>CM048746.1:169881112-174792135 GCA_026315105.1 Locusta migratoria | reverse complement strand
GCCGCGGTCGCACGGCCGGCGCGGCGGCGGTTCCGTGATGTACAACCTCAAATGCGCTCCTAAAGAGGAGAGGCCTCCTTTAAAGGCAAACAGGTGGCCGATCGTTAGAATTTCCGCGCGTCCGTCTAGTTTTCCCGCGGCAGGGCGTGAGCGCGGAGGGGCAGCGGATTTGAATACGGCTCGGTGGGGCGGGGCGGCCGTCAGGCTGAGTGATGTTTTAAAGATGCGCCGTGACGTTTATGGAGGCGCGGCGGTAACAGCTGTCGCGGCCGTGTCCGCCGCCGCGCTGCTTTACATACGCGGGCCAGCCGCGCAGCTGTCCGTCACTCCGGGCCCTGCCTAAGTGCCGCTCTGTCGCGTCAAGCGCTGCGCTGCACAGACGCAGCCAGCCACGTCACGTCACGCCGCGCCGGTGCTCCGGCGTTTGCATCTGTACGGCCGGTCACTGTAGCACGTTGAGGCTGCTCTGGTAACGAGGGTGTACAAATCACTGGGACCTACTCGATGTGCCCTTATTAAACTCGTAGGGCCCCTTCAGACACAGCCACTAAGCACCTCATGCCGAAGTCACATGATGGAGGTAAATGGGCGATTTCACACACGGCCACGGAGGTCGAACGATTCAGCTGCCGGCCATCTCGGTGGTCTGAACCGGCGCAAGTGGCGGCCAGAAACAAAAAAAAAAAAAAAAAAAAAAAAAAAAAAAAAAAAAAAAAAAAAAAATGTTCAAATGTTTGTATAGTCTATGGGACTTAACTACGGGGCCATCAGTCCCTAAACTTACAAACTACTTATGAACTACTTACGAACAAGGACGGCACAAATATCCATGCCCGAGGGGGGATTCGAACCCCCGATCGTAGTGGCCGTGCAGACCGTGACTGGAGCGCCTTAGTCCCCTTGGCCACCGCGGCCGGCCGGCCAGAATAATGGCTTCATTCGCGCCTGACAAGGAGACTGCCCGCGATGCAGTGGCCGAGGGGTAAAAAGCGCCATACTGCGGAGCGCGCGGTTGCTCTCCGTCGGAGGTTCGAGTCCTCCCTCGGATATGGTGTCTGTGTTGTCGTTAAGTTTAAGTAGTTTGTAAGCTTAGGGACTGATAACCACAGACGTTAAGTCCCATTAGTTTTACAAACATTTTAGAGTCTCGGGAGGAGTGCCCAACCGCGTTGAGGTGCTATGCTCCGATGCGCGAGGCCGTTCCCCGTCGGGGGTTCGAATCCACCCTCGGGCATGGATGTTTGTGTCGTCTTTAGTATAAGGTAGTTCATAAGTAGTTTGTAAGTTTACTGATGACCCCACAGTTGAGTCCCTTAAGATTGATAAACATTTGAACAGGGAGACAACATGGATGCCGGTATCGGATTTCAGACGTTCTTGATATTTATGGTATGTAAAGTTCAGAACTCAAATAACAAATAGCCAACGCTATTCGACGCAACTCTCAAAAATTCTCAAGAAAGTCGACTTTCAAGTTTTGAAACTACACTTGAATACCAATAATTAAAGCAATTGCTACGTCTGTTGGTGCAGCTCAGGTGGTAGCGTTTTAGACCAATAACCAACCATATGGTCGGTAGTTCGAATCCTGCCGTAACAGGTTTTATTCAGGGTGTTACAAATAGATACGGCCAAACTTTGAAGAAACATTCCTCACACACAAAGAAAGAAAATATGTTATGTGGACCTGTGTCCGGAAACGCTTAATTTCCGTGTTAGAGCTCATTTTATTACTTCTCTTCAAATCACATTGATCATGGAATGGAAACACACAGAAACAGAACGTACCAGCGTGACTTCAAACACTTTGTAACAGGAAATGTTCAAAATGTCCTCCGTTAGCGAGGATACATGCATCCACCCTCCGTCGCATGGAATCCCTGATGCGGTGATGCAGCCCTGGAGAATGGCGTGTTGTATCACAGCCGTCCACAATACGAGCACGAACAGTCTCTACATTTGGTACCGGGGTTGCGTAGACAAGAGCTTTCAAATGCCCCATAAATGAAAGTCAAGAGGGTTGAGGTCAGGAGAGCGTGGAGGCCATGGAATTGGTCCGCCTCTACCAATCCGTCGGTCACCGAATCTGTTGTTGAGAAGCGTACTAGCACGGCGAGTGAAATGTGCAGGAGCTCCATCGTGCATGAACCACATGTTGTGTCGTACTTGTAAAGGCACATGTTCTAGCAGCGCAGATGGAGTATCACGTATGAAATTATGATAACGTGCTCCAGTGAGCGTTGGTGGAAGAACATGAGGCCCAATCAAGACATACTAAAATGAGATCTAACAGGGAAATTAAGCGTTTCCGGGCAAATGTCCACATAACATATTTTCTTTCTTTGTGTGTGAAGAAGGTTTGGCCGTACCTTTTTGTAACTCCCTGTATACAGGGTGAATCACCTAACACTTGCACCGCAAAAATTGCGGGGACGGAAAGTGCGATTGATGTGCGGTTTTCACAGAATGGATTGGTAGTCAGGGGTTCGTATTTTTAGCCAACAAACAGATTGTAATATTACTCAGAAAGTGTATTTTTTATGCAAACATACAGTTTTTTAAATTTATCAAGGGTTGTTTCGATCATGCACTGGAATTTGTGACACCAGCTGTGTACAAAGAATATTGAATGACATTTTTTGTCACGTTTGGTTTGGCAGCTGCAACAGTTCAAAGTTTCGGGGGCAGAGGCTGCGATAGCGTAGCTAACAGGCCGAGTGGCTATCCCCTGGGGCACGGCCCACTGTCTCATTATCACCAGCCAGTCAGCTACGCTGTCGTAGCCTCCGCCCCCAAAACTTCGAATGGTTGTCGGTACCAAACTAAACGTGATAAAATAGTCATTCAAAATTCTTTGTACACAGCTAGTGTCAAAATTCCAGTGCATGATATAAACAAACATTGTTCCATTTGAAAAATTGGTATTTTTACAATTTGTTTCTCACCTAACAATAAGAGTCCTTGGCTACTAATCCATTCTCTGGAAGCCGCACATCAGTCGCACTTTCCTTTTCCGCAATATTTGCGGTGCAGGTGTTAGGTGATTTACCCTGTATACCGGGTGGTACATTGATAGTGACCAGGCCAAATATCTCACGAAATAATCATCAAACGAAAAAACTACAAAGAACAAAACTTTTCTAATTTGAGGGGGAAAACAGATGGCACTATGGTTGGCCCGGTAGATCGCGCTGCCATAGGTCAAACGGATATTGAATTCATTTTTTAAAATAGGTACCACCATTTTTCATTACTTATTCGTCTAGTACGTAAATAAATATGAATGTTTTTATTTGGAACACTTTTGTCGCTTTGTGATAGATATTGCTCACTATTTTAGACGGATAGTGGGTAACAAGTGAGAAAGTGTTCCTGCCGCCTCTGTTAACGCGAAAATCCGAATTGCATCAAGCAGAACGGAAAGCCAACTGCGGCAACCAAATCGCTGCCGTTGTTTCAACGAGGTACCAGGTGCAGCTGTTAAGCTGACGTATTCCGAGCGCTGCATTGCGGGCTGCATACATCACAGGAGGCAAATACATCGTAAGTATGTTAATTAGTGTGCATCCAAGATAATGTGTGATTCCAGCATACGCTGAAAACAGGGGGATAAATGCTACTCGTTATGCTTTGACGTGTAAATGTTCAAATGTTTGTATAGTTATGGGACCTAACTGCAATGGTCATTGCTCCCTAAACTTACGAACTATTTATACTAACTAATTCTAAGAACAATCCACACACACAAACACAGACACACACACACACATCTGCGTGAGGGGGGACTCGACCTCCGACGTGTGAATATGATACTGTAAGCACCCGTAATGAAAAATTTACCTTTTTTGACGTCATTTTATTGCTTGTCATTTGGCAGCGCGTCTTAATGTTTTGTGAAGTTGTTGGGAAGTTGGGAAGTTGTTATAAACAGTTAAGAAGGTGGAAGTTCCTCCTATGAAACGCAATGGCTATTGAGATAAACACTAGTCAGGTTGTTTTATAAGAAATACAGCAATTGCAGCGGTGCATTTCTGGAACGTCGCCGACAGAAACTACTACGAAGAAGCTTACGCCAATAAATTTGTCACAGAATATGATCAACAAATTTAAAAAAACTGTTGAATTACGTGATGCAAAAGATAGGCGCCTCATTCCTGTGGCAGCTTTTCATGACATTGCTGTAGCTGCAGCCAACCGTGTAGCAAGTGCCTCGAATTCTGTAGTCGGTGTTGGAGCTGTGCGACACATTTTACACTGTCATCCCTACAATATTACAAATGCGCACCAAATGAACCCCCAAGATAGGCCGCAAGGCCGGGTCTTTAGCGTCCGTTTTTTGGGCACGGGTGGAAATGAGATACATGAGACTCAAGAATATTCTTTCGACTGACCAGTTTGGTTTTTGTCTGTGCGGTGCTATCAACACCCAGAAATGTTGCATACGGTACTCTACTTCGTCACATGTTGTACGTATACATTCACAACACTCGCCTTACGTGACTGTGTGGTATAGTATTGTCGGTCCGTTTGTGTTCGCAACCCTGTTCAAATGTTTGTAAATCTATCGGACCAAACTGCATGGTCTTCAGTCCGTAGCTGACAAACTACTTAAACCTAGGTAAACTAACCTAAGGACAAACACACACACCCATGCCCCAGGGAGGACTCGAACCTCCACGGCGAGCAACCGCGCGCTCCGCAGCGAGACGCTTTAGACCGCTCGACTACTCCACCGCGGCTCGCAACCCTGTTAAGTGTAAAGTGACACCTGCAATTATAAAGATGTCTTTATGCAACATGTCATTCCAGATCTGCAGCTACGTTCAGACTATTTCGACGTGACATGGGGTGACACCAAACGTCACTTGGCAGGTGAAATATTTCGAGAAACCTTTCCTAATAACGGCATCATTCTTATGCGATTTCAAATTGTGTGGCTTTACAGATGCTCCGACCTAAATGTGACTTCTTGTTGTGGCAGTATTTGGATTATCAAATCTCGCGGGGTTGAATTCGGACATATGCTGATCTGAAAGATAATAAATCACAAGATATATGTGAATTAGGCTTTGGCTGTTACAGAACATTGAATGACGAAGTTGAAAATTTGTGTCGGTCCGGGGTCGACTCCAGATATTAAACTTTGTGCCATCGGTCGCCGTAAACATTAGACGATGCCCAGTCAATTAATTCGGCTTTCCCGTAGATCTATATTCCCGCAAAAGATAGGACTTATCTGTGCATTATCCGCACAGTAATTGCAATTTCATACATACGATTATAGATATGGTGACTGTATTTTCGAACACGTCCTACAGAAGAAACACCACTGATTGACGTTAACAGCCGTAAATTTAAAATCAGACATGTTTAAACATGTCGGCTATTTGAAGGCATTAAATTACATTCAATGGCCAAACTGAAAATTTGTGTCGGGCCGTGTCTCGGACCTGGATTCCTGGTTTGGCCAGCGGAAAAACGACCAAGATGTTGAAATAATTTTAATTACAAAATTTAAGCCTGTTAATGTCAGCCAGTGGTGTCTCTTCTATCTGATGTCAGAAGGAGTAGACAACACATCTTTAGTTGGTAAGATTACGGCGAATATTCTGCGATCAACATTTTTTGTCTATCGTAGAGCTGCGAAACTACAACAGATGAGAAACGAGGCTCTAGCTGAAATGCTCGTAAACCATCTGAAAAAGGATTTGTAAAAAGATACCTGAAACCGGTCGTAATATAAATAAATTTACATTTTATACCGTACTTATGACTGGTCGCTGTTTTTCATTATAAACATTCGTGCTACTGATTCAATCCTCCGTTTATCATGTTTGTGAGTATCTGCAATTTTTCCATGTTAATTTCATTTCTCTCTCCCAAAAAAATATTATCCAAGTTTTACCTATCTAACTTAGCTGATTTTTGTAACAGTACCGCCCAACGAGTAGCAGTGAGTCATTATGTTTGGAGAAAATTATCAAGATAGATTAAATGCAATGCAAACACTGACCTTGGCAATGCACAAACATTGTTACACTCTTTTCGTTTATTGATTTTTTTAGCATTATATCTATGTAGACAGATTATATTTTTGGGAATGCATTATCTGTATTGATCTGTAATTTGGAACAATCATGTTAAACAGGTGCCATATTAGAAAATGATTATACCATAAAATCACACAGTTCAAATTTACTAACGCATGTTTTATTTTTTAAATAATTAATTTGTATTAAATCGCTTCATAGGAGAAAAGAAATGCCATGAAATAAAATGTTAATTACTATGATCAGTTTCATGTTTATTTGTATTTAAAGATGTATATGTAAGAATGTACGGTATACTTGGCATAGCGTTGTACGTTGGCGAGAGGTGGCAATGAGGAAGTTCGTGAAGTATGGGTTTCTCCGGAGGACAGGTATAAAGGCTGGGCGGTAGGCTTACGTGGGGCAGTCTGGGTTTGGCTAGCATCGCCACACTCGATAATCTTTCTAAGTTCGACCGCACTTTTACACTCTGAAAAATTTTAAAGTCTCACTCTTCCGAAGGTCGCGGCACAGACCGGCGAAGCTATGCAGGTCTGTGTCGTGACCTTCAGAAGAGTGAGACTAAAATTTTTCATAGTGTAAAAGTGCGGTCGAACTTAGAAAGATTTATCGAGTGTGGCGAGTTACTGTTATACTTGCAAGATTTCTACTTGAGTTGCCGAGTGCTACTTTGAATTTGAAGCTTGAAGCGTGTGAAGCTTAGGCACTGTGACTTCGATACATTTCCGATGGAAACTGATTGTAAAAGTGCATCTTATCAGGAAGTGTTAACTAAGTACTCATAAACATTCATTCATTCCATATCTGTTGTTGAACATTGTTTTTTGTCAAATGAACTGTGTATGTAAAGACAAAGTATTCGCGGTCCGGCACAGACTATTGGAAAATTTTTTATGCAATGGTAGCCTGGTAGGCTAATTCAAAATATTTTTGACAAAGTAAATTTCGTCTGGGGACTCATGAGCTATATTAGATACGCCGGTGACAGTGTTTTGATCCGATAAATAAACATACATTGCAAAAGTTCAATCAAAAGTCTTGTAAAAGTTATTTGTATGTAATGCACCCTTCTTCTCAATTTTGTTGGTGTTTTAATTAATCATATGCAGGTGGGAACTGTGGACGAATTTTTATCATCCCATAGATAGAGAAGAACTTAAAATTCAGTGTAATTGTTAGTGTAAATATAAGATTGTCCACAGAGCCCTCATAAAATAACCTCGCATTCTTCAACCTCTAGCTATACAGAGCCGAGTATCACTCCAGTATAAAAATTTCGGGGTTGGGAGACCGTAGCCGACGCAAGGCTCTGCTCACTTTATGCATCGGTCAACCACAGTCGAAAAGATTCATTTTCTACATAACACACCGTTGCGACTGTTAAAAATTCTTTATTCAGAACACACGACCGGTTTCGCAAAATGAATTTCCATCCTCAGGTGTTTATTTCATGTAGGCCTATACAAGATAAAGAAAGTACAGAAATCAGAATTTTACCTTATCAACCTACTAAATCCCACACCATGTACATTATATGTGCCGTTGTCTACCTACAGTCAAGTCATAACGATATATTACTCGCAGTTGGAAATAGCTCATCCCAATTATTTATGTCCAGGTGTAACAAACTCTGCAATTACATCTGTATCATCTCTTTCTGTACTGTAAGAGGGACTCCGTCAACTTTGTATTGAAACGTGAATAAAGTCCATCCCATACCTAAAATAGTTACTTTTTCACCACCAATGACTTATATCTGACGTAATTCATTAAAATGACTCAGATACTCATAAAAATCCGAGTATGGGAGAAAAAGAATAATGTAGAAAAACCTGTTAGCATACAGGCACTTTGCCTCCGGAGGAGACAGCTACGGAAGGAAGCGTTGTTGTTGCCGGCATCAGACTGGACACGATTCGCGGCTGAGCCCAATGAAAAGAGACGCGCATGCGCAGCGACGCGTTTCTCAGTTGACTTGCGCCTTGATTTAAATGGTGGAGACTAGCCGTACATCATGTTAATACAATGCTTAAAGAATGAAGGAAATCATATAGCCCCGAACAAGCGTCCCGCATTCCTCCTACAAATACTTGTTTATCTCCGAAAGTACGCGTTTCCGTACTCATGTTTATTTTATTTACTTTCTTTACAACCATCTGTGGGTTACTTCTACACAACTTCCCTAACTTTCTAAAGTTCTCTTCCTTTCTCTTTTTCCAGTGCTCTTTCATCCGTTGGCTTACTCGTGCACGTTCTTCTGCCCACAATACCGTACTTCCTCGTTTTCTTCTTGAAGAAATCCTTCGCAACCTTTTTCCTAAAGATATACTTGTTCATAATTTCTTCTGCTGTGATCTCGCATTTTTCTAGGTGCTGTGCACTTCTTTCACCCGTGGAACCTGTGTCTTGCTGTTCTACTGGAAGAGAAGAATCTTGTTGGCGAGCCTCCCTGGTTCCATTCTTTTAATATGTCCATAGAAAGACAGTCTTCTTTTCTTCATTGTGGTGGTGATATTTTCAAATCGTTGATAAAGTTCTTAATTTCATCTTAGGTGGAAGTAAATTCATTTGATATTTTTCTGGGCCCCAAATTTTTTCTTTGGAATTTCCTGTCCTTTTTTTTTTCTTTTTTTTTCCAAGTATGAAAGTCTCTTTCTAGCTATTGACTCAAATGCATATAAACATTTAGGTTTGACGACTGAGTTTTAGTATCGGAATTTGGTCTGGTATGAGAGTTCAAAAAATGTTCAAATGTTTGTTAAGCTTATGGGACTTAACTACGGGGTCATCAGTCCCTAAACTTACAAACTACTTATCAACTACCTTATACTAAGGACGGCACAAATATCCATGCCCGAGAGGGGATTCGAACCCCCGACCGTAGTGGCCGTGCAGACCGTGACTGGAGCGCCTCAGTCCCCTCGGCCACCGCGGCCGGCAGGTATGAGAGTAATTTACAAGGAGACCACATGGGTATAGATTTTACATTTTCTTTACATCTATGGTACGAGAAGTTGAGAACTTAAATAACAATCAGCTAAAGTCATTCGACACATTTCTAAAAAATTCTCGAGAAAATCGACTTTGAAGTTTTGCAAGTACAGCTGGTACCAATAATTAAAAGAGTAGTGGCATCTGTCGGTGTAGCTCAGATGGTAGCGTTCTCTCCTGACAACCATAGAGTCGGTGGTTCGAATCCCGCTGTGACCTTTCATTTCGTTTTCGAATTCAGTTTTATAAAACATTTTGGGATTCCTAATCAACGTGTTCTGTCAGTTTTTGTTTATGTGTATGTAGCCGTGCTGGACACCTTGTTACCAGAAATGGTGGTTGAATAGGTTAGCAGCTTGGAAATCCATTAGTAATTACGGAAATGACTTTCCAAAACCAGCGATGTAGATCTTCACGAAGTGAACAGTCAGAAACTACTATCGTCAACTAATAGTGAAGCTAGTTTTGTAAAAGATGTAACTTATGTTTTTTTTTTATTGAAACCATCATTATTAACAACCTATTATACAATACAGAAAATTACACAAGACACGTGCATTTCTTGTAAAAATTACGGTTAGATATTAAAATTGTGTAAGTACTATAACACAACTAAAAAAAAAAAAATCTGTTACGGCAGGATTCTAACCACTGACTCTAGTGTTTTAAGGCCACAACGTTATCACCCGAGCTATACCAACAGAATATGGATTCTTACGTGTAGTTACAAAACTTCAAATACGATCTTCTCAATAAATTGTGATAGTTGCGTCGAATAGCTTTGGCTGATTGTTATTTGAGTTCTGAACTTCACGAACAGTAAATATCAAAAAATTCTACAATCCGATACCCATGTGGTCTCCTTGTTAGATTTGTATGTGTTCTGACACAATTCAAAAGCTATTTCCATCTTTCTTGCCCGTTCTTCAATTGCTGCCTTTTCATTGTTGTTTGGAGTGAAAATCTCTCCTAGGTACTTGAACCTCTGAACTCTTTTGATGTCGCCATACTCCTCATTGTCCAGACTGGATGAGTGACATTTATGTTCATATTGTGTCTTCTCAAACCAACCTAATATTTATTGAACTTTATTTCCCTTGGGGTTCAACGCTTATTAGGTTGTAAGACGGCAGGAAATTTCACAACCTTACATGCTATGTTTACGATTTAAAATTAATAGCGTGCATTTATTTATTATTTGATTACTGGTATCAGTTAGATTCTGGATTATCTGAAAGTAAAGTAGTAAAAATGGCAATATTAATGTTGACAAGGTCACTGAGAAAACTGGATGATGCTGGAAGGCAACATTTAATATTAACAATATTTGCAAGTAGTACTTTTCTTGCTTGGAAACGGGAATGCAGATTTGAAGCTATAGCTGTGATTGGCTCTTAAGAAAACGGTCTGGAGAGACTTGTGGCTTCCTGAAAAGTAAGTCGGGGATTTGGCTAGCTGCGCTCGTGGTGTGAGAACGCAGGTGGACAGTTGCTGGCAAAGCGTCCAGTGACTTAGCTCACTGCCGCGCTGGAGTAGCCGAGCGGTCTAAAGCGTCTCGCTGCGGAGCGCGCGGTTGCTCGCCGTGGAGGTTCGAGTCCTCCCTGGGGCATGGGTGTGTGTGTTGTCCTTAGGTTAGTTTACCTAGGTTTAAGTAGTTTGTAAGCTACGGACCGATGACCACGCAGTTTGGTCCGATAGATTTAAAACATTTGAATTTGAACTTAGCTCACTCTAAGTTGTAAGTGCACATTGTATTACTTGAAGTATTCATAATTGTTTCTCTTTGAGCAGTGAAGCAAAATTATTACTTCGGTGTACTGTATTTTCATTTCGAAGCACTCATTTGCAAGTTTACAACTGAGCTTCTCTTCTGCATCTAGCCAGCGAGGCAAGCAGTTTGCGAGAACCTCTTGTTCGACTTCAGCTTAGGAGTTTTTTTATTATTATTTTTATTTTTACAGTAGTAGTTTGTTCATTGTGTAGCCATCGTCATACAGCTTCAGCTTCACGTCGAACCGACCCAACCGCCGTTCGTTTTATCAGAGCAGTATTGGAATTGGTGACATACGCGCATTGCATCTGCTATAGCACAGTTAAAGATAAATGTACGTTCCACTAGTTGGCTGTGTTCTTGAGCTTCTCTGCCGAGTTGGATAGCGATTTTTAATTTCCTTTAAATAATTGACACATCCTCAGTAACAACTATTTTTCATAATAGGTAAAGGTTATGCTATCCTTGTTAAGATTCATTACTTTTGCATCATAATTCACCCCTGAATTTGTGCGCCGTCCATTTTCATAATTAAATTACTGTATAGAACATTGGATCCTCCGCTTTCTTATTTATTAGGATTGGAGATCCCAGCTATCTCTAGTGATAAGAAATTGTCTAAGATTGAAACGAACTGCTTTTGTATCTATAATTGCCTAATTGAAAGGAGTGATTCATATTTACTTTCGTAACTAGTAGAAAACCCGGCGTCACTCAGTTAGTTACATACTCCAATCTTTGTACATCTGTCTTTTATTTTTCTCTCTCTGTTCAGCTTCTCTCTCTCTGTCCATCTCCTCCTCTCTCATACTCCAATCTTTGTACATCTGTCTTTTATTTTTCTCTCTCTGTTCAGCTTCTCTCTCTGTCCATCTCCTCCTCCCTCCCCCCCCCCCCCCCCCAATCTGTGTTCTTCACCTCCCTTGCCTCTGTGTTGATCGCCTCCTATCTTTGTCGATTTACATAAGCAGCTATGCGCAAGTGAAATTTCACAGCTTACTAGGTACTATAAATTTTTTTTCCGTGAAGTAACTACGAGAGTTGTGCTATAGTTGATGGATATTAATTACCGTTCATGGGTCTTAGAATTAATTTTTAAAAATATTTTTAGACTGATGCTATTACGATGAGTGACGGAGATATGTTACAACTGGACAAAGACATAGAGTACAATACAGAATACAGATTTATATATACCTACAAGGTCATGCTTGATGCGACAGTTATACGGCATCTGCAGCGAAATTGTTGTGAGCGGTGGACTTCTTTTCGTTTCATCATTTTGTGTGTGTGTTTGGGGTGGGGGTGGGGTTAGTTACAAAACGCTTCATAAACGTCCGAAATTACATGCAAACTTTGTTGCAGATCCCTAATTACTTTCATTTTCCAATAATTGACGCATAAATCTGGGTATTCTCGCGCGGTGGCCTGTCATTATTTATGATGTCATATCTCCTGAGCTATGTGTCATGCTCTTTTGTTTTTTTGGTCAGGAACCTTCGTGGGAGTAAGGTGAACAGTTCGCAAAAGTTTCATTGCAATCGAGTTAAGAGTTTTTCAACACATAGAGGATAGAGAGAGAGAGAGAGAGAGAGAGAGAGAGAGAGAGAGATAGAGAGAGAGAGAGAGTTACAAAAAGATACGGCCAAACTTTCAGGAAATATTCCTCACACACAAAGAAAGAAAATATGTTATGTGGACATGTGTCCGGAAACGCTTAATTTCCATGTTAGAGGCCCAATCAAGACTTCACTTACAATTTCTGCCCAAACGTTCACAGAAAATCTGTGTTGATGACGTGATTGCACAATTGCGTGCGGATTGTCGTCAGCTCACGCATGTTGATTGTGAAAATTTACAATTTGATCACGTTGGAATGAAGCCTCATCCGTAAATAGAACATTTGCACTGAAATAAGGAGTGACACATTGTTTGATGAACCGTTCGCAGAAGTGTACCCATGGAGGCCAATCAGCTGCTGATAGTGCCAGCACACGCTGTACATGGGACGGAAACAACTGGTTCTCCCGTAGCACTCTCCATACAGTGACGTGGTCAACATTACCTTGTACAGCAGCAACTTCTCTGACGCTGACATTAGGGTTATCGTCAACTGCACGAAGAATTGCCTCGTCCATTGCAGGTGTCCTCGGTGTTCTAGGTCTTCCCCAGTCGCGAGTCATAGGCTGGAATTTTCCGTGCTCCCTAAGACGCCGATCAATTGCTTCGAACGTCTTCCTGTCGGGACACCTTCGTTCTGGAAATCTGTCTCGATACAAACGTACCACGCCACGGCTATTGCCCCCGTGCTAATCCATACATCAAGTGGACATCTGCCAACTCCGCATTTATAAACATTGCACTGACTGTAAAACCACATTCGTGATGAACGCTAGCCAGTTGATGCTACGTACTGATGTGCTTGTGCTAGTACTGTAGAGAAAAGAGTTGCATGTCAACACAAGCGCCGGCCGCGTTGGCCGAGGGGACTGAGGCGCTTCAGTCACGGTCTGCACGACCACTACGGTCGGGGGTTCGAATCCCCCCTCGGTCATGGATATTTGTGCCGTCCTTAGAATAAGCTAGTTCATAAGTAGTTTGTAAGTTTAGGGACTGATGACCCCGTTGTTAAGTCCCAGAAGCTTAACAAACATTTGATTTTGAACACAAGCACTGAAGTCAACATTACCTTCCTTCAATTGAGCTAACTGTCGGTGAATCGAGGAAGTACAGTACATACTGTACATACACACAAATCAGCGATAGGGCCATACATCCAAATTCACCTCTCAAAGTATTCGACACTCTTGAACATCGAACTGTAATGTGGGCGACATTTGACCAGAATACAGTTTTATGGCGTCAAAGTACACAACGGCCCCAATTGCCCCAGGTGCACCTGTGATGTGGTTTCAAAGGCAGATAAGCAGCCTCGGGATTGGACCACAAATAGGGGGAAGTACTTGCACGGGCGGTCGCGCGTGGGAACCGTGGTCCTTGGCACTTCACAAATCATCGTCGTGGATTGTTGGGGGGAGGGGGCAGGCGGCGTGGTGACCCTGACCGCCATCGCCGGCCCGGCCGGCCCCGGTTTGTAATCTGGCGGGCTTTCGGCGCCACACTTGTTATTACGCGGCCGCCTAGCGGAACCCGCGGCGCGCATGCGCATGCGCCTCGCCATATAACACTGGCCGCCGATCGCCCGGCCAATAAGAAAGCCGCAATGCCGCCGGGAACGCCCCCCGGCGTACAAATCGGCCCCGAGGCTCCGACCGCGCTAATTGCAGCCTACCTGCCGAGCAGACCGATAATTAAAAGATGCAAAACGAGAACTGGAGTGCATTCCGCGCCAGCCACCGCGGCATTCGAGAACGCCGCTAAATTAGCGAGTCGGCGTATCGCCGCCTATCTGCAACGCACGATCGGCTTTCGCGCATAAATAACGCGCAATTAACGCAGTGACCTACGTCGGCGAGGATGTCGAGGGCGGTCTCTAACACCATTGCGGTGGCACCCTCCAGTTTTCCAGGTTACGCACTTCTTGTTTGTCGGCGGTGTTACGAGATCATCTGGAAGTGTCGTAAGGAATACCAGTGTAGTGCGGAGCGATGTGGAGCAGTGGTAACACGTTTTACTGGCATTCGGCAGGACAGAAGGTCAAATCCACTTTCTGCGGTTTCCCTAAATCACGGCAAGCAGATTCTGGCATGGTTCCGTTCAAAGAGCATGGCCTATTTCCTTGCCCATAATTAACATAAATTCAAACCAAACGTGCACTCAAATCAAATGTTTGTAAACTTTAGCTACTCTGGGCATCAGTCCCTAGGCTTACAAACTACTTAAACCAACTTATCCTAAGAACAACAAATATTCCGATGCCCGAGACGTAGCAACACCAGTGACATGTAAAGAAGAGGTACCATCACTGTGGCCAGCCGCGGTGGCCGCGGGGACTGAGGCGCTTCAGTCACGGTCTGCACGGCCACTACGGTCGGGGATTCGAATCCCCCCTCGGCCATGGATATTTGTGCCGTCCTTAGTATAAGGTAGTTCGTAAGTAGTTTGTAAGTTTAGGGACTGATGATCCCGTAGTAAAGTCCCATAAGCTTAACAAACATTTTGAACCATCACTTTGAGTACACAGACTATCAATTTAAAAACATACAGGCCTATCGTGCATAAAATTTTCAAAAACCTTTTGTAACCTATACAGAGTGTTACAAAAAGGTACGGCCAAACTTTCAGAAACCATTCCTCGCACACAAAGAAAGATAATATGTTATGTGGACATGTGTCCGGAAACGCTTAATTTCCATGTTAGAACTCATTTTATTACTTCTCTTCAAATCACATTAATCATGGATTGAAAAGGCACAGCAGCAGAACGTATCAAACAATTTGTTACAGGAAATGTTCAAAATGTCCTCTGTTGGGAGGATACATGCATCCACCCTCCGTCACATGGAATCCCTGAAGCGCTGATGCAGCCCAGGAGAATGGCGTATTGTATCACAGCCGTCCACAATACGACCACGAAGAGTCTCTACATTTGGTACCGGGGTTGCGTAGACAAGAGCTTTCAAATGCCCCCATAAATAAAAGTCAAGAGGGTTGAGGTCAGGAGAGCGTGGAGGCCATGGAATTGGTCCGCCTCTACCAATCCATCGGTCACCGAATCTGTTGTTGAGAAGCGTAGGAAAACGTCGACCGAAATGTGCAGGAGCTCCATCGTGCATGAATCATATGTTGTGTCGTACTTGTAAAGGCACATGTTCTAGCAGAATAGGTAGAGTATCCCGTATGAAATTATGATAACGCGCTGTAGTGTGCGTAGGTGGAAGAACATGAGGCCCAATCAAGACATCACCAACACTTCCTGTCCAAACGTGCACAGAAAATCTGTGTTGATGACGTGATTACACAATTGCGTGAGGATTCTCGTTAGCCCACACATGTTGATTGTAAAAATTTACAATTTTATCACGTTGGAATGAAGCCTCATCCGTAAATACTAAAATGAGCTCTAACATGGAAATTAAGCGTTTCCGGATTCATATCCAGAAAACATACTTTCTTTCTTTGTGTGTGAGGAATGTTTCCTGATAGTTCGGCCGTACCTTTTTGTAACACCCTGTATATACAAAATATACTGTACAAACCTTTCTATCATTTACAGACCACAGAAGATGTTTTTAAGATAAAAAGTGAAACGCGTCTAGTGTAAAATAAATGTCTTAATCCCAATCAGCAGAAGATGGATTATCTCTCATAGTGAATTTTAACAGTTGCTGCGGTAGATGACAACACAACCAAACATAGTACTTACACTTACACACACCCTATGCAGGACTCGAACCTCCGGCAGGAACAGCCGCCCAATCCGTAGCACGGCGCCTTAGACCACACGACCATTTCGCGCGGCCCTTCCCTATTGATTAGGATGTCAACGATACGTTAAACCCTAAACTTCCTTCCTTCAAGCGCAAAGTAGTGTAATTTAGTATTTGATCATCATGATCTACTAAGCAAACTACAAGAAATAAAACAAGTAATCCCATCAGCCAAAAACGTTTCGAGATTAGGGTCAGATTCACGATATTCAGTTACAACATTTTGTCTTATCTTTTTTTTATCAAACAAAAAAAACCTATTTCATACAGTAGGACGAGGCAAAACCTTGAAATTTGCACTAGAATGCAAATATGACGCTGTAATGAGATTCCATTCAAGTGAATAATAAACATCAACGAGCTTTCATTTTACAACACACGGGCATATATCTGTAAATCCAATTCTACTAACGCTTTAATCGCCACTTAAGACGCCAAGCCGCTGTGGAGTGCTCCAGAGCGCGCAGTTGCTTTCCGTCGGAGGTTCGAGACCTCGCTCGGGCATGGGTACCCATACCATAAGTTAATTTAAATAAGCTTAAGTAGTTCGTAATCCTAGGGACTGATAACTGCAAAAGTTAAATCCCTTAGACTTACAAGCATTTGAACATTTATAATGAAGCAAATATAACTCCGCCACTGCAATAAAGCCATGACTAGCTGAAACAGTTTCATCCAAACTGTTATTCATTGCGCAATCTCCACAGCAGTATGCGCAGGGTTATATGACGTAGCATTCTACAGTACCCAGAAAGATCATAGGTACAAATCAGACAAGGATGCCGAATTGTTCGTTAGTTTATTTGGTCTTCAGGCCAGAGACTGGTTTGGTACAGCTCTCCACCTACTATATCTTGAGCAGTCCTTTTCATCTCCTCATAAGAATGGCAACCCACAACTATTTGAACCTGTTTACTGGATTCGTCTCTTGCTTTCCCTCTGCAGTTTTTACCCTACACGCTCCACGATTCCTTGATATCTAATAACGTGTCCTACCAATCTCTCCCTTCTTTTAGTCAAGGTACGCCAGAAATTCTTCATCTCCCCAATTCTATTCATTAACTCCTCATTAATTACGTGATCTGTTCATTATAATTTTCAGCATTCGTCTGTAGCACCACATTAGAAAAACTTCTATCCTCTTCCTGTTTGAATTATTTATCGTCCATGTTTCACTACCTTACAAGGCAACAATCCACACCAATGCCCTCAGACAAACCCCCTAACAATATTCGACGTTAACAGGGTGATTCTAAATTCGCGCACTCGGGCTTCGCAGCGCGATTCGTCACATGCTAGCAATAAAAAAATGTCTCTCACAAAATTTCGTCCTGCGCATATTTCCGGCAGTAACTGGACGTCGAAAATTGAGATGGGTGTGTGTCCCATACGTCAGTGTGTTTCAGAAGACCAACAAACGTCTAGGGAACGTGGGACGTGTCTTGAGGAAGAAAGTGAGCATAGAAACCCATGCCCGGAAACGTCATGCAATGACGCTACAGAACGTCGAAGTTGCTGGAGGGGATGTCTAGCGGCAGGAGCTGGTGCCTGTAACTTGGACTCTCCGTAGCGTCGTTGAATGGCGTTTCCGAGCATGGGTTTCCGTGCTCATTTTGTTCCTCAAGACACCTCCCACATCCCGTAGACATTTGTTGGTGTAGTAGTGTAATTTTGAAACACACTGACTATGGGGGAGACACACCCGTCTCAATTGTCGACGTCCATTTACTGCCGGAAATTTGCTCAGGACGAAATTTTGTGAGAAACATTTTTTATTGCTAGCATTTGAGGAATCGCGCTGCGAATCCCGAGTGCGCGAATTTAGATTCACCTTGTATATCGCTTTTACTGCGCTTTTACTGCGACCATCGTATATTATTTTACTGAGAAAGTAACGAAACTCATCTTCCACCTTTATTGTTTCGTTACGTAATTTAATTCCTTCAGCATGGGCTGATTTTATTACACTGTATCCCATTGTCCTTATTTTGCTCTTGTTAATTTTCAACTTCTAACACACTTTCAAGACACTGTCCATTCCGTTCAATTGTTCCTCCAGGTCTTTTGCTGTCTATGGCAGAATTACAGTGTCATCGGCAAATTTTTTATTTCTTCGCCCTGAACTTTAATCTCTTCTCCAAATTTATCCTTGTTTAACTTCATAGTCTGCTCGATGTACAGATTGAAAAACATTCGAGAAAGGCTTGCGACTTTACGCTATATCCTGCACCGAATTTACCACTACTTGACTACAGGCGTTAAGACCATCCGTATTGGGCTTTACGGTCGTGATTTAGAAGTTTGGCTCGATGTTATCTTAAGGTCGCTTTCGTGCCCCAGCAACTACTTGAGTTGCAGATATTATCTTCTAAAAATACTCTATGCATAGGCTGTTGTTTTCGAAACAAATTGGTTCCTCATCGGAAATGGTCAGGTTAAATATTAATCAGAAATGGAATAAAACGATTGAACAGTTGCATTGCCTGCGATACTAAATTGGAAGCACTTTCCCCAAACTAAGTAAAATCATAACTTATGAAACACAGAAACACTATGTATTTTGCGAGCATGCAACATGAAATTGTCAACAGTTCAAAATAGTTTAATTGTCCTGAACCCCACTTCTACACTCTTAAATTCTTGTGTAAAAACATAAACACATATCAGCTGCACTGGCGTACACTTGTTCTCGCCAAACATAAGAGTCCCCGAAGCGACCGTTCATTACGCAAATCTTAACACTCTGCCCAATCAAATCACTCCTATCATCCAGGAGGGTCCTTCTTCTGCCAAGATTAGACATGGAGTCCTTTCCGCGCGCCCCTTCACCCACCTCCCTCTCAAACACACGTTCCCCAGCAGTTCTGTCCCTTGGCCAATAATTCAATTTTGGCCGATCACCATCCCTTCCAAAATCGTACTCATGTTGCCATGAGACATTTCTCTAAGTACAAAGTGAGCATCTCAACCACTTCCTTACTAATACAACATTATTTAAATTTAAAAAAGATTATTAAATAGTATTACACAATGTCATAAATAAATAAATAAACAAACCAGTTTCATGAGCTTGACCACTCATTCCACACAATATTTACGTAAATTACTGGCAAATTGTACAATAAATTGACACACTAACGTAACAAGAGGTAAATCATGTTACTTGGATTTTCAAAGTTTCTGTGGAGAATATGATAATCTGTTTATATTTCCATCCGCCATTTATCTCAGTTGAAAAAGTCATTAAATACATAGATGTAAGTGTAACGCTTTCAAGATGATAGCAAGCTATCATCTAAGCCAGAGTATGTTGAAATTGCATGACGCATTCAAAGGTTAGTTATTTTAACTTTGGCTTTTCTAAATTTTGATTTAGTAGTCACAAACATGTGTACTTTTTGAGATACTGAAATTATTTTTAGAATCATGAGATGTGTGTCATTATTCCGATATCGTAGATATGTTAACGCTTGATGGTAAACAATTGTATTGATTCCAGATTCCAGAATGAAACTTTCACTCTGCAGCTGAGTGTGCGCAGATATGAAACTTAGTGCCAGATTAAAATTGCGTGCCGGAACCGGGACACGATCCTGGGACCTTTGCCTTTCGCGAGCAAGCGCTCTACCGACTCTTTTTTCCCCCTTAGGTAGATCTATGATTTGCGGTCGTTTCATTGAAAGTTTTTGGTCGTTCGTTGATCATTTGGCTCAGCTTTTTTTATTACAGAGGACGTTCAGCCCTCTGACCGACCGCGCTGAGCCACGGCGCCCGGCAACAAATGTTCAAATGTTTGTTGAGCTTATGGGACTTAACTACGGGGTCATCAGTCGCTAAACTTACAAACTACTTATGAACTACTTACGAACTAGGACGGCACAAATATCCATGCCCGAGGGGGGATTCGAACCGCCGACCGCAGTGGCCGTGCAGACCGTGACTGGAGCGCCTCAGTCCCCTCGGCCACTGCGGGCCCGCAACAGACTGAGCAATTCTGATACGACTCACGATGCCGCCTCATAACTTTACTTCCGCCAGTACCTCGGTTCCTACTTTCCAAACTGGCGGAAGTAAAGTTGTGAGGCGGCATCGTGAGTCGCGACAGGATAGCTCAGTCGGTAGAGCGCTTGCCCGCGAATGGCAAAGGCCTCAGGTTCAAGTCCCGGTTCCGGCACGCAATTTTAATCTGCCAGTAAGTTTCATATCAGCGCACACTCCGCTGCAAAGTGAAAGTTTCATTCTGGAAACATCCCTTAGGCTGTGGCTAAGCCAGGTCTCCACCATATCCTTTCTTCCGGGAGTGCTAGTCTTGCAAGGTTCGCAGGAGAGCTTCTGTGAAGTTTGGAAAGTAGGAGGCGAGGTACTGGCGGAAGTAAAGTTGTGAGGCGACATCCTAAGTCGTGTCGGGATAACTCTGTCGGTAGTGCGCTTGCCCGCGAAAGGCAAAGTTCCCAGGTTCGAATCCCAGTTCCGGTAAGCAATTTTAATCTGCTAGGAAGTTTCAGTTTTATAGATTATTTTATTCTACATAACCGGATTGTGGATCTCACTAAAGTTCTTCAGGTACCCTTACTAAACAGCTAACAGCCCTCATTAGCTTTGAGTGCAAAGCATGGGGCTTTCCACATTTCCGCTGATTTGGACCGACCATCGACTGACTGCTCCGTTTAACCCGATACCTAGCCTGTCTGGCAGCTGTTCCAACCGCTTGCCACGGTCCACTGTCGGCCCTTTATAAACAGTACCATCACTTATACTAAATGCACGACTCTGCCGCGGTGGAGTAGCCGAGCGGTCTAAAGCGTCTCGCTGCGGAGCGCGCGGTTGCTCGCAGTGGAGGTTCGAGTCCTCCCTGGGGCATGGATGTGTGTGTGTTGTCCTTAGGTTAGTTCACCTAGGTTTAAGTAGTTTCTAAGCTACGGACTGATGACCACGCAGTTTGGTCCGATAGATTTACAAACATTTGAACATTTTTTGCACGACTCTACGGACTTTCCTTCCGTAAAGTGACAGGCTACAACCTGTCTTACTCCCTTCCCAACCAGTTCCTTCGTGAATGCCCTTCGACATTGTAACTGCTGTATGGTTCTTCTACAAGTGTTAAATAATATTCCGTTCCCTATATTTTACCCCTGACTTCAGAATTTGAAAGAGTGTAAGCCAGTCAACATTGTCAAAAGCTTTCTCTAAATATACAAAAGCTGTAGGTTTGCCTATCCTACAATATTGTAGTGAAGTTCATTTGTAATTAGAGCTCCTCTAAATATTGTTTCCACCTTCCAGCTTTCCCTGCTGTGCCCAGTGGTTTACCACTCGATATTCATACGGCTGCTTTTCCTCCCCCCCCCCCCCCCCCCCCAAATATCTCTTTTTATTTTCTTGTATGCGGTTTCTATCTTTTTCTTGTTATAAATTCTTTTACAGACTTGCATTTTCCATTTAGCCACTCCTGTTCAGCCATTTTGCACTTTCTGTCAAGCTAATTTTTTTCAGTCGCCTGTACTCTATTTTCCCGGATTAATTTAATACATTTCCATATTTTCTCCTTTCATCAGTTTAATTTAGTATTTTCTGTGATATCCAAGGACATTTTAGGTCGTGTCTTTCTACCTATTTTGTCCTCTGCTGCCTCCACTATTTCATCTTTGAAAGGTACCCATTCATCTTCTACTGTGTTACTTCCTTATGTTTCTGACAATTGTTGCCTAATCCTCCCTCTAAAGCTTCCAAGAACCTCAAGTTCCTTCAGTTAAGCCATGTCCTATCTCTTTATTTTACTACCTTTGCAGTTTTTTTTCCATTTCAGTCTGCACTTCGTGTAAACCAGTTTGATTCTAGATAAGTCTTACAGCTTAAAACGTGATTGCGAAATCTATGTCCTACCATTACAGTATCTGTCTGGTACCTTCCAGTTTTCTCCTGGTGTCTTCGACGTGTACAACTTTCTTTCGTGGTTCGTAAACCAAGTGTTTGTTATGATTAAATTATATTCCATGTATAATTCTACCAGACGGCTTCCTCTTTCACTCCCTTTCCCAAGTCCATATTTACCAACTATTTCTCCTATTTCTTCTTCACTGCCTTTTCCTACTACTGAGTTCCAGTCCCCCATCAGAATCAAGTTTCTTCTCCTTTAGCCAATGTGCCAAAAGGAATTATTATGATTACCGTCGTAATAATTTACTTTATCTTATCAAACATTTCTCCTCGGTGTTACACCAGATTGCTATGATCTGATCGGCAGCGTTAATCGCCAATATGTACTTGTATAACTGTGCTCGGGATTTACTTCGTTTCTATTTTGACTGCGGTAATGTTGTCACTGTGCTGTTATAGTAGTTTACCCACATTCCTACTTTTTATTCATTATTAAACCTACTTTAATAACCGAAACAGTTTTTGTGTTTATTACCCTGTACTCACCTGATCAGAAATCCTGTACATATTTCCACCGAACTTCACCACTCCCCATTGTATCTAAATTCAACCTATCCATTATCCTTTTTAAATTTTTTAGCCTACCTACTCGATTAAATGATATTACATCCCACGCTCCGATCCGTAGAATGCCAGGGTTGTCTTTCCTTTTGACCACATCCTCCGGAGTACAATAGCAGTTAGATACACCGGTTGCTTGTCTTCCTGAAACAGTTGAATTGTTACGGCTCAACCACGAATCAGCATGGTCAATACTTCAGTATTTCCCTACTGGCTTAATAACTTCCAGTTAGGTCATCTTACAAACCGTTTCTAAAACACGTTCTTAAAATATCGGTCCTTTAAATTATTTTTTTCTAAAGGTGTTTCCCATGCAACAATATTAATAACACGGTCTTAGCGGTCAGATGTAACAGTGAGCGAAATCAATGCCTTAAATTATGTAATAGTGATGTAAAAATGCATTAAACATTATTTATCAATCTTGAAAGATAACTACCGGCAACATGTGTGATTGCAGTTGCACCATCCGTCCAAGAGAGGACCGTGAACTGTCGTGAAATCGGATAGGCCGTCCTGAATAAAGGCAGCTGCGCACCAGTTGAACTCCAGCCAGTAGTCCGTAAGGCGATTAATGTATTTACAGAAACATCTCGCACGCCATCTACACGTCCAAGAAGAGGTCCTAAGGCGGGGTTTAGAAGCTGGATATCTGCGAAATGATGCAGCATTCTTATCATAAATCTTGTTCTCGGATGAATCGCGATTAGAGACCGTGGATCACACCACTGTTAGGTGATTGACAGTATCAGGCAACGGCTGTGCCGCATTGGACACACCGGTTACCGACAGGTCAACGAAGTCAAGTACTGTCGGTCTGCACAGGGAATCTAATCCCGAAGGGATTTTACAATCCCGGGTATTCTGGCCTCAGTTATTTCATCCCGGGATCCTGGGACCGATCTTTCTAATTATAATTTATTTTTCTAACTAATAATAATTTAAATTTCTGTCTCTTCTTCGCTTTTACCCTATCGTATTTATGTAACAGGTTTTACATGTGAGGCATGTACAGATGAAAAGACTTTATGCACGTCGAGTAAAAAATAATTAGAAAGGAGAGAGGAGAAGCTATTCAGTAGGATGAATACACTTAAATGTTCGAACAAGTTTATTAAAATTTCAAAACAGAAATTTTCTGATATTTTGATTTTATTATTTTATTCTTTTCAATTAACTAGCACGGTTTTATTTTCGCGTTACAAATATGAAGCAACATTCAGTGTGTGTCAGAAGTATTCGGACACCCTCCAAAAAATTCGTTTTTCATATCAAGTGCATTGTGCTGCCACCTACTGCCACGTATTCCATATCAGCGACCTCACTAGTCCTTAGACTCCGCGGAGCTCATCAACGTGGTCATGTGATTGGACGTCAGTTGTGTCGTAAGTCTGTACGCGAGGTTACCACACTCTGAAGCATCCAGAAGTCCACTGTTTCTGATGTGATAGTGAAGTGGGAACGTGAATGGACACGTACAGCATGAAAGCGTACATGCCGACCTCGCCTGTTGACTGACAGAGATCGCCGACAGTTCAAGAGGACCGTACAATGTAATAGGGAGGCATCTACCCAGTCCGTCGCATAGGATCCTCTCCAAGTACTGTGGCAGTTAGGCAGAAGGAGAGAAAACTTGGATTTCATGGTCGACATCATGCAGGACATTGCCAAACGACGCTTCGCTTGGTGTAATGAACATAAATATTGGACGATTGAACAGTGGAAAAACTTATGTGGAGTGACGAATCACGTTACACACTCTGGCGATCCTATGGCAGTGTATGGGTATGGCGAATGCCCCGTGAACGTCATCTGCCAGCGTAGTGTCGTGCCAACAGTAAAATTCGGAGGCGGTAGTTTCATGGTGTTTATTTAATGGCCGTTTATTTAATGGAAGGAACTTGTACCCCTCGTTGTTTTGCTTGGCACTGTAACAGCACAGGCCTACATTGATGTTTTAAGCACCTTCGAGTATGGCGATTGCATCTTTTAACACTATCGAGCACCTGTTCATAATGCGTGGCCTTTGGCAGGGTGATTATACTACAATAACATCGCTGTAATGGACTTGCATGCACAGAGTCTTGACTGGAACCCCATAGCTAACCTTTGGAATGTTTTGAAACGCCGGCTTCGCGCCAGGTATCACAGACCTACTACGGTAGCTCTCCTATGCTAACAACCAGAAAAGGAAGCATGAGTGATGGGCAGATGAATGCGAGAATGCAGTCGAGACCAGGAGGAAAGCATAGATGAAATGGCTATCCTGCAAAAAGGAATCAGACTGGTCGAATTTTCAGAATTCGAGAAAAATTGCTAGCAAGACGATCCGAAACGCCAAGGGAAGTAGATGGAATGAGAAACTTGAAGAATCAAACACAACCTTCAAGAAATACAAATCACGAGACTTATACAGAGAAATGAAAAGCAGAATTAACGGCTTCGAAGCCAGAGAACCATTCGTAATAGGACAAGATGACACAATAAAGATTGGCAAGGAAGAGGTGTGCGAGGAAATGGCTAGGTATTTAAGGGATTTGCTGAATGCCGTAGAACCTACAGTAAAGTGGACACATTTACGCTCTAGAGACGAAAGTCAGGATAGTCTAGAACAGTGGTCCGCGAGCTATGCCAGAGGGTTCCTTCCGCAAGATGCTATTAGTATAAAAAATATTTTAAATATATTTCGTATGATAACAGATATTTTGTTTTGGCCACTTCCTGTAGGACCAGAGCTTACGATAACTTCTGCGTCTAACCTCTTGCTAAAGCCATTTGACACTAACACACTCTAGCGCAAAACTAGAATTAGATAGAGGCAAATAGTTCTGTTGTATGGCGTTAGACTGCGCGCTCTGCCTCTTTGCAGCTGCCAACTGACAGCCTCTTCACTTAAAAACTCGCATTTCAGACGACAATCGACCATTGTTATTTTATTGTCTATGCTTTCACAGACCGTGTTGTTTACATATTCAATATTCTGTATTAAAACAGTACTGTTTGTTAAGTGTTGTTTTTTGCGAAAGTTGCAGTTCGCGTAGTTAAAAATGGACCGCTTGTTAAAAAGTGGTTGGTTAAAACGAGAAAGGCCTGAAGATGAAGACGAAGATACATTTCATGTTCAAGCAAGTAAGTCTGTGACTCTCGACCCGAAGTTGTCAGTGTCCATTGAAACTAAATCATCGGCATCCCTTGAACCTAACCCTTTCAAGATCAACATTAAGTTTACTGGAAAAAATAAAAAAAATATATGATTACTTGGAAATCGGATTTACGTACAATGGACCTGAGCAATAGCCTAAGCCTCAATGTGTAATTTGCTATGAAAGCCTTTCGAATGAATGTTTGAAACCAGCAAAACTCCTGCGCCATTTTGAAACAAAGCACCCAAAGTACAAAAGTAAATCATTAGATTTTTTCCAAAAATAAATAAGGAGTGTTGAAAACATCTTGTAAAACAATTACCAAACAGTCTGGTGAAGATGTAAATGAAAATGCAACCCTTGCGTCTTACGAGGTGGCTCAGCTTGTTGCCTGGTGTTCGCAGATGACATGGCACTGTTACATGAGTCAGAAGAGGCAAGGACAGCACTAAAATTCTATCTGAAGTAACAGAAAAGGTTGTACTTGAGATTGCATATAACAAGACCAAGACATTAAACACTGGGTCTGACTGAAGACAGATCGTAAAGTGGTGAGAAAGTCGAGAGTTTTCGTTATGTGGGAGAGAAGATAACTGGTGGAATACAGAGTAGCAGTAGCGCAGTAGACAGAGCATAGCTCTTACAGAAGCTTCGGTACGCAGTGAAGACAACATATGCCAGGAAAAATCTGTCACAGAATGCCAGATTGCGATGATACATTGCAACTGTAACAAATACTGCACTGTATGCATCGGAAACGATCACACTCGCTAAGAGAGCTTGTGTACAGTATAAAAGGAGGAATGGAAAATTTTAAGAGACATATGGGACACTAAAAACAAAGAGGGGAGGGGATATCCGGATACACAGAACACGAGAGAAACCTATATCGAGCGAGATACGGAAAAAGAAGTTACGATTTGTTGGGCACATCATGAGGATGGCCGATGAGAGAAGAACTAAGACGATATGGAATGCAGCATGTCATACGGAAAACAACTGGGTGAAGGAAGTCAGAGATGATTGGGAGACTGCAGAAATAAAAGAAAGATATCTGCAGGGACTGGTACAGGGCAGGGAGAAGTATAAATCATTGGTGGATGTTCACAGGTGGTCAGGCACCAAAATCAAAGTCATCTTAACAGAAGAAGAAAGAAACAGAAGAAGCGAGAGAATTAAGAGGTATTTGGAAGAAAGGGGACGTGCTGAACAAGCCACACGTGATCCTCAATGGTCCTAACGAAGCAGAAGAAGAAGAAGTCAGTAATGAACTAATAACTGCTGCTGCTGCTGCTGTTCATGATAGGTAGGTTTCCATATCGCTACTTTTTCTCATGTTCCCCTTAACTAAGAAACCTTTGTAATTGCATAGGATATACCTCAGTAATAGAAGATTGTGAAATAGAATATACGTCGGGGAAGAAATATTACAGCAGCAGTAAGGGGTGTGAAATGAAGATGTCAAAACAACGCGCAGGTATTGACAGAAAGCAAATAGGATGAATAATATCGTTTCACTTCTGCGTCGTTCCTTCCCTCGGGTGGCTCTCCGTTCACGGACGAGGCCTGCCGACAGAACAATTTCGCATAGGAGAGTGAGAGAGAGAGAGAGAAAGAGCCGCTGGTGAAGCATCTGAGAGATGGAGCACATTTGCATAGCGGTCTATTTGTCCCAGCGTAACGGCTCGTTTCCTTATGTGCGGCAGAAAAATAAAGGAGCAGCGGAGGAGGCGGCGCGTGTGTGTCGGCGCCGGCCGGCTGACGGGACGGCCAGGAAGCAGCGGCAGCGGCAGATCCTAGACAAGGCAGGCGCGGGCGCCGGACAATGGGACAAGGCGCGGCGATTTGTAGCGGCCTGGCCGCGGCCGCACTGTCGGCCGCACTGTGCAGCGGCAGCGCCGCGCCGGCGCAGACCATTTGCGTCTCATTAGCAGGTCAAACGCTCCGCGCACCCGCCGACATGCGCGTCGCATCCCACTTCTCTCCAGGGTGTCCGTCTCTCTGCCCCATAAGCCGACACCGGTACAAGCGAAGACCTTGTAAAAAATAACTAGACCTCCCTAACGGCGCTGCTGTCGCGGGATACTTCCAACCTTAGCGTGGCCACCATGGTAGTGGTAAGCGTCAGATAAATACGAGTGCTGTTAGCAGGTAAATCGTGTACTAAATAGCTACTGTGGGATATATACACAATTGATAGTCATGTCTGTATTGTTTCACTATTGCAATGTACATGAAGCACTATGGTGAAGAGGGGTATGTGACAACTGCACCCAGAGACATTTGCACCCAACCACAAATCTGTGACATTTGCACCCAGTCTGACTGGAAACTACCTGTTAACTACGTGCACCCGTACCCTCGCTAAGCCCCTCATGTGCCTGCGGTAATTCCACGCCGCCCTTACCCTGGGAGTCCTCACTCACCGGAAATGCTCTCTCGACACAGTCTGCCTTTGCAAGGATGGGGCCCCTCCACACCCACCTCAAAGTGGTGACCATCACAAAAGTTCTACTGTCACCTCCGTAATTAAGTTAGTTTGCTAAGGTGGATCACGGGATGTGGGAACCGCGATGTTATCCGTACGTGTGGGCGCGATCACCCATTAATACGGTGCATCTGGAGATAGAATTGGTCGAAAGGTATACGAAGGGTAAAGGTATGTAAGGGCAGAGGAAAAAAAGTGCCAAGGCAAGAGCCAAGGGAAAAAAACCTCTGCGACAGTGGGGTAGGTATGAAGGGCAGTAGCGGTATGCTATCTGCAACAGATCATGCAAGGGTTGGTAATGTTAGTAATGGGTATTTTCTCAGTACCATTAACTTTGCTAGGTTCGTCATAAAGAATCAGTCCGTTTTGATGCGAGGTACACAGTCTGCCTGCAGCACAGACAAATATATACAGACGGGAAACCTCCATAAGGGCCCGGTCCTACGCTCAGGGGTGCAGGGATGGACGGTTTCCAGCAGTTCCATAAGATGTCCCATGATGGCGCTGCGGTCAGAAGCAGCCCTTAAAACTGGCCAGAGTAGGTGGCAGGTAGCGGCTGTCCCCGCCACTACCTCCCCTCAAACGCCTGCAAGCCAGACACAGCCGTGGCCTCGTGGCAGGTGGCACGAGCTATCCCGTCAGCCTCCCCTCCACGCTACCCTCTGAAAGTGCGAGAGGCACCCTAAGCCAGCAATCCGCCTGTTGCTAGCATCTTACGGAACAACGAGGGGAGCGTAGGACAGTGGAGGCTTCTCTGTATATGTTACTCTGTGCCTGCAGTCAGAGTAATGTCACAGACAAATATATACAGACGGGAAACCTCCGTAAGTGCCTGGACCCACACTCAGGGGTGCAGGGCAGGGGGACTTCAGCAGTTCTGAAAAATGTCCCATGATGGCGCTGCGGTCAGAAGCAGCCCTTTAAACTCGCCAGAGCAGGCGGCAGGTAGCGGCTGTCGCCACCAACACCTCCCCTCAAACTCCAGCAAGCCGGACACAGCTGTGGCCTCGTGGCAGGCGGCTCGATCTCTCCCCTCAGCCTCCCCTCCACGCTACCCTCTGACGTGCGAGAGGCACCCTCAGAAGTGCCTCTAGTGTGGTCTACCGGTACTAAGCCAGGAAACCGCCTGACACCTGCTAGAATCTTACGGAACTGCGAGGGGAGCATAGGACAGTGGTTTATGGGGGCTGATTCTCTGTATATGTTACTCTGTGGTAATGTGCTGCAGTTCCGAGGTTCTTGTCCACCTCAGCGGATGACTGCTAACTGTCGGTACGATTACGAATATCGTAGTTCGTGCAGCTTGTGTGTTTGTGAGCTTATAGTTTCGATATGGAGATGTCGACGATCCACAAGGGTAAGCCATGTGGCCACTACGAAGGCTACTCTTCCATCATAAAAAGAACCAAAGCAGATGGAACAGAACGCACTGTCCAGGAATGTATTTCAATCAGTGCTTCCCTAGTGATGTAAAATGTCTCGATATTTATAAGTTGGGGCAAATGACCAGAATAAATGCCTGGGCAAATACCCAAAATTCATAAATTGCAGGCGTTTATGGTTTAAAAAGATAAACTTACAAGCAGTACCTACAAAAATAACCTGATATTTTGTACTACTCTCTAAACTACATCTCAAATGCTTCAATGCTCTTCTATTCTCATTTACCAGCAGCCCAAGGTTTTTTTTTTTTTTTTTTTTTTTACATTCAATCTATGGTCTGTGCTCATTAGTCTTTTTATTTTATTCAACAAATCCTGTAATTTTCCTTCACTTCCACAGACGATAGCAATGTTATCAGCAAATCTTATCATTGATATCGTTTTACCCAGAACTTTTCTCACAGCTTTGAACCTCTCTTCATTTCAGATATTACGTCTTCATTGTGCAAGTTGAATAGTGATGCTGACAGTCCAGTACCTTTTCTTACCCCCTTTTTAATCTTAGCACTTCGTTCTTCACTTTCGACGCTTATTGTATCCACTTGGTTCTTATACAAACAATGTATTACCCGCCTTTCCCTACAGCTTACTCCTATTTTTCTCAGAATTACGAACATCATGCAGCGCCTTACATTATCGAAGGCTTTATTCAAGTCACAAATCTTACGAATATGTCTTGGTTCTTCTTTAGTCTCGCTTCCACTATAAACTGCAGCATTGCTATTGTGGCCACACATAGCCGTGAAGTACGACCTGTGTCAAGGCGACCTCAAAGCACTAGCCTCGTCTCTTCTACCGGCCGGGCAGAGGTCGGACGGGGAGATTAACGGACCGCCCCTCGACCAGAACTGGGTGCAAATGTCACTGGGTGCATTTGTCACTTCATTGTTTGTGAAGAGCTGCTTAGCGTTTAAATGCATAAATCAATTTAAGAAAGGAATAAAAAGATCGAATACTGTCTTCCCATTTATTTCTCAGGAATACAAGCCATCGGAGGTTCGAGTCCTCCCTAGGGCATGGGTGTGTGTGTTGTCCTTAGGTTAGTTTACCTTAGTTTAAGTAGTTTGTAAGCTACGCACCGATGACCACGCAGTTTGGTCCGATAGATTTACAAACATTTGAACATTTTGGAATACAAGCAGCCCTACTACTTGTGTTCACAGAGCGTTACTCTTGCTTAACAGACTGTGAGTCAAGACAACATAGGATTGAATGAAATAACAGGTTGTTAAAAACTGGTAGCTCTTAAAAGGAGCTACTTTAGGCAATACTGGTGGATATGAAGTTCAAACAGTTTTATTTTATGATTATGTAAAATAACTGTTGGGGTCACGAAATTAGTTGCTTCACTGCATTTCGAATTTTTGTTTATGAAATTGATATTAGCAACTTGTAACGCGGAATTTAAAGGTCATCTGCTTTACATATAGATATAACAACTGAAAAGGGTTTTCAGAACTGTGTATAGTTCCATATATGAATGACACGTAACCACACTGGATACACTTTGTGAAGTTGAGCCCTATGACAATAGTTGTTGACTTTTGAGCAGCTGACGCTACTGTAAGGTATTTGGCTTACAGCATTAAAAATTCTAATATTCTTGCTAGATACAATAATGCTAATGTTAGATGCATTAGTTAAGAAAACGTTATGGCATAGTTCGTTTCCTTAAAAATCAAATGTTTCAAATGTTTGTATAGTCTATGGGACTTAACTACGGGGTCATCAGTCCCTAAACTTACAAACTACTTATGAACTAACTATGACTAAGGACGGCACAAATATCCATGCCCGAGGGGGGATTCGAACCCCCGACCGTAGTGGCCGTGCAGACCGTGACTGGAGCGCCTCAATCCCATCGGCCACCGCGGCCGGCTCGTTTCCTTAAAAGAATTTGGTAGTGGCTGGTTGCTGTATTCACAAGGTAAGAAGCTATTTTTCAGTTATGTATCTGACGTTATATTTTACTTTCACAATTGATTTTTAACATTAGCTGTTTAAGGCAGCACTGTTTGATGTTTTGATGCCATGAAATAACTAAATATTGGCGATTACAGCACTAAAGCTAAGATGTAATGTTTGTACAAAAGTTTCACAATCGTAGAATATACCGAGGAAGTGCCATAAAATCGTGTCTGACGATAAATTCCGTTCATATGCTCCACTTAGAACGCTAAAAAACTACATGTTTTGGTTCGGTTTCGTTATGAAGAGGAAACGCTGTTGGCCAACTTCTACAATGTATGTGTAATAAATTTACACACAACCGATAGTTGCTGTATATTCAAGGAGTCTGAAGCTGTTTTGTAGTTATATATTTCAATTAGACATAGTTTTCGCGGCTTAAATGAATACTTTCTCTCATCAAAAGAATCTTACGCACATTTAAAGTTCGAGCGGAAGTTTGTCACCACAATGGCCGACGAGGCGCTCTTCAATTTGTCCGCTATTCGCAGTCGGCCGCTTGCGGGATTGTGGGGGATTGGGTACAAGCCGCGACAAGAGCGCTTTTGAAAGGGCGCCGCTTGTATATCCTCATTTCTTACCTCGAAAAAAATCTTGCCGGCTTGACCTTTTCTGCAAATGCAGCCTACAATCCGATATACCGTACAAAAAATGTTCAAATGTTTGTAAAGCTTATGGGACTTAACTACGGGGTCATCAGTCCCTAAACTTACGAACTACTTATGAACTACTTACGAACTAGGACGACACAAATATCCATGCCCGAGGGGGGATTCGAACCCCCGACCGTAGTGGCCGTGCGACCGTGACTGAAGCGCCTTAGTCCCCTCGGCCACCGCGGCCGGCTCCGTTATACAGGACCGTTATAAATAACCCTTTTCCAAACACACTATATGATCAAAAGTATCCGGACACCTGGCTGAAAATGACTTACAAGTTCGCGGCGCCCTCCATCGGTAAAGCTGGAGTTCATAAGGAGTTGGCCCAGTGGCCGCGCGTCCCGTGTGTTCAATGGTTCGGTGTACCCGCGGAAAAAGCTCGCCGCGAAAAAAAGTAAACAAATAAAGTAAATTAAAAGTGTTTTTAAACTATCATTCTTCGTTTCGTTCTTCTGTCAGATCATTTTATATACACATTCAAAGTATTTTTATCGCATGAGAAACGTCTTACGTCACCGAGACGGCACGTATATCAGTCGTAGCGCGGCCCCATAATACACGCACCAGTGGCCGCAGCGTTGCAATGCGCATTCGCGGCTGAGGTGCAAATACTCTTCTGGATCCCCTGGAGGCAGCATATGGGCGCTCCCGCAGCAGGGAGGGGTGAGGGGAAACGCCGCTTTGAAACACTGGCCTTGGAGCTAGTAGAGACACCTGCTCCTAGCTACTCTAGCTCTGGCGGTTAAAATCTAATGGTCCCGAAGCAAAGACAATGGAGCTACTGCGCACCTCGACTTTCTCATGCACAAATCTTCCATGAAGGCAACATCCACCATATTTGGTTTTGATGCATTGAAGAACAAAACATGTGCCAGCTGCGGTGGCCGAGGGGACTGAGGCGCTCCAGTCACGGTCTGCACGACCACTATGGTCGGGGGTTCGAATCCCCCGTCGGGCATGGATATTTATGCCGTCCTTAGTATTAGGTAGATCGTGTGTAGTTTGTAAGTTTAGGAACTGATGATCCCGTAGTTAAGTCCCATAAGCTATACAAACATTTGAACAAAACATGTCATACTTGAAAAAATATCATACAACTATAAATTAAAGACGCATCAACTGTAAAGGCATTTAGAAGATCCAATCATGAATAACAATTAAGTCACTACTCTCCACCTAGCAAGAACAGCCGTATCGTTAGCACCACTGCCACTGACGAAGGTATTGCGTTCGAGACCGACGACAAGCAGGTTTTCGAATCGAATTTTCATTTTATCACATACGGGAATAACAATGACTTTTGTATTGTTTCTTGCCACACATCTTTGGACGTTTTGCTAAATTTTAAGGGTAAATGAGATTATACTCTTCGTTGTAACAAATATTTAACAGTTTGAAAAGAGGCGAGAGAGAGAGAGAGAGAGAGAGAGAAAGAGAGAGCAGCCTTTGCCCAAGCGTAAGTTAGTGTCACGTCACCGGAAGGTAGCTTGTCTCTTCATCGTAACAGATTCATTTTGTTCCAGTCCCTTAACAGTTTAATCAGTTACTTACTGTGTTTTAGTGTTCATGTGATTATTTATATGTTCTTAGTATTTATTAGCAAACAAAAAGAACAATCTTTTAGAAACAATTTACTCAGCTTTAAGCATGGAAGAAAAGTGTAAAATCAAGAAGCTTGGTAGACCGACGCCTCAGCTCGAGCTGAAGCAAGCGCAAAAAAGACATTCTGTAGATCTTTTAACGAAAATATATCTAAAGCGGGGAAGAGGGAGGGCAAACCAGGTCGCTTTTCCCAGGCGCCACTTGCAAATGTGCACCCAATTGTCTCTTTTGACATCGAGCGGGGGCGGGTGGGTCGAAACATCAACGCGCCGAGCGGCCAGGGGTAGGGGAGGGGCGCCACTAAGAGGATCCGACACTGAAAGAAGTGAGCCGCCGGACATCGGAAGCTCCAGCCGCCACTCAGTTGGCCCACCCTTATCCTTGATGACAGTTTACACTTCCGGAGACATACGTTCAATCAGGCGCTGGAAGCTTTCTCAAGGCATGGTAGCACATAATTCATGGAGTAGTGCACTGAGGATACATGGCGGTGAAGCCTCGCAGCAAATCGGCGTTCCAAAACATTCCAAAGGTGATGTATAGGATTCAAGTCCGGACTCTGTTCAGGCCAGTCCATTACAGGGATGTTATCGTCGTGTTACCACTCCGCTACGGGCCATGCTTCATGAATAGGCGCTCGATCGCTTCGAAAGCTGCAGTCACCACCTTTGAATTGCTCTTAAACTGTTGGAAGCAAGAAGGTGCTTAAAACATCAATGTAGGACTGTGCTGTGATAGTGCCCCTCCACGAAAATCGCGACCGCGCCTTAACACGACCGGCTCCGAATTTTACTGTTGGCTCTGCACACGCTGGCTGATGACGTTCATAAGGCATTCACCATACCCACACCCTGCCATCGGATCGCCACACTGTGTACCGTGCTTCAATCCACAGAACACTTTTCCACTGTTCAGTTGTTCAATAGACCAAGCGACACGTCGTTTGTCATTGACATGTGTTGCTTATGGGCAGCCGCTCGACAATGAAAAGCAATTTCGTCTCCCGCTTGTCATAGTAATTGGAGAAGATCCACTTTGGAATTCCTGTGTAATAGTCTGGATAGATGCCTGCCTATTACAATGTACGACACTCTTCATCTGTCGGCGGTCTCTATCAATCAGCAGACAAGGTTGGTTTATACGATTTCGTGCAGTACGTGTCCCTTCAAATTTGCATCTCACTATCTCATCAGAAACAGTGGACCTAAGGATGTTTAGAAATTTGGAAATCTCGTGTAGAGACTTCTGACAAAAGTGATACCCAATCACCTGACCATGTTCAAAGTGGGAAGCTTCGCGGAGCGCCTCAATCTGCACTTTCCTAATATCTAACAACTGCTGAGATCGCTGATATGGAGTACCTGGCAGTAGTGGCAGCACAATGCCGCTAATACTTTTGATCACATAGTGTATGTCTTGTCCTCAGTATTACATGCACAAATGCACTAAGGTTGATATGGTAGAAGCTGCTATTAATTGCTAAGGTACTGGGCCTTAATTATACTAGACATTTACTAAAACCATTTTATTACAGCAACAACGTTAATTTTTGATATCGCTACTACTAAACCACCATACATCCAACCCGCCTGGTAGCATGCAAGACCTATACGTGCTGTTAATGTATGAATTTCCAGGTCTTCTGTAGTCGAGTCCTAACGCCGGGGGCCCATGGCCCTGCTCGTGCTGACTGCCGCTGTCGCCGCGCCGCCGCCGCCGTCGTCGCTGCCTCTGCGCCCAGCCCGCCCCTTTACCAGAGCCAGATCAAGGTACCACTCCAGCCTTCCTTCTGCTGCCTGCCGCTGTTTCTGGAACGTGCCGAGGATTCGGCTCCCCCGTCATCGCTGCCACCGAGAAGCCGGCCCTCTCTGGGGACAGAGCCATCCTGTCCATGGATCTTCCGACTCCTTCTCTTCGTCTGCCGCCGCCACCCCTCGCCGCCACCGCCGTTCCTGCCTGAGGCCTCCAGTCGCCTCCCGCGGCCCGAGCCTCTCCACAGAACTCACCGCCTACCCTGCGATAGACGCTGCGTCATCACCGTCGTCATCGTTTTCTCTTGGCCTATCCCCTTCCTTTCCTTTAATTTTAACCCTGCTGTTTACAGTTTTATCCCACCATGAGTAACATTCCCACTGCCACCACCTCCATCCTCTAGCCGACCGCGGTGGCCGAGGTGACTGAGGCGCTCCAGTCACGGTCAGCACGGCCACTACGGTCGGGGGTTCGAATCCCCCCTCGGGCATGGATGTTTGTGCCGTCCTTAGTATTAGTTAGCTTCTAAGTAGTTTGTAAGTTTAGAGACTGATGACCCCGTAGTTAAGTCCCATAAGCTATACAAACATTTGAATTTGAAACATCCCCCTCCACATCATCCGCTTCACCACCGTCGCTTCTCAGGTCTCCCCCTCCCCCATCCATCGTCTACCTCCCACTCACCTCTCCTACTGACTTCCCGCCCATCTGCACTGTACACATCACCCAACGCCGAGACACGGTGTCCGACAATCCACAGTGGCCGCCTCAGCACGCCACATACCCCCTCCCCCCAATTCATGTCGACCTCATTCCATCATTCTCTACCTCCACAGGCGCCTGCAAGAAAACCGTCAAACGCGGAAGTGTGGATCCCACTCTTGCTGCCTCAAAGAAGGCTCCTCCTCCCCCTCCTCCTCCTCCTCCGCCCCAAACTTTTGCCATGGAAACTGCCCCTAGTCCTCCTCAATCCCAGCCAGACCTCTACCTCCCACCCCTAACCCCAGTTCTTTGACAACCAGACCCTCTCCCTGGAAATCAGAAAATACTTCCCAGCTGCACCCATCGCCCAGCTCATCCTCCATAGGGACTCCGTTCTCATTAAATAACCCAACCCCACCTTCAACACTGATATGCTCCAGCGCCTCTCCGCCATCCACCTTGGCCCTCATGCTACACTTACTCCCTTACTCCCTACTACACCTCTACATCTCCCGTCAACCCCTCTTTCCCTGCCACCCGCCCGCCCTCACCCCCATGATAATGAAACTTATCCCAGGAATCATAGAGGTGGAGGTATTGAGCCAACTCAACTCCCACCCTAATATACCCAGCCTGTCTGCCAGAACCACAACGCCACCAGTCCTACATACCTGATGCGGATCTTTACAGAGTTGCATAATCCATTGATCACCCCTTCCTCGAGGGGGCACTCACCTATAACTGCTACCACAATGTGGAACCTTCCTGCTTCCCATCCAAATACTACCGCTGTGCCAGGTGTCTCATCTGCAATGACCACCTGACACAGAACTATCACAATCTTCTTACTTGTCCCTGCTGCAAGTCCTCTCACTTCCACAAGCACTGCCCAAATCTCACCTCCCCTCCTGTATGCAATACCTGTAGGGGCCCCCACCCTACCTAATCATATAAGTGCCAATCCGTTCCCACTCCCACCAATCCAGAACTCACTGTCCCTGTCCATCCCATCAACCCTCCCTCGAGCCCCATCAATTCCCTCTGCCCCCTCCCACCATTGATGATGTAATCTGCTTTGTGACCACTGTCCTCCAAAATATCAATCCCTTCCAGTGTGCCCATACCCTCCGTCAGATCGCCACCCATTCTGTATTTCAGCTTGAGATGTGCACCACCGTCTCTCGAACCCACGCCCACTTCACATTCTCCCGAAAGGTTACCCTCGTTTAAGCACGCCCTAACCTTTTCCCCCATCTCCCCATCTCCCCCTTCCTCCCTCCCCCGGGCTTCCTTGTAGACCCCTATGGAAAGCCCTTCCTATACATTCCTTTATCCCTTCCTGCCAACAAACATCTTCTCTCCCACCACCACACAGATGCCTTCCTTCTCAGTGAAACGTTCCTTCAACCCCATCATCCTATCAGCACCGCTACCTACCTCCTGCCGGCCGCGGTGGCCGAGGGGACTGAGGCGCTTCAGATACGGTCTGCACGGCCACTACGGTTGGGGGTTCGAATCCCCCATCGGGCATGGATATTTGTGCCGTCCTTAGTTGTAGGTAGTTCATAAGTAGTTTGTAAGTTTAGGGACTGATGACCCTGTAGTTAAGTCCCTTAAGCTTCACAAACATTTGAACATGTTTTGAAACTACCTCCTCCTCCCTTGCCCAAGGTGAAATGGCGATAGACCACCTCTGCCATCACCCTATCTGCATCCAATCCCTCCTTAATGATTCCACCGAGCACCTGATCCTCAGTTTTTTTCCAGTCCCTACGGCCGCCCTAGCCACCAACTACATTCGCAGTACCGCTCCCCTCACATATGCCTTTCTCTCCCACATCGACCTATCCTTTAAAACCTATGTGATTGCTGCAGACCTTGACCTTTCTTCCCCTCCACCAGCTGAACTCTGGTGGTGGCGTCAGTTGGTCACGACCTCGCTCCCAGGCGACAATCCTTCTCCAAAAGCAACACCACACCTGACATCATACTGACATCTCCCAACCTCCTTGGGCGCATTACAGCAGGAGTCCTTAACCTTATAGGCAGTGACCACGCCCCTGTCCTACTCACCCTTGACCACTGACCCTGCCCTGCACAAGCTTGACGTCATATGCCGCCTTCCAAACTTGTCCATGATTACTCACGTACTCACTGGGATGCCTACCATTGCCCCATAGACACCTTGGTCGCAAGCCACCGTCTCCCCCTCCACACCACCACCGACATTGACCACGCCTCTTCCTTTCTCCACCAGGCCGTTACTGATGCAGTCCATCCCCACATCCCCACCAAGGCTATATATGAACTTGAAGAAATAAACAGTTACAACAAATAACCTCTCACAAATCGTGTTCAAAAATGCTAATTTTTCTAAAACTGTCTGACGAAACTGCAGTAGTCAAGTCCGTAGACTTACAAGGGCAATACATGCACCTCCGACGAAGAGCAGACACGCTCTTCGTAGCAAGGCGCCTTAGAGCGCAAGGCCAGTTCCGCGCGGCGAATCATAGCCTACTCTCCTCCTTATTTCTAAAGGACTAATAGTAAGTACCCAGTCATAAAAAATGAACAACTTTAACATTTAATTTAAAAACACAACTGAATACTTCATACAATTTTACAACCTCAGTAAGTTTCGAAATAATCTATGCCTAATGGGTGCAGTTACTGCAAGGAAAGCCGCTTGACTTGGGCCCAATTCACAGTTTCAGCTGGCAGCTGCCTAATAAATTTCCGTGAATATTTTTAACAATACGACAGTTTAAAATTGGACAACAGTTAAAACATTACTCAAGAGTTCTCCGTTTTTTTTTTTTTTTTTTTTTTTTTTTTTTTTTTTTTTTTTTTTTTTTTTTTTTTTCAATAGTTACCCAATGGACCTTTTATAATGCATTGACAGACAACACTTGACAGAATACCCGAAACACAGAATTCGTTACCACAAGCAACTGACAGGCTTAAAATAAATGACACTTATGAACTAAAATACTGTTGAAATTAGGTGCCAGATAGAAAACGTAATCAATCTAAAACTTCACGTGGTGGCATAACGTCACTGTAGGAACTTGGCAATTGCATGACAGTGTTTAGATTTCAAATGTAGCCAAGGCGCGCGACAGTATAACAGGCACGATAATTCTCACCAAAGTTGGGCTCTACTTAGATCAAGAGCCAACTAGCAAAAGCCATGAACCCATCGAAACATCGGTGACAAAAATGGAAATAATCATATAGAGTTTTTGTGCGGGAAATCCCATATAGGATTCTTCTGTCGCTGTACTACAAGTGTCTTTACATCACGCATTTTGGGTGACTTGCACACCGATGATGATGACGAGAACACACACCCATTCCCTTGCCGGGAATCAAATACGGGCTTGCTGCGGCGGAGTGGCCGAGCAGATGAGATGCAGTTAAGTCCTATAAGCTTAACAAACATTTGAACATTTTTGAATCCGGGCTTCCTGCGTGATAGTCAGTGACGGTACCCTCTATACTATGGACGTCAACTCCATGACACTCTGCCACAGTCTTTCGGACATGTCCCAAAGAACAGACACAATATATAACGGATTTACACGCGAATACGGCGTTAACTTCAATTATTTCATCGCAGGTGCGGTCATACATTCGATCCCGTACGGGAATCCGAAATGACGAGTGTAAGAGGACATGGACGAAAGTAGCGCTTCAGCCAAAGCGTGCAACTTCTGTAAGTTTGAGACAGGCGGGAGTTGATTGGTTAAGGCGACCGCTGGCTGGAAGCGGAAGACCCGGGTTCGATTCCCAGCCCGGCTAGAATTTTCACCTGCCGCCATTGTTTAATTTCAATGTCCTAATGCAGCCACTGTCATTCTTTTCCTTCCTAAGCCATCTGCCTTTTCCTCCTATTTAAATAATTTGCAAAATCTTTCAAGGCACGCGTGCTCTGGCACACACATCACGCCAGCCGTACGATTCCACCGATCAATAACATTCAACAAAGCCAGCCGACAACTCCACAGTTACACTCGCAGTCACGTTTCCCCATTGGAACCTCCCGCTAAGGCCACTGCGCACTCCATCGACGCCGCCTCGAAGGGCACGCACTTGTCCCGTCATGGCATCTGGCGATAAATTCGAATGAGTCATCCATACCACCAGGAAGATTAAAGTCCAGTAACAGACAAATCGCATCTATGCCGGCAAGGACGGCACTAAGACGTCGAAAATTATGGAACACCTCCTAAAATCGTCGTGGCTTTCCTTTTGCAAGGCGAAGTACAGCAACTCAACGTGGGAGGAACTCGACAACTCATTGGGAATTTTCTGCAGGAATACTGAACTACGGTTGATCTATAGAGGATCATAATCGCTACAGTGTTGCCAGTAAAGGATTTTGTTCATGAACTGGCCCTTCGATTCTGTCCCATAAATATTGATATGATTATTGTGCTGTGGTCTGGTGGCCAAATTATTCGCTAAAGCCCTATAGCTAGACTATTCTTCGAGGCAAGCGCGAAAAATTGTGGCTGTCTGACATGCTGCAACTTACATTAACCTAAGGACATCACACACGCACACCCATGGCCCAAGAGAGGACTCGTAGCGCCCCCCCTCCCCCCCAGGCAAGGTGCCTCAGAATGCTCGGCCACTCCACCGAGGCCCGCTGAAATGCCCTCGGTTTGTGAACATGAATTGTATGCTGCAAATGATCTCCTTATAGCCGAAGAAAAACCTTCCCAATCAACGATCGGTTCAATTGTTGCAGAAGAGATAGTCGGTTCCGTGTAAAAGCAGCCCACTCAACTATGCAACAAGCAGCAGCTTGGGCAGTGTTTTGTTTACAACTTCGTTTCAGCACTTCGTGCGGCCTGGGACACATCAGAACCCTACCATATGCTCTCACAAAGTGAAATATGGACTCATGAGACAAAGTCAAGATTTTTCAGACGTGTAGGCTTCAATCCACAAGATCACGAACCCAGGAGAGGCGCTGCAGGCGATGTCGCGCTGTTAGTAAAACTTTCGAATCGGTTGTCTGCTGCCAATAACGCCAAACCACACTGCCCTGTCCCGCACTGATTTCTGCAGTTACGCCTGTCAGCAATAGCTAGTCAACATAAACCCCGCGGCCCTTGGTCGTTAACTGCAAATCTTTGGCCACAGTGTCGTCTGTGATGAAAGTTAATGCCTGAAATTTGGTGTTTTTGATACACTTTTGACACTCTTGATTTACTAATATTAAATTACCTGTCAACGTTCAGTACGGAATGTCCCATGCGTTATTCTCCAACTACCATCCTGCGTTCAAACTCCGTTAATGTTCGTCGTCCGACCATAATCACTTCGGAAACTTATTGGCGTCAATCACGGGAGTACAAATGACCTTGTGATGAACTGCCATTTTAAACATGCTGTACGCGATATTATCTGTGCTCATTACCATCTTGTCTTTTGGCATCTTACTGTACAGAAGTGAAAAGAACTATGAAGTATCAAATCACAGCATATTAGCATGACTAATATGGTGTAGGAAAAGCGTTGGCATTCAAAACACCTCGGGCATGGATATTTGTGCCGTCCTAGTTCATAAGTAGTTCATAAGAAGTTTGTAAGTTTAGGGACTGATAACCCCGTAGTTAAGTTCCATAGGAAAAAAAAAAAAAAAAAAAAAAAAAAAAAAAAAAAAAAAAAAAAAAAAAAAGAAACCACCTTTGACTCATATCGGAGTGGGTACATAATGCTCCCATATAATTTTGAAGGGGCTCTTAGAGCATACATCCTGGAACGTACTGGCAAGGTTAAATAAAAAGTGATGGAAATGGATAGCGATCACGAGCATTTCTCTCCAAATAATACAACGAAGATATTGATATGTGATGACTGAAGCAGCTATGGCACAATGCGATAATCTGTCCTAACGCTTTAAAATCAGCTGTTGACCGTACGAGCTGGATAAACAAGAGCTATGTCGTTTTACATTGCGTTACATTCTGGAGACATTTTGGCAGAGGATTGTGATAGTACAGCTCCTGGAATAGCATTTATTTTTACAAACATAACCGGTGAGCGCAATCGCTGCTATCCTTGAACCATAGCGTTGACCAGGAGTTGATCGCGCACGTGCTGGACCGGTGCTGTTGTTATGTCCACGTAAAAGATATTGTTACATAGGATATGTTAAGAATTAAACGTGTGTCGTGTGAGCAAATAATCATTCATAATACCAACTGAATGGTTTAGAATGTTGGGTTTATGGCTCTACAGAACTGGCCATTAAAATTGCTACACCAAGAAGAAATGCAGATGATAAACGGATATTCATTGGACAAATATATTATACTAGAACTGACATGTGGTTACATTTTCACGCAATGTGGGTGCATAGATCCTGAGAAATCAGTACCCTGAACAACCACTTCTGGCCGTAATAACGGCCTTGATACGCCTGGGCATTGAGTCAAACAGAACTTGGATGGCGTGTACAGGTACAGGTACACAGTTCAACAAGATTAGTGACTTGCATATTGTGTCGAGCCAGTTGCTCGGCCACCATTGACCAGACGTTTTCAATTGGTGGGAGATCTGGAGAATGTGCTGGCCAAGGCAGCAGTCGAACATTTTCCGTATCCAGAAGGGCTCGTACAGGACCTGCAACATGCGGTCGTGCATTATCCTGCTGAAATGTAGGGTTTCGCAGGGATAGAATGAAGGGTAGAGCCACGGGTCATAACACATCTGAAATGTAACATCCACTGTTCAAAGTGCCGTCGATGCGAACGAGAGGTGACTGAGACATGTAATCAATGACACCCCAAACCATCACGCCGGGTGATACGCCAGTATGGCGATGACGAATACACGCTGCCAATGTGCGTTCACCGTGATGTCGCCAAACACGGATGCGACCATCATAATGCTGTAAACGGGACCTGGATTCACCCGAAAAAATCACGTTTTGTCATTCGTGCACCCAGATTCGTCGTTGCGTACACCATCGCTGGCGCTGCTGTGATGCAACATCAAGGGTAACCGCAGCCATAGTGCATGATAGTCCATGCTGTTGCAAACGTCGTTGAACTGTTCGTGCTGATGGTTGTTGTCTTACAAACGTCCCCATCTGTTGACTCAGGGATCGAAAAGTGGCTGCACGATTCGTTACAGGCATGCGGATAAGATGCTTGTCATCTCGACTGCTAGTGATACGAGGCCGTTGGGATCCATCACGGTGATCCGTATTACCCTCCTGAACCCACCGATTCCATATTCCACTAACAGTCATTGGATCGCGACCAACGCGAGCAGTAATATCACGATAGGATAAATCGCAATCGCGATAGGCTACAATCCGACATTCATCAAAGTCGGAAACGTGATGGTACGCATTTATCCTTCTTACACGAGGCATCACAATAATACTTCACCACGCAACGCCAGTCAACTGCAGTTTGCGTATGAGAAATCGGTTGGAAAGTTTCCTCTTGTCAGCACGCTGCAGGTGTCGCCACCGGCGCCAACCTTGTGTTAATGCTCTAAAAAGCTAATCATTTGCGTATCACAACATCTTTTTCCTGTAGGTTAAATTTCACGTCTGTAGCACGCCATCTTCGTGGTGTATCAATTTAAATGGCTAGGAGTGTATTAGCACATCATTTTTACATGTGATACTTTCAAAACCTTAGTAGTGAGGTGTGCTTTTCAGGAAACTTTCGAACTCGACGATCACCTTGACGATATTTTGAAAAAGTCTTTCACATTGTTTCCTTTATCCTAAAAACGATGAAAAATCGCTATGTCAGTAGAGTACGAGGGAATGGGAATGTGTGAAAGAATGAGGCAAAACATGGTAGCTCAGCCTGCTTGTGTAACATTACCTACGCAGAAGACGCTAGGGCGTTGTCATGGATCAATAGTAGGCTTTTTCACATCTTCCTTCGACGATTCAACATCCTTGCGTAATATCATCAGGGTGTTCAAGTCGCGCACTGTGCAGATGGTTCCTAATAATTGCGGCATCCTGCTCGGTTTTCATCAGGTCCCCGCCGGTTTTGCAGGTCCTAAAGCCGCGTGTTCCGAGTTCTTTCTGTGAAACTTCATCTCGATTTCAAATTAATTCGCCCAATACTTACAAAGTTTTTAAAAACTGAAACAAAATTATGCTAAGGACGACAAATACACCAATGCCCGAGGGAGGACTCGAACCTCCGACGGCGAGCAGCGGAGCGTTCCGCAGCTAGGTGCTTTGGAACGCTCGGCCACTCCACCGCGGACAACACTTCCGCGAGAAGATTAGACGGCTATAGAAAATAAATTGAACTCACACAGCTGCAGCCTCACACACTTGTTTTTGTCTATCTTTTTTGTCTTTTTTTTTCAAACGTATAAACCTGATATTTCAGTCTTCTTTCTACTGCCTTAAATACTGTCCTTTTCCAGAATGAACCAGCTGCATTCAGTGTTCATTTCCCTGTGAGCAAGTAATTATAGAGGAAACGTTTCCCTCACTGAGAGGTTAGCATGAAGTAACTCCTGAAAGTATTGTAGAATCTGATTCCCCGTGCTTCTCACATGTCCCTGTATGACTTTACATCACTAATCGGAATACAACGGAAATATATACCGAATAGCCTCAAGATCTCTTCAGTTGTCGCCGAATTCTCTGCATTGCATGGACAATGATTACGTCTAAAATCGTATTTGTAACAATGAGCACTCTGCCTTGATTCCAAATGATTCATAGCCTTACAACAGGATAACATCGGTAGTTTGCAGGTGATCAGTGTCCTGTGCTGTTCCAAAGCTTTAGATTTATGGCCGTCACATAACGATTCGCACGGCCGATCGCGTCGGAGATTAAAGTTCTCCCTCGGGCAAGGGTGTGGGTGTGTGTGTTGTTCTTGGTATAAGTTAGTTTAAGTTGTTTGCAAGTCTAGGGAGGGACGACCAGAGTAGTTTGGTCCCTTAGAATTACAAACATTTATACATTCGATCCAATACTTTTTCTTTTTTCTCACAATTTGCCCGTTGATTGCTACTATTTTCCAGTTAAAGACAACATTTGCATCTGTAAAAATGTGAGGTCGGCGTGTGTCTTCCCACTAAACGTGTTGATGTCTTCCTTTCTTGGAATGCCTCTAGACAGAGACTAATAACTGTTATTGATCTGCTGGATAAGAGTCTATAGCAAGATCAATATGTGTATTTGTGACGATAATCTACGAAATTTAGGGTTTCTCACAGGAAGATTTCAATGTTGATCATTTCGTATAAAAAAAATCAAATGTTTGTAAATCTATGAGACAAAACTTTTGTGGCTATCAGTCCCCAAGCTTACAAACTACTTAAACTAACATAACACACACCTCGAAGGAAGACTCGAACCTCTAGCAGGAGTTACCTCGTAGTCGCTGACAAGACGCCTAGAAGCGCTCGGCTTTTCCTGCGCGGATTTCTTATCACATATTTATCACGGAATTATTGTAGAAAACAATTGTATGTAGTTCGTGGATTTCTCGAACGATGTTTCCGAAAAACATTCCACGTTCCGCACATACCTACAATTGTTCTCACATTTTCATAAATAAGAGGCGAGCAGTTCCATTTTCCCATGAAACTTTCATATCACATCGAATTTCCTGTTGCAGTAAGCAGACCGTAACGCTGATGGTTTACAATTAGGAAGCGGCAGTTCAATTTTCCACCGGTCGGGCACAGTGCATTCCCCGGAGATTTACAGCGCAAAGTTAGTTCCGCGCTAGCTGTGAACAGAAATGCCGAGCGCCTGTAACTGCTCTGCTCCGAATGCTAGCACCGTGGCGGGTCCGTTTAAACACTCCGCATATTAACTACCAATAGAGGCAAGAAATGAAATTCGACTTGCGCTCTAGTGTAGTGACTACTGTTCCGTTAGATTCATCAGATATAACATGCTCTCTTGATGGTAACGCAGTTTATACTGTACTAGAAAGTATTTAATAGTAAGTTGTTAACGACAACCATTACCTTTCTAGGTAGCGTCTATACATACAAAATCTTTCAGTAAAAAGATAATTAGCTATATATACATATTATAAAATGCATGTGTGTGTGTGTGTGTTTCTGTGTATGGACATTGGTCAAAATAATTGGGAGGGGGGAGTTTAGGCTCCGATTACCCCATAATTAATTTTTTTATATAAAAATAAACCAGAGAGAGATGCAGCATCCGAAAGTGTAATTTACAGGCTCTGGGCGTGATTTAAGAAAACAGGAACCGTTAAAAGAGGGCAAGGCCAAAGCCCTCCACGTCTAACATCTTCACGATATGTCCGTTATCTCCGGTTAACAGCCCGTCGACTAAGGAATGCAACTGTGACGCACCCTCCAGGCAGCAACAGGACACGCAATATCAATGAAAACAGTCGGAAAATGCCCTCGGAAATGTGGCCTACACCGACTAATGCCTATGGTTTGCGTCCCATTAACATCACGACACGATTTAGCACGCGGGAACTGGGCAGAGGAACATCAGGATTGGAGTCGTAACGAACGGCGCCGGGTTCTGTTAACAAATGAGTCAAGATTTTGTGTTCAGCCGGACAATCGTCGTTTCTTCATCTGGAGAGAAAGTGGAACTCGGAACAATCCTGTTTATGTGCAGGAAACTTCACCGTATAATGGTGGTGGACGAATGATGGAGTCAGTGAGGGGGGACGTACGGACCTCTATGGGGATGGGATCTTACTGGCGGACGATAACGTTAGTCTCCACATATCTGCACTGGTGGACAACGCGCCTGAAGCTGAGGGAGTTGAAGAATGGAGCGTCCAGTTTGTTCACCGGACTTAAACCCGATTGAGCAGGTCTGGGATGCACTTCTTGACAAACTCATTGCAACCTGGCCAGCACCTCCCACAACGGCTGCCGAGCTGGATATTGCACTCACAGAAGAATGGCCTAATGTACCTTAAGAGCTGATTGACAACCTCATACTGTCAATGCCACGCAAGTGTGCATCTGTACTGTCCGTCAGAGGTGATCACACACCGTATTAGACGGCATCGAGAATGCCTTTTTTACTATTATGATAGCCCGAAGGTGCCTCGCTCTAAGTAAGTCATATAAACCTCAAGTAAAGAGTTGGAACAACAAGATATCGTACTGTGTCATATAAATTACAATTGTAACCAATATCTGAATAAATTACGTTACCATATGAATATTGTGTATGACATCTAACCTGATTCCCTTATTGTTTTGAGCAGTGTATGTTCCACATCTCCTCCTAAGCTACTGAACCTTTTCAACCAAACTCGGTACACATGTTTCGTAGAATTCCTTACTATCAGTCAAATATTACTGTGTGTGTGTAAAAACCACCTACGACACACAGTTCAAGAGATACGACGCTAAAACATTACAGGTAAACTAAACTAAAGGACCGATGTGAACCAAATTTTCTACAAATATTCGTCACGATCAGGACAAATTCGGTATTCGAGTTGAAACCACCTACAGCATATGGATCAGGAGATATAACGCCATAAACAATAAGATTGGCAAATCAGTGCCACATATGCTCCTATACTTTATTAATGAATTATAGGAGAATCAGAGTTTCAAGTTGCAACAAACTTTAAACACTTTGAAACCTTTATGATAATTTATCTCGCTGACAACCACAGAATAATCACGAAAGAAAAAAAATTTCTCGCTTACAATGTTTCCGTTATTCATCCATTATAAACCACGGCATTCGGTTTGACGTTACATTTTATAATTCCTACACCAATATTTGTATTCGCGTGAAATTTTACACACATATACTCGTATAAGTAAATGTATGTATTTTTTATGGTACTTAACTGCGGGTCATCAGTCCCTAAAATTACAAATTACTTATAAACTAACTTATACTAAAGACAGCATAAACACCCATTCCCCAGGGAGGATTGGAACCCACGACGGGGAGCGGCCTCGCGAATCGGAGCAGAGCGCCTCAATGCGCTCAGCCACTCCGCCGCGGCGATGTATGGCACGCTGCTGTTCTCAAAATGTTCAAATGTTTGTAATTCTATGGGACCAAACTACGTTGCTCATCAGTCCCTAGTCTTCCAAACTACTTAAAGTAAGTTATTCTAACCTAAGGACGACACACACATCCATGCCCTATGACGCGTAACGTAGCGCTCCAGACCGCTCGGCTGCTGCAGTTCTCATCTGAGTTTTACATCCTCGCTCATCCTGAGATAGAATCTAACTGTCTTCTTTTTCCTCCATCACCATAATCAGATTTTCGTCTTCGTTACTACTTTACCAATTACAATGACTTACACACACTTCATCTTCAGCTGCTAACGTCGCACAGTGGTCCCAAATCCCAAAAAGCTGGCCAAAAGTATGACATAAAATTGTCATTCTAGAGACTTTTATGGTTGGAATAGTTGTAGCGGTACACCTAATATGTACTATGACCGTTAATAAAAGGGAATCGTCCCTACCTGGCTCAGGATCGCATTTCGTTTGTAAGAATCGGGTCTGTCGCACTGTTTACTCGTCGAGCGTCGAAAGCAGCACAAAGTTCAGACTTGTGGAGAATCGCGAAAAGTTAACAGGTCTGGATTCTGAAAAATAAGTCTCGTCCAGAAAGTAAGTAACATGAAATTATTATTGACAATGTATGAAACAGTAAATAATTAAAGAAAGTAGTGGTATTTTTCTTCCGTCAAGTTGTGTTGAAAAAAGCAATAAGTCAAAACTCTTGTCGACTGCTGCTCTTCAACCGAATGGAAATTGTTCCTTAGACATTTCTTAAAAACGTACCCAAATATTAGCTGCAACTATCTGCGACTTCAGTTTCAGTTATAAGTCTGGAATATTTTTGTAGGACACTGCTAATAACAACTCTCCTATTAATATTATTCCTCAATTTCTAAAGAACCTCTGGATAATAACAAAAAAAAAAAAAAAAAAAAAAAAAAAAAAAAAAAAAAAAAAAAAAAAAAAACTTTCATCAGAAAGGAAATTTTCGTATTTCTGATATCGGTATTGAGCGAGAATATTAACATGGTCACTGAAATTGTTGAAATAGAGGTGTCAAACAAATTGAAACATTCATACATTTTGCCAAAAAGTTTGAAAGTTGGTACCGCTTTTCAAGAAGAGGTGGCAACAAGTGAGCGGGAATTAAATCAAATAGGCCTACGTTTTTGAAGAGATTTTCTGTCGTATTTCATGCGCCATTTTGTTTTTCTAAATTTTGACTGCGAATTCGTAATCGAATACCCTGAAAACACCGATTCCAGACTTTCACTCGAATTGAATACGTATATGAACAGATTTTCCGTCGTATTTTATCCGCCATTTTGTTTTTCTAAATTTTTACTTCGAATTCGTAATCAGCGACCCATAAAACCGTCACTTTTGGCCAGATTTTTAGGATTTGGGACCACTGTGCATCGGTACCTATGCCTGAACAATTGTCTTCCGTTTGCTACCCACTCGTAATCAGAACGAACCCTACAATCATGATAATATTTTCTGCTGAAGCAGATTTTTTTCTTTATTATTACTATTATTATTATACTCGTGCAACTAAATATTATTATTTCGATCAATTTCATTTCACTAACAATCTGGAGTCTCTAAACTTCAGTTTTTATATTTTCTATTAACTTTCTATTCCGTGTTTCTTTTTCGACTTTGTCCATTATGAGCAGGGTGGGCGTGACTAATCTGATTTGGCGTTGTTTATTTTAATAAGTAGCCGAATCCCTTCCTGTCGCTGCCACACTCCCCTCCCCCCCCCCCCCCCCCCCCCCGTCTTCCAGGTGGTGATATGGGGATATATGTTAAAAGTCTTTAATTATTTTAATTGAAGCTTTAAGTTCAAGTCTCCCGTTAAAATGGATAAAATGGAGAGTAGAAGTTTCTAAGAGATGAAAGTAGCATGATGGTCGTGTTAGTAACTACAAAGTTGTCAAACACATCAACCCATCTGTGCAGGATGCCTAATATGTTTATTCTATGCAAAGGTTGTGGTGTCGCACAAGTCCAAAGTGCGCGCCACCTACTTTCGCCGCGCGCCGCCATGCACGCACAGCGCGGCGTTCTTACGACGTCAGCCACGAGCGCCCTCTGAGACAGCTCCGCTCGTGGCCACCACTGAACGACATCGTCCACTTGGGACTGAGAAAGGAACCAGTTAACACTTCAGAATCAGATAGGCACCAGTGAAGACTTGGCTATCGGATAGGCACTAGGCTAGGCAGGCCTTTAGCTCAACTATGTATCTATGTAAAATTCTGATCTATTGTATAAATTCTGTTCAATATATATCTCGTTCTCATTTACTCTAGTGTTTCTAGTTTCTGGCTGCTCCCCTCCGTACCTGCACCAGCGTGCTATCTCTATTCCTGTGTCGGTCTCATTCCACTCGGCCACCGACACCTACGACGGAAACGAGACACAAAAGCGGCGACGAGACTGGGACACAAAAAAGGTGTTCAAAGGTTTGTAAGCCTATTGCACCAAACTCCTGTGGGCATCAGTCCCTAGACTTACAAACTACTTAGAATAACTGACACTAAAGACGACGCGAACCTCCGGCGGGAGCGGCTGCCCAGTCCGCAGCATGATGCATTCGATCACGCGGCTACTTCCGCACAATTGCGAAAGTGTCTTGATGTGCTTAATGCTCTAAATAAAATGCTTTTAAGAGATATGACTGACGAAAGTCATCGACATGTAGTAGCAGAGAAACATCATAAAAATTTTCAATCATTTTTGCTATGAAAATACAGGTTTTTTCTTTTTTCAGGAGGAACATTTAATAATTAATCTGTAGTTAGATCAAGTTATTGTACTGTTCTGGAGGTTGCAAATAGTTGTGCAGTTTCATTGATTTCGTTACTATGTTGACAGTGTGGAAACTTGTCTACAGCTGCAAATTATACAGATACAGCGTCAAGTTTGCGTGATTAGTTTTATAGCAAAGTGAGTGTAAATACTGCTTTGTTATTTAACGAAGACAACGAAATGCACCCACAGAAGCTCACTGGCAGGTTTCGAATGTTTAAATGTTTGTAAATCTATGGAACTTCTTCGGTTATCAGTCCCTAGGCTTACAAACTACTTAAACTAGGTTTCGCTAATCTAAGGATAACACACATACCTATGCCCCAAGGAAGTACTCGAACCTCCGACGGCAAGCAACCGCGCGCTTCGCAGCAAGTTGCCTTATACCGCTCATCCACTCCACCGCGGCAGGCAGGTTTCACCTTAAGAGCGTTTAGTCGAATTACTTGGAGAGTGATGTAAGAGATTGATTCTTTAGTGAAAAGGAAAGTAAGCAATATTCATTGGCATTTTAATATTAAAATAGTAATGAAATATAAATTTGTCAGTTTAAATTTCGTCATAAAACAGCAATTTTCGTAAGACTGTAACAGTCTTAAGAAATACCATGTTTCGTACTTGGATGCTCCCTGCCCCCTATCTTTGCATCATCAAAATGTTACAAGAGATTATGTATTTCATTGTCAGTTCTCGTTACAAAAAAATCATAATTAAAATATATTTCCCATCAAACGCGTAAAGAATGAGCCACCTTGAGCAATACACGGCTGCTTCTTGTCCTTGATGGCGAGTGTTCTTCAGAGACGAGGGTATCGTCAGGGGTGCCCCAGGGATGTGTGATACGATCGCTATTGTTTTATATCTATATAAATGATCTGACTGACAGAGTGAGTTCAATCTGCGGTTATTTGCAAATAATTCTGTGGTGTGCAAGAATGGTGTCGTCATTGAATGATTGTAGTAGGATGTAGGGTGACTTGGATCAAATTTTTAGGTGGTGTGAGGAATGACAATTAGCGCTAAATGTAGAAAAACATGATGCAGGTGAGTAGGAGAAACAATCTCCTAATGTTCGATTACAGCATTGGTAGCGTGCTGCTTGACAGAGTCGTGTCAATTCAATACCTAGACGTAACGCTGCATAATCATATGAAATGGAACGAGGATACACCTAGGCATAACGCTGCACTGCGATATAAAATGGAACGAGCCTATAAGGACAGTCTTGGGAAAGGCAAATGGTCGACTTCGCTTTATTGGGAGAATTCTGGGAAGGAGTACTTCGCCTGTAAAGGAGACCGCATATAAGTCGATTCTACGATTCTGTATTGAATATTCAAATGTTTGCAAATCAGTGGAACTTAACTACTCTGGTTATCAGTGCCTAGGCTGACAGGCTACTTAAACTAACTTATGCTAAGGATTACAAGTACGCCTATGCCCGAGGGAGGACTCGATACCGCGGCGGAAAATCCGCGCGCACTGAGGCGCCGTGCTGCTGTGCGCGCGACCGTTCGCTATCAGAGGTTCGAGTCCTCCATCGGGCATGGATGTATGTGTTGTCTTTAGGTTAGTTTCACTTAGTTTAAGTAGTTTGTAAGCTAGGGACTAATAACCAAGCAGTTATGTCTCACAGATTTACAAACATTTCAACATTTTTTTTAGGCCTCGAACTTCCGCAGCTAGGCGCCTTGGAACGCTCGGTCATTCAACAGCGGTTATTGGGTACTGCTCAAGTGTTTTGGATCCCCACCAGATCGGTTTAACGGAGGACATAGAGGCAGTTCAGAGGCGGACGGCTAGGCTTGTAACCTGGTAGATCAATGCACGGGTGTTACCGAAATGCTTCAGGAACTGATTTGGAAGTCGCTGGAGGGAATACGACATCCTTTTCAAGAAGCACTGTTGAAGAACTTTACTGGGCTGTAATCTGATGCGGATTGCAGAAAGATACTACTGCCGCCAACCTACATTTCGCGTAAAGGATAAGTTTAGAGAGATTACGGCTCGTACGGATGCATACAAGAATTTCTTTTTCCCTCATTCTACATGGGAATGGAAAAGAAAAGCAAATAATTATTAGTGGTACCGAGTACCCTCCGCCACGCACCTTTGTGTGAATTGCGGAGTATGTACTGTATGTAGATGCGGATGCTTACTGCCGTGATGTGAGCGCCAGACAGCTAGCTGGAACGGCTGTGCTTAACTGCTAGACTTATTAGTGCGCCTGTACCTGTGAATAGCCGGTTAGCCTGGTCAGAGTCCTAGTCTCTGAGCAAGTGTCATCCCGTGCAAATGTCACTCCGTGCAAACGTTCCAACACCTTCTGGGGAGGTGGTGATCCACCTCTAGATATATAAATTTACCGATGCATCGTTTTCGAAGACTACTCTGTTATGCACGGTACGATCAAAGAAAGCCAATATAAAGTTGACCCTCGAGGTATCCGGCTGAATGCCGCTTCTCCCACGGACCTCTGCGGGACTGGCCTGCGAGGTGAAGGTTTGTGGGCCGTCTGCGTCTGCGGCTGCGGCTGCTGGCGCAGACTGTTTGCCCGCCCGCCTTGGGACGACAAGCGCGCCAATGTTTAGCGAAGCGTCCCGTTAAGCGCTCTGCCACGAGGATGACCTCTGCCACCGGCCGACGACCAGCCACCAGCCACCAGCCACCAGCCACCGGCTTCCGGTTCACTTGCCCCTATTCGCGCTGTTGCTCATCTACGATTAGGGTAGCGAGCGCAAGTAACGAGCTTTTCACACTTGTAGACCACGACCCGTAAATGGCGTCTTGAATTGAGCAAGTAATGGGAAAGAAAATTAGATCACAGCCAGGTTGGGAAAGGTAACAACACCATAGAGGCAATTGTGTATTTGGTAATGTAAACAAGATAAAGATCGCAGCATCTGTAGACTCAGAAACAGAGTTTAGTAATTTAAATTGGCACATGGTGTTTGGAATCCACCGGAACTTACAGTGGACAGCTTTAGTGTCAACCGAAACTTTGGTTGAAACGTTCCGAAAATCAAAATTTAAGATACAAGGAAACCACTTCACATGTTCTCATGAAAGCAAAAAGCTGTCTGGGGATGAACTACATAAACTGCAACTGTAGTGCTTCTTTCTGAATGTTATAAATTAAAACCAAATTGTGGCTGCTTGCTGCTGGATCATCAACAAATTCTAGCGATTTGCTTCACTTTCCATGTCCATCTTGCTGTGCCCATTATACGTTATTTTGCTCTCTAGGTAGAAGAGTTCATTCACTGAACCTTCTTCGTAGTACTAAATGTTTATGTTGATACTGTTCTGATTTGTGCTAATCCCCCCCCCCCCCCCCCACTTCTAGTCTTTCTCCGGTTTATACTCAGTCTATATTCTATGCTCGCAACCATTTATTCACCATGTCATATAACAGACTATTGTCCTATATTAAAAATATGGTTCGCGTTGTTGTTCTTATAAACGATTATAAACTTCAAATAACATTTTCGCTCCTTATTCTTACGAAATAGCTGCTATTTTTCAGAAATTAAAGCTTAAAGTATCATTAACTTTGGAGAGAAGGTCACGTGTGCGAATACGCTCTGTCAATGGCTAGTTGTGGTGAGGATGACGAAGCTATATGTGCGTTGTTGCAGTGACAGCGAAAGTTACTGGATTTTTCTCACGTTCTCTGCCTATGGAAAACGCATTTACAACTGTCATGTTGCGTTTACGGTATCTTAATTTTTCGAAGTATTTCAAATGAAAATGATGAAACCGGCATTCAAAGTAAAATATACCTATTTCTAAACTAAACTGTTGCTATCAACAGATTGCCTCTATACTAACGATACGAAGTATTATACACAATAAACGTCAGGAAATAAGCATTGCATCTAAGATTCAGTCTTTGTTTTTACTTTATACCTTAGCAGCGTAATACTTAATAGTGAACTAATACAGTAATAATTATCGTACTGAGTGTTTACTAACATCAAAAGGATCCTCACGTAAACGAAGTGAATGATACACAATTTCTATTTCTGGCAGCGAGTTTCAATCAAATTTTACGCTGTTCTGAACGCTGGTGTATAAGGTTCTCGTCAGTGGTACAATGCCGGCCGCGGTGGCCGAGGGGATTGAGGCGCTCCAGTCACGGTCCGCACGGCCACTACGGTCGGGGGTTCGAATCCCCCCTCGGGCATGGATATTTGTGCCGTCCTAGTTCGTAAGTAGTTTGTAAGTTTAGGGACTGATGATCCCGTAGTTAAGTTCCATAAGCTTAACAAACATTTGAACATTTTTGAAGTGGTACAATACAAGGTGAACGCCAGACCTCGAGTAGATTCCCCGACCACTGGTTCATTAATCTGAAAAAAAAAACTACACTGTCAACAACAGTGTAGACCACGGTGGTTTTTTTTTATGCTGCATATGTATTTTTGAGCTGTGGCGACTAAGCAGAAATGTCTCAGGGTATTTTTAATGATACATTTGCTGATGTAAATGACGTTGAAGTTTACCGAAAAACTGTTGTGGCTACTTATGGGGTTTATGTTCCAATCGTTTGAGAATAAATTATATCTAAATTAAAATTTCTAGAATAAACTGAAAAACGATCAGAGGAAACCACTGAAAACAACCTACATGGAAAAGTAGGTGAGGTCTTGTTCTTTCTAAATTTAACAGAATTTTCCGTCGGTGCTTGACAGAACATAATATTAACATAAAACAGGAACAACTTCCTGATGTTTTGCAAGAAATTGTACCTTTTTGATACGTAGTCTTGTTCTTTCCTTCATCAGACAACGAGAGAAACACATGGCTTCGGCTAGGCCGATCCCGCAACATAAAAGTGGAATATTGGTTGTAGTGTTAGGTGCGGAAGGAAATGTTTGTTCTCAAGTTCTGGGTAGTTAGACAGGTTTAAAGACAAATACGAAATTCGGCAAATGAAGCTATCTGCAGGGAAATTATCTGCACAATTTGTCATGTTACTCGTTACCAAAGAAGAGTTTGAAGATTAAACAGTTTGAAGGGCCGCGGTGGGTTGGCCGAGCGTTCCAAGGCGCCTTGCTGCGGAGCGCGCGGTTGCTCCCCGTCGGAGTTTCGAGTCCTGCCTCGGGTATAGGTGTGTGTGTTTGTCCTCACTTCAGTTTAATGAGTTTAAGTAGTTTGTAATCCTAGAGACTGGTAACTATAGAAGTAAAGTCCCACAGACTTAGAAACGTTTGAAAGAGTTTCAAGATTACACGCAAAGCTACACTAATGACCAAATTTGCAATGGTGTTGAAACAGGAGGTAATTACAAGATGTTACCTCCAATATCATTACCTTCCTCAAAATCCTAGAAAATAAAATGGGAAATGAACGTGTAACTGTTCTTCTTTCACACATACGTTTCCCCTGTCGGGGAGTCGAAAAAGCATTTTGTAGGACGTTTCCCAAATGTGCCACCCGTTTTTTATAGAGCCCACGAAAGTTGTTAGATGGCTTGTGAACGCTTTGCTGGATGATTCATTAATCCGTTTGAGAAAGGTTTTAACTAAAATGTCCTGCCTAAAATGCTATACAGTATTATTAAATCATAATGCACTATGCTTCCTTGCAAGTTAAAATGTTGTGACCTGTTTAATTCAGCAACTGACCAGAGAGTAAAAGCGTCATTTAAACAGTACTAACGTAGGCTATTTTTAAAAAATTGTCAGATTACGTGAATTACTATTATTAAAAAACACACGCACACACACACATATGCACAGTCACTCATGTAGCCTGGTTATCATAAACAGAACTTCACAAAATAAACACACGAATTGTCTATGTTAATTAATTGCTCGCTTCAGTATCATGTATTAGGCCTACAGTTACTTCCAAAATTTTCAGTACATGGTAACAGATTGAACAACATGCCACGTGGATTTAAAGATGTTCATATAGACAATTCAAATATATAAGTAGGAGTTTTTATACCTTTGTACTCCATAAACGCCGGCAGCGGTGACCGAGGGGACTGAGGCGCTTCAGTCACGATCTGCACGGGCACTACGGTCGGGGGTTCGTATCCCCCCTCGGGCATGGATATTTGTGCCGTCCTTAGTTGTAGGTAGTTCAAAAGTAGTTTGTAAGTTTAGGGACTGATAACCCCGTAGTTAAGTCCCTTAAGCTTAACAAACATTTGAACATTTGAACTCCATAAACAATACACAACACTTTCGAATACACCACGATCTCCACACGTTTGGTTTACCGCGAAATTATAAATACTTCTTATCAGAGTTCATGTTCGCGTTACCGATTGTGTTGATAGCTGAGTTCCGACTGCCGTCTAGAATAGAAGCACGATTTTTCACACTTTATTGGCTTTGAACGAAACTGTCACTAATACAGCAGCCAATCAAAATAAATCCATCTTTCCTGAACATTTTAGATATTGAGTCAACAGTCTGAACTTTTAACTTAAGATTCACACTAATAACTAATACATATTAAAATTGTAATTATTTTTGATATACATAAAACTTTTAAAACTTGTGTCCCATCAAACCTAAGTTTATGTTTTGTTTTATTGTCTTTTGAATGTCTGCACTGAAGCCACATCCACTCGAGGATTTACCTATTTACAGTTCCACGTTTTAAGTAAAGATTGACTATTGAATACGGATGTGCAGGTGCATATTAAAATGTTCAAATGTTGTTAAGCTTATGGGACTTAACTGCTTACAAACTAACTAAAGACAACACAAACATCCATGGCCGAGTGAGGATTCGAACCCCCGGGGAGAATGGCCTCCCGCATCGGCCACACCGCCGCGGCGAATATGGATGTGCATTAAGTTCCGTCAGACTTTATCGAAGCTGCTAATTGACGAGCGTGGTAGTATATTTCCTAAAAATTCGGTAATGAAATATCACGAAGCTGTCGTAAATACAGTTCGAAATCGAAGTATAACAGTTAGCTGAGCTTTTTTATAACAAAAGTGCCGCTGTGAAAATATTTGTGTTGATTATTTTTGTGTCCCAGCCTCGTCGCCGCTTTTGTGTCTCGGTTCCGTCGTAGGTGTCGGTGGCCGAGTGGAATGAGACCGACACAGGAATAGAGATAGCACGCTGGTGCAGGTACGGAGAGGAGCAGCCAGACACTAGAAACACTAGAGTAAATTAGAACGAGATATATATTGAAAAGAATTTATACAATACTTAACTTTTACAAGGAAAAGTTGCTCAGTACTGCAGATACAAAGTTGAGCTAGAGGCCTGCCTAGTACTGCTTCCTCGTGCATATACGATAGCCAAGTCTTCGGTGGTGCCTATCTGATTACGAAGGTCCTAACTGGTTGCTATCTCAGTCCCAAGTGAACGATGTCGTTCACTGGTGGCCACGAGCGGAGTTGCAGCAGAGGGCGCTCGTGGCTGACGTAAGAACGCCGCGCCGTGCGTGCATGGCGGCGCGCGGCGAAAGTAGGTGGCGCGCACTTTGTACTTGTGCGACACCACACCCCTCCCCCCCAAACCGCCGCGCCCTCGTGGCGTAGGGCTGAGGGCCACGGCGACGGCACTGGGAGGAGGGCCTGGGCGGGGGCGTTACTGGTGGGACGGGCGTCGTAGCAGAGGCTGGGATCGAGACGCCGTCCGCGCCCCGGCATCCGCCTTGCGATCCCCCGGAAAACCCGCCAAAACGAGGGGAAGGGCGCACCCCTCCGCCCAGATGGAGCAGGTCGTCTTCTTCTGAGATGCGTGGCCCAGGCGGCGGGGGCACGCACGGTCCCGGAGTCCTTCTTGGTGACGCTGTCAGCGACGGAGGCGGAGAAGCGGACTGCGTCGGAGGCGCGTACACCTCCATGGATACGATCTCGTAGTCCGGGGACGCTGGGCCCGGCGGCGAGCGATGTGGCTGTGCTCCCTGGCGGTGAACTGGGTCTGGAATCAAGAAACCGGACACAGGATCGCGCGGCCTGTGTAATCGCAATTGGTTTGCGTGGCGCCGCAGCTCCGACCCTGTGGAAGAACGTACAACATACATATCGCGACCGAGCACGCGCTGAATGGTGCCCGGCATCCATCGTTTCTTCATACCAGCAAACACCCTGTACAGCACCGGCGTAGAAACCTGAAAACGCGTAGCGCCATACGAACCGACTCGGTGCGTGGGAGGCTGCAGCAGGTGAAGGAGAGTGCGGTGACGGCGGCCGTGTAGCAGCTAGGCAGGAGACGGGCCGTCACGTGGCATGCACCGATACGTAGACAGGAAAATTTGAAGAGCTTGCTGCCTGGAGTGCTGACCTTTAATCTTTTTCATGTGAGACTTGAATGTTCGAGCGAAACGTTCTGCTTCACCATTGGACTGATGGTGAAAAGGTGCGGTGGTGATATGCTGAATGCCATTCACACGACAAAACTGTTGAAATTCCGCACTAACAAACTGAGGTCCATTGACACTGACTATAGTTTCAGGCAAACCTTTGATACAAAACACTGATGTTAAGGCACTCATTGTACTATACGCCGTCGTTGAGTTCATGGCAATCACAAAAAGAAACTTGCTGAAAGCGTCTACAACGATTAACAAGCGCGTATTCCAGAAAGGTCCGGCAAAGTCAATGTGTAAACGTTGCCATGGTCCCTTGGGGCGTGGCCAGTCTGAGAAACGTTGCGGAGGAGCCGCCTGATGCTCCGCACAAACAGTACACTGTGACGTCATGTTCTCTATCTGAGCGTCCATACCAACCCAGGTACAATGACGTCTGGCCAGTTGCTTTGTCCTAACAATACCCCAATGTCCTTGATGCAGGAGGCGTAACACTTCACGTTGCAGGGAACGAGGAACAATCATTCTTGTTTGGTCGTTGTCCGTATGTAACAACAGAACACCCTGACTTAAAGATAATGCATGACGTTGTGCAAAATAACGTCGAACCAGAGGCCGATCAATATCTTTGGCTCTGGCAGGCCACCCTGAGCGAACAAAACGTGCTACCACACTTAGTTCTGCATCCGCAGCTGTTTCCTGCGCAACCCGACGAGAGTTCAAAGGGAAATCTGCGACAGCGGTAGCATCTCTGGAGTCTATCTGACAACATGCCATTTCCGAAGAATCAAACGACACATCCTGGCCAACCGGAAGTCGGGAAAGTGTGTCCGCGTTGGCGTGTTTAGTGGTAGGTCGGTACAAAATCTCATACTGATAATTAGACAGTATTAAGGACCATCTCTGAAGCTTTTGTGCCGTTCGTGGCGGAATTGGCTTTGTGGGTGAGAACAACGACGTGAGAGGCTTGTGGTCTGTCAACAAATAGAATTTTCTGCCATAGAGATAATGATGAAACTTTGTGACGCCGTAAATGATTGCTAAGGCCTCCTTTTCTATCTGACTGTAATTCTGTTGCGTCGGCGTCAGTAGCTTGGATGCAAAGGCAATAGGACGATCGTGACATCCAATACGATGTGACAAAACTGCACCCACACCGTACGACGAGGCATCAACTGCTAGCACTACAGGCTTCTGTGGTTCAAAGGGAATCAAACATGCATCACTGAGTAGTGCAGACTTTAATTTGTCAAAGGCAACCTGGTAATCTTTAGACCACACAAAAGGAACATTTTTCCTTCGTAAGCGATGCAGTGGAGCTGCAATGTGAGACGCATTCGGAATAAATCTGAAATAATAGTTAAGCTTTCCCATTACTGCTAGCAATTCATGCACATTCTTAGGAGGAGGCAAGTCTTTGATCGCTCTAAGATGTGACTGTAAGGGATGGATTACTTGGGCATTAATCACATGGCCTAAGTACTCTAGTTCAGTTTGAAAAAACGAACACTTTGCTTTATTACAACGTAGACCTGCTGCAGTCAAAACTTTGAAAAGGCACTCCAGGTTTGCTAAATGTTCTTCAACCTTACATCCGGATACCACAATATCATCTAAATAGTTCGAGCAACACGGTACGGAAACTGTCAGCTGTTCCAAAAAGCGCTGAAAAATAGCGGGGGCGGAAGAACTGCCAAAGGGTAGGTGTTGAAATTGAAAAAGGCCCATGTGTGTATTAACGACGAAAAATAAATTTTTTTTACTCGTCATCAAGCGGAATTTGTAAGTATGCCTCTGCTAAATCAATCTTGGAAAAGAAGCGAGACTGACCTAATTTGTTTATCAGTTCGTCTGGTCTGGGCAGGGGATAAGTGTCTACAATTGTTTGACTGTTCACTGTTGATTTGAAGTCCGCACAGAGACGAAGTTTTCCTGACGGCTTGGGTATAATTACTAAAGGCGAGGCCCACTGACTCGCAGAAACAGGAGAAATCACCCCACTATCTTGCTACGTTTAAGTTCTTCGGCAACTGTATCACGCATTGCGATAGGCACTGGTCTAGCTTTACGAAATTTTGGAACTGCAGATTCTTTCAAAGTTACATGTGCCACGAAGTCTTTTGCACAACCTAGTTCCGGCGAAAACAAGTCACTATATTTTTCACACAATGCATTTAGTTTGTCCTGAGGCACTACTGACGAAATTTGAAGCACATCTCTTTGAATTGCTAAACCGAACAGGTCGAAGGCATCGAGTCCAAAAATGTTCTGTGTAGATTTTGCCTGAATAACTACAAAAGAAACTGTTTTTGTTACACCTTGAAAAGAGGCAGGCAGGCTACACGTTCCAAGCACGGGAATATTTTGACCTGTGTACGCTGTTAGCACTTGTTGAGACGGCGACAATTTTGGCGAACCCAGCAGTTCATAAGTGTCTTTATTCATTAAAGTAACAGCGGAACCAGTATCAAGCTGAAATTGCGCAGTCTTATTTTCTATGCAAAGATTCACAAAAAGCTTTTGCTTGTGGCGCTCGGCAGGCGCGCGAATGTGGGCAACGTCTGATTGAACTTTTCTACTACGCTTGCGCATGCGCGGGTTGCGTAGTGAAGTAAGCGGCGCAGACTCGGCACACAGATTAATATCACTGTCACTAGATGGCACTACCGCCGGATCGGCGTCCGCGCAATGCGAGGCTACTACAGAGTCACTAACTACTGCACTACACTCCTGAGCAGCTTCTTGATGTCTACTGTCACTAGCTACACACTACTGGGCACTTTTACAATAAGAAGTTGCAGAAGGCACTGGGTTCACTACAGGATTGCACTGTACATAGTCATTTTGCTTGTCCCGAACCCGTTTCCGTTGCACAGATTTACGCGCTCGTCGGCGCTTGCTGCGTGGCTCACTACAGAGTTTTGCAATAGGTGCAGAAGAATTTTCTTGCATTTTAGAATCAAGAGAAGCACTGTCCAAATCCACAGCGTGTATGACATTTACAGTATGAATAGGTCTTGCACTGTGTGAAGCACTGTTTCTAACGTCACCGTTCTTTGAATGTGTCTTTTGCATACACACTATATGTACATGTCCAGATTTGCCATATTGATAACAGGTTGCGTTGCGGCTAGGGCATTGCGCACGTTTGTGGCGAGATAGACACTGGGGGCAAGACTTACGAACATGTTTCTGAAATGAGCGTTGGCGCCCGTTATTCAAATTACTATTACGGGGCGAACTTTGTGTCGCACTTTTACACTGGCTACTGTTCACTGTCTGTTCAGCACGGCCTGTACTATTGTAAGAATCACTAGTGCTATACTGAGAACTACGGCTAGGAAAGCGTCCGTTACGGCGCACTGAATTAACACTGTGGCTTTGCATTTCTACGTTTGCTAAGTCAAAGGTATCATGCGCTTCTATAAGCTGCAGTACACTGTCTAGTGAAGGGTCTGACTGTTTTAGAATTGCTGCCCTAATTCTAGGGTCCTGAATGTTCTGCGTGATCGCATCCCTCAACATCACGTCACTATACGAAAGTCCACAAGAGCAAGTAAATTTACATTTGCGGGTTAAGCCCTTCAATTCCGTAATCCACTCTTGGTGTGACTGCTGCGGTAATTTTTTAAGTCTGAAAAATCGGTACCGTGCCGCAGCTACGAGAACTTTTCTCTCATAATGAGCATTTAGTGCCTCTACTATTTCTTCAAAGTCTACATCACGAGGAGATGCGTTGGGGAAAAGTTTTTTCAGTAACACGAAGCTGTTGGTGCCCACCACAGATAATAACAGATGCTTCACTTTCTGACCTGTAATTTGATGAGCCGCGAGGAGTTCTTGAAACTGTGCGAAGTAGTCGCTCCATTCTTCCTCACGTTCTTTGTACTGGCGAAATGTAGGAAGCGGTGCAGCGGCAGGTGTGGGCTGCTGAAGCGGCTGTTGTTGTTGGTGAGCAGCCTGTGCCGTTAACTGCGACACCGCCTGCAGTAGTTGAGTGATTTCCGACGTCTGTAACTGAATAATTTCCATTAAGTTTGGGTTCGGGGTAGTGGCCATGCTGACCGATTAGGCGCCGCGCATACAAGTAAATTATAACAAAACACAAATGCAATATGAAAGGAGGGCTCGCTCTGCAACAAAAAAGTCCACAAAACACGTAACTGAAAAAGTTCCCCCAAAAATCTTATAATAAGGGTGGGTGGGCGGGAGCAATATCTGCGTGCTCAGACTGCTGCTGTCTGGCTGCTGCAAGCGGGCTGGTCCAAGGTTCTATCACTCCTCGTCGCCACTTTTGTGTCCCAGCCTCGTCGCCGCTTTTGTGTCTCGGTTCCGTCGTAGGTGTCGGTGGCCGAGTGGAATGAGACCGACACAGGAATAAAGATAGCACGCTGGTGCAGGTACGGAGGGGAGCAGCCAGAAACTAGAAACACTAGAGTAAATTAGAATGAGATATATATTGAACAGAATTTATACAATACTTAACTTTTACAAGGAAAAGTTGCTCAGTACTGCAGATACAAAGTTGAGCTAGAGGCCTGCCTAGTACTGCTTCCTAGTGCCTATACGATAGCCAAGTCTTCACTGGTGCCTATCTGATTACGAAGGTCCTAACTGGTTGCTATCTCAGTCCCAAGTGAACGATGTCGTTCACTGGTGGCCACGAGCGGAGTTGCAGCAGAGGGCGCTCGTGGCTGACGTCGTAAGAACGCCGCGCCGTGCGTGCATGGCGGCGCGCGGCGAAAGTGGGTGGCGCGCACTTTGTACTTGTGCGACACCACAATTATAATGTAAGTACAAGATCTAAACGAGCTGCGAAACATACAGTGAACAGTAATGAAAAATGAAATGATCGAATGGATGACAACACACAACTTCCAGTTGCCTGCCGGGAAGCGAACCTGGGTCCCTTGTATCGGCGGCGAGAGACGCTGCTACTGAGTTACGGAGGCGGACAGCGAACAGTAATTGTTGTGACTAACAGTCCTGATCATGGATTTGTATCTGTTGTTAATGTGTTGTAAGAACTGCTCTTATAAAGACTATTATACATTTATCTGGTGTTTACTGAATGTATTAAGTCTACAAACTTGTAAAATTGCTGTCAGAAGGTTTGGATGTGTACTTTGATGGACGAACTTTGAGTACAAAGACGAAAGTGAAAACAAAATACTGCAGTTAAAAGGCGCCTCGGTAACCTGCCACAAAAGCATTCTACGTCGAAATAAGGTGTCGTTAATAACTTTCCTTGTTGCTATGCTGAAAAATGTAATGTTTGGTAGGTTAGTTTTGAGTCAAAGGCGAAAGTGACAACAGAATACTGGAATAAAAATGCGCCTAGGTCAGCTACCACAAATGCATTCCACACTGAAATGACGTACCATTAATAAATTTCGTTGTAGCCACGCTGAAATATTTGTTGCATAGAAGACAGATATATATGAGTGAAAAAATTCTGGCTGTCATTACTGATTCCACAGTTTGCACTGGTTACCTGTCAACCATGCTCGATCAAGTAGGCCGGCCGCGGTGGCCGAGGAGACGGAGGCGCTCCAGTCAGGGTCTGCACGGCCACTGCGGTTGGGGGTTAGAATCCCCCCTCGGGCATGGATATTTGTGCCATCCTTAGTCTTAGCTAGTTCATAAGGAGTTTGTAAGCTTAGGGACTGATGACCCCGTAGTTAAGTCCCATAAGTTCTACAAACATTTGAACATTTGATTTCGATCAAGTATTGTCAACAACAAATGAAAAAATTTGTGGAGAGGGTTTAGACACTCTCAAGTGTGGTTTCAGCAGCAACAGAAGAATAAATGTCTAGAAAACACACAAATACTGGGTAGAAAACTGAGCATTTTTTTTATGATGTGTAATTCAAGAGAATTGCAGGATAGGGGCAGCTCAGTTCCATTAGTCAGAAATTTTGTTTGAGTATGGACAGACTGATAGAAAACATCCAAAACATTTGGTGTTCTTGCACGAAGCACTCTTGTCGTTTTATCACTTCGATTTGTGCTTTTAAATGCTGAACAAACTTCAGGTATATTTCACAAGCAAAAATTGTACAGACAATACACAGAAAATACAGTATACACTAAATACAACACATCAAGCTGAACAACACCAAGAAACAATAGGCAGACTCCTCTCAAGTGTAGTGGCCACTGTAAATATGGCTGCCGAGATTTCTTTGGTTGCCGCAAATAGCGCAGAACCTCGTGTCTTAGCCACTCTGTGAAATTTAAGCCTGATGGAAAGCATTGAAAAAATGATATAAAATACTAGAACGTGTATTAACACATCATGGAATGGCTTTAATGGCGTTAGACGGAGCTGTATACGGTAAAAAGCGTAGGTGGAATGCCTGCAATATTACTTCTAGCAAATAATTGAGGTCGTCTCTGGGATGTTGCCTCAGGACAGGAAGTCGAGGCCAGCCGCATCGGTCAGCTGACTAATGACCCAAAAAAAAGAGGGGGGGGGGGAACAGAGCTATCTGGGTAAGAGTCAGTATCAGTGGTAACAGTTTCAGTTCCATCCGCACGCCAAATACTTAAAAAGTAAATTACGCTCATATAGTAGGGATTGGAAAAGCCGTCAGGTAAAAAGCCATACGGGTATTTTAGTTCTGAATAACCGGTTTCTTTCGGTATTTATTTGTCGTCCGTTGTAATTGGGTAGAAACACCAATATAACCGCTTTCTGTAGTAATGGTTCAAATGCTTTTTGTTTTTAAATAATTAAAAACTAGGAATATTTGTGCATAAACGCCCTGCTGTGAAATATTAGATTACCGCAAAAAGTAGGAAATACGATCGGTAATAATTTAGGAGTAATCACAAGACAGAAACGAGAACAAAAACATGCTATAAGTATTGGTACAGCTGTTGTTGAGCCATCGGTGCACTTTTTGCCTAGTGGCGTGGCCTATTAGACGACGCGGGTACGCGTGCAATGTGCGAGACTTACTCCGTCTGGTCACACGGCAGTCGTCACAGGACATTTTAATAGCTGTGTTATCTCGTGAAGTTGCATGTTTTTACTATTGGAGGATCAAGATCAGAGTGTCGTTGCCTCCAACCGAAGTTGTTTAAAACTTTACACAGAAAAAAGCTGATCTGTTTCCTATGTCTACGTTATATGCTTGTATTTCTGCTTGTAGTCCTTAAAAACCGGCAACTTAATTCGAAAGACAGAATTCGCCAAGCTCAGTTTCTACCCTTTAGTAATGACTATTCGTATTGCCCAAATAGTGATGTGACCCTTTATTACAACATGACTTTTGAGCCGAGATACAAAAAGTGAGTTCAAAAAGAACCATTTTTTTCACATTGGATCAATTTTGAATTTGTCTTTTGCTCATAAAATAAAACTGTGGGAAACGTTATATTCAAACTATCGGGGTTTCGCAAATTTTTAGATGTCTACAAGTACGGGAACCAATTCTGTGGCTATATGATGCCATCTGAAGTTTTCCAAAAAGGGTTTAAGGAATTCTGTGAAAATTTTAAATTTTTCATATTTTGGCCTGTTCCTAAAATAGGAAATCTACAGTCTTAATGAGTTTGACATGTACAGCTAGTTTCTTTTTACCTACAAATATATATTCAATGTCTAAAAGTCCTTTTCTAAATGTATTAGGTATTTCATGTACTTATAAATGTGTGTAAATTTATCGGATTCAACTGCGTGGTCATCAGTCCGTAGCTTACAAACTACTTCAACTAAACTAACCTAATGGCAACACAAACACCCATGCCCGAGGGAGGGGGGCGGGAGGGGGGGAGGGAGAGCCGCGGTGGAGTAGCCTAGCGGTCTAAAGCGCCTCGCTGCGGAGCGCGCGGTTGCTCGCCGTGGAGGTTCGAGTCCTCCCTGGGGCATGGGTGTGTGTGTTGTCCTTAGGTTAGTTTACCTAGGTTTAAGTAGTTTGTAAGCTACGGACTGATGACCACGCAGTTTGGTCCGATAGATTTACAGACATTTGAACATTTGGGGGAGGGAGACTCGAACCCCCGACGGCGAACGGCCACGCGCACGGCAGCACGGCATCCCAGTGCGCACTGCTAATCCGCCGCGGCCTTCACGTACTTATAAGTAGATATTATTCAAAAGCAATCGGGGAAGAGATATTAAGTGCTTACGAAAATCATTTTATTTACATCTTAAAATACAGATGATTTATTTATGTAGTTTTAATTCCTACGTTATATGAAAGGTTATGAATTAATCTTATTTAAAGGAATACTTACTGTAGTGACACACGTACTCGAAATACTTACAATTTTGGTCCTATTGATTATCTCGGTTTAGGTTCTTCTTTCTCAGGCTGATTGGCGTTATTTTCTGCCTCATGTCGGTCATCGCCAGGCTCTTCCTCCTCAAAATTTCTTATCGAGCTCATTCTCACGTTCCTCCTCAGTGAGGTCACCGTCCAAGTCTTCCTCGAGTTAATTCTGCGGTTAGAGATCAGTTCCAGAAACTCTTTGGGAACAACTTTTTCCGTTATAGGAATGGGAGTGAGTCCGAGGCTGTCAGATCTTTAATCCCATTCACGTGAGCTGCGAGTGGTCGTTCTTCTGGTGCTATGCATTGCCATAAGGAAGAAGCGTACGGCGATTCGGTGCAGAACCGAAGATATACTTTTTATCACGGAGCGGTTCTCTCTCCCAGATTCATCTCTGATCCTGTACCAACCTTCCTTTTTTTCTGAATGAGAAAGAGAATAGCGTTAGACGTCTTCTGTATGTTTTTATCCTTCGTCCGAGACAGACGTATCTGCGTCCGCTCTGTTGAAAATTGATAGACTAGATCAAATTTCAACATTTTTTTTCTTTCTCCTCTTTATTCTCCTGCAATACGGTTATTTTCAAAATATGAACCGTTTTCGAGTTATATGCAAAAACTGGGAAAAATCCAAAAATTTCTAAGATTTTCGGCCAGTAAAAGTTGTCCCCTCCACTTTCGAGATCAAAAACGTAGATTTGCTATACCCAGATATTACCAAACAATCCTAGAAAAAAATATTTCGCCGCAACTAATGTAAGCTGAAGCTCTTTTTGGATCCTGTATATACTGATTGGGCGTCGTCGTTTGTAATCAGATTTCTACAGCCTGCACAGTGCTGACATAAGGTAGAACGTTGCTTTAGCACTTCCGTGACGGCTGGATATTGTTTGGTTATTGTTTGTGTTGCCTTGCGTAATAAAATGCACTGTCTGTACAGATGGTGGCCCTGAACTGCACGGACAAACTTCGAAAAGATCCTCCGGAACACATTTTGTCAATGGGAGTCTGCGAAGTTCGAATCTGATTATCATCGGACTTTTTACACTTTTACTAGTCTATTAGGATAAGAAGTGTGGTGTGCAAGAATTGTAACTTACTGTTCATGCAGTATCCAGAAAATTGCAAGAAAAATTTTACGTATCGATTTACATTGTGTGCGGTACTCAGCATGAGGTGGTCGCGATGTTATGATTCAAGCGCTGTCCTTGAAAAATCGATGGATTGATTTTTAATAACATATCTTTACACTAGTCATATCATACACATTACATTCGATAGGAAGTGTAGTGAAAAAATGCGTGTATTATCATAATCTTATATTGAATTTATAATGTTATTTGGCAGTTTCGTACGTCACTAAAAGTGTTCCTAAACCAGTGGTCCGATTTTTAAGATTATTATTACTTTTTTTTTTTGTGGTTTAGATTGAAAATTTTCCAGGTAACGATATTGGTAATTTTTATGGGCATTGTCAGCTCGTATTTCATTCGTATTTTATGCACTGGCATAACTTGCATTGGACAACATTTTGCACACTTCACCTTGAAAACAACTGGAACGGTCTACATAAAATTTCATATGATGCATGGCGGAGGTGTACTTTACAACAAACTTCGACACGAATCGACACTTTTATTCCGGTATTGATGAAATTTTTCACATTTTACCTTGAGTACACGATATAAATCACTTTTTACATAAAATTTCGTTTGGTTCCCGGCGAAGAGTGACCTATCTTAGATATGACTGACACCGTTTCACTGATCGCCAAGAAATTTGACAGGAATATGTTAGTTTTATTATACAGGGCAGGGAGAAGGCTAACAGATGAGGGGTCAGGAGAAGGCAGACAGAGAGCGTGGCCAAGATGATGACAGAGACAGGGGGATGGGTAAGTCGATAGATGGTAGAGGAGGAGGGAGTGGAAGAGGATGGGGAGAAGATGGCGGAGGGGAAGGATGAAACAGGCGTAGATAGAGGGGAAGAAGAGATAGATTGAGAAAGGGGGGAGGAGGAAATGTACTATTCCCCCCTATCTTTCTGTCCATCAGCTGCAGGAAAGGCGGACCAAAGACTACGTTCCATTGGCAAAACACTTAGGAGATGCAACTGTTCTACTAAAAAAATAAATAAATAAATAAATAAATAAAAATAAAAAAAGGTCTACACTACACTTGTATGTCAAAGCTTAGAGTCTTGCTGCGCTTTGTGGATCTCCAACAAATGGGATTGACGGACGATTTACAAAAAGTACAGAGAAGATCAACTTGTTTTGTATTATCGCTATAAAGGGAAATGAGTATCACGCAAATGATGCACGAGCATTGGTGGAAATCATTAAAGAAAGAGGATTTATTCGTTGCGGTGTAATTTATTTGCGAAATTTCTTTCACCAACTTTCCTTTCTGAATGAGGAAATATTTTGTTAGCACCCACCCACGTAGGGAGGCATGATAATCGTAGTAAAATAGGAGAAATGAAACAGCAAAAAGAAAGATTTAGGTGCTGGTTTTTCCCGCGCACTGTTAGAGAATGGAACGGTAGATAAATATCATAATAGCACTCCAATGAAGCCTTTGCCACGCACTAAACTACAAGTTTCAGAGCTTACGTTGAACACAGATGTAGGCTACTGACAGGAGAGGACTGAAAGTTGTACGCTATTGGAAATAACATTCATCATTAGACTGTTTTCTCAAAATCACGTAAAGAATTGGTTTTTAAAGGTGTATAAGACTTATGTATCTAAGAGCCGACATTTTCAGACGATCTACTAATCTATGTAATCAATGCTTCAGAAGGAAGACAGCCAAGATCTCGTATTTATGAACTATTTATTGTGACTAGTTTTTACAAAATTGTTGTCATTTTCGAAGATAATTTTGTATACATTTTTATTTCAAAGGAGGAAATACACATCGTGGATGGTTCAGTAATGAATGTCCAAACTTCATACTGTTTACCTTCCAGTACATACGGATTTTGAAATTACTGGTACCATCAGCATACAGACCCAGTGATTGGAGGTTAGAATGAGGCATATCAAACATTACATATAAGCCAAACAGACTTTAACTTCCAATAAATGTTTCCTTCCTCTGCAATATAAGAGCAAACTTGTGCTCTGACTTTCGATGTGTGCACATACAGCGATGTGTACACATACAGATGACATTGATCTTAGCTCACACAAGTGCCAGCTTACAACGTCCTCACGTTGTGATATGTTTGTGCTCTTGTATTGTACAGACAAGAACCATTTATTGAAAGTTAAGGTCTTTTTGGCTTATTTACAGTGTTTGGTATGCCACATTCTAATCTTTCATCTGTGGTTCTGTTTGCTGATGGTAATTTTCAAAAACCATATGTACTAGAATGTAATCAGTACACAGTTTGGAATTTCATTATATACATTTTCGACATTCATTACTCTACCATCCACGATGTACGATCTGTTTATATCATTCTTTGAAATTTATATATATATACTTTTTTATATTCGAAAATGAAAACAAGTTTTTCGAAACCAGTCACAATAAATAATTCATAAATACGCAATCTGTGCTGTCTTCCTTATGAAGCATTGATTCTAAAATTATGTATATAGCTGCTCATGATATCAGTAAAGGTATCATAAAAACTTGACGTGTTTTCTTCTGATACAGTACAACAATTCTACTTTTATTAATATTTGTCAGAATTCTTAATTCCAGCAACAGCTTCTGCAGCAATATCGCTTGTCTGCAGTTACCGGTCGCCATTCCCCTGCACATTCAAATCGCAGGATATTTAACGTCATCCTGCGCACATGATATTTAATGATATAAGGAAGGGTGATAAAAAAAGAAATAAAAACAAGTACTAATAACTTTTTTCAGCTTGGACGACCATTTAGAACTTGACTGTAAACTATTTTCTTGACATAGACATAGTCGGAGGTTGGAGTCCTTCGGGCATAGGTGTGTATGTTGTTCTTTGCATAAGCTACGTTTAGTTAAAGTAGTTCGTAAGTCAAGGGAACGATGACCTCAGCAGCTTGGTCCTTTAGGACTCCAACCTCCGACAGGGAAAACTCGTTAGATCGCATTGCCATTCCTGCGCGTGTAAGTTTCGTTGGCCTTCTAGTTAAAATGATATTAAAAACGGCGTTTCAGTTTCGTGTTCATGTATTATTATTATTACGATAATATTTGTTTTAATATTAGAATTAGTTAAACCGTAATAGCATTGTAAATTCAATAACAGTATATACCAGTAGTAGTGTCGCACAAGTCCGAAGTGAGCGCCACGTACTTTCGCCGCGCGCCGCAATGCACGCACGGCGCGGCGTTCTTACGACGTCAGCCACGAGCGCCCTCTGCTGCAACTCCGCTCGTGGCCATCACTGAACTGCATCGAGCACTTGGGATTCATACAGGCGCTAGGAACGTCTCTCATCAGTAGGCAGGCCTCTATCTGCAAAGCCGCAACACTCTACTATTCTGCTGCTCTCCAAGTTACGAATTGTATTATTTCAACAGAATATACATCTTATTCTAATCTATCTTAGTGTTTCTAGTTTTCTGCTGTCCCCCTGGATGGTTACACCTCCGTACCTGCACATGCGTGCATCCTACTTTCCTGTGTCGGTCTCTCTCTACTCGGCCACCGACACCAAGGTCAACCGGCGGAATCGAGATACAAAAGAGGCGACGAGGATGGGATATAAAACCAGTAACCAAATTACGAGTTTTTTCATTATATCACTTTTCCTCGGTATACATGCTTAATAAAAAAGACGAGTGAAACGCAACTCAGCAATCCATCGCTACGCAACTTGAACACTTAACTACATGGCCGCCGCCATCACATGTTCAGCACAGCAAAGCATCGCTGATAAGCGACGCGTAAGACTTATCTTACATTTTTGTGTATATTGACTACCTTTTAATCCTGATTATTTATACATTACGTTATACTAATTAACTGTTAAAGGTGTATGAAATTTGAAATAAATCTGTAATCCCAACGTCATGCCTGCCCTTATATTTTGGTCTAAGGGTTTCGTTCTCAAGTCGTTTAAGCGATCAGCGTCGTGCTTTTGTTGCAGCACACTAACTTCATTTATTTTGTAGCTATCTGAGGTGAGATGATAGTCACTAGTGACAAATAACAACTTATATCAATTTCTGTTTCAAAGGATTTTTCGCCTTATACGCTACAGTAGCAGTTAGTTACACATAATTTAGTTTCGTTTCACTTAATTCACTTGTACGGCATATTGTAATAATTCTACTGAATAGTAATTCCCGTTAACCTAAGATTTATTACAGGCCTTGAAAGTAATTTTAGCTCTCAGAGGTGAGTACTTCAGCTGATTTTAATTTTTGTGTAGCAAATAACCTCCGTGTACTTATTTGGCTGCACTATCATGCGCCGCTTATAATATATTCCTACACCATCGAGTTCGTCATTATACCTTAAACACTGTTCTTCACTTCACACGAAATAATAGCCAACGGCAGTCTTCCTCCAGCTAATGTCGATCCGTTAGCCTTTCCTAGCCGAGCGTTAGATTCTTCTGTAATTTTCTATTTAAGTGCGCCACACAATCAACTAGGAAGAGTACTTATTACAGCACACAAAGTAATACAGTCAAGCAAATTTCAGTGTAATGAAAGATTACGCCGCAGATAAAGGGTGATAAGTGTTACTACCTGTGTGAGATCGTCGTAGTAAAATTAAGGCGCTAAACGACTGTATTTACGTATTAGAGGAGTGACAAGTATTGCTAGGTTATAATGAACAGTTGAAGAGACGAAAGCAAAATAATTCTTCAGTCTTTACAAAACACTTCTGAAAGATGAAAGGATGATTACATCTACATCTACATAGACACTCTGCAAGTTACTTTGAAATGCATGGCAGAGGGTTCATCGAACCACTTTTATGATTTTTCTCTAAAGTTTCATTCTCTAATAGCTTGCGGGAAAAGGAACACCAAAATTTTTCTGTTTTCGATCTCATTTGTCTTATTTTATTATTTTATAATTTTATTATTTTATTATGATGATCATGTCTCCCTATGTAGGTGGGTGCTGACAATATATGTTCGCATTCTGAAAAGAAAATTGGTGAAAGAAATTTCACAAGTAGGTCTCGCCACAACAAATAACTACTTTATTATAATGATTTCCACTCCAACTCGTGCATCATATCCGTCAGACTCTCTCCCCTATATCGCTATAATACAAAACGAGCTGCACTTCACAGAACTTTCTCTAAATCCTCCGTCAGTTCGACCTGGTGTGGATCTCACAATGTGCAGCAATACTCCAAAATAGGACGCACAAGTCGTAATTACTAAATGACACACATATTTTGTTAAATACATAGGAACAAGGCATTCCAATATTGGATGTACCAACTGTAAATTATAAGCGACAGTAGGGAAACTTAAATAAAAACTTTAATGCAGTAGAGGTTAAGAGATGAGAATGTGTTTGACGTTCAAATAAAATTTGTATGAAGCAAATATTACAGGGATTTGAGGATTATCGCTGCTAAAGCTCTACAGATTGGTCTATATGGCATTTACCAGGCGAGTAGCATAATTATCAGATAGGCGTGGAAGTCAGCAAGTAGAAAACACTAGTTTCAAACTGAACTTATAAGCGTAGAATGAGATGCGAAAACAGTAGAAGAAAACATTCAGAACATACATATCCGGAAACAATAAAACGAAAAGTTAGTGAAGCACTTAAATGATCGTCAACGGTCGTTTAGTGAAACGCAGAAGAACCAGTATGCATACGTACAGTGTAAGTTACATTCTATTAAGTTCGGCGCGAAGTATTAGATAAAGCGAATACTTCAGATGCCTGTAAACGAGAAAACAATTATCCAGCAGAAGATGAAAATAATACCGCTGTTGGAAAAGTAGGCGATCCAAGCTGCATGTAGGGACGTGAGGGGAAAATTAAGACTATGCCCTTAATACATCGGTAGGAGTTTGTCTTCAGAGTTGTTAAAGCCCTCGGGAAAATTTGTTGCAGCCATTGTCACTCAGTTTTGGGTGATGTAATGGAACATCAGAAACACTTGAAGAGATCTCTCAGTTACATTTGAGGAACTGCTGTTCTCAGAAGATACGCGCGACGGAATCTGGAAGTGTTGCCGCTGTTCCATTATTTCACTCCAGTCGGAATAACCCGGTAGCAATAAATTATCACTCGATCAACACCAATTTTCTTCCAAAGATTATCATAAAATCCTCTGATAAGCACTGTGACATCTTTTTATGGATTACACTCAAACGTTGTATTCCTAGTGCCTGTGTGAAATCACCAGATGTCTGCTGCCAAATCCACATAACGAAACTCTAAACCTGGAACGGTTATCGGACTCCTACTTCATTTCCTCTGCAGATGTGCAAGTATTATCGAAGCCTTTGCATCAAAGGTCGAACATCACGAGGAACAACCTTACTCAAAGACAAAATGTGCCACTAGGACGACGAGATTAGATCAAATGGTTCACTAACCAGCTACGCACAATATGCATTCTACCTACCCAAGGAAATTAGTAGATTAGATTGCTACTAAAATAGACTGGTGTTTTCCGTTCGTATTATCGGCGGCCGTCCGTGTTGTTATCCCGACTGTACGAATATTCAGTACGTCGGGCGAGACTCAGGTCTTTTCACGAAATGCTTGCGAAATGACAACGGTTAACCGCTACTATACATTGTGACCTTACTTGTGGTTGCTACCTTATGCCGTGATCACAGACTTCGTACAAATGGAGGATGGATATGCTTTCATAGAACACGTTTCATGCATTATGTGACCTGCTTGCACAGCTAACTTTGATCCCATAGAGCATATCTAGGACGAATTAGGGAGACAAGCTGCATTACGACAGCCTCCACAACCACTTGAACACTTGCGAGTAACTCCACAACAAGTACTGGTGGTATTGCTTGAACATGAGACTGATGACGTCACTCACTGCAGGCCCCATCCTCTTTAGCCAGTATTACTGGTATAGGTAGCCACAACCCATACGGAGCACATTAATCAGTTGTCGGAATGTGTGTGGAAACCCGTTAGTTGGAAATAAACGAAAAGAAAGAAACGTTGTTTAGCGCTATGCTTCTTGGTTCCATTCTGTATTCTTCATATTATTTGAACTTAACTGTCACCTGTTTACACTGTTTTGTGGTAAATTAATAGCTGCCGATCAAAATTTCAGTATGAAGCTACAATTTTAGACCCTGAAGAAGAGCGTTCAGAGGTGTAGACTTTACATGTCACTTACCTTTAGCCCAGAACTGATCTTGTTTGAATCAAGACAAGAACACACATCCAAAAAAAGTGTTGCATCACCACGATTCGAGGGGTTCATGAGACTTTAAAATGGAATGGAGATAGACAAAAACAACATTTCATTTCTCTATATTGGTAATGACTTTAGAAATTGAAAAGTAGTATGACAATAACCTTGACATACCAGATTGGGGTATAAACATGTACCCCTAATACCCAGGAAAAAGTCCTTTTGCAATGACACATTCCTGTATTTGTCGTGGCATAGTGTTCATTACATCATCGAGGGACTGCTGATCTATTTTGTTCACTCTTCAACGGCGATTCATCGTTGTAACTTCAGATTTGATGGTAGGTCGATACGACTAAAATGACCTAGCTCTAGATGTCAGCCGTAACCTTAGACCGAATATTAACACTGGCGTAATGTATACCACATATAATACATGGAAAATAAATAACAAAGACACTACAAAGAAAGCAGGAACAACCGAAAACTAAATAAAACAAAAGGAATCATAAATAGTAACACGTATGACGCGTTTCCCGTACCCAAAAATGGAAAGGCAAGAAACATAAACTATTCTGCTTGGCTGATAACAGGTTTCTAAAACAATATTACTACAACAAAAAGTAATAAGTAGGCTACTATACTCAGTCATTTATACGTAGCCTAATCTAAATATATGTAAAAAAGTTTGACACTCGTATTTCTAGGCCTAATTTAAAATAAAAACGAAAATAGTTACAGAATTTTGTCTGCAAACCTAATCAAAATTCACAGTGACTGAACCTGTAAAAACATTTTGACAATAAGTGTATAGTACACTACAAGTTTTCAGAACATCAATAAAAAACCCACTGATGATAGCACAAAATGTGCTAAACATGTGTGCGAAAAGTAAACTAAAACTGAAGTGTCTTGCATACGGCGGAATATCCTCACAATGTATTCATTCATTTTAACGTATTATGAATGTCATTTTCCATTGGCTGGTGCTGACGTCTTGAAGCTCATTGCGCGCACATTTAGTCTATTTGACCCATGGCAGCTCAGCCAGCAGCAAAAGATAATTGATTTTGACTGCAAGTCGCTGCACAAGACCACCAGCAAGAGCCTAATGGGTAATGATGCGCTATACAAAAACCAGAAAGCGGTTGTTAGAGTCGAAGGGCAAGAAAGGGACACAGAGGTTGGGAAGGGAGTAAGACAGAGTTGTAGCCTTTCCCCAATGTTGTTCATTCTGTACATTGAGCAGGCAGTGAAGGGATGGAAGGAGAAATTTGGAGAGGGCATTAAAGTGCAGGGAAAAGAAATAAAAACATTGCGGTTTGCCGATGACACAGTAATTCTGTCAGAGACCGTAAAAGATCTGGAACAGCAATTGAATGGAATGGACAGTATCTTGAAAGGAAGATATAAGATGAACATTAACAAGACTAAAACGAAGATAATGGAATGAAATGTCAGAAAATCAGGCGCTGCTGAAGGAATTAGATTAGGTAATGAGACAATAAAAGTAGTAGATGAATTTTGTTATTTGGGTAGCAAGATAACTTATGATCCTTTCTAAAAGCATTTGTCTGGAGTGTAGCATTGTATGGGAGTGAGACGTGGACGATAAGGACTTCATATAAAAAGATGTTCAAAAATGTTCAAATGTTTGTAAATCTATCGGACCAAACTGCGTGGTCATCAGTCCGTAGCTTACAAAAAAATGTGCAAATGTTTGTAGAACTTCTGGGACTTAACTACGGGGTCATCAGTCCCTAAGCTTACAAACTACTTATGAACTAGTTAAGCCTAAGGACGGCATAAATATCCATGCCCGAGGGGGGATTCGAACCCCCGACCGTAGTGGCCGTGCAGACCGTGACTGGAGCGCCTCAGTCCCCCTCGGACACCGCGGCCGGCGTAGCTTACAAACTACTTAAACTAAGCTAAACTAACCTAAGGACAACACACACACCCATGCCCCAGGGAGGACTCGAACGTCCACGGCGAGCAACCGCGCGCTCCGCAGCGAGACGCTTTAGACCGCTCGGCTACTCCACCGCGGCCTAGAAAAACATGATAGAAGCTTTTGAAATGTGGTGCTACACACGAATGATGAAAATTAGATGGGTAGATCATGTAACTAATGAGGAGGTGCTTAACCTAATCGGGGAGGAAAGAAGTCTCTGGCATATCCTGACTAAGACAAGGAATTGACTGGTTGAACACATTCTGAGACATCAAGGAATTGCCAGCTTAGCGTTAAAGGAAGCGTGGGGGGGGGGGGGGTAAAAATCTTAGAGGGAGAGCTGAAGAGACTTGCACAGGACAGGGTAGAGTGGACAGCTGCATCAGACCAGTCTGCGGACTGAAGACCACAACAACAACAGAGTACGACGGAGAGCTGCAGGAGACCAGTCTCCGGGTTGAAGAACACCGCAACAACAACAACTTTGTTGTTGCCTGGTCGGGCAGAGAACAGGCTGACGGAAGGAGCGGAAGTGGAGCGCTGGGTGTCGAGGCCGGCGGCGTGGCTCGGCTTCCTGCGGAGCCACGGCCCGCGGCGGCCTCGCCCGCCTCTGCGGCCCACTGCGGAGTCTGCGGAAGCGACACCCTTGAGCGCCGCGCCGTCGCGCCTGCCCCAGATGTCGGCCCTCGAGGTCGCCGCTGCACTTGACCCGCCCAGAGTCCAACCCAAAGGGTCACGGGACTTGCAAGTAGTTTCTGCCACTACGCAACTGCGTCGCTGCCAAGTGGTTGGATCGTATAAACACTCCGCCAAAAGATTAGGAATTGAATGTGTATTTGGAGTGAATCAGTTTCTGAGACGCTATAGATTGTTGCATTGAATTGCTTTCCAGCTTCTTCACCAATATTACGAGAGTTGGAACTTACACTACTGGCCATTAAAATTGCTATACCAAGAAGAAATGCAGATGATAAACGGGTATTCATTGGAAAAAATATATTATTATATAACTGACATGTGATTACATTTTCACTCAGTTTGGGTGCATAGATCTTGAGAAACCAGTACCCAGAACAACCACCTAGCCCTTAATACGCCTGGGCATTGAGTCTCACAGAGCTTGGATGGCGAGTACAGATACAGATGCCAATGCAGCTTCAACACGATACCAAAGTTCATCGGGAGTAGTGATTGGCGTATTGAGACGAGCCAGTTGCTCGGCTACCACTGACCAGACGTTTTAAGTTGCTGAGAGATCTGGAAAATGTGCTGGCCATGGCAGAATCGAACATTTTCCGTATCCAGAAAGGTCCGTACAGGACCTGCAACATACGGTCGTGCATTATCCTGCTGAAATGTAGGGTTTCGCAGCGGTCAAATGAGGGGTAGAGCCACAGGTCGTAACACATCTGAAATGTAACGGCCACTGTTCAGAGTGCCGTCGATGCGAACAAGAGAACCAATGCCACCCCCCACGCCGGGTGATACGCCAGTAAGGCGATGACGAATACACGCTTCCAATGTGCGATCACCGCGATGTCGCCAAACACGGATGCGACCATCATGATCATGTAAACAGAACCTGGATTCATCCGAAAAAATGACTTTTTGCCATTCGTGCACCCAGGTTCATCGTTGCGTACACCATCGCAGGCGCTCGTGTCTGTGATGCAGCGTCAAGGGTAACCGCAGCCATGGTCTCCGAGCTGATAGTCCATGCTGCTGTAAACGTCGTCGAACTGTTGGTGCAGATTGTTGTTGTCTTGCAAACGTCCCCATTTGTTGACTCAGGGATCGAGACGTGGCTGCACGATCCGTTACAGCCATGCACATAAGATGCCTGTCATCTCGACTGCTAGTGATACGAGGCCGTTGGGATCCAGCACGGCGTTCCCTATTTCCCTCCTGAACCCACCGATTCCATATTCTGCTAACAGTCATTGGATCGCGACCAACGCGAGCAGCGATGTCACGATATGGTAAACCGCAATTTGAGATAGACTGCAATCCGACCTATATCAAAGTCGGAAACGTGATGGTACGCATTTCTTCTCCTTACACGAGGCATCTCAAAAACTTTTCACCAGGCAACGTCGGTCAACTGCTGTTGGTGTATGAGAAATCGGTTGGAAACTTTCCTCATGTCAGCACGTTGTAGGTGTCGCTCCTAGCGCCAAACTTCTGTGATTGCTGTGAAAAGCTAATCATTTGCATCTTCTTCCTGTAGGTTACATTTCGCGTCTGTAGCACGTCATCTTCGTGGTGTAGCAATTTTAATGGCCGGGAGTGTAGCTTACAGAGTATTTATGTAGATGTACATTATGAACCAATGACGACAGGCGTGAGCATAATAATTGGAAAGACAGTCACTTGTGAGTGATCGATCTAACGTAACAGTGGCACTATGTTAACGAAAACAGGAACAACTGAGTTCGATCAAGATTGAATGTGCCATCACGACAGCGTCATCAAGGTCTTCAAGAGACATGAGAGGAATCGGCATTGCTGTACAGAACAGTGGCACATTGTGTAAAAGCCGTCAACGAAGCTCGGTAAACTGCGGCAGTCATGCGTCGGGAAGGTCGTCCTATGGCAGACCCTCAATGCCCAGTATTACAGGTCCTTTTGGAGCATCACCTGCAACCAGCTTTGCGAAAGAAGCGGTGACACTTTCCTCGCAACAGACCCATCATTTTGCACGACAATCGCGGGCGTATACAGCGCGAGCTGTGGCTGCTCTGTACGGTCGATGTGACTGGGAACAGCTGTACCATCCACCACACTCTCCGTACTTAAGTCGTTTTGACGTTCAGTTGAATTTGAAGATTCGCATCGCAACTGTTCCAGATATTCGACAGGCAGTAGTCCGCTTCATTCGCTCCATAAACAGAACAGTCTCTGCTAACAGATTCTACACGACGCTGGTGACTACTTTGAAGGATAGTAATAGGTGCAAACGTATAAAACTTTTCTATCGGCTGTTAATAAATAGTTGCCATTATTTAAGTTCCAACCCTCGTATATCAGGAGATATTCCAATAGCCTTAACACTAATCATAGCCATATTGAAGGCATGTAAGAAAAAAAAAAAAAAAAAAAAAAAAAAAAAAGGAAAAAAGTTGCCGTCTTGAGCTACTTCTACAAGCTTCTAGAAAGAGTCACCCTCGACCCTCGACAGAATCGGTCCAAAGATCCATGCAGCTATTCTCATCGAACAAGCGGGATTCAGACCTAACAGAAGCTGCACAGACCAAGTACTCAGCTTAACCACATACATAAAAGCTGTATTCCAACAAAGCCTATTTGTTAATCTTACAGCTGCCTATTGTATAGAATAGAAAGAAGTGCTCTTGTACCAACTCACACGAATTATACACTTCAAAACCACAATTATCTGAGAGATACTTCCAAGTGGTCCTCCCCAATCAACTAAGCAGACACAAGAAACTTATAGTGTAGATATTTAGGTTATTCGTCACTGCAACTGATTAATAGTAGATTTTATTGTCATATAAATTTCGCCTTTATTTTGGAGACATCATCAGACAGGGCGGATCCAGAACGGCGTGCTGGGGGGGGGGGGGGCGGTGAAAGAACATTTATTTACATGTGCCGTCTATTCCGAAAGAACAGACGTCACTTCTGTCCTGCAGTTGTTATTCTTTCATATTCATAGAATATATGACATCAATTGCGAATGAGCAACGCTGAAAATGTGTACCCAGCCGGGATTTGGTCTCCCACAGGGGAGGCATGCTTAGGTAGTCCTTGCAGGTGCGGTGATCAGTGTCCCCAGCGGTGTAGCAGTCAGCGCAACTGCCTAGAAAGTGGGGTTCTAATCCCGGCTGGGTACACATTTTCAGCTTTGCCCATTTGCAGTTGATGTCATATATTCTATTAATATGAAAAAATATTTCATCGTCAGGTAAACTCTGGCTTAGTAGAAAGACTCTAGCACTTTTACCCATGCCCAATCAAACAAATGTCTCACAGTTTTGATGATATAGTGCAGTGGTAGGAACTCACGTTCTCATTCTAAAAAAATAAAGTAAAATAAAATAAAGAGAGAGAGAGCTGCTGGATGGTGCTAATGACCCTTCGCCCCCCCTCCCCCTCCCATGGATTCGCCTATGTCATCAGTTCGTATTTAAGTTTCTTAGTATTTCTAGGTTATAAGCAGTTCTGGTGCGTTATTTAAGTATAGTTACTGATGTTTGGATGTTGTTACTTACAATATTTCGTGGATACTGGTTTACATTTAGTGCTACTTGTAGGGCCGTACATTCAATCTCACCAGCTCCGGTACTAACATTACACCATGACGTGCCTGGAAAACAATTAATAGGATCCACAAAAGCCATGGCGACTGTGCTAGAAACCTACACCGATGAGGAAAGTTTTCATCCTCGCCTTTCGTGTGTCATTTGAATCAGTAAAGTTTTGTGCCCTTTTTCTTCGAAGGTTCAACTGCAACTGTGCAAATCTATCTCTCAACTCGAATAACAAGCACGTCAATTTATAGCCCATCAGAATGCGGTATAGGCCATTGACACTTGTTTATCTGTGCCTTTTTGAAAGAAAGGTGCGCAAAGCATAGACCGTCCGCCAGTCAGCTTTTGACAGAGAATTTGATAATTGGGTTCCAATAAGCCCTGAGCTAACCCCTGTAACATGTTATGTGGGTGTACGTGAAAGATATTGTGTTTGGAGAACGTCTACATGTCAACATTGAGGAACTAGAAGGAATAACTTCAGCTATACAGTTACGCATGATATGTTTCAAAGAGTGTGAAACAAATTCAAGTATCTGGTTGATAACAATCCACAACCTGGAGGGGAGCATATTGAACATCTATGGTTTTCTTCTAAAAGGACAAGAAGAACATTGTTAAGTACCCTTCACATTAATTGATTACCCAAGATTACACCATATTTCTTTGATTACGTACTGATTTTCAAAGTTGTGGTACTTTTTTTAATAATTCTATATTACTTAGTCGCCAGTTGTACAGTCACGGGTCGAGAGGTTGAGGATAATAGAGGGAGTATTCTAGCAGATGAGAGAACACAGTAGGGGAGGTGTTGTTCTCAGACTATCTGCCAAATATAAAAACCAGTACCCCTGGAACCAAATGAGGTATCTGTACGAATAAAGACAAATACATCCCTTAAAGACTAAGTATGAATATTTTCATCGCATTCTTAAAAGAGAATAACATAGGTGCCGCCTCGTCCAGTTGGAAAAAACGCGGCACATCGGATGGAACAGTATCTTGACACCGAAATCAGCTACCATTATGCTTTCAGTTTTAAATTAAATTTCAGTATCTTATGTAATTCGATACCCATAAATTTTAGCCTAATATCAATCACACTAAGTTCATACCATGCGATTTTACTTCTGCAGTCTTTTCAAAAAATCCTGCAATGCTTTATTTAAATTGATGAAGAACAGTAACTGAGACAACTAAATTACATACATTTCATAATCGAGAGCGGATATCGAACTGCTCGCTGCGCAAAAATCAAGTTGTCCACCAAGTAGTTCTCTCTATATCAGATGATGAGTATTACGTAACGACAGCAACTCCAAGTGCTTGGAGACTGCCTAAAGCAATACGACCCACGACTTACACTCGACTGAAGTCCACTCATATGGATTCCCCTTCCGATCAAAAGAATGGACTCGGGAAGCAATTGACTAAAAACAGGATCTGTGCACATTGCCCATGCCTTCATGCACAGACTCTACCCTGACACTACGCCTACTCATTTTACAACAACATCAAATGTTAATATCTGTATTTGTAATTTAATAACTAATTCAATTCGTATTCATTAGATTCAAGACTTATTTGAAGGTGGTTTACGCAGAAACAAATCTATCTTCCACTTAGATCACCTTTGTTATCATAAGAACAAATACAGCGTCTCTTCATGGAGTTGGAGGTTAATTCCTATAATGATCTGGTGATAATCAGTAATGCACCAATTCAAATTCTTCCTTAGTTATTAATCATTCAGTTCCTTTCTCAAGACATCCAAAGGTAAGACAGGTATTACAAGATCATATTTCTTTGTCAAAACTCTTATGCAAATATTTGAAGAAACTTGATAGTGTAATGGGGAACTTTGGCATACCTCGTCTTTCATCAAAGAAACATTGACAAATCTAGGCCTCGTCGTAGATTTGATCATAAAAGTCGTTTGTCTTCTGTTCACTGTAATGCGAAATGCCACCGCTTTGAGCGCTAACATCGATGAAGTAATTTGACTGTTGTGTGTTTGTAAACACGGCTGCAAAGTTTAGTTGGTATGCTCAATCAACCTCAAAATTAATAGAAATGTATGAAGCAGATGAGGTGTTGTATAATGTGAGCCATTCTGATAATAAAAATAGGTTTAGAAGATTAGAGAGCTGTAAGAAAATGGGGGAGGTCCGGTTGTACCGCAGACGCCAAGGAGAAGAAAATTAATTTTTGAAACCAGGGCGCCTCTCGTTAACAGTGCTTCATCTACCTTGAGCATTTGTATAAATGTTGTAGTTAGTTGATGGAACACAAATTGTATTTTATTTGTTTATAAGTTTATGCGCACACTGGAGCGTAATCATTATATGATTAATATAAATAGTTCTTAATTCCCTTGTAGTGAACTAAACATTCATTTAGTTTCAGATATTCATCCTTCACTGCATTATACATTTATTCACACGTTTCAGGAGTTATGTTGCTTAATGCACACTGTGGTATTCGAGTGTTATACTTGAGGCTAGAGTAGTTCTTTCCAGTAGCGAGACATCACAGTGGCGCTGTAACGTCGTCTTCTCCAGATACAGATTCATGCGCGTATTCTGCTTTGTGACGTGAGAAGCAAACTGAATAAATACTGATCCATTCTCAGATTATTTGTATGAGTTGATGTTCTCCACTTGTAGCCTCGCTACAAATTTTCTGATTGTTTTTATTATCACCACATGTAACCCACATCTACACCCAAGTAAGTATTCTCTTTTTCCAATTTGTCTTCGTCCAAATGTATACTAAATGTAATTGTGGCGGTGGCAATTGCAACGCATAACAAGTTCCATCGTCTGTCATTTTGAAATATGAGATAAAATATGATGGCAGAGTAATACTCTCTCCCGGCACGACATCAAAGATTTATGTAAAAAAAATTCATGAAAATTTGATAATATTCATTTTTCGACGATTTGATCAAAATTATGATCTTGTGATACCGGCCTAAAACAGTGTGTTTCTGCAGGAATTGTAAATATTTTAAAAGTGGTAGCGCAGACGAATTGCAATATAAATACCATATAACGGGTGACCAATTGTTACTGAGTAGCTCGATATAGCAGAGTGTAATGCATTTTCGTTTCGTGCGTATTTATCGAAAGTCAGCAGTGGCGTGTTGATGTTCGAGTTTGTAAGTTGTCCTTTAGTGATTTAAAACAAGAGCCGAAATGATCGTTCGGATTCTGAAGAGACCTCATTAAAGAACGTAAGAAACATGCCAGAAGAGCTACATGTGATGTTACCAAGCTAAGTCTAAAATACATTGAATTTAGTCATGAAATTTTTAAAAGAAAATTTGTTCTCCATTTGGCTTCGCTCTAAGTATGTTTGGGTTACATACTAACATCTGTATCTTCGTACTCAATAACATTGGACACATGTTCTATGGCTCTTTTATTTTTTTTTATTTTTTTTATTTATTTATTTATTTATTTATTTATTTTTTTTTTTTTTTTTTTTTTTTTTGCAATCTATGAATGCTATCTCTCTCTCTCTCCCTAACACACACACACACACACACACACACACACGTCCTTAGCATAAGTTAGTTTAAGTAGTTTGTAAGTCTATGGACTGATAACCAGAGTAGTTAAGTCCCATAGATTTACAAACATTTTACCATGAACAAAGATTGTTTTATATTGTAATAAGCTCTAACGTCAAAGTCAATTGGCGCCAGAGTTCACGGCGTCACTATCGATTTCCGTTGCCGACAAACGGCAGTAACAGTTCGTGGATTTTCCTCAGAGGCTGCGTCCGTATGGACATAGTCACGTGCGTCACGGTAAAACAGAGTAGCCGCGGTGGAGTAGCCGTACGTTCTAAGGCGCCATGCTGCGGAACGCGCTGTCGCTTGCCGTCCGAAGTTTGAGTCCTCCTTCTGACATTGGTGTGTGTATGTTGTCCTTAGTGTAAGTTAGTTTAAGTATTTTGTAAGTCTAGGGATTGACGACCACAGCAGTATGGTCCAATAGGTTTACAAACATTTGAACATTTCCGGAAAACTTACGAGTATGCTGCCAGGTACGAATATCGACGACGGCCGATATTTCGGCAGGAGACCAGCCTGCCATTTTCAAGGCGAAACTGCAGTAAGGAATCAATGTGCAACGATCTTTAAAACCTCGGTTTTGGTACCTGGCAGCATACCCTTAAGTTTTTCGAAGTTGTTATTCGGCAGGAGAAATTAAGGAATCACATTTGAACATTTGAAGACAGAGTACAACGATTCAGACATAGTACATCGATTCAGCAAACAGTGCACTGAAACGAAAAACAAGAGAGAAAAAAAGACAAAATTTGTCAATTGTAAACAAACATCTGCACCGCACATCGACTACCCGCAGGCAACAAGGCGGAAAACCGGCAGTGGGGTGTGAAGGAGACACATTAACATGGTTTACAAACAAAGAGCGAAACGCCTCTGGCGTGAAAAATTGTCCTAATGCATCATCATTTGGTTGTCTGCCATACGGCAGGTTTAGACTGCATAGCCCTCCACGCTTCTCTGTCTATTGGGATCATCTTTGGTACCCCCCTAGTGGCTTGCTGATGTCATCCAGCATCTGGTACCTTATTCTGCCCCTCCCTCTCTTTCCCGGAACGCAACCCTCAATTGCATCTACCAGAAGGCAATCTCGTCTTAAACTGTGGCCTAGCCAGTTTAGTTTCCTATTCTTTATCGTCAGTAACATCCTACGTTCCTCTCCAACTCTATTCAGTACTTCTTTATTTCCGACTTTATCGAGCCAGCTGATCTTCTCCATCCACATTTCGCAAGCTTCGCCAGCCGCGGCGGCCGAGGGGACTGAGGCGCTTCAGTCACGGTCTGCATGGCCACTACGGTCGGGGGTTCGAATCCCCCCTCGGGCATGGATATTTGTGCCGTCCTAGTTCGTAAGTAGTTCATAAGTAGTTTGTAAGTTTAGGGACTGATGACCCCGTAGTTAAGTCCCATAAGCTTTACAAACATTTGCATTTTTTTTTTTTTTTTTTTTTTCGCAAGCTTCAATTTTCTTCTCATCTTGCTTGCTAATCCATTCATCATCAAATAGCTGATGCTGTAGATGGCCCCACAAGCCAAGGCTGTATGTTTTGCTTGTCACTGAATCCGTCATTTCTGGGTAAATTTCCGACACGTCGCAGCGGTTACGGAGCAGTACGGCAGGAAACGTAAGGAGGCCGCGACGGCAGAAGACGGTGGCGCGGCGAGTAATGACCGTGTTTCATTCATGGGATCTACGCTTTGCTGGCTTCCCAGAGGAGCGGCTGCGCAATCCCCGCTTGCCCGGCTCTAGGCCGCCACTCCGCCGGCCGTGGCGCGAGCGCTGCGGAAGCCGGGGCCCTGAAACAGTTTCCCGCCCGCTAGACAGATACGTCTGGCAGCGCTTTCGTGGGCGGTAGGCGGTGCTTACCGGCTAGACCCCCACGTTTCTTTCGTAAAAGATGTGAAAGCGCCTGAGTCCACACACGTGTACCATATGTCTCTCTCCCTCTCTCTCTCTCTCTCTCTCTCTCTCTCTCTCTCTCTCTCTCTCTCTCTCTGTCTTGTGTGTATAGGAAAGCGAGTGTGAAAGATAGACAACATACATTCTTTCGCTGGGACAACTTTTCTGTCTCATAGGCCGCTGGGCTAAGTCATATCAAGTGGCAGTACTTTCTCTAACCACTGGTGAAAGAACGTGGAAGGCATTCTTTAGCTTAAGCTGTTGGATTACGACTTCATCCGTCCAGATTTAGGCACGTAATGTATACGAGGGTAAGTCGATTATTATCAGCAATTTAGTTATATTTTTGTTTATATTGGTAGTACTATTGTTTTACGTTGGTGACACATGCTTTGTTTATTTGTTGTTATATCTTTCCAATTTTCAAGCTGGTACGTTAGTTTCGTTGTCGCTGCTGTGCTGTTAATCACGGCTGTTCCGCTGTCTATTTACACCAAAGAAGAGCAGCGTTTAGAGATACGTTTTTTGTGGGCGGAAGGTGTATCAGGGGCCGAAATTCATAGAAGACTTTCAATACAGTATGGGAGCAGTGTTTTGCCACAACGAAGTTTGTACGAGTGGATTGAAAAATTCCGAAATGGTCGCACGAGTGTTAAGCACGATGAAGGAGCCGGACGACAGTTTACCGCCACAAATGAAGAAACCATTGAGCGATCATGTGAAATGATTCTGTTAGACAGACGATTAACTATTGATGAAGTGGCTCATCGTCTTCAAATTAGTCATGGTTCTGTCTACGAAATTATTCACAACAGACTTGGGTTTCGTAATGTTTATGCAAGATGGGTCCCAAAACAACTCGCACAGTTGCATAAGCAAACGCGCCTCGACATCTGCAAAAAAACATTTGGATCGCTATGGTAACGAAGGAGACAACTTCTTAGACACAATCATTACCGGTGAGGAAACATGGATCCATCATTACGAGCCGGAGAGTAAACGGCAGAGTATGGAATGGAAACATCGAAATTCGCCATGCAAGAAAAAGTTCAAGACCCAACCGTCCGCAGGAAAACTAATGCTTACGGTTTTTTGGGATCCACGAGGTCCTGTACTGGAACATTGTGGTGAAAGGGGTACAACAATAAACAGTGTACGTTACAGTGAGATGCTTACTGACCGGCTAAAGCCTGCAATTCGAAGCAAACGCCGAGGATGGCTGTCAGAAGGTGTTGTGTTGTTGCACGACAATGCCCGTCCGCATACTGCTATCCACACTGCTGAAACGCACCAGAAATCAAATTCGAAGTACTGGATCATCCTCCATATAGTCCCGATCTTGCCCCTTCTGACTATCACTTGTTTGGTCGAAGTGCATTGTAAAGCAAGGAGATGTTCTTGTAAGTTTCGTATTTTATTACAATAAAAGTTTATAACTACTTTGCGGATAATAATTACCCTCGTAAATTATAGTCCAAACTCGACACGCTTCGCTGTGTCAATTCCAATATGAAATGAATGTGAAAGTAAATAAAAGTACTCTTAAGAACACTGACTCACCTAGAACACTAATCGGACAATTTAATGATCCCTCGCCAGTGTTGCTGGGACGTTATGGGATGAAGAGAAGAAGAAAGAAGTTTGTACGCTAAACCGTTACTGATATTATTAGACAATGCCTGCTTCTTGTTTTTCAGTTTAAAGAATGTAATTAGTCCTTTTTTCTGCATTGGCTTATAGATCAGACGTTTTACCGACTCTGGAGCCAGCGACGTATAATTGCCAGGTAGAGAAACATATTCTACATTTGCCCATGTTCCTTCACTCCTTCTCATCATCCATCTCCTCCTATCCCTCGATTCCTCCTCCTCCTCCACCTCCCTGTCCTTCGCACTTTAACTGTCACCCAACTCTGTAAACTTTGGCCTTCCCTTTCTGTCTCTATCTTTATTTTTTCTGCTCTTCTAATCCAAAACCTCCCTTCTGTCCTGCTTCTGCTCCCCCTCTACCTGTGAATCTATTCCTCCCTCTTGTCCATCTCCTGGTTATTCTCCTCTTTGTGTTTTCTTCTTCGAGTGTTCCGAACTAAGTGTTCCTTATAATTGTGTACCCATTGTGTGTTTCTCTTCTGTGTGATTTAGAACGCCGGCCGCGGTGGCCGAAGGGACTGAGGCGCTTCAGTCACGGTCTACCCGGCCACTACGGTCGGGGGTTCGAATCCCCCCTCGAGCATGGATATTTGTGCCGTCCTTAGTTGTAGGTAGTTCATAAGTAGTTTGTAAGTTTAGGGACTGATGACCCCGTAGTTAAGTCCCATAAGCTTAACAAACATTTGAACATTTGATTTCGAACTCGTTTCTTCAGCTTACATTACACTGTATGGTCTTTGCTCGCAACAGGGGACTGATGACCAAGCAATCTAGTCCCCTCTAAACAACAACAAGCCTACCGTCAATTCTACATCTCTTTCATCGACATCATACGCCTCTGTAACGTCTTCATCGCAATCATACACCCTTAAGGTATTTCTTTCAAAATGAAAGTAAAATATGTACCAAATCTGGTAGAAAGCGATCGAGAACGTTGAAGCAAATGTTAAACATACGTCTATGTAATGTATACTGCAAACAAATATGTCTGATACTTTCCTATATATATATAAACCCATGTCGCTTCAAATTCATTGTTGTCTTCGAATAAAAGTGTCATATCAGTTCGTCTCAATGTGAATTTATTTCAGTAATCTTCTCTACTATACTGCTGCACTTCTTCCTAAGTATGCTACAAGTTTCATCAAGGTAAGTTAATTGGCAACGTCACATTTTGAACTAGTTACTTTTGTCCTTCGGGTTTACAGTTCATGTAAACGTAAATTGATTAAACCGAATAGTTGAACAGAACGTAAGTGAAACACATGAATAATTACGTTTGCTATTTTTCTGCACTCCAAGTCTAATGACTCCATTGTTGAACAGACGTTAAATCCTTCTTCCCTCCACCATCTTGCACAGCATGATTTCCATGATTCTTCATACTTTTTTTCTCCATTTAACATTAAAATCTTGGCTTTCCATTTAGATGTAAGAACTTTATCTTCCAGGTTTATTTGATTCTTTTCAGTTTTATTATCCATTATATCCAGTCTTTGTACATTACGAAAACGTTTCCACAAGGTCAATTTTACTATATAAAATATGGACACTGATTGACCTCTACCAGTCTTATCAACTGATGGAAATGTGAACCACAGTATCTGTGATTTCAGCAAAACTGAATCTTAAGATAATTGTATAGGCCCATTCACAATTAATTTTGAATGACCACAGTTGTACAGAGTTAACCTTTATTCTTTGCAAATGCAAAGGTATGCTTTTTATTGGCTAGCTAGCCGCTCGGAATGTTCGCTACGGAGTGGGCGGCCATCCCGCCGAAGGTTCGAGTCCTCCCTCGGGCGTGAGTTTTTGTGTAGTACTTAGTATAAGTTAGTTTAAGCTGTTTGTAAGTCTAGGAAGTGAAAACTTTAGCAGTTTGGTCCAATTGGTTCACAAGCATTTGACTGTTTTATTGGGCAAAACATCTACACAGAACGGAATGAAGATTATTTTAAATGTGAAAAGAGTGTTGCCATATTGCCATTTTTGAGAACTATTTTCAACCAAAAATATACTCTGATGGAAATAGTGTTTTAATCAAAGAATCTCAATTTTTCTTATAAGGGGAGAAGGAAGAGGGAAAGGAGGAAAATGATCATTTTGTGTGCATTCGGCAATTTTCATTGGCGAATAGTAAAAATTATTGCAGGACGGGATTCGAACTCGGGATATCCGCTTTGAACCAGCGGTCACCTTAACGTATTTGTTATTCGGAGAACGCCTTCAGTCTGTCGCAAATCCAAAAGGCGCAGGATACGGACATCGCTTTCTTCTAAACTCGCCATCCCGATTCAAGCATGAGGGCCAACGACTTTTATTGCATTAGCGGTGAAGAAATGACGCAATCGTTGACTGAACTATATATCGTTCTTCCGGGAAGAACGGACACGAACTAATATAAAAGGTAAAGCAGTCAACTTTCCGAAGATTGGTTTGAACACCACAGTGCTTTACTAGGCATGGTCCTGTTTGTAGGTAGTATGCCACTGGCATCCTCCGACCTTCGAAGTGACTTACCCAGCCAGTTATAGGGTGACCTACAGTTCAACGTGGATTCCGAACCACGAAGCTACTCGATATTGTTCACATCAACAACATTGCCAGAGGTGAAAGAAGTGGAAAGTGACAGATAAAAATCCTAGGACATGGCAGGGATCGAACTCACAACCTTTGGATTTGTAGTCTGGCACTCTACCACTGTGCTACCGAGCCGCACACGAACTAATATAATACATAAAAATGATTGTTTGTTTGTACTTTATGCGCTGATTTACCGTACATCCTACTACTATTAAACATTGTTACCACATTGCTTGCACTTTCGTGAAGGTTATGGGCTGAATTATATCACTGTGCGACACAGTTCGGGAGGTATGACGTCAGCAACAATGAATGGCACGAAAAACTGCTGCATCACACGACAATGTTGCACCATCTCATCAACCACTGGACCAATTTCAACCAATTTTGGTGCACATATTCGTTACCATGAGGCAACAATTTGTGTATGGGTACGAATCAGCTCACAGTTCAGGATATATGACGTCATAAACAATGCGCATGATAAAGCTGAGTACTGAGCCTATTATATAAATACAAATCATTGTTTAACATTTTTGCCAAGCATATCGGAAAGTTCTTGACCAATCTATACCAAATTTCAACAAGATACTGTAACAAACATTCTGACTGACATAACATAGAATATTAATATTTCAAACAAATTTACTAATATATATATATATATATATATATATATATATATATATATATATATATATATATATATATTGGAGCCACACAAACAACCAGGACTCAATATACCAAAGTTACTGGCATCGGATGACGATGGCACACACGAACAACGAGTACGTTGACATGTTGCTGATTGCCGACACGATGCCGACACGATGCCACTGAAGCAGCCACGGCGTATGCCGTGAGATATGCTAGGCGAAGAGCCCCGGCAGCCATTACGTTCTTACGTGCCGAACAACGACGAACAACGATTTCGGGAAACAGGAAGCTTGGTAATGCGCCGCAGTAACAGACGAAGACCTGCAAGAAGTGAGGAGACGGAGGTGTGTGTTTTAGCTGCACTACACAACGATCCTCATGTCAGCTTACGAGCCGTTGCTGCAGTCGCTGGTGTCAGTCTCACATCTGTGTGGCGTATAGTACACGGCCACAGGTTTCACCCGTACCGCCTGTCACTGACCTAGGAACTGCATGGGAATGATTTCTGTGCAAGAGTGAAATTCTGTGAGTGGCCCATGCGTAATTTCACGCTGGAGTCTTCACAAAGTGTTATGTTCTCTGATGAGTCCACGTTCACAAATTGTGGTGCAGTGAATCGCCATAACATGCACTACTTGGCCGCAGACAATCCTCGGTGGGTACGACCTGTCGACCGTCCACGTGTGGTGTGGAATCCTTGGGGATGAAATCATCGGTCCACACTACTTCTCAGGTACACTGACAGATGAGTTATATCGCGCTTTTATAGCCGACAATTTGGGTGGTCTCCTTGAACATGTGTGTCTACACACGAGAGTCCATATGTGGATGCAGCACGATGGTCAACCAGCCCATTCTGTGCGTGCTGTTGTGGAAGAACAAAACAACAGGTTTGCAGGAAGATGGTTGGGACGCCATGGTCCTCATTCATGGTCCGCAAGTGTAACATTTCTTGTGTTGACCTACCGCATTAAAATTTCCCATCACGTATTATTTTATAAGTTAAAGAGGCAAACACACTTAGTGAAACACCATATATATATATATATATATATATATATATATATATATATATATATATATGGTGGTAGAGTGCCAGGTCGCGGGTTCGATCCCCGCCAGGTCCTAGGATTTTTATCTGTCACTTTCCACTTCTTTCACCTCTGGCGGTATTGCTCATGTGAAAAATACCGAGTAGCACCGTGGTTCGGAACCCACGTTAAACTGTAGGTCCCCCTATAACTGGCTGGGTAAGTCAGTTTGAAGGTCGGAGGAAGGCAACGGCATACCACCTCCAAACAGGACCATGCCTAGTAAAGCACTGTGGCATTCAAACCAATCGTCGGATTGTTGACTGCTTTACCTTTATATAAATATATATATATTGCACACAAATCTACAGCTTTTTTACAATCTTAATGAAATTTTGCACACATGACTTTGAAAACAAGAGGAAGGTCAGTCTCTACATAAAATTTAGTGCGGTACAGACATCGACACGTCTACATTTTTATTCCGATGTTGACAAAACTGTTTACACAGTTAGACTTCAAAGCGACAGGAACAGGAAAAGAGTAGCTTATGGGAGAGGAATAAATACCCGCTCAACACCAGGACTTCAGCTAGTTTAATACCAGAAAATGAATGCTTGTTTGCTGGTGTGTTGCTATTTTTTGCGCTGCCGTACCGTTCAACCGATTGCGATGAAACTTCGTCTACGTATTTCTTGCACTTTGTCGAAGGTTACAGAAATAATTATATCACTGTAGGACTTAGAGTTCAGGAGATATGACGTCATGAGATACGTGGATAACTGCCGCATTATGGATGTTTAAATTTATTTATTCGTTGCTACTAAATGTATTCGCAACATATTCTGCAAACAGTATCCATTTATGCCAATGAATGTTCCTACAAACTCATTTCATTGAAAGACTTATAGTTTAGATGATATGACGTCATAATCTCTGAAACATGTGGGGAAACTTCTGTATCTTGTCTGTTGTATCTTCTGTGCTGGGGACAGTTTATCCGATTGCTATGATACTTCGCACACTTCAAAACACAAGGAAGGCCACTGTCTATGTAAAATTTTCTATGGTGCATGGCAGAGAGTGCCTCGAACGTCGAGAAAATGTATAGATTTTTTCCACTCTCGATGAAATTTTCATACGGTGGCGGAGAGTACATTAAAATGAACTTAGACATCTCTGCACTGATCACCGTGAAACTTGAGAGAGTTATATAATTATTCACCCATGGAGGAGACAATGATCTAAGGAATGGAGGAAGAGCTCGACAGAGAGACGAGGAGGTGATTGGCAGAGAAAGGGGAAGGTGGAGATGGGCAGAGAGGGAGATAGGAGGAGATGAAGAGTGAGATGGGAGAGGGGGTAGGAGGAAATGAAGAGAGAGAGAGGGCTGCAAATGGACAGAAAGAGAAGGAAAGATAATGTGGACAGTCAGAGAGAAAAGAGAAGGATAGCTTGACTAACTTCAGGCAGGAATTAGTAAGTATACAGGCCACGCCGGGTTTTCAGCTACTACTGAATGTAAAGGTATCGTGATTTGACGTCTGAAATCGCGAATTTTATTCCACCATCCATTTATTTATATATAATTTCTACTTCAGCGTCAGACACAGTGTCAATAAATTACAATACGTTATTTATAATCTTCGATTCATAGTACTATACCTTTGTTAATAAACCCTTTGTAACTGGTAGAATCAAAATTTTTACAATGCTGATATAAACTGGAAAGTTTATTTGTGATTACTGACACTAATACGTAGTTGTTTTATTTTTTCATCACGAGGTAGTGCCTTCGTGAAAATTGCCATTCTATATTCACGAAGATGCTAAGCTACTAATTTATGCTAACGATATAAGTGTAGCTATCACGCCTGACAAACAGGAATTAACTGACGAAATTGTAAATTATGTCTTCCAGAAAATTATTAAGTGGTTCTCTTTAAATGGACCTTCATTAAACTTCGATAAAACTCAATTTATACAGTTTCATACAGTAAATGGCATGACACCATTAATAAATTAAAATTTGAACAGAAATCTGTAGCTGTTGTTGTTATGGTCTTCAGTCCGGAGACTGGTTTGATGCAGATCTCCACCCTACTCTATCCTGAGCAAGCCTTTTCATCTCCTGACAAGAATGGCAACCCACATCCATTTGAATCTGCTTACTATAAGCGTTTCTAGGTCTCCCTCTGCGATTTTTACCCCACACACTTCCCTCCAGTGCTAAATTTACGATTCCTTGATGTCTAAGAATGTGTCCTACCAAGAGATCCCTTCTTTTAGTCAAGGTATGCCAAAAATTTCTTTTCTCACCAATTCTGTTCAGTACCTCTTCGTTAGTTATGCGATCTACCCACCTAATATTCAGCATTCTTCTGTAGCACCGCATTTCAAAAGCCTCTATTCTCTTCCTGTCTGCATTGTTTATCGTCAATGTTTCACTCCCGTACAAGGCAACACTCCAAACAAATGCCTTCAGAAAAGACTTCCTTACACTTAAATTAATATTCGATGTTAGCAAATTTCTCTTTTTCAAAAATTCTTTTCTTCCCATTGCCATTCTGCATTTTATATCCTCTGTACTGCGACCGTCATTTGTTATTTTACTACCCAAGTAACAAAACTCATCTACCACCTTCATTGTTTCGTTACCTAATCTAATTCCTTCTGCATCGCCCGATTTTCTAAGACTGCATTCCATTATCTTTGTTTTGCTCTTGTTAATGTTCATATTATACGCCTTCTTCAACACACTGTCCATTCCATTCAACTGCTCTTCCAGGTCCTTTGCTGTCTCTGACAGAATTACATTGTCATCAGCAAAACGCAATGAATTTATTAGCTAAGGAATAATATTCAAAATTTTTAGGTGTTTGCACTGACGAGGGATTGAATTGGAAGAAACACATTGAAGATCTACTGAAACGTTTCAATTCAGCTAGTTATGCTATCAGGGTTTTTGCAAAATTAGGTGGTTTACATCACAGTAAATTTGCTTACTATGCCTATTTGCATTCACTGCTTTCTTATGGGATCACATTCTGGGGCAATAAAACATTGAGTAAAAAAGTATTCATTGCACAAAAGCGTATAATCAAAATAATTGCTGGAGCTCACCCAAGATCATTCTGCAGACATTTATTTAAGGATGAGGTATCGTCACTGTTGCTTCACAATAAATATACTCATAAAATTTGTTATTAACAATCCGATCCAATTCTAAAATAACAGTAGTGTGCACAGCTACGACACTAAGAGAAAGGGAGACCTTCACTGTTCAAGGTTAAATCTAACTTTGGTAAAGAAAGTGGTGAATTATACTGCCACAAAAGTCTTCGGTCACTTACCAAGTACCATCAAAAGTGTGACTGGTAGCCAACTTGTATTTAAAAAGAAATTAAAAGAATTTCTGAACGGCAATTCCTTCTACACTTTAGATGAAATTTAAGATAAAATTTAATAATTTCGCTTAAAAATGCATAATTTTTTTTTATTTTTTTTTTATTTATTTATTTTTTTTTTTAAATCCTTATAATATTGAGAATTTTTATCTACGGAACATGTATTAATGTAATCTAATCTATTCCTCTGATTACTGGCCACGTTTCGTTGCAACTTTATACTCACAAAACCGTTTTCTGTGCCATTTCATGCTCCGCCCACTTCCTTTATTCCACTGAATATGTTTTACGTAGTCCGGCGATTAGGTCGGTGTCTTGTAAATCACAGAGTACATCCGCTGTGTTTCCATACGACTGCCATGCACCATTACAAAATCCACTGTCGTTAACTTGCCTGCTACATTGTCAGCGGCCATCTCTCTTGGTCTCGACACTCGCCTTTTCATTATATACGACTTTTTGGAACTTAACTACACAGTTTCTCTAATGAGAAAACCGGCCGTCTGTCATTTGCATTAAATCAATTCCGTCCTATTCCCGTGTTCGCGGAGCTCGGTTAATGCTCACTTAATAATCTCGCGCTTTGTCTGTCACCTTGCTCGTTAGTGAAGTTTTCCTTTCTTCCACTGCATGTCCAACAAAATATTTTACTACTTCCTTCTGCTGCCTACGCTGCATTTTGCTCAACGTGATAAACACAGATTTTTCATTGTTCTTGTATAAGCCACGATAAATCGGAGAACAAGGGTCAATTAAATTCTTCTGTGCATTGGACCTCATCGTCAATATATCGGAAACTGTTGCAAGCGGCCTCCTTAACATTACAAGTACCAGACTTTTTCGTACTAGAAGTACCACGTAGCTCATTTTCGAACCTTAGTATCATAGCGTTGTAGGCAAAATATTCTCAGGTATTGTTGAAAGGAGAGTGCGAGTATTAATTGAGGACAAGTTAGATGAAAATAAGTGTGAGTTTAGGTGTCTTAGAGGCTCTCAGAACCAGAACTTCGAGAATAGGTCGAGCAGGCGTGGAATGACGTATCCCAAGGCAGTATTCGTCATCAGCATGATCGTATGAATGCCAGAATCAGCGCCACTATTTGCGGCGTGGATGGGTGTTTCAACATGGATGGACACAACGCACCTCAGCATCACCTGAGATATCTATTCTATTAATAAGTATGTAAATGTAGGCCTGTCACTTCAATCTTCAAATCTACTGGACGAATCTAAATGTGGTTTTCACAGGAAACATGAGAAACGGTTGGGTCAACATATAGGCACATTTTATCAAAATCGGATCACGGAAAATAAAAATTATCGTAATTTTAAGTGTTTTCAGTAACCGTCGTGTCCATTTCTTCAAGTATTAAAAACCTCTTATCTCCAAACTACTTCACGAATTTGCATGGGGGTTTCACAGGTAACTTGAGTGTAACTCTGGACAACATACAAACTTAATTTCATAAAAATTGGATCACAGAAACAAAGAATATCGTGAATTGAAAATTTTTATCTACGATCGTCATGTCTGTCTGTCTCTTCGAATACGTTTATCTTCAAAACTATTTGACGTATTTTCATGAGGTTTTCACACCTAACTTCAGCACATCATACGGTTACATAAAGGCTTGTATAATTAAAATAGGATTGGACAAAATAAAGTTATCATAATATAATCATTTGATTAAAAGCCATCCTGTATATCTATTTGTTGACCTTAGGGCTACATATAAGCTTCTTTTAATCAAAATCGGATCAGGGGAAGAAAACATATCGTAATTTGCAGTTTCTGTTGTGTGCTGTGCTTGAATTGCAACGTAGTAGAGCAACGATGCGCTAGAGGCGCTGTTACTTACATAGTATACATATACCAAAGATCTTTGTCGATGCTGCATTTTTCATTCACATAACTAATTACTAAACCGCTGCCACTCAAAGTAAAATTTAACCCAGGTACGACACAAAAAATGTATTTTCTTACTAGCTATATCCCGCATGCCCTGCAATGCCATGAAAAGAAAAAAAATGCTTCTTTCCGCGGGTATCATTTGAATGAAAAACATAACGACGTTCCTTCGCGTCTTTTCATTTACTAAGAACTGTTGGTTTTGTAGTGCTGCAAAGAAACAATACATGAACGAGTTGTGCGTTTTCCCTCAGTAACAGCATTTTCAAGAGCTGCAATATTATCTCTGCAAAAACGAACTAACATTGAACAGCGAGTTGCTGATTACACTTTGTACATTCACAGCTTAACGACATATCTTTGTTTCTTTTGACAGGGAACACTTGAATTTAAAATATAACGACATTCTTTCGCGTCTACAGATGCTCTAATTTACATAAGAATTCTTTACAAGGATAAACGTATTTATGTACTTCCCACTCTGATTTTGGAATATCCTCATTACATTTTGAGTGCGTTCTGTTTAGGAATGCATTGAATATGCCATATAGTACAAGAAACGACAAAGTGAGGCGACGTTAGTTACTTAGTACATCAGATAACTAATTATGTTGTTGCTGCTATTTTTCATTCTCATAAATATGGTGTAATACACTACAAGAAGAGGTACAATTTTACTTACGGCAGTGGCTTTGTGTGCTGATGTTGGCAACGGCCGTGCTTTTTCAAAAATCAGTCACGTAGAATGAGGGGAATATTTCATTATGTTCACGATGAAATAAATAATTTATGTGTTCTGGTCAGTAAATTAATCCTCTTCCTAAAGCGAATAGCCGGCCGCGGTGGCCGAGAGGACTGAGGCGCTTCAGTCACGGTCTGCACGGCCACTACAGTCGGGGGTTCGAATCCCCCCTCGGGCATGGATATTTGTGCCTTCCTTAGGATAAGCTAGTTGATAAATAGTTTGTAAGTTTAGAGACTGATAACCCCGTAGTTAAGTCCCATAAGCTTAACAAACTACCAAACAAAAACTAAAGCGAATACTTTGTTGATAACGATAGCAAACTAAACCGCCAGCACTGCAAGTAAAATTTAACCTAGGTAGCACAAAAATAAATAAATAAATAAAATAAAATAAAATAAAAATGATAAATTCTGCCTAGCTGTCTCCCATATGCTTTGCAATGTCATGGTAAGAAAAGAAGTGCATCTTTCGACGGGAAGTACACAAACTAGAAATATCTATGGAGTGAGTATTGCATTCTGTGCATCTTCTCAACATTAAGCTGGAATTACCATGTGATATTGAGACAAAGCCACTCTTTAAACACGTTTATTTGCTCTTATGATTGATTTGTACCGCATTGGCTGTAAAGAAGCCCCACATCCTTTTGGAAAACAACCACATAAGGTGAAATAATATCTAAATAAATGCTTCACAGAAGCAACAAGAAAGTTTAGGAAGCGTCGCTTAATAGGCCATTTACACATAAACATCCGTCTTAACCGAACAAAAAAAATGGCAAGATAAAGTCAGCGATTTGTATATTTTTCCCAATATCACGTGCCATTTCCACCTTAATGTTGAGTACACAAAATCTGTTCTGAGCATCTGAATGCTCATTTCAGAGATATTTCTGCTGTGTGCCTTTCACTAGAAATGATATACACACGCGAGCGACAAACTCATCAGAAACCGCTCTGGTTTCATAGCTGTTCGGTACACTACTGCGAGTAAAATTTGTAAATATTTACTTCTGGTGCGGACTAAATTAAGATAGAGAAAGACGTCTTCATTCGCAGAGACAATTGTACTTATAATCTTATAACTTCTGAATATATAGTTCTATTACACAAGGTCGATTTCAACTTCGTGCTTTACGAAGTAATCACTGCAGGACGTGAGGACATGTATTATCTGAAAGTGTGGCTGATGTTGCTAACACACTCAAGACAATTCACTGGGAATACTATATTTTATGGAAAGTTCTATACACACGATGAGCTGAAACCATTCCTTCAAAGGTACCCAGACTTACTTTATCACACATTGACACCACCACGACGTCTTCCTTAAACAGACATGATCTGCTTTGTTGATTGAATTAGCAGACTTTCAGAATTCGTCGAGTTTTCGATAATAGGGAACACTGCATACAGAATAACTACATTGTCCCGAGTGCAACACTGCAACATAGGCTACTAATACTTCAGCATACACTTACTATGAGAGAGCAACAGTTTATTACTACACGATAGAACCAACACATGACGCTGTTATAATTATTAGTATTTCTCATCTAACGATAGACATGTTCTCAGAAGTTTACGCCAAACGGACAGTGTTAGCTTTATGAACACAACCTAACGTTCAATTTATATCGTTCCGCAGTATGGAATTAATTAATTTCACTTTTTTTATAAAAACTTTATGAACATTCATTATTTTCGACAATGACTTCTACTTAAATTCTTGGCTAGAGAACTGTGTTCATTGACAGAGCGATCCAACAAGGATTCTGTTTTTGCTGACCTACGTCCGGAACAAAAAAAAAAAAAAATTGCATGAAACCAAAGTATAGGGCGAACTCCTGTATCATTCAACAGGGCTGAATACCACGTAGATGTTACACCTCCTCTGGAGTCGTATGATGTTTAACAGCACAACGTCAAACACACAAGTGGGGATTGTGGGACCCATAGTATTCCTCCTCTACGACCAATCAACTTGAAGGAATTTGTCATCCAGCCAAAGCCGAAATTGACTACCACACTGTGGCGGTGCAACATCCTGCATGAACCAATATAGTTTTTCCAAACCATGGTAATCCAAATCAGAAAGCAGTTTAACTCCAAACGTGACCATGTAGGTTTCACTGTCTAATTGTGGCGTCAAAAAAGAAGGGGCCTAGATCCGGTCTTTCCACAAGCCACACACAAACCATGATCAACTCCTTGCTACTGTCTGTCACTGTACCAGTGAGGCTCACAGTCAGACCGATAACGCTGGTTTGTCGCTTGACTTTCGATTTACATAAAAATTTGCTATCCGAAACTAATACTTTACACAAGAATTAGCGGTCGTCCTCCAACTCTGTCAGAAACCATTTCCATACGGCAATCAGGATCGTCTTCCAACAAGTGCTGTAACCATTATACGGACTGAAGTTGTTCTATTTAAAATTCGCCGTACCGTGCTTCAAGGAAAGCCAATTTCCGAGATTACGCCGTATTGATTTTTGGGACTTTCAATAATATTTGCCAAACTCCTACCACAAGGTCTTACGACGTGCTCGGTTGGCCGCTTCATTGAACAGAAGTTACTCTATTTGTAGCTTTAAATTTTGCTAGGAACATGTCAAATTCAAATGTTCATATGTTTGTAAATCTAAGGGACTTAACTACGTCGGTCATTACTCCCTAAGCTTACAAACTACTTTAACTTAAAGTAACTTATACTTAGGACAACACAAACACCCATGCCCGAGGGAGACTCGAACCTCCGACGGCGAACGGCCGGGCGCACTGCAACAAGGTTCCTTAGTGCGCACGGCTTTTCTGCCGCGGCAGGAATCTGTCAACCCGTTCTGCGCGACACTAGCTCTCGTTCAGAAGTCTTCTTACTTTATTAACCTGCAACGCTTGTTTTATGGAGACTGTCTCTTCCACAAAATAGAATGGCCTCTACCCGCTCTTAAATGCTTAACTTTTTCTAGTCCTGCAACAAAAAGACACAAAAAATAGTGCTGTCGTTACGGTACGCGGGACTTTCCGGATAACCCGTACATTTCAAACTAAAGGGCTAATATAATTACTGTGAGAGCGATGTGTGGATGATGACGATGTGATAAACAGAGAAGGTAGGAGGATGATGTGAACAGAGAGAAGAAGGGGTGTGGATTAATGAGGAACAGACAGATATTGGAGGGAGGGTGAGGAAGGGTAGGAGGCAGTTGAAAGAGAGGGGGAAGGTGCAGGGAGATTGACTATTGGAAGACTAAAGTAATTAAATACCCGGTAAATGCTGGGATTTAGGCGGTATTTATGAATTTATTTTATATGGGCGATTTTCGTACATAGTTTTATAGTAATCACCGGTTCTTAACAGGATATCTTAAAATCTCTTGCTATAAATGAAGGACATATTTTATTCTGAAATAATCAGAAACACTCATAAGAAAAGCAAAACTACACATTTCTGGGTATGAGGTCCGCCTGATATGCAAAACACTGATTTATTACACACCCAAACTAGTTTCAGCACCTCTGTGCCATCATCAGTGGGTTTTACATTAATTTAATGCTTTGAAAACCAATACATTGATTTTACTACTGTACTATTCGTAAATTTAGGCCTAAAATGTCGTCAGTCTTATTTTGGTTTTTACCTTCTTTTATATTCTGTGGTCGTGTGGGACCCTTTCTACATCTTTATGTAGTGGTAGCGTTGTCATCTGCAACCAAAAATATCTCTTTGAACCTTGCGAGGATTTTAAAAAACGCTACTTATAGAGTGAAATACGTAAAATTTGATCGTCTGCCTACTGTGTATTACTTAAAGTATCTTTTGGCGTGTACTTCCTCTTCCGCGTTTTTGTAGGTAGCACACATGTAATAAACATATTCTGCGGATTTTTTCTATCACAATCACTTCTCACTTTACAAATTCGCCTGTGTATACTTTGTTGATATGCGTATGTTTTGGTTGACTTTCAGTTGTTCTCCAGTTGAATGACGGTGGATTTAAATAGTGTTTGTTTTATCTCTGTGTCTGTATGTTACGTGTGTGTGTGGGGAGAGGGGGTTTTATATAATAAATTAGTGTTTTGCATATCAGGTGGACCTCATATCCAGAAACTTTTACAGCAAACACGGCAAGAACAAGAGCTGCAAATCGAGAAAACTACACGTTCTTTACAGCGTAGTCGCAGAGTAGTCACTCAGTCTTATTTTCTGCATACAGCCTCCATAAATCACTGAAATACATAAACTACAAATGCGGAATTTACAAAGGAACAGATGGCAGTACGTTAGGAGATGTTCTTTTCGTGTGGTTCATGACGATTATATTACATACTTAAAGCAAAACAGTAAAAGAGCTGAAACTACACCAAAATTCTAAGTACCATTTTTCGTAACCTAAGTGTATTTTGTGTATATGTATTCTCAAAAAAATTAAAGAAACAAAAACACCGAAGATAGCACAACTGACGTGAAACATGTTTGTATTTCAACCCAAATATTGTATATTGCCAAAAGGTGAACCTAACTTTACTATTAACAAAAGATAATCTTGTAGTTAATATCTCGGATAAGTAACTTCAAAACATTCGTCTATTCTTATATCAACTTTATGTATCATGCTTTAAAGTTACAGTACGTACTGAAATTTTTATCACCCACTGTAACAACACGAAGGTGTTTAAGATTGATATTCCAGTTTCATTCTTAGCGTTAGTTGATTACTTTTTCCTCAATAACGTGCTTCAGTAGTTGCATTCAGAAACCGTAACACTTTTGACATTTGTCTGATTTACTTCAGCAACAGAATTTGGAAAGGGAAATTATATACATATAGTCAGCTGTTCACTGAAGCTGGCAACTTACGTAAGCTGGCGTTTAGAATCGCTTTCTTCTTGGTAAGTCGCGACATTCGATACTGTGCCGCATAAAATGCTCAGATCATGCGCCACACATGTCTGTGATCGGCGCTACGAATCACACACTCTGGGAGCGTGCCAAAAGCAGAGAATGTCACAAACCCGAAGACAAACATTTCTGGCACTAAAGCAGTTTACGACACAGTACGGAATTCCAAACTCCGGCACGTGTTCAGTATCACGATCGGTAAGGTAACTGCCACAGAATTAAGGCCGCAGCTGACCGAAGAATGAACTAATCGAGAAACACGTCGCAGTATCACGAAACGGGCGTGTATGATGACCGTTTCGAAATGCTCAATCATGTGAGAATATCGCTTATATTATACTAGCTTAACGCCCGCTGCTTCGTATGCGTAGGCTGGTTGGTCTGCACCAGTTGTTTCTCAGTTTTAATATAAATTTTCATATATATAGCTTAAGTACTATCAGAATGAAATGTTGTGATACTACTTGTAGCCGCGGCAGAAAGGCCGTGCGTATTAAGGTGCCATGCTGCGGTGCGCGCTGCTGCTCGCCATCGGGGGTTCGATTCGCCCCTCGGGCATGGTTATTTGTGTTATCCTTAGCGTAAGTTAGTCTAAGTTAGTTTAATTTGTTTGCAAGCCTTAGAGACTGATAACCCCGTAGTTAAATCTCTTAAGCTTTACAAACATTTGAACATTTGATTTTACTACTTGTAACCCCATATGGCAACCCTTAATACTTGAATTTCGAAAAATACGCCAACATGTGTCTTTTAAATTCCAACCAAGTATGCAAATATCATTTTTTGTAATTCTGGTTTCAAAATTGGCTTAGTAGCAACGTATTTTCAAAAACTGTTTCATCCGCTATTTCACCCCCTAAATGATTAATTTTCTGAAAATATCGAAACACGTATCTTTTTAATGCTGACCAAGAAAACATATACCAATTTATGTGACTATAGCTTCAATATTGCCTTAATAGCAAAAGATTTTCAAAAAACATCCCCTCTCTAATTTAACCTCCTTGATGGTTGAATTTCCAAAAATACCGAAACACGTATTTTTTAAATTCTAACGAACAATACAAGTACCAATTTCTGCAGCTCTATCTTCAAAATTGACAATAATGTGTTTTCGTAAAGAATTTTTGATCCCATATTTTACCCCCTTAGTTGTTGAATTTCCAAAATACTGAATCTCGTGTTTTTTAAATCCTGAACAAGAGTCCACATCCTAAGTTTCCTAGTTGTAGCTTAAATTTTGAATTAACAGCAACATATTTTTGAAAATCAATTTTTAGCATCCCCTATTTTACCCCCTTATTAGTTGAATTTCAATAAAAGCCGAAACTCAGTCTCTTAAATTCGAACCCTGAATTAAAATCCGAAGTTTTGCAGTTTTAGCAACAAAATTGCCTAAATAGCAACGTAGTTTTCAAGAAACCTTTCATCCCCTAATTCACCCCCTTACGGACGGAATACCGAAAAATCGCTTCATAAATGACGCCTACAGAGTAAGATCAATACCCTCTACAAATTTCTAGATTGTATCTTCAGTGGTTTGAAATGGGCAATGATGACTCAGTCAATCAGTCAGTCACTCAGTCGGAACATTGCCTTTTATATATAGAGATTAATAATACAGAAGAGGCAGCACATTCTAAAAGCTGGGTGTGGACAAATCACTCTATCTACCTATGTTTGAGGTAGAAATGCCAAGCAATGTACTTACAAAGGCCACGAACCAGGAAAGATCATCCAGTTATTAAGGATGGTAAAAATACGCTTCAGATAAAAGCCTTGACGCTAAAAAAAGTGTCATACTGAAATGGGAGTATAAAATTGTTGTCGGATTCCTGATTTAGCGATCGCTGTGAGCTTTATTGTTAGACTCTTCTGACACGCTTTTCGTCCTACCGAAATTCTCAACTTACGACACACAAATATTGAAGTACCTCCTGTCCATTATTCCATTTGCTTGTATCTTAGCCGCGTAGGAGCGGCCGAGCGCGTTGAGGCGCTATACAACGATGCGCGAGGCCGCTCCCCGTCGGCCTCGAATTCCCCCTCGGGAATGGATGTTTGTGCTGTCTTTAGTGTACGTTTGTTCCTAACTAGATTGTAAGTTTATGGACTGATTACCCCGCAGTTAAGTCCCATAAGCTCAACAAAAATTTGAACATTTTAATTTGCTTGTAGCTTTACCTTGTATTCTCACAAGCGATAGGATTATTTCTGCTAATGCTCTTAAATTATCATTTGTCTGTTTAAGACGTGTTTATAATTGAAATATATAAAATAAGGCATTGCGTTAGGGATGCATACAGACATTACGTTTTCATGCCAAATAGTGGTAGGTGCACTAATAGATATTATGATCTGAGACAGGGTGGATACAGAAGATCTTCGTGGTAAGTATATTACAGCCTCAATAGAATAAAATCTCACCAAGTCCCTCTCAGGACACAGACATCACTCTATAAAATGTCTCACAGGCACTAAGGTCTCCTACTTGGATAAAAAAATATGGGTTGCATAAAGAAACTAATCAAAATAAGCAGTTAGCTATATAAAAATACTACTGTAACGAAGCATGTTGGTATTTAATCCCATCAGCTTGCATTACTGAACCACCCGATACCACTTTTGCACAATAATAGGTATGACTGTAATTAGTTTATTACCATTTTCTTTTCCAAAACTGTTGTTATTCTTTATTCTAACGTGACTAGATGGAGTTATTATCTAATATTTGTCGTCAGAAAAGTCTGTTTAGTTAGCAAATAATAATTAGTTAATTTTTGTTATATTTCAAATAGTATACTAGTTAGTAACTCTGATAAAACTGATTAAATTCATTTTCATAATATTAAAGTAGGTATTATTATGTTTCACATGTAATGTTAGGAAAGGTGTGCTCTCATTAGTTTATCTATAATAAACATTTATTACGAAGTAATTGTTTGAAAACCTATTGAAAGACTTCCGCTGAATATGTGGTCGTGTTCCATTTTGAGTTTTGAACTATAAAAAGGTCTACTTTCATTACTCCAAAGTAGTTCCCCACCATTAATTTTGTTTATCTGTATGCACATCATTTACTTCATTCCTTTATTATTGTTCAATGCACCATATTTATATATGTTTCCACCCGTGTGATTGAACTTGTGTGTTCGTATGAATGTGGAAGGTTGATTCTAATATTGACTGACTGCCGCACAATGGCTTACAGTCGCAGCTTCGCGCGTTAGGCGTCGTTTACTATAGTTAAAAACGCATGGTTTCGTATGTCGTCTGCACTGCCATCTGCTATGTAGCCAGGGACACCCTTACTTCACAAGAAGGCAAGGTGGCTTGTTCTTAGTGTACCAACATAATCATGGACGAAACAGGTAACGGAAGTGACCTCTAATGAACAGTAGTAGAGGGAATTGTCCCCCTCAGGTCGACAGACAGTAGGCTTTGGACCGTCTATGTATTTCGTCGAATCATGCTGAGGGGATGGTATGCTGTTAGAACTTTATTTGTGATCAGGCATTACTGGGTTAATCCTTAAAGTTTTTCTTAAGTAATTCTTTCACTATACCAGGCGAAGTGTTTCGTATTTTTCACAACTCGAGTATTGTAGTGTAAATTTAGTATTTGTATTTTCAATCTGGTAATCATTTTTGTGTTTGCTTTCTCAAGTTAAAATACATGTGTGTGGTCTTCAGCCGTTGCAGAAATTTAGTGGTGTCTGTTTCTGCGAGGATCCTAAATACTCTCTCAAAATTTATGGATTGATTCCGTCTTTCCTATCTTAGTATGAACGACTGCACCCGTGCTTTCGTAACAGTCATTACTTTGGCCTTCAGCCATGATCTTTCTTGATACCAGCTTTCTTCTGTTGAATTCTCGCGTGTGTTTCATTTGTTGATTTTAAATTAATTTCTTTTTTTGTAAATTCTATGTAATTCACTATGTTCGTACACCAGGGGGTACTTATGAATTGCATACCGCTGCCTTCCCGCACATGAGTTCGTTTGTGGATAGTATACTTTTAAATTGTGCTTGAAGACATGCTCCATCTCGTCAAAATGCCGCCGACGCTTCGTTCTGCAGTTACCATGAATTGTTCCCCATTGAATAAGTGTTGTAAGCATTATTCGTATGTCTGTGAGTGAATGAGTGTGCTTTCTTTATCCCCTGTGTATTTGCAAATATCCTCCCACGACCCCTCCATATTCAGAAAGGGCAGAAAGTATTTTACTATGGGCAGTAACTTAATTATTTAATTCACTGTTGTACAAGGTGTGTGCTTTATTGTGCTTATTTGGTCTCCCCTCATTTTTTGCTTGTTTATCTTTTTGAATAGATAATGATCTAAAGACTCAAACTCATGCTTTATGATTTCGTGGTCCCTGTCCCATGTTTATTTATCTATTCCTTCTTATATATTATTTTTGTGTTTGTTAAAACGTTGGCTGCTTCCTTAAGGAGTAAGCAGTTACATGAAATTTCGTCGTGCAAGAACTGTGGCCCTTCTGAAAGTAATTTGGAGCAGCAGTGAGCGTTTTAACTTGCCTTTTCTAATCTCGCCCGCCAGAGATCTTTCAATAAAAAAAAATTAACAAGCTACTTTCACTATTTACATATACTTGAAAGTAAGGCAATATTAATTTAACAGAGATTTGTATATCGATTTACTCATTAATATTTTCGCTAGCTTTTACTGTAGCCAGTTGTAATACGTAATTTTCTGTGGCATTGTTTAGAAGATATAAATAAGATGCTTTCGTGCCATTTAAATGAGTCTTGTTACATCCTTTATCTGAGGCACAGTCTACGTCAGTAGGGTGCCTTGTTTCGTAATGTATCTGAGAGACAACCCACGTCACTTTGAACTTTAAATTTGAACAATTATGCAAAAGTTCTCCAATGTTAGGCGAGTAGAAAGTGTATCTACAGTGATTAATGCTTCATATTTGTGCCACATTCAAACGTACGCCACGAACTTTAGTATTCCAAACACAAACTGTGTAAATTTGTATTATTGGTGTGTGCATTGTGCGTGCTGGGTTGTACTGATTGTAATTAATGAGACTTGTACTCTGGCCATAATTGGGGACAACTGGGCACTAGAGAATCATTAAAGTGTCAATCAACTGCAATTCTAGGTGTCGCCTACGTTATTTGTAGCAAATTAGATTTGTTGCATGAAATTTCAGCCATCCGTTACCAAAAGAGGCGATCTACAAGAACACCAAAAGGCTACGACTTACAACCTGGTACGTTACACTATTTTGAGTGGTTTATGCATCAAATGTTTTGATTCTACACTAAAGAGCCAACGAAATTGGTATATGTATGCATATGCAACCACAGAGATATGAATACACTCAGGACGGTGCTGCGGTCGGCAACACCTATATAAGCCGATAGGTGTCAGGCGTATGCGCTAGATCGATTACTACTGCTGAAATGGCAAGTTATCACACATTGAGTGAGTTTGAACGTGGAGTTATAATCGGTGCGTGAGACATGGGACACAGCATCTCCCAGACTAGTTCAGCTAGTTTCCTGATAATGCTGTTTCTGGTCTTTAACTTTTCTGCTAGTGATGTGAGGTGATTACTGTACTTTAGTGATCGGTCCAATGTGACACCAAGATACTTGGGATGAGGGTTGTTTAGTGGCTGGTTTACTAATTGTTTGTTGGCGTGGAAAGCTGTCACAGAAGCTTTAGATAATATCCAGAACACGAATCGAAGAAAAACTTAGTAATTTTGCAACCCAAATTTGATTCTATTAGTATTTACACTCACACTTCTTCATATTTACATCAGACTTCTTCTGAAAGATATATGTTTCTTAAATGAACTATTATCATAAATATGCTATTTTCAAAATCATTTTTTGTAAGAGCTATAGAGTCTCATTCTTACAAGTAAATATTTTTTAAAACTCAAATAAAAATTGACAAAAAAGATTGGTTTTAGGTCCCTCTGAAAAGCTGCTGGCGCAAATCGGGCGCGAGCCGTTATGGCGGGCCCACTACTTCCCCCATCAATGCAATGCCTGCATGATGTGTCGAAGTGAGACGGCTATATGCCAAGCGCTGCAAGGGGGAAACGAAGGAAGACATTTTTTGCAACACAGTGAGGCTACTAAGTGGAGATGGCAATAACGTAGAGTACTTTTATAATCGGGATTTTGTCACTAATATATATTCGCTAAAGCAATAACTTTATTCTTTAATCAATCACATTTTAGCCTGGTTGACTGTAGCGGCGTTCTCCCTCTTGCTGCTTGCCACTCTGCCCCACACGTCGCACGTCGCTGCGCACAGTGCGCGGGACGGGAGAGGGGGGGGGCGGCAAAGGCGCCCAAGCCCGTGGGCAAACCACGTAGAAGACAAGGCCTCACAACTGGCTGTGCCTACGTCACACTTACAGGCCGCGGCCGCCATCTGACTGGCCGGTTGCCACGCGACGGTGGGCGTGCCCCAGCGGCCGGCCAGTGAGCTGGCGGCTGCGGCCTTTAGGTGTGACGTACGCACGGCCAGTTGTGAGGCCTTGTCTTCTACGTGGTGTTGCCGCGGGGCGGTGTTTGGCTATTCCTGCTCTTAGGTCTTGTGTGAGCACTTTTTCCTCCCTCCTCTAGGTGCTTGCTCTGATATGCATTGGCGCGTCGGTGTAGCAAAACGTTTCTGGATATAGTTTTTGGTATGTCACTTATGTACATATTGAATAATAGTAGAGACAGGACAGATCCTTGTGGTAGGCCAGAACGCCAGGTTAGGTGTAAATAGGACCTGAAGGCCCTTATCTTGCCAGGTTAAAAAAATGGAGTAAATAAACAAATAAGTTCATCAAAACTGTTATTCCGAATTCTTTCCTCGATCAATCCGTAGTATTTCTACACGGTGGAATAAGTGATACGTGGGGAGGAAGAGAAGCCGTTTATATACAGAGGGGTCCAAAAATATATCCACTGTTTAAAGGTCCATAACTTGCAAACTAATTTATGGAGTTGTCTCATTTTTGGTAGTGTAACAGTTTGCAGTTCCGGCAATCGCCACACAAGCGTCGAATTGTGATGTTTTGTTCTGTCAGATAACAGCCGCCGGATAGTCGGGGTTTTGTCCTTAGTTGCACCTAGTTACTCGAGTAAACATGACTGGCGCAAGGCTTACATTCGATGAAAGGAAGTCAGTTTTGAAGTGGTATTTTAAATAGAAAAAACATAATGAGATTCAACGGCATTGGCGAAATGAGTATCTAACAGAGCCACCGCCACGCTTAGCGATTAGTCGCATTCGAGACAAATTTGAAACCGAAGGCTGTGTTAAACATGTACACCAGCAACGATCTGGACGACCTGTAACAGTAACAAGTCCAGCTAACTCCCGTCGTGTCTTACAAGAATTCACCCGCTCACCACACAAAAGTCTGTGAGACAGAGTGCCCGTGAAACTGGAGTGAGTCGCTCAAGTTTTCGGCGAATTTTGAAGACAGCAAAGTGGACGTGCTACATCCCACGATTGCTACACGCAGTGAACGAGGGCGACTCAGATCGTAGCATGGAGTACTGCGAGTGGTTTACTAACATGATGCGCAACGGCGAACAGTTTGCAGAGATGATTGTATGGTCTGAGGAGGCACAGTTGAAACTCAGTGCTACAGTAAATTGCATCTACTGAGCCGCCGTAAATCCGAACGTCCATGTAGACAAAGGTGTTAATTTGTCCGGTATAAATGTGTGGTGTGGGTTGTCTTACCGGGGCTTGATTGGGCCATTCTTCTTTGACGGCACAGTTACCGGTGAAGTGTACCTTCATATACTTCAGACATCCATTTTACCTGCCATCCAAGACTTGGAAGATTTTACTTTCAACAAGATGGTGCCCCAGCCCACTACCAAAATCGTGTTAGAACTTATCTCGATGAAAGTCTACCAGGAAGATGGATAGGCCGTAGAGGTGCTGTGGAGTATCCCCCACATTACGCAGACTTAACTCCTCTTGACTTTTACCTGCGGGGAACACTACTACAGGACGTCGTTTATCGAAAAAAGCCACACACATCGGATGAACTTCGAGAATCAATCGATGTTCAAATGTTTGTATAGTCTATGGGACTTAACTACGGGGTCATCAGTCCCTAAACATACAAACTCCTTATGAACTACTTACGAACTAGGACGGCACAAATATCCATGCCAGAGGGAGGATTCGAACCCCCGACCGTAGTGGCCGTGAAGACCGTGACTGGAGCGCCTTAGTCCCCTCGGCCACCGCGGCCGGCCTTCGAGAATCCATTGTACAATCATGTCCAGATATCCAACTGAACACATTGCAGTCAGTAGTTCGTGCTGCAGTTCGGCGGCATCGTTTGTGTGTGAATGATAATGGCGACCATTTCCAACAGCTACAGTGATATCTTTAAGTTAGACTTTAAGCCACACTTACACCAAAAATGAGACAACTCCGTCAATTAGTTTGCAAGTTACGGACCTTAAAATATTGGATACATTTTTTTTACCCCTCTTCATAATTGTTGGAATAGCGCGGGCGCATTCAGACGGGAGTCTGCGCGTGCGCCCCGGCCCTGGCGAGAGGTCCGCCTCCGCCTCCGCCTCCATCTCCGCCTCGGCTAGGGGCAGCGGCTAGCGGTGCCGGCGCTGGCGGCGTGTCCGGCCGCGCCGTAATGCGCTTTTAATGCGAGCCATCAATCCAGCGCGGCCTTCCTTTTTATCCCGGCGGCCCCACGGCAGCCTCGATGCGCGAGATTTAGAGTGTGGGAGGAAGCCACAGATAACTCACTCGAGCGGAACTGATGGCCGCCGGCGGCGCCGCGCCGCGCCGTGCGCGCCGCATCCGGAGCTGCGCGCTTCGTTAGCCACGAGCCGAGCCGCGCGGCCGGCCGCGCGCTGCGGTCGCTGAGGGCTCTGAGAGCAGCCGAGGCGCGCGGGCGAGGGGCGCGGGTCACGCGCGCTGCCGCCAGGGGGCGCGCTTAATAGTCCAATAGTCGCGTAGTCGCAAATTTTTGTATAGTGCTAGGAAAAGTCCCGCCCTCTCAGGAGTGAGATAGAGCATGGGTGGTAGTTTAAAGTTACTCTTTTTTTACGATTTTTTTAAATAACTTGAAAAACCGTTATATTTAGCGAAAAAAGTACAAGAGTACAAAATTAAACTGCATATAATTTACTACAAAAACACTTGTCAGTCAGTATTGAAAAACCTGAAGCATAGAATTAAAATTTGTGATGCGACCGGGAATCGAACCCGGACCTCCCTGCTTACTAGGCGGGCAGACGTCTTACCGTTTTTTTTTTTTTTTTTTTTTTTTTTTTTTTTTTTTTTTTTTTTTTTTTTTTTGTAATTCTTGAGTTCTTTTCCTTGCGGACGCCGATCCTGTTCGTTCGTTTTGGTTCTACATGTTCTTTGGCTTAGCTTTTTTATTACAGGGAGCATTTAGCCCTCTGACCGGGCGCGCGCTGAGCCACAGCGCCCGCACCATTAGACCACCACCCCAGCAACGATTAACACGCCTCGGAATAGTCAAAGTACGATTTCCCTCCACGTCACAAACTTTGATTCAGTTTCTGTGTTCCAAAGATAATTGCCACTAATGCCAAGGCTCTCCATGCAGCGGAATAGTACCACGGCAATGGACATATTGGAACAATCCTGTTAAGTCACATAAATATCAATTCAATACAAGTAAACAAGCCCTGAGACGGATTTTCGTCTCGAATATGTCAAAGACAATAACGATAAATCTGAAGCATAGAATTAAAATTTGTGATGCGGCATATTCGAGACGATAATCCGTCTCAGGGATTGTTTATTTGTATTAAATTGATATTTATATCACCTTAACAGGATTGTTCCAATACGTCCATTGCCGAGGTGCTATTCTGCTGCATGGAGAGCCTTGGCAGTAGGAGCCGGCCGCGGTGGCCGAGGGGACTGAGGCGCTCCAGTCACGGACTGCACGGCCACTACGGTCGGGGGTTCGAATCCACCCTCGGGCATGGATATGGCTTAGTATTAGCTAGTTCGTAAGTAGTTTCTAAGTTTAGGGACTGATGACCCCGTAGTTAAGTCCCATACGCTATACAAAGATTTGATTTTCTTGGCAGTAGGAACACAGAAGCTGAATTAAAGTTTGTAACGTGGAGGGAAATCATACTTTGACTATTCCGAGGCGCCTTACTTGTTAGTGGTGTGGTGCTCTAACGATAAGACGTCTGCCTACTAAACATGGAGATCGGGGTTCGATTCCCGGTCGCATCACAAATTTTAATTCTATGCTTCAGATTTATCATTATTGTATTTGACATATTCGAGACGAAATTCCGCCTCAGGGATTGTTTATTTGTAATAAAACTTCTCAGCCATTGTTCTTTTTTTCGCTCTCTTTATTGCAATTTTCATACTGAACAATACAGGTTCGCAGCAGCACCCTACGCCGCTTTTCAGATTATACGTGCAAAAATAAAAACTACTAAAGCGTTTGGGGAAAACCATTTATAGTTTTCGGCATAGTCTCTTTTTAGACTTATACACTTCGTCCAACGCTGTTCTCATTTGTTGATCCCTTCCGAAAGATATGAATAGTGCAAGCCTGCAAAACAGCTATTAGTTTCTGCAATACCTCCTCGTTCGAATGAAATTTCTTCAAATTGGGGAGCAAACAGTAGACCGAGGGAGCCAACTGTGGAGTATAGGGGGCATGTGAAAAAGAGTTGGAATCCTATTTCCAATAATTTTGCGACCACAACTGCTCAGATGGGTGCTGGTGCATTGTCGTAATGAAAATGATTTTTTTGTCGGCCAATCGCCGGCGTTTTTCTTGCAGCTGGGTTTTCAAACGGTCCAATAACGATGAATAATAAGCACGTGCCGCGCGGCAGAAGCCGAGCGGTCTGGGGCGCCACGTTGCAAATCGCGCGGCCTCCCGCGTCATAGGTTCGAATCCTCCTTCGGGCTTCATAAGTAGTTTGTAATTTTAGGGACTGATGACCCCGCAGTTAAGTCCCATAAACTTTACAGACATTTGAATATTTTAATATGAACATGTAATAGTCTTACCCTGTTCCAGATAGTCAATGAGGTTTATCCCTTGCGAATCCCAAAAGACAATCGCCATAACCTTTAAGTCCGAAGGACCGGTCCTCGCCTTTTTTGCTGCAGATTCTCCCATGCAACCCATTGTTTAAATTGTTCTTTGGTCTCAGGAGCACAGTAATGTATTCATGTTTCATCCACAGTGACGAAACAACGCTTAAAGTCCTTCGGATTCTTTCTGAACAGCTGCAAACCTAGCTTGCAACACTTCACATGATTCCGTTTTTGGTCAAGCTTGATCAATCGCGACACTTATCTTGCGAATAGCTTTCTCATGCCCAAATTTTTATGCAAAACATTACGTACTCTTTTATTCTAGATGCCCACATCACTAGCAATCTCATGCACCTGAACTCTTCTATCATTCATCACCATATAATGGATTTTATCAATGATTTCTGGAGTCGTAACCTCTACATGGCGTCCAGAACGTTCAGCGTCACACATGCCCATATGGCAACTCCGTAAATTTTGAAACCACTTATAAACTGTTCTAATCGAAGGTATAGAGTCATCATAATGTTTATGAAGCTTCTCTTTACTCTCCTGGAGCCTTTTGCCTTTCATAAAGTAATGTTTAATCACGACACTAAGTTCTTTTTCGTCCATTCTTTGACAATCACTATAGTTCCTTGATTCACACGAATGCTAAACACAAAGAAATAGACCAGTACGGCTGAAATTTGGTGTGTGTTCATTACAAAGATGCTAATAACGAAACATGACCTCGATACGCGCCAGCCTTGCGATCTCTCGGACTTTGCACGGACTTTCAAACGCCCCTCGTAGAATGATTAATGGACATAAAGTAGTTGAAATTTGATACGTTGACAAGATAAGCGGATTTAAAAGTAACAAGGTAAAATTCATAGATTTTTCAATAATCAAAGATAATAAAAGCACATATTTCAATCAAAATGAGGCCATGTTGGCTAAAAGTACACTGATGAAACACAATACATTGGACGATAACAGACAGACTTATTACAACGCACTGGCGACTCTGGTCTGGTTGTCGGTGGTCGCAATTACACTACTGGCCATTAAAATTGCTACACCAAGAAGATATGCAGATGATGAACGGGTATTAATTGGACAAATATATTATACGAGAACTGAGATGTGTTTACATTTTCACGCAATTTTTGAGCATAGATCCTTCGAAATCAGTACCCAGAACAACCACCTCTGGCCGTAATAACGGCCTTGATACGCCACGACTTTGAGTCAAACAGAACTTGGATGGCGTGTACAGGTACAGATACCCATGCAGCTACAACACGATACCACAGTACATCAAGAGTAGTGACTGGGGTATTGTGACGAGCAGTTGCTCGGCCACCATTGACCAGACGTTTTCAGTTGGTGAGAAATCTGAAGAATGTGCTGGCCAGGGCAGTAGTCGAGCATTTTCCGTAACCAGAAAGTCCCGTGCAGGACCTGCAACATGCGGTCGTGCATTATTCTGCTGAAATGTAGGGTTTCGCAGGGATCGAATGAAGGGTAGAGGCACGGATCGTAACACATCTGAAATGTAACGGCCATTGTTCAAAGTGCCGTCGATGCGAACAAGAGATGACCGAGACGTGCAACCAATGGCGCCCATACCATCACGCCGGGTGATACGCCAGTATGGCGATGACAAATACACGCTTCCAATGTGCGTTCACCATCGCAGGCGGTCCTGTCTGTGATGCAGCGTCAAGGGTAACCGCAGCCATGGTCTCCAACCTAATAGTCCATGCTACTGCAAACGTCGTCGAACTGTTTGTGCTGATGGTTGTTGTATTGCAAATGTCCCCTTCTGTTGACTCAGGGATCTAGACGTGGCTACACGATCCGTTACAGCCAAGCGGATAATATGCCTTTCATCTCGACTGTTAGTGATACAAGGCCGTTGGAATTCAGCACGGCGTTCTATATTGCCCTCCTGAACCCTCCGATTCCATATTCTGCTAACAGTCATTGGATCACGACCAACGCGAGCAGCAGTGTCGCGATACGATAAACCGCAATCGCGATAGGCTACAATCCGACCTTTAACAAAGTCGAAAACGTGATGGTAAGCATTTCTCGTCCTTACACAAGGCATCAGAACAACGTTTCACCAGACAACGCCGGTCAACTGCTGTTTGTGTATGAAAAATCGGTTGGAAACTTTTCTCATGTCAGCTCGTTTTAGGTGTCGGCACCGGCGCCAACCTTGTGTGAATGCTCTGAAAAGCTAATCATTTGCATATCACAGCATCTTCTTCCTGTCGGTTAAATTTCGCGTCTGTAGCGCATCATCTTCGTGGTGTAGCGATTTTAATGGCCAGGAGTGTAATTAAAAGACAATGAGTGGACGCACTGCTCTGCACAAACACTAGATGGACGTCAGCCATTGTTCACAGATTCATTAAAAAAGAAAAGTCTGTCAGCAATTGGAAACAAGTACCTTAGTCTCATATTAAACTCAAATGAATTGTCTAAGCACAAACAATATGCAGGTCTTCCTCACACCCCCTGTAGAGAACTGAGGCTGACACAGAGACGCTTTCACACAGTTGGGTCCATTTGTCAGGCGGACGTTCGCACAGCAGAGGCAAGAGCTCTGCCACACTCTTACTGCCACCGTACGGCGCAGAAGTCCAGCTCCCTCCCCTTCCCTTATATCACATCACAAGCGCACAATGTATCCCCGAGCACTGCGTGAGGCTTGCAGGTGTAGCAGAGACTCCTTTATTCCATCGCAAACTACGTCAATCAACCTTCTTTTTAACTTCGTAGCACAAAAATTCTGTTTTTAAGAATTTGATAACATTGCTACTTCCGTATCTCGCAAAATACTGATCCTAGAGAAATTATGAAGAGGAGCATTCTTGTAGTAAATTTTATTCAGTTTATTTTATACAGTTGTACTTTTTCGATAGAGATCACGGTTTTCTAGTATTTAAGAAAAACGTAACAATTGTTCCTTAAAATGCCCATCCACGCTGGAGCTCGCACCCCAGAGGTCGACACTTTTGTGTCTCCAGGATGCTGCGGGTTCAGGAGGTGGACCGTGACGTGCCAGGATGATGTGGACATAGAACTAAAAGAATTGACTAGTTCACATATTATTTATTAACACAATGCAATCAATACTTTGCTGTGCTTGTAGGGGTACAAAATTCTTCCTACTTATCACATAGTTCCGCAAGGTATCCCTCGAGTCTTCTGGCAATTGGCCGCTGTGGCCGAGGGGACTGAGGCGCTTCAGTCACGGTCTGCACGGCCAAGGTTCGAATCCCCCCTCGGGCATGGATGTTTGATGTTTGTGCCGTCCTTAGTTGTAGGTAGTTCATAAGTAGTTTGTAAGTTTAGGGACTGATGACCCCGTAGTTAAGTCCCTTAAGCTTAACAAACATTTGAACATTTTTTCTTCTGGCAATTGTTTATTATTTCAGCAGGTAGACAGCTCGCTCTTGTAGATGGACCTCTTCTTCTGACTCCTGGATCGAACTGAACTACCTCTGAACTGCCTTCTCGTGGTGTGGTGGCGCGCCGGCAATATCTAGACGAGCCCCGTTTTTCCTATTGGCCGGAGCGCGATGTAAGCAAAGAGGTACCGAGACTGCGAGTCTCCCCGGCGGCTGAAGTACCGTGGAGCGACTTATCGCTCCTTCGTATACTGGCTCGCCGACTTGTGTGGTTCGACGGCGTTATGGCGAATAGCAAAGCCACAACAGGGATTTTTGGTATGTCTTTCATGACGGAATCCCTATCACTGTACAAACATTTGCGACTACACGACTTTTCCCCTATTCGCTTTTTTCCGGCCTTCGTTGACCGACTATAACAAGTGCGCTCGCCGCGGATGCGTAACCGACAGACTGATGCTTCGTACGGGAAAGTTGCAAACAGCAGCACGAACCAATACACTATAGTTGGACCAACTAGTTAATTTTTGGAAATAATTCATTTAAGTTCGTTCTTTTCCACTCATTCCCCTTTTTATTATTATTATTTAAATTTGTCAACCATAGACCGCTTTCCTTCTCTTTTCCTCCTAGAACCTCTTCATTCGTTCGCTTTCATTTTTTCTCTCCTCCTCAGAAATTATCCCTTTTGGATCTTGTGTTTTTTTTTATTATTATTATCTAATTACTAGCTTAAACCCGCGGTTCCGCTCGCATGTTGGTAGAGTATGGTAGATAAGCTATCTTTCAGTAATGTGCAGTAACATGCAAATCTGTAATGCAAACTTTATTTCTTTAATTAATGTAAGTTCATACCTGATGCGACAGTTCTACGGCAGCTACAGCGAAACTGTTGTGAGCGGTAGACTTCTTTTCGTTTCATCATTTTCCGGAGGGTTCAGTACCAAAACGCTTCATAATCGTCCGAAATTACATGCAAACTTTCTTTCAGGTCCCTAACTACTCACACTTTCCAATAATTGACGCATAAATCTGGGTATTAACACGCGGTGATTTCTTATTATTTATGACGTCATATCTCCTGAGCTTATGTGTCGTGCTCTTTTTTTCTTAGATCAGGAACCTTCGTGGGCGTACGGTAAACAGTTCACCAAAGTTTCATTCCAATCCAATGAATGGTTTATGAACACATAGAGGACATACAGACAAACATTCATTTATATAGATTAAATTAGATGTAGTCTAAAAACACTAAAGGTCTTGTGCTTTACACACTTGACACGCAACGTGGTTTATTTTTTATTTATTTATTTTTTGTACGAGCAAATTCATCAATTTTGAAACCACGCTGTGCTCCACTGACAACATGGCAGGAGAAGACAAGCGTTCTTGCGAGATGCTGCTTCTGAAATACCGTAAGAAAATAAATTTCAGTAGGCCAATTCATGTATGCAATTACTTTTCCTATTCCCCTTTGCACCTCCGTAACTCAGTGATCACAAATGCAAGAGGCCTAAGTTCGATTCGCGGCAGGCGACTGAGTGTTGTGTTTTTGTCGTCATCATCATTTTCATCATTAATGACATGCAAGTCGCCGAAGTGGCGTCAATCGTAAGAGTTGCAATAGCCGGCCGACCCTATTGGGGATAGCCCGGTCAATAAAACCCATATGATCATTATTCAATTTCCTATTTCCCTTAGGTAGCATGTTTGTCGTCGTGTAGCAGGCAGCGCTGCACAGCTCAGCTGAAGATGGAACAGTCTGTCTTGTGGGAAACATGTGCTAACGGGCGAATGTAATGCTTGACTATCAGTCACAACGGTGAGCAGAAAGGTCGAGGAGAGGCGCTGAGAAACAATAATTAATCGCGTACCTCTTAATTTCAGCATGACCAATAGTTATGCGTTAATACTGCATCAGCACCATACGCTCTGGTTCCTTCGATCCTGATACAGACATTTTTTTTTCTAAATTTGGGACGTACTCCTGGGGCCATAGACGTGTCACAATGGCTATGCATATAAATAACATTAAAAGTAGTTTCAAAAACAAAAGTACAGATGAAAGTTTTCAGATTGCGATCTAATGTTTTGCGAGGGTCCCCTGGAAGCGTGAGGCCCTGTGCGATTGCACCGTTCGCACATGCCAAAGGCCAGCCCTGATTACTTCATAGAAATGGCAGACAAAGACAAAATACTTCGAGACTCGGTATGGTTCCATTTAAAACACAAGCGATATCCGGCGACGATAACGAGGAACTGCCTTAGCATTGAAGCGCCATGCTCCGATTCGCAAGGCCTTTTTACGTCGGGGGTTCGAATCCTCCCTTGGGCATGTATTTTTGTGCAGTCTTTGGTGTAAATTAGTTTATAAGTAGTTTGTAAGTTTAGGGACTGATGACCCCACAGTTAAGTCCCATAAGCTTAACAAACATTTGAACTGCCTTATGACCAGACGGATTAACAAAGCCGACCCTCTATGTGCAGGAACATGGCTACAGAGGCGGTTCCCAAACTGTGGGTCGAGACCCACTGGTGGATCGCGTGGCCTTTTGACGTGGGTCGTCGAATGACATTAAAATATCTACGTAGAATAAATATTTTACTGAATGATAAAATATGAAAGTCTATTTACAGAACCAGTTCCTAACAAGGAAGCGACATGGTAAGCAACGTCTTCAGGGCGATACGAGAAAAGATACGGGGAAAACGCAGTCGTAGTAGTAGTTCATAACTGCGATATGGCAGCTCTGTGTGTTCTTCTACTTGGCGACAACTTATTCTTTTCATTCTCCACTCCGAAGAGTAAAACGGGCAGTTTGAGATCCGGCTCATAAAGAGTCGCGGTTCTGTTCAGTCAATTATCAGAGAAGCTGATAGTGGGGCAACGGGGATCCCAATTGGGAGGGGCTTACCAGTTCCGGCGTACGACTTACCAACAAGGAAAGCCTCCCGAAAGCCTTGGTTGGAACCGGAGAATTGGAACCAATTTAAAAGTTATTGTCAGGGGAACACGATTGCACTCCTGAAAATCAAAAATCCGACGCCTTAGGTACTCTCGTAAACTCGTAGAGATCAGCTCGACCAAATTACAGTGTACAAGTGTCGCTATAGATGAATCACGCTCGGGATCGGGTGCGATGAGAGCAAATTTCCATTGATTTACTTTTTCTATGACTGCGAGATCGGACTCTACTTCCTTGTTGTTTAGTTTGTGAATCCGTTTTTATAGTTGCGGTTTATTTTGCAGCATATTTCTGTTTTCTATTTATTTCACCTTTGGCGCTTGGATTAGGACTGGACCTTCTCGTTTCGAGTGGAGACGGAGTTTGTATCCTTGAAGGAATTACTGGAATCCACAACGACGGCTCACTTTTGCGAGAACCCGTTTTTCTACTGTTTTTTTTTTTTTTTTTTTTTTTTTTTTTTTTTTTTTTTTTTTTTTTTTTTTGCGTTGTAGGTACAATTTAATTTGTATAAGATAATTTTTTTTAATAAGTGTCACCTTCACCAATTTTGAAAGTTATACTCAGCAAAGCATTTGCATATAACTTCAGTTTCATATTACAAATAATTTTTTTGTTGCTATTAATTGTCGTCCGGTCAGTGTTGACTGGGTCGCGAATATTTTCCCAGAGAAACTGTGGGTCTCGCAACAAAAATATTGCGTTATTTGACATGTTGTCAGGGAGGGGGGTCTAAATATTTGTGATTAAGTAACAATATCTTTAGCCTTGGCCGCGAATTTATTAATAGTGATGACCGGGTTCAATTCATTTCTGAGTTACCCTCGGATCAGTTTACGTGTTTGTCAATAGTTGGATCTGCCATCAAGCAGTATAACCTTCCGGTCATCAAATTACAACTTACAAAAAAATAAATAAATAAATAAATAAATAAATTTAAAAAAATATAAAAAAATCATTGCGGTACAACATTTGAAGAAAATCACATAGGTTGTTGCACATATGTCACATGTTGGTTAAAACATTCTTGGAAGACAGTAGGTAAAATCAGGCATTGCAAGTTAACCATTGCATGTTTTAACCATCATGTGTCATATACAGGGTGTTTCACTAAGTGAGTTTGCCTCTGTAAGTTATAAAATAATAGGTGACGGGAAATTTTAATGCGGTAGGTCAACACAAGAAACGTTACACTATCTGCGGAGCTAATAACATAGTTTATTGTATCATTTTCCAACGAGTTACACCACAAAGATATAATTTTTTAAATGGAACGATAGAAAAAAAACTATTGTTCCATTTAAAAAAATTATATCTTTGTGGTGTAACTCTTTGGAAAAATGATACAATACACTATGTTCATAGCTCCGCAAAAAGTGTAACATTTCTTGTGTTGACCTACCGCATTAAAACTTCCCGTCACCTATTATTTTATAAGTTACAGAGGCAAACACGCTTAGTGAAACACCCTGTATGTGCAACAGAGAATGTGATTTTCTTCAAAGGTTGTACCGCATTATTCTTTTCTCTTCTTTCTATTATTATTATTACTTTTTTTTAATTGTAATTTGATGATTGGAAGGTTATACTGTCTGATGGCAGATACAACTATTGACAAACACGTAGACTGATTCGAGGAATACTCAGAAATGAGTTGAACCCAGTCATCACCGTTAATAAATTTGCGGTCAAGACTATAGGTATTGTCTACTTAATAAAAAATATTGGCAACCACTGCTACAAAGAAAGACGAGTCTTGCGAGTTGGCCGGATCCGAGACGTCCGCCTGTCCTGCTATATGTGCTGGCGCGGCAGCCTCTATATTTAACCGTACAGCAGCGCAAATGCGGAAACGCTCGGCTAGGCTCTGCGCATTATCACACGGCAGGTGTCGTGCCCCACGCCTGCCAGTAATTGATGGCTAATGGCCGGTCGTGCGCCGCTCTCGCTTCGTCAAGGCTGCGCGGTGCGCGTCCGCATCATCTGCCTGCAGCGGATACCGCCGCACCGAATCACCTCACCTCACGGCCGCGAATTTTCGGCAGCCGGCCTGGACACGCAGTTCATCTTACGACCGGCAGCTTCCTACTGCTAGCTTACAACAATACAACAGCAGTGTGCGGCCCGGTGTGCTTACCAGTACTGTATTAAACGGTGTACTGTCCAAAGCCTGTAGTGGCGGGGAAGGGTAGTATTGTTCAAATGTTTGTTAAGCTTATGGGACTTAACTACGGCGTCATCAGTCCCTAAACTTACAAACTACTTATGAACTACTTACGAACTAGGACGGCACAAATATCCATGCCCGAGGGGTGATTCGAACCCCCGACCGTAGTGGCCGTGCTGACCGTGACTGGAGCGCCTCAGTCACCTCGGCCACCGCGGCCGGCGATAGTATTGTTACCTCTACCTAGGCTCACCCAGACTTGGCAATGTACGAAGAACTAATCTCCTTTCTAACGGCGGCGAAGAAAGAGTTGTGAACTGATATGTCAAATAAAAGGTTTTCAGCCAAGATCGCTTTCTTCTTTTTCGGCGTGCTAGACGCCGTCTTCAGACCTAATACATCGAGGTTTTTTACAATATGAGCTGCATTATATATAACAAAAAATCTTATCTATCAATAATTACATTTTTTTTTGTTATGGTCTTCAGTCCGGAGATTGGTTTGATGCAGCTCTCCACCCTACTCTATCCTGAGCAAGCCTTTTCATCTCCTCATAAGAACGGCATCCTACATCTACTTGAATCTGTTTACTATACGCGCGCCGGCCGCGGTGGCCGAGGAGACTGAGGCGCTCCAGTCACGGTCTGCACAGCCACTACGGTCGGGGGTTCGAATCACCCATCGGGCATGGATATTTGTGCCGTCCTAGTTCGTCAGTAGTTCATAAGTAGTTTGTAAGTTTAGGGACTGATGACCCCGTAGTTAAGTCCCATAAGCTTAACAAACATTTGAACATTTACTATACGCGCCTCTTGGTCTCCCTCTGCGATTTTTACCCCACACACTTCCCTCCAATGCTGCATTTACGATTCCCCGATGTCTAAGAATGTGTCCTACCAAGCGATCCCTTCTTTTAGTCAGCGTATGCCAAAAATTCCTTTTCTCGCCAATTCTGTTCAGTACCTCTTCATTAGTTATGCGATCTACCCACCTAATCTTCAGCATTCTTCTGTAGCACCACATTTCAAAAACCTCTATTCTCTTCCTGTCCGCACTGCTTATCGTCCATATTTCACTCCCGTACAAGGCAACACTCCACACAAATGCCTTCAGAAAAGACTTCCTTACACTTAATATTCGATGTTAGCAAATTTCTCTTTTTCAAAAATGCTTTTCTTCTCATTGCCATTCTGCATTTTATATCCTCTGTTTTGCGGCTATCGCATGTTATTTTACTACCCAAGTAACAAAACTCATCTACCACCTTCATTGTTTCGTTACCTAATCTAATTTCTTCAGCATATCCTGATTTTCTAAGACCGCATTCCATTTTTTTCACATAATTACATACCTGTCGTAATTTTTATTTATTTATTTACTTTTTATTTTTTTTTTATTTTTGCATCACTGCTATAACAACAATTTCTAATATAGCACATTGGTATACATCCATCTTGATGTGTCACGCATAACAATAATAATAACCAAAATTGCCTCACAGGCAAAGGCCATAGGTAATAGATAATCTATTGTACATGTGACATCTCTGTATATGATTTTCCGCCTAATAGTCAATATTGTGCTTCACTTAAGTCAGTACTGAGCTTGATTCTGAAGTGCCTCTAACGTAAACCTAGAAAAGGATGGATTCTGTCATCTTATTATTGACATGTAAATTTTATATGCGTGGCACATCAATATGGATGTATACCAATGTGCTATATTAGAAATTGTTGTTATATCAGTGATGTAAAAAATTACGACAGGTATGTAATAATGTAATTGTAGATAGATAAGATTGTTTGCTATATGTAATTCAGCTCATATTGTAAAAAATCTCGATGTATTAGGTCTGAAGATGGCGTCTATCACGCCGAAACCGGTCATATAATTAAAAGAAGAAAGCGATCTTGGCTGAAAACCTTTTATTAAACAATTCCAGATCGCCCCAACAATGTGTTCATTATATGATATGTAAAAGATAGAACCATTTTTAATCACAATATGTTATTTCAAACTGCTCTTGTCTTTGCTCTTTGTCCTTATCCTTATTGTTTGTTACGTTATTTCAAATTGTTGCCTTTGTTTCCGGAGATATTTTTAACGTTTGTTTATTTGCTTTTACCTACTTGCTTTTATAACTGCAACAGTGTATGTTATTATGATTATTTATGTGGGCGACTGTATGGAAACAAGTAAAAGGATAATATATATATATATATATATATATATATATATATATATATATATATTTGACGACGTTACAGCGTTCATTTTTAATGAAATTAATAGCAATTTGCGATCACTTCTGGCTTCACTGTACTAGGTTTACATGTAATACCAATGTGCGGCGACTGAAAATTTGAGCCCGACCGGGATTCGAATCCGAAATCTCCTGCTTACTAAGCAGGCGCGTTGACCACTCCGCCACCGAAACACGGCGACCAACCTGAGTGCAGAGGACACTTCCCTGCACGTCTCCCGCGACACCCAAATCTCCATTTTCCACACTGTCTCGTTCCTATTACCACAGCCTCTTAATTCTGATGCGAGCATTACAGACGGGAGACGTGCAGGAAAGAGTCAAAATGTTCAAATGTTTGTATAGCTTATGGGACTTAACTACGGGGTCATCAGTCCCTAAACTTACAAACTACTTAACAACTAGCTTATCCTAAGGACGGCACAAATATCCATGTTCGAGGGGGGATTCGAACCCCTGACCGTAGTGGCCGTGCAGACCGTGACTGGAGCGCCTCAGTCCCCTCGGCCACCGCGGCCTTCCAGGGAGAGTCCTCTGCAGTCGGGTTGGTCACCGTGTCTTCGGTGGCGGAGTGATCCACGCGTCTGCCTAGTAAGCAGGAGATCCCGGGTTCGAATCCCGGCCGGGCTCAAATTTTCATTCGCCGCACATTGGTATTACATCTAAACCTAGTACAGTGAAGCCATAAGTCTTGGCAAATTGCGATTTATTTCATTAAAAGGACAATTAAGAAAAAACTTCTAAATTCCGGAAAAACTCTAAAATATGAAACCAGTTTTTCGGTGTCTGTCATGTACATGTCTAACATACACATTCCTTGCCGCGAGAGTCTTATCTAGCTCATTCCAGAGGTGGTATATCACGTAATTATTAACCCAAATTAAAAATTTTACAACGTGAGCTAAAATATTAAGTTTAACACGGTAAGACAAGTAATACAATTAGATGTTGTGTATTTGTCTTGAAGTTGATGGGAGCCAAACACTATGTGATCGAAAGTATCAAGACATCTGGTTGAAAATGACTTACAAGTTCGTGGCGCCGATGGCACCCTACATCAGTAGAGTCCGCGCAGGATAAGGTGGACGATGCGCAGAGACGAGTTTTTGTCCGAAGCGCCGGGCGAGTTCACTCCATCGATCGGAAGGGGAGGCCGCGAGCCGGCCGCGGTGGCCGAGGAGACTGAGGCGCTCCAGTCACGGTCTGCACGGCCACTACTGTCGGGGTTTCGAATCCCCCCTCGGGCATGGATATTTGTGCCGTCCTAGTTCGTAAGTAGTTCATAAGTAGTATGTAAGTTTAGAGACTGATGACCCCGTAGTTAAGTCCCATAAACTAAACAAACATTTGAACATTTGAATTTGGGAGGCCGCGTCAGTTCACTTCCGCTTGCCGGCCAGTGAGCTGGGCACTTCTCTTCCCCTCCAGCGATCGCTCACTGCTCCGGCCGCTATCCCCACCACTACCGCTCTCCCCACGCTTGCCCAGCGGTTTGTGCATCTACCGATAGTTCTAATGCATTCTAATGCTGGAATTCAATATGGTGTTAGCTTACCCTTAGCCTTGAAGATATCTTCCACTCTCGCAAGCAGGTTTTGGAAGGTTTCTTGGGTAATGGCAGCACATTCTTCACGGACTGCTGCACTGATGAGAGGTGTCGATGTAGGTCAGTGAGGCCTGGCACGAAGTGGGCGTTCTAAAACATCCCAAAGGTATTCAGTAGGTCTCAAGTCAGGGCTCTGTGGAGGCCAGTCAATTACAGCGACGTTATTGTCGTGTAACCACTGTGCCACAGGCCGTGGTTTATGAATAGGTACTCGATCGTGTTGAAAGATGCAATCACGTTCCCCTAATCGTTCTTCAACATTGTGAAGTAAGAAGGTGCTAAAAACGTAAAAGTAGGCGTGTGCTGTGATAGTGCCACGCAAAATAACAAGGGTGCAAGCCCGCTCTATGAAAACACGACCACATCTTAACACCACCGCCTCCGAATATTACTGTTGGCACCACACACACTTGCAAATGACGTTCACCAGGCATTCGCCATACCAACACCCTGCCAAAGGATGGCCACACTGTATACTGTGATTCACACCAAGGGAGAGGTCATTTGCATTAACCTGCGTGATGTGAGGCTTATGAGCAGCCGTTCCACTATTGTATCAAATTTTTCTCACCTACCACCTAACCGTCATTGTACTTGTAGAGTATCCTGATGCTGCTTAAAATTCCTGTGAGATGATCTGGGTAGATGCCTGCCTATTACACCGCAGGACCCCCTTCAACAGTCAGCGGTCTCTATCAGTCAACAGACGAGGTCAAACTGTACGCTTTCGTGCTGTACGTCTCTCTCAACGTTTCCACTTCACTGTCACATCAGAAACAGTGGATCTAGGAATGTTTAGGATTGTTGAAACCCCGCCCTCAGACTTCTGACACAAATGACATCCAATCACCTGACTACGTTCGAAGTCCGTGAGTTCTGCAGAGCGCCCCAGTTTCCTCTCTCACGATGTCTACTGACTACTCAGGTCGCTGATCTTACGAAACTTTTTCTTGCTGATAACCCCCACAAAATGATGACAGAAAATTCAGTAACGCTGGCTTCCTGATGTTAATGTAACAATTGGTTTTCTTTCTCCCTCCCGACTTCAAAATCAAGCCGTTATGGAGGAGTGCGCCCTTTCGCTGAAAGATGATTGAGTCTTTCAAAGCTTCTTGCTGCGTAACGGCATAATTCAACAACATGTCTAGGTAAAGATATCCACTTAAATTGTTTTGAAGGAAGAAAAATCAGCCCTTAACTTCATCACACATTAATCCACACCATACATTAACCTTTATATTACCCCGAATGTGTCCTCGTGCAACTTGAGGATTTTCTGATCCTCAGATCCGGCCATTATGGGAATTAAATGAGTCACAAATATGACATGTAGCCTCACGGAAAAACACACACGCTCAAGAAAATCATTCTTCTCATCGAAACGGTTCAGCTCTTCCATTGTAAAATGTTCGCGTTTTTTGTGATTATTTATTACAATTCATGTATGGGCACAGTGGGATCACCGAATTAGTCAATATCACTTTTCTCGGTTGACCTATTGTACCGAAATTCGTTTAATCCCTTCATAATGACTAATTTCCTAATCAAAAATATTTTCTCAGAATGTTTTTACATCAGTAATTTTGCCTGAATTATAACGGTTTGTCTAAGATGCTCGTTAATCGCACCAATCCATTTAATTGAGTCAGTTTCGGCCGTACTTCCGTTTTCGTAGAACTCGTAGTTTTCTCAACTTAGCGGGTGACATTCCTATAATGTAAGAATTCGTTTTCTCGTGTAACCAAATTCGTCTGTGCATTCTTCTGTTTCCGTTATACTTTCCAGCCTATACGTTTCTTTGTCAGTTATTTTCGAACCTAATATTTCTCACAAGCTTTGTTTCTGTCTTTTGAATTTCTTCAGTATCCATCTTTCTATTTAAAATTAATGTTTCTGCTCCATAAAGACATTAAGGTTTGTTTACCGTGTTGTACTATCTAAATTTTTGCTGAATTTAAAAGTTTTCTTTTCTTATAAATATTTTGTGTTGATCTGCGTGTAGTTGTCATTTTTAGACAGCGAACTTCGTTAGCAGCTTTCTCCAGACCATGTTCTTGATGATTTCCCCCAAGTATTTCAATTGAGATATTCTTTTTATTTTCCATATTCTATGTTCAAAAACTTTGGTGATTATTTGCTGCATGGCGTATGTTCACTTTATTCGATTGATATTTCTAATCCTACTTTTTCACAACTTCTTGAAGAACTTAAATTTATTTTGAGCTGTTAAAATTTCTAGATTATCTACAAAGGCAAGGCAATCTACTCTAATATTAATTCCACCTAACTTTATTGATAAATCTATATCTTGACTCGACTTTTTCTCGCAATTTTGTAATTACCATTTCAAAAATATAGTTAATCAGTAATTGTGAGGTCCCACATGAGTCTTTGTGTCAAATGGTTCAGAAATATCTCGTATGAATTTTACTTTAGAGCTAGTATCGGTTAACTTTTCCTTAATCATTGTTACAGTTTTATTATCTAACCTTGTTCCCTTAAAATTTTGAAAAGAGATTCGCGATCAACTGATTCGTAGGCTTTTTTTAAATCCACAAAGTTTCGTACAAAATTATTACTCGAAATCATTTGGTGCCTAATGATTACTTTTAAATTAAGAATTTCTTCCGAACAGTATCTGTTTGGTCTGAAGCCTACTTGGACAACTTAATGTTACACCTATTCTTGTTGTCGATGAAACAAAAATTGCGAGAGAATTTTTTGTGGGACCGGGAAAGGGATATTCTTCGGTAATCATTAACATCGTTTCTTTCTTCTCTTAGGGCAGTTTTCCAGTACTCGGGTACTTTGTCAGTTTGCCAGAAATGTCCTGTTAGTTGAGTGATCTCTTTCATAGTGTTAGGGCCAATTGATTTTAGTAGTTTTCTACAGTTATACCGTCTTCTCCGGATGCTTTACTGTTTTTAAGTCACTTAATTTGTTTAGTTATTACGATTAAATCAAATTCTTTATAGTCAGGGGTGATACTTCTCTTGTCCTTGGTTCTGAACAGTTTAATAGTTTTTCAAAATTATTAGCAGGTGCCTTACAATAATCCTGGTTTTTTAAACACAAATTGCCATTTTAATTTTTGATGCTAAATGTTTGATGCTGGTAACCAGTTTGTTTTGAATTCAATGTTTTATAAAAGTTTTTTTGTATTTTTCTTTTAGACGTCTTGTTTTTCAGTTTCTTCTCGGGAAAAATATTACGGAGGTAAAATAGTACCGCCGGCCGCGGTGGCCGAGGAGACTGAGGCGCTCCAGTCACGGTCTGCACGGCCACTACGGTCGGGGGTTCGAATCCCCCCTCGGGCATGGATATTTGTGCCGTCCTAGTTCGTAAGTAGTTCATAAGTAGTTTGTAAGTTTAGGGACTGATGACCCCGTAGTTAAGTCCCATAAGCTGTACAAACATTTTTTTTTTAAAATAGTACCCCATTGGGATCTCCGGGCGGGAACTACTCAGGAGGATGTCAGCAAGAAAAACAAAACAGGCATTCTACGGATCGGAGCATGGAATGTTTTATCCCTTATTCGAGCGGGCAACTTAGAAAATTTGAAAAGAGAAATGGATAGTTTAAAGTTAGATATGGTACGGATTAGTGAAGTTCGGTCGCAGGATGAAAAAGATTCCTGGTCAGGTGAGTACAGGGTTACAAGTACAAAATCAGTTAGTCGTAACGAAGGGGTAGGTCTGATAATGAATAAGAATATAGTAATGCGGGTAAGTTACTATGAACATTTATTTTTATTTATTTATTTTATTTACCCTTCTTGCGGACCAGCTGCCGTTGGGTATATAGCTGGTCGTGATTACAAAAACTATGTGATACATTTATGCGACTATGATACATTATTTTCTTTATACATTTACAGTAATTAGATAAATAATACAAAGAAAAGCGTAAAAACTTATCATAAGGAAAATAGAAAGGCAACTTAAAAACATTAACTATTTTAAGAAGAGAATAATAGAAGATAGGAAAGATTGGTTTGAGTGACAGTCTGAAGAATAAGAGAGGAAAGTCCAGGGTGGGAGGCCTCGGAATTTACTTCGAGCCCTGCCATCCTGGAGTTTTCTCATTTTGAGACTCTTATGATTGGCTATATCTGTAGGTTACATTTCGCAAGTATTTATATCGTCCTCTGTGTCGGGGCTGTCATCTGTGGTGTAATCTGTACTGTTTGTGCCTTCAGTGTCAGATTCATCATAAGTGTTTTGTCTTCTGTTGTGGGCGTTTCGTGTTGCATTACGTCTTACGTTCTGTGTGTACTCGTGGTTTTTTTTTTTTTTTTTTTTTTTTTTTTTTTTTTTTTTTTTTTTTTTTTTAGTGGGACTTCGTCCGTCAGCCTGTTCATTATGTCCCATCCGTTCTTATCTCGTATTAGTTCGTTTAGGTCTTTAGTCGTGTCAAACATAGTGTGAGTGTGTGTTTTGTAGAGCTGACAGTGTATGACAGTGTGTTCTGGGGTCCCAATTTCTCCACACGTACAGCATGGATTGTCACTGAGACCAACACGTGTGAGGTGTGTGGGGTAGGGGCCGTGTCCCGTTAGGAAGTGGATCATACCCCGGCTGGGATTGATATGACCCATTCGAAGACGTTCCCTTATATTCGGGAAAAAGTCATAGACACGTCTTCCTTTCTCGCAGTTTTCCTATTCCCTTTGCCATGTGTCCATTCTCCATTTAATTAGTTGCCTCCGTTCCGTTATCTCTTGTCCAACAAGTTCGTGGACCTTGTCGTATTTCCCCACCTTCAGCCAGTACATAGCAGCTCTTAGTCGTATGGTAAGGTCTATTGGTGGTATCCCCAGTACCACGCAGAGTGCTTCGTCTGAGGTAGTGTTGAAGGCTCCAGTTAGCCTTAATAGGACACTTCTTTGACCTTTCCTAACAGTGGCAATGTTGGTTTGTAGTGCCAGACGCTGTGCACATGAGCTGGCCGCGAAGCAGATTACTGACTCGAAGAGGGCTATGTGGTATGTACGTAGTGTTTGTGTAGGTAGTCTGTACGTTGTGGTGTTTAGCCTGGCAAGTTTTTGAGTCATCTTGGTGGCCCTGTCGGTCGTCAGTCGTATATGTACATTAAAGGTCAAGCGTTCGTCCAATTGGACACCAAGATAACGTGTATTGTGTTTTCTGCGTATTTTGATGTTGTTGTGTTTTATTGTTGGGTCCCTGATTAGGGTTCCTTTTAGTAATATGTAGACTGTCTTATATGCTGCCATCTGTAATTTGTTCTGTGTGCACCATTGTCCTATAGTTACCAGGACATGTGTTGCCTTGTGTTCTAATTGCATTCTCGAGTCAGCTGTAACCAAAACAAGTAGGTCATCTGCATACGCGACAGTGCCTTTGACCAACTCCTGTTGCCCCAGTATGTTCAGGAGTGGTTCAAAGGTTATGTCCCAGAAGACGGGTCCACAGATCGATCCCTGGGGGCACCCTTTGGTGATTTGCTTTACTACCTTCTGAGAGTCCTTACGCCATTCAACTGCCCTATTTTTGCAGTAGTCTAAAATACTGTTATAAAGGGCCTTAGGTACCCTTAGCTCCCGTAGTCTTGTGAACATTGCCGGCCACCAAAGATTATCAAAGGCGCCAGCAATATCCACAAGAATGGCCAAAGCGTATTTGAGTGTTGTTGAGTGGACCATATCAGTTGCCGCATGTAGGGCGTCATCAATTGACTTGCCTCGTCTGAAACCATACTGCGTAGGATTAAGTCCTAGTAGCTCCCTATGCGACTGTATACGTTCGCACAAGAGACGTTCCTGGATCTTAGCCAGGTTGTTAATTAGGCAAATTGGCCTATAGGATTTGGGGTTCAGTGGGTCCTTGTCAGGTGCTTTTTTAATGATCACTGCATTTGCCAGTTTCCAGGGAGCAGGTACCCGTCCCAGCCGTAAGGCGTCATTTAATAAGTTGGTCATGAAGGGTATGATCTGTGGTGCGGCCATTTTGATGGTTTCCGAGTAAACTCCATCAGGGCCTGGTGCTTTCCTATTTTTTTAGTTTGGAGATTGCAATGGCAACCTCTTCCTGTGCAAAAGGAATGGTGACGGCATTGTTGTCATATTCGGTGTTGGTGTTGTGTCTGTGTGTTGTGTGGAACGCATCATCATCTGTGTTGGTGTCGTCAGGTAGGAGTTTGTTTAGCAGATATTCTGCTGAACTTCTCCATCCCTCGGTGTTTGTGCCGTCTTCACGTTTCAGTGTCAATAGGACAAAAGGTGTTTTGATGCGCTCAGTGCAAATTTTAAAAGGTTCTCCCCTTATGTTTGTTTGTATCTGTTGTTCTATGTGAGTGTTCCAGTGTTGTTGTCTGGTCTGCAAGAGTGCGTCTTTGTAAGTCTTTTTGGCTGTCAAATAGAGTTGTTGCCAGTATCGTTTTTCTTGCTCGGTTTTAGCCCTTTGGTACCATGTTCTCTTACGTCTTGAGTCCTGTCTTAGTGCAGTTAGTCTATTGTTCCAAGGGGATCTATTTTTGTTCAGTTTTGCAGTCGGTACGGAGGAATTTTGCGCTGTCTGTAATATGGTCGTCAGAGCATGAGCTCTTAGGTCCATCAATCCCCTTAATTCATTTATATGAGCGTCCTCTATTATATGTTGTAATTTGCTTCTATCCGCTTTGTTAAAAGACAGTCGTCGTTGTGTCTCGTCGATGTGTGTACGTGTAGATGTTAGGTGTATTATGATGGGAGTGTGGTCGCTATGGATGGCACTTTCAAGTACCCGCCATCCCGTCACTAGTGGAAGGGTTTTGGAGTTGACAATTGTAATGTCTATACTACTAGTTCCACCTGGTCCTCTGTAAGTAGGCGGTTGGTTGGGTGAGTTAGCCACGAATAGGTTATTGAGGTCAAGGTGTTGGTTGACCATTTCCCCTTTGACATTAGTTGTGTTAGAGAACCAACGAGTGGACCAGGCGTTTATGTCCGTGGCAATGATTAAGTGCCTGTTATTAGTAATATTGGATAGGCAGTCTATGTAGTGTAGATAGGGCTCAATGTCGTGCGAATATTGCGCATACATTGAGGCAACTACCCACTTAGTCCTTCCTATGATTATTTCCACAGTGACAAGGTGCGTGGTACAGAGGTGAGATATCTGTGTGATGGTGTTTTGCGGATTAGTGACGATTATGGCTGCCATAGCGTCCGTGTGGTGAATGGTTGTGTATTTGTGAGGCATTCCTGTAATTTTGCCGTTTCTTAGGTGTGGTTCCTGGAGGCACACAATGTCCACTTCCTGTTCCTCTATTAACCTGGCTAGTTCCATACAGGCGAGTGTACTACCTTGTGCATTTAGTTGTAGAATTTTCATGGGTAGTGGGTCCATACCATGCATCCTGGACCCTCAAGTGTAGGATCTAGGTACACTATGAACAGCATAATGAACGCATTATCGTAACAAAGATAGACACAAAACCAACATCGGCCACAACAGTGTAAGTTTATATGCCAACTAGCTCCGCCGATAATGAAGATATCGAAGAAATGTACGAAGTGATAAAAGAAATCTTTCAGAAAGTTAAGGGGGATGAAAATTTGAATTTGATGGGGGACTGGAACTCGGTAGTAGGAAAGGGGAGAGAAGGAAATGTAGTAGGTGAATATGAAGTGGGAAAAAGGAATGAAAGAGGAGACTGCTTGGTACAATTTTGTGTAGAGCACAATTTAATGATCACCAACACTTGGTTTAATCATCATGAAAGAAGGCTGTCTACGTAGAAGAGACCAGGAGACACTGGAAGGTAACATATTGACTTTATAAAGGTAAGAAATAGACTTAGAAACAATGTTTTAAATTGTAAGACATATCCAGGGACAGACATAGACACTGACCATAACTAAATGTTATGAGCTGCAGATTGAAACTTAAGAGACTGCAGAAAAATAGAAAAGTTGGGAGATGGAACATGGACAAATTGAAGAAACCATAGGTGGTTGAGAGTTTCAGAGGGAGCATTAGGCCAGGATTGGGTGAATCGGGGGAAAGTAAAACAATAGAAGAAGAATGGGTAGATCTGAGAGATAGGGTAGTGAAGGCCGCAGAGGATCATACAGGCAGAAAGACAAGGCCAAATAGATACTTATTTGTTGAGAGGAGAAAATATAAAAATTCAGGAAGTGAAGCAGGGAAAAGGGAGTTCAAACGTCTAAAAAATGAAATTGACAGGAAGTGCAGACTGGCTAAGCAGGAGTGGCTAGAGGACAAATTCAGAACCGTAGAAGAATGTATAAGTAGGGGAAAGATACCGCCTACAGGAAAATAAAAGCGATACTTGGAGACAAGTGAAGCAGCTGTGTGAATATCAAGAACTCAAACGGAAAACCAGTACTAAGCAAAGAGGGGAATGCTGAACTGTGGAAGGTTTATAGAGAGGGCTTATACAAAGGAAATAAGGCAGTATTCTAGAAATGGAAGAGGAAGTGGAGGAAGATGAGATAGGAGATATGATACAGCGAGAAGAAATTGACATACCGCTGAAAGATTTGAGACGAAACGAGGCCCCTGGAATAGATGATATTCCGTCTGAATTGCTGATATCGTTAGGAGAGCCAGGCATGAAAAAATTTTTCCACATTGTATGCAAGATGTATGAAACAGGGCAAATACCCTTCGACGTCAAGAAGAATATTGTAATTCCTGTTCCAAAGAATGCAGGTGCAGACAAATGTGAAAATGACAGAACTATCAGTTTAATAAGTCATTGATACGAAATACTAACACGTGTTATTTACAGACGCGGCGAATTAGCCATGCGTACTGAAGCGCCTTGCTACAGTGTGCGCGACCGATCGGCGTCGGGAGTTCCTCCTCGGGCATGGGTGTTTGCGTTATACTTAGGTTAGAGTACCTTAGTTTAAATAGTTTGTAAGCTACCGGCTAATGACCGCGCAGTTGAGTCCGATAAATTTACAAACATTTGATTATTTACAGACAAATGGGAAAACTTGTGGAATCCGATCTCGGAAAAGATCAGTTAGGATTCAGGAAAATGTAGGAACATGGGGGGCAAAACTCGCATTACGACTTATCGTAGAAGACAGGCTAAGGAAAGGCAAACTTACGTTTTAAGCATTTGTAGATTTGAAGAAAGCTTTTGACAATGTTGACTAGAATACACTCTTTCGAATTCTGAAGGTAACAGGGGTAAAACATAGGGAGCGAAGAATTATATTCAAAAACCAGACACCACTTATTAGAGTCGAACGGCAAGGAATGTACGCAGAGGTTGGGAAGGGAGCAAGACAGGGCTGTAGCCTTTCCCCAGTATTGTTCAATCTGTACACTGAACAATCAGTGAAGGAATACAAGGAGAAATTTAGAGAGAGAATTAAAGTTCAGGGAGATGTAATAAAAACTTCGCGGTTTACCGATGACATAGTAATTTTATCAACGATTGCAGAGGATCTGGAAGAGCAATGGACAGTGTCTTGAAAGGAAGATATAAGATGAACATTAACAAGAGTAAAACGAGGGTAATGGAATGGAATGTCAGAAAATCAAACGATGCTGAAGGAATTAGATTAGGTAATGTGACAATAAAAGTAGTAGATGAGTTTTTTTATTTGGCAAAACAACTTCTGATGCCCGAAGTAGAGAAGATATAAAATGCAGAATGGCTATAGGAAGAAAAGCGTTTCTAAAGAAGTGAAAATGTTTGTCATCGAATATTAGTTTAAACGTTTCCAAGTACTTTCTGAAAGCATTTGTCTGGAGTGTAGCATTGTATGGGAGTGAAACGTTGAAGATAAGGATTTGAGACAAAAAGATGGCAGAAGCTATTGAAATATGGTGTTACAGGCTAATGATGACGATTAGATAGGTAGATTGCGCAACTAATGCGGAGGTGCTTGACCGAATTGGGGAGAAAAGAAGTTTCCGGCATATCCTGACTAAGAGAAGGGACAGATTGGTGGGACACATTCTGAGACGTCAAGTAATCGTCAACTTAGCATTGGAAGGAAGTGTGTGTGGTAAACATCGTAGAGGAAGACTAAGGGACGAATACAGTAAGCAGATTCAAAAGGATGAAGGTTGCCGAACGAATTCTGAGATTAAGAGATTTGCGCAGAACAGGGTAGTGTGGAGAGCTGCATCAAACCTGTCTGCGGACTGAAGACAACAACAACGGATGAAAATTTATTTCAGGTTTTGCGATTTGTTCAGTTGGTTATTGTCAAGTTAGCTTGTTAGAGTTGGAGTTATTATATCAGTGTCAAATTTTAGGATACGATTTTTAAGGGTTTTTGAGGTAAAAGTTTCAGTTTTATTCTTGTTAAAAATGGCTAGAATCAGTAGTAACCCCTTTTGTGATTTGAAAACTTATAATCGTTGTAGTTAACGTATAAATTCCTTCAGAATCAATTTGAAATTCACTGGTGAATGTAATGGGTGTCCGCCAAGTTTATATTTAGAAGGGTTCTTTTAAAAATGCGTTGAAATGATTTTAAAAATAAATTTTTGCGTTTTTCTACTCGTGTTTCGCGATTTTGGTTTGTCCATTTTTTTTTCTTTTAACCTAACCGAGCACTACAATTAACCATTAAAATTTTATCATGGTTGGAAGGAATTTTCGAGATAATGAATCTTTCTAAAGTTTTCGAAGGTTGATTAACTTTTTCTGATTTTTATTTATTTATTTACGATTTTCATCATTGAATGGCATATGGCGATTAATTAAAATGTAAACTTTATTTGCTCATTTAAATAATAATAATAATTTCGTGTAGCTTATTGACCTGGTATAAGTCTTTCAATTGGACGCCACTTCGGCGACTTGCGTGTCCTTAGCCTACCCCAGTTATCGAACTGGGGAAAGGGGACCTACAGCATTAACGTAGAATCCGAACCACGTATCGTTCCTGGCGACTCCTCACATGACGAGTTAGACATAATTTGTAGTTGAAACGATAACTTTATTTATTTATTTATTTATTTTTATTTTTTGTTCTTGATATTTCATCTCGTTAACCCATACGACCGGTGGCTGGGTTGTTAGGAGCCATGTGTTACAAAATTTTCTAGAGGATATAACAAGTTAAAAAAAGTCTGACACGTTGGAAGTCGAGAACCGGAAGGAAAGGCTACTATTACCTACAATGTTTTTCTGGGATTTATTGGGGTTAACGGTAAGGAGCAATTGTTATCACAATGATATGATGAACGGTAGCTATTACTAAATGAATTATGGCGGTATGCACCCCCCTCCCTTCCACCCTCCCCCCCCCCCCACCACCACCACCACACACACACACACACACATTTTGACTCCCTTGCTCTGCAGCACCTAATCATGAATTGGCGTATTCATGTTTATATTTCAGAGGCTGTGTGACACGATATTTGAATCAGTGTTTGTTAAAAGGGCGTAACTCCAAAAATCCTAATTTTACAGGACAGAACATAACTGTTTTGCACAAATACCCGGGATACTGCACCTTTGTTTTTAGTCTTAAGATTTTGTTTTAGTCTATAGTTTATCGTTCAAACAGTTTTTTAACACTTTTCATTAATGTACGTATGAAATACAACCTTAATTAGCTATTGGATTTACGCCCTTTTAACAAATAATAGAGTGTAAGAAAATATGTTTTCTTGGAAACAGACATAAACCACAATTTATTGCTAAGAATTTAATGAATAATGAGTAACATATGACAAAGTGTAAACACTGACAGTTATTGTTAATATAATTTGCAAATTACAACTTTATTACTGATAAGAAAATAATCGTACATAGAACACACAATTTTAATTTAATTTTAATGTAGCGTCTGTCAAGATGTAATTTTAATTTTCCCAAGCTGAGAATGTTAATTGATTAATTCTTCATAAAAGTTTTTGTATGTGTCTTCAATGTATGGTAGAATTTTCTTCACGTCATTCACTTTTCTTTCTTCAATGTCAGTTTTCCTTCAGGGTAGGCAACTATATGTGGGAGCTGAATCGTGATATGCGAATTGTGATGAAGAATGAATGTGTTGGCAATTAATCCATTAATGAAGTGTCTTTTAAGAACAGTCTGAGAATGCTGATTATCGTGCACAAAATGGTAGAAGTTACTAATTCGAAAGTGTACTCACTTAGCAGGGTGCTTCTCATGCAAACTTTCAACAGATGCAAGATTTTTTTCGGTAATATTTCGGCCACCAATCTTTGAAATTGTATATTATAGGGTTGGTGGTACCAACTTTGACCATTGTAATTTTAAGAGACGCACTACTTTAAATTATCAGTCCAGCACTTCCGCCCTTGTAACATAGAGGCTCAAATTTTGTATAAGAATTTAACCATTTGCAATGGGATTTTCAAAGCCCTGTTAACATAAAACGTTGTATATATAGGGGAGACCGGGGCACGTTTTCCACCATTTTACATTTTTATTTTTGTACTTTTTATTTTTATCGATTTTGCGGTAAACAGCGGATCATTATATTTCCTAAACCTTTATTTACAGTCTTGTACAGATATTTTTGAAAATAGTAAATATCACTCTTGGTAGCAAATGGTTTTGTCTGACCATGTTGCGTTGGAAAATTTGCCCCGTATGCGGGGCAAGTTTTTCAGATTACTTAAAATGTACAGGGGCAAATATTCCATTTATACTTTCAATGTTAAAACAGAGATAATTATCTTGATTTCACTGAATACGTATTTTTATCCTGAATTTGCAAAACATTACAAAATAAATTAGCCACATTAAATAAAAGCAAATGCTATTTTATTGGTTTACAGAATATGTGACTTAAATATTTTACAAATACAGATATTTTTAACAATACTTACACTGATTGTCTGAATCACAATGTAAGCAAACAAAAAATGCAACATTCCCTTTCGTACAATCTCCATGCACCCATTTCTTGCATTTCGTGCACTGTACCCACTTTTCATATGATTTGGACTTGGCGTAAGACTCAAAGCAATAAGGAATATGTGCCCCATATGCACTCGGAAAAAGTGCCCCGTCGCCATATTCGGAACTATAACACTACGTCCATAAGTAACAGTGTAAGATATTTACAAAACAAATGCACAGTTACGTGAAGAAAGAAACCCACTTTTAGAGTGTGCAACGTCAAAATAATAAGTTTAACGCTAGAACGTTTATTTTAAGTTTCAAGAAAAACGTGAAAGTTTACTCACATTTGCAAAAATGACGAAAACAGCCTTGTCGACGTAGTGACTGCTGGTACGACACTGAAACTTTCGTAAATGAAGCGTGCCTTGTTGCTACTTCCTACAGTATCGTCGGTGGTAACATCTAGCGGTATGTTTCGAAAATAAATGGATTTGGAAAACTTGCCCCTCTGGAAAATGTGCCCCGGTCTCCCCTATGTGGCGTCTGTTCCGAAAGAACAGACGTCACTTCTGATTCTGCAGTTATTATTTAATATTCACAGAATATATGACATCAACTGCGATTGGGCGAAGCTGAAAATGTGTGCCTAGCCGGGATTCGAACCCGGGTCTCCTGTTTTCTAGGCAGTTGCGCTGACCCCTACACCACTGGAGACACAGTGGTCACCGCACCTGCAAGGACTACCTAAGCACGCCTCCCGTCAGATACAAATTCCCAGCTTCGCCCTGCCCACAGTAATCAAACTCGTAGTTATGAAACTAATTCCCGTAAGAGTAAGGGCTTCAAACTTGCCCACCCCTCCCCACTAACGATAGAATCATTGCCCGTCACCGGCATATTATATATATATCGTTAGTGGGGAGGGGTGAGAAAGTTTGAAGCCCTTACTCTTACGGGAATTAGTTTCATTACTACGAGTTTGAGTACTGGGAGCAGGGCGCGAAGTTGGGAATTTGAGTCTGACGGGAGGCGTGCTTTGGTAGTCCTTGCAGGTGCGGTGATCACTGTGTCCCCAGTCCTGTACAAACTGACGATACGTGGACACACTAATTCGCAGACTCACATGCGTTGCAACTGAGTTGATCGTGGAATTCATGCGATGCAGATTGGCCATTATCGACCGAACGGTTCCGCAAAACATAGATATTTTAGAGTTATTACGACCAGAAAAACTGCGGTACCCTCGTAAGAAGGACAATGCAAGGATTTGGCTTTTGGGCCACACCGCTGTCTACGCCATCTATAACCGTTCAGCAACACTTGACGATTATCGCGCTTACTTGGAATACGAGCATGACAAAATAAGACTACAAACGATTACACGAACACATACGGAAAAATGTTGAAAATTATGGTGAAGACATAAAGATATTACAGATAGTATCAAGTTATGGACTTTAGTGCTCACAGAAACGCGGCTATTAAAGCCGTGGAGCCATCAGAGTTATGAGAAGACGCATTCAAAACTACACGTCGGAAACAGTAAAAGTTGTAACTGAAACGGACCACTTGCAAGACCATTTCGAGAAGATGAACTCTGGAGGCTTCCATGTGACTGAACTAACCGCGGAGAGGATTTCTTTATTTTCCTAATTACTCTTTAGTTTTTCACCCTAAGAAGAACGTTCCACACTTTTAGTTCCTTACTGCTTACTGGCAAGGAGAGACAGCTACTAAGTGCACAGACTGTCCCGACACCTTGCAAGCAAAATTAAAAATAAATAAATAAATTAAAAAAAGTGGTCCCCTCACACTGATGCGGGTAACCACCGCAGAAGAGGAAGTTTAATTTTTCTTTCAGGAAATATTCAGTTTAAAGGCAATGAAGCCGGGCCGAGAAGGCAACAATTGGCGCGAGCAAGGACGGGTTGAAGGGGAGGAAGGAGACCCGACAAAACAAAACAAAACAAAACAAAAATGTGGTGTAGAGGTTAGCGCAACTGCCTAGAAAGCAGGAGACCCGGGTTCGAATCCCGATGGGTACACATTTTCAGCTTTGCCCAATCGCAGTTGATGTCATATATTCTGTAAATATAAAACGATGTGTCTACGGTAGGGGAATGCATATCGTCAAAGAAGTGGATTTTTGAATTAAAAAAATTGAGTTACGCCCTTTGAACAAACAGCTATTCATTTATTGTGACGACGTCTTCCTGGCGGCGACCTCGCCTGAGCGTAGCCAGCGAGTGTTGCAGGAGGTGCGGGTGGCGGGCTGGGATGAACGGCGCGGTGCCGGGGCGAGTCACGCGGCGTAAACAGCCGTCCGTCAGGCGGCGACACTGGGGCTGCTTAGCTGCTGCTGGCTGCCGGTCAAGGCTGCGGCGCGCCGCCAAGGCCGCTCTGCTCAGCGTCGCCTCTGCCGCTGCCGCTGCTCGCCTCTGCCTTGCGTGTTGTTCCGGTCCGGCCGCTCGGCTCAGCTGATTCGCAGGCCGGGCGCGGCGCGGGCGCCGGCCGTGGCCTTTCGCTCGCCGCAGCACGCATCGCCACAAATACTCCACCACTGCACTCGTTCCCATCCCTCCGGCACCGCGGTGCTCCTCTCCGTGGCGAAGCCGGTGCAGCTCAGCGCGTTTCCCAACGTCACACGGAAGAAGGAAGCAAGGAGGTAAGGAAGCTTGGAGTTTAACGTCCCGTCTACAGCGTGGTCATTAGAGACGGAGCTTACGCTCGGAAGGTTTGGGTAATGATGTGGAAGGAAATCGGCCGTGCCCTTTCAAAGGAACTATCCCGGCATTTGCCTGGAGTGATTTATGGAAATCACGGAAAACCTAAATCTGGACGGCCGGAGGTGGATTTGAAGCGCTATCCTTCCGAATGCGAGTCCAGTGTCTTACCACTGCGCCACCTCGCTCGGTGGGTCTAATCAGGACGATGTCATAATCAGGAAAGACAACACTGGCATTCTTCGGATCGGAGCGTGGAATGTTACATCCCTTAATCGGGTAGGGAGGTAAGAAAATTTAGAAAGAGAAATGGATAAAATTTTCAAATGTTTGTAAATCTATCGAACCAAACTCCGTGGTCATCAGTCCGTGGCTTACAAACTACTTAAACCTACGTAAACTAACCTAAGGACAAACACACACACCCATGCCCCAGGGAGGACTCGAACCTCCACGGCGAGCAACCGTGCGCTCCGCAGCGAGACGCTTTAGACCGCTCGGCTACTCCACAGCGGCTATTCGGCTTCTCTACTACTTTCGGCAGAAACTGAAACCGAAACTTGCGTAATTAAGTTAAAATATCACCAGTCCTTCCACTTTTGCAGGATCCCCTCTCTGCACTAAAACCAAAACCTTCAGATGTCAGGCACTCAGATCGGTACCAAACGTTGTATATCGATAGACAGAGGTCTGCAAGGATTAGGATATCTGCGGATATCAGAATGAAACTTTCACTCTTCAGCGGAGTGTGCGCTGATATGAAACTTCCTGGAAGATTAAATTGTATGCCGGAACAGGAACTAGAACCTGGGACCTTTGCCTTTCGCGGGCAAGCGCACTACCGACTGTGCTATCCCGACACGACACACGTTGCCGCCTCACAACTCTACTTCCGCCAGTATCTCGCCTCCTACTTTCAAAACTTCACAGAAGCTCTCCTGCGAACCTTGCAAGACTACCACTCCTGGAAGAAAGGATATGGTGGAAATATTATGTTTGGAAAGTAGGAGGCGAGGTTCTGGCGGAAGTAAAGTTGTGAGGCGGCATCGTGTGTCGTGTCGGGATAGCACAGTCGGTAGAGTGCTTGCCCGCGAAAGGCCCGGCACACAATTTAATCTGTCAGTAAGTTTCATCTGCGGATATATCCGCGGATTTCCGCAGTATTTATTACTTTGCGGATAAAGTTGTGAGCGACGCAAATATCCGCGTGTTATAGACCGAGGTATGTGCCCAGTACGTCTGTCTCAATCTTAGCTCAAAACTTCAAGCCTGTGGACATTCTTGGAATCCTTGCAGTAGACTTGCGCATAACAGTTCGCGATCGGGAGCACTCACTTTATTTCGCTGCTCTGCCGCGAACTAGTTCGTTCATTTAGTTCGTCCGCTCCCAGTGACGGCTGAGCGGCGTGGTCTGCGCATGCAGGTGGAGGGAGAAGTTCCCCCACCTAGCTGCTTCGTGCGCTTGCTGCTTGAGCCGCTAACGATATCACGCAAACCAAAAGAAACAGTTTGTGGATAATTTTTCGCGTTTAAGTTTAGAGTTATCTCATATCTTGGCATTATGGAATTCATCAGTCAGATATTGGAGAGCGCAGAATACTTCAAAACAGAAATTTTGTAGCGCTGAACTATGTAATCTAGCAGCCAGACGCTTCCTCGAAATGGCTCTCATCAGCAGAAGGCAAACACGTGATTTTTAATTCTGCTGTGCGCCCTCTCGCTATTTCCCGTCGGTCTTCGGAAAAGAATCCAACGAATTAAGAAGCGAGATACGTTTGTCATAATAGTGCGCGACCGGTATCACAAGTTTTAGTTCGCGCATATTTTAGTTCGCGAACGATTGCACATATTTTAGTTCGCGACCTATCGCGCATATTTTAGCTCGCGACCGATGGCGCACATTTTAGTTTGCGACCGGTAGCTCTCCTTTTAGTTCGCAGCTCGGCCGCGAAGTAGGTCGCTCTTTTTAGTTCGTCCTCTCTTTTTGGCTTTTGCTACCGCTACTAAAAGTGCTCTTTCTTTTTTTGTTATGACAGCTTTTTTATGTTATGATCGGTGTTGCCCAGTTGTGCGCTATTACCCTATTTTTGGTCAATTAGACATCTAATACTTAAGCAAATAAACCAGTTATTATTTAGACACTGCTGGATACCTTAGAAAAGAAAATGTGTGGCAGTGAACTATGAAACTACAGCTGAGCTGCATCTCAGTTCGAAATTACGGTAACTGGCAGAAGGAAATCACGCGATTCTGCGCGCTTCCGCGTCCTCTCGCTGTTCCCCGTCAGTCTTCGGAAAAGGAGCGGACGAACTAAGAGGCAAGAGATCTGCGAACTAGTTCGCGTAGCTCGCCTGTGGGAGCGCTCTTCCTAACTAGTTCGTTCGCGAACTACACAAGACTACCTTGCAGCGCCCAGGTAGAAAATGTTCAAATGTTTGTAAAGATTAGGGGACTTAACTACGGGGTCATCAGTCCCTAAACTTACAAACTACTTATGAACTACTTACGAACTAGGACGGCACAAATATCCATGCCCGAGGGGGGGGGGGATTCGAACCCCCGACCGTAGTGGCCGTGCAGACCGTGACTGGAGCGCCTCAGTCTCCTCGGCCACCGCGGCCGGCGCCCAGGTAGAGTGGAAGATTGTTGTCCTCATCTCCTGGCCACAGCGGACGTAGTTGTACCCCAGGGACCTGCGTCTAATCCGTTTACGCGACCGTGTCTCATCTGTGGCACAACGCATATCGTATCGAACAGTGACAGGTCTTTCTTAAGATGAACACGACCTGTAAAAAATTACATAATTGTGTTAACTTTCATGGTGATTGGCAATGTACCCAACGCTATGCACCGTATGAAATCTTAGGTAGAAAGAGATCTTCCTGTTGTTTTGAAGGTCACTTGCGCAAAATTTCCTGAAGTGTCCTTATTCAAGTGTCGCATGATGCCGCAGTTTTTTTAAACTTATAATTGTTTATAACGTCATATCTCCTGAACTGTATGTCGTGGTTCTTACCCCTACATCGATTGTTACCTCAAGGAAGGAATACGTACACCAGATTTGGTTAAATCGGTCCAGTGGTTTAACAGGATACGTGCAACATTATAGCGTCTTACAGCAAATTACCGCGCATTTCATTGTTTATTATGTCATGTCTCCTGAACTAGGTGTCTTACAGTCATTCAGTTACTATTTTTCTGATGAACCAACATCATACTGGCAAGTTATAAATGATATGCACATCGTCAATCAAATACGCCTTGCCGTGGCGGAGTGGCCAAGCATATTGAGGCGCTATGCTTCTATGGGCGAGGCCGTTTCTCGTCGGGGGTTCGAATCCTCCCCCCCTCTGGCATGGATGTTTGTGCCGTCTTTAGTATTAGCTAGTTCATAAGTAATTTGTAAGTTTAGGGACTGAAGACCCAGAAAAAGTCTCTTAAGCTTAACAAACATTTGAACATTTGTAATATGCGTTTTGCTGTCATGACACACTACCTGGACATGTGTGACAGTATAGCATAGGATCTTGAACAACCTGACCCAAAGGCATCTTTGATTGATAATGTGCATACAATTTATACGTTGCCACTATGATGTTGATTCATCGGAAACAAATTTCTTACCATGCCTGAACAATTAAGATTTGATAATGACTCTTTAACGAGTTGAAACTAGTCATCAATGTAAAGGCAATAAGCGATCTATGGCAAATAAAGATCTCATAAAGGGATTCATAACCATACCACTTTTTGTACAAGAGATTTACAAATATCTGAATATTTGCTATATCTGGAGGGGGTATATCCTCCGGGTTATGGAGATAGTAAGTGACGTTGTCTTCAAGCATCCTGTTGTTATTCCACAGGTCTCGTTGAGAGCAATATCCACATGCCTGGCATGAACAGAATCGTGCCAAACGGGTCAAACGTATGCAGCAGCAGAAAAGCATAATGCAATTGCCGATGTTCTAAATACTGTACGTTGAGTATCCAATCCGCTAGTTGTGAGCTTTCAATGTTGTTATTGCGGGAGGATATTACCTGTTTTCATTTTTCCAAGAAGTTACCATCATCCACAAGGAAGTACATTATGTAAGCATTTTATATTTTGTTGATAACATATTAATTATGTTGCCAAAAGTGAAAAACTACCCAAAATGCATACAAATCCGGTGAATATTGCAGCTTGTGTTTGCGGAGGTAGAAGATACGCATATTGCACTCAGCGCAGGCGCGCATCAAGGGCACCAGTATAGTCAACTGAACGCGCTATAGAAAGCGGGAACAGGCGGACGTGTGAACGTACTGTAATGGTTCTCTCGTGTGTATCGTAAGCAGCCTCAGTATGCTGCGTTGACGGAGTTCAACCGCGCGGTAGCGGCCGCTTGGTCTACGGCATCGTGCTACGGACTGGGTGGCCACGCCCGTAAGGTTCGAGTGCTCCCTCGGGCAGGTGTGTGTGTTTGTGTGTGTGTGTGTGTGTGTTGCCCTTACTGTAAGCTAGTTTAATTAGTTTTTATGTCTACGGACTGCTAACCAAACGTTCAAATGTTTGTAAAGATTAGGGGACTTAACTACGGGGTCATCAGTCCCTAAACTTACAAACTACTTATGAACTACTTACGAACTAGGACGGCACAAATATCCATGCCCGAGGGGGGATTCGAACCCCCGACCGTAGCGGCCGTGCAGACCGTGACTGAAGCGCCTCAGTCTCCTCGGCCACCGCGGCTGGTACTGCTAACCATACTAGCCTAGATTGATCCATTGGTTTACAAACAATTAAACATTTGAATAACAGTTCCGTATAGGAATTGTGGATAATACTTTAGAGTGGACTATCCCCAAGGCAGCCTCTTCTGCGTTTATGGAGTTTATCACCGGCAATGTAGCGATGAACGACAGGTACGTCAACCGAATGGATATTGTTTTTACCAATGAATCCTCCTAATTATGCCTGCACCAACATGAAAGTTGGATTAGCGTCCGCAGCCACCTCGTGATATACTGTAGTTTCCTCTATGCACCACCAGACTGCTCCTACACCCGGTTGGATTACACCCCCACGTTCCTCTTCCATGGATTACTTATTTACAATCCAGCCAGCATCACATCTCTCAAGCGTTAGGGCCTAACGTCTTCACATACCTTTGGAACTTCGAAGCTTGCCGACATTGAAACAGGATAATGCTCAACAACATATGACACGCACTGTACTTCTTCATTAAGTTTGCTGATATTGAAACAGGATAACGCTCGACCACACATTGCACACGTACTTATTTGTCAAGCCTGCCAAACAAGATAACGCTCGACCACACGTGGCATGCACTGTACTTCTTGGTTAAGCTTGCCGACATTGAAACAGGATAACACTCGACCACACATGCCACACACTGTACGTCTTCGTCAAGGTTGCCGACATTGAAACAGGATAACACTTGACCACACATGGCACACACTGTACTTCCTCATCAAGCTTGCCGACAATGAAACAGGATAGCGCTTGAACACATGTGGCACATACTGAACTTCTTTGTCAAGCTTGCCGACACTGAAACAGGATAACGCTCGACAACACATTGCACACGTACTTATTTGTCAAGCCTGCCAAACAAAATAACGCTCGACCACACATGGCATGCACTGTACTTCTTGGTTAAGCTTGCCGACATTGAAACAGGATAACACTCGACCACACATGCCACACACTGTACGTCTTCGTCAAGGTTGCCGACATTGAAACAGGATAACACTTGACCACACATAGCACACACTGTACTTCCTCATCAAGCTTGCCGACAATGAAACAGGATAGGGCTCGAACACATGTGGCACATACTGAACTTCTTTGTCAAGCTTGCCGACACTGAAACAGGATAACGCTCGACCACACATTGCACACGTACTTATTTGTCAAGCCTGCCAAACAAGATAACGCTCGACCACACATGGCAAGCACTATACTTCTTGGTTAAGCTTGCCGACATTGAAACAGGATAACACTCGACCACACATGCCACACACTGTACGTCTTCGTCAAGGTTGCCGACATTGAAACAGGATAACACTTGACCACACATGGCACACACTGTACTTCCTCATCAAGCTTGCCGACAATGAAACAGGATAGCGCTTGAACATATGTGGCACATACTGAACTTCTTTGTCAAGCTTGCCGACACTGAAACAGGATAACGCTCGACCACACATTGCACACATACTTATTTGTCAAGCCTGCCAAACAAGATAACGCTCGACCACACATGGCATGCACTGTACTTCTTGGTTAAGCTTGCCGACATTGAAACAGGATAACGCTCGACCACACATGGCACACACTGTACTTCTTCATCGAGCTTGCCGACATTGTAACAGGATAACGCTCGATCACACATGGCCCACCTGTGCTTCTTCGTCAAATTTGCCAACATTGAAACAGGATAACACTCGACCACGTATGGCACGCACTTTACTACTTCTCCGTCGAGCTTGCCAACTTTGAAACAGGATAACCATCGACCACACATGGCACACAGTGTACTTCTTCGTCAAGCTTGCCGACAATGAAACAGGATAACGCTCGACCACACGTGGCATGCACTGTACTTCTTCGTCGCCCATCGGACCATTTGACAGCATTATTGCCGTGTCCTCTATGTCTTGCGATCTCTCACCCAAAAAAAGCTGGTCGTGGTACTCTGCATTGGAAGAGACATCCCATATGTAATTTAAATAATCAGGCAAAGACGGCCTATGATCCTTTCTTCAGTATGGATGTTCATTCGGACCTAGACCTTATGGAAATGGGCTACATGACGCGAGTTCTGAGTAATAAAGGGTAAGGGCACTATGTCGCTAGTTGAGAATTTTCGTCTGAGGACAGGCGTGCAAGGGTAGCTCGCGTGGCCGTGCCGATCGCTGTGCCGCATTGACATAGTGGGTAAGCGAGCTGCATTTTGAACAGGAACTCCCAGGTTCGAATCTCAGCTGGAGACACTTTTACAACGTTCTCCATTAAATTATTTTGCCCAACAGCAGTAAATGTCGTAAATTCTTTGTGTATAGATATTACGAGAGGGAGTTGGAAAATAAGTTTCCCCCATCGCCTGTGCTCAGAGTTGCGTATGAGAGGAAAAAAATAAAGTGAGACATTGCAGATAAGACACATCTTTATTTTTCTACTTAATTTCCAAGTACATTGAGATATTTGTCGTACTGTTTTATAATCTTCAAAAAGCCTTCCAGGAAAAAATCAGGGCGTTACATACGGAAGGAGCGTTGATCGGTTTCTTTGACGTCAGCATTGCTTCCAACGCGCCTTCCGCCGAGAGTCTTCTTCAAAGCTGGAATCGGATGGAAGTCACTTATTGCGAGATCAGGACTGTATGGCGGATGGTGTAGGCGCTCCCAACCAAGAGATGTAGTATGGTTTTGCGTTGTCGTCGTCGAGTGTGGTCTCGCATTACCATCCAACAGCAAAACGGTAGATCTAGAAGGCCAAACCGTTTTTTTCCAAATCACCTCTTTCAATTTCGACAGAGTGGCACAGTACCGTGCAGCATTGATGGTTGCATCCTCCAAAAAAGTTCAGCAACAAAACTCCTTGGGCGTCCCAGATAATGGTGAATAGCACTTTACCTGCAGATGGAGTGCTTTTGAACTTCTTTCGGACAGGTGACGACGGATGTTTCGACTCAATAGCCGCTAAACGCTTCTTCCGTATGCAATGCCCTGATTTTTTCCTGGACGGCTTTTTGAAGGTTATAAAGTGGTATGACAAATGTATCAATGTAATTGGAAAGTATGTACACTAATAAATATATGTCTTATCTTTAATGTCTCATTCCATTTTTCCTTTCATACACAACTCTGCCCACAGTCGACAGGGGAAACTTATTTTCCATCTCCCCCTCGTATTTTAAAGGTCGTGGTCGTCACCAGACTACAGTTGCGCTCACAGCTGATAAAGACAAAACTGTAGCGTCAGTGAAGTTGACGTTCAAGCGGTAACGCAGTTATACGAGTGATAACGCTTTCCCAGCAACCCACTCCAGCAAATTCAGGCCAAAATCACTCGTTTCGTAACTATATTCATTTTACGTCCACCCTCTCTATATATATATTTAGCCCTCGTGAACATCGTTCCTTAACTTTCGCGTCTCAAAAATGTAGACTGCAAAATTCTGCAACAATATTGACGACACACAAATATTGTAAACATCTTCTGCTTTGGTGCCCGACACCTTGAAATATCCCAATGGAAAAATAAAACTGTACGAAAGCAAACTGTTGCAGCTAATTCGTTGTAAATTACCTTTAGATTAGAAAATTGCATGGCTATTCACAGCGCGCAAGAGAGAATACAGAGCAAATAAATCCGGCATTGAGGTACGCATTCCCAGTCGAAATAGTAATTATGTGCAACTTCATGATTTTTGGCTACAAGATCGCGGAATTTAGTTTATCAATATCCGAGAAGAATAGCAGCATTTTTTTCTGTAATATATATTTTTCAGAATAGTTTTCATGACTCACTGCACAGGACGAGGTGGTTTCTGCAACTTTTAAGGGTTTAGTGACATGAAGTGCTAAACCGAGGTGAGAAAACCCGAGAGTTGGTGGAAATACTCGAAACTTGTCTCCAACGGAGTTTGTTTTAGTGTTTCTTGGTGGCCGAAGACAGAAAGACCGGCTTATACAATCTGCACGACTTGCATAATTCGCCAAATGCACAAGAATGAACCAAATAATGTCATATCGTGCCCGCGTTTGCTCTATCTTATGGACTGCAAAGCTAGTTTCCTTCGTTCGGTTTATTTCATCGTTATGACAACATTGTTTCCACACCTACATCTACATAATAACTTTGCAAATCACATTTAAGTGCGTGGCAGAGGTATCATCGAACCGCTTTAATAATCAAAGACATTAAAGTTGATGGTGAAACATTGAATTAAAATTTGTGATACGGCCGGGAATCGAACCCGGACCTCCATGCTCACTAGGCATTCGCCTTTACCACTAGGCCACCGCACCAACAGTTCTCTACTGTTCTATTTTCTTATATGAATAACAAAATATTTCCGTTTTCGATCTGATTTCTGTTACCTTATTAGTATGATTGTGTCTCCTTTTTAGGTAGGAGCTTAAAAAAATATTTACACAGTCGGAGCAGAAATTTTATGAATGAAATTCCGCAAATATATTCCTCCCCAACGAATAACGCCACTCTTTCAATGATTTCCATTTCCCTGACACTTTCTGCCCTGTGTCTTGATACTATAAAATGATCTGCCCCTTTCTGAACTTCTTATATGTCCTCCGTAAATAACAGCTTGTGAGAATCCCATAATACGCAGTAATACGCCAAAATAGGACGGACAAGTTTAGTGTAGCCAGTGTCTTTATTAGAATTGTTGCATCTCCTAAGTATTCTGCCATTGAAACGTAGTCTTTCGTTCACCTTCCTCACGATATTTTCTGTGCGTTCTTTTCAATTTAAGTCACTCGTAATTGTAAGTACCAGCTAATTAGTTGGATTTACAGCTTTTAGTTCTGACAGATGAATGTAAATCAAAGGATTTCTTTTACAACACATAATCATGTGTTGAGCGCTGAAAGATTTGAGTCGAAACAAGGCACCTGGAATAGATAACATTCCGTCTGAACTGCTGATATCGTTAGGAGATCCAGTCATAAAGAAATTGTTCCACCCGGTACGCAAGATGTATGGGACAGGGGGAATACCCTCCTACTTCAAGAAGTATATTGTAATTCCAATTCCAAAGAAAGCAAGTACAGACAAAATAGAAAATTACAGAACTAACACTTTAATAAGTCATGCTTGCAAAATACTAACACGAATGATTTACAGACGTATGGAAAAACTTGTGGAATACGAACTCGGGGAAGATCAGTTTGGCCGGTCGAGGTGGCCGCGGGGACTGAGGCGCTTCAGTCACGGTATGCACGACCACTACGGTCGGGGGTTCGAATCCCCCTCGGGCATGGATATTTGTGCCGTCCTCGTTCGTAAGTAGTTCATAAGTAGTTTGTAAGTTTAGGGACTGATGACCCTGCAGTTAAGTCCCATAGACTATACAAACATTTGAACATTTGAAGATCAGTTTGGATTTAGGATAAATGTAGGAACACGGGAGGTAATACACATATTACGACTTATCGTAGAAGATAGGTTAAGGAAAGTGAAACTTACGATTTTAGCATTTCTAGATTTGGAGAAAGCTTTTGGAAATGCCGACTGGAATGCACTCTTTCCAATTCTGACGGTAGTAAAGGGGTAAAATATAAGGAACGAAGAGTTATATTCAACCTAAACAAAAACCAGACAGTGGCTATTAGAGTCGAAGAGCAAGAAAGGAAAGCAGAGGTTGGGAAGGGAGCAAGACAGGGCTGTAGCCTTTCCCCAGTATTGTTCAATCTGTACACTGAACAATCAGTGAAGGAATACAAGGAGAAATTTAGAGAGAGAATTAAAGTTCAGGGAGATGTAATAAAAACTTCGCGGTTTACCGATGACATAGTAATTTTATCAACGATTGCAGAGGATCTGGAAGAGCAATGGACAGTGTCTTGAAAGGAAGATATAAGATGAACATTAACAAGAGTAAAACGAGGGTAATGGAATGGAATGTCAGAAAATCAAACGATGCTGAAGGAATTAGATTAGGTAATGTGACAATAAAAGTAGTAGATGAGTTTTTTTATTTGGCAAAACAACTTCTGATGCCCGAAGAAGAGAAGATATAAAATGCAGAATGGTTATAGGTAGAAAAGAATTTCTGAAGAAGCGACACATGTTAACATCCAATATTAATTCATATGTTAGGAAGTCCTTTCAAAAAACATTTGTCTAGAGTGTAGTATTTTATGGGAGAGAAACATGGACGATAAGGAGTTCAGACAAAAAGATGATAGACGTTTTTGAAATGTGGTGCTACAGACGAGTGATGAAGATTAGACAGGTAGATCGCCTAACTAATGAGGAGGTGCTTAACGGAATTGAGGAGAAAAGTTTCTCGCATATTAAGAGAAGATATAGGTTGGTGGGACACATTCTGAGACATCAAGGAATCGTCAACTTAGCATTAGAAGCAAGTGTATGGGGTAAAAATGTTATAGGGTTACCGTTGGACGAATACAGTAAGCAGATTCAAAAGGATGTAGGTTGCCGAACGTATCCTCAGATGAAGAGACATGCACAGGACAGGGTAGCGTTGAGAGCTTCATCAAACCAGTCTGCTGACTGAAGACCACAACAACAACAATTATGTGTAACTTCACACTTTTCAATATTTTTGTCAACTGCCAATTTTCGCAGCATTCAGATATCTTGTCTAAATAGTTTTGTAGACTTCTTTGTCTTTGACTTCTTATATATTATTATGGTCTTCAGTCCGGAGACTGGTTTGATGCAGCTCTCCATAATACCCTATCCTGAGCAAGCCTTTTCATCTCCTCATAAGAACGGCAACCCACATCCACTTGAATCTGCTTACTATACGCGTCTCTTGACTTACGAACCGATAAACGACAGCACCATGTGCAAACAGTCTGCGAAAGCTGCTCACATTTTCTCCTAGATCGTTTACAAGATACGGGACGTTAAGGAGCCTGTTTTGCTCGATAACTTTCCGTCAATCACCCAACACTGTCTTCTTTCCGACAAGAAATCACTAAATCAATCCCACAATTGAGACGATATTCCAGAAGCACGCAATTTTATTAGAAGACGCTTGTGAGGTGTAGTGTCAAAAGCCTCCCGGAAGTCTAGAAAAATTGAATCTATTTGACATCCCTTGTCGGTAGCACTCATCACATCGTGTGAGTAAAGAGCGCTGAAAGTAATCTAATTGGGATACAACATGGAGTAGAAGAAATGCTTTTGTTAATTGATTTAAGTTGCTTCTCTACTCCAGTGATATCTACTTGTAAATTACGCATGCTGTCAGCAGTTCTTGATTCGCATTCTAAAGTACCTGCTTCATCTTCTCAGATGAAAGAATTTTAGAAATCTGTGTTTAGCAATTCTGCTTTAGCAACATTGTCATCAGTAGCACTGCTATCGCGTATTTATTGTGTTTTTTCGCAAGGTTTTTTTTTACGTATGACCAAAAGTTATTTGGATTAGTTTCTGCTAAATTACGAGATAAGAAACTATTATAATACCCTTCTGGCATTGTAGTCCGCGTTTAATTTCTATTTTACTTCAAAGATTGGCAGTGTTTGGGATTTTGCGTCTGTTTGAATTGCTATCGATTTCATTCCTTTGAATGTAAGCCACGTCTGATCTACACTCACATTGTTAGGTTTGAAAGTCTAGAGACTCTCACTCAAGAAAGAGTTAAGACAATTTTTGTCGTTATTTATTTATTTTATCGATATATTTTTCTTTTAATCTAATTGGATTTAGGGATTTCGGCAACTATGTATTCACTAATCCCATTATCTTTTTTGATGCTCTTTATTAGATTCGGATTGTATGTTGCTAGTAAGTCAAGTGTGATTTCACAACCATTTGCTGTTATAGTAGGTTCACAAAGTGATTGTTCGAAATAGTTTTCGGAAAATGCCTTCAGTACAATTTCGGGCGACGTTTTATGCTTGCCTGCGGTTTTGAACTAGTATATTTGCACAACATATCGAGAGTATTTTAAAGTCACTACCAATTACAATTGTATGCTTGGGGTGAATTTAAAAAAAAAGATTCAAACCTTCTGTGAACAATACAGCGTCATGCTTTCTCTACACAGCTGCGGCACTACAGCTCTTACACCTATGGTTCTTAGATCTGCTTTCGTCCTGTGTGTGAGCTGCACCTTCTGAAATTGAAATAATTTCTTTTGTAAAAAAGAAAAAAAAAAAAAGAAAAAAAAAAAAAAGAAAAAAAAACTCCCCACAGTGTAGCTGACCTATTCAACCTGACTCGGAACCCCACCACCCTATGGTTCAAGCCGAGGAATCTGAAGCTTTCATGTTCGCAGAACCGTTTGAGTCTCTTATTTAGACCCTCTATTCGGTTCTGTTTCAAAGCTGTCAACTACGCTGCAGACGGTGAGCTCTGCTTTCATCGTGCAAGCAAGACTGGCAATATTTACCACTTCATGTAGAGACCCAAAAATGGAGGGAATTTCTTCCGGCCCAAAGCGACACAAATCGTTGTACCGACATGGGCCACCAGTTGTACTTGGCTGCACCCTGTACTCTTCATGGCATCCGGCAGGATCCGTTCCACATCTGGAATGACTCCATCCGGTATGTGCACGCTAACCGCCAAACGTTGGAGCTCCAAACTACAAGTAAAACCTCTCTCTGTGATAGCCCGCATCTTGCAGGCTGAGAGGTGCCGTCAGTATAAGCGACACCGTCTGACTCAGGAACATTGTCCAGCACAGATAGTGCCCCAAACCTGTTGGTAAGACGAACCGGCGAGACCCCTCGATCAGTCCCCCCAGGAAGTCTTTCGCTGCCTACAACTCCCTGGTGAGACTTGAAATGTGGAATCGGGTGAGAAATCTGTCTCATTGCGATAAGTAGCAAGTTTAATGGTATATTTCCCCAAATTCATTGGATTCATTCCAAACCCTTTCGTGAAATACGAGAACCTGAGGCTGCAGCTACAAGCATCGTAACCCCCTCTGATGGTAGATGAATAAAGGGGATTCGATGAACCCTCTGCTAGGCACTTAAATGTGATTTGCAGAGTATCCCATGTATATGTCAATTCCTCCTGAAACACCATGTATGTATATACAGACACTTGCACCGCAAATATTGCGGAAAAGGAAAGTGCGATTGATGTGCGGTTTTCACTGAATGGATTGGTATAAAGGACTCATATTGTTAGCCAATAAACAGATTGTAAACATACCTAGAAAGTATATTTTTATGCACACATGCAAGTTTTTAAATGATACAATGGTTGTTTCTATCACGCACTGGAATTTTTGACACCAGCAGTGTACAAAGAATTTTGAATGACATTTTATCACTTTTAGTTTGGCAGCTACAACCATTCAAAGTTTCGGGGGGGGGGAGGGGCGGAGGCTACGACAGTGTAGCTGACTGGCTGGTGGTCATGAGACAGTGGGCCGTGCCTCAGCGGCTAGCCACTCGGCTAGTCAGCTACGCTATCGCAGAGCGATACCACGATAGTTTTCACGTTATCACATGTCATTCGGTCATTATTCTTGTGAATGGGGTAGATTAGTGCAGTCCTCTAGCCTTCTGGAATGTTTTCAGTGTTCCAAAGGTTTTCTGTTATTTTGTGGATCCTTGTGACAAGTATTCACTCCCTTCCTGCATTATTTCAGCACTGATTCCATCTTATCCTGGGCTTCTTTGTTTCTTAATCAGTCATATCTGCTTCCTGATCTCTCCTACGATTTGTGGTAGGTATTCAGGATGTGCGGTAGGGGGAAGTTAAAGAGCGTCGTTGGATCTTCGCAATTTAACAAGTCACTGAAATATTCTTCCCATTTTTTCTGTTTGATATTCGTCAGCATCCTTCCTTTGGCGTTTTTTACGAATTTATCAGTGGGTTTATATGTTTTTCTCATAGATGACCTTTCTGTACATTTTCCTCATCCTCCTTCCCTGTAAATCGTCTTCTGCTTCTGTAGTAACCCCACTCACGAACTTCCTCTTTTCTCTCTGCAATGCCGCTTGCGTTTGTTTTCGGACTTTGTCAGATTCTGCCTTACTGTTCTGATCAGTTGCTGACTGTAACCACTTGTCAGGGGCTTCTCTTCTCCTGTTGACCGCCTCTTCACCGACCTCGTTGAACCATTTCTTCTTCCTCGCCACTCTTTTTCCAATGACTGCTCCTGCAGCTTTTTTAACCGCATTTCTAATTTCTCCTCATTGCTGATTTACATCTCGGTCCTCTATTTCCAGCAGTACTGAGAAACGATTCCTGGTCTCAACTTGAAATTCCTTTCTAGCTCCTTCCTGCGCTACTTTTTCTATTTCTTTACGTGCTACTTTCCTTCGTTTACTTCTCTGGTTTGGTTTAAGGGTGACTGAGCTGACTTTTAACGAAGAAATGATGGAACCACACTCAGCCCCACGGGAATTTCTCTCATCTGTAATCCAATTCCTGGCTTCTGTGTTAATTGCTACGTGGTCTATTCGGTTAGTCTTGGGATACCCATGTTCCTTTGTGCATCTGTGGGAGGCTTAGTGCTCCTGATAAATATGCCCATGGACGTAGCAAAGATAATTAGCCTTATTCCGTTGTCGTTACTATTTTAATGCAGACTATTAAGGCCTATATTGGGAGTACAGCTTTCCGATTTTGGCATCAAAATCGCCGATGACAATTCTACAGGTGCTTTTAGGGATGGAATCCATAATATCTTCTAGACTGCATAGAACTTCTCCTTTACTTGATCTTCGCCGCGGCGGATTAGCCGTGCGTAGTGGGGCGCCGTGCTGCGGTGCGCGCGACCGTTCGCCGTCGGGGGTTCGAGTCCCCCCCTTGGGCATGAGAGTTTGTGTTGTCCTTAGGTTAGTTTACCTTCGTTTAACTAGTTTATAAGATACGGACTAATAACCACGCAATTGAGTCCGATAGATTAAAAAACATTTGAACCTGATCTTCACTTTCCTCTGTTGGTGCATGACAGTTCACAGAGGTAAGTTGGTGGTTTTTCAATGATAAAGTTAGAACCGAGATTCTTGGGTTCACTGCCGTAAAATTCTTTAACATTGCTACAAATTTATTTTGACACTGAAACCAGTTCCAAAACTGTCCTTGACTGCAGCTCCATAGAATATTATGTAATTTTCTACATCTATTGTCCCTATACCTTCCTAGCGAACTTCCTCCAGGGTCACTACCGACATTTTCTGTTTCTCTAATTCTCTAACTAAAGTTATTGCCGGCCCAGGTTTGTACACTGTACATTCTATGTTCCAAATAGTGGTTCTTTTCTATGCTTAATTCGTTGTATTTGGTGTCATGTATGCGAGGCTTCTCTCTAGCTTCCGTAACACGACTGGTTTTATGAGGTGCGGTTGTTAGCCCCACGCCCAACTCCGAACCTGGAGGACTAGAGTACCCATTTAGTCTGGGTCATCACCTTCGACCTGTCCGATTTGGGAAGCCCTACCAGTAGCTAAGCTAACGCCGGCGTAGCTCTCAGGATCATTTGCCCATGCAAGCCGCACTACCACGACATTACAATCCTGTGATCTGAATAACAATGTTCGCGGGGTTGTTAATTTTTCAAAATGGAAAATGAATGGGTCCCTAAAATCTTGTCAAATTGAGAAAAACGAAAAAAAGGTCACAAAGCTGGTTTAAAGTTAAGTGCTTCCCTCGAAGTTTGTGTCTCTGCTGCGAGCCGGAAAGTGAATTATTTTGCAGGATACAGGAAGAGTCTTCGGAGACACACAGCATCTCTTCTGTTATTTACGACACGATGCGAGGGTCGTCCACGTAATGCGTAGGACCCGGAAATTTACGATTCAAAACAGCGCGCGGAGCGGGATCGGCCGCGTGAAATGTGGCAACGGGAGATTCCCCGCATTTCGGCATTTGGCGGCGACAAAGGTCAGTAGTCCGCACTCTGCGGCGACCCTACGGGCCGAGCAGAACCCAGCAGGGCGCGGCTGTCGACGCTGGACCGCCGCGTCGTAAATTCTGACCTCGTCTGACCCTCCTAACCCCTTCCCCCTCTCCTAACACCGCACAAGACATACTGTTTACCGCGGTGTCCTTTTCATGCAAGTTCAGACGAACGTCTTTTCAGCGTGACGTGGCGCTGACGTAAATAAGCTGTATCGAATGTAAATTTTATTTTTTTATATAGTGACTAAGTGCAATGTTGCACTTGTTATTTTATACCAAATTTTTAACAAGGTCGGATAAGTGCCTCTTAATCCCTAAATGTATGTTATTTTTTATGTTTTTACGTTATTTCTCTTATTTTTTTGACATATGACCAGCTTGTAATATGTATGTGAACAGATGATGGTGACACAGTTCACCGAAACCGGTCGTCAGTGAATAAATTATTAATGTGCAATCTTGGCATTTCTTTTTGAAAATTATAGAACGATGAGATCGCCTCCAAACTCGAGTATGTCAGGTAATCTTAACTTGTGTATCAATTTACTCAGAATTATTTACGCTATCTTTTACTATAGCCAGTTGCAGGTAATTAATTACTTTTCCATAGTAATGAGTTTAATTTATCTAATTATCAATACGTTTGGATGACATAAATAGGATGCTTTCGCGCCATATAAATGAGTCTTGTTTCGTTATATATCTGGGGCACAGTCCACGTCACTTTGAATTCCGATTATGAACAATAATGTAAAAGTTATTCAGTGTTAGTCGTGTAGAAAGTACATTTACTGTAATTATGAAATAATGCATCATTATTTCTAGGTTCTAGGATTTTTATCTGTCACTTTCCACTTCTTTCCCCTCTGGCATTATTGCTCATGTGAAAAATACCGAGTAGCACCGTCGTTCGAAACCCACGTCAAACTGTAGGTCACCCTATAACTGGCTGGGGAAGTCAGTTCGGAGGTCTGAGGAAGGCAGTGGCATACCATCTCCAAACAGGACCATGCCTAGTAAAGCACTGTGGTGTTCAAACCAATTTTCGGATTGTTGACAGTTTTTTTTAAAATATATCATCTGTGTCTTTAAGTGGAAATAATAGTTTCGCAAAATTTTCTGCTGCCAGACCGGAATCGTACTAAGGGACTTTCCCTTTGACAAGTACGTCTGCGGCCTCTATCTCGCAACCTTACTTCTGGCAATACTTCACCTCCTACTTTCCAGATTTCATAGGAGTTCCTCCAACCTTGCAGGATGAACACTTCTGACAGAAACGATATTGTAGAGATATGGTTTAGCCTCAGCGTAGGCGATGTTTCCAGAATGATATTTCCACGTTTTTCATAGTTCAGGTTAGGTATCTTAAAAGAAAACATACGAGGCGCGTCCAGAAAGTAAGTTTCGTTTCAATTCATCTCCGCTGCAGCGCTGCGATTGTAGTTCCGCACATGCGCTGTGGACGATGTGTATCAAGGAGAAGAACGTGCGCCATTTGGAGATGGCTGTCAGTTACGTACGCTTTGTTGTGCTCGTTTGAAGTGTCGGCGTTGATTGAAAATCCCGCCACCTGTGAAATCAGGTCGGCGATTCGGTTTCTGAATGCGATGAAAGTGAAACCAAGTGAAATTTATCGCCAACTTTGTGATGTTTACGGACCAAATGCGATGATTGATTCGATGGTGAGAAGATGGGTCCAACAGTTCAATGGCGGACGTAGTGATGTGGACGATGAAGAACGAAGTTGGGCGTCCACTTTTCGTTAAAGAAGAACTGGTTCATGCGATGATGACAAGATCCAAGAAAACCGTAGGTTTACAATTAGTGCTAAAAATGTTCAAATGTTTGTAGAGTCTATGCGACTTAACTACGGGGTCATCAGTCCCTAAACATACAAACTACTTATGAACTACTTACAACTAAGGACGGCACAAATATCCATGCCCGAGGGGGGATTCGAACCCCCGACCGTAGTGGCCGTGCAGACCGTGACTGGAGCGCCTCAGTCCCCTCGGCCACCGCGGTCGGCCAATTAGTGCTCTCGCTATGGACTTCCCCCAAATTTCACGATCAAGGATGTTTCCAACTGGATGAAGACACAGGCGGCAGATTTCTATGAAGAAGGTATACAAAACGTGGTACCACGCTATGACAAATGCCTGCAAAATTTCGGCAGTTTTGTGGAAAAGTAGATTAAGACTTGTAGAATATTGTGCAATAAAAATTCCTTCTGTATCTGTGTACAATTTCATTTTATTACCAAACGGAACTTCCTTTTGGGACGCGCCTCGTATATCGATCTATGGACATCACTGATCGTTCTGCTCGCATAAAAAGCCTTGAAAAAGATGAAATATTTCTAAAAACATGAAAGTACTTTGGACAAGACAAACTATATATGTCATTGCTGCTTGTTGCTGTATTCTTGGGTTCCTTGCGAACCACGTCCTTTAAAATCATGCAGTATTTGTTCTTCAAATATCCCAGTAATGACGAAATCTATAATCATCCCTTAAATACAGAGTAATAACTAAAGTGTTTTGCAGTTATAATGGTATTTTTCAGTCAAGGTCACGTTATTCACTTTTATATCCACGTTACCGGTTTCGGCAGAATCTAGCTGTCATCTTCATACCTTATAGAATTCTTTTATAGAATATGGATACGCCCCCATAACAAAACCACATCTAAGAATTGCGGTGTCTGTCTTTTTTCGGACAACCCCGAAAAAACAGGCGCCGCAATTCTTAATTGTAATCCTAATAGTCGAGATTTGAAGCTCACACCAGAGCGGTGGACAAGAAGACCAGACACCTGGCAAGAATAGAGGAAGTGCTGCCAGCCATGGAGTACAGCGGTTGAAGTAGGAGGACGTATGAAGCTTTGGATCGAGCGGGTACGTGGCTGGGTAATTCTTGCAACGGTCTGAAACCCATATACATGGGTTGGCGAAGAGAACTTAACGCAACTGCCTAGTAAGTACGAGGTTCCAATATCAAATTCAAATGTTCAAATGTTTTTTTAATTCTATGGGACCAAACTAAGTTGGTCATCAATCCCTAGTCTTAAAAATTACTTAATTTGAGTTAAACTAACCTAAGGACAATACACACATCCATGTCCGAGGGAGGATACGAACCTCCGACGCGAGAGGTCGCGCGATCCGTAAAGTGGCGCTCCAGACCGCTCGGCTACTCCCGTGCGGCCCCGATATCGAATCCCGGCCTCAGCACAAATTTCATATGTGTATGTTGTGTTATTACAACACTTACTAACAGCTGAAACGCAAAAATCTCAAAATCCCAGTTAAAATATATTACCTATATATGGAGTATATTAAATCCGGTAGAGTTTCCGCATGCGGTACAGACTGCGTACCTCCGTAGTTTGGTAAAATCCGCCACAGTGCGTGTGTAGGCGCTTTGCAGTTGCGCAGTAGACGCTGGGCGGCGAGGCAACTGCTTTTGTTTCAGTAGTCGTAGTTTTAAGCGAGGTAGTGTTAATAAACAAGGTAAGTCTCTATATCTTGCATGGGAATCATTTTAGTTTTACGGTTGTTAGTTATTAGATGGTGCTAAACAGTGACATATTTTTAGATATCTGAGTAGCTGTACGAACAGCAATTTCTGTTGAGTGCCTTATGATTCTAGTCCGGCCAACTTGGCCGCTATCTTTGATACTTATTGTGTTGACTGTTGCAGGGAAATTAGGAATAAAAGCTAACGATGGAAAGGATTTCTTCTAAAAAACTCTGACTGGCCTAAGTTTAATCTTTAAAAATTATTTAAAATTTAATTACGCGTTTTCATACGAAAATAAAGGACTTTTTGCCAATTTTTCAATGTTTATTCTCATTACTCAATTGTTACAATCATGAACTAAAATTTTAACATATTTTGTTTAAAAAATTATAAATTTCAACAAATATAATTCCGCATGTCACCCGAAAGGACGCGGGATCTCATCATTAGCCTAAGGGATAGATGCCGCACTGTAAGGTTTTCTGAATGGTCAAATATCATGACGAATGAGTTCATGTAAATTCTCAAAAAAATTATATGTTAGGGAAACTGGTTTTTGTAATTGTGAAAGCAATTACTTTGACTTAAGTGCATTGTGGGATTTTTTATGAATAGTTTTGAAATTGTGAGCCATCTTCCCTGCTTTACCCTACACGAAGTAATTAAATAGACCAATAGGACAAGGGGCACTGAGGTAGCAGGTGTAGATCCATGTTGAAACAAACAGATTACTTCATTGTGTAGCCTTTAGAGGCGGCAACGCAGGCTTTGATTGAGAGCGAAACCGCAAGTTTTAACTTTCAAAATCAGATGTTTGTAAAGCTATAGGACGAAACTGCAATGGTCATCTGTCTCTAGATTCACAAACTACTTAAACTGACCTATGGTAAGGACAACACACATACCCATATCCGCCGGGGAGCAGCCGCGAACTCTGCAGCAAGAAGCTTTAGAGCGCACGGCCAGCCCAGCACAGCTTTTAAGTTTCGTTGTGTTTCCTTCCTTCTGACATAATTTCATCTATATCTATAAATGTGAACAACAAGACGCAGAGACTTAAATATTTGTACAGTTACTAATTTATACCTGAGGAAGGTTTTAGGCACGGTTTTTAGCGATCTGATAGATATTTAGTAATTTGAAGAATATAACGCGAAATGCGGAACAATAATTACTCTTTGAAATTATATTTACTCTTTGAAAGTAGTTTTATTGGTTGTATTGTTGCTTGGGGGTTGATAATGATAAAAGGAAGGAGTATATTGGGATGGAAAGTTATCGCTGTATATAAAATTCTACGTGTGTTGTGTGTTAATATTTCGCTCTGCAGCGAAAACTACAGATCGCAAACCACTAGTCTGTGTGTAATTATTGTCCGAAGTCTCCCATTGTACACCATAGCAGTTCCTTGCCGATAGCTATAAGGGGGGTGGAAGTTATGATGGTTGAAAGTCGTCAAATTATAAAAACAATTCGGACTGAAGGCCAGCGATGACGTTTGCGACTCTATAGCAAGAAGGTTACATACAGCGAAACGTGATGCCACAGACCATATCTTTGGTCTATGCGTGCTAGTATAATGTCTTCAGCTCTTTCTCTGTAAGGATAAGCATACGAATAAGGAAATATAAGAATAAATAAATAAAGCAGTAAAAAGATTTTTTTAAATATATCTCCTTAAAAAAATCGATTTGACATTTCGCGCGTTACACTAAATGATCGATCTGTGATATTATTACAATCATTATAGTTGAATTTCGTGATTGGATTCTTCGAAACGAGAGCTATTGTAAATAATTAAGCACTTCACATAATTTTATTTTTTTATTTGAATGTTGATTAAATTTTTTTTTCTAATGAAGGTATTGTATTTCATTTCATCCTTTAAAACCAGTCTCATAGCACACTACTGAAAGATAGCTTACCTATCATAAATAACACGCGAGCGGAGCCGCGGGTTTAAGCTAGTTTACAATAAGATTCACACTGCAGAAATTCCGAAATCAAATGTTCAAATGTTTGTAAAGCTTATGTGACCTAACTGCGTGGTCATTAGTGCCTAAACTTACAAACTACTTATGAACTAGCTTATACTAAAGACGGCACAAACATCCATGCCCGAGGGGGGATTCGAACCCCCGACTGGCCAAATATCCTCCAAGAGCTGAATGATAAACTCACACTGTCCATGCCAATCAGGTATGATCACACGCCGTATTAGAGGTAAACAAGAAAGACGTTTTCACTATTACACTACTGGTCATTAAAATTACTACACCAAGAAGAAATTCAGATAATAAACGGGTATTCATTGGGCAAATACATTGTACTAGTACTGACATGTGATTACAATTTGGGTGCATAGATCCTGAGAAATCAGTACCCAGAGCAACCACCTCTGGCTGTAATAACGGCCATGATATGCCTGAGCATTGAGTCAGAGCTTGGATGGCGTGTGCAGTACAGATGCCCATGTAGCTTTAACACGATACCACAGTTCATCAAGAGTAGTGACTGGGGTATTGTGACGACCCAGTTGGTCGGCCACCGTTGACCAGACGTTTTTAATTGGCGAGAGATTCAAATGTTCAATTGTTGTAGAATTTATGGGACTTAACTACGGGGTCATCAGTCCCTATGCTTACAAACTACTTATGATCTAGCTAATACTAAGAACGGCACAAATATCCATGCCCGAGGGGGGATTCGAACCCCCAACAGTAGTGGCCGTGCAGAGCGTGACTGGGGCGCCTCAGTCCCCCGGCCACCGCGGCCAGCTTTGGCGAGAGATCTGGAGAATGTGCTGGCCAAGGCAGCAGTCGAACATTTTCCGTATCCAGAAAGGCCCGTAAAGGACGTGCGACATGCGGTCGCGCATTATCCAGTTGAAATGTAGGGTTCGCAGGGATCGAATGAAGGGTAGACTCAATACGTTCCTCCGCTCCGCCGCGGCTAGAAATTCCGACATTTTATATCAACACATAGTGACATTTGCATTTGAGATTGGTGGAACGACTACGAAGGTCCACAAACCTACTCATATATTCAGTAAAGCGTATTTATGTCAGCGCCGCGTCGCGAAACGCTCGGCTCAGCTTTAGTGATAGAAAGACTACGCCTCGCTGTCTCGATCGGCCGCTTAGGCCAGTTGTCCACACACAAAAGAGTCAGCCGAACAGTCCTGGCGGCTCGTGAAACCGCACACCAGCAGACACACTGCGGCCCACCACACGCTAAAGACGTCACTGAACGTCGGAGATCTCGAGGATCAAAATGCAAATGGTTGCTCTAATGGACTAGTTCCAGAGCGGCCGCGTAGCGTGGGACTAATAATGTCGTACCGCTTTTATCGGCTGTCGATCTTTACAGCGTCTTTTAAACCGGCCGACCTAGCACCAGTTCCTCTAACGAGAGCGTCCGTTTCTGTGGCGGCCGTAATAACAAGTGAGCTCTTCCCTCACGCTTAGCTCGTGGCGCCGCTGAGCGAGACTTGTGTCTGCCCGTCGGCGGCCCGTCGTCGCAGTATATTCCCTGGACAACGTTATCATTAGCGTGGTGCCGCTTTCCGGGGCGACGCGCTCACTCGATGCGGCAGAAGAGAGACGCGCAACAAATTGGGAGCACGGTAGCGCAGGCGGCGTCGCCGCTGTAGGCAGTCACTGCGCCATTATCCTCAGTCTTCCTGCAGGCAATAAACTCAATTAAAATACCTTGAGAAACGGGTTCGGAGGCTGACTTCCCGTACGAGTGAATTAGGGAAGCTGGAGCCCTGGCAAGTTTCGCTCTCGCCAGTTGCGGCTTTCGTCTAACTTAATCGTCGTGGAGGAGGTCGTGTTGTCGTGCATCTCTTAATCTCTCATCCTCTAAGTGAGCCAAGAGACGTATCGGGTAAAACATGGATTCGTAACTGGGAGGCACAGAATTCATGCCGCGGTGGAGTAGCCGAGCGGTCTAAAGCGTCTCGCTGCGGAGCGCGCGGTTGCTTGCCGTGGAGGTTCGAGTCCTCCCTGGGGCATGAGTGTGTGTGTTTGTCCTTAGGTTAGTTTACCTAGGTTTAAGTAGTTTGTAAGCTACGGACTGATGACCACGCAGTTTGGTCCGATAGATTTACAAACATTTGAATATTTGAACAGAATTCATATCCACATCGCGATGCACTGCTTCTATCAAAATTAACTGCGAAAAGTGCCATAGGTAAAAAAAACACAGTAACAAAAAAAAAAAAAAAAAAAAAAAAAAAAAAAAAAAAAAAAAAAGAGAGAGAGAGAGAGAGAGAGAGAGAAAACAAGAAAAAAAGGGGGATGGGTTCGCAAGGGATCACTGCGAATCTGTGGGTTTGGGACTCTGCTAACGTCAGTATAAAATAGTGCCCTAGTTAGCAGAAATGTATTTCGAATGCAAATTTTTCGATTTAGTCCCGTTCTAAGTGCGCTCAGATTTCATCCACGAGCTAATTTAACAAGAAATATGATGCTCTTCCAGTATATGCTACACTTTGCTCAACACTCACACCTATTAAAGGAGCTGCTCCAAGAGTAGCCCTTGTAACCGGATAAAAATATCTGCTTCGAGATGAAGTGTCTGCTATGGAAATGATTTACATAGTGAATTATTCAATAAAAACCGTATCAAGATCGCTGCAGCAGCTTCTTAGTATATATCATTCACAATGAAAGGCCCAGCACGGGCTACAGTTTACATTAAGGTGACAAACGTCTTCTGATATCAAGTGGGACCTCCAGTTTCCCCTCGGAAGTGCAGCAACTGGACATGGCATGAACACGCAAAATCGTAAGTCCCCTACAGAAATACGGAGCCATTCTACCTGTACAACCGCCCAAAATTGCGGAAGTCTTACCAGTGAAAAATTGTCTACGTTTTGATCACTCGAGGAGGTCCCATAAAAGTTCGACGCGATTCATGAAAGGCGATTTTCGTGGCCAAATCATACAATGGAACTGTCCAAAATGATCTACAGACCTATCACGGACAACTTGGCCCGGTGATACAGTGCATCATCCTCCATAAAAATCCCATCGTTGTTTGGCAACATAAAGTCTGTGAAGGACAAAATGGTTTCCAAGTAACCGAACACAACATTCCCCAGTGTACAATCGATCCAGTTAGTGCTATCGTTGCTTGGTAACATAAAGTCCTCGAAGGGCTGAAAATGGTCTCCAAATAGCCGAACACAACATTTTCCAATGAACAGTCCGTCCAGTTGGTTACATGTAAAATCAGACCACACCGTTATGGAGGCAAAACCAGCTTGCAGATTGTCTTGTTGAAGAGCTTGGGTCCATGGCTTCGTGGGGTCTGCGCCACATGGGAATCCTACCATCAGCTCTCGCCAGTTGTCTAGGGTCCAACGGACATGGTCACGAGCGCAGGAGAGGCACTGCTGGAGATGTCGTGCTGTTGGCAAAGGCGCTCATCGGTCGTCGAAGCGCGCTACCCACATCTACTTTTGAGGTTATTTTGCTCTGTGTTGCTTGTCTGTTAGCACTGATAACTTTGCACAAACGTCGCTGCTCTCGTTCGTTAGGTGCATGCCGCCGTCTCTGATTTGAGTGTTATGAAACGTAATGCCTCAATTATCCTCGACACGCACTTGACACCCTCAATCTCACAGTATTGAATTCCCTAACGGTTTAAGAAATGCAATGTGCCCTGCGTCTAGCTCCAACTACCTATCTGCGTCCAAGGTCAGTTAGTTCCCCTCGAGCGGCCACAATTACTTCGGAAATCTTTTCACATGAATCACGAGAGCTGAACCAGAGTTCTTTCAATACGCCCTCCTTTCACACCCTGCGTACGTGATATTATCACCATCCGTAATTGTTGTAAGGTCACTGAAACATATTTCCCTGCATATTCAGACCTCTGAAACAGTATTTATTGCTTGGAAGTAATATATTGACGCTCTAGTTCATTTATTCAATTGTTTCAGAATAATTCTTAGTCGAAGTATAGCATTCAATCGCAAGTGCGATAATTAACTTTTCTTGAGGCTGGAGCAATTGTTCTGACAAATACATAGAAGGAATATTTTAGGTCACAATTTGTCATTTATGAGGCCACTGCAGACAGTGCTTGGCAGCTGTATTTCATCTGGTTGCAAACTATGGTGCAACATGACACTGTCCTTTCGTCCGCGAGCGAAAGTCCCTGCTCATCTCGAGACAATCCCGTAATCGTGGTCGAACCTAAACGCTGTAGTAGCTGGTCCGTGATTGGCCAGTTGGTAGGCGAGCCTACCATCATAAGAAAGCGCGTGTATGCGAAGGCCTCGCGACGTGACGCAAGCTGGGGCAAGAAGTCGGGAAAAACACAGGATATATTCGGTGGCAGGGAGAATTTTTGTCACTCCGGCGCTTCGTCGGTGAGCGGCACACTGTGTTGGTGGTGTGAGCACTCTGTGGGCGCATTTTGCGCATATTCGAGTTTGTACGGAGAAGTGAGGGAGAAGGCTCTTTTTCAGTACTTTATTGGAAAGAGAAGCTCTGTTGCAAGCGGATCTGAAGCTATCTCTTATTTAAGAGTAATCAGATTACATTAGATTAGATTAATACTTGTTGCATAGATCATATATACGACATTTCGTAATGATGTAGATCGTGTCAGTTTAGTAAATATTGTCTATACATGACAATCAATATTTTAATGATTTTTTATTTACTTTTTTTATTATTTATTTATTTATTTTTAAGTTTTATCTAAAAGTTCATCTGTAGTGTAGAAGTGGTCATTGTGCGATATTCGCTGTGTTGGTCAGACACTTCTTGTCTGATGCGAATAAGTACAGAGTGGTATAGTTAATGGCTGTGGGCGAATTGTATTGGAACCACGATGGGTTGAAATGTGTAATTAGCCATTAGCGAGAACAAAACGTGGTAGGTGTTCTCGACGTCATTGAGACGTAGGAGTTATTTAGATTGACAGAAGTTAATCCAGGCATAAAAGTTAGGTTTGTTTCAGTGACGACGACCCAGTTTGCAGTCATCGCAACAAACGGTATTGTGTGCAAAGCGCTTAGGCATTCAACACTGTCAAGAGTAACAGGAAATACAATACACATTCAGTGCGACAGCCTCGAACTTTTGTCAGTAGTCAATTTAGGCTTGCTGTTTCAGCCATTTTGCCGATTGCACATTTCATTACCGAAAGTCCTATTTATAATTGTGAATATAGTTTCTATATGGTTTTACGCCTTAATTTCTTTTCCTCCCAGTTTAATAGCTTCTATCCAAATGTGCTTCGAAAATCAGTAATTTTTTTTCCTAAATAAATTATGTGAACTTTTACTGTTTTTACTTTCAGTAGCTAGTGACGTAGCTACTAGTATTATATAGACATATGTGTGTTTTTTCTTACAGGAGATGTGCTCTAAGTTACTTTAAGTAATGTCACCTAGGCCTATTTTGCTGAATTCTACGTGACTTGCTGTTAGGTTCTTCCATGCAGGAGCGAAGGGTACATTGTTAGAGAGCCACGGCAATTATCCGCTAGAAGAAAGGGGACCTACAGTTCAACACGGGATACGAAACCCGTATTGCTTCTGATGGCTCCTCGTATCGTTTGACGGCGAGAACGAGATTAATAGGAAGACTGAAATAACTATGGTCCAGTCCAATGATCTTTCAGTTTCCAATGCTGGACCACCAGTCTTGGGACGGTACGGTGCTGGTAGTATCATCGCCTTAAGCCTTTTTGGTCGAAAGATTGATAATTCCTTTTCTTATTAGTGGCATCAAATTTTACATCCAATGAATGGAAAGTAATGTCTGAGATGACAGTCAGTAACAGGGTCATATTGATGATACTAAGAAGTTTGTTCGGTAAATGGTTTATCAAAGCTACTTGCGATAATTAACCTAGGGTTTCTTTATTGAAACCAGTGTTAGTTAGAAATACACGCCGCCAACATTTTTACTGATTGACCAGTAGTTAGTTTTTCATTCTTCAACAGATTGTTGTATTTTTCATACAAGTGAAGAGTTTCATGGATTTTATTTTTCATCGTAACTGTGACAAGCTGAACAGAGTGCATGTACATCCTATACACGCTGGTCAAATATCGCCACTAAGTATACTGGCCAAATATTTCAATTTCAACATCATTTTCTATCAGACTTCGTACCAGCGTTTTCGTGCTCTCAGTTTATTTCCTATGAAGTTAAGACACTCTTCAAGTGGTGTACATTATTAAAAGCTCATACGTTAATTGGAGTAACGTGAATGATACAGCATGATACGATTGATCGTATCTTGATATTGGCTGTGTTCGCGGGACCAGCTTCCGAGGCACATTCAAATACAGCGCCTAGGACACATTACAACATTTGGTCACAAGATGGCACACACATGCATGAAGTACACAAAATTCTCGCCATAAGCCTCTATTAGTACTTCCGTCTGACTTCTGATCAGTTGTTCTTCAGTAAGGTGAATTGTAAAAAGAGAAACCAATTTGGTAAGTTTCTAGAGAGCTAGTCTTCTGTTTCTCAATAGATTCTCAAAAGGCGGCATTCAGCGATTATGGTGGGCCTCACATTTTCCAGATATGAACCCCATTGAGAATTTATGGACTATTATGCTGAAAAACTATGAGCAATTAATTAATTGAAAAAATTGTTGAATTGCGGTAACATGATATAGAGCCTGCTAATCCCGAAAACTTTGTTCAGTCGATGCCACAAAGAGTACAAGCTCTCAAAAAGGCTAAAGGTGGTCATACAAAATAATGAGGCAGGTTACATATCTTGTAGAAATCCTGCATATTGCTATTCTGAAATAAAACATTCAAAGTCTTTCTCAATACTCTCTTGAAAAGTATTTTTTTTTTTTTTTTTTTTTTTCTTAAAACACGCAGCTGGGGACATTTTGAACCAGAGTGTACTTGATCCGAAAAAAAAGGACTCAAAGAAATGTTACAATCATACTGTGAGTTTCTGTTTTACGCTGTACTGAGTAACTTTCGGTTGTGATTCTGCGGTAAAATAAATTACTGTACAAACCTTTGTTTGATCCATACTGTGTCTAAAGGTCATAATTGTCTAACGATTTTTCATAAAGTATTTTGTTGAGGTACATTTACAAAAAAATTTCAAATGTTTGTAAATCTATTGGACTCCAGTGCTTGGTTATTAGTCTGTAGTTTACAAACTACTTAAACTAAGGTAACCTAACCCAAGGACAACACATACACCCATGCCCGAAAGAGGACAAGAACCCCCGACGGAGAACGACTGCGCGCACCATAGCAGGGCGCCTCAATGCGCATGGCTAATCTGCCGCAGCGGTACATTTACAAGGCAGCATTGGAATTAATCTGATAGACATAGGCAGTTTTACAGTAGAGGAATCAGTCCGCTTGACAGTGATATGTTACGAACATCACCTACATCTACATGCATACTCCACAATCCACCAAAGGTGCGTGGCGGAGGGTACTCAGTACGACTACTCATTACTTGCTTTTCAGTTCCCTTGTATGCATCCCTACGAGAACCAATCTCTCTGACTTATCTTCGAGGTCTTTACGCGAAATGTAGGTTGGCGACAGTAGAATCGATTTGCAGTCCGCTTCAAATTCCGGCCCTCTAAATTTCTTCAACAGTGTTCCTCGAAAAGAACGTCGCCTTACCTCTAGCGACTCCCATATGAGTTCCCGAAGCATTTCAGTAACTGTCACGCATTGATGTAACCTACCAGTTACATACATAGAAGCCCGTCTCTGAACTGCCTATATGTCCTCCTATAAACCGATCTGGCAAGGATTCCAAACACGATCTGGTAAGGATCCCAAACACTTGATCTATGTCGGGCCCGATGTCTTCGGGTAAAGCGCTCGCCTGGAAACCAAAGGGTATCGGGTTTCAAACCCGGTCGGACCTCGAATTTTTTCAGTCTGCGTTTTAACCGAGCCTTCACCTCTCAACGATGTGAGGAGTCGCCAGAAACGACACGTGCTTCTGATTGCACGTTTAGCTATAGGTTATAATATTACATCGCCGATTACATACGTAAGCCATAGACAATGATGTTACTCTTTGTTCCACTATCGTTCTCGTTTCTCATCTCTGACCTTCGTCTTCCCTTTCTATTATCTTTTCCTGGCAAGGAATGAGAACGATGAGCGATGAATATCTTTATTCTTTTTGTTTGGTCGTGGATGAGATCGGAGGTATTTTTGTTGGCTGCTCTCAATTATGTAAGTGTTGTAGTGAGCAAAATTTATTTTAATTTATTTCTAATAAAATACTAAAATTCAGAATTCATAAGAACGGTTATTATCTAAATATCCACTTTTCATTTTTTTATATATGACTATTTTCAGTAATTCTTTAGTTTAGTAATTGTAGCAAGAAGGTTAGAATGCAAGGAGACGCCCTTAAGCTTAAAAAGTGAAGCCTGCCTCCACCATATTGGTCAGTTTTGGAGAAGTGTTTGTATTGTAGAGCTAATGTTTTATATCACTTAAAACAGGAATAAAACGTCCAACGGTTATGCCGTGATGTACAACGTGTTAAAAGAGTGCAAATTAGCCGTTAAAAATTAAGTTTTGAAATATATTATAATGAGTATTTATTACTATTTAATCAATAAAGTATATTGCTTGAAACTACATACTTTGCCGTGACTGTCATTTCAATGCATTAACAGTAAGAGAGTCGACGTAACGCGTTGTTTCAACGGAGAAACAGCATTCCAGAACTGGTCAAGATGGTGGAGAGGCTTCAACTGACATATGTACTTGGCATAGATGAGACCTCCCTTTATTCTAACCTCCTTGAATTGTAGGTTCATACCATTGTTGGGCGCCATTGTGCGAGCCATGAAGACTCGCGAGAATTCTGGTAAAACAGTAATAATAATAAAATAGAAACTTGACAGTTTATGAATATAAAGTAATTTTATTTCAACATTAACAGATTAATTCAAAAATAATGATAGGCGAAATTTATCTACTAATGTAGTACAATAGTAACTTCAGTTTAAAAGGAAAAATATTTAACAGAGAACAAGTAGGTAGATTTCCGCCTGTTATAGTGTTGCTCGCCGTACCCCAATTTAAATAAAAATAAATTATTATAGGTTGCTTTACTTTTCTTGTTAGTCGTGTTCGTAATGTCAACTGCTTTTATTACGACACGACGTAACGTGCTCCAATAATAAAATTTTATCCTTGTGTTACCAACCTAAATCCGGCCGCTCGGTCCGCTGGACGCGTATAGTGAAATTTAACCCGACTTGCGGCAAATCTTAAAATCACCATATCTTGACAAACAATTGAGACGGGTAAGGCCGGATCCACACACTGGACCCAACGTTGGCGCCAAAAGTGTTCGTCCAATGTGTGGATCGGTGAAATAGTGTTGGAACTAACGTTGGCGCCAACGTTGGTACGGCTCCGTTGCTTGTCGGTATTTCGACCAAACATCAAAGGACGTTGGGCCAATATGGGTACGTCGTCCACACATTGGTGCCAACGTTTCATTCTGTCTTTGTCGTCTGCTCATCTCGAAACTGTTTCTTTCTTCGTTCGTTCTTCTTCGCTAGTTTAAAGTTTCGAAATCTCTTTGTAAATATTAGAACAGCATCAGAAAGTGATCCATTTGTGAAAGAAACCTCAAAAAACGAATTGTCACAGCAAAACTTAAGCGCGAACTGTGAAATTAAAAACTTTCTAGACGTTCGACACATTCCATTACTGAATTTAATTTTTAAAACTAACAGTACGGTACTTAATATTTCGTGTCAAGTTTTAAATATCGTTTTGTTAACTTCAAGCACTACTAGTGATATAAATTACATGATTATTTAAAAAGGGAAGTGTAGGCTTCTAATATTGTCTCCTTTAGCAAGAAATCGAAGCGTAATACCAAAAGAATAGCAACCCTCCAAAACATCTTGCTTTTTTATTTTATTTTCAATCATTTAAAGTAGCAGGTCTAAGTTTTTATAATGTGTATTGTTTACCTGTAGCATATTATAAAAAATAATGATTTGGTACCATAATTAATGTTCGTTAAGAAGTGATACAACACCCCATCATCTTTTACGTATGTTTCCCACTTTGATTTACAATGACAAAATGTAATCATTCACACTCAAAAGCGTTAATGAATTGGCCGCGACATGTGCGTCAGATATGTTTTCGTTGGCTCTCGACGAATTCAACTGAATATTGGCTCCAATGTGTGGACGCTGTCTCAGAAATATTGGCCAATGTTGGCGCCAGCGTTGGTACCAATGTGTGGACGCGGGTTAACGCTATAAGGTCCCCTTTCCCCGGTTGGAAACTGGGGTAGGCTAGGACACGCAAGTCGCCGAAGTGGCGTCCAATTGAAAGACTTGCACCAGGGCAGTGAGCCACACGAAGTTATTATTATTACTTGAATAATAATCAAGACCTTCCCAATTAATACCAGATTTATATACAGAACTATCTACTATTTATTGTGTATTTTTGTTTTCTGACAAGTGGCACATCCAAGAGAATCTTGTCATTATGGAATAACTGGAACAGAAAGTACATATAATCTATCAGGCTTGATTACATGTTGGAATGGGTGCTCCACGACTGTATTTGATTTGTGGTAATTATTCAGCAATCAGTCGTAAAAAATATAAATTTTATAAATTTTTTATTTGTTTGCAAATCCAGATTTCGAACATTATCAGTGCTTAAAACGAATTAAAATAATTCAAATAAAGATTTCGACCACTGTGTGGTCATTATCAATGCTTAAAACCAATTAAAATACTTAAAATATTTTAAGTATTTTAATTGGTTTTAAGCATTGATAATATTTTAAGTATTTTAATTGGTTTTAAGCATTCATAATGACCACACAGTGGTCGATATCTGGATTTGCAAACAAACAAAAAATTTATAAAATTTATATTTTTACGACTGATTGCTGAATGATTACCACAAATCAAATACAGTCGTGGAGCACCCATTGCACAGTGGTCGAAATCGGGATTTGCAAACAAATAAAAAATTTATATTTTTTACGACTGATTGCTGAATAATTAGCACAAATACATATAATCTAATCTAATCCTGGGCATTAGCATTTGTATGTGAAGTGGCAGACAGAGTGTGGGACAAAGATGCAGCTGTAGGCCCCACATCGCTCGTTACTCGTTTCAAACTTACTTGTGCATTATGAAGCAATACGTTACAAGTTTATTGCCAAAAAGGCGCGAGAATCTAGTGGGGCTAGTCCACGAAACAAATTAAGTGCAATAAACGTTAACCGGGTGAAACATGGGCGGTGCCAACGCGGCCCAAGTTTCGGGCTTTTCACTGACCATAAGGAGAAACAACCGCGTTATGAAATTTAACACCCGTGGCTCGCCAGCAAACTGCAAAACTCAGGGGACGCCGGAATCGCCGGACATTTTGATCGGGGAACTTTATGCGAACCCTCCAGCAGCGTCATCCGAGGCTAGCGACTGGCGACTAGCGCTCCGAGCTATATGACGAGGAACCGGTCCCCGAGCTCGGCGACCTCCTGTTCCGAGTCGCATATGGTCCCCCGGCATAAATATGCCACAAAGAAAGACTCCTCCGAACATTAAGACGCCGGATTTACTAGATGGCCGCGGCGGTAACGGTCCCGCACCAGTGCACGAAACAGATGTTACAAATATTTATTCGAATTTATCATCTTGTTTCACAAGATTGCTTGTTATTTCCGAGTCGGGGCGGCAGTTTTAACGCCCGTTCTGGCGACGACCGCGGCGGAATGCTCGCCCAGTGCCGACGCGGAAGTGTCGGCCGTCGCTTTGTTCTCTTACCGGCCCGTGGGTCTCGGTTTCCCATCGGCGCTCGCGTTAGTGCGGTACCTACTGTCGAACCCTATCTATCTATATAAATGATCTGATGGACAGAATAACTTGTAATTTGCGACTGTTTGCTGATGATGCTGTGGTATATGGGAGGGTGTCGTCTTTAACTGACTGTAATAACATACAAGATGACAAATTTCTAGTTGATGCGAAGAAAGGCAGCTGGCTCTCAATGTAGAAAAATGTAAGGTGATGCGCATGGGTAGGAAAAACAAGCCCATAATGTTCGAATACAGCATTAGTAGTGAGCTTCTTGATGCTGTCGCGTCGTCCAAATATCTAGGCGTAACACTTCAGAGCGATATGAAATGGAACGAACATGTAAGGACAGCTGTGAGTAAGCTATGCAGTTTGGACCATCCCGGGAAGTACATGAAGAGGAAGACAGATCTTTTGTTTCTATTCCGTATGCAGGGGGCATATCTCACAAAATTAGCAGAATCCTAAAGAAATTTAACATCCAGAGTGTGTTCCGCCCACCACCCAAGATCAGGACACTTTTAGGATCCGTTAAAGACGACTTGGGCCTTAAAAACAGGGTGTTTACAGGATTCCATGCGAGTGTGGGATGGCGTACATTGGCAGGTCGATCCGAACTGTTCATGACAGATGTGTAGTTCATCGCCGTCACATCAGGCTTCTACAGCCCGAAAAATAAGCAGTTGCGGAACATTGTCTTAACGAGCAACATAGGATGTTGTTCGATGAGACTCGTATTGTGGCCAGCACGTCCGGTTTTTGGGACAATGTTTATAAAGAGTCCATTGTAATCAGGCTGTCAGAAATTTTAATTAATAGAGACAAGGGTATTCCGCTTAGCAGGGCGTGGAACCCGGTTTTATCAAATATGAAAAAACATCGATCTTTTATGCAACCCACCAGATTGCTGGAAGACAATCCATGACTGCGATATATCGAGAGTACCGCCTTTCCGCCACCGGCGGTGCCGCAAGACCTGTCTGTGTGCAGTACCTGTGGCAGGCCGCGCATGCGCCTTCACCACTCGCAGACCTATATAGGACGGCGTTCCATGCCCTCGGCATCAGTTGTCGGCGAGTCCAGCAGCAGCAGTTCCCCTGAGGATGGCGGACAGGTGTTCCGCCGAAATATTGGGTCAGTTTGACTTCAAAATTCGGCAGCAAACCCGAAGAAACTATGAAGGCGGACAGCCGACTTCGGTTTATTGGGAGAATTTTGGGAAGATGTACTTCATCTGTAAAGGAGACCGCGTATAAAACGCTTGTACGACCACGTCTTCAGTATTGCTCAAGTGTTTGGGACTCGCAGTAGATCAGTTTAAAGGAAGACATAGAAGCAGTTCAGAGGCGAGCAGCTAGGTTTCTTACTGGTAGGTTCGACCAATGCGCAAGTGTTATGGAAATGCTCCGGCAACTCAATTGGGGATCACTGGTAGAAAGACGACGTTCTTTTCGTGAATTTCTGTTGAGGAAATTTAGAGGGCCGGAATTTTCAACTGAGTGTAGTACGATCTTCCTGCCGCTTACTTACATTTTGCGTAGTGGTCACAAAGACAAGATAAGAGAAACTAGGACTCGTACGGAGGCATATAGGCATTCTTTTTTCTCCTCGTTCTATTTGGGAGTGGAATAGGAAAGGAAATGCCTAGTAATGGTACAGTGTACCCTCCGCCATGCACCTTACGGTGGATTGCAGAGTATGTATGTAGATGTAGATGATTGGCGGTGACGAAAATCAGTAGAATCAATCCTTTGCTTATGACACGAAACAGGCAGAAGATTGAGATAATTACGAACGTAGAGCACTCCTTGCGCGAGTGAACTTTTTGGTCTTGTAACAACTCAACTAACTTCACAAGAAGTGTCAGACAGCGAACTGCGAAGGTTTGCTTGTTTCAACATCTTTCAGTTGCCAGCACAAATGCCGGCCGCTGTGGCCTAGGGGACTGATGCGCTCCAGTCACAATCTGCACGGCCACTACGGTCGGGGGTTCGAATCCCCCCTCGGGCATAGACATTTGTGTCGTCCTTAGTATTATTTACTTGATAAGTAGTTTGTAAGTTTAGGGACTGATGACCCCATAGTTAAGTCCCATAAGCTATACAGACAATTGAAACATTTTTTTGCCAGCGCAAATATTTAAGTCGAAACAAGGCCCTTGAAAAAGATAATACTCTTTTTTTGTAGTTTATTGTAGTAAATAAATAATGCCACAAGATTTTTGTAAATCAGTTTATTTCACCGTTTCGGGCCAGAGTCCATCATCAGACGGTAGTCTGAAGATATGTTAATCCGAAAACTGTCTTGAGCAGTTAAACCGGCAACCCACGCGCAATGGAAATATTCTAGACCTTTTAGCCACAAACAGGCCTGACCTTATTAACGATGTCTGTGTAGAGAAAGGAATTAGTGATCATGACATCGTCATAGCGTCGATGATGACCAAAGTTCATAAACCAATCAAGAAGGCTAGGAGCGTGTTTTTGTTGGGAAGAGCCGATAAGCAAATGTTAGGATCGCACTTAGGAAATGAATGGGCATCTTTTAATTCCGGGACTATGGATGTAGAGGAATTGTGGACTACATTTAAGTGCATTGTTAATAAAGGGTTAGAGAAATATGTGCCAGTAAAGACGATTAAGGATGGAAAAGATCCAACTTGGTATAATAATAATGTTAGAAAGCTGCTGAGAAAGCACAGGCTGTTGCACTATCGATTCAAAAAAGAACACGCAAATGATGACAGGCAAAAGCTAGTAGAGATTCGTGCGTCTATAAAGAGATCGATGCGCGAAGCATACAATAATTATCACAGCCACACCTTACCAAAAGATCTTTCCGAGAACCCGAAAAAATTCTGGTCCTATGTAAAATCGATAAGCGGGTCAAAGCCCACTGTCCAGTCACTCGTTGATCATTCCGGGGCAGTAATAGAAGAAAGCAAACGGAAAGCTGAAGTTCTAAATTTAACCTTTAAGAAATCTTTCACGCAGGAGGACCGCACAAATGTACCATCATTTGATCAACGTACAAATTCCGAAATGGGGGGCATAGCAATAGGTATTTCCGGTCTAGAGAAGCAGCTGAGAGAGCTAAATACGAAAAAGTCTGCTGGTCCGGATGGAATACCAGTTCGGTTTTACAAAGACTATCCTTCGGCGTTGGCCCCCTACTTAGCTTGCATTTATAGCGAATCTTTAATTCAGCGCAAAGTTCCTAGTGATTGGAAAAAAGCGCAGGTGACTCCCGTTTATAAGAAGGGAAAGAGAACTGACCCACATAATTACAGGCCAATATCGTTGGCATCAGTTTCATGTAGAATTTTAGAGCATATTCTCAGTTCGAATATAGTAAATTTTCTTGAAACGGAAAAGCTTCTTTCCATGAATCAGCACGAGTTTAGGAAACATCGTTCATGTGAAACTCAGCTTGCCCTTTTCTGACATGACATCTTGCGAGCCATGGACGAAGGGCAACTGACGGATTTTGTTTTTCTCGACTTCAAAAAGGCGTTCGACGCGGTGCCACACTGCAGACTGCTAACGAAGATACGAGCTTATGGAATAGGTTCACAAATTTGTGACTGGCTGGAAGACTTCCTAAGTAATAGAACGCAGTACGTTGTTCTCGACGGCGAGTGTTCATCAGAGACTAGTGTATCGTCAGGCGTGCCCCAGGGGAGTGTGATATCTATATAAATGATCTGATGGACAGAGTAAGTTGTAATTTGCGGCTGTTTGCTGATGATGCTGTGGTGTATGGGAGGGTGTCGTCTGTAACTGACTGTAAAAGCATAAAGGATGACTTAGACAAAATTTCTAGTTGGTGCGAAGAATGGCAGCTAGCTCTCAATGTGGAAAAATGTAAGGTGATGCGCATGAGTAGAAAAAACAATCCCATAATGTTCGAATACTAATAGTGAGCTTCTTGATGCTGTCGCGTCGTTCAAATATCGAGGCGTAACATTGCAGAGCGATATGAAATGAAACGAGGACGTAAGGACAGTTGTGAGTAGTTTATTTCACCGTTTCGGGCCAGAGTCCATCATCAGACGGTAGTGGTGTCGTAATATAATGAAGATATGTTAATCCATAGGTTACAAAGTTCATATTTTTCTATCCTAAATATAGCAAAGTTTTCTTCCTTGTATTGTTCACACTTCAATTAAGATTACTTCTAATGCTTATAAACTGAACTTACTGCAGAGAAAGGTCATCTTGATACATTATAGGAAAGAGATATGTGTATAGCAGGGGGTCGAGCGGTTGCTGGCGCACCCGTTGGTGGGCGCACACTCAGCTGGTGTTGCAGAGCGGGTTAGTTGTCAGGAGGTCAGACTCCTAACCGCCGCGGTATGCCCTGCAGGAAAGTGTAGGGGCGGTCCAGGTGCCTCCTTTGAAAGAATATTGTTCGGTAAAATATTTTTCTGAAGTGGTACACATTGCTGCGTACTCCAAGCGACCGGGTCGATGACGTTAGTAGCCTGCCGTACCGTGCGCTGACAGTGCGGCTGCGTCCGCACTAGCTCGGCGTGCGGAGGTATGCGACCCCTCTGCCGCGCCGTTTGTTGTGGAACCGTACGGAAGTACGGCGGAACGTGTGAATGAGAGATTCACACGTCTGGACTGGTGGTTCTCGGTCCCAACACTAACTGCTGTCTCGCATCATCATTCTGGACCGCGTTGACGGTTGTCGTGTGGTGGTCGTGAAGTGCGGTGACTCTTGGCTTACCGGCAGGTAGGCGTCTTCCCTAGGAACGCTAGAGTTCCGGTGTGCAGGATATGGAAGACCTCCTAGATACTTCCTCTGCGTCCGTAGTTGGTTGTAGCGTAGAACTCGGAGCTACGCTGGAGTCATCTCGCCGGTTGTCAGCTGATGTAGAAGACTGCTGGAGTTGTATAACAGACTTATACCAACGCTAGAACATGTCAGGAAATGGAGTGCTACGAAGTGTAAGCCATCGATTCATCTGCCTATGAACTCAAGTGCTGGAGTATATACAGTGTGTGTGTGTGTGTGTGTGTGTGTGTGTGTGTGTGTGTGTGGAGCGGCTGATATTTTCCCTACGTGCTACGTGTGGAATCCTTATCAAGTGGGTTTGACGGAGGACATCGAAAGAGTCCAGAGAAGGGCAGCTCGTTTTTTATTGTCACAATACAGGGAAGATATCGTTACGGAAATGATACAGGATCTGGGATGGGAATCATTACAACAACGGCGCTTATCGCTGCGGCGTGGGCTACTTACGAAACTACAATCGCCAACATTCTCCTCTGAATGTGAAAATGTGTTGTTGACTCCCACTTACATAGGTAGAAATGATCATCAGAATAAAATACGAGAAATGAGAGCTCGAACGGAGAGATTCAGGTGTTTTTTCTTCCCGTGCGCTACTCGAGAATGGAATGGTAGATGAACGGTATAAAGCTGACAAGCACTTAAAGTGATTTGCAGAGTATCCCAAGTAGATGGAGATGGAGAGTATTATTTGATAACTGTACAGTACATATTTGTTCCGCTTTTTAGACATGATCTTATGATTATCATTACTGATCGAAATCGGTCATCATAATAAAATAAATATTATATAGCGATCTGAACTGCTGCCATTATTATTATATTTTAAAGAATTTTAAATCGTTGTTATTTACCATGGGAACAACTGCTGGGGGAGCCTACAGCTTATCGTAAGCCTGATCCACAGTACTGGAAGTTGTGCATCAGAAATCGTCTTGCGGGGAGCATCACACCGGACGTCATGTGAAATACCGGCGGAGCGACAGTCGACGCAGTAAACGGCACCCAAGACCAGTAGCGCATTCCCTGCGTCGGATGTTTCCAACTCAGGTATTAGTGCTTGCATTACCACTGTGTCTCGTTGTGTTTCGTAAGTTAAGAAAATTCCTTACATTACGGACATCCGTTAAGGCTTAAGCAAACTAAACTGTTGCGGAAGGCCGACTAGACGAAATTAGTCGAGTCGGTCTCACGCCTGAGCTATTCAAACGCCGTTTGCAGACCGTGAACCCTACGACTGTTAACGGCGTCGTCTTTGCGCGGTTGACGTGTCCTTGCCATTTTAGCCGCAAATCGTGAACCTGCTATGATGGATCGAGATAGAACTGCGTTTCTCTGGCTGACGAATGCTTTTTTGTTGCGAAATGTGATGGTCTCCGTCAAGAAATCTTCTTCCTTTCTCATCCCCTCCACCTCCCTCCTCGCTTCTTATTTCCCTTCTGACCCTGAGATATTGCGCCATTTAACTACGCAATCTCAGGATTGCAAAGCAACAAAAATACTCAGTTAACTAATTTCAATCGCACGAAGCCTCCTACAAGAAAAAGAGCTGGAACATTTGTGTAGCAAACTAGGACAGCCGGCCGCGGTGGCCGAGGGGACTGAGGCGCTCCAGTCACGGTCTGCACGGCCACTACGGTCGGGGGTTCGAATCCCCCCTCGGGCATGGATATTTGTGCCGTCCTTAGTTGTAAGTAGTTCATAAGTAGTTTGTAAGTTTAGGGACTGATGACCCCGTAGTTAAGTCCCATAGACTCTACAAACATTTGAACATTTGAAACTAGGACAGAAAAGACCGTTGTAATGAATTTAAAATGCAAATTTAGTTATATATTTCTGTGTTTGAAAGGTTAGATGAATAGGTTTCCAGCTCCGCCAAAAGTTATTACTATACTCTAAAAACTGTTTTTCATTGACTGGAAGCATATACATTAATATAAATTACGGAAAGAGCTTGCCTCTGTCTGTGGTGTCCTATATTCACAGAAGACATGTACTAGAAGCGGAAATGTGAATCACGTTTCCTAATAATTCAGTTCAATTCAAAAGGTTAAATGTGCATGCCCGTTTGTGTTTGTGTCGTCCGTAGAGATCATAAATTCGCTGATCGCTTTCCTTGAAGACATCGATGATCAAAAATAAACCGTTCAACACACATGTTCATCGGACTACACCTGGCTTTATACTAGACACTCTTGCAGAAATAATTGTTTCGTGTCATTGTTGTTGTTGCGGTCTTCAATCCGGAGACTGGTTTGATGCAGCTCCCCAACCTAATCTATCTTGAGCAAGCCTCTTCATCAATTTGAATTTCCTTAATATATTCATCTCTTGGTCTCCCCTGCGATTTTTACCCACACACTTTCCTCCAACGCTAAATTCATAATTCCTTGATGTCTAAGAATGTGTCCTACCAATCGATTCCTTCTTTTAGTCAAGATATGCCAGAAATTCCTTTTTTTTTCCAAATTCTGTTCATTACTTCCTCATTAGTTACATGATCTACCCACCTAATCTTCAGCATTTTTCTGTAACACCACTTTACAAAAGCCTCTATCCTCTTCCTAACCTCACTGTTTGTCCTCCATGTTTCACCCCTATACAAAGCAACACTCCACACAAATGCCTACAGAAAGGACTTCCTTATTCTTAAATTAATATTCGATGTTAACAAATTTCTCTTTTTCAAACGCTTTTCTTCCCATTGCCATTCTGCACTTTATATCCTCTGTACTGAGACCATCGTGTGTTATTTTACTGCCCAAGTATCAAAACTCATCTACCACCTTTATTGTTTCGTTACCTAATTTCATTCCTTCAGCATCGCCTGATTTTCTAAGACTGCATTCCATTACCCTTGTTTTGCTCTTGTTAATGTTCATCTTATACGCTCCTTTCAGCGAGGCGCCTTTGACCGTTCGGCTACTCCACCGCGGCGCATGCGCGTACCCAGTGCCGTATTAAATGACATGTGTGAACCTGCCCAAGCAAGTTTCTGCAACAGAAGATAGACGTGAGTTCACACACCTTGGCAAGGTCATTAAACCCCACAAACACAGAACGATGAATTAAAAAAAAAAGAACAAGAAGGCTTTACCAAATCAAACCTAGCCGTCAACTTCATGTAAACAGTTCTAAGCAGAATAGGAGTGTAGGCGGTTTAACGTGCAAGTAGCAATTCAAAAATTCCTCTCTGAAATCTGCCCCAGTTGGAACGACTCGAGACAGCTCGCAAATGTCAGTGTTCCACGGCTCTCCCTTGAGCGTACAGTGTAGCGAAATGCACTCAACTGTACCAATTTCTCTTCCGGAAAACAACCTCGTCTGAGATTTATCAGCCCATGGCTATTCGACCACAATCACATGGCTGCCCTCTGCTACAGCACTGCCCCTGGATATCATGTCCAAGACCAGGAGTATACATTACTCCACGTTGGTAATGCCACTGCAAATGTTCAATTGTTTGTTAAGCTTACGGGACTTAACTGCGGGGTCATCAGTCCCTAAACTGACAAACTCCTTATGAATTAACTTATACTAAAGACAGCACAAACATCCATGCCCGAGGGGGGGATTCGAACCCCCGACGGGGAACGGCCTCGTGCATCGGAGCATAGCGCCTCAGTGCGCTCCGCCGCGGCACTGCCACCGCAGCGCCGACTGCTATGCACATCCTCTCTACGTGGTCGCCGGCACGTAGTGCCGCTGCTAGCACCTAGCGCCTGTACGCCAATTCTTTACCGCGGTTATGCGTAGTTTTTGGCGCTTTTAAGGTACTGCCTGAGCCCTCTCGAAACAAGCAGCGCTAGCAACCCCACGTATCTGAACCTCAAGAAGCTGCTATCGATACAATCATATCAGTTATTGTCATTGTTATTAGTAGTATCATCATTATATAAATACGCAAACACGAAAACACGAAAACTGAAGTACAGTACAATAGCGGTTCTCAGGGAAGCCAAAACGGTCCAACCCGACACTTCCCGCACCGAAACTAAGTTTATTGTGCGGTAAAAAAAAAAAAAAAAAAAAAAAAAAAAAAAAAAAAAAAAAAAAAAAAAAAAATCGCTGTTAATCGAATTTGACTCAACATAAACGACAGCAAAAAAGAAAGAAAAACAGGAAAAGGAAAAACAACACAAGAAAGAAGATAAAACTGTTCCGTCCGAAATTAATTTGGATGATAGCGTGACAGTTGACGATGTTTTTCAAGCACTAGAGGTACCTAAGTCCAAATCAGGAATTCCTTAGGTTTCAAGTTGCACTGGGTATACACTAGTTAAGCACGTAAATTACAATACGAGCGTGTTTGTTTTAGGTTGCCATAAGATTTGTGGAGCGGTACAGCGATGCGACGCCAGCTTTCTCCATGTTAATGAAGTGACGGCATGATATTGCTGCCGAGAAACGCTTTGACGGGCTTAAGAAACAAATAAAAATTACGAAGTTTTCTGAAAAAGTATTTTATATGCTACAGATTCTCAAATAAAATTTTCTTATGATTGTAAAGCTTTGAGAACAAACTGCAGAGGTCATCAGTTCCTAGAATTACAAACTAGAACGTGAACGGGCTGCATTTCCATACCTTGCTTTCGGTACACGTTACTCTTCATCTACAATGCGGAGGAAGTTGTGATTTTGTACCAACATTGAATGACATTAACTCAAGCTGTAATAGGAAATTTATTGAAATATAGGTTACGAATTAAAATATTTTGCATAATAGATGTTTTTATAAAACACCATTTTCTGGTGCATCGTCAGTCTTAACAGCATTTAGACTGAGGCACGCAGCTGTCAACATTCGTAGAAACACATTATGCCTCTTGTAGTTTGGATTATATCTAACTAAATAGAAAAACCCTTATTAGACTTTATTACTATTTTGTCTAAAAATTAACATTAAAATTACATAAAAATGACAAGCATAGATCGTTTCTGCAATGAATTAAGTATAATACAAAAATACTGTCCAATTCTTCAATTTAGCGAAATTTGGTGAATATAGCTGCAATCATTCTGAAGATATACGTACCTAATGTTCTGAAAAAGTAGTTTCAACAAAATGAGAAAAGAATGGTCACGGTCTTTTTGACTCAGCGTATGCCTCTTTCAGAACATTCCAGTGGCATAATATTGCTGCTAGCTGCTTCTTTTCCTTTTTCAGGAGTTTTTTTTTTTTTCCTTACTCTGGACTCTTCCGCAGCCCTTTCAGCTTCAACTAGCCACTGACGATCTATGGCAGTCAGAACAGCTATCATATTCTTTCCTTGTTATGCCTAATTTGTCCATTACTTTTGTCCTGCTAATTACACCATCACTGAAACAGATAACAGCATCCATCACACCTATTTTCAGTACTGTCCATCCAACAAACATTGTTTTCGGTACTCGTTGCCACACGCAGCTGTTGAAACTCTCATTAGAATTTTGTATACGGTAATTTAGACATTTTCTAAGGAATTTTTTATCTGCAAGGTGCCTGTATATTGGCTTTATTGTTTCCATGACTGTGGCAGGCATGAAATGATTTTGATGATATTCCTTGCCTGAAGCATCAGCGTACCCAGTGTGCAGACATTTGTTCAAAGAGTGTTGAAGACCATAATAACTATTTTAAACCAAATAAACCATACATTTTTGGAAACGGAAGAAATTTGCCTTTCATATGAAGGAAAAAACTTTTTTTTTTCATTTTTCAGTCATTTTCACGTCCGGATCGCCTTAAATTAACTTAAGCCAAGGACAACACACACACCATTGCCCGGCGGAGGACTCTAACCTCCGACCGGAAGCAGACATCCACTTCACAGCAGGGCGCCTTTAAGCGCACCGCCATTCTAGCGCGGCAAAAACTGACAGTTAATGTTTATTGATATTACTACCGCAAATCTAAAAATGTAAATTAAAAAAAACGTAATGTAACCGTTAAGGAGATATTGTATTAGATTTCATTTGCAATTCACACTTTTCGGAAATAGTCATGAAATACTGTTCTGCATTTAGATGTTCATGGGTTAACGGTAAAAATTAAAATCCGAAATGAGCTCCTCCGCTTTAAATCGATTAACTGTGTTTCTACTATACCAATTTTTAATATTAATTACACATGGAAGCCAATGAACAGCAAATAATTAGAAGGGTTTTTATGATACATGTGCGAAAAGCACATTATGAAAATCTTGTGGATACGCAGCCGTTGAGAGTGTTTAATGGAAGTGGACGTTTTCATATCTAAAGGGGGTCTCATATGACGAAACGTCGCGAAAGGTACGGGTCCAGTGGTAGAATGGGTGGAAATACGAGACAGGCCGTCTTGTCAGCGGCAACGAAATAGCCCTGTTTCTTGGGGTTTCTGTTTCACTTACTTTCCTGTCTTTGAGGTCTTCTGCTGCTGCTACTAGAGAATTCTAGTAAGTTCGTAAATTTTAACTACTTCATTTTTTATAGTTAAGACTTCCTAAATGTAGCATTCAGCTAGGACCTAAGACTTGTCATACCAACATATTTTTTAAAAATTTTTGAATTTTGTTACTTTGTAAACACAAGTTGTCGAAATGCGACCACAGACGATACTAGTTATTATCATTATTAAACCAGAAAACGTGTCTTGTCCTGGTTCTGAAATCTCTCTGTAAAGATTTTCCTTTACTGTTATGTAAAGGCTACAAACGATGGAGGTAAAAAGAGAGGAGAGGGCATGACGTCACAAACTTGAAGGTGACTGAAACCCACCTCCGCCATTACAGATTGTTCAAAAATTAGTTTTCTGCAGATCTGATATGTAGAGTTCTCGAAGATTTGAAGTTGATAATGACTGCGTGCGTTGTTCACAGCACCAATAAGTTGAAGGAAATCACGTTCCATTCGTAAGTGAGCCCTGTTTATGTAATTTTGCCGTATATATTCCTAAAATTTGTGGCGATGCTTATTTCGTCTAGTTGTTTCTACTTGCCTTTTTCATTTCAGATTACCGATCAATGAAAGTCACAGAGCTTTCTCAGTTCATGCTGTGAGAAGAATGGACTGGAAATAGACAAAATGGAGCAAAATGTGTTCACAGCATTTTCGGGAAGAGGATATTGACAGAACTTCAATCTCGGCAGTACGAATAAGGGAAAATGCTGTGTCACCTATTTTTCCTGCTTTTACACCTCAGTTACAAACCGTAATCCATGTGAATTCAGGGCTTTCATTTTTAATTAAGGTAAATTTAGGCTATAGAGTGCAATACCGGAATGTAAGGATGTCGTAATTAAAATTTCAGTGGTGGTATAATCCATCACCAATAACATTGTCCATTAAGGCAGCGTAAATACTTGTAACCGTATTTTCGACCGTTATCACATATACCGTGGTGAATTACTATTTTTCCCTGTTTGGAGGTAGTTGATTGGGGACTACAATTAAACTCTTGATTGAAACTGTGTGAGTTAGACTAAATATATATGAAAAGATTTAAATTCGAAAGAGCTTATTCCTATGTGCACTATTATATCATATTATTTGAAGTTTGTAACCAAACACTGCTTTTTTGACGACACCAAACGCATTGTATTAACGTCTGAAATAAGCATTTTAAAAACATAAGAAAGCCTGAAACCCTTTTCTGATAATCTATTATGCATTACAAAAGGGTAACATTCAACATTCACCGAAAGTTTTGCCTGGTCAGGCGTTAAACATGAAAAACAAGCAATCCTCCCTAAGAGCCTGCGAGTCTTTGGACCAAATAAACATGGCTGCTGACAACGCCTACAGGCTTCAAACAGAAGTACATCAGACGATCGTAGTGACGTTTCCCTCCAACCTGCGTGCTGACTTCTAATTTTAAGTAAATTCGTTGTCTTATGAATTTGCCACATGTCACTGTGCTGATAATTCATTTGAAGGCACAACGAGTTATTTAACCGTTGTCCTAGAATAATAACATTTATTACACTTTGTTTTTATACACTATTTTTTTCATTCAACCATCTTTTTTGTGTGTTAGGCAGTATCATTTTGTTCGACACCTTAAAGGTTAAGTAAATTTTAGTTTTTGCACAAGAGAACGACATACGTTTACTGTTTTAAAAGACACGAAATATTACTTGTGATGGAGGTATAGTAGTTTTAACTTTCTCTATTTGTGAGCAGATTTTTCTTATTTTTATTTCAAGATTTCTCGAACATTTCGTGCCGGCCGCGGTGGCCGAAGGGACTGCGGCGCGTCAATCACGGTCTGCACGACCACTACGGTCGGGGGTTCGAATCCCCCCTCGGGCATGGATATTTGTACCGTCCTTTGTGTTAGTTAGTTCATAAGTAGTTTGTAAGTTTAGGGACTGATGACCCCGTTGTTAAGTCCCATAAGCTTTACAAACAATTGAACATTCTGAACATTTCGTGGAGCTCATACAATACACTTATTCACGGTCTCGGTAATTTCGTCTATAACTCTAACATAGAATTTTCCTTGGTTGCTAACATTTCTGCTATGATTCGTCGTAACATGCAACTATTTCTCTCCCTCTTGAGGTTAATAGAATTTTCGGAACCACATAGAATAAAACGTCAACCGTTCTACATTTTTGCAGGTCGATACTTCGAAGAGAAGGCCTTATATTTCTTTCCCCTAGCGAATCTAGTGAATTTTGATCAGATTTCTGTAGCTTTATGTTTCTAGTTGAGAAAATGCTGAAAACCGTCTTTTAAATGCACTTACACAGAAAAACAGTGACCGTGCTTACCAAGCACTAACAGCCAATTCATAGAGACTAACGGAGATTTCTGTGTGAATGGTGTGAGAATGAAGAACCCGCACGTCCATGGAGAAAGGTATGGAGGAAGCAAGAGACAGCAAGACGATAAAATTATTGAAGTTAGAGCCCACATGGAGGCATACCTGCAGTCGTTTTGTCCTCGAACGACACGCGCCTGGAACAGGAAAAGGGGGCAGTGTAGTGTAGTGGTTAACAAGTACCCTCCGTCATACACCGTGAGTATGAATGAAAGGTGTAGATGTAATGAGAGAGAGGGGGTCCGACGGAGAGAGAGACGACTTCGACATTAACTATGCTCCGTTTTACATAAAACCGAAATTGTGTTTCTCACATAGCTGTCCTTTCGAAGACTGCCGTTATTGATGTATTAATTATATCCTTATAACTTCGTTTTTGAGTAGGGCAACAGCCTCTACAGTTTTGTAGAAGAATACGTGGTTCGTAGTAGTTTGTAATAATCTTTATTGAGCATGCAATCCGCTGATTTTGATTAGGTTCACTAGTTTCTTTGGCCGTATAATTTCTCAGACCGAAACCCATATCCACGTAGAATAAGACACGTAATAATGTAACAACCGAGATTTACAAATTTTTGTCTCCTCTGTCCTTTCTATGAAATTCGTTTCCCATTATCGTTAATAGGTTCGACTACTGAATTGATTTCGGAATGCACTTTCTCCGCTAACTGGGTATCCTTGTTAAGCCAGTATTTTCGTCACATTTATCATATTACTCTTCAAACGAAGTGTCATTTGACCTTTTCTAATATCACTATTTGATCTCGTTTGTATACATTGAACCTGTAAAGTTAATTTCTAGTTCATATCATCCACTGAATCCTATTTTATAGTGTTGTTTAATATTCTATTGCTGTACTAACAGCGCCGTGGCGGTGTGGCCGAGCGCATTGACGTGCTATGTTACGATGCGCAAGGCCGCAACAAGGTTCGAATCCTCCCTCGGCCATGGTTGCTTGAGCTGTCTTTAGTATAAGATAGTTTGTAAGATTAGGGACGGATGATCCCGCAGTTAAGTCCCATAAGTTTAACAAACATTTGAACATTTTGTACTAATAGCTGTCGTTTAATATTATCTTTCTGTAGTGAGCGCTCCCCCGTTAGAACACCGAAGTTAAGCACTGTTGGGCTTGGCTTACACTGGGATGGGTAACCGTTTGGTTCTGCCTAGTGCTATTAACAAGTGGGGTGCACTCAGCCTTTGTGAGGCCAAATGAGGAGCTGCTTGATCGATAAGTAGTATCTTCGGTCACGAATACCGACTTGACGGCCGGGAGTGCGGGGCGCTGACCACGTCCCCCTCCATACCGCATCCGTTGACACCCTCGGGCGGAGGATGACACGGCGGCCGGTCAGTACCCAGGACACATCTCGAGGCCTGTCGGACGGAGTTTATTTTAGTTTAGTAAGCGCTCCTCTATCAATACACGTTGTATTTGCTTTAACATTATTGCTAAACAATGTTGCGACATTTGCCTACTCACAAACGTTTCTGCACTTCCCACCACCTGCTCTATATTCTTATTCCACTCCTGTGTCTTTCTATACGTACTAGTATCGCCTGTGGTCAAAAATCGACCAATTTTGTTTACAATGGTCACTGGGGGTAAAATTTTACGTATCATGTCGGCGGCCTCGCGTGATTATATTGGCAACATCAACAACACGATAGAAAATCTTTGCCCATTTGTTCGAACCACATAGAATGACTCGATTAGTGTATCGTAAAGACATGAAGTAAAAAAATAATGCTGTTCCTGCTTTATGGTTGACAGGTTCTTCTATGTACCCTCGTCCGCTCAGTAAAAATAATTGCCCTCGTAAAGCGAAGATTCCATGAGAAAACATCAGCGTTGTCAAGCGATTGGCTAAAATGAAGACTCACAGGATACTCACTATTCAGCATCTGTTGCTAACATTATCATAGAAGGCCGTTGGGATATTTGGTAAAATTTAACCAGCACTGGGAGGTATGAAACGGTATCTTTTACGTGTTAAGGAAAATGCCTGACACAATAACAACAAATAAAAACGGAAGTATATACTTCCCATGCCATTTTCGAATTATGTAACTTTCATTAGCCTAATATTTGAAATGGAACTACAATTTCGGTGTTCGTATATTTATACAACGCCAAAAATTAATGTTATTTTGATACTGTGATATTCAGAATTCCAGAGCTGACAACATGACGACTTCGTAGTTCCACCCGAGCACCGCTAGATGCCTCCCCCGGCGCATCATCCTTTATATCGGTATTCATATGAAAACATCCATTTCCTTTAACCACTCTTAATCACTGCGAAAGTGAATCATTTGAACAGCACAAGAAAGTGAGTTGGGAGCACTCCATGTTTCGATATTCACTTATTTTAATACGTTATTTTAATACTGCAGATGCGCTGCATTACATCGTCTTTGGGCGAGGCGAATAGCCAATCAGTGAGCTGATTGTTGGAGAACGTAGAACTTGATCCAAGCTGTAGATAGGAAAATTTCTACTTCCTTTTACCACTTTTAATAGCTAAATGCATAAATGCACACATAATATTTATATTCATGAAATCTACGACAAACAATCTTTCGAATTTTGTAACTTTCATTCGCCTTCTTGTACGAATAAATTAGTAATCTTTACCACAATTTTCGTGTTAGCATATTTATATAATGATGTCGATCTTTTAATATATCAAAACGAAAACCAAACGAATATCAGCAGTATTAATTTAGACAAGAATTAATACTTTTATAGCTAATTAACGTCATCTATACTTGATTTAGTTTCTAACACTGACTTCCTTCACAGCTAACTCTCACACGATGACGTTAAGCCCACAGTCGACAAATATCTGAAAACTTAACTAATTCTTCAATTTTTAGTGAGATGTGTGTCAACGGACGTGATTTACTTTAAAAACGCATATTGTCAACCACCAGCTGTTTATTGTATTTAGATATTCACCGGTTTCTGATATTATCCATCACCAGAAAAGTAAAATTAAACAGATTGATTACATTGGTGCATTTTCTGAAACCATACCTACATCAGACAATAAAAGATCGTAAAGTGTCACTAGACATTAGTTCTTGATGATAAATGAAACCTTAGGGCTGACAGTATGCCTAACTACTTATAACTAAATAAAATAGAAAAAGCCAGGCTAATACTAAACAACCCATTAAAAGACTTGGTATCAGCGGAAGCTGAAAAGAATTAAGAAAGAATACTTCCTCGCAGCTGTGCGACGACATCATCAGTGCAATTTAATGGGCCGTATTTCATCGGTTTATTTCTCAATTACGAATTCTCATGGACAGGACATAAATGTAACGTATATGAATTACTGCACTATACAGTAATGTACAAATACACATCATATCCACAATGTTAATAAATTACTTGTTATAAGCTATTTCCTGCCACCATCCACGCTGTATATTTTAATTGTCTCTTCTTTTTCTGGAGAACTTTCCTCCGTAAATTATACAGTAATATATCACAGTGTAATGCATCTTTTGGAACGTTGTTCCGGGAAAACAGCGACCGTAAAATCATTATAAAAATTATTAAAAACCGATAAGGTTAAAGGAGAGACGGGGTTATCTATGCCTAGCACAACCGTCAGTGGAAGCCTGTTCGCCATCTTGGCCAGTCGGGAAATGATGTTTCTCCATTTCAAATATCATTTAAATCGACCCTTTTAATACATTCAACTGACAGTCACTACAGATTATGTACTTTCAATAAATATACTTTTTGGATAAATATTTATCATCAGGTATTTCACATCTATATATATACTCCGCAATCTACCCAATGGTGCGTGGGGGAGGGCAATCCAAACTACTACTAATTACTTGCTTTCCTGTTCCACTCCCATGTAGAAAGATGGAAAACGAATACTTGTATGCATCCGTATTATGCCTAATCTCTCTAATCGTATCCTTGTGTTCTTTACGCGAAATGTAGGTTGGCGGCAGTGGAATTGTTCTGCAGTCCGCCTCAAATTCCGGCCCTTTAAATCTCTTCAACAGTGCTTCTCGAAAAGAACGTTGCCTCCCCTCCAGCGACTCCCAGTTGAGTTCCCGAAACATATCAGTAACACTCGCGCATTGATAAAATCTACCATTTACAAGCCTCGCCTCTGAAGTTCCTCTATGTCCTCTTTTAAGACGATCTGGTGTGGATCCCAAACACCTGAGCAATACTCAAGACGGGGCCGTATAATCGTTTTATATGCGGCTTCCTTTACAGACGAATCACATCTCCCCAGAATTCTCCCAATAAAGCGAAGTCGGCCATTTGCCTCCACCACGACTGTCTGTATATTTCATATGGCTGTGCAGGGTTACGCCTAGGTACTTAACTGACGCGACTCTGTCAAGTAGCACACCGCTAATGCCGTATTCGAATATTACGGGATTCTTTATCCTTCGCATCTGCATCACCTTACATTTTTCTACACTTTGCGCTAGTTGTCATTTCTCACAACACCTAGAAATTTGGTCCAAGTCATCCTGCATCATCCTATAGTCATTCCAGCATCATCAGCAAACAGCCGCAGATTGCAGCTTACTCTGTCTTTCGTAGCATTTTTATAGATAGAATTTAATAGCGGTCCTATCACACTTCCCTATGGCATCCTGGCGATGCCCTGGTACATGATGAACACTCGCCATCGTGGACGACGTACTGGATTCTATTACGTAAGTAGTCTTCGAGCCACTGACATATTTGAGTACCTATTCCGTAAGCTCTTACTTTAGTTAGCAGTATATAGTGCGGTACCGTCTCAAAATCCTCTCTAAAATCGAGAAATATGCAGTCTGCTTGTTGACCTTCATCCATAGCGCGCAAGATGTCATGAGAGAATAGGGCAAGCTGGGTTTCGCAGATCGATACTTCCTAAAACGGTGCTGATGCATGGACAAAAGCTTTTCCGTCTCAAGGAAATTTGCTATATTACAACTGATAATATTGGCAAGAATTGTACAGCATACTTACGTTGATGATATAGGTATGTAATTTCGTAGGACCGTTTAATTGCCTTTCTTATACACGGGAGGTGGCTGTACCTTTTTCCATTCTCTGGTTACTCTGCGAATTCGCGATAAATTCACGAACGTCACATTAATATATTGTAACATTTTAAAAATTACATGCAAGCATATATTAGCACAAAGGCTGGAAAAAGGAATGATAACTATCTTTTTTCCCTGAAATGAGTTTATTGATAGAGGTACTAACAGTTACAAACCTCTAATATATCTACATCTACATACATACTCCGCAATCCACCGTAAGGTGCGTGTCGGAGGGTACGCTGTACCACTGCACACTCCCAAATAGAACGAGGAAAAAAAGTAATACCTATATACCTCCGCACGAGTCCTTATTTCTCTTATATTAGTCGCGGTGGAGTAACCGAGTGGTTTAAAGCGTCTCGCTGCGGAGCGCGCGGTTGCTCGCCGTGGAGGTTCGAGTGCTCCCTAGGGCATGGGTGTGTGTGTGTGTGTGTGTGTGTGTGTGTGTGTGTGTGTGTGTTGTCCTTAGGTTAGTTTACCTAGGTTTAAGTAGTTTGTAAGCTACGGACTTATGACCACGCAGTTTGGTCCAATAGATTTACAAACATTTTATTTTCTCTTATCTTGTCTTTGTGATCACTACACGAAATGTAAGTAGGCGGCAGCAAGATCGTACTACACTCAGCTTCAAATTTCGGCCCTCTAAACTTCCTCAATAGAAATTCTCGAAAACAACGTCGTCTTTCCTCCAGCGATTCCCAATTGAGTTGCCGGAGCATTTCCGTGACACTCGCGCCTTGGTCAAACCTACCAGTAACAAACCCAGCTGCTCGCCTCTGAACTGCTTCTATGTCTTCCTTTAAACTGACCTGCTGCGGGTCCCAAACACTAGAGCAATACTCAAGACGTGGTCTTAAAAAAGTTTTATAGCTTTATAGCATCGTCATACTAAATCCCACTGATTATGTACACAAATTCTTAGCCTTTTTTTATGACAACAAAATTCCTGAAATAACATACAATCCAACCAACAGATTCACAGCAAAGACCAAAAAAGCTATCAAAAGTTGTGATGCTTTATTTAATGACTATGAGAAAAGATCAAGCATTGTCCATGTACCCCAAAATTACGTACACAACCAAAGACCCACAAGCCTTTAATTCATATTCGACTAATAGTTAATTCAATAAACAGCCCTACATATCTTTTAAATAAAAAACTTGATAAGCTACTTCAACAATTTTACACATACAGTAAAACATACACAATCAAAAACTCAAGAACCCTAGCAAAAGATATTAAAGAGAAGCAAATCCCACCTAATGTTAAATTTCTCTCATTTGATGTCACCAATTTATACACCAATATACCAGTGCAAGAAACAATAAAACAAAATTTACTACAGTTCAGAAAAACATCAATTACTACAACACATGAAATTATACATCTCTTAGAAACGGCACTTTCTCAAAATTACTTTGAATTTAACAACAGAATATACACTCAGACAGACGGTGTAGCTATGGGAAATAGCATGGCAAGTACAATTGCAGACATCTTCCTCAACAGCTAGGAAGAAATATTCTTCACCTCAAAAGAACAGATACTGGATAAGATTATATAGTATTGTCGATATGTAGATGATACCCTTACGTTAATTGATGGTGATCACACAGTCATTAATAACATTCACCGGCTCTAAACAATTTACACCCTAAAATTCAATTCACCATGGAAACGGAAACAAACAATAGTATAAACTACTTGGACTTAACCATTATAAAAAATAATAATCAACTTCTATTTGACATCTATCGAAAACCTACAACATCAGACAACATAATTAACGCTAACTCATGTCATCCCAAGTCTCAAAAATGGCATACTTTCACTCCATGATCAACAGATTGCATAACCTCCCACTAGAAAAACATGCAATATAGAAAGAACTACATACACTTCAGTACATAGCCCACAGAAATAATTTCGACCCTAACATTGTCACAAAATTATACAATAAACACAAAACATCCAAATACAATACAATACACAATGAAATACGATTAACAAGAGCTACACTAACTAAACATAAAATTAAGTACATACCCACCGCCTATTTAGGACGAATCTCCAACAAAATTAATGCACTTTTTAAAGACACCAACATACAATTAGTATTCCGTACCACCAACAGCCTTAAGTTGAAACTCAAATCAAATAACGCAAATACTTCAATATACATTAACCCAGGTATATATAAGATCACATGCCAAGATTGTAACTGTTTTTACATAGGCCAAACTGGAAGAAATTTTAACATAAGATTTAAGGAACACATAAGAGATAGTGAAAATAACCAGTCAAGTTTCTTTCTCCACCTAAAAAATCACCATCACACTGTAAGCGAAATTGAGAATGCATTACAAGACCTACATAAAATTCCAAAAGGTCCTATTATGAGCGTTCTTGAGGAGCTTGAAATTTATACACATATGAAAAACCAAACCCAAGAACATCTGTATGAACAAACAGAGCTTAAACACCAACAATACATTAAAAACTTTATTGAAATTCTCATAAAAGAAAAAGCCTAAAATTACGAAGCCATTGAAAAACCAAAGATCGCCCTTATCAAAATCTCTAAGTCATTAATTAAAATAGCAACTTAGACAAATAATAACACTGCTATATCAACAAGCGAAAAATACGAAATTATAGCACCAAAAAATTTTAGAAATACGATAAAAGATTGCACATAGCATTACACAACAGCAACAACATCTACTTTTCGCCGATTTTACGACGTTTACATACGATATATTAATTGCAAAATCTGTGCACTTAAACGTAATGCAACAACCAGAGATCGCAACTACAACTGATAGCGATAAAAAGTTCATTTTTGTCAGCATCAAAATATAATATGTAAACATATATCATCTAAATGTCAAACGTAATTTAAAATATTTTAAAAATTTTATGACACCTGAAGACAGTCAGATTTGATGATATATGCACGTCATTCCATCTAGACGTAATAAAAAACCTTTTTTATTACTTTAAGAATAACTATGTAAAAATTATTACCTATATCTGCAGGTCACGTGAAAATGGCATTAATGCGCCGAAGCAGTCTGTTGTGACTTAATAAAAATATCTAAACTTAGCAGCAAATTGGAATTTCTTTAGTAAAATGTCATTATATGACCTTTATCATGCTGCAGGCCCCAAAGAGCAAAAACTTTTAACAACTACGTCATATGAAATTAAGGGACTAATCCTGCATTTTCTACGTTTAAAAATAAAGCTCACTAAAGTAATTGAAGGCATAAAATATAATAAGAGATGCCTTCGACATAAAATCATTCCTACACATGCCTACATCAAGATAACAGCAAAATCCAGTCTCGTATCAAGCGTCAAGAACTATGCAGCAAGACTATGGATCAAACGAGAGATACGAGAGCAGCTACAACGAAAAGAAGTTCTCAAACAAGAACTGTATGTAGAGCATTTACGTTTAAGCTACCATGTAACACCACTAATTTTTCATTATATTAACGAGTTAATTGATAGACGTGTATACCACATAAACATGCAAGTGCGATATACACATAACAAAAAAATTGATAATCTTATGCACATCCAACATAACCAAAATCACCAAATAGCAGAATATCATACGGATTTCCAGTTTTATCCAAGACTGAAAAACCTTACAAATATAGCATTTACAGAGACAGAATCCAATTTACTTGATAAGGGATTAAAATACAATGTAACACCAAAATTGCAAAATTCACCAAAAAAGAAATAATATCAACTGCTAAGGTAGCACTTGACATGTCAAATCTTACATTCAGGAAACAAAATGAAATTACTGTAAAAATAGCAAATATTATCAATGATGAGTTGCATAAAACACACAATAGTCAATCAACCTTAGAATAGCAGACACTTAGAAATATAAACAAAAAACTATTAGCAAATGATGCTATAGCCTTAAAAGCTGATAAAGGAAATAGCATCGTCATACTAAATCACACTGATTTGGTGATGACAACAAAATTACTGAAATAACATACAATCCAACCAACAGATTCACAGCAAAGACCAAAAACGCTATCAAAAGTTGTGATGCTTTGTTTAATGACTATGAGAAAAGATCATCCATTGTCATGAATCCATGTACCCCAAAATTACGTGCACAACCAAAGACCCACAAGCCTTTAATTACTATTCGACTAATAGTTAATTCAATAAACAACCCTATATATCTTTTTAATAAAAAACTTGATAAGCTACTTCAACAATTTTACACATACAGTAAAATATACACAATCAAAAACTCAAGAACCCTAGCAAAAGATATTAAAGAGAAGCAAATCCCACCTAATGTTAAATTTATGTCATTTGATATCACCAATTTATACACCAATATACCAGTACAAGAAACAATAAAACTTATCAAACAAAATTTACTACAGTTCAGAAAAACATCAATTACTATAGCACATGAAATTATACATCTCTTAGAAACGACACTTTCTCAAAATTACTTTGAATTTAACAACAGAATATACACACAGACAGACGGTGTAGCTATGGGAAATAGCATGACAAGTACAATTGCAGACATCTTCCGCAACAGCTTGGAAGAAAAATTCTTCATCTCAAAAAAACAGATACTGGATAAGATTATATATTATTGTCGATATGTAGATGATACCCTTACGTTAATTGATGGTGATCACACAGTTATTAATAACATTCACCAGGCTCTAAACAATTTACACCCTAAAATTCAATTCACCATGGAAACGGAACAAACAATAGTATAAACTACTTGGACTTAACCATTATAAAAAATAATAATCAACTTCTATTTGACATTTATCGAAAACCTACAACATCAGACAACATAATTAATGCTAACTCACGCCACCCCAAGTCTCAAAAAATGGCATACTTTCAATCCATGATCAACAGATTGCATAACCTCCCACTAGAAAAACATGCAATACAGAAATAATTTCATACACTTCAATACATAGCCCACAGAAATAATTTCGACCCTATCATTGTCACAAAATTATACAATAAACACAAAACATCAAAATACAATACAATACACAATCAAATACGATTAACAAGAGCTACACTAAATAAACAGAAAATTAAGTACATACCCACCGCCTATTTAGGACGAATCTCCAACAAAATGAATGCACTTTTTAAAGCCACCAACATAAAATTAGCATTCCGTACTACCTACAGCCTTAAGTTGAAACTCAGATCAAATAACTCAAATACATCAATATACACTAACCCAGGTATATATAAGATCACATGCCAAGTTTTTAACTGTTTTTACAACGTACTGCCTTCTATTACTTAGGAAGTCTTCCAGCCAGTTACAAATCTGTGAACCTATTCCATAAGCTCGTATCTTCTTTAGCAGTCTGCATTGTGGCACCGCGTCGAACGCCTTTTTGAAGTCGAGAAAAACTCAATCCGCCTGTTGCCCTTCATCCATGGCTCGCAAGATGTCATGTGAGAAAAGGGCAAGCTGAGTGTCACATGAACGATGTTTCCTAAAACCGTGCTGATTCATAGAAAGAAGCAATTCCGTTTGAAGAATATTTACTAATATAATGGTACCCGTCATTAATGACAGTTTGCCAAATATCTGGAAACGTTATATACCATTTGCTTGTTGTCCCGCATTGACTGCCCTATGACACTGATAATGTCATCTCTGTACTTGTACTGCAACTGTCGTAGTGGATGTTTTACTTTGGCAAAGAGGCCGTAATCACATGGACTCGTTTCAAGTGGGTACGTCGGATGTTCCAGAATTACGCACTGCCAGCGGTTTGGACGTTATTACCATCTCTTGGCCAAAGTGAAATGACCACTGCAAGGCATCAAGTTCAAAGAATGTTCAACTGTTTGTTAAGCTTAAGAGATTTAAGTACGGGGTCATAAATCCCTAAACTTACAAACTACTTATGAATTACCTTAAACTAAAGACGACACAAACATACATGCCCGAGGGGGGATTTGAACCCCAGACGGGGAACGGCCTCACACATATGAGCATAGCGCCTCAATGCTCTCGGCAGTCCGCCGCGGCAAGGTATCCGGTACAGCAGCAGAGATCGTATTATTCATGCCTCAGACCGGTGATTATTGGACATCAACATAAATTCACGGACCACTGGCGAATAAACCATATATTTTCGTGGGGGAAGGGGGGCAAGATTAATGTCAAGATAAGTAATTTTAAGTAGACACCCAATGAAATTTTTTTATCGTATTTGCTGACTACATTCAGAGGATAATTTGCAATAAATATCTTTTACTTTACTGAGATCAAGATTTTTTATTTATTTTTGACATTAAATCAAATAAATTTAACTAATTAAAAAAAAAATATGCACGAACTTCCCACCACTAACACCCCGCTCTCCTCACGAACACAGGAAAGGGTGACTCTCTACCATGGCCGGCCGCGGTGGCCGAGGGGACTGCGGCGCGCAAGTCATGGTCTGCACGCCCACTACAGTCGGGGGTTCGAATACCCCCCCTCGGGCATGGATATTTGTGCCGTCCTTATTGTTAGCTAGTTCATAAGTAGTTTGTATGTTTAGGGTCTAATGACCGCATAGTTAAGTCCCATAAGCTATACAAACATTTGAACATTTGAATCTCTACCACGAAGATGTTTTCACGCATCATTCATTAAACTAAACAAGATACCGTATATGACGCCTTCTATATGACGCCTTCAATCACTTGGCTAAAGGTCGTAAATAACGGGGACGATTACATCTATTGTATGTAAGTGCCTCTGCGAAAGTTATTTCAGACAAAAATTACATTTTTCATTAACTTTTTTCCAAGACTTGTATTAATATAAAAGTTTTTAAAAAGAGAGTAAGATCGCATGTAATTTAATATTACTTTTCCTGCATGAGTTGTACTTACAGTCGCGACATTCATGTACGAAATGTGTTACAGTTTGACAGCTGAAGTGACACTGGAGCGCCAAGCGGCGAGAAGTGGATACAAACAGACGTCGAAAGAGATATGTTTGCTTCTAGTTATTTTTCGACTGACAGGGATGTCAAAAAACATTCGGTATTTCTACATTTCCGAAGAGGTTTTGACATTGTACCTCAAAAGCGTTTTCTAATCCAATTGCGTGCTTATGGAATATCGCAACAGTTGTGCGATTGGATTTGTGATTTCCTGTCAGAAAGGACACAGTACGATGTAATTGACGGTAAGTCATCGAATAGAACAGAAGTGATATCTGGCGTCCCCTAAGGGAATGTTACATGTCCCTACTATTCATTATGTTTATAAACGATTTAGGAGACAATCTGAGCAGCTCGCTTAGACAGATCGCGGACGATGCTGTCATTTATCGGTTAATAGTCACCACAAGATCAAAAGCAAAAAATGTCGCAATGTTTGTGTAGCTTATGGGACTTAAATACGGGGTCATTATTCCCTAAACTTACAAATTACTTATGAACTAGCTAACAATAAGGACGGCACAAATATCCATGCCCGAGGGGGGATTCGGACCCCCGACCGTAGTGGCCGTGCAGACCGTGGACTGGAGCGCCTCAGTCCCCTCGGCCACCGCGACGGCGATCAAAAGCAACTGCAAAATGATTTAGATTGATTATCAATATGGTGCAAAAAATGCAATTGACCCTTAATAATGAGAAGTGTGAAGTCATCCACATGACCACTAAAAGAAATCCGTGAAACTTCAAATACACGATAAATCAGTCAAATCTACAGGCCGTCAATTCAAGTAAATAACTAGGAGTAACAATTACGAACAACTTAAATTGGAAGTAACACATAGATAACATTATAGGAAAAGCGAACCGAAGGCTACGTTGCGTTGACAGAACACTAAGAATATGCAACAGTTCTACCAAAGAAACTGCCTACAGCACACTTGTGCGTCCTATTTTGGAGTAGTGCTGCGCATTGTGGGATCCTCACTAAGTGGGACAGACAGTCGATTTAGAGAAAGTTAAGGGAAGGGCAGTTCGTTTTGTATTATCGCTATATAGAGGGGGAGGGGGAAATTGTCATGGAAATGATGCACGAGTTGGGGTGAAAATCTACATCATTAAAAGAAAGGCGTTATTGGTTGCGGCGAGATCTATTTGCGAAATTTTTTCACCAACTTTCTCTTCAGAATGTGAACATACATTGTTATCACCCACGCATAGAGAAACATGACCATCATAATAAAATAAAAGAAATCAGATCGAAAACAGGAAGATTTAGCTGTTTCTTTTACCCGCGAGCTATTAGAGAGTGGAAATATTGAGTACTATCATAAAAGTGGTTCGATGAACACTCTGCCATGCACTTCAATTTGATTTCAGAGTACCAATGTAGATGTAGAACGATGCTATTAATACAGTTTTTCGACCCATGGAATTCTATATTACCAAGAGGAATAAATTATTGTGATACCATGTAAACACATGTATTGACATAAGGTACAACTTATTAATGAAGAATTTGTAGCTTATTAAGTTGGAACAACTAGACACATATTTCGTTCGTGAGAAGCATACAGTTCCGTTGTTGTCCTTATAGTGATAGGTATTTTCTTTGTCAGGGACATTTTTATGGCCTAATCTTTCGCCTTTTGTTACACTTTTCTTGACTTCGTAATACACTAATGTTGTTGTGGTGTTCAGTCCGGAGACTGGTTTGATGCAGCTCTCCACCCTACTCTATCCTAAGCAAGCCTCTTCATTTCCTTATAAGACCTGCAACCTACAACCATTTGAATCTGCTTACTGTATTCATCTCTTAGTCTCCTTCTGCGATTTTTACCCCACACACTTTCCTCCCTTGCTAAATTTACGATTCCCTGATGTCTAAGAATGTGTCCTTCCAATCGATCCCTTCTTTTAGTTAAGGTATGCCAAAAATTCTTTTTCTCCTCAATTCTGTTCAGTTTCTCTTCATTAGTTACGCGATCCACCCACCTAATCTCCAGCAGTCTTCTAAAACACCACATTTCAAAAGCCTCTATCCTCTTCCTGTCCGCACTGTTTATCGTCCATGTTTCGCTCCCATACAAGGCAACACTCCACACAAATGACTTCCTTACACTTAAATTAAGATTCGATGTTAACAAATTTCTCGTCTTCAAAAACGCTTTTCTTCCATTGCCATTCTGCTTTTTATATCCTCTGTGTTATTTTACTGCCCAAGTAACAAAACTCATCTTCCACCTTTATTGTTTCGTTACCTAATCTAATTCCTTCAGCATCGCCAGTTTTTCTTACCCTGCCCTCCATTACCCTCTTTTTGCTCTTGTTAATGTTCATTTTATACGCACCTTTCAATACACTGTCCATTCCGTTCAACTTCTCTTCTGGGTCTTTTGCTGTCTCTGAGAGAATTACAATGTCATCGGCAAAACGCAGTGTTTTTATTTCTTCATCCTGAACTTTAATTCCTTCTCCAAATATCTCTTTACTTTCCTTTATAGCTTGCTCAATGTACAAATTGAATAGCATTGGAGAAAGGCTACAACCCTGTCTTAGTCTCTTCCCCAACCTCTGTATCCTTTTCATGCCCTTCAACCACTGTCTGGTATTTGTACAAGTTGTAAATAACCTTCCGTTCCCTATATTTTACTCCTGCTGATTTCAGAATTTGAAAGAGTGTATACATTGATATTTTTGTAAATGTAGTTTTCCTTCAGAAGTGAGTGTGTTGAATTTCGTTGTCGTTTGTGCGTCAGATATACCAACAATGCAAGATTAAAAAACAACAGCAATAATTCAATTCCCTGACACATGCATTGTCTCAGTATATCGAAGATATTGAATATAAGGAGAGGTATTGTATTAAAATTTGTGTGGTGGCCGGAAATCTAACTTTAATATTCAATTCCTCGTTTATGTTATACAACTGAGGAGGATCCACACCAGGCAAGAACTCTTACGGAAATCTGACAAATGTCGGAAGTAATGTGTAAAATGGGTAAACGTACAAAATTTAGGACTGGTGGAAGGCGTGCTGGTTTGGTGCGTAATGTCATTGTGATCAATGTATCAAGTGGCGTAGCGGTCAGCGGAACTGTCTAACACGCAGGAGAACTGGGTTTGAGCGTCTCTACTGACCACGTTGTCAATGGTGCATTAAACCCCATCATTCCTTCCTTATTACTTCTAGATTCGAATTCCAAGTGTTCAAATGTTTGTCAAGCTTATGGGACTTACAAACTCCTTATTAACCACCTTATACTAATGGCGGCACAAACATCCATGTCCAAGCCCCCCACCCCCCCCCCCCCCCCCCGCGCATCGAAGCATAGCGCCTCAAAGCGCTCCGCCTCTGCGATTCGAATTCCAGCCTGTACAAATTTCCCCATCGATCTAATTCGCTGGCAGCCAATGTCATCTTTCCCTTCGTGAATTGCGGAAATGGTTTTATTGTTTTATTATCGCGTTTATATGGTTTCCCTTTATCTACAGGGTGATGAGTAATTTGTCACGTTCAATAATCTAGCCAATTCTCGCACCAGTTGTCAGTTATATAAAATTGTCAGAACGACATGTTTTGGAACCAACATTATCCTATTCACAAGTCTTAAAAGAAACAAGGAAATAACGTAAAATACGACTTTAAAAGTAAGTGGCGTTCTTTAAAAGCGCGTTAACTCCATTCCGCTGACTCCCGAAAACAGGAAAGAAGAACTGCGAACTCTCCGGCAAATAGCAGTAGAAAATGGCTATGATGTAGGCTTAATAGAAAGTAGAAAATGGCTATGATGTAGGTTTAATTGAAAGATAAGGCAATAAGGCATAAAAAGAAAGAAACTGAGAAAGCCGCACTGAAATTTAGAGTCGTGCCATTTTGGTGTACCATCTCGTAAACTCGCGAGATTATTTAACAAAGAGGGTGCAAAAACAGCCTTTAGAACTGACAATAGATTAGAACAGACTTTGAAACATAAATCGACATAGGGGAGAATTGAGTGGGCTAAGCCGGAATGTACGAAATCAGTTGTCCAGATTGCGACCTGAAGTATATGGGGCAAACCGGGAGAAAAACTCAAATTCAATGAGCACAACAGTGGGAATGAGTCATCGAAGGTGACTAAGACACGTGAAGGAAGATCGACACTCCTTGATGAACATCAATCATAGCATGAAACTATTACACTACGAAGATAAAGGATGGTTTCTCTCTAATTTAGAAGAGATAGAGTATTCTGCGCACAAAAGAAAGATTCGAACAACGTATTAAATGAAAAGACTGAACTGTCCAAAGGGCGTTTTTGGGCCCATTTTAGTATCATCTTCCCGGAGAAATAGCAAAAATTATATGGCAATTATAGATCTTCAGCTATGCAGTCGTATTTCAGACCTTTTTAGCGCCTTCTTATATAATTTTCTTGGAACACACTTGGCCCATTCCGTGGCAGTTACGCTGTCACTCATCTTCGACTTGTAGCTGCTCATAGATTATCGCTGAACAACAGTGCAGCTAGCCGACAGTTAGTAGTGTTTCTTCGCTGCGGCGGAATAGCCGAACGCATTGAGGCGTTATGCTCCGAAGGCCGTTCCCCGTCGACGGTCCGAATCCTCCTCGGACACGGATGTTTGTGTTGTCTTTAGTATTGGTTTATAACAAGTTTGTAAGTTTAGGGTCTGATGACCCCAGAGTTAAGACCCATAAGCTTAACAAACACTTGAACATAGTGGTTCTTCAAACCGATATATCATATTATTGCTTGACAATGCACCGATGCTGCATATATTTTAAGATGGACGATGAATAATGACTGATTGATTTTAATATTTAGGTGAGTTATTCTATCGTGTGTTCGCATCTTAATTTTTAAGTCGTATTTTACGTTCTCTCCTTGCTTCTTGTAGGACTTGAGAATGAGATAATGTTGGTCCAGAAACATGTCGTTTTGCAAATTTTATGTAACTGACAATTGGTTGCGAGAATTGGCTAGATACATAGTACAGATGTGTGATGGCGTCAAAACGTTCACTTACTCCTTAATGAAATTTGTCATAAATAATACATCCCATTTCCCAAAGAGCTCAGTTCATACGTATAATACTAGGAATAAAAATGATCTACACAAAGACTTAAAAGTACTTACTTTAGTTAAAAAAGGGGTCCACTACTCGGGAACACACATTTTCAATAATTTACCATCAAGTATAAACAATTTAGCTACAAATAAAGATTAGTTTAAGAGGAACCTAAAAGACTTTCTAGTGGCCAACTCCTTCTACTCCCTTAGTGAATTTCTAAATTGTACCAAATGATGCTTGTATCGGTACTCATACTATATTAGTATTATTATATTATCTGCTGAAAAAACTTACAAATGTATGTATCTGTATTTATATTATTAGTATTATCTATTATTGATCTATTATTCAGCTTGTAAATTTTGTTTCTTGACATGTTCCACATCCTCGAGGATCTCCTCAACATGGATCTACGAAACGAAAACTAATCTAATCTAAATACTGTAGGTATTGCATTCTACAGAAATTCCAGAAGTTCTACATTCAATGATTTGGCAGGACGTGTATCGAACAACTAAGCTTCGCGTTGTTGGGTTAATATACGTTAATGTCACGCCTTCTAGTGTTTATTACCAAAGTTTTGTTCTTCGAATGGAAAAGACATTCTTCAGTAAATATCGATACATTATAAGAGATCGTAAATCATACCTTCGAAGATACATTGGAAACTAGCGATTAACAGTGGTAATGAAAAATTTTAGTTACTGTCAATTTTTATTGCGCTATGTAGGGATACGTTGCTCACTGTAAAAACTACGTTACAAACCAGTATAGAAGATGTTATCCGCACTCACACGATATCGTACTGGGAACTGTAGCATGCTGGTCGTTTCGAGCGGTACTACCGCAGTCAGTATTAGAGCTGGCTACTGGTTGGAAACAATGAATCGATACGCGCAACTCTCTGAGTGTTTCCAAACTGCCCTGTTTCACTGTTTCCAAACAGCTGTGTTCCATTCCGCTCTGTTTAGGATCACATTCGCAGTTAGCACAGAAACTGTACCGTCCGGTCGTTTTCACTGTTTCAAAACAGGTACTTTTCGGTCCACTAATTCCGGAAGGCGGAACAGACCAGTTGCATCGAAGCAGTGGAGTTTCTTTCTGTCGAAGCTCAGCACAGATTCACAGATGCCTATTTAACTGTTGACTAACGTGACCCTTGGCTGAATAGCAGTGTGCATAAAGGTGCCCAGCTGTGGAGCGTGAGGCAGTTCGCCGTCGCGGGTTCTAGTCCTACCTCGGGCAACAGTGGTTGTGTTGTCCTTAGCATGAGTTTCTTTAAGTTAGTATAGGTATTTTTTAAGCGTAGGACTAATGGCCAACGTAGTTAAGTCCATTAGATATACAAACATTAAAACTAACGCGACTTCCGCAGCTAAAAATAAAAAAATAAAAAATAAAAAAAAATAAAAAATAAAAATAAAAATAAAAAATAAAAAACAACTCTTACGTGACTACCGTAGCCCTATTCTGAAATGATGTAATGTCTGGTTTATAAACGAAAACACGCAATAAAATTTGCATTCAAATAATAAAATCATTATATAAATACGCTAACATGAAAATTGTGGTACAGATTACTAATTTATTCGTACAAGAAGGCCAATGAAAGTTACATAATTCGAAAGATTGTTTGTCGTAGATTTCACGAATATAAATATTACGTGTGCATTTAGCCATTAAAAGTGGTAAAAGGAAGTAGAAATTTTCCTATCTACAGCTTGGATCAAGTTCTACATTCTCCGACAATCAGCTCACTTGAGCAAAGACGCTGTAATGCAGCGCATCTGCAGTATTAAAATAACGTATTAAAGTAAGTGAATATCGAAACATGGAGTGTTCCCAACTCACTTTCTTGTGCTGTTCAAATGCTTCATTTTCTAAGTGATTAAGAGTGGTTAAAGGAAATGGATGTTTTCATATTAATGCCGATATAAAGGATGATGCGCCGGGAGAGGCATCTAGCGGTGCTCGGGTGGAACTACGAAGTCGAGAATGCCGATATAAATGATTATGCGCCGGGATAGGCATGTAGCGGTGCACGGGTGACACGAAGTCGACATGTTGTCAGCTCTGAAATTCTGAATATCGTAGTATCGAAATAACATTATTTCTTGGCGTTGCATAAATATACGAACACCTAAATTGTAGTTCCATTTCAAATATTAGGCTAATGAAAGTTATATAATTCGAAAATGACACGAGAAGTATATACTTCCGTTTTTATTTCTTGTTATTGTCTCAGGCATTTTCCTTAACACGTAAAAGATACCGCTTCATACCTCCCAGTGCCTGTTAAATTTTACCAAATATGGCGGCCTCCTATGGTAATGTTGGCAACAGATGCTGAATAGTGAGAATCCTGTGAGTCTTCATTTTAGCCAATCGCTTGACAACGCTGATGTTTTGTCATGGAATCTTCGCTTTACGAGGGCAATTACTTTTACTGAGCGGACGAGGGTTCATACAAGAACCTGTCAACCATAAACAGGAACAGCATTATTTGTTTACTTCATGGTCTGTACGATACACTAATCGAGTCATTCTATGTAGTTCGAACAAATGGGCAAAGATTTTCTATCATGTTGTTGATGATGCCGACATAATCACACGAGGCCGCCGACATGATACGTAAGATTTTACTCCCAGTGACCATTGTAAACACAATTGGTCGATTTTCGACCAAAGGCAATAGTAGTAGTTATAAATATCCAGTAAATTTCATTATTAAGCAATTATTGTGCCATCGCGGGAGCACAGCACAATATTCCTTTAGGAGGACTACGAATGACGTATTGAGTCCCTGCACGTCGAATCGCTCCTCTTTGGCGGACGAAAGGAGGACCAACCTGTGGGACCAAACTGTTGACGTCATCGATCTCTAGACTTACAAACTACTTTAACTAAACTAACTGATGCTACGAACAACACACACACCCATGGCCGAGGGAGGACTCCAACTTCCGATGAGGAGCGGCCGCGCAATCCGTAGGATGGCGCATTAGACCGCACTACCATTCCCGCGCAGTGGAGGTACAGCATGTCTTTTGTCACCATATTGCCGAACTGCACTCTCAGCACAGTGCTTGTCGAGCCCGGTGGTCCTGGAGTAAGACGCTAGACTTGAAACCAAGGGTCGCGGGTCTGAAACCTGGTCGGACCTCGGATTTTTTCAGTCTGCACTTTAACCCATCCTTCACCTTTCAACGATGTGAGAAGTCGCCAGGAACGACACGTGGTTCGAATTCCACGTTAAGCTGTAGGTCCCCTTTCCCCGGTTGGATAACTGGGGTAGGCTAGGGACACGCAAGTCGCCGAAGTGTCGTCGAAAGACTTGCACCAGGCCAATGAGCCACACGAAATTATTACTATAGCACAGTGTATCACGGACGTCACAGCCACGCTAGCAAAAAGGCTGGCTGCTCATTTACAGGCCCGCACGATAGGCGGTCGCAGTTCGACTAGTCAGTTATTGACTGCAGGTCGCTTGTGGAAAACAGGCTGCAGCCGTGGCTACCAGATCCAGCACTTCTCACTTTACTTTTAGCAGGGACGTAATGGTGGTGTTGTGGCTCTGTGAAGGCGACCTGAAACCAGACTACAGATCTGTCGACAGTTGTAGTAACATGCTGATGTTGGTCAATGTGATACTAACAGGAAAATGTAAACAACATACCGGTAAATCTTCATTTCTTCCAGGAGAATAGCAAATGTTCTTGAGAAGCAGGAATGAGAACGTTTTGTATGCTCTTTACTTAGGACAGACTCGTAGGACATTTGAAACACGATATAAAGAACACAAACGAAACTAACGATGAGAAACTAACCATGAGATCCAAACATAATTATTATAAGCAAAAAAATTTGTTAGATCGTCGAGATGAATCTTCACCGTGGAAGTACCGAGCGACCGATGTTGTTTTCATTCCATCGATGTTTCGATGTTTCAGAAATTGTAATATCGATATAACAACATCGATGTTTTCCCACTAAAAATCTATATTTATTGAACATCGACCATTCCTACAACAACGTTTCACACTGGATATACATTATTTCCCTATTTTGAAAATATGGTTCGAATTGTTGTTATTCTGAATGATTACAACGTTCAAATCGCGTTTCCGATCTGTTATTTTTCTGAAATTAAAGAATAACGTTGATTAATTATATATTTTCCACGACGTTTCAGAGTTCAATGAATGAAATAAATCGCAATTTGCGGTTATGGCTTCACTGTACTAGGTTTAGATGGAATACCAAAGTGCGACGAATAAAAATTTGTGAGTGGCCGGGATTCAAACGCGGGACGTCCTACTGAGTAGACAAACGCGTTGACCACTCCGCCACCGAGGACACAGTGACCAGCCCCACTGCAGAGGACTCTTCCCTGCACGTCTCCCGCCACACCCAAATCTGCGAGCATTACAGAACAAATAAGCTGTGGTATAGGAAAGAGACACCGAGGCGAATAGAGATTTGATTGTGGCGGGAGACGTGCAGGGAAGAGTCCTCCGCAGTCGGGCTGGTCACTGTGTCCTCGGTGGCGGAGTGGTCAACGAATCTGCCTAGTAAGCAGGAGATCCCAGGTTCGAAACCCGGATGGGGCCCAAATTTTCATTCGCCGCACTCTGGTATTCCATCTAAACCTAGTACAGTGAAGCCATAACTGATCGCAAATTGCGATTTACGAGGCGCGTCCAGAAAGTAAGTTCCGTTTCCATTTATCTCCGCTGCAGCGCTGCGATTGCAGTTCCGCACATGCGCTGTAGACGATGTGTATCAAGGAGAAGAACGTTTGCCATTTGGAGTTCGCTGTTAGTTACGTACGCTTTGTCGTTTGAAATGTCGGCGTTGATTGAAAATCCCGCCACCTGTGAAATCAAGTCGGTGATTCGGTTTCTGAATGCGAGGAAAGTGGAACCAAGTGAAATTTATCGGCAAATTTGCCATGTTTACGGACCAAATGCGATGAGTGATTCGATGGTGAAAAGATGGGTCCGACAGTTCAATGGCGGGCGTAGTGATGTGCACGATGGAGAACGAAGTGGGCGTCCACCTTTGGTTACAGAAGAACTCTCATCTGTTCTTACATCTCAAGTCTTTCCTTGGCGATCATCACTTCACCAATGACGACGGGCTGAAAGAAACTGTTTCCAACTGGTTGAAGTCACAGGCGGCAGATTTCTATGAAGAAGGTATACAAAACCTGGTGCCGCGCTATGACGCCTGCAAAATTTCGGCAGTTATGTGGAAAAGTAGTTTAAGAGTTGTAGAATTTTGTGCAAATAAATATTTCTTCTGTATCTGTTTACAATTTCATTTTATTACCAACCAAAAGTTGAGTCGTACGGCATGAATGGCTGGCAGATCACGAACGGCAGGTTCAGACGCTTAACTGGAAAGGTTTTCCCTATCCTTCGCGCCCGCAGGCAGCTTTCCTTCTCGAAGTGTGAGAATTGTGTGCGGCAGAGTCTATGTTAAGTGTAGATGACTGTAATGGGTACGTGTGTAGCGCAGTGTGTTTGTTCGTGTTGGAGATAATGGGAGAAGGGAGAGAAACCCAGTGGCGCCACATAGCTTACTCCTCTCGAAAAGTACGAAGGGGTCCGCCGAGATTAACGTTCCCTTTTAACGACTGGATCACCAGTGTTCCATGCGTCACTCGCTCAGACACTGAGGAAAGGTTCGGAATTTAATCCAGGACATTGGTGCAAGGATTGGTGATGAGGGACTTTGCATCACCACCCCTATCCCTTTCCCCTCTGCCGTAACAGCCAACAGTGCATGGCGTACCGGAACGGTTACCTGTCCAAGTAGCGGCCACGCTCGACGGTGCTGAACTTCGATGATCTGGCGGGAACCAGTGTACCCATCGCGGCGCGACCGTTGCTTGTCCTTAGGTTAGTTTAAGTTGTTTGTAAGCCCAAGGAGTGAAATCCAAAAGTAGTTAAGTCCCATAGATTTGCAAACATTAGAAAAATATAAGGTGTTGCAACCGAGTACAGTGTTAGTAACGTGCTGCCTGACGGTGTCGCATTAATTATCTAGAACAGCGATACCAAATTGAAGAAGCATATCAGGACAGACGTGTGGAAGGCCGGATGGTGGGCTTCGGTTTATTGGGAGAATTTTGGGAAGTTGTGATTCGTCTGTAGAGGAGGGTTTGTGTAGGAACTATCGGGCCCTGGAGTTTCATTGTGCTTTAGGATTTGAGGTGGTTTTCAACACCACTATTAGTCATTACAATGTGAGCCATCACCATTTCTTTATGTTCCTATGTAAATGATTGAAAGTTTCCGTCTAGTCAAAGAGTATCTCTCTCTCTCTCTCTCTCTCTCTCTCTCTCTCTCTCTCTCTCTCTCTTATTTTTATTTATTTATTTATTACCATTGATAGAGTTCACGAACTATAAAAACTTTAGTAAGGGAGTTGTTCTCTGATAATACTTCAGACTTTATTAAAAGTTAACACGCACTGCGTTCCGATTGCCATCCGTCTTCTGATACACATTTTCCGATCTTCATGCTGTGATTAGCCTTGTTCCTGTTTTGTAAATCTATCGGACCAGACTGCGTTCTCATCAGTCCGTAGCTTACAAACTACTTAAACTAAGGTAAACTAACCTAAGGATAAACACACACACCCGTGCCCCAGGCTCGAACCTCCGACGGCGAGCAACCGCGCGCTCCGCAACGAGGCGCCTCGGATACTCCACCGCGGTATGACGTTAGTCATTTGCAGTGAAAAATAATATAGTATGTACAGTTTTAGTGCCGTTTGCGGTGCTAATAACAGTACACGTTATTACAGTAGCCATTCATTGGAAAATCCTTTCCGAAATCATATCCTGGCTGCGTCTATGCTCGTTGGGCAATTGGCGGAATGCGTGCTCGCAGCTCCTGAAGTGCGGGCAGCGGTTGCTGACGTCAGCAAGATGGCGGCTTGCGCGCATTGAGACGTATTACGGCAGGTCCTCAGCTGCCACGCGGGCCCCCAGCAATTAATCAGTCGCCGAGATTAGCCCCTGTGGTTTTTGTGGCCGCGCCCATGTGAAACACGTCCCCGCTCCCGCTATTCAGCAAGCATTCCGGGCGACAGTGCGAGGTAGTAAATAGGCCGCATTTATCACGCACTCTTATGTGCTCGTCTCGTCTCGCCCTTTTATTTTATTTACTTTTTCTCTCTCTCTCTCTCTCGCTCCCCTAGGTCCATGTGCGGCGGCGCGTCGCCCGCGCGCGGCCACTACATTTACCGGCCTGTTTATTATTTTTTTAAGGCTCGCTCCGGGCCACCGCGGGCCTTTGTGGCGGCCTAAGCGATGCGATCTTTTAGCAGCGCGGGGAGTCGGCGGCGCGCCGCTGTAATGGAGGGGTGATACCATTAATTTGGCCGCGCGCCTTTCTCTATGTGGGTCGCTTAGTGTCACGCGCACAAAGGCGCGAGTGACCGCACGGCCGCGGCGATAAGCCGAGCCGGCAACCGACTCGGCGCGCCACCGACTACCTGCCACCGCGCAACAATGGGACTCCACGCCACACGTGACCGGCCGCGCAGCGGCCGCTATGGGGCCCAGCACTCGCCACACTGCTTTTTGCTCTCGCGGCGTCGCTACTGTGCTTTCAACTGTCGACTTTTGCGGACGCGTGTAGAGCCCTGTGAGAACTGTTTGCATTGGGGACTGTCAGAGACCTATATGAACAACATACTCTGGCCAAGGCGCCGACACATTTGACGTCGATTGAAAACGTACCCTACGTCGTCAGCAGAACTTCAGCCAATGATAGAGCGTTTTCGATCACGCGACTTAATCGGCAACTTAATCAATTTTGAAATACGAGGCGCGTCCAGAAAGTCATGGATGAAGGGCAACAGGCGGATTGTGCTTTTTCTCGACTTCAAAAAGGCGTTCGACGCGGTGCCACACTGCAGACTGCTAACGAAGATACGAATAGTTTCACAGATTTCAAATGTTCAAATGTTTGTAAATCTTATGGGACTTAACTACGGGGTCATTAGTCCCTAAACTTTCAAACTACTTATGAACTACTTACGAACTAGGACGGCACAAATATCCATGCCCGAGGGGGGATTCGAACCCCCGACCGTAGTGGCCATGCAGACCGTGATTGAAGCGCGTCAGTCCCCTCGGCCACCGCGGCCGGCTTCACAGATTTGTGACTGGCTGGAGGACTTCCTAAGTAATAGAACGCAGCACTTTGTTCTCGACGGCGAGTGTTCATCAGAGACGAGTGTATCGTCAGGCGTGCCCCCGGGGAGTGTAATAGGAGCGCTATTATTTTCTATATAAATGATCTGATTGACAGATTAACTTGTAATTTGTGGCTGTTTGCTGATGATGCTGTGGTGTATGGGAGGGTGTCGTCTTTAGCTGACTGTAATAACATACAGGATGACCTAGACAGCCGGCCGAGGTGGCCGAGGGGACTAAGGCGCTCCAATCACGGTCCGCACGGCCACTACGGTCGGGGGTTCAAATCCCCCCTCGGGCATGGATATTTGTACCGTCCTAGTTCGTAAGTAGTTCATAAGTAGCTTGTAAGTTTAGGGACTGATAACCCCGTAGTTAAGTCCCATAGACTATACAAACATTTGAATTTTTATTTTGACCTAGACAAAATTTCTAGTTGGTACGAAGAATGGCAGCTAGGTCTCAATGTAGAAAAATGTAAGGTGATGCGCATGAGTAGGTAAAACAACCCCATAATGTTCGAATACAGCATTAGTAGTGAGCTCCTTGATGCTTTCGCGTCGTTCAAATATCTAGGCGTAACATTGCAGAGCGATATGAAATGGAACGAACATGTAAGGACAGTTGTGAGTAAGGCGGACAGTCGACTTCGGTTTATTCGGAGAATTTTGGGAAGACGTACTTCATCTGTAAAGGAGACCGCGTATAAAACGCTTGTACGACCACGTCTTGAGTATTGCTCAAGTGTTTGGGACCCGCAGCAGATCAGCTTAAATGAAAACATAGAAACAGTTCAAAGGTGAGCAGCTAGGTTTGTTATTGGTAGATTCGACCAATGCGCGAGTGTCACGGAAATGCTCCGGCAACTCAGTTGGGGATTGCTGGAGGAAAGACGACGTTCTTTTCGTCAATTTCTGTTGAGGAAATTTAGAGGGCCGGAATTTGAAGCTGAGTGTAGTACGATCTTGCTGCCGCCTACTTACATTTCGCGCAGTGATCACCAAGACATGAGAAATTAGGGCTCGTACGGAGGCATATAGGCGTTCTTTTTTTCCTCGTTCTATTTGGTAGTGGAATGGGAAAAGAAATACCTAGTAGTGGTACAGTTACTCTCCGCCACGCACCTTACGGTGGATTGCTAAGTATCTATGTAGATGTATTGACAAAAACCACACACCCATGCCCGAGGGAGGACTCGAACCTCCGACTGCGAGAAATCGCGCGCTCCGCAGCGAGGTACCTTAGAATGCTCGGCCACACTACTGCGGCTTGGTTCAAGTCACGCTGCATCCTACCACAGTCATTCAATAACGACAACATCCTGTACATCACAGCATCATCAGCAAACAGCCACAGATGGCAACTCACTCTTTCCGTCAGATCATCTAGTCCTATCCCACTTCTTTGGGGCACTCCTGACGGTACACTAGTCCCTGATGTACACTCGCCATTGATGACAACGTACTGGGGTCTGTTACTTAAGTAGCCTTCCAACCTCTCAAATATTTGGTGGGTACCTATTTCATATCCTCGTACGTTCGTTAGCAGTCTATAGTGCAGTAACGTTGCAAACGTATTTCGACAATAGAGAAACGTGTAGTCTGTCTTTTCTCCTTCACCCATAGGTCTCAATGTGTCATGAGAGAAATCGGCAAGGTGGGCAAACTTCTAAAATTCTGCATTTTGTAATTTTAATTTAGTATATATTTACAATTAAAATTTTTTATCTGTTTACGCATTTCAGTGACTCGCGGTAATGTTATTTTCTAAAGAACTAGCGATAGGCACTTTTAATGGGTTTTTATAAATTGTCCTCCTTCCAGTTGAGTATCACATTAGAAAAGTGTACATAAAGGAACTTTTGTCATGAGCATAAAAACTTTGCTCAGATAGGCTGCTGAAAACTCATTTTAAGCCTTCACATCTTTTAACGCATCATTCAATGCATTCTAAGCTTCTAAATCCGTTGTCACTGCCAATAAAATTTTTTTAGGTTTATGAGCGCATTTTAAACTTATTACATTGCCCAACGTTTAGAACACTATTGCAAGTAACCGACCACAGTAGTGCAAGTTTGTGTGCCAACTAGCTTTGCCGGTGACAAGGAGACGGAAGAAATTTATGAGGTGGTGTAGAAAATTATTCAGACAGTTAAAGGAGAAGATAACTTGATAAGTGGAATTCGGTAGTGGAAAAGGAAGGGAAGGGAGAGTAATAGGTGAATATAGACTGCGGAAAAGGAATGAAAGAGGAAGCCGCCTGGTATAATTTTGTGCAGAGCACAATTTACTAATAAGAAACATTTGGTTTAAGAACCACGAAAAACGATTGTATGCGTGAAAGAGGCCAGGAATCAACGTAACCCTAATATACATGAGATTTACCAACCGTAAATTTGAAGTCTACAATGCCTGTCCACATATTTCATGTATATTACGGTTAAAGCATGGGCCAGGTGTTCGAAAACGCACTGAATAAGAGATGGAAACTAGTCACGTTCTGACCAATAAATGTGAAAAACCAGTATCATATTTTAAAGACAATACAGTTACATCAGACACTTTATGGGAAACAGATACATAAATTGTTGAGCTATTTTTTCACATCACAAAAAATGGAGATACTTGTTATACTGAGGGATCGAATTTCTGTTCATCTGTCGCAGAAGTATGCTGGCAATGATTGTCAGGACTTCGTCTTTGTCAAAATGCTGGCTGGAGAACATGAATTTCTTGAAGTCCAAGATGGGATGCCTACTGCAGGTGTTGTGCTGTCCATGACAATGCTTAGAGCACAGCAACTGTTCTGCAGTATTTCGGCTGGAAGCTGTTTGACCATCCAGTTAATCTTGTTCACAGAGGTTTCCATCTTTCCTTGCACACCCAGAAATTCCTGTCGTCCGGCCAGCCTTTTGAAAAAAGACGAAGAGCTGATGACGACTCACACACTCTGTTGCATTCACAGGCGACAAGAATACAAAGTTTGATACCACGATATGTCAAGTGTCACAGTTGTTTTGGAGACCACAATATAAAATAGCTCAAACTTTGCTACACCTGTTACCAATAAACTTTTTTTAATGTCACTATGCTTTCTTTGGAAAGAAAAGCGAAACTTGCTTCAAGAATGTACCTGTTACCATCAAGTTCACTGCTGCCCATAGAAAGTGCAAAACCAAGATCGAATGGAGATAGAATAGCCAGATTACACATTGGAGAAGGTGACTGGATTAGAAATACAGCTCCAATCCAAGTGAGGAGGATGGCGAAGCCAGTAGTGAGAGCTGCTGCCATAGCTGGCTATGCCCGCTGCCATACGCCCGGGTAGTCAATAAAAAAGGCTCTTGGAGCATAGCAGTGGATACAGCTTCCAACATATTTCTAAAGCTGATTTGATATAGCAGCGAGTGTTGTGTCCTTGGAAGGTTGTTCCGCAGCCATCGACCACACGTTTCCGATAGGCGAGAAAAAGGAGGCAGAGGTTACAGTGCAATCCGGTGGGCGGCGAAGAAGTATTGAAAACAGCTTTACTTGATAGCGAACTACTTTGTAATGTGGGTGTCGATAAGCTCCAAAGGCAGCACAACAGCCTCCAACATTTCAGAGGTTTAACGCTGGCTGGTTACTGTACCGAAAATACATACTAGCAGGGGGCGGGAGCTCAATTCAGTAGTACACTACTTTAAACGGTATAGCTGATGCAGGACCAAAATGGTGATGCATAAGGGAACAGTTCAATACCCCTCATTAGCATAACTGGACACCGTTAATCAAAAGTTAACTTAGTTAAACATTAACCCGTTACTAAAAAGTTAGCTTCGTTAAAAATTAGTGTTACTCTGCTGACAGTTTAACGGAAGTTAACGTTACTTGTTAACTCATAACAGTATTGTGCAGCCACGAAAAATTGCCTTCAGCCTCCGAATTTATACATTCATGTTGTTATATTATTGAAATCAGCAATTAAAAAAGAATTTTAAAAAAGTATTACCCTACCTGATGTTTAAGAAAAATGTTTTGATACGGAAGTTTAAATAGGGCTTGGAGTATAGATAAAACCTAGTATTACTCGGCCACTCTATCGTGGCAGTTGGTCGTGAGCGTACATACTAAAAGTGTAAAATAGCCTCCGTAAGAGTCATTTGATTTAGGGGAAAAGTCTTTTGTTCTGAAGGCACAATTTACAGTTGAAAAGTATTTGTTCCCCCCATCTAGATATAAAATCAACAAAATCACTTACATGTGGCCACAGGTAATTGTCAACTGTGAAGCAAATGTTCAAACGTTTGTTACGTTTAAGGGACTTACCAACGGGGTCAACAGTCCCTAAACTTACAAACTACTTATGAACTAACTTGCACTAAAGACAGTACAAACATCCATGCCCGAGGGGGGATTCGAACCCCCGACAGGGAACGGCCACCGGCTGCGGTGGCCAAGCATTCTGCGGCGCGCCAGCCACGTTCTGCACGGCCACTATGGTCGGGGTTTCGAATCCCAACTCGGTTATGGATATTTGTGCCGTCATTAGTATTAGCTAGTTAATAGGTATTTTGTAAGTTTAGTGACTGATATCCTCGTAGTTAAGTCCCATAAACTCTACATATATTTGAACATTTTTGATTTGGGAACGGCCTCGCGCATCACACACAAATCTTCTCCGACACTTATACTTGCATTGGCAAAAGGTGCACTTAACGCGCAGTTAAAAAGCAATAACCTACTGTTCAAAATGTTCAAATGTTTGTAAAGCTTATGGGACCTAACTACGGGGTCATCAGTCCCTAAACTTACAAACTTCTTATGAACTACTTACGAACTAGGACGGCACAAATATCCATGCCCGAGGGGGGATTCGAACCCCCGACCGTAGGGGCCGTGCAGACCGTGACTGAAGCGCCTCAGTCCCCTCGGCCAGCGCGGCCGGCCCAATAACCTACTGCCAGCGAGTACAGACCACTGACACGGGACGTTAAACTTCCTTTCTTTCTTGACTCAGGTAGCGCAGGTATACGCAGAGTCGTGGTTTTCCCTCAGTTGGAGCAGGCTTACGCTAAGTTGTGGGTTTGCTTGGGCCCGCATCTCCGCTGTTCGGGTCTTGATGTCACCATTCAGAAGATCAACCGCGCGCGATTCCAGGGAGTAATTCAATTCATAGGAAGGGTGCAGACGCATACAGAAGAGACCTGCGCTAAAATGAGCAGTTTGTATTAAGAAGTGGGTACAAAAGTAACTAATTAACGGACTTAGCTACGGAAAATTAACGGAAGTTAGAGTCCGTTTATGTTTCTTAGAATTAACTTAAAACTTAATCCGTTACTCAAAAAGTTAACTTTGTTAATTAACGACTTACGGATTAATGCACTTGTGCCCAGCTCTGCTCATTAGGTGCCTCCTGATGCTAATGAGACCATCGTGTTGCAGCAGGTAGAACTGGTATTAGCATACAATTGTCTTATAGATGAATTCCTACTTAGTACTCATAATCGGTACACTGAGCATATAGCGTTACATTTCTCAAGTGTTGGTGCGTATTGCCCTTCCGCACCTTCAGAGCTTGCCCCGCGACGGCCACATTGCAACAGGATAGAGCGCGTGCACACGTAGCACAAAATCTTCAAGACTTGAAACCGCCTTGCGGATTGAAACTGTGTATCGGAACCGGGATTCGAACCTGGCGCATTTGCCTTTCACAAGGAAGCACTCTACTCGTTCAAGACTTCCTCTTCGCCTATCGTCTCAGATTACTCCCTGTTGAATCACCATAGGCGACATACCAACCCATACGGAACGGCCACGTGATCTAAGGTGTCATGCTACGGACTGGGTGGCTGTTCCTGCTAGAGGTTTGAATCCTCTCTCGGGCATTCGTGTGTGTGTGTGTGTTGGCGTTAGTGTAAGTTTAAATACTTTGTAAGTCCAGGAATTACGACCATGTTTGAAGTAACAGACTAAATTACAACTGAAAATCTCAGAGAACTCGTTGGTTTACATCTGCTTAAGTTGCAATCGTTAGTTCACGAATTGATACTGACTGTGTCCGGTACTCAATGCCACGGCTCCTAGCTAAGAACACCAAGATTGATGGAGAGTACATTCGTTGCCTGATGACCGACTTTTGCGTAAGGATGTTATGAATTCCTAGCTAGAATTACAGCTGTACTATTTTATTTTTATATATTTATTATAAATCTGGCTACATACCGCATATATACAGATAATCATCTTCGTTCATGTATGACTATCTTTAGCCTGTAGCATACAATTTGTGTCATTTTGAATGCAGACTCGTTTTCTTTCTGTGCTATCTGCACAGAAAATCGTACGGCTGTAAGTTATGCTATACTGTCCGAAATTAATTACCTGTTGTGGTACGTAAGTGTATTTATATTCTGTCAGTTTGTTTGTAATTCTTGCAAATCTAATTATTCTGATCTTGAGTCATATTGGATGGAAACTTCTTCAGCTGTATGACACTTATATACTGGACCAACTAGTTTCGTGGTATTAGAGCCACATCATCAGGGTTATCTGGTTAAAAAGAAGAGCAACTGCCACTAACAATCACGTTATGGTAATTTAAATTTGGGCTATAGGTAAGAAACTGTAGGGGAAAAGGACTCAGAAATTATTTCATATTTTCTCCGTAACTCTAGATGCCCCAACTTTCTCTGGTCCTATGGGTCGTCTAGAGTCACCGAGAAAAATATGAAACAATCTGAGAGTAATTTTCACCTACAGTTTTCTTATCTGTAGGCCAAATGTAAAATATCATAACGTGATTGTTAGTGGCATTTGCTCTTCTTTTTATACAGATAACCCTGAGGATGTGGCTCTAATGCCACGAAACTAGTTTGTTCATTAAACAAGTATCAAAAAGCTTAAGCGGTTTCCATCCAACATAACTCAAGTCTACAGCTGCGGATGCCCACAATACATAGTTTGTTGTATTCTGACCTTGATTAAAATTTGAACACTTCAGAATTCAAATGTTTCTAAAGTTATGAGACCTAGCTGCAGGGATCATCGGACCGTAAACCAACGAACTACTTAAACTAACTTATCATGAGAACAACACAGACACACCCATGCCCGAAGTAGGACTCGAACCTTCGATGGCGAACGGCTGCGCGCACCGCAGCAAGGCGCCTTAGGGCGCAGGGCCATTCCGCCGCTGCTTTACCACACTTGAACAAGAGATAGGTCTCCATTTAAATAAAATTTCGTTCCATGTATGGTGGAGGGTACACTACAACAGATTTCAACACCCATGTGCAGTTTTACTCCGATATTGCTGATAATTTGCACACTTCACTTTCAAAATAATAAGAAGGGGAGCACTGTCTACCTAAGATTTCGTATGGTGCAAGGACACTTAAATTTCGATACGGTTTCACCGACCAACATGAAAATTGGTAGATATATGCAATTATCTGTAAACAGTGGGATGGGGAAGTGAGTTGAGAGAGACGAAGGAAGAGATGAACAGAGAAAGGAAGAGGAATAGGTTGATAGATGCACGAAGGGAGATTGAATAACATAAGATTGTAATAAAGAAATATCGAGCATCGCGGGGTTTTCAGCTAGTAATAAATATCATTTCGACTGTAGTAATATTTGTCGCGACTCGTCCTATTCTTTTGTTGAACTCTATCCTCCATCTTTGAACCAAGTTCAAACTAGAAGAGGTAGTACAACCGTTTCTGTTGATGTTAGTACATAATTTTTATTCACAGTAATACAGCGTTTCATAAGTTACATTTGTCATAGATGATATGACAGTGGATGGTTGTATTGCGTTTCGAAACCGACGATGTAGTGTAGCGTATTGTGTTGCAACCAAAGACCACACCGCTATCGATAGGGGCACGGGAACACCGGCAGTTGGTACCACAACTTCATAGTTTCTCGCAAGAGGCAGCGGCATTGCGAATACTACAACGTGAGTGAAACCTGCCTATTTATATAAATATAATAGAGCTGATGCGTTACCTGATTACGTGAGCTAACGGGAAGGAAATAAATCACCAAAAATTCCCATGTAATCTAATTTGTCAAATGACTCATCTGATAAGCAATACAGTGCAAAGCAGTGATAAGAATTGGTAAAAGGGTGTAGAATAAATGTATTTTTAAGAGTATTAATCAGAAAATTTTTGATAAAGGGTTTTTGTAGATAACGACATATAAAAATACTACAAGTTGTTACCTACCTGATCATTTAAATGATGGTTTTATGATGTAACTATGCTGTGGAGAAAATCTGAAATAGATATCAATCCTGTTGTATTTAATAACTTGGACGCCAACAATACCTGGTCTATGCCTATGACCGCGCATTGCATAAGTAAAAAATACTTCCGCAGCATTTGCGTGATAATAATAATAATCGGACTTGAGAGATAAAAGAAAATTGCAGGTTCTAACTATAGCCCCAAATTTATTGATGATAACTTATTGCGGTAGTAATGGCGTCATAAGATCAAAGGTGTGACAATGGCAGCCGAGCTACAATCATTTATGAAACAAAACCGCCGACAAAAAATGGGAGGAAAGATTCCATTAAACGATGATTCAAGAAAATAATCTCTAAACAATGTATTTAAGTAAATCATGCCCAACTCACATAATTCTCTGCGCCGAAAAAGAAAAATGGCTTCAAGTACGTCAGATACCAAACGCGGTTGACTTAGAAGAAGTGACAATAGGTAAAAGGTTCTATTGTTCTCCTCCGCTCTGATGAGAGATTAATAGACAGGAGGTGAAATAAACATCCCTGATCAGAGGGGAGAATTGGACCCCATGTATTGTTATAGGCAACAGCTCTTTTCCACGAAGAAATAGGTTCCTCGAACTGTTTATAATCTTTCCACAGCTTGCAGTATCGGCTAATGTTGCAATAAACTGTGTAAGGTCACAGATGATGACCTTACATCAGCAGGATTACTGCAGACAAGCACTATGTGAATCTGCAAACCCTCGTAAATTTATATATGTTTTTAAGTAGATTCTTACTTCGTGCATTTTTAATTGCTTTTTGTATGTAGTGTCATTTGTTTCATATTTTTTTAATTGTATATTTCTTATGTATCTCTATGAAGAGAGTGAGCAAAGATGTTGTATATGTAAGAACAGTAGAAAGACAGTAGCGTGCTCTATTGCGTAAGTGTATTGTTAACTGAGAGTCAGTGGGAGTGTGCGAGTGTGTCTCGTCGTGTGCGGACGCCGTCTGTGGGTGTCTTCGGCGTGTACGGTACGTCGCGTGCAATCTCCGGCACGAGAAAACCGAGCGGATCATATATTAGTAAGTTGAAAGAAGAAGTATTGATTGTGAAAGTTTATTTTGAAAGTGGGGGAGTGTCGTTTACCGTAACAGTGTCTGCAAGTGTTAGACTCGGTTATCGTGTTGTACGTATGTGATTGCGTCGCTCATGAAAAAGAAAGAAACGGATTCGTACCGTTTCTCTGTCATTAGACAAATTCGCATATCGCAGAATTGACCCACTCGAATGGAATGGACACTTGATGAACATTTGTATAAATTTGTATTGCCTCGCAAAGAGAACATATCCAAACAGAATTACTGTATGGATGTCTCGTTGGTGAAATCATAATTGTACTGGAAGATATCGTGGAAGATTCTCACCTAAAGATGAGTACTAAACGGTTTTGTATTGTGAACTGATATAGCACTTGTGTTAAATAATAGGAGTTGAACAAGAGTTATAAACGTTTTTCAAACGAAAATTCTTGATCAACATAACTAACCTTTCGATAATAAATTTCAACAGTAATATAAAATTGAACAGATAAGAAAATAACTCAAGAAGTGAACTTCAAGTGGCTAAAACACTTTATGTTCTACTGAAGCAGCTATTTCGTCACACTGTTTACGCATTTCAGTGACTCGCGGTAAAGTTATTTTCTAAAGAACTAGCGATAGGCACTTTTAATGTGTTTTTATAAATTGTCCTCCTTCCAGTTGAGTATCACATTAGAAAAGTGTACATAAGGGAACTTTTGTCATAGGCATAATAACTTTGCTCAGATAGGCTCCTGAAAACTCATTTTAAGCCTTCTCATTTTTAACACATCATTCAATGCATTCTAAGCTTCTAAAACCGTGGTCACTGCCAATAAATTTTTTGAGGTTTATGAGCGCATTTTAAACTTATTACATTGCCCGACGTTTAGAACACTATTGCAAGTAACCGACCACAGTAGTGCAAGTTTGTGTGCCAACTAGCTTTGCCGGTGACAAGGAGACGGAAGAAATTTATGAGGTGGTGTAGAAAATTATTCAGACAGTTAAAGGAGAAGATAACTTGATAAGTGGAATTCGGTAGTGGAAAAGGAAGGGAAGGGAGAGTAATAGGTGAATATAGACTGCGGAAAAGGAATGAAAGAGGAAGCCGCCTGGTATAATTTTGTGCAGAGCACAATTTACTAATAAGAAACATTTGGTTTAAGAACCACGAAAAACGATTGTATGCGTGAAAGAGGCCAGGAATCAACGCAACCCTAATATACATGAGATTTACCAACCGTAAATTTGAAGTCTACAATGCCTGTCCACATATTTCATGTATATTACGGTTAAAGCATGGGCCAGGTGTTCGAAAACGCACTGAATAAGAGATGGAAACTAGTCACGTTCTGACCAATAAATGTGAAAAACCAGTATCATATTTTAAAGACAATACAGTTACATCAGACACTTTATGGGAAACAGATACATAAATTGTTGAGCTATTTTTTCACATCACAAAAAATGGAGATACTTGTTATACTGAGGGATCGAATTTCTGTTCATCTGTCGCAGAAGTATGCTGGCAATGATCGTTAGGGCTTCGTCTTTGTCAAAAGGCTGGCTAGAGGACAGGAATTTCTTGAAGTCCAAGATGGGATGCCTATTGCAGGTGTTGTGCTGTCCATGACAATGCTTAGAGCACAGCAACTGTTCTGCAGAATTTCGGCAGGGAGCTGTTTGACCATCCAGCTAATCTTGTTCACAGAGGTTTCCATCTTTCCTTGCACGTCAAGAAATTCCTGTCGTCCGGCCAGCCTTTAGACAAAGACGAAGAGCTGACGACGGCTCACACACGCTGTTGCATTCACAGGCGACAGGAATACAAAGTTTGATACCACGATATGTCAAGTGTCACAGTTCTTATGGAGACTACAGTGTAAAATAGAACAAACATTGCTACACCTGTTACCAATAAAACTTTTTTTAATGTCACTATGCTTTCTTTGGAAAGAAAAGCGAAACTTGCTTTAAGAATGTACCTGTTACCATCAAGTTCACTGCTGCCCATAGAAAGTGCAACACCTAGAACGAATGCAGATAAAATAGCCAGATTACACATTGCACAGAGATCAAAATGTTCAAATGTTTGTATAATTTATGGGACTTAACTACGAGGTCATCAGTCCCTAAACTTACAAACTACTTATGAACTACATACGAACTAGGACGGCACAAATATCCATGCGCGATGGGGGATTCGAACCCCCGACCGTAGTGGCCGTGCTGACCGTGACTGGAGCGCCTCAGTCTCCTCGGCCACCGCGGCCGGCTTGCAGAAAGATAACGGGATTAGAAATACACCCCCAATCCAAGTGATAAAGTTGGCGTAGTCAGTAGTGAGTAGCCATACCTGGCTGTCACAGATCACAGATGTTGACCTTACATCTGCAGGATTACTGCAGACAAGCACTATGTGAATCTGCAAAAACTCGTACATTTATATATGTTTTTTTAGTAGATTTTTACTTCGCGCATTTTTAATTGCTTATTTTTTGTATGTAGTGTCATTTGATTGATTTTTTAAAATTGTATATTTCTTATGTATATGTGTAAAGAAACTGAGCAAAGATGTTGTGTACGTAAAAACAGCAGAATGACAGTAGCGCGTTCTATTGCGTAAGTGTATTGTTAACGGAGAGGCAGTCGGAGTCTGCGAGTGGGTCTCGTCGTGTGCGGACGCCGTCCTTGGGTGTCCTTCGGCACGAAAAAACCGATCGCAACACTTATCAGTAAGTTGAAAGAAGAAGTATTGATTGTGAAAGTTTATTTTGTGCGGGAGTGTTATTTATTGTACAGTGTCAGACTCGGTTATCGCGCCGAGCGTGTAAAAAAAAAATAAAAATAATAAAAACAGATTCGTAACGTGTCTCTGTCATGAGACAAATTCGCGTATCGCATCGTGGGATTGACCCAATCGAATGGAATGGGCAGTTGATGAGCATTTGTATAAATTTGTATTGCCTCGCAAAGAGAACATACTCAACAGAATTACTGTATGGATGTCTGTGATTGTTGGTGAAATCATAATTGTACTGGAAGATATCGTGGAGAATTCTCACCTAAGGATGAGTGCTAAATTGTTTTGTATTTTGAACTGATATAGCACTTGTGTTCAATAATAGGAGTTGAACAAGAGTTATAAACGTTTTTTCAAACGATAATCCTAGATCAAACTAACTAAACTTTTGACAATAAATTGCAATAATAATTTAAAATTCAACAGATAAGAAAATAACTTGAGAAGTGAACTTAAAATGGCTAAGACATTTGATGTTCTATCATTCAGTGCCAGCTAAATTTGAACAGAGAGAATTTAAATTAACTTTTTTTGTGTGTGTGCTACGGAAATTTCAATAATGACAGTATAATCATTCTCATATAAAACTATTTAACCAGAGACATATTCAAAGTAGTAATCATTCAGTTAGCAAATCACAAGATACTGTGAACGCTAATAAACAAAAAATCATTACTAAAATTAATCAAAGACGTTGGCACCAACAACACACACACACAGTGTGTGTGTGTGTGTGTGTGTGTGTGTGTGTGTGTGTGTGTGTGTGTGGGTGGGTGGGTGTGTGTGTCTGTGTGTGTGTGTGTGTGTGTGTGTGTGTGTACTGCAACTGTCATGGTATAACAAAACCCACAGCAAAGATCAAAAGTCAGTTACTTTCAAACCGATAGTCAAAGGTGTACATTTTCAGTCACGATAAAGCACACAGATTTTTTTTTTTATTTTTTTTTTTATTTTTTTATTTTATTTTATTTTTTTTTTTTTTTTTTTTTTTTTTTTTTTTTGCGTTAACACAATTACAGCTTAATCCAGTTTGCATCACAATATATCCACTGAATATATTATGACGTGGGATGGTAAGTAGAATCTGCAGTGAAGTAATCAGATGCACAAGTAAGAACAAAATTATTAATCAACTTGTACAGTGTAATTAATAAACTAATTAAACTCTTCCATAGTAACAGGGCATATATTTGGAAGTGAACTGTATTTCGAATGTGCAAAGTTGACAGACAGTTACGATCTCTTATCAGTATTTTTCGAGTTTAAAAAAATACAAAAGATGATCATTTATCTTCATTTACAATAAAATGGAATATTTAAACCCTTACCCCCACCTCATAACTGTAATGGCAATAGTAATTAATCTACCTACATTTATTGTAAAATGCATTATTGTATACAATACAATTATTCGACTTTTTAAAAGAAAATATTGTAATAAAAAATTTTATTAGCTATAGTATTCCTTCCGTAAATAAAATAAAGTTGTTTATGATGTAATTGATTACATTTTACGTCATTTTTTAAGCTGTTAGCAGTTCTTTAAACAAATACTGAAAATAAAATGTGTCTTGGAGGTAAGTTATAACCCAGATTAACTACTTAAAAGTCAGCCACGCTACTGCAGCAGCTATTTCGTCAGACTACGGTGCGAAGCTCGTTGACTAGTATATCAGATATAGATGAGTTGTGCCTGAACTTTAGAGTCCTTGTACGACCTTGTCGTATACGACTAACTTGCGAAGTCTCATTCCAAACGGAATTTCCGAGACAGAAGGACTCCTTGATAGTTCCATTTTTTGATGTACTTTGCTGACCTACATGGTCAGTGACTGCATATATAAGTCAAACATTTGAAAAATGGCACTTATTGCCCGAAACCGGTCAACATAAAACGATTTAAACTGTGTACCATGCTGCTGCTTTTTACGTAAAACAAGATTATCAACACTTGCTGTGATATACAAAATACTGAATAGCATATCAAAGTCTGAAATGTTCAGTCTGAAATAAAATAGCCTAAGTCGTGACAGAAGATGGAAGTTTCGGCATCTCAAAGAGCACTGAAGTCGTTCTTTACGTCAGAGCTGTCCTTGCAGCATATTAGTTAGGTATTCTTATCGTTCTGCCCAACCTCTGGGATGCTCACGTGAGGCGAGAGCGATGGGTGAAGGCGTTTGGCTCCAGCGGACCGTCTCCGGGGCACGCGCTGCGCTGTCTGTCTTGAGGACCGACAGCTGCCCCGAGTCCGGAGTCGTAGGTCGACACATTCTTTGCGGGCGTCACAGTTTCTTCTGCGCGTTAAGGCAATCAGCTCGCTTGTTTAGAGGCAGCGGAGAGGCTTTCGGTATGCAGAGGTGTCCCATCTATCACCGTGACGTGTATCTGGCGTAGCGACCATAATACGCTAATCAAAAGCCAGTCTGACACACCGTAGCACGCACAGCCACCAGACGCCAACGAGAAGTAACAGCGACCATTTGGCGCTAACACCTTCGACCTTAAGAGTAGTAAGGTAAAGAGACATTCGGCAAGCGAGTCTTGTCAGGCAGTCTGCACGTCTCCTAATACCTCTGATCTCTGTAGACTGTACTGTGTCGAATTGGCATCTTCACCATTTGTACAGTTGGAGATGCCCCACGCTCTTTCCGATAGACCGTCGAACTACAAAGAAGCATTCGAACGTTACGCATTTGTCGTGTCGTCTGCTCCACGTGCCTACTTGGTTTGTTGTCAACTTACAGCAAGTGAATAGCCGAGTTAAGATCACTTTTCGAAACTTTAAGGTATATTGTGATGATTAAAACATTTATTTGTGTTTTAGACTGCCACTGTGAAACTGTAGTTAATTATACATTCATTACTTCGCAATTTGTGAGAATTTCCGACTTAAGCTGTTCTTCAGTTGGTCTATCATTTTGTTCAAATGTTTGTATAGCTTATGGGACTTAACTACGGGGTCATCAATCCCTAAACTTACAAACTACTTATCAACTAGCTTACGAACTAGGACGGCACAAATATCCATGCCCGAGGGGGGATTCGAACCTGCGACCGTAGTGGCCGTGCTCTGACCGTGACTGGAGCGCATCAGTCCCCTCGGCCACTGAATCCGGCTATCATTTTGTAACATGAAAATTTGTGCCGTCCGGGACTCGAACCCGGGACTCCCGCTTTTCGCGAGCGTGTATTTATTTTCGTGCAGTTCATGCGTAACTATGTCGCTCACGTGTGTTAACGTCCTCATTATAAAATGCGATTACATATTTCCAACCCCAGCGATCTGAGGCGCCTATGTATATGACGAACAAGCTCAGGTGTATATACCTAGGCTTTTCACTGAAAATTCGAAAATAATGCTAAAAAAAAGTCAATTGTTAACTACAACATGTTTCAGGAAAAATAGCAAATATTTTAGAAGGTGGTAATAAAGACGATTTGCAGTTAAAATGTCAGAAAACGCGTGTCCAATTTTTATTGGGTACAGAGATACAGCTCTTAGTATGTACAAATAAATTAAAGCACATGCAGATTTGGATATTTTGATTGATTCTTTCGTCGGTTCTTGGTAGATCACCATATTGACTTTAATTTAAATAACCGGTTTTCGAAGTACTTTAAAGACAGTATTTCCTAGTAAGCCGAAACCGGGTAGCTAAGTGGAAAATGGACGTGTAGAACATACACAAAATTCTACTTTGAAATCAGTGTGACGTTGTACTACCAAGAGGGATAAATCAGAGACAATGTCTTGATTTACGTTTGCTCTAAGTTTGTTTGGCTTTCACATTAATAGCTATATGTTTGTATTCAATAAACATTATATACATGTTATATGAAATTTACAATGAAATTCCTCTGTAGTATCACTTCCTAAAATACTTATGACTGAATCGAAAAACTACGTTCTCATACAAATTCGCGACGTGGCTTCGTTTGTCAGCTGGGTTCCCCATTCGGTCGTCTGCGCATGCGCGAAGCACTTCCATAAGCGCGAGAATAGCATCCGTCGAATTCCGTCTACTAGTAATCGTATGCGTGCATATTGTGCAAGTGGACACGTCTACACTGTACGCGACTGGGGTGACCGGTACATCATGGGTAATCTCGTAAGCTCTCATTTCCCGTATAGAAACGGCTTAAGAGAGAGGGAGTCGGGTGGTGTCGCTTGAAGTGAGAGGGGGTAAGCTAAGGCGGAAACGTTCGGTGTTACCAGGCCTACGTTGACAGAGTGCTAAGTTTGTGGCACATCATCCAGTGATGAGTGAGGGCAGATGCCATAGTCTTCAATTACATCAAGATCCTGTCCTGTAATTTGTCATTAAATGGAAATGTGCCCGAATATTCAACTTCATTATTGCCGACGACAGAGCGGACGGCTTCTCGACAACGAGGATGAACTGTAAGACCGCTTCAATATTTTTACCACACAAAGGTTTAGGCAGTTTGTGAGGCATTTACCCACAATTCTTGTGACTCGTGTTTGAAATAATCAGTACTCATATAAAGCAATCTTATCTGTTTTTTTTTTTTTTTTATTCCGACTCATTATTACCTGTGTAGGGTGCTACCCTATCCAGTAAAGTGGAAACCGAGTGTCGCTACAAAAAGAACAATTATCTAAAGTGCCGAGCTAGTTAAATTTATAATTTAGAAACCAAAATTCATTAATTTGGATACTTAACGATAATAACTGAACATCAGCTAGTCAGAACTTGAAAACAGTTCCTTCTTACCGAAAGCTGGCACTGACTAAAATCTAAATTAAAAAATATAAAATATTTGCTAGTACATTTTCTACTATTTGCTGTTTGTGCATTGTCGTGTTGGTTGGTTGGCATTTCGGTGTTGTTCATGTGTTGAAATTCCATCTGCTCTGATGAATTGTTTGGAAATTCAGTATCAATTAAGCTGCAGGCTAATCAAAGTCGTGTTTTTCTGCAAACTTAGTTATACCATACAGGTGAGTAAGAATTAATATGAGGTGATGTAAACTGTTGTATCACTTACCTCCGATCAGTCAACATTTTCTCCCTGAACAAGTTTATTTTCCAAATTATTTTTTAATTTAATTTTTGTTATTAAAGTCAGTAAATTCAGTTCATTGTTTTCGTAGAAACTGTTGTACGAGATAGTTTCAAATTTCAACTAATTAAATCAACAGAGAGTATAGTAGGTGCAACGGATTATCTGTTACGATAATTCGTTGTGGCAACTCTCCCTTAAATTGTCGCTCTTTTGTGCACAGTACTTCGGAAACGATAGCTTTATCCAAATTACTGCAGGCAACACTTAAACACGGTTCACTTAAATTAGTAGAAAAATAACCGGCAAGAGAGAGGGGAGTGTTACAAGATGTGTTCCAAATGTAGAATAGATTTTTGTGTAGTATTCACCGAGTTATACCTGCTAACTCGCTGGAATAAGCTGATAAGACGACATTAAAGAAACAGTGTATTGTGACACAAATGTCGTAATGGAAAAACCTATTAAGGCTAAGTAAAAAAAAGTGGCAAGTCATCTTGTTTTGGAGACCATTTGACGCCTATCTGCGAGTGTCGCCCGGGGCAGACACCCCGCTTCCCCCCTCCCCCCTCTCTCCCTCCCCCCCTCCCCCCCCTCCACCGTTCCTTCCAGCGGTGACACCGTGCACCTCACATTGCTGATGTCCCTAACGATTTCCAAAAACGAATATCCCATACGTGTAAGTCCAATAGCCATTCATCATTCACAGTGTGTTAATTACCGTCGGAAACCTTTTCATATAAATGACAACTCTGCACTCCATCGCCATTTTGTACAATTTGTGAATGACGTACCGACGTCTGCATCTGCATCCTATGACTTTTGTCACCGCAATGTATGAAGTTCCAATTTTTTCTCTTCGTCAGAACGTATTTTGTACTTATTTTAAACGTTCAAATGTTTGTAAAACTATTGGACGAAACTGCTATGGTCATCACTCCCTAAAGTTATAAGCTACTTAAACTAACTTACACTAACGACAAAGCGCGCACACACACACACACACACACACACACACACACACACACACACACACACACACACACACTCCATGTCCGAGGGAGGACTCAAACCTCCGGCGGGGACGGCTGCCCGTCCCGTAGTGCGACGCCTACGCCCCTTTATAGCACGTGCCAGCTTATCCAAAGAGCACCTATTCTGTTTCTGAGCACTTTATTCGTTCCCTTTTTATTTACAGATAGCTATGTTTCTACAATGTTATAGTCTCAAGACGGCATTACTTCTCTACAAATTTAGTTACTTCCTAAAATCACTTATAATTTTATTAGTGATCCTTAAATCCAACCTAATCGTATTAATGAATTAACACATATTTGAAGTATGCTATTTTCACCCTTCCCTTTGTCGCCACTGTGAGAATCCACAGTTTCTATGACCTACCATCAATTTTCATGTAGGGCCATTCCATTTCAAGTAGTCTACTTTCCGTCGAAGTTTCCGCATCACCATCACATATATTACTGAAATTTTGCGGGATCGTTTTCGCGCATCCCCAATGAAAAAGTCTCTCACCTTTATAATACTTGTAGAAACTATCATTTGCTTGACACAGTGGCGGCGCAGCTGTCGATACTCCATTCGTGAGCTTTCAGCAAATCTGAGACATTGTACCTCCAGTAACATTTACTTGAAAGAAATAAAACTATACCATATTGCTCACCTTCTTGTGCTCTCTTATTCAAAATAACAAAACAAAATTCAGAGGTACATTTCATATAGATTATTTGAAGGGAAATCACCCACAACGATAGACCAATCAAAAATCGAGAAAGCTATTTTTATACTTCTGGATATAATTACGTTACAAACGTAAAACTTTGCATGTTTTAAATCAAATATACGTCTTAGAATATAACATTTCATTCTATTACTGATTTCCAATGATTTACAAACTAAGGCCAAATTTGAGGTGCTTTCTATAATTAAAAAGTACAAAAATCTTTTCATAAAATCGCTTTTAACCGTTATTTTAGCGTATTATGTAATACCTAAGGAACTACTTGATTTTTCACTGCAACCATATAAGATGCTGAAAATAATTACAACGAAGATTTCAACTGTGGGGAACCAATATCAAGACAGAAGAACTTGGAAATCTTGAAAAAGGGAATCTTTTGTCGTGACTCGCATGTCACAATGACATTTCAGCTTGTTTTTCTGCTTCTACAATTACAGAAAAACTGCTTTTACACTTCAAAATTTAATTGTATATTACGAAGGCCTAGGAAATCATGGTAATAAAGAGGTTGCGTGGCAGCTTAACACAAATAGAGTAAATTGCCTTCACGTTTTACCCTAAATGTTTTTAAAGTGCTTAACATTCAGTTACACATTTTTAAAGAATTCACGTGATACATAATTCCTTTTTATTGTGCGATTCAGACGACTTGCTAGTTTAATTCCCTTTCAAACTACAGTATATTTCACATTCACATAGTTTGCGGTTTAATTGGAACGTTAGTGATCGATGAAAATTGTATAAATGTGCTACGATCCCCCGTGAAGGCTTAAGAACTGCTGGTGTTTATTAAAGTAATCAGCATCCCAATCACTACATATAATGTCTCAAATTTTCCGAAAATGCACCCTTAAAGTATTGAAATCTACGTTTTTGGGTCAAACAAGGGCTTGGATTGGAAGGGAAGCGTGCCTGCATAAGTGTTTAATTGATGATCAAGAAACTTCATCAGTATTTATTGCGAGCATGTGTAAATGTTTAAACAATATTTTAGCAAACTCCATGAAGATCATGCAGCAACATATAGACCGCTTGGCATGATATGAGCGCCTCGGTGGAGTAGCCGAGCGGTCTAAGGCACCTCGCAGCGGAGCGCGCGGTTGGTCGCCGTCGGAGGTTCAAGTCCTCCCTGGGGCAAGGGCGGGTGGGTGTGTTGTCCTTAGGTTAGTTTACCTTAGTTTAAGTAGTTTGTTAGCTACGGACTGATGAGCCCGCAGTTTGGTCCGATAGATTTACAATCATTTGAACATTTTGAACCTGATATGATCCTATACCAAACAGTGTCACATACGTAAAGTCAACTTGTCATTATTATTACGTACATTGCTAGTTCCAGTTCAAATGTAGCTTTAATCGATTTCGAAACATTTAAACATTTCGACCGTTAGGAGGGTGTTGAAATAAACTCAACGATCAAGTTCAAAATTTGTGCTGGACCGGGTTTTGAACTCGGATTTTCCATTTTGGGCCAGCGGTCGCCTTGGATTGGAAGGGAAGCGTGCCTGCATAGCCTAATTTGTTAGACGACCGCTGATGCAATCCTGGAAATCCGAGTTCGAAACCCGGTCCAGCACAAATTTTCAACTTCGTCGTTGAATTTATTTCAACGCCCTGAAACGGTCGAAATATTTAAATATTTCGAATTCGTAAACTTACGGCTTTTACCGTCAACTAAAAGGTTTACAAACATATTAACATTTTGCTTTGATGTAAAATATATTATGCAGAAGAAGAAAAAAAAAGGAATGAAAGAATGAAAGAAATTACTAAGGCTACTAACCGCCAACAGTGAATATCCAAGTAGGAGGCAATGGCATCGGTTCAAAAAGTCTGAAATAATACAAATAAAGTTTGCTTTTTCACCATCGTTATCCGAGTCGTTCTGATCAAGTCCCATTTAAACCACCATGCCGGATTTTAATTTACTAAACGTATAAGAGCCATGTACTAAATATGAAGCTAGATTTTATGCTAATGTGTGAATTCTGAAAAAAATGGCTAAACGGCTGCCGTCTGTGCGTATTGTTCATGGTAGACAAAGTCTTGACCTCTCTCTCTCTCTCTCTCTCTCTCTCTCTCTCTCTCTCTCTCTCACACACACACACACACACACACACACACACACACACACACCACACCCTGTATCTACATTCTAACTGTTTCGTTTGACCTTTCATTTGTTACTCGCAGTGAAACTTTACTAATGGCGGTGGTTTCTACATTGTTATTAGCAGTTTCTGGATTGTGTCCGAAAAGAGCGGACACCATATCAATAATTATTAATAATTCAGATTTAATCGTTTTTCTTGAGCACGTCTGTGTCCAACCCTCTTACGAGTCATCAAAATCATTGAGCTCACAAGAAGTAGAAAAATATTAAAATTTATCATCTTAGGAAAATTCCTTGGCAGTAATACGTTTAAAAGATTAATAACACTTTCAAATTTCGACTTAGATTTCTCTAGTCCACAAATCTCAGTAGTTGCCATGTGTTCCACTGCGTATGTCATAACGTATTCACCAGATTAGAAACCTCACTCGCCGCTAATTTCTGTTAATTTACGAAAAAGTGGTATCGCAAGGTGTCAAATCTGTCTTTTCCAGGCCTCTTCCAATACACTTTTTTTCAGTTTTGTTAGTACAAAAGCTTTCCGGTTATATCTCAACCGTTTCGTAAGATAGAAATAAAAACCACTGATTCCCACATTCCCCACAGTCCGTAGTGGGCGTGAGGTAGTGGTGGCGTACCACTTCCACAATAATGAATTGTACAAAATTGTTTGGATTTTCATTAGGATGGTCCTAAAGCTATTAGAATATCTATCGTATTTGGTTCTCTTGACACGTCTTGGTTAAAGATATGATATGAGTCGTATTGCGTTCGCTCGTCTCATAATGACTGCTAATGTAAAGGTTAACTCGAAAAACGAAACTAGTAATAAAAGGAGATGGAAAAAGCAGATAAAATAAAGTCCTTCCACTCTAGAATACAGTCCTTCCACGCTTTTTCACAGTCACACCGATGATATTCTCGAAAAATGAAACTCAGTATTTATTCACGTATGAAATTAGATAATGACACAAATCAGAGACTATTACTTTTTAAAAATTACATATTAATTCTATAGCAGGTTGAAAATTACCTCCAGGAAACAGCGCTTATGTCGAATACTTTTAGAGATTCTACTTAATTAAAACGGCACTGTTTCGGTGGCGCAGACCTTCAAAAACAGCAGTAATCCCATCACGAAACTTCGCCATAAGACAGTCAGTCACATTCTGAAGAGTTCAATTGAGAAAAAAATCTATATATTTTACTCTTGTTGCGAAAACAACGGTAGAAACAGCATTTCAGGTCAACGGTCAGACTCATATGCGATTAACTAACTCCTAGCGATGTAATTCTTTATTACCTTTATTTTGTGCTTACTGCATAAGTACTTGTTGAAATTCGATGATCACCCTGCCATTCCACGTGTTAAACGAAACTCTGCACTTACAGATTATTCTCAGCCGTTTCTGCGGAATAGTATCGTCCGTAAACACTACAGCATTTAGTTCATCGTAAGCAGATTCACTGGTCGGCAGTAATAAGGGCTCCTTACCTCGTGTGAGTCGTGATGCAAATCGTGTTCCACGCAAGACATGTTTCACGTAAGACGACTGCATAACCAACCATTATCACTTCTGGAAACTACGAAAACGCTGCTTTAATACATCCGCTACATGCAAGAAATATGAAGACGTCATGAATTCATGCCAAACTCGAGTTTGAAAGGATACGTCTGCAAATAAACAGGTACAATCTAGAAACTGCTAATAACAATGTAGAAATCACCGCCATTAGTAAAGTTTCACTGCGAGTAACAAATGAAACGTCAAAAGATACAGTTAGAGCGTGGATACACAGAGAGAGAGAGATAGAGAAAGAGAGAGAGAGTGGCCAAGACTTCGTCTACCATAAATAATATGCCCAGAAGGCAGCCATTTTTTCTCAGAATTCACACGAGAAATACTGTCACTCTATGAATACTATAACATTTGAATTTTACACTCACACATTAACATAAAATCTAGCTTACTATTTAGTAAATGGCTCTTATACGTTCAGTAAATTAAAATCTGGCTTGGTGGAGTATAATGGGACTTGATCAAAACGACTCGGATAATCATGGTGAAAAAGCAAACATTATTTGTATTACTTAAGACTTTTTGAACCGATGACATTGCCTCCTACTTGGATATTTACTGTTGGTGGTTAGTAACCTTAGTAATTACTTTCATACTGGTTTTTTTTTTCTTTTCTTTTTTTTTCCCCTTTTACGTAATATATTTTAGATGAAAACAAAATGCTCAAATGTTTGTAAACCTAATGGACCAAATTGCTATTATCATCCGACACTAGCCTTACAAACTACTTAAAGTAAGTTACACTAAGGACAACACACACACACTCATGCTCGAGAGAAGACTCGAGCCGGCCGTGGTGGCCGAGGTGACTAAGGCGCTCCAGTCACGGTCTGCACGGCCACTACGGTCGGGGGTTCGAATGCCCCCTCGGGCATGGATATTTGTGCCGTCCTAGTAAGTAGTTCATAAGTAGTTTGTAAGTTTAGGGACTGATGACCCCGTAGTTAAGTCCCATAGACTATACAAACATTTGAACATTTAGAAGACTCGAACCTCCGGCGGAAGCGGCCGCCCAGAAATTCATTTTGATTTACGAGTAAAAGAACTCTGGACGTGTGTGGCATATATCTTATGTGGTTTATAGATATAACCACATAAGATATGATCAGAAGATGACGTCTGTGAACGTTCAAAACCGGTCATCTATAAATAAATAACATGATCTATATTTTACGATGTCATATCTTATGTGGTTTTATCTATAAACTACATAAGACATGACACTGTAAAATATAGGAGATCAGAAGATGACGTCTGTGAACGTCGAAACCGATCAACCATAAATAAATAACGTGATCTTGACTGGAAACTTTTATTAGTTTAAATAGTGTCTAACTCTAGGGACTGATGACAATAGCAAAAACGTTCAAATGTTTGTAATTCTATGGGACAAAACTCGTTTGGTCATAAGTTCCTAGACTTACAAATTACTTAAACCAAGTTAAACTAACCTAAGGACAACACACACATCCATGCCCGAGGGAGGATTCGAACCTCCGACGCGGGAGGCCGCTCGATCCGTAACGTGGTGCTCCACACCGCACGGTTACTCCCGCGCGCTATGACCTTAGCAGTTTTGTACAATAAGTTAAAAACATTTGAACACATACTTATTCATCGAAGTCATCAGTGACGAAGCAACCAAGATACTTTTAATAAAATATTCGCTTTATTGCTTGGATCAGCTTTTAATTATTTTCCGTAAGAAACCAAACTGCTGAGGTGATGGATCCCTAGACTTATTCACTACTTAAGCTAACTTATGCTAAAGAAGAAAACACTCACTCGTGTCCGAGGGAGGATTCGAATCTCCAGCGGGAGCGGCCCCGCAGTCCTTGATATGGCGCTTCAGACAGCTCGGACATCCCCACACGGCCTCATTTTTATATCGTTAGCGTAAAGACGATATATCAGAATTGGAAGAGGAGTACGGGATAAATTACAGATGTTAATCGAATGTGTAACTGAAGGTAAATATTACAGCATCTGTCATAATATTACTTCATCTGTAGCTTCACATGTCAGGTGTTCTCACTGCTGCTACTCTTATTAAGCTGCCAGTCATAAAGCAGATGTTTCCGTCGGACTTATAACCTTCGTCTTTCGGCAGTTTTTACTGTTGTTCGTCTCTCTTCGTTTTGCCCACTTAAGAAACGCTTTGAACTTGCTAGTTAACATGATTGTTGCCCCCTTGTTATCCTCCCAAAAAACATCGCATGACTTCATTGAATTTTTTTCTTCGATTTTTCGGACCATTTCTCGCCGGTATTCTTCGTAAGCCTTTTCGTGATGCTTCTCTAGTGGTTGTTTAAAAGTTAGATGGTTTTATTACTTATTTTGCGATATTTCTGTCTTGTAAATCTTCTACTTTATGTTGTCTGGTTTATTTTGACCTGCATAAAAATTCGTAATGTAGTTTACTATTGTCTGTTCTACAACTCCTGGTGTGTGTGCGGTATAAGATAAATAATTCTCTATTCGCTTGCAGAAGACAGATGTTCTGCTTTCACCCGATTTCCGCAATTGAGTTCAATATACCGTATTTTCCTATGACATTCCCGCGTCTATCTTTCAGATCATGCAACTGAGCCCTCAACAGTTTTTCTTTCTTATGCGTATAGTGCTGTCGGTGAAAGATGGGTCTTGTAATGTCTCAGTTTCTTACTGAGAGACTTTTGTTGTTGTTATTGTTATTCCATGTTGAAAAGTCATGGCTCCTTTTACGTTTGCGCAGTGATCCATCCGTCACCTAGGTTGTTGTCTCTCCAAGGTATTTGTTTGTTTGTAGAGCTTATTGGACTTAACTACGGGGTCATCAGTCCCTAAACCTACAAAATACTTATGAACTAGCTTATACTAAAGACGGCACAAACATCCATGCCCGAGGGGGGATTCGAACCCCTGACCGCAGCGGCCGTGCAGACCATGACTGGCACGCCGCAGACCGCTCGACCACTGCGGCAGGCCAAGGTATTTCAAAGTGGGTAATTTATAAAATTGTTCCTACTCCATCTTCAATGAAATTTTCCTGTTGTTTTGAAGCATATTTTTCATGTAATGGTTTTTTAATAAGGTATGTGAAGACTTGTTCTATGTACCTTTTTAGGCGCCACTTTTCGGAACTTTTAGAATCCGGTGGGCTGTTTAACGAGGGGATGGGGGGGGGCTAGGTGTACCGGTCCGCCTGGATGTAGTTTTTAGACAGTTTTCCACATCCAGCTATGTGACTACACAATTGCATGATTCACAACCATTTAGAAAAAGTTTCGCACATAACGATGTACGCAGACAGTTGGAGTACACATATGACCTCCCTGGGAGGTAACAGGGCCACCCCTATAATTAAGCATGACACATCCATAGCAGATCATGCCGCCTGGAGCAAGGCGAAAAACGTACGGGAAAAATACATATATATTTATATCAATCCGGAAATGCTTCGCAACAGCTAATATGTATGGCAATTCGAAACACGAGCTAATATCCTTCGTCTCCCTTCCCTCTCCTCGCCCTCTCTATTTTCCCATATCCACCTCCCTCTCCCTTTGTCAATCTACTCTTACCCATCTAGATAACTTCTCCTCCATCCATCCATCCCTCTTATTTCTGTGCATCTCCTTCTCCCCTCTCTCTGCTATAAACAGTGATACGTGCAATTCCCAGTAACATTTCCTACATTATGTATTCCTTCAAATCTTCCATTATTCCATCCTGTCTCCTTTCTCTGCCCATCTCCTCCTGCCCCTCTCTCTGTACATATCCTCCTCCCACTCTGTATCTCCTCTTGCCTGCTATCTGTGAGAACTTATACTCCTGCCAGCATTCGTGGTGAGTGATCAAACGGCGTCGAGGCCTATTACATGTTACACTCCGCCATGGAACAACATACAGATCTCGCTTGAGATTTGTCTCCAAACGCTGTCTACGATCTTCGTGAGTCTCTTTGACTCGACAACTATGTACTTGAATTGCGTTGCGCGTACGCCGATTGATCACGACTACCTTTTAGCTGGAATCTTCTTTAAAAAATATTTAAAATCACTGACGACTGACTGTTGCCAACTGCGAATTATGACGACTTTTCAGTTATTATATCTTTTGATAAGACTCTCTTTACAACTAAATTTGCTGGTAATATCGAAATATACAGGATGTCTCAATGTATACATTCTTTGAAACAGAATATCTCATTAATTTAAGGAGATGGGAAAACATTTTTTTTTCTTTTGTTGCAGGATTGTCAACAAACGTGAAGCTATCGTTTGAACAACGGAAATAGGTGCTCAAGTGTTACTGGAAAACAGAGAACGTGAGTGCGGCACGCCAATGTTGGAGAGTTGAATTTGGAACATCACCACCTACAAGAGTAAGAATTATGAGAATCAGAGATAAGTATGAAGTCGAAGGAACGGTGCACAATATGAAGAAGGGACATGGCGTACGCAAGAGGAGTGGAACAGACACTGAGAGTATTGATGCAGTAATCCAGTAACCTCCGAAGAAATCTGTGAGGCAATACTCTCGTGAGGCTGGGATCAGCACAAGTAGTATTAATAGAATTTTGCGGTCTCAGAACTTCAAACCTTATATTCCAAGACTTCTTCACGCTCTTAACGAGGATGATTCTGGTAGGCGAAGTGAATTTTGTGATTGGTTCATTAACAGAACTGAAGAAGAGCAACGTTTACAATATACAATTCTTTGGTCAGATGAAGCTACGTTTAAACTTGACGAAACAATTAACCGCCATAATTGCGTGTACTGAGACAACCCATACGTAACCGAGCAAAAGCATGTTAATTTACCAGGAGTAATAGTCTGGTGTAGTCTGTCTGCAAGAGGGTTGATTGCGCCGTACTTCTTTGACAACAGTGTCACTGGTGAATCTTACTTGGAAATATTGGAAATGATAACTCCTGGCCTTAATGTTGTGTTTGGAAATGAAGATTATTTCTTTGAACAAGATGGGGCGTCACTTCTCTTTCACCTGGATGTGAGAGCATTTCTCAATCGTAAATTCCCTGCCAGCGGTATAGAACGAAGAGAGAGTCTGGAGTGTCCAGCTCTATCCCCAGATTTATCTTCTTTAGACTTCTTTTGTGGGATATTCTCAAGGACACAGTTTACGCTGGGAGACCACACACAATGGATGATCTTAGGCAGCAAGCCTGTGTGCTATTTCGATGGAAATAATAAAGTTGGCATGTCGTTCAGTCGTAAGTCGTTGTCGACGCTGTATTACTATGAACGGACACCACTTTGAACATTTACCATCTTAAGTCGGACCATGAAGCACCTAATACCACTAAAACTGTATTTCTAACCACCTTCATTAAAGAGAATTTTCGTTTCAAAGAGTGTATACACGATTTTGGAGCACCCTGCATCAGTGAATGTACCCGCAAATTTATATCATAGGATGACACATAGGTCTCTCGTTATGACGTCATAGAGATGCGTTAGATATTTCCTTCTGCCTATAATGGAGCGCAAACTACACCATATTCATCCACAGTTTAATAATGAGAACACTTGGCGACTTCCAGCAAACCACTATTTCAAACCATTTGTAAATCTTTTCTCGATTACATTCCTGCAGTCAAATATTTAGCAATAATTTTAGAAAATATCGCTGTGGGAGTTCAGCGATAGAAGATACTGCGTTACAAACAGATGTTACAACAACATATTACTGTTTACAGATGAAGAATAAAGAGCGTAGCATTACCCATTTGGCTGTTGCAGGTGATCACGAGCAGCGACGTTCCGTCACAGTCAATAAACAAGACAGAAAGGACCCAACTTCGTGACACGTTTCAAAGAAAACATCTCAGGTGCCTCACTAAAGGTTTGCTATTGAACACATTGGAAGAATTAGAAATATTTACTTACTGCAAAAATTAATCCCTTGACACTCCTCAACGAACAGTTGAATTTTCGTAAAAAACTTTTTTCGATCTTCAAGTTGATATTCGACGCGGTGGCTGATGGGAGCAATCGTAAATACATGTCCCACTTACGATCGTTCGCCTGGTATCAACTTAGATTGTACGAACAGTTTTTAAAATAAAGGTTTTTTTGGAAACAATAACTTTAAATTATCTTTGTATTTTTCGTCATAATTGGAGAACGAAACCTTGAAAATGATACCTCAATCATTAATTTTGGATAAGTAATACGGGAGATGAATCCACAAAAAACACCGATGAGAAATAATATATATGTTTAATATTATTAATGTAAAAGTGATTATACATATTTTATTCGTTAATTTCAAATTATCATGACTGTCAATTCCCATTGGCTCGCGCTGAAATAATGAAGCTACATACGCGCAAGTTTTAGCTATTTAACCCATGGCAATTCACCCATCAGTAGCAGTTTATTGACTGTGTCTGAACGTCGCTGCTAGAGACCACCGGCAACAGCCAAGTGGGTAATGCTACGCTCTTTATTCTTCATTTGTAAACAGTAGTATGCAGTTCTGACATCTCTTTGTAACGCAGTATCTTCTGTATTTTATTTATAGTGGATTATATCTGAAGATGGCAATAGATTGTTGTTGATACCGGTCATTTTAAAAATAAAATATTCCAATCTTAGCCTATTTAATCAATTTTAAATATTTAGCACATTTACTCATTTACAAAATAAACATACTTTTTACAATTCTACACCTGGGAATTTGATGCTTCGGGGTTCGGGGTTCTACTGATGTCACACTAAGCTGCTAATTCGGTAATATTTGCCTATTATCACCTTCGTTCTTCATAATTGTACTTACATATGAAAAAGCGGGAATGTCCAAAATAATTTTTTTTTAGTTGCTGAAGGGTTCGTATGCTCGGTGAGAAGCTCCATATGTGCTGTAAACTGATCTAGGAAAGAAAGAGTAATGTCCAGTGATATAACAATGTTAAATATAGACGTACACGGTAAAAAGGAGGAATGTCCATTGTACAGGAATTAGGTTTTTACACTTTGCTCTTCATGAAATGTGGCGATTCGACTCAGTTAGAGTCACATTCCCCGTTAGAGGGCACTCATATATGTAAAGTGACGCTGACATGTCTTTGGTAACCCAAAACACACAGTGGAATCAGGCGATTACAACTGCAACAAGTAAGCCTACTCCTTATGAGGTTCTCGATATGAACTTTCCATGTTTGTAGATTGAAGAGATTTTCTTTTTCTCCCTTCGACACTGAAAAGTGTCCTTTCCCGTTCAGGTAATTAAAGGAGATACAAATTCCACACTTCAAACAGAGACATCGATTACCGAACTACTTACAACGGAGGTTGGTCTTTGGCAGCTGTTGTTGCTGGCGAAAACAAATCGAAAGGTAAACAAAAGAAGAAAACTCTAGCAACGAAAAACAGAACTGCTGCTGTAAGAAAAGCCATAAAAAGGTAAGAAAAGAAAATAATTGTTGCTTATAAATCTTTAGCAAAAGACATTCAGCCTGGAGAGTTTTTACTTCCAAAGGAATCAAATGAGGAACCATTGAAAATATCCAAAGCCAAGTACAAGGATCTTCAGGATCTTAAACGTCTGTGTGGACCAGAAAGGGAGAGCATTTTTGGACAGTATTAAATGTGACGAATAATTGGTCTTTTTCAAGATAGGCCTACTGTTAACGGTTCAATGAAATGTCTTAATATGTTCAAGAACTCATTGGCATTTAAATAGGACTTATTTTTTAAAGGCCCTCATTTCTCTATGTAATATTAAATTCTGTTTATTTTAAATCAGTAAGTAGATTATGGACATTCCCCCTTTTTAACGCGTGCAAACCTGTTTCTGTGTATAAACGTGCAAATACGAGGCGCGTCCAGAAAGTAAGTTCCGTTTAAATTTATCTCCGATGCAGCGCTGCGATTGCATTTCCGCGCATGCGCTGTAGACGATGTGTATCAAGGAGAAGAACGTGCGCCATTTGGAGATCGCTGTCAGTTACGTACACTTTGTTGTGCTTGTTTGAAATGTCGGCGTTGTTTGAAAATCCCGCCGCCTGTGAAATCAGGTCGGTGATTCGGTTTCTGAATGCGAGGAAAGTGAAACCAAGTGAAATTTATCGGCAAATTTGCGATGTTTACGGACCAAATGCGATGAATGATTCGATGGTGAGAAGATGGGTCCGATAGTTCAATGGCGGGCGTAGTGATGTGCACGATGAAGAACGAAGTGGGCGTCCACCTTTGGTTACAGAAAAACTGGTTCACTCGATTGATGATAAGATCTAGGAAAACCGTAGGTTTACAATTAGTGCTCTCGCTATGGACGACGAGCTGAAACAAACTGTTTCCAACTGGTTGAAGACACAGGCGGCAGATTTCTATGAAGAAGGTATACAAAACCTGGTGCCACGCTATGACAAATGCCAGCAAAATTACGGCAGTTATGTGGAAAAGTGGTTTAAGAGTTGTAGAATTTTGTGCAATAAAAATTTCTTCTGTGTCCGTGTACAATTTCATTTCATTACCAAACGGAACTTACTTTCTGGACGTGCCTCGTAAAATCAATGTTTATTGCCGTATGTAGTTTTTATTGCCTGATTACTACTACTAAACAGTTGTTTAAATATTTATTTCGGGAGCATTTGAAAACACTACTTTGCCGTTCTTTCAAATCTAGTTTTCGTGACACTCCCCCTTTTTCCCCTGGTGTCCAAAAATCACACCTCTGGACGGCTGTCACGTTATTAAGCTCTGCTGTCGAACGACGGACAGCTCGCTTTCCCGCAGCAGCAGCAGGAGCGGATCGTGTCTGGCGCAGGAGGCGCGTGAGCGAACGCCACCGTTCGTCATAGTCCGCTCATTTGGTCGCTTATTGTTTCCACGAAGCTGGGAGCATCATTTTACGTTCAGGGTTTCTGGAAAGCACGACCGCCGCAGGTGGCTCGCTATCCCAAGCGAAACAAACACGTTTTCTAGGTTAATACGGTTTTTTGCGCGTAGCTGGGGCACTCCGTCTCTGTCTAACCTGATATTCCATTCCTCGGTTTCCGTGATACAGCACACATAATTTCGTGGCGTAAACCTTTTTTATTCGCGTCCAATTTACATGGTAGTAATGGCAATTCTCAGTGCGTCACGATACGCTTATAAAATAACAGGCCATCATTCCGGAGACTACAAGAAGAAGATTTGTTGTTGCGGTGCCCGGGTAAAATATGTTTCGTAATATTCGTAACTAGATACACGTAGTAGCGTTCACTGCCTCGACTGATGAAGAACTTTTTTTCACTTTGGCGGCTGTGAATATTATATTTTATGAATACACGTCCGGAAGCACACTCACGTTTCTAGAATTTCACAGGTGAATCACTAAAGACGCCAATTGCTGTCGGTTTTTAAGCCGCTTTCTCAGACTACTATTCACACGACTAATTTTCTCACAAATACTCTAATGGTCTTCTGCGCCGATTTACATTATATCCACTGGCACATAAATCAGTGTACGTTTAATTATAAGAGACAACACTTTACAAACTTTCAGCTGTAGGCAATCCTGTAATGAAGATTTAACTTATTTTCTCACTCAATTTTCAACCGACAGTATTCAGTTTTGCTTCGTTCTCTTTCTAAAACTACACAAGCTACTGCGAAAATGCTTGGTTTTTCCTAATGCCAGAAACTGTTCCAAGCAGCAACGTATCGTATAACTGGGAACGAATACTCAACTAAAATTTAAAATTGTCGCAGTTGAGAAACAGTAGTAAGTAGTCCACGTACTCTTTGTAAATTAACTACACACAAGTAATCAGAAAGTGAGATAAAATTAAGGAGAAGTATTATTAAAAACGAATCTCATGTGTAAGCACATTTTGAAACAGAAAATAGTGATAATTATTTCAATAGAGGCCTGTCTGTTTTCTGTTAATATCTCTTGTTAAACTGATTTCACTAAGCAATTACTTTTGCGTCGTGGATTAATATAGTATGCAAAAAGTGTTGCCACTTCACTAGGTTAACTTAAAGAAACTAACGCAAGTTACTTTCTACTCTCCATAAACATTACTAATAACATGTTCTTTTGAGGTATTCACCAAGTACGAACAACACCACTCGCCAATAACAAACCGATAGAACAGTTAACCTATTCCATATGTTTAGGATCTCGCTTATGATAAAGAAATGGATGTAATGGAAAAAAAAACTAATGCTTACTAAGGTATGTATATGGTACGATGAACAGAACACTTGAGGGTTCAGGAATGAAAAGACATAACTGAAATTTTATAAGTTCCTTGCATCACGCAATTTATTAGATTGAGCGGAAAGTTGGAAGTTAAAAGATAAAGATCTACAGCAACTAAAAATATCAGATGTGATGAAAGGTTGCATTACGGAAAAAAAATTAGAAAGAAAATAGTAAGGGAACCAATTAGGAATGTATCCAAAAACCCAAGATAAAGCTAATTAAAAGAAAAAAGTGACAGAAATATGTAGTATCTGCGCCTCCATAAACATGTCCTAAACTAACAATGAATTATAAATAACGGGCTAAGACAAATGTGGGAATTCTGAAGAAAGAGATTATGAGACCGGAACAGGGCCTAGTACTAACCCTCGAGTAGCAGAAAAAGAAGAAGGAGAAGAAGGAGAAGAAGGAGAAGAACTATTGGCAAATTATATATTTTTTTTCCATACAGGGAAGAGTGTTGAGACAATAACTGCAGCCGCGTAATGTACCAGATTTACAAACTTGCTTAATTTCATTCACTATAAAACTGTCTTTGAAGATACTACAAGTAATTTTTTAATATTCACCTATGAGCTTATTTTGGCTATACATGCATTGTCAGGTTGTCTTTACTGAGCGTAAAAATTGTCTCTAGATTTTTTTTTTTAATTTAAGCTATTTAAAATAGGGAAAACATAATGTAACATACGTTTTATATTCCTGACTTCTATTGTGCTTCATTTGGTATCCCATCTTCTATTTATTTCACTCCTAATTATTTCGGTAGTTTGTTTTTACATACGTTTTTTATTCTCAGAAAAAAACCGTATCAAATGATTTTGTTAGCTATAGTGTATGATGCTCATTGACAGTTCTACCAGAGATGTAAAGGGTTGGTTTGAACCAATCTCCTTGATTTAAATAGATATCTATGGCGTTCATTTATTTCAATTTGTTGAATTTTATCTTTGATCGTATAGTCGAAAATGAGTTATATGTTCAATATCTGTATGTAACTTACGTGTTATAAAATTAGTATACAACTTATATCATCAGTTACTGACGACCTGACGATAGCTATATAGTTGGGATGAGCTGAAAGTTTTAAAAAAATGGAAGTAGCATACCTGGTTATGCTTACATTACGTCGCTGAAAGACATTTACTTCACTGCAGGACAGAAAAATTACAAATGTAAATGAAGAATTAATAATATATTTCATATAGCTTCAATATATTATAGCACGAAAATACGTAGAAACCGCAATATTTATGAACAATGCATAAAAGACATCAGTCAGACAAAAATAAATAAATAAATAAATAAAAAATAAAAAAGATTTTAAAAAACACCGGAAAATCTTAATGACTGTTTCTAGTGCGTATTCCATCTTCCAATAGAAAAATCAGTCATTAGATGGAAATACCGACTACGTAATATGAAGTTTTCCCAGGCACACCTACATCCAGTTCAACATTCTCTCATACACTAATTATATACGGTGTCAGTACTGCGCCGTTATTTTTAATTGTCGCATTATAGACTGTAGTATGTATGTACCAAGGAATCGGATATGATACCAGCCAGTTAAGGCTGAATTAACGGCCATTTCAAGACACTGTGTGGCATAAAAACACCCTCATTTGTTCCTAGAGTCAGTCCCTTCTGATGCTCGTAATGTGGAACTCCTCTGCACACGTTTTTCCCTTTAAGCTGCAACTGCGGAACTGGTCGAAGAACGGAAAGGGTAACCAACAGCAGAGGCCAATTAGCCACGGTAAGATATATCGCGAGTGCCTAGTCGCTGCTGTAGAAAGCAAACGAGAAGATCAACTGTAGCTGCCGCTGTGTTCCAGCCCAAACTCCAGTTTTTTTTTTTCCAACACCTGATGATCGAGTTTTACGTAGATGAAAATAATGTTTCTAGAGCTGCGTTAGAAAGTTGACATCTACAAAATAAAGGGGAACATTTCTTTAGCATATCCGCTCTTTGTTTTAATATTTCCAAGTAATATAACATTATGCCCGAAATATGTTCCTGCTAATTCATTGCGCTTTGTTGACCTGGGAGATGTAATTTGTTTATTGACGCGGTATGTAATTTCGTATCTCGAAATTCCTAGAATATCATTCTTTACTATGCAGGTCACATAGAGAATCATTACTTTTCCGAGGGTCACATTCTCCCTCGACAAGACTTATACAATTTCATAATTCTACTGTTTCTACTGGTCCACCTCCATAGCGGAATCGCCACGAACAACAATGCAGTCGGTTACATGAATGAACAAAGCACTACATTTTAAAAGAAAAGAATGGGAGTAAGGAAGAATGTTGGATACATTCATAACGGAATATCTCAGCTTAGCAAAGAAGAAAAAGGAAAATTTCACAAAGTTTTTAAAGACTGTCATTAAGTAAATAGTTTGATAATGAAATACATGGAAGAAAATGGCACTGTCGTGTTTCAGGGCCCACTTTAGAATTTCCTGTAGTTTCGGACAAAAATAATAAAAAAATGATGAACAATACGATTACGAATCTCCTATTGTGTTAATATCTATGCACTTCACACTTAATATTGTCTCTGACCGTATTTTAGTGAACAGCAAAAATTATTTTATATTTCAGTTTAGCTTTGACAAACATACGTTTTTTTTTTTAACTTTTAGCTCTTTGAATTATTACTTTAATATCTTTCTCATATTTTCATTACCTTTTTCCTTGTAAATATTATCGCCTTTCTTGCCGCGGTAGTTTTTTCTCGTGTTCAAGTTTTTCTTTGTCTCTGCTGGTTTACGTAAAATCAAATGACCTTGTCAAATCGCCGTTATTTTTGCAAATATCTCTGAAACGGTGCGAGTTGCGGAAATGTGGTGCCGATCGATTGAAAGACGCGACGTAAAATGTGGGAACACGTTACAGACATACAGTGTCAGATAGCAGTTATTTTTGCAGATATCGCGTCCTTATATATATATAAATATATATTTATAGAGAGAGAGACGGAGAGCGCGCGCAACAAGTTCTACAGAATTTTCTCCGCTACAAATTCGTTTATTCAATTTTCATGTAGACGCGGTCGAGTGGCCGAGTGCTTTATGGTGCCTCAGTTGTTGGAGAGCGAAGCCGTTATTTTCTTTTAAATTTCGAACTCTCATAAAGCGATCACAAAGACCCACTTTTGGGTTTACTACCGTAACCTAAAGGGGGCAAAATAAATAAATAAATAAAATATATGAAAATAAAAGTAAAAAAAATAACAAGAGTAAAGAGGTGCAGGAAGGAAATTAAATTGCAATAAAATGCCAAACAACATTTGTCCAATTTGTACTCAGAGCAGGGGCACAGCTGAGTTCAATAAATTTACGTTTCGTATGTGGTGAACCTGTTTGCTACCGGTTGCTATAGACGTATTTATCAAATGTCAGTAGTAACCTATTGATGTTCAAGTTGTGAAATCATAATTTAACAAAAAATGAAGTTTTCATTGTGATTTGTTCATCATTTTGCAGTTGCTTTTGATTTTCTAGTGACTTTACTAACCGCGAACAGTCAAGAGACATACTCAGATTGTCTTGTAAATCGTTTATAAAAATAAGGAACATTAAGGGCCCTATAACACTTCCCTGGGGAACGCCAGATATCACTTCTGTTTTACTCGTTGACTTTCCGTCAATTTCAGCGTACTGTGTCCTTTCTGACAGGAAATCACAAATCCAATCGCACAACTGAGGCGATATTCCATAAGCACGCAGTTTGATTAGAAGCCGCTTGTGAGGTACAGTGTCGAAAGCCCTCTGTAAATCTAGAAATACGGAATCTATTTGACATCCCTTGTCGATATCATGTTGGTACAGAGCTAGCTGTGTTTCACAAGGACGATAATTTCTAAATTCGTCTTGACTGTGAGTGAATATGTCGTTCTCTTCGAGTTGCACTCATGGTAATTAAAATTGCTACACTAAGAATATGACGTACTACAGACGCGAAATTTAACCGACAGGAAGATGATACTGTGATAAGCAAATGATTACCTTTTCAGAGTATTTACTAAAGGTTGGCGCCGGTGGCGACACATACAAGGTGCTGACATGAGGAACGTTTCCAACCGATTTCTCATACACAAACAGCAGTTGACCGGCGTTGCCTGGTGAAACGTTGTTGTGATGCCTCGTGTAAGGAGGAGAAATGCGTACCATCACGTTTCCGACTTTGATAAAGGTCGGATTGTAGCCTATTGCGATTGCGCTTTATCGTATCGCGACACTGCTGCTCGCGTTGGTCGCGATCCAATGACTGTTAGAAGAATATTGAATCCGTGGGTTCAGGAGGACAATACGGAACGCCTTGCTTTTAATCACAAGACAGTTCAGTATAATATATTTGTCCAATGAATACCCGTTCATCATCTGCATTTCTTCTTGGTGTAGCAATTTTAATGGCCAGTAGTAAAATTCATAGTATTTGAGGAAAGTATATGCTCTAAGATCCGGCTTCAAAGAGACCTGAATGATGTAGGCCTGTAATTCTGCAGATCACTCCCATTGCCTTTGTTGAATATTGGCGTAACCTGTGCAACCTTCCAGTCTTTGGGTACGGAAGGTTCGCTGATCCATCGGTTGTAACTAACCAGGTTATGGGGCTTTTGCATCAGCATACTGTGAAAGGAAACTAACTGGTATACAATCAGGATCGGGAGAGTTACTTTTTGTAGATTTCAGTTCCTTTAATACACCATGGGTATCAATTTGTAAATTACGCATCAAACTCTTAGTCAGAAGAAAACTCACATGCCACTCCGGAGACACATTTTCAAGAACGGTTCTCTACAAATGTGCGGCGTGGTCTGATAGACAATAAATTGATTGTGCTTATTGTGTTACCGCATCGTGTTATAAGAACCCGTAATATACACATTTTTAAAAATGATTTTCTAGCATTATTGCAAAAGATTCCTTAGGGTACAAGAAGGCCCATGTTCGTCCACTCTGACAGGGTCCCTAACCGTCTTGTGACACATCACTTAAAAGTAATATTCCCCGTAAGATGGATCGGTAGATATGAATCCGTTTCTTGGCCAACAATATCCTCGAACCTTTTTAACCTTCGTATGAGCCGATTTTAATTCTCACACTATGAATAGTGGAGCGGTCATAAAAGAACGCAAAGACGACCTTTGAAGAGCTACACGTGGTTTTATCAAGAGAAGTTAAAAATGCACTGAAGTTGGTGATGGTATTTTTGAAAGATACCTTTGAAAGTCGTCATTTGCCTTTGCTTTGTTTGGGTTACATACTAATTGCTGTGTCTCTGAGCTCAGTAGCATTCGACAAATGTTATATGGCATTGGGCCACCTTAGGTTAGGTTGTTTTGTTGGGATTTGGGAACTAAACGGTAGTTTACCTCTCATTTCATTGGTTCTTCGGTTTGATCGATCCTTTGCGGACGTTGGCCCGTTTTATTCTATGTTGCTCATTTCGTCGTCGACCCAGTTCTTCTGGCTCTGTAGCCAGCACGCTGAGCTTTCACCCCGACAACCCTCTGACAGAGCGCCAGCCAAGTTTCGAACCACCGTTTAACATGTTCGTACATCACACACTAATGCACCGCCCGTCCCGCTACGGCGAACAGATTGGAGAGTAATCCGTAATTATCGTATCATCAATGGCATGTGTTAACTGCTAAGATGGCATTTTTGGACATTAGATTATAATTAATTCTACAAAGAAGTGGCGATTTGATCATTTTCAGTGCCCCATTGCTATGAAATGACAACGCTTGAGCTATAATAAGAAAATCATCAAATACTGAAAGCAAGATGGAGTATGCAAAAGAATGTTTCAGCCAAAGTTTCGGAGCGAGGGATATCACGTGACTGATTTCCGAACGTCAAATGTAAGCTGTGTTCTTTCCAGGCTTTAGTCACTACTCCGAATGCCAAATGTACGCTACGTTCCGCCCAGGCTATGGTCATTCGTAACCAGTACATGCAAAGAAAAATAAACTCAGAGCAAACTACGAAGCAAGACAAGTGATAATATTTTAACGAAAAAAGTTAACGAAAATGTGAGGGATATATCAAAATAATAGTTTAAAGAGATGAAAGATCAAAAAAGAGTATGTTTGTCTAGGCTAAACTCAAATATCAAATAATTTTGGCTGTTTGTTAAAATATAGTCAGAAAATTACATGTTGGGTGCGTAGATATTATCACAATAGTAGAGTCGTTATCGTATCGTCCATATTTTTTATTGTTTACTAGCTGAGTACCCGGCGTCGTCCGGGTACTTATTTATTCCAGTTTTTCGTTTTTCCAGCTCTCCTTACTTTTATCTCTCTCTCCTTTTTCTTCTTCCTTCTCGCTCTATCCATCTCCTCCTCTCCTTTCTCTCTCTCTCTCTCTCTCTCTCTCTCTCTCTCTCTCTCTCTCTCTCTATTGCCTCTCTATCACCTTTAACCAGTCTATTACCATCTCCCTTGGCTTATTCTCCTCCTTTTCCCTCTCTTGTGGTGGAACGGGGTCGGGATAACTGTGATGGTTAACACAGTTACTCATGTTAATCTTCAGTCGCTAATCACGAAAGTACCGGGTGATCAAAAAGTGAGTATAAATTTGAAAACTTAATAAATCACAAAATAATGTAGATAGATAAAAATTGAGACACCTGCTTGTAATGACATGGGGTTTTATTAGAACAAAAAAATTCAAAAATGTCCGACAGATGGCGCTTCATCTGATCAGAAAAGCAATAATTAGCATAACAAATTAAGACAAAACAAAGATGATGTTCTTTACAGGAAATGCTCAATATGTTTAACGTCATTCCTCAACAATTGCTGTAGTCGAGGAATAATGTTGTGAACAGCACTGTAAAGCATGTCTAGAGTTATGGTGAGGCATTGGCGTCGGATGTTGTCTTTCAGCATCCCTAGAGATGTCGGTCGATCACGATACACTTGCGACTTCAGGTAACCCTAAAGCCAATAATCGCACGGACTGAGGTCTGGGGGCCTGGGAGGCCATGCAAGACGAAAGTGGCGGCTGAGCACACGATCATCACCTAACGACGCCCACAAGAGATTTTTCACGCGTCTAGCAATCTTTTTTTTCTGTTCTAATAAAACCTCATGTCACTTCAAGCATGTGTGTCAATTTTTACTTCTCTATCTACATTATTCCGTGATTTATTAAGTTTTCAAATTTATACTGACTTTTAATGATCCGGTATGATGATCCTAGAAAGGTTTTATCAGTTGGTACGACGTTGTTGATTAGTTATTTACAGTCCCCTAGCAACACCAAGTGTCACAATCTAAACTTGCAAAATTTCAAGACTTCATCGTAAGTGTCCCGCGCCCCAATATAAATCAGAAAAAAAAGGAACAACTCCTTTAAATAGTTCACAAAAAATGAGTTAGGCTCTTGTACGAGCGTGGTAAAGAAACTACTCTGTGGCCGTTACTAAAATTTTATCTAAGTCAAACACAGGCACTACTGTTTGCTGTCGCTAACTTGTACTGAAAAAATGAATATCCCACCGCCTGCTAAACACTGTTTTTCCACATTCACACACGATACCAATGTTATATCACATTCGAAGCCAGTCATTAATAAATTCAATCAGTATTTAAATTGTTTTCTTCACAAAAATCAAATTACTCTTGTCGTAATATAGTCTTGATTATAAAAAACTCTTCTTAACTGCAAGATACTTTTCAATATTAACAAATATTTATTCTTCTTCATACCAATACAAAGTCAGTTTAGCAAGAGACCTGAACCTGTACAACCAGCTTGGGCTGAATCTCAAACAATAATAATTAATCATTTAATGTTCTTTTCTTTTCTTCAAATGTTCACATATTTGTAAATCTATCGGACCAAAATGCGTGGTCATCAGTCCGTAGCTTACAAACTACTTAAACCTAGGTAAACTAACCTACGTACAAGCACACACACCCATACCCCAGGGAGGACTCGAACCTCCACGGCGAGCAACCGCGCGCTCCGCAGCAAGACGCTTCAGAGCGCTCGGCTACTCCACCGCGGCTTTTCTTTTCTTCTCTGAAACGACTGACGCATGGCAATAAAGAAGGCGCAGCTGCATTCGTAGCCCCGTAGCCGTCGGTTAAATTCTGCTAGCGCTCACATACTTCAAGGTTGGCTGCGGCGGCGACGACGCTGCCCTTGTTGATTGCGGCGCCTCGATCATACATGTAACATACAGAAAATAAAACATTTTAAGAATCATATTATAAAATAACAATATTTACATGAGCATCAAATATGTATACATTTTAAATAAAAAGTTTCGTTTTTCCTATTTACAACTTCAAAACAGTGCTGACATAGGAAAATGTAGTACGACTATCTTGTCTCACTACACTCTCTGTCCGTCTCCTCCTCTACCCTTGCTTTGTCCATCTGCTCCCGCCCCTTTCGTTCGTGTCCTAATTCACCTACTCCTCTCCCGATATATGTGGAAACATACATGTATGTGTCAAGTTTTATGGTGACTGGTTAAACGGTGTGAAAGTAGCAAGGTTCCCTCCAACATGCTAAATTCACTGGCCTGCAGGTTATGAAAATGTCCTGCATAAAAAATATAAGAAAAAATAAATAAAAGAAAAGAAAATTTACGGTAACCAGTCAAAGAAACTGGATGTTTGTTGTAACGCACCCACCACCATACACCTACGGAAGAAATGTTTGTATAGTCTATGGAAGCTTCGGAAGCTTACGACAGGTAGATCACGTATTAAGGCATAGTATAAGCTATCTTCTTTACACATTTCATTCAATTCCATCCACCAGTTTCAGCGTGAAGAGGTACAAACATGTTAACCGACTTTAAGGTACCCTCCGTCATGGACCGTACGGTGGCTTCCTAAAACTAGCTCATGCGTTAATTCAGGGTTATCTTTATTCGAAATTTCATTAAAATCCGTCCAGCTGTTTCAGCGAGAAGAGGAATAAACGTATTAACGCACTGAAAGATATACTCCGCCACGCATTCTACGGTGGCTTACGAAACGTAGCAAATGGTCAAATGTCTGTTAAGCTTAAGGTACTTAACTGCTGGGTCATCAGTCCCTAAACTTACAAACTACCTATGAACTACCTTTTACTAAAGACGGCACCAACATCCATGCCCGAGGGAGTTTCTAACCCCCTACGGAGAGCGGCCTCGCGCATCGTAGCATAGCGCCTCAATGCTCTTGGCCACTCCGCCGAGGCAAGAAACGTAGCCTATGCATTAACTAGGCTATAAGCTACCTCTGTTCGAAATTTCATTCATATCCGTCCAGCCATATCAGCGTGAATGAGTAAGAAATGAATTAATTAATTATAAAGCACCCTCCGTGATTCACCATGCGAGTGCTAGCAAAGAATTGACAAACGTTTATTGCAATCGATTTTACGGTATGGCCGTGCATAAAATGCGAACGCACATTCATTTTTATATACTAGATATTTTTATTATTTTTGTCCGAAATGTTTGCAAAACATCATAAAACTACAAGTAAATATAAAGTGGACCGTAAAACACGGCAGTGCGACTTTTTTTACTACAATTCGTCCACACCACTACGTTCTAAAGTATTTACTATTCCTCCTGCAACAGGGTGATTCAAATCCACCTCCGCCCATCAAGATTTAGATTTCTGTGATTTCACTAAATCACTTCAGGTGAATGCCGGAATGGTTCCTTTCAAAGGGCACGGCCGATTTCCTTCCATATCCTTACCCAAACAACCCGAGCGTAAGCTCCGCCTCTAATGACCACGCTGTCGACGGGGCGTTAAACACTAATCTTCCTCTTCCTCCCGCAACAACCTGTATACCTCATTACTACAGTCACATTCGTACTGATCGTCACGGAAATCTCAAACAACGTATATAGTGACTAAAACCTAATTGCTAATTTAATGTACTCGTACAGTGGTCTTCAACTGCTGTTGCTAGGAATATGATCACCGCTACCTAGCAAGGATTCTCTTCCGCTTCTCCACTCCTCGCGTACTTCCCTCCAGTGTGGATACGTAATGAGTGGAATACACGGACGACTGTGCGAAATAATTTGTAAGCCGGATGTTAGCTTAACGGCGCGATACGCATCTTCATAATGAGAACCGTTTTGTGTAAACGACACACTGGTGCCGCCGAGAACGGTTAGCCATCGTGAAAATAAAGAGAAATATCAACGCAAAAGCGTGACTCGGCCGTAAGAAAATTAGTTAAGTGGCCACGAGGGGCGCGATAATTCAGTTAAACAGCCGCCCGCAAATTGGTGTCATACATCGCCATCTGCTCGCGCAGAGGTGGTATTAATATCCGAACGTAACACGGGGAGCAAAAAGGTAGACCCTCGCATTAAGGCCCTTGCTGCTGCCCCATGAGTTCGAAATAAACAGTTTGCCGGCACTTGGCACGACCACAGAGCATAGCAGGTAGTAGAGGGGGCTTCCAACGGAGAGGGGCCGGTAGGCGTTGTGCTCAACCTCTGAGTACCAACCGCGCCTAGCCCACCACCCATCTCTCTCTTGTTTTTTATATTTCTGCTTCTTTACTCGCTACCTTATCTCGCCTTTCTAACAGATTTGCGGTATATTTGTTGGTTGACAAGTTAACTATATAAATGTGTCGATAAATCTCTATCTATATAAAAGCGAAAGGACACTAATTCAGACACTCATTCACTCACTCACTCGCTGACTAAACACGAAATCTCGAAAACTACTTCACCTATGAAGCTGAAATTTGGCAAGAATGTAGTTCATCGGTAGAAGACGTCAGCTAATAAAGGATTTTGCGATAGGGCCGATAGTTCCGGAGATATGACGTCATAAACAATGAAAACTTCCCCGTATTGAAGCACGTGATAGTGTAACTTTATCGGTCCACTATTTGAGAAGGATAAGACTTAGCGACTTGCAACAAACTTCAAACATAATTTCAAGATTTTAGGAAACATTTTCTCGCTGACAGCCCCAGAAAAATGATGAAAGGAAAAAAGTTTGTCGTTTTCTACTTTTTCGGCGTTCATGAAGTAAAATTACGGCATTTGGCATGATGTTACAATTTATTACTCGTAAACTATTAACTGTATGCGAGAGAAATTTTACAGACAGTATACACACATACCAATGAACGTACGTTTGAAATTTTATCATAATACGACACACAGTTCATGGGATATGGAGTAATAAACAATTACGTTAATGAAAAACCGCCACATCACGCATGACGTTTAGATTTCTTACGTCTTTCCTACTAACTCTAATCGCAACGTAATTTTCAAACCTTTTACACATGCACCACTGGATGTACCTTCGAAATAATATCGTATTACGACATACATTTCAGGTGCTATGTCGTCAAAGACATTGAAATACATGAAACTTCCCCCTAAAAAGTATGAGGTTGTAATTTACTACGTCTTAACTACCAAATCAATTTACAACACATTTCGCAGGCAGTTTATTAATATTCCTCTCTACTGTCCTGGTAAATAATGTCTTTGTAGAACCCATAATTCAGGAGATATCTCTATACATATATAAAAGCTGAAGGTCACTCACTCACTCACTGATGATACACGAAATCTCTAAAACTAGTGTACCTATGAAGTTGAAATGTTGCCGGTGTGTTGTTTAAAGGTAGAAGATGTTAGCTAAGAAAATATTTACGATAGGACGGAATGAAGGTGCATGACGGAGGATACTTTTCTTAAAGACTGACGAAATCTACAGTTTCATTCCGACCTTCACGAAACTTTGCACGCTTGACCTTCAAAAGGAAGGTCACCGTCAACCTAAAGTTTCATACGGTGCATGGGGGAGAATATCTTGAAGGATAAAAACGGATCCCTGAGTATGTTGGTCGCGCCATAACTTGAGAACGGCTCGACCGATTTCACAGATCCTTTTTTTGAAATAAAAAAAATCTATAGTTTTGTTCCGATATTTATGAAATGTGGTACACTTCACCATAAAAACAAGAGGAATGTCACTGTCTGTATAAAATTTCGTTCGGTGCATGGTGGAGGGTACATAACATACGAACTTTGACAAAATGAATAGGTTTTCTCAGATCTTGATGAATTTTTACACAAGGTCACAAGATACATGGTACATGACAGAGGGTGACTTGCAAAAATTACTGCCTAGAAAGGGAAAGGTGGAAACGAACAGAGATATGGGAAAGAAAGAGATGAATGCAGATAGAGGATGTAAGTTTGTGTTTGTATAATCCACCTACCTTCCAAGCGGGGTGACGGTGGGGTTAAAGTAGAGTAGCCCGTGACGAGTGGTTTAACCACATTTTATTCATACACTATTTGAGACCACACTTAGTGACTTGTTAGAAACTTTACAAACAATTTCAAACGTTCACGAAAGCTTTCGTCGCCAACCACATCTACAAAATGAGAGAAAATCGTCTTTGTCTTGTTTCCCGCTTTTCAACTACGGAAACAAGCTACAATTTTTGAATCGTATGCTAATTACTGAATTCGGTAGTTATTTTACAGATATTATACACTTATGCTACTGCATGTACTTTAGAAATTATATCACAGATTAGTGGTAAAACCAGGCGTTTCCCGGGTATTTGTTTACTTATTCCAGCCTTGAGTCAGTACTTCTCGTATTCCTTCTCTCTCTTTCCGTCTCCTCCCTCCTCTTTCCGTCCGTCTCCTCTTCCACCTACTCCTCTCCTTCCTACATATGAAAATATACATATATGGCCGCGGTGGGGCGGACGAGCGCATTGAGACTCTATGCTCCAATGCGCGATTCGGTTCCCCGTCGGTGGTTCGAATACCCCTCGGGCATGGATGTTTGTGCCGTCTTTTGTATAAGGTAGTTCATAAGTAGTTTGTAACTGTAGGGACTGATGGCCCCGCAGTTAAGTCCCTTACGCTTAAAAAAAAAAAAAAAAAAAAAAAAAAAAAAAAAAAAAAAAAAAAAAAAAAAAAAAATTTAATACATATATGCACCAAGTTCCATGGTGGTCAAACGGTGTCAAAGTTGCAAGGTACCCCTCCGCTATGCTACATTCACTGGCTTGCAGGTTATAAAAATCACCTTCATGAAAATATACATTTATGTGCTGTCTTTCGTGGTGACCAGTCAAATAATCTGGACGTTTGTAGTAACGTACCCTACGCCATACACCTACGGAGGCTTACGAAAGGTAGCCCATGTATTAATTCGGTATATAAGCTATCTGCATTCCAAATTTCACTCAAATCTGTACATCCCTTTCAGCATGAATGAGTAGCAAACAAATTAACCCACTGTAATAGACCCTCCGCCACGCACTATACTATGGATTACGAAAGGTAGCCCGTGTATTAAAGAGGATATAAGCTACCTCTTTTCCAACTTTCATTCATATCGGTCCAGACATTTCCGCGTGAAGGCGTAAGAAACGAATTAACTACTTGTAAAACATCCTCCGTCAGGTACAGTACAAAGTTAGTATGCCTATAACCTTCGCGCAAATGCGAGCAATGAGTTGATAATTTTAACGCATTTGGATGTTCGGTCTGTCCTGCATAAAATACGAACGAAGAGACAAACAAACTTTAATTTTTATATATTAGACTTATGTAGTTATTTTCAAATTCGCATTAAAACCATACGTTGGTAACTACAAATTCCTTCTGCTGGTGGTTTTCATCCCAATGATTCAGTACGCTGGGTATGCATCAAAGTTGACAGATAAAAAACCGTCATTTAAAAATCCGAATGAAGTATTCTTTCCACTGAAAATATATTTAAAAAAAAAATCCTTTTTTAAATTGCTTACATAAAATTCACATGGTGTGAACAATATTTATGTTTTAAATGTTTCTTTGATTATTATCAACCTGAAAAATTTAACGTAACTTCCAGAGAGAGGTGCTAGAATTTTCAGATTTTTTTTTTCATTCGAAACTACGCCGAAATCTGAAATTTAAGTGTTTAGTCACGTTAATTAATTGAAATGATTGTAGGTAATCTGAATATATTAATAATATTGAAACTGAATTTATTGTTCAATCATGTTTAAAAATTTCATCAGGATCGGAATACACTTATAGAATCTAACAAAGTCCATATGTAAAGTATCCTCCGTCATGCACCATCCAAAATTTTATGTGACAGTGATCTTCCTCTTGTGTGAAGGTCAAGTGTCCAAAATTTCATGAAGATTTTAAGATGAACCAGTGTCTTTGTTCGCAAGTCGCATGATAAATATAATTGTTTATGAAGTCATATCTCCTGAACTATATGTCGTAAGCAATTCTTACCCCTACGTCAATTGTTACCTCATGTGTCCGATAGATTTACGAACATTTCGGTTGAAATCGGTACAGTGGTTTAGAACCAGACGTCGCCCATTTCATTGTTTATTACGTCATATCTCCTGAACCATTTGTCGCACCATTTAATGGTGCCTATGACCATGGCGAAAGTACAAGCAATGTGTTCACGAAGTTTCATCACGATCGGTTGAATGGTACGGCCGCGCATAAAATACTAACACACAAATATTCATTTTTATATATTAGATTGACTCGTAGTTCAGGAGACATTAAGTAGTTGTTGTTGTTTTTAGGGGAATGAATCGGTATGTATGTATGTATGTTTGTCAAGCTTAAGAGACTTCACTGCTGGGTCATCAGTCCCTAAACTTACGAGCTACTTATGAACTACCTTATACTGAAGACGGCACAAACATCCATGCCCGAGGGGGGATTCGAACCCCCCCGACTGGAAACGGCCTCGCGCATCGTAGCACAGCGCCTCAATGCGCTCGGTCGCTCCGACGCGGCTTGAGGGAAATAAACAGCTAGGTCATCAGTCCACAGATGTTAAGTCATTAACAATAGTTGCCAGAAAAACTGCCGCATCTTACGACGCGTGAGTAAGCAGAGTTAATTAATCCACTACTTCAGACCAGCACTTAGCAAGGTACAGTAAACATGGCTTGGATCTGAAAAACTTTAGAAAACGTTTTCTTGCTGACAACCTCTGCAAATCATGAAGTGAAAGACGTTCCTCGCTTACTAAGTTTCCGGTATTCACTAGACTAGATGGGTTAATGCTCCTCGTGAAAGGGAAGTACTAATGAATGGAAGACAGTGGAAAATACGTTGTGGGCTCAGAGTAGCTTACGGGTTGTTCTCAGGGAGTGGGGGAAGCTCAACACACCTCCTTCGCCCGAAAGCAGGTCTACTACCTTCTGTGCTCTGTGGTCATGACTCGCGCCTATTCAGCAGCAGGGAGGTGTCTGGTAGTCCGCTCCGAGATGGCACCACAACTCTGGAGCGGTACGTTCTCATGGCCATATGCTAGATCTATGCTGCTTTAACTTACAAACGGGGTCATTGCATGAATGATCTTCACGAGCAATTCATTAGCAAACTGAGAGCTTTCACTCAGACTTTCCCGGCGACTTGTTGACATCTCGTTGAAGTTGGGTTTTCTGCCAGATATCAGCGTCTTCCAAATACAATATTTCAACGACCGGTACTCGGTGTCTTCTTCAGGTGTTACCTGAGACTGGTTACCTGTTTGACCGGATGAGATATTTATGCCTAGCCAGGGCCTGGTGTTCCGTTTTCGGTCCGCGCCCATTGGTGGCGCGTGCCTGCTGTTCTAGGAGTTCCCTATTCCGTCCGCGCCCGTTTTGGCAGCCATCAGCGGCAGTCGTGGCCTCCTGGTGTTCCCGTCTCGGTCCACTTCCAATCGGGCGTTCCCTGCTACGTCCGCACCCGCGAGTCGCGCATCTCTGGCGCTATTGGTGTTACATCTGCCGTCCGCGCCCGCTCTGACCGCCTACAGTGGCGGTCGTTGCATCCTGATGTTTCCTATTTGGTCCGCACCCATTAGTGGTGCACCCCTGGGTCTCTAGGTGTTCAGTATTTCGTCTGGGCACGCTCTGGTCGCACCAAGTGGTAGTCGTCGCGTCCTGGTGTTTCCTCTTCAGTCTGCGCCCACAAATCGCGCTCCCATTCTGGTCTCTCCCAGCGACGGTTGTCGCATCTTGGTGTTCGGTACTAGGTCCTCGCCTGCGAGTCGCGCACCCTTCACGATTTTGGTTGTTCAATCTGCCGTCCGCACCCACTCTAACCCCCAGTGGTAGTCATTGCATTCTGGTGTTTCCTGCTTGGTCTGTGCCCACGAGTGATGCACCCTGGGCCTCAGGGTGTTCAATATTCTGTCTAGGCCCACTCTGGCCGCCCCCAGTGGCGGACGTCACGTCCTGGTGTTTCCTATTCGGTCTGCGCCCTGCATCGCGCACTACTGGCAATCTTGGTGTTCACTCTGCCGTCCGCGCCCATTCTGGCTGTCCCCAGCGTCGCTCGTCGCGTCCTGGTGTTCCCTACTTGGTCCGCGCCCGTGATTTGTGTACTCCTGGCTCTCTGGGTGTTCACTACTCCGTCCGCACCTGCTATGGTCGTCTCCAGCGTCGTTCCTCACTTCCTGGTGTTCCCTTAGCTCGTTATTGGTAACTTTATCCCGGTATTGCCTCATCAGTTCCAGTGCTGGATTTCACGCAGTGCGTAGTTCGTATCTGGCTTCTCGGTTGATCAAGTCTTCAGCTAGGTTGATCTCTATTGATTCTGTGATGATGCTATCCCAGAATCGAGGGGTCTGGGCCAAAATCTTGGTTTTCTGGTATTCCATGGAATGTTCCATGTCCAGGCAATGTTCGGCTATTGCTGATTTTGTGGCCTGCCGTAGTCTGGTATGTCGTCGGTGTTCTTTGCATCTAATGTCCAGTGTTCTAGTGGTTTGTCCTATGTAAGTCATACCACATTCACAAGGAACATTGCAAATGCCAGGTTTCCTTAATCCAAGATCATCTTTAACTGTCCCAAGTAGAGCCCTGATTTTGCTCGAGGGACAGAAAACACTATTAATGTATGTTTCTTTAGTATTCTGCTGATCTTGGCCCAGCATATGGTAAGAAGGCAAACTTCTTGGAGTCTTCTTGTTGCTCCGGTTCTGATTCACCCATATGTCTGATTTGATGCATTGCTCTATGGATATCCCTGGTTTAATATCCGTTTTCAGTGAATACTCTTCAGAGATGTTTGAGTTCTTTTGCCAGGTTGTCCGAGTCGGATAGTGTCTTGCCCCAATGTATGAGTGTTCTGAGCATCCCGGTTTTCTGTGCTGGGTGGTGGCAGTTGTTGGCCTGCAGATATAACTCTGTGTGTGTTGGCTTTCAGTACACACTATGGCCAAAGGTGCCATCTGCCTTCTTCTCTACCAAGACGTCCTATTAAGGAAGCTGACCATTCTTTTCTATCTCCATGGTGAATTTAATACTCGGATGTCTTGAGTTCAGGTGGTCCAGAAAATCCTCCAGTTTTTCGTGACCATGGAGCCAGATGACAAATGTGTCATCAACGTGTCTAAAGAAACATTTTCGTTGGTGACTGGCAATCATAAAAGCCTCATCCTCTAACTTCTCCATAAATAGGTTGGCCACTACTGGTGACAAGGGGCTACCCATTGCCACACCTTCAGTCTGTTTGTAGAATTGACCCCCACATAGAAAGTAGGTCGATGTCCAAATCATCAGGACGCAACGACCGCCACTGTGGGCGGTGAGAGCGGGCCCGGATGGCAGATGGAACACCAAAAGCGCCAGGGATGCTCGACTCGCGGATGCGGACCTAATAGGGAACGCCCTATTGGGAGCGGACCGAGAAGGGAACACCAGGAGGCCACGACTGCCGCTGATGGCGGCCAAAATAGGCACGCGCCACCAATGGGCGCAGACCGAAAACGGAACACCAGGCACTGGCCAGGCATAAATATCTCACCCGGTCAAACAGGCAACCAGTCTCAGGTAATACCGAGTAACGGTCGTCGAAATATCGTGTTTGTAAGACGCTGATATCCGGCAGAAGACCCGACTTCAACGAGATGACAGCTTTCACTTAGTTTACAGATATACCAGCCCACTTGTGGGTATTTTTCCCCAACATTATCAAGCTTTTGTCATATTTCATTGTATTTACGGTCCAAAAATTGTAGAAAAGTGGACTTGACTCATGAGTACCACTACCTGTCAATGTCAGGTTTTACAGAACAGAGGAATACGAAACCGTTCGAAAATCCCACGCAAAAATAAAAACTACTGACGTTTTTGGGGAAAACCATTTTTAATTTTCGACATAGTCTTCTTGTAGAGTCATACAATTCGTCCAACACTGTTCTAATTCGTTTATCCCTTACGAATAATAGGAATTGTCCAAGTCTGCAAAATAGCTATTAGTTTCTGCAATCACCTCCTCGTTTGAATGAAATCGGCGTCTTGCCAGCCATTTATTCCATTTGCAAATAAATAGTAATCCAAGGGAGTCACGTCTGGAGAATAAGGGAGATGTGAAACGAGTTTACCATAATTCTGCGACCACCGTTGAGTTGTGTGCTGGTGCACTGTCGTGATGGGAAAGGACATTTTTGTGGGTCAATCGCCAGCGTTTTTCTTGCAGCTCGGTTTTTACGGTCCAATAACGATGAATAATGCACCTCTAATAGTTGTACCCGGTTCCAGATAGTCGATGAATTGTGAATCTTGTTATTCAATAGTTTTTAGGTTTTTATCCAATTTTGTAAAACTACTAAAATGTAACCATACGTTCGGACTTCTAACTAACGATTCGATGTTTAAAGGCAACGAACGGTGTGACACCACGAAGTTCTTTGTAAGGATTTCTTTTTCCTTTTCATACATGACTTTTCTGCATAAAATAAGACCATACCCTCCCCCGTGTGTTCACTGTTTTAACTATTTAGTAGTCCTTGTGTTACATTTGTCATGGTGATAACCTGCTAATGCCCTACTGTTGGGTCGTTAAGTGTCATTACTAAAGCCGTCGGCATACAGAGCATGTATCTTAACGGGTGAGGTCTACGTGGCGAGTCTCTGATGTCACAACGTGCGAACTGTACGTTGGTAAGTCTTTCCCAGCGTGTCGGGCAGTAGCAAGCATGCCAGATATTCTCAACGTGCGTCTGAATGATTACCAATAAGGTGGGAGAACGCTACTGACGCCACCCCACGTGGCTATCCGGGGAGGGGGCAGCTCTTTTCGGTACGGAGATGAAGACGCCATATTGGCCGTCGTATTTCATGGGTTTTATCTATATTACTTAGGTCTTATGAATGTATGAAATTTGAAAGCAAGTAAAAGTAACTGAGTAAATTGAAAACCTCTCGAAAACCGGCATTTAAAGCTACAATTTGTCGAAATAAATGACTTGAAACGTCTTATATGTGGTTATAAAATTTCTGTATTACAGAAATCTGCCATTACAAGAAAAGCGGACTATTTTAGTGGCCGTAGAGTACACAGCAACGCCGCGGTCTGTAAAATGGAAGATGGTACTCTGAGCTGGTTCAAGGTTTCTCGGAACCAAACAATTTCTTTTTCCTTTTATTCGGGTTTTCTGATAGACTCACAAACTTTCCTCTAAATTTAATGTAAGTATATTGCATAACATTCGATGCTATGTAAACATAAGTGCGTATCCTATGAGGAGTGAGTTTGTTCGATTCGTTTTATGAACAGAACAGTTCGCATCTTACTTAGAATGAAATACGCACTTTATTGCTTCATGTATTGTATTTTACACGTTCTTAACATTCTTCTACTGAATAGTAACATTGATCGTGGAAGAATGACTACGTTTTACTAAAAAGCGTTACCGTTGCAATAATGTTTCCCTCAGTTGAAGGCCTTTTCTAATTTTATATTGCAGAGTTTGTCATGAAACTTTCATAATTCGCTGCCCTTATTGACATGACATGCAACTTTTATAAGAGGCTTATGTTAACAGATATTTTGTAGTTACTTATGTAGGCCTATATCACAGAACATAACAAACGTATGCACAAGCGCGGAAACAAGCGATTTAATAGAGGTAAAACAGGAATTCCACTCTTTTGATTGCATAAACAGTGTGATTCCAGGACCTGATGCCGCCGACAACTGTCGCTGGAGCGCGCTGCGGTCGAGTGTAGTCGTTGAGGCACACGTCTCGTATGCGCAAGTCGCGCCGTCTCCGAGCGTTCAGCCGCACGTTGGACTCGGCACGTAGACCACACGTTCAGACAAACGCTCCGTGTGCCGACGGCTTAAGCATAATTGGACTGCTTTGCAACCTAGAGGACTCTTCCATAAAAGTAATGACCGCATTCTGTCCTTTCGCCATTTGAATTCAACATGTGGAGTATTATCCAACGAAATACTAGACTTCGACGCACGACTACACTCTCTAATTCATCTCTCAGAGTTACTCATTCGTCTTCACTGTATTTGTTGCATCCTGTCGTTCATTTCATTCATGTCTCTCCTCATTAATTTCCTACCTTTGTTCAATTTCTTCAGTTTCAATGTGTAGTTTATAATCATTTAACTACGGTCGGAACCCAGATTTCCCTACAGAATATTTTAGAAGTCTGGGGCAACCTGTGAGTATCGAAATTTCCAAATCTTCTAATTATTTGTGGTGTAGAGAGTAACGTACGATGAATGTGAGCGCAGAGTGAGGCACAGTGGAGGAAAAAGAAGTCGCCACACATCTAGACGACCCGTCGGCAGGGCGGCCGCTGGAGATGAAAGCCGTCGGCCGCCGCCCTCGTCCGCGGCGGCTGTGCCTACTGTACGTGTCTCGCCGGAGAGAAACAGAACGGCCGAGGCGCAGCCGACAGTTGTCGACGGTGCAAACTCGTGTAGCGGGAATTACCCGGCGCTCCTGATTTAATTGGAATTCTCGCAAGAAGCGGCCTCAGCACAACGCATTCAGATACATCAGGGCTCCCTAACAAGGCGCTCGCCTCGCAAAAAGGCCGCCTACTTCCTGACGCAATTTGTAAAATATGCGGACGCTACAGAAAATACAGCTTCTGTAACGGCGTGTTTCAAATTACTGCCCCCTCCATTCAATTTGTGACGCTTACTCGAGTCGTGTAGTATATGTCGCAGTTCTCAATCTATCAAAGGCACGAGCGACAGCCATCTGTGGAATAAATAAGCTGGAAGGAAACTAGCCGTAACTTTAATTGCTCGCATTATAGGACATATAATCTGAACGCCCTACTTAGCTGTCATTTATGATTAGTGACTGTCAGTCAGTGTCGGGGCATTTTATTTTGGTTAAGGTCTAGTTTATGAGTCCCGCACTGGTGCTTCGCGTGTAGATGTTGGCATCGGCGCAAGGCACCCAATCAGGAGAGGAGTCGCGTTCGCGCGGCCAAGAGGATTTTTTTTTTTTTTTCCTCTATTTGGCGTCAGGTTTGAAAGTGCTGTAAGCACGAAACGGAAGATGTCTTTATGAATATCAGTGATCTCGTGATCAAAGATTATGAGCCGGCCGCGGTAGCCGAGGTGACTGAGGCGAGGCACTCCAGTTACGATCAGCACGGCCACTACGGCCGGGGGTTCGAATCCCCCCTCGGGCATGGATATTTGTGCCGTCCTAGTTCGTAAGTAGTTCATAAGTAGTTTGTAAGTTTAGGGACTGGTGACTCCGTAGTTAAGTCCCATAAGCTTTACAAACATTTGAACTTTTTCTTTTTTTTTTTCTTTTCTTTTTTTTTTTTTTTTTTTTTTTTTTTTTTTTTTTTTTTTTTTTTTTTTTTTTTTTTTTTTTTTTTTTTTTTTTTTGAAAGATTATGATGTTTGTTAAATGTCGATGTAGTTTACGGTATTTTTCAATATTTTATGCTATTTTAAATGTTTTGAAACGGAACGAATTACGTTAATATTTTTCTTGAATATCTTATTCAATGCACTTTTCGAAGTTCGTTTGATTGCAAAAGAAAGAAAGGGTAAAATATGTGGTTCAGACATTAGACTTGTGCGACGTTCTGCTAGTATTCCGAGGGCAGTGTTTCACGAGGATAGCTTATCTAGTGATCGGACAAGGTTGCATCGAGAACCTGTCAGCCACAGAGAAGGAACAGCATTAATTAATTTCCGCAAATTTGTCGTGAATACCGAGGGCCGTGTTTCACGAGGATAGCTGATTTAGGACCGGACAAGGGTACATCGAGAATCTGTCAGCCATAGAGCAGGAACAGCATTAATTAATTTCCGCAAATTTGTCGCGAATTTTGAGGGCGGTGTTACGTTGAGACTGAAACTGCAGTAGGCGAACATTCGTGACAAGAAAACCTGTAAATTTCACGTCCAGCATGAGCAGGTATGTGATACCATCCCTTTGTCTTTTACTATAACATTCTATTTTTTCCTCCTTTTTGTACGATAATAAACACTAAAGCTGTTTCTTATTGGCCGTGCGAAGACTGCTCCTGAATGGCTGCCTTCACTTGCCTCATTCATCGTGTCGTTAACAACGTCTACACGCCGAGCACTTTTATTATTTATTTATTTATTTTTCACTCCACCCCTGTTGAAGTGGCGGGCCCGTTTTCGAACTGGGTGTAGTTCGATTGAGCCAAAGAAAGTGCATTTATTCTGTGGTCACTCTGGTAAATATTTATGGGCTTGAATCAAACTTGTTTGTTGGTTGTATCATTTTTGTGGCCATTGTGGGAAGTTGAGGGGTTAACGCCTTATTGCAAAACTGAGGAAAAACCTCCCTGAAAAAATCTCAGCGCGGGTTTATTCTGTAATTGTTAGAGTTATTCGGTATCTTCCAGTTGATTTATCATATTCTGGAACAGATCCTGAGTTTCTTGGACTGCCTCTGTATTAAATTGCTCCAGGTAAAACTTGTCTGCGGCCTGTGCTATTGTACAGGAAGGTTACGGGTACTTGTACCTCGGCAATTTGGACGTTTTGGTGTTTGCAATAATAGCTCTGTTGTTTTGGAATTATTGGTAAATCTGGCAACTCCATAGTTGGCTGTAAGTTTAATTAGCCTATCTTCTATTGGTTGTACTACTACTGTTTTCTTCCCTACTGGTGCTTGGTTGTAAACCTTCCTGCAATCCGCAGCATACTTCGTTCTGTGCTAAATAATTTTAGAGAATGTACCATCGATGTTACTCATATTGGCGCTGCGTATTATAGAGTAGATCTCATATAAACACAGTAAGTGTATATCAGGGCCGTTGTTGATGCTCCTCTAAATTTTCCGTTAGCGGTCTTAGGAGGCTAAGTCTTTTCCTTGCTTTAGTGATTATATCCGTAATTGTTTGTCTATCCATCATCGTAGAGTCGAATATAACACAGAGGTATTTTACTGTCCCCACAAGATTATCCTTATATTCTATCTTGGAGCTTCTAAGTTGTCAGATTTTTGTGATGGAAGGTAATGGGCTGGCTTTTATCGGCGTTATGCCGTATTCTCCATCTCGCTAACCAAGGTCCTAGTATTTTGTTATAGTCTGTTGTTAATCCTCTCAATCCTTCTGAAGTCGGTGAATGGCACAAATAGGCCGTAACATCAGCCAATTCTTCATCCCATTTGATCAGCTGTGGACTGTCAGCTGTGTATAAAGAGTAAAGAAGTGGAGATGAGATTCGTCCTTGAGGCACTCCAGCCACAAAACTGATCGGTCAAGATGTGGCATGTCAGGTGTAAGGTTTCTTTCGCTATGCACCGAATGAGATATGTACACAGTGGTCTTCCTGTTGTTCTTAAGGTGCAATGTGAAAGTTTGGATTAAAAATGCAAGACGGGTATCCAATTCTGCAAGTAAATTACCCTTCGCCATAAACCACATGGAATTTCAGGCAGACGTAACCCTCCTCTTGTTTTGAAGGTCAAGTGTGCAAAATGTCGTCAAAACCGGAAGAACTGGGAGATTCGTGTGTGTTAAAAACAAACAAACGAACGGACATTATTCTTATTCTACTTTGCGGCATTTTATTGAAAACTAGCTAAAAACCCGGCGTTTCCCGGGTATTTATTTATTCCTGGCTTGAGTTGGTACTTCTCCTATCCCTTCTCTCTCCGTCCATCTCCTTTCTTCTAAAATCATTATCGGAGAATATATAAGAAATAAGGCTCTCTTGCATAATGTACAAAATTATACCTGCAGTGCCGGCCGCGGTGGCCGAGCGGTCTGCAGCGCACCAGTCACGTTCTGCACGGCCACTACGGTCAGGGGTTCGAATCCCCCCTCGGGTATGAATACTTGTGCTGCCCTTAGTATTAGCTAGTTCATAAGTAGTTTGTAAGTTTAGGGACCGATGAGCCCGTAGTTAAGTCCCATAAGCTCTACAAACATTTGAACATTTTTATACGTGCAGTATCCAAAAAAAGAAAGAAAACAATCAAAATACAAATGGCATATAAAATTCGCACGATCTCATATTTATTGAGTTATTCGTTGTAAAATTGTATAATTTTTTCAGGTATATATTCATTTGTATTAATGCGGTTATTCCGTAAAATCTGTTGCGAATACAATTAGTAGTAAAGAGGTAATAGATTAAAACTTGCTGCGTCATGTGGCGGCACGCGCTGACATTTTCATTGAAGTGGGCGCGACTTTCACGCCTCGGAGAGAGGAAATCGAAAGGGTCCAAAAAAGGGCAAGCTCGTTTCGTATTGTCGCGATACAGGGGAGACAGAGTTACGGACATGATGCAGGATCTGGGATGGGAATCATTACAACAACGGCGCTTATCTCTGCGGGTGGGCTACTTACGAAACTCAAATCGCCAACATTCTCCTCCGAATGCGGAAATATGTTGTTGACTTCCACTTACATAGGTAGAAATGATCATCAGAATAAAATAAAGGAAATCAGAGCTCGAACGGAGAGATTTAGGTGTTCTTTCTTCCCGCGCGGTATTCGAGAATGGAATGGAGATAGATAGTATAATGGTGGTTCGATGAACGCTCTGCCAGGCACTTAAATGTGACTTGCAGAGTATCCCATGTAGATGTAGATGTAGAACTGGAAGGACGCCCACCCCTGCCGGACACCTGCTGCCACTAGGCTTCGAACAGCGCGAGTTGGCCAACAACGCGTCGAGGGTGCTGATAGGGATACATATGTCGCCTGAGGCCGATGTACAGGGAAGGCGTCTTTTTCCGTCCAGTTCCTTTGGCAGCAAGTGATGTAATTCCACCTTATTCAGTTGTCTTGATTTCCTTTTGGTCGTGTTCATCTTACAGCGCCTTGAAAAGCTTGAAAAGTACGCAGCCGAAACAGGATCAGTTCTCTTCCGCAGAGGGAAACGAAGTTCCCAGTCGATCGTCGCTATGGAGAGCGGGGCGGATTCTCCGCGGCACGCGCTGACATTTCCATTGAAGTGGGCGCGACTTTCACGCCTCGGCGAGAGGGAGGGAGGGAGGGTGGGTCGGGACTGAACGCGCGCAGACGCCCAAATCCGAATCGAATGGCGGGCGGTGTGGTGTGGTGCGGGGTGGCGGAGAAAGCCGGTGGCCGCGCGGCCACCTCCGCGGAAAGGTTAATGGCGCACTTAGCGCCGCTATCCGCCGATTCTCCGTCTGCTGTTTATAGATTTGAGGCTGCCAGCGGGTTACTGCCCGTTACCGATGGCCGCGGCACGCCGCCGCTCGCGTTCATCGCGGAACTCTCTCACGACCGCGCGAGAACGGGATTGGCTCCAGGGCAGCCGCGGTCCGACTCGTGGTAGCTAGGCAACGAGGCGCTCGCGCCTGTGGTAAGTGCCGACCGCCGGCCGGGCCTTCCCCTCTGGTGATGCCGACACAGCCCAGCAGGCGGCCTGCAGATAATGGTGCTATTCACCTGTACCTCGGTCTGATAGTGTTGCTGTGTGGACGCACTGGTGATTTGCGGGTGGCACGCCACTACGATCAGCTGCGTCCTTGCGCCAAGGACGGGCCTGATGGGGGACACCACCACCATTGTCCGAAACGTAAAGTTGAAGTAACTTCCGCATGACGAGCCACTGTCAAAAACAGTGGTCATGAAACTTGGACCATACCTGCACTATGTGACCAAAAATATCCAGACACCCCCACACACATACGTCTTTTATAGTAGGTGCATTTTGCTGCCACCAACTGCCAGGTACCCTATATCGGCGACCTCAGTATTCACGAGACATCATAAGAGGGCAGAATGGGGCGCTCCGCAGAACCCACTGACTTCGAACGTCGTCACTTGATTGTCTCTTGTATCAGAAGTTGTACCTGAGATTTCCACCCTCCTAAAGATCCACTGTTTCTGAGCCGATAGTGAATTGGAAAGGTGCACGTACAGCTCGAAAGCACGCACGCCGACCTCATCTGTTGACTGATGGAAGTCCGTCGACAGTTGAAGAGGGACGCACAGTGTATGTAATAGGCAGGCGTCTATCCAGACCATCACACAGGAATACCAAACTGCATCAGTATCCACTCCAAGTACTATCACAGGCTGGAGGTGAGAAAACTTGGATTTCACAGCCACACATCACGCAGGTCAATGTAAACCACGCCTCACTCGGCGTAAGGAGCGTAAAAATTGCATGACTGAACAGGAGAAATATGTTTTGTGGGATGACAAATGTAGCGATCCCGTGGCAAATGCTATGATAATCGAAGCGTGTGTGCCTTTGTTCCTTTGTTCATGTTAGGATAGCGGCCCTTGAAAATGTTCAGTTTGGTTCGCGATTACAATTAAACAGTGCTATTCTATTATCTTGTTTCCGCGGTAATTTTCCTGTGATCTGTTCAAATTTTAACGAAGTTGCTTTGTCTGTTAGTCATGCCACGTGTGTTAGCTATTATGAATCCCATACCGATCATCAAATTGCTTTAAGGCCCCTCAGGCGATACAGGTTAATAATTTGCTTCTATTTATTCAATTCTTCCGCGTGTCGTGTTTTAGTTCCATGTATTTCAAGTTTTGCTATTTGAGTTGTGAACCAGTCCATTAGCCTGTGAACAACCACATGTCCCGATTACGGAATAACAGTCGAGATTTACATTAATATGTGCGCGTGCTTCAAGCTTGCTCTTTTTGTATCCCATCCTCGTCGCCACTTTTGTGTGTCGTTTCCGCCGGTTGTCCTGGGTGTCGGTGGCCGAGTAGAGAGAGACCGACACAGGGAAATAGGATGCACGCGTGTGCGGGTACAGAGTCTGAGGTGACCAGCCAGTGGGAGAGCAGAAACTGGAAACACTAAGCTAGATTAGGACAAGTTGTATATTTCGTAGAAATACGAAAATACTTAACTTTTACAAAGTTCATGACTGCCAACTAAGTGTACTGCTGAGACATAGGTTTAACTACGTAGAAGCCTGCCTACTGACGAGAGTCCTAATCGGTGCCTGTCCTAATCCCAAGTGACCGATGCAGTTCAGTGGTGGCCACGAGCGGAGTTCCAGCAGAGGGCGCTCGTGGCTGACGTCGTAAGGACGCCGCGCCGTGCGTGAAAGGACGTGGCGCGCGCTTCATACTTGTGCGACACCACAGCTCTTCCCCTCATTTTTTGCTGCAGACGCTGGTCGCTGTTGAGTAAGTGTCGCGAAAGCTTTGATGAGTGTGTGTGAATGAATGTATGTCTAATCACCCGCAATTGTAACCCATTTTCTGAATTATTAGCTTTATTGATTGGTGAGCAATCAAATGGGCCGTTTATCAAGTTTAATGTTGAATTTTATGTGAGGTGTGTGCTTTTAATGTTTTAAACTGGTCTCCCCATTTCATAAGCGGTTTTCAGAATAGATACCTGTTAAACGTATTTTCTGTTCCTTAGCACCCCTCTCAAATTTAATTTAAATATTAGTCAGCCTTGGCTCTCCCCGTCTGGGAGTGGCGAAGTTTTCCGTTACGCTTTAATCTTTGTCTCTGCAGATAGGCTGTTCCTAAACTGTGTTGCGAGAAGATTTAATTGATTTCGTTGTTCCACTTCGGAACCTGCAGAGCAAGTCATTTCATCCACTAACTAGTAATACAAGCATAGGACAGTAAAGTTTCAACCATAAATATAAAAAGTTCTAAAATCCGAGAGATCTTTGCATGGACTCCTACAATTAACTATTACCATTTTGACGTCTGTTTCCTCCATTCTGTTATGACGAACGCTATCCTGTCACGACTCGTAAAGCGCCTTTTCGGCCCTGAGGAGGATTTCTCTAACCTGCAAAACCTGTATGAGTACGTCACAGACACCCCGCTGACCTAGAAGACGCTTTCTGCATGAAGCACACGAACGACCTGTTAAGGAACACTATTTCTCAACTGAATAGTGGAGTCGTGAAATCCACATACAAGATCGCCAGTGAATCGTCTGAGCCTCCTGTTTAAGTCTTTCTCTCGGCTCCAACCAGAGGACCGCAAACGATTCTGCGAAGAGTGCTACAAATAGATATCCTTGCCAACAGCTCGCCAGCGAGACTACCTGTCTTCACCAAATCAGTCAGACTCTTTAGGAATGGAGCTTAGCTGTGACTGATAACAGTCATAACAGTCCAAGCTTACGCTCTTATCCGGATCCCTCAGGAAGCTTAGCCATTGTCAGAGGTACGATCAGCAGTGGGTAATGTCTGAAACCTGTTTGTGAGGCGAAGAGGGCAGTCTTGTGGCCAGTACCCACTTTCGCCTTCCGCCCAGACATACGCTACACCGCCACTATTCTCCAATCACCGTCAGGTTCCGACCTGTAAGGACGTGGAAAACGGAAAGCGCAAAGGCATCAGAGATCTCAAGCGGCGCTACAGGCTCCAGAGGTGCCACAGATTTCGCCTCAGATGCCCCAGTGATACCGCTACATACGTAAGCAGCCTGAAGCTTATTGACTGTGGTCAACAAGCTTCCAGGTGTTTACGGAGGATGATCAATTCCTTCTGCATCCGTAGGCAAGAGGCGCAGTTCCTATGCATCTCTAAGCAGTTATTTTCCTCCTATTAACATACGCTAAACCAAGAGGTCGCTGTGTGCAAGCATCTGCTGCTAAACTGCCTCTCTTCTCAACTAGTTTACAGTTACGTACAAGCATTTTTTTTCTAACAATTGTACTCATGAGCTACTGCCCCACTTTAAATGGCTTTTTCAATTTGCATAACTAATTTTGATAACTGTGTCGCCTTTCTCAAATGCATTTAAACTAATTCATGTTAAAATTATGAAATAAAAAAAGGGCCGGACTAACGTAGTTTGGATCAAGGTTATTTCAATAATATATGCCCATTATCTAATAACATATGTTTCGAAAACAAGTATGCAATGTAAATATAAAATGTAATGTGTAATGACAACATATCAGGGATGGCAAAAACGCGGTTCGCGAGCCGCATGTGGCTCTTCTTTTAAAAAGTAAAAATTACTTACATTTATATAACACAAATGAAACTTACTTGCTCAGACCTACTACTGTGAAGCTTCCTTATCACAACAAAAGGAAACACTCGGGAAAAGCACATCAAATGTAACTTTCAATTATATTGTGCAATAAAATAGTTGAATATTGTTATGTTTAAAGTAGTGTTTCTTTGTTGATAATAGTTAAAGTTTACTTACGGCTGCAGCGGCGTAATGTGCTAATGTAGACCAATGCATGTTCGGTTTACAAGAATAATTAATTTACTGAGTGGACAAGAGTACATAGAAGAACGTGTCAACCACAGAACAGCTACAGAATTAATTATTTACTCAATCGTCATCGCAAGCCATTAAAGTAGTATCTTGTAAAGGCTAAGTTGCTACAGGCTGTATTGTAAATGAGATGGTTTATTCTTAACATTTCTTACCTTATTTAACATGTGGCAATCAGTCTCTCTAAAATATACACCAATCAAAAATTATTTGCGATTTTTGTCTCACAATGAAATAGTTTAAATTCTTTTCAGAATGACGACACAGTTCGCCGAAACCAGTTACGCGAATTAAAGAAGCAGGTGAAACTGTGAGTGTGGCTCATGGGAAAATTTAATATGGTGTAGTTTCAACTTATAAAATAAAAAACAGTTACCTGCTGAAATGACATAAAGTCAGAAAAAAATTGAATGAGCCATGTTCAACGCTCACTGTCTGTTCATAGTAACAACTAAATATATAACGATTGCTTATCTACTGAAGTTGCTGATCTTCAAATTTAAACATGGCAAAGTTACACTGTCTGATATTTAACTAAAAAGTTGATCTTTCCATGGAAATTAAAGGTCCATTCGAACCCGGTATTATGACGTACACATTATGATAGGTGACGCTATTAAGTGATATGAAAAACACCAGGAGAAGTGACAGTATTGTTGTGCTATTCGAAACTATTTAGTTTGAAGTGGGGGGCATATTAATTAATCGAAAACGTTATATAACATTTTGATTTTTCGTGTAATTTCCATTTATATAAAACTGCCTTTATGTAGGGTGAGCGTGCGTTTGTTTGTACTTAATTCAAATCTACCATTTTATTCCTTTTTTTATATAATTTTGCACATTTGACATTCTAAACTGGAGGAAGGTCTCTGTCTACATAAGATTTAGGACGGTAATTTTACAACAGACTTATACAATTACGGTTGTTCTCTGATCTTGTGAAATTTTGTACACTTGACTTTCAAAGCAAGAAGAATTTCACTGTCCACTTTAGATTTCGTACGGTCCATGACGAAGCGTACCATACAACAGAATTCGACTCCCTGTTAATGACGTAGCATACGTCACAATAGAATTCGAATCCACTTGACCTATCATCATGAATGTTGGCATTTGTACGTATGTTATCATGGAGAACATTTTTATACTCGGTAAGGCACAGTATGGTGGATGGAGAGGGTACTTTGGGAAAAAAAACTCCACACCATCGATTCACCTATCACCACGAAAGTTTGGTGGTATCATACAGTTTTCATAAACATGGGGAGAAGTCTACATCTACATAGGATACTCTGCAAATCACATTTAAATGCCTGGCAGAGGGTTCATCGAACCACCGTTATACTATTTATCTCCCATTTCATTCTCGAATAGCGCACGAGAAGAAAGAACACCTGAATCTCTCTATTCGACCTCTGATTTCCCGATGATCATTTCTATGTAAGTGGGAGTCAACAATATGTTTTCGCATTCGGAGGAGAATGTTGGCGATTGGAGTTTCGTAAGTAGCCCACGCTGCAACGATAAGCGCCGTAGTTGTAATGATTCCCATCCCAGATCCTGTATCATTTCCGTAACGCTGTCTCCCCTGTATCGTGCCCTTCTCTGTACTCTTTCGATGTCCTCCGTCAAACCCACCTGATAAGGATCCCACAATGGGCAGCAATAATCCAAAAAAAGGACGGACAAGCGTAGTGTATGCAGTCTGATTTGTAGTTGCATCTTTGAAGGGTTGTGCCAATAAAACGCAGTCTCTGGTTCGCCTTTCCCACGATATTATCTACGAGTTCTTTCCAGTTTAAGTCTGAAGTAATAGTAATTCCTAGGTATTTTGTGGAGTCTACGGCCTTCACGTTTGATTGATTTATCTTGTAAACGAAGTTTAACGGATATTTTTTCGTACTCATGTGGATGACTTCACACTTCTCATTATTTAGAGTCAATTGCCAATTTTTACATAATAGTGATATCTTATTCAGATCGTTCTGAAGTTGGTTTTGATCTTCAGATGATTTTACTAGACGGTAAATGACGGCGTCATTAGTAAACAACCTAAGAGAGCTACTTAGAATTTCCCCTAAATCGTTTATGTAAATAAGGAACAGCAGAGGACCAATAACACTACCCTGTGGAACTCCCGATATCATCTCTGTTTTAGTCGATGTCTTACCATCGATTACTACGAACTGTGTCCTCTCTGAGAGAAAATCCCCTATCCAGTGGCAAATTTGGGGCGACATACCGTAACCACGCAATTTGATTAAAAGCCGTTTGTGAGGTACGGTGTCAAAAGCCTTCTGGAAATCAAGAAATACGGAATCGATTTGCGAACCCTTGTCGATAGCACCCATCACTTCGTGTGAATAAAGAGCTAGTTGTGTTTCGCATGAATGATATTTTCTAAATCCGTGTTGACCTTGGGTCAATAGATCATTCTGTACGAAATAATTCATAATATTTGAATACAGAATATGTTCCAAAACCCTGCTGCAAATTGACGTCAGTGAAATAGGCCTGTAGTTTAGTGGGTTACTCCTACTGCCTTTCTTGAATATAGGTGTGACCTGTGCAACTTTCCAATCTTTTGGTACAGATCCTTCTTTGAGAGAGCGGTTGCATATAATTGAGTCGAGAGAGGAGGAGAGAGCAGGGGGGCGGGGGGAGATATCGAGAGGAATGGAGACGGGCCGACGGAATAATGAATTGACGGACACCCAGGCAACGCTAGGTTTCCAACTAGTAAGAGCATAAGTACATTGAAGAGCCAAAGAATCTGGTACACGCGCCTAATATCGTGTAAGGGCCCACGCGAGCTCGCAGAAATACCGGAACACGAAGTTGCATGGCTTCGATTAATGTCTGAACTAGTGGTGGCGGAAATTAAGACCATTCATCCTGCAGGGCTGTCCATAAATCCGTAAAAATATGACGTAGTGGAGATTGAACAGCACGTTGCGAGGCAGCCCGGGTGTGCCCAGTGACGTTCATGTATGGGTATTTTGTTGGCTAGCGGCGGTTTAAACTCAGAAGAGTGTCCCTGAAGCCGCTCTGTAGCAATTCTAGACCTCTGGGGTGTCGAAAGTCCTGTTGGGATTGCTGTCCTTCGGAAGGCACATGGGATACGAACGTACGTCGTACCAGTGAGAGTCCTGTCTAGACGTATCAGGGGTCCATACCACTCCAGCTGCACACCATTACAGAGACTCCACCAGCCAGAACAGTGCCCTGCAGACATATAGGGTTCAAAAATACATGACGTTGTTCAAAGGAGTTTCGGGTGTGCAGCCGCATAAAGTTGACTTCATCTGATATATCGGCTGAGAACTGTTCAGCCATCTTCAGAGACAGTCGAAGACTGACGCTCCAGCACGCGCTTCGTGTTTATAAACGCGCGTACCGCGATACTGCGCATGCGGCCACAGATATAAAAAGGCGCCAAAGACGTTACTCGGCGGCAAGGAAATACACGTGTGTGTAAATTATTTCTGTGGCTTCATGGTCGATTATTGCGGAGAAATCGATGTGTTATGATCTGTGCTGTGGCGGTGTCTTTGTAAATTTATTAAATAAAGTGCCGAATTCCAAGATTTATCTAAACTGAAGCCGCTGTTTCTGTTAATTAAATTCGTCCACAAGCGAATTTCAATTACTTCTTTCACCACTGAGTCCCAAAAAGAAGAAATGGATGCTAAAATTTTGACGTTTCCGTACGTCATGGAGTGTCCAGTGTCAATACAGTGCTCTGCCACTGCCGAATTATTAGGTTTTAAATCCATGACTTTTCTGCCATATGTTGGGAGCCTGACGTGGAAAATCGGACGGATTCTGAACAAACACAAAGTTAAGGTAATTTTTCGGCCCCCACAAAAGACAGCATCATTTTTCGGTTCTATCAAAGGTGATTTGGAGCTCCGGAACGCCGGAGTTTACAAGATTCCCTGTGAATGTTGTGGCCTTTCGTCTCTTACAACCTAATAAATCGGCAGTTGCAGAGCACTGTATTTACACAGGACACTCCATGACGTACGAAAATGTCAAAATTTTAGCCTCCACTTCATCTTTCTGGGACTCAGTGGTGAAAGAAGCAACTGGAATTCGCTTGGAGACGAATTTAATTAACAGAAACAGCGGCTTTAGTTTAGATAAATCTCGGAATCTGGCACTTTCTTTAATAAATTTAAAAAGACACCACCACAGCACAGATCATAACTCATCGATTTCTCCGCAATAATCGACCATGCAGCCACAGAAATAATTTACACACACGTGTATTTCCGTGCTGGAGAGTTAGTCTTCGACTGTCTCTAAAGGTGGCCGAAGGGTTCGCAGCCGAAATTTTAGATGAAGTCAACTTTATGCGGCTGCACGCCCGAAACTTCTATGAATAGTCATTGCACCACGAAAACATGACGTTGTCTCCACATCCGTACAGGACGTCCGTTCACTTAATACGATCGGAAACGAGAATCTCAGACCAGACAACATGTTTTCAGTCATCAACAGTCGAATGTCGGTGTTGACGGGCCGAAGGAAAGGCGTAAATCTTTGTGCCGTGCAAAAATGTTCAAATGTTTGTAAAGTCTATGGGACTTAACTACGGGGTCATCAGTCCCTTAACTTACAAACTACTTACGAACTAGGACGGCACAAATATCCATGCCCGAGGGGGGATTCGAACCCACGACCGTAGTGGCCGTGCAGACCGTGACTGGAGTGCCTCAGTCTCCTCGGCGACCGCGGCCGGCTGTGCCGTGCAGTCAGCAAGGGTACACGAGTGGGCCTTCCACTCCGAAAGCCCATATCGATAATATTTCGTTGAATGGTTTGCACACTGAGAATTGTTTATGGCTCAACATTGAAATCCGCAGCAATTTGCGGAAGGGTTGCGCTTCTGCTGCACTGCTTCAGCCGCATAAATTGCAGATATTTGATGTTATTTCCGATATTCACGGTGCACTCATGAAATGGTCGTACGGGAAAATCGCAATCTCACCGCTACCTGAGAGGTGCTGTGTCCCATCTCTCGTACGCCGACTGTAACTCCACGTTCATACTCACTTACAACGTGATAACCTGCCACTGTAGCAGCGGTAAGCGGTCAACGCTTGCACCACACACATGCTGTCTTACATAGGCTTTACCGACGCGCCAGCGCCTTCTGAGTGTTTACCTATTTCTGTGATTTCACACACAAGTCTATACGAGGTTTTTTTGTGTGTCTCTTCAGTATAAAAGTCAGTTTTAATCTTAGATAAATGATTATCTCATGACGTGATAACTGTACAGCAAATTCGTAATTTGTTCAGCACCGTGGAAGAGAGAAGGAGGAAGGCAGCACACCTTGCTCGAACTCTGGTCCTTGATTACAAAATAACTAATAGTACTTGTAATAGATTTAGCTATATGGAGGACACAACTGTGTTGATTCATCCGCGGCGGAATAGCCGTGCGCACTGAGGCGCCGTACTGCAGTGCGCGCGGCCGTTCGTCTTCGGAGGTTCGAGTCCTCCCTCGGGCATGGGTGTATGTGTTCTCCTTAGGTTAGTTTAAGTAGTTTGTAAGCTAAGGACTGATAACCGAGCAGTTAGTCCCATATATTTACAAACATTTGAACTTTTTGTCTTGATTAAGGAAGTAATCTATTCCCTTGATGAAGGTACACTAATGTATACTTATTTTCTGTATCCATACCCTACAGGTACTTAGATACTACAATTTTGTGTATAATATAATTACTGAGACAATTCTTTATCTGTCAGGACTTTATTTTCATTAGAAATTTGCCGTAAATATAGATAATACTACACTAATTAACCAGATTAATTTCCGCAACACTAATGGAGTAAGAATTTCTAAACGCATTGTACAAAACTAAAAGTCTTTTGACACTGCACAATTATTGAAACGCAAACTGTGTTGAAAAATATTTTGCACGCCTAAAACTTTACCGTCTTGACCATTATTCATCAAATTACTTTCGTTTAATTACAGTTTATAAAAATCTTGTAATAATGATGAGATTGTTGGCTGGAAACATGATAAAATTACTCTAATTACTACAATTTCCTGAAGTTATGTAATGTGTCCTAAAGAGTTTGACATACTCGTTTTTCAAATGTTCAAATGTTTGTACAGCTTATGGGACTTAACTACGGGGTCATCAGTCCCTAAACTTACAAACTACTTATGAACTACTTACGAACTAGGACGGCACAAATATCCATGCCCGAGGGGGGATTCGAACCCCCGACCGTAGTGGCCGTGCAGACCGTGACTGGAGCGCCTCAGTCTCCTCGGCCACCGCGGCCGGCTCTCGTTTTTCGAAGAAAGTATACGGCTGTTTAATTACTAAACAACTCAGTTATGTAAAGAAACCAAACTGCTCTGATCATATTTTGAATGTATGTTCGGTATTTTTTTTTACTCGATCTACAAATATTAGTAAAAGTCTGTACTGTTTATGTTGATTAATCTGATGTATATATTATTTGTGAAAAACGCCTAATTTAAATACGGAAGTATAATTTAGGAATGTTATTGTATGAATTTTTTTCTGGACCTTTCTAGAACCTACCATCATCTATAAATACTAATGCTCAGTTAGGATGGAACACCATGATGTAGTGTCTGTTTCTATTTTTTTATAAGCATCCATTTCTTTTTCATTTTTAGGACCAAAATGGATACCGCAAAGAAGCTGATCAACACAGCAGTTTTTTTCTATATCAGCGAAGCAGGTGAAAAAATTTAAAATATCATAACTATTAGAAATTGTTTGTGGTTGTCACTGTCCTATTCTATGTTTTAACTGATTGGTAGGATCGCCACACATTTTTCCAAGGTAGAATACGGTACCTTCTTTTTGTACTATTAATATGTACTTGTGTGTTTGCATACACACATCAGCGGTGAATTCACGTTATTTCTCATAGCAGCGATGTAACAGATTAGCAAGGAAACTGATTTGTGCAACACACTTCTATCTCTCTCTCTCTCTCTCTCTCTCTCTCTCTCTCTCTCTCTCACACACACACACACACACACAGTAGAACAAAGCAAACATTCCTGTTTTTGCTGCAGAGCTGCGAGGGGCGCCATATTGCCTTCAAGTGTCAGCTGGAAAGTGCACGAGTGATTGGCTGCACGCGCGTTTCTAATTACCCACCGGTAAATAACCAGAGTATAAATATCCACCGGTGAAGACGCGCCGTTGTGACAGCAAGTAGAAAGTGGAAGCGCCGCTTCGTAACCCGCCGGGGTCGCGAATCGAATTCCGCGAGGGAAATTGGCCTTTGTTTCTCATTAAAGTGGCACTTTCTCACCGGCGAACAGCGGCGCCGCGCGTTATGAAACGCGGGGCCGTACGTGGCTCGTTCCGGGTAGCGACGCGGCGGACGCACGCACTGACCTCCGCCCCTCCGACGCCCTACGCTATTTTTCGGGACCTTTTCTCGGCGCATTCGTAAAGGAAAGCCGGGTCAGTGCGAGTCACACGGCCGGCGCCTAGCGATATATCCGATACCGGCGCAGAAGAGACCGCGCTAACAGTAAACGTGATTGCGCGACGCGTTGCGCCGAGTGTATAAAATACTACGCAGTTAAAGGCAGAAGTCCTGTTGAAAGGGGAGAAACATAAATCAGAATGACCGGACGGGAAATTAAACTTTGTTGCTTTCGGCTGTGAACCCACCGACAAAAACACTGCGCTACCTCACTCGATTACTGCTGACGTGACATCTTTACACTCCTTCGCACTCGTTGGTTATAGCGCTGTCGTTTTGGCAAGATAAATAGCTGTCGTTTCAACGGAAAATTCTGTAATTCGTAAGTCATATTATTTGTAATAGGCAGATTTATTCCCTGCGGCGGAGCGGCCGAGCGCATTGAGGCGCATGGAAAGTTGCATAGGTCACAGCTATATTGAAGAAAGGCAGTAGGAGTAACCCATTAAACTACAGGCCCATTTCATTGACTTCAACATTTTTCAGGGTTTTGGAACATATACTGTATTCAAACATTATGAATTATCTCGAACAGAATGATCTATTGGCCCAAGGTCAATAACGTACACGCGAAACACAACCTGCTCTTTACTCACACGAAGTGATGTGTGCTATCGACAAGGGTTCGCAAATTTACTCCGTATTCCTTGATTTCCAGAAGGCTTTTGACACCGTACCTCACAAACGGCTTTTAATCAAATTGCGTGGTTACGGTATGTCGCCCCAAATTTGCGACTGGGTAGAGGATTTTCTCTCAGAGAGGAAACAGTTCGTAGTAATCGATGGTAAGGCATCGACTAAAATAGAGGTGATAGCTGCCGTTCCACAGGATAGTGTTATTGGTCCTCTGCTGTTCCTTATTTACATAAAAGATTTAGGGGAAAATCTAAGTAGCTCTCTTACATTTTTGCAGATGATGCCGTCATTTACCGTCTACTAAAATCATCTGAAGATCAAAACCAACTGCAGAACGATTTGAATAAGATATCAGTATGGTGTAAAAATTGGCAGTTGACTCTAAATAATGAGTATTGTGAAGCCGTCCACATAAGTACGAAAAGAAATCCGTTAAACTTTGTTTACGTGATAAATCAATCAAAGGCCGTAAACTCCACAAAATACCTAGGAATTAAATCACTGGTGACTTAAATTGGAAAGAAGACGTAGATAATGTCGTGGAAAGGCGAACCAGAGACTGCGTTTTGTTGGCAGAACTCTTAAAAGATGCAACAGAACTACTAAAGAAACTGCATACACTACGCTTGTACGTCCTTTTATGTCGTATGGCTGCCAAGTGTGGGATCCTTATCAGATGGGTTTGACGGAGGACATCGAAAGAGTCCAAAGAAGGGCAATTCGTTTCGTAATGTCACGATACAGGGGAGACAGCGTTACGGAAATGATACAGGATCTGGGATGGGAATCATTACAACAACGGCGCTTATCGCTGCGGCGTGGGCTTCGTGCGAAACTACAATCGCCAACATTCTCCTACGAATGCGAAAATAAGTTCTTGACTCGCACTTACATAGTTAGAAATGATCATCAGAATAAAATTATGAGAAATCAGAGCCCGAACGGAGAGATTTAGGTGTTCATTCTTCCCGCGCGCTTTTCGAGAATGGAATGGGAGATAAAATAGTATAACGGTGGTTCGATGAACCCTTTTCCAGGCACTTAAATGTGATTTGCAGAGTATTCCATGTAGATGTGCTGTCTTTGGTATAAGCTAGTTCATACGTAGTTTGTAAGTGTAGTGACTGATGACCCCGCAGTTGAATCCCATAAGTTTTATCAACATTTAAATTTGAACGGATTTATTCCAATCAACACGGGCTTCGAAAATGCCTCACCAGGTTTCCCAAAAGCTTGAAATCTTCTTTACAGCGTAACATAAACTGCAGCAGCAGCAGCGTACAAATGAGATTAATATGCTGTGGACTGACTCAGAGCTCTTGATTCTTCTTCTTCTTTTTCTTCTTTTCCAGATTTAGGCAATTATGCCTGTTGCTTCACCTTTTTGAGGCTATCGCTTTGTCGGTATTTCAAGCTCTTCAATGTTCAAATGTTTGTTAAGCTTATGGGACTTAGCTGAAATAACTTATACTAAAGACAGCACAAACATCCGCGCCCGAGATAGGATTCGAGGCCCAGATGTGGAACGGCTTCGCACTTCGGAGCATAGCGCCTCAATGCGCTCGGCCACTCCGCTGCGACTTCAAGTTCTTCCCTCGTGGCTTGTACTTGTTTATAATGACTCAGATAATTTAAGATTTTACCTAGATTCCTCCAATTGTAGTTAAAATTAAGTACTCCTTGTAGTATCACTGCTAGATACTACGACACAATCGTTCGCAGCGATAGCTCTAGCGCCAACTGAGAGCCCCCTAGCGTCACCCAGCCCGAGCCCGGAGAGAGACGGCTCAGAGCTCGCTCAGTACAGTGACGTCCACGCGAGCAAACAGGACAGACCTTGCCAGACAGTGCTTAGTGGCTCGCACCAAGTATTACGTAGCCAGCCGCCGAGTTGGCCATCACCTCGCGACCCACACCTAAAGGACATACTAAAGTTCTTGTTCAACTCATTGTAAATAGTATTTGACTAATAAATAGATCATTGTTCTAGAAGCGGCAATCCTCATTTCGTGAACTACGCATAAATGTTCTGAGATATTGGCCAGAACACTCCTAATTAATTTTTATAATCTCATAGATTATCCTGGTTTGAGCAGTATTTGACGGAACTAGAAATATCTCTCTCTCTCTCTCTTTATTTTTTTAATTTTTTTTTATGTGCAATGCTCACTACTGCACAAAAAGTCAGATGTAGCCACTGTTTTATGAAACTTTATATTTTCTCTCTTCGCCTTTATATTGTCACGTTGCAAACTGCAGATGGTCCGGAATTCGAAGGCTGGTCGTTGATAGAACACAATACTTTACAATTAGAACACGTTTATTGCGAACACAAGCGTACACTCGGTATAGACTGACTCCTGCTTGGAGTTCTCCACTATTTATACATAGAAAGAATTTTCTGGTACTTACAAGTACATCAAACTTAAGAAAAATGTAGAACATTCTAGTAATAGTAAATACAAAGAAATAAATTTTCTTTTGCCCGTGGCGAGATTTGAACTAGGGATCGCAAACACAGCGTTCTGCGATGCTAATCACTATTTTCTTTTTTGGGTTGTTCTGCTTATTGCGGTCGTTGATCTTACTTGTTCGTTGTTGTTCGACATGTCTTTGGCTCAGGTTTTTGTTGTTGATTTTATTTTATTATTATTTTTTTTTTCTTACAGAGAGAGTTCAGTCCTCTGACCGGGCGCGCAGAGCCACGGCGCCCGACAACCACTAGACCACGCGTGCTGTCGGAAGACTCGCGGCAATATTTTCTCTTCTTTTTCTTTATTATTTGATTTATTGTAGTTCCCTGCGCTGAAATTTATTGATTTCATTTTGTACAGGTCTATTTATTTGGTATGATAACATACGGTAAATGTCAAAAACCACATACGCATTTTATTGAATTATCTTCAGTACTATTCATAGTGAATCATCTTCAATAACAGATGTAGTGCATAATGCTCAGTAATATTCATCGATAGAACTGAGTAGTGTCAGTAGATTGTAAAACTATTGGACCAAACTTCCATGGTCATCAGTCCCTGGACTTACAAACTACTTAAACTTATTCAGAGGACAACACATACACCAATAAACGAGACAGGACTCGAACTAAGGACGGGATCGGCCGCTGTGTCCGTAGCAGGATGCTTTAAACTACGCGGCTACTCCCGCGCGGCTAGTTTGGTTTTACTGGTGAATAATCATAGATTTCTGCTTTAGACTACGGTACATAGCAATCAGATGATAACTTCATTTTAGTTTAATAGCTTCATATGCTTTGTTCTTCCATGTTATTTGAGATCTTCAATATAGATATTCAAAACTGTCGGTGGCGTGCTGTGATGGGTGTTCAAATGAAAATATACGAAACGTCTTAACAACCAAACCGGTTGAAATTCAAATATACCGTTTTGGGATAACGTAGCGCTACATATAAGAACGCATTGTATTTTCGTCACCTCCCCCTAAAAATTGAAGGCTGTGACCTCAGATGGCAAGGTGCCGTTCACCGTTGTTAGGGGTCAGTTTTGTGGAGTCACTTTAAGTCTGCAACTTAGTAACAAAACGTGCACACGCGCGAAATTTGTGAGTGTACGATGACAAGTAGCCTACTGGCTGTTAAGTGATATATTTTGACAGCTACTGATTCGTTTTAGTTTAGAGGATACTCAGGAGATGGCGGCACAGGTCTTCTGCCATAATGGCATGTGACTGATCGCGAGTCTATGATCAATTAACTGGGAAAACCCGAGCGGTTACAGGCCGAATGGCAGAAAGCGGGAGAAAGCCCATTTGGCATTGGTGAAATATGCAAAGAACTACTTCAAAATTAATAAATATTGATCCATACATGGTACAAAGGAGCACGTAGGCTCATTATGAAGATAAAGACAAACGCGCTTCCTGTCACTTTAATAGTTTTTGAGTTATAGTAAGTCAAAAATCATTATAAAATAACAATTTTGTAAACGATATACCCTGAAAACGCTTAACCAAATATAACGTACAAGGTGTCAAATGATGGATCTAAGTGAGTACTATGAATATGTATATTTAGGTTTTTGCGCAAATTTAGTAAGTTTGAATTAGAGGCCAGTAACAAGGTTTCCAGGTACAAAAGCTAGATTTTCAATAAATAAACAATAACAACTGTAGTATTAGCGGCAGTACGGTAAAATAGACTTAAGTAAATAGTTAATGAAACCACAGGATCAGCAATACAGTGAATAATCTATTTTTAAATACTGAAAAAGCAAATGTAGAAATGTTTGATTTTTTGATAATGCAAAAATTACGACATTACAATGTTTTGATGCCATATTTTGTTTCAGCGTACAATTTCCGTTATGTACTATCATCACATGTAATTATTTCATTTGTATTTTATGTAAAAGAGGAAATTTTGTGAAAATAAGATACTGATTTGACTTCAGAGTAAGCCAGCGAGGGTACTCAATGAGGCCATTTTGGCTTCTTAGGGGCAGTCTGTAAGTGTCGACTTATATAGTGACTAAGTGCTATGTTGCAATTGTTATTTTATATACAATTTTTAACAAGATGACCAGCTTGTAACATATATGTGACCAGATGATGGTGACACAGTGCACCGAAACCGGTCGTCATTTAATAAATTATTAATGTGAAATCTTGGCTTTTCATTTTGAAAACTATAAAACGATCAGATTGCCTCCAAACCCGACTATGTTAGGTAATTTTTCCTGCATTTATTCTTGATCTAATTTCTTTTTGCTGTTTGTAATTTTCACTCCTAAATACTTAAATTCTTTTGTAGTTGTTATTGTTCCTATTCCTTCTTCTAATATTTAAGTCTTCATTTATTCCACCAATTACCATGTATTTTGTTTTATTCATGTTAACATTTAGACCTGATTTTTTTATATTCCTGAATCAGCTTCCTGGTCCTATACTCGATGTTCTCATAGTCTAGGGCTATAAATAGTTGGTCATCTGCAAATTGTAATGAGTGTATTGTTCTGTCATTTATTGGCATTCCCGTAATTCGACATTTTTTCTTCCAATTCTGTAAGGTTACCTCTGTATAAATTTTATACAATGTAGGTGAAATGCTACATCCTTGACGGCATTCTTTTGTGACTTGGAATCCAAATGGCGAAAATTTACCTATTTTTATTTTTGAAATAGAATTTTTATATAAATTTTGAATTGTATTTATTATTATATTCCAAAACGGTACTTAAAAAAAGAAACACGCCCCATAGCTATAGGGGCATTAAACAATTGGCAAGCAACAGGACACTACGGCGAAATGCTGCATACCAACCCACAGGTTGATAACCAAAGAAGAAGGGGAGAGAGTGTTACGGAAATCATGCAGGGGATGGGGTGGAAATCATAAAAAAAAAGCGTTGTGAATGCTTTGGCGAGGCGAGTGTCAACAGCCGTAATATATTTCATAAAATGAATTTTTAAAAACCATCAGCTGTTTATTCAAAATCTTATACATCTACCAGTTTCAGTGATAGACCCATCTTCATGGCCAAAAGGTGTTAAAACAGAATGGTAAAATGCATCAAATAAAATACATCCAACTGAGACAAACAGGAGTCAGTATAATTAAAAGTTTAAAAATTACAGTGGTCCTCTTAGATAAAACCTATCAGTCAAACATAACATAAAAGGTAAGAACAGACTTTCATAGTCCTTTTATGTTATGTTTGACTGATAGGTTTTATCTAAGACTAGCTGAATCCCCGCTGCTTTGCATGCGTTGGCTGGTTGTTCTGCACCAGTCGTTTCTTTTTAATCCTGATGAAGAATCCAAATCTTAAGTTTCGTAGTTATAGCTTGAAATTTGAGTAAACAGCACCATATTTTTGAAAATCAATTTCGTATTTAACCCCCTTATTGGTCGAATTTCCAAAAATGCCGAAACACGTGTCTTTTAAATTTGAACCCAGAATCCAAATCCGAAAATTTGTAGTTGTAACTTCAAAATTGCTTAAATAGCAACAGATTTTCGAAAAACACCCCCTCTCCAATTTAACCCCGTTGATGGTTGAATTTCCAAAAATACCGAAACAGGTATTCTTTACCGTCTAACCAACTATACAAATATCAATTTTTGCAGCTCTAGCTTCATAATTGTATCAAGAGCAACGTGTTTTCAAAAAGAATTTTTGGTCCTCTATTCAACCCTCTTACTTGTTGAATTTCCAAAAATACTAAAAATCATGAATTTTTAATCCTGACCAACATTCTATATCCGAAGTTTCGTAGTTGTAGCTTAAAATTTGAGGTAACAGCAACATATTTTTGAAAATCAATTTTTTTGCGTCACCTATTTTACCCCCTTATCTGTCGAATTTCGAAAAATGGCGAAACATGTGTCTTTTTAATTCGAACCCTGAATTAAAATCCGAAATTTTGTAGTTAAAGCTTCAAAATTACCTAAATAGCTACGTATACTCAAAAAACCGTTTCATCCCCTATTTCACCCCCCTACGGACGGAATATCGAAAAATCGCTTCTTAAATGACGCCTACAGAGTAAGAGCAACACCCTACACTAATTTCAAGTTTCTATCTTCAGTGGTTGGGGCTGGGCGATGATGAGTTAGTCAGTCAGTCAATCACTCAATCGGGACATTTCCGCCGGCCGCGGTGGCCGAGGGGATTGAGGCTCTTCAGTCACGGTCTGCACGGCCACTACGGTCGGGGGTTCGAATCCCACCTCGGGCATGGATATTTGTGCCGTCCTTAGTCTTAGCTAGTTTATAAGTAGTTTGTAAGCTTAGGGACTGATGACCCCGTAGTTATGTCCCATGAGTTCTACAAACATTTGAACATCTTTTGGGACACTTCCTTTTATATATAGAGATGACTACTGTAATTTTTAAACTTTTAATTATACTGACTCCTGTTTGTCTCAGTTGGATGTATTTTATTTGATGCATTTTACCATTCTGTTTTAACACCTTTTTAATCCATGAAGATAGTGTATCACCGAAACTGGTACATGTATAAGGTTTTGAATAAACAGCTGATGGTTTTAAAAAATGCATTTTATAGAATAAGCGTTATTCATCGCGGCGAGATTATTGCGAAATTTTTGTTAGACCGGTATTACACTATCAAATTATTGGACAAAGAATTGGACGAAAAGATTGGATGAAATATAGGTCATATTTTTTGACAAAGAAATTGGATGAAACACAAAAGGGGGGTATTACACTAGCATCCAATATTTTGTCAAATCTGCTTCAAAATGGCGGTGCAATGCTGAGCTGTTGTTTATACTATAGTTGCGTTGTGTCTGCATTTAGAAGGGAAGGAGGGAAAAAAGAAAAGGAAACGCACTTGGATGAAACCGTGGGAGTCAGAGCGATATAAATAAAATTTGTTACGGGACCGGGAGGATTTTTTTCTTATGCCGTCGGCAGAACAGCCAGGCCGTTCACTGCTAATTATTTTGTCGCTCTTCATCCTTCACAGTTTGCAATAGAGTAAAAAAAAGGCTGACTCAAACAGTGTATACGAATAAGATTGTTAAGTTGATAAAGCAACTTTCATTAAATAAAGTTTTAAATGGAAAATGTGAGCACTGACAAAGGGGATAATCTAAATTATTTATGACGTTATAAACAATGTAAGGGAGGAAACATTACTGATAAAGTAAATAGGTTCTATTTATTTCCTTACAAAAATTGGCTGACGTATTTATATGTACATAGATTCACTTACAAACAGATGTCGATGTTTTGCAAGTTGTTTAACTTCCCAGCACTTAGCACACCAAGTTACCAAAATGATACATTGTAAAATTTCCTTTGGCCGTAAATAAGATTTAGGGGTATTGCTTCTTCAATTCCGATAGTATATTATGACTTTCTTACATCACGGATTGTAACTCAACTTCACTTTCGCCACAGGGTATTGGGCTACGCGAATTGACGTGACGGACAGTGTGAATGGCCTTGTCGTCTTTTATTCAACGCTCCATCTGATTTATACTTCATTTTAATTTTTTTGTTGCTGGAAAACTCTACACAAACATTCTACTACTAGCCATGTTTACGAATACGAACGTTATGTCCAAGTAATGTCAGATATTTAACCTCCAAGTAAAACAGCTGTAGTGGCAAGGAAGCTGTGTACTACTAGCGCTCCAAGCAATCACATTTCTGACTGCAGGGAACAGAAGACGAGCGATTTCTTTGATCAAATCTAGGCCGACGCCTTAAATTTGATGAAATGTTGGACGACGTTCCCATTAGGCTGGTATTACACTATCAAATTATTTGTCAAAGAATTGGACAAAGAAAAATTGGACGTAGTGGAATGGGAACGTCGTCCAATATTTCATCCAATATAAGGCCTTGGCCTAGATTTGATCAAAGAAATCGCTCGTCTTCTGTTTCCTGCAGTGAGAAATGTGACCGCTTGGAGTGCTAGTAGTATACAGCTTCCTTGCCACTACAGCTGTTTTATTTGGAGGTTAAATATCTGACATTACTTGGACATAACGTTCGTATTCGTAAACATGGCTAGTAGTGGAATGTTTGTGTAGTGTTTTCTAGCAACAACAAAATTTAAAAAAATTAGATGGGGCGTTGTATAACAGGTGACAAGGCCAATTCACACTGTCCGTCACGTCAATTCGCGTAGCCCAATACACTGCGGCAAAAGTGAGGTTGAGTTACAATCTTTGATGCAAAAAAGTCATTATATACTATCGGAATTGAAGAAGTAATACCCCTAAATCTTAATACGGCCGATTTTGGTAACGTGGTGTGCTAAGTTTTGGGAAATGAAACAACTTTCAAAACATCGACATCTGTTTGCAATCGAATCTATGTACATATAAATACGTCAGCCAATTTTTGTAAGAAAATAAATAGAGCCTATTTACTTTATCGGCAATGTTTCCTCCCTTACATTGTTAATAACGTCATAAACAATTTAGATTATCCTCTTTGTCAGTGCTCACATTTTCCATTTAAAACTCTATTTAGTGAAACTTGCTTTATCAACTTAACAATCTTATTCGTATACACTGTTTGTGTCAGCCTTTTTGTTACTCTATTGCAAGCTGTGAAGGATGAAGAGCGACAAAATAATTAGCAGTGACCGGCCTGGCTGTTCTGCCGACGGCAAAAAAAAAAAAAAAAAAAAAAAAAAAAAAAAAAAAAAAAAAAAAAAAAAAAAAAAAAAAAAAAAAAAAAAAAAGGAAAATCTTTCCGGTCCCGTAACAAATTTTATTTATCTCGCTCTGACACCCACGGTTTCATCCAAGTGCGTCTTATTTTCTTTTTTCCCTCCTTCTCGTCTAAATGCAGATACAACGCAACTGTAGTATAAATAATGGCTGACCATTACACCGCCATTTTGAAATAAATTTGACGAAATATTGGATGATAGTGTAATTTCTTTGTCAAAAAATAGGACCAATGTTTCAAATGTTCAAATGTTTGTTAAGCTTATGGGACTTAACTACGGGGTCATCAGTCCCTAAACTTACAAACTACTTATGAACTACTTACGAACTAGGATGGCACAAATATCCATGCCCGAGGGGGGATTCGAACCCCCGACCGTAGTGACCGTGCAGACCTTGACTGGAGCGCCTCAATCCCCTCGGCCACCGCGGCCGGCGGACCAATGTCTCATCCAATTTTTTCGTCCAATTCTTTGTCCAATAATTTGATAGTGTAATACCGGCCTTACACTACGTCCAATTTTTCTTTGTCCAATTTTTTGACAAATAATTTGATAGTGTAATACCGGCATTAGCAACAGAGCCAGATGTGTTGGCGCAGTGTTTTAAACTGTTTTCGCGTCTAATACGCGTGGGGGCGACAGGTACGCAAGCCGGCGATCGGCGTGGGCATTAAACTTGTCGCGCGCTAATCGACCTGGGATCTCGGCGCGGCGGCTGCTCCAGAGCAGAGCAGAGCGCAGAGCAGAGCAGAGCTCTGGTGGCTGCCCACGCCGGCCGCGGCGATCGCCGGCGCCCGACAACGCGGCCAGAATTTATAGGGCGTGTTATTTGTCAGCCGGGCGAGTATTACAGCGGCCGATAGCTGGGCCGGCCGCGGAACGGTAGCGCGCCCCGGGCGGGCTGCGCGCCGGTAAATCACCCGCCAACACGGCCGCCGCAGCAGATAGAGGCGGCGCGACGCGGCGCGAAGCGGGGTCAACCGAGCCCGTAATGATCGCCGCCGGCCGCACGCTCCGCAGGCCTACGGCTAACGACACCCGCCTGCCCCCGTAACTCGCTGCGTGCATCAGACAAACGCCCGCGACGGCCCGGCCGCTAGCCGCTGCTCTCGGCAAATGGGGCGCTTCCTCGCCTACCTCGACGACCACTGGTTTCATATGTGCACTGGTACTTCTCCGAGCGCATTACACTTGCGCATAATAATTTATCATTTTGCTGTGGTGTCTGTTCTTTCGGACATGTCCGAATAATAAGTATTTACACGCGACGACGGCGTCAGCTTCGATTACATCACCGCAGATGCGGTCATACGTTCGACCTCGCACGGGAATCCGAAATGGCGAGTGTAAGAGGGCAGCCGGCCGCGGTGGCCTAGGGGACTGAGGCGCTTCAGTCACGGTCTGCACGGCCACTACGGTCCGCGGTTCGAATCCCCCCTCGGGCATGGATATTTGTACCGTCCTTAGTTGTACGTAGTTCATAAATAGTTTGTAAGTTTAGGGACTGATGACCCCGTAGTTAAGTCCCTTGTTGTTGTTGTTATGGTCTTCAGTCCGGAGACTGGTTTGATGCAGCTGTCCACCTACTCTATCCTGAGCAAGCCTTTTCACCTCCTCATAACAACGGCAACCCACATCCACTTGAATCTGCTTACTATACGCGTCTCTTGGTCTCCCTCTGCGATTTTTACCCCACACACTTCCTTCCAATGCTAAATTTACGATTCCCCGATGTCTAAGAATGTGTCCTACCATGCGATCACTTCTTTTAGTCAGAGTATGCCACAAATTTCTTTTCTCACCAATTCTGTTCAGTACCTCTTCATTAGTTATGCGATCTACCCACCTAATCTTCAGCATTCTTCTGTAGCACCATATTTCAAAAGCCTCTATTCTTTTCCTGTCCGCACTGCTTAACAAACATTTGAACATTTTTGTAAGAGAGCATGAACGATACGGGCGCTACAGCCATAGCGTGCGACATGTGGGAATTTCAGACGGCCGGGAGGCGAGCACGGGTGGCCAAGTGGTTAAGGCTACCGCTGGCCCAAAGCGGGAGACCCGGATTCGATTCGCGGTCCGGCTCACATTTTCACTTGTCGCCATTGTTTCATTTCAATGTCCTAAAGCAGCCACTGTCAATCCTTTCCTTCCTAATCCTTCTTCCTCCCTCTCCTTTATCATTAATTTGCTTGCGCATAATAGTTCGCGATCGGGAACGCTCACTTTAGTTTGTCCGCTCCCAGTCACCCCGTTTACATGGGCTCCCAAAACCGAATTTCATAAACCGATTTCCCAATTCCGCTTTTGGTTGGTCATGTCAACAGTCCAAAATCGATTCTGGAAATCCGCTTCTCTAAAGCGGTTTTGCAGTTCTACAATCCATTTTCGTGCCCATGTAAACGCAACCGTTTTTGAAGCGTTCTTGGCTTGTCAGATAGTGTTTTCTTGTTAAGAATTTTCGGCACATATGGAAGGAGTGATATTTTCTAATGTGAAATACAAGTATAAATATTAAAGTGAACATAAATCTGTGTATTTAAATAAAGAAAAATAGTGATTGTGCAGACTAAATAAGGAACTGAATCAGCTGTTTTCTAGCCTTCATTTTAAGTGAGCTACGAAATCCGATTCAGGATATGCCATGTAAACACGACAACTAAAAACTGTTTACGAAAATCGGTTTTCGTCTTCCGGAAGATGTGTTGCATGTAAACGTAGTGAGTGACGGCTGAGCGGCGTGGTCTGCGCGTGCAGGTGGAGGGAGAAGTTCCCCCACCTAGCTGCTCCATGCGCTTGCTGCTTGAGCCGCTAACGATATCACGCAAACCAAAAGAAACAGTCTGTGGATAATTTCTCGCGTTTGAGTTTAGAGTTATCTCTATATCTTGACATTATGGAATTTATTAGTCAGAACACATCAAAACAGAAATTTTGTAGCACTGAATTATGTAATCTAGCAGGCAGACGCTCACCTTGAAATGACTCATCAGAAGAAGGCAAACACGTGATTTTTAATTTTGCTACGCGCCCTCTCGCTATTGCCCGTCGGTCTTCGGAAAAGAATCCAACGAACTATGAAGCGAGATACGTTTGGCATAATCGTCCGCTGCTTCTAGTTCGTCCGCTGCTTCTAGTTCGTCCGCTCTTTTTGGCTTTTGCTACCACTACTAAAAGAGCTCTTTTTTATGACAGCTTTTTTATATAATGAATCAGTGCTGGTAAAGCGTGTGCTGTTACCCGTACTTTTGGGCAATTTGACATCAAATACTTAGGGAAATAAACCAGTTATTTACACGAATGGGTGACACAATGATATTCAACTACTTTGCATACAGAGTACTCGTAGTACTTTATTTTTAAAATACATTTCTTGTGGCAGTGAACAATGAAACTACAGCTGAGCTGCATCTCAGCTCGAAATGAAGGAAACTGGCGGAAGGGAATCACGCGATTCTGTGCGCTCTCGCGTCCTCTCGCTGTTCCCCGCCAGTCTTCGGAAAAGGAGCGGACGAACTAAGAGGCGAGGGATCTGGGAACTAGTTCGCGTAATTCGCCTGTGGGAGCGCTCTTCTTCTTCAAATCTTCAAATGTCTGTAAATCTATCGGACCAAACTGCGTGGTCATCAGTCCGTAGCTTACAAACTACTTAAACCTAGGTAAACTAACCTACGGACAAACACACAAACCCATGCCCCAGGGAGGATTCGAACCTCCACGGCGAGCAACCCCGCGATCCGCAGAGAGGTGCTTTAGACCGCTCGGCTACTATACCGCGGCAGCGCTCTTTCGAACTAGTTCGCTCGCGAACTACACAAGACTAGTGCGCATGTGTGCGTGTGTTTTTGTGTGTGTGGCTTTGCAACTACGTCAGCACGGGCAGACCGAAGCGCTTTCTTGCTTTCTTTTGACGATATAAAGTTCACGGTTCGAATGAATAAACGGAACTTCATTTATTTATCTGCTTATTTTGTGTCCCACTGCCTACTGTTATACATCAGGTAGCATATTAAAAAAATAGCGGGTTCAAACTGCTAAGTCCACACTAGTCAACAGTAATTTTAGTTGCACAGATTGTGACTAGTGTTTCTGAATTCTAAACTGCAGATTTAGTGTACGGTAATATGATAAATAAAAGCGATGTGAAACCTTAACTTTTCCCGGCGTAATGAATGTTCAAACAACTTACGCGTATGCCGTCGAGTGACGTCGTCGACCACCGCAGATATTTCGACAGGAGCACGCCCTGCCATTGTCAAGGCACAACTGCACTCAAGGAAACAATATGTACGCGAATTTAATACCTCGGTTTCCAAAGGGTAAACAAGGAAGATACACACACACACACACACACACACACACACACACACACACAGTCAACACAACCAAATATGACAAAACATCAGAAATATCTATAGTGACAATTAATAGGTGAGGCAGCATTAATTCTACCTCTCTGTTTTTTGACGATATAGAATGCCGGATTCGAGAATGTAAGCCGACCGCAGTGGCCGAGCGGTCTGCGGCGCGCCAGTCACAGTCTGCACGGCAGCCACGGTCAGGGCACAAGCTCGATAAAAAAAATAAGTTTCAAGACAATTTTCGATTTCGTTTCTACTTTTTCGTAATTCCTAGGCAACCAAACTACTGAGATCATCGATCTCTAATGTTACCACAAACTAACTTATACTAAGGAGAACACACACAGCCATGCCCAAGGCAGGACTCAAACCTCCGGCGGGAGCGGCCACATATTCCGTGACATGGTGCCCCACAACGCACGTCATCCCCATGCGACAATATTTGCTTACGCACATACCAAGACAATCACATAATGCAGAAAAAGCTCTAGTGGAGACAATACAACTGTTCTAGAAACGTATATTCTTCATACTTCGTATCTCCGACCTCCTCATTTTCCCTCCTATTGTTGTTAATTTTCTCCGTCCTGTGTCAGTTCATCTCCTCCTCCCATCTCTAGTACCCTCTCTTTCTCCGATGAACATGAAAAAGACCAGAACGGCAACTGCAGGGACATGACTTTAGTGATCTGAAGCATCTCGAAAATTATCACTTAAATTGCTTGAAAATAGTGGTAAAATGTAAAAGCTATATTATCATATGTAAGCTAAAGGAAATGGCACGGTTTCTTTCCAACTTTTGACGTGTTAAGGGTCATGGTCCGAAGTAATAAACATAAAATCGTCAAGTAAAACAGAAGTAATATATGGCGCCCCCAGTACTCAACAAAGTAAGTAAGAGTAATCCATTGAATTACAGACCGATATCATATCATTACCTGCTAGTCCTATGAGTCATCAAGTTGACAACGGAGCCTTATGACTTCCAATACCTATGAGTCACCAAGCTGACAACGGACCCTTATGACTTCCAATAATGAACTGCATGAAACTAAAGGGCAAACCAGATGCCATCAATTCGAAGATCAGTATAAACACCACAGTGCTTTTAGGCATGGTTCTATTTGGCGGTGGTATGCCGTTGTTTCGTCTGACTTTTTTGAATTGACCTACCCAGCCAGTGATAGGGGGAGCTACAGTTTACGTTTTTTGCGAACCACGCTGTAACTAAACATTTTTCACATCAACAATAGTGTCAAAGATGAAGGGAGTGAATAGTGACAAAGCAAAATCTTAGTACTGGAACATCGAACACAGAGACTTAAAAAGAGTAGCGTACAATTGTCATGCAGCTTCTTACACACACTATTCGCAAACCAGACAGCGGTTGTCAGAGTTGAAGGGCATGAAAGGGTTGCAGTGGTTGGAAAGGGAGTAAGACAGGGTTGTCGCCTTTCCCCAATGTTATTCAATTTGTACATTGAGCAAGCTATAAAGGAAAGCAAGGAGAAATTTGGAGAAGGAATTAAAGTTCAGGGTGAAGAATTAAAAACATTGCGTTTTGCCGACGACATAGTAATTCTGTCAGATACAGCAAAGACCCTGGAAGAGCAATTGAACGGAATGGAGAGTGTGCTGAAAGGTGCATATAAGATGAACATTAACAAGAGTAAAACTAGGGTAATGGAGTGCAGTGTAAGAAAATCAGGCGATGCTGAAGGAATTAGACTAGGTAACGAAACAATAAAGGAGGTAGATGAGTTTTGTTACTTGCGCAGTAAAATAACAAATAATGGTCGCAGTACAGATGATATAAAATGCAGAATGGCAATGGGTAGAAAGGCGTTTTTGAAAAAGAGAAATTTGTTAACATCGAATATTGATTTAAGCCTAAGGAAGTCCTTTCTGAAGGCATTTGTATGGAGTGTTGCCTTGTATGGGAGTGAAACATGGACGATAAGCAGTGTGGACAGAAAGAGGATAGAGGCTTTTGAAATGTGGTGCTACAGAAGAATGCTGAAGATTAGGTGGGTGGATCGCGTAACTAATGAGGAGGTACTGAACCGAATTGGGAAGAAAAGAAATTTCTGGCATACCTTGACTAAAAGAAGGGATAGATTGGTAGGACACATTCTTAGACATCAAGGAATTGTGAATTTAGCGTTGGAGGGAAGTGTGTGGGGTAAAAATCGCAGAGGGAGACCAAGAGACGCGTATAGTAAGCAAACAACACAGCTGTAGTTTTCTTTCCGAGGACGAGAGGTATATTGTTAATAGATTTTACGATTGTCAGCAGTAATGTATTGGATGTAAGAGCGAGGGGCTTGGGTCGTGGAGTGTTACGGGCGAGTAATACTTTACTAGTTGCAGGCAGCAACCTCTAGTTTACACCTGCACCTGACGACAGTGCTATTAAATGTTCAAATGTTTGTATAGCTTATGGGACTTAACTACGGGGTCATCAGTCCCTACACTTACAAACTACTTATGAACTAACTAACACTAAGGACGACACAAATATCCATGCCCGAGGGAGGATTCGAACCCCAGACCGTAGTGGCTGTGCAGACCGTGACTGGAGCGCCTCAGTCCCCTCGGCCACCGCGGCCGGCGACAGTGCTATTAGCCAACATCAGAAGTTCCATAAAGAATTTTATGTTTGAAAATGAATGTCTATTGCTTGACTTTTTCTTTTGACGGTCTGTAATGGCTTATATAAAAAAAAAAAAGTTTGAAAACCTATTGCACCAAACTGCTATGGTCTCCAGTCCCTAGACTTACAAACTATTTCAAATAACTTATGCTAAGGCCAAAACACACACACACACACACACACACACACACACACACACACACACACACACACACACACACACACATACACCCAAGGGAGGACTCGAAACTCCAGCGGGATCGGCCTCACAGAACGTACCATGACGCCTTAGACCACTCGACCGCTCCACGCGGTGCAATGACATGGAAGATCCTTTATACTACAGAGGCAAATTTTCTCGTTCTAACAAATAAGAATCGGCCGAACCACGTGTCATTCTGTACCAATGGCGTCACTGGATGCTTTATGGTGAGGTATTTGGAGATCACACAGCTCTCCCGGTGGTTATCTGGTTCCCTGACTTCTGAACCACTACTTGTTGGTGAAGCAGCTCCTCAGTTGGCCTCATGATGCGGAGTGCACACCGTTCCAGTCCTCTCACCAAGAAAAATCCCTCCTTAGCAGTATCGGTGATCGAGCCCGGGTCTCTGCTTCAGGCAGCAACGCTGACACCGATTTTGTTTCTGTATATATAGTTTCTTTTCGATTATCGGAATGTTTTTGTTCTGTGTAGTTCGCTGCATACTTGGCTCAGTTGTTTTATTACTGAAAGTGGCCATCCCTCTGACGGAACGCGCTAAATTACTGCGGCAGCACCACTCAGCTACTGAAGCGGCCTGTGTTATATTCTATAAATTACTATAGAGCTGTTTAGTGTGTGCCTTTGCCAAGTTTACGATGAACTGATTCGATTTCCTGGCTCTTAATACAGGGATAACGCTGTCCCAGAACATGTTGGATAAACCATTACACATTATACAAATGGTGGCTAATATTCGCTGTAGGTAGTAGGCAGTGTAGAGTGTAGCGTGCATGAGGATTGACGACTACCGTCGATTGGATTATGCGGCGAGATGCTCATTGTTGGATCAAAGATGTGAACAATGATAATCAGCACGACAAAGCCAGCGTCAGTTTAAAGTGTAATATTATAGAACTCTACAGAACTAAATATTTACCTGACAGAAGGATACTGGCAAAGGCACATGGTCCGAGGAAGTGAGGGAGCGCCACTGTGGCATTGACGTTGGCACGGCTGTACATGCCTCAGGTAACGAGGCTGACCCCACACGATGCTGTGGGAGCTGCTGAAGGCTCGGTTGAAAGCAACACAGCGTGCGTCCGTTGGTACAGACTGCTTGGTCTGGTCGGCAGAGAAGTGTCACGAAGGGGCCGGAGCAGCGGCAGCCTGCCGCACACGTCTGTTTGTTTCATGGCTATCAAATGTTCAAATGTTTGTAAAGTCCATGGGACTTAACTACGGGGTCATCAGTCCCTAAACTTACAAACTACTTATGAACTAGCTAATCCTAAGGACGGCACAAATATCCATGCCCGAGGGGGGATTCGAACCCCCGACCTTCATGGCTATGTTACGGGCGGCGGCCACAGTACAAGTATTTATTTCTTACTTATAAGCACGTTACATTGTATCGTTAAAAGTGTCGAACAATTTCCCACTTTACAAGCTATATAATGATCTGTTCCACGTTCGTTGTAAAATGTTTTCAGGAATTTATAGGAAAATAATGACAATAATAATACGAACATAGCTTCGATTAATTAGAAATTATTTTGAGGAAAAAAGGGGGTGAATTATAAAATATTTAAGATGGTTAAAATAAATGATGAGTTTGAGAATTAGAGCAGAATTAGATATAGTTCTAACTTTGATTTTATAAGAGTTTAAAACAGGAAAGGTAGTAGGTTATTACAGTCACCAATGGTGCATGACGATGAAAGTCTCGACATGCCCTTCGAGTCGATGAACCTCAAAAATCAGTTTTGTATACACATTATTTTATTGAACTATTGCTACAATAGGTAGCGTGCCTTCCCCCTAGGATAAGTAGTGTCAGTGATCTGTCAGTGTGTACTTACTAATAATTTAATTTTGAAATTGAAAATGTTAAACATGGCTGCAGTTCAGCAACGGTGGAACACGATCAAATTCTGAAGAAATTACAGTCTACTAGTTGCATAATATGGTTTATTACGGAAACCTTGACCTAGGTTTCGGTAAAAATAATTTTTCCTTCTTCAAAAGATTTGCCTGACAAAACTGATAAATAGAGCAGTAGTATGGATAATAGTAATATACATGAAGTTGATGAAATAAGTAAAAAAATTAGAAGTGCAGCGTCAGATGAGAATATACTTACAAATTAGCGCAATATAAAAGTTATTGTTAAATGAAACAGAATATAATGCCCATATGAAGCTATTTCCATGTCATGGGATAAAATTTGAAATATTAAAACTGTAATGTTTACAAGATAAAAATTATAGAGCAGTACCACACACAGGTCGAGTGAGCACTGTGTGCTATAAACAAAAAATGTTCAAATGTTTGTTAAACTTATGGGACTTAACTGCGGGACATCAGTCCCTAAACTTACAAACTACTTATGAACTAAATTATACTAAAGACAGCACAAACATCCATGCCCGAGGGAGGATTCGAACCCCCGACGGGGAGCGGCCTCGCGCATCAGTCCTTAGCGTCTCCCACTTCGCCACGGCGTACTGTGAACATTGCAGTTTTGTAGTTGTAAAGGGACTCTATTGACACCCTGTATATTTGTTCGAGATATTACCGTTGTTCAACAATTTTATTTTTCCCTATTGCAGTACCATTTATCATGAACCGAAAAAAAAATTTCATGCAAATGTTACATATTTTTTCATGGAGAATCCAAATCTGCAGTAGAAAATAGGGCTTGATATTTAACATTTCAAACTCATCCCCTTCCCGGTCCCAGGGGTAGTGGATTTGGGTAGAGCTCCATGTTAACGTATTGTCCTCCGCGAGGTTATAAGGTGGGGTGTGGTGATGGATAAATAGTTTTGATTGAAAAATGAGAATAAAATGGTTCGTTAATGATTTTGGCTCGAAACACACTGGCAAAAGTTCGTAACAGTTAGTCAGATCTACACATACAACGTACATTTCACTTTTCTGATTTAGGCCCTCTCACTATTAATCAAAGTAATTGGCTTGTTAACTAACCGAATGAATATGATTGCTATTTAGTCTTTACACATCTGATCCCTTCACAGAAGATTGTACTTACTACCCCACCTTATAAAATATCCATAGGATATATATATATGTTGTCAACTGGAACAGCTGTAATCGTTTTGCAAAATAAATAAATAATAAAGTTTCTGTTTGCCCTCTTTTTGTCGTAATATAAAATTCAATTATGATTTTTCTTTTGAAAATGACTGATTCTTTGGTCTCTGCTGTGGGTTTTGTTATACTGAAACAATAGCTGTGCACAAGTACATTTACGTAATCGGATAAATTATTCACGTTAACTGTTATAAAAAAATTCTCTGTTAATGATTTTTACTAATTTTCTTTCTCATCATTGTTAAAATGGCTAACTGATTAATTGTTAATATGATATTGTTTATTATTGTTTCATCAAAATTCTAACTATAATCACTGATCTCTATTTCTAGAGCACAAAATATTTAATTTTCCCAGTTTAAACTCAATCGTTATTGAATGAATGAAGGTGATATGTCCTCGTTAGTTAAACTTTTGCACTCCTATCAAATTTTGTAATGACTTTTCATTTATTATTGCAAATTAGTTGTTATAACGTCTGTTAGGTATTAATAGAAAAAGTCTTTGTTAACTTTTAATTCACTCTTATATTCTAACAAAAAGTTACAAAATAGTACTCATCTGTAGCATTCATTTCTTCACATAAGAACCCATCAGCAATGACTTATACAACCATACAGTAGTCCAGTTGGCAATGATGATGCTGCGAGGCAAAACTTATTTTCACACAAGTTCATTATATGTTCATTCACGTGAGTGGGTCAGTTCCGCAATACACGAATCGTCTCACGACGGAGACACGTTTCCTAGTCCCGTTTTAACACGCGCGACGTGATTGCATACGTACGACGTGATCACCGAGTCTGACACTTGCAGACACTGTTTCGATAAATGGCACTCCCGCATTTTTGAAAATAAACTTTCACTTGAACACTTCTTCTTCCAATATACATGAATAAGCGTTCCGCGGTTATCGTACCGGCGATTGCACGCGACGAACCGAACTTAGCGGTACACATGCGGACAGCGTCCGCAGGCTTCGAGGCCCATACTCAGACTCCGTCTCTCATCGACTGCATCAGCACTAAATGTTCGAATGTTTGTGTAGTCTATTGGACTTAACTACGGGGTCATCAGTCCCTAAACTTACAAACTACTTATGAACTACTTACGAACTAGGACGGCACAAATATCCATACCCGAGGGAGGATTCGAACCCCCGACTGTAGTGGCCGTGCAGACCGTGACTGGAGCGGCTTAGTCCCCTCGGCCACCGCGGCCGGCCATCAGCACTAACAATATAGTGGCGCAGTAGAGCGCGCTGCTTACATTCATACATAATATCTTTGACAGCATAGTTTACATATGTACAATCAAAATATTCAGTTAACATTACAAATTAAACAGGTAACATACGTGAAATGAACAAGTAAAGAAATACTTAAAATATTAGTTCCCAAAAATATACAAAACTTTTACAAGTATAATACGATTACATATCTCTGTAATCAACCCTCAGATGGAAGGTCACCATCTGTGACCTTACAGGATGAACAACTTTTATTACAACTTTTTTCCGAATATTTCTCAAAATAGTTTTGACTTCGTCACCCTATATATGAAACTACCTCCCTGTTCCTTTTACTTGCGCACACGCACTCTGCTTGTCGTTATGTACAGTTTCTTGTTACAGGACTCATGAGGCAGCACCGTTCGCTGGCCACAGTGTGCTTCCTCGTCGTCCTCAGGACAGGTGGAGCGAGCTACAGGTGTGGACGCCCACCTGCGCCCGCAGAGTCCCCGGTTCGCGTCCCGGCGCGTCCCTGCGCCCGGTGCCCGGTGCCTGGTGCGCCACCGCGGCCGCGCCGCCGTGTCGATGGTATCGGGGCGCGGGCATTCCTGGCCGTTGCTCAGCGTGGCAGGTAGGCAGCGGCTAGGGGGCAGCTGGCACCGCCCGCGTGGGCGAGGCGCACAGGCGCGCTCCCCTAACCGTGCCGACGCGGCACACCTTTCACACAAGTTTGTTTTTCATTCATAAGTGTCATTTTCCAATATTAACCTCTTAATACCCGAATTAATTTTTACGTAACACTGAAAATCAAAAATCATATTTTGTCACCAGTAAACACATGCTAGAAATTATATAATGTCAAATATGTGATGTTGTTTATTGATCTGGTGCAATTAGGTATGTCGCGTGGTTGCGTAGACTTTCCCGGCGTAGTAACTGATAATATTGATCTCGGGTATGCAGTCGGATACCGTCGTCAACCAGACACGATATTTCAAAGAATCAATGGAAATTCGTATGGCCGATAATATTATTAATAGGGACAAGGGTTTTCCACTAAGTAAAACTTGGAACCCGATTTTATCTGACATCAAGCAACAACGGTCTTCATTTCGACCTGCTGTTTCTTTAAACTAGCCTTGTTTTCGACCCATCGTTTTTGCCGATTTTCTCCACCGGCGCGCTACTGGTTCTATTGTGCCCATGTGGCCTCTACTTTGGTTTCGCGCACGCGCGGTGGGTCGTCAGCAGTGTATAACGGGGCTGCTGTTTCTTGTTCTTTATCAGTTTCCGGCGAGTTAGTGTTCTGCGCTCTCACCTGAAGATGGCAGCCAGTTGGTCTGTTGAAATATCGTGTCTAGTTGACGACGGTATCCGGCTGCATACCCGAGATCAATATTAATAGGTATGTCGCGTATTTGCGACAACGGCCATTTGAGAAAGTTAACACTTCCAAGACTTCATTTAATACAATATTTCATTTAACACTTTAATAGTACAGTGTCTGACATTAGATTAGTACAAATTGAACATTTATAATTAAAAATCTAAAATACATTGTTGCTTTCACTTTGACTATAAATATTACATGTAGCCCTATTCATGAAATTCGGGGGAAAAGTTTTTTCTCTTGTTCAAACACAGATTTACGTTACATTTGCTACACATAAACACTGTCTGCCTGTACGGTTTGGTTTTTACATCTTTGCCTTGTTCTTGTAAGTTGAGACCAGTGACCTACTCCATCAGTGCGGGTATTCCTATCGGGAAAATATGTTTCTGGACCCCGATGCTCCTTACGCTGCAGTTCAGTCGGTATACTGGTAGAAACATTGCCTACCCTTCTTTTTCTTTGTTACATCTTTTCCCCGTTTGCACAGCGTCTCTGCTATTCTAGAATTGAATTCCAGCAGGGGTTTTTTTTTTTTTTTTTTTTTTTCTTTCTTCTTCTCTTTCTGTCTTTCTTTCTTTTTTTTTATGGGAAATTTTGAGGCTTTCACAGTCACGCTGTATTGCCAATTACAAAATCCATAATTTGCAACTGAAGAAGTCTGGTAGTGTATAACAAAAGAACTATGCATTTGCATTATTTTTTTCTTTTTTTTTTTTTTTTTTACACGGGCACACAGAAGAACGCAAATGCCCAGTGATGCATATTTTACAAAAACCGTATTTTCCAATTTACTTATACTTTCAATACCATTATTACATCAAAATGTGATTTAAGTAACGTAACAGCTACTATAGAATAACTAAACAATTTTCAGAACCTAACTTACCTCTTTATTCTGCCGTAATTCTCCAAACAAAGACGATAACTTCATATGTCTGTCTCTTGAACAAATGTTATAACATCTAACTGCTACAGCAGTCCCTTCACCACCCAGAGAGGTGGCAGTACGTGTTAGAAACATTATCAGCTTCGTGTAGATTCGGCATCTATCGGAATTGGCACTCAAAAACATGTATCCTTCCATTTATAAGCATCACAACGGTATGATGCGAATTTGTGACATAAAGCGTCAATGGGTTAAGCAGTGTTATTAAGCACGCTGTTGCTCAAATATACAGGTCATAGGTAGTGATGTGACTATGTGTTTTATTCAGGAGTTTCGATTTCATCATCATCAGAATCCAAGCCTGGTGCAAAACTTCATATATGTGGATAGCTCCATAGTTCATCTTCAGAATCCATCTACATCTACAAACATACTCCTCAATCCACATAGGTGCGTGGCGGAGGATACCCTGTACCAATACTAGTTACATGATTTCCTATTTCACTCCCATATCTTCTTCACGTACCGTCTCCATTTCGGAGGTTGGCTATCATCATCACTATTTTAGTTTTGGAAGCTGCGGCCTTAAATAGGTCAGATGTGGAGACATTAAATCATTTTTGCAGTTTCCCAAACCAGGACATTCTTCTCCTTCCCACAGATCTCTTTCTTTCTATATTCCCTAGTATTAGGAGTTGCAGAGTCTCATACCTTGGACAGCTCATGAGATGTCCGAGATATTATAGTTTTCCTTTTTTACACTTTCTGTAGGACCTCTACGCCTTTCCCCATTCTTCTCAGAACCTCCACGTTGGTATCATGTTCTGTCCATGATATTCGCAACGTCCTACGGTAGGTCCAAATCTCGAAGGCTTCTATTTTCCGCTCGCAATATATGTTTAGGGTCCAAGCTTCCTCTCCATGCAATGGGACTGGGAACATACAACATTTGAGCATCCGAGTTCTTAGTCCATGTTCAAGTCGCGACTGCAGAGCAGCCTCCTGATCTTCTTAAAGGACGCACGGGCCTTCTCAATGCGAATCTTTATTTATGAATAGTAATCCACAGAGCAGTTCACACCCGTACCTAGGAAGGCATACCTCTCGACTCTTGGCAGCCTTTCGCCTTCCACATAAAGACATGCATTTGGCACTTCAGTTTTGGTGACAATCATGTATTTTATCTTCTTAATATTGAGAGTCAAACCATATTCTTGTCTAACTGTGATGACATTATTCAATATCCGCTGTAGGTCCTGCATTTTTTCTGCTAGAAGTACTGTATCGTCCGCATAACGCAAATTGTTCAGTTGAACGCCGTTGACTCGTATTCCACCAGCATCACTTTCGACGGATTTAGTGAAGATTTCCTCTGAACAGACGTTAAAGAGGAATGGTGAAACAACGTACCCCTGTCTGACTCCCCTCTTGATTTCCAATGCTTTCGTTTCTTCAGACTCAACGCGAACAGTCGCACTTTGGTTTAGATGCAGTTTTAATATTATTCGTAAATCTCTTTTATCACGGTTCTTCCGTTTCAATGCTTTCGTTTCAATTGCTCCCCTATAAAACGAAGGAAAAACGAATACTTGTATGCATCCGTACGAACCCTAATCTCTCTCATCTTATCCTTGTGGTCTTCGCGCGAAATGTAAGTTCGCGGCAGTGGAATCATTCTATAGTCCGCTTCAGATTCCGGCCCTCTAAATTTCTTCAACAGTGCTTCTCGAAAAGAACGTCGGTTTCCTCCCAGCGACTCCCAGTTGAGTTCCCGAAGCATTTCGGTAACGCTCGCGCATTGATCGAATCTAGCAGTTAGAAACCTCGCCGCTCGCCTCTGAAATGTCTCTATGTCCTCCTTTAAACAGATCTGGTGGGGATCCCAAACACTTGAGCAGTACTCAGCACGGGGTCGTACAACCGTTTTTTATGCTGTTTCCTTTACAGACGAGGCACAGCTCCCCAAACTTCTCCCAATAAACCGAAGCCAACCATTAGTCTTCCCCACGTATGGTCGTTCCATTTCGTATCGCTGAACAGCGTAACGCCAACGTATTTAACTGACGCATCTCTGGCAAGCAGCACCCTGCTAACTCTGTATTCGAACGTTACGGGATTTTTTTCCTACTCATTTGCATCACATTATATTTTGTTTCTTTTTTTTTTTTTTACATTTAGCGCTAGATGCCATTCCTCACACCACCTAGAAATTTGGTCCAAGTCATTCTGCATCCTACTACAATCATTCAATGACGACTTCCTGTTGTACTGTACAGTATCATCAGCAAACAGCCGCAGATTGCAACTCACTCTCTCCAGGCCTGGAACGGAACTTCATCGTCATAGCACTGCTGAATTTAAAAAAATGTTTAACTTCTGGGGTTATCACTCCCAACGCTTACAAACTTCTTAAACTAACTTAAATTAACATACACTAAGGACAACACACACAAACACACACACAAACACACACACACACACACACACACACACACACACACACACACACACACACACACATACACACCCATGTCCGAGGGAGGACTCGAACCTCCTACGGCGAGCAACTGCTGAATACTCACGACGCTATGCACAAAGGTAGGAAGTATGTCTCAAACCTGAATTCAGATGATGATGAAATCGAAACGCGTCAATAAAACATAGTCACATTACCACCTGTGGCCTGTATATATTTCCTGAAAAACGCTGCTTAGGTATTGGAAATTCATTATAATGGGCGCATACCTCTTGCAAGAATTTTATCTCGACTCAAAAGAATGTATCAGTGTAAGTTTCATATTGGAAATCATAAAAGGAAGTTCACACTGGTTCGGACAGAATATTGGACACGTTTTTGAAAAAGAGAAATTTGTTTGCAACGAATATTAATTTAAGTATAAGGAAGTTCTTTCTGAAGGCATTTGTGTAGAGTGTTACTTGTATGGGAGTGAACACGCACGATAAACAGTGCGGACAGGAAGAGGATAGAGGCTTTTGAAATGTGGTGTTACAGAAGAATGCTGAAGATTAGGTGGGTGGATCACGTAACTAATGAGGAGGTACTGAGCAGAATTGGGGAGAAAAGGAATTTCTGACATACCTTGACTAAAAGAAGGGATCGATTGATAGAACAAATTCTTAGACGTCAAGGAATCATGAATTTAGCATTGGAGGGAAGTGTTTGGGGAAAAAACCGCAGAGAGAGACCAAAGGATGAATGCAGTAAGCAGATTCAAATGGATGTAGGTTTCCGTTCTTACGATGAGATGAAGAGGCTTGCTCAGTAGAAATTTGCACCAAACGAGTCTCCGGACTGAAGACCTCAACATCAAGACATTCAGAAACATATGGATGGCTTTACAACTAAAACGTCAAATCTTATATGTAATATTAGTGTTTTCATTTTTACTTCGTTCCAGAAGGTCGACGTATTTTGCAGGGAATATGGATGCAATTCCTGAAAAAGGTTAAAGCATTTGAACGCCTATTAGTTCAAATGTTTGTAAATGTATCGGACCAAACTGCGTGGTCATCAGTATGTAGCTTACAAAGTACTTAAACTAATTGAAACTAACCTAATGAGAAACACACACAGCCATGCCCCAGTTAGGACTCGAACTTCCTCAGCGAGGCGCTTTAGACCGCTCAGCTACTCTACTGCGGCGACCTATTAGTGACGTAATAAACTATATTTGAAATGGGGAGTAACCGAAAAATAAATCTGGTTTAAGAAGCTAACACAGGCGAGAAGAGCTCGAAGCAAAAAACTGGTCCAGCAGGTTTAGAAACATCTGAACAGTGAACACTTGTCGTGTGGAGGAAGTGCCGCTGGAGCGATATCGGGCCAGCAGCTCGCCAAAATCGCGCGTGTCGCCGTCGCGCGGCGCATTCCAGCGGCGCTCTGTGAGCCTCAAATATCCTTGTCCTGCCCGGCACGTGAAATCAAATATGGATGAGCCGCCGGGGCGGAGAAGTGCGCCCGAAACGGCCGGATGCGCGCTAACGTGAAGGAACTGCGCTATGGGCGGCGGTGGCGGCGGCGGCGGCGGCGGCCGCGGAGGCGGCTGCGGGGGCGGCAGGCGTTGACCCCTACTGCTCCACTGCGGCGATGCTATCTGCCCGCGGCGACGCCGCAGATGGCCGCCGCCAGATTAGCGACACAGCAGCACCCGCGGGCGATCGCCTCGATACGAATAGCAGCCGGGCCCACCGCCGGGCAGGGTGAGCCCCTCCCAGCCCGGCCGGCGGACACGCCCCTCGCTTCCGCCGCCGCGCGCGTAATTGGTGCGGCACAATTGATCCCGCCCACCCACAGCAGCCGACTCTTGCTTTACGAGACACCTCGCGACGCGGACACGATTTACACCCGCGAAACGGAATTTTAACCGAAGGCGAGGCCAAAGTTGAAGGGGTACAAGTCTCTTTTTGGTGCCTGCGCTTGGTGAGGTTTCGTTTTACGTTTCAGATATGTTGGCAACTATAGGGCTTGGTTTATCTTTGGGGGCGGTGGTGTCCAGTAGCGGCGCGTCCTCCGTGTTCACTGGTTCAGTGAACCCCCCGCAAATAAAGTTCGTCCTGGAAACAAAGGTAAATAAATAAAAAGTGTTTTTTACATAATCATTCATCAAATGTTCAAATGTTTGTATAGCTTGTGGGGCTCAACTACGGGGCCTTCAGTCCATAAACTTACAAACTACTTATGAACTAGCTAATACTAAAGACGGCACAAATATCCATGCCCGAGGGGCGAATCTAATCCCCGACCGTAGTGGCCGCGCAGACCGTGACTGACGCGCCGCAGTCCCCTCGGCCAGCTATCATCCTTCCTTTAGTTCTTGTGTCACATCATTTTGTATGTATATTCAACCTTAATTTTTTTTTTTTTTTTTTTTTTTTTTTTTTTTTTTTTTTTTTTTTTTTTTTTTGCACGAGGGACGTTTTACGTCGCGGAGAGACGTATACGTATACGGAACGTAGCGCGGCCGCTTAACCCCCTGCAGTTTGGCTGCGAGCTATGCTCGCAGGCTGTGCTCTAAGCGTTGCCGACGAGCTATGCTTTCAGTGACGTAAAATTTCACAAAACGAACTACGGGTTATATTCGCAGGTCGTGTGTTTCGTTATGCAGCTTGATGGTTCAGTTATGTAAAAAAAAATCCTCTAGAAGGCGGCACCAGCAAGAGAAGTGTTCTGACACATCCATGCGTAAGCCGTGCCACCGTCACAAAACAGACGATCGCGTACAGATCTATTCAGTGATTTCAGAGATTCGGGGTCTAAAGGACAATTTAGTGGCGATTCTGAACATGACTGAGATATTGCAGGTAATTTTAACATACTGTAATTTCGACTTTGTGATATGTTGAAATATGTAAGAAATCTAAGGCTTTTTGTACACGTTTGCTGTCTATATTGCGTGTAATATATTGCAGACTTCTCACAGTAACACATTTAATCGAGTTGTACATATATTTTATTTATTTAAAGAAGAAGATCTTCATGTCGATAATTACATGACGTCTCAACAGAAAGCGCGTCAAATACACCGCGAATTTCGGAATGCTTATTGCTTATGTTTATAAAAAATAAATGCCCTTTTGTAATTTAGTTGCGTAATGTGATTTTTGTAAATAACTAGCTTTCGATTTGTTTTTATAAAACATAAACAAGTGCAACTTGGCTTCTACCTCCAATAAAGGGTACTACATTTTTTTCTTTGTTTCAGTTACAATTTTGTGATAACAGTGAATATAAGCAAAGTTGGAGAGTATAATGTCTTACTTCATTTTAAAGTTTAAAGTACAGTGGTAAAGCAGAAACACTGCTACTGTTTGCCTGTAACCGTTGCTACATTTTGATATTTTGATAAACGACAAAAAGCCCAGTCTGACCTGCTATAATGTCATAATAAGTCCCAGTTCTTAAATTGCTAATATAGGCGGGAGTAGTCGCAACGTTGCAATGAGCATGTGCGGCTTAGGTTCAAATTCTCTTCTGAACCCACTAGAGTCAGTGAGGGCAAAGTAATAATGTAATGTAATGTAATGTTTGTAAAGCTTATAGGACTTAACCACGGGGTCATCAGTCCCTAAACTTACAAACTACTTATGAACTACTTACGAACTAGGACGGCACAAATATCCATGCCCGAGGGGGGATTCGAACCCCCGACCGTAGTGGCCGTGCTGACCGTGACCGAAGCGCCCCAGTCACCTCGGCCACCGCGGCCGGCTCTCGTTTTTCGAAGAAAGTATACGGCTGTATACGGCCGGCGAGGGCAAAGGGGGGGGGGGGGGGCGAGGGGAAACCTGCTTTTAACATTGGCGTTGGATCTGGTAGAGACGCCAGCTCCTGGCAACTCGACCTCTGGCGATTACGCACGAATTGTCCCGAAGCGAAGACAATGGAGCTACTGCGCATCTCGCCTTCCGCATCGCACATTAAGGCGACACCCACCCTTCACATTTCTTTTGGGTGCATTGAAGATTCGTCGAAAACACATCATATTTGGTAAAATATCTTATAACTTTAAATTAAAGACCCATAAACCGTAAAAGCCTTCAGAAGATACGATCATGAATAATAATGAAGTGAGTGCTCTCCACCTAGCAAGCCGGGCGCCGCGGCTCAGCGCGCCCGGTCGGAGGGCTGAACACCCTCTGTAATAAAAATAAAAAATAAAATAAAATAAAAATAAAAAAACTGAGCCAAGAACTCATTCAACAAACACGATCGCCGTCGAGGGTATTGAATTGGCGACTGACTCTAAGCATTTTTTTTTTTATTGTTAACCCAGTCTTCTTTTTAACAGATACGGGAACAGCAATGACTTTTGTTTTGTTACTTGTCGCGATTTTGAGGGTAAATGACATTTATACTCTTCGTTGTAACAAATATTGAACTGTTCGAAAAGAGGTGAGGGAGAGCAGCCTTTGCACATGCGTAAGGTTAGGAGGGGATGCTGCTTACAGTGGCACATGACCAAAAGGTAGCTTGTCTCTTCATCGTAACAGATTCTTTTTTTATAGTCACTTAACAGTGTAATCAGTTTCTTAATGTGTTTTAGTGTTCACGTGCATATTCATATGTTTTTGGTGTTTATTATCAAAGAAAAATTAACAACGTTCAATATCTTTTAGAAACAAATTACTCAGCTTTAAGCTTGGAAGAAAAGTGTGATATAAAGAAGCTTGATAGGCCGACGCCTAGCTGGAGTTGAAGCAAACGCAAACAACCCGAGGTAAGACATTCTGCAGATCTTTAACGAAAATATATCTAAAGTGGAGGGGGCGGCAAGCCTGGGCGCTTTCCCCCGGCGCCACTCGCATATGTGCGCCAAATTGTCTACACGCCAGTGGGAGGGGGGAGGGGCGCTGAAACATCGACCGGCCGAGCGTGGGGTGAGGAGGGGGGGGGGGGGGGGGAGCGCTACTATCAAGATCCGGCAGTCATAGAAATGAACCCCCCAGTCATCTGAAGCACCAGCCGCCACTGGTGCTGTCGCACCGCTGGAGGCGTGGACCGCGTACGCTTGAAGAGAGTATTGGGGAAGTTGGATAATAGCGAGCAGTAATGGAGTAGAGCACTGTTTTCCAGCCTGTGGGTCGCGACCCCCGGGAGGGGTCGCAGTCTTGTTCGGGGAATCGCCGTCAAAGAAGGGAAGTAGTCGAACCGGAGCAGGGCATTTCTGAATACTGGAAGTTCCGAAATGTAAAATCATATGCCTAAGAAAAATGAAATATATTTTATATTAAAATTACGCGATTCCTTTTTGATCTTCCGTTCTCAGTTGAATAGAACAAAGATTGTTTTACAATAAATTAAGTACACCGTGTTAAAAGTGAATAAACGAAATACCTGAAAATTGTTTTCATGTACCAAGAGGTAACTAAATTTACAAGATACAATAAGTAATTCTGACAAATCCCATTGTTTACAAATTGACTATAGAATGGGATCTTGCTTGCAATTAAGTGTGTGGGTGTAGTTAGGAATCCGTAAAAGATGGTGTATTGGGCGTGCGGAATTAACATCGGGGATCTGCAAGTTAAGCTGACCTGTCTTTGAGTCAGACTTGCGAGTCGACGTGTAGGCGTTCCTCCTACCTGTTTGGTAGCAATGCTCTCGATGACGAGTTCCCTTCACAGCTAGTCAGGACACTACAGTACTGGTTTAAGTGAAGAGCTCGTTACGGGTAGGTATTTTGTCTAAATAAAATCCTGGATACCAATTATGGAGCTTTATTACTAGACACACCATAATACAACACTATTTAGAGATTCCGAGGCTAACAATTATGCCTTTACTGCTGATATTGAGTGCATGGTCCCTACGAGACAGGTCCAGACTAGGTCCTAACACCGACTGACAATCGTGTGCACCGGACACCGCCTTAACTTCAAAATGTTCAAATGTTTGTTAAGCTTAAGGGACTTAACTGCGGGTGGGGGACTGATGACCTCCGTAGTTTTGTCCCCCTAAAACATCCAAACAACAACAACAATCAACTGCGGGGTCATCAGTCCCTAACCTTACAAACTACTTATGACCTACCTTATACTAAAGACGACACAAATATCCATGCCCGAGGGGGGATTCGAACCCCCGACCGTAGCGGCCGTGCAGACCGTGACTGAAGCGGCGCAGTCCCCTAGGCCACCGCGGCCAGCCCTTAACTTCGTACATCTCCGGAAGTATACGTAAATGTTCGTTACAGGCATCGTAAATCATTTATTTATTTGTTTGAACATTCTTAAAGAAAACGAGATTATAAGCACCTACTTCTGTTGACTCCTAGTGTACTACTGAGGTCAGTATACCACCAAAGCATTGTTGAAAAACACTAATAAATTAAAGATTTTACATTCGCACCATAGTCTTCCTACTTCACCGGCATAGAGGCACGGCGGTCGCAACGGACAGTCCCACGGATAACTGCGTTCTGGAGCTTTCGCTACCCCACCTCCTCTGCCAACGCGTCTCTGGTGCGTCTCTACCGTAGGAACTACAACGGCTCTTACTGTTAACAAGAGGCCTAGCATTTCCTAACTTAAAACGTATCTGCCACCGGCTCGCGCAAAAAAATTGCTAATAAATATTATGGTTTAAGAATAAAATGTTTCCCTATAAACAGAAACCATTACATGCTTCTAAACTTTACCTGCAATGCGAAACCTCGTTATGCTACATATATTTTTGTGTTGGAATTCGGCTAATAATACAATGTCTTCCATTCAGAAAAAATAGACTAAAATTGATCCCACACTCCTGGACATTAAAATTGGTACACCACGAAATAACGTGCTACAGACGCGAAATTTAACCGACAGGAAGAAGATGCTGTGATATGCAAACGATTAGGTTTTCAGATCAGTTCGGATTGTAGCCTTTCATGATTGCGGTTTATCGTATCGCGACATCGCTGCTCACGTTGGTAGCGATCCTATAACTGTTAGCAAAATATAGAATCGGTGGGTTCAGGAGGGCAATACGGAACGCCGTGCTCGATCCCAACGGCCTCGTATCACTGGCAGCCGAGGTGACAGACATTTTATCCTTATGGCTGTAACGGATCGTGCAGCCACGTCTCGATCCCTGAGTCAACAGATGACGTTTGCAAGACAACAACCATCTGCACGAACAGTTCGACGATGTTTGCAGCAGTATGGACTATCAGCTCGAAGACCATGGCTGCGGTTACCCTTGACACTGCATCACAGACAGGAGCACTTGTGATGGTGTACGCATCGACGAACCTGGGTGCACAAAGGGCAAAACGTCATTTTTTCGGATGAATCTAGATTCTGTTTTTAGCATCATGATGGTCGCATCCGTGTTTGGCGACATCGCGCTGAACGCCCATTGGAAGCATGTATTCGACATCGCCATACTGGCGTATCACCCGGCGTGATGGTATGGGGTGACATTGGTTATACGCCTCGGTCACCTCTTGTTCGCATCGACGGCACTTTGAACAGTGGCCGTTACATTTCAGATGTGTTACGACCCGTCGCTCTAGCCTTCATTTGGTCCGTGCGAAACCCTACATTTCAGCAGGATAATGCACGACCGCAAGTCGCAGGTCCTGCTGTACTGGCCTTTCTGGATACGGTAAATTTCTGAGTGCTGCCCTGGCCAGTAGATTCTCCAAATCTCTCACCAATTGAAAACGTCTGGTCAATGGTGACCGAGCAACTGGCACGTCACAATACGCCAGTCACTATTCTTAATTAAATGTAGTATCGTATTGAAGTTGCATGAGCATTTGTACCTGTACATGCCATCCAATCTCTGTCTCAATGCCCAAGCGTATCAAGGCCGTTATTATGGCCAGAGGTGGTTGTTCTAGGTAATTATTTCTCAGGATCTATGAACCCAAATTGCGTGAAAATGTAATCACTTGTCACTTCTAGTATAATATATTTGTCCATTGAATACCCGTTTATCATCTGCATTTCTTCTTGATGTAGCAATTTTAATGGCCAGGGGTGTATAATATACAATACTGCATTTACTGCTTTTTACAAGAAAGATGTATCAACAAAAGAAAAATAAGTTAGTTCCCTTTAAAGTTGCACACGTAGTTACGTTACGGTTCTGGGAGGGGGTGGGGGGTCGCCAAATATTTTTAGTTGGAAGGGGTCGGGTATTCAAAAAGTTTAGGAAACACAGCTGTAGAGCAGGGCTGTCCAATACACATCCTGTGGAGCGCATTGTGGAATACGCTCCGCCATAACCTGACGAATGTTCTTTTTCAATTTTTAGCTATTCTGAAATTGTGTTCCGGATTACAAAACACACCAGCACCACTAAAACACCATAACAGGTCTTCTTGTACTGATGCATGCCTGCATTCATCGTAGCAAGCATCCTGTCCACCAGATCATGAAGGAACCGTTGGTCCACACTGTCCCAATCCTCAATGGCAATTCGGCGTGGATCTCTCAGATTGGTTGTTGGGTCGTCTCGTCCAGAAACAGACCTTTACATTGTATCCCAGGCACTTTCGATATGATCGTGGCTGTAGAACATCCTCGCCATTTCAATCTACCGATATCGTTATCATGAAGGAACTCATTCACAAGATGCGCAAGATCAGCGCGGAAAGTGTCATCCATTAAGACGAATCCCTTTACAAACTGCTGCCGATATGGTAGCACTATACGTCGTAGGATGTCATCACTGGATCGTATAGTCGTTTCATTGTCTTCTACAACCACCAGTGGCCTACGGTGGCCCCCACATAATACCACCCCAAAACATCAGGGAATCGCCACCTGCTGCACTCGCTGGACGGTGTGTCTAAGACGTTCAGACTGACCTGACTGCCTCCAGAAACGTCTCCGACGATTTTATGACTGAAAGCAAATGCGAGTCTCATCTGTGAACAGCACTTTACGCCAATTCTGACGAGTCCATCCAGCATGCTGCTAGGCCCATCTGTACCACGCTGCTTCATGTATAGGTGTCAAAGCCGTACATCGCAACGGACGTCGGAAGTGAATTTGCATGCCACGCAGCCTATTACGTATACTTTGTGTCGAAATACGGCGTCCTGTGTCCGCACGAGAATCATTACTAAGCATACTGACGTCCCCTTCAGGGATCCTCCGAGCTGAAATCCGTGAGCCGCGTGGGAATGGCCGTGCCGTTTCGGGCACCATGTTACGGACTGCGTGACCGCTTCCGTATCTGTTGTTCTAAAGCCCTCTTTACTAGACTTGCGCATAATAGTTCGCGATCGAGAGCGTTCACTTTCGTTTGCGGCTTTGCCGCGAATTAGTTCCCTCGTTCGTCCGCTCCCAGTGACGGCTGAGGGGCGTGGTCTGCGCGTGCTGGTGGAGGGATAAGTTCTCCCGCCTAGCTGCTTCATGCGCTTGCTGCTTGAGCCGCTAACGATATCACGCAAACCAAAAGAAACAGTTTGTGGATAATTTCTCGCATTTATGTTTAGAGTTATCTCTATATCTTGGCATTATGGAATGTATTAGTCAAATATTGCAGAGTGCAGAACACATCAAAACAAATTTTGTAGCACTGAACTATGTAATCTAGCAGGTAGACGCTCACCTCGAAATGACTCATCAGCAGGAGGCAAACACGTGATTTTTAATTGTACTAAGCGCCCTCTCGCTATTGCCCGTCGGTCTTCGGAAAGGAATCCAACGAACTATGAAGCGAGATACGTTTGGCATAATAGTCCGCTGCTCCTAGTTCGTCCGCTGCTCCTAGTTCCTCCGCTGTTCCTAGTTCGTCCGCTGCTCCTAGATCGTCCGCTCCTTCTAGTTCGTCCGCTCTTTTTGACTTTTGCTACCGCTATTAAAAGAGCTCTTTTTTTATGACATCCATTTTATATAATGAATCAGTGTTGCCAAAGCGTGTGCTATTACCCGTATTTTTGGGCAATTTGACATCAAATACTTAGGCAAATAAACCAGTTATTTACACGAATAGGTGATACAACAGTATTCCCCTACTTTGCATACAGAGTACTCGTAGTACTTTATTTTTAAAATAGATTTCTTGCGGCAGTGAACTATGAAACTACAGCTGAGCTGCATCTCAGCTAGAAATGAATGTAACTGGCAGAAGGAAATCACGCGATTCTGCTCGCTCTCGCGTCCTCTCGCTGTTCCCCGTCAGTTTTCGGAAAAGAAGCGGACGAACTAAGAGCGAGGGGTCTGCGAAGTAGTTCGCGTAGTTCACCTATGGGAGCGCTCTTCCAAACTAGTTCGGTCGCGAACTACACAAGACCAGTCTCTACACGGAAAGCGAGAGCTTACGAGATTACCCGTGATGCACCGGTCACGCCGGCCGCGTACAGTATAGGCGCATCCACTTGCACAAGATGCACGCATACGATCGCTAGTAGACGGAATAGCATGCATCCTATTCTCCCGCGTATGGAAGCGCTTCGCGCATGCGCAGACGACCGAGTGGGGAATCCAGCTGACAGACCGAGCCAGGTCGCGAATTTGTTTGAGAAAGTGTACTTATCTCCTGCTCAGAGGAACGTAGTTTTTCGACTGAGTCGTGAGTAGTTTAGGAGGTGATACTACAGAAGAATTCATTAAAAAAATCATATAACATGTGTACAATTTTCACGAAAATCAAGACATTTTCACTCATTTATCCGTCGGTTCGTGGTAGTACGACATCACACTGACTACAAAGTAGAATTTTGTGTATGTTCTACTGTTCATGTCCACTTAGTTAACCAGATTTCGGCTTACAACGTCATCTTCAGACTTCAAAGGGAGTCAAAAACCGGTTATTTAAATAAAAGTTAATATAGTGATCTACGAAGAACCGACGAAAGAATCAGTCAAAATATTCAAATTTGAATCTGCTTTAAGTCTGTTTTGCATACCAAGAGCTGTATCTCTGTACCCAATAAAAATTTAACACACGTTATACGACATTGTAACTGCAAAACATCTTTATCGCCATCTTCTAAAATATTTGCTATTTTTCCTGAAATATGCTGTACTTAACAGATGAAATATTTGGTTTTGGTAAACTTTATGTGAAGCTTTATCACAGTGAAAGGTCTATGTATAGACTTCTGAGCTTGTTCATCATATACTTAGGCGCTTCAAGCCGCAAACTACAGGGGCTGGAAGTATGTAATCGCATTTTATAATGAAGACGTTAATGCGATGTAGTTACGCATGAACTGTAAGCAATCAATTAAATACAGTTTCACAGTGGCAGTCAAAAACACAAATTAACGTTTTAATCACCACAATAATCACGATATATCATACATTTTTGAAAAGTGATCTTAACTCGCGATTCATTTGCTGTAAGTTGACAACAAACCAAGTAGACACGTGAATTAGACAACTCTACAAATGCGTGCCGTTTGAACGCTTCTTTATATTTCGACGGTCTACCGCAAGAAGCCCTGCAGCTAACAACGATTTTCTGTGCGTGTTACACTTCTCGTATAGAAATGGCTTTAGCGTAAGTTAAGGTAGCTTGTAACTCTAGGCACCTACGACCTTAGCAGTTTAGTCCCCTGGGATTACAACCAATTGGTGATAAGTGTGATCTTTGCTTCATTGCTCAACCCAAAATCACCCTTATCAAAATCTCTAAGTCATTAATACAACAGCAAATTAAACAAATAATAACGCTGCTATACCATCAAGCGAAAATACGAGAATATAACACCAAAATGTAGAACTAAGATAAAAGATCACACATATAATGATATAACATCAATGACATCTATATTTCGCCGATTTTACGACATTTATTTTCTAATATATAAAGCAGAGTGTCCGTATGTTTGTGTGTTTGTGTGTATCATGCGTTGCATACAAATCTACAGTTTTGTTCCAATATTTTTCAAATTTTGTACACGTAAGCTTCAATCCATAAGGACGGTCGCTGTAAATGTAAGAATCACGTATGATACATAGTTCACGAATATGATTCATAAACAATGAGATGTGCGAGAACTGCTGCATTTATCGATAATGCTGTTGATTTTCTCCTAAACCACTAAACCGAATTCGACAAGATTTGGTACGCACATTCCTTACCTGCGGTAACAATACCATACGTCACATGGTTCAGAAGATATGTCGTCATAAAAAATAGGAAACGCAAAAAACTGCCACATAATGCGGCGAGACTTTATAAGTACGCTATATGAGACTGAGAGTACTTAGCGACTTGCAACAAACTTTAAACATAATTTCAAACCTTTATTAAACTTTTTCTCGCTAACAACGATAGCAAAATGATGAAAGGAAAAATGTTTCTCACTTACTACTTTTCCGCTGTTTATCGAGTAAAACCACGTCATTCGGTATGGCGTTAAAGTTTATAATTTCTGCATTACAAATTGTAGCCGCTGTAATTTTACAAACAGTATAATGCATATAGTTGAATGTACCTTCTAAATTGTATCACAGTATGGCACGTAGTTCATGTGACATGAGCACATAAACAGTAACGTTCATGGAAAACCGTTCCATCACGCACAAAGTTTTAACCTATTACTTCGGTACTAATAATTGTATTCCTAAGAGATTTTACCTACATACATCCCTTCTTATACAAATGAATATATACCTGAAAAATGGCAGGAATAAATAAATAAAAACCTGGGCAACGTCGGGTTTTCAGCTAGTATCTATATAAAATAAAAATCTGTGCACTTAAATGTAATGCAACAACCAGAGATCGCAACTACAACACATAGCGATATAAACATCATATTTGTCACTATAAAACAATAATCTGTAAACATATCATCGGAACTGTCAAAACTTTCAAACGAAATTCAGTAACCTTTTTATAATGCTAAAAGGTAATTGACAGACATCAGACAGTCCAATACGATGATATATGCACGTCATCCTATTTAGACGTAAGTATAAACCTTTGTTATACTTTCAGAATACGATACATAATTAAAAATACGAAATAGCCTACTATGTATTTCTATATCTGCATGACTATTGAAAATGGAAACAATGGTCGGCCGCGGTGGCCGAGGGGACTGAGGCGCTCCAGTCACGGTCTGCAAGGCCACTACGGTCGGGGGTTCGAATCCCCCCCCCCCCGGGCATGGATATTTGTGCCGTCCTAGTTCGTAAGTAGTTCATAAATAGTTTGTAAGTTTAGGGACTGATGACCCCGTAGTTAAGTCCCATAAACTATACAAACATTTGAACATTTTTGGAAACAATGCGCCGAAACAGTCTGTAGTGACGAAATGAAAACAAATCTAAACTTAGCAGCAAATTTGGAATTTTCTTTAGTAAAAACTTCTTTAGTGATAATGCCTCCTGACACAAAATAACAATGCGGATACGATCAAACTTCGGACTTGACCTGCTAGGGATGGCAGAACTACATTCCTTTCCGAAATTATGACCGGAAGTGATGTGTGTATTTTGCACTCAGTAGGCACATACACCACTAATTGTAACTTAGCTACTATATCATAGTACGAAACATATTTCAGGAGATATGAAGTAAAAAAAAAATTAAATGCTAGTACATCTGCCTCATTACGCATGCTGTATTAATCGGCTACATCTCTAATACCACTTCCTACTTGTAACACATTTCGCAGATGCTTTCCTAATATTCCACTGTACGAACCAGTGAAAATATATTATTGCAGGACACAAAGGTCAAAGAGACATGCCAACACAAGGATTGAGCTGCACGCAAACGGAAGTGAAATGGAATGAGACCCGGCTAGAAAGTTATGGACAGAGATAGGAGGAGGATTTAGACTATCATAAGAAAGAAATATAACGATATAATGAGGGTAGTTAGCAACTTGCCGCAAACACGTTCATCGAGCCGCGATAGGCACATAAGAAAGTCACTGCTATACACGCAACTGAGATTACACCGACTAACCTTCGACAGAAAAAAAATAACTATCATTCACACAGTTACAGAGGCACACTTCGCGCACACAGCGTTCATCTCCGGCTGCTGCATCCTGAGTAATGGTCTGTGTTCATGGGCTGGGAGCGGAAGGCGAACAAAAAGGATGCAAGGCGGTGGTGGTAATGAGAACATTGGGCCTTATACACATAAAGAACTGCGACAGAGGGGGCAGGTTCTATTGGCTGTGAGGAAAATAGGTTGCCATAGCCTGAGGCGTGGATAATTTCGAGACCACAGATTACACCAATCTGTGCAGTTCAAAAAAGCTGGCAGCGGGAGGAAATTATCCAAATGGTCCTGGTTGTGAAGCTGCCATTGAAATCAAGCATATTCTCATCTGTATGTTGTGCCACGGGGTGGTCTTCCTTAATTTTGGCCACAGTTTGGCGGTGGCAATTCATTCTAATGAACACCTGGTAGGTAATCTACCAATATTACAGCGCAGTTGCTAAATCACATCGGACGTTTTCAGACGTGGTCCAAACTTTGATGTGGTAGGATAAGCCTATGAGGGGACTGCAACAGAAAGTGCTGGGTGGGTGTATTGGGCTGGTCTTGCAGTGAGGTCTTCCACAGGGAATGTTCAAGTTTGTACAGCTTATGGGACTTAACTACGGGGTCATCAGTCCCTAAACTTACAAACTACTTATGAACTAGCTAATACTAAGGACGGCACAAATATCCATGCCCGAGGGGGGGATTGGAACCCCCGACCGTAGTGGCCGTGCAGACCGTGACTGGAGCGCCTCAGTCCCCTCGGCCACCGCGACCGGCCTTCCACAGGGATGTGATCCCTCTGGTATGGGGCTGGTTTGGGGATGGCATACGGATGATCTAGGAGGTTGTGTAGGTTGGGTGATCGACGGAACACCTCTTTAGAAGGGGAGAGGACAATCTTGGGCAGGGTGTCTCTCATTTCTAGGCATGATTGCAGAAATTCAAAACCTTGCCAAAGGATGCGGTTTAAGTGTGCCAGTGCAGGGGAGTATTAGTTAATGACGAGTGCGCTCTTTTGTGATTGGTAACTGGCGGTGAAGGGAGGATTTGGGTGTGTGGGGATATGGCAAGAAAAATTTGTTTTGCGTACTAGGTTTCGGGGTAGATAGTCTGTAAAGGCCTTTGTGTGACCTTGAGAATATTCAGAAAGGGACTTCGCGTCAATGCAAAGACGCCATCCTCCGGTGGGATTTCTTTGATGTGGAAGGAATGACAAGTGGCAAGGTATAGCAACTGTTGCTGATTCGTATGTTTAATGTAGATGGAAGTGTGGATGGAGCCATTAGTGAATTGGAGGTTAACGACCAGAAATTTGTCACACTAGGCTGAGAAAGACCAAGTTACGCGGATGGGAATGAGGGAGTTGAGGTTTTGATGGACTGATAATGCACACCCAAGAAACACAGAGAACTGTATATCAATAAAAATCTAAGTGTGTATTGTTTGGACGATTTTCGCAGTAGCTGCTGGGAGCTCCACTAGGCGTGTCTTGCACACACATTAAGGCTGCCACGGGAAGTGGAGAGTGATGGGAAGGCAACTTGCAGCAGTGCTGGAATCGTTACTCTAACAATGTGCACAGTAATATTTCACATCACGGAGCATTGTAACGTTGGTAGCACTTGTAAATAAATGAATATCTTTCAACTACTGCCGACATTCGCCGCTTGTGCCAGCACCAGCAAAACCGTCAAGTTATTGTGGCCATGTAGTATGTATGTTATTAAGTTTCCTATGGACTCCACGACGGCTGGAGAAATTTTCATGAAAACTTCAATAAATCTTCATATTAGCCCAGCGGATAAACCTGTAAAGTTGGGTAACGATCAGATCAAGATGTGTGTGATTTGAAATAATATAAAGCGAAATGTGGAAAAATAATTACTCTTCGTAAAAGCTCTTAAATCTTTGACTTTTCAACTTTACCATATTTCAGAAAATGCCTTTATTGGTTGCTATGTTGTACGTTGACTGAACACAATAAATATCATGTTTATACAAACCTCAGCGTTTTTAATCCATTTGTACATTGTTGTTGTTGTTGTCTTCAGTCCGGAGACTGGTTTGATGCAGCTCTCCACAATACCCTATCCTGAGCAAGCCTCTTCAACTCCGTATAAGAACGGCAACCCACATCTGTCTGAATCTGCTCACTGTATCCATGTCTTGGTATTCCTCTGCTGTTTTTACCGCACACACTTCCCTCCAACGCTAAGTTCGATCCCTACTATTCGATCCCTTCTTTAAGTCAAGGTATGCCAGAAATTCCTTTTCTCCCCAATTCTGTTCAGTACCTCCTCATTAGTTACGCGATCCACCCACCTAATCTTCAGCATTCTTCTGTAGCACCACATTTCAAAAGCCTCTAGCCTCTTCCTGTCCGCTCTGTTTATCGTCCATGTTTGACTCCCATACAAGGCAACACTCCGCACAAATGCCTTCACAAAGGACTTCTTAGGCTTTAATCAATATTCTTTTTCAAGAACGCTTTTCTACCCATTGCCATTTTGAATTTTATATCCTCTGTACTGCGACCATCATTTGTTATTTTACTGCCCAAGTAACAAAACTCATCTACCTCCTTTATTGTTTCATTACCTAATCTAATTCCTTCAGCATCACACGATTTCCTTTGACTGCACTCCATTACCCTGGTTTTGCTCTTGTTAATGTTCATCTTATATGCACCTTTCAGCACACTGTCCATTCCGTTCAGCTGCTGTTCCAGGTCCTTTGCTGTCTCTGACAGAATTACTATGTCTTCGGCAAAACGCAATGTTTCAAAACTTAAAGTATAAGTAAAAGTGGAACGAGAGTAGCGCCCCTAGCGGAGAAAGAGCGAACTGTGGGACACTATCAATTATCGGTGTGACACGAACAGTTATGGAAGCGACGCTAGCGCTCCAAGTGACAGTACTCCAGTAACCGAAGACTGGTATGAAATAAGCGGAGAACTAGTTATTTTTAAAGCTCTTGTTTCCATAATGATGATGTTAAAAACTTTACAAAGTCAACTGAAGCGGCTGCAGTTCTTTCTGTGTCTCACCTTTGCCATTACCATGAACAAAACAAAAGGCCTGTCGTTGAATATTGCTTACTAGAATTTGGATCATTCATGGTTTTCATACTGCCATTTGTACGTGTCTTGCTTCCAGTTGGCACACAAAACAAATTATAAGTTGTTACTCTAAAGAGAAAAGAAAAACATTGTATATGTGCTGCCCTTAAGATGAACTAATAAAACAAACTGTGTCATTTTTTAGAAATACGTTTTTCTCCTTCAGCGTAACTAGACATTGTATATAAAACCCCTGACAATAAATTTCGACGAATGAAGTCAGAACGGTCGACCGGAAACACAGGCGAATTACGACGCTGCACCTGCGTAGCGGCCTGTGTTGACAACCTGCTCCCACCGTAGTTCACTTGGACGACGTGCTTGTTTAGTGCGCCGGCTCTGATCTGAGAACAGGACAATAGACAAGGAATGGACCAATTTAAACTTTTGTTTTAAGCTTGGCAAGAGTCATAAATAAACGCATGCGGCGCTGGTACTTGTTTATTGGGGATTAAACAGTTTCCATGAAATTTCTGTAGCCGCGGCGGAGCGGCCGAGGATATTGAGGCGCTAAGCTCCGTCGGGGGTTAGAATCCCAACTCGGGCATGGCTGTTTGGGTCGTCTTTAGTATAAGGTAGTTCATAAGTACTTTGTAAGTGTAATGACTGATGGGAGACTATTTGAACTGGCATGTAGGATGTATGAGACAGGCGAAATACCCTCAGACTTTAAGAAAAATGTAATAACCCCTATTCCAAAGAAATCAGGCGCAGACAGGTGTGAAAATTACAGAACCATCAGTTTGATAAGTCATGTTTGAAAAATTTTAACACGAATTATCTACAGGAGAATGGAAAAGCTGGTGGAAGCTGACCTCGGGGAAGATCAGTTTGGATTCAGGGGAAACATAGGAACCCGGGAGGCAATACTCACTTTACGTCTTATCTTAGAAGATAAAAATGTTCAAATGTTTGTAGAACTTATGGGACTTAGCTACGGGGTCATCAGTCCCTAAGCTTACAAACTACTTATGAACTAGCTAAGACTAAGGACGGCACAAATATCCATGCCCCGAGGGGGGATTCGAACCCCCGACCGTAGTGGCCGTGCAGACCGTGACTGAAGCGCCTCAGTCCCCTCGGCCAACGCGGCCTGGTTTAGAAGATAGATTAAGGAAAGGCAAACCTACATTTTTAGCTTTTGTAGATTTGGAGAAAGCGTTTGACAATGTTGACTGGAATACACTCTTTCAATTTCTGAAGTCAGCAGGGCTAAAATACAGGGAAAGGAGAGTTATTTACAACTTGTACAAAAGCCAGACCGCAGTTATTAGACTCGAAGGGCATGAAAGGGAAGCATCAGTTGGGAAGGGAGTAAGACAGGGTTGTAGCCTTTCTCCGATGTTATTCAATTTGTACATCGAGGTGGCGGTGAAGGAAAGCAAGGAAAAATTTGGAATAGGGATTAAAGTTCAGGGGGAAGAAATAAGAGTTTGTGACACTTGCGGGGAGTGACACTTGCGCGGAAAGGGAATTTGTAGACACTTGCGGGAGACCCGGACGCTGCAGGTAGTGAACAGTGTGTTCCAGAAGTAGGGATACACCACCACTACTCCACAGCTCCAGCCGCTACCTGTGCAGTATTCAGGGAAAGGCCCACCGAGCGAGGTGGAGCAGTAGTAACGGCCCGGAGATATCACTGCCTCATTCAACAGGGAGATAACACGTCATACAAATATCACTCGATTTACAATACAGCACCATGCGAAGTGAAATCGGAATTGAGCGCAACCGTTGCTAACTACAATTTCGGATTTACTGCATTTTGAGTCAGAATTCGCATCTATATTCGCATTTATCGCAAATGCGAATTTTTCCTGTCCCTAGTAATACCTCTAAAAATAAACAGCTGATCAAGGCACTAAAACCATAGCAGATCTTTGGGTGTATTACTACAAATAACTAAAACACAATTTGATCGTGGAATTATACACAATCTCATTATAAATATTTTTTGTAGGTGGTTTTGAGCAGCTTTTAAATATGTTAGGAATAGCATTATGAAATATAGACAGCTACACCTTATGTTTATTATGAGATATTCGGCTAATTTCAGGTCATCTTCAAGTCTCAAACAACAGGTGTTACTTATGCATTTTTCCAGTGCCACTCATAACCTTTAACTGTTTACACACGAGGTCTAATGTTGTTAGTCGCGTTAGCGATGAAAACAGAACCCAGAATCTTTGCGTCTAAATGATACATATATTGGTGTGATGTCTTATTTCGAAAGAACAAACATCACACCAATACATATATAGCTCTCGGTAAAGTGGAACGGTACGATGTCGTTACATAGCACAGCACGGCGACTGGAAACGCAGAAGTGCAAACAACGTTGTCTCCTCAGAGGTATGATTCTAATTAGGTTCGACGTAGACTTCTACAACATACAGTCTACACGGCGAAGATTACACCAAAAAATTTAACGTTTCGTCTACTTTGGCGATTGCAACCAAATTGTAAAATCGTGTGTACTATGTAAAGATTTAGCAACACAAAACGCTTCAAGTCCATAACTTCACTGGTTTTCGAGTTCTCAATTTTTAATATGTTTTTAATGTTATTACATAAAAAACAAATTTGGGACTCACACTACAATTTTCATATGGCAGATTTTGTAAGTACATTCACAAAACATAATTTAACTTTTCTGTTCATTCATTTTATGAGAAATACCAATCATTTGTTTTCAGTGTTCATTTCAAATTTCTACATTTAAGATTCTTTAATTATTAGTACTTAAATGTGGTGATGAAATAAATAAATTACGCGTATATGTATAGTCTTATGCGGCCAAACTACTTAGATCATCGATCGCTAGACTTACACTACTTAATCTTTCTTAAAATAACGTAGGCAAAGTACAAACAAACGTAACCATGTCCGAGGAAGGACTCGAACTTCCGACCGGACCGTCCGCGAAATTGGTGACACAAATTACATGTTTGATAATATTAATGCATAAAAGTATGAAATCACGTCAAGACTACTTCCTGCAAAAATTTCGACAAAAAAAGTTGGCACTGAGTTCAGAAAAACAAAATTCTGGTATATTGGATTTTAACATTTTATCAAAAAATGAATGTTACTACAAGAGATACAGCCATTCAAATTTACGGGCACCATAACGTTTTCCCTTCCCGAGTAAATGAGCTGCTTCTTGTAGTTTCAACACCTTTTTCTTGAATGTTCTGAATATAAATCTTCACACAGACTTCTTGAGGAGGAGAGTGATACGGATATCTGATTGTAAATCACTGCCTATTATCTTAGACCTTTTTGACTGTTCTGAACAGGAGTTCCGCGTATTCCGTAATTTATATTTATACAGTTAACAGGCAATGTAATTTATAACCAACTATTGGCTGTCAATTTCGCTTCATTTTTCCTGGAAGTCTTGCAACTTGTTTCTCCCTGTTGGTTTATGCCAAATTCGGAACAAAAATGGTACTATGTGAAAGTAATAGAAAATAGAATTTATCTTTAGCATTTTTCGGTGTGTATATTTCTAATTCGAATACAGCCAAATCGTTTTGTGGTCTATGAATAAACGCTTGAAGTATGTAAAATACTCATTGAATTATTATTAACGTTTTTTTAATTGGGTTAAGGTTGCGTCTCCTATTAAAAAGCATAGTAGCTATTTTTAAAGAGATGGAAGTTGCGTGATAGTGGGGTTAACTACATAGCGGTCAATTACATCAACGTATCTGTGCAGGATGCCTAATATATTTATTGCTTGCGCAGGTGTCTTGATATGCTTAGTGTTCTGAATAATATGAATGTGGAAAGTCATCGACTTGTAGTAGCAAAGAATGTCTTAATAACTCTCCAAACATTATCACTATTAAAATACCTTTTTGTTTTCAGGAGGAACACTCAACGAATTCATATGTAGTTAGAACAAGTTACTATATTGCTCTTCAGCTTTGAAAGGGTTGTGCAATTTCACTGAGTTTCGTGTTATGTTGACAGTGTGGAGACTTGACAACAGCAGTGCTAGACTTCTTGGTGTGCCTGTACCCATGAAAAGCCATTAGCCGCCCCAAGGGTCCCGAGTTCCGCGCAAGTGTCACTCCCCGCAAGTGTTCCAACCCCAGAAATAAAAACATTGCGTTTTGCTGATGACATTGTAATTCTGTCAGAGACAGCAAATGACCTGGAAGAGCAGTTGAATGGAATGGACAGTGTGTTGAAGAGAGCGTATAAAATTAATATTAACAAGAGCAAAACAAAAATAATGGAATGCGGTCTTAGAAAATCAGGCGATTCTGAAGGAATAAGATTAGGTAACGAAACAATGAAGGTGGTAGATGAGTTTTGTTACTTGGGTAGTAAAATAACATGCGATGGTCGCAGTACAGAGGATATAAAATGCAGAATGGCAATGGGAAGAAAAGCATTTTTGAAAAAGAGAAATTTGCTAACATCGAATATTAATTTAAGTGTAAGGAAGTCTTTTCTGAAAGCATTTGTGTGGAGTGTTGCCTTGTACGGGAGTGAAACATGGACGATAAGCAGTGCGGACAGGAAGAGAATAGAGGCTTTTGAAATGTGGTGCTACAGAAGAATGCTGAAGATTAGGTGGGTAGATCGCATAACTAATGAAGGGGTACTGAACAGAATTGGCGAGAAAAGGAATTTTTGGCATACCCTGACTAAAAGAAGGGATCGCTTGGTAGGACACATTCTTAGACATCGGGGAATCGTAAATTTAGCATTGGAGGGAAGTGTGTGGGGTAAAAATCGCAGAGGGAAACCAAGAGACGCGTATAGTAAGCAGATTCAAGTGGATGTGGGTTGCCGTTCTTATGAGGAGATGAAAAGGCTTGCTCAGGGTAGAGTAGGGTGGAGAGCTGCATCAAACCAGTCTCCGGACTGAAGACCATAACAACAACAACGATACTGCAGTTAAGCCCCTTAAGCTTGAGAAACATTTGAAGTTTGTGTACATCCCGTCCCCAGAGCCTAAAACTACGTACTTCAGAAGTCCTAACTAGTAACAGCGTAAACTGCAGTCGTAGCACCCCTGCAGTGAATGAGTGCACAGACGCGGCAGAGGAACGGTAGGTTTCAAATGGGACGGGGTTCCTCCGAGCCCTGGTGTCAGGCAGACAACTGCCGGCAGTGGGTGATTTACGGCTGCCAGGTGACGCCGGCGTCTTCCCCGGTAAGCGCAGCTGAGCCGAGTGCGCAGGCGCGGCGAGAGCGCGCCCCGTGCTTTACGGTCGCAGAGGGGGGCCGCGCCGCGCCGCGACCGACTCTGTATGCAAATGGGCGCGCGCTCTGGGAAAGTGAAAACGCCGAGTCGCGCCGATGAGCGGGACATTAATTCCGCGCGCATGTGCCGATAAGCGCCGGCTGATCTATTGAACCCGAGCACCTGCTGCCAGCCGCCGCCACCACCGACCGTGTCGCTGCTCCGCTGTTGGCCAACACCCCACGGCCGCGCCGCGACACACATAGCGGCCGTCTGTCCCAACTCCCACTGGTCAGGCACCCGCGGGGCGACACAGTGCTCTTACTACACTGGTCAAACCAGTCAGGGCATCAGCTGAGATATCAAAATTATATTCCAATCTCACTGACGTCGATTTGCAGTAGGATTTTGGAACATATACTTTGTTCGAACATTATGCACTACCTCGAAGAGAACAACCTATTAACCAGTAATCAACACGGATTCAGAAAGTATCGCTCTTGCCCTTTATTCACATGAAGTGTTAAGTGCCATGGACAAGGGATCTCAAATCGATTCCATATTTCTGGATTTCCGGAAGGCTTTTGACACTGTACCCCACAAGCGACTTCTAAAGAATGTGTGTGCTTATGGAATATCTCCCCAATTGTGCGATTGAATTCACGATTTCCTATCAGAAAGGACACTGTTCGTTGTAATTGACGGTAAGTCATAGAGTAAAACAGAAGTGATATCTGGCGTTCCACAGGGAAGCGTTATAGGTCCCATACTCTGCCTTGTGTTTATAAACGATTTAGGAGACAATCTGAATAGCTCCCTTAGACTGTTCGCGGATGATGCTGTCGTTTATCGGTTAGTGAAGTCAACAGAGGATCAAAAGAATCTGCAAAGCGATTTAGACAAAATTTCTACATGATGCGAAAATTGACACTAAATAAAGATAGTGTGAAGTAATACACATGACCACTAAAAGAAACCCGCTGAACTTCAATTACGCGATAAATCAGTCAAACCTTAAGGTCGTAAATTCTACCAAATACCTAGGAGTTACAATTACGAACAACTTAGACTGGAGAGAACACATAGAAAATATTGTGGGGAAGGCGAACTAAAGATTACGTATCATTGGCAAAACGCTTCGAATATGCACCAGCTCCTCCAAAGAGACTGCCTACATCACACTTGTGCGTCCTCTCCTGGAGTACTGTTGCCCCTTGTGTGACCCTCACCACGTGGGACTGACGGAAGATATTGAGAAGGTTCAGAGAAGAGCAGCTCGTTTTGTTTATCGCGTTACCGGGGGAAAGCGTCACGGAAATGTTGCACGAATTGGGGTGGAAATCATTAAAACAAACACGTTATTCGTTGCGGCGTGATCTGTTCGCGAAGTTTCAATCACCGACTTCTACTTCTGAATGTGAAAATATTTTGCTAGCACCCACTTACTTGGGGAGACATGACCATCCAATAAAATAAGAGAAATCAGATCGAAAACTGAACGATTTAGGTGTTCTTTCTTCCCGCGCGCTATTAGAAAATGGAACGGTAGAGTAAAGTTATGAAAGTGGTAAATGAACCCTCTGCCAGCCACTTACATGTGATTTGCAGAGTATCAATGTAAATCTAGCTGATGTAGATGTAAAATGGTGTCGTTACGAATCGCGCAGCCTTCGCGTCGGAGGTTCGAATCCTCCTTCGTGCATGCAATGTTGTCCTCAGGTTAGTTTAACTTAGTTTATTTGTAAGACTAGGGAATGATGACCAAAGTAGTTTGGTCCTATAGGATTACAAACATTTCGTCTTTCTGACGGTTACACCGAGTGCAGAAGGATTTGATCTTTACTTGTGTTTATTCTACTAAACGAATTACACAAGCACTTGGATTCAGATAGTGTAGTGAGTAGATAGTGCAATGCAATAATAACGTGACGTACGCAAAGCTATTCCATGCAGAGCCACAGATACGTTGGAAGAGGGACATATACAGAGGGACGTGGCTGCAACTACCAGAGTCTCCCAGAGTTGTGGCACCACTGCTGTGGAGACACTGTGCAATGGAATCTGCTATTGTCGCTGATAGCACACGTTGTTGACATACCTCCTTTACCTCCGAGCAAATGGACTCGCCCGTTCCACGTCACCGGCGTGCGCACAATCGAGGGAAAAACAGTCACTGGTGTACGAGCGGTCTAACGACTGCATAGCGTGGATCCAAGAGGAAGGGTGGGGGGGGGGGGGGCAGCAAAGGGTCGTTCACCTCCACCCCAACAGATGTTTCCTTTTCTTTGCTTGCCAATTTGTCTATTCTCCTGAGACCTGACGTCAATTATAATGGACATATAATTTTCTGGCCTCATATCGCATTCTTTGTATATACAGTCGTAATATCTACGTTCCATTTCAATGGACAGTACTTTGCAGCTATTTCGAAGGAGAAACAATGCCTATGATCACTTGGTACAGAGAAGCTTCTTTGTATGCGTGTTAGAATGCCAGGTGAATATTCCATATTTAAATTTTTCGAATTTAACTTCGTGAAAAGGTACATGCCATATCTGCCTAGTAAGACTGTTATGTAAGTGCCAACGAAATGGGTTTTTTACATTTTCACATTTCCTTCATTAAATGCCACCAAAACTCACTGGCCACAGTGATGTACACACTTAAAAGTCATGAATGTATTTAAAAATCGAAAATTTTTGTGAATTCCCTTTTTCTATCATCTCTTTAACAAGTTCATAATACCTATTTCGACAAATATTGTGCCCGTAGCCACCAGGTCTCAGGAGGCTATATCAACCACAGCAAACCCAGATCCTGATGGCCGGCAATCGGACTCTAGACCACCAGAGCGCAAAGCTAGCGTGCTAACACTGCGCTAGAGCAGCTCGGTTTTAATTTAAAAAAAAAAAAAAAAAAAAAAAAAAAAAAAAAAAAAAAAAAAAAAAAAAAAAAAAAAAAAAAAAAACCTGAGTTTTCAAAAGTGTGAGACTTGTGTTTGACTGAGCGTGAGATAAAAAGAGATGGCCGGTATTAGAGTCTTACTACTGTGCCAGAGTTTAGCTGACGATGAATGGATACATTCCATTTATTTTACTTTCGTGAGATGAACTTTCCTCATCTGCAATATAAAATACACATTTCGTACGGCTCTGACGTACTAAACAGAGGTATTACGCTATTACCGTAAACTTGTTTGCCGACATGTACGTATTTCTACTTGCCTAAGATGTTCACGGAATTATCACCACAAAGTCTGTTTGCCATTAATAATTTTAGTATGTCAATGTAAAAATAAAACTTTTGAATTCTAATTTCATCAAAGATTTTCATGAGATATAGTTTAAATGACACATATTGTCCCCTAGTTTCCTACAGTTTAAATCAGCTTAACAACCTTAAAAGGTCATTAATGAATAGAAAAAAGACTAACTACATATATGTGGAAAAAATACTATTCTTAAAAATTCTTAAACTCAGGAAATGAATTAAGTTTCAGCAAGCTCTATCACAATAGTTAACTATGTTTGATCTTTCAAACTTATTGGTTTCAAAAATAATAATATTTTCAGCAATTTTCTGATACATCCTGGTTTAACCAATATATGTTTTCTTACTACAAAGAATGTTTACAAAAAGAGTTATCAAATTTTAGACAGAAAACTGTAACGAGTTACATTCAACTCCTTTATTTAAGAAGTTTGCAGTCATAGAGAAACGAATTTAATTAATTTTCATAACACTTTACTGCAAAGTGAGGGCGTTATGAAAGGCAATATATATATATATATATATATATATATATATATATATATATATATATAGATTAACAATTATTACTCACAACTAACAGATCGCTCCCGCACTCCCCCCCCCCCCAACCGTCGTCAACTAGTGACGACATTGATGACAGCTTATTCACTCGAGAATTTTTAACCCCCCCCCCTCCACACACACACACACACACACACACACACACCACAACACGCCGTCCTCGATTCGTCGCGGAATGACTGTGATGGTGTTACTAAATGTTCAAATGTTTGTATAGTCTATGGGACTTAACTACGGGGTCATCAGTCCCTAAACTTACAAACTACTTATGAACTACTTACGAACTAGGACGGCACAAATATCCATGCCCGAGGGGGGATTCGAACCCCCGACCGTAGTGGCCGTGACGACCGTGACTGGAGCGCCTTAGTCCACTCGGCCACCGCGGCCGGCGTGATGGTGTTACTCAAAGCATTACGTTCCTCCACGGCAGACCATCAATGCACAGTATTACTGTACGTTTATGGAGCATCACCTGCGATCAGTTTTGCGAAAGAAGCGACAACACTTTCTGCCCAAACCACCCATCATTTTGCACGACAATGCACGGGCACATACAGCGCAAACTGTGGATGCTCTGTTTGGTCGATGGAGCTGGGAAGTACTGTACCATCCACCATACCTCCTGTACTTAAGTCCTTGTCACTTTGATTTGTTTCCGAAGATGAAGGAACCACTTCGCGGTATTCGCTTCAGAACTTTTCTAGAGATTATACAGGCAGAAAACCGCTCCATTCGAACTATCAACAGAACAGGTATACTACGCCTTTCACATAACGTGAAACGGATTCTACACAACGTTAGTGACTTCTTTAAAGGACAGTAACAGGTACAAACATGTAACACTTTTGTATCTGTTGTGAATAAATAGTTGCAACTATTGAAGTTCCTACCCTCGTATAATTTCCAGAATCTGGGCGTGACTTCAGACAGCAAAACCGTTTAAAGAAGGCAAGGCAAAGGTCGTCCACCGGTAAAACCAGCAAGAGATCACATTTATTTCCGGTTAACAGGCCGTCGAGACAGGAGACTGCAAGCAACTCGACTGCACGCACCCTCTAGGCAGCAACAGGACGGCCGCGCGGCGGTAGCCAAGCAGTCTGGAGCGCCACGTTGCGGATCGCGAGGTTTCCCGCGTTGGAGGCTCGAATCCCCCCCGGGGGCATGGATGTGTGTGTTGTCCTTAGGTTAGTTTAAATTAGATTAAGTAGTTTGTAAGTCTAGAGGCTTATGACCAAAGTAGATTGGTCCCATAGAATTACAAACATTTGAACATTTGAACAACAGTACGCGCGATACCAACAAACATACCGAAATCGCCCTCCGGAATGTGGCCACTAGGCACATAGGCCTATTGTTTGTGTCCCATTAAAACCACGTCTCCGTTTAGCCCGCAGAAACTGGGCGCAGGAACATCGAGTTTGTGACACTAGCACAGATTGCCCAGACTAGAGCGGGCACTGCAGGTAGTGAACAGAGTGTCCTAGCCGGCCGCGGTGGCCGAGGGGACTGAAGCGCTACAGTCACGGTCTGCACGGCCACTACGGTCGGGGGTTCGAATCCCCCCTCGGGCATGGATATTTGTGCCGTCTTTAGTGTTAGCTATTTCATAAGTAGTTTGTAAGTTTAGGGACTGATGACCCCGTAGTTAAGTCCCATAAGCTACACAAACATTAGAATAGAGTGTCCCAGAAGTAGGGTACACCTTTGAGGTACCTTTTGGACTCACTCGCCGTCTGGGATGTAGGAGCTCTCGGTAAAATAGAACTGTCCGAGGTCGTGATTACTCGGACACTATGCCGTAGCAGTCGGCCGCGAGCAAATCAAATGAATATTCACGTGCCACAGTACATAAGTGCCAATACAGCCTTCGCCAGAGTCGGTTTCTTTCGGAAAGAAAATCATTAGTCATTACGTTCTATGAAATGATTTTTCTTCCTACAGAAAGAGTGTTCGTCTGTTTCCTTCATTGCGATCGCGGCTGATAGTCACAATATAGTGTCCTAGTAATATGACGCACAGCACGGCCGACTAGAAGCGCAGTAGAAATGCTGTCTTCGAAGGAATAATCATAATTAGGTACAGCCTTGATTTATATACGAACATACAGCATTTACAGCGAAGTGCTTAAGGGGAGATTCCACCCTAAAATGTAACTTTTCTTCTACTTTGGCGATAGCAACCAAATTTTAAAATCGAGTCTACGGTGTAAAGATGTACAGGACCCAAAGTTTCAAGTCCACAACTTCATTGGTTTGCTAGTTCTGAATTTTTAATTTGCTTTTCACGGTATTCCAGAAAACCTGCTTTCTGTACTCATACCACAATTTTCACACGGCAAAATGTTGTAGGTATATTCACAAGACATAGTACATCAATTCTATGCATTCATCTTTTGAGAAATATTAATCATTTGTTTTCATTGTTTATTTCAAATGTCAGCCTTAAATTTTCTTTAATTATTGGGGCGTAATGCGATGATAAAATTTAAAAGAAATTAGCCGTTCGGTAGATAGATACATAATTATGCAAACACATCATGATTACTTCCTGTAAAAGTTTCATTCAAATTTATTCATACTGATGATAAAGAAGTTGATACTGAGCTTATAACTGAGTTTCTGGCCAAATGGATTTTAACATTTTATCAAAAAGAATGAATGTTACTAGAAGGATTAATTAAAATTTACCGGCACCATAACGATTTCCTTCCTGCTTATATAAGGCTGGTTCTTATAATTTCAACACCAGGGTAACTTTTGTCCTCAATTTTCTGAATAAAAATCTACGCCGTGGCGAAGCGGCAGAGCGCATCGAGGCGCTTTGCTACGATGCGCGAGGCCGTTCCCCGACGGGGGTTCGAATCCCCCCCCCCTCGGGCATGTATGTTTGTGCCGTATTTAGTATAAGCTAGTTCGTAAGTAGTTTGCAATTTTAGGGACTGATGACCCCGCACTTAAGTCCCCTAAGCTACACAAACCATTGATTGATTAAAAATCTACTCTACTTGAGGAGGAGTGGTTGTACAGATATCTGATTGTAAGCCACTGCCTATTTCCTTCGAACTTTCTGTTTGTACTGAACAGGAATCCAGTGTATTCCCTAATTTATATTTACACAGTGAACAGGCAACGTAAAAGATATCCAACGATTGACTGCCAATTCTTTCGCTTCAGTTTTCCTGTAAATCTTGCAACTTGTTTCTCCCTGTTTGAGTTTATGCCAAGTTCAGAGTAAAAATTGGTTCTGTTTGATGGTGACAGAAATCAGAAATTATTTTTGGCAACTTTTGGTTGGCCACAGTCCCTTATCCAGTCCATATTTCAGACATTTCTTAGGCATACTTGTAATTCGAATACAGACAAACCGTTTTTGAATCTGAGTACAATCCCGAACGAGTCCTTGCATTTTACGCAAACCTGTGAAAACTATTCACCAGTCTACGACTGTCTCGTGCGGTTTCTGCTCTCCAAGTCAGCGAGAAAATATACCGAGCAACTTGAACGATTTTCGTAATTTTATTGATCTATCAGCACACGAAGATGATCTCATGCAACAAACACAGCAAATGACAAATTCATCGATTTCAAATATTCTCTCCAGCCGGGATCGAACCAGGGACGTTCTGCGTGTTAGGCAGATATGATAACCGCTACACGACAGAAGCGCCGCTATGTGGCATCCTTCTCACAATGAACTTTTAGCAATACCTCCTTCACATCATAAAAACTCTGCTCAAATGCACAATGAATGTATTTTTGCAGACTTTAACGAATAACAGAATCTGAAAGGACGTGGATACATAAGATAGATCAGAAAAGTGTCCCCACCCGGATTCGAATCGGGGACCTGCTGCTTATGAAGCAGACGTCATAACCACTGCACTACGGAAAAGCTGAAGGCAACGTTTCTCGTCCCATTGTATATTATACACTAATTTTGATTACAGCACCTGCCAGAACCTGAGACAAAAATACACCGAGTAAGTGACATTAATACTGGATTCCCGCAGGGGATCTAGCGTGTTAATGCGTCCGCAGTGAAACTGTCAATTGTTGGAGCAAATATACAGTTATTTATATTGTGTCTTCTTTTCGGACACATCCGAAAAGAACAGACACTTATAAATAAATAAATCTTTAAGTGTTACCATACGTTGGACGTGCATTTCACTTTTGGCTCGTACGATGTGAGCCATGACTCATATAGTGTTACGATACGTCGTAAGAAAGCCTCTCCTTCGGGCTCATAGCGCTCCAAGTGCATCTGAGCAGCGTCGTAACGCATCCATTTCTGTATTTCCGTCAATTAATGTGGAACCCATCGTAATGCCATTTTTCGCATGCCAAGGCATTCCTTCAGCATGCGATGCGCAGTCGTATTCGCTAACCCGGTTTCGCGGGCGAGCTCACGAATCGTATGGCGTCGATCACTGTCCACTAACGCACTTCTTCTTCAGAGAATCATATATTGCATTTGGGATATATTTATTGTAGATAGTTCTATCTACAACCGCTGCGAATAAAGTTCGGGGAATATTCCTGTAACATTAACGTAGACGAACCATGAACTACATTGTCCATCGAAATAGTTACCTCACGTAACTATGCACCGATGAAGATAGTTATACGTAATGATACATGTCCTGGAAACTTTGGACGAAGTCTTCCGTTGGGATGGTGTTGAAAAGCCTCGTCACATTTCGTTGGATGTCAGGAATATGCTAAAAATCTTTGCTTTCAAAGCGAGTTTGAGTCGATGGAATAGTTCAAATGTCTGTATAGCTTATGGGACTTAACTACGGGGTCATCAGTCCCTAAACTTACAAACTACTTATGAACTACCTTATACTAAGGACGGCACAAATATCCATGTCCGAGGGGGATTCGAACCCCAGACCGCAGTGGCCGTGCAGACAGTGGCGCCTTAGTCCCCTCGGCCACCGCGGCCGGCCCGATGGAATAGGAAGAAGTCTGGAGGATTGAGATGCGGCGAGTATGGCGGATGTTCAAGTTGAACGACAACGCTCGCCCACACAGCCAATATAGTCAAACTGTTCCCATAAAAACGTTATAAGCCCATTGAACACCATCCCGAAGGAAGACATTGTGCAAAGTTTCATGGGCATGTATCGCTGACCTCAGCGTTGCATAGTTATGGGAGGTGACTATTTCGATGGACAGTAAGGTATCTGTAGTTCATAGAACATCTACGTGAATGTTACAGGACTACTAAACGAACTTTATTGACAGAGGTTGTATTTGATCCGTCATCGACGAATGTGGAGCAGCGGCGTGTAACATCATTTATCCAGAAGTATTGTATTATATTTGGCTTCTCCTATATTGCGGCAATGGCTACGCTCCTCCAAAGGGTTATGCATAGAGACTTGAAGATAGCATTGTTACAAAGCCGAAAATGGCATCAAAAGAAATCAAATTTCTGAGTGTACGGCTGTTAGTGCCCTCAGTTCTACGAGCCCTGTTTGCGTCATGACAACTCAGAAGTTACTCAGACCCACGTTAAATCACCTCACACTATTAGTAAAATCTCACTGTATACGTGTGTATGAGCATAAGATATAGTTATCGTATGGTACATTCATTATCCAGGATGATCTAATTCACATTGACCTTCATTACAGAGAAAATATCTAGCATGAACTGATTTCCATGCAATAACATATGAGAATCCATCAACATACAACTAACAAAAATTGCCGGAAAGTTTTCATTTGAAGAATATTAATGTCGGGAAACAACACGATATAAAGAACACAAACGATCGTGTAAGTATGGCAACAGCAATTCAGTCTGCGGCGCGCCAGTCACAGTCTGCACGGCCGCTACGGTCGGGGGTTCGAATCCCCCTCAGGCATGGATGTTTGTGTCGTCTTTAGTATAAGGTAGTTCATGAGTAGTTTGTAAGTATAGGGACTAATAACCCCGCAGTTAAGTCCCTTAAGCTTAACGACATTTGAACATGTGAACAGCAATTCAACACTTGCAGAACACCTTAGGCAAGAAAACCACTATCCCACCACCGTATAAACGGACATGAAAATAGATTTAGTGATAAGAAACATGTCCTAAATCTCTAAAATAATTTCCAAATTCAAAAAGCAACACATATCAAGTGACCAAGAAAACATCAGTAGCCATACACCATTTAAACTAATAAAACACATAGTAGACAAAGACAATCCTCCCCCACCCCCAAACCCACCACATAATATGATCACATAAGTAAACACCAACCCGCCTATACACACACCTGCAGAAAATCAGAATATATCACACCCTACGCAAACACACACACAGACCTCCGTTAGTTGAACTAAAATGTAATCTATAAACACTCGCACAATACAGTCAGAACACCGTACACAAATTGCTAGCAGACGCCTGTTTTGAGAGAAACAAGAACACACCTCACAATGCGAAGCAAAGAATTTTTAAGCAAGTAACACACAACAAACAAATGTTTGTAATTCGATGGGACCAAACTACTTGGTCATCAGTCCCTAGACTTACAAACTATTTAAGCCAAGTTAAACTAACCTAAGGACAATACACATATCCATGCCCGAGGGAGGATTCGAACCCCCGGGAGGCTGCGTGATCCGTAACGTTGCCCTCCAGATCACTCGGTTACTCCCGCGCGGCCAGTAACACACGTACAGACGATAAACAAAAACAAAACAAAAGACAAACGTAGCCCGCCAAACTACAGAAATGGCGAGTTTTCGGCAACTTTTATAAAAATGTGTAATTAAAAATGGTGACAGAAAGCAGGAATGTGAGTACTACAAAAAAAAAAAAAAAGATATGAAGAGGTCAACATAAAACGTGAGTAATCGTAATAGTTCATTTTATCCAGAATAAAATAAACCCATAGCATGAGAACTGTTCATGATCGAATTTAGTAAAAGCCACACAAAAATGTAAACCAAAAGCAATTTCCTGTACAGTTGACAACTGAAGATGATTTTAAATAAAACGAAACTAGTCTTGTCTAAATTAGACTAATTTACAGTTGCAAAAGTCGGTAACCTAACCTATACAAACTGTAAACAAAATCATTGATGAATGATTGTATGTAACTCAATCGGAATTCTTACTAGTTGCATGCCAACAAATGATCAGTGGATTCACAGCATTTGGTCCAAAAGATTCTCAATGCTGATGAATATAATGTTATGTTTGTATACCTAAACAGGCTAATTGTTACAACAGGAAAAAGAAATGTTTTCCACTGTAACGAGTAACTAGAAATAACTAAAATCAATCGAACAGTCAAACATCTCGGTTTCTATGCGTTTATTTGTCTGCGTCTCGGAAAATAATCGAATTGTATTTTGCATTTCTCTATTCTTAGTCAGCGACGACTTGACCATATGAATACAGCGTTTTATCAGCTACATGTCATAAAACAGTGCACTTCATTTTATAATGCTGTTGTTGACAAAGACCGTGAAAGAGAACGAATTGCCTGATATCAGCAGAGGAGTCTGTTTACGACAGGCCGAGTGCTCGTGTGGCGATATCACGCCACCGCGCCGCGTCGGCCCGTTGTGAAACGCCGTGAGTGCCGGTATCGTCAGCGCACCGTAGCCCCGGGACTCAAACCCATTTCCTCGCCGACACAATATTTTCATTTGCGGTGGAGCCAGTCGATTGGTGGAAAGTTTGGTGGTCTCATGGGAGGTCTTCCAGACTGCTGCGTTGTCGCACCACTAATTACTCAAGCCCCGAAGCTACAGAAAAGACCCGGGTAGGGTCCGGCTTTCGTCTGGGGCGTTTCGTCACCACTTAACTTCACACTGACAACCAGTAAATGCCTGATGCGCAACGCATAAGATAAAACGTGTAACTTCACACTAATACGTCTGAAATCACAGCTCCCCAAATATTTGGTTTACGAGGGGGAAAGTTCGAAACGAAGTTTCCCCTGTCGACTGTGGCCAGAGTTGCGTATTAAAGGAAAATAGTAGACATATCTTTATTTTTCTTCATACTTTCCAAGTACATTGAGACATTTGTCATACCGCTTTATAAGCTTCAAAAAGCCGTCCAGGAAAAAATCAGGGCGTTGCATACGGAAGAAGCGTTGAACGGCGTGTTTGACGTCAGCATTGCTTCCAAAGCGTCTTCCTCAGCGAGTCAAAGCTGGAAACAGATGGAAGCCACTCGGTACGAGATCAGGATTGTATGGCAAATGGTGTAGGCGCTCCAAACCAAGAGTCGCAATACAGTTTTGCGTTACCGTCGTAGAGTGTGGTCTCGCATCGTCACCCAACAGCAAAACGCACGATCTGAGAAGGCCAGGCCGCTTTTTCCGAATCAGCTCTTTCAATTTCGACAGAGTGGCACAGTACCGCGCAGCATTGATGGTTGCATTCACCAAAACGTCCAGCAACAAAACCCCTTGAGCGTCGCAGAAAACGGTGAGTAGCACTTTACCTGCAGAGGATTGCTCCTTTCGGACGGATGTTTGCACTCCATAGCCGTTCAACGCTTCTTCCGTATGCAACGCCCTGATTTTTTCCTGGCTTTTTTGGAAGCTTATAAAACGATTTCAAAATGTTCAAATGTTTGTTAAGCTTATGGGAATTAACTATGGGGTCATCAGTCCCTAAACTTACAAACTACTTACGAACTAGGACGGCACAAATATCCATGCCCGAGGGGGGATTCGAACCCCCGACCGTAGTGGCCGTGCAGACCGTGACTGGAGCGCCTCAGTCCCCTCGGCCACCGCGGCCGGCTATAAAGCGATTTGACATGTGTCACAAAGTACTTTGAAATTATGTAGACAAATAAATATATCTCTGATCTTTAATGTTTCATCTATTTTTATTTATTTATTTACTTATTTTTCCTTTCATACATAAATCTCCCCACAGTCGACAGGAGAAACTTAGTTTCCAACTCCCCCTCGTACTTTCATATTTTAATTTGTATGTTGATTTACTTATTCTGGATATATTAGAGTCATTAGGCACCCGCTTACAGGTAAGCAGCCATTCTCTGTATTTAACATTAGGTTCCTGCAGCGACACTCACATCGTATAAAGGCTCACTCTAGCAAAGGGCAAAACATAGGTTGTCCATTTTTGTGCGTTAGGTGTGATCTATTCTTATGGAATAAAATATCTTCAAAGCTAATATTGTTAATCTATTTTTTTTTGGGGGGGGGGGGGGGAGTTAACTGGGCGATTTCGAAAGATTTATTCAATCTAGCTAGACCGGTCACGCTACGCTATGGAACAGTCTTCTACGAAATGAACCGGAAAGTAAATAAAAACATTCTTGTGGACAAAGACTCGCGGAGACAATATATCAATCAAATCAGTCTGTCACTTGCTATGCTTCGCTGTGGCTAAATTAAATGAAAGTCATAAAAACGATTTTTCTCAGAAAATCGTTATTTATCGTAAAGCCAGTGGACTGCCTGAATTTTTGTGTTTTACCGTTTTCTGCATAAATATACACATGAGACGATTTACTCCTTACGGAGCATGAAACATATAATTCCTCTTGTGAAAAACAGTCGTTCTCTGCATTCCACCTCTACGTTGTTCCGACTTCCTCCTCTACATCTCTGCCCACTTCCTCATTCCTATGCAGCTATCCAGTACGTGTGTGTGTTACTGAAAATGAACCAATTAAATATGAAAATTCCTATAATACGATGTCACGAAATTTTATTTTTACATGGTAATTTTACCTTGGCATCTCTTCTCCACGCAGGGCAAAAGTTGGAAGCACTTCAATTTCGGTGTTCACTTCTTTTGACACTTGAATATTTTAATGTTTGATAGGAAATATAACACCGTGGTAGGAATACATCTACTTCTTTTTATTATTCATAACGATTACATGTACACTTTTTTTGTGAGCAATTAAGGCAAAAACACCTTTCGAATTATATTAGTTTCAATGGCCTCCCTGTATACTAAAAAGCGGTTCACTTATTAATAAGGGGTGTTTCTTGCAGTCATACTTTGTCGGTCTGATTTGATTTGATTTTCTCAGGGAAGCCAAAACAGTCTAGGTCCAACCCGCCATTGCCCGCGCCGAAACTAAGTTTATTGTGCGGTATCGCTCCCTGTATATCTAGTAAAGCCAACCAATGCCCTTGAACAGTGCAAGGAGTCCCTTTACCAGTTCTTTATTAGATACAATTTCTTCGGGTCTGGTTGTCCCAAATGTTCTGTGCCTTTTAATCTCCAATGCAGTGTATTCGAAGATTAGATGTGATGCAGTTTCATCGCCGTCATCACAGATCCTACATTTAGGGTCCTCTTCTGTTATTCCCATTGTATGTAGGTGTTATTGTCGGTCTAATACGCGCTGTAGCATGCAGCAACAGTCACAGTGTCCGTGGTTCGTTCCTACATGGTGGTGTTGTTCCTCATACTGTGCCAGTGATAAGTTGAATGGTTATGTAGCTGTTACATGATGATGCACCTACTCACTTCCCCGTTAACGTCTACATCTACGTAATTACTCTGCAAATCACATTTAAGTGCATGACAGAGGGCTCATTAAAACATTTCTTTACCGTTACATTCTTTAATATCGAGAGGAGAAAAACGAACACCTAAATCTTTCTGTTTTCGATCTGATTTCTCTTACTTTACTGTGATGATCATGTCTCCCTATGTACGTGTGTTCTAACGAAATATATTCGAATTCGGAGGAGTAAGTTGCTGAAAAGAATTTTGCTAATAGATCTCGTCGCAACGAATAATGGTTTTTATTTTATTTATTTATTTATTTTTATTTATTTATTTATTTTTGTAATGTCTTCAGATCCATCAAGTGCACCATTTCCGTGCCACACTCTCTCTCTCCATTATCACGATAATACAAAACGAGCTGCCCTTCTGTGAACTTTCTTTACATCCTGTCAGTTCCACTTGTTGTGGATCCCACAATAAGCAGCCATGCTCCGAATTAGGACGCACAGCTGTAGTGTAGGCAGTATCTTTAGTAGAACTGTTCAGTCTTCTATGTGTTCCGCCAATGCAATGAGGCCTTTGGTTCGCCTTCAGTACGATATTTTCTGTGTGTCTTCCACCACCCTATGAAGGCTGTACGAAATTGTAATTCCTAGGTATTTAATTGAATTTAAGGCCTGTTTATTTTATTCATTCACGTGTAAATGAAGTATACCGGATTTCTTTTAGTGCTCATATGGATGACTTCACACTTTTCATTCTTTAGCCTGAACTGCCAATTTTTGCACCCTGCAGATATCTTTTCTACGTCATTTTGCAGCTGGTTTTGACCTTCGGGTGACTTTACTAACCAATAAATGACAGCATCATCCGCTACACAGATTGTCTCCTAATCGTTTCTAAACAAAAGGAAGAGTAGCGACCGTATAAACCTTCCTGGGAAACGTCAGGTAACACTTCTCTGTTACTCGATGACTTTACATCAATTACTACCTACTGTGTCGTTTCTGACAGTAAATCACGAATCCAGTCGCACAACTCTGGCGATATTCCATACGCAATCAATTTAATTAGATCCCTCTTGTTTGGTACAGTATAAAAAGCCTTCCAAAAAACTAAAAATGTGGAATCTATTTGAGATCCTTTGTCGATACCACCCATCACTTCATGTGAGTAAAAAGCTAGCTTTCTTTCACAAGAATACTTTCTGAATCCGTTTTGACTATGGGACAGTAGGTTGTTCTCTTCGAGGTAGGTCATAATTTTTTAGGAAAGTATTTGTTCTAAAATCCTAATACCATGCTGCAAATTGACGTGAATGATAGAAACGTGTAATTTTGCGGATCACTTCTATTGCCCTTCTCGAATATTGGAGTGACCTGTGCAACTTTTCTAAGTATGGATCTTCCATTGAGCGAGCGGTTGTACATAATAGTTAGATATGATGCTATTGAATCAGCATACTATGAAATGAACCTAATTGGTATACAATGTGGACCGGGAGACTCACTTTTGTTAGATGATTTGAGTTGTTTTAATACTCCACGGGTATCTGTTTCTAAATTAGGCATGCTGGCAGCTGTTCTTGATTCGAATACTGGTGTCTTCGCTTCATCCTCTATGTTGAAGGAATTTCGGAAAGTTGTGTTTAGCAATTCAACCTTATCAGCACTGTCACAAGTAGCATTACTGTTGCTATCGCGTAGTGAAGAAATTGATTGTGTGCAGAATGAAACTTTGCAGCGGACTGTGCGCAGATACGAAACTTCCTGGCAGATTAAAATTATGTTCCGGGCCAGGATTCTAAAATAAGACCTTTGCTTTTCGCGGGAAAGCTGTCTACCGTCTGATCTATTCCGGCTCGCTTCACGGTCCGTCCTCACAACTTCACTTCTGCCGGTACGTCACCTCCTACTTTCCAAACTTCACAGAAGTGCCCGCGAAAAGCAAAGGTCCCAGGTTCGAATCCCGGTTACGGCACACAATTATAATCTAAGTTCCATATCGGCTGCAGAGTGAAAGTTTCATTCTGGAAACATCCCTTAGTCTGTGGCTAAGCCATGTCTCCACTATATCTTTTCTTCCGGGAGTGCTTGTCCTCCACGTTCGCAGGAGTATTTCTGTGAAGTTTGGAAAGTAGGAGGCAAGGTACGGGCAGAAGTGAAGATCTGAGGACAGACAGTGAAGTGTGCCGGGATAGCTCAGACTGTAAAGCGTTTACCCGCGAAAGGCAAAGGTTCCAGGTTCGAATCCCGGTTCCGGCAGACAATATTATAATCTGCTAAGAAGTTTCGCATTAATTGTGTTTGCCACTAGTATATTTTACATATGATCAGAATTTCTTTGGATTCTCTGTCATATTATGAGCCATGTTTTCGTTGTGGAAACTATTACAAGCTTTTCGCATTAAGTTCGCGCCAAATTTCTAGTTTCTATGAAAGATTACCAGTCTGGGGGATTAAATATCTGTTGTCTTCTCTGTTTTTACAAGAGTTATATAAATTGTTTTGTGTGCCACTGCCTGAGTCTCCTCTTTTGTTCATTTATTTGGTATGCTTCTCGCAATAGGTGTAGCTAGACATTATTTCTTTGAATATAAGCCACATCTGATCTGCACTTACACTTTTAGTTGCGAAATACTAGATATTGTCAGTCAGGAAAGCGTTAAGCGAATTTTATGTGCTTTTTTAAATATATATATATATATATATATATATATATATATATATATATATATATATCGTCCGGTCGCATCTCAAGTCGTGGACTTCCAACTTAGACTAATGGGACGAGGGCTCCAGTTGCATGACCCGTTCACCGGATCTCAACAAGTGCGATTTCTGATTATGGTAGCATCTCAGAAGTGTCGTATATGCAGGACCCAATCCAGATGTGGAGACACTGGAGCAGCGTGTTCATGCAGCGTTTTCACTATTGCGATTCTAGCGCTCATGTGACCAAGAGAGCATGAATACGCATGCGTTGATGCAAATGTTACGTATTTTCAACATTTAATGTGACTGCATAGTATAGCGACTATTAGACGGAGCCTCTATAACAAAGTATGATTGAATAAACTGTGTCTAGCATAAAAACCGTAGTGGATACAACGGTTTCCGTTAGATCACGTAAGTTAAGCGCCGTCAGGCTTGGCTAGCACTTGGATGGGTTACCGTCCGAGTCTACCGAGCGCTGTTGGCAAGTGGGTTGCACTCAGCCCTTGTGAGGCCAACTGAGGAGCAACTTGATTGATAAATAGTGGCTCTGGTCTGGAAAAACCGACACAACGGCCGGTAGTGCGGGGCGCTGACCACGTCCCCCTCCATACTGCATCCGGCGAAGCCTTCAAGTGGTGAATGATACGGTGGCCGTTCGGAACCCGATGGGCCCTTGAGGCCTGTGTAGGACTGAGGAGGAGCATAAAACCACGCGTTTGCGGACATAATTAGACCTCTATCTGTTCCGTTTTCTCTTCTCAATGGATCACATTTTGTACACGGTGGAAAAGATAATCCCGGACGGTAAAAGTTCCTAAGATGACAGCAAGCATCTGTCGGAAACAGTCGTCTTAGGGCAGATAAGAATTTTCGTTCAAAGGCCGCGAAGTCGAGAATTTGTATGGTAGAAACCGCCATGGAAATTGAGGTAATCATCCCACATGTACACCAGGTTGAGGATACCCGTTAGGTAGTACACTGTGTACTGCTGCGTGGCTGCTGTACATACCCTAGCATGACAGGAATCATTGACCCTTATGGGCTGTTTTTATGGGACCGTTGGTGTGATAATCACATGAGGAGAGTGTCTCCTATTTGAGTTGGTGCCACCTGTGCTTCACGTCACTTGCAATGTGAAGCCGCAGCAGTCCTTGTCTCAGTTTTGCTGGTCACGCTGCCTCTTACACATTCTTCAGTCTCCGGTGGATATCTGCAGTGTTTGTCCTTCGGCTGCTAAGAAAAGAATAGCAGCACGCTCGTTCTGTTTGGACGCATTTGGTAATAGCGTCGCCATTGTTCACGTTCCACATTTACTGCATGCTCGCCGGAAAAGACATGAATGGCACACTACGTCCCTTTCCCTGCATGTCGGTGCCTATACCGGGAGTTTTTGTAAGAGTGCGAAAAAATTTAACAGGCGTAGAGAATGCGCTACTGAATAATTTGAGCAACCGGCTCCAGGACATATGAGAGTAAACTTGTCTACCGCTTTGTCTCGCAATACTGTTTCGCAGCTAACATGAATACAAATTCACACGTGCTGTGTTGTTTATTTACATGTTTATTCTTTATTTGCACGTTCATAAGGTGGCTCTCTTCGATGATATTTACATGAAGGTCGTCCCATGAATCAACGACATACTCATTCATTACTCAGTGCTATTCAGAGAAGTATAGCACAATACGACGTAGCGGTACCGGTATAGTTTCGCAGAAGTCATCGATATGCATCTTGACCTATTCCTGGATCAACGAGGTCACCTGAATTCCCTTGATTATTTCCTATGAGATTATGTAAAGTCATTTGTGTATGAGAATCCAGTCGATACGAATATGGAATGGCCAGAATTGTAGTTTCTTAAATCATTCCAAACACACCAGATGTACGTCAGAATCTTATTCATAGATATCATGTTTGCATTAAAGCTGATGGCCGTCAGTTTCAGCACATTTTCAAGACACGCTGCACATCCAAATGATACGTTCATTGTGTCTTTAGTGGTATTCACAGTTCATTGCGACTAATATAAATAAAAAGGTACACCGTAATGTGATTATATTCCTATTATCTTCTTAAGCTGCCTTCGCTGCCCCTAGAGTTCCCAAGTCAAATTGTTCACTGTATCATCATCTACTACGTTCTCTTAAATTTTTGTACGCTCTAACGGAAACACCCTGCACAGACACATCGGTGTCGTACAACGTTGGATACGCTCTGCAGAAAATTTCTCAAACGGAAGGTATTGATCGTCTGTTATACTACCAGAAGTGTACATTACCATCAGGTAGATTTAAATTCAGAGCACTGGCAGCAGTGGACGGTGTGAAGGAGTGGAAGAGGGAGAGAAAAGGAAACGTGATAGAATACAAGACGAGAGTCCGAAACGAAGTAGCGTGAATGGAAAAGAGACGATGCAGGCATTTCCTGTATGGCTTAAGAGAGACAATACTGGCCACCTGTAAGTTTTAGAGTTTCTTTTTCTTTTACTTAATTTTGTCCTGTGTTGATAAGTGTTCCTTCCGTGACTCTGTCACAAACGTGATTTATTTCAATACACGGTATATTTCTACCCCTGGGGATCATATTCAGAAGCTTTTGTCAAGTTACATACATTTACACCTTATTTAAGCTTAAATATGTTTATCCAACCTCAACAGGACCTTGCTTAACTTTAAGTGAGAAGTAAACCGATGTAAATTGACCTCAGACCCTGAAGGTAAGGCCCCAGGATAGAAATGTACAATGTATTGAAATAAATCACGTATGTGAGTGAAAGCGGTTTGCTTTTATCACGAGATTAGTTTGTATTACACATCGATACATCTCAGAGACACGTCAGTGGAATTGTACGAAAGACGAACTGTTAACAGCCTGGTGTTCGATACAGGATTATCATTTTAAACTTTCATAAATTCAAATGTATGTAAATCTGTGGGACTTCTATGGTTATCAGTCCCTAGGCTTACAGAGTAATTAAACTAACCTTAGGAAAAACACACACACCCATGCCCCAGGAAGGACTCGAAACTCCGATGGCGAGCAACCGCGCGCTCCGCAGCAAAGTGCCTTAGAACGCCCGGCCACTTCAGCGCTGCTTCAAATTTCATAGTTCTTGCTCCTGTCTCTCAGTTTTGTTGTATCGCTGACGAATGCCTTTGTTCAAATGTTCGAATGTTTGTAGAGCTTTTGGGACTTACCTACGGGGTCATCAGTCCCTAAACTGCTAATACTACTGACGACACAAATATCTATGCCCGAAGGGGGATTCGAACCCCCGATCGTAGAGACCGTGCAGAACGTGGAAACGCATTCAAAGGATTGCAACTTGAATATTGAAAAAAAATATTGAAAAAAAAAACAATGTAAAATATTTTGAAGACAAATTTTGAATTATTTTTGGAAATTTATTAACAGTAATATATTGTACAAGATCTTTCTCAAATATAATAGGATACTCTGTGGATACTGCAAGGCAGCTTGTTGCAGACATGGACAGCAGCAAAGAAAAGTATGGTAATATTTTTGTTTGTTGGGCAGGCATGGAAGTCAACGAGGCAAGTTAGAGCTTAATATGACAGGTATTTGGTTTCTGTTGTAAGAAGTGGGGTTCACGCAAGCTAAGGAGCCGATGAGGTAGGCATAATGCTTGGTAGCTACGTATATAGTAATCTCACAAAAATCCTAAATAGACGCGAGACAATATTTTTTGTGATATTTTTTAACGATCAACAACATTGGTTATGGCCTAATTATAGTGGTACTGTAAATACATTCATGTAAAGTTTAAATTTTGTATACAAAGTGTGCGTGACGCAGTTTTTCGTGCGTCCACAGCCGTGTGTTTCAAGAGGATGCACGAAGCAGCACTGCGCTGCTGTTGATTTTATGATTACAACAATCAGTCTACTATGGCTTTATTGTGAAATAATATTACGTAATTCTGTTGTTGTCTGAATACGTTTGACTACTCACGTTCGAAAAGTTCCTACATTTAATTTTATATTTCCGATTCTATTTAAATTTTATTATGTTGGCACTGTTAGTATATTTAACTAGTTGACCCGTGCGAATGATTCGCACTCTATACTGATCAGTCACAGTAACGGAGAAAAGGCAGATGCAAGTACATATATACGAAGTATAATAATAATATTGTATCCACTGTAAAGAAGCTGGGAATTAAAAGTTAAATAAATTATTATAAGTTATAATAGTAAGCGGTAATTAACTGTGAAGATGAACGTTGAGGTAATTCAACTCATTCGCGCAGTATACAACGCTTGCTTCAACAAATTGAACTATTCAACAGCTGGTTTGCATCGACGTGTGAAACAGATACGTCGTGATAAACTACGCTTGCGTAAAGAATTTAAAAAAACTGTCGTGCTAAATTAAATAGTTTGTATATTTTTCGTCGTTACGACGTGTATAACCGAAACCGTGTGATAAATTATGTTTGCATCAAAGAAGGTCTTTGGTTTGCATAAAGAATCTGAACAACTGCAAAAGCTGTCGTTCATGTTACTTAAACAGATTGTCAATAGATGACACCTTCTACATTGCTTTTATATCGGCCGCGCAAAGTTGATACTCGGCGTGGTGGCTGATAGGAACACCGTAAAGACATGCCCCATTTACGATCGTTCTCGGGGTTTCAATTTAGATTGTACGAACAGTGCAAATTTTTCAAAATTCAAATAATTTTAAACTATCTGTCTATTTTTAGTCATTAGTGGAGGACGTAAACTTGGGAATAATACCTTAATCATTAATTTTTTTATCATTAATGTTGGATAAGTAATACCGGAGATATGGCGTACGCCCAAAAAACATCGATAAGAAACAATACATATGATTTTATATTTTTGATTTCTTGCAACTTTCTCAGCCATATCTTCATACTCTATATCTTTGGAGATACTATTATCGCTGGGCACAGAGACTGTAGCGAGTATGAGAGTCTCCGTGTAGCAGTTAGTACAAGGAATCTGGAGCTGTCAGTATGTGGCGTCTGTCTGTGGCAGGTATTCTGTAAGCTTTTGGGCAAGGAAGAACATGGAGGTAAATGAGCGCCAGCGCAATAAGGCATAAGAAATTTTGAAATTGCAGGTTACATATCAAGTAAAAGCGTGTTTTTGCCCTATTTGTCATTGTTGTGTCCAAATTTTGTATTTTTAATTGTCATTGTGAATTGCTGAGAAGAACTCTTGATGTCATTATTTTATTACTTTTGTAAGTATAAAAAGTTTGCTTAAAAGTCAATATAGGACCCTTTGTAAAAACAAAAAGATCTGACAGTGCACATCATTTAAATCACGTAGTTAGTTTTCCGTTCCCTCTGCATATTTTTTTCATTTATCTTAATCCTATTTTGAGTCAGCATACTTTACTTTGGGCCACACTGCACTTTCCATACAGGAATTATCTATTTATTTATGATTTTTCTTGCTGCCGCTTCCTTTGCTGCTGCTGTTCTTGTGTTGCTGTAATTCTTGCGAGTGAATTGAATGCGTTATCTGACTTGGGGGTCAGTGCAAGAACAGGGCCATAAAATTCAACAAAACAGAGAAATCACTTTCACGTTCTGCTACTTCTTACCTCATTCCCGACTATTTAAATGCAGTGTAAAAGATACCCATTTTCGTTCAACTTTTTATTCAAAGTAAATATTCAATTTTTAGTCAGCCCACTTAAAGCTGATACCTTTCAAGTTGACACAGAAGTGTGTACATAGTCTTCTGTAGTAAAATTCGTTTCAAGTTTCAAATGGAAAATGAAGAGTAGTTAAATAAGAAGAGATTTCCTAAGTTCATATACAAGAAAGCTTTTTTTAAGTTTTTAAATAACCCTGTTAAAATTTTAAAGTTTTTCAAGTCATGAATTGAAGTTTATCAGTGACAGGCAAGGGGATTTATGCCTTAGTAAAACTTCGTAAAATTCAGTAAAAGGGTTTTGACTACTAAATAGTGAAAAGGGTTACGAATAGGAATATCTGAGAGTGAAGAATAATTCGTTTTCATGTGATCATAGGGTTGTTCCAATTAATCCGAATTGCAGTAAATATTACAAGAAACCTCTGTTTGTTTATTATTATTATGCAAATCCCGAATGAGAGTGGATTTTCCTCAGCAGACTAGTTCAATTATTTGATTTTTGTTGAAACTCTCAGTTTAAACAGAGTGTGATTAATGTTAATTATAAAGAGTCGTTTAAAATACTACGCCAATATTGCATTCATTTGACCAGTAATTCTTTGTTGCACAACAGGTATAGACAGACTAGCCTTGTTTATCGTAACAACCTGAATTATCAAAATATTCTTGCTGACTACAAGATAGGTGAAATAACTCATAAATTAATTGCAGTTAAAAATTTCCTTTAAAGCCCAATAACTGATTTGTTGCAGCGGAATAAACCTGAACGGAATCTTCGGAGACGTTTTTAAGAGTGTTAGTTGCGGTATTCTAGAAACATAACAAAGACATTGAATTTATATTGGAATTACTACAGACGATTCACATCCCCTCCTTACCTGGAGTACAGTTCCAATTTTTTTATGTTAGATCGTATCCTACATTTATGTGGTTTAAGAGTTATCACCTTACAATGATGTTGCAGATGCAACGTACACAATGTTTCATGGCTAGTTGCAGTCTTCCGGAGATTCCACTGCTCGTGGTGTGTCCCAATGCATCGCAATAATGTGCGTCACATCAGGCGATTGCTCAAGTGTGCGTTTCACATCCTGTGGAAATGTATTCCTAACGTTCTAGAGGACGTAGAGGCACATGTATGTCTTCCTGCACGTAGGAGCACGTTTTGTACCGAAATGACGGGTTTAGCCAGAGTAGATCTTCTATATTTCAATTTAAAGCCATAATGCCACAGCACCTGTCTTTCACAGTGAAAAACGTGCACATTTACTAAATTGTTAAATTTCATAAAACACTCTCTTTCCATTGATTAAACAGTTACATTAATTATAATAATAAAACTTCGCTCTTCTATGTTTCTGACTGAATTCATGAGTTGCAATATCCGACATATTATCGGTAAGGAGTGTAACTGCTAGATTATTATTTATGATAGAGCCATTTAAGCAGTGTACCCACAGCCCAACAGTCGCTTTTTTACTGTTATGGTATGTATTTATTTATAACGACCACTAGTTTCATCTAAACTATGTCGTCGTTCTCAAGTACCAGTATATCATTAAAAAAACATTATAATAAATCATTCATATTGAATGTCTAAATTTCAATTTCCTTAGAAACGGTAAGCTTAAATAATGACTATGCTTTCTAAAAATAATTACAAAAATATGGATTATGTATATACATTTATTAGTGAATAATATAAAAGTGAAACTGCGTTTTATTTGTGTAGTAACAAACAGAGATTTTTAATGACACTGTGTTTTGGAAACATGATCAGGCTAGACATACTGTATACATTGACCCATTTTGTTTATTGAAAAAATTACTAGTTGTTACTGGAACAATTAGGTTTACTGATTTACTAAATAGTTGTTCCTATTCTCCTGTGTTGAGTAAAATATTTCAGTTTTGAGATGACTATAACGAACAGTGCAAATTATTTTTTTTATCAAGGGTTATTCAGTATTTTCCCCAAAATTTGAAAGTAAGTCAGTATTAGGCGCATAGTATTTCTCTGCAGTTACTGTCCAAATTTTCTTTCAATTCTAAGTTCCACAGTACAAATTGCAATACATTTCTTTCAGAGTTCATGCAGAATGAATTTTTTTACTAGTACATTTTATTGTTGTAATCGGTTTACGACCTTTTATGTGATACTTATTACAATTCTTCTAACTAGAGTCAGTCACCTATGCCCACTGTCGCTTGCTCCATTTCAAAAACTAAATCTGAGAAGAGAGAGTTATTAACAATGCTCTTGTGATATTACTGATACAGGAGGAAGCTGATTGTTTCCATGTGAAAGGCAGGTATTGCTAGGCTGTTGGGTTCCCGAGCTGGTCAGCTAACAGTTTGGACTTAGTTAATGGGATACGCAGGTAGTCAGGGTTTCCCTAATGTGCTCGGAAACAGGAAGCGACTGTCTTGAATAAACGAGGGCGCCTAACCCAGATTGCAACTGAAATACAGTATAGCCGCACACATTATTCTAAAAGTCCATATAAAATCAGGGAATGATCACACAGCAAATATAATTACATGAATGGATTCAGGAGACTTGGGAGATTCAAACGCTGTAATTACAATTTCAATGTCCCTTAAAGATAAAAAGCCGACAATTTTCAGAACTATAATAATATTATTATAAGACGTACATTTAAAATTATTGATATGTAGTGCTAACCAAAAACAGTTTAAAAAGAAAATGGGCAACATTGCACCACGCTACCTATCTTAAAAGACGTACCACATTGTTTCTCTATTCTTTCAATGAACTTTGTTTTACTCTCTTGTTCTGCTTTTCGTTGAGGTAATAATATTCTTGTGTCAACATGGATTCCACCACAGAAACACAAAACATGAACCCAGCAAAGCGCATTACATTTATATATGTATTTTATTACATTTAATATTATTCTTAGTAACATTTGGTTTTTATGTTGTAGACTGCCACTTAAATATTTCACGACTAAAGTTAGAAGATATGCAGCAGATAATTTATATATAAACAATTATATTAGTAAAAAAATCCATGATAAATTAAATATTAATTGCGTAATTACATTTCGACGGCGGCAGTATATTTGAACAGTGAGAAGCCACACTAATGGCTACCTGAGCAAAGAGCTTCAGTCTTAACCGTATTTTAGTATTGTTACACATACATTTGTTTGTTAAATGTAAACAACATTTGTAGAGAGGTGGTCAAAGCATTTAATTCTGTGATATTCAAATGTATAATATTTTTGAAGGGAAATTGTATTTTGAAGATGAGGCATTAGGATGCGCGGAAGGATACAAATTTGGGAGCAGATACAACACGCTTTCGAACGCTTGGGAAGGGAATCATAACTTGGACGTCGTGGTGGAAGGTTGTGACGCTGGGTGGTCTGAAGCCGCGTTGTGATTTGAAGAGATAGACATGTGTGCACTTAGAAAATTTACGGGACTGAATGAAGAGCTTAGTCTCTACTTGAAAAGTGATAAACTATGCACGGTAGTAGGGCTGTAGAACTGTGATAATTCAGAAATCGTGTACTCGTGTGAGGACAAACTGTGTTATATAACAAATATTATAATTAATCGCGGATTAATTATGAGTGATAATTTGGAACTTTTACTCTCGAGTGCGTGTGATACGCACAATAGTTGGAGAAATATGCAGTCATTTACTGATGTATAAAGTAGGACCACCTCCACATTTCAAGTCCGATAAGAGTAATAAACTCCATTTATAAAGAATTACTTCGTGAGTGAATCACTTATCTTAGAATCCATTTTGTTGTTTATTCGGAAATTAAATTTATGTTTGTTAAATACATTTTCACGTCATCATATGCAGATTGATAGACTGGCTAAACTACAGATTAATTATTGATCTTGTTTAAACAGATTGGGTAGCTGTTTAGGGCATAGAAGCTGACATACATAACGCACCCCTTTGTACAGAGACAACAAGCCGTAAACTTTTACTACCTGAGTTATGTATTGCCCAAGTCTTATTGGTGAATACCGATAGGAAGGTCGCACTCTTAATCTATTAGGTTATTCACACACTGTCAGATTTTCTAAAAATTCCTCCCAGAGGGCAACATTATTGCTATGCTGTTTATTAGAATGAATAATTATAGTTTCGTACTGCAGTCATTTGCAAACTGAACAATGTATTGTCAGTACTGTAAGGTATCGACGGAAAATAAAAAATTCTAAACTGTGGCACCCGAACGATGAATGTGATATGATATCTCCGCATAGCTATCAAAGGTAGTACAGAGGGTATGTCAATACAAGAGCATGAAGTCTTTCCTAATTTCATTTCATGTAAACATGAACAGATATCAGCATTTGAGACAGGACGTGTAGTTGATCGAAAAGAAGCCGGTAGGAGAAATTGGCCAATAGTTCGAAATTTTAAAAGTCGCGACGCCCCTATTCATCAATTCAGTGATGACAGGAATGGGAAAATAATGGTCGAACATAGTGTGAAGAAGTAAACAATACATATAGAGAGCAATCCCCAGAGAAGCACTCAGAACCGCGGATTGCGTGGGTACGGTATATCGCCCCAAATTTGCGACTGGATAGGGGATTTCTTGTCACAGAGGACACAATTCGTAGTAATCGATGGTAAGGCATCAACTGAAACAGAGGTGATATCGGGCGTTCCACAGGGTATGTTATTGGTCCTCTGCTGTTCCTTATTTATATAAACGATTTAGGGAAAAATCTAAGTAGCTCTCTTAGGATGTTTGCAGATGACGACGTCATTTAGCGTCTAATAAAATCATCTGAAGATCAAAACCAACTGCAGAACGATCTGAATAAGATATCACTATGGTGTACAATTTGTAAATTGACTCTAAATAATGAGAAGTGTGAAGTTGTCCATATGAGTACGGAAAGAAATCTGTTAAAATTTTTTACAAGAGAAATCATTCAAATGTGAAGAACGTAAACTCCACAAAATACCTAGGAATTACTATTACTTCAGACTTAAACGGGAAAGAACACGTAGATAATGTCGTGGGAAAGGCGAAACGGAGACTACGTTTTATTGGCAGAACCCTTAAAAGATTCAACAGAACTACTAAAGAGACTGCAGACACTACGCTTGTCCGCCCATTTTTGGAGTATTGCAGCCCAGTGTGGGATCCTTATCAGGTGTGTTTGATGGAGGGCACTGAAAGAGTCCAAAGGAGGACATCTCATTTTGTATTGTCACGATACAGGGGAGACAGCGTTACGGATATGATACAGATCTGGGATGGGAATCATTACAACAACGGTGCTTATCGCTGCGGCGTGGGCTACTTACGAAACTCCAATCGTCAACATTCTCCTCCGAATGCGACAATATATTGTTGACTCCCACGTACATAGGTAGAAAAGATCATCAGAATAAAATACGAGAAATCAGAGCTCGAACGGAGAGATTCAGGTGTTCTTTCTTCCCGCGCGCTATTCTAGAATGGGATGGGAGAAAAAATAGTATAACGGTGAGTCGATGAACCCTCTGCCAGGCACTTAAATGTGATTTGCAGAGTATCCCATGTAGATGTAGATGGATAATCGCCATTGTCATCTATTTGACGTGCAAGTGATCAACGGTGTATCGTCCGGGTGGTGGGGGGGGGGGTGAGGAGTGGTAGTCGTCTCCCTTTCCATTTCAAATTCTGGGGGGGAGGGAGGCGAGATACGGTTTCTGTTCCCCCCCCCCCCACACACACACTTATTCACTTGGTTTTATTTGACTTTAGGCAGAACCTGTGAATAAACTATGCTGCCGTCAGGAAATATGTTATCAATATTTTTTTGGCAGCCATTTTTGCCTTTCTGTAAAGCATCTTGTAACTCTGTCCTCTCCTTTCGCCTCATTTTTCTGTGTGTGAATACTATACTTTGTCCTCTCCTTACGCCCAATTCTTCAGTCTGTGAGTATAATGCGGGACAACTTCTGTACGCATAAGTAACAAATCCTACATAGGTGTTGAGACTGATAGGGCGTTCAAGGCGGACAGTGCCCAACGGTGACCGACCAGCTCGAGGACATGGGGGAGCCGTGGCCGACGCTCTTTATCGTCTTGGCTTTTACGATACTTCACCTCTCAGAGATACATTGCTTTCGTATTCTTACACACATTATTAATGCGGGCCGCAGCACCGGCCTACTCTGTGGTCTCCTGTGAAGTTAGCGAAATGAGACAGTATTTATCTCTGACTTGCAGTATTTAGATGTGATGCATAGTGTTTGTAAAATATTAATAACAACAAAAGATTTCCCTGTAGCCAATTGAAACCACAGTCTAAACATTCTCGTAAATGGTCTCGAAATAAATTAAGACCAATGTCTTCCCAGATAAATGACATCTTTTTAGTAATCATAACAACATAGCGCTGATTAGCAAACACACCTTCCAGACTATCGGTAGGCTTGCTGAAAAACCAGTGCGAATCCCTCCCCCACTCCCACCCCCTCATCAGACTAGACTGCAGCCTCCCCAAGGACGTGAAATTCAAATGTTTGTATAGTCTATGGGACTTAACTACGGGATCATCAGACCCTAAACTTACAAACTACTTATGAACTACTTACGAACTAGGACGGCACAAATATCCATGCCCGAGGGGGGATTCGAACCCCCGACCGTAGTGGCCGTGCAGACCGTGACTGAAGCGCCTCAGTCCCCTCGGCCACCGCGGCCGGCCCAAGGACGTGACCTGAGTTTTGAGACTACTCTCTTTTTATTATTGTTACCATTTTGGATTCAGGAAAAATGTAGGAATACGGGAGGCAATCCTCACTTTACGGCTTATCTTAGAAGATAGATTAAGGAAAGGAAAACTTTAATTTATAGCTTTTGCAGGTTTGGTAAATGTTTATGACAATGTTGATTGGAATAGGTTCTTTCAAATTCTGAAATCAGTAAAATAAAGGGAACGTAGGGTTATTTTCAACTTGTACAAAAATCAGACACCAGTTATCAGAGTTGAAGAGTATGACAGGGATGCAGAAGTTGGGAAGAGCGTAAGACAGGGATGTAGTCATTCTCCGGTATTCAATTTGTACATTGAGCAAGCTTTTTTTAGAAGACGCTTGTAATATAGTGTAATAATTCGGAAATCTATAAATACATAATGTATTTGAGATCGCCGATCGATAGCACTCATCACATCTTGTGAGTAAAGAGCTATCTGGGTTATACAAGAACGAATCTTTCTGAAACCGTATTGAGTATGGGTCAATAAGTCGTTCTCTTCGAGGTAGTTCATAATATTTAAGGATATTTGCGGATCGCTCTCTATGTAGTATACTAAAGAAAACGGTGTGGTTTTACGGAAAATTTCGCGGTATTGGGAACGAGCAGGTGAGAGGAGTAACAGTACCAGTAATGGGGCGAGGTGACCACGGTAATGAGCGAGACGTCAGCGGCGTTACCGGCCGCATGGCGAGCCACAAATTGCGGGTACGCGGCCCGCGGTGAAGGGTTGGCGCCGGCCGGGGTGACAGGGCAAGGCGGCCCGACCTCGGAGCACCGGCCGGGTCGCCATGGGCCGGTGGGCCGGCCGGCCTTGTGGGAACCGAAGCGCCGCCGCGTCATCTCGCAGACGCAGCCGCATCCACTGTGCGCGCGATCAGCTTTCATTACGTCTACATCTACATGGTACACTCTGCAAATCACATTTAAGTGCCTGGCAGAGGGTTCATCCAACCACCGTTATACTGTTTTATCTCCCATTTCATTCTCCAATAGCGCGCGTAGAATGAACAACTGAATCTCTACGTTCGGGCTCTGATTTCTCGTATTTTATTCTGATGATCATTTCTACATACGTAAGTGGGAGTCAACAATATATTTTCTCATTCGGAGGAGAATGTTGGCGATTGTGGTTTCGTATGTAGACCACGCCGCAGCGATAAGCGCCGTTGTTGTAATGATTCCCATCCCAGATCCTGTACCATTACCGTTACGCTCCATCCTCTGTATCGTGACAATACGAAACGAACTGCCCTTCTTAGGACTCTTTCGATGTCCTCCGTCAAACCCACCTGATAAGGATCCTAGACTGGGCAGCAATACTCCATAAAAGGACTGACAAGCGTAGTGTATGCAGTTTCTTTAGTAGTTCTGTTGCATCTTTTAAGGGTTCTGCCAGTAAAACGCAGCCTCTGGTTCGCCTTTCCCCCGAAATTATCTATGTGTTCTTTCCAGTTTAAGTCAGAAGTAATTGTAATTCCTAAGTATTTTGTAGAGTTTACGGCCTACACATTTGATTGGTTTATCACGTAAACAAAGTTTAACGGATATCTTTTCGTACTTATGTGGACGGCTTGACACTTTTCATTATTTAGAGTCAACTGCCAATTTTTACGCCAAACTGATATCTTATTCAAATCGTTCTGCAGTTGGTTTTGATCTTCAGATGATTTTACTAGACGGTAAATGACGGCGTCATCTGCAAACAACCTAAGAGAGCTACTTAGATTTTCCCCTAAATCTGTTATGTAAATAAGTAACAGCAGAGGACCAATAACACTTCCCTGTGGAACGCCTCATATCACTTCTGTTTTAGTCGATGCCTTACCATCGATTACTACGAACTGTGCCCTCTCTGACAGGAAATCCCCTATCCAGTCGCAAATTTGGGGCGATATACCGTAACCACGCAATTTGATTAAAAGCCGTTTGTTAGGTACGGTGTCAAAAGCCTTCTGGAAATCAAGGAATACGGAATCAATTTGTGAACCCTTGTCGATAGCACACATGACTTCGTGTGAGTAAAGAGCTAGCCGTGTTTCGCATGAACAATATTTTCTAAATCCATGTTGATCTTGGGCCAATAAATCATTCAGTTCAAGATAATTCATAATATATGAATACATTATATGTTCCAAAACCTTGCTGCAAATTGAAGTCAATGAAACAGGTCTGTAGTTTAATGGGTTACTCCTACTGCCTTTCTTGAATGTAGGCGTGACCTGTGCAACTTTTAAATCTTTTGGTACATATCCTTCTGTGAGAGAGCGGTTGTATAAGGCTGTTAAGTAAGGAGCTATCGCTTCAGCATAATCAGATAGAAATCTAATGGGTATACAATCCGGACCAGAAGATTTGTTCTTGTTAAGTGATTTTAGTTGCTTCACTATTCCAATGATATCTACTTCTGCGTTACTCATTACGGCCTCCGTTCGTAATTAGAAATCTGGGACATAGATTTCGTATTGTTTGGTGAATGAGTTTCTAAAAGCTATGTTTAGTAACTCTACTTTAGTAGCGCTGTCATCGGCAGGATCGCCATTACTATTGCGTAGTGAGGGTATTGTTTGTGTTTTGCCCCTAGTATATTTAACATATGACCAAAATCTCTTAGGGTTTTCGGTCAAATTTACTCTCGCAGCGCGACGGCCTGAAAACTTCATACACAACACCACCTACATTTCGCTCTCCTCGCAGTGGTCGACGGCCGTACAACGTCGTGGGCACGGAGGTCACGGATAATGCCATACGGGCGTAGTAAGAGAGACATAGATCACAGGTTGGCGTTCGCAGCTTTCGAGGCGCCCCATTAGCTTCTCTTCCTTTAGTGCTAACAGACAACATTGTGAGGCGCCTGACCGTGTACTTCGGCAAGAGAAATAGAATCTCATACACCGTTACTACGACCGTTATACGGAAAACGCCGGAATGAGCTTCTAAAATTTGACCGCAGTCATCGTACGCGTTACCCTAGCGAGAGTATTCTGTATTGCACAGGTAATAGTGCAGTGGTGTCATTATCTGAGCATTAATTACTGTCCGATTGACATCTTTTACAAAAGTAATTAGTCAATTTCTACAATCTGCTTCGGCGCCAGGTCCGGTTCGACCTTCTACTACGGCGTGCTAAATTTCTTTCGACTGTAACCATCAAATCTCGAAAACGAATAATGTTTGGATTTGTTTATAAATAACAATACTGCTACCAGCCACGATTTTTTATTCATTTAGCACGACGCGTTTCGGGAAATAATTCCCATCTTCAAGTGCGTTTTTTGTGCTGTTTCATATTATTTATGATGTTTTGAGTGTGTGCCTGCTTCATTCTCCTGTCGTTGCTGTAATATATAAATACGCCCGATTTTACTTTTGGTTATCTTTATATGGAATTAATGGCGGAATTTTTTTGATAAGCTTTTTACTTACAGTTTTCGTCTGGTCCATCTGTGGCAGCTCTCACACATGTCAAACATCACACACAATACTTTTGCACAAGAGTACAACAGTTGTCACAAAAACAAACATACATATAAATAAACAGTTACAGAGACGTTCCCTGTAACTGTTTATTTATATGTATCTATGTGTGAGAGCTCCCACAGATGGACCAGACGAAAACTGTAACTAAAAAGCTTATCAAAAAAATTCCGCCATTAACTCCATATAAAGATAACCAAAATGTTAAATCAGGCGTACTTATATATTACAGCAACGATAGCAGAATGAAGCAGGCACACACTCAAAACATCATAATATGAAACAGCACAAAAAACGCACTTGAAGATGGGAATTATTTCCCGAAACGCGTCGTGCTAAATGAATAAAATATCGTGACTGGTAGCAGTATTGTTATTTATAAACAAATCCATTTATCTCACAGTCGCAGGCTTTCGAAAAACCCACATTCTAATGGATAAAATCAAACGAATAATGTTTATTGGATAAAAAAATCGTCTTGATTTTATTTATTTACCTACTTTCGTGCACTCTTCAAGATCCTCCCACAAAAGCTATGTCTCTCTCTGTCTGTCTCTCCCTCTCTCTCTCTCTCTCTCTCTCTCTCTCTCTCTCTCTCTCTCTCTCTCTCTCTCTCTCTCTCTCTCTCTCTCTTTTCGCTAAAATCCAAACAGTACATATAACAACGTGGTGCCGTTTACTTTCCATTAATTGCACTCCAACGGACATATTTTGCAAAACGAATTAATCAATACGCGCAATTTCTCTGGGAGCCAGTTCCGGTTCATCCTTCAAAATTGGGTTACACACGGTATTTCCGTAAAAGCGTACAAAAATCTAACAGCGATAAGAGGATGCTCCACTGACCAATTTGAGGTAGAAACCCTGGGGTCGGAGATGCCGACTGGAGGCGATATTTGAGTAATGTCTACCGCTTTGTCTGGAATTACTAAAACGCTTATTTACAACAGGCATGCGTACTAGTTCACACGTTCTGTGCTGTTTATTTACATGTACATTCTTCATTTCTGCGAGGAAACAAGGAGGTTAGGCCTCATTACTAGGAAGTCATGATGCAGGTCCGAATGGATACCTGTACTTCAGTTATTACATGACTACCCTTGGCTATTAGTGAGGCGACGTGGATACAAGATGACGGAGCACCGACAAACTTCCCTGTGGACGTCCGCAACCACCTCAACCCTCTATTTCCTGGTCACTGAATTGGGAGGAGAGGTCCTATGGCCTGCGAGGCAACCCAACCTGAATCCACTTGATTACTTACTTTGGGAATATCTCTAGTCACTTGTGCATGAGACCTGAAGTGCGGTTCCTTGTAACATGATTCGAAATACGCCAGGGACATCATTTGTCAGGGTGCTTCAGAAACTTGTTCGCGGATGTCACGATTGCGTTGAGTTTGATGGCCATCAGCTTCAGTACATTTTGCGAGATACTTTGAATATGATACGTTCATTATGTCAATGATGTTATTTGCAGTGAACTGTAACTAATGTAGCCGCGATGGAATAACCGAGCGCTCTAAGGCGCCTTACTGCGGCGCCCGCGGCTGTTTCCCGTCGGAGGTTTGAGTCCTTCCTCAGCATGTATATGTGTGTTCTCTTTATCATAAGTTAGTTTAAGTAGTTTGTAATTCTAGGGACTGATGACCGATGCAGTTTTGTCCAATAGCTTTACAATCATTTGAACTAATGTAAATAAAAGACTACGTAGAAATGTGATTATACTCCTGTCATCTCCTTACGCTTGCTCCTCCGACGCCAAGTTCCCCACACCAAATTGTTCATCGGAGCATACTCTGTGTGCTGTTATATTTTTGCACGCTCTTACATAAAACTCTGTAGGTATACTGTAACGGGACTGCAGTAAGATAAATGTTCCAATTACTGGTCCGAGCTAACTCAACTACGAACTGACATGGGATAGTGCCGAGAGGTTTAAAATTTAATTTAGGATATTGGGGCAAAAACCGGGGATCATGGACTTTGTACAACCACGCCTCCAGTGCCCTCTACCGGAAGGCAAAGTAAAGTGTTGAACAGTGCGGGCCCGAACGACGATGTTTAACTTCGGTGATCTGGCGAGTACCGGAGTATCCATCTCGGAACGGCCGTTGACACTGTAAACACTAGGCTACTGTAAATAATAATACACATTTAGTAACATGACCTGGCTCAAAATCCATTAACAAAATAGGAAACTAATTTTACAGTAATATGCGAAACATTAATTAATTTGCTAACGAAAGTATTAAGAACAGTGATCCGCATTTTTCATTGAGCAGCAATACATAACAGAGTGCCGGCCGCGGTGGCCTCGGGGACTGAGGCGCTTCAGTCACGGTCTGCACGGCCACTACGGTCGGGGGTTCGAATCCCCCCTCGGGCATGGATATTTGTGCCGTCCTTAGTCTTAGCTAGTTCATAAGTAGTTTGTAAGCTTAGGGACTGATGACCCCGTAGTTAAGTCCCATAAATGCTACAAACATTTGAACTTTGAACATAACAGAGTAGGTGACTTGAGTGCCACGATTTTCTTTGACTGGATTTGTGATTTCCATTCGCCTCACTCCAAATCTATTTCAGTTTCCACCTGCACTCTACTGGTAAAGTTCCGTATGACTCTCGTCTGTTTTCACTGAGCTGCTTTGCTCAACATGCACATATCAGGTGGCGGTTAATCCAAACGTAATTTGAAAAACCTTCACCTTAATTTTACATAACTCTTTCAACTACTTTTATACTAATATAATATGGTGTTTAGGACGTTTCTGGCAGCATAAAACCGTTCACCAAGCCGGAACCAGAAAGTGTAACTTTGTATTTTGAGGCCATGACTCTTAATTATTAGTAATTTATCCAGTTCAATGCTTGTCGATCTTTGTGGAAGTGGACTAACGACTTTTTATGTATACAAATTCACGTTTCTGATGTTTAGTCCATCTTCAGTCGGAATAATACATATTTAAAACTTGAATCAGCCAGCCCTTTGAAACATCTGCCGCAGTTCGATGTTGTAGCAACATTATGACTATATAGATCCGTGCAAGGGTGGTTGCAGTATCCAGGCTGTAGTAGACGTTTACAACACAGTAGTAATTGAAGATCCAAATAAGTACTGCGCTAAACGAAGATGTTTGAAAGCCCGATATTCATATTAACGTAAATAAAAATGCGTGGAAAATTGCTATATTCCTTTATCATAACTGTATTGGCAACTTCACGTCTCCCTGTATCTGCCTCCTACCTACCAAAATTTAGAAAAGCTACCGAACACATTCTGTTGCACTAGGTATGAGGTTATCTGTCAGACGACGCAACACAGTAGTGAGAGAGACAGTAGTGAAACTGAGTGGGTGAATCATCAGTCGTATCCGCATAACTGGCTCAGGTCCAAGTCCGGTCCACAGTCTTAATCCATTTTCATGCTGCCTTGCATTTGCCTTCTCTCAGAGTCTTAATTTTTTGATTGGTGAAGTCCTTTTCCTGTCCCATTCTATGTCCTACTGTACCAAACATACGTCCGTTCTCCCCAAGTGCCGGCCGCGGTGGCCGAGGGGACTGAGGCGCTCCAGTCACGGTCTGCACGGCCACTACGGTCGGGGGTTCGAATCCCCCCCCCCCCTCTGGCATGGATATTTGTGCCGTCCTTAGTGTTAGCTAGTTCATAAGTAGTTTGTAAGCTTAGGGACTGATGACCCCGTAGTTAAGTTCCATAAGTTCTACAAACATTTGAATTTCTCCCCAAGTTACCTTACAGTGTATTGCGAAGTTTTCTTCCTGTTTTCGAATAACATTTCCCCTCTTCCTTTCGTACCATCAGTACGCCTCCGTATGGCTTCTAATGTCGATTCCTCTCCCGTCGTAGTTATTTCACGAGTTATACGGGATAAATAAAATACACATACTGTGTTCCGCGCCAAAAGCACTCCACGGCAAGAATGGCACATTCTCAGGAGAGCGTATGTGTGGGTTTCCTGCCGAACTGTTCCGGCGATGTGAGTAAGAGGAGCATCATTCGCGCTTTTTTATATTTCTGTTTGCTGCACTTTGAGCTGTATCTGCACGGGGCGGGCGGGCTGATTTATCAGTGTGGCGATGTCTGTGGTAGAGAGTGGCCGGGGGTCTTCTCCAGTCGTCGTTTTCGTTGCTTTTCTTCTCGTGCACGTATTTGACACATGGTCAAAGATACTGGATGAACTGCAAAATTTGAGTCGCTCGATAGCTAATTCTGCGAAATTAACGATGTCTTTCATATAACATAGTACAAGTAGCAATAACTTGGTAAAACAGCTTGTTTAACAAACTCTCAAGTTTCACTTTCTCTCAATTGAACTGTTCTCGAAGTTCACATCTACTTTTCAGCAAGCGTTTCTATCGACACTGTTAAGGATCGTGTTGTCAAAAGAATCATCCACACTTTGATACTAAATTTTACTCTTAGCAGAACTTCACGGTTCAAATATTCGGGCGAAAACTATTGGCAGAAACTGTCACTAACAATTAAACTTCGTAATTAATTACTAAATTACGTTATTCGAATTGTACCTTCACATATTTAAAACAGCTACTTAACGGAATACATCAACACGACAGACGACTTTCAATTATTATTATAATATTTTTCGAATAACAAAATGAATTATACATACTAGCTCATCATATGTTTGCTCTGTACTGTCTGCAAGAATATACAAAACAGTCCTACCACATATAACATTATATTAGAGCAGTGTTCCCAACCTTTTTGAATACGTGACCCCTTTCCAAGTAAAAATGTTTTGGCGACCCCCGAACCCCATTCCGAACCATAACATAACTTACTGCCTGGTTTCAAAGGCAATTTTCTTGTAAAAATCAGTAACGAAACAGTATTGTATATTATAGGATAAATTTTAGTCCATTTTTGACTGGAACGCATCCTACTTTACATGAATTCCGACAGAAAAATATATTTTGTATAAGGAGATTTCGTATTGCAGGTATAGCTCTGAAACGAATTATGCCCGTTGTGCGAGGTCAACTTGTAAACAATCGAATTTGTAGAAATTAATTATTGTATCTTGTTGATTTAGCTATATCCTTGTACCTGAAAACAGCTTACAGTGCTTTCATTTATTCATTGTTCAGACGGTGTATTTATTATAAAACAATCTTTGTTCTATTCAACTGAAAATTGAAGATCAATAAGAAATCGCGTAATTTGAATATAAAATATATTTCAGTTATCTTAGGCCTTTGGGTTTGCTTTACAGAACACGTAGAACTCAGACTTCCTCTGGTCTGGGTGTTTTATGGTGTAACTGCTTCCTCTTGTACGGCGTCCCCCCCTCCCCCCGCCTCCCCCCCCCCAGGAGACGTCTTTGCAACCCCCTGATAGCGGCCCACTGGCTGAAAAACGCTGTGTTAGAGTAATAATAACTGCATCACAATAGTATTACAAGCGACGCGGCTTTGCCGATGTAACACACCATGTATTAACGGCCAGATGCCTTATCTGACGTAGAACAAACCATCACTGCGAATCAGCGTATCTAGAGGTGAAAATATATCGAAATCCCATAATTCCATAAAATCTCGGGCGAACTGCCGGATGTCCGTAACCTCCTGCCACGATATTTCGGCGCAGTCTTCTGACCATCTTCAGGTGAGTACCGCCGAAGTACTGGCGAAGACGCGCTGAGCTCTGCTATTCATGAACAATTCAGCCGACATTGCGCATGCGCGTACTTAGCGTGCGAGTTCACTACAACTACGTAAGCTGCTCCGAGCGCCCTCCGTGGTGGAGGCTTGCCACTTCGATATCAGATCAATTATCATCGTCATTCAGTTGCTGGGAACTACGCCGACTACGATGTTTTTCTATGACAGGATACCACGCAGGATTTATTTGGAAATCACTGTCTCGATTAATAAGAGTCTCACTGTCAGACTTATTTCCACAGATTTATTGATAATCGATCTCCAAAAGTATGCTTTGTCCAGAATTTTCGTCTCATTATAGTTCATTGAATGACCTGTAGAAATACAATGTTCGACGAGTGTGGACTTGGTGGGCTGGAGGAGGCGAGTATGACGTTGGTGTTCCACGATGCGGTCCTGCACAGTGCGCGTCATCTGCCCTATATATGACTTGCTGCATTCACACGGAATCCTGTAAACACCCGCTTTTTACGCAGCTCCAGATCGTCTTTGACAGAACCCAACAGCGAGGGCAAAAGCTGACTTTCACTTTATACTTTCTTAGTATTCTTCCTATCTGTGACGAAATATTCCCAATATATGGGAGATAAGCAGTAGATATGAAGGCCTATTCTTTTTTCTTGTTCTGTCGTTTGTAGGTCTGCATTGCTCGATTTACTTGCTTCGCTGAATACACATTCTTCAGGAATACTGTTTGCAGGTGTTCCAGTTCCGTTTGAAGGCTGTCGGCATCAGAGACGGCGTGGGCTTGATGGATTAAAGTCTTGAGAACGCCCATTGTTTGTGCCGGATGGTGGCAACTAGTAGCTTGTAGATACAGATCTGCATGAGTGGGCAATAACCATGCGCAATGACCAAGTGAGCCATCACTTATGCCTTGCACGAAGACATCTAAAAAGGTAAGCAACCATCTTTCTCAATATCCATAGTAAACATCATGTTTTCGTGTATGGAGTTCATATAATGTAAAATTTTTGGAGACGTTCCACGCCAAGAGGCCACTATAAAAGTGTCATCAACGTATCGCCAAAACACTGTTGGTTTAAAAGTGGCTGACTCAAGTGCTATCTCCTCAAAATCTTCCATAAAAAGATTGACCACCAGGGGAGACAAAGGACTCCCCATGGCGACTCCGTCAGATTGTTCATAAAACTCGCTATTAAATAAAAAATATGTAGAGGAGAGCGTTGCTGGAATAGCGCTGTAATGTCTTCACCAAGCATGTTGCCAATGAGGCGTAGAGAGTCCACAAGGGGCACCTTAGTAAAAAGTGAAACCACACCAAGACTGACCAACAAGTCGTTACTTTGCAGCTGAAGTGACTGTAGTCTGCTGATAAAATTATTAGAATTCCTTATATGATGTGGACACTTGCCTACCACTGGTTGAGCAAAGACGCAAGTAGACTATTTTGCTAGGTCGTATGTAGCTGCTCCAATATTGCTCACAATCGGACAAAGTGGCACATTTTACTTGTGGATCTTAGGCAGTCCATAAAGCCCAAGTGGAACTGAACTGCTTGGTTTCAGTCTCTTCGTGACCTCCTGCGGTGGAGAATTATTTGATAGAAGCTCAGCTGTTTCTCGCACCACTCGGTTCGTAGGATCACATAGTAATATATTGATCTTATTAATGTAGTCATCCTGTGGCATGAGTACAGTAGCGTTACCTTTGTCAGATTTGAGTACTACTGTGTCCACGTCTGTTCGTAAGTTACGGAGAGCTGCCCTCTTCATAGGCAATGTGTTGCTCTTCGGCCGTGCGGCTCTCGTCAACACACAGCAAGACTCTCGACGAACTTCCTCCGCTTCATCAGTAGGAAGACGGCGCACAGCTTCTTCGATGGAGCTGACAAAGTCCACTAGTGGTGGTGAAACAGGTATTGGAGCAAAGTTAAGAGCTTTTGCAGCACAGATGCAGTGGCGTCATCTATAGCTTTCCCCGTCAAGTTAATAACGGATCGTCGAGCAGGAACTTCCTGCGTCTTCTGTGTAGAAAGACTGTCAGTCTTGGCAGTTTGCCTCATCACAGCTTTGCCATGCCTCCAGTTTGCTTTAAACCATTCAGCCAGACCCAAGACAAGGAAGACAATCTTGGTGTCACTTCTAAATGCAAATGGTACGTACCCTTAGACACAGCATCCAACTCACGCCGACTGAAATGAATCCTTTTTCTTCATTTTATTTGCAGCAGCGGTATTTATGAAATGCGCAATTTGGAATAATTCCCCTATCTCTGCAACTTAATAAGAAAATCAATGAGTTCAGTAGTCTCCCTCTTCTTTCACGTAACTTGTGGAATCTTCGAATACACTCCATAACTTCCTCCCCGTAGAGTTGTTTGATGTGAAAGCGCACTAGCGCTAATACGCGCATGCGCAGTGTCGGCTGAATTGGAAATAAATAGCAGAGCTCAGCGCGTCTTCGCCATCCCCCCCCCCCTGCAGGGCCAGTTCAGTGCTATTGTTTTAATAGTGATCAGTGCTTCGTGTATCTAGAGTTTTGTCGCTCAGTGTTTTTTAACGTTACGTGTTCAGTGTTTCTTACTTCAATGTCGCCGTCACTTTATGTCTAGTCGTCTGCAATGAGTGTTTTTTAGGCACCGTGGCAGCGTCTTTGTTTAACAACCATGTATGTCTATCCACTGTCATGTACTTTTAACATTCTCCCATTTTCTCATCTTGAAATTGCAAAAATGCCGTTTTATCACCATGTTAATTTTATATTCTGTTGTCCATTGTTCTCATTCGCTTGGCTGTGTAGAGCAGCGTCATAGGCTGCTGTCAGCCTGCCTGTAACAGCGCATTAAAACACAATAAAGGGAAAAAAAGCGTCTTCGCCAGTACTTCGGCGGTACTCACCTAAAGTTAGCCAGAAGAGTCTGCGCCGAAATTTCGTGGCAGGAGGTTACGGACATCCGGCAGTTCGCCCGAGATCTTGTGGAATTATCTGAACGCCGGGAAATCTTTAAACATCACATACATCAAAATCGCTTCATTAGTTCGTGTATTTATCTTTCACAAAAATTAAAATTTTTGTAAACCCACTGCACCAAACTGCTATGCTCATCAGTCCCTAGATTTATAAACTACTTAAATTCAACACACACCCATGCCCGGGAGAGGACTCGAACCTAATTCCAGTGGTACTGGATCGTGTAGGTGAACATACATCAGTAAGCACCCCTTAAATGCAGACGTCCAAAGGTGCAGTGCGGAGTATGATGGTGGATCTGTAATCAACGGGTCCAAAAATAATACTATATTTTATAAATTCGTAATATTCAAAGATTTAAAAAATGCAGAGTTCTCTTGAGTCAATCGACTACAATTTATGGGAAGACTAGCAGATCGTTTTAACGATTACTATGAATGTTAGTTGTTGTTGCAAGGTGTAATTTTTAATATCCAAATTAAGATACTCCGCTTTCTGCATACATTTGACCGTGGGTTTCGTGGCACAGTGTATATAAAGGTAAGTCTGAATGATTATTTTTTTCATACTATACCGAAATACCTACGTTATAACGTCTTAATAAAAATAAAATTAAAAAAAAAAAAAAATATGCCCTGACGGGGCAAGCTGTCAGCACAATCCTACGCCTCTCTTCTTCCATGAGAAAAATCTTAACATTCCGATAAATGCAAAATAAGGACGTACATCTTATTAAAATATTCATCTCGTCGCTGTATTATGCATGTTGCAAGTTCGTAGAACTTCTTGAACTGGAAGACGATTTTATCATTTGTTTACTCTTAAGCGCTGTCGAACCTATCAATGTTTGCCATAAGAAATGTCATAACTAAAACATCGTTTCACTGCAGCGCCTAAGGTAGCGCTGGCCAAGCTGAGTCAACTCGCGGCAGCAAGCGCCGGGAGTCGGTATAACGGCACACACGCCATCTGTTGAGCGCAGCAGTAACCACGTGTCCCGCAGTCGTTTTGATCCTTGGGAGCGTGCATTGCGAACGGATCTTCATCGGGGATACCCCGAACACGCTAACTGGACTGTACTAATCGTACTGCCTGCAGAGAAACAAAAATTCAAGGAACAATTTTTGCTAAGCCCTAGAACACATAATAGACCATGAAGACCGCGCTTGTGCTGAAAAGTCGGAATACTGTTCCTTATCGTTACTTTCGTCACCGATTGTAAATAAATAAATAAAGACATAAGTAGTAAAAGTACAACAACGATCAGTCACAAAATGAATTGTTAATTACACATCAATTTCGGCTACTTCCTAGGCATCGTCACTGTTACAGCGTATGCAAGCAGGTGTGGTTATAAGATGTAAGTACATTAGATGTCACTGAAGTAACAAAATTTTTTTCAGGCACATATGACTTACTAAAATGATTTCATAGTTGCAGTAAAGCCACTTGAGCGAGATCGTCATAAAGTGTTCGTCTTTTATCCAGCTATCGAAATCTCCGTAGAGATATCGTACTCCACTGGAAGGTTTGACTATTGCTTAGACAAAACGGCTTTAAGCGAATGGGTGTTTCAATTATGTTTTTCACGTAGATGAAAAAAAAAAAGTGTAACTACTAGTTCATCATCGCAATTTATTTCCAGCGTGCTTTAGAAGTTGCTTGACAAATATCACCGCAAAGTGTTCTACACTTACCCAGCTGTTGAAATCTCTGAAGGGATATGTTATTACATGAAAAGTTGAGACTTCTGTATGCTCACAGAAAGAGATAGTACACAAGAGGTACTTTCAGTCATGTTCCCAACGTTCCTGCAAAAGTTTCATGTTATTGCAACTACATCAGCGGAATTTATTTCAGCATGTTTTTCCATGTTACAGTTCAGTCCTTGCATCGAAATCTCCTCAGCATTTTACCGAGTTGAGCCACTCAGTTCTATCTTTCGTTGATATCATGATTTGTACCCTGATATATTTCGTTCATAGACATGTGACTATTAGATTGCTCAAGCAAAGTGGTATCACTTTAGTGATTGTTTCAATTATATTTTCGACATTGCTGTAAAAATAGTTCATTTTACTATAAGTACAACAGCGTACTTTATTTGCAAAGTGCTTTCCACGTTGCTTGACTGATACCACCGTTTAACTTGTAAAGTGTTCGTCTTTTATCCATGTATCAAAGTCTCCAAAGGGAATATGTTATTACGCGGCTAGTTGTGAGTATTGTATTGCGCACAGATGTGATACTACACAAGTGCTCGTTTGAGTTATGTTTGCGACGTTACTGATAAAGTTTCATGTTATTGCAACTACATCAGTAGAATTAATTTCAGCGTCCTTTCATATTACAGCTCTGCCCTTGCATCGAAATCTCCTCAGCAGTTTACAGAGCTGAGCCACTGAGTTCTATCATTTGTTGATGATTTCTGACCTGGCATATTTATTTCATAGACGTGTAACTATTATATTGCTCAGACAAAGTGGTATTACGTTAGTGATTGTTTCAATAATGTTTTCGAGATTGCAGTAAAACAAGTTGATATTAGTAACAAGTACAGCAGTGAAATTTATTTTCACGGTGCTTTCCACGTTGCTTGACTGGTATCACCATTTAACTCGTAAAGTGTTCGTCTTTTAACCCAGTATTGAAGTCTCCAAAAGAATATGTTATTATCCGTGTAATTGTGACTACTGTACTTCCCACAGAAGGACATTCTACACGATGGTTGTTTGAGTTATGTTTCCGACGTTATTGCCAAAGTTTCATGTTATTTGTAGAACATCAGCGGAATTAATTTCAGCGTCCTTTCCATGTTACAGTTCTGTCCTTGCATCGAAATCTCTTCCCCAGCTTATCGAGTTAGCATCATTTGTTGATATCTGCAAAATTGAAATGTTTGTAAATCGAAGGGAATTAACTGCTGCGACTATTAGTCCATAGCTTTACAAAGTACTCAATCTAACTTAAACCAACTTATGTTAAGGACAACAAACACACTTATGCCCGAGGGAGGATTCATATCTCCGACAAGGCGCCTTAGAACTCCCGGCCAGTCCACTGCGGCTCTTGGTATTTTGACTTGTGACATGATATATCTATTTCGTGGACGATTTTACACCAGTAAGCCGCGGTGGAGTAGCCGAGCGGTCTAAAGCGTCTCGCTGCGAAGCGCGCGGTTGCTCGCCGTGGAGGTTCGAGTCTTCCTTGGAGCATGGGTGTGTGTGTTGTCCTTAGGTTAGTTTACCTAGGTTTAAGTAGTTTGTAAGCTACGGACTGATGACCACGTAGTTCGGTCCGATAGATTTACAAAAATTTTTTTTTTTTTTTTTTTTTTACACATCAGTAAAGTTTACAGTCATAAATAAACATATTTTGCGCACATATTGTGCGCCTCGGTTGCACAGTGGTAGAGTGCCGCACTACAAATCCAAAGGTGACGCGTTCGGTCCCCGCTGGGTCCTAGGATTTTTATCTGTCACTTTCCACTTCTTTCACCTCTGGCAGTATTGCTCATGTGAAAAATACCAAGTAGCACCGTGGTTCGGAACCCACGTTAAAATGTAGGTCCCCCTATAACTGGCTGGGTAAGTCAGTTCGAAGGTCGGAGGAAGGCAACGGCATACCACTTCCAAACAGGACCATGCCTAGTAAAGCACGGTGGTGTTCAAAAAAAAAAAAAAAAAAAAAAAAAAATCTTCGGATTGTTGACTTATCGCAAATTTAGTAGTTTACCGATACCGTAAAGCACCACATTCATAAATTAGCGAACATTTCATTGTTACTTCAAGCTGGCAACAAAAGGTAATGGCTAATTTCTTAGCAATATTTCATTCCCTCCAGTCGTAAAAAGTACGTTTCTCAGCCACACCCTTTCCGCTCCACAACGTGCCAATACCGCTGCTGAAGCCGTATCTACTCCCGCTTATTACTGGTCCCTCCCGTGACATTTATGCCCTGCCGACTCCAATAATTAAACGAAATAATTTAGGGCACGTTAGGGCGAAATGGAATCGGTTTAAGCGGCCATAACCGCGATGGGGGGCGGTACTACTACAGTGTCGCGGTTCCCAGCTGGAGCCACCCGCTGGTGGAGGCGGCAAGCCCCCGGAAAGAACCGGTATTTGGTCAGCTGTTGCCCAAAACAAGAAGGCGGAAGGACCTCTACAGCTTCCTTTTTTTGTGTGTGTGACTCGACAAACAACGGCGTCCTTGCCCCCTATTGTCATCGCGGTACCTTTCTCTGCTGACCGTTTCGTCGGGTCATCTCGAGGGAGGGTTTCGAGCGGTGGTTTCCCGCGCGGTGCGAGGCAGTTTTCTGCGCGGCCGCTGGCGGAGTGGCGGAGCGGGATGCCCGCGGCGCCGCAGGCTTGTGTAATCATTTTAGTGCTCGCCACTCGCCAGTAGTGTCTCCTCCTCCTCCTCCTCCGCCGCCGCCACCGCCGCCCCCCGCGCCCGGTGTCTTCTTCTTTCTTAATATAGCGGCCGCGGGCCCGCGCCCAATGAGCCGCCTGGCCCCCCCTCCACCTCGGCGGCCGCGGCGGCTGGGGAGGGCGGCCCGCTCGCGGCCGGCGCGCATCATTCCCGCTCCAGCAGGGACCGCCGCGACAGCCTCGCCAAATCGCCGCCGACTGCGCCGGGCGCTCGCGCCCCACCTGCCCGAAGACGCCCACGGATCGACACGGCTCTGCGGCCGGCGACACACTCTCTCTCGCTCTCTCTCTCTCTCTCTCCATCTGAGCCTCCCGTGTGACGTGTCCAGTGGCACTTGTTGTGTGCTCTCCGAAAAGGATAATCAAGTATCTACTACGTAGACGCTCCTTCCGTGTGCGAAGACTGGGTCACGCGCCGACGCTCCGCGAGGTCCGCAGTGCTCAAGTGGTCGACCGATGCCCGTGGGATATTGAAACTGACCGGAGGTACTCACGGCCTCCAAGACGGCGGCGATTCGCGTGTTACGCCCGGGCGATCCGTCGGGAGAGCACCACAAGGTAAGCGCACCTGCACTTGTCTTCCTCGTGACATGCTCGCAAAAGACACTTCCCGTACTTCGTGCGCTACTCCTCAGATCCTCTCTCTCTGAATGTCATTTCAACTGCTTCCGCAGTCGTCCTTTCGGCCAATTATGACGATTAAGTCTTATCGAATCCATCATCGGTGATGGAAACGGGACAGCGGCTGGTCGAGAGTCTGAAGGAACTGAGGTACCAACAGCCGTAAGTGTAATGAAATATTTATTCTATTACAACCAGTTTCGGCATTTCACTATGCCATCTTCAGGTCCCTGCATCGGAGCATGATATCCAAAAGTAGGGATACTAAACTGGATTCGTGGATTTCGTCTCTTAGTTGGAAACAACAACTGTGACACCAAGGACAACTAGTCCTCGGTGTCACAGTAGTTGTTGTTTTTTCCAACTAAGAAACGAAATCCACGAATCCAGTTTAGTATCCCTACTTTGGATATCATGCTCCGATGTAGGGGCCTGAAGGACGACTAGTCCTTGGTGTCACAGTTGTTGTTTTTTTTCAACTAAGAGACGAAATCCACGAATCCAGTTTAGTATCCCTACTTTTGGATATCATGCTCAGATGTAGGGACCTGAAGATGGCATAGTGAAATGCTGAAACTGATTGTAATAGAATAAATATTTCATTATACTTACGGCTGTTGGTACCTCAGTTCCTTCAGAATTATGACAATGGTGATTACCTGTCGTTGCTTAGGAGGCGACCTCAATGTATCAAGTTTTTTGCACATTTTTTTTAAGAAGATTTATTTGCCCGGATCGCCTTCACATGACCAGTTTTAGCGAAATTTAATCGCCATCATATAAGGACGCTGCTCAGTGATTCGTCAGATGTACACTTGTGGAACAGAAAACTTATATGTGTGACATACTTGTGGATTGCACTGTGATGTGTATGTATGTTTGTGTGTGTGTGTGTGCGTGTCTGCGTATGTCTGTGTACAGTGCACATTTGCACATTTCCTATAATTAAAATCTTTGAAACTCTGGTAAAATGGCATGACGTATACGTGTTGTATAGAGTGCATATTTCGGTAATTTTGAAGATGTGTTACATACCACGGCGGCAGCCTCCAAACGATATACGTGTTCCAATGTATATCGGAACGATAGTTATCGAACAAGCCATTGTTATGATTTTTACGAATATTTCATGAATTTAAAGTATTTTGTCATGCAGGAACCTAAGAGTACAGCTTTAATTTTTTATTTGTTTACTTTTTTCTTATTTTTATGAATATGTCAAGATTTTAAAGAATGTGGTTAGGCAGGAACCTAAGAGTACAGCTTAAACTGTTGCAAGTGAACAAACTGAATTCGTGCGTTCCTGCCTAACCACATCCTTTAAAATCATGACATTCGTAAAAATCATAATCGCTTGTTCCATACCTATAGTTTCAATAAGAACAGCTTCGGTACATATCGTTTGGAGGCTGCCGCCGTGCTATGTAATATCTTCAAAATTACCAACATTTCATATCACTTAAATCATTTAAATACTGGTAAAACGGCATGATGTCTACATGTTGAAGTCAGCTTCAACACGTACACATCACGCAATTTTGCCAGTTTTTAAAATATATTAAATGCGCACTGTATACAGAGTATGATTTAGACAATCCACAAGTGTGTCACATCTAAGAGTTTTATGTTTCACAAGAGCAATTCTGACAAAACAGTAAGAACCGTACTTACATGATCTGAAGTTGGCAGTTACATTTCGCCGAAACTAGTCATGAGAAGGCATGTAATAGCGATCTAGGCAAATAAATCTTCTTTTAACAGAAGTGTAAAAGATTTAATTATTGAACAAGTTAACTAGAATTTATATTTTCCGCAGAAAGTATATAAATATATTAGTTTTCTAACTGCACTCATCAAATTCTTGTCGCATGAGAATATTTACGTGCTCCCTTTTTATTGAAGGTATCATCAGTAAATTTCTTAATTAATAATGCACTTTTATTTTTAATTATACTTACAAAGAAAATACTGTGCAGGGTGGTCGGAAATTCCAGTTACTTGTAAAGTGTAGAGAGTACATAATATTTTGACAAGTAACGCTGTTCAAAATTGTCAACGAGTGGCACTAAGATGACAGTAGAAGAGACATATTGTATAGAAGATGAAGACGTGTTCGTAGCTTCTAAAGTGCGTAATATAATGCCTATGTTTACTCGAAATATTTTGTTACTTTGGTACACACTACTTCCTTTCAAAATATGGAAGGAAAGAGCTTGCCAGTACAAGAGATTTGTTTCATAGTGACAATGAAAAAGAACTCCGCGTTGCGTCACTGGATAACATTTCGAGACACATTTTTCTTATAAAAAAATTAACTTCGTACTCCCCTCCACAGGTCCTCATAGGAAGTAACGGGAATTTCCGTACATCATGTACAGGGTGTTTTCTTTGTAAATATAATATTAAAAATAAAACTGCATTATTAAAAAAATAATCTTCTGTTGATTCGGTGTAACGCATCCTAAATGTAATTAATATTATTGTGCAACAACAATTACTGAATTGAAGTTATCAAACGAATATTTGTAAGGGATGTTCGGAAAATTTGCATTAATACTTCGAGGCTTTTAGAAGGGAGTGAGTAGATATTATGACAAGGAACTTATGCCTGGAAATGTCATCCCATAACGCTATAAACACTTCCTTATTCTTGACACTGTGAAACAAATCTCTTCTACTGCAAGCTCTTTGCCTTTAATATTTTAGACGAGGTGGTATGGACAAAATTAACAACGAAATGTCCTGTAAACTAAGGCATTAAATTACACACCTAAGAGGTTCGAGCACGTCTTCGATATAACACGCCCCTTTCCACTGTAACATTTCGTAACATGGATTCTTTGTCGAGATTTTATGTATTCTTTCCCGTCTACAAGTCTTCAAAGACTGTAATGACAATTTACGAATACCCAGTACCAATATTCATTCTTTAAATTCAATTACGTAAGTGTTGTTGTATGATAATATTTACTTTCCAGACGCTTTTCCCCATTTTTATTGAAGGGAACATCAGTAGCGTTTTTAATGTAATACTACACTTTTAGTTTTAGCAATGTTACCTTACAGACGATCTGGCGCGTTGCATTATTTTTATTTTATTGTATTTCCACGTGACCGGTTTTGACATATATTACTGATATTTGCACGTTTTATGTAAATCTTGCAACCACAATGAGCGCACGTTTGCAGCCTGTAAAATGATTTCCGCAAGACCTGAAGAAGACAGATACCTTCTGTCTAAACCGTTCTTATGAACAAAAATAATATAATAATATGGCACGCCATCTTGGTTGAAAATTATTGTTATTACCATTAACAACAGAGCGCGACTACCATCAACGTGTGCAAATTATGCCTTTATTTTTAATTATTCTTATAAAAAAACTTATCTTTTGTGAACTCTTTCCAGTTTACAAGCATAAATAAAAGCAAAACGATATTAGTAAAATAAAAACCACTGAAGAAGTCTTTCATACAAAAGGTGAAACGAATTTGGAACGAAAATAAATATTATTCTGCATCAACAAAAATAAATTCACATTCTAATGGCAATTCCAAAGACATGTTTCTTTCATTTTTTTCACGGTTGTTGAGGATTTCCGAGCTTGTTTTTTCGTCATCACGGGTATTTTCATCTCACCGACTCGTACGACGCGATATGAAAGTTTTTGAAAATAGTTTCGACCCAAATTTCAACAAACCTCCATGGCACGATACATGTCACCTATCAGAAACTGAAGATTTTTATGCTTGCTAAAACAGTACCCGTGTCTGCAGAACCTAGTATAAACGCTGAATATGTTTTGAGACTTTTGGATGCCGGCCAATGAAATATTTGGCAACAGACTTAGATTTGTAAAATTAACAAACTGTTATTGGAACTGGAAATATTTCGCTTAGAGTAAAACCTAATGTATCCACTTTATATTCTGGTATTGGTTTCATTACTGGGCATACTTTTGCAATATATGTAGTAAATAAAATAAAAGTATCACTACGGAAATTTCAACAAGATATTATTGAAGAGGAGACAACCGTATGCAACATATTATCTTTTCATTTTTATTTACCACTGAAGCGTTTGGTATCAAATATTGATGCAGTACAATACGGAACGAAATAGAACGGGGAAAAAGACTGTAGACATTATGATAAGTTGACACACCTATCGTGATGTATTTTTATTCGTGCTGCATGTGTCACTATTTTTCAGAGATGCTGAGACAGACGGTGATTGTGAAAGAATGTTTTGCTCAAAGAACAGACAGTTTCGCTTGTCTTGCTGACAGATTCAGTCGTCATAGGACGAGTCTTCGTTTTTGAAGGTGAAAATTGTCTTGCGTTTGCTGCAATTGATTTTATTTCTCCCAGACGCGTTTCGTCTTTTATTTTAAAGTCATCTTCTGTGGGATGTACAAGTACTTTTTTGTGAGATGTATTGTTTCGAGGTTATAAACAGTTAACGTATTTTTTTTTATACAGGGGAAGAAGTTTTTACTTACATTTTCGTAGTCTTTTCAATTATCTTCTGCTGTTTCCTCCATCTAGTCAAGGGCATATATTGCACTTGTTAGTTGAAAAGACTAAGAAAATGTAAGTAGAAACTTTTTCCCTTACGTTAAAAAATATGTGAACTGTGTATAATCTCGAAAAAATATAACTCACATAAAAATGTTCTTGTAAATCCCACTGAAGATGTCATTGAAATGAAAGGCTAAACGCGTCTGGCAGAAATAATATCAATTGCAGGAAACATAAGGCTTTTATCCACATTCAAAGACGTAGAATCGTCCTAAGACGACTGAATCTGTCATCAAGACAAACGAAACTGTCATTTATTTGAGCAAAATATTCCTTCACAATCACCTGCTGTCTCAGCTTCTCCGAAAAATAGTGACACGTAAAACACGTATTCTTCTTCGTCAATATTTGATAGCAAACGCTACACATTTACACAAAAATTAAAGAGTAACGTGATGCATAAAGTTGTCTCCCCTCGAATAATACCTTTTTTGAAATTTCTGCCGTGATACTTTTGTTCTATTTACCACATATATTACAAAAGTATGATCCGTTAGAAACCAATACCAGAATATAAAGTGGGTAAATTATGATTTATTCTTAGCGAAAGAATTCCAGTTCCAGTAACTGTTTGTTAATTTTACAAATCTGAGTCTTTTATCAAATATCTCATTGGCCGGCATCCAGAACTCTCAAAATATTTTCACCGTTTACACCGGGTTTCGCAAACACGGGTACTGGCGCTTTCTGCGGAAAATGGCCACCCAAACAAACTTGTTATAGGACAATTCATTTGTGTGAGCGTACACTTCGCCAACATTTACAAGTTTCCGGTAAAATTCTCTCGGACTGCTTCAGCGCGAACGCCGACACCCCTACCGAAAGCAAATTGTTATAGTGACCGAAACTGCCGAACATTTTACGTTACGACGCAGTGACGCAGCCGTCAGAGATGTATCGTAACTTTCGGTAAAATTCTCTCGGCCTGCTTCAGCGATAACGCCGACACCCCTACCGAAAGCAAATTGCTATAGTGACCGAAACTGCCGAACATTTTACGTTACGACACAGTGACGCAGCCGTCAGAGATGTATCGTAACTTTCGGTAAAATTCTCTTGGCCTGCTTCAGCGATAACGCCGACACCCCTACCGAAAGCAAATTGCTATAGTGACCGAAACTGCCGAACATTTTACGTTATGACGTGGTGACGGAGCCCTCAGAGATGTACGGTAGCTTTCGGTAAAATTCTCTCGGCCTGCTTCAGCGATAACGCCGACACACCTACCGAAAGCAAATTGCTCTAGTGCCCGAACTGCCGAACATTTTACGTTATGAGGCAGTGACGCAGCCGTCAGAGATGTACCGTAGCTTTCGGTAAAATTCTCTGGGACTGCTTCAGCGCGAACGCCGACACCCCTACGGAAAGCAAATTGCTATAGTGACCGAAACTGGCGAACATTTTACGTGATGACGCAGTGACGCAGCCGTCAGAGATGTACCGTAGCCTTTGAAAACAGTCATTAACGAGGTGGGCGACTGAGTGCAGGGCGGCCTAGTTCGGCCGCCGCCTCTCAGAAGTCGCCGCCGCGCGGTTAGTCACGCTTCCGAAACCGCGGGCGGCGCCGCCGGGGCAGGAATTGGCGGCATGGCTCGCCGTGACTCAGGCAGGCCACCGCCTGCCGCCTCCTCGGAAGGACTCCAGGGCGCCCGCCGAGGCACGCGTGAGCAGAATCCGGCCGCCGAGCCGCTCGCCCCGTCGCCTTTAAACTCGCCTCTACCACAGTCCGACGTACAGTGTCACGAAACTCGCAGGCCAGGCGACTGGCCACGAAATAATTGTAATATTGAGTGTATTTTATCAGCGATTGATGTTTTTATACTCCGTGACTGTCCCTTGTACAGGGTTGAGAATAAAATCCGCTACCAGTCACATTAAAGATTTGACAGGTTTCGGCCTTCAGCCCATCTTCAGGTACTTAAAACAATCAGAATATTACATCTATCTACGTTCTCCGCAATCCACTGTAAGGAGCGTGGCGGGGGTACACTGTTTCACTACTAGGCATTTCCCTTCCTATTCCACTCACAAACAGAACGAGGAAAAAAAGAATGCCTATATGTCTCCGTACTAGCCCTAATTTTTCTTTTCTTTCTGATCATTATGCGAAACGTAAGTAGCTTCAGATCCTGACCCTCTAAATATTCTCGACAGAATTTCCCGAAAAGAACGTCGTCTTTCCTCCAGCGATCCCCAATTGAATTCCCGGAGCATTTCCGTGACTCTCGGGCATTGGTAGAACCTACCAGAAACGAACCTTACTGCTCGCCTCTGAACTGCTTCCATGTCTTCCTTTCAACTGATCTGCTGCTGGCCCCAAACACCTAGGTAATATTCAAAAGTTGGTGGTACAAATGTTTTATACGCGGTCTTCTTTACAGATGAAGTACATCTTCCCAAAATTCTTCCAATAAACCGAAGTCTGCAGTTCGCCTTACTCACAACTGTCCTTACATGTTCGTTCCACTTCATATCGCTCTGCAATGTTACGCCTACGTATTTGAACGACGCGACTGCATCAAGAAGCTCACTACTAATGCTGTAGTCGAACATTATGTTCAAATATTCAAATGTTTGTAATCCTTTGGGATCAAACTACGTTGGTCATTAGTCCATAGTATTACAAACTAATTAAACTAACTTAAATTAACCTAAGGGCAACACACACATCCATGTCCGAGGGAGGATTCGAATCTCCGACGCGGGAGGCCGCGCGAACCATGATGTGGCGCTCCAGACCGCTCGGCTACTCCCACGCGGCGAACATTATGCGATTCAAATGTTCAAATGTTTGTTAAGCTTCAGGGACTTAACTGCGGGGTCATCAGTCCCAAAACTTACTAACTACTTATGAACTACCTTATACTACAGATGGCACAAACATCCATACCCGAGGGGGGATTCGAAACCCCGCGGCCGTTATGCAATTGTTTTTCCTACTCATTCGCATCACCTTACATTTTTCTACATTGACAGATAGCTGTCACTCTTCGCACCAACCAGAAATATTGTCTAAGTCATCCTCTATGGTATAACAGTTAATTAAAGACGACACCCTCCCATACACCACAGCATTATCATGTGTAGCGTGTTGCTGGAGTTCACTGTTTCAAAACAAATTATTTGGTAATAATAATAGCGAAATCAATTGCAGGTGTCGAGAAGACATGAAAACAAAAAAACTGTTTACTTACATTTAATATTGTATTTGGATAAAATATTGTATTTGGATACAATATTAAATGTAAGTAAACAGTGTTTTTCTTTTCATTTCATCTCGCCACCTGCAATTGATTTCGCTATCATTAATACCAGATAATTTGTTTTCAAACATCGAACTCCACCAACACGTTACACATGTAATATTTTGAATGTTTTGAGCACCTGATGATGGGCACAACCCCGGAACCGGTCGCGTATCAATAAATATTACGATCTTTAATGTGACTGGTATCAGATTTTATTCTCAATCTTGAATTGTATATATTTAATGTGTCTTTGGAGTGGATCAAAACATGCAAAATACGGACGCATTTCGGAGCTTTCGTGGCGCGATAAATTGTAGTAGCTATTAGAAATATAATCCGGAAATCTGTCATTTCGATTTGCAAGCTATGTCGAGAAGTGAGACAATAATGTTACAAGTAACAAGTGTTAATTTACGCTGCGTAGTTATACTTCAACAATTCATTAACTTGGAAAATTCGGTTCTCCTTGTGCGTCCTATATTGGAGTATTGCTGCACATTGTGGGATCCACTCCTGGTGGGACTGACGGACGATTTACAGAAAAATTCAGAGACGAGCAGCTCGTTTTGTATTATCGCGATATAGGATAGAGTCACGGAAATGATGTACCACTTGGGTTGGAAATCATTAAAGGAACGGCATTATTTGTCACGGCGAAATCTATTTGTGAAATTTCTTTCACCACCTTTCTCTTCTGAATGCGGACATAATTGTTAACACCCACCTACATAAGGAGAAATGATCATTATAAAATAAGAGAACTCCATTCGAAAACAAAAAGATTCAGGTGTTCCTTTTTCCCGCCAGCTATTAGAGAATATATCTATAGAGAAATATCATAAAATTGGTTCAATTAACCCTCTGCCATGCACGTCAATGTGACTTGCAGAGTATCGATGGCGTAGATGTAAAAAATATAATCCGGGAATCTGTCATTCATTTTGCAAGGAATGCCAAGAACTGAGACAATAATGCTAGAATAACAAGAGTTGATTTACGATAGTTAGTTATATTTTAACAATTAATTTTCTTCGAATATTCAGTTCTTAATGATAATTGCAAAAGCTTAAACATTGGTTCGTAGTATAACTACTGAACAAAAACTTTGAACGTTCCGATTGCAGTAATTTAACTAGTTCAGCCGAGTATGTTTAGTTTGGTTTCGTACTTCAAAATTACAGGCCTCTATATACCGACTGGTTATTTTCTCGTGCAAAAAACCGTGTACCTCTTAACACGCTGCGGTGGAGTGACCGAGCGCTCTAAGGCGCATTGCTGCGGAACACGCGGTTGCTTGCCGTCGTAGGTTCAAGTCCTTCCTCGGACATAAGTGTGTGTCTTGTCCTTAGCGCAAGTTAATTTAAGTAGTTTCTAAGCCTAGGGACCGATGATCAAAGTACCTTAGATTTATAACAGTTGAACATTTTGAAGATATAAATACATAATTTGTCCATGTGTAAACTATTCAGGAACTGTGAATATTGTTGTTGTTGTGGTCTTCAGTCCGGAGACTGGTTTGGTGCAGTCTCCACCCAACTCCATCCTGAGCAAGCCTCTTCAACTCCACATAAGAACGGCAACGTACATCTGTTTGAATCTGCTTACTGTATCCATATCTTGGTCTTCCTCTGCGGTTTTTACCCCACACACTTCCCTCCAATGCTAAATTCACAGTTCCTTGATTTCTAAGAATGTGCCCTACCAATCTGTTTCTTCTTTAATCAAGGTATGCTAACAATTCCTTTTCTCCCCAATTCTGTTCAGTATCTCCTCATTAGCTACGCGATCCACCCACCTAATCTTCAGCATTCTTCTGCAGCACCACTTTTCAAAAGCCTCTATCCTGTTCGTGTCTGAATTGTTTATCGTACAAGTATCACTTCCTTACAAGTCAACAGTCCACACAAATGCCTTCAGAAAGGACTTCCTTACACTTAAATTAATATTCGATGTTAGCAAATTTTTCTTTTTCAAAAACGCGTTTTTCCCATTGCCATTCTGCGTGTTATATCCTCTGTACCGTCACCGTCATATGTGTTTTTACTTCTCAAGTAACAATACTCATCTGCCAACTTTATTGTTTCGTTACCTAATCTTATTCCTTCAGCATCGCCTCATTTTCTTAGACTGTATTCCATTACACTTGTTTTGCTTTTGATAATGTTCATTTTGTACGCTCCTTTCAACAAACTGCCCATTCCGCTCAACTGCTCTTCTATTAGCACTCACCTTCTTGAAGATATACAGTTTGATACCCAACATTAGCTAAAAAAATCATCATCATACGAGCATGCAAAGCATAGATGCAAGGAAAGCTAAAAAGTGCGTTTACAAGGTGATGTAGTAGAAAATTCATTACCACGTTTGGTGACTAGTAAATATGAAAATAACAGCAACGTTTCAATCTGTATCCTGCCACTCATTTGTTACTCCCAACTGGCTACTTATAATGCTAGCATCGCTTAAGCTGCATTTATCCCCTAAAGAGTTTCGCGACTGTCTGTGTTAGACTCTCTCTCTACTACCCATAAGCGTTCAGGGTAGCTCGCTTAATCCATACTACCTCTCGCCTTACTACCGCGAAAAAACTCGAGTTTTCACACTCCAAAATTGCAATACTGTCCCTTAACTGCCATCCAAAGCATTTCTAAACACAGTATATCCTGTGGAAAACATATAGGCTGTATACTTGTAGCTATTAAGTAAACTTTACATTAATTAAGGGGTTTCAGAAGCCTAGCTACGAAGTCAGGGCAAATATCTCAGCTCGTCAGGTACTAGCGATAGAATAATTAGATTAACTAATATTGCCTGCGGACGAAATTCGACCAGTTGCGCTTACACAGTAACGAAACTCAATTTTTTTAACATTAATTCGAATTTTATGGAATCACTTTCACTGCACATTTAAATGTAGCGTTCCACAAAACAATTTCATCATCATTATCATGAATATCAATTTTCCTATTACATCCTCTGCGCAAATATCGTCTTTCACTCCGATCCGTTAGCGTTCTCCTTTTTGGCACAGCCTGAAACAAATAATATTTCCATGTAATGAGGAAATTAGGAAGTCGCACCTCTTCGAAATGAAGTAATTAAAAATTAGGATCTTATTTGAACACTCTGGTAGCATCATCAGATGACCAAAAAATTATTCATAGCAACACCAAGCAATAACGTTACTCTATTACCTCTAAAGTTTCATTTCTACAACTGACGACATGGTCTGCATGGTATTACCACCCTTTCTACCCCTAGATGGCTGTCGCTATAGAACAGTACCTTTCGTGGCGTACTGTCGTCTCATACCCTCTTTATAAATCAAAACTTCTACCTCATTTAACCACTTTTAACCGCTGCGTTTTGTACACAACTATGTCGAAGCCACTTTCGAATTATATAAGTTTCATTGGCCTTCTTATATAATTAATATTAAAAATCGGTAGTTCCGTTTCCGCGTTCGCGTATATAATGATTACGCAGTGGTTTTATTACTTTAACTTATGGTAGCAGAAATAAAAAATTATAAATACGTCACCCATGATGACTGTTGACATTTGAGGTAGCCTCAGATGGCGCGGTGCATCAAAATCCATCAGGAGGATTTGTTCATCAATACAGCTTCAAATTTTCATTTACACGATATTTTATTTAGGAAAGGAGTGTACTGTTTTTATTTCACTCATAACTGATCGCTGTTATGAACTGATATTGCTGGCCGCAGTGGCCGAGCGGTCTGCGGCGCGCCAGTCACAGTCTGCACGGCCGCTACGGTCGGGGATTCGAATCCCCCCTCGTGTATGGATGTTTGTGTCGTCTTTAGTATAAGGTTTATTCATAAGTAGTTTGTAAGTTTATGGACTGATGACCCCGCAATTAAGTCCCTGAAGCTTAAGAAACATTTGAACTGATATCGATGTTCATTATCCGTAGAAAATAATAAGGCTATTATTACGGAAATCTTCCTATGACGACTGAATCTCTCAACAAGACAAGCGAAACTGTCAGTTATCTGAGAAAAACATTCCTTTAGAATGACCGGTGGTCTCAGCTTCTCCGACAAATAGTAACACATAAAACACTACTAAAAAAACATCATGATGAGTGAGTCAACCAATCAAAAAGTTTTCAGTATTTTTTTCCATCGTATTTCGTTCCGTATTCTGTTTCATCAATATTTTATACCAAACGCTACAGCGTAAAAAAATATTTAAAAAAAAAAAATGAAAAGATAATATGTTGCGTATGGTTGTCTGCACTTCATTTATATCTTGTTAAAATTTCTGTGGTTATACCTTTATTCTATTTTTCACATACATAGGAAAAGTATGTCCAGTGACGAAGCCAACTCCCGAATATAAATTAAGTAAATTAGGTTTTATTCTGAGCGAAATAATTGCAGTTCCAAACAGATAGTCGCCACAAACTACAAATAAATAACGCTGTTCGTTTGTGCGTAGCCGACTTACGAACAGGGACCATTCCCGGCACGTTTTTGTAGATCGCTTATCATGTTAGAATTATAAGATTCGCAATTTTTCCAACGTCATGCTCCTTCTTTCTTGTCTCTTTTCAGCCTTCTTAGCAACTGAGACTTTTTATCTTAGCGTAAATAAGCTAAATTTCTTGGAAAAATGTCCTCACCGGTAATTCTTTAAGTTAAATGACGCAGAGTCCTCAAGTGCGCATTTCAGTTATTTAATGCATTCAATCGTTGATACGTAAATTATTTTGTAAAGAATTTGTTGAAGGTAGTAAAAAATAAATTACACATATTTCTTACCGTAAAGATGTAGTTTGCAAGCCTAGCAACCGTACATTAATTAGTGTTACAAAGGCATTACTGTCTAATTAACTGCGCAACAAAACGAATAATGAAACCTAAAATACTGGTACTAAGTTCTATTTAGATAAATGGTGTATATGAATTTGTGGTAAAATGTTTCCGTCACATGACAGACCGCATATTAATTATTTTGGTTAAACATAGAGGAAAATTTTTTCGCACTGAAGTAGTGTACAAACCGTAATTATTAAGCTAACATTTTCATTGGTTTGCGTTACTTTTTACATAATATTGCTAAATTCTGAAAAGGAATCCATCTTTATAGTTAGAGTACAGGGTATGGCCGTAATTTACTCACTGCACTCAATTCATTCTGCGCGCGGTGGAGAAAGAACGACGTAACCATCTTTGAAAGTGGAAGGCCTAAATCAGGTGAGAAAATTATTCGTTTCCTGCGCATTACCTTTCGCTGTGACTGTGTGATGTAGCATGACGCTACCACTTCCCTAACTGCTAGAAAGAGCCTGTGGCCTCTCTCTAAGAAAATCGTAGTTACGTAGTATAAGAACAGGCGATGAGACTGCAAAATGTGGAATATCGATCTAATTTTTAATTTTTTTTAAGAGAAGCACTATTTTATAAGAAAGACGTGTAAATTTACGTGAGGGTAGTTCATGGGAACCGTTTTTACTAGAATATCACAAGAAAATATGATAAATCACATGCGCTGGCGGATATGAGATGCCAAGAAACGCATTGGAATTGTGCAAACGGGAATATAAGAAAATAACTGGAAATAAATTACTGTTTAGTGAAGCGTGAAAATTATTTGTTCCACGATTTAGGAAAGAGTTTAAGTTCTTTATATGTCTCGTACATCGGTCGAAAACATTTGGACTACGTAAGAACCGGCCGCGGTGGCCGAGGGGATCAAGGCGCTCCAGTCACGGTCTGCACGGCCACTACGGTCGGGGGTTCGAATCCCCCCTCGGGCATGGATATTTGTGCCGTCTTTAGGATTAGCTAGTTCATAAGTAGTTTGTAAGTTTAGGGACTGATGACCCCGTAGTTAAGTCCCATAGACTCTACAAACATTTGAACATATTTGACTACGTAAGCAGTAGCTTATGTTTAAATTACTGTAAATCGTTTTAATCCTTTATCATACCTTGTAGTCAAAGTAACAACAGGAAATAACAGATCATCTTGGGTGTTAAACACAACTGCACGTGGATATAAAAATACTCTTAAGGAAAAATAATATTTTCTCAGAAGCACTTTCTTTATTCGAAGTTTAACCAAAGTGGAAGAACTACGTAGAAAACCGACATTACGTGACGCAGTACATTGAAATTGTACTCACAAGGAAACCATATGAGTTTAACAGCATGCGCACTTTACTAAATAATTGGTTAGACGTCCTGTGAAGCTAATGCAACGCATAACACTTATGAGCTCATGAAAGAGGCCACCATTGATTGTGAATTACTATATGTACAGTATAAAACTATATGAAAAAGTATGAGTCGATGAATATAGCAAGAAATTTGGGAACTGTTTTCTTAACGCATTGACTTTTCCCAATAAATTATAGTATAGTAACATTTTTCCCTAATTTGCATGGTCCTCTAACTTTCTCACATCTTAATCTCACAATTAGAACATAAGAAATATATTTATGTGCAGAAGCTACCTGTTTAAAAAAACACATACTAATCAAACAGTTGAAAGAACTGCACACCATCACCAAGTTATCATCATATACACACTACTACATCTTACGTTTGGCTGAGACGTATTGTTTCAGAATTCATAGGAGGAATAGTCAGTATTCAGGTGTACCTCAGAAAGGACTATTCAAAGCAAAAAAAGTCATCTGAACATGGACTCTAAAACACATACTCCTAGAGCTATTAGTACCTGGTCGTCTTCGATACTATGAACAAATCCCTTCTACTGCAATCGGAACTACGGAAGTACGGAATAAAACAAGGAAGTACACAAGGACAGCTGTTCTTCTTCGCTACCGCGAAACGCATCTCTTCTATGAACAAGTGCTCTACCTCTTAAGGGTGAGAATTTTAGGGCCTAAATTCCCTAAGTTTTTTGCTTGGAATGATCGTTTCTATTGTACCTTACTCCTGGCACACTACACAATTCTTCGCAGTCCCTCAGGCTATGGCGAAGATCATGGCTGTAAACGAAGATTTCGGAACCAGAAATCCTCTCTCAAATACCTCCATTTGGGATTCCTTTTGACCCTGGGCCGGCCGCGGTGGCGGAGAGGACTGAGGCGCTTCAGTCACGGTCTGCACGGCCACTACGGTCGGGGGTTGGAATCCCCCTCGGGCATGGATATTTGTGCCGTCCTTAGTCTTAACTAGTTCATAAGTAGTTTGTAAGCTTAGGGACTGATGACCCCATAGTTAAGTCCCATAAGTTCTACAAACTTTTGAACATTTTTTTGCCCCTGGACTGGCTTTCCTGATTTTTAGCGCATATGATTTTGATTCTATAATGGATACGATCTCGAACAGCTCGCTCCAAGCCGCTGGGCAGAGAATGAAAGGTTTTAAAAACCTGAAACAATTGTAGAGAAATTCATCGATTTTCCGCTCTTACACTAATTTACGAATAAAGAAATGCACTTGGCAGTTCATAATTCTCCTAGTAACATATATTATCAGAAATAAGTTTGAAATACTTTAATCCTTCCGCACTGACTAAGGTCTCCTTTGACTGTAAAAAATAATTTCTAGAACTAGAAGTCCTTCCAACATGTTCACAAGCGAGACCCTCCCTGCTCCACAATCAGATTTCAAACAGCTGCCAGTAGTAAAATTGATTCCTTTCATTCCATGCTGACACCTCGTACAGCTATGGATTGTAATTTTGCTGAAAGGGCGCACTCAAGGTTTCAAAAATGCTTTTTAATTATTTATGAAGTGTTTTGCCCTTTTGGGGAATCGTCAGCTCTCATTAAAGAAATGTGGTGGACCATCATCAGGCAAAGCTGCATTTTACGTTTTAATTGACTGCAGTTTTGACTGACCACATCTTTTTAATATCATCTGATGATGCCCTATTCGGGCGAAATACGTCATAAATAATAAAAGGCGTTTTTGCAGCCGTGGAGGGCATTCTTTGAACAGCTACCACTAGTAAAAATAATGGAAATGATGTTATTGGAGAAAAGTAGATTGATTAAGTAGACTTAATCTTGGCTGGAGGTAGAGAATGAAAATAATTCATTGAAAACCACATGAAGACCCCTAGAATTTCGGTTAGAGAATCTGAAAAAAATTACACCAAAAAAAATGAAACTTGGAAGGGATCTACCGCTTCGTCTCTTTCTGATTACTTCTCAGATTTTCTGTCTGGTGCAAACAAGTCACACTGCCAGTCCACGGAGAGTCTTAAGAGAATTACATACTATACATTGCCCAGATATTAAGGTTAAGTTATAAGACTATCTCGAGTCCCGTGTTCATTATCTGAAAGCTCCAGAGGAACCACATCCTTATAATAGAAACGAAAAAAACCCGCCATCGCTTCGTTGTGTCTTATTCTGATATGAAATGAATGTGGAAAATAAATGAAAGAATCCTGCAAACATAGTCAGACGGAGTAAAACTATCAATCAAATCAATCCCCTGTTCCTGTGATTATATAGTATAAAAGTAATGTTAGAAAAAAGTATTGTCTCTTAATATCGTTATTTAATGTACAGCTAGTAAATTGACAAAATTTGTTGTTTGGGGGATTCGGCCTCGCGCATCGGAGCATAGCGCCTCAATACGCTCGGCCGCTCCGCCGTGGCGGAAAAAAGTCGCAGGAGAAGAAACTGCAATTATTTAAAATTGAGTGGACTAATCGATAAAAGATATCCACGAAGACTGAATATGATGAAGTATGTGCGCATATTTTAACTTATTTTCGAAGTAGAGGAGTGCGGAAGCTAAAAATAATAAGGTAAAGTCAATATTGTAATACTTAACGTTGACGGAGTTAATGATTTTAGAGAACGCAATGAAAAATGAAAACGCGTTGTAAAGAACCGAAAGCCTGCTGCAAATTAAGCGAATAATTATTGACTTATAAGGCAAAATTATCAGTTGCTATTATTATCAACAGGAACAAATAATACAAGGAAACCCGTTTAAAGCCCCTTCGCCTAATGGTGGTGGGTACGTTGAGATAAGACGGCGGCTCCACTTGGCTGATCAACAGATGAGATTTCATCAAGATTTCACCAAACTGCGACCGTTATCGGTCCCTAGACTCACAAACTACTTAAACTAACTTACGCTAAGGACAACGCGCACACACACACACACACACACACACACACACACACACACACACACACCGATGACAAAGAGAGGACTCTCGAACCTCCGGTGGGAGCAGCCGCCCAGTCGTAGCATGATGCCTTAGACCACACAGATATTCCCACCTGCTAAGATTTCATGATTTAAATCCATTTTTTGTTCTAGTGTTGATCATCATAAGACTGCAAAACTTTAACGTCACTTTCTAGATTACGTATACAATAGACAAGTTCGTTTTAAGCAAAATACACTATTTACTTTTATTTTTGTTAAATTAAAGTTAATTGAGTAGCGTTGTTCTTACTTTCCACTCAGTTCCCAATATAACTAAGGTAATATTTCGTACACATTCTTTAAGTCTCCTGTTCTTTCAATTTGTCGTCAGATGTTCACACACTTCGTAAATTCTGAAATAAAATAATATAAAACTATTGGCACTGTTTAGAACTGTTACATCTAAGGCACTATCCATGGCAAAATATTTACGGCGGGCTTGCAAATGTGTACAATTCAATCGTAATTGGTGTTTTTTTACGAGACGCTTATATGAGAAAACTAAGTGGTTTAACTGATTACTGTTTAGAAAATTTCAAATAATCGTCTACCGTAATTTAACATAGCTAACTACATAGTAAGAAGAGTCAAATCTTTCTAAAACAGCCAGTTCCTACTCGGCGCAACAGAAAGCTGTTGAACTACTTTAGAGTAACGTTTAATTTTTATGATGTGGTTGGAGCTTTTATTCGTGAAGTACAAATATTTTAATTGGTGCATTGCTTTAGTACAACTCGCTCCTCTAGGACCGAGGACCGACATTGTGAAATCGGGGATAAAAAGATTACTCGGCCCGCAGAATTTAAAGTCCATGAACAGAGCATAGCGCATTCCCAAGCTCATAAGTGCGAGTGTTGCCAAATACAGCGGTCTTGGCAGCTTCAACTTCGTGTTAACATCGTCAAATAGAAGCAATATAATAGTTAGGATACGGTATATGTCGAGATTTATAGCAGCGTAACTGACGTATCATTTATATTGGAAAACGTTATTCGAGCACGTAGCAGTGGTTGAGGTATAAGAACTCCACGTGGGTAGATTTACTACAGCGAACCGCTACTGACAGACGTTAAGTTGGCTGAGTGGATATCGGGCGCAGTGGCTGCCAACGAACAACCCAGAACGAACTTCAACAAACGACTGCAAAACTTCGATTGTCATCTTTTAGACCTGCGCAGGTAGTATGTTTTAACATTAATTCGCTACGAATTGTGTAATTGAAGGATTTTCTATAGTCCACATTCTTAAACATATTCCATTTCGTAATAGCCTAATCCTTAAACAACGAGACAAATTATAGCCAGAGTAAAAATGTTGAAAATGGATGCATGTATTTGTAATTACTTCGACTGTCACATGCTGAATCTATAGTGTTAAGCTATGATAAATGTATTAGCAGATAGGCATAGTTTTCTAACTCCTTTCGCGCAGTTTACACGAGTGAGTGACTGTGCCTACTTCCATTATCCGTTGTTCCAGTTTAATATTCGTTCTTCAACTTCCTATTCGACCGTTATTCTAACGAGAAAGGACAGGTAGCTCATTGATAGAGTGTCGGCCTTCCTGGTTAAGTGGTGTGTATTGAATCGGTTGCCACCAAGCCATTACGTTTTTATTTATTTCTTTTTTTTATTTTATTGCGGTGCAAATGTTTCTTGCTTTAGTTACTTTTTTGTTATTAAATTATATTGGTTTTACTTTTTTCAGTATCCTATTTAGTTAATAAGTAATTACAGTTTGTAAATTTGATAATTAAAAATAATTTTCCTTAGGAGGTAATATTTATTTCACCTCCCATAACAAGAAATAATAATAAATAAATAAAATAAAATTAAAAATAAACATCTGATCTCTCATAAATATAAAAATAATCTTCCTTAGAAGTTGGTATGGAAATGACTTCCCATTAAAATAAAAATAATGTAATGTACGCTACGTATATCTTCAGTATTTTGTCCACATGCCATTGGCATCAACAACAGCCTGAATCATTCGAGGCATAGAATCTACAAGACTGCGGAAAAAGGCTTCATCCATGGCAATTCTCTCCCATGAAGAATAAACTAAATCCCACAAGGCATCCGCAGTTCTGACCAATTATCTCCCACTGTCTTCTTGAGTTTAGCCCATACGTTCTCTATGGGATTCAGATGAGGTAACTTTGACGTCATGGCAGGCACTGAACAATATTCTCTCTCTTTTGGAACTAGCTCTGAATCCTTGTCCTGGTGTGCCATGGTAAATAGGACGTCCTTCGGGTACCAAAATTGAACTCCAGGAATGATTACATTTTCAAGGAAATGTTCATAGCATGCTGAATTGAACTTGTATTTGATTCTTTCTAAGCTTCCTGCACCCATATAAGACATCCAACCCCAACATTTCGCACTTACGTGCCCGCTTCTAGCGCTTGTAGCCACGAAGCCGGCTTCATATCGTTTCCTATCTGTGCGGTGAACAAGGGCAGAACCTCTCCTTGTGGACTCAATTAAGCACTCATCGGTGAAAATGACTTTCCTCCAATCGACATTTTACAGGAACTCACAGTTATCAGTCTCTCTACGGCTTGATCGTCAGATAATGGTTCTTTTATGAGAGCACGACGGGACCTGATTTCATAGTCGCTTAGTTGACTGAGAGCAGTTTTCAACGAGTCAGAGAAATGTGAAGCTCTCCATAGTACCCAGATGTTTGAGAAAGGAGCAGTCTGGGCCGCTCTGACCAATTCATCATCTTCTCTTCGAGTAGAGACTCACGGTCTTCCAGGTATTTGACGCCTTCTTACCTCACAATTATCTCTGATTCGTCTGATCCATCTCCTTGCTGTGGAAGCATCACCATAACGACGTCCTGCTTCAGATGCACTAACACCACTTTCAAAGAGAGCAGTTATGCGCTCACGAACGTACATAGTTGCCATTTTGAAGTAGACCTATGGCGTATGCTAGTCAGCTGAAAACGACAGAGACACCAAGTGGCGTTCGAAGTAATTACAAACAAAATATATCCATTTTCCATATTATTACTATGAACATGTGTCTGTCTGATTAAAGATTAGAATATTATAAAACTGAAACTTCTAGAAACCTATAGAAACTGCACAATTTTTATTGAATTAATATTTAAAATATTACCTGCAAGAGGACTAAAAAATAAAAAATAATTTACTACTGTGGGATTTGAGGGCGCGTTCATAAACCGTCAGCCTATCCACTCACCATATGAAACTTATGTGAGAAGCGGTTCATTGTAGTAAATGTACCCATACGGAATCTTACACTATACTTTCCACCGTGCTCCAATAATCTTTTTCAAAATAAATGCAACGTGAGTCAACGTGCAATGAATCTCGACATCATCGTAACTATTGTACTGCTTCTATTTGACGATGTAAACAGCGAGCCGGCCGCGGTGGCCGAGCGGTATGCGGCGCGTCAGTCACGTTCTGCACGGCCATTACGGTCGGGGGTTCGAATCCCCCCTCGGGCATGGATATTTGTGCCGTCCTTAGTATTAGCTAGTTCATAAGTAGTTTGTAAGTTTAGGAAATGATGACCCCGTAGTTAAGTCCCATAAGCTCTACAAACGTTTTGTAAACAGCAAGCTGAAGCTCACAGACCGCTGGAGTTGGCAACACTCGAGCTTACGAGCTTGGGCATGCGCAATGCTCTGTTCTTGGACTTAAAAATTATTCGAGCCGGGTAATCTTATTGCCCCTCATTGTGCAAGACCACTGGGCGCGACCCGCGTGAAATTTCAAACTCGTTCCAATTTTGTTCTTGCGGAGACAGCGAGGGCCAACAGAGCTACCCGTGACATCTGTCGGCGGAGGGAGGAACTAACGCGGCGCGGATGTCCCCCTGGGAGAAGAAGCACTTCCCTTTTTCCCTGAGTCTTGCGGAACGCTTCCCGTTTCATACCGAGAAAGGAATAACATTTCTATAACAGAAAACCTCCCCATCGATTGAATATTATCGGGAACAGCGCCTTCTACTGCGAACATTTGACTAGGGTAGGCTACAGAGACACACTGCGCGTTGTCGGCGATTGTTACTCATTCAGCCGTTCTCAGGTTCGAGAAAGAGATTTTTTTCTCTAGGTCAATCGATAAAATTGTTGTGTGTGTGGAAAGCCATTACGGTTTCTTGCAATCTACAATACTAACACTCTGCCATAGCGAAATGGAAAATTAATTTGTTTTGTTTTGGCAGAAAGGAAATGAATTTTTTTCAACAGCCCGTACAATAATTTTTCCAAGAGATATTTCCTTGGTATTAATAGTGTAGGTAACAGATTTTACTCTGAGTGACATATAATAAATGTTCAGTGAAACAGGAATAAGTTTCTTGAAGTCGAGAAAATGCCTTGATTAGCTCGAATTGTAGACGTTTGCGTTTGACAAAATTAATTGTTCAACTGTTTGAAAACCAATTAATCTAGTCTTTTACGGAAAAAGGGTGCAGAGCAACATATTGTCGGCTTATACTGAAAACCTCGAATCTTAATAAATGAATCACAAACTTTTATTATTATTATCATGTTTCTCAACAAGTAGTACGTCGGTGAGACGTAACGAGCTCTGTGCTGCACTCTAGGGAGGGAAACAATTACTCGTCGATGTTGGCAAGCAACTGTTTTCGTGAGTAAACCATGAATAATTTTCTTGTGTTATAAGGTATTTGATATAAGTCGACGATATGTGGTCTTTAGCAGCAGACTACCAAAGTTCTAAATATTTAGAATAATTTCTTTCATATTACACATGATGCTGACACTATCGCGTAGTTGTCGCGGCGAGACAGGTGCCATAATGATTATTTAATTTTATTTATTTATTTATTGGTGTTGTAGACCAAGATCCTGAGAATGTTGACAGATGTATATGTATGTGTACATTTCTCCCCTTTACGTGCAGAATGTAATATGGAAGTGTCGATTTAACTGTGAATCTGAAACTCATATTTGTACTACCACACGACAATCCGTACTTGATTCCGTCTGTGCCGGTAGGAGTAGGAAAACGCAGAGCTAGTGTGCTCTTTGAAGCACTGAACGTCCGTCCATACAGTGTCGATACATTTTACTATTTGTACTGTTCTCATATTTCTGACATGTATTCTATGAATTTCGGTGCTTTGCTTATGAATAGCTGGGATAGTAAAGCAAAAGTGAACGAACTAATTGTACTTGAATAACCACAGTTTTTCGCTACGCGGACACACAAACGCAAAAATAATATTTTTTTAATGAAATTTTTAAATGTTTGTATAGGCCTGCCTAAGAGACTAAACTGCTACGGTCATCGGTCGCTAGACTAAGAAACTTCTTTAACATAAACCAATTTATGCTAAGGACAACACACATGCACCCATGCACGAGGGAGACCTCAGGAATCCTCGGCCGCGCAATATGTGACTTGGTGCCTTAGACCGCGCGGCCGCGCGAACAGCATCTTATTTTATTTTATTTTGACTTAGGAACACCGCAGCTGTTGTCCTAAATATACTCCAGTAAATAAATACTGCAACCAGTCAGACGTTTCCTTACAAAACCATTTATAGCGCCGTTATTCGACCTGAGTTCGTCTGTTCAAATGTTTGTATAGCTTATGGGACTTAACTACGGGGTCATCAGTCCCTAAACTTACAAACTACTTGTGAACTAGCTAATACTAAGGACTGCACAAATATCCATGCCCGAGGGGGGATTCGAACCCCCGACCGTGGTGGCCGTGCAGACCGTGACTGACGCGCCTCAGTCTCCTCGGCCACCGCGGCCGGCGAGTTCGTCTGTGTTTATCCCAGATACTATTTACATTTGATAAAATGTATCTTTAACCATCAGTCCTTCATTAAATCCTTAAAAATCGGCTAGTTTCGGCCGTGGATCATCGTCATAGATAAACTACACAAAAGTAAAGAATAAAAGTAATTAATGTACGCAATTTTAAAAAAAATAGTTGGAAGCAAAATAGAACAGGATAGGATAGAAAAGTGGAAGCGTCATGACTATTTAAAATAATAATTAAAAAAAATACTTACAAGGTATTAAAACAGAATAGTCAGATGCATTAAATTAAATAAATCTGACTTAAAACAGCAGGAGTCAATTTCACTACAAATTCAATGATCATACTGGATTATCCTATCAGTCAAACAATCATAAAAGACGAGACTGGAATGTGAAATATAAGGAGTGCACTGTGTTAATTGCATGAGTCTTTTATGTTTGTTTTCCTGATAGGATAAGCCAGTATGACCATTGTATTTTTAGTGACATTGACTCCTGCTGTTTTCAACCAGGTTTATTTCATTTAATTCATTTGACTGGTCTCGTAAGTATTTATGACATTATTTTAAGTAGTCATCATACTTCCACTTTTCCATCCTATTGTGTGCTATTTTGCTTCTCACTTTCTTTTTTATTGTGTACATTAATTACTTTTATTCTGTACTTTTGTGTAGTTTATCTATGATGATGGGTCATGATCCAAAGTAGTCGATTTTTAAGGATTTAAGAAACCTCTGATGGTTAAAGACGCATTTTATCAAATATATGACGGCTGCTAACTCTCACCTTACCAAAACATTGAAACTATTTACATTGGTGTCTTCAATTATAGGATTTATTATTTTTATTTTTTATTTTATCCAAGATGCCGATCAGTGAGGTACGCAGCTCATCTGCTACAGAGTTGCTCACTGACCAGCATGGAGCGTAACAAAATAAATCACATCTCCCTCCTGTAAAATGTTACAGGAGAGATTTCTACGGAGGCACCAATGTGAATAGTAGCTGGAATCAAAACATCCGTCTGATAATGGGCTCAGGACCGAAACGTTACAATAAACGATATCATAAAGAGCGTCTTCTAGCTTGTAGTATTTACTTACTACAGTAAGTAGGGTGTTCCTAAGAAAACGTATTCGCCCGAGTAAAATATGTGTATTCTGCTTTGGAGAGATCCACAAATAAACACAAAAAAAAGGGTTCAAATGTTTATGTAGCTTGTGGGACTGAACTACGGGGTCATCAGTCCCTAAGGTTACAAACTACTTATGAACTACCTAACACTAAGGACGGCACAAATATCCATGCCCGAGGGGGGATTCGAACCCCCGACCGTAGTGGCCGTGCAGACCGTGACTGGCGCGCCGCAGTCCCCTCGGCCACCGCGGCCTGCAAATAAACAAAAGAAAAAGAAAACCTTGCGAATGCGTGGAATGGTACGACTCCTCCAGCGACGGAACCATCGAAGGGTGGTACAGTTATATGCAGACACGTGGAGCGTGAATTTTAAACTGCGATCTCGCTAGGTAGTCGTGAGCACATTCCTTCACGGGCGCAAAGATTGCTGTTGCAGGCGGAGCACTTTTGGGTGTCCCAGTGACCAGGAATTTCGCCCCGGTCCGAACATTAATCAGAGGGAGAGACGAGCAGGAGCGAGGGGGAGGGGCAAGGCATCTCCCGCGGTCCTCGCATATCTCGGCCACGCGCTCCTCCACCAGGCGTGGCGGCCATCTCGATGGAGCGTCCCGCGTGGGACGCATTGCCCAAAAATGTCTCCATTATGCGCGCTAACCTCCCATATTCGTTTTATTTTTGATGGGCGGCCGTGTGCCGCTGGAACGGTGACATAATAATAAATAATGAGAGTTCACGGAATAACTCTAAGGATTTTGTAACCAGGCAGACGGACAAGTATGCCGCCCGACGAGTATCACGAATTCCTCGAGTGATTTACACGCGACGGGAACCGTTAACGCTAATGTGCGTCTTTTTTATGGATACCTCGGATGCCGTCTATTTCTTCCTGTTCCTCTTCCTTCCTACTGTGGAACTTTCAACAGCACTCCCATGTATAGTAGACGCCACAAACGAAGCATAAAATCACCTAACTGATCTACATTCCTTCATGAACGATTGACAGTGAGAAATAATAAAATTTCTCTTAATCCAAGTAACAGGAAGTAATCTGCATGTTTAGACGTCTTGCGATTGCAGCCTTACACCTATTCTTATCGATCTCGGTTTCTAATTTCCTGTTAGTTAATCTAACAATCGACTGTTCATATTTCCCCTTACTTAAGGCTTGCTTTCCAGTGTCATACGACATCGATATCAGCATGTGCAACTCTGCCACCAGCACATATTTGCCTGTAGCTCACTTGTAACGTTTTGAATTCAAAAGATAATTATTTTTAGCTATAGCAAAAAACCTAGAAAACTTTGATCAGTAACTGCCAAGATTGCCAATTTTTATTTCCCTTCTTCTTCTTTCATTTTTAATTAAGATAACTTGTTTCGGTCGGTTATACTACCATTTTCGCCTCTGTCGTCATATACTTCTCATCACTTTGAAAACTTAATAAAAATTAGCTAAGTCGCCAACACCTTCGTTGGAATTTCATAATGAATTCAAAATGTGTCCAACATTATACCGTTATACTGATGGGGCGGTTGAAGTGACGTCAAAACTTATAAAAACGTATCATGACTATATAATAAATAAATATTCGTATTTCTGCTACCATCACTTTATTTGTTAGTGTAGCACAATGCGTTTCCAACATGTTTTGTTAATTATCAGACGCTTTTTATATGTACAGAAACGCTATATAAAAAGCGCCCGATGATAAGCAAAACATGGTCGAAACGCGTCGTGCTATGTTAGACTAAACACTAACAAATAAAGTGATTGGAAGCAGAAATACGAATATTTATTTACTGTTTCATACAGTGACGGTTTCTGAATTTATCTATCATGACTACAATTGATCATGAGTATATTTTTCGACGTGACTTCAACCGAATAAGCATAGTGGCAAGATGGTGTTGGCGACGTACTTTATCCTTACTAAATTTTCTGTATGCTGAGAGTAGTATGTGAAGACAGATCCAATGAGGGCAGGATAACCTACCGAAACCGGTCATCTATATAAGAAAACTATAGTTAGTGATCTTGATTGTCTTATTGTGTAATAAGTCTCAAGATCAAATCTATGTAAACCTAATGGTGCAAACTGCTAAGATCACCGGTCCCTAGACTTAAATACTACTTAAAATAACTTACACTAAGGACAACACATACACACAGCGATGCCCGAGTGAGGACTGGAAACTCCGACGGAAGCGGTCGCGAAATCCGTGACATGGCGCCTTAGGCCGTGCGGAAATTTCCCACCTGGCTCTTAAGATCAGGTCGCTCCCATGTCAAAATAACAAACTTCTGCAAAACCTGAAAGCCTTGCCGAAATATGAGAACTGCTGATCCCTCCCCTCCTTACAGCGAGATATGCACTCGAAAAGAGATATGGACTACAATTGCCCCGAAATTAGTTCTGACCTCTACTGAGATTGTGGTGAAATTCAGCGGCTAAAATGGAGCGACTGAGCCAAGGAGTGCACGTATGTCTGCGCCGTATGGTCTGCACTCATTTGTGGTTTCCCTAAATCACCCCCAGGCGAATGCCGGGATGGTTCCTTTCGAAGGATCGGGTAATGTCCATTTACACACGGCTTCTTATTCCGACGAGAGGAACCACCAATTTGTGATGCCTGTAGTGTGCATATTACTGTACGCCGCATTTTAATTGAGTGTACTTTATATCACGCACAGAGGGTGGAGGCAAATCTTTGCAGTGATTTGCCTTCATCGTCACAAGCGACTGTGAGAAATGTGTTGTGATTTGTCTCAGCTAAGCCCTAATCACTTGGGCTGGAGGTTTAAACGTGTCTCAGAGTGGCTGGCTCAACCTTTTTATCCCTGTGGTCAGCCAGCTATGGTCATCTGCTTATTTGCTTTTATTACCACTCCAACGTTTCCCATAGAGGAATATTCTTTCACTTTCGCCAGCTGCATTCCCTTTTTGTGTTTTTTTCTTGGGCTGTACTTATATTTGCTGGATTTCTTTTCATTTATTTTCGTAGCTCGTCTTACCTCCGTTTTTGTTCACATGCCTCACCTTTAAATTTACTCGGGTGCTGAAGACCTAGCCGTCGTACGCCAAAAAACCCTTACCCATCCATCCATCATACGTCGAAAGGGTACAGCCGATTTTTTTCCCCATCCTTGCCTCAACAAACCGTGCGTGTACTCCGTCCCTAATGAGCACGCATTTTGCATTCAGTATAACGCATTTTGAATACTGTCAGCGTATTTTAGACTCTGCGCTTCTGACACGATAAATAAATAAATCTACGAATGTCTCAAGTCTTCAGCGCGGGGGCTTCCATGCCCAGTGTCGGTATGAATGAAATCCTTTCCGCAATTGGTCACGTCCTTTTGAAACTAAATCGACAATCTCAGGTGATGTTTCGGTAGCCTCTACGGCGGTAATCTTCAGGGTAAACTGTATTCGCCTATTACGGTGCTGTTAGTGGGGAGATTGCTGCAGAGCCGGCTGCACCACTTCGCAGCTTTCATTAAACACTCTGCTCGGGCAAACACCAGCTATTATCTTTGACAGGTATTCTATTGTCACAGCGTGTCAACTCCATCTCCCGTCCCGACACGAGGAACAGGTCGAAAGGCGGGGGGAGCGGAGGTTCAGAATAAGAGCGTTGTGCGGTCTCACAATGGGCTCTGAGGTCAACTTGTAAATCTGTAGTTACACGCTCAAGTTATTTATTGGTAACTGAACATTACAATAACAATAGAGGTTGTTATTACTGTATCAGCAGCAATAAATGTCCCCATTGTTGTCCTCTTTATTGTATTCAGTGTCTAAAATTTATACTCGCATTTATCGTCGTTATAATATCCGAGGTGTAGGAAGTCGGGAGTAACGCCGGCTCACGATTGCTGCATTCGTGAAATGCAAGCCGACCACCGTCTGCTTCCATTCACGGCTGAGTTAGTAACACCGAGGACCTAATAGAGACTCAATACTTTCTTATCCAGTGGAATGCCGCCCAATAAATTACGAACGGGCGAACGCGGTGGAAGTCAAAACATCCGTGGTGGCCGCGACCCCTGAGTGGGGGCCGTATACATCTCTGGGGGGAGGAAGATAATGCGCCGTGGATGCGTATTTCACACAGGAAGTGGCTTTGACATTACAAACAGGTAAACGTTCCCTTTAAATCTCTTTGCCCATAAATACCGGTAACGGAAACACTCGGTGCAAGGCTGTCTCGTGCGCCATTAACCTTTGGAGTTCTCTCAGTCACAAGGGAAAAAAAATTGGGAAAAAAAAGGAGGGAGGGGGGGAGGGGGAACGAAATCCCAAAAGATCAGAAATAGCATTCAGATAATTTTCCATCAAAAACATTACTCCCGGAGAACGGACTTGGACATTAAAGTGCTGCGCAACAAATGGAAATGGGAAGATGTGGTTTGTCGTTCCCGTACTGACCTCGCGTTAAAAACTTGAAGCACTTTTTTATTTATTATTAAAAAACATCAGTGTTCAGTACATCCGTCCAGTGCAATGTGTAAGTGGTTACTCTAGCACAGTGCTATTTAACCTTTTTTAGACCACTTCAATTCTTGCTTTTTTATTTTTTATTTTATTTTATTTATTTTTTGTATATTATTTTATTTTAATGGGTCTCCTGCCATCCCTTCAATCCGTCCTATCCCACAACATATGTAAAATAACAAGATAGAATATTCTGAGAAACTGAAATACTCCTATATGGGAAACGTAACAGAACAACAATCGAATTGTACAAATGGAGAAACTTCGACTCACACAAAGGAAAATAACCCAAATCCTTTAAGTACTATAATGTGAAACAAATTTATTTTCATCACTGGAATCATAAGTGAAAAACCTGTGTCGTGAACACACAGTATGCTTGACCGACCACGTAGCAAGAAATTAATAATCTAAAGTGAAACTTCTTTTTCTGCTGCTGCTGCTGCAAATCCACTAATGGGTTTTTGCGATCACATCTGCCCAGTCTTCTCTTTCAGCACGGATCGAGTCCCCGACATTTGTTATTCCTGTCCACTGCCTGATGTTGCGGGGCCATGACATCCTCCTCCTGCCAATTCCCCGTTTGCCTTCAGTCTTTACCTCGATTATCAGTTTAAGAAGATGATACCTTTTATTTCGTATCAAATGACCTAAATAAGCTGTTTTCTTACGTTTTATTGTGGTTAACAGTTATCTCCCTCTTTTAACTATTCTCAAGACCGCTTCATTTGTTTTCCTTGCTGTCCATGGAATTTTAAGTATCCTTCGCTATGACTACATCTCGAATGCTTCCAATTTATTCATGATGCTCACTTTCAACATTCAACTTCTGGTTCGCGTACCACAGTTTGGGAACCACTGCTCTGTCATTTACTTAATCATTCATACCGAGCGAGGTAGCGCAGTGGTAATACACTGGACTCGCATTCGGGAGGACGGTGGTTCAAATCCACCTGCGGCCATCCAGGTACAGATTTTCCGTAATTTCCCTAAATTACTCCAGGCATGCGCCGTGATAAATCATTTGACAGGGCATTTATGAACCGCTAAGGTATATTATCCAGTCTTCTACGCGTAAGACAAGGTCACGGTCCTCCGTTTCCTCGTCGTATTGCAGTTATTCAACAAAAGCGAACGCAGTGTAACTAGAAGACTCGCCAGACATTGTCGCTCCAGTTACGTTTGTTCCGATCCAAATAGCGCGTCACGGTACGCGACTCCAAGAGGGAAACAGGCGTGACGTGCAGTATTCGAGAACTGCCTGGACGCGTAAGCAGTGAGCTCCGCGGTAGTACTTTGCACGCTTGTAATTTAGTGACGGAAAAATCTGTGCTTTGTGGCTCTCATTTGAAAACAAAAGATATAACTAACAAGTTATCAGAGCTTTAGAAATGGAAACCATTTATAGTGCGACACTATAAGGAAAAAAGCTGTGACATTTCTCTGACTAAACAGATGTATTTACAAAGAGAAGTAGTTGAGATACTAGACATTTTACAGATAACAACATCAGTCTGAATATAACATTGAAAGTGGTTGTACAGGGAGGTCAAGTAGTAATGTGTTTCTTTATTAGTTACTTCTTAATAAGGTTCATTTGTTCATCTCCTAGCAAAGTGCAATTAGACTTCGTTTTCCATTTGATGCAACCCTAGCTGTAAAGGAAACCAATGGGAGAAGTTTATTAGTACTCATTTTTTGTACATTCTTATTCTGTAATGACGGTTGGATACTGCAGATATTGTGACAACTTATCTGACTGTTTTCGTTAGGTATCGACTTTCCTTGGAGTCGAAACAGCGAACAACGAAACCTGCGTCCGAGTTCTGACGAGACTAATCAGGGAAGGTGAAATATCGCATCACATTTAAACGGGTACTCGACTGAAAACCCATAAAAATGATAAACCATTAATTTCTACATCTCCATACATACTCCGCAATCCACCAAAAGGTGCGTGGCGGAGGGTACTCAGTACCACCACTAGATACTTGCTTTCCTGTTCCACCTCCATGTAGAACGAGAGAAGAAGAAATACTTGTATGCAACCGTACGAGCTCTGATCTTATCTTCTGTGTAATCTGTGAGTCTTGTCGAAAGCGTTTACAAAATTCGATAAATGACCTGATAGTGGTGGATAGAATCAGATTTCTGATGTGTAATCTGGTATTGTCTCCTTTTCAGTTCCTTAAAAAATAACCCAAAGAAGAGCAATTATTACAACCAGACTAACTGAACTATGTACATAACTCACCTCTTGGCGTCCATAAATTCTACGGCTACATGTTAATCAAATGTTCAAATGTTTGTAAAGTCTATGGGACTTAACTACGGGGTCATCAGTCCCTAAACTTACAAACTACTTATGAACTAGCTAATCCTAAGGACGGCACAAATATCCATGCCCGAGGGGGGATTCGAACCCCCGACCGTAGTGGCCGTGCAGACCGTGACTGGTACATGTTAATATTAACACAAAATGATACTACAGTTCATGGATTATTTAACAGCATGGCACCCACAATCTGATAATATAGTTTTTTTTTCTTTTTTTTTTTTTTTTTTTAATCTAGTATCAACATTTTTCTAATCCGTGATAAGATCGCTAGTTATCAGTGTATAAATAATTATTGAAACTGTTTCTATGGATGAATTAAAACGCATGTGTTCGAAAGTAATCTGATGTATCAGATTTCAAGAGAAATTGTGTCCCACGTAACAAACTAAATAAAGTCCAAAACAAGTTGGAACAAAACAACGAAAAAACATTCGTATATAGATGGTGTCTGGTTTTTTTTTTTTTTTTTTTTTTTTTAATGTTCGAAAGAACAGACCCATTAATCCGCGAGCACTTGTCTAAGAGCATATTGGTCAAGACAAATATGAGTATTTTCTTGTTTAAAAAAAAAAAAAAAAAAAAAAAAAAAAAAAAAAAAAAAAAACTATTTATTTTCATACATCAGATACATTTCAAATGGCTCTTTGAGTGTGAGCTAAATGCTATACAGGCGATCGATCACCTAACATTTAAAGGCGTGAATTCTCACCGGTTAAGGCTACCGCCGAAGATGGAGACACGGGTTCGAATCTCGGCCCGGGACAAGTTATGGCTTGCAGCGATTGATTTACCTCAGTTCCATAGGGCAGCTGGAGTCATTCACTTTCCTGTCTATTCCATCTTCCTTCCTCTTATTAAAATTGCAAAAACAAAATTAATTTCAGAGGAAAAAAATAACATATGAATATAAGGAGGAATTACTGTGAAATGTAACATGAACGGCGAAGAAGATCTAGGACACTATTCGCGTAAACTAAGAGTCAGATAAGGTAAAGACGAGTAGTACGCCGAGGCAGTGGTGCCACTTCTTCGAGTGAGGCGAATGCACATTACGAGCTGTATGCAAGTTGGCTCCCTCTAGAATAGGGTTCAGCAGGTCTCATTTCGAATGCATGCTGTCGCAACGTCTGACTTTCCCTTATAACTAGCGCAAAGCTACACACCTCTAACTACTCTATTAAAACGCCGTAGATGAAGACCTCATCAGTAATGACGGTAAATTCACGACTCTGTGCAGGCTGCCGTCAAACTGAATTTATTAGGGTCGAGTGATGCATATGTTTCCATCAACTAGACATTTGAAGAAGGCTTTGATCAAGTTTTCATTGCAGATTGATATTTCTGGTGTTAGAGCGTGTTTGCGTTTTTTTTCCGATTGTTTTTCTTAACTGCGGGCTCAGAGATTAAGAGCCCAGACTGGTTCTTGGGAACTATTTGGCCAACGTCGCTGCTCCCCCCTCCCCCTTCACACACCTCCACCAAAGGCACCAAGTTTTGCATTTTCCGTGATGTTCATAAATCACCAGAAGCGCTGCTTGTGTGCCTACTTCGAGAAAGCCTTGCGATTTCTTTCTCAATTCCTTTGCTGACTTGCAATCGCTGCGTATCTACAATCTGTTCATTAATGACGTGACCTAAGACTGTAATGTTCCTCACTGTGCCGTACTAGCCATAATCGCTGTTTGGCATGGAATTCATAAAAAAATTCTGTTGATATTTCGCACATAATGTCGGTACTCAACTATACCATTTGGTCCCCAAGGGCTTCTTGCGTACTTAAATTTAGTTGCTGATTTTACTTAGACGACCACCAATTTTGTGTTTTATTCTATTTATAGTACAATTAAACCAAGAAAGCGTTATCTATGGCTCGCAGTTTATGTAAGCACATTACTGATGCTTTCACATACAAAACATGCACGAGGCAGTGCAGTGATGAACCGCGAAAGGGCCTTCTCTGGGAATCGATTTCAACCCTCGCGTGTGTGGGTTTGTAAAATATGTTGGGTTTTGTTCATATTAACTAAGTGACTACTCGTTAACAATATGTTGCCGTTGTCTGAGTAAGTGAACTGTATAATGTCCAATCTCATAGCGTTCTTCGTGACTGCCCTGTCCTGTGTGTGTGTGTGAGAGAGAGAGAGAGAGAGAGAGAGTGTGTGTGTGTGTGCGCGTGTCTGTGTTATGGGTAATGTAGATACATATCCCCCACACCTCACTCAAATGACAATCCGAATACGCAGCTATCAGGTTTCGCTTCGGCGGTGTGAGAGGTGATTCATTTGTTACCTTTTTATCGAATGGAGTTTCATCGGGAATGAAATCGAAACGTCTGAATATTAGTCCACCATCCTTGTTAACATCTTAATAAAATGACGGCCCGACCGACCATCCGACAAGCCAAGTTGGTCGGGAAGCGCCTCCACACGTCCAATTTATCGGACCGCCGATAAATTAGTCCCGACAAATCGGAACGTCTATAGGGGCATTTAAGTGGTGCCCAGATTCCCGTTTCACCGCCAACTCATTGCCCCCAATGAAGAAATATGAATGAAGAAAGGAAGATTAGGATTTAACGTTCCGTCGACAACGTTCTTGTTGGAGCATACGCTCAAATTGATTTTTGCTAAGTATGGGTATTTGGGTAGGGAAATCGCCCGTGCCTTATGCCAACACCGTCTGAAGAGGATGCCTGCGCGCTGCCGTGCCACGTCACGCAGAGTAGGTTGCGATCGCGTACCTCTCTGGCTGGCCGATGGTGCACAGCCCACCGCCTCGCATCGGTCAGCCAGTGAGCTACGCGATCGCGACCTACTGTGCGTGACGTGGCACGGCAACACACAGTCCTTCTCTGCAGACGGTGTTGCTTAAGCCCAGAAGCAGAAGCGGTCTCCAAGATGCTCTCCTTCGGTGGAATTGGAGCTCCGTCTTGAATGACCCACATCTTATCAACCACAGGGTCACTTTGGATAATGGGAATGAAATCGTCTTACAACACCTTTCGGTAGTCACCGTGCCATCAAGGAATATCGCACCGATTATTCCGTGGCTGGACTTTGCACACCACACTGTCACCTGTTGAGGGTGAAGAGACTTCCCGATCTCAAATTGTAGATTCTCTGTCCCCGAAATGCTGCAATTCTATTTACTGATAAACCCATCCAAATGAAAATGCGTATCATCGCTGAACGAAACCGTATTCAAATGCGCATGCATATATAAATTACTATCGTGCCCCGCGGGCAATCGTGCAATTTGAAGGTCCAACCGTTCACATGTTATGACGATTTTATTTAATACTAGCTTAAACCCGCGGCACCGCTCGCGTGTTGGTTGGTTATGATAGCTAAGCTATCTTTTAGTAGTGTATTATGAGACTGCTTTTGAAGGATGAAATGAAATACAATACCTTCTTTAGAAACAAACATTTTTAATCAACATTATTAGGAAAGTAAGTAGTGTAGATCAAATCACACGTAAAAATGCACTCGTTTCGAAGAATCCAAACACAAAATTCAACAATAATGATTGTAGTAATATCACAGATCGATCACTTGATGCAATGCGCGAAACGTCAAATCCATTTTCTTAAAGAGATGTATTAAAAGAAATTTCTTTTTTACTCCTTTATTTATTCATTCTTATATTTCCTTGATCGTATGCTAATCCTTACAGAGAAAGAGCTGAAGACATTGTAGCACGCATAGACCAAAGATATGGTCTGTCGCATCACGTTTCGCTGTATGTAACCTCCTTGCTATAGAGTCGCAAACGTCATCGCTGGCTTCAGTCCGATTTGACGACTTTCAACCACCATATCTTCCACCACTTTAGAGCTATTGGTATGGAACTGCTATGGTGTGCAACGGGAGACTTCGGACAACAGTTACACACAGACCACTCGTTTGCGTTCTGTAGTCTTCGCTGCAGAACGAAATATTAACACACACACACACACACTTACAATTTTATATGCACCGATAACTTTCCATCCCAATATAATCCACCCTTTTATTATTATCAACCCTTAAGCAACAATGCACCCAATAAAACCATTTTCAAAGAGTAAATATAATTTTCAATGAGTAATTTTTGTTCCGCATTTCGCGTTATATTCTTCAAATTACTAAATATCTATCAAATCGCTATAAAACCGTTTTATAGCGATCGGACATATTTAGTAATTTGAAGAATATAACGTGAAATGCGGAACAATAATTACTCTTTGAAAATGGTTTTATTGGTTGCATTGTTGCTTGAGGGTTGATAATGATAAAAGGGTGGAGTATATTGGGATGGAAACTTATCGGTGTATATAATATTCTACGTGTGTGTGTGTTAATATTTCGCCTTACAATCTAAGGTGCTTTATATAGTAATTTATACTAATTGTATATATGTGACATTGGATGTAGTTTGAGGATATGTACTACATGTAACTTTTATATGTCAATGTATAAAAAATAAATAAAAAATAAAAATAAAAAATATAACATTTTTGAACATCACAATAGTTAACTGACATCACATTTATAGATATAGATAGTTAGTTCAACAATTGTCACCCTGCATTTGCGGAGCAATGATGCTACCCCTTACCGACGCAGGAGAGCCCCTGAGAAGAGCACCACTTAGCACGGTACAGGGTTGATAATACATGACAGCCGACTTCCAGTGATGCGTGTCGGCCACTGAACGTTTCCGAGAACAACCTGGCGAGCAGGGGCAGCGGCACGGAAGGCCCAGAGCACAGCACAGCGGCGTGAGCCGCCCGTAACGGGAGTCAAGAGATCACAACACCGATCCTGTTTCCGCGAGAGGCACTTTCCAGACAATTACCCGGGGCACTCAGGGGCGGGCGGCCGGCCGCAAAAGAAAAGCCTGACGAATGCGATGCGGTCTCCCTTGTCACAGGCGGCGGCTGACGTAATAACGCAGTGGACCACCGGCGCACGCGGAGCCCAGCACCTGTCCCGCTACCACACAGCCCCTATACCGAGTGTGGGGGCATCGCGCGCGTGCAACTCGGCTTGCCCTTTCCTCGCGAGTTGTCTTGAGACACATGGATGGGGAGCAACAGGCAGACTGCATATTCCTTAACGATATTTTGATTGGCAGCGGAGAGTACGCTGATAGCAAACTTCTTGGCAGATAAAAATTGTATACGGACCGTGACTGGGACATGAGACCTTTACCTTTCACGAGCTACACCGGCAAGGCTCACCATGCGTCCTCACAGCTTTACTCCCTTCAGTACCTTTCAAACTTCATAGAAGTTCTCCTGCGTATCGTGCAGGACTAGCATTCGTGGAACATAGGTTATTGTAGAGACGTGACTTAGCCATATCCTAGGGGATGATTCGACAGTAATATTCTCACTCTGCAGCGGAGTGAGAACTGATATGAAACTTCCTAGCAAATCAAAACTGTGTGTTGGACCGGGATTCGAAACCGGGACCTTTGCTTTTCGAGTGCTAGCGCTCTTACGACTGAAGTAGCCTGGCACACATTACGACCCTCCTGATTGCCTTACGTCCGCCAGTGCCTTACCTCCTGCCTTCCAAACTTCACAGAAGAAGGCGGCGAGGTACTGGCGGAACAAAAGCTGCGAGTACGCATCCCGAGGCGTGGTGAGTCAGCGTATTCGGTAAGAGGGCTAAATATCGTCTCTAATTCAAATAAAACGAAAAAACTGGACTAAGAACAACGATCAACAAAGAACAAGCACGATACGCTGACCGCTAGGAATTGATCTACGCTGCGGCAGAACAGGCGTGCGTACTAAGGCGCCTTGCTAGGGAGCGCGCGGCCTTTCCATGTCGGAGTTTCGAGTCCTCCTTTGGGCATGGGTATGTATGTGTTCTTCCTAGGATAAGTTATTTCACGTAGTTTGTATGTTTAGGAACCGATGACCACTCCAGTCAGGTCCCATAACTTTACAAACATTTGAACTCATCTACCAGAGGATAAAAAAAAATGGTCAATGGTGCGCTTGCCCGCGAAAGGCAACGGTCTAAGTTATAATCCCAGACCGGCACATATTTTTTATCTGCCATGAAGTTACATATTGGTTGGGGTTGGGGTTGGGGTTGAGGTTCTTATTTCTTGTTTTCAGAAAGGCGTTTAGCACGGTGCCTCTCAGCAGACTGTTAACGAACGTACGAGATTGGGGAATATATTCCCATACATGTGAAAGACTCTAAGCCCTCATAAGTACCGGGATGGCGAGTATTCATCAGAGACAAGGGTAATGTGGAAGTGTGTTAGGACCACTATTATTTTCTAGCTACATAAGGTAGCTAAACCCGACGACTTAACACTGTGGCTCAGTCTGATATGAAATGAACGGGAAGGTAAATACATAGTACACTTGTGGCTATTAGACCACAATGACTGATCCGCAAAAATTCAAACAGCAATGAAGAGTTTAAACCATCAATCCCCAGCAGTCCTGCCTATTATGTAGGGATAACAACAGTCAGAAATTTCAAAATCGTGCTAGACACTAAACATTCTAAACAATCTAGTAATATTCCACAACGAATCAAATGGAAAGAGCCTAAATCTGTTGAAACAACTGAAAATTTACCTCTTTAAAATAGCTGCCCTCTAACTGTTCCTGATTTTTTACTGTAGAGCTGAAACTTTGATATATATCCCCAAGGCATTCATCCTTAAAATATCATGATATTCTGAATAATACTAGTAGCAAAATAATTTATAGTGAGCACCTTCCATTTTTTTATCAGACTGCGATAGAGTGTACTTATTGTTTGATGTAGATCATCCATTCTATCTGGCTGTATGATGTAACCGCAAAGTTTTAAAGAAGTGCTGTAATCGTCACAACTTCATCGTCATACCAGACATACAACTACCACAACAAAGTCTATAAAAATAGTCAGTCACCAATTTTTAATTAGTTACCGTTCTGTTTTCATCATTTCTGATTTCGTGTTGTGTTATTTCTCATAAGAAGGAATGGCAAGGAATCTAACTGATCACATCCTAAATATCTGGACGCATCTAAATCAACTGATATGTCGTAAATCCATAAGTAATTATTCTACGTATTTTGAAACTATACATTATGTTCATGAGTTAGACGGCAGCCCTGTTAATAAATATTTAAGTTTAAGAAGCTCGGTGACTGTTCTATATATGAATCTAGTAATTTGTTTAAAGTCATTCCGATATTGTATAAATTTATTAAATTATAGAAAAAATCAGTGCAAAGAGTTTCTACGCATAAAACTCCCGAAGTATTCTTAGCGAACTGATTCCGTTCCGAAATTAAGATTCCTCGTTACCTTAGCTACGGCGTAAAAATGGCGCGTTTCTTCCATTACTTTTAACGGAAGCGAAAATGTTGTACCACAGTGTAGGTGACGTGTCAATGTTTTAAAAAAACATCATTACATATAGATAGCACGAAGAAGTGTTAGCAGTACAGATTTCCTACAAGGAAACATTTGATCTCTATTTGCGGATGATGACATCATAACACGTACTGCTGGCGAGAAAGAAGACGTAGGCTACAAGGAAATAGAAGACGCATCATCAGACTCGCAAAATATGTCATGCGATTTAAGTTTCGAAGCGGAATATTAACGTTTAGACATTTTCCATACTGCTTGCTATCAGTCGGCCTAAAACTAGTTCCTGAAAATCAACATCGCCTTAACATTTTTTGCTGCGGTGGAATGACCGAGCGCTCTATGCGCTTTGCTCCGGGCGCATGGCTGCTCCCCGTCGGAGGTTCGAGTCCTTGTTTTCAACAAATCACTGACATATTTGCTGGTAGGTTTTGTTCATAACAAACAGAATTTTTCATAAGTCTTCTCTCTCCCTTTATGTTCTAGATAGTTAATTTTCAAAGTGAAACATTACTGGAATGTGAAAAAAAGATATTTTTGTGAATACGTGTAGTATAATTTCCTATCTTTGTGGATTTATGGAATGTAATTTTTTACTGTTAAATAGAAGCTGTTAGTCAGCATGGTAATGACTACATAAATTGAAGAAGTATGTTTCTTTACCTTTTAGGTATCAAAGTACGTACTTCCAAAAATGTATAAATGAAATTGTCTGACAAACAACGCGTTTAATGTATTCATACTCACATTTAGTTGTAGGGGCACCATACGATTCCAAACTCAACTAACTTGCTCTATAGAAACTTGCAAGTTTCGAAGTTTGGAGAAATTTACGAGGACGCCCATACTTCGAGCTAATCGCATATCTGGAAACTAGCGTTTCCATTTTGCTGAAATTTTTCACTTTTTAGGGATACAGCGAGTATGAGAGTGAAGGAAAACGGAAACAGTTCATGGAGGGAAAGATTTCCCTCTTAAGCACGCTAAACGCAGTTCATATACAGTCTACTACAATTTTTATTTATTTCTTAATCTTTTTTTTTTTCGAATCTGTTAATATATTTGTGAAGATATTTTCTATAGTCATACGTGTTTTGGGGTTCATTTTTATCTCCACTTCAACACAAAATGTGTGGTACAATATTAAAATTTGTTCGTTTCTCTATAACATCTGAGAAATTTTATGTTGCTTTCTTTTATGGAGATTTGGTCGTTTCGGATTGCCCAAATTTATTACAATATTCACTTCTTAGTTTGAAAATGTTATTCACCTATTTTCTATTAGTATTATTTTACTCCTTTTTTATATATTTTACTTTATTTTTATTTTTTTGCAATATAACTTTCACGTTTCAATTTGATTATTAATTATAAATTGAAGTTCACGCTATAGAAAGGCAGCTTAAAAATCGACACGTCGTTTACTACTGTTATTTAAATTGAGTCCATTTGATATTCTCCTAGGCTGTTGCAAAAATTATGATATAAATAAAAAAATTAACAGACATTATTCAAAATGTATGTTGCTCTCATGAATAGACAAGTAACAGAATTTGTTAATTAAAAGAATAGATAAAGCAAGAAATAGAGGCACTGCGGGCATTAAATAATACCATTCACTTACGTAGTTATGTTTCCAAATTGAGCCCTCTCAAAATCAATTTATCTAACTCTTGAACTAACAAGAAGTACATATTCGCATTTCCGTTAATAAAATGTAACAAATTTGTCACAAAAAATAAGTTTTTTTTTTAAGTTTCATTTTAGTATAATATGAAGTGTTTGGTAAATAAGGAACAAACTGATAAAATACGTATAATTATGTAAATTTAGCAAAAAACTGGTTTAATGGAAACGGAAATTGTTCTTAAGGTAAACACTTAAAAGAATAAAACATCAGTAAAAGAAAACAACAACTTCATTCGACAACAAATCCATTAATGTTTATTAACATCAAAACAAAGTTATAAAATAATTATTTCCTTAAATACTGGAGACTATTTGTTTTGCATTAATCTATTTCCACTAGTCACAAATGTGATCTTCGTTCTCGGCACCTGCATAGTAAAGGTAAGCCGACATAGTACAAACAATACTCCCAATCCAAACCATACCGTAATGTCCGACACAGGAATAGAACCATTTCTATCCATAGCCTAAAATCGAATAACACTTAATGATGTACTACTTAACAAATTACATAGTTTGTATTGTTAGTACATATTTTCATACTGAGTATATTTGAAACCATACCTACATGAACTTTGCAACACTATGAAAACAATTGTTCTGCGCCGTATTCTACACAATGATCGGAGACCAACTGCACTGGCTACAGAATATTATGGAACATACTGAAGTAGTTTACTGGTCTCCCACTTCGTATGAGATATGGTATTCCATATTACGGGACTATTCTATAATACCTGAAGTTCCTCTACGTTACAGAACATATATATTATACTTATTAAAACTAAACTGGATATTGTAGTCATCATTATCATTATTTGTGTTCTGCCCAGGTTTTCCCACGGTTACACTCCATACAGCCCTGTTTCCGCCATCTTATTCAGGTCTGCGTATTTTCTACTTCCCTTTATGTCGTCTATTAACTTGTATCTTCTCCTTCCTCCCAAACTACTCTCACAATTTAGTTGTTCTACAGCATCTGTTATTAAACCATCTCGTCACAACAGATGTCCAATCAATTTCTTCTTCCTTTCTCATAACCTGAACACTCTCCCCCTCTCACGAACGCCTTTCAGTACTCTTTCGTTGCTCATTCTTTCCACGCAGCTTATCCTCTCCATTCTCCTGCATATCCACATATCAAATGCTTTAGCTTTTCTTCGTCATCTTGTCTCCGTGTCCTTGTTTCTGCCTCCATAGAGTGCCACACTCGACACAAAATACCTGGCAAGCCTTTTCCTAAGGTCTTTAGCCTGCTTCCCAAATAATAGTCTTCTCTTTTTGTTCAATGCGTCCTTCACTACTGCAATTCGGGTTTTGACATCCTGATGGCATCTCATATCTTCAGTGATCGTACTCCCGAGATATTTAAAAGTTCTTTTTTCATGGCTATTTGATCGATCATGATATTTGTCCATCACCATACTTTTTGTTTTCACTGTGTTGATCCCCATTCCACATTCAACACTGGTCTTATTCAAATCTTTTAGCATATTATATGCAATTTTCTAGCTTTTCTGCTACTAACGTGATGTCATCATCGAATCTTAGGCATTCTATTCTCTTCCCAACAACACGTACTCCTCTCTTTCCATCTAATATTTAGAAACTAGCTGAAAACCCGGCGTTGCCCGGGTATTTATTTATTTATTCCTGCCTTTTTCAGATAAATATTCATTTGTATAAGGGCTGTATGTCTGTAAAATCTCTTGGGAATACTATTAGTAGTAAAGAAGTAATAGATTAAACCTTGGTGCGTGATGGGACGGTTTTCCATGAATGTTACTGTTTATGTGCTCATATCTCATGAACTACGTGTCGTACTATGATACAATTTAGAAGGTACACTCAACTATATGCGTGTATACTGTCTATAAAATTTCCTGTCGCTACAATTTGTAGTGTTCAAATTATAAATTGTAACGTCATGCCGAGAGCCGTAGTTTTACTCCATAAACAGCGGAAAAGTAGTAAGCGAGAAACGTTTTTCCTTTCATCATTTTAATATGGTTGCCAGCGATAAAAAGTTTAATAAAAGTTTAAAATTATGTTTAAAGTTTGTTGCAAGTCACTAAGTACCGTCATTCTCATACAGTGTATTTCGAAAGTCTCACCGCATTATATGGCATTTTTGCGATTTCTATTGGTTACGACGTAATATCTTTTGAACCATGTCCCGTATGTGATTCTTAACCAAGCAGTGATTGTTACCTCACGGTAAGAAATGTGTGGACCAAATTTGGTTGAAATCGATCCAATGGCTTAGGAGAAAATTAGCAGCATTGTCGCAAAATGCAGCAGTTTTCCGTGCATCTCATTGTTTATGACGTCATGTCTCGTGAACTATACATCGTATGTGCTTCTTACACTTACGGTGACCGTCCTCATGGATTGAATCTTACGTGTATAAAATTTCATAAAGATTGGAATAAAACTGAAGATATATATGCAACACGTACAAAAATACGAACACTCTGCTTTATATATTAGAAGAAGATAATCTCTTCCGAAAATAAGTTTAACAATAATAAAGAATAAATGAGGGAAATTTATGTTGTGTTCGGGGGTGAAGAAAAAAAATTAATTCTGTAAAACTTAGTGGGGTAAAAACTTGAGTGGAGAGACTGCTGGGAAGCTACAGATTTTTTAGTTTTTCAATACAGCGAGTATTTCATCTGTAAAGGAGACCGCGTATAAAACGCTTGTACGACCACATCTTGAGTATTCCTCAAGTATTTGGGACCCACAGCAGATCAGTTTAAAGGAAGACATAGGAGCAGTTCAGAGGCGAGCAGCTAGGTTTGTTACTGGTAGGTTCGACCAATGTGCGAGTGTCACGGAAATGCTCGGGGAACTCAGATGGGGATCGTTGGAGGAAAGACGACGTTCTTTTCGTGAATTTCTGTTCAGGAAATTTAGAGGGCCGTAATTTGAAGCTGAGTGTAGTACGGTCTTGCTGGCGCCTACTTACATTTCGCGTAGTGATGACAATGACAAGATAAGAGATTAGGGCTCGTAAGGAGGCATATAGGCATTCTTTTATTCCTCATTCTATTTGGGAATAGAATAGAAAAGGAAATGCCTAGTAGTGGTACAGTGTACCCTCCGCCACGCACCTTACGGTGGATTGCGGAGTATGTATGTAGATGTAGATGTATTCGGTTTCGGTGTCTGGTCGAGTCTGGGAGAGATGCGCTCTCTCTGCGTGGTACCCACTTAACGGCTGCCGGGCATCTATGCGGCGCTGTGTCAGCGCCGACAGGGGAGGGGGCGACCGCGGGCCGCAGGGTCAGTGGCGCGCGAGCCCCGGACACCTACAGCGCACTTCCGCGACCCATTCCCACGGCGGGCTGCGTCCAGCGGGCGGCGGGCGGTACATATTTAAAGAAACAAAAGGCCGCCCAGTTACAGTTCACTTCACGGCGAGGAGCGCGCCGCGTTCCGAACCATTATCGTACCGGGAACTGTTGCACGCGTATCTCGTAATCGTTCGGAGAGCGCCAACCGATTATCTGCACAATAGAGCAGCAAGACAGATCTCATCTCTGAGAGCAAGGCGCCGGCATTTGCGGGGGCGGGGGACGGCGGGGATTGGCGGGGGAGGGAGGGGGGAAGTCGGTGAGAGAGGGCCGGGGAAGGAGCGGCGAAAGACGAGGGGGGGGGGGGGGGAGGGTGACGTGCCGACTCGAGAAGATCGGAACGTTTCCTCTCCCCGCCGTGGTGCCCCGAATCAATTTGATGGCGAAGAAAGCGTAAAGCATACGATACAATCTCCTAACGCGTAAGTGCCAGGACAAGGCGTATACCTGTGAAGAGCGAGCGAGCGAGACAGAGAAAGAGAGAGAGATGCTTAAAGCCGTCGCAAAAAAAGAGGACAGGAAGAGGAAAGGAGTGGAGACGGGGTGTGAGTGAGCAGCGGCGTCGTATATTACCGGAATAGTGCCTCGCACAGCGGTCGATATTCTGCGAAAATTGGGTTGCCAATGTGTGTGTGTGGGATGGGTGGTAGGGTCGACGTGGCGATAGTCCTCCGCCGGCTGTTTCGCCGCTGAGCCCTTTACGAAACGCGGTAATATACGACGCCGAAATGTCGAAACAGACGTTCTGACAATAATTCGACTTTTAGAAGACGGCTGAAAAACCCTCCCCTTCCCCCTTCGCCCCTCCTCCCCCTCCTCCAACCCTCCGTCCGCGGCCTGGACCCGCGCTTTAGTGCCCGTCGATTTTACGACGCCGGCCGAGGCATTAAAATACGCTCCTCTCTATAAATCAGCGCGTCGATAAGGGCACGCGAATATTAAACACGCCGTAACTCACGCGGCAGAAGCCTTTTGTTGACGCGCCAACAACTTTAATTGCATTTTTAACCCCATTCCGCCCCGCGGCGTTTGTTTACAGCCGGTCAATAGATAAAGCGCTCGCGCGCCGCCCTGCCGGCGGGTCGCTAAACGAATTCCCTGGCTCCGGACGCGGACGGAACGCGGAAACGTATTCGGCGCCGTATTTGCATTGCCTCCTGCCCGACTAACACCTACTCGTCACAGCCAACACTCCAAACAGTTTCTAAAACGACCCGATCTCTGTAGGTACTTCTCAGTACACTACGCCGTCAGAGAGTGCCGTTTGGTCCATAAAGTAATTTCTCTTACCTGATGCCTAAGAAGTGTTTTTTCTCCTGCTTCAGTATACTGTCTCTAGTGACCACGAAGTCTACAGGACGTCAAATCTAATGTTCCTTCTTCTGCGCCATAATACCTAATATATACTGCTAGCCATCCACTAAGCAACACCAAGAAGGATCCCAGACGTCACAACCAAACTTATTTGCGAGATAACACGCTCTACAGACATTACATGCCGTGGAAGAGTGGCCAAGTACATTGAAGCGCTATGCCTCGGTTGCACAGTGGTAGAGTGCCAGACTACAAATCCTGCCGGGCACCGTGGTTCAGTGCGCCCGGTCAGAGGGCTAAACTTCCTCTGTAACAAAAAAGCTGAGCCAAATGATCAACGAACGACCAAGTACGAACAATAAAAACGACCGCAGATCATAGATCTACCTCAAGAACAAAAAAACAAAAAAACAAATCCAAAGTTGGCGGGTTCGATCCCCGCACAGGTCCTACGATTTTTATCTGTCATTTTCCACGTCTTTCACCTCTGGGAGTATTGCTCATGTGAAAAATACCGAGTATCACCGTGGTTCGTAACCCACGTTAAACTGTAGGCCCCCTATAACTGGCTGGGTAAGTAAGATCGGAAGGAAGGCAAAGGCAACCACCTCGAAACAGGAGCTGTTCAGACCAATCTTCGGATTGTTGACTGCTTTACCTTACCTGCTCCGATGTGTGAGACTGTTCCCTGTCGTGGGTTCAAATCCCCCCTCTGGCATGGATGTTTGTGTTGTCTTTAGTATAAGGTAGTTTATAAGTAGTTTTTAAGTTTAGCGAGAGATGACCACGCACTTAAGTTCCATAAGCTTAAGAAATATTTGAACTTTCATTTTTTAAGTATAATGAAACAATTATTGACTGTTACCATCAGCCGGGCGCGGTGGCCGAAGGGACTGAGGCGCTTCAGTCACGGTCTGGACGGCCACTACCTTTGGGGGTTCGAATCCCCCCTCGGGCATGGATATTTGTGCCGTCCTTAGTTGTAGGTAGTTCATAAGTAGTTTGTAAGTTTAGGGACTGATGACCCCGTAGTTAAGTCCCTTAAGCTTAACAAAGATTTGAACATTTGTTACCAACATTTGTTGCTGGCTATGACTGCTGCTACACGCTTCGGTAATGAATAAATGAAGCTCTCGAGCCGCATCGGAATAGCCGAACGGTCTGGAGCGCTTCGTTACGGATCGCGCGGCCTCCCGCGTCATAGGTTCGGATCCTCCCTCGGGCATGGATGTGTGTGTTGTCCTTAGGCTAGTTTAACAAGTAGTTCGTAAAATTAGGGACTGATGACCAACGTAGTTTGGTCCCAAAGAATTACAAACATTTGAACGTTTCAAGCTATCGATGTGTTTTTCGGATATATCAGTCCAGGTCGCATTCACGTATTTTCAAAGTTGGTGATGTGTTATGGGCCAGTCAGTCGTCTCTCGTCATGAACCAGACGTTCTGATAGGCGAATAATGCATATGACAGGGAGTCAAAGGTATCTGTAAATCCGTGGGGATCGAATGAGTCTCGGACACTGCTTATTACGAGTAGTAGCGGATTCTCCTGCCGCCATGTCGCCGCCGGCAAACTCCGAACATCGTTTCCAGTGTCACCTGGTGACTTCCGTGCGGTACCTGACCCGAGGCATGGTGGCCCTGATTAATGGAAGACCACCTCCCAATGTGCCCGTGGAATGGTTCACCACGCCCGACATCAAACCCAGACCGGGCACCTAACTAAACACCGCTATCTGGCTGATAGGACACTCGGCGTATGCCATTGTTGAACTGCAACTGGTGGATGGCATGGAGTTCATGGCCTACCTCCAGGCTGCTCACGAACGGGCCTAGTCGTTCAAACACAATTTGCAAACTTACTATCAGCAGCACTCGTTTATTACTGTCACTGCATCCTCAATCGCTTATGGCGCCTCCGTAAACTTACTCTATACTTGTAATTTGTGTGTCTTCTCTTCTGTCTTAACAGCCCCCTTGTTCTTTTTGTCATTCTCATAAGTATTCGCCCCTTAGGGTTACCTATGTCTTGAAGTAGGAGTCACCCTTTAGTTCGCCTTTCGTACCTGACGAAGCTGAGTTTTAATTTTGTCTTACAATATCTTTTGGAAGTGTATCCTTTGTTCCCCAGTCATCCGTTTAGCGGATGTGCGTCCTCTTTATGTTTTGATTTAGATAAATTTAGGTGAACAAATCTTAAGTTGGATACGCCAACAACCATTTCGCCAGTTGTGTGAACCCTCTGAAAAGATGTTTGCTAAGACTCACATAATGCCTTATTTGTAGGCTTAGATATCTTCGGAAAACTTATGTTACAGAGTAAAAACCAATAGTGGTACATTTCAAAATGAAATAGGGTAACTAGTTTCATAACACATACGTTATTCATGTTATAATGTGTAGAAGACCTGTATAGATATTACTGAGAACTTGAACATCCGAATCTTACTAAAATAGTTTTAAAAAATACGTATAATAATAAATATATCCTTGAATGATATGCGTAACTCCAAATCATATTTATATTACATACTGGAATGACACGCACGCGAACGTAGGTGCAATTTACGTACTTCTGTCTGAAATACCAGTTTCTGCATTGCTATTCAGTGCATACAAATCAAAATTTCAATTTTCTTTGCAAAAAAATATGGAAACAGAGAGGACCTCAGTTTATACACCCATTTCAAAACATGAAACAACTCTACGAATTCAGATAACAAATATATTGTAGTAGTATCAGCGTTTTCCAAGGTACACAATTTTAGTTTCATGCAAAAATCTTGTAACACTACTAAACGCTCAAATTTAATCAGACCAGTGTTGAAATTCACGAATTATGCCATTAGGAGACGTATGACGTATTTTGGTACAGTACTCTAGACTAAAAGTTCATTCATTTTACCAGTCGTTAATAATTCTGTGTTCTCTATACACTGTAGTCTGTTGTACATGAAAATCCTAAATTGGTGGTGAAGTGAAGACAACACAGGTGTAAGAACGAAGTTGAACCGCTAATGTTATTGTGCGGGATCTGTAGGAACATCACACAAATTCTAAATTCGAGGGATAACGTTCATGTCGGCAGCATGTTTAAAGTAATAAGGTGTGTTGCTGCGTTTTCGTTAGATATTAATCATCTGAACCTAAGAAATTATTTTAGTCTTCCACATCTTCCCTAACTAAATCCCAGTGTTAAGGTAGGATTTTTCCTGGAAAGAAGGAAGAAACACAGAACTGACAGGAGAAAGAGAATATTGGAATCGTTTCATGCAGTGATCTGTAACACGGATGCATAACTCTCGTCTCTGACAATAGAAGTGCAGCGTGATTGTACATTTGTTTTGTACGTAGCTTTACCTTGTCCGCTATGTTGTAATTTGGCAAACGAATTTCTTTCAGTTTATACCTGACAAGGTACTCTTTGCGTTGAAATTCATGCCAATATGAAATGCAATTGACTGGTAGTGAACGGAAATGTAGTTTCTCTCGTGCACTAGTAGCATTTCGTAGCAGCCATATCGAAATTTGGAAAGCAACGAAATATGAACATCTGTGATTGGAGCGCTTAGATACCTGAAGTTCAACATCTAGGTTGTATAGAGGTCAGTTGTTTCATAGAATATTTGTCAAATAAAATGATTTATAATGTTACGGACACTTTTTGTTTGGTGAATGAAATACACATAAAACAACATGTTTCTACTCGAAATCATCGGTATGGTATTCAGCTCGCAGTTGCTATTGTGTGGAAATACGAGCGAGAAGAGCATAAACAGCGGCGAACTGCTGGTACAAGGCATCACGTGTCACCTGTCACGTGGAATGTATCTTCCTGAGTTTCGACAACAGGCTTATACAATTCATATGAAACCTGAACTGACTGCGTGACCGCCATCGCTCAGCGTACTCTTACTTACATGGTAAGAAAGTTGGAAAGGATGCTTCTTCACCTGATGAAGCATTTAGATTTTTCAGGTTAATATTTTCGCTAGATGACAGGCTTCTAAAGGACAACTTAAAATTTCTTCAAATGTTGATTATCTCGTAGAGAACAACATAGGCACTGAGGCAATATTATTATATCTAATTTCTGTGACTTACTGAGTTGATGAAAATCATTTTGTATATTACAAATAAAACTCTGACGTATAAAATGTCGAGAATTTTGAAGTGAGCTAAAAGAAAAGTTAATTTTTTATTTTGAAGATTTCCTTTACCGCAATACCAAGGCGATTTCGTTTCTTTTTACGGAGTGCCTATTGATTTTTTTTTTCCTTCTATAAACTGGCGATGTATGACACACTTTTTCTCCATTGAAATCAATTTCGGAAGGGTTATGATGCAAAAACGTAAGAATTTTCACCAACTATGTGTCTTTTTTCCGGAGTAAAAGCAGGTCAGTTAATACTACCATGATTGTTGTTATACTTATGCTCTTTAAAACCTTATGAGAACGTGAAATACTTCAGCTAATCTAAACTCCCGGTATTAAGCTATCATCACTTTATGTGCCTTGTATACTAACACCTCTTTGTGCCTCTAATACAATTCTAGACATAACCAAGTGATGATGTACCTCAGATATCTTGAACTGCATTCATTTTACTTTAAATTAATAAACTAATTACAGGCCAAAGAATGTTTTAACTGTGTGAAAAAATTATGTAGTATTATTATCGCGCGCGTGTGTTGCAGACACACTAACCGGATTTGTGTCGTAGTGGTGTGCAGTTCTGCATTGAGCGCGGAAATCTCAAACTGAATTGAACTGTTTATTCACGACGTTTGGGCGACGAACTTATTGTAGTAAATATTATAGGATCACTTGTCACGTTAATTCACGTATCCTCTAATTTCACATTTAGAAAAGCAACAGACCAGCGAAAAATGAGATTACTGATTAGTGTTCACTGTGACCAGAGATTACATTATCGCCAACGATAAAACATCACTCAAAGCGTGTTTTGTTCCCATAACGGTGTAGAGCAGTGATCTCTGTATTACCTAGATGTTGGACTACAGATATCTGAGCGTGCCAGCCAAAGATGTTCATATTCTGTTTTCTGACTAATCATAACATCGCCGCTACGAAGTATTACAAGAAAATGAAATGGAAATATGTTACGCTTCTGTGCTCACATGAGTGTAACTTGGTACATTGACATAAATTTCAAATCCAGAGGTAATCTAGCAATTATTTGTAACATAGTACGTGATGGAAATTCGTTTGACTAATTGCAACATGGCGGACAATGCAAATTCGTGTGAACAACATGAATGTGTAGGCACGCTTAAGTTCTGTGCTCAGACACCAGAGTTATATATCCAGGTTATATGGAGAACACTAGTGTAGAATGTGACAGCAGCGCTCCAAGCGTCCGATAAGCTACATTTTGAAAAAAAATATCGATTAAGTGTCAATAGTATAGTCTAATTGCTGTTGGTTGTGAGGGGACTAGTCATCAGTCTATTATAGTCTACATCAATTGCTAACATAGTTTTTTTTCCGTGGGCATATGTAGTAGCATAAACATCAGTAACACCTCAAAAAATAACTTCATGTTTCTCTCTTTTTAGTTACGTAAGGCCTCTGAGACCAATGAAGCGATGTATTGCAGAGCAGTTTCCTTAAGATTCTGTTGTAGCCGGCCGCGGTGGCCGAGGGGACTAAGGCGCTCCAGTCACGGTCTGCACGGCCACTGCGGTCGGGGGTTCGAATCCCCCCTCGGGCATGTGTATTTGTGCCGTCCTAGTTCGTAAGTAGTTTGTAAGTTTAGGGACTGATGACCCCGTAGTTAAGTCCCATAAACTATAACAACATTTGAACATTCTGTTGTAACCAAAAATTATTTACCAAAGAATGTTGGTTTCTTTTACTTTCTGTAGTAATACGTATAATATTATACTCAGATTCAACCTACACTTCTAATTGCAAGGACTCAGTAATCAAAGAAGTAGGGAAATTATAATGTTATACTTCTTAGTACAGAAAGTAAAAGAAACCAACATTCTTTGGTAAATACTTTTTGGTTACATCAGAGTCCTATGCAAACTGCTCTGCAATACATCGTTTCATTTGTCTAAGAGCCCTTACGTACTGTAACTAAAGAAAGAGAAACATGGAGTTATTTCTTGAGGTGTTACTGTCGGAGCTTTGAGTCCTCCCTCGGGCATGGGTGTCTGTGTTTGTCCTTACTTTAGTTTAAGACAGTTTAAGTAGTTTGTAAAGCTAGGGACGGGTAACCAGAGTTGTTAAGTGCCATAGATTTAGATACATTTGAAATGTTATGTAAACAACGGGAACCCTGAAGAACAATGTGAAGAACGATCATGGCCTTAAGAACCAAAACATCTTATTTTCATCGAAGATTTACGCGTAGATGGACCGATAGTATTTAATGCCGCTGCACTGACAGTTGCTAGTCGCAAGAGTCGAAACCAGGTTCATTTCTCCATTCAGCCGTAAGAATTTCACTACGTCGAGAATAGCGCGGTGCGACCTTTACTCGACGTCGGCATGTTGGCTGAGCACGTAGGCTAGCCTTGCCGCGGTGACCAGCCGATAGCCGGCCGCCAAGAGTGCGGAGTGCGGCCAGGTGCCGATGACGTCATCCATTCCAAGTGGGGCCGCTTCTGCTAACTGCACTCTGTTTGAACAGCTCAGTTGACGCCCTTGTCCTCAGAACGCAACGCCGGTGAAAATCACCTAATGGCTGCCCTCAATATGTCAGTTTCCCCTTCTTAACAAATAATTATCTAGTATTTTGTCAAAAGCGGCAAACCATGCGGGAAGTTGTCGCGCGGTCTGAGGCAACAAGTAACGGACTGCGCGTCCGCTCCCGCCGGGTGTTGGATTCCTCCCTCGGACGTGTGTGTGTTGTCCTTAGCGTAAGTTAGTTTAAGTAGTTTGTAAGTCTAGGTACCGATGAAGTCAGCAGTTTGCTCATCTGAAGTTTCTACACATTGAAACATTTTTGAACATAGCAGCAGACGTTATTCAATTCGTTTTTTTTTTAAATAACAGCATCAGTGGCAGTTAAGTGGTTTTATTTGACCGGTTTCAGACATATATTTGGCACCCTCATAGGATCAGTGTCAACATAGTTGCAGAACAATCAACCTTGTTTACACCGAGCATGTTAGAGTACCAATATATGTCTGTGAAAGGGCACCAAGTACCCAAAACTGGTCTAATAAGGCCAATTTAAATGCTAGTGGTTGCTGTTATTTTAAAACCAAATAATTTTATCATACCGTACCAAAATCTTAGACTGACTTATAAGGCTCGATTTTCCTTTCATCTCATACGCTGCAACCCTTTTATAAATCCTGCATTTGATAAAATCCTTTAACTTCTTTTAACTCCAACTAGGCGTTGTGGAGAGCTCACATTTTTCATTATTCGCCATAGATTTTTTCAGTCTACCCTGTAAAAAACCTTTTGAAAATCCATGAAAGCGGTACGTTGTTCCTATTGCTTTCTCTACTCTTTTTGTCTAATGACAAATAGCTTATCAATGCTTCTTCTCCATTTCTTAAATCCCTTGTTCTCATTTCCTAACAGTCTGTAATTATTTATTATTTTAGGGTAGTTTTATATCCTGTATTCATGAGGCTAATTCATCTATAATTCTCACCCATTCCAATCGTAGTGAGAACTTCATGCAAGACGCGGCGGAGCGGCCGAGCGCATTGAGGCGCTATGCTACGATGCTCGAGGCCGTTCTCGTCGGGGGTTCGATCCCCCTCGGACATGGATGTTTGTGCCGTCTTTAGTATAAGGTAGTTCCTAAGTAGTTTGTAAGTTTAGGGACTGATGACCCCGCAGTTAAGTCCCATAAGCTTTACAAACATTTGAACATTTGATTTTTGACTTCTGGCAAAATAACAATAATCTACAACTTTCAGTAAGCTGAAATTACCGAATACCTACTTTGGCAAGAAAGATATTTATAACTTTCAATGGAACAATTCCAGTAAGATAAAATGTGTGGTAGACGATGTTGTAGTAGACAGAGGCAGTGGTGTGTATTCGGATCACAATCTAGTAATTTAAAAAAATCGTAAAATGAAGGAAACACACAAACGAGGAAATGAAGAAGTCTACATGGCGTATCTCTTAAGAAAGGTAAAAAACATCACGAAAATACAGTTAGAACGTATCCAACGAAGGCACCCTCTGATGAATATGCAAGTAAGGAATGGGAAAACATAATATAAAACAAGCAACTGGTGAAAAAGGGAAAGTATACAGGAACAATTAGAAAATAAAATAGTTATATTCTATGAGGCGAATAAAGAGTAAAAATCAATTGGAAAGACAGAAAGCAGAAACACTCTTCAGGAAGTCTGGATTAAATGTATAAATGAGGGAAAGTATGGTGTTCGTGGGCGGCAACTCTCACTGCTCACTGGATATAAACTAATTAAATATATACACTGCGAAATTGAAAATAATAATTAAATGGTTAAAACAATGGTACAACGATGAAGTGAATAAAACGAAAGACAAATTGAACAAGTATCACTAAATATACCCACTATACAGCTGTAACATATGCTCGACCGAATTCTGCAGCAATTTAACGGCCATATTTCACTCAAATAATGGTTGTAAATGTCACATAGAGCATAGAGCGTGCATCTTCTGCAACGACACAGTGAGATATCGCTAAGAAGTAGCAGCGTACACCTTCCATCTTCATACAGCACGAGAAGTGCATTTACTTGTACGGTACTCTATACATAAGCTTGTGTGCATTTCGCATAAACGTGATTATTGTGTATTAGCATATTCCAGTCTCCCCATCTCGACTGCTTTGGTGTGCGGTTCTCAGTCCTTGTGACAAATACTCCCGTTCTGCCAGAGGCTAAAGTTCAAACTCGTAGAGAGTCGTCGCAACAGGTTGCTTACGTGAGACTGCGAATAATGTTATTGAATATTAAAGCGGGTGCTTCTTTAGAGAAACGTGTGGTACCTCAGATGCCGCGTGTGGCGCAGTTGCATGTCGGCATTCGTTCTTCACTAACCGACCTGTCCAGTCGACGAGACGAGCGACGTACGTCACGGTCAAACGCAAGCGCGTCCACTGCTCAGAGAACGCCGATTGACGAGGGAAACTCGTTTCCTGCTACAAATTGCACGCAGTGGTAGCTACTAATGAAATCTTCTGATTCACTTCATTATGTCCTAAGAACTTGTGTATCTCTTTAACGGCAAGTCAGTGGAGAAAGGCAGTGCGTTACCATAGAAACTAAATGTGGTAGGTCAACAAGACACGATGTACAGACTAGGCAAAATAAAACTGTGCTAAAAAAATTCACTGTGGTAATCCAAGATTTACTTCGTCAATGAACATCGTGGAAGATGCTGGAAATGGTCACCGTTGACGTTGTTGTAGCGCTGAGCTCGATTTATTAATGTGTAAGACACGTGTTTCACCTCTGCCTCAGGGATAGTAACAATAGCGTATGCATTGTTCTGCTGTAGCTCTCCTGTTTCATTACACCTCCCAGGTTAATTTATGCAACAGGCATAACTGAAGACCGCAATACAACCCGTCGGCTTTGACCAATGACGTCATATCTCAGTCTCACAAGCTACGCTACGTAGATATACCAACTAGCAAAACAAACACTATCAACGAATATGAAGATACGGGATAATAACGTAATACGTATGTATTGTAGACAATAAATATTCTGTGATTTTCCTCGTAAATAACAGAATGTACCACCGATCACAGATCTCAGTCCAAAAATTCGCGCCTTGCGAAAAGAAAAAAAAACTCTCGGTTGACCTATACCTAACCATTAGAGAGTAGCTACAAATAACTTTTTAAACACAAAATTGTAATCTATATATCTTCCGTAACTCATATATGATGTCATTGGTCAGACTGAACGGGATGTATCGCGGACTTCAAATGACCCATGCCACAGATAAGAAACACAAGGAGAGAGAGATAGTGATGAAGTAAAGAGGTGGTCAGAAAATTGCACAGCGGACGACAACAGCGTCAACCTTCAGATTAAGCAGCGTCTTTTCAAATTACTGATGACATCCTCTGATGCATAACGGCGAACGCTTGCCAGTTCACGAACCCTGGCAGGCTAACCCATGCCTCATGTGAAGAAATGAAAGCTGGAGGATCGAAATATTTAGGTGTCAGGTTAGACAGAAACCACTGTCAGAAGTCAACAAGCTTAAGTTCTTATGGACGTTTAAATCGCCCGCGACACTAAAATTGTAAGATTATAGTTGCAGGGCTATTTTGTTAGTTTCAAATGCTTGTATACGTATTGGACCAAAGTGCTATGGTCATCAGTCGCTAGACTTATAAACTTCTTAAACTAACCTAAGAACAACACACACATCCATGCCCCTGACAGGACTCGAACCTCCAACGGCGAGCAACCGTGAGCTCCGCAGCAAGGCACCTTAGTGTGCTCGGCCACTCCAAAGCGGTTTTGCTAGTTTCCACACGACAATCTTTTAAATTCTCACTTGCACAGATAAGTAGTATTGAGATTTCTACAGACTTTGTGCTGGTTAGCTTTCACTCGAAACGTGTTAGGTTGTGTCCGATCTCTTTTATGATTTTCTTTAATATTATTTTTTATATTTACTTATTTATTTATTCTTCTGAGCTTCATCCCAGACATTTACGTTTCTGAACTGTTACGTAAACAATCTCCCACTCGTTTACAACGAATTATGCTTCGGGCAATACTCGCTAATTAGTCGCACGGTTTTATCGCGCACGCAATTTCTTGTCACGTTCAATCTTTCACACACCATTTTTTTTTTTTCAGTAGTGTCTTCCATATTTTTATGACAAACTTTGGCGATGGCTGAAAGAAGCAGACAGTGCGAGGATAGAAGACATCCCCTGTTCGGACATCAGTAAGTGGTGTCAAGATTAAAATCGAGGAAAGATTTCATTCAATTTGAACATCCACTAAATGAAAGCCAAACTACAACCAGGAAATCAATGTGGACACAGAAATCGGGAAAAAAACAGCTTGCAATGTTGGAACATTAATGAAGAACTTCCGGCTGGATCTCAACTGGAATGGAGAGTCTGGAAGAGCCTAAATAGACTTAGGTGTCGAATGGGAAGATCAAAGGATAACCTGTTCAAGTGGGGATACGCAGAAGACGAGCTCTGCCAATGCGGAGAAAAACAAACAATGACACACCTGCTGAGCGGTCCATCCTTGCCGGCGCCATGCACTTTCCAAGACCTGTGGCTGGCCAACGACTTTACTGTAAAGTGTGCCGAACACTGGAGAGAGATATGAGCCTGCTATGGACAATAATAACATATTATGTGTGAAAATCATGATTATATATATATATATATATATATATATATATATATATATATATATATATATGAATGTATAATTAGCACTTAGTTTTTATTTGTACTCTAGTATATGTAGCTTATTAATTAACTACAGATGTAGCTCAGACACGATTAAATAAATAAAAATGGGTTCTGGTAGTCGTTACGATCAACGTCAGGAGCTTTCGGCTTTTAGCGCAGGAACTGGATTATATTATACGGTTTTCGGAAGCAGCGATCAGCTGACAGACGGCAGAGGAGAGTAGAGCTGAAAGGCAGCAGACCGTAGGTCCCCCCCCCCCCCCCCCCCCCCCCCACGTAGCGCTGCGGCCGTGTCCGGAAATCCGCGCTCAGCTGTTTTCGCCGGCGTGCTCCCGCCCGTTCCGCTGCCTTGCCGTTACGCAACGTGGCTGCGAGAATATTTCTCGGTTATGGGAAAATAGCTCGAGAGGGAAACCTTACGTAAAAGTAGTTCAGCGTTACACAGAACGCAAGTGTTTGGCCTTCTGTGTCGCCTGTCCTAGTGTGCTGTTCTTGTGATGACTAGATAAAAACGTCTCGACCTGACAGGGAGATATTATGCCCATCAGAGGGACAAAATGCACTAGACCTTTTTTTTTTTTTTTTTTTTTTTTACTTGGTCGTTATTTAGATCAATACCAGTAAACCCCATCACGCCTTAATCATTAAAGAAAAACATATTCCAAAGTCTTATTACAAATTAATTAAAAATTTGAGGAAATGCATACTATAAACCATCAGCTGTCAATTATTTTTCAATCTTCTACCGGTTTCGGTTATAAACCATCTTCACGGAAGATAACTACACAGACTGATTAAACAGGTGCATTATAAGCCTCGTTGTGCATACTGGCATGCATGCCACACAATAAAAATAAATAAGACCTCACTAGGCGTCAAGTCTTCATTAAAAACATAAAAGCAATGCCAGGCTGTGTGATGGTGAACCAAGGTCTACTACAAGACAACCTAACACAACTTTTGAACACATCAGTCAAATGAGATAAAATTAGCGATGCCTCTCGCACGTCAGAGGGTAGCGTGGAGGGGAGGCTGAGGGGAGAGCTCGTGCCGCCTGCCACGAGGCCACGGCTGTGTCCGGCTTGCTAGCGTTTGAGGGGAGGTGGTGGCGGGGACAGCCGCTACCTGCCGCCTGCTCTGACCAGTTTAAAGGGCTGCTTCTGACCACAGCGCCATCATGGGACATCTTACGGAACTGCTGGAAACCCTCCCTCCCCGCACCCCTGAGCGTAGGACCGGGCCCTTACGGAGGTTTCCCGTCTGTATATATTTGTCTGTGCTGGTGGTTATGAGACAGTGGGCCGTGCCCCAGGGGATAGCCACTCGGCCAGTCAGCTATGTTATCGCAGCCTCCGCCCCCGGAAACTTCGAAAGGTTGTAGCTCCCAAACTAACAGTGATAGGAATGTAATTTAAATTGATTTGGACGCAGCTGGTTTCAACGAATCCAATACACGATAGAAAAAACTATTGTTCCATTTAAAAAATTATATCTTTGTGGTGTAACTCTTTGGAAAATGATACAATAAACTATGTTCATAGCTCCAAGAAAGTGTAACATTTCTTGTGTTGACCTACCGCATTAAAATTTCCCGTCACCTATTATTTTATATGCCGCGATGGAGTAGTCGAGCGGTCTAAAGGGTCTCGCTGCGGAGCGCGCGGTTGCTCGCCGTGGAGGTTCGAGTCCTCCCTGGGGCATGGGTGGGTGTGTTGTTCTTAGGTTAGTTTACCTACGTTTAAGTAGTTTGTAAGCTACAGACTGATGACCACGCAGTTTGGTCCGATAGATTTACAAACATTTGAATATTTTTTATTATTTTATAAGTTACAGAGGCAAACAGACTTAGTGACACACTGTATGTTCTAAAATCCTGTTGCAATCCGACGTCAATGATGTAGGCCTCCTTGTTCTTCTTGCCCACTTTATGTAGTACGTTATTAAGGGCCAAATAAACACGGCTGTGGTGCCTGCGGTCCTTCTCGGTGCTGCGTTTCGAAAGGCCAGCCGTGTACGACACGGATCACGTTCGACACGCACGACGGCCGAGTCGCCGCGACAGGCGAGGATTTCCCACAGAAATGCACACGGGCACACCCACCGCAAGCAAGCGTGTAACGAGGAAGAAGCGCGCGGAACGGAAAGGCCCGTTACCGGCCAGGGGAGTACATTAGGCAGGGTGCGCGCTGTTTGCTCGCCGGGGCCCACGCGCCGCGCGCAAAGTGCCCGCGCAAATATTTGCGGGCGCCGCCCACGTGGCCCGCGCGCTCGGACTGAACTGGAGGCCCGAGGCTGGAGCTGTAGCCGGAGGCCGTCGCCGGAGGCGGGCGCGGGATCCATTCCTCCCGCGGTCAGAAAAGTAGGACTGAATCCTCCCGAGCCTGCAAGGGTGTGGAAAAGGACGGGACTGAATCCTCCCATAATCTGTTTAAGCAGGTAGTTGGTGGCGGCTCGAGACCAGAGTGTGTGGCCAGACCTTTATGAATATTCCAGGCAAGCTAAGCTGTCTAGCATATGTTCCAGTGTATGTTCCTATTGTACAGTAAAGTAAGAGTGAGAATTAAGCCCCAGTTAACTTTAGAGTCAGAGTAAACGTACAGTAATATCACTTTGGTTCTTAACAGTCTAAAGATCTGTACAACATTTTCAGCAGTTTATTTGATACAGCGTCGAATTATAAACAGAGGACAAGGCAGGCTAATTTTTTTCCTAAGGAAGAAGAAATTCTGCTTTCAACGGGATGGTTATAAACAAGTACAACGAAAACATTACAACAATGGAGAATGACAGTTGTATTCGCGTATTTTTCACAAAAATTTGTGTATTGCTTATGCTATCTGGGTAAAAAGCTTCCAACGTAAACATTCCATAAGACAGCAACAACAACAACAAAACTGACCAAATTCGTCTGCACGAATAATGTTGCAACCCTGGAAGAAACGGTAGGAGCAGTAGAGAACTTACGCTTGGAGACGAGATTTATAATGCCAAACTTCAACACTTCTTATGTAATCAACACTGATCATACCAGATGACAGTATGAATCAACGCTGAACACTGGTTGGTGGGGGTGGGGGCTGGTAGCTGCAGGAGGTGCAACTGTGCTAGAATAGTTCGGGAGGATTCAGTCTTGTCCCCTGTTCGCCTACCTGCCGTTGGGAGGATTCTGTCCTGCGCCCCTGGAGGCAGCGTGGCTCTCTGCTGCTCCAGCAACATGGCGGCCGCACCGGCGAGCACGAGTGCTTGACTGTCCGCCAGTCAGAAGCCAACTGTGCGGAAAGGAGAAGATAGGAGTCCTTTGGAAGTAGTACTAACTTACACTTATTTAGAAGAAAAAAAAAAAAAAAAAGAAAAAAAAAATTAGAGTTTTATCTTCCCTCGATATCTTCGTCATGTGTGAAGCTGTAAAACTCAGATTTTTTTTAATTTTGTTATTACCTTTCATTTACTTTTAATTGGCAGTCTATCATTTATTTACGAGGCTCGTTTAGAAAGTAAGTTTCGTTTGGTAATAAAATGGAATTGTACACAGATACAGAAGAAATTTTATTGCACAAAATTCTACAACACTTAAACTACTTTTCCACATAACAGCCGAAATTTTGCAGGCATTTGTCATAGCGTGGCGCCAGGTTTTGTATACTTTCTTCATAGAAATCTGTCGCCTGTGTCTTCAACCAGTTCGAAACAGTTTCTTTCCGCTTATCGTCATTGGTAAAGTGATGACCGCCAAGGAAAGACTTGAGATGTAAGAACAGATGAAAGTCGCTAGGAGCGAGGTCAGGGCTGTACGGAGGATGGTCAAACACGTCCCAGCCAAATCCCTGTAGCAGGTTTTTCGACACATTTGCAGTGTGTGGCCGTGCGTTGTCGTAAAGCAAAACAACACCTTTTGACAGCAGTCCCCGGCGCTTATTCTGAATTGCTCGGCGCAATTTCCGAAGTGTCTCGCAATAGGCAGCAGCATCAACCAGTCGTAGATTGCAGGTCAGTCTCTCCGTCAGATCATTCATATAAATACAAAATAATAGCGGTCCCGCTACACTTTCCTAGAGCTCCTATAACGATACCCTAGTCTCTGATGAACACTTGCCATCGAAGACAACGTAAAGGGTTCTATTACTTCAGTACTCTGAGTTTATTCCAGGGCACTCTTCGCCATGCATCATAAGCTGCCTTGCGTCTTACAAAAACCTTCTTCCTGAAAACTTTTGTACATGACCAAACTCTAATAATTACTAAAATGGTGTCAAAGCCTGTTGTAAGGCACCCACTTGTTTTCATTCTCAAGTGAGCATAATATTACCTTTAAGATCGGACGAAAACTGTATTTTTTGTCTAAATCAGTGAGTAAATTACCCTCCGCCATCCACCATACGAAATTGTACGTAGGCGATCGCATTGTACCTCTCAGAAATTTATGTAGATAGTGACTTTCCTCTTATGTTGTTGGTGGCGTCTGCAAAATTACTTTTTAAGATCAGAATAAAATTCTAGGTATATGTTGAAGTTTGTAAGCAAAGCACCGTTCGCCATCAACTGTAGGCAGTTTTATCTGGATAGAACCCTTCCTCTTGTTTTGAAGGTCAGGTGCGTAAAATTATATCAGAATCGGAATAAAATTGTAGATTTGTTTAAGTTGCAAAGAAAGCCGCTCGGGAATGGCCGCGTGGTCTAAGGTACCTTGCCATGGATTACGCGACCGTTCCCCGTCGGAGGTTAGAGTCCTCTTTGGGCATGAGTGTGTTGTGTGTCGTTCTTAACATAAGTTAGCTTAAGTAGCTTGTAAGCCTAGGGGCCGATGACCTCATTAGTTTGGTCTGTTAAGTCTACAAACGTTTTACAAACAGACAAATATATAAAGGACACTCTTGTTTCTTCTTAGAAAGGTAAGATTAAAAATCGGTACTTCAGTTCTCGCGGCTAAGTATTAATATTATGATGGCTCAAAGGAGTTGTAGCAGTGGACCCCTTTTTCCTCCTAAGGCTGCAGATCCCATACATATGTGTATGGCGGGTTGCTTTTTCGGGGATTTTAGGTGTCGAATTTTAGAATTTTTTTTTCTCGATTTTCAGCTGTTCTTCTAATACTTCCATACTTCTTTTTTAACTACTACTGTATTAAAGAAACAAAACAAAATATTCAAATCAGCAAAGCCATTTCTGAATTTTAGCGAGACTAATGCAAATCTGTTCGTTTTTGTATGTAAAGATTTATCGACTTTTTTTTCTCTCTTTTTTGCAGAGGATGGAATAGGGAGGCGGAGTGCCCTTTGACAAAAATGATTTCGGCATTATCCTGGAGCGTTTTTGGCACATAGTGAAAAACCCGAACATATGTGGTCGGGGGTAGTTTTGAATCGCTGTCCACCGGAATACAAGTCCTGCTAACCAGTACTCCACCTCCCTAGGTCCCAGACGATAACGATAAAAGTTAATGCATAGAATGACAAACGCTGTCTTTTAAGAGACTAATTCACGTTTTTACGGTGATATATACCAATAAAATTCAGTCAGACCATTACCCAAAACATCTGTCAAGCGGCTTCAATTAAAACACAGGTTTCATTATGTACGACTCTAAAAGATAAATAATGAGATTTTAAGCGTTCATGGAACTCGTATTCATGTGTAACTTTTACAAACACGGCGTGGTTATTCTCTGAATCCACGTCCATTCTGCCGTTTTCTGGAGCATGAGATCGAACGAAGTCAAGGTAGACCTCTCCTTGCTAAGGAAGCCTGCGGTTTACGGTTGAAAGCACTGGAAAGTTTTCAGATGCTTCTGTTCAGTATTTCTCTGAAATTACCAAATATCCGGGAAGCAGAATCTGAATAAGGGAGAGCGGATACACTTTCCAGATGTCAGGAGTGAAGAAATGAATTATGCAGTCATCGATGTGTGGCTGTGCCACCTTTTGATTTGCTTTGCTGAATACTTAGTATTCGAGAAGAGAGCTTACGGAGATTTTCCACGCTTACTTAGTCGTTTTCTCTTTTTAATCAAAACGAACTCCTGACCAATTTCAAAGTTTTCCTACTTGATTCCGAAAGCCACTGTATTTTATATGCCCCTTCCATTTCATATCGTTTTATAGCGTTAAGTCTATACTTTTAATCAGCGTGATGGGTCGAGCAACTGACTGCTTAGACTGCATTCCAGCAATGCAGTTGTTTTACTTACTCATGTTATTTTCATTTTTCATCACCTAGAGCTAGTTGTCATTCATCAATTCACCTACGAATATTTTGGGCCATAAGAAAAATTAACATGTACAGCAGCTAGTGATAAACATGCTTTTGAGAAAACATGTAATATGATCTTTCTGTTTACAAATCTCGCATTATATAAAGCCTTTCACGGTCTTAGAAATATTTTACTTACTAACAGTTAGTTGCTAGAAGATGGGATGCTAAGACGAAAAAAAAAAGTTTCATAAACCAATTAAAATTGTCGAGTAACGTAAAGCGGTATTAAGTTTTTAATTGTTTTTAAACAATATTTGAGGAAATATTTAAAAAAACTTAAAAAATTCTCTGAAGAAAATGTTTCATTGTATTGTAGTAGGTGCTCGGTGATGTACACTGAGAATTGCAGGGACGAAATTTTGAGAGAGAGAGATGAGGACAATCAGAATTTTTATGTAGGTGATAGAGTTTATCTCTAAATTACACACTTACCGTTAGGCATGAGTCGTTGTATTTTTGAGGAGGAAACAAAAAAAAAAAAAAAAATGTTCAAATGTCTGTAAATCTATCGGACGAAACTGCGTGGTCATCAGTCCGTAGCTTACAAACTACTTAAACCTAGGTAAACTAAACTACGGACAAACACACGCACCCATGCCCCAGGGAGGACTCGAACCTCCACGGCGAGCAACCGCGCGCTCCGCAGCGAGACGCTTTAGACCGCACGGCTACTCCACAGCGGCGAGGAAAAACAGACTCTAGGCCTTTTTTAGTGACCTGACTGTATAAGACTCTTATTTTTTACGTGGTAAATAAATGTGAATAACAGCTCCATCTCTGAAGACACTAATTTAACGTGTCTTGTCATTCACTGTTTCTTTTTATCATCACTAGATGTCTGACATGACTGAAAATTGTAAGTTATGGTTGCCTGTGGACAGAGTCCTGAAAATTTTGACAGATTACGTTTTGAAAGAACAACTTATATGGACATTTGCCGCTATTACTAGAAGACTTCCCTTACACAGTGTGGATTTCAACTGCAAGGAAAGGTAAACGCAACTTGAAATATACGTACGGACATATCGTTTAATTGTGCGGTTTTATTAACTAGAAGACTGCATTAGAAAACGATTCACCCAAATAACCTGACTGACATTTTATATACCACAGGACCCGCAGCTTAGTGAAGGTCAGCTTGTAGCATAATAACAATTATTAACCAAATCGCTGCTATGTGATATTATTTAACAAGACGGCCCCGTTTCGGCTTAAACTGTTATTATCAAGTGACCTGCGGTACAAAGTGGGTGATATTTAGGTTGAACAAATTATTGTGCTTTAGTATAATATTACAATAAAGATATTAACATTCCCTTACGTTTATATCTAGATGGTCAGACATACTTAGTACATCTAAAATGTCTGTATATTAACTGTTAAAATTTGTTGGTAATTTTAATCTTGAAGTGGTATTTTGACAGTTGTAGCAATGATGTATGTTTACAAAGCATGTAAACGTCATATATATGTTATTAGGATTTGTATAATCTTGGTAAGTATTTTAAGTGTGTTATATCTGCTAATAACAGAGACGCGTTTTTGTTCTTTTACTTTATACATATATACTGATTTTGTATGTTTTTCATTAATTTTGTACTCGAATTTCATGAGTTGCATTTATGTTTCCAGATAATCGGCAGGCAAAGATGTTCGATTAACAAAAATCCAGAGATAACGCAAGCCAACAGTTAATTGAACATCTATGCCTACGCACTCTCTGAGAACATAAACGCAACTTATGAAAATTGAAAATACAAAATAATGAAAAAAACATACAAAATTACTATATTTGTGTAAAATAAATTCAAGTAAAACGCGTCCGCGTCATTAGCACATATAAATTCTTAGCACACACTTAAAATACTCCCCAAGATTACAAAAATCATAATAACACAAATATGACGTTTACATGCTTTGTAAAGTATGACATTGTGCGTACAGCTGTCAAAATACTAAATCAAGACTACAAGTACCAATTTCATGCGTAACTGAATGTTAATCTCGTTATTGTAAATCTGTATTACAACACAATAATTTGTTTAACCTAAATGCCACCCATTTTGTACGGCAGGTGACTTGATAATAGCAGTTCAAGCCGAAATGGAACCGTTGCGTCATGTTACAATATATAATATTACGTACCAGCGATTTGGTTAAATATTGTTATTAAACTGAATGATATTTGAAAATATCATTAAGTAGTTTGTAGAGTAGTAGCTTCTAACTAAACGTCTTATTATTGATTCAATTTTTCCTTAGGAACGGTTTAAGCGAGATTCAGCTCTTCACTTGGCAAAACAGCAATAAAAATAGTTTTAAAAAACTTGAAATTGCAATGAAAATGTCATGCTACATACCGTAAAAATGTAGCAATTAATCCCAGAAGAGTTAACGGCCGTAATTTTTAGTCGTGTCTTGAGTAACACGGTGACGCGTAAAACGCAAGCCAAGGTTCGAGATCTCCGCTATGTCACCTCAAGCTTCAGAAGAAGAGGCACCAACTCTTTTTCGTTTCACCCAAGCCGCAAATCTGAATTTCTTCCGCGAGTATCTGCGACCTGCTTCCATAAAGTCCCGACCTTTCGCCGCTCACTGAAATTAATTTGTGGAAATGTCATAGTTTACAGCCGCATACGTAGAAAGTTGGAAACTACTCCAAAGCGAAACATTACACGCCGAGGGAACAGGTTCCCGGTAACTAATGGATACTATAGTGGCGGCGCTGGCGTTGCGCCGGGACAATATGGCGGTGATTTACCGCCTGGGATTCCCGGCGCGGGGGCAGATCAAAGTCTGGCGCCCTGCGTAACCCACACGTGGCCCGAGAAATCCAGGCGCGCGTCGCACTTTTACGCTCACGTGGACGTTGCGTCGCGCCCGTCTTGTAAACACCGACGCCTCGTTTCTGTGACCTGCTGCTGCTGCTGGTGGAGGGCTTTGAACAGTGTGGGAACGCACAGCGATAATGGTGCCGAAACGCGATGAGGTAACCCTACATCTCCGATTTCAAAGCTGGGTTACATAGCGGGTGGAAGTGAGCTCTGCCAAAGATACACATTTCAGATGGAGTCTGGGAAATCATAACAAACACAGAAGGTAAAGCAGTCAACAATCCGAAGATTGGTTTGAACACCACAGTGCTTTACTACCCATGGTCCTGTTCGCAGGTGGTATGCCGTTGCCTTCCTTCGACCTTCGAACTGACTTACCCAGCCAGTTATATGGGGACCTACAATTTAACGTGGGTTCTGAACCACGGTGCTACTCGGTATTTTTCACATGAGCAATACTGCCAGAGGTGAAAGAAGTGGAAAGTGACAGATAAAAATCCTAGGACCTGGCGGGGATCGAACCCGCGACCTTTAGATTTCTAGTCTAGTACTGTGCAACCGAGGCGCACAATAAACACATATGCCGTTAGAATTACGAGGGTTGGAACTTAAATGGTGGTAACACTGCTGTGGAAACACTATGCAATCGAATCTGCTATTGTCCCTGATAGCACACGTTGTTGACATGCCTACCTTACCTCCGAGCAAATGGACTCGCCCGTCCCACGTCACCGGCGTACGCACAATCGAGAGAAACTCAGTCACTTGTCAGCGTGCGGTCTAACGTAACGGTGTCACTATGTTTTCGAAACAGAAACAACGGAGTTGGATCAAGATTGAATGTGCCAGAGGCAGTACAGCACGCCAGGGTCATCAAGGTCTTCAAGAGGCATCAGAGTTCCAGTATGGTGAAAGTCATGGTGATTCTCGCATACGAATGTGATGGTGTTATTCTAAGGCATTGCGTTCCTCCATGGCAGGGCGTCAATGCACAATATTACTGTTCGTTTTTGGGACATCACCTTGCGAAAGAAGCGGCAACACTTTCTGCGCAACAGACCCACCATTTTTCACGACAATGCGCGGGCGAATACAGCGCAAGATTAGTTGTTTGTACCTTAGATTCGTGTTGAAAAGATCCTCGTGTATGTGGAACATATCCATTTTTTTTTTTTTTTTTTTTTTTTTTTTTTTTTTTTTTTTTTTTTTTTTTTTTTTTTTTTTTTTACAAGGTGAGTGAATACAGACACATACATCATTTCGTTCTATTTAAAAATTCGTCAGTGGAGTGGAGGGAGTTGGCCACTAGAGAGTCTTTTAAGGTAGTCCTAAACTGATCTCTATTTGTAGCTAAACTTTTTATGGTTGGTGGTGAATTATTGAAAATACGTGTTACTAAGTAGTGGACCCCGTTTTGAACTAAAGTAAGGGCTTTTAGGTCCTTGTGTAGATCATTTTTGTTCTTAGTATTGTATGTATGAACTGAGTTGTTCATTGGAAAAAGAAATGTGTTATTTATGACTCATTTCATTGAGGAGTAAATATACTGTGGCTACTCTGTTCGGTCGATGGGACTGGGAAGTTCTGTACCATCCATTGTACTCCCCGGACTTAAGTCCTGGTAACTTTGATTTTATTCTGAAGATGAAGGAACAACTTAGTGCTATTCGCTTCAGAACTGTTCCATATCAGAACAAATACTTACAAAATAAGAGCATGTGTGTTAACGTACTTACCACAGATCCCAAATGTAATTGCCCTTGTGGACGTGGAATTGGTCAAAAAACACTTATTTACAATGAACATATCAGTATTTAAGTATTAAGTATTTAAGTCAGACTCAACACAATATTCACACTTGTAAATATTATATACAATAAGATACATCAATGACGTCTGCTAAGAAATTCAATAGTGGAGTAGAAGGAGTTGTCCCCCCTCCCCCCCCCCCCCAAAAAAAAAATCTTTTCTACTCTTTTCAAACTCAACTTTATTGTGAGTTACATTTTTTATGGCTACTGGCATGTTGTTGAAAATGTGTATTACTGGATAGTGGGCTCCTTGCTGAGCTAAAGTAAGTGATTTTAAACCTAGAATTGACCTCATGAGCTGAGCTATTTGTTTGAAAAAAAGATATTGTTTTAATGAGAAATTAGGATAAATATATTGGGAAGCAGTAGTAAGTATCCCCAGGTCCTTAAATGCAGGGTATTCTTTGAGTGAATAAGCCAAGCAGGCGTGGAATAATGTATCCCAAGACAGTATTCACCATCTGTATGATCGAATGTGTGCTCGAGTCAGCGCCTGTATTTCCTGCTATGGAGGCTACACCGCGTACCAAATGTTGTTTGTAAAGCTAAGGGGACTTAACTACGGGGTCATCAGTCCCTAAGCTTACAAACTACTTATGAACTACCTAAGACTAAGGACCACACAAATATCCATGCCCGAGGGGGGTTCGAACCCCCGACCGTAGTGACCGTGCAGACCGTGACTGGCACGCCACAGAGCGCTCGGCCACCGCGGCCGGCCACCGCGTACCAATATAGGCGTTTGAGGATGGATAGACACCTGGTATAGTAATTAATCTTCAAATGTAATCAAACGCACAGTTCGAACAATAAATCGTGATTGAATTGGAAAATGAGAGGGTGTACTAATGCTATTTCCTGTAGAAAAGGTGACGCGATACCACGTAAAATCAGGTGTCTTCTACAACATGTGTTGACTCTATTCCTATACGGACGGTGTGGGCCAAGCGCGATAGTGTTTGGCTACCGAAAAGGCTGTAAGCTCCCACCTGCAACAGATTAGTAAGGTTACAACAAACAGAGCGCGTCCCGGAAGATTGGAAAGCCGTCGGATCCCCGTCTGCGTACTACGGTACTTCAGACGTCCCTCCCGCGCCCCTCCTCCCCCTCCGCCGCCCCCATCCCACTCCCGACGACCCGACCTGACTTCTCCGTCAGGCGGATGCTCACATTCGGAGGAGAAGCGAGGCGTGTCAAAGCAAACGGCGGCGGCGGGAGCGCGAGAGTGAAAGCCCGGCGCGGCTAATAGGCGGTATCTCACCGCCCCCCACCCCGGCAGCCCGGCAGCGATGGGTCGGCCCGGCCCCGATGGCATTCCGCGACATTTGGGCCCGGCGTTGCACAAGGCGCGCAGGTGGCCGTCCCCTCTGCAAACAGCGCCGCGGCCTCCGCAACAATTAGCGCCTTCATTACGGACCGGCGGGTCGAGGGGCGGGCAGCGGTGCGGCGATGAGACGGCTCTGCCACTTGTCGTCTGCGTCCTTTTGCCGCGCTGCCCCCTCACCCCGCCGTTGCTCGTCTTGTGAAACCTGCCAGCTCTCTCGTATGACTGCCGGCGATTGTTCTCGGCTCTTGCAGTCCGCTATGTTCCTCGTGCGTGCAAATGTTCCTTCCATGCAAATACAGTGACCGCGAGAATGTGTTTACGGGACGGGTACTAAACATTCCGTTGGCTATTCTACATTCGAGCCTGTTTAAAATACGTCTACTCTGTAATTTCGGGAGAATGTTAACGTGTGCTGAAAAGAGACCAAAAGCCGTGTGGCTCACTTTTTCGTCTTAAGCGGCCGTACACCATCAAACATGCAGCCGCGCGGTCTGAGCCGCCATGACACGGATTGCGGGACCGCTCCCACTGAAGGTTTCGCTCCTCCTTCGGGCATAGTTGTGTCTGTTGTCCTTACCATAAGTCAGTTTAAGCGGTGTGTAGGTTTACGGACCGATGAATACTTCAGTCCCTTATGTCTTAAACCAGTTTAAGCCTTTAATGTTTCAAATGTTTGTATAGCTTATGGGACTTAACTACGGGGTCATCAGTCCCTAAACTTACAAACTACTTACGAACTAGCTAACACTAAGGACGGCACAAATATCCATGCCCGAGGGGGGATTCAAACCCCCGACCGCAGTGGCCGTGCAGACCATGACTGGAGCGCCTCAGTCCCCTCGGCCACCGAGGCCGGCAACCCTTTAATGCATAGTGTAGCTGATCAGCTACATACCTTATTTTTACCATTGTCTCTCATACTGATCAAAATTTTACCACAAATTCATTTGTAACTGCTTGTATATATAGTGTTACACATGCTAGTAGCTCTTCCAAGACATCAAATCGCAGACCGCTACTGAATCAGTTCGACAGTTAGTTGCATATAATTACTCCTAACATGTGCGTTAATTTCTTTGGTATTCCTCTTTTGCCATGTAAAAGCAGTCAGTCACCTACTACTGTTGCATTATGAATAACTTTCTGGAAAGATTAGAGGCTTAATAGTGATATTTACTGCATCGGATACGATATGGAGACACTATACAGCCGACCAGCTATGAACGTTTTGTTGCTAGTAGTGCAAATTAATTTTTAAAAAAAATTCAATATTTTTCTCCGTGTGCATGCACTATACATTAATAGTAGTATTTGTCATAGCTTCATATAAAAAGTCTTGCATTAAAGGGTTAAGAATGTTGTAGAGGCACGATAAGTTACGCATGCGTAGGTCCACTTTTAACAAGAAGCACTAATTCGTGTTTGTTCTACAATTTTATTTTAATTTAGTTAACTGGTTTTTTGGCTTACAATGTCACCTTCAAACTTTCTTAAAATGGCTCTACGAAGAACCTACGGGAGAATCACTGCAAATGTCTTCATTTGTCTTTGCTTTAAATGTGTTTGCTTTACTTACTAACAACCGTATTTCTGTTCTCATTAATAACTGGACACTTGTTAAATGACACTTTTATAACAAATCGTCTATACTAATACGTCTTAAAATAGTGACAATCCCTCCTGAGACACTGCGTATTAGACCCCAGAGATCAGATATAGTGTTTTGATCAAGCAGTTAAAACGCCTCACCTCAGCCTGACTCCAAAATCCAAAATGGCTTTACATAAGCTTGTAAATGAGTGCATAAAATTGACCGTGAATTAAGGAGCGGAGTTTCATGATGAAATAACGATCATGTAACTCTTACAATATGTTTTAAATGCCTCATCGAAATTTAGCATTTGTATTTTGAGAATTAATGGAAGTACTGGCAAGGGTGTGGGTGTTCCTGTTTTACTTTGAGCAGACTTCTATTGGTACTGTTCACAGAAAAGTAATGACATTATGAATAGTGTGTCTCCTACACTACGTATATGTTGTTACTTTATTTCTCTTTACTTATATGTCACTTGTGGTAGAATGCAAAGTTATGCATGCCCAAGTTTTTGCCTAGACCCTATATTAAAATATCATGTTCTTTTTTGTGCAAGAGCCATCTTGCGTGTTTTGGATAAAGGGCAACAGTCAGCCTACGTATTAGTCGATTATTCGAAAGGCGTTCGACACGGTGCCGCACCTCAGACTTGTAACGAAGGTACGAGCATATGGAACAGATACCAAATATGTGACTCGAAGACTACGTACGTAGTAGAACATGTTCTCGATGGCCAGAGTTCATCAGAGACTAAGGATGGTTAGAACGAAGGCAGAAACGTGTGATAGGACCGATATTATTTTCTGTCTATGTAAATATTATGGCGGACGGAGTGAGTTGCAATCTGTGGCTGTTTGCTGATGATGCTGTGTTGGACAGGAAAGTGTCGTCACTAAATGACTGTAGCAGGATGTTGGTGTGAGGAATGGCAGTTACCTCTAAATGTAGAAAACGATGAGTAGAAGAAACAATTCCGCAATGTTCTAATACAGCATTAGTAGTATGTTGCTTGACAGAGTGGCGCCAATTAAATATCTAGGTATAACGCTGCACAGCAATATGAAATGGATGGAGCACGTAAGGAGACTTGTGGGGAAGGCGGATAGTCGACTTCGGCTTATTGGAGAATTCTGGAAATATGTGATTCGTTTAGTAAAGGAGGTCGTATATAAAACGGTTGTGCGACCCCGTCTTGAGTATTGCTCAAGTGTTTGGGATCCCCACCAGATGGGTTTAAAGGAGGACATGGAGAAAGTTCAGAGGTGGCCGGCTAGGTTTGTAATTGGTAGATTCGATCAGTGCGATAGTGTTACTGAAATGCTTCGGAAACTCTATGGTGTAAAACTTGGCAATTGACTCTAAATAATGAGAAGTGTGAAGTCGTCCACATGAGTACGAAAATAAATCCGTCAAACTTTGTTTACAAGATAAATAAATCAAAAGTGAAGGACGTGAACTCCACAAAATACCTAGGAATTACTATTACTTCAGACTTAAACTGGAAAGAACACGTAGATAATGTTGTAGGAAAGGCGAACCAGAGGCTGCGTTTTATTGACAGCACCCTTAAAAGATGCAACAGAACTACAAAAGAAACTGCATGCGCTACGCTTGTCCGTCCTTTTATGGAGGATTGCTGCCCAGTGTGGGATCCTTATCAGGTGGGTTTGACGGAGGACATCGAAAGAATCCAGAGAAGGACAACTCGTTTCGTATTGTCACGATACAGGGAAGACAGCGTTATGGAAATGATACAGGATCTGGGATGGGAATCATTACAACGACGGCGCTTATCGCTGCGGCGTGGGCTACTTACGAAACTCCAATCGCCAACAATCTCTTCCGAATGCAAAACTATATTGTTGACTCCCACTTACATAGGTAGAAATGACCATCAGAATAAAATACGAGAAATCAGAGCTCGAACGGAGAGATTCAGGTGTTCTTTCTTCACGCGCGCTATTCGAGAATGGAATGGGAGATAAATAGTATAATGGTGGTTCGATGAACCCTCTGTCAGGCAATTAAATGTGATTTGTAGAGTATCCCATGTAGATGCAGAAGTAGCTGGAGGTAAAGGCGACTTTTTTTTTCGAGAAACACTGTTGAAGAAATTTAGAGTGCCGGAATTGTAAACAGACTGCAGAAAGATTCTACTGCCGCCAACCTACATTTCGCGTAAAAATCACAACGATAAGATCAGAGAAATTGAACAAACAAGTATTTCTTCTTCCCTCTATGTGAGTGGGGCGGAAAAACAAGTTACTAGTAGTGGTACTAGGTACCCTCCGACAAGCACCTTTGGGTAAATGCGGAGTATGTAGACGCAGAAGTAGAATATGAGTCAGAACCAGGCAGCGGAATAATCGAATCGATCTCCCACGTCTGGCCGGCGGTGCACGGTTTCGGAATCGGTGCAAAGTGGACCGCAACGCGCTGCCGTAATGCTCGCGCTTTCGAAAATTTTCCGGAGCGGCCGGCGAGGTGACAGCTGAGTGGTTCGTCCCGTTATGCGCGCACCGCGAAAGCCAGCCGCCGGCCTCCCGCATGATTGGACCGACCGCAGGCGCCGCGCCGCACCGTATGGCAGGCGTCACCGGCTCCACCTCACGCCGCGGCAAAAACCAGCAGGAAAGCCAGGAAACAATAGCGAGCCGCAGGCGGTTCTCTCAACCCGCGGCCGGCCGCTAAGTACTGTGCGGCCACAGAGCCTCGACGCGCTCGCCCACTGCCCGAGCTGACCTAGGGTAACAGCTGGGGACGTCTCCTGAGGTGTCCGGCCTCTAATATCCGAGTTCTCGTACGGGGGATACGATGCCATGCTCACGCCACATTAAACTGCCGCAAAATACACAATCCGAAATCCCTTGGCTAAAGGACATTCTCGGATATGTATTACATGTGCCGCAGAGATTTCAAAAGCAAACTAGACGGTCATTCGTCAATCGTGGTGGGACTAAGAATCGATCACCACGAGTAGTATATATCATAATGCAACTCGCACAGCCTGGTCCTGCCATATTCAGCCTAGAACCTGAAGCAAACTCTCGAATATCTCGGCAAAAACATGATCAGCTTGACCATCCTCGGGCTCAACAGTGAGTAGGTCTGGACAACTGCCGACGTACGGACTACTGGTCTCAGATTCAATCCCGTTGCTCACTGTAAAGGATACAGATGTTTAGTGATCAGCTCAGTGGCACCCCGTCCACGTATGTACCCACAGGCACTAATCGATGGAACCGACTCCAGCTTAATAGCTAAGCGCTCTCTTCGACAGTGGTTCTAACCACAGGGGCGATTTTCTAGGTCTAGACCCATTGGTAGTGAGGAGCCCCTCAGGTAGTGGAGTCACTAGTGGGCCAGATAGACCTGTCCTCCAGATGTAGCGACGCTTCCCAGACTGTAAGCATAAATAACATCAGTGACGTGACCACCTCTCTTCCATCGAGGGTTTGACCAGACCGTGCCTAGTACATTACAGTGATTGCATGCGTATAATGTCAGTTAGCCAAGTGCAAAGGTCTTCAGTAAATGGCACACCTTCAGGCCCAAGATGACATACCGGACGGCCCACGCTCAACATACTCTAAACAGTGCCAAAATACGTTAATTAAATAAGAGACAGCCTGAAACTCGAGGCCCCATACATATGCAAAACATAAACACAAATACTTACACCAGAGGTGGCCTATAGCAGCCGGAGACCAGGGCCGAAAAAAAAAAACAAAATCGGGACCCCTGTCCACTTGCAAATAGATGTACCTTTCCAGATTTGGAAGCCCCACAGGAAGGCAGACACGTGAGGGTAAAAAAAACCCTAATAATAAAAATAAATAAATAAATCCAGATACCAGAACGAGAGACCAAGGATAATAAGTATTCATTGCAGTTAATGAACGCAAACGTTTCAGTAGATTTACATTTTTTCTCTCTTTTTTTTCTTTTTTTATCATTATTTTTAAGTTAAACCCTTCCTCATTGCATACACCCAAAATTTTTGAATATTCTACCTTAGTTACAGATTTCTGTTCAAAGTCTATGTTTATTACTCTGTTGTACGGAACACTGAATATACTACGTTTTATCGAAATTTAATGAAAGTCCATTTGCTGAGAACCGCTTAATAATTTTGGAAAAACGTTAGTTACGTTTACATCAGTTCTTGATTTTTGGATGTGATTACTGTACTTGTATCATCAGCAAAAAAGAACTACCTTTGCATCTTCATCATTGTAGAATGGTAATTCATTAATGCATATCAGGAACAGCTGACGTTTTGACATTGCATGAACCACTTATTTCAACTTTCTACATTCTTCCTGTTAAGTATGAATTAAATCTTTTGTGCACAGCTCAAGTCAAACCGTAATGATTAAGCTTATCTAGTAGAGATCACAAAAACTACCCATGGGTGATGTCTACTCTGAAATCAATGAACTGACGAAACTTAACATCGGAATAAAACTGTCCCACTTATGTTGGCAGATAAAGACGAAAATTTTCACTATCCAGTCCTTTCAGTAACGTCCCATTCATTTCATTTCAACATAACTTTTTTATCTTTTCCTTTATTGTTGTTATTTTGCCCAAGACGTACCTTTTCTTGAGTGACGAGTACCTAGTAATAGTGCCACAGCAATGCAAACTTCCTTCAGTAAAACAGGAGGCAAACGGCATGCGTACGTGGTTCTCGACAGACGCCAAGAGGCACCTGACGAAATTCGGGCGCCGGATCAGGTCGTTTGTAGTGACGACAATTGAGGCTTGGGTGTTACCATCCAGTTCCTCGCGCGCGTGTCGAGACCCCGGGATTTTACGAAATTGCGCGTCGGCCACCACGGCAGTGCTTCCCGGTATTTCCCAGTTAACGACACACCGCGCCACTCACGTCGTAACCACAGCACTCGGTTTAACGCAGTATACAAGCGGCGCATTAGCTGATGCTGCCATTAGCTGATACACTCCGGACGGTTGCCCCTAACAACCGGCCGTCGCGGGAAAGGTTAATTTAAGGTCTCGCGAGCGCGGCCGGGCGCCGACTATTAATATATTCCGCCACAAGAGCTGGTAAGTGCGTAATCTGATTCGCCACCCCGACGTACGTGCCACTGCACTTTCGAGTTATCGAAATGAAAACGATTCTCTCTCGAACCGCTTCCATCACAGGCTCGCCGCGCGGCGCCGTCCGACTCGCTAATGGTGAGAGCTACTCAGGTAACTAAACACAAGAGCCGCGTCTGCTTTACACTGTCACACAGTGCAAATAAACCGAGAATTTCGAAAGTGCCAGCCACTGCCATTCAGCCACGTTCTGCTGACGTGGAACACTTCAGAGGACTGACGTGTAGACCGTCTCGGCAATCCGTGTTGATCATCAGTTGTACATTCCACGTTAGATTCTCAGTGGCACTTTTTAAACTTCTTATACTACTTCGTGGAAGCGAAGCGCTTTACTCCGCCTATAACTGAAATAAATACGGTGACAAAGTAGCTACATCACGTTTCGTTGGATGTCAGAAATATCCGGCTTGATTCCATGTTGGAATTGGTGCTCCACGACTGTATTTGATTTGTGGTAATTCTTTCAGCAATCAGTCGTAAAAAAATATATATTTATTTGTTCGCAAATCTAGATTTCGACCACTGTGTGGTCATTATCAATGCTAAAATAAGTACAAAAAGAAACAGATAGAATAACATACATGTCACGTTATAAGCCAATTGTACAAGTCTCAGTTAAAGTCAATGATAAAAATACATACCTGAAAACCAATTAAAAAACTTAAAAACTTCTCGATCTCCATGTTGGAGGTTGCGTTCGTACTGACGCAGCTGTTACAATTCTTACACAGTTGACGTCAGCATGAGTTCAAACGTTCAAATGTTTGTATAGCTTATGGGACTTAACTACGGGGTCATCAGTCCCTAAACTTACAAACTACTTACGAACTAACTAAGACTAAGGACGGCACTAATATCCATGCCCGAGGGGGGATTCGAACCCCCGACCGTAGTGGCCGTGCAGACCGTGACTGGAACGCCTCAGTCCCCTCGGCCACCGCGGCCGGCTCAGCATGAGTCATTTGCGACTAAGGCGCCCTCTTTAAAGTTTCATATAAATATGTCCTTCTTTAAACCGTTCAGATGGGGATTCCAAACACTTCAGCAACACTCGGATTGTACAAGTGCTTTACATGCGGTCTCCTTTACATATGAGTCAGAGCTTCACAAAATTCTCCCGATAAACCGAAGTCGACCTTTCGCCTTCCCCACGACTATCCTTATCTGGTTCCTCCGTTTCATATCTCTGTGCAGCGTTATGCCTAGGTATTTAATTGACACGACTCTGTCAAGCAGCACTGTACTAATGCTGTATTCGAACATTACGGGATTGTTTCTCTTACTGATCAGCATCACTTTATAATTTTCTACTTTTAGCGCTAGTTGACATTCCTCACACCACCTAGAAATTTGTTCGGTCTTCCGGCACCCTACTACAGTCATCTAATGACGACACTCTCTTGTACACCACAGCATCATCAGCAAACAGCCGCAGACTACAACTCATTCTGTCCGTCAGAACATTTTTATAGATAGAAAATAATAGTGCTGCTATCACACTTCCCTGGAGCACTCCTGACGATACCCTAGTCTCTGGTGAACACTCGCTATCGAGGACAACGTACTGGGTTCGATTACTTAAGTAGTCCGATGCACCCACATATTTGGGTACCTACTGCATAAGCTGGTACCTTCGTTAGCACTATGTAATGCGGTACCGTGCCAAACCCCTACCTAAATTCGAGAGAAATATGTAGTCTGTTGCTCTTCATCCATAGCACGCAAGATGTCAAGAGAGAAAAGGAAAAGCTGGATTTATCACAATCAATGCTTCCTAAAGTCGTGCTGATACATTGACAGGTATTCTGTCTCAAAGAAATTTACCATATCAGAACTTAGAACATGTTCAAGAATTCTGCAGCAAACTGATGTTCTTGACATAGGTGTGTAATTTCGTGGGTCCGTTCGATTGCCTTTCTTATACACGGGCGTTACCTGTGCCTTTTTCTAGTCTCTTGGTACTGGATCAAAGGTTCGCGATAAATGCAAGTAAAGTATATAAATGATCTGATGGACAGAGTAACTTATAATTTGCGGCTGTTTGCTGATGATGCTGTGGTGTATGGGAGAAGGGTGTTGTCTTTAACTGACTGTAATAGCATACAGGATGACTAAGACAAAATTTCTAGTTGGTGTGAAGAATGTAGAAAAATGTAAGGTGATGCGCATGAGTAGGAAAAACGAATCCCATAATGTTAGAATACAGCATTAGTAGTGAGCTTCTTGATGTTGTCGCGTCGTTCAAATATCTAGGCGTAACACTGCAGAGCGATATGAAATGGAACGAACATGTAAGGACAGTTGTGAGTAAGGCGGACAACCGACTTCGGTTTATTGGGAGAATTTTGGGAAGATGTACTTCACCTGTAAAGGAGACAGCGTATAAAACGCTTGTACGACCACGTCTTGAGTATTGCTCAAGTATTTGGGACCCGCAGCAGATCGGTTTGAAGGAAGACATAGAGGCGGTTCAGAGGCGAGCAGCTAGATTTGTTATCAGTAGGTTCAACCAATGTGCGAGTGTCACGGAAATGACCCGGCAACTCAATTGGGGATTGCTGGAGGAAAGACGACGTTTTATTCGTGAATTTCTGTTGAGGAAATTTAGAGGGCCGGAATTAGAAGCTGAGTGTAGTACGATCTTGCTGCCGCCTACTTACAATTCGCGTGGTTATCACAAAGACAACATAAGAGAAATTAAGGCTCGTACGGAGGCATATAGGCATTCTTTTCTTCCTCGTTCTATTTGGGAGTGGAATAGGAAAGGAAATGCCTAGTAGTGGTACAGTGTACCCTCCGCCACGCACCTTACGGTGAATTGCGGAGTATGTATGTAGATGTAGAAGTAAGAGGGTGTCTTTGGTGCCAGTGTCGATTCTTAGAGACGTACCTGGCACCATTTAGGCTTTACACACGGCACATTTCCATTCCCATGGCTTTTGTCACAGAGTAATATATACAGAGAAGCAGCCGCCCCTAAACCACTGTCCTACGCTCCCCTCGTAGTTTCGTAAGATGCTAGCAGGTGTCAGGCGGTTCGCTGGCTTAGGGTGCCTCTCGCACATCAGAGGGTAGCGTGGAAGGGAGGCTGAGGGGAGAGCTTGTGCCGCCTGCCATGAGGCCACGGCTGTGTCCGGCGTGCCGGCGTTTGAGGGGAGATGGTGGTGGGGACAGCCGCTACCTGCCGCCTGCTCTGGCCAGTTTAAAGGGCTGCTTCTGACCGCAGCGCCATCATGGGACATCTTACGGAACTGCTGGAAACCCTCCCTCCCCATACCCCGGAGCGTAGGACCGGGCCCTTACGGAGGTTTCCCGTCTGTATATATTCGTCTGTGCTTTTGTCCATGCGGAAGGGTTACCCTGTCCTCTGGGCCGGTACCTCGGCTCCCCTCGTCCTCTTGGGACGCAAGGTGTCGCAGTGCCGCCGGCGCGGCCCGCGGGTGCGCTGGAGCGCGTCCGCCCACGTTGGCCGTTGCGCAGCCCGACTGTTTTCGCAACGCAGGAAGGAAGACTCGGCCACCGCTGCTTATTCCCCGCTATTGGCGCACAAGGGCAAAAATAATAAAGGCGGCTCCCCCTCCGCGGTGATCGCTGGCGCAAACCCGACTTAATTGCCCCACCCATTGTCTGATGCCGGTTTCGTACCAGCTACAGCGGCAGGAGATTCTCTTTCTCCTCGGTTTGTTTCGTGGTATATGCATTTCGCGTTTCCTGTATTTCCCAAAAGGCGTTTCGAGCGTAGAATGTGTGTCACCAGGCCCACTGGAACTTCGCTTTGGAATTGCAGGTCGATTGTGTCACCAGACCAGTACCGTATTGACCTTCAACCAACGTCATGCGTATCTTTTATTAGGCAAAATGAGATGACGTTTCTACACCTACATTCATACTCCGCAAGTCACCTCAGGGTGTGTGGCGGAGGGTACCATGCGTACCGTTGTGACTTCCTCCTATTCCAGTCGTGTGCGGTTCGCGGAAAAATGATTGCCTGTGTGACCCGTGTAGGCTTTAGTCTCTCTGACTCATCCTTATGGCCGCTTCGCGAGACGCACGTAGGAGGAAGCAATATATTGGTTGACTCTTCATGAAACGTACCGCGTACCGCGATACAGAACGCCTCTCTTGCAGCGTCTGCCACTAGAGTTTCCTAATCACCTCTTTGATGCTTTCACGCTTACTAAATGAACCCGAAACGAAGTGTGCTGCTTGGGTCTTCTCTATGTCTTCTGTTAATCCTACCTGGTACGGCTCTCACACTAACAAGCAATACTCAAACGACGGCCAAACCAGAGTCTAGTAACCCACTTCCTTTGTTGACGGATTACACTTCCTGAGGATTCTTCCAATGAATCTCAGACTGGCATTTGCCTCACCCACACTACCGATTTTGTATGTTCGTTCCATTTAATACCGCCCATTATGTCTACTGCTAGATGTTTTATGGAAGTAACTGCTTCCAGTGTGTGTTATGCTATAGCATAGTTATATAATAAAGGATATTTCTTTTTATGTAAACGCAGCACTTTACACGTATCTATGTTGAGGCTCAAATGCCGTTTCCCCAACCCATGCGTCAATACACTGCAGATCATTCTGCAGTTCGTTACACTTTTCCAGTGTCATAACTAGTCGAGAAACTACAGCCGCGGCGAAGCAGCCAAGCGCTATGCTACGATTCGTCTGATTGCAATAAAATTTTGCATATTTGACATTCAAAGCGAGAGTAACATTCTTATCAAATAAAAATTTGGAAAAATTTCCCGGAATATTGGAAAATTCAGAAAAAACAGATTTTTCTGTGAAATATCTGATCGCGATAAAATTGTGCACATTCGACGTTCAAAGCGAGAGAAAGGTTTGAGTGAAGTAGAAGGTTCGAATAGTTGGCCAGAAAATAGGAAAATTTGTGGAAAACTGATAGAGCTCTTTTCTTTGGCCGGCCGCGGTGGCCGAGGTGACTGAGGCGCTCCAGTCACGGTCAGCACGGCCACTACGGTCGGAGGTTCGAATCCCCCCTCGGGCATGGATATTTGTGCCGTCCTAGTTTGTAAGTAGTTCATAAGTAGTTTGTAACTTTAGGGACTGATGACCCCCGCAGTTAAGTCCCATAAGCTTAACAAACATTTGAACATTTTGAATCTTTTCTTTGGGATATCAATATCATGGTTGCACAGTGGTATAGTCCGCCAGATCCTAGGATTTTTATCTGTCACTTTCCACTTCTTTCGCCGCTGGCAGTATTGCTCATGTGAAAAATACCGAATAGCACCGTGGTTCGGAACCCACGTTAAACTGTAGGTCCCCTATTACTGGCTGGGTAAGTCAGTTCGAAGGTTGGAGGAAGGCAACGGCAAACCACTTCCAGACAGGACCATGCCTAGTACAGCACTGTGGTGTTCAAACCAATCTTAGGATTCTTGACTGCTTTACCTTTTTATCAATATCATTTCTACGATTGCGAAAAAATTTTGCACATTTGGCGTTAAAAGCAAGAGTACAGACATATTAGCAATTGCGAGGCATTGCTGGGTCGACTAGCATTAAACAAAAAAAAAAAAAAAAAAAAAAAAAAAAAAAAAAAAAAAAAAAAAAAACCCAAATCACCGTGTCTTTATGACATGGGGTAACCTTCATAGAGGCCACACAGCTGGATGATCGTTGACACTACTGCGTTGAACGTATAGGCGTGAATTGTACAGAGTCGTACTGGCGGTGACTGGCAAGCTGTCAGCCAGCGGCGTGGCAGATTCGTGGCTCGCAGGTAGCATTTCCAGTGGAGATGTACGGAAAGAGTCTGCCGTCGATCAGGTAGTTTCCAGCTGAAGTGGGAGTTGACATATTCCTGGCTGGGCCCTGAAGCGCTGGTTGCAGTATTCGTATACCCCCCGTGGTACATGGTAGGACTGCACGTCCGCCCTACGCCCTTTGCGCAACGCCGGCGCCGGTTGCGACGCCGAGCTCGGGCGTTACGCTGCCACCGCCTCACGCTCCAGTTTCCCGGCCTTCGACGCCGCCGTCATTTGGAAACAGACTGACTTCGACGCCGCTGTCACTTGCAAACAGATCGACTTCTGCAACGTGGCTCCCTTTCCACGACTCTACGGCGCCACTGCCTAATTGCCAATCTATCCTGAAATTGCGTGAAATCTCAAGGCCGCGCGGAATGGCCGCTTGGTCTAACTGGACGGCATTTCCCGCCGGAGGCTCGAGTCCTACCTCGGCCACGTGTCTGCTTGTTATCCTTAGTGTAAGTTAAAGTAAAGATAAATATGAAGCATTGAATTAAAATTTGTGATGCTTCCGGGAATCGAACCCGGGCTTCCATGCTTAGGAGGCAGGCATCTTACCGCTAGACCACCACATCACTAGCAGCTAAGGCACCTCAGAATAGCCTAAGCATGATTTCCTTCACATTACAAACTTTAATTCTGCTTCTGTGTTCCATAGAATATTGCCACTACTTATCTAGCGGTAAGACGTCTGCCTAGTAAGCATGGAGGCCCCGGTTCGATTCCCGGTCGCATCACAAATTTTAATTCAATGCTTCAGATTTATCTTTAAATGTCTTTGACATATTGGAGACGAAAAACCGTCTCAGGGACTGTATATTTCTATTTACATCGATATTTAGTTTAAGTAGTTTGTATGTCTAGTGACTGGTGACCATAGCACTTTGGTCCAATAGGTTTACAAATAAGGGAGGTCATGTTCATTCCTCCTCCCCAGTATACTTGTAACGATGATATTAAGGCACATGATCCGACTACTGGAACGGTACATTTTCCAATGGGACATGGCCCATAACAAACGCATTTCCACCAATTTGGCCAAAGAAACACAAACGTACGTGAATGTGGTGCCCCAGAAACTCCACAACATGTAATATTACAGTGTGAAAGACTTAATGAAATATTATTTATAAGGTTTCTGTTTTTTTTCGGACACAGACACCACATCAATAATTGTAAATTTGTCCCCAACAGGCAAGTGTCAATTTCAATGCTTTATATATATATATATATATATATATATATATATATATATATATATATCGTTCTCATGATGTAACATCAGCAGTGCAGATTTCGAGTCATGAGGACTCATGTACTCCGCATAAAACATTTGATAGTCAGATTCATAAAACAGATTAAACAGGTTTAAATGTTTGAAAAGCTTATGGGATTTAACTGCGGGTCATCAGTCCCTAAACTTACAAAGTACCTATGAACTAACTTATACTAAAGACAACTCAAACATCCATGCCTGAGGGAGGATTCGAACCTCAGACGCGGGAGGCCACGCGATTCGCAACGTGGCGCTGCAGACCGTTCGGCTACTCCCGCGCGGCACCAAAACATGTTACAAGTTTAAACTTATGGATCTGACAATTAAATGTTTTATGTGGAGTACGTGTGTCCTCATGACTCGAAATCTGCACTAATGATGTTCCATCATGGGAACGAAATCGAAATGTAATTTTTTTAAATAAATTCTTTAAAATTTAAGTTTCAAGTCGCACCACCGAGTTGGAAATTTCTTGTTTTTATTACAATTGTGGTGGTATGGCAACTTACAATGACTACTAGTTGTAGTAGTACTGTAGTGTGAAGTATCCTCTGCCACGCACCGTGTGGTGGTTTTTCAGAGTATTTATCTCTATTTAGATGAAGATATAGATTAAAAGGCCGAGGAGAACCTACAGGAAAATACAGTGAGCTAGTGAACTTGCGAGGAACTGCATGAATCGCTTAACGCTGCTACTTTGCCCCGCATTAAAGAAAAAAATTATAAGTATTGCCGGTAGCTCTGCATACACAGGTATGTTTAGGCCTATACGTGATAGTAAACTGTCGGATAAACCTGTATTCATTAAAGCTGCTGCTCGCACGGTTCCATTATTCAGGCTACTGTTTGCTTTGGAATTTAAGCCATAACAAGCCCTCATGCTGAGCGGGGGAGAAGAAATTTAAATATGTGTTTTAATAAGTACGGAGTCTCCTCCATATAATGTAGGCTTCCAGCGGTGGTGACTGCTAAAAGGTATTTTACAAATTTTAGATTCCGGAAGCTGGGACAAGTTACTGACGCGCGATGGCAATTATGCGGGCGTTCAAGCTTATTTCTGCGAGTGCAGTCGGCTGTCCTACACGCGCTGACCGGTCGAATTCATTAATCTCCGCGCAGAGCGCATACCAGCGCCGGCATACGTAATGAGCTGGAGAGAGAGAGAGAGAGGGACAGAGCTGTGGTGGAGGGAACAGAGACGCAGTATAAACGCGAGGACATTACGACCGCCGAGTCGCCCGAAAAATAATTTTTAAAGAGCGCTCGTTGCCGCCCGTGAATAATTTTTACATGCATAAGGAGGTGTGGGAGGGATGGGGGAGGGGAGGGGGAAGAAGAGAGAGAGAAAGAAGAGCCGAGAATAAATTCCCCCGCCGCCTGCCATATCTCACCCGGCGGATAAACACGCGGCGAGGCGCCGCGAGCCTCAATTGTTTTTATGCGCGGCGTCCGGCGAGCGAAGATTAGCTGTGACTAACCCAGGAGAGCGGGCCGGGCCGGACCGGCGAATATGTTACGGGCGCGGGGCGGGCACAAAAAGCGCTGCCCGCGAGCCCGTTCAAACAATCCGACGCGGCCGGCCGCGCCGCTCGGAATTATAAACCACATTACCCGGCCAGGGAGGGGGGGGGGGGAGGATGCGCAAGAAAATACATTTAAATGCTTTCACCGGCTTATGACGCGCGCGCCGGACGCCGCCGCATTACGTAAATCACGGCGCTATTACCGTGGGAAGACGCCGGCCGCTGCGTCCCGGAGCGGCCGGTTACGAAACCGCGAAATTGCTGTCCTCTGTTCTGGCAGGCAGGACAGTCCGTATAACATTGACCCGCGCGCGGCGCGGCGCGGCGTCGTGGGCGGCCGCAGCGGCGGCGCTGCGCGCTCGTCTCGGCGCCGCGCATGCGCACTAACGTTCGCGAAACCCGTGCGGGACAGAGCACGACAATCGCGAGCTGCCTGCGCACACACTGCCGCGTCTAGCGACAACGCGGTACAGTTCTCTTCACTGCCTTTGTCCAGTTTCTACGACGTCGGCATTTTTAATTACGGGGCGTTTGAAAAGTCCGTGCAAGAGATGGCACCACCAGCGCGTATCGAGGTCATATTTAGTTAGTAGCATCTCTGAAAAGAACTCACGCCCAAGGAGGCTAGAATACAGGGAGGCGCCCTTACACTGAAAAAGGGGTGAAACAGTTTTCACACTATCTTTTGCAATCGTGACGTAGCGGCCCTGTGAAGGCGACCTGAAACCATACTATCGATTTGTCGATCGCTGTTGCGTCGAGTTAATGTTTAGGACTGTGTAATGAGGGAATTGTACGGATTTCGACAGTTGTTGAACTGTAGTTATAGCAACGAATGTTTATAAGAATGTGATTGTGTAGCGCGTGTAATACTTCCTGAATTTTAATCAGAAATTTTTGTTTGTTGTGTGCAATGCTTGGCCCATAAACGATAATTAGTTAGTGTTTAAAAAAGTAGTAGGTAGCCTTCTCACTGCTTTTAAATGTCCTGTACAGCACTGTAGTAACTACTCTATGAAACACATATAGGCTTATACTTCGTTGTAAAATTACCTATTTCTGGTAATAATGAATAGCATTTAGTGTTAAGCTTTTCTGATATGAATGTGCTAATACGAACAAATGCTACTTACAGTGAGAACGACATTACTGGAACACGTTTAAATAACATTCCAGTCAAATATACCCTTAAATTACTATAATTTACAATTGCCTGAACCAGGTTAAAAAAAAAAAAAAAAAAAAAAAAAAAAAAAAAATCTTCACCTTCCTTTATACACATTTCTATTGCCCTATAGTGTATTTTCTCAACAGTGAACTAGTTTAGCGAACTGGCTGATCACAGCATAGGCCTATTTGAAATTATTTAGCTTTATGTTAAGTAAACAAGTAATCAAAAGGCACACAGCTCACTTGGCTCGTTCACAACTCGATAGTCGAAAGCTGACGGGTGACGTCACGATTGCAAAAGGTAATGTGAAAACTGTTTCACCCCTGAAAAAGTGAAGCCTGACTCCGCCATATTGCTAAGTTTTGGAGAAGTGCTCGTATTGTATAGCTAATGTTTTATCAGTGGCGGCTGGTGATAATGTGCTAATATGCTGCAGTACACTGTAAATATATTACTAAAATTATGCCATTTCTCTTCGAATGCAAGCGAGAAATCGCTACAAAATTACATCCTTTCTCTTGGAATACGAGCCAGATATCACAATAAAATTATGCCAATTCCTTTCCAATGCGTATTAGAATGCTAGTAATAAGGATGAAAACGCATTTTGGAGCGCTCTCGCCGTGATAGCTGGAGACCAGCTCCGTGTGCTGAAGTGGGATTCAGCCGCGCTGGTACGTGCGCAGAGAGGCGGCGCAGTCGTCTGTTCGCTAGTGCGCATGCGCAAACGTGACGTCAGGCCTGGCGACTCATGTGTGCTGAGACCGACTGCAGCACCAGATCAAGTTTTCTCTTCGCGCTGCGTGTAACGGTTGCGGAAGAGTAGTGTATGACGAATATTGCGGCATACAGAGTCAAATAGCGCGCTGGCTCGGCATCTTGCGCGTTGTCTCTCAAACCTACCTGTTTGATGCTCGTATTCAAATACCTGTGAGCCTAAATTTTTAATTTCTGTAAATAAAATTAATATTTTTAACGTTATATTTACTACCTGTAGTGAATACATGCAGTTGGCAGCGCTGTTATAGATTCCCCTGAAGGTCTTACTGTCATTACAGTATTAATTGATATTTAATTAAAGGCAATCATAAAAAGGTTGACTTTTTTATTTTAGTATATTTTGTTTCCTGTTTATTTTTGTAATGGTCAAATTTTGTACGAGCCGCCACTGTGTTTTATGTCACTTAAAACAGAAATAAAACAACAAGGAGTGAAAGCCCCCTCGCCGGTCGCGGTGGCCGAGGGGACTGAGGCGCTCCAGTCACGGTCTGCACGACCACTACGGTCGGGGGTTCGAATCCCCCCTCGGGCATGGATATTTGTGCCGTCCTAGTTCGTAAGTAGTTCATAAGTAGTTTGTAAGTTTAGGGACTGATAACCCCGTAGTTAAGTCCCATAAGCTTAACAAACATTTGAACATTTTGAAAGCCCCCTCGACGAAAAGCACGACCACACCCTCTCACGACGGACTCTGTCTTTTACCGTTGGCACTACACTCGCTAGCAGATGACGTTCTCCGGGCATTCGCCATACTCACACCCTGCCATCGTATCGTCACAATGTGTACCATGATTCGTCACGCCACACAACGTTTACTACTGTTCAATCGTGCAATTTTTACGCTCCTTAGTCCAAGCGAGGCGTCGTTTGGCATTGACCTGGGTGATGTGTTGTTCCTGTTGTTGCCAGTTACACTGACAGTATTTGTAGTGCAACTCAGGACTTGTTAGCTCGAAGAGACCCTTCAGCCTGGTTGTGCCATAACTTTAACTCGTGAATAACGTAATATAAATGTCGAGGTAAGCGACGTTTTGAGAGGATTTTTTCGGTTTAATTCACTGCTGATTGTCAAGGACGTTAGAATGAAAAGGGCCACTGAGCTAACACCGGTGCCATCTTTTTCTCACTGTTACAAAGTCTTACTTTAGTCGTAGGACGAAACGGTTTTATTATTATGTAGTCCCACGTAGGTTATTTAGTATATTTGGACTATTAGGTCTTCAAATGATCTCTGCCCACCGTTTACCAGTACACTGACTACCGAGCGGAAGCTGCTCCATAATTGTAAATGACTCTTCGTCCAAACAGAACTCGGAAGGGTCAGTGGTACCGACCGACAACCGTATTATCCTCAGTTCGAAGGTGTCGACACACATCGCTACCGGAGGGTCACGTGATGAACTCACAACCCAGATAAGGAACTAACGCGACCTTATTCGGCAATTTAACCTTCCTCACCCCCTTGCCCCATTCGCCAATCGAACAGAATAAGAGAGTCACGGAAAATGCCGTGGAGATACAAGTGAGGAACGCCAACCACAAGACTACTGAGGTTGCCGTTTGAATGGCGCCATGTAGAAACTCCTTTATAACAGCGGGCGCACTTTTCGCTAGTAAAAACCATTTGCGGTCGTATTTCTTTGCGTATGCAGAGAGGCATTATATTTCTCTCTGTCTCGGTATGCGCCACAATATCCCCATGTTCTTATGAGTCTTGTACGATAGACGAACTCACTCATCGCGGTTTCCTGATAACAAAATCTCTTTTATTTGTTACCAGCTATTCCTATTTAAATAACCAGAATGTTTATTCTACAGATCGGTATCAACTTTAGCGACATGTTTTTATCGTAATATCGCATCTCAGGACAACTCAGCCTAAAGGCGAGCTTAGTTTATTTCAACCCTACTTACAAAGGTAGCGCTGTAGCTTGTGTCATCTTTAACAGATGAAAGGTACTCTTCCAGAATTCTCCCGAGGAACCTTGTCTCCCATTCGGCTTCCAAATCTATGTCATCACGTTTTTCCTATATCTCATTATTTGAAAGTAATATGACAAAGTTATAGGAGTTTACCAATAATTTTATAATCATATGCTACCGCGATTTTCTGTTTATGTGGACTCAACGTTCACTTACATATATTTAAAAACGTCCTGTTTCTGTATCTGATTGACGGTCAAGGGATTGTTGCAGCAGATTCGCATTCGAGAGGACAGAAGTCAATTCCCCGTCCCATCATGCATTTCTTTGATCTTCCAAAATTGCTCCAAGCAAAGAACAGAATACCTCTGATTTCCATTCCAAATCCCTTATTCTCCGTCTGTGACGACGCTTTCGACGACAAGTTATTCTTCTTTCCTTTACAATGCTTTCATATAAAATACGGTATGTAGTTTCCCTTTAAAAACCTCAACACAGAATTCTTGACCGAACAACTATTGCACATTCGTTGATAAAAATAAGTTATTACCTTGTCCTCGATACGGACAAACAAAAACGCTGTTCTTCAAAACGTTACCTAAGTCCACTTACTTTCCTTACTGTGTTCTTTTAGTGTTTCTTGCATGTCATGACAATCATCTTTAGTCTCCATTGTTTCTCGTGCTGCTGGAATCATATATTCTACTCGAGACTGACGTGTTTACGTTTGCAGAAGATACAGGTCGCAGGTCATCGAGAAAAACATCTCTGGCAGAACAAAAATAAAACAGCACTCTACATTCAAGGTGAAACCATGTCCTATATGTTGTGTTCTACTAGTCCAGGAAAACTTGAGCCACAAATAAGAGCGAGGAATGCACGTAATCTGCAGAGTCTGGAGTTGTAACTTCAGTGCATGCTTTCCCATAATCAAGTGTTCATTATGCACTAACCAGTATTAAATAAAAGAGTATCTGACAATCAAGAGGGTCCAAATCTATGTGGTCATGTGTGTGTTTCCTGCTCGCGGTTAGCACGTACCTGCGCCGGCCGCCTGCAGATGGCAGCAGTTGCGTGGAGTGTAAAGCAGAGCCATCTGTGTTGTTGCAGATGAACCAGCAGTGCAAGGTGTGCGGCGAACCCGCGGCGGGCTTCCACTTCGGCGCCTTCACCTGCGAGGGCTGCAAGGTGAGTTTCACGCTACCCGCACCGGCTCGCATAAATTACAACTAATTACGGGGAACAAGAAAGTATTACTTATGTTTCCCGCCATTTGCACTAACTGCAGTATGACAACAGAAATATATTGCGGCCTACCGAAACGTTTGGAACTACCATCTGCACTTCTTTTTATAAGAATAATAATTTTATTTTAATTATTACTACGTCAAGCCTTATTATTTATACGTAAATAGATTTTATAGCGGGAGATTTGCCTCGGTACAATCGAGAACTACAAGGCCCATTGATGAGAGGATGCCTTCGGCGATAAGACGCCCATTAGAACTTCTGCGACTGAAGGCCAAACATTGCTACACTGTGCATCTTTTGTTCTCATTCTGCAGAATACAATAGGGATATAGCACGTTATCTCTACGCTATAATCGTGGACGGTATCTCATGCAAAAGATGAGCGCGGCTGTTGGCAGTTCGCAGTTGTTACAATGCCTACTTCGGTGAATAGAAAACAAAAGAAAAAAAAGGAAGGAAAGAAAAAGAAGTGGAGTTTATTCATTTCTGGATAAGATAATCGGGCTGTGAGTCGCCGGATCCTTCTTCTGCCTTGGAGATGAAAGACTGTAGGAAAAAACGGTCTCCTTAAATAGCTGCTAATTTGTCAGAAGCTTCGTCACTATTACAAACATAGATTGTTTTAAAATAATTGTGGTCCGTTACTAGGCTTATGATTATTAACAAAATGCTTTCTAAATAATGAGCAAATAAAACCATACGACTTCTAAAATAAGGTTACAATCGTCGTTTACTACTTCTCAGTTCTGAAGAATGTCTTGGTTATCGCTAAGAGATGTTAATGAAATTTCTACATTTAACAACCAGTTTCGGTCCACGATGATCATCAGGTTCGTAAAAGCATTCATGACTGTTAGCCGCATGGGATGGCCGCGCGGTCAGGGGCACCATGTTACGGATTGCGCGGCCGCCCTCCTCAGAGGATCGAGTCCTCTCTGACATGTGTATATGTGTGTTGTCCTGAGTTGTAAGTTAGTTTAAGTAGCTTGGTCCTTTAGGTTTACAAACAACATTTTGAACATCATTATCATCACTGTTGCAACATAGTAAAATAAGCAACATAGTCCATCAATGCAGGAGTCCGACAATGCACTAATTCATGCTGCACCCTCAATCAGCATTAAAGTTAACAACGGAGGCTCGAAACAGATGGCTTTATTCACAAAATAACCAGACCACTGCGCCATTTGATGGCGCATTGTTCTCAAAATGTTCAAATGTTCAAATGTTTGTATAGTCTATGGGACTTAACTACGGGATCATCAGTCCCTAAACTTACAAACTACTTATGAACTACTTACGAACTAGGACGGCACAAATATCCATGCCCGAGGGGGGATTCGAACCCCCGACCGTAGTGGCCGAGCAGACCGTGACTGGAGCGCCTCAGTCTCCTCGGCCACCGCGGCCGGCACATTGTTCTCAACAATGTTATTAACATAATTGAATCACACAACATATTACGTAACAACACCTGATCATTCGTGTGTACATCCCACACAGGTGCAAAACAAATAGCACCATACACGTAGACCAGCACAATAACTTAGTTTATGGCCATCGACTGCCCCTCCCAAACTACCCCCAACCACCAATAATAAATAATAGACTTTAAATAAGTAAATTACAACTAACTTAAATATTTCTGTATGTACAAAAAGAGCCTGATGATGAGGAAAATGTGCTCGAAACGCGTTGTGCTATGTTAGATTAAAGACTAACAAATAAAGTGACTGGTAGCAGAAATACGAATATTTATTTATTGTTTCACACAGTCACGGTTTCTAAAGTCAGCCATCATGGCTACAATTAATAAACCTGTAATTACTGTGAAGCTAATTGCAGTCTAGCCATTATTTGAAGAGTAATTAAAATTACAAGACGTCCTTCGACTCGCTAAGAGTCGTCCTTGCTTCAGCCTCGTAATATTTACTGTTTTGTTACTTTAATTCGTTCAACAGAATGCTGAACATATTTACGCTTTTTAATATACAGAGTGAATCTATGTATGCACACTCGGTCTTCGCAGCGCGATTCTTCATATGCTAGCAACAAAAAAGTCGCTCACAAAATTTCGTCCTGCGCATATTTCCGGCATTAAATGAATGTCGAAGATTGAGATGGGTGTTTGTCCCATACGTCAGTGTGTTTCAGAATTACACTACTACACCAACAATCTTCTAGGGGATGTGGGAGGTGTCTTGAAGAACAAGGTGAGCATAGAAACCCATGCCGGAAGCGTCATCCAATGACGCTACAGGAAGTCGTAGTTGCTGGAGGGGATGTCTAGCGGCAGGAGCTGGTGCCTGTAACTTGGACTCTTCGTAGCGTCGTTGAATGGCGTTTCCGAGCATGGGTTTCCATGCTCATTTTGTTCCTCAAGACGCCTAATACATCCCTTACAAGTTTTTTGGTGTTATTATGGAACACACAGCCATTCAGTCTTTGACCTCCATTTACTGGCGGAAATATGCGCAGGATGAAATTTTGTGGGAGACATTTTTCATTGTTGGCAGGACAGGAATAGCGCTGCGAAGCCCGAGTGGGCGAATTTAGATTCACCCAGTATACTTTGGTAACCAAATTGCAGAGAAAAGTAAAAGCGTTTCGGCAATTTTCCATACGCAAATAATAGGGACGCGAGGGAATGGCCGTGGGGTCAAAAGAGGTGGCGGATTCCTTGGAGTGTGGCCTCCAAATACGGTGAAAATACTTTCTATTATTATTATTATTTTAATTTTTTTTTTCTGAGCGCTCTTGGCTTCTTGTTCTGGGCATCCAAATCTCGAAAGATATTTTTAGACTGTTCCGTGCCTCTCGTTCTAGAGGGCCTCCAAATGTCAAAAGTTACTTTTTATAGTAATAATTGTATTTCCAAGTTGACGAGGGCCCTCAGCTTGTTTTGCAGCCGGCCCGGGCCCCCGACGGCCTTAGTCCGCCTCTGGATCTGGGGAGCGGCCACTCGCATAGGAGGGTCGAGTCCTCCCTCGGGCATGTGTGTGTGTGTTATTGTAGACCTATTGAACCAAAGTGCTTCGGTCATTAGTTCCTAGACTTAAACTTACACTAAGGACAACACGCATACCAATGGCCGACGGAGGATTCGAACCTCCGGCAGGAACGGCCGCCACGTCCCTAGCATGACGTCTTAAACCACGTGGTCATTTCGCGCGGCTGTGTATGTATGTTGTTCTTAGTTCACGTACTAGGACGTATGACCTCAGCAGTTTGGTCCATTAGGTGTATCAATATTTGGAAAAAGCATAGCTTGGTTACTCCCAACGAATTGACCACACTTAAAATAGCGGCTGAGTTTACTGACGTTTCCACAAGCAGCGCTGTAGCTCGTGTCTTACCAATTCACATTCTGGACAATTGCAGCGTATGATTCGACCACTCAGACTTGCATCGCATTGAATGCTTATGGGACATATTCGAGAGGTCGGTGAGTGTAGAAACTCCTGCGCCAGCAACACTTCCGCACTTGCGGACGGATGTGGAGGTAGCAGTGCTGAGTGTCCCTGCAGGAGAGTTTCAACGATTTGATGAGACTGACGTAGCCGGGATATTGTCAAAGGGGGATCCGAATGGTTAAAGAGACATTTACGATGGCTCATGTTTTCATTTATACTAAAAACAAACTTACGCTAACGTATTTTTTATATTTTATGCACATAGTTTGCGTTTGTAAGACCATACAAATACTGCAAAATTTTATATACAAAATTGAGGAAAACATTTCTTAAAAATTGTTTCAATATACGCCAGCAGAACCTTCAGTTGGCCGCGGTGGAGTAGCCGAGCGGTCTAAAGCGTCTCGCTGCGGACCGCGCGGTTGCTCGCCGTGGAGGTTGGAGTTCTCCCAGGGGCATGGAGGTGTGTGTTGTCCTTAGGTTAATTTACCTAGGTTTAAGTAGTTTGTAAGCTACGGACTGTTGACCACGCAGTTTGGTCCGATAGATTTACAAACATTTGAACATTTGAACCTTCAGTTGTAATTCCAAAGGAAGTCAGATTATCAGAATGAGAAGTGTTTCTTTGTATTTGAAAACTGGCAACGATACGGTTGCATGTTACCAAGATCGCTGCCTGTCAGCCACGACAGTAGTTTGGTGTTTTGCAAAATTTGCATTAATTTTTGCAACAGTATAAATACCTTGCATATTGATTTAGGAAGCGTAAGTCTATCAAATGTTCAAATGTCTGTATAGCTCATGGGACGTAAGTACGGGATCATCAGCTCCTAAACTTACAAACTACTTATGAACTAACTAAGACTAAGGACGGCACAAATATCCATGCCCGAGGGGGGATTCGAACCCCCGACCGTAGTGGCCGAGCAGACCGTGACTGGAGCGCCTCAGTCGCCTCGGTCACCGCGGCCGGCGCGTAACTCTATAATTTTATTTCCAAGATTATTGGTTCTTTTACTCTTGTTTTCATTGCAACGTATCAATCCTCCACATAAAATATTACTCTTAACCCTATCTTTAAAAAGTATTACACATACTGAGTGAGCTGCCTTATGATATACTGAAATACTGCCACTCCAAATAACGACTCCACTGCTGTAAATAGATAGATAAGCTATTGAAGTAGTACGTATTTTAACTCACCATAACGCTAGTGTACAAATGAAAGTCGGTTTTTCTCTTTTTTCTTGTTATGAACTTACTCATAATTGGAAACTTAGCAGCGGCAGCATTCCACTGTAGTGCTTATCATAGCAATAACGGAGTAAGGCCGACAATGAACAACGGCTAAAGGAGGACTGGGCAATAGCCATGCTGTTGTCGATAATTAAAATCTATAGATGGCTTTGTTTACAGTCGATAGTACGTATACCTTTTTCGGGGTATGACTGATAACAACATCATTCAGTTTCACTACACGGCAGCTAGGTAGTGTCTTATTTTCATTTAAGGCTCCTACACACGCTCCGATTTATCATACGACCAACAAGATGTCCAACGTACCAACCAATTGGTAGCAGTCTACACACGTTCCGACCAACTGTACGCAGTGCCACCATGTCTGTTTCTCGAACTGTTTTTGTTTTCGCGAGTTCGCTATGTAGACAACCTCAGGCATTGAAGTTGGTCGGGAAGCGCGGCACACGGCACAATTTGTCGGGTGAAGAGGTGGGGGAATCGGAGATCGGGTGGTCAGGCACAACCAACCGGCCGACAGGGAAAGTTGGTCGTGTAGCGTCTAAAACCGTACAATTTATCCGGTGACCAATGAATTGGTCCAATAAATCGCATCGTGTGTAGGGCCCTTTAGTCCCTTCGGAAGTTCGAGTCCACCATCGAGCATGGGTGTGGTTGTCCTTAGCATACGTTTGAGTAGAATTTTATCGTCTAGGTGATAGGGTGAGGGATCCGCACCCTCAAGGCACCCCCCACCCCTTTGGCTACGTCCTTGGTTGAGTTGTTCATGGCTGTCAACAGTAAATCCCAGAGTATAAGAGGAGCTATCGCCTCAGATTTGTCACTATAGTGTTAGGTATAGTTTGCGAGTGAAGCCGATTTTCCGGCAAGGTGTCGGGTTACGCGAAGGAAGGGCGTGACGCAAGCTGCGGTCGGCGGCTGCGCGCGCAGGTGACCGCGTGTCGGATGGGAGGCGCGGGTGGCTGGCGGGCCGACCGCTCCCGGAAGGAAGAGCGTGACTCAGCGGCCGCGTTGCGACAGCCGCATTGGTTTCTCTGCGGGCTGACCTTACCCCGCGCTGTGCCGGAGAAATCTCGCGCGCTGCGGTGCGGTGCGGTGCGCCATTCAGCCGGAGAGAGCCGCGACACGCGCCACGGCCCTGCGCATCCCACCCGGCAGCGCGAGCGTCTGCTCTGCGCGGCCCGGTTACGCGTCACAACCGTACGGTTCGCGCGAAACCGGCAACTTGTCCCTGACGGTGGAAGACCAAACACTCGAAATCGGCTACTCTGATAGGGCAGTACCCGAATGAAACACACCAGCTCGGGAGCTTCTACCTGGTGTAAAACAAATGTTCAAAAATATTTGTAAAGCGTATGGGACTTAACTGTGGGGTCATCAGTCCCTAAAATTACAAACTACTTATGAACTAAAAAGTTGTGAGGCGGCATCATGAGTCGTGTCGGGATAGCACAGTCGGTAGTGCGCTTGCCCGCGAAAGGCAAAGGTCCCAGGTTCGAGTCCCGGTTCCGGCACACAATTTTAATCTGCCAGGAAGTTTCATATCAGCGCACACTCCGCTGCAGAGTGAAGTTTCATTCTGGATACTTATGAACTAGCTTATACTAAATACGGCGCAAACATCCATGCCCGCGCGGTCAGTGGTCTTTCTCTGGACTCCAGGACACGTTCGGATCGACGGGAACGAGCTAGCTGATAGGTTAGCAAAGGAGGCTATCCAGAAACCTACCTTGGCTATAGGTATCCCGGTTAATGACCTCCGCTCGCAGTTGCACAGCCGAGTTCTTGGGCAGTGGAGTGCAGAATGGCATTCCCATAAACACCCAAGAAGTTACGGGAGGTGGAGGTCCGCTATACGGACTCCCCGCTGGAACTCTGTTGTCCTCTGCCGACTCCGTATCGGCCATACTTGGCTGACGCACAGTTACCTTCTCTGTCGCGAGGACCCTCCTCATTTTCAATGTGGTGAGCATTTGACATTCGCTCATATCTTTAAGGAATGCCATCATTTCGCCACTCAAAGGCAACCTTTTAATCTCCCTGACTCATTAAACCTTATTTTAGGTGACAGTGCCTCTGTGGCTGATGCTGTTTTAAATTTTATTCGTAACAGTGGATTATATAATTCCATCTGATGTTTATTGACTATGAGTTATCTATTTGCTCTGCAGCTGCTTAATTTCTGTTTAGGAATGTGATTTTAATGTATTAGTCTGGACGTGCTTTTATTTCCGTCACCTCGCAGCCTAGACACTGTGTTATTCTCTTTTAATCTCTTCTTTCTCCCCCTTTTATTTAAGACGGTTTGTCGTATTTTAACACTTTATGTCAACTTTTAAGTATGTTTCATGTCATCTCTTTGATTGCAACAAGGGAGTGATGACCATTGTAGTTTGGTCTCGTTATATCCCCCAACCAACCATGCCCGAGGGGTGATTCGAACCTCCGACGGGGAACGACCTCGCGCATCGTAGCAAAGCGCCTCAATGAACTCGGCCGTTCCGCCGCGGCTGATGGAAAACCAAACACTCAAAATCGTCTAGTCACCGAAGACAGTACCCTAATAGATCAGACTCAATTCGGCAGCTTCTACCTTGGCTAAAACGAAACGCTCGAATTCGGCTAGTTTCCTAAGTCAGTACCCTAATGGAACAGTACCAATTCGGCAGCTTCTACCTGGTGCGAAACCAAACACTCGAATTCCACTACTCTCCTAAGTCAGTACCCTAATGGATCACCGCCAATTCGGCAGCTTCTTCCCGGTGTGGAACCAAACACTTGAAATCAACTCTCCTAAGTGAGTACCCAAATGGATCACACCAGCTCAGCAGCTTCTACCTGGTGTAAAACCGAACACTCGAAATCGGCTACTCTCCGAAGTCAGTACCCGAATGGGGTGGTGACAGGAAGGACATCCCGCCACCCTGTAAATGTTAACACGGCTAATCCGGATTTAACAAAACCGACGCTGAATGTGCGGGAACATGGCCAAAGAGAAAGGTATGTGTACACCTTTTCATGATACGAGATCTGCCGATAACATTACCGCTGATCATGTTGCCCCAACGACAGAGATGCAGAGTAAGTAACTCTGGTACGATATATCGAGAAAGCACTATTCCCCGTATTTTGGGCGAATTTTGCATTAAATTTAGTAATTACTGCGGAAGTTCGCTTAAAACGTCCAGTGCAGATGTTTCAGGCACGTGTCAACTGTAAACTGCTACATGCCGCTTACAAGCTCGAGTGGGTGTTTACTACTCACAATCCCCATGAGCCCACATCCCTACACGGTCGATCAACTCGCGTTTCCAGGTTGTATTCGATACTTTGTATGCATCTTAATAGCATGTTACATTATAAGGTACGTGTAACTTATTTGGCTTCAGTATCCAACCCCATTAAGTGGAAGGAAGGAAGCGTAATCTTTAATGTCCCGTCGACAGCGTGGTCATTAGAGACGGAGCTAACGCTCTGAGTTTTAGATAAGTACGCCAGGTCCTAGAATTTTTATCATTCACTTCCCACTTCTTTCACCTCTGTCAGTATTGCTCATGTGAAAAATACCGAGTAGCACCGTGGTTCGGAACCCACGTTAAACTGTAGGTCACCCTATAACTGGCTGGGTAAGTCAGTTCGAAGGTCGGAGGAAGGCAACGGCGTACCATCTCCAAACAGGACCGTGCCTAGTACAGCACAGTGGTGTTCAAACCAATCATCGGATTGTTGACTGCTTTACCTTTTTTATGGAGAAGGAAATCGGCCGTGCCCTTTGAAAGGAACCATCCTGGTATTCGGCTGGAGCGATTAGAGAAAATCACGGAAAATCTAAATCTGGATGGACGAAGTTGAATTTGGACCACCGTCCCCCCGAATGCCTCATTAAGCAGTCTGTGACCCACTTTACAGATGGGTCATCGCACTACAGAAGGCACTTTTGAGTAGAGATTGATGAATTAGAAAAAATATATATATATATTTTAACAAAACCTCAGTTTTCGGTATAGAATCGAAATAAAGAAGAAAATGAATTTGATATAATTTAAAAAAAAAAATCAGGTCAGAGTAGCTCACTTCCGGTGGGAATGGGAAATTGCAAATATCACCATTCGATCCAGCATAACATACTTACTACTAGGAGGTATTCCATTTTATATTAAACACTACTCACTCGATTTCAGAAGGGGTGGACGAGTGGTCTGGGACACCATGTATATACTGACGCGTAATCAACTTTGCCTGTATCGATAAAGCAGATAGGAAATCCATTAAGGACAGATACGGCGCCGTTTCGAGAACGAGGCCATCTCGCCTGTGGCCCAAGAGCGCTATGGACCCGCGAAAGTGGGCGGGCGGCGGTGAACAAAAGGTAGTGCGGCGCGGCGATGCGCTGTTTCCGGCGCGTGGCTTGCCGTATTGTCTCGGCCGTTACGAAAGACGGGCCGGTTTGTGGGGCCAGCGAGGCCCAGCCCATCCGAGCCTGCTGCCTACTTCTGCGGTAGCTTTCTACCGAGGCGGGCGCACGCACGGGACCTCCTCCTCGACACACGACACCGCCTTCCTCTTACAAGGGACAAGCTGGCGTCCACACGAAACCATGCTCAGTATAACACTAACAACACTCAAGTGCCACTCGCCGATTCCGATACACCTTGAATACTCTTTAGTCTAGGTCAAAATATGCTACTCTACAGGGTAAGATTGAAGAGTACAAACTATTCGCTAAGGTCGGCTTATTTGTGGATGAAGTACAGCAACTTCGCCTGGTGGGGACAATAGGCCCTCAACGTTAGCATAAGTATAAGGTACCCCACTCATTGGAACGCTGGCACCCTCCTTGAAAATACACACATTAAACAAGACACCATCGGTCTCCCAAACATAATGGATGAACGATATGCCACATAAAAGCCTACAAGCCACAAACGAAATAATAATAATAATAATAATAATGCGTCATCTCCATTGAGGAACTAAGGGCCCAAAGTGCGCCTCAGTTTCCTCTTAAAATGTAAATAAATAATAAATACAGCTACATCCATATGTTTACCTTCCACATCAACAAAAAACTCTCGCGGAGCGCATTGTGGAGCTATGCTCCGATGCGAGAGACCGTTCCCCGTCGGGGGTCGAGTCCCTCCTCGGGCATGGATGTTTGTGCTGTCTTTAGTAGTTTGTAAGTTTAAGGACATGATCCAGCAATATAAATACCATAAGCGTAACAAACATTTGAACATTTTTGAAAAGAAACTCAAAAAGAGACTCGGTCTTATGGTCCCACATGACAAAAAAAAAATCAAATCAAAATATGAGACACGTATTTTTTTTAATACCTGCCCATAGGCCGCTGAAGAGGTGAAAACCCTCCCGAAGACAACGCAGCTGCCATCTATCTGAGCACATATTGTCGAAAAAATCAGGACATAACAAAAATAAAATTTTGTCTTACTTGGGTAGGGGCGGTGTGTTTAGTTAATTTGTTATGGAAAGCAGCCAAGATCGCTTATAATTTCACCCATGCGGGAGTGTTTGTGCGCTCTAAGACGCCTTGCTGCGGTGTGCGCGTCTGCTCTCCCTCGGAGGTTCGAGTACTCCCTGTCCGTCAGTGTCACTTGATAGGCATCCCAGAATACGCACAAACACTCCAAAATAGGACGCACAAGTGTAGGCAGTTTCTGTAGTAGAACTGTTGCATCTTCTTAGTGTTGTACCAATGAAATATTTTGTAAGTGGTCTTTCCAATCTAAGTTGTTATTCCTATGTATTTAGTTGAATTTACGGCCTGTAGATTTCACTGATTTATAGTATAAATGAAGTTTGAGAATTTTCTTTTAGTGACTTCAAACTTATCATTATTAGGTGTCAATTGCCAATTTTGCCCCCTTTTTTCATTCGAATACAGTGCTACCCTCTAGACAAGTCCTTACAGAAAAGATTTCCTAACATTTAAATTAATACTGAATACCAACTAATTTCTCGTCTTCATATATTGTTTTCTTCCCAAGGTCATGCAGCATTTTATATCTTCTTTACTTCGACTAACAAAACTTCTTTCGGGAGCCAAACAATAGTCTTCTTTTACTTTAATTAATTAACTACGGGGTCGTCAGTCCCTAAGCTTACAAACTACTTATCTACTACCTTATACTAAGGACGGCACAAATATCCATTCCCGAGGGGGGATTCGAACCCCCGACCGTATTGGCCGTGCAGACCATGACTGGAGCGCCACAGTCCCCTCGGCCACCGCGGCCGGCAAGTATAATCAATTAAACCGCATGCTCTGCTTGAACTATATTCCAGTACTTTTTTTTTAGTTAATGTTCATCTTATACCTTCCTTTAAAGAAACCGTCCATTGTTTTCAAGGAATATGTTTACAGTTACGGCGAATACTTTTGAAATAGTAAATATTGTACTAACTTTTTTATCCGTGTAATTTTTCATTTTGCTGTCATATTCGATTTAATTATTACTTTAGTTTTTAATTCTATATTTCTCTTTCTAGTCTTTCTTCGGGCGGTCATACAACAACCTGGGCTCCATCTCCGAGTGCAAGAACAACGGCGAGTGCGTCATCAACAAGAAGAACCGCACGTCGTGCAAGGCGTGCCGGCTGCGCAAGTGCCTGCTGGTGGGCATGTCCAAGAGCGGCTCGCGCTACGGCCGGCGCTCCAACTGGTTCAAGATCCACTGCCTGCTGCAGGAGCAGCAGCAGCAGCAACAACAACAACAGAGCCACCTGCACCAGCAGCAGGGCGGGCGGCAGCAGCGCTCGCCGCCGCACCCGTCCGCGCTGGGCATGCTGGGCCACCACCACCAGGCGCAACAGGGCGGCCACCCCCACTTCGACCCGCGGCTGCATCACCAGCTGGCCGCGGCCATGTCGCACCACCACCACCAGCGCGCCAAGGAGGACCTCATGCTGCTCGGCCTGGACGAGTACAAGAACTCGACGTCGCCGTCCATCAGCTCGCCCGAGTCGCACAACTCGGACTCGTCGGTGGAGGTGAGCGACCAGCGGCTGGCCTCTAGGACGGCGGGCCTCTTCAAGGAGTCCGCGGCAGCGGGCAGGGACGGGCTGCTGGTGCCGCTGCCGTTCGCGACGCTGGCGTCGCTAGCGCCGTCGGTGTTCCCGCACGCCGCGGCCGCCGCCGCCGCCGCCTTCCTGCAGCCGTCGGCGTTCGCGGGCGCGGGTGCCGCCGGGGCGCCCTTCCTGTTCCCCGCGCACGGCGGCTACGCCTACCCGCCCGCGCAGCACAAGCCGCAGCACGGCCACCACGCCGGCGCGCCCAAGCTGCCCGCGACGCACGCCGCCAACTTCAACAACAACACCATCGACGCCGCGGCCGGCAAGAGGTTCTTCCTCGACGCCATCCTGCAGTCGCAGAGGGTCTCGCCGCCGACGACGCCGCCGAGGGGCGCTGCCGGCAGCGACGTCGACGGCGACGACGACGGCAACGAGGCCGAGGACGACGCCTCGTCGTCGCACCACTCGCCGTCGCTGCTGCTCTCCGACCAGGAGCAGGAGAACCCCATGGACCTGTCGATGAAGGGCTGCCGCATACGCGCCGAGGAGCGGCGGTCGACGTCGCCCGGGGGCTACGGCGACGGCAGCGCCGCGGACGGCGCCGACGAGGACGACGACGCGGACGCCGACGGAGATGGCGAGGGCGACGGCCACCGCTCCGACTCGGGGCTGTCGCACGGCTGCGGCGCGGACGTCGACGACGCGCAGGGCCACGCCGCGCTGCCGCACCGCGCCACGCCCATCGACCTCACGACCAAAGCGTGACGCGCCACACCTCCCAACTAGAATCTGCGTACCGCCGCTGTACAAGACCTAATCGTACACAGCTACTTGCCAACAGTGCAGTAGCTCCATGTCCAAAGACGATTCCACGCACCCTCGTTCGTGAATTCCTATACGACCTCACAAACCACTACTGTACTTCAACATTACCTAAAGCCAAGAAACTAGTGACACAAACTACCTTTCCACCTATCCCAGTCTCTCTCTTTTTTAACTTTAAATTCACAGATGTGCCACATCGGCTGTACAGCCTTACGGGTGCCACATCCTGCTAGATGTGCAATCACTATTACTGCATCTAACAGATTTCACGAATCCATGTTTTGCTATTCAAACGGCACATCGGAGCACATAACGAAGCCGAAAGCACCCTGTCCTAGACTTGTTCCAAGCTGTAACATCCACGGAAGCATCAGTATGGAAGTGGCGGACTAAGGGTTGGTGGGCGGGGGAAGAGAGGGGAAAGGGGGCCTGGGGGTGCGAGGCGCTTGAGAGGCCTCCAAATACCTGGAAAGCAAGGATTTTTTTTTTTTTTTTTTTTTTTTTTTAGCCTCTCGTTCTGGGGGCTCCAAACTCGAGAGCTTTCTTTTTCTTGAGACTGTCCTTGCGCCTCTCGTTCTGGGGAGCCTCCATCATATCTTAAAAGTTACTTTTTTTGTATAGCAATACACGTGGACGGGGGCGTCATTTTGTTTTGCCGCCATCCCGGGCCTCCGACAGCCTTAGTCCGCCACAGCTAATTAAATGTCAGTTAGTTTTTTGCAAGCCACATGGACACTGGGTTTGAATGAAGATGGAGTTACCGACAACCAGGATGAGAGATCATTCCCCCCATTCGGCTCTGATTTCCCTACTTACTCCACCCATTTTTATTTGCACATCGTTACGAGTACGAAATTTGTTAACTTGGTCGTGGTGCCAATGAGGACGATAAACCGCTCGTGAATAAATAGTGCAGCTGAGAAAAGCCACAACGAAAATTACGTAATTTTCTGACCTTTCCCAGGCATCGATCTAGTAATGAATAACATGAATCAGAACATGTCGATCTCACAGACCAATTCTCTATTGAAATATTTATGAAGGGTACTCGAACAGAAGGGACTCGTCGACATTTTAGAAATTTTTCAGGAGAAGAATTTAAAAATTTAATTCCATGTAGAACCTATATTTTCCAAACTATTCACGTCGCTTTATGTAACATGCCTTAGAAATTTTATTATAAATGAGTAGATACTTCTAAATTAAGCATAACACTAATAGCACTGATAAGTGCACAACTTTACATTAACGAAAGGACTCTTTGCATCATGCATTTCTCTAAATTCTTTCACCTTAACTTTCAGTTACAATACATTTATGAACTGTTGTCATAAAATACACACGGCTCCTTGTGTGTAATGAGACCGTTTTTCTCTGGAAAATATCGATGGGCCCTTTCTTTCGCTGGTGGGACTTTTTATTTTGTCATTTTCTGCGCAAGGAACTCCTTTTCTCGCAATAAGAACAGTCATTATTGAAGTACACTCTGGCGGCAACATGTGGTGTTGGAAAAAAAGGTCGATGAACTCCTTCTCTCCGTGTACCCTTCTTATATTACATTCAGTGATTAAAAATAAAATATCAAAAGCACGGATACAATGCCGGGAATTAACTGTTAATTATTGCAGTTCACTATTATTTTCACTGTAAAAAAATTGTAAGTTATTAGAAAAAGATTTTGATTAAATTTTCACAAGCGTCGTGTGCATTTCACGCAAGTCATGTTGGTCTTGATGAATATCAAGAAAATAATTATGGAAATGAAGGATATGATGAAAAGATATTCATACAAATTTTATAGGCACATTATTTATTGAAAGTTCAAATCCTGCTGTAGATACCTTATGCAAGACACCGACGGCTAATACGTTTTTGACAATCAGCTCCTCACATAAATTTTCAGAAGAAATAAATTAGATAGACATCCTGTCTCCTAACAAATCGAAAACTTACTACACCAATTGTGTGAGGACGTTAGAACGCTTAGGTACAATCTTCCTTCCTTACTTCCTTTACGTGAGTGTTGTATCATTCGATACCAATTGATGGTGTTATATTTACAGAACTCTCCATAATATTTTAGTTTATTCATATGTTGTTTCACATACATATATATCTACATTTAAGGTCGTCTGAAAATACTGAAGACTTTGGATTTTTTATTTCCAGAGAAATTTATACTCTGTATTATGAACCCAGATATCACTTGCCTATATTAAGTGAAACGTTTTTTCGCAAATACTTGAACATGAGTAATATTTCAACATCAACAAAAATCCACGAAGGAATGATCTCAGTGTTGTATGTCTGAAGTTCGTGAAATTTTATGATAATGTTGCTAAATTATAGCGGAATGGTGTAACTGCAACACTTCAGGGTTTTTTTATCTTCAGCGTTTTTTTGTGTCACAAATCTGGTGAAAAGATTTATTTACGTGAAGACAGTTACTATGGGACTTATGGCCAGTCTGAGTAAATATTTTTATTGTTATTGTTCGATTTTAGTCTCGAGAGAAGTGTATCTGTCGATTATACCCGCTTGTTTATGATATTTAGCAAAATGTAATGTTATTATATTGTAAATATTGTTTATAGAATAAGTTCTACTTTGACACAGTAAATTGTTGATTGTTGTTTCGCTTTTTATCTAAATTAAAAATGTGATAGTCAGTCACCAAATAATCTGTACATTAAATTTTTTTCATTTCACTGGTATAATATACATTTTCCTACTTCAACTTCAATCTCTACTATATATTCTGAGTGATTTTTCCAGATATTTTACCAGATGGTAACAAAAGAATGAAAATAAAAATCTTTGATTATGCTTCTAATCCATGTTTACCAGAATTCTCTTTTGTTTTCATATGTTCATATTTCCCCATTTCTCAGAATAATAACATAAAAAGCACACTCTCAGTTTTTTTTGATACACTACTAATTTACGTTTGATAAACTGGAGAAATTTTGCACAACAATAAACACACGAAACACTGATTTGTACCTATTTTAAGAGCTCACATTTATGTAAATAGGCTACGACATTTCTGTGTGACGGTTCCGGTTCTGACAACAAAACTGATTCACTGCAAAGGTAAGTGTGAAAGTTTATTGTACAGGTCAGTCAGTATTAAAACTGAAATATCCTGTATACGACCTAGCAAAGAAATTATACACCGCTTATAAGAAGATTGTAAATACAACTGAAAACGCATAAGAGACGCAGAATTTCATAAAAATTAACAGAGACTCATTTCGTTTGTCTTGTTCTACTACTGGAAAAATGTAAGATTGTAATAATCATCGTGAAGAGGGAAGCGAAGAATATATACGAGTCTATATTACCTTGTGGAACGTTACCTCAATATCCAATGCAATATTTCACATCTCTATCTGTAATGTCGTGCGCAACAAAATTTCAAAGGATTAAAGAAAGCCTACATGCGCTAATTTTTCATTTTTAATGTATCAAATCCAACATACGACTGTTGTTATCGCTTCTGCAAAAATTAGATATTTTGTAAGAGCGCCTTTCAACATTTACTATGGAATGCCAAATACAAACAAATATGCTCTACTGTTATATACCGAAGACATTTTTCCACGAATCTTGTTTCCTCGTTCGTGAGGTCCCTATCGAGCTTAGACTCAATCATGAAAAAGAATATCAAGAGATGTCAAGGAGGTTTCTCGTCTTCAATTTAGACGAACAAGTGTTGTTTTCGTCAGAGGTCTAACTTAGCACCACAAAAGGAACTGGAACAACAGAAGTCCTAGTAGGTACATGAAGTAATAACTTGATCAGGTAAAGCAGTTACAGTAACAAGCAACGCTCCTAAATAGTAAAAAGCCACATTTAATATTTTTTATTAATTCAAAATTGCATACGTATGTATAGCATTAACTTCCTAAACTGTTGCGGAATGGAAAACTATATAAAATTAAGATATCAATCGAGATTCAATTCTATTCCAAGAATATTATTGTAGATATACTTTAAGCACTGCAAGTCTGCGCGGAATCTGGTTCCCGTTCTTACAGAGGACATAAATTAGAGGCAATAAACTTAAGACTTTAATTTTTATGACTGGCTGAGTTAAAAATTTTACGACTCCGTGTATTTGGGGCTCGCACCTTTACATTGCTAGCTTTTATAATTTTCCACGATGAAAAAAGAAGTATGCTGAATATCTCTCCAAACGAACAGGTCTATACTATGATCTACACTCATTAAATGTAGACAAGCCGTAAATACGAGGAATCGCCACCAGCTGTCAGAGCTGGCGAAACAAACTTTCCACGCAATATTATTTAGGAGTAAACGTGTGAAGTATAAGCGCTCAAGGTAGAGATGTGTGGGCCACATAGAATTGTCGTATCTATCTGAGACTTCGTCGGGGCACGAGATGGGGTGTAGAAGCGAGTAAAAACATTATTTTATGTAATTACTTTTTGCGAAGTCTGAGTTTCGTCCGGCGTATAGAATATCAGGACTGTGGAGGACCGGTGTACTGAACATAAACGTCACACATATTTACAACAACCTAATAAATCTGCTATCGCAGAACAGTGCCTACACTCACTTCACCAGTTCACCCTGTGGAATATAACAAACACATATTCTAGAATGCAGTTCCAACTATTGAAATTCTGTTGTGAAGGAAGCTGTTCAGACTAAACTAGCGAATAACCTTATGAATAGAGATGAAGGTTTTTCTTAAAGTATGCGTCGAATACTGCTCTCGTTTTTGTCAAAAACAGAGAGACAGATTTAATGTCGCCTCACCCATTTAAGACTAATTTTACTATCCATACTTCCGACATTTTTCATCTTTCAAACCTATTTATCATGTATGCCAATAACCGTAAATTTTGACTGAACTTTATTATTTTGTTTCGCTACCGGTCCGAAACTCGATACTCCATTGGTATCATCTTGAGGCCACACCAACGACGTCCATCCAGTTACATATACTGTCAATACCGCCATGTTTAACGGAATTCGCAGCTGCTGGACATTCATGTGTGACTCTTAGACATATGACAGCAACTTCATAATTTTATAGTTCATTTCTTTCATTGTTTTACATCTTGGCGCAATTTTTAATCGTCTCTCTCATCCTATTTCTGTCACAGTTTTTATGGTTTCTACAATGTGATCCATTAACTGGTCCGCACTTTTATTATTCTAAGAAAAATGAAAATATTTTTATTTAACTCCTTTTTTGCAATTTCAGTTAAGACCACGTTTCTTAAATCTCACCCCCAGAACACCTTGCTTCTTCATCTCTTCCCGTCACATTAGCAGCAGTTCCCCTCCCTCGCTACGCCCACCTCTCTTTCCTCCCTTTCGCTACTTGTCTCCTCCCTCCACATTCCTCTACCTCTAACCAAACCAAAATGTAAAAATTTGAATGCAATTATAAAGCACAGTACTTCTCACAACACAGACGAGTCGGGTTGCAGGCGCAACTACCGGGTAAACATCTATCGTTATGTACAACTCTGTTAAACGTAAATTTTATAATCAATTTTTTAAATAGTCAGTCAGTAATTATTTAGTTTTAGTTTAGATTATGAAGATGATCCAGAAGCATTGAAACATGTGAATCTAAAAACCATTCGTAACTTTTGACTGATAATAAGATAATAAATTGTTTTAAACACCAGATATTTATTAAAAGAAATAGCTCATTTCTCTAAGTAATCAAATACCTTCGTATGAAAAGCCACCTTCTCTTCCTAAGCTTTAGAAATGAAATTAATTATTCCTTGGCTAATTTTATAATTCTTTAATTTGTTCACATTCATCTTAGTTTGCTTGCCAATAAAATTGGCAGTCTGGCTTTCATTCAGCCATATTTGAGTGTCTATTAATATAGTTCTTATTTCAATAATCGGGCATTAACGGCTGTCATCTTGCTTTTGAGTGAGATAGAAGAAGCTGATGATTAACATCAACAGTTAAAAAGAACTAAATCATCTATACCGAATGAGTTGATTCAGTGGGTAGCACATTGGACTCGCTTTCTGAAGGAAGACCGTTCATATCTGCCTTCGAGCATCCAATTTAAGTTTTCCAAGATTTCTCAAAATCTCTTCACGCAAATTTCTGGATGCTTTCTTTGAAAATCCTAACAGCTGTTCCATCTCTAACGACGACGCTGTCTAAGGAACTTTAAACCCTAATCTTCCCTCCTTACTTTCCTGCAGCTTCTCTGCCTTTACCGTGTATATAGAAAAATAATTAAATATTTTCATGACTGTTTTTTTCAATGTCGACAGTTAAGACTCCAGCAGCGCTTGATATAACACTGTCGAGGACAAAGCATCCAATTCCTCCTACATTTTTCTTAGGTGTTCTTTGATTTGGAGAAACACATTCCGCTTGTATTGGTATTGTCTCCACAAAAAGAGATTAATTTATGTAATGGAATTTTCAGTTGTCTTACAGTGTTTAGATAAAACTTGGTAATTGTCTCCGATGTTTCGTTATTCATCAAATAAAAATTAAACAGTCTCTTAGTTAGAGGAACAGAACTCCTTCGGCTATTAAGAAAGCTTTATTTTGATACCAGTTTCTGTGCCATTTTGTGGTCATCAAGGCCATGTGTACAACAGTAACATCAGGACACAACAGTAAAAGAGAAGTGTATAATATAAAGATTCTAATTACATACACATTACTATTAGATAAATATTTGCCACAAGTCAGTGATTGTACACCTTGTGATATCAAAATCAATGTTACATTATGAAATAAGACCAGAGAAGAGCTACACAGAGAACATTAAAACGAGAAAAACAATATATGCCGTACTATTAGCATGTATCTGCGAATAGGTAATTTTAAAAAGACGTCACTTTCAAACAATTAAATTAATACATCTTACAGACAACTGGAATTAAATTCTAATGTCAGCATCCGCATATAGATTGCAATCAAAATAGTCCTATTGTGATCTAATGACAAGAAGTGAAACAATTGTCGGAGGTTACAACTATTCAGTTTACCAGATACTAATAAAAAATGAGTACAATGTATGTTGAAATAAATCAATTTAGGACGCGTAAAAAATCTGACTACGGCCAAGATTACACTGTTTCCACCTTGTAGAGCTTTTATATTGTCAATATGATTATGGAAGTGCGAATATGTTTGTGGGTTGTTGGGTGTAAAGTTAGGTGGTATAAACGTATAGTTGTACAAGTGGTCATATTTTAAATTAAACGCAAATGAATAGTATTACTGCATGTTAAGTTATCGTGCTAAATTAAGAAATTTATTATGAATAAGACAGTACGTATAGGATTATGTATATAACTGAACAGTGTATATCAAAGGACAAATGAGAATGTCAGATAAGACCAACAAAAAACTCGAACTGGACTAGAAAAAAATACCCATCCTAAATAATTACATCATTATCAAGAGTCTGAAATTCAACACTGTAAGAAACCGACATACGTGTATCCCAATATGTGAAATTGTTAACTTAGTTCTATAAAGAAAGCGAAGAAAATTTTACTCTAAGTAGCATGACACAAAGTAGCATAAAACAATCGGCACCTTCATAAGAAGGTAGTTCAGTAAGAATGGGGAGGTCCAAGAATATATTAGGAACAATTATGAATTGTAGCATCAAAACATAAGTAGTGATAAAATGTTTCAAATGTTTGTATAGCTTATGGGACTTAACTATGGGGTCATCAGTCCCTAAACTTACAAACTACTTAGGAACTAACTAAGACTAAGGACGGCAGAAATATCCATGCCCGAGGGGGGATTCGAACCCCCGACCGTAGTGGCCGTCGCGGCAGGCTAAGTAGTGATAATGAGAAATAAGAAGTGCATGTTAGATCAACAATTAATGTTGTATTTGTGAAAAAAAGCACCTGTCATGTATCGTCAGGTCAGTCAGTATAAGGTGTAAGAACTCTTAATACGAATCGCATGTGATTAGACGTGGTGTAATTAAACATCTATGCTAATACTGAAGTCTCGCCATAAGGGCAGTGATTAGGGAGAAGTAATGCTAGCTTATATCGTCCAGTACTTCTGTAGATGAGGATTGTACTTATACAGAACAAACATCTGTGTTATAATGTAAACAAACAACGCCATTGTAACTAGGTTATGTAAGAGATACGAACCTCATGTTCATACCATGTGAAACCAATTTAGACTTTACACTGTTGTCTACGTAGAACAGTGACGAAGTACAGCAAGCCCGGTGTAACCCAAAAAAGGTAAAACCAAGATAATGGCAAAGGAATGCAAACTTTCACAACATGTCGTTGCACGTTGAGGATAATTCACGAAAATTGCAACAATTTCAACAATACATGTAATCTATAAGAAGACTGTGCAATCAGTATGAGTAGTTGCAACATATCGTAGAAATGATTGAAAGGTTGGCGAATAGTGTAATCAAAAATAAATATTTAGAAAATGCTACACTATTATACAACCGTATAGAACCGTATATTAAAAACTAAAGCTCTGCAGAATCAAACTTTGCATAAAATGGTAATGGAAGATTGCCGAAAACGGGAGAGATTTCTGAAGCTGTATGGATGAATAGGTTTTCCACATTTTAACAGTGGTATTGCATACGAGAAAATTATGTACTTTGTGAACCGCAACTATAAAAGCTAGATAAGAATCGCATTAAAACAGATATGACACGTTTTCAGAGCAAGCAGCAAGGTTTATCGCGCCAATTTGTGACCACAAATGAAATTTATATCACACAGACAAAATAGCCCTCAAATCAAACGAAACATATCAAATCACCACCGGAAAAAAAACCGCAATGCTGTCAGACCGACAGGTCAACCACTTACGGAAAGACCAACTACAGCAGATTATACGCGAAAAAGGCGGAATTAGATAGGAACACAGTGGTCTTTCATCAAGAAAATGCTCACTCACAAGTTCAGTTTACATTATAAAAACGCATGAACAAACATACGAATTGTAGCCACAAGTACCTTACGCACCTGCTTAGGCTCCATCGAGCTTCTGTCAGTTCACCGAGAACAACACTTTTCTCGATATACGAAGAACTGACAAAGAGGTTGATGGGTATTTCGCATTCCTGGAGGAATCTAATTTACGAGCTGAGATGGAGTAGTGGAATATCGCTGGACAAATGCGCTAGTGTACAGGAAGACTATACTACAAAACAAAATCACTGAAGCAAGTAGTTTCGTTTTATTCCATTCCAAGATATTTTCGATCTGTCCTCGACTCTTACACTAAATAATCCGTAAAGTAACATCCTGATCAAAGAAATAAAATACAAAAAATAAATTTAAAAATCCATATATTGTAAACCGAAAAAAGAATTTATCCGTATGATTTGTGTCTTATCGGTTTTTGTTTCTGCCGCACGATCCACGTTTATGCCTTTCGTGCATATACTGAACTAGAGAGGCTCTTCTTTCTGAGGATATCCTTAGAAAATCAGTCTTTACATCAGTGTTCATGCTTGAAAGCTAAGATCGCCCATGACAAGCAGTACTGTACAACTGTGAGGACTATTTATAGTAATATGTAATCTAGTAACAAGTATTATCTTAGTTCCATACTACACGCTTTAAGTTAACACCTGCCTTTGTAGTGTAAAGCGTAGCACGCAAGCTTTCGAGCATGGTGGGTGAGACAGACCAAACCCTCGCGGTCGATTGACGGTCGCATTTATGTCGATCAGCCTGAATGCTTTTCTGGCGGTTCCCGACGCTCTTTTCGTAAATTCTGGGTTTTCCCCACCTTCCTTCTTAGAAAATACTATCGGCAAACAACTGAAATCGAACAAAGTTAACATAATAAACAGACAGGTCGCGCAAACGTGTTCCCTCCCCGTTGATTGTGTCGACAAGTAGGACACCAGGCTATAAATGTAATGAAATAAACACAGTCATAAACAGTAGAACGCTGCTCGTATTAGATGTAATAACCGACGAAGAAGGAAACGTAAAATTAATTTTTATTTCGGTAAATTAAGTACTATTCGAAGATAGACGTTGACATTTGGATTATAATCTGTTACAAAATCAAAATTTCTTACATTAAAACTGACCGATGCGAGGGAGTGGTAAAGCCTGGGTCTCTACTCCCCTTACTTACTTTAAAACCAAATCCTTGAACGCCACGCCCTCCGCCTCGCCTACGGCATCCGCCTCCCTTCTCTCACGTGGATGCTGTACGACCTCATCCCCTTCCACTACCTCCTACCGTTTCTCGAACACCTCCGGCTCCTCTTCATCTACCGCAAAGCAGAATCCCGCAATCAATTGGTCTACGCCATCCTCACCAATCCCGAACCTCTGCCACGCCTACACCATTGCATCCCTCCTTCTCTCCACCTACACACTCACCACATCCTGTCCCAGGGTAACTTCCGTCACCACCCCCTACCGGATGAGGCACTCCGTCCCCACATATATCCCTCCTACCAATCCTAACCCTTTCCCCTTGGATGCAACGCCCCTTATCCCCTTCCCCTTCCATCACTTTTCTATCCCCCTCCCACGTCTAGAGTCCCCTCTTCTACGCCATTCCTCCCCCTCCTCCCGTGTCTCCTACAATTCCACCCTCCCTCCTCCCTCGTTCAGTGTCAGTGTGTCTCTTAGTGCAACAGTATATTTTATCTATGTGTCCAAAAAAATGTTCAAATTTTTGGAGAGCTTATGGGATTTAACTATGGTTTATCAGTCCCTAAACTTACAAACTACTTAGGAACGAGCTTATACTAAAGACGGCACAAACATCCATGCCCGAGGGGGGATTCCAACCCACAACCCCAGCGGCCGTGCAGACCGTGACTGGCGCGCCGCAGACAACTCGGCCACTGTGGTCTGCTCAGTGTGTCCACCGGTCACAAACAAGTGTCGCAAATGTCGTTTTAACCAGTATCTCCGAGTATGTCACGTGTCCTGGTTTCTCTATGTGATTTTAACGCCACCGTGCCACAAGATTTATCAACTCACTACCTTCCCATATCAAATTGGTTATGAACTGTAGGCTGAAACCGAGCGAGGTGGCGCAGTGGTAACACACTGGACTCGTATTCGGAAGGATGGTGGTTCAAATCCACCTCCGGCCATCCAGATTTAGGTTTTCCGTGATTTCCCTAAATCAATCCAGGTAAATGCCAGGATGGTTGCTTTGAGAGGGCACGGCCGATTTTCCTCCTCCATCCTTACCCAAAAATCCGAGCGTAAGCTTCGTCTCTAATGACCACGCCGTCGACGGGACGTTAAACCCTAAGATACCTACCCAACTGTAGGCTGAAGCTGAAAAACTGCTGAAATGTAGGAATACAAGCAGATGTGACCTGGATAAACTGAAAGAACCTGAAGTTTTGAGAATTTAGATAACAATTGTCTAAAACGGGGGGAAATAAAACAATAGTAGAGGAATGGGTAGCCTTAAGAAATGAAATAGTCAAGCCACCAGAGGACCAAATAGGTAGTTAGGGAAAACCTACAAAAATCCCTTGATATCCGTGGAAATAAAATGTTCAAATGTTTGTAAATCTATCGGACCAAACTGCATGGTCATCAGTCCGTAGCTTACAAACTACTTAAACCTAGGTAATCTAACCTAAGGACAAACACACACACCCATGCCCCAGGGAGGACTCGAACCTCCACGGCGAGCAACCGCGCGCTCCGCAGCGAGACGCTTTAGACCGCTCGGCTACTCCACCGCGGCCATGGAACTACTAAATTTAATGGATGAAAGGAGAACATATAGAAATGCAGTACATGAAACAGGCAAAATGGAGTACATAGATAACTAAGAAATGAGGTTTACAGGAAGTGAGAAGAACTAAGCAGAAGAGGCTTGAAATGCAGATCGGTAGAAGAATGTATAATCAGGGGGAAAATAGATATTGCCTACAGGAAAATAAAAGAGACGTTTGGAAATAAGAAAAATAGCCGTATGAATATCAAGAACTCAGAAGGAAAACCAGTTCTGACTAAAGAAGGAAAAGCAGAAAGGTGGAAAGAGTACATAGGTATGGGGGGGGGGGCTTACAAAGGAAATTAATTTCGAGACAATATTGTAGGAAGGTAAGAAGAACTAGATGAAGATGAATCACGAGGTGCTATACTGAGAGATGAATTTCACAGAGCACTGAAAGACCTAAGTCGGAAAAGGCCCCTAGATTAGATGGCATACCCTCAGACCTATTGAAGTCTCTGGGAGAACCAGCCATGATAAAACTATTTCACTTGGTGAGTAAGATGTATGAGATAGGCGAAATACCCTCATACTTTACTAAAAATGTAATAATTCCCATTCCAAAGAAAACAGGTGCAGACAGGTATGAAAATAAAAGAAACATTAGTTTAATAAGTCATGGCTGCAAAATTTTAACACGAATTATTTACAGAAGGATGGAAAAGTTGGTAGATGCCGACCTCTTGGAACATCATTTCGGATTCAGGAGAAATGTAGGAACACGGGAGGCAATACCCACCTTACAACTTATTTTAGAAGATAGATGAAGGAAAGGCAAACCTACATTAATAGCTTTTGTAGATTTGAAGAAAGCTTTTGACAATGTTGATTGGAATACACTTGAAGCGGTAATGCAGTACGCTCCATTTAAGCCCTATGGGATAGCTTCATATTAAATCGAACTATAATGACAGTTTCGGGAGAATAATTACGAACTGTAACGCTGATTGACTTCTTTGGCCAGTTATATCTGGAAATACGTTATTTGTTTTATTTATTATTTGTGAAACGACCTTTTCCTCTGGTCCCCCACCATGAAAATGAGCGTGTGTGAATGTTTTTTAAGTAGGTTATTTTCTGTAATTACTAACCAAAGATAGTTTCGAGGTGGTGGAGTAGATGCGAAATCGTTGGCTTAGGTGAGGCAAAGAGGGAGGTTGACAGTGGCTTTCTCGGGTGTCGCTTGTCTTGAGGGGGAGGCAGGGACCGACCAATGGCAGGTTTCTTCCTTGCGTTTGAAAAAGTAAGGGTTCGTTGGGCTCATGAGCCATGTTTGGCAACTTGGAGGCCCGAGGGCACGGACTTACCGTGCTCGACTGCTGCAAATGTGGTAAGCAAGTATGTAAAAATGTGTCTTCTTATACTGAATCTGACTCGCAACGCAATAGTTGAAGCAGACTTATGTTAATATGGTAGAAAGTTTAGCGATTTTGGTTTTTTCCGTCAATTTGAGTACTTAAAATAGTTTGATGCCAACGGTAACGAAAATTGAAAATGTTCAAATGTTTGTATGCCTTATGGGACTTAACTACGGGGTCATCAGTCCCTAAACTTACAAACTACGTATCAACTAGCTTATCCTAAGGACGGCACAAATATCCATCATGCCCGAGGGGGGATTCGAACCCCCGATCGTAGTGGCCGTGCAGATCGTGACTGGAGCACCTCAGTCTTCTCCTATTTTTTTTTTTTTTTTTTTTTTTTTTTTTTTTTTTTTTTTTTTTTTTTTTTAGGTAGTTCTCTTCCTTGCGGACGCTGTTCGTTTTTGTTCGTTCTTGTTCGGTGTGTTGTTGGCTCATTTTTTTTATTACAGAGGGCGTTTCGGCCACCGCGGCCAGCTCGCATCTCTCATTATCATAGTCAAGATAGATACAAATCCAACACGGACCACAGTAGTACAAGTTCATATGCCCACAAGCTCTGCCGATGATGAGGAGATCGAAGAAATGTATGAGGAGGTAAAGGAAATTATTCAGGCAATTAAGGCAGAGGAAAACTTAATTGTTATGGAGGCGAATTCGATAGTAGGAAAAGGAAGGGAAGGAAAAATAGTAGGTGAATATGGACTGGGCGAAAGGAATGAAAGAGGAGATCGTCTGGTAGAATTTTGCACGGAACATAATATAATCATAACAAATATCTGGTGTAAGAATCATGAAAGAAGGTTGTATATAAGAAGAGACCAGGAGACACCGGGAGGTACCAGATAGATTTTATAATGGTAAGACATAGATTTCGGAATAAGGTTTTCAACTGTAAAACATACCCAGAGACAGATATAGACTCTGACCATAACTTGTTGGTCGTGAACTGTAGGCTGAAAGTGAAAAAAACTGCAAAAGGGTAAGACAATAAGGAGATGTGACCTGGATAACCTAAAGGAACCTGAAGTTCTTGAGAATTTCAGAGGGAGATTTAGGCAACAATTGACAGAAACGGGGGGAAATAAAACAGTAGAAGAAGAATGGATGGCATTGAGAAATGAAATAGTGAAGGCAGCAGAGGACAAAATAGGTAGAAAGGCAAGACCTACCAAAAATCCTTGGATATCACAGGAAATACTAAATTTAATTGATAAAAGGAGAAAATATAAAAATGCAGAAAATGAAACAGGAAAAATGGAGTACAGACGACTAAGAAATGAGATTGACTGGAAGCGTTCAAATGTTCAAATGTTTGTAAATCTATCGGACCAAACTGCGTGGTCATCAGTCCGTAGCTTACAAACTACTTAAACCTAGGTAAACTAACCTAAGGACAAACACACACACACACCCATGCCCCAGGGAGGACTCGAACCTCCGACGGCGAGGAACCGCGCGCTCCGCAGCGAGGCGCCTTCGACCTTTCGGCTACTCCAGGAAGCGTAAAATAGCTAAGCAAGAGTGGCTAGAAGTCAAAATGCAAGCCGGTAGAAGAATATATAAATAGGGGAAAAATAGATACCGCCTAAGGGAAAATAAAAGAAACATTTGGAGACAAGAAAAGCAGCCTTATGAATATAAAGAACTCAGATGCAAAACCACCTCTCTGCAGAGAAGGAAAAGCTGAAAGGTGGAAAGAGTATATAGAGGGGCTGTACAAAGGAAATGAACTTAGAGACAATATTGTAGGAAGGCCAGAGGATGTAGATGAAGATGAAATAGGAGATACTATACTGAGAGAAGAATTTGACAGAGCACTGAAAGACCTAAGTCGAAACAAGGCGCCTGGAGTGGACGACATTCTCTCAGAACTACTGAAGTCTCTGGGAGAGCCAGCCATGACAAAACTATTTCACCTGGTGCGTAAGATGTATGACACAAGGGAGATAGTCTCAGACTTTAGGAAAAATGTAATAATCCCCATTCCAAAGAAAGCAGGTGCAGACAGGTGTGAAAATTACAGAACCATCAGTTTAATAAGTCATGGTTGCAAAATTGTAACACGAATTATTTACAGAAGGAAGGAAAAGCTGGTAGAAGCCGACCATCGGGAAGATCAATTTGGATTCTTTACGGCTTATCTTAGAAGATAGATTAAGGAAAGGAAAACCTAAATTTCTAGCTTTTTTAGATTTGGAAATGATTTTTGAAAATGTTGATTGGAATACGCTTTCAAATTCTGAAATCAGTAAAATAAGTTGAACGCAGGGTTATTTACAACATCTAAAAAACCAGACAACAGTTATCAGAGTTCTAGGGCATGAAAGGAATGCAGAGGTTGGGAAGGAAGTAAGACAGGAATGTAGCCTTTCTCCGGTGTTATTCAATTTGTACATTGAGCAAGCTTTATAGAAAGCAAGGAGAATTTTGGAGAAGGAATTAAAGTTAAGAGTGAAGAAATAAAAACATTGCGTTTTGTAATTCTGTCAGAGACAGCAAACGATCTGGAAGAGCAGTTGAACGGAATCTACCGTGTGTTGAAAGGAGCATCTAAGATGAACATTAACAAGAGCAAAACAAGGGTAATGGAATGCAGTCTTATAAAATCAGGCGATGCTGAAGAAATTAAATTAGGTAACGAAATAATAAAGGTGGTAGATGAGTTTTGTTACTTTGTGTTGAAAGGAGCATCTAAGATGAACATTAACAAGAGCAAAACAAGGGTAATGGAATGCAGTCTTATAAAATCAGGCGATGCTGAAGAAATTAAATTAGGTAACGAAATAATAAAGGTGGTAGATGAGTTTTGTTACTTTGGCAGTAAAATAACATGCGACAGTCGCAGTACAGAGAATATAAAATGCAGAATGGCAATGGGAAGAAAAGCGTTTTTGAAAAAGAGAAATTAGTTGACATCGAATATTAATTTAAGCATAAGGAAGTCCTTTCTGAAGGCATTTGTGTGGAGTATTGCTTTGTATGGGAGTGAAACATGGACGATAAACAGTGTGGTCAGGATGATTATAGAGGCTTTTGATGTGTGTTGTTACATAAGAATGCTAAAGATTGGTGTGTGGATCGCGTAACTAATGAGGAGGTATTGAACAGCATTGGGGAGAAAAGCAGTTTCTGGCATACCTTGACTAAAAGTAGGACACATTCTTAGACATCAAGGAATTGCGAATTTAGCGTTGGAGGGAAGTGCGTGGGGTAAATATCGCAGAGGGAGAGCAAGAGATGAATATACTAAGCAGATTCAGATGGATGTGGGTTGAGGTTCTTATTAGGAGATGAAGAGGCTTACTCAAGATTGAGTAGGTTGGAGAGCTGCATCGAACCAGTCTCCGGAATGAAGACACAACACACAAACAACAATATAAATTAGTTGGTAGTGCCTACATAGGTGACTGTGGTGTCCTTGTTTAGGGAAATATATTGCCGCAAGACCTACAGTTAACTTCACTTGTAATTTCTACATGCTTCTTATGTTAACTATTCTTCTAATTTCTGGTATTTTCCGTCTGTGTATAAATAGCAGAGCACTCTGCCCGGGAGGCAGTCAGTGCTGCGAGTATGTTTCAGTTCGCAATAAACTTGCTTTCAGTAAAAGTGCTGTGTTCAATTGACAACCCTGCCTTCGAAGTCAAGCCTATTTCCATTTCAACACGACAATATCAAGTTTTGACTTGTGAAGTTCGCTAGCGTCGAATCACACCGTAAGGAGCACTAGCGGCAATTGCGTTAAAGGTTTGTAACCCTATTGCCGTACCAAGTCCGCTAAAAATCCTCCTAGAAGGCCTACAATGTATGAGTAAGAAAACTGTTTTGTAGGAGCAGGATTCTTGTAAGACATGGGAAATCGTCCAACCTGATCTGTCTAGGTCTTTGAGCGAGGGAGACAACGTTTTGGAAACAGACCTACGAAGTCGGACCCTGCGTGTATCTCGAGAACTGCAATTTGGCGTGTGTTGAGAAACCGTTTGCATTTGAAACAGTACAGATTGACGACCATGCAAGCAATAAAAGATACTGATAAAATTTCTCTCAAGAACTTCTGTCGGGATATGTTAAATCGGATGCATGAGGATGAATATTTCTTCTACAAAATAATCTTTTCTGGCGAGTCGACTTTTCACTTAAGTGGCGAGGTTAACACAGATACCTCTAGGATTTGAGGCAGTGAAAATCCACATCAAAAATTGGAATATGGTCGTCAAGGCTCTAAACTGAACGTTTTTTGTTCATTGTGCAAGAACAAAGTGTTAGTCCCCTTTTATTTACGTGAAAGGAATAGTGTATGTGGATACGTTAGAACGATTTTTGATTCCGCAGATCGATGAGGATGACCAATAACGAAATGTTTACTTCACGCAAGATGGTGCAACACCTCACTATCTAGCTGATGTCCAGGATTTTCTCAGAGACCGTTTTCCAGATCAATGTGTTAGCAGTGATGCGCCAGTGGCACGCCCCCTATGTTTTTCAGACCTGACACGATTCGATTTTTTATGGAAATTCATCAAGGATATCGTGTTTATAACTTTAATGCTACAGAGAGTTTGGGTAAAATTGACTTTCGATCGAATGTGTGCAGGATAACCAACGGAAGGCACATACAACATCTTTAGTTTAAGATTACAAAAACCTTGATGTGTTTCCCTACAAAATAATACTTAACCAAGCAATATACCTTGTTTCAATAAATTTATATGAATTTTTAAAAATACCTTGCAATTAAATAACTTATATCCTTACAAAAGTGTATTCAATTTATTAATTTCATTACCTTATTTGTCACCCGATAAATAAAAGTGACTCTTTAAGTTCTACATTTTCGTTTTATTTGTTAATGATTTTATGGTTGGTATTTTAATTTTGTACGAACTGATATATGGATAGTACGTCCGCTGAAAGTCGTTTATTTATACGAAATGATTATTTAACATTGGATCTTGTTTTAGTAATTACCTTTCAAGAATTTCTGATGAATTGTTAGGGACGAGAAATACCTTAAAAAAACTATAACCTTCACCATCTGAGGATATCTCACTTATGAAACTAACATGTAATTATTTTTTAAAAACTTTCGTTACTGGAACCTTCTCTCAATTTTGGATCACAAAGAAGTATCAAATACTTGCAAAGCAATTTGAAAGAAAGGTTTTTTCTCTCTCTTTAACAGTGTTCATTTCCAAATATTTAAAATTTTAGTCATCAATGCATTCGTACATGTACTAACAACTTAGGTTTCGTATCACATGTAATTATGTTACTAGTGATTCCTGTGTACTCGCTGTTGTGGTGCAACATCATCTATATCTACATATTTCGTCTGCAAATCACATTCAACTGCATGGCAGAGGGTTTTCATAACATTTGTGATTACCGTGTCATTCTCCAATAGCGAGCAGGAAGAAGGAAGGCATAAATGTTCCAATTTTCGACCCGATTTCTCTATTTTTATTATGATGATCATGTCTCCTTATGTAGGTGGTAATAACAAATCATATTCGGAGATATCGCCACAACGAACAACCCCTTTGTTTTAATGATTTCCACAGCAACTCGTGCACATTTCCGTGACACTCTCTCTCCTATCTCGCGATAGTACTAAATGAACTGTCCTTCTCTCAGCTGTCTCCGTATCTTCCGTCAGTCTCACTTGGCGGGGATTCCAAAATAGGGGGCACAAGTGTGTTATAGGCAGTTTCTTTAGTCGAACTGTTGTATCTTATAAGTGTTCTGCCAATGAAACGTAGCTGTGTGTTCTTTCCTATTTAAATAGTTCGTAATTGTTATTCCCAGGTATTTAGTTAGATTTACGACTGTACAGTTGACTAATTTATCGTGTACATGAAATTAAACGGATTTCTTTAAGTGTTCACGTGGATGACTTCACACGTTTCATTATTTAGGGTCAATTGCCAATTTTTGCATCTCGCAGATATCTAAATGGTTTTTCAGTTGCTTTTGATCTTCTGGTGTCTTTACTAACCAATAAACATCCGCGAACAGTCTAAGAGAGATGGTCACATTGTCTCCTAAATCGTTTATAAAGACAAAGTACAGTAAGGACCCTATACCACTTCCCTGGGAAACACCAGATATCAGTTCTGTTTTACTCGGTGACTTTCCGACAGTTACTACGTACTATGTCCTTTCTGTGCCCGAGCGAAGTGGCGCAGTGGTAACAAGAGGAAGGAAGTTTAGGTTTTAACGTCCCATCGACAGCTTGGTGATTAGAGACGGAGCCAACGCTCGGAGTTTTCGATAAGGTGGGGAAGGAAATCGGTCGTGCCCTTTTGAAAGGAATCATTCCGGCATTTGCCTGGAGTGATTTAGGCAAATCACGGAAAACATAAATTTGGATGGCCGAGGGTGGATTTGAACCACCGTCTTCCCGAATGCGAGTCCACTGCGCCACCTCGCTCGGTGCAGTGGTAACACGCTGGATACGCGTTCTAGAGGACGGTGGTTCAAATCCACCTCCGGCCATCCAGATTTAGGTTTTCCGTAATTTACCTAAATCACTCCAGGCAAGTGTCGGGATGGTTCCTTTGAAAGGGCACGGACGATCTCCTTCCACAGTCCTTTCCTTAAAATCCGAGCGTGAGCTCCGTCTTTAATGACCACACTGTCGAGGGGACGTTAAACCCTAAGCTTCCTGGTCCTTTCTGTCCGAAAATGGTGAATCCAGTCGCACAACTATGGCGATATTCCGTAAGCAAGCGTTAATTTTTCGCAAAAAGTAGAAGGTCCGATTAAGAAAATTAATGAGAATTACTGCCGTAGAGTATTTTCTGCGAAACCTCGAGACCAATTTGTTTTCGCCTCTTTCAAGTGCTTCTCTACGGCAGAGGGGCCCGGCCGTGTCCTCCAAAAGGGGGTAATCCCCAAGGACCGGTGTACATCGAAGTCACGGCGTCTGCTGGTGTCTGAGAGCGATATGCCTCAAACCGTTCGGATCGCGCAATCGATTGTTGCTAGTTGTAAATACGAGTTCTTATTTCGAAACGTAGAAATTGTCTCCGGCGAATGCGAACTCGCTAGCTGTCAGCCGATCAGCTGGTGCGCGTTTCTTAACCGGAGATTCGTGCTTAAAAAAAAAAAAAAAAAAAAAAAAAAAAAAAAAAAAAAAAAAAAACTCTTTTTAACCTATACCTAACCTTCTTAAGGTAACGCTACAGATCCTTCAACCGTAGATCACTTTTTTCAGTGAATGTTTTTTTTTTCAGTACGTGAGGGCAAGTATCGCCCGAATCTCCGGTTAAGAAACACGCACCATCTATCGGCTGACTTCTAGCGAGTTCTCATTGGCCGGAGAAAATTTCTGTGTGTCGAATTAAAAGGACTCGTATTTACAACTAGGAACAATCGATTGTGCGATTCGAACAGTTCGAGATACATCGCTGGCTCACACCAGCAGACGCCGCTACTTCGATGTACACCGGTCCTTGGGGATTACCCAAAAGGGGCCTGTGAGGCGGAGAAACGGCGGTGTGTTTGCTAGGTGGACCCGAGCTTCATTCGCACGCGCCTGTGTCAGCGTCGTGCAGAGGATGAGTCGACGACCGGCCGTGTCCCGGATAGGCGCGAGGCAAAGCGCACGGGAGCGTGAAAGCGATGCGACACGGCGGAGCGGCGCATGCGCAGTGCGCAGGTCACCGCGAGGTGAGGCGCGGCGCGGCGCGGTGCAGTACCGCGGCGCGGCGCGGGCGCTGGGGGTGCCTTTCACCGGCCGCCTCTCCTCCTAATTGGGCAGACTTTCCCACCGGCCACACGCGCGGTGGCCGACAACAAATCACCCGAAACACCCATCGCTAATAGCCGCCGCAGGTCGGCGCACTTAAGACTTTTATTCTTCGAGCCTACACCTTTCTCGAGCCACCTGCTGCCGCGTGCAGTCATCTACAGCGAACAATAGGTCTGCGGGATAAACCGAGCAGCCTGCCTACATGTGTACCCGTGTGCTGCGGAAGGCGGGGAACAGAAAAATGATTTTCGTAGTGAAGGTGTAAGGCGGCAGGAAGTTTCACCACCTTACATGCTATGTTTACATATTAATAACTTGGATTTATTTATGATGTAATTACTGGTATCAGTTTGATCCCAGATAATCTGAAAGCAAAAATAGGTGAGAAGAGTGGGAATATTAATGTTGACTAGGTCACTGAGAAAACTGGTTGATGCTGGTAGGCAACATTTAATAATATTCACACATAGTACTTTTCTTGGTTGGAAATGGGAACGCAGCCAAGTCAGTGAGAGAGGCCAGCAAGCGGCGAGGGGAGTCTTAGTATAATGAAGGGTGCGGCGTCTTGACTCGCCTGTGCGAGGTCACAGGTTACTGACCGGCCCATGGGCATTGCCGCTTCGAGCCAAAACTCGCTGGCGACGATACGATTGGCAGATGATTTCAAGCGCCAAGCGATCGGAATGATCTTTTCGGATCGACGACGCAGAGGATACCGTGCTCACGGGTGCGGTTTCTTTAGGGGGATGCTTGTCCACTGTTGGTCGAGCTGATCTCTACGAGTTTACGAGAGTAACTTGGGCATCCGATTCTTGATTGTCGTGATAATCCATTAGTAGGCTGGGGCAACGACCCAGACATAAATTAAATTGGTCACAATCCCCCCGGTTCCCTAAGTCCCTCCCACTTATTCCCAATTGGGATCCCCCCTTTTGCCCCACTATCAGCTTAGTCTGATAATTGGCTGAATAGAACCGCGACTCTTTATGGGCCGGATCTCAAACAGCCCGCTCCACCCCTCGGAAGTGGAGAATGAAAAGAATAAGGGTTTTTTTAAAAAAAAATTTCAATGTTCTTGAAACCTCTACAATCTTTGTTTTCGCGGTAAAGATGGAGATTTGAAGCTATAGCTGTGATTGGCTCTTTAAAAATGTGTTTTTATTGTTATTATTTTTAATGTTCTTGAAACCTCTACAATCTTCGTTTTCACGGTAAAGATGTTTGATCAAGATGTTTGGACCGAATTAATGTTGTGGATGAGAGATTTGAAGCTATAGCTGTGATTGGCTTTAAAAAAAAAAAAAAAAAAAAAAAAAAAAAAAAAAAAAAAAAAAAAAAAAAAAAAAAAAAACAGTCTGGAGAGACTTGCTGCAAAGTGAGTAGCTGCGCATGTCGTGCATCACTTTAGATATTATGAACTGATGGGAGTAGCAGAAACGAACAGCCCTTGGAGTGAACCAGACCCTACCCCATAGAACCCCGACGTACAGAAGGAAAATTTTCCGATCTAGGAAGCGAAGATTTATCAAGGAATGATTTCTTCTAAATACGGTTCTCGGGCGAGACGTTGGATGTTGTAACTGCACAATATTTCGTCTGCACAGCTGGCTGACATCTTCAGGTGCGGTGGACACACTGCTGGGCCATGTACGACGAATTCCTAGTTAAAACATACAAAGAAGGGAACATGCATGCTTGAACGTGTCAAAAACGGTGGCCAATAGCGCACAAGGACTGATTTTGTTCAACTGTTCAAATTTTTGTAAATCTGTCGGACTCAACTACTGGGTCATCAGTGCGGAGCTTACAAACTACTTAAACTAACTAACCTAAGGACAAATACACACATCCATGCACGAGGGAGAATTCGAACCTCCGACGCGGGTGACCGCGCGGTCCGTAACGTTGCGCTCCAGACCACTCGGCTAAACCCGCGCGGCGATTGATTTTGAAAAGTTTCGTGTAAAATGAACAGTTGCGATATTTCTTTATTTATTTTCATTTTTTGTACTAGTAGGTTTAAAAACTTCTTATTAATTTTCATTTATTTTATTATTCTGTAACTGATATAGTAGATTTTTCGTACTGTATCCATAAAGGAAAGAGCCAGCTACGCCACCTGTTGGGCTGTGACGTAAACATTTCGACACTCTCACAGAACTGTCCACATGCTAGGCGCCGCCGCCGACTGCCCCAACACCCTCCGTTGGTAGCCGCATGCCGATGTACTGTGTGTCCATGCTGATCTGTGTCCGTCTCGCCATGCTCAACCGATAAAACCATGTTGCTACCGATGCCTTTTTATCTGCACTCACAGTCGTTTCCCTCGGTGGTCTTCCTGATTTTAACAGATTCAGTACAGGTCCCCATGCTATCCTGAGTTGGTAGCCGGTGTCCCTGTTGAGCAGATTCTAAGAGTTGCGAATTTGCAACGTCTCTTTACTAACACTGTCCCAACATTGTGCAGTTACGATAATAACATCCGTCGTCTCGCCAGAGAACCAAATGTAGAAGAAATCCGTCGGGAAAGCCTGAAGCAACAAAAGGATGATTTACTGGATAAATGTTTCGATTGCCAGACACAAAATGTGAATGAAAGTTTCAATTCCACTATTTACCGTTTAGCCCCTAAACACTTGCAGTCCAGACTAAAAGTCCTTGAATTGGAACCGTATTTGGCAGTGAGCGTATTCAGTGAAGGTAATTCATCCCAATTATGGTCATGAACGAGGAAGGAATTGTAGTAGCCACGCAAGCTTAATTTTCCGAACAAATGGATAACCAGAGCGTGAGCCTGCAGAATCGATGCAGTTCAGTGGCATCGAAGGAAGGTCGGCAGGCTCGCAAACCACTGCAGTAAGCTCAAAACGAAGCCCATGAGGAAGACGAGGGATTACTGTATGGTGCTGGACTCGCAGATTAATCGGTAGGCTTGCTAAATTATTTTTAATGTTCAAACGCGTTTATCTCGAAATGACATTGCACACATTTGCGTACAGTCTAACCCGAAAAGTATAGAACCGATCATTATAACAACTGATATAATGATTCTTTATACAAGTACGAATTATTTGAACCAACTTGTCAGACGAAATCATGATTTTAAGGGTCGTGTGCGTTGCATAATTAGAGACAAACATTCGTGAATAACGAAGTAAATTGTTCAATGCCGCAACATCTGTACTTGTCATTATTGTCACCTGCATTGAGGTTCATATTCTTGGAAAATACTTTATTCATGTAAACCCAAAATCTTTCTGATTTCAGATAAAACTTGGAATGGCTACAATGCACATAACGGGAAACCTATGCACACAACCTTCGGCGGACATCACAGCTTATCGTTTAATGTGTGGTAGAAATTACTGACATAAATTCAGACAAACAGTGATAATTATGAATGAAATGTTGTCAGAATGTTAGTAAATTCTCATTACTTCAGTGAGAAACAGTCTCCTAATGTGGTTTCCCCAGTTAAAACTATCGCGCAGTGCTGCACTTTTATTCCTCTACCCCCGTTGACTTCTCTGCAGGGTAGAGCGAAATTCGCGCACTCGGGCATCGCAGCGTGATTCTTCACATACCAACAATAAAAAATCGTCTCTCGCAAAATTTCGTCCTGCGCATGTTTCCGGCAGTAAATGGACGTCGAAAACTGAGATGGGTGTGTGTTCCATAGGTCAGTGTGTTTCAGAATTGAACAATTAGACCAACAAACTTCTAGGCGTCTTGAAGAACAAAATGAGCATAGAAATCCATGCCCGGAAAAGTCATCCAACGAGGTTCAGCTGCTGCAGGGGATGCCTAGCGACAACCGCCGGTGCCTGTAACTTGGACTATCCGTAGTGTTATTGAATGGCGTTTCCGGGCACGAGTTTCTGTGCTTATTTTGTTGCTCAAAACACTTTCCACTCCTCCTAGACGTTTGTTAGTGTAATTGCGTAATTTTGTAACATACTGACGTACGGAACTCACACCCATCTCAGTATTCCACGTCCATTTAATGTCGAAAATACGCGTAGGGTCAAAATTTTGTGAGAGACATTTTCTTTATTGCTCGCATGTGATAAATCACTCTGTGTAGCCCGAATGCGCGTATTTCGCTTCACCCTATATTTCATAACAATTGTAATAAAAGTCGTTCACCTCGAAGAGGGCCTTTCATAAACATAAAGTTCGATCCCCCTCCACCACCCACTGGGGCGGGAGCAGGGGTGAATTTCAAACCTTAAATAGGAACACCTATTTTAATGCAGATTTTGATTCTCCGTGACAAAGTACTTTTTTCGTGGCATCATAGATAGCACTGTAATCGCCAAATTAAAAATGAGTTGAAATTTGTTGAAAAGCGGTAATATGCCTTCTTTGGAATTGGAATTACGATATTCTTCTTGAAGTCGGAGAGTATTTCTCCTGTCTCATACATCTTGCATACCAGATGATACAATTTTTTCACGACTGGCTCTCCTAATGAAATCAGTAATTCAGACGGAATATCATCTACTCCAGGGGCCTTGTTTTGACTCAAGTCCTTCAGCGCTCTATCAAATTCTTCTCGCGGTATCATATCTCCTATCTCATCTTCCTCCACTTCGTCTTCCATTTCTAGAATACTGCATTCAAGTTTATTTCCTTTGTATAGGCCCTCTATATATTCCTTCCACATGGAGTATAATGTAAAAATATAAACAATCCATTATGGATATAAAATGGCATTTTGTTATGTACAAAACTTAGTTGCTGTTGTCATTAATTTCATTTGTAAAGAGAAATTACAAGTATTTAAGAGTAAAAAAATGTGGTGTAAGAATTACCTGATCTATTGGCAGTTGATAACGGTCAAATCTGAATCGAATATAAATTTGCCAATGGTTGCCTTGGATACGGGGCCGGAGACAGTCGATACGTCGCGTCTGTGGCCAAGCAGACGATGCGCCTGAGATGTGATGGCCAGAGGACGCCGTCGGTCACCGTGGAGACAGGAAACGATTGCAGCAATGATTGGTGCTTGCAGGTACCAGGGCAAGATGCCTAAAACACGCCGACGCAGTATGTAGCGTGTTATCTAACACATACAAATTAATGTTTGTTTGTTTGTTTGTTTGTCTTTTTGTTCGTATTTTAAGCACGGTCATGCCGTACATTCGATTGTGATAAACCTTTATCAATTCATTTCTTGCACTCGCGCGAAGGTTGTGGGCATACTAAAATTAATTTCGTAATGTACATGGCGGAGGGTGCTTTACAGCCGGCCGCGGTGGCCGAGGGGACTAAGGCGCTCCAGTCACGGTCTGCACGGCCGCTCCGGTCGGGGGTTCGAATCCCCCCCTCGGGCATGGATATTTGTGCCGTCCTAGTTCGTAAGTAGTTCATAAGTAGTTTGTAAGTTTAGGGACTGATGACCCCGTAGTTAAGTCCCATAAGCTTAACAAACATTTGAACATTTTTAGATATTTGAATGAAATTGGTAATGGAGATATCTTATACCCTGCATTAATACATGGGCTACTTTTAGAAAGCCACCATACGGAGTACGGCAGAGGGTAAGTTATAATGGGTTAAAATGTTTGTAACACTTCATGCTGAAACGGCTGGTCGCAGTTGAATGAAATGTGGAATGAATGTAGCTTAAATACCGAATTAACACATGGGCTACGTTTCGTAAGCCTTCGTAGGTGCATGGTGGAGGGTACGTTACAACTAACATTCTTATTGTTTGACTGGTCACTATGAAAGTATGTACGTTTTCTTGAAGAAGATTTTTATAATCTGCAAGCCAGTGAATTTAGTATGGTGGAGGATACCTTGCAACTTTGACACCGTTTGACCAGTCATCACGGAACGTGACGCATATATTCTGTTTTCATATGTAAGAGAGAGAGGAGTCGATGGAAGAGGAGACGGACAGAAAGGAGAGGTAGGACAGAGAGAGGGTAGAGGCGGAGAATGAGGGAAGGGAGATGGTGTCAGACAGGTGAAAAACAATCAACATAATATGACCACATAAGAAACAACCTCCCTATACACACACAGACACACACACACACACACACAAACACACACCTGCAGCAAATCAGAATATGTCGCACTCTCTTAGACACACGCACACAGCTCCTATCTAGTTGAACTGTAAACACACACAAAATACAGTCAGAATAGCACACACAAATGGCTATCAGACGCCTATTTTGACAGAAACAAAACTAGAACACATCTCACAATGTGAGCCAGAGAACTTATAAAAGTAACACACATACAGACGATAAACAAAAACAAAATTAAAGACAAACGCAACCCGCCAGGCTATAGAAGTGGCACGTTTTCGGCAGATTTTGTGAAAAAGAAGAAGTGAAAATAGTGACAGCAAGAGGCAATTTGGGTGCTACAAAATGCACATGAAGAGGGAAACATAAAAACGAGTAATCTGTATAGTTAATTTTATTCAGAATAAAATAAACCCATAGCGCGAGAACAGTCCATTGTTGAATTTAGTATAAACTACACAAAAATATAAAAAAAATATTTCCTGTCAGTTGACAAGAGAAGATGCTTTAAAATAAAATGAAATGCGTCTGGTCTGAATTAGATTAATTTACAGTTGTCAAAGACCATAGACCAAAGATGACATAGACTGCGTCTGTCTCTATCTCTGTCGTGTCACGGTTTGAAACCAACATCTAAAACTGCCCCGAGTTGTGTGACTGAGTTTTCGGTATTATGATTATCTATTGGAATATTATTCCAGCAACTCTTGACCGAGCATACATGTTAGAAAGTAAGTCCTTTCTAGTGCAAATCTGCTTTCAATAACGTTATACAAACCTAGAAACGCATACAGACTATTCATTACACCTATAAAACCACTTCTCGTAGAGTACATCGATGATGTTTCGTCCCCACATTATTATTTAATGTAATCAGACAATATTTGTTTTACTTTTTGGCATCACCGTATGTGGCAAGTCTTAAAACACAAACAGTTGTAGTGTGTTAAAATCGGACATTATGGGCGAAAACAGATATCATTTCTTATAAAAAGCACAAAAAAACATTTCAGATGTATTGTTGAGGAATCGTAAGAAAACTGATGCTGCTTTTCAAATTATTATTTGGTCTTCTTCTCCCGTGGAAAAAACAAACTAAAAGGCACGATACAACGAAAACAATCTTTGGCTTAAAATCTTCAGTTCTGTTTCTTGTAAAAAGAACTGCTAATACTTTTCATATAGGTAACTGTGAAAACTGTAGCCATCACATTAATACTTCCAACTGCCGAGAACTAACACTAAATGTACTTCTAAAGTTGTAATAAGAATACGGTAACTCATTTATTGTTATGAACTACGCTTCGTTTCCAGTACAAAGGATAAGAACTGAAAATCTCAGCCCCCAAGTCAATTGACTTAGATGTTGGTTACAGTATAATCAGAGTCTAACGTAAAGAGTCAAGAAACTCCCTGTAGTTTTCTGCAACCTGGCGACTGCAGCACTGCCAAGCGGCCGCGTCGTAAGAACATACCCAGAGGCGAGAAACCATTGTGGATTAGGTGTGGCACGCGGTAAATCGTAGCAGCAATAAGAAATACAATCCGGAAATATCTCTTTTTTCGCTTTCCAAAGGATGCTGAGAGGTGAGTGAATAATTATACGAATAACATGTGCTCATTTACGATGGCTAGTTATAAGTCAATTCATGCGAGAAATCTGCCGCGATGGAGAATCCGAGCGGTCTAAAGTGCCTCGCTGCGGAGGTTCGAATCCTCCCTGGGGCATGATGTGTGTGTTGTCCATACGTTAGTTTACCTTAATTTGAGTACTTTATAAGCTACGGACTGATGGCCACGCAGTTTGGTCAGATAGATTTACAAACATCTGAACATGCGAGAAATCTGTAATATTTCCATTCGATGGCAGTATATTTAGCACTTCGGCCGTTAATGAAAATCGCAAAAGCTTAATCACTACTTTATTGTATTATTAGCGTACCAAAAATCGGAACCTTTTCCGATTGCAGATAATCAACTGTTTGAAAAGAGCGTGCCTGGTTCTTACTTCAATTTAACAAAAAAATGAAATGGAAAGAGGCCTACATACCAATGTATTTTTGCAGTTACCTGCTAGTATAATTAAATGCGTAGATACAAGTATGTATATGACCGTTTATAAACCGCTAGGAAAATGTTAATATTATCAAGCCATATAGTTGTAGAATTGTATTAGCTTATATTTGTGAGTATAAAGAAAGAGATAATTATAAGGTTTTACCGATACCGTAAAAAAGCACTTCGAAGCTAGCCAGTATATGAGCACAAAAAAGAATAAATTAGTGTGGAATGCAGTTCCAACCTTGTTTGATGTTCCAAACAAACCACCTCCTATTTCACTCAAACGCAAGCTGCCTAACAGATGCACTGTGCCATGCAGAAGAAGCAAAAAGCATCCTGCTCTGGGGATGCCATTGAAGGAAGTGAATTGAGTGCATCAGTAAGTGCCCTGAATGCAGACTCTAATACAAAGGCTGCAATAGTTGATAGTGTTGTGTCACTCTGTTCATAGGAGGAAGAGGTGATAAAATTAAATGGAACAGTAGATAATTTGAAGAAACAGCTCAAATATAAAGCTGCTGAAGTAGTTCGTTTTCGCCAAAGATGCAGGCAGTTTAAAAGGATGATTCCAAGAGGTGCAAGAAGAAAGTTGTCTGTAGAAAATGTGGCAAAAGACAAGGAGGTACTTAAGACCATAGGGTCTCAGTATTTGACAAAGAAAGCATTAAATCTTGTTATGAACCAAGTTAGAGTCCTGTAAACGGGAGACGTGGGCTTAGGTTCGATGACAAAATAAAGGTGTTTGCACTGAATATGTTATATTGTAGTACAACTGCTTATAAATATCTGTCAGAAAATTTTCATTTTCCATCAGTAAGAACTTTGCAAAAATATGTAGAAAGCATACATCTTAAATGTGATATTAATGGAAACATTCTCAATTTGTTGAATGGTTTTTCTTACGATATCATCAGGCAGTGTTACTGGGTTTCAAGATTTTGGTGACATGCGGACGCCAAAAATTGCCAGCACTGTGCTGGTCGTTATGATCAATGGTTTGTTTTCCAAATTTAGGCAGCCATTTACATATTTTTTGTAATGAATGTTTGACTGGTAATTTATTGTGTAAAATATTTTTTTTCTATAGTTAATAACTTGAGAGAGGTTGGCCTTGTTTTAAAAGTTTTGTGACTGACCAAGTGTCGAATTTCATTGAGTTGAGGAAATGTTTGGGTGTGTGTGAACAGAGTCCTTTTGTGGCTCATGAGGGGGAAAAGATTTATTTCTTTTATGACACTCCACATCTCTTGAAGAGTGTGAGAAATTATTTATTTAAATATGACATTTTAAATGAAATGGAAAATGGTGGCCTTGGACCAGCTTCTGGAAAGGACATAGTGTTGTTACGTGACTGTTACAGTAAACGCAGTTTCTCACTAGCACCGAAGATGACAAAAAAATATGTTGAGTTGCCACCATTTTCATAAATTAAAGTTGCACTGCTGCACGTGTACTAAGTCACACAGTAGCAGCTACCATTGAAGTTATTATATCTTGCGGACTTATGTCAGCAACTGCTTACGGCACTGCTGATTTCTGTAAAAAATGAACTCTCTTTTTGATATTTTTAATTTTTGTAATTTCAGAGAGCCTGTAACTCTAAAAAAATGGTATTAGAAGTCAATCTGAGCATTTGACTGTTTTATTGGAAATGAATTCTTGGACTGACTCATGGAAATTTGTGGATAGCAGTGGGAAAGATTACACTGGCAGGATCAAACGCAATAAAGGTTTGGAAATGAACATTTCTTCACTGCAGATGATGGTAAACGAGATCGTAGAAGGAAGTGACAAATATCTGTTAATGAAAAAGGTTAATCAGGATGGGTTGAAAAAATTTTTGGCAACCATCCGGCATAAAAGAAACGGAACGCACAGGTCTCATAATCAACACAAACAAGACCAAAGAGATGAGAATCCCGATGTCGTGACCAGCCTGACAGTAAATGGGAAAAAACTGAAAGAGCTGAGTCCTTCCTTTACCTTGATTGTATAGTTACAACGGATGGGGGAGCAGAGGAAGACGTTCAAAGCCGTATCCGGAAGGTAAACGGTGCATTTGTCCAGCTTTACCCAGTGTGGAAAAATAGAAACGTCTCCAGGAAGACTGAGCTCCGCCTCTTCAACTGCAATGTTAAGGAGATTCTTTTATACGGCTGTGAGACGTGGAAATTTACAAAACAGATAAGCAATCGACTGCAGGGATTCATAAATAGATATCTGCGTCGAATAACAAATGTGAAGTGGCCGAATATAATCTCAAACGAAGATCTTTGGATCATGACCAATCATCAGCCGATTGATATCCAGATCAAGGAGAGGGTGGCGCTAGACCCTCTAGGCACTAGAAAGCGAGGTCGACCAAAGACGACCTGGAGGAGGAAGATCGAAAAGGAAATCTCCGAGTTTAGTAAGACTTGGAGTGAAGTTAAGAGGATGGCCAGGAACCGCACTATGTGGAGGCATTTCGTCAAGGCCCTATGCTCCAGAGGGAGCAACACGAAATAAGTCAAGTAAGCTCGCTGCCCAATGAGTACCTCAGATAAAACTGAATCCAAAAGAAAGAATCATTTTTACGAACATAGCACATTATATCCAAAGTTGTGGGTAAGATATATGAAACATACTATTTATTATGATATAAATGGTACGATTACATACCAGACATTCTCTTTTCATAACCGAGTATTGTGATTAAATTAAGGAAACGTGATTCCCATGGCAAAGTATACGACTGTAAGGCGTTCATTATCACAATCTGATAATTTTGATAAGATGTTGAGAACAATTTTCTTGGGTATTCTCTTATTTATACCGTTCCCGTCAATTTTAATTTGCATGACTTATATAACTGAGAGCTACTCATTAAAATGATTCATTATTCAGATAGTGTTCACGAAGTGCTTACTGCTTACTGCTTGTTTATAACAATACATAGTATCACTAATTCAGGGCTTGGTGGTTCTACTTACAATAATGTATTAATGGCAAAAAGAAGAGTCAGCCTGCAGACTGCAAGCATTCTTTACCTACTCCTCCATATAGACACCTGTGATGAAGACTTAACCATTTTTAAAGGCTTTCGTCAGACTGAGCACAAGCTACTGTCTGTGGCTGTATGGTCTGTCATGTTCGCCACGTTAATACCAACAGAGTTCCTAAAGCTTCCTCAAATGGCTTATGGGTCTGTGCATTACTAACATTCAGTTTCGAAGAATGAGATAATTTCTGCTTCACTGGCCCAGCGATTACGTGCTCTTCGAGAGACCGTGACCACGTCTGAGGTCCCTAATTGTCCTCCTCATAATGCGATCTAAATTGCACGCTTGCTGCTGCGTACATCCGAAGGCACATATCAAAGATCCTTCCCGAAAATATGCAGAGAAGGTTACGCGGAATTCCGTCAACCAATTATTCCGCTTGGACTCACGAGAAAATCCACCAAGAATTCATTGCAACCGATTAAATTCCAAAAATTGCCCCATGTTTAATAGGTGCAAGATAATGTATCAATTTCTCCGCGATTTCTGTGGCATTCTAACATGCTACTGAGATAATCGACATTGCGTATTGTTCTCCGAAATCATTCGTACTTCTGCATACACAGTAACTTGTATTTTTTTCACACACGATACCACCCTCAAACACAAACTTCTTTATTATCTGCCATCACTCTAACATTCTTTTTTTTTTATTGGCTGATACCTGTTGCATTGCTGCAGACATGTTTTTTCTCGTGTTTTTACAGCTCTTTAGGGAGTCTTTCATTCTGCAGAAGATTTTCCTCTGTTTCTATTGTACGGACGCTATCAATATAATACACTTTCGGTCATCGTTCATTCGCTAATCTCATTATATATCAACCCCTTTTTAAATACATTATGTAATAAAATTACAATTGCTGCTTTAAATACAAGTATTATTTATTACGATAGGACCTATTTCGTCTTCACTGCCATCTTCAGGTAATCTGTGAAAATGTGACATTATTAAACAAAGATAGAATTTTATGATAACTGTAATTGTAACTTATGTTACTGAAAGGACCATATGACGTATGTACGAGGGTTGGAACTTAAATAGTAGCAAATATTTATTCATCAGCGATACAAAAGCGTTTCGTAATTGCACCTGTTACTGTCCTTCAAAGTAGTGACCAGCGTTTGTAAAACCCGTTGCCAACTTGCCAGCGATATAGAAACTATTTATTCACAACTGATACAAAACCGTTATATGTTTACACCTGTTACTGTCCTTCAGAGTAGTCACCAGCATTGAGTAGTACCAGTTGCCAGCGATGTCGAAGGCGTAGTACTCCATTAGCAGAGCCTGTTATGTTGATGGTGCGAATGGAGCGGTCTACTGCCTGTCGAATCTCTGAAACAGTTCTGAAGTGAATGCCCCTAAGTGGTTCCTTCATCGTCGGATCAAATAAAAGTGACAAGGACTTAGGTCTGGAGATTATGGTGGCTGCTTCAGTACTACCCAGTCCCACTGACCGAACAGAGTGGCCACAGCTTGCGCTGTAGGCATCCGCGCATTGTTGCCCTTTTTTCGCAAAGCTGGTCGCAGGTGATGCTCCAAAAAGGAACAATAATACTGTGTATTGACGGTCTGCCGTGGAGGAACGTAATGCTTTAGGATGACATCAACACAATCGTACACGAGAATCAGCATAACATTCACCATACTGGGGCTCTGACGCACTTTCGACTTTCAGTATGCACTTCACATTCAGAGTCGCTAGGACGACCTGCCCGATGCACGTCTGCCACAGTTTGCTGAACTTTGTTGAAGGCTTTTACCCAACGTGCCACTGTTCTGTACGGCTATGCCGATTCCCCGCACGGCTCCTGATGACCATGATGACACTGTCGTGCTGTACGACCTCTGGTACATTCAATGTTGATTCAACATAGTGACACCGTTATGTTAGACCGCTCGCTCACAAGTGACTGTATTTCCCTCGATTGTGCGCACGCCGGTGATGTGGGACGTTCGAGTCCATTTGCTCGGAGGTAAGGTAGGTATGGCAACAACGTGGAATCTCCTATTGTTGCTGATGGTTCAGCAACAATAGGAGATTCCACTGCTTAGTGTCTCCACAGCAGTGTTGCTACTGCTTAAGTTCCAACCCTCGTATATTCAGTAATATAAGTTAGAATTACGGTAATCATAAAATTCGATATTGATTGATAATGTCTCATTTTCACATATTATCTGAAGATGGTAGCAAAGCCGAAACAGATGCTATAGTAACAAATAATACTTGTATTTAAGCACCAATTGGAATTTTATTACGTAATGTCTTCAAATGACATATATAGTGCTGCAGATCCAAGAGAGACCAAATTGTTGAGCCCTTTTAAATATTGTTCACCTTTCCGTAATCTAGAAGAGCCGCGCGAGAGTAGCCGAGCGGTCTGGAGCGCTACGGGGGGGTTCGAATTCTCCCTAGGGTATGAATGTGTGTGTTGTCCTTAGGTTAATTTAACTTATTTTAAGTAGTTTGGAATCTAGGGGCTTACGACCAACGTAGTATGATCCCATAGACTGACAAACATTTTTGATGTAGAAGACACTTCATTTGCCTCCTTATTTCCGTGCCTTCGTTTGCGTCCTGTTTTCTGTACCTTGGATCTTCTCTCGCCTTTAAACACTAATCATTCCAAATAACTAGTCGCCTAGTCCTGCAGACCAGGGATGGGCGAGTCAGCTGCGGGCACTTTTACAGCTGTGCGTGCACGATGTGAGGGCAGCGCGTCAACTCTTACTCGCGAATAGCAACGAAGACTGCCGATAACACACGATCGACAGCTGATGTCCGGGTGTTTAGCCACGTTAGTATTATTTGCACTGTCGTAATTGCTACAATATGACAATGCGATGTAACGATGACCTATAACATTTTCATAGTATTTGGGAAAGTATTGAGTTTAAAAGCTGTGTACGTGTTGTTTGATGTGAACATATCGTTAAATCAGACAACAAAATTGTTCATTAACACAGTTATTTGGTTTAATTGTGGCCCTGATATTGATGTATATACTGTTAAATAAGAAACAGTGCATTAAACTGATTATGTCCGCAACTGATCTTTTAACAAAACAACTGTGGCAAGTAACCTGCATGAAACACACACTGACTATAATCAAAAAATTTGACTGCAAGAAAGATATTAAAAACACAAAGCACTTGCTTAATGTTTGACTGTGAGAATTTTATGCAGATCAGTACCTGATTATCAAAATTCAGTATCATAATCAATTAACTGCAATGTTGCATAACTATCATTTACTACGGCACCAATAACGAAATCTGTTCAACAACGTTACCAAAATCAATACTGCACTTTAAATCCACTTTTTCATAGTGACATGAAATGCAATTACCTTCATTCCAGCGGTGGTACAACGTTTTCATAGTAATAAAAAACACAATATATATATATTCCTAATACAATCAAATCAACTTGCTGACACAGCAGCCTCTGCTCTACATCGGAGCCATACACACAACTCAACCGCTCTCTAAGCGAACTGAACCACAAGTCCCACTCTCTCTCTGCGCGAGCTACAATGCTATGCGATACATAATCTTTGTCAAAGATGAAACTTTACAGACTTAAGTACACATATCGATACACACAGTAGAAGCAATATTATACATTTTCTTCCAAGCAAGTTTCTCGGCACAAAAGAGGAGGCACAATATTAGACATTTTCTTACAAATTCAGAAATAAACATTTTCTATAGACACGTTTCAAGTTAAAGGCAGATCGTTTGTTGCACAAAGGTGTCATAGAATGAATAAGTAATTTCAACCTCTAAATATTACATCAGACAGAGGTACAACTCTACTTCAAAGGAACAAATAAGAAAAATATTACTTTCATTGTGTGATGCTTTGATGATTACGTTGCATAGGTCGAGAGCAGTTACGTTTAAAATTGTGTTGTTCAGGTCATTGGTGAGCAGGAGAAGTGAGAGGTACTAATACTGATTAATGAAGGAAAATAAAACACCATTTCTGTCGTCTTAATTTTCTTGTCACAAACGCAACACAAATATAAAATAAGAAACAAAGAATACGAATATTTTATTAATTAATTATTAACTTCATACATATAATATTAATGGCATGTGTTAAGTTCAGAACTAACATAGTACTTATGAAAAAAAAGAAATGTCCATCACTCTATAAATCTGTTTATGTTTTTATTTTCATTTATTTATTATTATTGTTATTATTTCGCGTTTCGATGTTTGGAATGAGTTACTGGTCAGCGACCCAATTGCTCCAATGAGATGGACGTCAGTAAGATTAATCATAACCCTGAATTTCGTTAGCTTCATTAAAAACAGACTCTTTCTATACAAATATTTAGTTCTGAACATACTGAAAACTCGAGCAGCTACTCTTAAACAGCTATTAGAACGCTTCTCGAGGGACGTTCTTGTAAAATTGTTCATTATTTATTTCTCTAATTTTGACCTACACGAATGCCAAGCAGGCTTCGACAGCACTATTCTAATGACACGAAGTGAAGAGGCGCGGCAGCAATGAAGCAATATTAGGAGGGAGGTGGAGGGGGGAACTCTACGCTGGGCAAGCAGCGTGAGCGCTCGGGAGCGCCATCGCTCGCAGTTCAAATGTTCAAATGTTTGTAAAGCTTATGGGACTTAACTACGGGGTCATAAGTCCCTAAACTTACAAACTACTTATGAACTAGCTAATACTAAGGACGGCACAAATATCCATGCCAGAGGGGGGATTCGAACCCCCGACCGTAGTGGCCGTGCAGACCGTGACTGGAGGTTCGAGTCCTCCCTGGGTCATGGGTGTGTGTGTTTGTCCTTAGGTTAGTTTACCTAGGTTTAAGTAGTTTGTAAGCTACGGACTGATGACCACGCAGTTTGGTCCGATAGATTTACAAACATTTGAAACAAACATTGACCGCGGGCAAGCAGCGTGAGCGCTCGGGAGCGCCATCGCTCGCATTTCCAACTTCTGGTACAGACAAACATTTTTTTTTTTATTTTTTTTTTTTTTTTTTTTTTTTTTTTTTTTTTTTTTTTTTTTTAGAAAAGAATATATTTGTTGTATGTTACTAAAGATCTGAAACGAATATTACTTCATCAATGAATAGTAAAGTGGAGAGTAATACCCGTCAGTGGGCACTGCCATTCCTCCGAATACATTCTTTAAAAACTTCTTTAAGATAGACGCTACTGCTCCAAGTGACCACAGATATCAGACGACAGAGCATCCGGCAGTCTACTTCCAGCACTCTCAGTATTTAGCGTCCACTAACTTTTGACGGTATCCGCTGTCACACTAGCGCGCTTTGCGCTCCAAATGGGTGTTATACGTTGTTGTAACGTCACAACGTGTACAATATCTTCCGTTTTCTGTGTTTCATTAGTGCGATCACTATCATTTATCAATAGCAAGTCTTGGCACACAGTACATCGCCTCAGGTACCAAACTTCGCTACAGCGGTTAAGCCTGGCCCATTTATCCATATATTTCATGAATAGAAATTCGATTGGTCAACATAATCTCTGCCCACACCATTAAGTATCCTCCTTGACATCACCTTATTTGTGCAATGTTTTGAATGTGAAATCGTGTTCCAATTTCTCTTTTAGATGTGAATACATCGAGAATCACTGTTGATGGCAAAAGCACATTGCGAAAGGAACATTGGACCACTTCTCGGTGTCCAGGCATGTTGATGACTTAATTCGAGAGGTTCCATTCTGGGTATGAATGCAGAAGGCCACTCTGCTGAAGCCGTCAGTACACTGTTTGCCTCGATGAAGCTCTATCAGCAGCTGTTACGAAGTCAGATGCCAGTTGCCGTTAGCATTACGATGACGTCGACACCTTTATAGCCGAATGACGGTTCCCTGTTTTCTTCTCTGGCCTTCGACTTTCGCTCTCTATAAAATGTCACCAAATCCGAGAAAGAATACAACTATTAAAAATAACCCATCAGACCACAACTGTTTAACTTATATTTACCGTACCAAACGAATTACACCATTATTTGAGTTCAGATAGTGTAGTGAACAGGTAGTGCAACGCAACAACAACGTGACTTACGCAAAGCTATAACATGGAGAGCCATAGGAAGGTGGAAGGTGTACACACACACACACACAGAGAGAGAGAGAGAGAGAGAGAGAGAGAGAGAGAGGTGGCTGCAGTTATTGGGCTATCCCAAAGTGTAATTACTAGTATCTGCACGCGATTTCAGACAAGAAAAACCATTAAAACAAGGCAAGATCAAGGTTGTCTGATGGTAACATCAGTAAGAGATGACTATTTACATCCGGTTAACAGCCCGTCCAGAATGGAGGCTCATACCACGCAGCAATAGGGACGCGCAATATCAGCACAAACAGTCAGAACTCGCCTTTGGGAGTGTGGCCTCTACATACGGAGTCATATGGTGTGTGTACCATTAAAACCACGACACCGTTTAGCCCACAGAAACTGTGTGAAGGAACATCAGGATTGGAGTCGTAAGGAATGACGCCAGGTTCTGTTCACATATGAGTCGAGATTTTGTACTCAGCTGGACAATCGTTGCCTCATCAGGAGAGAACGTAGAACCATACCATGGTGGTGGATGAATGGTATGGGCAGGAGGCAGTATTCGCGGAAATATGGTCGTCTATGTCATTCAGAATGGAGTTTTGACTGTTCAGAGGAATAAAGACGAGATCCTACGACCTTTTGTTGTGCCCTAAGCTAGTTCCTTCTGGTGGACGGTAACGCTCGTCCCCACAGTGCTGCACTAGTGGACAACATGCTCGAAGCTGTGGGAACTGTTCGAATGGAGCGGCCAGCTTGTTCACCAGACTTAAACCCGATTGAGTATGTGTGGAAGCACTTGTCAGACTCAGTGCAGCCAGGCCAGCACCTCGCACAAAGAAGGGACTAATATTCCTCAAGAGCTGATTGATAACCTCAAACTGTTCATGCCACACAGGTTTGCAACTGTACTGCCCGTCCGAGATGAACACACGCCATATTAGAGGGTAACGAAGATGACTTTTTTAGTATTATAATAGCTCCATATGCCTCGCTCTAAGTAAATGTCATGTCAAGTAAAGAGATAGCACAGCAAAATATCGTACTGTATCACACAAATTACAACTGTAATCAATACCTAGATAAAATACGTTTCCATGTGTATATTGTGTAATATCTCACCCGATCTCCTAATTGTTTTGATCAGGGAATTCCCTGTATGGACATGATTAAATTTTGTAATACAGTGACCAAATTTCATAGATGTGCGTGATCCTGGGTTCTGTGAATTTAGAGGTGCTAAATACGCACATTTGGGGCAGGGGACATGGCGTAATTGTGAAATATAATGGGTAGGCGGACTCTCCCGTTCCTTCTCCTTGACTCGTGGAGCCATTATGACACTGGTGATCTTGAAATTGGCCAGAAATTACGTATAAACGCTGCTGATTCCTAATTTAATTATAAGAACTTTTAAAGGTTAGGTTGAGGCTTTCTGAATCATGTACCTATGTGAATAGAAATAAGAAAATATTCTATTGTGCATTCCGTGTAGGCAACTTGGTCGCCATTATATTCTACGACTTCTGATAAGCAAGTCGTGCACAAGCGCCAAGAAGCTTTCTACAAATATATTTAATTTACGCAGCAATCAACCAGAAGGAAATACAGGAAGCAAGACTGTATTGTTGCTAACAGTAACTCATGCAATATTAAATAACCCAAAATAAGGTCTGTTGTTTAAATACATGAACGTTAGTCATAAATCTTTGCGCTACAATTTGTATAGGATCCGCCAGGTCCGTGAACAGAACTAGTGCCATATGTCGTAAATTTATAAAATAGTAAGGGAATGGGGCTATATGAATCAGCATTCATGGAGATTCCTGAATCGGAATATAATATAATGTAAATATTTATCATGAGCTCATGAGCCCCGTCTGTTACTACAGAATCACAAGCAAATCCGGGTTCTGCACCTGCCTCAGATATTTCAAACACCGATATCATATTTGAGAGAAGAGAGAAAAAATCAGCTAGCCATTTCACTTCTGGATCTTACAAGAGAAAACGCATTTTGAAAACTCCCAAAGAAGAAAGATCAAGTGTTGCAGAGATGTGCTGGACGTCGGGGAAACTTCCGAATCCAGAAAAAAATTCATCACCTGACACGGAGCCGGGAGATTAAAACGCACCTTGTTCTTTTTGAAACATCAAATGCATCTGCGAAGAAACTGGAATGCATCAATTGTGATAAGGGCAAAGTGTCTTTTCACGAAATTTGTGAAGGGCTGCATACTGTAAACAACTACACGATAGGAAATGCTTGTAAAAACTGTTGAAAAAGCTTAAAAAGTGTAATGTTTCAATAATTCAAGAAGCACCATTTATATTTTAAATAGGTCAAAAAATTAATTTCTGCGTTTTAACAACACTTTAAATGTTTCTACTTCCAATGAAGAAGGACTGTATCTTCATCATACCAAAATGCTACCTATTCACCAATACAATTTAACACAATAATAATAAAATGTACCATCCCTTCCCCTTTGGTGCCCAAAAAGTTTAAATAATTCATTTAGCTCAATTTTTCCTCCTGTGAATGTTTTATGACAATATTTATAACTAGGAAAAGATGAAACTATGCGATAATAACCTCGACGAGTGACTTAAAAACGAGCGGCAAGTTCTGATTTAAAAAATGAATGTACTCGAATACGTTTCTAATACACAACTAGCGACGTGCTTGGGTTCCCTCTGTATCTACCGCCAGACGACTTTTCTACCGTAGTCTATTTTGTTTGCAGGCTACGAATAAAATTCACAGACAACGTTATCAGGATGCTATGACTTACATGAGGTACGCAGCGCAAGCCAGAAAAATTGGCTGGAGGCATGAATTTTCTATGTTACATATTGAAGTGGTGTTAGGATGACATCTACATCTATATGCGTACTGGCAGAGGATTCGTCGAACCACTTTCATATTAGGCCTACGTATCTACCATACCATTCTCGAATACCGCACGGGAAGAAAGTCGTAAACCTCTCCGTTCGAGCTCTGATTTCTGTTATCTTTATAATCAGTATGTAAGTGGAAGTTAAGAATGTGTCTTTGCATTCAGAGAAGACAGGTGGCGGCCGAAATTCCGTAAGGAGATGTCGCCGCAATGAAAAACGCTGTTGTTGTTATGACTCCCCGCAATCCCTGTATCATTTCTGTGACACTCCCTCCCCTGTATTGGGATAGTTCAGAACGAGCTGCATTTCTTTGTTCTCTTTCGACGTCCAAGGCAGTCTCTTTAGTAGTTTAGTTTAAGTGCCCTGCCAATAAAAAGCAATATTTGGCTCGCCTACATGTGCAAATTGAAGTCCGACGTAACAGTATTTATTTATTTAGTTTAATTTACAACCTTCAGATATTATTAATTTATCCTGTAAACGAATTCCTTTTAGTGGTCATGCGCTCGACCTCAGTTTTTTCATTATTTGGGGTCAATTTCCAGTTTTCACTCCATACAAAACGGTCCTACAAATCGATATAAATGATATAGGCCAGTAGGTAATTTAGAGGACTGCTCCTACTGCCTTTCTGGAATATTGGAGTGATCTGTGCACCTTTCCACTTTATGAGTACGGATCCTTTGTTAAGCAAGCAGTTGTGCGTTCATGTTAAGTATGGAGCTATCGCATTAGCATACTCTGGTAGGAGCCAAATCGGTATACAGTCTTGACCGGAACACTTATTTTTATTAAGCTATTTACATTGCTACACTACTCGGAGGATACTTCTGTGTTACTCATTTTCGTAGCTGTTCTTAATTCGTAATGTGCTATATGCAGTTCGTCTTCTCTAGTGAAGGAATTTCGGAAAGCTGTGTATAGTAAATCAGAAGAAATTTCAAGGGTAGCATCATCATTGTGAAAGTACAGTTTGTGCCTTGTCTGCAACAGAGTTGAAACGTGTTCTGTGTTTTGTTAATTTATTTGGTATAAACATATCACAGCTGTCGATACTTTTTCGTTGAATTTAAACCACATTTGTCTACACTTACATTTTTACTTTGGATGGAGTGGAGACTATCTCTCAGGAAGTTCGTTATTCGTATTCAAGATCTGAAATATGAAAAAGGCATGGATTCTTAACACACGACGGTTTTAGACAGTACATCACAAGTCGTCGTGCTCATTGCTGAGCGTCGTGACCCCATGAACAAAGCGTCTCCATCCGGGACGGTTGCCAGATTCTCTTAGTGTCTGCTGAAGGTGTAGACCGGAGATCTTCTTGATTTGATCTATCTATCTGTTTGCTGCTCTTCCTCTTGGTCTCGTGCCCTCGATCTTTCCTTGCATGATTATCTTCTCTAAATTTTCTCCATCTCTTCTTAGAATATGGCCAAAGAACTGGAGAACTTTATAGGTGAATCGAAGAGAAAAGCGTGATATCCAGTTTTTCAATAATACTCACGTTTGTTCTTCTTTCGGTACATTTTATGCCTAGAAGCTATTTGTTATTGCTCTACTCTGGCAGATCTTGGAGAGCTTCTTCGTAGCCACTCACCCTAGCGTAATCCGTCTTCTTATCTTCACAACTTCCCGTGTAACAGATGGTTGACCCAAGACAGATGAAGGAATGTGCGATTTCCAGTTCCTTTAATCGACCTGTGAACTGGATCTGTTCTTCTCGGTCAATTATCATGTGTTTGGACTTGCTGATGTTATTAAATAGCGATGTATTTTTTCGTTTTCTCTTTTTGATGAAATAAAGCCTTCATGTTTGCCCAAGCTACGCTCAAAATATCTTTGGAAACCCGATGAAAATTGTCTGGCAGTTTTGGAGATTAGCGTGTTCAAACAGACAAACGAACAGGACGAATTTAGATAACACGTATAATTACGATTTTTTCTTAACAAAATATTCTTCATGGACTGGGCATAGCGAGATATTACGTCATATAATTATCTTGGGACTGGGAAATTTAATTGTGAAGTTTTAGCAGCACGCACTGACAAACCGCACTTACTTTTAGTATACATATTGATATTGGTTACATAAGTATAATCGTAAAACTATTGTTAATATTTTACGCAAAGGATGTATCCTTTGTTAGACATTATCGATGACTTGAGATAACAGCGTGATAATCGCAACGAGAAGTCTTTAAATAGAAGGCTACTGTAGTTTTATCATTTTTGCAAACATTTAGGATAAAAATATAAATAATAAAAAATTATGGACGGTACGATTACACCTCTACTATTGTGACAATATCTATGCATTCAAAACGTACTATTCTCTCTGACTGCATTTTAACAAACAGCCATTATTATTTGATATTTGCGGTTAGCTTTGAGAAACATACTCTGTTTTTGAACTATTACCTCATTAAAATATTACTGTAATATCTCTCCCATATATTTTCATTATCTTTATCCCTCAAAATATTATCACCTGTCATTCCCGTGGTAGCTTGTCCTCTTATTCAAGTTTATTTTCTTTGCTTGTACTGGTTTACGTAAAATCAAGTGACAGTGTCAAATCGCCGTTATTTTTACAAATAGGTTTGAAACGGTGCGAATTATGTAAAAAATATAAAAGAGAAAAGTCGTAGGGAATGCCCTCCTTTACAAATACAATTATTCACTTTTCGTTTCAGACGAACGTTTAAGCCGTTATTTTCAATTAAATTTCGTGCTACCAGAAGGCCGTTACAAATGGCCTATTTGTAGTATTACTAACCTGTCTATTGTCCGAAACGCTTGGAAAGGGAGGTTCTGGTCGCCGGTGGCCGATAATTATATCTGTAATATTTGGCGCCGATCGGGTGAGCGATGCGACCTAAATAGTGGGAACACGTTACAGACAGACAGTGTTAAATCACCATTATTTTTGCAAATATCTCTGAAACGATCCGAGATATGAAAGAAAATATAAAAGAGCAAAATTGTACAGAGTTTTCCACCGTACAATTTCGTTTATTCATTTTTTTGTCTCAGGTGAACGGTTCAGCCGTTATTTCCATTTAAATTTCGAGCTGTAAAAAGGTGATCGCAAATGCCCACTTTTAGTGTTTCTACCGTAACCTGAAGTGGTCCAATAGGAATTAAGAAAAGCAATCATCTATTTCTGGAAATGCAAAGTGTATCATTTGCTGATATTGGACATGTTAGCAAGATGCCGCGTTCTCCTCGTGAGATACCCATGTCAAATCACTACAAAGGCAATGTAGTGCTGTCGGCGCGCAAACACCTAAATCAGATTCCTTTCGAATTTTCTTCTCTCCTGTCCGGAGCCGGAGAAAATACAGCGTCGGACTGTTCCCTTCTGACCGTACACAATGGATTACGCGTGCACCTCACTTAACCGCAGATAGGACCCGCCGGAGCAGCTTTTTTGGTTTTTTTCCGTCGAGGCAGATGTTTGCCACGAAATTCGTTCACAGACAGGTTATTCTTTATGCACGAGATCTCTCCTAACAACCTTAGCTGGAAATAATCGATCAAATTAGCACCAGATAAACAGGGCCGGCGCACAACAATGCGCTGGGTGCGAGATAAGGCGCGGGCGGCCTAAGATATAATTTAATTCCATCAGTACTGGAGCGCGGGAGAGCGAGGCCATCTTTTGTTTCACATGGATTGACTTGTGACCTCATTGTTCCACCGGCGCACACACATGAAGTATAGGGGCGCACGCGCTCCCAGCCCAAAAAGGCGGCGCGCACGAAAGTCTAATTCATCGCGGCCTCAAATTGGTGCTGTGAGCGGGGGTGGGGTGGCCCCGGACGTGGCCCCCCGACAATGGCGTCCATGATTTATCGGCGCGTGATAGCGCGGCGCGCGCACGCACGCGGGAGGTGCGAACCGCCGATCGGGGAAATACCCGGACGACCGAGGTACCTGTAGTGGGCCACAGCGAGATTCGCCAACCTCCAGCTGATACTGCTCTGCTGAGTCAACTCCAGCATGATGTTGTTTTGTTCACTGACAATGTTCAAATTAAACGTCTTGAGCAGTTAAACCGCAATGGAAATATTCTAGACGTTATAGCCACAAACAGGCCTGACCTTATTAACGATGTCTGTGTAGAGACAGTAATTAGTGAGCATGATATCGTCATAACGTCGATGGTGACCAAAGTTCATAAACCAATCAAGAAGGCTAGGAGCGTGTTTTTGTTGGGTAGAGCCGACAAGCAAATGTTACGATCGCACTTAGAAAATGAATGGGCATCGTTTAATTCCGGGACTATGGATGTAGAGGAATTGTGGACTAAATTTAAGTGCATTGTTAATAAAGGGTTAGAGAAATATGTGCCAGTAAAGACGATTAAGGATGGAAAAGATCCACCGTGGTATAATAATAATGTTAGAAAGCTGCTGAGAAAGCAAAGGCTGTTGCACTCTCGATTCAAAAAAGAACACGCAAATGATGACAGGCAAAAGTTAGTAGAGATTCGTGCGTCTATAAAAAGATCGATGCGTGAAGCATACAATAATTATCACAGCCATACCTTAGCAAAAGATCTTTCCGAGAACCCGAAAAAATTCTGGTCCTATGTAAAATCGATAAGCGGGTGAAAGTCCACTGTCCAGTCACTAGTTGATCATTCCGGGGCAGTAATAGAAGAAAGCAAACGGAAAGTTGAAGTTCTAAATTTAACCTTTAAGAAATCCTTCACGCAAGAGGACCGCACAAATATACCATCATTTGATCAACGTACTAATTCCGAAATGGGGGACATAGCAATAGGTATTTCCGGTGTAGAGAAGCAGCTGAGAGAGCTAAATACGAAAAAGTCTGCTGGTCCGGATGGAATACCAGTTCGGTTTTACAAAGACTATTGTGCGGCGTTGGCCCCCTACTTAGCTTGCATTTATAGCGAATCTTTAATTCAGCGCAAAGTTCCTAGTGATTGGAAAAAAGCGCAGGTGACTCCCGTGTATAAGAAAGGAAAGAGAACTGACCCACACAATTACAGGCCAATATCGTTGACATCAGTCTCATGTAGAATTTGGAGCATATTCTCAGTTCGAATATAGTAAATTTCCTTGAAACGGAAAAGCTTCTTTCCATGAATCAGCACGGGTTTAGGAAACATCGTTCATGTGAACCTCAGCTTGCCCTTTTCTCACATGACATCTTGCGAGCCATGGATGAAGGGCAAAAGGCGGATTGTGTTTTTCTCGACTTCAAAAAGGCGTTCGACGCGGTGCCACACTGCAGACTGCTAACGTAGATACGAGCTTATGGAATAGGTTCACAGATTTGTGACTGGCTGGAAGACTTCCTGAGCAATAGAACGCAGTACGTTGTTCTCTACGGCGAGTGTTCATCAGAGACGAGTGTATCGTCAGGCGTGCCCCAGGGGAGTGTGATAGGACCGCTATTATTTTCTATCTATATAAATGATCTGATCGACAGAGTAAGTTGTAACTTGCGGCTGTTTGCTGATGATGCTGTGGTGTATGGGAGGGTGTCGTCTGTAACTGACTGTAATAGCATACAGGATGACTTAGACAAAATTTCTAGTTGGTGCAAAGAATGGCAGCTAGCTCTCAATGTAGAAAAATGTAAAGTGGTGCGCATGAGTAGAAAAAACAATCCTATAATGATCGAATACAGCATTAGTAGTGAGCTTCTTGATGCTGTCGCATCTTTCAAATATCTAGGCGTAACATTGCAGAGCGATATGAAATGCAACGAGCATGTAAGGACAGTTGTGAGTAAGGCGGACAGCCGACTTCGGTTTATTGGGAGAATTTTGGGAAGATGTACTTCACCTGTAAAGGAGACCGCGTATAAAACGCTTGTACGACCACGTCTTGAGTATTGCTCAAGTGTTTGGGACCCGCAGCAGATCAGTTTAAAGGAAGACATAGAGGCGGTTCAGAGGCGAGCAGCTAGATTTGTTACCCGTAGGTTCGACCAATGTGTCACGTAAATGCTGCGGCAACTCAATTGGGGATCGCTGGAAGAAAGACGACATTCTTTTCGTGAATTTCTGTTAAGTAAATTTAGAGGGCAGGAATTTGAAGCTGAGTGTAGAACGATCTTGCTGCCGCCTACTTACATTTCGCGTAAAAATCACAAAGACAAGATAAGAGAAATTAGGGCTGGTACGGAGGCAAATAGGCATTCTTTTTTTCCTCGTTCAATTTGGGAGTGGAATAGGAAAGGAAATGCCTCGTAGTGGTACAGTCTACCCTCCGCCACGCACCTTACGGTGAATTGCGAAGTATGGATGTAGATGTAGATGTAGATGTATAACTCAGCTGAGTCACAGTCTAACACATACAGTCACGACACTTCCACAGATTTTTGTTATAAGCTGCAATAGTAGCGCTCCAAGCGGCCGGCAAGCTACGTTTCTGAATACGATAGTTGATGAGAGCGAATAGTATCGTTTAGATTGACTTCGGTATACTTTTTACATTAGGAAACGTCTTTCTTAGGTTTCGTAAGATCCCTGAAAGGTACGAAATGGTACATTACAGGACAGTTAATTTACAATTATCCTCCAACATATAGGCTTTAAAAATAAGAATGCCTAGGAAACAACAGGAGAGAGGCCCTTTAGCAGAGACACGTCAGTTTCTACGCAGGAACGTTAAGTATTCTTCTTTATAATTCAAGTAAAATCGGTGAGGGTGAAACATAGGAAACGTATATAGAATGCAATAAATACGATATTTAACGTACTCACTCAACCTTCACAGCTGTAGCTGAAGGAAGAACGTCACAGACGTGGCAATATAACGATAAAAGCAAGCAAACTATTCCAACAAAGAAGAACCCAATTCCACAATTGTTGCTAAATCTGAAACACAAACGGCAAGAATCATCAAAACATTGGTTTTTTAAAGCTTAAGAAATTACACTTAAAAGAATATGGACTTATGAAAAAGACGAGTGACGAGTAAAAATGTCAGAATCATTAGACTCCCTACCAAATTGATACACGTCAAAAACTAGCTGTCATAGTTAGAACAGACATACCCAACATACCCAACTTACTTCCAGCGGAATAAGCTGCAAATATACACATATTCGTAAATAATGGTTCATGACAGAGTTGTTCCTTATACCATTGAATCATTTAAATTAAGCTGTTTTTATATTAATTTCCGTATTATGTTTGTCTCTCGATATTTTAATAATGCTTGTAACGCAAAAATTATAGTAAGTATTTCGTTAATTACGTACAAAAGCGATTATAAACAAACATCCCTTCTTCGGCAGCTTGCCCACCGCTAGGTGCGCTAGTGTCGCAGCAACTGTCAGTTGGTAACAACTTTTACAGTAGTGAGTGTCGCGACTGTATATGTTTGTGGCTGAGTCAACTCCAGCATGATGTTGTTTTGTTCACTGACAATGTATGGCCCTCTTCTTGCGACAGTGTATAGCTGGTGTCCACATGAGCGAAGCGTTATTAGATATCGGAAAACACCCATGTCAGTTTCATCTTGACAAAGGGTCGTCGAATAGATGTGCAAGATACTAGGTATATATCTGTGACGTTGGTCAGATGTAGAATTTTGGAACGTGTTTGGCTCACTTTAGATTACGGTAGTAGCACTGCAAGTAGGCCTTTGCGATCGCCTTTTGACAGTTCGAAATTCAAATGAAAATAAAGGTTGAACCGTTCATCTTAAAACTGGTTGGTGGGACAGAGGCGCCGACTCCTTGGGTGCTCCGGGGCTCGTGCACCCCCCAAGAATTTTTTGGGGGCGTTGAGCACCCACATAAAATTGAGGTGGGAAATAAAATTGTATAAATTAAAAAAAAAAATCTGGAAAAATCAAAACCTACCTTATGCTCAAGAGGCAATGCAAAACGTGACCATATCGAGAAACGATATTTCATACATGAAAGAAATGTACGCGGGTCCCCAAGTGAGTAGTAATGAGTGTCCGTGTTTTAGCCAATATGCTACTTTTATTCATCCTGAAGCACGTCGGTCCTTTTGACCTTTCAGGTGTACGTATTTGTGAACTTCAATTGTGTTCTTTCAGGAATTTAGATTGAAGAATCTGACGCTGATGCTAAAGTTAATCGTTTTTCATTTATCTTTGTCACTTCCCTTGTTATTAAAATTATAGATTCATAAAAAAAATATGTTAATCAAACTCAGCTTAGTCAATATTATGCTTTGATTTTAATGGCCAATTACTTTCAATGAAAGGAAGAGGGTTAGCTTTCTAACTACAGAAGTGAAACAGGTAAAGAAGTTCAACTTTCTCAATTATTATTAACAATAATTATTACATTACCTTATGACTGAAGAACAACAAAAATCTTCTCAGACTGATATATATATGAATGATACAAAATCTTATAAAGACAGAACTGTGTCTGTTAAAATCAGATTTCAAAATTATTCCATCAGCTCGTACAAAAACAGCTAACCAAAGCACGTCCGATTAATACCAGAACTACACACCGACTCTCTTTCTGTTCACCTACTACTCACATACATAGTCTTTGACAGAGATGTTACACAACAGAGTAAACCATAAACGTAGTTACTCAAAGAAGTTCATACAACATTTTACATCCAAATATCGACACAAGACAGGCGAAACAATATTATTGAATCTGTACAGACATATTTCAATCTGAGACAAAAATTGAATAATACGAAATTGTAGGGATGAAAACTCTGTACAGTTTTGCTCTCTTATAGTTTATATATATATATATATATATATATATATATATATATATATATATATATATATATATATATATATATCGCATCGTTTCAGTGATATTTGTAAAAATAACGGTGATTTGACACTGTCTGTCTGTGTGTAACGTGTTCCCACTGCTTAGGTCGCGCCGTTCAACCGATCGGCAACAAATTATACAGATTGGCTCCCAACGACCAGAACCTCCCTTTTCCAAATGTTTCGAATGAAAGACAGGTTACTAACACTAAAAATCGGCCGTTTCTGACGACCTTCTGACAGCATGAAATTTAATTGAAAATAACAAACCCGTTCGTATTAATGAAAATCTAAGAATCTCATTTGTAGAGGAGAAAATGCTCTACGACTTTGCTCTGTTATATTTTTTCCATAACTCGCACCGTTTCAGAGATATTTGCATAAATAAATAAATGAAATAAAATAAAAGCAAACGACGGTTTGACACTGTTATTAGATTTCGCATAAAACAGTACAGGCGAAGAAAAGAAACTTGAAAAAGGGGACAAACTGCCACGGCAAGATAGGTGATAATATTTTATCAGAAAACGGTAATGAAAATTAGGAAGAAATATTAAAATAATAGTTTACAGACCCAAATACTCAAAAAAGTGTATGTTTGTCAAAGTTAATTTCAAATAGCAAATAATTTTGTTAAAATATGGTCAAAGACAATATTACCTGTTGAGTGCATAGATATTATCACAATACTTGATTCATAATCGTATCATCTTAATTTTTTTTAATTTTATATTATTTACATTTTTTATTATTTGTTTGCTAAAATTTGTAAAAAAAATTATAAAACTACAGGAAAACTTAAAGTGATCCATAAAACAAGCCGTGCGATTCTTCTGCTCGCGTGTGGCATTGAAATGACCAAAGTCGTGGGTATTTTATGTATTTATTTATGTTTATCATGCTGTGCATGACCCACGTTAGGAATAAGTCTCCATGGTCATGAAACGAGTCACTACATGAAACTGTAACACATAATATCAAACGTAAGGCAATCTTAAGGTCACGCCAAGCCTAACGCTAAGTAAACAGAGAATACGATTTCTCCAGAAGTCCCTCGACAAAGTAGAAAGACCGAGCCCATGAAGAAACTCTTCTGTTTTTACTTGAAAGTGCGTGGGTTGCGACTAATATTTTGAATTCAATTGAAAATGGATGAAGCAGAATACTGCACATCTTTCTGGACAAGGACCAAGGAAGTGTGATCCAAACGCAGATTCGATTTCTATCTATTATGGTGCGCACTGTCCTTAGTCTTAAGCCCCACACTGATTGCTTGTCTGTTGATAATGACAACTCTAATCAAACGTCTCTACACGGTAACTACAGCCGTCGACCAGTACCTTTCCCGTTATGAGAGTTAATCCCTGAAATGTGGTATTCACGCTCTTAACACTGTGCATCGCGAGATATTGATATCAGTAACAATTTGTGCAGTGGAATGTCTCACGTGTCCAGCTCTAAATACCACTCCGCGTTCAAAGTCTGTGAATTCCCGTCATGCGGAAATAATGAAAGCTTTTCCACGAGTACAAATGACAGTGTGCTGTTATGCGGTACTACCACTATCTGTGCATATCGCTTTCCCATGACGTTTGTCATTTAAGTGTATCAAATTTCTCAATACCGAAAATGTCCTCTTTAGGAACCAACATTTGTTGAGAAAGCACCCATCTTTATGTGAAAACGACGAAAGCTTGCACTACCGCTGATGTCGCTTCTATCATACCGAAGCACTACAATAAACCAAATAAACTTCCACCACCAACCAAAATACCAAATAAAAAGGACGTCACACAACTATCCCTCCTACCAGTTCTAATCCTCTCCCCACCCTTCCATATAAATGTAGCGCCTCCTTTTCCGCTCTTCTCTTCCTCTCCCTTCTCCTCTTGCCCCCCTCTACCCCCTTCTGTCGTGTCTCCCCTACCCTCCCCATCACTGCGGGGTCCACTCAGTGCTGCGATTTTAACAGTTATTGTCTTTGTTTTTAAGTGCAGCGTTATTTGTTTAGCAAGCGCTATAGCAAGCAGAAAAAGGGTTGCCAGTGTGTTTTAAGTGTTGTCTCCATCCTTGACTTCGTGATTTGTCACTGCCAGCCTTCATGTTTTATGGCTAGTGTGGCAGTTTTAAACGGACTACTTCTTTTCATTCAACCTACATATTATTGTTTCATTCTCCACAATTTTCGCCTTATCAATTTTTAAATTCTGTATTTTAAGCTTCATGTCCATTTCATTGACACACGTTGTCAATATGCTTAGCTGAAGAGTGGCGTAGAATGCTGCTGCCATCCTGTCCCGACAGGGGCAGTAAAATACTATAAAGGGGAAAAGCTATATTTACACAAAGAAACCAAACCAAAGGACAACCTCAAGAAACACTGACTAACGGCTTCAGAGCATCAAAAATCTTTGCTACGTAATTGTAGCTGCTCGTTAAGAATGAAATTATAAAGAAAATTGTTTAAAAATTCCAGTTCTACTAAACGTCATTTTTTTTCCTTTTATTCATTGTATTTAAGTTACTAATGTCGTGATCGGCCTTTGGTCTGCGATTTGCGATTAATAAATGAACGGTAAAAGACGAGTTGTGAATATTCGTACCTTTTTTCCCTAAAAGATGTTCACTGCATCTAGTAGCAAAAGCTCTTCCATTGTGTCCAATACAATATGAAGAGCATGTATTCTGTATAATTTTATAAACACCTGACTTCTGTGAAGGGGGACTGTTAGATTTTAAATTACGAATAAGATTGCTTTTAAGGCTGTTTGTGTTATAAAATGCTATATTTCAGTTATATTTCTTTCTAAGAAGAAGCTGAATTATTTAAGATACGGGATTCAAGATTTTTATCAGATAGAGGAGTTGATACAGCTCTAGTTCAACAGAATCCCAGACCCACCATCTGTGAAAGAGAGTGCTGGCAGATGAGATTTGGCGTGGCAGAAATCATGTGTAAACATGATCATCCCATTGCCCTACAAACCATTTGAGTACGTAGAACTTCAGTATGGTGTACTAAACAATCGTTTACAAAGAACCACATTTCACCTTATTGAGCTACGGTGATCCGCCTAATTGTTGAATGAAGAGAAGACATTCATTGAGTGACGTCAGACTCACATAATGCCAAGTCTCGCGACTCGAGTTCCATTCCTAATTTCTCCTGACACGCACGGATACACCTCGCAACGCTCAGCAATGAAGTGTGGCCGTTGTACTGTGACAATGACCTGGTTCGACACTGCAACAGGACAATACTCGACCCAAAGAATTCCTTTTGTGCAGTTGGTCTTCTGTGATGATGAACGTCATTCTCTTTCTTGGCATTAACGAACATCCTATTTGCAAGTTATTGGTACTGTAATTTATCAGCCATCTCTCACAACAAGCAGCTACAAACCGGAGACCCAGTTTAAGAACCCCACGATCACGGGTGCTTCTTTAACTATTACCTGGTTTAGTTGAAAAACAAAACAGGTTCTACTCTCACTATACTCTCCCTCTGAAGATTGCACATTACTTTAATAGCAATATAGGCCACAACTTCCGTCAATTACTTCGCTGAGATGATAGCGATTTAAAACATTCTTTTTTTCTCCAAATAGTTGTTAGACAATCCTAAATATTCCTCTTAGTTTGGACCTTTACAAACGTTATTGTGAAATCTTGCTCTAATTCATCCGTCACCTAATAAAGAAAAGTGCTAAAACAAGCACAACACAGTTTACAACAGGGATATAAGGGTACTTACAAAAAAAAATCGTTCTATTCTACGGTCCTGTTCAGAGGCAACAAGAGAGGAATGTAGATAAACAAACTACAACCGAAATTCGTTACAATCACGCTTTGTTGTGATGTAACTCCAATATTCAAGAAGAGCGATGAGAGTGGCCCGCAAAATTACAGCCCATATCATTGACATCGGTGCAGCAGGATTTTAGAACATATATTTTTCTCAAACTTTATAAACTACCTCGAACAGAACGTACAACTGACCCACTGCCAACTCGGATTTAGAAAGTACCGCTCTTGCGAAACAGCTCTTCACCCACATGAAGTGATGAGAGCTGTCGACAAAGGATATCACATCTATTTAATTTTTTCTAGATATCCAGAAGGCTTTCGACACTGCACGTCACAAGTGTCTTGTACTAAAATTACCGCTTGCTCCCCCATTGGAGGTTCGAGTTCTCCCACGGGCATGGGTGTGTGTGTGTGTATTGTCCTTAGTTTAGTTTAAATAGTTTTTAACCATAGTGACTGATAACTGCAGTAGTTAAGTCTCATAGATTTACAAACATTTGAAAAAATTGAGTGTTTATGGAATATCGCCACAGTTGTGCAATTGGATTCGCTATTTCCTGTCATAAAGGACACAGTACGTTGTAATTGACGGAAAGTCATCGAGTAGAACTTAAGTGATATCTGGCGTCCCTCTGGGAAGCGTTACAGGCGCCCTTCTGTTCCTTATCTACATAAACGATTTAGGAGACAATCTGAGTATCTCTCAGACTGTTCGCGGATGATGCTGTCATTTATTGTTTAGTAAAGTCACAACAACATAAAAGAAGCTGCAACGCTGCATGACCCAAAATAGTAAGTTTGAAGTCATACATATGACTACTAAAAGAAATCCGTTAAAATTCTTTTACGCGATAAATCAGTCAAGTCTACAGGCGATAAATTCAACTAAATACTTAGGAATAACAATTACGAGCAAGTAATTGGAAAGAACACACAAAAAATATCGTAGGTAAGGCGAATCAAAGGGTACGTTTCATTGACAGAACACTCTGAAGATGCAACAGTTCTACTAAAGAAACTGCTTACACTACAGTCTTTTGCGTCCTGTTTTGGAGTATTGCTGGACTCCAAATAAGACTGACAGAGGATATTCAGAAAGTTCAGAGAAGGGTAACTCGTGCTATATTATCCCGATATAGGGAAGAGAGTATCAGGCAAATGATGCACGAGCTGAGTCGGAAATCGTTAAAAGAAAGGCGTTGTTCACTGCGGTGAGATCTATTTGCGAAATTTCATTTACCAACTTTTCCTGCGGTTGCTATCATATTTTGTTGGCAATCACCTACCTAGGCAGACATGATCATCATAATAAAAAAATAAATAAAAAAGAGATTAAGATCGGAATTTAGATGTCCCTTTTTCCTTTGCCCTATTAGAGAGTGCAACGGTAGAGAAATATCATACAGGCGGTTCGATGAACCCTCTGCCATACAGTTAAAAAAATGTGATTTTCGGAGTATTGATGCAGATATAGCTGAGAATACAAGAAAGCTCTATGAAAAGACAAAAATGTCAATAATATCTTCATCCCATCTCTGCATTCTTATTTATTTCTCCGTCTCTTTCTGTGCCAGTTCGTGTTTATTGTCTACGAAAAGATGTGAAAGAATTTTTAACTATTAGAACCGCAAACATTAAATAGGATGCGCGGATATTTAACAGAGACTAAATTGGTTTTCGGTGTGCATCTAGGATGCATAATCAGGCTCCTGAAGTTCTCAGTGCACATTGACAATCTATTAGAGAGTGTAAGCTCTCTGTTCAAGAGCAGCGACATTATTCTCGCTACACGCTGCACCGTATATTTAGAGAACCGGTGTCCAAGATAAACTATACATCGAATCAACTACCTCCATTATGTGTGTCGATTAGTTAATATGGCCTAGAGTTAAGAAAGACGCATTAGAGGTTTTCCGTTATGCGTCACAGCAAATGCAAATGGAATGAATAACAGTGGCTATAAACCGAAGCAACAAAAGTCATGGGATACCCCCTAATATTGGGTAAGATCTCCTTTTTCCCAACTAAGTGCAGCAACGCAATGTGTTGCACAGACTTGAAATTGCTGCAGGAATATTGAGCCACGCAGCCTTTATAACCGTCCGTAAGTCATCAAGTGTCGCCGGCACAAGATTTTGTGCACGAACTGACCTCTCGATTATGTCCTGTGAATGCTCTATGGGATTCTTGTAGGTAGATCTAGGTACAAATATTTTTACTATCCAGTTTCACAATGTAATTCAGTTTAAAATTTACCGTACCCTAAGATTACACATGGAATTTGATTTTCATTCTCCATTTTTGTCTGTCTGTCCATAAATTATCTTCAATATTTCTTCTTTTGAAATCAGTTTGAATTCCTTGAATGCATATTTTCGACGGTCTCCATCTTTTCTTTCTTCCCAGTGGTTCCCATTAGGTAATTATTTGTGGTAATCTCTCCTTTGTATGTCCATACCATAATAGTTGTTTTTCTTCTATAAAATCTGTGATTACTTGATTTCTAATTTTCTTTTACTTTCGCTCGTATATTCCTGCGAATCGCCTCCAAGAGTCCATCTCGGATGGAACCAACATTTTCATTAGCGGTACTTGTGATTTTACTGTCCATACTTCTGATAAATGCGTCTTAATGCTTTCAACAAATATGTTTGTATTTCCTTTCTAATCTATCGTTCCCATAGAACAACATTTACTATTCCAATAGTAAACATCCCAGCATTTATTTTTGAATTTTTTTTTTCTTGATTGCCATCGTGTATGATGTTGATTCCTATATATTCGCACTCTTAATTGTGTTTAATAGTTCCCATTCCTTCTTCCAATGTCAAATCTTGATTTGTGTCTCCTATTACTATACATTTTGTTTTATTCTTGTCGACCTGAAGTCCCCATTTTCCTTGTAATGTACTCAATGTCTTCTTTACTTTGGACCAAAATTAGCTGGTCATCAGTCTATGATAATGAATATATATCAGTATCATAGACTGGGATCCACACGTTCCTACATTTTCTTCTCCAGTTTTCCAATGCTTCTTCTGTTCATAAAATGTTGGTGACAGACTGCAGCCCTAACATCCGCACAGTATAGACGCAAGCCAAGATCTACCCTCTGTGCGAGCACCGGTAGCAGACCAAACACCATCTGCAGACAAAATCTGGATAACGTTACACCTGCTGTGTCACCAGGGATCATTGGGAACCACCAACTTGTAGAACGATTAAGATGTGTGAATCTGGCCAAGTTGACACAAAAATTTCTCATATAGTGTCTGCTCTGGTGCGAAAGTATTAATTGCAGAGTGAAACAGCTCTCTGTTGTCTTCACTGTTCTGAGTGTATGGAGTTCATGAAAACTTTAATTTTGGATTCACCCACGACACACAGGTCACTTCAAATTCTTCATCTTGGTAAGGAGGAGAATTATTTTTTTCTCCAGAAAGGCAATGTTCATCCACTTACATATGCTCAGTCGTTAACACTACCTAGCCATCGAAGACTGTCGCTGTCGGAACTCGTATAGGAGAACTTACTTGTTCCCCTGCGGAGAAACTGAACATGAATATTTTGTAAAATACAAGTTGTGCGCTGAATTAAGAGTTTCAAATGCTTCTCCCGGAAAACTGCTATGAAATGGATGAGCCCCTTTTGTCTGTGTACTCTTCATTTGTGTTTCATTTGGTCTGCATTTGTTATGAGGCAAGAAAAACCCTCGATAGCAGAAGAAATCGAATTACCGTGTGTCAACTGCTTCAGATGTCTGCTTACCTTACAAATAAGTTATGTAAATATTTGACTATAAGAATGCAAGCGAGAAAAAGTTTAGATATGATTTAAAATTATGTTTAAAAGAGTTATCAATCACTAAGTTCTCTCATTATCAAATACTGTTTGAATATAGGGTAATGCGCGCTCCATTTTAGGCAAAACATAGTTTTTCCCACGTCTCGTTCTTGACTTCACATATCATGAACTTCGTGTTATACCATGATACAATTTCGCAGCCAGATTCAGTAGTATATGTGAATAATATCTGGAAAATAGAAAGAAGAAATAAATTGAAACGTCACGTCTGATGCTGAAGTTTTATTGCATGCAATGTAGTCTAAGTGTGTATAACGTCACATGTCCTGAACTGTTTGCCGTACAGTTATATAACTTCGCAGGTGCATTCAGAGAAATATGTAGATCTTGTCTTCAAAGTGCGTTGTGAACAGATTTAGTAAGAAAATGTAATGCATTGAAAGGTCATGGCTTAAAATGCGAAAATGAAGTAAGTTATAACGTATTTTTACTTTCACATTTTGTGGAGGAAGTCAACGAGGAAAAATCTGTAAAGGTTTGAAACTATATGTGAAGTTCGTGGGAAATCGCCAAGTGTTATCATTTTCGATTAATAGATGAACAAATTCGACTTTTTTTTTTTTTTACTGTTGCCTTCTTCAAGATAAACACACACTTCCAACTTGTCTTACCATATTTCTGTTTCTTAACCTATTAAACCAAACAGTTACGGTCATCAGACCCTAGACTTACAAACTACTTAAACTAACTTAACACTAAGGACAACACACACACACACACACACACACACACACACATGCCCTAGGAAGGATTCGAACCTTTCGCTGTCGCCCAGTCCACAGCATGATTCCTTAGACCACGCGGCTACTCCTGTGCGACTCTTACCGTGTTGATTTTTACATAATTATATACCGCATAATGAGCAGAATATGAGAGGAATTCAAATGTTTAAATCGGTCGATAATCAAGCGAATTATTGAAAATAATTTTTTTCTTTGTCCTGGGAAAGCCTTTCAGACATACTGACCCCCCTGCAATGACGAACTACCTGTCACCTTACGTGACTGTAATATGACCTTGTACTTGAGATTGTTACATTTCTTAGCGGCAGTTATGTATCACTTCTAGTTTTTTAACGTTCCTTCTTCTGTCCAAAGTTCGGTTCTCATTGATGGAAAAATATTACTACTCCTGTGTGACTAGAAGCATAGCATGCAAGATATAATCATTTTTATTGTTCTGTTATCGATGGTTAGAGCATCGCAAATAGTTTGGCTATGTAATCAGTTTCATCTCTTAGAAAAAAATCATTTCGCAATGATTCATTTAGGTGGACACAATCGCTAATGTTTTTAGATTATATTCTCGAAAACAGTATCACAGAGAAATAACGTGTGTATGGTCTGACATCCAGTAATATCTTCGTGAGTTAACAACAGCGTAACAAGTGGACCTGCAGCCCAGAACACCTCCGCTGCATAGGAGAACAACCGAGATACCGATTAAGTACTTGGCAGTCACGCACTAAAAAGACGTCATGTGGAACGAACACGTAGTCTGTTGCGGAAAAGGAAAAAAAAGAGTGTATCGTAGGAGTCCTTTCGGACGCGCCTAAAATATTCATCTCTCTCTTGTTCTTGAATGCTACTCTGCGGACCACCGTGCACTTTTAAGTAGGTTTGGTCAGTGAGTTACCGCCTGTTAACTTTACCTTCTACACATTTCTTGGTTGCATAAATAAAACTTATGAAATATCAGAATGTTGTAAAAAAGCAAAATAGCACCATCGTTCGTAAAATTTTTGAAATTATTTATTGTAACAAATCGATTTCAGACGCTGTGTGACTATCTTCAGTGTTAAAGACTTGAAGACTCAAATACAATGCAAGCATATGTTATAACCTGAGCAATAGGTGAATGTCATATTAGCGTAGCAGTTTATTAACATGCAATTTATTACATGCACTGTGTGGCATAAATGACAGATCGACATTGCCATTAGAGGAACAACTTTTGAATTCAAAAGTTTTCGTTTACTGACAATGTTAATCTGGCATTTACGCCGTACTGAGGTTGTAATAGGTATGAGCTGCGGGCTCATTTTATTTATAAACTGCTTTGGTAATGTTATATACACGCTACCCTAAGGCTGTAAATACAGTGAGCACTTCTATTTCAGTCGGCCGCAGTGGCCGATCGGTTTGCGGCGTGCCAGTCACTCTGCACGGCCGCTACGGTCGGGGATTCGAATCCCCCCTCGGGCATGGATATTTGTGCCGTCCTTAGGATTAGCTAGTTCGTAAGTAGTTTGTAAGTTTTGGGACTGATGACCCCGTAGTTAATTCCCATAAGCTATACAAACATTTGAACAAATTTTTTTTTTTTTTTTTTTTTTTTTTTTTTTTTTTTTTTTTTTTTTTCCTATTTCATGACTCATCAGAACTTATGCTGAAAATGGTCACACAGTGACTGAAATCGAACTTATGCTGAAAATGGTCACACAGTGACTGAAATCGATTTGGTACAATAAATGATTTCAAAATTTTGCTATTCTGTTTGTTTAGAGTACTTGTATTGTGCCTGTTGTGTACACGCAGTGTTGTCAGGCTTCGCCTTCCAGAGAATTATTCTGCTTTTTCAGGAGAGCTTAATGCGTTCCTCTGGGCACTTGAGCAGATACGCCGTGTACAGGCTAAACGTTTTCCTATTTGCTACAGTCGTAGCATGACCCTCGTATATCGAGCTGAGACGTTGCTGTAACATGCACAAGACGAATTGTCCTTCCTCCAAAGTCGAGGAAGGAGGTTTCGTTTTGCTGGGTGCTAGGGCATTTGCGAATTCGAGGTAATGAAGAAGCCGATTGGGCTGCCAAGAGGCTTGCAGAGCACGTGATGTAACACGGTGCCTGATTCCCTTACATCATGTCACTTCCTAGCTGCGGCTGTAGTCACCCCCCACCCCCACAAAAAACATAAATAGATTGTAAACCTATTGGACTAAACTGCTATGTTCATCAGTCCCTGGCCTTACAAACTACTTAAATTAAGGACAACACCCATACCCATGCCCCAGGGAGGATATGAAACTCCCACGGCAAGCATCCGCGCGCTCCGTAGCGAGGTGCCTTACACCGCAGTGCTGTTGAGTGCTGACGAGGTGTCGCGAATCTGCCCTAAGCTATTAGACTGGAGGTTTTAATGTATTGGAGAGTGGCTGCTCACCCTTTTCTATCCCTATGATCAGTGAGCCATAGTCATCTGCTAAATTGTGTTATCTACTTCAGCAGATTTTCCCAGTGGAGGAGGATGTTCTAATCTTCACCGGTAATTTTTTTCGTGTCTTTTACTTAAGCTGCATATACACAATTTGTTACATTGCTCTGGTTTTTTATTTTTTTATTTTCAAACTTCTCTTTTATACATTTGTTCGGACGCTAACGACCTAGTTGTCGTGGGCCCCAACCACCTGTCTATAAGAGGTTCTTGCCTTTTTTTTTTTTTTTTTTTTTTTTTTCAGTCGCCCTCTGCAATATTCGGCGGTCTCTGTCTATCATTTCATGAGGTGTGGCTGGTTTTGATTTAGTTGCGGTTGCTTTTTCGCGTTTTTACCTCACAAACACATGGCTAGAAGTATTGTTGAAATGTTCGTGACCAGTCTCTTACTCACGAGGGAACCGCGCCATTGCACCCTCTTCATATTTAGTGGTAAGATGACGAAGTTTTTACCCCGCCAAAATCAGAGCACAGAGAAGAGGGGAATTAGGAAGAAGGTGTACGACACTATGAAACAAAAGCCAAAAGAAAACAGTTAAGGATCCAAGGGAAAATGTGCAACATCGAGCAGGTGACCAACGCCATAATGTCACAGTTATACCGTCGTAGTGCTGGACAGCGACAAGAGATCGGCATACAAATCTCCCTTGTGGTATGTATTTCTATTTTTTTTCCTCAAAATTATGAACTGTTAGTCTGGTCATTGACGTCTCTGTACTATTTTTTTTTGTTTTTTTTTTTGGACTTGGCAATTGTTACAGAATATATTGTAAGGTAAGCCTTACATTATAACGAGGAATGAGCTTCATTTTGAAACATATTATTCGTTTGAACCTGTTTATAGTGATTATGTAGTAATTAACTTCTTATGTAACTTAATTAATTATCGTGATGCACACTGTAAGTAGGTAACTTAACTGTGAACATTTTCTGTCATTTATTTATTATCTATATTGTAATTGTTTATGTATATATTATTTTATTTGTACTTTGTATGTTTTCTATATTGCTGTGATTACTTGTTATGTTTAATTTGTCAATGTAAAATATTTCTCTGTGAACAGTTATCGATATGGCTTCTTTATCGTATAGCAGCGCTCGCCTGTGGGAGAGCAGGCAAGCAGCAGTATCTGCCGCCCCGTGACGTAGATCAGACGTTCGTACGCGGTCCGCGGAGTGCGCAAACAATATAAGTAATAAAGTTAAAACAAAGTGAAAGTTACAATTTGTTATAAGTGCAACGATATGAAAGTTTATGTGAAACCAGTGAACATAAGTGAAGTAAGAATTGATTTTAATGAAACATTTATTCGCTCGTTCTGCTGAGGCAGAAATTCGTTACGTGTTCGGTAACCGTCCCAGACGTCCGAAACGCGGTAGCGTCATCGCGGACGCTAACGGTCGCGATTAATTACGCGATTCGCGAAGCATCACGGCGAACTGCTAGCAAGCTGCCAAAGGAGGAGCCACCATCAAAATGATTTCTGTATGAATTTATGTATCATTTATATGACTGCAGAGTACCACGTCGCTAGAATGATAAATAAGATAAGTTAAATGCTATTGGTTGTAATTTACTGTGATTGCATATTTAAATTTTGTTTAAATACTTTTGCTATCTTATTTGAACAACAAATTAACCACTCATAATTAATATGACAATCCTCAATAATGCATGAATAATATTTCTACACAATTTTACCATCAAGTGAGTGTCATTAATTGTTAGAGACTGTGATAATCATTCAGTTGAGACAATTTTGCTAAAATTGATGGTAGAAGATAAGACAGTTGAATTGATGAATAACTTTCCTATTTCGTTTTGCACTGAGTTCAACAATAATAGCCACCGCTACATCTATCCTATAAAGAACCAAACTCGTACTAATGTCGTATGCATAGCATTAATTAAGACTGATTTACTTAAATTTCCTATTTGCTTAAGTGAATTAATTTTATCAGATACTGACTTTAGTGGCTGGTCTGCACCCACTTGCCAATCACTTGATGTTAAAAATCCTACTATTCGTAATTTTCTAATTTATCATTACCATTAGCGTACTAATTAAGTCGTACGCATTGCACAGACGGAGTAAGTTAATTTCTGCTATATGTATGTGCACAGTCTCTGTAGGAGAATTTGTAAAGAAAGGAAAGGTGAGTGATCTTTTGAAAAGTTTGTCAGATAGGGCCATACTATTTGTTAATTACACAAATTGTCTTGCTTAATATTTTCAAAATTTAACTACACCACTTGCATTAATCACGAGTTTAACGTAACCAAGCACGAAATTAAGGTCAGGTTTGTTATGTTGCTCAAACATTACAACAACAGCCGCCACAATTAATAACACGTAAGTCAAAATTCAGTTCTTTCTTCCACTCACACCTTTCATTCTTCAATAGAATAAACACCTTTCACCCAATATCCCCAACAAATATTTTCTTTCCTTACAATATTACCGTCGCAAGTAAATGTGATGAATAGTGAGTGCAAAGCGAGATTCCTTATGGTTCTCTTACAGATATGAAAACAACAAATGAACGGTTTAGAACCAGGTTAGCCCAAGGTCTCACTCATAATCAATTTCGCTCTCCGAAATTGCAGGACCTTTACATGTTTCTTAGGACATACGCAGGATTTAGTAGTGTACATGTGGATAACTTCAACACAGTTAAGAACTATGTTTCAGCAGAGCACAAGGAAAAAGTGTAATTTTGAAACTTTTGCATTCGTTTGTTGTAGTTTGTGTGACAAACTGTTACTTTTGATTGTTTCTGGGAGAAATCGCTCTCACATCAATAAGAACGTCTGGAGACATGTCCCACTCACTCACCAGGCGTACAAGTCAGGTGAGTCGATAACAGATTCAAAATGAATGTTCAAATGTTTGTAGAGCTTATGGGACTTAACTACGGGGTCATCAGTCCCTAAACTTACAAACTACTTATGAACTAGCTAATACTAAGGACGGCACAAATATCCATGCCCGAGGGTGGATTGAGCCCCCGACCGTAGTGACCGTCAGGACGTGACTGCCGGCCGCGGTGGCCGAGGAGACTGAGGCGCTCCAGTCACGGTCTGCACGGCCACTACGGTCGGGGATTCGAATCCCCCCTCGGGCATGGATATTTGTGCCGTCCTAGTTCGTAAGTAGTTCATAAGTAGTTTGTAAGTTTAGGGACTGATGACCCCGTAGTTAAGTCCCATAGACTATGCAAACATTTGAACATTTTAGAACGTGACTGGCGCGCCGCAAACGGCTTTTTTTTTTTTTTTCATATGGTTAGTTCTATTAGTTGCGGACGCTGATCGTGTTTGTTCGTTCTTGTTGGACGAGTTCTTGGCTCAGCTTTTTTCATTACAGAGGGCGTTAAGCCCTCTGACCGGGCGCGCTGAGCCACGGCGCCCGGCAACGGCTCGGCCACCGCGGCAGGCGATAAGAGATTCCTATCACATGACGCACATACCCTCACCGATATCGCGTGTGACAACAGATGTGTTTTTCCATTGGTAGATTCGGTTGACTTGTGAGGTTGTCTTGAAACGTTTGCAGCTCCCATTAGAAAGCCACTTTCTTTTCGTTGCTGTTAGCGACCAGATGGGCAGTTCATAATTTTATGAAAAACAAAAATTATAGAGCACCTTGAGATTTGAACACGGATATCCCGTGTCTCAGAAAACACCATAACAGTAACGACGACGGCATGGCTGTGGAACGACCCTCAGTGTTGTTTTCCTTTCGGCCATTCAATGTTTCTACTTTGCTTCTGTTTTCATAGCTTCTTCCTGTTCTCATGTTCAATCTTCGTTCATTTTTTGTCGGGTAACCAATTACGCCATCTTGACATCCAGTCTCTAGTTTACAAGTCACTGAGCTCTCGTGATTGTTTCCGCTTATGACTTTGTGGTGTCGCACAAGTCCAAAGTGCGCGCCACCTACTTTCGCCGCGCGCCGCCATGCACGCACGGCGCGGCGTTCTTACGACAGCCACGAGCGCCCTCTGCGGCAACTCCGCTCGTGGCCACCAGTGAACGACATCGTTCACTTGGGACTGAGTTAGGAACCAGTAAAGACTTCGGAATCCGATAGGCACCAGTGAAGACTTGGCTATCAGTTAGGCACTAGGCAGGACTCTAGCTCAACTATGTATCAACATTCTGCAGTACTATGTAAAAGTTAAGTATTGTATAAATTCTGTGCAATATATATCTGTGTGCTAGTGCTAGTCTTGCGGGTTTGCAAGAGAGCTTCTGTGAAGTTTGGAAAGTAGGAGGCGAGGTACTGGCGGAAGTAAAGTTGTGAGGCGGCATCGTGAGTCGTGTCGGGGTAGCTCAGTCGGTAGCGCGCTTGCCCGCGAAAGGCAAAGGTCCCAGGTTCGAGTCCCGGTTCCGGCACACAATTTTAATCTGCCAGGAAGTTTAATATATATCTCGTTCCAATTTACTCTAGTGTTTCTAGTTTCTGGCTGCTCCTCTCCGTACCTGCACCAGCGTGCTATCTTTATTCCTGGGTCGGTCTCACTCCACTCGGCCACCGACACATACGACGGAAACAAGACACAAAAGCGGCGACGAGGCTGGGACACAAAAGACTTCACGGAAGTAATGTCCGTAGAGTCACGCAATTAGTACAAGTAATGTATTGTGTGGAAAGATTGAAGCATTGGCAGTGAACAGCGACAAGCGTTGGAGCAGCTGGTACACAGACCAGGTATCGGGTGAACAATTTCCCTCCAAGTGTTACCATATGGCAACGTCATCTTTATTTGTTCCTCTAGCCACAATCAATGTCCAAAAGATTGTAAACAACACTGCAGGACCTCAAACAATTCATTGTGACTAAGTTTTCTACCATTACCTTGAATAAACAGAGAGCATTAGACTGCAATGCATTGCCAAAATATGTATAAGTTCGAGTACGTGCAGCGAGACTTTCAAATAATGTTATCAAGGTAAAGGAAACAAAGTAATTTTAAAATTTCATTACTAAATAATTGTCCAGTGTCTAAATTAATAGTAAACAGTCTGAACACGTTTTTAGTTACGATAAAAGAAACATATCCTGCCCAATGATGCCATATGCAATCATCCCAAATTTCCCTCCAAAAAATAAAAATAATCAAAAATTCTACCACATATACATTATTCCAATCATAATGTATAGAAGTATTCAAAGAAATATTTTTGTTCAGAAATTAATAAAATTTGGGGTTGGAAGGGTTAAACCAAGCAGCCGGTCAGGGTTTGCCCAAATTGGCGGAAACCGGGCCAAGTCCCAGGCCTTGTATTCTAAAATAATGAGGGCTATTAGCCAAGAGTCTCATAAGGGTGTCTGGAAGACATCTGTGAGTTCTATACTCCAGTAATGCAGAATAAAATAAATTATCTATAAAATTAATTACTGTTAACATTTAAGACATCTACAATGTCGGAATAATTAGGCACATCACATTAACCTAAAAATAATTTCAATATCTCAAAAATTACAAATGTTTATGACCACTAAATCAAAATATAGAGAAATCAAGCTTAAAATCACCAACTTTCAAATTCGTCGTGCAATTTCAACAAATCCTGCTTTAGATGATAGCTTACTGTCTCTAGCTATCATCTTCAAAGCGTCACACTTGTAGAAATTTATTTAATGACATATTTTAACTGGGAAGTAGCATAGCAAATACATTATCAGACATCTTTATAAATAATCTAGAAGATAAGCTTTTGACATCTGAGCAACAAATTTTCAATACAAATTATTTTTACTACCGTTATGTAGATGATACACTGATGCTTATAAATGGAACCAATGAAAACACACACACAATTTATCACCTTTTTAACAACCTACAGCCTAATATAAAATTCACAATTTAACAACAAATAAATAATTCAATAATTTCTTCAGACCGAACAATTACTAAAATTAACAACCAACACAACTTCGAAATATATAGAAAGCCTACCACCACAGATTGTGTTATAAATGCTGACTCATGTCATCCTACGTCACATAAAATAGCATTTTTCAACTCAATGGTTAATAGGCTAATCAATTTACCTCTAGGGAAAACAGAAATCGATAAAAAATTTGAAATACTTCTATACATATCATTCAAAAACAACTTTAATCCTTAGTTTGTCAGTTACCTGGTGATAGAAAAGTCAGAATAAATTTGAAAACTTAATAAATCAGGGAATAATGTAGATAGAGAGGTAAAAATTGACACACATGCTTTCAGTGACATGGGGTTTTATTAGAACAAATAAAAAAAGTATTGCTAGACGCGTGAAACACCTCTTGCGCGTCTTTTCGTGATGCTCGTGTGCTCAGCCGCCACTTTCGTCATACTTGGCCTCCCAGGTCCCCAGACCTTAGTCCGTGCGATTATTGACTTTGGGGTCACCTGAAGTCTCAAGTGTATCATGATCGACCGACATCTCTAGCGATGCTGAAAGACAACATCCGACGCCAATGCCTCACCATAACTCCGGACATGCTTTCCAATGCTGTTCACAACATTATTCCTCGACTACAGCTATTGTTGAGGAATGATGGTGAACATATTGAGCATTTCCTGTAAAGAACATCATCTTTTCTATGTCTTAATTTGTTATGCTTATTATTGCTTTTCTGATCAAATGAAGCGTCATCCCTCGGACATGTTTTGAACTTTTTTTTTCTAATAAAACCCCATGTCGTTCCAAGCATGTGCGTCAATTTTTACGTCTCTGTCTACATTATTCCGTGATTTACGAAGTTTTCAAATTTATATTGACTTTTTGATCACCCGGTAGTTGTATAAGAAACAAATAAGACCACCCACAAAGACATCCACCTAGCCAGAGAAGACAGAATATACAGCAAATTTAAATACATACCCGCAACATACTTCGGTAAATTATCCAACAAAATTAACTAACTTTCCAAAAACACCAGAATTAACATCAATTTAAAGAACAAAATTACACTTCTCATCCATTATAAATTCCCCATACTTTGAACCAGGTATTCATAAAATCACTTGTGACAACTATAATAGATTTTACAATGGTCAATCAGGACGTCATTTCCTCACAAGATTTCTTGATCACGTAAGAATAAGTGAAAACAACCAGACAAATTTTTATATACATCTCAGAAACGAAAACCACTCACCACTTAACATCGAAAATGCACTTACGATATTAGATAAAATACCAAAGGTTAGATATGAATATTCTGGTGGAATTTGAAATATATATTCACATTAAAAATTATCCGAATAAAATACTTATTGAACACGCCGATTTCAAGCATAAAAATTATTTAGTTAATTTCATTGACTTTATCAATGAAAAAGACTGAGAAGCAAAGATATGATAAATGACCAGAGGTAGCTAAAAACGAAATAATCCTTTCTGACCAATGTAAACATTAAATGTCTCTGATAACATTGTCGATTACCCTATTATATATATATATATATATATATATATATATATATATATATATATATATATATATATATATATATAAACATCTTTGGCAGAACTGTTGATAATTACGTAAAGTATAAAAATTTTTCTATAACTTAACATCATAGCAGAACAAGCTACAGAAAATCCGACAGCAAAAAACGTATACTACTGCGAAAAGCGTGAATAATTCATTGCATTTACTACAACAGCGACGGCAGATGTTAGTAACTAACGTCAAAATATCGTAAACGTAAGTTGTAAGAAAAATTTATAACACCATTTTTATATACTTTTTCGTAGTATTTGACTTGGAATGGGACGTAAATTGATTAATGTGATTTTTATATTCAGAAGCCTTTAATAATGGCAAATAGCTAAAACGGCTGTAGTGACATATAATAAAGTGTAATCAGTGATCCGGATCTTTTATTACAAGCTTATTATATTCTTAAATTGTCACATTGAAAGGTGAGGTAACTTGTTATACTAGATAATGCAGTCAAACAGCAAGTTTTAAAGACATTCTGACATTGAGAACGTCTTGCTGCAGGACAAGATAAAATGAAATACATATTGAAGTAAATAACTCGTCCAGCCCTTAATAATAGAGAATGTATTTAGAATATTGAAGTTACATTTAATCCAAGAGAATGAACAACAGAACCCAGGCAGGGGCAGCACTATAGTCCGCAACACGTAGTAGGCGCTCAAGTTTTAAGCTGTTCTGCGCATCGCCCCCCCCCCCCCTCCATTAATGCACTGGCAGCCAGCGCCTTCCTACATGACGCCAACTATAGTGCTACAGCATGTTTAAACTTATAACACCAATCACTCTATATACAAACCGTTGCATTTCTATAAGCTCGCGGGCGATCGCGAACACGTTTGCTTCGAGACAGCGCACACAAGAGTAGTTCATCAACGAATACTTTAAGATTAGCAAGCAACGAAGAACGTGAAGGCTTCTCTCGTTGTTACCTCATAAATCAAACCTCATAGTCACACGCCGTCAAAATTAGGAACTTGTTGCCAACCTCTTTGAAGGAACCGCTAACAATGGTTCCGGCCTGTGCAACGTGGTTTCACGCTTCACAGATTTCTGTCCTGCAGAGGCGGGAAATGGCCGAGGTAGAGTGGTCAAGTGGTGATCCACTGCAGCAAAGAAGTCGTGTGCAGTCGTTGGAAATTACGGTTGAGCGATCCTTGTGACTGTTCGCCATATTGCGAATTTATAATAGTAATTAATTTGGGAGTCACAAAAATATTCGTCCCCAACGAGAAGATGGTTCTCTGGTTACGCAAGCATCCCATGGCATCAGACTGCCAGCGAAAACTGGTTTTAAGTGGTTTAAATTTTATCGCCTTTAACAATTTTAATAAGGCTGTACGTTGAGACAAATCAATCGAGTCGTAATTTTGCGTATTGTTTGAATACATGATCAGAAAGTTAATAACTACGATATAAATAAACAGCTATGGCTTCAAATTAATAACAATTTGATTAAGGCATATTCTCTTTGGATAAAGACTGGACAAAGTGGCACCCTGGCACCTTGTGTTTGGCTGCGAAAATTCTCAGCTCCCTAATCTACTCATATGTTGAATTCCTTATATACATTATGTGATCAAAAGTATCCAGACACCCCCAAAACATACGTTTTTCATATTACGTGCATTGTGCTGCCACATACAGCTAAGTGCTCCTCAGCGACGTCAGTAATCATTAGACATCGTGAGAGAAAAAATGGGGCGCTCCTCGGAACTCACGGACCTCGAACGTGGTCAGGTCAGGTGATTGGGTGTCACTTACGTCATAAGTGTGTAAGCGAGGTTTCTACTCTCCGAAAAATCCCTAGGTCCACTGTATCTGATGTGACAGTGAAGTGTAAACGTGAAGGCGTGTCGCGCAGGAGTACCCGAGCGGTCTGGAGTGCCACGTTACGGAACGCGCGGCTTCCCACGTCGGAGGTTTGAATCCTGCCTCGGGCATGGATGTGTGTGTTGTTCTTAGGTTAGTTTAACTTAGTAAGTAGTTTGTAAGTCTACGTACTGATGGCCAACATAATTTGGTCCCATAAGAATTACAAACATTTCGTGAAGGCATACGAAAGCACACAGGTCGACCTCGTGTGTTGACTGACAGAGACCAACGATATTTGAAGTTGGTCGTACAGTGTAATAGGCAGACATCTACAGAGACCATCACATACGAATTATAAATTGCATCAGGATCCACTCCAAGAACTATGATAGTTAAGCGGGAGGTGAGAAAAACTTGAATCTGATGGTCGAGTGGCTGCCCATAAGCTGTACCTCATGCAGGCTCTTAATGCCAAACGACGCCTCGCTCGGTGTAAGGAGCGTAGACATTGAACGATTGAACAGTGCAGAAACGTTGTGTGGAGAGGCGAATCACGGTACAGAATGTGGCGATTCGATGTCACGATATGGATATGGTGAATACCCGGTGAGCGTCATCAGCCAGCGTGTGTAGTGCCATGTGGTGGTGTTATGGTGTGGTCGTATTTTTCATGGATGAGACTTGCACCGTTTCTTGTTTTGCGTGGCACTGTCCCAGCCCAGGTCTACAGTGATGTTTTAAGTACCTTCTTCTGCCTACTGTTGAAGAGCAATTCGGGGACGACGATTTCATCTTTCAACACGATCGAGCACCTGTTCATAATGCACAGCCTATGGCGAAATGGTTAGACGACAATAACATTCTTGAGACGGATGGCCTTCATATAGTTCTTACTTCAATACTATAGAACACTTTTGAGATGTTTTGGAACACCGATTACGTGTCTGGCTGCATCGACCTACATCGATACCTCTCCTCAGTGCAGCACTCTGTGAAGAATGGGCTGCCATTGCCTAAGAAACCTTTCAGCGCCTGATTGAATGTATGCCTGCGAGAGTGGAAGCTGTCATCAAGACTAAGGGTAGACCAACGCCATATCGAACTCCAGCACCACCATCTTGTATGTCATTTTCAGGTAGGTGTCCGGATACCTTTTATCACATAGTTTCTCCCTTACGATACCATCTTAGAATCGCTTGCACTACCCTTTTACTTTTCTCTCTTAGTATCGCTGCCGTTGATCTAGTTTTTTTCCCTTTTATCTTTGTTGCTGGTTTTACACGTTTTTAAATTAGTTCGCTCTCGTGTTAACTTGCTCGGGTGCTAAAGACCTCGCTGTTTTGTGCCGACAATTCCTTATTTATGCCATCCTATGTTTTGTCTGAACTTGGATGTACCGGGTGATCAAAAAGTCTGCATAAATTTGAAAACTTAATAAATCAGGGACTAATGTAGATAGAGAGGTAAAAATTGACACACATGCTTTGAATGACATGGGGTTTTACTAGAACCAAAATAAAAAATTAAAAAAAAAGTTTTGGTAGACGCGTGAAAGATCACTTGCGCGCGTCGTTTGGTGATGATCGTGTACCCAGCCGCCACCTTCGTCATGCTTGGCCTTCCAGGTCCCCAGACCTCAGTCCGTGCGATTATTGGCTTTGGGGTTACCTGAAATCGCAAGTTTATAGTGATCGACCGACATCTCTAGGGTTGCTGAAAGTCAACATCCGACGCCAATGCCTTGCCATAACTCCGGACATGCTTTACAGTGCTGTTCACAACATTATTCCTCGACTACAACAATTGTTGAGGAATGTTGGTGAACATATTGAGCATTTCCTGTAAGGAACAATATCTTTGCTTTGTCTTAATTTGTTATGCTAATTATTACATTTCTGATCAGATGAAGTGCCATATGTTGTACATTTTTTAACTTTTTATTCCTAATAAAACCTCATAACAATTCAAGCATGTGTGTCAATTTTTACGTCTCTATTTACATTATTCCGTGATTTATTAAGTTTTCAAATTTATACTGGCTTTTGGATCACCCGGTATATTTACAAAAGGAGGGGAGTTGCTTTAGGCATAGGTGTGCTGGACTGGCGACGGGGCGGCCCATTGACAGGTGTGGGCCAGGTGGCGCGACCCCGCGGCCCCCTGGCGGGCAGTGGCCGCCGCCTGGATGCCGGGTGCGTCGGCCGCCGGCGCGTCTGCTGACGTGCGACCGTTCCGGCCGCGCGCGCCCGCCGGCGCTTAGTATGTAAAGAGGAGCGGGGGCGGGGGCGGGGGAGGCCGCCCACGCGGGTAATGGGGGCGGCCAGGAATGCGCCGCAGATCCTGGAGAGGGCGCCACGCGACCCGCCGCTGTCAACGCGCCGTGGAGAACGAGCCGCCAGGAATGCGACGGCCGGTCGGGCCACCGCCGCCCCGGGCCGCGGGGGAGGGGGCACCTCACAGGTTACACCCGCTCTGCCGAGGTCATGAAACCAAGCACGCCTACATCTACACTGAAGAGTCAAAGGTACTGGTACACCTCCACAATATCATGTAGGGTCCCCGTTTGCACACAGATGTGTCATGCAGGGATGGACTCTACTAAATCTGAATTGACACCAAGCATCGTTCTGATCTGTTGTTAAATCCTTGTGAGTACGAAAGGATGGAGATAACTGCTGAACATTCCGTTGAAAGGCATCCCAGATACGAGGGTTGGAAGTTAATAGTGTAAACTATTTATTCACAACCGATACAAAACCGTTGTATGTGTCCACCTGTTACTGTCCTTCAGTGCAGTCACCAGTATTGAGTAATACCAGTTGCCAGCGATGTCGAAGGCGTAGTATATCATTAGCAGATTGTTCTGTAGATGGTGCGAATGCAGTGATCTACTGCCTGAATAATCTCTGCAACAGTTCGGAAGCGAATGCCACGAAGTGGTTCCTTCATCTTCGCAATCAAAACAAAGTCACGAGGACTTACGTCCGGGGAGTATGGTGGATGGAACAGTAGTTCCCAGTCAAATCGACCGAACAGAGCAGCCACAGCTTGCGCTGTATGCGCCGGTGGTGTTGCCGCTTCTTTCGCAAAGCAGGTCGCTAGTGCTGCTCCAAAAACGAACAGGAGGAACGTAATGCGTAATGCGTTAGGATAATATCATGAAAGTCCTACACGAGAATCACCATAACTTTCACCATACTGGAGCTCTGACGCACTTTCGACTTTCTTGGCAACCCATAATGACGCTGTTCGTTGGATTGGCGTTTCAGTTTCGGCTCGTACGATGTAGTCCATGTCTCATCCAGAAGGTATCTCCGTCGCGCTCATTGCACTCCAAGTGCGTCTGATCAGCGTTGTAACTCATCCACTTCTGCTTTTCCGTCGATTCATGCGGAAGACATCGTGATGCAATTTTTCGCATGCCCAGGCGTTCCTTCAGGACGCGAAGCACAGTCGTATGGGCTAATCCCGTTTCGTGGACGAGCTCAAGAATCGTCTGGCATCGATCCCACAAATGCAGCAACAGTATGAACTTCTTCTTCAGAGACGCTAGTACTACTTACTCGATGCATGTCTGCCACAATTTGCTGACCTTCGTTGAGGCTTCTACCCAACATGCCACTGTTCGGTACGGCAATCGATTCCCCTCACGCCTCTTGAAGACCTTGATGACGCAGTCGTGCTGTACGACTTCTGGCACATTCAATCTTGATCAAACACCGTTGCCGGCCACAGTGGCCGAGCGGTCTGCGGCATGCCAGTCACGGTCTGCACGGCCGCTGTGGTCAGGGGTTCGAATGCCCCTCGGGCATGTATGTTTGTGCCGTCGTTAGTATAAGCTAGTTCATAAGTAGTTTGTAAGTTTAGGGACTGATGACACCGTAATTAATTCTCATAAGCTCTACAAACATTTGAACATTTTGATACCTGGTCTGTCTAGCAGCTGCTCCATCGCTTACCACTATCCACTGCCAATGCTTCACCTTTCAATTAGGCATTTATTTACTACCATTTGGAACTCGTGGATGAATGGGTTTCACAGGGTCGTTGCTTTTGGAAACCATCTTGGTTTCCAAAAAGGATGTTTTCTGTCTTCAGAAATGTTATAATACTCTAACATAAAACGTGTTCCAAAATTCTACAGCTGTCCGACGTCAAAGATATAGGTGTAAAGATTCGCTCATCTAATCAACGACCCTTCTTGAAAACGGAAATGACCTGCGCTTTTTACCAATGCTTAGGAGCGCTTCTTTCCTTCGACCCGCCCGCGGTGGCCGAGGGGACTGAGGCGCGCAAGTCAAGGTCTGCACGGCCACTGCGGTCGGAGGTTCGAATTCCCTCTTGGGCATGGATATTTGACCCCGTAGTTAAGTCCCATAAGCTATACAAACATTTGAACTTTCGTTCGACAACCTGCTGCTAAAAGGAGCGTAAGTTCCTTCTAGCCATTTATGTTGCCCATTACCAGGATTACGACTTTTTAGGTGCGCACCTTTCACGCTACTTTTCCCTTTTGGGGACTTTTATCCGTTTTCCCCCACAAGCCGTTTCACCAGTTGCCACATTTTTCGACTGGTACCAAATCTGGTGGTGTGGCATGTCACGATAAAAGCCTGATATCGTATAACACTAAGAAGGCACTCCTGGCTCAAGGTAAAGTGGCAACTGGCCACCTCCGCCATCATCCCGTCCGGCTACAACCTCTCCTAAATGATCCCACTGAACAACTCATCCTCCGCCTGTTACTCCCTTCCTTCGCCGTTACTCTAACCACCGTATGTGTCAATAGCACTGCTCCTCTCCCTTATGACTTCCTCTCCCACATAGATCGATCCTTCCCAACCTATTTGTTTGCCGCCGACCTAAACCTTTCTTCCCATCCTCCTGCTGAACTCCAGCACTGCCGTTAGTTCGTCACCACCTGGCGCCAGAGTGACATCCTCCCCCTCCCCAACCCCTTCCCCTCCCCCTCCCCCATCCCATCCGCCCCTAAAGCAACACCACCCTCGACGCCGTCCTGGCACCTCCCAACCTCTTTGGGCGCCTAACAGAGGAAGTCCTTGACCTCATGACCTCATAGGCAGTGAGCACACCCCAGTCCTACTCACCATAGACTACCACCCTCGCCCTGCCCATGCTCCCTATCCTGTCCCTCCTCCCAAACTAATCCACGACTACTCCTGTGCAGACTGGGATGCCTAACGGCGATCCATTGACACCTCGGTCGCTAACCACCCGCTCCCCCTCCTCACTCCCGTTGAAAAGTCAGGCCTCCTCCTCCCTCCACCAGACAATAGCTGACACGGTACAAGCCCATATCCCGACCAAACCTATCCCTCCCTCCCTCCACAGGCCGTCCTCTACCATTCCTTCCTATGGACCCTTGACCGGGACACACTCACACCGGTAAGTCCAACGTCACGACAGAAACCTCTTGTCCTTGAAAAACCGGCGGGAGTAGAGAGAGAGACATGCACCCATCTTAATGCAGTGCTCCCTATCAACTCCTCCAAATACTGTGAAGCCTTCTACCACCTAACTGGCAGTCACTTCACATCCCACTACCCGCTCCTTCACTAAGACCATTCTTTTCCTGACAATGACAGTAAGGTTGAACACTTTGCCTCCTATCTCTCCAATATCATTTTCATCCCTGATAATTCCCAGTTTGATTACTCCATGTTCCTCGATGTCCACGAGCACACCAACATCTCTGCTTCCCCCTGGCTCCTGGCTTCTAGTACTTGGCGCACACACCGCCTCAGAACTCAATACGCTAATCATCGCCCTCGGCGTCCAAAGACTATATGCACCAAATGAAACACACTCCCGGTCACGATCGTTTAACATACAAACACCTTTGGGCCTGTCCCCTCTCCTTCTACGCCACCGCCACGTCCCTCTGCATTGTAAACCTCTGCACTGGCTTTTACCATGACCTGTGGAAAACCTTCCGTATTTTCATGTCCCCCAGCCAGACAAACCCCCGTCCCAGACCTCTTTCTATCGTCCCATCAGTCTCACCTCCATGTTCAGCAAGGTCCAGGAAAACATCCTCTCGCGCAGAATCCATCAGCACCTTCACCAGCACCAACTCCTTCCGCTCTCCCAATGTCGCTTCCGATCCTCCTTCTCTGCCAACGATCAGCTACTGTGCCTCACCCATCTCCTCTCCGTCCAGCTTTACTCCCGTTGCTCCACGATTTTTGCCTCCCTCGATATCGAGAAAGCCTACGGTTGTGAATGGCATTCTGGTCTTCTTTTCAAGCTGCAGACCTATGTGCTTTCTATGTCTGTCTCATTGCTTCCCTCCTCACACATCGTCCTTCCTATGTCACTGTCTTAACTCCAATACTCATTTGTCTTACGCCTCCACTGGGGTGCCACAAGGCTCTGTCTTCTCCCCCCCCCCCCCTCTGCCTCATCTATTCTGCAGACATGCCCCAACAGCAGCCTCCTGTCCACGTTCTGCAATATGTTGACGACACTGCCTTCCTAGCTCTCGTCCCCTCCCTTGCCTACTCCCAGCACTTGCTCCAGTCCCACCTCACCAAGTTCGCTGCTTGGTGTAACCAGTGGCTCATTTCCGTGAATTCTGATATATCCCTGATAATTATCATAGGTCGCACCACCCCCTCCTTCTGCTTCCATGACTTTTACCTTACCCTCCATGATCGCCCTATCCATCACACCCCCAGGTTCAAATACCTTGGCCTCACCCTTGATTGATCCCTCCTCTAGACCCCTCGACATGGTCCGCCAAAAAGCCCTCTCCTAACTCAACCTTCTAAAGTTCCTGTTTGGCCAGATGTGAGGACTCAACCCCTCCACCATCCTCCATACCTATCATTCCATCATGCGCCCTGTCCTATTCAGTTTCCACCTCACCTGCATTTCCGCCTCTCCCGGCTTCTATAAATCGTTCCAGGTCCTCGAACACCCCGCCCTCCACCTCGCCTGCCTCATCCACCTCCCTTCCCCCACGCAAGTGTTCTATGACCTAATTTCTTTCCCTCACTTCCTACAATTCCTGGAACACATCCCATAAAATAGATTCCCGCAACTCCCCGGTTCATCCCATCCTCACCAATCCTAGGCTACGCCAAGCCTGCACCACTATATCCCACCCTCCACTTGCACATCCTCTCCCAGGGTCACTTCCACCACCTTCCCCTATCGGTTGACGCCCTCCATTCTGGTTTCTCGTCATCCTACCAACCCTAATCCTTCCCCCTCACCCCCTGATAGATCCAACACCCCCTCTCCCCCACCCTCTCCCTTTTCCATCACCCACTTGGTCTAACCCTCCCTCTCATCCTTGGAGTTCTTATGCACCACCTTCCTCTTCTCTTCCCCTCCCCCGTGCTCCATCCCCCCTTCCTACCTACCTCTCCCCGGTGACCTCCAGATGAACTATTTTATTTAGTGTCTCCTTTTTATTCGTCACTGTCAGTGCTCGTGTCCATCAAAGTAATTTTATGCCACCGTGGTCAACTTTTAAAAACTGCATGTATTTTATCACCTATGTATATGTTTTAACTTTCTTATTTTTCAACATGTCTATTTTAAAATTCTCCGTTTTACTCTCCATTGTATTTTTAAAAATCGGCATATCAGTTGTACACTTTCTGTACGCCTATCAGGCAGACTACACGCCCAGAAGGGATGCTTTTTTTCTGCTTGTTGCTGCAATTTGTTGTGCTACAAGTGTTTCTGGTTCCAAAACCAAAACGAATATAAACTGCGAATAACACGAGTTACAGTACACGAGATACCGCCAACTCAGTGGTCTGCCCCGTTATCGCGGCGAGTAACACAAATTCGCTGTCGTGACTGTTGTGTCGGACTGTGGCATGTCTCTAACGTGCAGCATTACCAGGTACCCTCCACATACGTTGCTGATGGTCTCTCGGTATCAGAGGTGAACACCATTTATCTGTGGAGAGAGCTCCGCGCCGATTTCCACAGTCAATTCTTTGGTGATTTTGGGCTCACCTGTACCTTGAAGCATGGTGTCGGGGTTTAAGGGCAAGCTCTGTCATTGGCCGTCTTGAGAGTTAGTTTTGTTCAGTCTGGTTTGACACTTGCCTCCTCATGGCCCTCACAAATTTCAGTGTTTCTCACGATGACCGTCTGATACTTAAACCGCCGGGTAGATTTAAACCAGGAGCGGTTGCTTCCCCGTACTGAAAGCGGGAGTTTTAACGTGCTCGGCTGCCCGGAAGTTTATAGGCTGCATATAGCAGATGTGTTGTTGTGGCCTTCAGTCCGGAGGCTGGTTTATACTGCTCTCCACCTGCCTCCACCTGAGCAAGGCTCTTCGTCTCCTCACTAGAACGGCAACCCAGTCCATTTGAATCTGTGTACTACATTCGTCTCTTAGTATCCCTCTGTGATTTTCCCCCCACACTTCCCTCCAATCCTAAATTTATGTTCCTTGATGTCTAAGAATGTGTCCTAACAATCGATCCCTTCTTTTACTCAAGCCATGCCAAAAACTCCTTTTCTCCCCAATTCTCTTCAGTACCTCTTCACCAGTTACACGATTTACCCTCTGCCAGGCACTTAAATATAATTTACAGAGTATCTCATGTAAATGTAGATACCCACATAATCTTCAGCATTCTTCGGTAGCACCAAAATTCAAAAGCTTCCATCCTCTTCCTGTCTGAACTATTTATCGTCCACGTTTCACTTCCGTACAAAGCAATACTCGACACAAATGCCTTCAGAAAAGACTTCCTTACCCTTAAATTAATATTCGATGTTAGCAAATTTCTCTTTCTCCGTTTTAACCCTATAAAATTAGTATGGAGTGACGTGAAGAATTACTTAAAGGAACAATAAGTGTTACAATAACAAGTGGAAAAGCTGTTGCATGAAGCTGTTGCCAATGTGGATGCTCCATCTTGGAAAAGGGTCGAGCACGTTGAAAAAGTGATTCGGGCAGCGCAAACAATGGAAGGGATCATGAACAGTTGATGATTAATATTACAAGTACGCAAATTTCTCTTTTTCAAAAACGCTTTTCTTCCCATTGCCATTCTGCATTGTATATCCTCTGTACTGCGATCATCATATGTTATTTTACTGCCCAAGTAATAGAACTCATGTACGACATATATTGTTTCGTTACCTAATTAATTCCTTCAGAATCGCCTGATGTTCTTAGACTGCATTCCATTACCCTTCTTTTCTCTTGTTAATGTTTCAATGTTCATCTCATAAACTACACAACTGGCCAATAAAATTGCGACACCAAGAAGAAATGCAGATTATAAACGGGTATTCATTGGACAAATATATTATACTACAACTGACATGTGATTATATTTTCACGCAATTTGGGTGTATAGATCCTGACAAATCAGTACCCAGAACAACCACCTCTGGCCGTAATAACGGCAATGATACGCCTGGGCATTAACATAGCTTGGATGGCGTGTAGAGGTACAGATGCCCATGAAGCTTTAACACCATACCACAGTTCATCAAGAGTAGTGACTGGCGCTGCGGACCGCGCGATTGCTCGCCGTGGAGGTTCGAGTCCTCCCTGGGGGTTGGGTGTGTGTGTGTGTGTGTTGTCCTTAGGTTAGTTTACCTAGGTTTAAGTAGTTTATAAGCTACGGACTGATGACCACGCAGTTTGGTCCGATAGATTAACAAGCATTTGAACATTTTTGAGTTGACCTCGTCTATTGCCTGACAGAGACCGCCGACAGTTGAATAGAATCGTACAGCGTCATAGGCAGGCATCTATCCACAACATCACGCAGGAATTCCACATTGCATCAGGATCCACTCCAAGTACTGTGACAGGCGGTAGGTGCGAAAACCTTGTTTTCATGGTCGAGCGCCCATAAGCCACACATCACGCAGGTCAATGCCAAGCGACGCCTTGCTTGGTGTAAGGTGCGTAAACATTGGACGATTGAACATTGGAAAAACTTTGTGTGGAATGATGAATCACGGTACACATTATGACGATCCGATCCACCGGCGGCCAGTGCACACGTGACCAGCAGCAGCTCTACATTGTACGGTAACCGGCTTCTTAATAGAAGCGACTTATTTTCATTTCGTGCGTGCTTTCTTTTGCAGCTCTTTATACTTTAGTGTGCTCGCGTGTTTATTTATTAAGAATCGCGTTTAGTTGTCAGTTCAGTTGTTGATTTTTTGATTTATTAGCTCGCGTATATATTTTTCAGATTCGCCGTAAATAAACAGTTCAGCGTTAGGTTTATATTTTTCAAAGCTCACTGTTTATCAAACTTCTGTGTCCTCAGACGTACTTACTTGGAAGAAACAAAGGTTTTTAGAATGGCTAGGAACTGTGACTGCTGCGAACGGATGGAGGCAGAGTTGGTGCCTCTTCGCTCGCAGCTTCAGGCGGCGTTGGCTTCGGTGGCAACGCTTGAGACTGCGGTGGGTGGGCGCCGCTGTTGTGGGCCGCTCGCGAGGGAGCTGCAGACGCCCTGTGCGTCTGTTGTGCGCTCCGATCGGCCTGCGGCTGTGGCCAGCCCGCTCACTGCCCGCGAGGAGGTAGCCCCCCCCAATCCGTGGTGGATTGGGAGGTCTCGTCAGCGCGTGTCAGGCGGCGTAAGACTTCCCGGGGGACCGAAGTGGTGGCCTCCCCGGTTAGTCTTACCAACAGATTCGAGGCACTGTCTGTGGCAGGGGATGTTCCTGACGCCGATGGTGTCGCTTGTCCTGTACTCGCCCCTTTGCCTTCAAGATCCGGGCACTCACAGAGGGTGGGTTTGTTGGTAGTTGTATTTGTATTTGTATTTGTAAATCTATCGACCAAACTGCGTGGTCATCAGACCGTAGCTTACAAACTACTTAAACCTAGGTAAATTAACCTAAGGACAAACACACACACCCATGCCCCAGGGAGGACTCGAACCTCCACGGCGAGCAACCGCGCGCTCCGCAGCGAGGTGCTTTAGACCGCTCGGCTACTCCACCGCGGCTGTTGGTAGTTGGGAGGCGTAATGGAGCCCCTTAGGAAAATGGCTACTAGGCAGGGGAAGAATTCCATGTGCACTCCGTGTGCATACCGGGGGGAGTCATTCCAGATGTGAAACGGGTCCTTCCGGATGCCATGAAGAGCACAGGGTGCAGCCAGCTGCAGGTGGTGGCTCATGTCGGGACCAATGATGTGTGTCGCTTTGGATCGGAAGAGATCCTCTCTGGTTTTGAGCGGCTATCAGAAGTGGTAAAGACTGCCAGTCTTGCTTTACAAGATGAAAGCGGAGCTCACCATCTGCAGCATTGTCGACAGGACTGACTGTGGACCTTTGGTTCAGAGCCGAGTGGAGGGTCTGAATCAGAGGCTCAGACGGTTCTGCGACCGTGTGGGCTGCAGATTCCACGACTTACGCCAAAGGTTTCCGCTAAATAGGTCAGGAGTCCACTATACTCAGGAAGCGGCTACAAGGGTAGCGGGAGCTGTGTGGCGTGGACTGTGCGGTTTTTTAGGTTACAAGCCTCGTGAATACACAAAATGGGTATCAGTCTCAAAGGGGGCAGTCAGACACAGGAAGAAAGCAGATCTAGAAACCATTGGTATAACAGTTGTAAATTTTCGTAGCTGTATTGGGAACGTTACAGAGCTCCAAGCGCTGATAGAAAGTACTGAGGCACAAATCGTTATACGTTCTGAAAGCTGGCTGACGCCTGAGATAAATTCGGCCGAAATTTTTTCAAAGGGCCAAATGGTCTTCAGAAAGGATAGAATAAATAAAAAAGGGGGGTGGCGTGATATTGCTGTTACAAATGGTTTATCCTACAGCGAAATTGAGGCTGATACTTCCTGTGAGTTGGTCTGGGTAGAGGTTATACCTGACAACCGGAATAAATTAATAATTGGATCCGGAGATAGTAAAGAGCATCAAAACAAATACAGGGAATAGCGAACATCGAGTTGTAGTAGCGAGACTAAATGTCGAAATTCTCAAATACACCAAAAATAAACGAAAAATAAATCTATTCAATAAAGCAGATAAAAATTCGCTTCACGCTTTCCTGAGTAATAATCTCCAGTCTTTCAAAACTAAAAATGCGAGTGTAGATCAGTTGTGGCTTACTTTCTAAGACATAATATCAGTAGCAATCGATAGATTTATACCAAATAAATTAATAAAGCCGGCCGCGGTGGCCGAGGAGACTGAGGCGCGTCAGTCACGGTCTGCACGGCCACTATGGTCGGGGGTTCGAATCCCCCCTCGGGCATGGATATTTGTGCCGTCCTTAGTGTTAGCTAGTTCATAAGTACTTTGTAAGTTTAGGGACTGATGACCCCGTAGTTAAGTCCCATAAGCAAAAAAAAAAAAGAAAAAGAAAAAAATGAATAAAAGAGGGGGCTGACCCCTCGTGGTACACAAAACAGGTCATATCACTGTTGCAGAAACAAAGAAAAACGCATGCAAAATTTAAAAAGACACAGAATCCACAAGACTGGCAATCTTTTACTGAAACTCGCAACCTAGCGCGGACTTCAATGCGAGAAGCCTATAGTAGCTACCACAACGAAATCCTGTCTCGTAATCTTGCAGAAAATCCAAAGAAATTCTGGTCATATGTGAAGTACACTAGCGGCAAAACACAAACAATACCTTCACTACGCGATAGCAATGGTATTACTACCAACGACAGTACTGCTAAGGCACAATTACTAAACACAGCTTTCCGAAATTCGTTCACCAAAGAAGACGAAGTGAACACTCCAGTATTCAATCCAAGAACAGCTGCCAGCATGCGAAACTTAGAAGCATATGTTCCTGGAGTAGTAAAACAACTTAAGTCACTAAACAAAAACAAATCTTCCGGGCCAGATTGTATACCAACTAGATTCCTCTCAGAGTATGCTGATGCAATAGCTCCGTACTTAGCTATAATTTACAACCGATCACTCAACGAAAGATCAGTACCCAAAGACTGGAAAGTTGCCCAAGTTACTCCAATATTCAAGAAAGGCAATAGGAGCGATCCCCAAAATTACAGGCCAATCTCATTGACGTCGATTTGCAGTAGGATTTTGGAACTTATACTTTGTTCGAATATTATGAACTACCTCGAAGAGAACGACCTATTAACTAATAGTCAACACGGATTCAGAAAGTATCGCTCTTGCGAAACACAGCTTGCCCTTTATTCACATGAAGTGTTAAGTGCCATCGACAAGGGATCTCAAATCGATTCCATATTTCTGGATTTCCGGGAGGCTTTTGATACTGTACCCCACAAGCGGCTTCTTATGAAATTGCCTGATTATGGAATATCTCCCCAATTGTGCGATTGGATTCACGATTTCCTATCAGAAAGGACACAGTTCGTTGTAATTGACGGTAAGTCATCGAGTAAAACATAAGTGATATATGGCGTTCCACAGGGAAGCGTTATAGGCCACCTACTCTTCCTCGTGTTTATAAACGATTTAGGAGACAATCTGAATAGCTCCCTTAGACGGTTCGCGGATGAAGCTGTCGTTTATCGGTTAGTGAAGTCAGCAGAGGATCAAAAGCAACTGCAAAATTTCTCCTTGGTGCGAAAATTGGCAATTCACACTAAATAAAGAAAAGTGTGAAGTAATACACATGAGCACTAAAAGAAATCCGCTGAACTTCAATTACGCGATAAATCAGTCAAACCTTAAGGTCGTAAATTCTACCAAATACCTAGGAGTTACAATTACGAACAACTTTGACTGGGGAGAACACATAGAAAATATTGTGGGGAAGGCGAATCAAAGGTTATGTTTCATTGGCAGAACGCTTCGAAGATGCACCAGCTCCACCAAAGAGACTGCCTACATCACACTTGTGCGTCCTCTCCTGGAGTACTGTTGCCCCTTGTGGGACCCTCACCAGGTGGGACTGACGGAAGATATTGAGAAGATTCAGAGAAGGGCAGCTCGTTTTGTTTTATCACGTTACGGGGGGGGGGGGGAGCGTCACGGAAATGTTGCACGAATTGGGGTGGAAATCATTAAAAGAAAGACGTTATTCATTGCGGCGTGATCTGTTTGCGAAGTTTCAATCACCGACTTTTACTTCTGAATGTGAAAATAATGCTAGTACCCACCTACTTAGGGAGACATGACCATCCCAATAAAATAAGAGAAATCAGATCGAAAACGCAACGATTTAGGTGTTCTTTCCTCCCGCGCGCTATTAGAGAATGGAACGGTAGAGAAAAGTTATGAAAGTGGTTAATGAACCTTCTGCCAGGCACTTAAATGTGATTTGCAGAGTATCTATGTAGATGTAGATGTCAGGGTGTGGGTATGGTGAAGGAGAGTGAGAGACATCTGCCAAATGTTCAAATGTTTGTAAAGCTTATGAGACTTAACTACGGGGTCATCAGTCCCTAAACTTACAAACTACTTATGAACTACTTACGAACTAGGACGGCACAAATATCCATGCCCGAGGGGGCATTCGAACCCCCGACCGTAGTGGCCGTGCTGACCGTGACTGGAGCGCCTCAGTCACCTCGGCCACCGCGGCCGGCAAAGACACCTGCCAGCGTGTGTAGTGCCAACAGTAAAATTCGGAAGCGGTGGTATTACGGTGTGATCGTGTTTTTCATGGAGGGAACTACCACAGCACAGGCCTAAATTGATGTTTTAAGCACTTCTTGCTTCCCACTGTTGATGAAAAATTCGGGGATGGCAGTTGCATGTTTCAACACGATCTAGTGTCTATTCATAATGAACGGCATGCGGCGGAGTGGTTACAAGACAGTAAAATCCCTATAATGATGGACTGGCGTGCACAGAGTCCTCACATGAATTCTATAGAACACCTTTGGGATGTTTTGGGAGGCCAACTTTGTGCCAGGACGCACCGACGGACATCGATACCTCTCCTCAGTGCAGCACTAAGAATGCACGGCCTTTCCCCAAGAAACCTTCCAGCACATGAATGAAAGTACGCTTGCTAGAGCTGAATCTGTCATCAAGGCTAAGGGTGGGCGAACACCATATTTAATTCTATCATTAGCGATGGAGGGCGCCACGAACTTGTCATTTTGAGCTAGATGTCCGGATAACTTTTATCACACAGTGTATTTATCTTCCCTGTTATGAGGTTCGCAAAATTAAAAAAATTATCATACTGTATACATAATGTTAGCTTCACGTTAGAGAGGAGAGTAGGGCAAAAGCCTCACCGTACGTCCATTGACATTAGTCTTAAATGTTTGTTTCAGAAAATGTGTAAAACATGAACTTTTCAAACTATGGAAATTACAGGAAGGATTCAACAATATTTTCGTGAAAGGTAGGTTGCTTAGGACCTACTCACGACAGAGACTTCCGATGAGTCGCGGAAAGGCATAAATAACAGCTCACAGCGGCCGGAGACGGCGGTCATGTCTGTGTGAGTTTGTGTACGTGTGTGTTTTTCTTTCTGACCGACGAAAGCCTTAACTGCCGAAAGCTATCAAGTTGTTTCCTGATATATGAGCCTTTCCGCGACTCATCGCACGTCTCTGTAGTGAGTAAGCAGTCTAATCTACACGAAATAAACATTAACCTTTGTAAGTTTCTCTTTAACCAGTAGCGGCTAGTCCTACGTGTTCACTAGTTCAGTGAACCCCCCGGAAAAAAGCGAATAAATAAATTACAAAAGAAGTGTTTTAAACCATTATTCTACGTTTCGTTCTTCTGCCAGATCATTTTATTTGCACATTCAAAGTATTTTTATCGCGTGAGAAACGTTTTAAGTCGCGAAGACGGCTCGTATACGAGTCGTAGCGCGGCCAGTTAATATAGGCGGCAGTAGCCACAGCGTTACAAAGCGCATGCGCGGTCGAGGTTCTAATTCTCTTCTGAACACAATGGAGGCAGCATATGGGAGCTCCCGCGGCAGGAAGGAGCGAGTGGAAACGCCGCTTTCAACATTGACGTTGGAGCTGGCAGACACACCAGCTCCTGGCTACTCGAGCTCTGGCGGTTACGCACGAAAAGTCCCCAAGCAAAGCGAATGGAGCTACTGCGCACCTCGCCTTGCGCATGGGCAATCATCCACAAAGGCAACATGCGCCCTTCATATTTGTTTTTTGCGCATTGAAGAGTTGTCTTATAACACGTCATATTTGGTAAAATAACTTATAACTATCAATGAAAGAAGCATCAACTGTAAAAGCCTTCAGAAGATCTGATATGAATAATAATACTGTCAATACTCTCCACCTAACAACAATAGCCGTGTGGTTAGTGCCATCGCATTGTGGTGTTAAAGGTAGTGGGCTCGAACCTGACAGCAAGCATTTTTTAAGCCCAATCTTCTTTTTAACAGATACTGCCACATATACTTGGACCTTTTGTGAATGTGGCACGATTTTGAGGGTAAATGACATTTATACAAACATTTAACTATTTGAAAAGAGGTGAGGGAGAGCAGCCTTTGCGCATGCCTAAGGTTAGGAGGGGGATGCTGCTTACAGTGTCACGTTACCCGAAGGTAACTTGTCTCTTCATCGTAACAGATTCATTTTGTTACAGTCATTCAACAGTGTAATCAGTTACTGTGTCTTAGTGTTCATGTGCATATTCTAATTTTCTTGATGTTTATTATCAAAGAAAAATGAACAACGTTCAGTATCTTATCGAAACAAATTTCTCAGCTTTAAACGCGGGAGAAGAGGGGGGTGAGGGCCCTGAAACATCGACGTTCCGAGCGTGGGAGGAGGGAGAGGGTGTAACACTATAAGCCATTGTTTATTATTGCTTTATGCAACTGTTACTAAATTATTTATTTTAATGATTTGATATATATCGATTGTCAATTGTGTTGTAATTACTGATGTCTGTATTTATAATCCTTGACTTAGTAGAAGTAAGTGTTCCGATAGAAACTGTAAAACTTAATTATTTTTCTGTGACATTGTTCATTTTCTGTTTAAAAATACTGCAGTTGTTATTGTATAAATTGTTCTGTATAAAATATTAAATAATGTGTGCTGGTTCATGTTAAGGCAAATTTAGTAATTGTAGTTAAAAGATGGAACGGAAAGGTGGCCAGTGCGAGGTAAAAGGTGGTTGGATGGCGGGAGACGCTTCTGGAATGGTGGTAACAGGCAATTTTGGCAGAGTCGTAGTTCAGTGGTAGCTGTGAGCAGTCGAGTATGAAGTATAGAAGCAGCCAACTACCAAGTTAAGTGGAAATACTGGCTTTTGTGGCAAACGTGTTGGAGACTAAGAAGAAGCTGTGGAATTGGAGGCTAAATTAATTTGCAGCAAGTTTCCAATAGCCTCGGGTGCAAGTACATAGTCTCCGACGTATTATGGTTTTGTTATGTTGGCTTGTTGTGGAATACTAACTTCGCTACGAAGAGGAAATGAGCTCACAGCCACACCAACTACTGAAATGTTTCTGGAAGCATATTGTGGCCACTAAATCACTTAATCAGCCACCTACAGTGCTGAAAGTTATGTATCTTTAGTTTTGTATTCATGCATGAACCAGCAGTTTGTTTAAAGTTGTACAATAGATTGATCCATCAAAAAACATTGTACCAAACCGTGGTTTTCCCAAGTCATACTACCAAGTACGTTCCTTTCCTGGTGATGCAAGTTCCAGGGTTCCTGAGAATACACATTGTTATTTGAAAGAACTTTTAATTCAGAGTGTATATGTGTTAAGCAGAACAGTACTAGTTTAAATATCATCAGTACAGTAACCAAGTACCAATTATTTGAATAGTGTCCAGATAAACAAAATTAACTGAAAGTTTAATATTAATTATTTTGTTGAAAGTTACATTTTCTAAAGTTTCAGTCAGCAAACAAATCGATTTGTATTATCAAAAGTGTAGCTAGCATCAGGTCTTTCATGAGATTTCAATAGTTTTATTTGTCTATAAAATTCAGAATCAAACTAGCTGTCAAATATTTTTTTAGAAATACCAAACCATTGAAAAGTACTATTCTCTGCAAGGTAAGGTAAAGTAATGAAAGTGCAGTTATTTTCAATATTATTCTTGTACCATTGCTTAAAACAATCATAAGGCTACTAAACATTCAAAATATCTGATTTTCTATTGGAGCTAGTTAGTCAGTTTCTTTTTGTGATAGATTTGAACATACTGTATTCAGAAGTGATGAATACTGCAGCCCATTAGCGTGTTTATTATTATTATTATTATTTATTAACCAGTCACATTCATATAGGCCTATCTTTGTAATGGTTCCAAATTTAAACAGATTACTGACTACACCTCAGTGTCATAAAAATATTAGTAACTGTTCAAGTTTTACTGCCATAAATGTTTCCTTTCTTTTTGCCTTGAAGTTTTTGGAAAGCTATGACAACTAATGTAGGCCTAAATTCAACTGATCTGAAGTTCCATTTGTGGTTACATTTTATTTATTTCCCTAAACCAGGGTGACGACCGTTTTTGTTAAACGTTTCATTTCATTTAATTTGCAGTTTATACTGAATCTGACAGCATTATTTGAAGGATATTCCCTCTCGAAACGAAAAATCTTTAGAGACGAAGTTGAAAAAACGATTGCTTGTCCGTTAGACACACAACACAGTTAAAACTAAAATCCTGACACAGGTGTATTTACGTAACAGTGGTGTTTCGCAGTGCATAACGTGCGCATAACTTCGTCAAAGGTGAAGGGCATGAAAGGGATGCAGTGGTTGGGAAGGGAGTAAGACACGGTTGTAACCTTTCTCCAATGTTACTTAATTTGTACATTGAGCAAGCTATAAAGGAAAGAGAAATTTGGAGAAGGAATTAAAGTTTAAGGTGAAGAATTAAAAACATTGCGTTTTGCTGATGATTGTAATTCTGTCAAGAGACAGCAAAGAACCTGGAAGAGCAGTTCAATGGACTGGACAGTGTGTTGAAGAGAGCGTATAACATGAACATTAACAAGAACAGAACAAAGATAATGGAATGCAGTCTTAGAAAATCAGGCGATTAGATTAGGTAACGAAACAATGAAGGTGGTAGATGAGTTTTGTTACTTGGGTAGTAAAATGACATATGATGGTCGCAGTACAGAGTATATAAGATGCAGAATGACAATGGGTAGAAAAGCGTTCTTGGAAAAGAGAAATTTGTTAACATCGAATATCGATTTAAGCCTAAGGAAGTCCTTTCTGAAGGCATTTGTGTGGAGTGTTGCCTTGTATGGGAGTGAAACATGGACGATACACAGTGCGGACAGGAAGAGGATACAGGCTTTTTAAATGTGGTGCTACAGCAGAATGCTGAGGATTAGGTGGGTGGATCGCGTAACTAATGAGGAGGTACTGAACAGAACTTGGGAGAAAAGGAATTTCTGGCATTCCTTGACTAAAAGAAGAGATCGATTGGTATGACACATTCTTAGACACCAAGGAATTGTGAATTTAGTGTTGGAGGGAAGTGTGGGGGGTAAAAACCGCAGAGGAAGACCAAGAAATGGATACAGTAAGGAGATTCAGACAGATGTATTTTGGCGTTCTTATGTGGAGATGAAGAGGCTTGCTCAGGATAGGATATTGTGGAGAGCTGCATCAAACCAGTCTCCGGACTAAAGACTACAGCAACAACAACTTCGTGTTGTGTAAGTGTGAGTGTACAGTAGCAATACCACTGGGGTGTTACAAGGGGTGCACTATCAAGTTGCGGTCTCGATTTGGAAAATATCGTAGATCCAGCATAGAAGGGAGAGAACCCCCAGTCATCTGAAGCACCAGACGCCACTGTCCTTAACACATCGGAACTAGGAAAATGGGTAAGAGAAAGCTGCTCTTTGCCTCCTACCATTTCTAGTCTATACTTGGAATATATGACTGAACACTGTTTACTATACTCCATTCACCGAAACGAGAGACGTACTGTAAACACACTGAGGCGCGTTACCAGGAGTGGACAAAGTAGGGTCGCTCGCTCAGTTTCGCTGCATCTGTTTCAGGTGTAAGGTCATTGTGTGTTTCGTTATATGGCAGTGCTATTAGAAGCCAAATATTTAAATTTCATTTCTTTTAATACATTATAAAATATTATTTTCTCCGTAAATTTTCCAAATTTGCATCTTCGCTTACGACAACAAGCAGTTTGTCAAGTGTTGGAAATTTCCTACGAAAAACTTTTCTTCGTATCGCATTTAAGTCAAAGTCATCAAGACGTTCTGAAAGCTTTGTCGAAATTCTTTTTTCCTTGGAGGCTTCAAACAGTGCGTGTCTTTTTACTGACTGTTTTCATAACAATATCAGTCATCGACTGTTCTGGACACAACAGCTGCGTTTTATATACACTAGGAACCATGTGTTTCTCTAAAGAACTTTATTACTTCTTCTTTGAATGCTTCTTGGGTGAACTGAAATTGGAGGATGACATAATGCGGTTACTCGTATGTGATACCAATGAGAGAGAGAAAGAGACACATAGAGTATGAATGCTGACTGTTATTGTAAACACTAATTCTTACGTTACTATTGAGCAACTGGTCCTTTAAAATAAAGTTGACAGTCAACACCTATTATCACTGCTATATAACAACATACACAACGACCTGAAACGGACGCAGCGAGGAACCCTGGTTTGTCCACCCCTGGTAACGCACCTCAGTGTGTTTACATGAAGTTCAAAAATGTTTGTAGAACTTATGGGACTTAACTACGGGGTCATCAGTCCCTAAGCTTACAAACTACTTAAGAACTAGCTAAGACTAAGGACGGCACAAATATCCATGCTCGAGGGGGGATTCGAACCCCCGACCGTAGTGGCCACCCGACCGTAGTGGCCACCCGACCGTAGTGGCCGTAAGGACCGTGACTGGAGCGCCTTAGTCCCCCCCCCTCCGCCCTTTTTTTCCCTTCTCTATTGGTAGTTCTCTTCGTTGCGGATGCTGATCGTTTGTGTTCGTTCTTGTTTGGTCTGTTGTTGGCTCAGCTCTTTTCTCTTTTTTTTTTTTTTTTATTTTTTTTTTTTTTTTTTATTTTTTTTTTTTTTACAGAGGGCGTGAAGACCGTGACTGGAGCGCCTTAGTCCCCTCGGCCATCGCGGCCGGCTTACATTAAGTCTCTCGTTTCGGTGAACGGAGTATAGAGGGCAAGGGGGTAAGAATTGGAGGGATTATAAAATTTGTCTTCTCCCGCGAGGTAAGAAACTTTTGATCCACGACTGGATCGCTTTTGCCTCCTATGTGCGGCCAGTAATTGCTCTTACTCTGCAGAGGTGCCCAGATGCAGCCCTGCCGCTGCAGCCGTCGGTCTCTGGGCCGCGCCGGCAGTATTTCAGCGTCCAGAGGTCGCCGTCGATGGCCTGACTGGCAGCCAAAAAAGGATCACCGGCCTACCCGCAGCGCGCCGCTCATGATCCTCCAATAATTGGGTTTTAATTATTTCTCCCTCGCAGTAAATTAAATCAGATACGTCACGCGCCTCTTTCCGTCCCGTTTTTGCGGTAACAAACAGACGCGTAATGTCGGAACATTTATAAACAATGATAGGTGAAGCTTCCCACGTTGGCCGGTAATTACGGCCTGATGCAATCGCCGGCGGGCAGATTAATAACGGCACGGGACTGGACGGCCCGGCGTCACGCGCGCCCGCGCATGCTCACTGAGCAGGACTCCCCTAACTCACGGCGATCGCTTCATTAGCGGGGGACCGCAATGAGCACTCCCACGGAAGCCGCGAGTGGAGGCGGCAGCCGCTACACTCGGGGGGGAGCCAAGTGCAGCTGGTACCACGTGCAGTACGGAGAGAGCTCGTAATGGGGAATTTGACTGTTTTCTAGAAATCGTCTTAAGGGGAGCCTGCTATAGACGTTGACAGGGGTCTCTCAGACCGCTCTCTTATTTTCCATATATTAAACTAGTGTTTTGCTAAATATATATTTTCATGGCTTCCTGTAGTTCATTACACTTCTCAGAGGTGGCATTAGTAGAAATTTGACTTTTTAAACGATGCAGTTTGAGTAACATGACGACAAGTAAAACACAGCGCAATTTGCAGTGCATTTTTATTTTTTGTGCTACCTAACGAACAGCAAGTAATTATTTCTCTACACACCCACAGATTATCATTATAGAAATCATATTACAAATTCACAGCGTGATTAGATACAAAAATCCCATTTGAATTATAGTAAATTGTATGCGAAATCTCCTTTCCATTTACGATTCTCCTAGGAAGGTTGCCACATTTTTCTTATAAAACAAAAAGTAGAAACTAAAGATATCCTTTGAGGCGTCTGTCGCAGTCCAGGATGCTGTAAGACGATGTTGTGTTGCCGTGTTCTTACGTTGGCTGCTGGCTGCTTTTTTCGCCATCGAAAACATCTGTTCTTACCGAAGAAGTAAGCTGCTTCGTCATCATCAGGTGTCACATCTTCATCACTTTCAGGTCCCTGCTCTGAATTAGTGTCATGTTCACTAAATACCTCAAAATCAGGATCATTATCGCTGTCGTCAAAATCTTCGGAGGATTCACCGAAACGTTCTTGGTCATCCACATCTGCTTCACGTAAAATGCGTTGCATGGAACGTTCAGCTTTTACTGCCATGGAGGAACACGACGCGAAACAACAGCGGGAGAGAGGCCGCAGCCACAGCGCTGTCGCTCAACTGGCCGCGCTCAATAAACCGACTGGCCAGGCGCTACGAGGCAGAGAGAGCCTGTGCCAGTGGCACGCAAACACTATGGTCGATCCGTGAGGCCGCACAAGGCTCATAATACGGAACGAAGAGCAGCAACACTGCAACAATGCTGGCACGTGGACCTTGTCGGCCACCAGGAAGGTACACGGAAGAGTCCTTTTAGCTTGGCAGGGGTGTGTGAAATATCTCGACTCAAAAAGTCGTAGCGGTCTGAGAGACCGCAGATAGTAGTTGAGGGTTAATCTGCCCATGTTAAAATCACTAAGTTGGAGGAACATTCATGAATAATCTGCCACATATAAAAATGTGAATTTTTTTCAAAATCTAGACTGGTTTACTATTGCTGTTAATATGGGGAGATATTGGAGTATCTTTTCTAGTTTCCTTTCAGTTTTTATTTAAATCATGACCCAACTTTTGTATAATAAACTGCTTTATTTAATCAAATTAAAATGAAACTACTGGACATATTCTAACGACAGTCATCCCTTTTGGGAATGACTCAAACTGAGCCCTAATATTTTCCTAATCACGGAAAGTTTTATTATTTCACAGTCTCTATAACAAAGTCATTCCACTGTAGGTGAAGTTGATATAAAAAGAACTTATATGCTGGCTGTAGTCCATTGCATTGTGAGCTGCCTTCGGCATTCACTAAAAGATTTAATGTTTCAGGATCTTTTCGTAAATCATAAACATGTCAGTTGATATGGAAACGATTTTATTTTCATTTAAATAAAGTTTAAATCAATCACATTGTTGCACAATCAAAAATAAAAAAAATGCAGCGGCAAGCCAACAGAGCTGCTTACAGGTTTGTGAGTGCTAGAAGTCTAACAAAACATGGTTTCTCTCAATCATCTTTCTACGTAACCGCATAATAAGATTGATGACAAAGTATTTGTCAAAATACAGAAATTAAAACATTACATTTAAGCTTTAACTATTTATCTCAATGTATGTACATGTTTCATGAAATTTGTATTTAATGTGGTACACAAATTTAAAGTCATCCTTTGACTAGTGTTTACAGTGCTCAAATTATTTCCATTATTTGTGTTTTCGAAGTGCACACATATTTGTTTTGCCAATATTGTGACATGGAATTTTAATGTATTTTAGTTTGCGGTCTAATTTTTTATTAATACGGATTTGTTTTGTTAATTTCGAAGATAGTTTCTTAGTACCAAACGAATTATTAATTTTAGTGCATGAAAAATGATCAGTATTTAATTTAGGATCCAGTGATATATAAAACATGGTCTGCCCTAATTTATTTAAAAAATAGGTATATATATGTAATCATGTTGTGCAATAGTAATAACATGTAGTATTGTTGTTTTTATACAAATTAGTATCTATATAGGTTCAGCAATTTCCAAAATTAAGTGTAATGCATTTTTAGTGCTTGCAGCTATTATTTACGAAAGTATTAAAAATGGATAATTACGTAAAAGGATAGCCAAAGTTATGTTTAAATCAACGTACTATTTCTTAAAAGCGTTTTACTAATAGTGTTAATAGAATTTCGAACTGAAGGCGAAAAAGTGATATTTTACATGTCCGGTAGTGAAGTTTTATTTTAGGTGTCAGATATTTCGTGTTTATAATGTTGGCAACTGATTTTTGTAAGGAGCGTGCAACATAGCAGAAACATTACAATATGGCCAAATAGCTGTGTTACGATTTAAGTTTGATCACCATGAGTACTATATAAAAATTTTATCCCCCTAGTTTGATTAGATTTTGAGAAAATGTCTGTCAAAGTTTCTCAATACATTCCTGCACTATAGGGTGGAACATTAACAAGAGCAAAACTAGGGTAATAGAGTGCAGTCTAAGAAAATCAGGTGATGCTGAAGGAATTAGATTAGGTAACGAAGCAATAAAGGAGGTAGATGAGTTTTGTTACTTGGGCTGTAAAATAACAAATCATGGTCGCAGTGCAGAGGATATAAAATGCAGAATGGCAATGGGTAGAAAAGCGTTGTTGAAAAAGAGAAATTTGTTAACATCGAATATTTATTTAAGCCTAAGGAAGCCCTTTCTGAAGGCATTTGTATGGAGTGTTGCCTTGTATGGGAATGAAACATGGACGATAAACAGTGCGGACAGGAAGAGTATTGAGGCTTTTGAAATGTGGTGCTACAGGAGAATGCTGAAGATTAGGTGGGTGGATCGCGTAACTAATGAGGAGGTACTGAACAGAATTGGGGAGAAAAGAAATTACTGGCTTACTTTGACTAAAAGAAGGTAGGATACATTCTTAGACATTAAGGAATTGTAAATTTAGCATTGGAGGGAAAGTGTGTGGGGACCAAGAGATGGATACAGTAAGCAGATTCAGACAGATGTAGGTTGCCGTTCTTATGTGGAAATGAAGAGGCTTGCTCAGGATAGAGTATTGTGGAGAGCTGCATCAAAGCAGTCTCCGGACTGAAGACCACAACAGCAACAAGGTGGATTATCAGGGTCTTCTTCTTCGTCCTCTAAAATATACCTTTTTGGTCTCTTTTTCTGGCCTGTTTTTCCATGATATTTCATATCTCCTTTTTTTTTTTTTTTTTTTTTTTTTTTTGTCAATATTTCTTAGTGCTCTTACATTGTTCACCCCTGCTGGAAATCCTAATGCCTTCAAAACTTCTTTATACTGTTCCCTTGATTGTAGGTTGCTATTACATCATAAATGCCAAAGTTCAGTGTTTTTATGCTTAAAACACTCTTTTAGTAGTCACCGTCAAAATTAAGTCGCTCTCATTAGGATTCTGCGGTTGTTCGTGTAGACATTGCGTAACAATTGTCACTGTGCTGTCATGCAAAATTGGTTTTATTGCGTTTAACACAATTGCTGGCAAGCAAGGCATGTGATAATAGTCCTTTGTGGCATTGTATTTGCACCAGGAATCTTTTGGGCACAGGCTCTATTGAAGTGTTGAAGGCATTCATTGGAAGAGGTAGTACGAAAGAACAATGCCTACACCAGTTTTGGTATGTCAGTAGCATTACTAGTCTTTTGCATTATTTCAAGTCCATAGTACCTCTGTAGACGTTTCTGTCACGTCCTATTGACTTTCAATCACTGAGCTTACACAAGAAGTGTAACATCCCTAACGACAGACCAACACCAAAGAACACCAAAAGTAACCCAACACTGAAGTAAATAGAAACAATAAGAAAGGGGCAATGTTCGGCGCTCATAGCGCTTCATTTGTCCCATAAAGCAATGTAGCCAACCCTTGAAAACTCGCTGTATGGGTAATCCAATGAGAAATTCAACGTCGGACAGAAAATGCAAACTAGTTGGCCAAGAAGTCACGACTGGGTGTTAGATGCATTCAGCGATTCCACCCATTTCCTTTCCAGGCGTGGGAGAAAATAGTAGTAACTCCACTTCTAGGGCGAGTAGAATTATAATTCAAAGTTTTCATTAAAGAGAAATGTTCCAATTACTTTTTGATAGCAAAAAATCGTTTTATTTATTTATTTTTTATTTGATCACCTCCAGCTCCCCTTAAATGCTTAATTGCCGCGATGGAGAGGCCGAGCGCTGTAAGACGCCTTCCTACAGAGCGCGTAAGTAGTTTGTAAAAATTTGGGGGAAATTTGGAAATGACTGATGACCATAACAGTTTGGTCCAATAGGTTTACAAACATTTGAACATTTGAAATGTTTAATTATGTCATCTTATGCGTCTACATGTGTTTCTTTCCTCATGATTTTCCGTATTGTTAAAAAAATCGGAAATGAAATTCAAATAATTTGTAGCCCACGAAAACGCTCTATTTGAGTCATGGATGCTTCTGACGTCAGCTGACATTACGCTGCGCCTGCTGCCGTAAAATCACCAGTCGCGACACTCACTGCTGTGAAAGTTGATACCAACCGACAGTTGCAACGACACTAGCGTTCCTAGCGGTGGGAAAGCCGCAGAACAAGTGATGTTTGTTAATAATTATTTTTCTAAGTAATTCACGGAATAGATTGTATAATTTTTTCCGTTACAAGCATTAGTAAAATATCAAGACACATACATAATACGGAAATCAATGTAAAGACAGCCGAATTTAACTCTCTCGATGGTATAAAGAACAACTTCGTCATAAACAAATACTTACAAATACGTGGTGATTTGCAGCTTATTCCGCTGAAAGTAAGTAGAATAGAAACATACCATCAAAAACATAAAATGTACAAAAATGCAAGTCTCTCCACCATGAAAAGTCGTGAGATCTCATGGGAAACCAAGTCAGTTATTTTAGTGTTCATGGAACCACCTACTGAATTCTGCTATATTTACCATTAGAACAATATCTGAGATAAGTGATTTTTCAACACGAAAAGTAGTCTATTACGCTTACTTTAACTCACTTATGACATACGGCAGTGTTTTTTGGGGTAACTCGCCTGATGCAAAAAGGATATTTCTGGCTCAAAAACGGGCGGTTCGAGCAATATCTGGTGTAAGTTCGCGAACGTCATGTCGACCCCTTTTCAGTAGTCTGGGAATTTTGACTCTGGCGTCACAATACGTTTTTTCTTTAATGTCGTTTGTTGTTAATAATATCAGCTTATTCCTACGAGTTAGTAGCTTTCACTCGGTGAATACTAGACAGAAGTCTAATATACATTTGCATCACACCACCTTAACACTTGTGCAGAAAGGGGTACAGTATTCTGCGGCATCCATTTTCAATAAGCTGCCACAAGAACTAAAGAATCTTAGCACTAATCCACACCCTTTCAAATCAAAATTGAAGAGTTACCTCATGGCTCACTCATTTTATTCTGTCGAGGAACTCCTAGAAAAGTTAAACAGTTAAGCTAATTTATTTTTTCTTTATTGATTCTTTTCACTTTGTCTTAAGATTGTCGTGTGCAAAGGACTACTTAAAATTCTTCTACTACCATTCTTGTGTAACAATTAATGTATTGACTTGCTCCATGATCATGGAGTCTCACTCCTCAATTGGGTCATATATAACAGAAAAAACTAATAAAATAATAAATAAATAAAACCTTGTCATAATTTTTATCTAATTAGTTATCTACCAACATCTGTAGTGACTATATCAAAATTATACATCTTTATTTCTATAATAAATATTATGACTTGGCAATCACCCCTTTAATTAATGACATAAGAATACAAATTATTATCTGGGAATTGCACATCGTCATAATGGCATAACAATAATTTATATTCCATTATGCAAGCAAACGTAGTCACATAAGAATGAAAGTACACTCTTATTTGGATAAGGTTTCTTAAATATTTGTTTATGTTGCCATGGGAAAGCAAGTCGGTTATTTTAGTTAGTGTTCATAGAACCACGTATTTGTTATCTAAATAGGACTCTACTAACATTTATAGCGCCTATATTAGTTTTTTTGAGGTTTGATTCCATTTCCAGGATGGTGCTCAACGACCACACAATGATGAACACACCAGATATATTGAGCAGCATTGGCCGTTAATGGTTTATTTAAAACAACAGATCGATTTCAATCACATAGTGACCATCTTCAGTGTCCTTCAAACAAACATTCAGGGCATTCAGAATGCTTGTTTGAAGGACACTGAAGATGGTCACCATGTGATTGAAATCGATCTGTTGTTTTAAATAAAACATTAACGACCAATGCTGCTCAATAAATCTGGTGTGGCCTATATTAGTATTATATAGCTTTATTTCTATAATACATGCAATGACTTCGCAATCGCAGCATAGTATAATGACATCAGAATACATATAATGATTGGGCAATTACACATCGACAGGTAAAAATAATTTAAATTTCACTACGAAACCAAATATAATCACGCAGGAATGAAATACCTCACGTTTACATAAAGTGTTTTAAATATTACTTTACGTTGCCATGCGATTGCCAAGTCATTATATTTATTGTAGAAATAAAGACGTATAATTTTGATATACTCACTACAGATGTTGGTAGATAACTATGACAAGGTGTTGAATAGGTGGTTTCATGAACACTAACTAAACTAACCGACTTCGTTTCCCATGAGATGTCACAACTTTTCGTTGGGGAAAGAATTCGTCGCGAGACTTGCATTTTTTATGGGTATCATTTCTTTTTGTAGGTAGTTCTTTTCTGTAAAATACTTTCATTTTCTGCAAACATACGATAGTTAACATTAGGTACCTAATACGCGTTTTTGAACATCATGCACATGGCATAAAATAATGCAGACATCAAAATCGCTAGCAACTAATTTCAGTAAATAAATATCTCTTTCAATCATCAAACTACTTGTAATAACAGCGTTTCAGCTTACATGTGGACAGCACGTTGGCGCTCGCACTAACACCAATGTTGCACTAATCTTCTCGACACATTCGTCCAATATTCTTTGACAAAGAATCTATAGCGTGACTCCAAGGCCGATTCACAGACATACAACTCCATAGCCCAGCCACAGACATACATTACTAGACTGGCAAACTTGTCTCTGTGACTGAAGACTGACACCGCCATTTTTCCTTACCTCACGTCAAAAATAATCCGTAAGGTACTGCTATTATCTTCTGACACAATATGACGTTCTAAGATTTACTAGTTGGTTTGAACATGATTTGCATTTGATCTAATGCTTGCGCAATTGTTGAATTTAACACATACGTTATGAGAAGAACGTGTTACGTACGGTTAAATTTTACTTACCGTCCTGGCGGCCTCGCTTGATTATGTTGTCAGTCATGTGACGTGGCATTAGCCAATCGCATAACTACGCGAATATTTTGTAATGAAATCTTCGTTTTGGGAGGGCAATTAATTTTATTGAGTGAAGGAAAGAGCAGGAAAGCATTATTTATTTGCTTCATCTGTATGAAACACTAATTTCGAAGAATATCAACACTTTAGCGAGGGTTTTCTACCGTTTTATAGTTGTTGCCAACATATACGAGACCGCTGGGATGGTAGGTAAAATTTTATCGCTACGTACCGTTAAAGCAGACTGTAGTTATCTGAAAAACACCCAGAAGAATAAAGATACGTGTTATCCACGACAAACAGCACATTTATAACGGTCATACTATTAAAAGAAAAACCGAAGTTGATCGAAACTGCTAAGAGATTACTAAAAACACGAAAACGTACGCTATTCAATGTACCGTATGTATCAAAGCAGAACGTAGATTTCGTAAGAACTCTCAAAATAATAATGATACGTGTTATCCACGATAAATAATAATCACCATATTACTGAAAGAAAATCCGAAGTTGAATGAAACTGTTAATAGATTAATAACAGCAGTAAATCAACGTTAACTCATTACTGTATATGTCAAAGGTTACTCCAGCTGAAAAAATTACAGCCATATACAATTTCCCGTATGTCAAAACTCTAAAGACAGCGTAGTTACGTCAGTTCAACCGTATTTTTACGACTATTTTATGTAACAACACAAATGACTGTTTATAGTATAGAAATATGGTGGCAAGACTTCACTGACACCAGTGATCATGTATACGGCTTTGCCAGTACAGTAATATATGTCTATGAGACTAGCATAGATTTCTAGTTAATATATATCTGTGGAACATCGATGGTATGAACACATCCGACTATCGATACTTCCCTACTAAAGATTCAACTCGATGATCTTAGAAAAATTTAGTATTGCCTAAGATGTCAAGTCACAAATATGAACATATGTTCTGTTTTGGTAATTTCTAAGAATGCTTGCAATCGAAGTATCTCGGCCTGCAACGTTACATATCGAACATGCAACTGTAAATCGATTACACGCACATTGATGCACGGGGTAACGAGATATGAGAGTACGAACAAGTAGTTAAGTACAAAAATGTTCAAATGTTTGTTAAGCTTATGGGACTTAACTACGTGGTCATCAGTCCCGAAACTTAAAAACTACTTATAAACTAACTTATACGAAAGACAACACAAACATCCATGCCCGAGGGAGAATTCGGACCCCGATGGGGAACAGCCTTGCGCATCGGAGCATAGCACCTCAGTGCGCTCGGCCACTCCGCCGCGGCAGTTACGTACAAGTAATTCTCACGAGGGATACTCCAAATCTGTGCTGACATGAATATTTCGGTTATTTGGAAGAAGCGTTCCCAATATTTTTGTAGTAGAATTGTGACACATTCGTAGGAATTGGCTCAATGGTTTTGACGAATTTCGGTGTAAATGTCACTCCTCTGTCACTGGCGTGAATTGAAGATATCTACGTAACAACACTTTGGGAAATCGTAACATTATCGTAGAAAATTGTCGAATGTTTCTGATGAGATGCATTGTAATGTAATTTGGAATAAGCGTTAGGTATCCATGCAATATATATATATATATATATATATATATATATATATATATATATATATATATATATATATATATATATAAACACAACGAAGACAAAACAGCAACAGCTTTATTCGTATAAGGAAATAAAAATTAAAGATACGACTTTCATCGCATAACTTGCTACAGAATATCTTCAGAAACGAACATTGAGAACCAGTTACAAGGCTGTGAAAATAGTTTACTTTATTCCTTTACAAACCTGTGACTGCAAAGCCTTTTCAATTACTCCGTCAGTCACGACAACAGAAAGTAATAAAATACATTCCCGTGATTACGAACAAAACATAATTCATAAGTCGTGCGTTGATGGTCACGTAGTCGATATGTGTTTAATGCTGAGCTACTTAGTTTACAAGCATTCTTGGAAGTTACCTCTGTTTTGTATACTGTATCTTTGTCTAGTACATGAAAGTATTTTACTTACGGTGTGGTGGCGTAGTGTGTTGAAGTTGGCAGCGACACTTCGGAAAACCAGTCACGTAGAATGAGGGGCACAGTCTTTCGCGTTGACCATGAAGTAAATAATTAATTCTGTTCCTGATCTGTAGTTGACAGGTTCTTGTACATGTTTGTACCCCTCATAAAGCGAACATTTCGTTGCCAACATTTGCACACTGCGCCATCGCCGTAAGTAAAATTTAACATTTACGTCAAAACTCTAAATGTGAAGAACTTATATAAGTTTATCCCTATTTATTACGACTTTTATATCCGTAGAAAAATAATTGTTGATACGTTGGTTAAATTGACACGGAGACCAATAATACTGTATACGGTATTACAAGTCTAGTAATGTATAATCAGTACTTCTGCCGAGGATTATTTGTTTTGCACCCAAAATTTTGATTTTCGGACGTCGATGTTTTCAAAAGTTCAAAATTTTTTAAAGCTTATGGGACTTAACTGCGGGGTCATCAGTCCCTAAACTTACAAACTACGTATGAACTGTCTTATACTAAGGCAACACAAGCATCACTGCCCGAGGGGGGATTCGAACCTCCGACGCGGGAGGCCGCGCGATTCGCAACGTGGCGTTCCAGACCGCTCAGTTACTCCCGTGAGGCTTGATGTTTTCCTTTCGACGTTCATCGTACGTCGATTTCTTTGAATTGATGTTAACATTGATGTTACCATCGATGTTTTTCTAATGTAGATCATCCCTAGGGCAGTAATTGGTAGCTCTTCAATGTTTGACGTTCACTTGTTATTGTAGATGGGGATTTTAAAACGTAATCCGTACTATAGATTTGAAAATATCTACAGTACTTCGTTTTACCACTCTTTACGGCTATGTACACTCATGATTATTGTATTGCGCACATCTACAACAATCCGTCTTCGAATTATATAAGTTTCATTGGCATCCTGATAGAACTGTCGTAGAAAATGGGTACCTCAATTTTCAATTTCGCGTATTTATGTAATATCACGAGATAACCCCACCTTAATGTTGATAACATGAGCAGAACCAGCACCTCCAAGAGAAGACAGAACGCAATACTTACTCCAGACAGTTAATAATAGAGCTGTAGCAAACGGAATGTATTCGGTACTGTGTAACGAATACTTTGGCTAATACGAAATACTGAATCGTTACTCATGAATACATTCGTTACTCCCATCTGCCTCATCGATACGAACTTACTCTTGAATTCATTTCGTTACTAGCATCTACCGTATCGATACGAACAGACTCGTGAATACATTTCGTTATTAGCATCTACCGTATCTATATGAACATTGTAACAAAAACCAATAAGGACAATGCATATATATTCTGTGATACTATTTATTATGAAATGAGTAATTTATATAGACATCCGTGACGACTGTAAGTGCATATTGCGTAGATCTATGATTTTAGATGATTATATTTGTTTCTAAACATTATTGATTCAACTTCATGGCCCGTGTTTGCAGGTTAATCCTCGATGATCTGACATGCGCTTTTAACGCAAACATACGTTTTATTGTATTTTTTACCTCTAAAGGTTTCATTTTAATGGTTAATTGTTTTTGATCTTGTCTACTATAAAAAAGGTCTGTAAAAAGTACTTAAAAGTTATCATCTACAGATATTCATTCATGAGATATTATGTTAGACTGTGGTATTATCTTAATTGTTAATGTTGTATAATACAGTACAACAGTCCACTGCTCGCAAATGTAAGGGTACTACTCTGATCGGTCACACTGGCATTCGTCACGAAATATTCCGATTGATTCTGAAATTTCAAGCCTCTAAGTAAAGTGCGAGAACAGTACTTAAATAGGAGGTCGCGGATGAGCCTCGATAATTTTGAACAAATTTTATGGCAATCGCATTTTAATCGCGAAGGAAATTGACTGTACTGATCCATTCCTCAACAGTATAATTGCCTCAAAAAGCAGGCATAAAGTATCCAAGTGGAAAAATTTAAATGTTAAAGTAGAATTAACAGGAACAGTAAAATTTTATTACGGTTTCTAAGACAGTGTAGCGGCGGTATTTTCTGGGTGGCACTGGTAACGAGAGTAAAAACTAACGATACATTTGTAACGAGTACTATTTCTTTTAGTAACGGATACGCATCTTTTCGTTACTCTCACAGCTCTAGACTGTAGCTCTAGTATCTACTCTGGCACAGACCATAGATAACATAGACTGCGCGTCTCCCAGATCAAGGCGTCTCTGTGTCTCTGCCGTGTTGAGATTTGAAACCAACAGCCAACGTATTTGCTGCTGGTCTAACGTTTTTTCCCCGCGTCAAGTGACGGAATTTTCATTTTTCTCATTTATAAAATCAAATGTTTGTATTACTTAAGGGACTTAACTACGGGTCATCAGTCCACAAGCTTACAAACTACTTATCAACTAGCTAAGACTAAGGACGGCACAAATATCCATGCCCGATGGGGAATTCGAACCCCCGACCGTGGTGGCCGTGCAGACCGTGACTGGAGCGCCTCAGTCCCCTCGGCCACTGCGGCCGGCTCTCATTTATAGCTGAAATAAAGCCAGAATGAAGGTGTCATTGGTACTGTTTCCGTTTGCAGCAATTTAGGTTCTGCCTTACCAGTTATTCTTCGACACATGTCATTTATGACGACTTTTCAATTATTAGAAAGGTGACGGCCACATTAGAGTGTGAATAAAAAAAAAAACGATAAGAAGGAATGATTTCTGGAATTGAACCCGCAATATCCCGGACATAAATCATCGCTCTACCACAAGACCACTAACAATATATTGTTGCAAGGTGAAGCTAGCAGATACTTCTCCAACAAGCTAAAATGTGTTCGATAACGGAATTAATATTTGTAAATGTTTGAATTTTCCTTCCATTACACGCTAAACACTATCTAAATACAAAATTAGACGTTTGTGTGGCTGCTAAAAGTACCTTAGAAGTTTTATGATCGGTTGAGTCAGTGAGTGACAGAATTAGCGATTTTCGACTGCTAATATTTCGTAAACTATAAGGTGTAGAATAGTATAATTTGAAACTATAGGTAAGAGAAGCGAAACTTGTTAACATCCAGTATTAATTTAAATGTTAGGAAGTCCTTTCTCAAAGCATTTGTTTGGAGTGTAACATTGTACGGGAGTGAAACGTGGACGGTAAGGAGTTCAGATAAAAACATCATAGAAGCTTTTGAAATGTGGTGCTACAGGCGAATGATGAAAATTAGATGGATAGATCACGTAACTAATGAGGATGTGCTTTACCTAATTGGGGAGAAAATGAGTTTATGGAATATCCTGACTAAGAGAAGGGATAGATTGGTAGAACACATTCTGGGGCATCAAGGAATTGTCAACTTAGCGTTAGAGAGAAGTATGCGGGGTAAAAATCGTAGAGGGAGACCGATGGACGAATACAGTAAGCAGATTCAAAAGGATGTACGTTGCCGAACGTAATCCTAGATGAAGAGACTTGCACAGGACAGAATAGCGTGGAGAGCTGCATCAAACCAGTCTGCGGATTGAAGACCACAACAACACAGCTAGTTATAGTAGATACTCATGCTAAACGAAATTTAAGGCTTCTACATTTTTCCACAACGGAGATACAGGGGGTTTGGAAATGCTGTGAACTGCTTAGAGATGAGGATGGTCTGTTCTTTAATTTTACAGGCAGTATTTTTCAATGTATCAATTCGGTATGGAGTCTAAGGATTTGCACATTTTTACACTTCGCTCGTCCTTATACGCACTTGTTCTTATGAGTTTAATTATTTTAACTTAAAAAGCCAATGTTTGTGGGTCAGCTGTAGCAACAATTGTGGAATCGGTTTCTTCTTTGCTGGAAAACAGTTTGATTGTTTATGACTTTTTATTCCCACGTCAATGACTTTGTCCTTCTGCTACAGCTGTGGTGAATGATGTTGTTGTGGTCTTCAGTTCGCAGACTGGTTTGACGCAGCTCTCTACGCTACCCTGTCCTGCGCAAGCCTCTTCATCTGTAGCACCACATTTCAAAAGCTGCTATCCTCATTTTTTCTGAACTCCTTATCGTACACGTTTCACTCCCATACAATGCTACACTCCAAACAAATGCTTTCAGAAAGGACTTCCTAGCATTTAAATTAATATTGGATGTTAGCAAATTTCGCTTCTTTAGAAACGCTTTTCTTCCCATAGCCATTCTGCATTTTATATCTTCTCTACTTCGGCCATCAGAAGTTATTTTGATCACGGAAAATAATCCGAAACGATTTTAAAATGCTAGAAACAAAGGCGAAGAAATCCATCGACATTTGAAAGCAGTCATATCAATTATAGTAATATTTTCATAACTTAACACAGAGAGAGAAATGAGCTTACTGACAGTTACCGTTCGGCAGTCGTACTATCGATACCGTCAGTAGCGCGTCTAACAATGTGTGGCGCCGTATTATTACAATATTATGTATTACTAAATAATAAAATAGCCATTACATTTGAATATTGAACGTTTCTACATTAAATATGTCACTGACATTATTAGACGTACGACGTTTCTTATCCAGATAAAGGTAATTTCGTTCAAATCATTAGTTTCGCGTTAATTCCAAAAAATCGACGAATGCGCGTTATTTCCCTAAAACCCACCCAATTTGCGTTATTCGTAGCGTTATCATTAGAAAGAATTTTGCCTGTGCCTACCTAAACCTTTTACACGTTTCCATATAACCTTACAGTCATTCACGACTTCAAGCTCAGTAGAAGGAATATTTTTGTTGACTGCAATGAACACACCTGATCTATCTTTGCGATCTACATCCAATTCTCCGTTAATTATTTCGAAGCTTCCAACGTCAGTTGAAGAGTCATGAATGCGACGTAATTTCACTGTCCGTATACCGATAGACGAGTTGTTCATCAGAACAATCGTCTAGCCTTAAAAAATGAAATAAAATAAAATAAAAAGTGTACTCTTACAAGTAGCTACCCGAGTAGCTGCTTTCTTAGTGTAGTGCACCCTTGATCTATCAAGTGGATCCCTACAATTCCCCACCCGATAATGCAGGTCCAGATATCTGCAGCCATGACTGTCACAGAGTCGACGAAACCTTTAGTTGAAACCCTCCACATGGCTCCAAAACAAAAGACCCCGATCCACTACGAGTTGAAAGCTCTGTTTGCTTTCCGTGCGCGAAGATAAGTCTTCATCAATTCCGCCAGCCGGCCCGTACGATCTGAGTATGTCCTCAGAACCCAAGAGACGTGAGTCATAGTGCCAACATGAGCAACAACCTGAAGACGACTACTCCCCGTACGCTCAATAGCCACTGGCAAGGCCACCACCACATTTCGAATGAGGCCCACAGGAAGACATACAGAGTGCACATCGAAATTCCTTCCGGCCATGGATGCTATCTGCCTAAGGGGCTCCATAATGCGCCTAACATTGGAGCTCCCAATCAGTAACAGACCCCTCCCCCCGTGTGCCTGCTCGAACCCTTCTGAGTATCATGCTCTGCTCAAATGTTTGAAAGGCTTATGACACCTAACTCCGGGGTCATCAGTCCCTAAACTTACAAACTACTTATGAACTACCTTATACTAAAAACGGCACAAACATCCATGCTCAAGGAGGGGATTCGAATCCCCGATGGGAACGGCCTCGCGCATCGTAGCATAGCGCCTGAATGCGCTTGGCCGCTCGGCCGCGGCATCATGCTCTGCAACTGTAGGTGTACGAGTGAGAATAAATTTATTAGTATGTATTGTCAAATGTAAAGACACATTCAAAACGAAACAAATGTTGAATATTTAAAGGAAAGTGTGATATACCTGGAATAAAGTATGACAGACAATTACAAACATCAATTCACAAAAACACCAAACCAATCAATCGCTTTTAATTTCGAAATTGTAAATGCATTCCATTTTTCTCGCCTCTCATTAGTTAGGTGAAATTGAGATTAAATTTTACTTTCCATCCCGGCGACTTGCGTGGTACAGTTTGCAAAAGATGCTGAATGTCGGTAATCACGTGACGTTGGCATTAGCCAATCGCGTGCCAACACAAATGTTTTGTCATGATATCTTCGTTTTACGAGAGCAATTTATCATGTCATTCTATGTGGTTCGGATTCCTAATATTAACATCTTACCTAGGATTTTACCGTGTTGTTGATGCTGCCAAAATAAACGCGCGAGGCCGCGGAACGGGAAGTAAAATTTTATTGAAATTGACATTCTTTGGATACGCGAAGTGTGTGTTGTCAACTCAAGAGCGATACGGAAGCGCCGCAGATGATGCCCTGGCTCTATTCTAGACTTTATTCTATATTGTACAATCATTAATAACACACTGTTTTACTACATAGTTTTTGGTGTTATAACTTGCTACCAATATCAGAGAACATAAAAATGAAATTGCTGCCTTAACTGCATGTTTTATTGCATAATTTGAAGAATTTATGGTCAATCTGTTGACACTAATAATTACTTTTTCTCAGACTACATAAAACATCTGTAGCAATAATTCGCTTTAAAATGTAGGTATGCTTTACTTACAATACAGTTTTCACGTCTCTTGTTTCACGCACGTAAAAGTCTGGATTGTTTTTGGACAAAGCAGATATCAAATGCATCAAACGTTTGAAAGTTATGCACTGTCTGACTAAAGAAAAATCTTTTTATTCTTATGCATAAATTGTAAATCCGTCTTACTTCACAAAAAATAGGAAAAAAATTAAAAAAAAATTAAAAGATAAATAAATAAAAATACTGTGCACAAAGTAAGGGAAAACCTGATAACATTCGCTAAGATGCTATAATATGTTTTATAGCTTCCGTTTTCTTCATATTACGTCACCAGGGCTTCAACAAATAACAAGGTGTTTTCGATCACGTGATCTAATCTTTAAATTTAATTATTCGTAACCTTTAATGACAAATGTTTTGTAAGAATAATGACAGAAAATACTATTTGTATGTTTTAATTATTGAGAATAACAACAATTATAACCATATTTTTAAAATAGGAAAATGGCCTATTGGTTACCAAAGTATGGAACAACTGAAAAATATAAAGACATCTGAAAAAGACTGAGGACAATAAAAGAAAACCAATGTCACGTCAAATAACCGAACGAAAAGAAAGGCTATGTACATCATACGGGGAGTTTCAACAAGAAATAGTAAATATTTGATGAGGTAGTAGTACAGAAGTAATCAAAAATGATATATAAAGCGTGTCCAATTTATATTCAGTACAGAATGAAAACTTTTGATGTGAAATCAAAATAAACTTAAAGGAAAGGCAAATGAAGACGTTCAAAGTTTTTCATAATGTTCAAATGTGTGTAAATCTGAGGGGCAACTGCTGCAATTATCAGTCCCCAGGCATACAAACTACTTAAACTGATGCTAAGGGCAATACAGACACCCATGCCCGAGGGAAGACGCAAACCTCCGAGACGCAGCGGACTGACCGAGCGCATTGAAGCTCTATGCTCCGATGCGCGAGGCCGTTCCCCTTCGGGGGTTCGAATCCTCCATCGGGCATGGATGTTTTTGTTGGATTTAGTATAAGTTAATTTATAAGTTGTTTGTAAGTTTAGGGACTAATGACCCCGCAGCCCATAAACTTAACAAACATTTGAACATTTTTGAGTTTCGAAGCTCCGACGGTGAGCAATCTGCGCGCTCCGTAGCAAGGCGCCTTAGAGCGCTCGGCCAGTCCACCGCTGGATTCAAAGTTGATTTAAAAAAAAAAATCCACCTACAACTTCAATCGACTTTTGACTTCTCTCCATAATATCAAATGTAACTTTTCTGAGGTCGTCTTTCCTTTCTTACATGACTACAATTGTCATAATCGGATCAAAACGGTTGTTTTGTTTACTTTTACATTGTAGACTTCAACTACGTACTTACTGAGATTTCTAAATCAGACTCGTTTCGCTAGGGTACTTATTTATTCCAGTTTTCCATTTCTCTCTCTGACCACCTTCTCTTTCCTTCTCCCTCTGTCCATCACCTTCTCTCTCCATTCTCTTTCTATTCATCTCCTTATCTCCCATCTCTCGGTTCATCCCAAATCCCCACCTTCTCCTTCTTCTTTCAGTCACATCCTCGTCTCTCTGTCGAATTCCTCCCCCACCTTATCAGTCCACTGCCTACTCCGTCTGAGAAAAAATTATATAACTCTGTTATCGTTCCTGGTGATCAGTGAAGTGGTGTCTAAGTTTATTGCAAGGTACCGTCTGCCAAGCACTGTAAGAAATCTTAGGTGGTCGGTGATGTTCCTCTTGTTTTAAGGTTTACGTGTACAAGATTTCAACATGATCGGAATAAAAACGCAAATTTTGTCGACGATCATAGGTAAGTACCCTCTGCCATGCTCATACTAGATAGTGACTTTCCTCTTGTTGTGAAGACCAAGTCTACGAATTTTCATCGCAATCAAATTGAGGGTAAGGCAGCGCATAACGTACGAAAAAACATGAAGCGGCAATTCCCCACGCATGCAGTGTTTATGACGTCATACCTTCTAAATCACAAATCGTCAAATGAAATAATTTTGTAGGTACAGTCATTGAAATAATGCATATCGTTTGCAAAATATATTGCGAATACATAATGTAACAAAGAATAATAAATTTGAACGTCATTCAAAATGCAATTTTTCACGCACCTCCGTATTCATGAAGTCATATCTCCTTAACTATGTGTGGTACAGTGATATAATTAAACCTATAACCTTCAAGAAGGTGCAAGCAGTATGTTGACAAAGTTTCATCGCAATCGGGTGACGTTACGGCATGACATAAAAAATGAACAAACATACGAACATTCATTTTTGTATAGGCTATCTAGGGCCTTTTAGGAGGAATAGTAAATAATTTAGGAGGAAGTGCTATAGAAAATTGCAATAAAAATGCAATATAACTTGTACAATCTCACACGGGATCTACCGGTTAAAAATGCCATACGATCATTACAATGTGTTCAGTACTTATTGAGTATAGAGATACTGCTGCATGTATGCTGGATGAAACCCACACAAACATACAGCAAAGCTAGATGAGGAGATTTTCAACGATTATTCCATCTGTCTTTGGAAGCACATCATCATATTGAAGTAAAAGCACAATTTTGTTTATGTCCCACGAGGGACCTTCAAGATAGCCTTGTAAGCCGAAAATTGGTTAATTAAATAAAAATAAACTTGTACAACATACACAAAATTGTGGTTTTAATTCATTGCGATGACGTACTACCAAGAACCCACGGAAGAATCAGTGAAAAAGTTCTTATTTGTCTTTGCTTTAAGTTTGAGATACAAACCAACCGCACTATATCTGTACTCAATAAAAAATTGGACACTTGTTATTTGGGATTTTTATTGCAATTCGTCTATATTACCACATCCACAAATATTTGCTGTTCGACCTGAAACACCATGTATTTGTAAAGTAGGTACATCACTTACTTATGCTATTAATAGTTTTGTTCTTACCTCCTACTACCTTTTCATGTCTAAGTTTGGCGCCGTTTTGTAATGTAGGCAATATTTTTCCCAATTGTATCGCGTTTTTTATTTCTTATTCTGTTGCATCGGTATTTGTACTTAACCTCAATTTTTAATAGTAGAATCGATTTTCCATTTCACCTTAATTCTGATTACTATAAAAAAGACTTTCTACATGTTCTTCCCTAAGCATAGATTGCAGTGTTTTTGTTTGTTCCTCTGTTTTTCGTGTAGGTTGTGAATATTTCCACTACTTATTTTTTGTAGTGTGTGTGTTTGTGTCAGCAGCTGTAATTTAAAGAACTGAATGTCTCAATATCTTTGCCAGATATGTAAGAGAGGTTTTGGTGAGGTGGGTGTGGTTATAGTTGTATGCGTAGTGCCATGACTTCTTCCTTTTTTGGAAAGGGGGGAGATAGTTATTGTAAGTGCAGAGGTGAGGTCATTTATTTGTGTTTATTGTTATGCTGGGTGGTCAGTGAACTTGAAAAGAGTATGATTTGTCAGGTTGGTCTGGTTATTTATGAGATATTTCATATCTGTTATCGGTTTTTGGATATTTTAGTTTTTTGATAAGGGTGCAAGGTAGATTAGAGTAAATGCTCTAATTGTATATGTAACATACAGTTAACTAGGGCATTTCTATTAACTAGCTAATCCAAGACAAGCTGCACTGTGGCTGTCGATATGAAATGAATGGGAAAGTAAATGAAAGAATTCTTGTAAATTTAGATGTGTTGTTGTGGTTTTCAGTCTGCAGACTGGTTTGATGCAGCTCTCCACGCTACCCTGTCCTATGCAGGTCTCTTCATCTGACAATACGTTCGGCAATCTACATCCTTTTGAATCTGCTTACTATATTCGTCCCTCGGTCTCCCTCTACGATTTTTACCCCACACGCTTACTTATAATGCTAAATTGACAATTCCTTGATGTCTCAGAAAGTGTCCAATCAATCTATCTCTTCGCTTAGTCAGGATATGCCAGAAACTCCAGACAAATGCTTTCAGAAAGGACTTCCTAACATTTAAATTAATATTGAAGGTTAACAAGTTTCGCTTCTTTAGAAATGCTTTTCTTCCCAAAGCCATTCTGCATTTTATATCTTCTTTACTTCGGCCATCAGAAGTTATCTTGGTACCCAAATAACAAAATTCATCTACTACTTTTATTGTCTTATTACCTAATCTAATTCCTTCAGCATCGCCTGATTTTCTGACGTTGTATTCCATTACCTTCGTTTTACTCTTGAACTCATCTTATATCTTCCTTTCAAGACACTGTCCATTCCATTCAATTGCTCTTCCAGATCTTTTGCGGTCTCTGACAAAATTACTATGTCATCGGCAAACCGCAATGTTTTTATTTCTTCTCCCTCTACTTTACTGCCCTCTCCAAATTTCTCCTTCCATTCCTTCACTGCCTGCTCAATGTACAGATTGAACAACATTGGGGATAGGCTACAACCCTGTCTTACTCCCTTCCCAACCTCTGCGTCCCTTTCTTGCCCTTCGACTCTAATAACCACTGTCTGGTTTTTGTTGTGTTGTGTTATGGTCATCAGTCCGGAGACTGGTTTGACGCAGCTCTCCCCCCTACTCTATCCTGAGCAAGCCTTTTCGTCTCCTCATAAGAACGGCAATCCACATTCATACAAACCAAGATCGGTTAAATTTTTTATCCAGATGACCACTGTCGGCAGAATTGAACGTAGTACGCTGTATTTATCCCAGAAATATGTATTCCACTGTTAAGTATTTGCTGACACTGGGGACGCTCCAACTGGGGTACTAATGCATCTCATGTCCCACAGATGTGATTAAAAACGATAAAACGAGTTCGTATTTAGAGAACTACTACGCGCGTGTATTCGTTAAGCGAATCGGTCCTAGTGTCTCCGAGATTGCTCAGTATCTAATGAAGGAAAATACCTACGAAATTGTGGAAGACGTACAGAACGATATCCTCTGTGGCTCACTGCGGGATACTCGTGCTTAGTGAAGAACTGTAAAATACCGTTAGTATCCCCCAACGATCCATAGAGTACATCGCTATCTTTCATGATTCCTAGTGCGTCTTGCTTCATTAGAAACTGAGGAATCACGTATACATTAGGACCCATTCGTTGAAGGAATATATGGTCATTTTCTTTCTATAAATATTCACTTGTTTTATCGTTTTTAATTGAATCTGGTGCGACATGAGATGCTTTAGTACTGTAGTTGCAGTATTCCTATTGTTTTCAAAAAATAAATAAATACATAATAAAGTAGAAACTATGTTTATGTAATAGTAGAATGACGATCCTTAATGGGTGATCATGAACGCAATGTGACATTGTCCTCCCTCATATTACTGCGATGTTTAATGACGCCTCTTTCTATAATTATATTGTCATTACACATCTAGTGTATGTTCCTAACAAATGGTCCTGATAGTTGGGATACTAGTTACTTTGGAATAAGGCTGGGCATCTTGGACATATTCTGAGTAGTGGCCACCTTTGTGCTCAGACGGCAAAGACCACCAAATCCACCGGTTAGTCCCTCAACCGTTAGGGGTAAAACCCAGTGGGGCTCTGGGCAAGTAAGGCTATCAACCTCCTTCCCAAGTACTTCAATATTAAGCTGGCAACAATCAGAGCAAAATGCCTCGGGGCTTAAAACAGACCAGGAATCAATGTTAGCATTGAATAGGGGATCGTGAAGGAATTTTATTAGGGTGACTATGCTCCAGACTGAACGCTGAAATGCACAATCAGTCTCTAAAGATCATAATGATGATTATGATGCCATACAATTATGTATTGTTATGTTTTTAGTATGGTCAATTTCCGGATAGCATTAGAGAGATGGAATTTGTAATATTTGATGCACACGTGCCTGAGGACTGCCTCAAGTGATGTCAAACTGTTGGCTGAATAAATAAATAATTAAAGACACGGTGATTGGAACCATTTAATTTAACATATCTAGGGCAGCTGCAGTCGTGTTTTCACATTAATGATGGATCCTATAAAGATGATTCTTGTTTCGATGGACCAGTGTGACAGAATCCCGTGCCTGATTTTCCCACTTCAGAAATAGGGAAGTGGTTCCCTAGATAGAGAACAGGACCTCGACGACTAAGAAGTGAGTGAAGCGCGACACCAGAGCAAGGGACTATTTCCTCAGATGAGGTTGTTATTGGTAAATTGGAGATGCACAAGCTCATCGTGCTTTAAGCCTAGGGATCCCCGATGACATACACTGCTCAAAACAATTAGGGAATGAGATGAGATATCTAGGTCCTGTACTATCATCGGCAGAATGAACTAAAATGTTTCGACGTTTTTCTGTCCTTCCTACGGATTGGAAACAACAACTTTTACAGCAACCGAGATACCACAGTGGTAGTAACAGTAAGTTGCTGCAGAGGAGGTTGATGTTGATTTGTGTTTACTCTACCGAACGAATTACACAAGCAGTTGAATTCAGATAGTGTAGTGAGCGCCTAGTGCAATGCAACAACAACGTAATTATCCGAGGTTATGCATGGATACCCATAGGGTAGTTGGAAGTGGGATAGACACAGAGGGAGGTGACTGCAGCCAATAAAGCGTCCCAAAGTGTAATTTCCAGGACCTGCACGCTATTTCAGACAGCAGGAACCGTTAAAAGAAGGCAAGACCGAGGTCAGACAGGGGTAACATCAGCAAGGGATGACCGTTATCTCCCGTAAACAGCCCACCGAGATAGGCGACTGAATGCAACTCAGATGCAGCGCACACTCCAGGCAGCAGCAGGACGCGCAATATCAACACATACATTCAGAAATCGTCTTCGGGAATGTGGCATCTACGCACGGAGGAATATGGTGTGTATCCCATTAAAACCACGACAGCGTTTAACCCGCAGAAACTGTGCAGACAAGTATTAGAATAGGAGTAGTAACGAATGGCGCCGGGCTCTGTTCACAGATGAGTCAGGATTTATGTTCAGCCGGACAATCATGGTTACCTCGTCTGGAGACATCGTGGAACTCGGAAGAATCCTGCTTATGTGCAGGAAACATCACCATATCATGCTGGTGGACATATGGTAGGTGCAGGAGTCAGAATTGTCGGACGTATGGACCTCTGTGTCGTTCAGAATGGCGCTTTGACTGCTCAGAGGTATAGAGAAGAGATCCTTCGACCTTTTGTTATACCCTACCCTGATCCCATAAGAGATGGGTTCCTTGTGGTGGACAAATACGCATTTCCCCGCAGAGCTGCACTGGTGGACAATACACTTGTTGCTGAGGAAATTGAACGAATGCAGTGACCAGCTTGTTCACTGGACTTAAACCCGATTGCCGGCCGCGGTGGCCGAGGGGCTGAGGCGCTTTAGTCACGGTCTGCACGGCCACTACGGCCGGGGGTTCGAATCCCCCCTCGGGCATGGCTATTTGTGTCGTCCTTAGTATTAGTTAGTTCATAAGTAGTTTGTAAGTTTAGGGACTGATGACCCCGTAGTTAAGTCCCATAAGCTGTACAAACATTTGAAACATTTGATTTTTGAAACCCGATTGTCCATGTCTGGAATGCACGTGACAGACGCATTACAGCGAGGACAGAATCTCCCACAACGGTTGCAGAACTGGATATTGCTCTCACGGAAGAATGGCCAAATATCCCTCTAGAGCTGATTGATAACCTCATATTGTCCATGCCACGCATTTGTGCAACTGTACTGGCCATCCTAGGTGATCACGAGAATGACTGTCATTATTATGGTAGACCCATGGTACCTCACTTTAAGAAAACGCCACGTAAACCTCACGTAAATAGTTGAGACAGCATATATATATATATATATATATATATATATATATATATATATATATATATATATATATATTGTGTATGATATCTCATTCCGTAATTGTTTTGTCATTGTATATATTTCTTCGTGTTTTATGCGTTACCGGATCGTCCATCCTATTGCGATGACACTTTGTCAACATACTGCTTGCACCTTCTTGAAGGTTATAGGCATAATTATATCACTGTACCTCTTATAGTATACGATATATGCAGTCATAAACACTGAGACTCATGGGAAATTGCCACATCATGTTTGTTCGTATATTATAAGCCGCCTTACCGTCCATTCGATTGCGATAAAACTTTATTCAGTTGATTTTCAAAGCAAGGGAAATGAGTACGTAAAATTTTATGTATTAAACTATGAACGTCGACAAAATCTGCGGTTTTGTTCCGATCTTCATGAAATTTTTCATACTTAACATTCAAAACAGAAGTATCATCACCGTTTACCTATGATTTCATACGATTCATGGGGGAGAGTACCTTCTAATAAACTTAGACAAAACTTTACTGATCACCATGAAAGTTAACAGAGTAATGTCATTTTTTCGCACCTTCTCAGTCCTTATCGCACGGAGAGAAGAGGAGGTGATAGGCACAGAAAGGGGAAGTTGAACAGAGAAAGAGTGGGTAGGAGGAGATGGACATTGAACTTAATTGATGAGAGGAGAAAATATAAAAATTCTGCAAGTGAAACAGGAAAAAGGGAGTACAAACGTCTGAAAAATTAGATTGACAGGAAGTGCAGACTGGCTAAGCAGGAGTGGCTAGAGGACAAATGCAGAACAGTAGAAGAATGCATAACTAGGGGAAAGGTAGATACTGCCTACAGGAAAGTAAAAGAGATATTTGGAGACAAGAAAAGCAGCTGTATGAATATCAAGAACTCAGACGGAAAACCAGTACTGGGCAAAGAGGGGAAAGCTAAATTGTGGAAGGAATATATAGAGGGCCTATACAAAGGAAATAAACATGAAGGCAGTATTCTACAAATGGAAGACGAAGCGGAGGAAGATGAGATAGGAGATATGATACTGCTAGAAGAATTTGACAGAGCGCTGAAGGACTTGAGTCTAAACAAGGTCCCTGGAGTAGATGATATTCCGTCTGAACTGCTGATGTCGTTAGGAGAGCCAGTCGTGAAAAAATTGCATCACCTGGTATGCAAGATCTATGAGACACTGGAAATACCTTCCGACTTCAAGAAGAATATTGTAATTCCAATTCGAAAGAAAGCAAATGCAGACAAGTGTGAAAATTACAGAACTATTAGTTTGATAAGTCATGGGTGCAAAATAGTAACACGAATTATTTACAGACGAATGGAAAAACTTGTGGAATCCGACCACGGGGAAGATCAATTTGGATTTAGGAGAAATGTAGGAACACGGGAGGCAATACTCACATTACGACTTATATTAGAAGATAGACTAAGGAAATGGAAACCTACGTTTATGGCGTTTGTCGATTTGGAGAAAGTTTTTGACAATGTCGACTGGAATACACTCTTCCAAATTCTGAAGGTAGCAGGGGTAAAATATAAGGAGCGAAGAGTTATATTCAACCTATACAAAAACCAGACAGCGGTTATTAGAGTCGAAGGGCAAGAAAGGGACGCAGAGGTTGAGAAGGGAGTAAGACAGGGTTAAGGCCTTTACCCAATGTTGTTCAATCTGTACATTGAGCAGGCAGTTAAGGAATGGAAGGAGAAATTTGGAGAGGGCATTAAAGTGCAGGGAGAAGAAATAAAAACATTGCGATTTGCCGATGACATAGTAATTTTGGCTGAGACTACAAAGGATCTGGAAGAGCAATTGAATGAAATGGACAGTGTTTTGAAAGGAAGATACACGATGAACATTAACAAGAGTAAATCGAGGGTAGTAGAATTTAATGTCAGAAAATCAGGTGATGCTGAAGGTATTAGATTAGGTAGTGAGACAATAAAAGTATTAGACAAGTTTTGTTATTTGGGTAGCATGATAACTTCTGATGGCATAAGTAAAAAAGGTATAAATGCAGAATGGCTAAGGGAAGCAAAGCGTTTCGAAAGAAGCGAAACTTGTTAACATCGAATATTAATTAAAATGTTAGAAAGTCCTTTCTGAAAGCATTTGTTTGGAGTGTAGCATTGTATGGGAGTGAAACGTGGACGATAAGGAGTTCAGATAAAAAGTTGATATAAGCTTTTGAAATGTGGTGCTACAGACGAATGATGAAAATTAGATGGGTAGATCAAGTAACTAATGAGGAGGTGCTTAACCAAATCGGGGAGAAAAGGGGTTTCTGGCATATCCTGACTAAGAGACACATTCTGAGACCTCGAGGAATTGTCAACTTAGCATTATAAGGAAGCGTGTGGGGTAAAAATCGTAGAGGGAGACCGAGGGACGAATATAGTAAGCAGATTCAAAAGGATGTAGGTTGTGGAACGTATTCTCAGATGTAGAGATCTGCACAGGACAGGGTAGCGTGGAGAGCTGCATCAAACCAGTCTACGGACTGAAGACCACAACAGCAACAACATTTGAAATGGGAAGAGCTGCACATCCGCCGCTGCCGCACGCGCCCCTGGTCCGCGTCATGCGGAGTGCGGTGCTCTTGCCTGGGCCACACCCCCTGGTGGAGCAGCGCGCCCTCCCTTACCTCGCGGCGCCCGCCGCAGCCGGATGCGGTGCCGCGGCGGCTGGATTACCATCGCTGACGTCAGCGTGCGCTAGGGCAGCAGGATGCGGCCACCCACCCGTCCCGCGGCCGAAGCCGCGGCTGACAGCCTCAGGCTGCTGTTCGGTCGCACACACTTCAAGTCGCGGCACTGCCAATATCTTTGCGTTTAGTCCGCGTAAAAGTACTTGCTAAATGATGTTTGTCACGCGGCCATACAGTTTTGCGTAACAGGCTGCTGGCTGTCAGTAGGTTATACATCATCATTATCATTATTAGAGACCGATTATGCCAGTCAGCGTCCGGTCTGGAGCATAGTGCCCTTAATAAAATTCCTCCATAATCCCCTATTCAGTGCTAACAGTGATGCCTCATCTAATGTTATAAGCCTATTACATCAAAAACATTCTTCACCGAGTCTAACAAGGAAAGTATTTACTCTCGAACAAACAGAAATACACCAAAATCGTATGATAGATAATGTAAAGGTCCCTTATTGCACTAGTGATACTCCTGCATCTGCAAAACTCTGCAGTCGCCCATTAGAGGCCTCTGCATGTGCCGTGCCGCATTGTACTTTGACCTGCCGGTACGCCAGTAGTGACGGTGCAGTGTGCCTCTGAAGTTGCGCTTTGTGACGTTATTTGTGTAGTGAAGCGTCAGATGGGTCGGCGATTGGGAATCAGTCCTGCAAATGTATTGCAATTGGTTGAGATGAAACTCCGAAGAGCCCTTTTTCGTGAATACGGTCTTGGTGTAGAAGAAGAATCATTCACAAGTTTTCTGATATCTATTATAGTGCAGAAATATTAGCATAGATTAGAAACACTATAATAGATAATAGGTAACATGATTCATCTTCTACACCAATACCATCTACACGAAGAAGGTTTCTTCGTTACTTCACCTCAAACAATCACACTATATTATCAGGATTGATAACCAATCGCCGACCCATCCGACACTTCACCACACAAATAACGTCACAAAACGGAACTTCAGAGGCACACTGCACCGTCACTACTGGCGTACCGGCAGTTCAAAGTGCAATGCGGCGTGGTACACACAGAGGCCTCTAATGGGCGACTGCAGAGTTTTGTAAAACCGGGAGTATCACTAGTGCAATAGAGACCTTTACATTACCTATCATACGATTTTGGTGTATTTCCGTTTTTTCGAGCCTAAGTACTTTCCTTGTAAGGACATTTTCTTTGGTCTATCTCGACTCCTCTTTCCCTCCACTGCCGAGCCCATGAGTCTCGTAGGTAACCTTGCTTCCCCATGTGTGTAACATGAACCCATCATCTCAGTCTGTTCGCTCTAACTGCTTCATCTATGGTGTTCATTCCCAGTTTTCTTTGATTTCCTCATTACGGACAAGAAAATATGTTCAAATGAATGTAAAGCTTATGGGACTTAACTGCGGGGTCATCAGCCCCTAAACTTACAAACTACTTATGAACTAACTTATACTAAAGACAGCACAAACATCCATGCCCGAGAGGGGATTCGAAACCCCGACGGCGAACGGCCTAGCGCATCGCAGCATGGTGCCTCAATGCGCTCGGCTATTCCACCGCGGCTCATTACGGACACCCTCCTGCTATTTTTCCATCTATTAGTACGTGCAATCATCCTTGCTACTTTCATAGTGTGACCTCGACCTTTTTAATATTGTAACCTGTATCGACCAAGCTTTCACTCCCATACAACAAAGTTGGTCGACAGATAAACCGATGCACTGTTGACTTGGTCTTGGTAGTTACTTCCTTCTTGCAGAAGAGATTAGATCTTAGCTTAACACTGATTGCAATATTTTTTCCGCAACTTGATTCCAGTTCTTTCACTATGTTGCAATCCTGTGAGAAAATACATCGTATGTACTTGAAACTGTACACCTGTCCTAATTTTATTCCTCCTATCTGGTGCTCAACAAATCTCTTTCCCACAGACATGCCTTTCATTTTTAAGATGCTGCTCTTCATACCATAACCCCTTCAGGTACCTCTAAAGTAGTCGACTGCTACCTTTCATTCGAATCTGCCACCACAACTAAGTCGTCCGCATATGCCAGGCAGCTTATATAGTTTTCACCTATTTTAATATCACCCTACCAATGTATGGTTTTCAACATGTGATCCATAAACAGTATGACCAACAGTGGTATCAGGTTACAGCCTTGTCTTACACCTGAAACTACCGTGAAGCATGAATTCAATTTATCGTCGACTCTAAATGATGCCTGACAATCTACATAAAGACCTGTAATTGCCTTCAGAAGTTTGCCTCCTATTCCATAATCTTGTAGGAATAAGGTCCTAGGTCTTTTCTAGGTCTATGAAACATAGATATAATTCCTTATTCCACTCATAGCAGTTCTCCATTATCTGCCATAAGCTAAAGATCTGGTTCTGACAACCACTATGAGGCCAAAACCGACACTGAGTTTCATCCATCTTGTCTTCAAGTAATACTTCTAGTCTCTTTCCCCTTTGAACAATACCTGAGAATATTTTGCACACAACGCTGTAGAGATACCTCTGTGGCTGTTAGAATCTTTTTTGTCTCCATTCTTGATAATTAGTGTGAATACTGTTTTTGTCCAGTCAGACGGAAACTGTTCCGACGCCCACGCCACTTCAGTTATCCTTTAAAACCTTTTGAGACCTGACATTCCACTGTATTTGATAAGATCCGTCTTAATTTCATCTACCCCAGCTGCTTTATAGGGTGCTTCACTAAGTGTGTTTGCCTTAGTAACTTCTAAATAATAGGTGACGGGAAATTTTAATGTGGTAGGTCAACACAAGTAATGTTACACTTTCTGCGGAGCTATGAACATAGTTTATTGTATCATTTTCCAAAGAGTTACAGCACAAAGATATAATTTTTTAAATGGAACAATAGTTTTTTTCTATCGTGCATTGGATTCGTTGAAACCAACTGCGTCCAAATCAATTTAAACTACATTCCTATCACTGTTAGTTTGGGAGCTAAAACCCTTCAAAGTTTCAGGGGCAGATACCACACGCTGTACATAATACACGGCTGTGTGGTGGGTGATGGATGATATGGCGGTGGGAAGTTGATTTACATGAGATGTTCAAATGTGTGCCCATGTTCCTCAATGCATAATGCAATGCGCCGTCGAAAGGATCTGCGGACGAGATGTAACATCGCCGGTGTGACGGAGCGACATGTGTCCTCGATGCGCCGCTTTAGATGATCTGGGGATGTGGGCTCAGTGACATAAACACGATCCTTTAGATTTCCCCACAAAAGGAAATCTACTGGTGTTAAATCGGGCGACCTTGCGGGCCATGAACGAGGACCATGGCGCCCCAACCATCTTCCTGCAAACCTATTGTTTAGTTCTTCCGCAACAGCACGCGCAGAATGGGCTCGGTGACCATTGTGCTGCATCCACATATGGACTCTCGTGTGTAGACAAACATGTTCAAGGAGACCACCCAAACTGTCGGCTATAAAAGCGCGTTATAACTCACCTGTCAGTGTACCTGGGAAGTAGTGTGGACCGATGATTTCATCCCCAAGGATTCCACACCACACGTTAATAGACCACCTACGTTGACGGTCGACAGGTCGTACCCACCGAGGATTGTCTGCGGCCCAGTAGTGCATGTTATGGTGATTCACTGCACCATAATTTGTGAACGTGGACTCATCAGAGAACATAACACTTTGTAAAGACTCCGGCATGAAATTACGCATGGCCCACTCACAGAGTGTCACTCTTGCAAGGAAATCGTTCCCATGCAGCTCCTGGGTTAGTGACAGGCGATACGGGTGAAATGTACTATACGCCACACAGATGTGAGACTGACACCAGCGACTGCAGCAACGGCTCGTAAGCTGACATGAGGATCGTGGTGTAGTGCAGCTAAAACACTCACCTCCGTCTCCTCATTTCTTGCAGGTCTTCGTCTATTACTGTGGTGCATTACCAAGCTGCATGTTTCCCGAAGTCATTGTACGGCACGAAAGAAAGTAATGGCTGCCGGGGCTCTTCGCCTAGGATATCTCATGGCATACGCCGTAGCTGCTTCAGTGGCATCGTGTCGGCATTCGCCGAGCATCAGCAACATGTCAACGTACTCGTTCGTGTATGCCATCGTCATCCGATGTCAGTAAATGTGGTACATTGAGTCCCGGTTGTTTGTGTGGCCCCAACTGTCGGGTATACGGCCGTGTGCGGCGACAGTCGTCAGTCTAACAGCGCATCGAGGAAGCTTCTCGCCCCGTGGCAACGGCGACGTTACAACTCGGCCGCACCACATTTAGAAGGCGCATTGCATTATGCACAGCGTTTGTGGTATCTGCTCCTGAAACTTTGAAGGGTTGTAGCTCCCAAACTAACAGTGATAGGGATATAGTTTAAATTGATTTAAACGCAGCTGGTTTCAACGAATCCAATGCACGATAGAAAAAACTATTGTTCCATTTAAAAAAATTATATCTTTGGGCTGTAACTCTTTGGAAAATGATACAATAAACTATGTTCATAGCTCCGCAGAAAGTGTAACATTTCTTGTGTTGACCTACTGCATTAAAATTTCCCGTCACCTATTATTTTATAAATTACAGAGGCAAACACAATTAGTGAAACACCCTGTATGAACATTGTATCCTTAATGTTAAAATATTTATGCAGAAGGACTAAAAGGCCTAGGCGTTCTGTTCGCCATATGGCTAATTCAAGTGTTAATTTTTTTTATATCATAATAAGTCTTTAAATTTTAAAATGATGTATCTGAACATCTATTGATGTTATCTGTATTTTTGGTAAATGTTTTGTTTAAATAAGAAGGCACTCCATGTTTGTGACACGATGGAGTTCCTCATAAGTGTAATATATCCTGTGGTAACATGGTGCACCAAAGAGTTGGCAGATATGTGAGGGTGTCTGAGGCCAAGACGGTGGCATGCTTCCGATGGACATCACCCCAGCTGCGTGCCAGGCAGCGGTGCGAGACCGACCTGGAAGTCGGCGGGGTCCACGAGGAGACGGAAGAAGAGCGGCCGCCCTACCAAAACGGCTAACTGCGTCCGGTCGAGAGGTCCCAGCCGTGTACACAATGCCACCAACCCTCAGCGCGAACAAAAGAGTTGGGTGATTAGCAGCAACACACAAGCACAGAGTAACAGAAGCAGCCCCCCCCCCCCTAAACCACTGTCCTACGCTCTCCTCATAGTTCTGTAAGATGCTAGCAGGTGTCAGGCGGTTCCCTGGCTTAGTACCGGTAGACCACACTAGAGGCACTTCTGAGGGTGCCTCTCGCACGTCAGAGGGTAGCATGGAGGGGAGGCTGAGGGGAGATCTCTTGCCGCCTGTCACGAGTCCACAGCTGTGTCCGGCTTGCTGGTGTTTGAGAGGAGGTGGTGGTGGGGATAGCCGCTACCTGCCGCCTGCTCTTGCCAGTTTAAAGGGCTACTTCTGACTGCAGCGCCATCATGGGACATCTTACGGAACTGCTTCAGCACCCCCGCCCCGCACCCCTGAGCGTCGGACCGGGCCCTTACGGAGGTTTCCCGTCTGTATATATTTGCCTGTGACACAAGCTGCACGGCCACCACTGGTGCACAACCGTCCTGATGCAGGATGCTGGTCCACTAATCTCTTACGGTCGTCAACCTTCGCAGCCGCCCAAGCATTCGTCAGGCCGCCTGTTACGGGTACAAGGGACACAAGGCCTTGCGGACAGGTACACTAACCACACCCTCCTACTCACGTCGGATGTAGTTGAATAGCTGAGGAAGAGACACAAAAGTAAAAGTATCTTCTTATGTGTGCGGGTTTTAGATTCCTCCCACTACCTTCTAGAACATTGTTTCCCTCCCTCTTCAAAGACCCTAGTCGACGGTTCGAACTAATGAGAACAGTGTTTATTGACTTCAGAAACCAGTGTTGAGTGGATGACAATGTGAAGGACAGCATCAGTTTGAAAAGTGGTGTGTGTAGGAGAAACCGTGAACGCTCTTAGAGTGCAAAATACGATTCACTTGCTATGAGGCCCTTTCCCTGTAGCGACCCTGGTCGCCCTCAGGAAAATTAAAAAAAAAAAAAATCTGTCATAAACATGAACATACTTTTTCCTAAATTCGAGTTATTTTAAAAACGTTTCATCCATTTTTTTAGTATCGAGGAACTGTTTTAGCATAAAAGGACACATTCAAAATTGTGATCTTATTTTTTGTGTTTCAACCTCATGTATATTTTATATTTATGATTTATCTATGTTTTCTTGTAAATTTTGCATTGTTGTACATGTTGTCCCAATCCAGTGGTCTCACCAGCCACATCTTCATCTCCATTGTTTTAGTTTTTATGGCAATTATTATTTTTCAATGTGTTTTTTTTTTTTTTTTTTTTTTTTTTTGTGTGTGACGTGCCCCAGCTGTCTATGTCGCCCATAAGGCAACCACATGTTAGTTTAGAAAAGTTTGCTGTATATGATGTAATATAATTACCTCAGCCTACACCAAAATTTTCAATTAACCGTCTGTCGTCTTCCATATATTTTGTATAGTTTCTGTAAAGTTATAATTTATTTAATGTCGCTAGATTATCATTTTGTTAAAACTTGAACCCCGCTCTTTTCAAGGCTTGAGGAATACATTTTTATTTCATGTGTTAGAATATTAGTTAATATTGCGAGGTTTTTCTTATTTTGTTATGTTAATAATTTATTATTATCTTAATTAATGTGGCATAAGTACGACTTCTTCGCTACGCCACTGTCCCTGTGAGAATGTCCATTTGTTTTACCTTTAAGTGTGTGCGTGAATCTATGGCTGTTTGAATGTGGGGAGTGAAAGCTCGCTTTGCATCGTTCTCTCTGGCTCAGTATCGACAGCTGCTGATACTACCAAAGATGTTTCCACACCCTTTGGTTGCGAACTGGTTGGCGAGTCTCTTGGTCCCACACCACCGCTGTTTTCGTGGATTTTCCAGCTTCCGATGGTTTCCCGCGTTTTCCCGCGGCCCGGTGGCTGCACGGCGATTCACTCTCGGCTGGTCGTCTGGTGAGGTAAGGTTGTTTCTGTAGATAGTAGCATTTCATTGACTAGCACGTTTAACTTAGATTCGTGAACTTAGAATCATTTTTTGGAATGTTTTCTCCGATCGTGTGCGGAAATGTGTTCTCGTTTTTCAATTCAGTGATTTCCAATAGTTAAACGCGGTCTGTGTGATTATAGTTGCAGTTTGATAACGGCCTGATATGTTAAAGCCTTTTGTGATCATGTGGTGGTGTATGGACTCTGTGTAAATACTTTCTAGCTTTGTGGGGCCCGATTTGTAATAGGTGATATGTTCATTTTGTACAGTGCATGAAAAAATCTTTTCCTCATTTCCTTCCGAAGGTGATATGTGTTCTAAGTAGTTGGTTCATAGAACAAAGCCTTCAGCTTCCACGCCTTGTTTGTTCCATGCCCATCATGAAAAAATATTTCCACTAATATTTCGCGATCTTCTCTCCCCGCCTATTTTAGTGTTGCTGTTTCTTCTCCGACTTGTAGTTCGAACTCTGTCTGTGTCTGTAACTCTCTCTGAGCCTTGTACAACCTCCTTCAATAGCTTCCTTATGTAATTCTAAACATTTATATGGGTTGCATGCAGTAATTCTTATTTTATTTTTCCGACTTTGTAATTATTTCATTTTTGTGGTTTTTCTTAGACTGGACTTCATCCGTCTCTGTAATCGTCGCTATCGCGTGTAGCTGTATTTCATGCGCTTCCTGATATAATTTTAAGTATTTCTATAGGTTACATGCAGTACTTAATTTTCTTTATTTTTCGGAAACTGAATTTATTCAATTTTATCGGTTTTCGGAACTACGTGGGTCCGAGTTCCGACTTCCGGGGTATGCAGCTAGTCGCCTGAGTTCACGCCACTCCTCTTATAAAACCAGTACCTAGCTCGATTTCTAACAGACTGCAACTTAAGAATCCAACGGGATTTGGTATAATGAATACGACTTTCAACCACTTCACCTTCAGTGGAGTGTGTTCATGTAACGTAGCCGTGTGTCGCCGTGAGCGTGTTGCTCGAGTTTTCTGTTCAGATGTAATTTAACTTGCTATACACACGCACCATCTCAAACCGGCACGACAGACCAGAACCAGCTTCAAAGTGTTTGCATACAGTGTTTTGTGCTACCTCCGACATGCTGAATTTCGCCTACGATAGCGATGCCTGCGTCCGCCTCGTCTCAGCACGCTGTATTTGGTGAGTTTCGCTGTGGCATTGCGTGTGTGAGAGAGAATGAGTGTTATTTATGAATCCTTTCCCCCAGTAGCGTTAAATCATGTATAATTTAGGCTGGGCATCGTCCGCTTTAATCCATGTAAGAGATGCATTTTATTGAATTAACAAAATAGATTCCCCATTTTGCTTGTATTCTATCAGAATAAACAAGTTTAAGTTCAGCATATTCCGTAAGTTGCTTATAAATTGTAGTTTTAGAGCACCTTCCCTCTTTTATTTAATATTGTTCTTCACAAGTGCTGAGAACTGGTTCAGATGCAATAAATGCCATAAATGTTTTTGTTAGCCACCTTTCTAAGATAACTTTTATTGTGGTGGCTTGCTTATTAATGTCTGTGTATAATAACGTATGAGCTACTATGTATGTTGACCACTGTAGTATTAACTTCTTCTTATTGAAGTAATTTGAAACGAATGTGTTCTCAGTTTGGGCCAGGGAACAAGGCTTTGTAGCAGGGAGTAACCAGTAGTTCACACGGACTTAATTTACTAATTTTAGTGACAAAGAAAGGCTCTTGTTACGTACAGTGGTCGACTTTTAATATTTACTCAAATAGTACTTAGAAATAAAGAATTTCTCGAAGAGGTGGAACACAGCGATAAAGAACGACAGCTGCATGGTTTACAATTTCACAAAGAGATGAAACAGCTTGATTTAGAACGAGAAGAGTGTGATTTACAATTTCGCAAATAAATGAAATTATGTTATTAGAATTGCTTCAAGAAGTAAATGCTTTAATGATTTCATTGAAGGATAGATAGGAAACGTTTGAGGGGAAAATACAACAAGGATTTATTCAGTTAAAATCATATTTAAAAAATAGTAGACAATTACAAATAAAATTTCAGGAATCTGTAGGTAACCTAGATAGTTAAGTTAACCAATTAAAGAAAAAGAATGTAGTCGTTAGGAAAAAATTAAAGACCAGAAAATAATAATTAAATATCTAACTGAAAAGTTAGAGTATACGCAAGTCGATTATCGCTCTACCATAGATAAGACATCTGATAACTTGTCCATTCCCGAAATCAATATAACTTTCGTCCACCCAAAATTCATATAGCATCCGCTGATAATGACTATAGTGATGTATCAGCAGAAATATCTTTTGTACATGAAGTAACTATAATTAAAAAGAGATAATAACTATGATATGTCATTATAGGGCATTAATTATTAAGGTAATGACATGTCTAGTTTAATGCAGTAAGATGCAGATTGTACCTTAAAGGTTCAGATTAGCATTTTTAAACTAAATCTTTCCATACGTTATTGAATGACAGTATGCTCAATACATCCTGTGATTTTCATTAAAACTTTTAGCGACGTGTGCACTAATTCATGGTCAGAGAGAGAGAGAAAATACGTTTAATATTTTCGAAAACATTGGCTGAGGCTTCCATCTTGTATTCTAATGTTTCTGACTCTTTTAGATCCCAGTTAAAATTTGAACAACTTTTTATTGACAGAAAACTAAGGAAATTATACTACAGAATGTAATTTATAGTCTTCAATTCTGTAATTCAAAGAAGGGTAAGCAGAGGAAATACTTGGAAATTTTTTTTAATAAAGCACATTTTCTACACAGATTGACACCACACGTAGAACCCTTACCAACACATTTGAGGGAAAAATTAGTGACACTCTCTGCTGAGGATTTAGACAAATTTTTATCAGTTCACGATACATATGATGTGATTCATAAAGATGACAAGCACTTCAGCAGTTATGTTAATTTTAACAGTTGCAGTAGCACTGACTGTAGGTATTGGTGAGATTATAACAGTAATGGTAAAGGAAGTACTTATAAGAACAGGAATAATGATATTGGAGGGCATGGCATTAATAATAACAAACATAATAATGGTAATAGTGGTTCGAGGAACTGATTTGATGTGTATAATAACCCTGATGTCAGTTAACCTGTATAATTCTTAGAATGAACATTGATGGAAAGAAGTCCATTTGAGAATAATAATAGTCCTAGGAACTTCCAAAGAAAGTATAAGTTTGACGATCAGTTAAGAGCACAACCCACTATTTCACGCAACATATCAGCAAATGTTACTCAAGAAATGAAGTCTAATGATAATAATGAACATCAAAATTCATGTGAGATAAATAGTGACTGGGGGCTGGAAGTAGTGGGAGTAGTCTCCTATCCGTATAAGAGAATGTTATGAATAACAGCACAATAATAACTGAATTGTCAAACTAAAACCAGCGTCTTTATGCCTACTGGGAGGAAATGCACATTCTGTGGAAGCCAAGAATAACCGCTTTGTTAATGTACTCAGATATAATAATGGGGTAGACATTCATGAAGAACTATTACAAAATCCCACCAATTTTAATATTAGCCTAAATTAGTATTGCAAGCTATGTTCTAACCTTCCCTTAATAATAAAAAATTAACATCTTAATAGATACAAAGCAGTATCCAGCGTTATGAGCGTTAGCCGATACAGACAGTTAAATGTGAAACAGAGCTACCTACGTAGCCAATATAAAGCTGTACCCTTTCAGGTGCATTACAGGCACATTACATCCACATCAGTGTCGAGACACTGGAAGAAATGAGTATTAAACGAGAGAAACAGACATGTGATATCAATTCTCTAGAAATTATCTAGCAGATTTCTGTTAGCTTCTACATTATCATACCCATGTACATGGAGTTGGGAATATTTAAAGGACAAATCTGCAGTAATTAAACTCACTAAGGGACTTTGTTCAAAATGTTCAAATGTATGTAAATCTATCGGACCAAACTGCGTGGTAATCAGTCCGTAGCTTACATACTACTTAAACCTAGATAAACTAACCTACGGACAACACACACGCATGCCCCAGGGAGGACTCGAACCTCCATGGCGAACAACCGTGCGCTCCGCAGCAAGACGCTTTAGACCGCTCGGCTACTCCACCGCGGCAAGAGACTTTGCATGTTGTATAACGAGAATCAGTATATCAATGTAAAATTTAATAATAAGTTTTGTCATGGATTAAATGTCGATTGGTGGTATCTAAAATTCCATGTTTGAATGATAAATGCATTATCAACAGCTTGATATCTAATGATGCAGACAACATTATAAAGGTAATACATGATAGGGTTTCCAAGTCTGAATGTATTAATGAGAATCAACAACTTGAATTCAAATCTTTATTAAAAGAATTCAGGGAAGTGTTCAACCAGAAACTGGGCATTTTAAGATCGACTGTCACAAAACCCATGTTAAGATACCTATCCATTAAATACCTTAATGAGATTGGTAAAGTTAGTGTAATTCTTACAGACAATGCTTCACACTTGCTTTGTCTGGAGAACTGATTTTTGAACTTAGGAATTAAGCACGTGTTAATTCCTTGTTACCATGGTGAGGCATGACTGATTGAAAGGCTGTTCAGAGAATTTAACTGATTTGTCCACTCGTATATGCCGAAAGAACAAGATCGTTGGATTCAATACATGTCAATATTCGAAAATATCTTTAACAATATTCCGCATCCTTCTACTAAGTATACACCCAGTGAAATAATGTTGAACCATTTTGAATCAAATGAATAGCTTAATCTTTACCTGTTAAGAATGAAACTCTATTGTATGGGGATAACTTGTTAGAAAATGTATGACAGGATATAGAACATGCTGCACACATGTGCAAACAGAAATATGATAAAATTCTCAGAAATTCCATCAATTATCAGAGAAATGATATTGTTAAAGATATACAATAAATGAAATAACAGGTTTTCGCTTGGTAGGCGATGTGAGATGTTTCTTTTATTTAACTTCAAAACATATCGATTTCGTCCCTATGATATGTTTTGAAGTTAAATAAAAGAAACATCTCACATCGCCTACCAAGCGAAAACCTGTTATTTCATTATAATTCTGTGGTGGACTGGCACACAAAATGGAATCTAGTTACATATACAATAAATCTTCATTAGTACAGAAATCAGTAGAGTAATGGTGTTATCTTTATGAAGGACCATGCCATATCATGAACATACCACACAAATTGTCTACAGAAAGAAGTGGGGGACATATCAAAGGAATTTTTCCCCTAAGGGCTTGAAGAAATTTCAAGAGTGATTGAAGTTATTTCTAGTTCTTATTCAAAGAATTTCTTGAAATTTATCAGTATCCTTCGTAACTGTTAATACAATGAGTTCTTATAATTTTGTTAACATTGGGATCATTTTATTAATGTTCAAGGTGCCAATTAGTTATAAGAAAAGGGTTGGTGAAAAGGTGTTGCTATGTAGTGGTATGGATAGAACAGAAACCCTGATTTTTAACCATTCTAATTAAAGTTATTCAGCAGAATGGTGCTGTGAAGTTCATTGAATTGTTTTGTGATTTATCAGAGAGAAAACATGATAGATAGACCTTAAATTATTTCATGTCAAATGAATATTAACAAAATAGTGACTGTCATAACTTTTGTTCGAATGGATGATGAACTTCGGTAAGGTAATATGTATATTTTGACTATTCTATAACCGTATTTTATGCTTAATTCATCACCACTACTGATGTAGTGAATTATCTCAATCAGAGGACTGACACTTTCCACACCCTTTGAGATTTGTCTTGAATGAACAAGATTAATGCTGCATAGTATTCAAGAGGAAAATGTAACGAATCATGGATCTTTCAGTGTTGAAGATCATAAAGAGGTGATTTCTTATTGTAGTTCTTAATCCTGTGATGTTACATGTTATAATAAGAGGTGATGGATAAAAATCAAAATCTGTATTGTTGATCTATATGAAGAAACAACAAATTCTGTAAATCTTACAATACAGAGGTGATTTAATAAGAGAAGATTCTATGTCTTACAGCGTTTATATACATCGAAGTTCTAACTTCATGATATCAAACATCATCTGCAAAACTTTGGTGTCATTACATTGCTAATTAAAAGATGAGGCATCACATAACCAAAGTTTCAACCACAATGATGCTGCAACTTGTAACAAGATACAGCATTGTATCTGAAAATGTATAAATTTCATGTTGCTAGTCAACAGAAGAGGCAACGTCTTAATATCAAGAAAAATAGACTGATTTCAGACATTACTGGAAGAAGAATTAAAGTGCAAAAATCCATTGTATTTGACACTGCACACCATTGAAGATGAAATATCACCGAAACTTTCAATAGCGAAATCTAATATAATTGATGTTGCCTGTTACAGAAGAAACAATGTCTTAAGACAATGATACCTAATTGGTGATTTTGTATTAAAAATTATAAATATTTGGGTCCCATAAATTAGATTTTATGGTAGGAATTCAAAATTAACAGTTCTATGAGTATTAAAATTAGCGATACGACAAAATAGAAGCAGGATTATTTTTGTTTTGGGTACTCAAATATAAATAATTTGCAAGTACTGTTAACATGTTCTTCCGTTTTAATACTTATTGATCGAACGTGCACTAGTTATTCTAATCAATGAATGTTTGGAAGTTAGAACGAGAAGTTTGGAAGATTTAAATAGTCTTAAAACAGTTATAAATATACATAGAGCCCCAAAGTTGTAAACCAATACTACTTAATTTCGTGGATATTTTACAGGTTAAATAATTTCAGTTTAATATAATCTATGGAATCATCATACATTGGGGAATATAGAAAACTTATCCAATCAATTTTGAGACAACACCATTTACATTATCTCATTTAAAATGATGTTTTTTATATACATGCATGTTGTTGTTATGGTCTTCAGTCCGGAGACTGGTTTGATGCAGCTCTCCACCCTACCCTATCCTGAGCAAGGCTTTTCATCTCCTCATAAGAACGGCAACCCGCATCCATTTGAATCTGCTTACTATACGCATCCCTTGGTCTCCCTCTGCGGTTTTTACCCCACACACTCCCCACCAATGCTAAATTTACGATTCCTCGATGTCTAAGAATGTGTCCTATTAAGCGATCCCTTCTTTTAGTCAGGGTATGCCAAAAATTCCTTTTCTCACCAATTCTGTTCAGTACCTCTTCATTAGTTATGCGATCAACCCAGCTAATCTTCAGCATTCTTCTGTAGCACCACATTTCAAAAGCCTCTATTCTCTTCCTGTCCGCACTGCTTATCGTCCATGTTTCACTCCCGTACAAGGCAACACTCCACACAAATGCCTTCAGAAAAGACTTCCTTACACTTAAATTAATATTCTATGTTAGCAAATTTCTCTTTTTCAAAAATGCTTTTCTTCCCATTGCCATTCTGCATTTTATATCCTCTGTACTGCGAACACTACCCAAGTAACAAAACTTATCTACCACCTTCATAGTTTCGTTACCTAATCTAATTCCTTCAGCATCGCCTGATTTTCTAACACCGCATTCCATTATTTTTGTTTTGCTCTTGTTAATGTTCATTTTATACGCTCTCTTCAACACACTGTCCATTCCATTCAACTGCTCTTCCAGGTCCTTTGCTGTCTCTGACAGAATTACAATGTCATCAGCAAAACGCAATGTTTTTATTTTTTCCCCCTGAACTTTAATCCCTATTCCAAATTTTTCCTTGCTTTCCTTCACCGCCTGCTCGATGTACAAATTGAATAACATCGGAGAAAGACTATAACCCTGTCTTACTCCCTTCCCAACTGATGCTTCCCTTTCATGCCCTTCGAGTCTAATAACTGCAGTCTGGCTTTTGTACAAGTTGTAAATAACTCTCCTTTACCTGTATTTTACCCCTGCTGACTTCAGAATTTGAAAGAGTGTATTCCAGTCAACATTGTCAAACGATTTCTCCAAATCTACAAAAGCTAAAAATGTAGGTTTGTCTTTCCTTGATCTATCTTCTAAGATAAGACGTCAAGTGAGTATTGCCTCCCGTGTTCCTACGTTCCCCCTGAATCCAAACTGATTATCCCCGAGGTCAGCTTCTACCAGCTTTTCCATTCTTCTGTAGATAATTCGTGTTAAAATTTTGACTTATCAAACTGATGGTTCTGTAATTTTCACACCTGTCTGCACCTGATTTCTTTGGAATGGGGCTTATTATATTCTTCTTAAAGTCTGAGGGTATTTCGCCTGTCTCATACATCCTACACACCAGTTCAAATAGTTTTGTCATGGCTGGCTCTCCCAGAGACTTTAGTAGCTCTGAGGGTATGTCATCTACTCCTGGGGCCTTGTTCCGACCTAGGTCTTTAAGGGCTCTGTCAAATTCATGTCTCAGTATAGTATCTCCTATTTCATCTTGATATACTTCCTCTTCCTTTCCTACAACATCGTCTCTAAGTTCATTTCCTTTGTAGAGCTGCTCTACGTACTCTTTCCACCTTTCAGCTTTCCCTTCTTTGCTGAGAACTGGTTTCCCATCTGAATTCTTGATATTCGTAGAGTTGCTTTTCTTGTCCCCAAATGTCTCTTTTATTTTATTGTAGGCGGTTCTACTTTTCCCCTTCGTATACATTCTTCTACAGATTTGAATTTGGCTTCTAGCCACTCCTGCTTAGCCATTTTGCACTTCCTGTCAATCTCATTTCTTACTCGTCTGTGCTCCATTTTGCCTGTTTCATTTACTGCATTTTTATTTTTTCTCCTTTCGTCAATTAAATTTAGTATTTCCTGTGATATCCAAGGATTTTTTGTAGGTCTTGCCTTTCTACCTATTTTGTCCTCTGCTGCCTTCACTATTTCATCTCTCGATGCTACCCATTCCTCTTCTACTGTTTTATTTCCCCCTGTTTCTGTCAATTGTTGCCAAAAATCTCCCTCTGAAATTCTCCAGAACTTCACGTTTCTTCCATTTATCTAGGTCCCATCTCCTTATTTTCCTACCTTTCTGCAGTTTTTTCAGTTTCAGCCTACAGTACAAGACTAAAAGGTTATGGTCAGAGTCTATATCTGCCCCTGGGTATGTCTTACAGTTTATAACTTGGTTCCGGAATCTATGTTTTACCATTATAAAATCTATCTGATACCTTCCGGTGTCTTCTGGTCTCTTCCAAGTATACAACCTTCTTTTGTGATTCTTAAACCACGTGTTTGTTACGATTAAATCATGTTCCGTGCAAAATTCTACCAGGCGGCTTCCTCTTTCATTCCTTTTGCCCAGTCCATATTCACCTACTATTTTTCCTTCTCTTCCTTTTCCTACTACCGAATGCCAGTCTCCCATCACAATTAAGTTTTCCTCTCCCTTAACCGTCTGAATAATTTCCTTTAGCTCCTCATATATTTCTTCGATCTCCTCATCATCTGCAGAGCTAGTTGGCATATAAACCTGTACTACTGTTGTCGGTGTTGGCTTCGTATCTATCTTGACAATGATAATGCGATCACTGTGCTGCTCATAGTAGTTAACCGGCATTCCTATTTTCTTATTCTTTATCAGTCCTACTCCTGTGATACCCCCAACTGATTTTGTACTTATAATCCTCTACTCACCTGACCAGAAATCCTGTTCATCCTGCCACCGAACTTCACAAATCCCCACTATATCTAACTTCAACCTATCCATTTCCCTTTTTAAATTTTCTAATTTTCCTACCCGATTAAGGGATCTAACATTCCACGCTCCGATCCGTAGAATGCCATTATTGTCTTTCCTGATGACCACATCCTCCTGAGTAGTCCCCGCCCAGAGATCCGAATGGGGGACTATTTTACCTCCGGAATATTTTACCCGAGAGGATGCCATCATCATATTTTCATACAGCAGAGCTGTATATCCTCGGGAAAAGTAACGGCTGTAGTTTCCCCTTGCTTTCAGCAGTTCGCAGTAACTGTGTAGCAAAGCCACATTAGCTGTTGTAACAAGGCCAGCTCAGTCATCCATCCAGACTGTTGCCCCTGTAACTACTGAAAAGGCTGCTGCCCCTCTTCAGGAACCACACGTTTGTCTGGCCTCTCCACAGATACCCTACCGCTGTGGTTGCACCTACGATACGGCTGTCTGCATCGTTGAGGCACGCAAGCCACCCCACCTCGACAATGTCTGTGGTTTATGGGGGGTAGGTACATGCATATGTACAAGTGAATTTAGGTTTGTAACCTTTTACACTGAACTTTATCCTTGGACTGTGATATAACGTGTGTAAACAGAAAGTTTTTTTCTATTAAAGATTTGCAAATTCATGCTTAGTTTTGTGAATAACAGCTTGTGTGACTATATTTAAATACAGATAGTGAAAACATTAAAAATCAAGTATGCTTCAAAAGACTCTATAATGACACCGGACAGTCTAGTGACTGTTAAACATTGCTAGGTAACAAACTACATTATCTCTGATATGTTCCTCCATCCCATTGTGGCTTGATGCAGCAGTAGTAGGACATGACAGTTCGAAGTAATATGCGTCCCTGTTGCAATAGAGACGTCTTTTACTTGGAATTACATTATCTCTGAATTTCAATACTGTATGTAGCAACGGATATGAACTTTAAAACCAGTTCTCCTGAATTATGTCCCCTCAAACTTTTACGACAGAACTTAAGTTAGTTCATGAAAAAATAGGCTGGTACAAATAAAGTCAAAAATTTTAATTGACGGCTACGAACATGCATTGAAGCATTTGTATGTGCCATACATCGTCAGAGGACGTTATAGGGACCACGGCAAATGTGCTTACAGGAATGGCCAGAAAATTCTGCTGTTAATTCATCAAACAACTCCGTTTATTTTGCGTTTTAATTGTCTTAGATTCAAGATGGCCGATTTCAAGTTGGCATCCAGCTTCAGTAAATTACGTAAAAAGTTGGCCACCTAACCCTTGCCTTACTGGAACATTCAAGTTTCCCATTTCCTGCAGATTTTTTGAAATAACATGGTGTACTCATCCTGTATTACTCTTTGTGTAGTTAATGCATGCACGAATCAATCTCATGCCCCTTCAACAGCGGCTAATAGCACTATATGTAATCTCTATGGAGAAATATTTCGTATGCAGCATCGTAGACGTCAATAAATGCCTCCTTCACAGACACACTGTTCTTAAGGAGAGGTTGGTGGTCTATGTATATGCTGGGCTTGCTTCCTCCCCATCTTCCCCTCTTTCAGAAATATTGCAATGGTTAACACACTTTAGTAGGTTAATTACTGCTTTGGAACCAAGCTATGATCCCATTATACAATCCTGTCACTCGGAAAATGTCGATAATTCAAGTTTTATCGTTGAAAACCGAATAACATATTGCACTTTAATCTCACAATGTTATATTAAAATCAGTGGCGTATCTAAGTGGCGGGAGAGGGGGTAGCGGGCATGCCCCCAAACTAATGAATATAAAGAAAAAATTACGGTATCTGAATTGCCCTCTGAATGTGAGCTGCAATACTAAGTTTTTTTCTTTAATCAGGACAGTGATTGTGACCCTCTACTGGAATCGCCATCAATGATTGTAAGTCTCTTATGAAAATTCCGTAACCGAACATGGATCAGAACATCCCACAACTATGCCACAAAACTTTCTATGAGCTCAGTCCCCCCGCCCCCCCCCCCCGACCAAATTCATGGATTCGCCACTGTGGGGTGTCTACTTAAAATCACTTATCTTTACATTAGTCTCCCCCCCCCCTCCCCCCGAAAATATATATGCTATATTCGCCACTGATTAGAATGTAATATGGGAGAAATTGTCGTAATATGCGAGGAGGAGGACTTAAAAGGTCGAAATATGTGAAAACCTGCAGAATACAGGACAGTTGTCAACCGTAGTCATATAACACAACATGAGAAGCGCCGTACTGACTACTTATAGTACATGATTTTATACCTCGTCTTACTTTTTATATGTGGGAATGTATCAAGATTCTTTTGATTTAAATATTTTTGAAGCTGTAAGTCGATAAGCTAGTCCTCGTTTCAGTTTAATAAGTCATGGTTGCAAAATATTAACACGAATTATTTATAGACGAATTGAAAAACTTGTGAAATCCAACCTAGGGGAAGATCAGTTTGGATTTAGGAGAAATGTAGGAACATGGGAGGCAATACTCACATTACGACTTATAAGATAGGTTAAGGAAAGGGAAACCTACGTTTTTAGCGTTTGTCGATTTGGAGAAAGGTTTTGACAATGTCGACTGGAATACACTCTTTCAAATTCTGAAGATAGCAGGGGTAAAATACAGGGAGCGAAGAGTTATATTCAACCTATACAAAAATCAGACAGTAGTTATTAGTGTCGAAGGGCAAGAAAGGGACGCAGATGTTGGGGAGGGAGTAAGACTGGGTTGTTGCCTTTCACCAATGTTGTTCAACCTGTACACTGAGCAAGCAGTGAAGGAATGCAAAGAGAAATTTGAAGAGGGAGTTAAAGTTCAGGGAGAAGAAATAAAAAAATTGCAGTTTGCCGATGACATAGTAATTTTGGCTGAGACTACAAAGGATCTGGAAGAGCAATTGAATGGAATGGACAGTGTTTTGTAAGGAAGATACATGATGAACATTAACACGTTCGCTGCCGTTCACGCTCTGGCACGTGTAAACGTTACTTGAGTCAGGTGCCGCTCACGCTGTGGCGCGTGCGGCAACCTAGCATCCTATTATGGGCTGTTGTAAACTGGCATCGTCTAATAAAGCTGTATACTCTGGTAGGCACTCAGGGAAGAGTATAAGTGATATGCACACGTACGTGTTTCCAGATTTCCGCGTTTGCATTACCGGCTACGAGCCACACACGCTTCTCATGATGTCATGATAGATTTATTGGATTCTTATGTAAACAAGCAAGCAAGCTTTTGATTATTTTATTTTTATTTCGATTAGTTACCAGTTTATAAAAAACTACTTCTTAGTTTTGATATTATTCATAATTATATTGCTGATGATATAGGAATAAGCATATGTTTTATGAAATACCTTGTATGTACTGTTTATATTGTTCACTTGTTGTTTTCACAAAAATACAAATGCAAATAAAAAACCATATCAAAAAACCTGAAAACTAAAACCAAAATATTCAGTAGCTCAAAACTATGAAAAGATACCGTCAAAATACGATCACGCGCTAGAGCGTGAAGTAGCACCTAGCATCATCGCGCCAGAGCGTGAACGGCAGCGAACGTGTTAACAAGAGTAAAACGAGGGTAGTAGAATTTAATGTCAGAAAATCAGGTGATGCTGAAGGAATTAGATTAGGTAGTGAGACAATAAAAGTATTAGACGAGTTTAGTTATTTGGGTAGCATAATAACTTCTGATGGCATAAGTAAAAAAGGTATAAAAAGCAGAATGACTATGGGAAGAAAAGCGTTTCTAAAGAAGCGAAACTTGTTAACATCGAATATTATTTTAAATGTTGGAAAGTCCTTTCTGAAAGCATTTGTCTGGAGTGTAGCATTGTATGGGAGCGAAACATGGACGATAAGGTGTTCAGAAAAAAAGATGAAAGAAGCTTTTGAAATGTGGTGCTACAGACGAATGATGAAAATTAGATGGGTAGATCACGAAACTAATGAGGAGGTACTTAACCGAATTGGGGAGAAAAGGAGTTTCTGGCATATCCTGACTAAGAGAAGGGATAGATTGGTTGAACACATTCTGAGACGTCAAGGAATTGTCAACTTAGTGTTAGAAGGAAGTGTGTGGAGTAAAAATCGTAGAGGGAGACCGAGGGATAAATGCAGTAAGCAGACTGTTGCCGTTCGTACTCTCAGATGAAGAGACCTGCACAGGACAGGGTAGCACGGGAGCTGCATCAGACTAGTCTGTGGACTGAAGACCACAACAACCTCTTTCATCAATTTGAACACGACATAGTTAAATTTAGTTGTGCTATGATAGGAGCATTTTTCATTCTGAGTTTTTTTTAATACTTTGTTTTTTATTTATTTATTTTATTTTACGTATTGTTATTTTAATCCCATAAAGCTGGGATAAGAATGTTTCGGACGTCTCAGCTGAGTTTTAGGAGTCGTAAGTGTCTGGAGCCAGTGGCGACCGAGACGGCAAGCGGCCGCGAGTAGGAGTGTCCGGCGTCCATTGCCAAACGGCGCACGTCGGCATTTTTCGCAAAGGCAGCCAAGGAGCGCGGCGGCCGCCAGGGCGGCGTAATATTTCTGGCCTGCCGCCAGGCTGCGCCGCCGTCGCCCCCGGCTCTCGCCCGCCCTTACGCAACGGCCGCAGCCGCGCATGCGCCCTGGGCGCTTCTGCGGGGAAACGCCCATCCCAGCACAACGCGCGGGCGGTCACGCTCTCGCTGCTCATCTGCCGCCCACGCGCGCGCACTTGACCAGGTCTCTCCTCTCTGAATACAAAGTTGCTTTTGTAACCGACACCGCGCGGGTGTACGGCACCAGTAACAGAAAGTGCGATTCGGAATGTAAGTTCCGGTCTCTGACGACTCCTGAATCAGCGTCGCTAACATCGCCATCTTTGTTCTGTTGTGTAGCTCGGTTCAATACTACAGATGGGAAAATAAATCCTTTTTATGGGATGACTACAGTTGGACCCACGAACGATGGCGGGTCGCGCATCTGTAAACAACAGCATCTTTGCTGACTTTAAGCGACAGTTGAAGGATGCATATATATCACAGACATATATTACTAGACTGGCAATTCCATATACAGTATCATTGGTGTCAGTGAAGTCTTGCCGCCTTATTTCTATACTATAAGCGTGAGAACAGTCGCGAGTGTTATTAGAAAAAAAAAGGGGGGGGGGGGGCTCGTAAGATACGGATGAACTGACGTAACTATGCTGTCTTCTGAATTTTGACATATGGGAAATTGGCGTGTTGTATATGGCTGTAATTTTTTCAGCTGGAGTAAGATTGACTTACAGTAATGAGTTGCATCGATTTGCTGTTATTATTAATGGTAATATGGTAGAACCCGTGTACATTGAAGGAAACGGCATTGCCATCGATAAATATCGAATGTTAGATATAGTGTTTCTGAACCGCAGATTCAGGCGCTATGCGCCCTCATGTACTAAAAAATAAACTTCTTTTTTAACCTATACCTAACCTAACTTTGACTTAAAAAAAGTGACCTGTAGTGAAGCCTTAAGGAGGTTAGGTAAAGGTTAAACAAGGAGTTTTTTTTTTGTTTTTTTGTTTTTTTTTTTTTTTTTTTTTGGGGGGGGGGGGGGTGGCGCGTAGCTCCCGAGTCTCCGGTTGTCGATGGCAATGCCGTATCTTCGATGTACACGGGTTCCACCAAATTACCTTATTAGTCTCTTACTAATTTCAGTCCATTTCGGATTTTCTTTCAGTAGTATGGTAATTATAAAAGTGTTGTTTATCGTGTATAACACGTATCATTCTTTTGAGAGTTCTCAGGAAATCTATAGTTTGCTTTGACATATACACTAATGACTCGCGTTTCCTGTTTTTATTAATCGGTTGTCAGTTTCGGTCAACTTCGGCTTTTCTTTCAATAGTATGACCGTGATAAATGTGCTGTTTATCGTGGATAACATATATCTTTATTCTTCTTGGTGTTCTTCAGAGAACTACTACTTTCACTGTATGTAACGGTACGGTACGGTCCGCACTGAGTGACTTGATTAGTGTTTCGTACAGATGAAGTAAATAAATGATGCTGTTCCTGCTCTATGGTTGACAGGTTCTTGTATGTACCCTCGTTCACACAGTAAAAGAAACTGCGCTGGTAAAACGAAGATTTCATGACGAACATATGCGTTGTCACGCGACAGGATAATGCCAACGTAACATGATTGACAACGTAATCACGCGAGGGCGCCAGGGCGTTAAGTAAGATTTAACCGTACAGTACGTAACACGTTCTTCTCATAACACGATTCGACAATATATGTTTTAATTCATTGCGGAGGTATTGGCTCGAATGCAAATCCTGTCCAATTAATATGGCTTACAACGTCATATCGTGTCAGAAGTTCATACTAATACCGTACAGAAACTTTACGACGTGAGGTGAGGCAAGATGGCGGCGTCAGGCTCCAGCCGCAGAGGCTAGTTTGCCAGTCTAGTAATTTATGTCTGTGATATATACCAACGTAGACCATAGATAATATAGACTGCGCGTGACGTCATTACACTGAAACCAACATCTAAGTCACGAGAGTCGGGGCAGGATACCGGTTTCATCATTACGAGTAATGCGAAATATAGCTGAGAGTTGCAGTTCTTATTCTTTGTAGTGGAAATTAAACATATATTTGAACAATGAAACGTATTAGCATATTCTTATCACATCTTTAGATGTAAAACTGGCGTTAGTTCTCCGCAATTGCAAGAGTTAATGCGATAGCTACAGTTTTTACATGCGCCTATATGAAACGTATCGGCATTCTTTTTACAAGCAACAGAAATACATTGTTGTCGTTGTACTGTGAGTCTTTTAGTATGCATCTTACACAGGAGTAGAAGATCAAATATCAATTTGAAAGAAGCATCAGCTTCCTTACGATTCCTCAACAATATATGTAAAATATGTTGTTGTGATTTTATAAGAAATGAAATCTGTTTGCATCCATAATGCCCGATTTTTAAAAAATACAACTGTTTATATTTAAAGAATTTTGGCACAGACCGTGATGTCAAAACGTAAAATAACCAAAGCATTAGCTGTTTACATTAAATAATAATGAGAAAACATCATCGATGCACTAGCCAAGAAGTAACTTCATGTGGAAAATAAACAGTCTGTATGAATGTTTAGTTTTGTATAACGTTATTGAAAGCAGATTTTCAGTAGAAATGACTTACTTGATAACCTATAAACTTGCTCAAGAGCAGCTTATAAAGTATTTTTTCCGTCGAGAATCACATTCATAAGTTACAAAAATTAAAAGATTCATAGCGTAACACAAACACCGAGGATATGTAATTCTGTTGCTTCTAAAAATAACTGAAAATATGGTACTTTTCACCTGGGCACTTGTAAACATGATAATCACTGCATTTATATTAATAATACGATGAAATTATGTTACCATTACTACTAGATGTGTAATGGGACTACGAGAAGTCGTTTTACTGTTAAAATCGACGCTTGATATCACCTGTAAATGAGAAAAACTGTTGCTCATAATGAGCGGAACTCGGTCACGTAACTCGGGGCAATTTTAGATGTTGGTTTCAAACCACAAAACAGCAGCGATAGGGACATACGCAATCTATGTTATCTTTGGTCTATGTATACCAAGGAGGTTAGAATCGGCGAGACGTCATTACGCTGAAAAAGTGAAGCCTGCCTCCTCCATATTGCTAAGTTTTGCAGAAGTATTCGTATTGTAGAGCCAATGTTTTATTTCACTTAAAACAGTAATAAAACGTCCTACGGTTATGCGTGATGTACAGCGTCTTAAAGGAGCGCAAATTAGTCGTTTAAAATTAAGTTTTCAAACATATTATGATGAGTATTTGTTGCTATTTCTTCATTGTTTAAAAGTACATACTCTGCCGTTACTGTCAGTTCAATTCATTAACAGTAAGAGGGTCGACTGAACGCATGGTTTTAACGGAGAAGTAGCACTCCAAAACTGACCATTATGGCGGACAGGCTTCTACTGGACATATATTTGGCATATCTAATACCATCTCTCTTTATTCTAAACTCCTTGATATATGCCTTCGACCATAGATATTGGTAGATTGGGAATGGCATCGTTTTCATGACACCAACATCTCCACAGCGAAACCATTGCTCTGCCAACAATAAGTGCCATGTTTCCAGTGAGAATGCCGTTGACTTTGGCCCATCCCTAACTCAAATAAATGTAGTGATGATGGGCAAAAACTAATGTTAATCAGGTAAATTTAAGTTATCAGTACAGTATTTTGTTACAGACCCGAATGTTTGTCTCCTCAGTGGTATCCTTCTCCTGGTTATAACACAAGTTGTGAAACTACTTTCAGACCCTAGTAAACAGAGCACAACTTGATAAATCTTCTAGAAAATGCACATTAAAGTTAAAATTAAGTTTACTGATAACACTAACAGTCAGAAAACATAAAAAAGTACACAACTGAATTTTTGGCAACTATATTAATGAAACTTTAAATATCTAGGAACGAAGATAATGTGAGTTACACAACTAGTGCTTTAAGGGGTTCATATATTATTAGACTAGCAAACTTGCCTCTATGACTGGAGCATGACGTCGCCATCTTTACCTCACGTCAAAAAGACATACATTGTCGAATCGTGTTACGAGAAGAACGTGTTAAGTACGGTTAAATATTACTTAACGTCCTGGCGGCCTCGCTTGATTATGTTGTCAATTATGTGGCGTTGGCATTATCCAGTCGCATGACAACGCATGTGTTCGTCATGAAATCTTCGTTTTACGAGCGCAGTTACTTTTACTGAGTGAACGAGGGTACAAACAAGAACCTCTGAACCATAGAGCACGAACATCATTATTTATTTACGTCATCTTCTGTACAAAACACCAATCAAGTAACTCTATGTGGATTTCTAACAATATTAACATCTTGGCAAAGACTTTCTACCGTTTTGTTGATATTGCCAACATAATCAGGTGAGGCCACTAGGATGGTAGGTAAAATTTTACCGTTACGTAGGTGAAAGCAGACTGTAGCTGTCTAAAAAAACACTCAGAAGTATAAATATATGTGTTTTCCATGGCAAATAGCACATTTATAACGGTTATACTATTAAAAGAAATGCCAAAGTTGATCGAAACTGGTAACAGATAAATAAAAAGGAATCTTGACTCATCAATGTGTATGACAAAGCAGACCGTAGATTTCAAAAAATGTTCAAATGTTTGTGAAGCTTATGGGACTTAACTACGGGGTCATCAGTCCCTAAACTTACAAACTACTTATGAACTACTTACGAACTAGGACGGCACAAATATCCATGCCTGAGGGGGGATTCGAACCCCCGACCGTAGTGGCCGTGCTGAACGTGACTGGAGCGCCTCAGTCACCTCGGCCACCGCGGCCGGCCCGTAGATTTCATAAGGATTCTCAAAAGAATAGGGATATGTGTTATCTACGATAAACAACACTTTTATATTTACCATACTACTGAAGGAAATTCCTGAACTGAATGAAATTGGTAAGAGATTAATAATAAAAGCAAACGGAGACAGCTCATTACTGTGTGTGTCATTTTCACTCCAGCAGGGAAAAAAATACAGCCATATACAACACACGAATTTCCCATATGTCAAAACTCTAAAGACTGTGTAGTTACGTCATTCATCCGTATTTTACGAGTCTTTTTCTCTAATAACACACACGACTGCTGACACGTTTGTAGTATAGAAATATGGCGGAAAAACTTCACTGACACCATCGACATATTATGTCTGTGGTTGCGACCAAGGAGGTTAGAATCTCTGAAAACGTGAAGCCAGCAAACTGGGCACTCCACATTTGTCTGTGCCCAAAACATTAGACATAGTGTGTGTGTTTAGATCTACCCGTTGAAATGTACGTCATATGTTAAGTAAACACTCCAATATGACTGTCAATTTTTGCTTTAGGTAAAGAAGATAATATTCACACAGGGTTTTAACCGAGAAATTTTTGTTTTGGGCACAAATGCATGGCTCATCTGGCTTCAACCAATGCCTGTTCTCAACATACGTAACGAAGGAAGGAAGGACGCTTAGAGTTTAACGTCCAGTCGACAGCTTGGTCATTAGAGAGGGGTTTTTGGTTAAAGAGTGGGAAGGAAATCGGCCGTGCCCTTTGAAAGGAACCATCTCGGCATTTGCCTGGAGTAATTTAGGAAAATCACGGAAAACCTAAATCAGGATGGCCGGAGGTGGATTTGAACCACCATCCTTCAGAATTCAGTCCAGTGCGTTACCACTGCGCCACCTCGCTCGGTGCATAGGTAGGGATGCAAACGATACATCGATGTTTTGAAAACATCGATGTTTCGTCCATAAACATCGATGTTTTGAACAGCGAAATATCGCCGATGCATCGACGACAAAAGTCCAAAACTATCGACATCGTTCAACAATTGATTGTCAACTCCATTATTACTTTATTAGTTGCTCAGCCAGCGTCAGCTCAAGTGCGGTGCTCCTGCTGTCGTCGCTGTTTTCATACTTTTGAAATAATAGGTAAGTGAAATATGAAACTAATAACAATATCATTTACTCACCTTTGTTTGCTATTCGCTCAGTGCTGCAGTCATCTGTTCGAGTGAAAACAATAGTATGTTTCACTTTTGTTGGACAGTTTGTACGCGTATACGTATAGCCAATTAGCCTCAAGTGTAGTAGTTTGCTATCGTGAGTAGATTAGATTAGATTAGATTAGATTAATACTTGTTCCTTAGATCATGTATACGACATTTCGTAATGATGTGGAACGTGTCAGTTTAGTAAATTATGTCTATACTTGACAATCTATATTTTAAGAATTTTTTTTTGTAAAATTTTTTTAATTTTTTTTTATTTTTTTATATATTTTTATGTTTTATCTAAAAATTCATCTACATTGTAGAAGGAGTTGCCATTCAGAAATTCCTTTAATTTCTTTTTAAATACTAGTTGGCTATCTGTCAGACTTTTGATGCTACTTGGTAAGTGACCAAAGACTTTTGTGGCAGCATAATTCACCCCTTTTTGAGCCAAAGTTAGATTTAACCTTGAATAGTGAATATCATCCTTTCTCCTAGTGTCGTAGCTATGCACACTGCTATTACTTTTGAATTGAGTCGGATTGTTAATAACAAATTTCATGAGTGAATATATATATTGTGAAGCTACAGTGAGTATCCCTAGATCCCTAAATAAATGTCTGCAGGATGCTCTTGGGTGGGCTCCAGCAATTATTCTGATTACACGCTTTTGTGCAATGAATACTTTTTTACTCAATGTTGAATTGCCCCAGAATATGATCCCATATGAAAGCAGTGAATGAAAATAGGCGTAGTAAGCTAATTTACTGAGATTTATATCACCAAATTTTGCAATGACTCTGATAGCATAAGTAGCTGAACTCAGACGTTTTAGGAGATCTTCAATATGTTTCTTCCAATTCAGTCCCTCGTCAATGCAAACACCTAAAAATTTTGAATATTCTACCTTAGCTACAGATTTATGTTCAAAGTCTAAATTTATTAATGGTGTCATGCCATTTACTGTATGAAACTGTATATACTGGGTTTTATCAAAGTTTAATGAGAGTCCATTTGTAGAGAACCACTTAATGACTTTCTGGAAGATATCATTTACAATTTCATCAGTTAATTCCTGTTTGTCAGGTGTGATAGCTATACTTGTATCATCAGCAAAAAGTACTAGCTTAGCATCTTCATGTATGTAGAATGGCAAGTCATTAATATATATTAAGAACAGCAAAGGACCCAAGACCGAACCTTGTGGGACCCCATTTTTAATAACTCCCCAGTTAGAAGAATTAATTGTGTCATCTACATCATGTGAACTGCTTATTTCAACTTTCTGCACTCTTTCAGTTAAGTATGATTTAAACCATTTGTGCACTGTCCCACTCATACCACAATACTTAAGCTTATCTAGAAGAATCCCATGATTTACACAATCAAACGCCTTTGAAAGATCACAAAAAATCCCTACTGGTGATGTCCGGTTATTCAAAGCATTTAATATTTCATCAGTGAAGGTGTATATAGCATTTTCAGTTGAAAAGCTTTTTTGAAAACCAAACTGACATTTGTGTGCAGCAGTAAGTGGTCAAACGCAAGGACTACTAATTTTATAAATCCGAATCTAGAGTTATGTGGATATTGAAAGTAATGCACACAAACATCACAACTGTAATATCACACCAATGACTTCAGAATAACAAAAAAATTCGAAATCATCAAACCTATGTCAAATGCAAAGAAAAAAATGCGTAGGAAGAGTGGCTCTTCAATCATATGGTTTGCATTTGATTTCAAAGTTCCGTTATAAAATAAATCTTATTCATATTTCAAAATTCCCTTAATGAAACCTGCCAGTATCATGAGACTCACTGATGATTAGTGCGCTTGAAAGAAGTACTTGAACTTCTGGCTAGTTACCAGTAGCTAAATCTGAAGGGTAACCACCAGTCAGTTTGTAACTGGTATACAACCTCTCATACTTGTATTTGTAATGGTTTCTGTATACGCGGAAAAATTGTATGAGATGTCAGATCGTATTCAGCTGTCTGGTAATAGACCCTATTCTGTAACAAAGTGCGCAGCATCATTTCATTAGTTAAATTTTCTGAAGCATTCTGTTTCTTTAAACAGAACGTTTCCACAAAGCTGGATTTGTCTTGCTCTTTCTTACTTGGTACCTTGTGTGTGTCAAAGCAGAATCAGTAAATTGAAATATTGAATAAAACAGTGTGCATTAGAATTTTTCTTGTACCGGTAATTATTAGATTAGTGACTGTATAAGTTATTGGACCTTCACCACCCTGGAGAATGCAGTTATTACGAAGACAAATCCCAAATCCTTAAACAAAATTTAAAGCTTTCATGGTTATTATTTGTCATATTGCCTCTTGGAGTCTATCTCGTTTTTTATGTCGATCTTTGATGATTAATCTGATGTTTGCCCAGCAGGGACTGCTGGCATTTCTGAAATTTCATCCTCCAACATCAGTGGAATCGAATCTTTGACAGTGTTACCCAGTCAGACTGATATCGTACTGCCAAAACGTCAGTTAAAACATAAAACAAAAGTCGACGAAAAATCCGAGACAAAAGCCAACAAGCCAAGTAAAACATAGATTTTCATTTCAGTAAGGTACATGATTTGATAAACGTCATTGATGAATATTCATTTTAAAAATACATTATTAAGTAATAACTGAAAGATGCATGATGTTTAATTTTCTCCGTGTCGACAGCTAAGAAAAATGCAGTACGTCAACAAAACACAAGTTATTTCTATGTAATGAACAAATCGATGTAAATCCCAAGTAAAATCAGCGCAATAGCTAGCGAAACCTTATTCCCAACTTTTTTACTCTAATCTGCCATTTCGCTGTGTATTCGTAGCCTAGTGAAAGAACAAATGAGGCAGGTACTTTCTGGCAACACAGCTTCATTTCATTGTGTTTTTCCTAATATTTCTTAAACATATGGAAACATCGGAAAAACATCGATGTATCGTTTTTCAGAGCGATGTTTTTTAACATCGATATTTTTCCGCAGGAACATCGATGTTTTTATCAACGATGTTGCATACCTATGCATAGGTGACGCCACCTCCCTTCATTCTAACCTCCTTAGTTGTGACAATCACTACTGTGAATCATCTCGTAAAATCGGGTGTACTGCCGGAGGTCCGCGTCTTCCCAACACGATATTTCGACGTCGTAACTCGGCGTCTTCATCAGGTGTTCCCTGAGACTGGTTGGCGAGCTGACCTCGTCCCATATTTATGCCTGGGCGGTGTGTGGTGCTCCCTATGCCGTCCGCGCCCGCTGCGCCCGCTTCTGTCGGTGGTATCAGTCTCTAGGCGCTTCCTCTTCGGTCCGCGCCCGTTGCGGCTCTCTTCTGAGGTAGCGGACGTCTCAAGGCGTTCCCTATTGGGTCCGCGCCCGATAGGCGCGATCCTAGCACTATCATGGCTCTGTTGAACCTCCTTATGCTGTTCATTACTGGAGGATGGAACTTTCTTCAGTTGTTTCTGTAGTAGTTCCAAAGCAGGATTCCACGCAGTACTAAGCTGATATCCTGCTTCTCGGTTGATCAAGTTCTCTGTCATTCATTGATGACACTAGCCCAGAATCGGGGGGTCTGAGCCAGGATCCTAGTTTTGTCATAATCCATGGTGTGCTCAAGGTCAAGGCAATGTTCTGCTATTGCAGATTTAGTTACCTGTCGTAGCCTGGTATGCCTCTGGTGTTCTTTGCATCTTATTTCAACTGTTCTGGTAGTTTGACCGATGTAAGCCATCCCACATTCACATGGTATATGGTAGACACCAGGTTTCCTTAACCCCAGATCATCCTTGACAGTTCCAAGGAGCGTCCTGATCTTGTTAGGTGGGCAGAACACACTCTTTATATTGTGTTTCTTCAGGATTCTGCTGATCTTGGCGCATATGGTAGAAAGGCTACTTTCCTGGTCTCTTCTTTCTGCTCCTCTTCTGTTGCCTCAGGTCGTCTGGTGGGATGGAGCGCTTTGTGGATGTCCCTGGTGGAGTATCCATTGTCTGTGAACACTCTTTGTAGATGTTCTAATTCTGCTGTCAGGCTGTCTGAGTCAGAGAGTGTTTTGGCTCGGTGCACGAGTGTTCTCAGCACTCCATGCTTCTGTGCTGGGCGATGGCAGCTGTCAGCCTGTAGATATAAGTCAGTGTGTGTTGCTTTCCTGTACACACTGTGGCCTAAGGTGCCGTCTGCCTTCCTCTTTACCAGGACATCGAGGAATGGGAGCTGACCATCACTCTCTAGTTCCATGGTGAACTTGATGTTGGGGTGTCTTGTGTTCAGATGGTCCAGGAACTTGAAATGTGTCCATAAAAAATTATTTTTATAAGAAAATGTCTAATATTGTGCCTCCTGTTTTGTATCGAGTAACTTGCTTGCAAGAAAATGTATAATATCGCTTCTACTGTATGTATCGATATGTGTAAAGTTTCATCTCTGGCAAAGATCATGTATTGCATAGCATTGTAGCTCGCACTGAGAGAGAGTAGCACTAGTGGTTCAGCTCGCTTAGAGAGCGGTTGGGTTGTGTGTATGGCTCCGATGTAGAGCAGAGGCTGCTTTGCCAGCAAGTCAGAAGTTGTATTATGTAGGTAATGTAATGCTGATTATCAATAATAAGTAACTTAACCCTGTTTCATATTTCATTTACGTAGTTAGAAAATTAACCTACTTCCTTCATTTGATAATTAGTTGATTTAGTGGAGTGTTGATTTGAATAATATTATTGAACACATTTCATTATTGGTGCCATAGTAAAATGATAGTTAAATTAAATTTCAATAATTAGAAACTGATCTACATAAATTCTCACAGTCAAGCATTAAGAAAGTGATTTGTGGTTTTTCTTATATCTTTCTCGCAGTCAAAATTTTTGAGTATAGTCAGTGTCTGTTTCAGAAGGTTACATGTCACAGTTGTTTTGTTAAAATATCCGTTGCGCACATAATCAGTTTAATGCACTGTTTCTTATACATCAATATCAGGGCCATAATTAAGCCAAATAGCTGTGTTAATGAACAATTTGTTGTCTGATTTAACGATAGGTTCAACATCCACAACACACGTACAGCTTTTATCTGGCGCCCTTTCTGCCAGGATAGTTCACAAACAGGATCGTGACGTAGTTAGATACGTAGTCTTCTTTCAGTTAGTTTGTCTTTTCCATTAACCAACTTAACTTTTGGCTCTTAATTGAATTTTTGTAGCACCACCCTCTGTTATAGCAACAGTAGCATAGTAATTGTTTCTGTAGTTTGTTACTTACCATTCTTGATATTGTGTAGTATTGTTTATAGTAGATTAATTGAATATACAAATAATTGCATTACTACTGAACAAGCCTCTCTTTTATATTGTCTGATGTTTGTTGTGATGAAAGTTCTAGTACCGCGGAACTCGTGTGATAATTAACGGTTCGCGTAATCTCGATTGTGACTGTATATTGCACTAGCCCGATTCAGCCTATTGTTCTCTCATAATTACCGTGTGTAATTTTCAAAAATTTGCAGTAGGTGAAAATAAATATTAGTGGTCACTTTACTGTAAAATTCTGTTAACAATGTCGAAGAATAGGAGAGCCCGCGCTGATGCTAAAACTGCTTTCGAAAATGAGACCTTGAATGATACAAGGAGAGAAGAAGAATTTTCACAAGAGCCTTCTCACTGCACTGATATAAATACGACAGTAAATACCGTGTCCGAAAACGCGGAACAGATTAGTTCAGGAATAGACAATATGGATAATGACAAAGTACAGGATTCGACAATACAGAATTCCGATTCTTGTAACGTGGTTGCGGAAAATAATGCATCGGTTCCGCCTAGCTCTGCTACAAAAAATACTTGTGCGACGGCTATGGAAAACGTATTACCAAATGATTTCATGCAAATTTTATTGTCACAGCTCTCTAAATTAAATGAGAATAGTCAATTACAATCTCAGAAATTAGGTGAAAAACTTGAGAAACAATCTCAGAAATTAAATGAAAAACTGGAGGAACAATCTCAGAAATTAAATGAAAAACTTGAGAAACAAGGTGAAAAACTTGAGAAAATAGAACAGACGTGCGATTCGAGGTTTGTGAGTATTCAAAGTAGTTTTAATAAGATAAATGAGGACAACAATCGGTTCAGTGAACAACTGCTCAATACTTTCAAACGTGAATCTCAACAAATAAGACAAGATATTCGCAACGAGATTAACCCGGTAATGGAAAGCCTAGCGTCACGAGTGGAAAATATGGAAAGCTTTGCGTCACGAGTCGAAAATATGGAAACTACTGAACTCGCTCAATTGAAGCAACAGAGTAATCTATTTGATGAAAAGTTGGAGAACTTCCAGTCAGTCACGACGGAACAGATCAGCAAAATTAATAAACAGGTTGAGGATCTCACTGTTAAGATGACCCAAATCAGTGATAACAGTGACAAAAGTTCTGATGTAACGCATCCTACCCCGTTTAATGAAACTAATGAATATCTCGCCCTTGACCGTTTCAAACAAGGTCAAATGACCATTAATCAGCAATACAAGGCTGAGGTCAGAAAATTAGATGATCGCGTGGCGCGAATAGAGAGGAAATTTGACCACACTTATGGAAATGCATACGAAGATGTAGAAGAAAATTTGAACGAAAATGACCATGATGATTCGACTCAAGTAGGTCGCTTGGTACGTGAACGAAGTGTACCTTGTAGTAACAACAATGAAGACGCGGTGCGTAGTTTACGCTCACTTACACCGCACAGGCGAAGGGAAGCGTTTGACTACAAACAGTTTCCTACCTGTACGTAAATTCAAAATATTCAAAAACTCTCCGAACGACTTGCACCCTAAAGAGTGGCTGCAGCAATTCGATTATTGTCTTCCCCCGAATTGGCCACTTGAGCACAGATTAGAATTTATATGTGGTTATCTGGAAGGCGAGCCAGCCACCAGAATGAGAGCTATTGCACAAGAGTGCTATTGCGAGAATCAGTTCCGACGCTCATTTCTATCCGCATACTGGTCGGAAGCGACACAAGACCGCATTAAAAACAGTATTGCGACATTCAAAAGTTTTGAGCGATCAAATTTCTCGAGCCCAGTGGAATATTTCCAAAACTTAGTATACAAAAATCAATTTTTATCGGCACCTTACTGCCCTGCGGAATTAATTAGAATTTGTTTGAACAAATTGCCTCTACACTTGCGTCAAATTGCCATTGCGGCACGATGCAAGAATGATATTGAAGCCTTTAGAAATCTCTTACAAGACTTAGAGGAAGAAGACGAGGAAAATTCCTCGCGCAGTCGATATTTTGAAACAAACAAATATGATCGCCGGTCGCAACAAAGCCCGCCGCGTACTAAACGTTATTCAGAGCACGACGATAAACCAAAAATAATTCTTTCACTAATGAATAGAGCTGGGCAAAACGGTTATTCTCCGATATCAGTTATAATGGGTATCGTTATTCTTTTCTATCATTTAATTTTAACGGTTATAAATAACTGCATGGTATTTTTCCGCTAACTTCCAGGTGGCGTTGCTACAGCTTACGCATACTGCTACTAGGTAGCGCTACTGAGCACTTCCAGATGGCGTTGCTACAGCTTCCTCATACTGCTAATAGGTAGCGCTACTGAGCAGTTATCGGGCAGTTATCGTTATGAGTATTCCATGAATTCTACTAGGTAGCGATACTCTACAGTTATCGTTATCGTTATTAGTACTGAGTAGTCAGTACTCAGTAGCCACTACTGACTACTGAGAACGAACAGTTATTGATATTACGTAGAAATACCTGTACTCGACAGTTATGGTTATTTCTACTCAGTACTAATAACGATCTATCAATATATTTGGTGTGATTCAAATTGCGATTGCTGTGTAATGGCAAAAGTTATCGTCCGAATCGTGAAATAAACACACATAACTAAATGTCCAGTGTATTAATATGCTATTACATGAAATCTGTGCCCTGGAAATGTAGCCGTAATTTTCGAAGCTACTAAGAACAGAGTATGAAGTGAAAGTGGATTATTAAATATGTGCTTAAACGTGTGTGAAGTGAATATTGCAGTTAAAATTATAAACATAACGTTGCTTCAGTAAGTGTTTTGTGGAGCGTCTTTAAATGCAACATAAAAGTAAACGTAATGTGATCGTTTTGTTTATTCCTAATAAAGTTCTATATTAAATTTGAAAAACTGCTTGATTTGCGGAAAATTTTCTTTAGTTCATGACAGCATCCTGGTTTGTAAATATGATTATAACTACGAAGTAAATTTCTCCAATTATGCCGTAACACGTCAATTGAAGATTGGGATACCACCCGTCGGATTTGACGAAAAAGTTCATAAAATTTATTTGGGAATACAGCTTGCTACTAGGGTGTAACAGTTTGCTTTAATAATGTGAACAGACCGAATTTCTGTATGCAGTGAAAGTGAATATATTAGCTCCAGAATGGACCACACTGAACAAGTCAATACTGCCCAGTACATGTAACTGATATCTGAAATTATCGGTATTTTAAAATATTAAATCTACTGTAAACAGGTTATCGGTCGTAATTTAGGGTGTAGACCAAATCCTCAAAGCTGCAATGTAAAGTGTACCAAACATTGCTCCAGTACTATCAAAAGTAAACTGTTACAAATGTGCATTTACAAGTATAGGCCTACTACATGCGAAATCAGAAACTTAATGGTGTTGTAATAAGTTTCTTCAACACAAAACTAGACGTACATATTTCCATATATTGTAAGAGAAATCCCATTTCAGAAAACTGAGGCAAGTTTTATGTGAGCTTTGGAAAATGCTTGATATCTTCGGCTATTGACAGGGTATTTAGTTAAATTTTACTTAGGGTATGGTATGCTATGTTGGTGACAAAATGTTCACTTTACAGGGGAAATTACTAACAGGACAAGGTTACATATAAGATCCAATCAACAACAAAGTAGGAACAGTATTATTCATTTAACTCTCAATTTGAAAATTTATTGTTATTCTATAGGCCTACGGTTGAGTTTTAAAAGAGCATTCAAAGGTCATTGCTAACATCAGCATGTTACACTAGTGAGACCGTAAGAAAACCTTTACCATGACAGTTCTTCATTTTTGGGTGTGAGGATGACTGTTTGTTGCATACACTTATCAATGTCTTTAAAGTGCTCTCTCTTATGTTCAAAAGTATTGCAGACAGAATTAGGTTCCACATGTCAGGTGCTACATGTTTCTTGCTTTCTTTCTTTGTTTTATTTAGTAATGACTTGTGTGAACAAATAAAACCAACACAGCATGGATAGCCACTGTAAATGACTGTGTAATTTTCATAAAGAAAATCTAACCTGGCAAATTAGTGCACTTGGCAGAAAATTTCTCTGTGTCACCCTGTATGATGAAAATCCTTTCTGTATCAACACAATTTCTATTAATTCATAAAATACCACCAAGAACTATGTGTGGCCCAGTTATTATAGCAAAAATTATAAGTTTTCATTAAAATGCTTCTCCGTGCAGTGCCAAATTTGACATGTCTCTCCTACATGTGCATTTAAAGGTATACTGTACTATATATAAAATCAGAAACGTAATGGTGTTGTGGATGTGTCTTCCAGTCAACACCAAAATATACATACATATTCCTGTATATTGTAAGAGAAATCTCATTTGAGAAAATTTAAGCACAGCATGTTTTATTTGAGCTTTGGAAAATGCTTGATCTTCAGCTATTGACAGAGTATTCAGTTAAATTTTACTTAGGGTATGGTGTGCCATGTTGGTAACAAGGGAAATTACTGACAGGACATGGTTACATATAAGATCCAGTCAACAACAAATCAGGAACAGTAATATTTGTTTAACTCTCAATATGAAAATTTATTCTGTTATTCTATATGCCTACAACGAGTTTGCAGCATACACTTTAAATGTCTTGAAAGCACTCTCTCTTATGTTCAACAGTATTGCAGACAGAATTAGGTTCCACCTGTCAGGTGCTACATATTTCTTTCTTTATTTTATTCAGTAATGACTTGTGTGAACAAATAAAACAACCAACACATGATATATAGCAACTGTAAATGACCGTGTAAGTTTCAAAGAAAATCTCACCTGGCAGAAAATTCTTCTGTGTCACCCTGTATGATGAAATTCTTTATGTATCAGCACAGTTACTATTAATTCATAAAGTACCACCAAGAACTATGTGTGACCCAGTTATCACAACAAAGGTTTTCATTAAAAACATTCCTCCATGAAGTGCTTAACTTGACATTTGTCTCCTAAATGTCAATATTCTGTTGTATAATTTTTGTGCAAACTGATGTGTTTAATGTGCTGTAGAAAGTTTTTAAAAAGTCTCATGCTAAATAATTAAATCAAAAACTACCACGTGTAACTGAAGAATACTATATGAGAAAGCTAGTCACTGTCACAATTCTCACAATAATGCCTAAGAGAAAAGTCTCACTGAACCACCCAATTAATTTGTACTCTGAAGCTGACATGAATAAGATATATGGTAGGTGTTTTTTATTAGAGATGTCTGTGATGCAGCATTGGCACTGAATATTAATGAAGCCACTAAGGTTGAGGTACAGGGTATACTAGTACTTGCAGATGGTTCAAATTTGCTTTAATATTTTACACCACCTGCAATATTTAAACATGAGAAAAATGTCCAAAATTATAACATTCATACTTGTTAACTGTGCTGTGTATGTTTTCTCACAGAAATATCACAGTAAGCACTTTTTGAGAAGGATTGAGTGTTTTTTCTTTATATTTACTATTATTTAATTTACTGAATGATGTTTAACATCCCAAACATGCACTAATACAAATAACGAACTTTGTGATCCTGTTCTATGTAAACCAGCACTGCCATTCTTTCTCATGCTTTTATTAGACAGCAATGTCACCTCAATACAGACACATGTGACTAGGCAACAAGTGAAGACTTACTGTCTGTGAGAAATTAAGGCACTTAAAAATGTATCAATATCCAAACTGTGTTTATAATGTGGGATCATCAGTTGGGTTGAACCTTGACTCATTTCCCAAATCAAATTGAGCATTTCAAACACACCAGTGTTACAAATAAAGGAAAAAAATATGGTTAAATGCTATTAGATGGGGCACAATATTTATCTTTTTATTTAATTTTAGGAGGTGCCCATCTATCTTCTTCTTTTCATTAATTCCAATCGTTTTGGGGACAAATTGTGTAATGGCACTTTGTACAACTTGCTGCCTTGAGGTGGATGGAACATGTTGCTCGTCTTCCATACTGCATGTGACTGGTGGGGTTACCTCCATCAGCAGTTTTTCTGCAGGTCTGGTTTGACCTGCAGATACATGGGTTTCACATCAACATAAGCAAATATTAAGTTGACTATGGATATGGGATGAAAATTAAAGTGTGTCTTTCATTCAGCTACAAAAAATTTCAGTTTAGTGCACAATTGTTCTTCATGAATCTTGCAGTCTGAAATTTAGTTCATAGAAAGTTACAACTGATTCAGTTTTCCCTTGCTATACAAATGTATAATAGAGTACCTAATAATTGCAGACTTCTCATAAATACCGTACTTTTTAAAGAGATGCTGATGTGTAATTATGGCCCTTAATTTGCAAATACTTAACAAGACATTCACTGTAGTCATCCTACTATTAATGTTTAAATTTTTTATTAATTTAAAATATTTGTGGAATATGGTAGAAGACTTAATTAAAAACAATAAATATTTTTGAATTTGCCAGGAAGTCCTGGATTAGACAGCAATATTCTCGTAACTTGGAGAATACAGCCCCCCCCCCACCCGCAAGTTGCAGTCGCCTTGAAATAAACATGTTGAACCGGTACATGTATAGTTTCACGAAAATGCGCCTTTTAACAAAGATTTAAGCGTTCGTTACAAGCACCTCGGAGTGTGAGTCCCATCAAAAATGTATTAGAAATGTAAGATTTCCGTTTTTCTAACTTCCCCTTAATCCTTAACGAATAAATGGCAATAATTGACGTAAGTTTGTTTACAATGTATTGGCAGCAGGGCACTTTCTTCCTCGTAATAGCATAAAATATTAATTATAACGATTAGAGCATATTTATTCTTTTATTTAGAAAATTTATTAATCCTGTCATACAATATTATAAACCTTTTCACTGACCAGCATTAGTTACAAAACTAAGTTTTATTTTTTTATTATTTTTGGAGGATTTCTTCATAATTCTAAAAGTCGGCACTCCACGAACGAAATATGTATCCTCTCTAGGAATATCATGACCTGCTACAGTTAATAACCAAAATACCAAAGAGGTATATAGGTCTTTGCCAAATACTCATAACGATACTGCCAGTGAAAATTAACTGCCACTGATATTTCTACTATTCTCAATACTCCCTAAAGCGTCTGCCGTTATCATAGTACTTAGAATTCGCATTGGTCACTCCATGTTATTAGATACAAGATTCCCACGAGAACGTAGTACACACTTTCACCAACAGATGGATAATCGCTAAACAGTTATTACCCATGATTCTTACGCGGTTAATTCCATGGAATATAGAACTGACCAGTATTTGGACAGGACATCTGGTCGATACTGTGGTCGAATCGTTTCATTAGTACCAACTTTTGTGAACAGATGGCACTACGCAGTACGCATAGTTATTAACTTATTACGATAACTGCCAGTATTTGATGAGCGGTTATTACAATCACGGTTATTCATAAATAACCGGATATTTCTATCAGTTATCGTTATTTTGGCCCAGCTCTACTAATGAATCTTACAAACAAAGTCGCGACAATGAGAACGGTGATTTTCAAGATCGTGAAATTAACCATGGAAGTTTTCGTGGCCGCAAACGAGGTGGTGGTTTTGGTCGCGGAGGACGCTACAATAATTACTATCATAACAGCAATACTTCGAATGATACTAATTGGCGTGATAGATGCAATACTGATAGTGATCGCGAGATTGAAAATCACAACAATAACGCTGAGAAGCGTAGTCGGGAGGGCACACGCGATAATTCTCGTGATCGCCTTCCACGATACGAAAACACAAATCAGGGCCAAAGCAGATCGCGTACCCCAGAAAGACAAGAGCAAAACATTGAAATCAGATCTGCCAATCCACGCTATAATTCGTCAAAAAAGGGGCCGCGTCAGGTATGACTAGCGGACTCGACGGCAAATAATTCGGCCGTACAGAATTTGTGTGATCCTAACTATACGCTGAAACTTGTTCATTGTGAACTACCTCACAGAGAGGAAGATTTCGATGAACAACCTCCCGAACAAAACAGAATAGTAGTTTGTGCGGAAGTGCACAATACTGATGCTGGTAGCACCTCAGTAAGTGATAAGGCAAAACCGACACAACTTGTGTCAAAACCTAAAGCCGTTACTCCTGAAAGTAATGACAGTAACAAAAATTGTACTATCAAATTTAACGAAACAAATGAAAAGGTATCGAACAAACGTTATACTGCCCAACGGTTAAACGAGATAATTGTCGATCAGCAATATAATGACGACAATTCAGATTGGGAGACAGAAGCTTCTTCAGACTCTGAGGAAGACACTATATACGAAATAAAATTCTTACAGTATCAACCAACAATTGCATATGACAGACCGGTCATGTACTTTGAAAGGCAGGACACAGTACTGCCACACAATAATGCAACTAACAGTAACCTTGGAACAGCAAAAAATGATTTCGAACAATTAGATTTGCAGCACACCTCTGTTGCTGATTGGATAGACAATTACATGTCTTCTAATGACGATGATAGCGAATGCGAAGTTGATGAACAACCAAGATTTGAAAAGCATTTATCTTGTGAAAGTCTCATTAATCTTGGTAACACTTGTCTCAACAAAGAAATTTCTTATGAACCTTCTACCGAACAAGACGTAAAATTTGTACAGTTAGATGACATAAAAGAGGCACTATTAGAAGAGAAGGTAGAATGTCTCGATATTCCAATTCACCCTATTGTATCTGTGAAAATTGGCAAAATCAATCTTTCTGCTGTCTTAGATTCTGGTAGCCCAGTATCAGTAATCAGTGAAGTGACTTTCAAGAAATATCAGAATTTGCTTAACGGGCCTACTCTGCCTTTGCATTGCACTAAAATTCGTGGCGTTATTTCTAGCAAACCTGTCCCCCGCTTAACTACACAGATAATATTAGGTGTGGACTTCCTATACAAGTACAAGTTTACTTTAGATTTCAATACGGCTAGTGCCATTGCTTTTGTTCAGGAAAATGCCATTCAAATTAAATTCGAAGACTGGATTACCAGATATGAAGAAGGTGCCAGTTGTTTAAAATTTTTATCTACTTCTAATGTGACGCAGGATGTCAAACCTGATGATGATATAACAGATAAACATTTCGAGACTGAACAAATTGACTTGATTTCTGACATCATTAAGAACAAATTAGTAGAAGTTGAAGGTGCCTCAGAACGTGATAAGGAAGAATTGTTCCTTATCTTGCGGCGTTATTCCCGTGTATTCGCTAACAGTCCTGGTACCATAAAAAATTTTCTCTATGAATTTAAGATCAAAGAACATAATAAATTTTTTGTACCTCCATATCCCATTCCCATAGTATACAGGGAAAGAGTTAAGGCTGAAATTCAGTCCATGCTCAATCAAGGTGTAATTGAACCTGCAGTTAGCTCATATAACAGTCCCCTACATATTGTTGAAAAAAGAGATAAATCAATTCGATTAGTGCTCGATTCCAGACAAATTAACACCATCATTTTACCTGAAACCGACCGACCCCAAACCCTTGAAGAATTGTTACAAAAATTCTATGGTGTCAAAGTTTTATCCTCATTAGACCTTAGGTCTAGTTTTTGGCAAGTGAAACTGCACCCCAACTGTAGGAAGTATACCGCGTTTCTCTGCTTCGGAAACTGTTATCAGTTCCGTAAATTGCCTTTCGGACTGAACATCTCCTCATCTGCTTTCATCCGTGCGATGAATGCCACACTTCCTGAGCACTTAAAACAACAAATCACAATTTACGTTGATGATATTTTAATTGCAGAATCTTCCTGGGAAAAACATAACAGTACGTTGGCATCTTTACTTGAAGTGTTTGCTCAATCCGGGATTACTGTCAACTTAGAGAAGTCACAGTTTGGTCGTTCTCAGATTAAATTTTTAGGGCACATTATTTCTAAAGATGGGATCCAGCCCGACCCCGAAAAGTTAGAGGCGATAATGAAAATGCCTGTTCCCACCACTAAACGCCAATTAAGAGCTTTCTTGGGTTTAATTAATTTCTATCGCCGTTTTATAAATTTGAAAGACCTAACTACTCCCAGATTATATGAATTAACTGGAAAGAATACTGTTTGGTTCTGGGATGAAGCTGCCCAAAGAGAATTTATTTGCTTAAAAGATGCACTCCTTCACGCACCTATTCTGCACCATCCAGATTTGTCTAAGAACTTTTGCATTTCTACCGATAGTTCAAAATTCGGACTTGGCGTTCACGTGTTTCAAGAGGATGAAGAAAATGGCTTTGCCACACAGAGAACTATTGCATTTGCTAGTCGCATATTATCCAAGTCAGAGCGGAACTATTCCGTCACTGAGCTTGAAGCTTTGGCAGTAGTTTGGGCATTCGAAAAATTCCGTTATTTCTTGTTTGGCAGACACACTAAAGTTTACACGGATCACCGTGCACTTCAATTCCTCATGTCGGCAAAACTTAACCATGATAGACTTAGACGATGGGCTTTGTTCCTTCAAGAATTCGATTTCTCTGTAATTTACATGCCTGGTAAACAAAACATCGTTGCAGACTCGCTATCTCGTTCGCCTGTTGGGCTCATCAAGGCGACGGAAGAGGCATACTTAGAAAATAACTTTACTATCCTCTATATGCAGCAAGTTGCTTTCGAAAATTACATATCTGCCACATTTTCTGACATTGCTAAAGAACAAGATAAAGATCCAATCTGGCGAGATATTAAAATAAAATGGCATGATAAATATAATGTTTCCATCAGACAATTTTACATTATCCATAATAACATTCTCTTCAAACGTAAAGCCCCTGACAGTCAATTTTGGTTAGTGTGTGTTCCGGAGGAATCCGTGAACAAATTGATTTGGTATATTCATCTCAGTTACGGACACTATGGTGCCAAGAAGTGCTTCGCGAAATTACGCGACTCTTGTTACTTCATCAACATGGAGAAACGTATACGCAATGTGTTATCTCGATGCAAATTGTGTCAGAAAGCAAAGCCGCCGACCATATCGCATTCTGCTCCACTTTTTCCGATTATACCTTCAAAATTAAAGCAGTTAGCAGCCGTTGATCTGTTTGGACCTCTTCCGAGAACTAACAATGGTTACTCTTTTGTTTTCGTTGCTATTGAGCTCACATCAAAATTTGTATCTTTTACTCCGCTCCGCCGTGCCACGGCGAAGACAGTAACTAACGCCTTTGTCAAAAACTTCCTAAAAGATGTTGGCCATATAGATAAAGTCATCTCCGATAATGGACCTCAATTCCGTTCTCATGATTGGGCACGGATGTTGCGGCGCAGAAACATCAAACCTGTGTTCATATCACTTTATCATGCTGCCTCTAACCCTTGTGAACGAGTGATGAAAGAACTTGGAAAACTTTGTAGGCTATATTGCTACCGACGACATAACACATGGGATAGATATCTTCTTTCATTTCAAAATATTATAAATGAACTTCCTAATGATTCTACAGGTCTTTCACCAATTCTGGTTCTGAAAAACAAGCAACCTCCCGACCGTATCAAGGAATTGATACCTTTTCCTAAACACAGAAGACTACGTCATCATGAGATCATTGAATTGGCGCTTAAAAACATTAAGAAAGCCGCTGAAAAAGGGAAACGCTCTCAACGTAATTGTTATGCCAAACAACTCTATGTAGGACAAAAGGTATTAATTAGATCCCACCACTTATCCCACAAGGGAAGGTCTATGATTCACAAATTCTTCTTACTGTTCAATGGTCCGTATCGAATCAAACGTATCATCCACGACAACGTCGTTGAGGTAGAAACTTTAAAGACGCACAAGTCGAAAGGCATACACCACATTTCTTATATTAAAATTTTCAAGGAATAACCTGGGGGTAGAGAGTCCATTAATCTGTTTTGGACACACCAAGTGGCGATTGGTGCCCCGTTCTCGAGCTGAGTGTCACTATTCTTCCGCTTTTCCTTAGTGCGCTCTATCTACCTCTTTTTCTCACTGTTACTTTTCTCTAACTCTGAATACTTATGCTCTGTGCTACGCTGGAATATTGTCATACGAAACTTTGATTATCTTGCAATTTGCATATAACGAACTCTGTGGCTGTGCAAGACAAATAAAATTAATGGAAATTTTTGATTGTGTAATCTAATCAAGTTCCTATGTTTCAGAAAATATCAGATTTCTCTTCTGTGTTACTAATTGCATATCTTACGAAGTTCTGAGCGAGTGAAGAAGATTTTGAGTTGACATAAGCATTTTGTAAGCCAAGGACATTATGGAGGATGATGAGTAAGGCAATACACAATATGTCATGGTGGTCTTTAAAATGCATTATTGTTTATGGATAAATTATGGTAAGGAAGGTATTGGTAACAGTCAAAGATGTTTGATAAATGTAATTATGTGGACGAGATTATACAATGATTATGAAGCAATTATGAGGAGAATCGCTATGTTGCTAATGATGCTATGTTCTGTTCTTTTCTTATGTGCTTACTCGCACTGCCCTTTTGTGTTTTCTCTTTGTGCTTATGTGCACCATTTTGTATGTTGATGCATTGTGCCTTCAATGGCATGTGTGATTGGTGAGATTCATATCCTTCTGATGCTCTGTAATTATTTGTAATTATGTGTAATGAATATTTCTAATTATGCTTGCAGCTATGCGTATTGCTCTTGTAATCAAAGCTTACCGCTATGCTCACTAATTATATACCTAAGCCCTACCACTATGCTAATTAATTTTATAATGAAGCTCAATGACAATGTATGGTTATGCTTATACGTTGCACACAGCCATCTCTCTTGCAAACTTGCAGCTATGCCATAAATTGCGCCTAGTTAAGTCTAGAAAGATAATGCACAGAGATATTTTGCTTTTGCTTACTGCTATCTTCCAAATTTTATTGATGATCTTGTTGACGAAAATCTGCAGCTATGCCTAACGAATATTACGTCTGTGTTTATGTTATTGGATGATTTACTGTGATGTACATCTATTACTGTGCCAAAATTTGCACTAATTGTTTTGTTTGACCCTACTGTTGACTCAGACAGACACAGACATGACCTGATGACTTGAACCTCTTTTGATATTCTCACGAAACTACCCTGATGTGTTATACCTTAAGGCAATGAAATATGTAGCTCTGTTGAGACAAAAGCCTGGCCATGGCAACTTATGTAATTTAAGTGTTATAATTTGGTGGTAATGTAATCACCACCATAGTGATATATATTAATTTAAAGAGATATGAACTAATGGTAATTGGAATGTCAATTTAAGTTATTTCATTATGACAACAAATTTACTTTACATGACCTAATGCCAAATTGATGACAAGCACCCTCAATGTATTTCATACGATTATGTGTTTGTAAAGCAATATGTACATAGTATGTAAAGCCTTGTGCTTATATGAAATGACACTAATGTTGTAGATACTCTAATATAAGAATTAAATTACTCATTAGTATTCAAATGTATCCGTCTTCAAGACCCTACCTGTAATGTAAAAATATGGTTTAATACCATGACCCCATCTGTACCACTTGAATTTGTGGGAAAATATTTCTGTAGATATGTTCTAATCAATGACTTTTCTTTCAGTCTAAACTGAAATATCATGACTATGTTACTAATTTGTGTGTAAAATGCTTTATTTCATGTACTTTGGACACGCATGGGAAGTGGCGATTTCGCACACGAGATTCCAGAATGCACACAGAACAATGGACGAGTTACTATACACCACTGATTTTGGGCCTTTTAATGAAGATGTTTGTTGGATGATGTTTGGCCACACAGTACTGTCCATTGTAGCCTTGGCCAACCACCACCATTTTGCTCTAATTTTGGCTATGCTGATGCAGTCTGCTAATAGCTCCGTTGGTTGGAGCACACTTGGTTGTCGAATTGCATGGAGGAATACATCAGAACCTTTTCCCCATGACTTCCACTTCAATGCAACCAGCCAGCCCGCCTACAGTGTGGTGTAATCTTACAGTGTTTTGTGTTCGTGTGCAGACCTAAAATGAATGTTAGGAGCTAATGTGCTATTCGTGTGCATATACTATTCAGTGCCTCCCATTGCAAACGTTGTCCACAGGTTCATTACCAGTGTTTAGGTATATTTCATGGTTCTTTTACATTCAGTGACCAAAATAAAATTGTGCTCTTGATAGATACATATACTTAGTCTGAAATGTCATTGTGCCTATTCGATTGACAAACGTTATATTGAAATCCTATTGTGCTGAAGCAGTAACATTATTTTGTACATGATCAGAAGCCTATGTAGTCAAAACTTTTACATGTATGTTCTAGCATCCATGAAAGTATGGCATTTTAAATGCATCACAGAATACAAAACTGACACTTTATCTTATACTAAGTGCACTAAAAATTTACATAGACTACATTGTGCACAGGATACGAATGTTTATTTTATGTTTAAAAAAATGATGACATTAGTTAAACTATCTTTTGTAAAACTTTGTATATGTTCATGTTTATTATTGTATATTTTTTTCCATTTGTGTATTACTTCTAGCTATCTCATTTTCTCCACTATATCATCTGTCAAACTATGTTTTCTGAAATTCTATATATACTTTTGTTTACCATTATGTATAATTGTCATATATTCCACTTATTGCTGATGTTCTGTAAATTTTGACATTTTCTTATGCCTGTCACACCCTGTACCACTCCATGCGTGACTTTTGATGTACTGTTCTGTAAAATGGCATGTATTTATGACTGTCACATTTTTTTAAGTTTTCTATGTACTCCATCTGTTGTTTTGATCTTGAATATCTTGTATAAAAATGTTTATCAGGTTTTCATATTTTTCATGTTATATTTTGGATGTCATTAATGAAATTTTGGACTTGAAATTCAGTAATTTTGCTGGCTAGGCAATGCCATTGGCATCACCCACCCTACAAAATTTTAATAGGTAGGAGGGGAGTGATGAAACGTGTCCATAAAAAATTATTTTTATAAGAAAATGTCTAATATTGTGCCTCCTGTTTTGTATCGAGTAACTTGCTTGCAAGAAAATGTATAATATCGCTTCTACTGTATGTATCGATATGTGTAAAGTTTCATCTCTGGCAAAGATCATGTATTGCATAGCATTGTAGCTCGCACTGAGAGAGAGTAGCACTAGTGGTTCAGCTCGCTTAGAGAGCGGTTGGGTTGTGTGTATGGCTCCGATGTAGAGCAGAGGCTGCTTTGCCAGCAAGTCAGAAGTTGTATTATGTAGGTAATGTAATGCTGATTATCAATAATAAGTAACTTAACCCTGTTTCATATTTCATTTACGTAGTTAAAAAATTAACCTACTTCCTTCATTTGATAATTAGTTGATTTAGTGGAGTGTTGATTTGAATAATATTATTGAACACATTTCATTATTGGTGCCATAGTAAAATGATAGTTAAATTAAATTTCAATAATTAGAAACTGATCTACATAAATTCTCACAGTCAAGCATTAAGAAAGTGATTTGTGGTTTTTCTTATATCTTTCTCGCAGTCAAAATTTTGAGTATAGTCAGTGTCTGTTTCAAAAGGTTACATGTCACAGTTGTTTTGTTAAAATATCCGTTGCGCACATAATCAGTTTAATGCACTGTTTCTTATACATCAATATCAGGGCCATAATTAAGCCAAATAGCTGTGTTAATGAACAATTTGTTGTCTGATTTAACGATAGGTTCAACATCCACAACACACGTACAGCTTTTAAACTCATCCAGTCTTCTCTTGCCATGTGGCCAGATGACGAATGTATCATCAATGTATCTGAAGAAACACGTTCGCTGGTAGGCAGCAGTTGTAAGTGCCTCATCCTCGAATTTCTCCATAAACAGATTCGCAACTACCGGAGATAAGGGGCTGCCCATGGCGACTCCTTCAGTCTGCTCATAGAATTGTCCTCCACAAAGGAAGTACGTTGATGTCAAAGAGATCCAGCAAGGCTCCATCAAATTTCTCACTAATAATATCGAGTGTGTCCTGAAGTGGTACCCTGGTGAACAGGGACACCACATCAAAACTGACCATGATGTCTGTGTCCGAGATCTGTAGGTTGTTGAGACGTTCCACAAAGTCCGAGGAGTTGTGGATGTGGTGGACACACTTTCCCACATATGGTGCCAACATCTTCTTAAGGTAGGAGCTTATTTTATGCACCAGACTGTAATTTCCGCGCTCCTGCGTTTGGCTCTATTGTTTACCGGCGTAATAATAAGTCGGACAGTCCCATTGCCAAAAGTTCTCGCTGTGGTATGGAGCGGAAACTCTCTTTTAGTTCCACTGACGTAAAAGTATTGTAGCGTCAGTTGCCAACGAGATCAGTAGGCTGCGGCACTGTGATAAGTTTTGTACCAGTTTGTCACGAGTTTTGTGTAAAGTTTCGAAATTGTGTACTTTGTGGGATGATTTCGGGCAATACCCAGAACACATAAAAGTAAGAAACGTCTTCAAGATCGGTGTAATTATGACCCGGAAATTTTAAAGAAAGCAGGTTGAGATACTCAGTGTGGAAAATTACCGTATAGAAAAGTCTTTGTGTTGTTGTGGTCTTCAGTCCGGAGACTGGTTTGATATATCTCTCCACAATACCCTATCCTGAGCAAGCCTCTTCATCTCCACATAAGAACGACAACCTACATCTGTCTGAATCTGCTTACTGTATCCATCTCTTGGTCTTCCTCTGCGATTTTTACCCCACACACTTCCCTCCAACGCTAAATTCACAATTCCTTGATGTCTAAGAATGTGTCCTACCAATCTATCCCTTCTTTTAGTCAAGGAATGCCATAAATTTCTTTTCTCCCCAATTCTGTTCAGTACCTCCTCATTAGTTACGCGATCCAAAAAGCCGTTAATAAATAAAATTGGCCGGCCGCGGTGGCCGAGGTGACTGAGGCGCTCCAGTCACGGTCAGCACGGCCACTACGGTCGGGGGTTCGAATCCCCCCTCGGGAATGGATATTTGTGCCGTCCTAGTTCGTAAGTAGTTCATAAGTAGTTTGTAAGCTTAGGGACTGATAACCCCGTAGATAAGTCCCATAAGTTGTACAAAAAAAAAAAAAATAAAAAAAATAAAAAAAAATATTGCTTATCTCAGTCCTGTTCCCTTATGTTAATGATGGACGTCCTTAAAATGTGTTAAAAGTTGCTAAAATCAAACTGAAAGAAAGTAGAATAAAAAAAGGCAATTTGTGTTCGAAATCACCCCACACTTCGAAAAACCGGACGGAGATTGAAAATACATATGCGCCCGAAATCACCCCATGGGGTGACACTTTATTTGTCTGTCTCAGGCAAAAGTAGATGCACATAGACGTTCTGTTTTAAGATATTTTAATGGTTATACATGTACCCCACCTCTTCTGTAAAAAACAATGAAATCTGACAAAACCTACAAAAGTTATAGTGAAAATAATCTCAAAACTGTCCGTAGTCACCCCGTTTGACGGTACATTTCCTACATTCTACCCTCACAATAATAATGGAATTATAGCGAAGAAACCTTGACGTTTTCGCTAAAGGGCAGTTCTTTTGGTGTTTCCTAGCCATTTTTTCTTTCTAATAGGAAATGAAATTCTTTAGTAAAAACCTGCAGTTGTAAGATAATTGTAAATAAACTGTCCTGTAATGTGCAGTTTCACACCTTGTCAGGGATCTTGGGAAACATAAGAAAGTCAAATGTAGAGCTATCATTATCACATTTTTATGGTACTACATACGTTCCCAATGTAAACAATATACTAAAATCAATATTTACGTACTATTCGCACTTATCCAATCTCGTACTCATAAATGTAGCTTGCCGTCCGCTTGACGCGCTGCTGTCGTAGTGTATAACAAAACTCAGTGGGAGTGTAGTGACTGTGCATGTTAGACTGTGCTTATAGCCCGCAAACAATGGCTTTCGCTTGCTTAGATAGAATTTGTTACATGCCAGCACCATCAGCGAAGACAACTATACCCGGGCCGCTGAAACTTTGCACTTAACGTTTACAAATAACAAGTGACGAGCAAGAAGCGCGAGACGCTAGACTCTAGGAAGGATCCAATCACAGCGCAATAAACACTTCCAGTGATCACGTGCCGTGACGTCAACATCCCCGCGTTGCCGGATTGGTTCAGTTCTACCGTAAACAAAGTTGTATATCGTGTATGTATGTTGTGTGCTTTTTTCGCTGCGATTTGTTTTTCTGTGAGTGGTTTAACTTGACTTTCAGAGTTCAAGTAATTGGATAATGTCATCGAAAAGACGTTTGTCTAATGACGTTTTCTGAGTAAATTCTCAGTTTCGTATGAATAAAAACTTCGAAGCTTATGCTCTGAGCAGGAAGTTCATTCTCGCTTCAAACGATCAGAAAGAAGTTATGTTGCAGTGGTTACAAGAAAGAAATATTGCTGCAGATATGACAATGTCAAAACTTCTTTTATATTGGCATATGCAGTAGACAAAATCGCAAAGTAGCAGCGTCACAATGAAATAAATCTGCCCCCATTTCACTGCCGTTTTGTTGTTGTTGTTGTTATGGTCCTCAGTCCGGAGACTGGTTTGATGCAGCTCTCCACCCTACTCTATCCTGAGCAAGCCTTTTCATCTCCTCATAACCCACATCCTCTTGAATCTGCTTACTATACGCGTCTCTTGGTCTCCCTCTGCGATTTTTACCCCACACACTTCCCTCCAATGCTAAATTTACGATTCCCCGATGTCTAAGAATGTGTCCTACCAAGCGATCCCTTCTTTTAGTCAGGGTATGCCAAAAATTCCTTTTCTCGCCAATTCTGTTCAGTACCTCTTCATTAGTTATGCGATCTACCCACCTAATCTTCAGCATTCTTCTGTAGCACCACATTTCAAAAGCCTCTATTCTCTTCCTGTCTGCATTGCTTATCGTCCGTGTTTCACTCCCGTACAAGGCAACACTCCACACAAATGCCTTCAGAAAAGACTTCCTTACCCTTAAATTAATATTCGATGTTAGCAAATTTCTCTTTCTCCGTTTTAACCCTATAAAATTAGTATGGAGTGATGTGAAGAATTACTTAAAGGAACAATAAGTGTTACAATAACAAGTGGAAAAGCTGTTGCATGAAGCTGTTGCCAATGTGGATGCTCCATCTTGGAAAAGGGTCGAGCACGTTGAAAAAGTGATTCGGGCAGCGCAAACAATGGAAGGGATCATGAACAGTTGATGATTTGTCTTGGTGATGACGACGATTTTGGCAGCGACGACGACAATGAAGATGGGGAGCTGTATGTACCATTGTCGCCTTAAATTGGTGAGTGAAAAAAAAACGTAGAGAGAGAAGTTACTATCTTGCTTGTTTCGTATCTGCCGTGATTCAGTGCTTATTTTCAATATTACTTTGCTCCGTTACTGAAAATGTGTGCATTGTTGTGCTCTCGAGGTGACTGAGGCGCTCCAGTCACGGTCAGCACTGCCACTACGGTCGGGGGTTCGAATCCCCCCTCGAGCATGGATATTTGTGCCGTCCTAGTTTGTAAGTTTAGGGACTGATGAACCCGTAGTTAAGTCCCATAAGCGTAACAAACATTTGAACATTTTTTGTTGTGCTCTGGTCTTCATTAATATGCCGTTAATTGCTGCTCAAGAACGATTTATTATATGCACTTATATTGCTCAATAGCTTACATTTACGAGATGCAACTGAAAACCGTTTCGTCTGCTGTGTGTATAAAGGCTAGTGTTGCAAAGTCGCTAAAGCAGTGTAGCCAACTTAACTCGCCGTAACGCGAAACGTCAATTGCAATGTTTCAGCGGCCCGGGTATAGGCAACAAATAGACTAAAATTCACTGAACAACACGCAACAATAAAGCTTAATTTTGGCAAAGTTCAAATAGATTATGGGACTTAACTACGGGGTCATCAGTCCGTAAACTTACAAACTACTTATGAACTAGCTAATACTAAGGACGGCACCAATATCCATGCCCGAGGGGGGATTCGAACCACCGACCGTAGTGGCCGTACAGACCGTGACGGGTGCGCCTCAATCGCCTCGGCCACCGCGGCCGGCAATTTTGGCAATGCCTACGACAGTCGCAGCAGAGCATTCAGGACACTACTGAACGCTCACTTACTGTCGACTAATGCGTCACGTAGATGTGCAGACCAAACCTGAACTCGACCGCCGTCGTTCGTGGTTCCAACTACTATATTGTGTTACTTTCCGCGTTGGCTGGGTGTGTGTTTACTACTTTTTTTATGTCAGTCCAATTCCTTCCCTCTCTGTACTTAGCTTTCCATCTGAACCTTCGTGTTTGACTGGATAAAGTCTCAGCTCTACAAAGCGATATACGTGTTTCCTTCATCATTTTGTTGTGTTCCTCAGCGACAAAACTCGTCGTGAAGACTGGAAATCACGTGTAAAGTTTGTTGCAATAGTCCATTATTTCGGAACTGACTGGAACACTGTGGCCGTTTTTCGCGGACTTCGTTGTGTATGACGTCGTATCTCTTGAACTATGTGTCATAGGTGGTTCTTACCCCTCCCCCCTTATAGATTATTGTGTGATAGTAGATATGCGTTTAAATAAACTACATAGTTCACTTTTTAGTGCGATATTTTCTTCTAAAATCTTTGGACTGTCTAAGAACAATGCAAATACCAAATTTCATAGGTGTAGCTTTAAATGCTCTTTAATAATTATCTGTTTTCTTTAAAAAAAAATCAGTCACTATTACACCCCATTATGGGTTGAATTTCCAAAAACTGCTGAAATAAATATTTCCAAATTTCTGATCGAGAAACCAAATACCAGTTTTCGTAGTACTAGCTGCAAAATTACCTGAATAGCAATGTATTTCCAAAAAGAGTTTCATCCCTTATTTCACGTCCTTGGGAGTGGGATTTCGAAAAATCTCTTCTTAAGCGATTCCTGCAATATAAGGTCAACAGCCTCTCCAAACGTGAACAGTCATTTTGACGGAGTGTGGAATTTCTTTTTTTTTAATGAAATTAACGCAATTTTACTGTTTTGGTTAATTTATTGCAAGACAGTAATAAATTTCGTAGAGTAGCTATTTTCAAATGCCATATTCATAGGACATTACAAAGTCCAAAAATAAAACCGTGTAGGACCAAAAAAATGTTCAAATGTTTGTAAAGTTACGGGACCTAACCGCAGTGGTAATCGGTCTCTAAACTTACAAACCACTTACACTCACCTACCGAAGAACAACAAACACACGCCAGTGTACGAGGGAGGTCCCGAACCTCCGACGGCGATCATCCATGCGCAACGCAACAAGGCGCCTTAGTGCGCACGGCTATTCAACCGCTGCAGTGTAGGACCTAATTACCTAATTACTACATAAAGTGTAGGGTTATGAATTACATTTTAAAACTGTCTAATACGCCTAAACTTCAAGTCGTCGTCACATCAATAAACGTTTGGTTATATAGGACCAGTTGTCATTTTCTAAAAATGATCAAAAACTGAAAACACTTTGTGTTGTTGCATCAATGTGCCGAACGGAAACAAGTTAGAAAAGTACAATGTTTTCATCACAATACCATCCTTATTATTCACTCCACATGTAAACCGCCGGCCTCAGTGGCCGATGGGACTGAGGCGCTCCAGTCACGGTCTGCACGACCACTACGGACGGGGGTTCGAATCCCCCCTCGGGCATGGATATTTGTGCCGCCCTTAATATTAGTTAGTTCATAAGTGGTTTGTAAGTTTAGGGACTGATGACCCCGTAGTTAAGTCCCATAAGCTATACAAACATTTGAACATTTGAACAATTCCACATGTAAACCAGATTTGCCATTCACAGTAATAAACATGGAGTTTATCATAAAGGTCAGTTACTTTTGGATATCAAGATCTTTGACTTGTCCAAAGGATATGAGTAATGGGAGGAGAGGTCGGGATTGTCTGTTTACTTCGTTGCATAACAAACGTTGCTTCGTAAAACTCAGATTGTAAACTACACTACTGGTCATTAAAATTACTACACCAAGAAGAAATGCAGATGATAAACGGGTATTGACTGGATAAATATATTATACTAGAACTGACATGTGATTACATTTTCACGCAATTTGGGTGCACAGATCCTGAGAAATCAGTACCCAGAACAACCACCTCTGACCGTAATAACGGCCTTGATACGCTTGGGCATTGAGTCAAACAGAGTTTGGATGGCGTGTACAGGTACAGATGCCCATTCAATTCCAACACGATAACACAGTTCATCAAGGGTAGTGACTGGCGTATTGTGACGAGCCAGTTGCTCGGCGCCGGCCGCGGTGGCCGAGGGGACTGAGGCGCTTCAGTCACGGTCTGCACGGCCACTACGGTCGGGGGTTCGAATCCCCCCTCGAGCATGGATATTTGTGCCGTCCTTAGCTGTAGCTAGTTCATAAGTAGTTTGTAAGTTTAGGGACTGATGACCCCGTAGTTAAGTCCCTTAAGCTTAACAAACATTTGAACATTTTGAGTTGCTCGGCCACCATTGACCAGACGTTTTCAATTGGTGAGAGATCTAGAGAATGTGTTGGCCATGGCAGCAGTCGAACATTTTCCGTAACCAGAGAGGCCCGTACAGGACCTGCAACATGTGGTCGAGCATTATCCTGCTGAAATGTAGAGTTTCGCAGGGATCGAATGAAGGGTAGAGCCACGGGTCGTAACACATCTGAAATGTAACGGCCACTGTTCAAGATGCCGTCGATGGCACCCCATACCATCACGCCGGGTGATACGCCAGTATGGCGATGACGAATACACGCTTCCAACGTGCGTTCACCGCGATTTCGCCTAACACGAATGCGACCATCATGATGCTGCAAACAGAACCTGGATTCATCCGAAAAAATGACGTTTTGCTTCTCGTGCACCCCGGTTCGTCGTTGCGTACATCATCGCACGCGCTCCTGTCTGTGATGCTGCGTCAAGGGTAACTGCAGCCATGGTCTCCGAGCTGATAGTCCATGCTGCTTCAAACGTCGTCGAACTGTTCGTGCAGATGGTTGTCTTGCAAATGTTCCCATCTGTTGACTCAGGGATCGAGACGTGGCTGCACGATCCATTACAGCCATGCGGATAAAATGCCTGTCATGTCGCCGGCCGCGGTGGCCGAGGGGACTAAGGCGCTTCAGTCACGGTCTTCATGGCCACTACGGTCGGGGGTTCGAATCCCCCCTCGGGCATGGATATTTGTGCCGTCCTAGTTTGTAAGTAGTTCATAAGTAGTTTGTAAGTTTAGGGACTGATGACCCCGTAGTTAAGTCCCATAGACTTTACAAACATTTGAACATTTGAACCTGTCATGTCGACTGCTAGTGGTACGAGGCCGTTGGGATGCAGCACGGCGTTCCGTATTGCCCTTCTGAACCCATAGATTCCATATTCTGCCAACAGTCATCGGATCGGATTCCATATTCTGCTAACAGTCATCAGATCGCGACCAATGCGAGCAGCAATGTCGCGATACGATAAACCGCAATCGTGATAGGGTACAATTCCACCTTTATCAAAGTCGAAAACATGATTTTACGTATTTCTCCTCCTTTCACGAGGCATCACAAGAATGTTTTACCAGGCAACGCCGGTCAACTGCTCTTTGAGTGTGAGAAATCGGTTGGAAACTTTCCTCATGTCAGCACATTGTAGGTGTCGCCACCGGCGACAACCTTGTGTGAATGCTCTGAAAAGCTAATCATTTACATATCATAGCATCTTCTTCCTGTCGGTTAAATTTCGCGTATGTAGCACGTCATCTTTGTAGTGTAGCAATTTTAATGGCCAGGAGTGTATAATAAAGTCGGTAAAATTAGTCCAAGACTTGTGATTAATAAGAATAGTAAAAGGTCTTGCTGACGATGTCAAGATGGTTAAAGAGTTAAAGGCTGTTCTATATGGTTAAGCTAGAATTGATGGTTATATCACCCGTACAGATTAAGATTAGATTGAATTGCTATCCACCTAAGGTTTAAGTAGTTTGTAAGCTACGGACTGATGACCACGCAGTTTGGTCCGATAGATTAAAAAAAAAAAAAAAAAAAAAAAAAAAAAAAAAAAACTGCGTGATCATCAGTCCGTAACTTACAAACTACTTAAACTAAGGTAAACTAACCTAGGGACAACACAAACACGCATGCCCTAGGAGGGACTCGAACCCCCGACGGCGATCGGCCGCTCGCACCGCAGCACGGCCCTCCAGTACGCACGGCTAATCCGCCGCGTCCGCGGCAGGTCTGCCGACCCTGTTGCAAATGAAACGCAATGAAATGTAATGATCGTATGGCATTTTTGGCCAGGAGATCCCGTGTGGGACTGCACGGTCGCCTAGCGCAAGTCATTTTAATTGACGTCATTTCGATGACTGGATGTAGAAGACGATGAAAATGATGGACAAAGCGCTGGCGAGGAGCAGAGGAGAATTTTGTAACAACACACTCTTCTGTTTTTACAGTAGCCATTCCCATTACGTGGTCGCTGACTATGAAAGCTAATTTTCCAGGTTTTGCTTTTATTTTTAAAAGAACCTCTTTTTAGGAATAAAAAATACGTAATTCGTATTAGCAATTGGCCGAAGGTATCAACGATCAGACGCAATTTTATTGCTTTTCCTAATCCCGGGAAAGGAGGCGCGTGACGATTTGTTGTAACTCGCGATTATGGGCTACATTTTACATTGATGTGTTTTTTTATATCCAATATCATTACATTTGCAAGACTGGTAAAATATATGCAAGACTGGAACAGTAAAATATCTGCAAAACTTTCAGAATGTCGAGGTTTTGGAAATTTTTTTTCGGAAGAAATAAATTTTACAAATAAAAATTTTACTTTCTATTTTTTAAATCAATTTCCTACAGAAAATGTTAACATTACTGGCAGACTATTAAGCAGAATAAAGTTTTACGTTTCCACTTGTACTTGGTACTGGATTTTATAGTGGCAGATAATCTAGATCCTATAATCCTATTGATAAAATATTTAAAATTCAAACAATATGCATCAAAGTTTTACCTAATTATAAACTCGGTCTTTATTATAGCTAGACACGAAGAAATTTTCGACTTTAGTTGCCACTGGGATTTGAATCAAATAAAAGAAAAATCGTGAAAATTTGTGCTTGGCCGTGCTTCGAACTCAAGTTTTTCTGCTTACTAGACAGTCGGACTTACGAATACACCATCTGCACTCAGCGGTCACATCTGGACAGACTACCCTAGCAAATCTTAATTTCCTACAGACAAAACCTACAGCAATATTTAAACAAAGTTATCGCCCCCACTTCCTTGGCTAAATTAAACTGAGGCTGAAATGCTTTTGATACACCAATGAAAACATAAACGAAGATCCACCAGACATATCAGGGTATACAGTGTTTATCTAACTAGTACCAAAAGTAAATATGCATAGCCTATAAATTGGTATGAAGAAAAATTACGAAATTAATGTAAAACTGCAAATATAGATGAGCACATGTCTGACCAAATAGATATCATGTATTTCACCTCAAATACCAATTGAAACTTACGGTGTAGATAAACTCAGAGTATGCATTATTCTTTCCAAACTTGTTACAGAATGGGAAATATCGTAATAATAGCTTCATAAGTGTTAGGAATAGTTTACTATTAATGTGTTCAAGTTATTATGATAAATGTAATATTCATTGTTGCTTATCATATTTAAGTATATTTTCGATTATTAGACAAATTTATGAAGGTTTAAATCTTATTAAAAGACTAAGTCAAATTTATGCTTGTTTTATAGATTACGAAATGTCAATAAGATTGAGAACACTGATTGTAAATTTACAAATTTCAAGGTTTTAACAATTTTAACAATGCAGGGCACTGTTGAGAATTGTATATAAAGGCGGCCCGCAGAGGTCGAGGGGCGCAGTTTTGATTCAGATTTAGAACCAGTCACTATGTCCATCAACACTTTCACTTTTCATTGTTACAAGTAATTACTGTGCATACGCATATTTTTGTTGGATTAAACTACTGATTCAAACTTACCTGTGTTGCTCTTCATAATTTAAAACCTTCAGCGTGTACACACACACACACACACACACACACACACACACACATATATATATATATATATATATATATATATATATATATATATATATATATTAAGTCTATGGGACTTAACTACGTGGTCATCAGTCCCTAAACTTACAAACTACTTATGAACTACTTACGAACTAAGACGGCACAATTATCCATGCTCGAGGGGGGGATTCGAACCCCCGACCGTAGTGGCCGTTCAGACCGTGACTGGAGCGCCTTAGTCTCCTCGGCCACCTCGGCCGGCGCGTACACATTAATTGAGTCCAGTTGCTCATATTCAAGGTGATCCAGGTTGCAGCAGCATTGAGATTCCAGATTCTGATTTACAAGAAGTTACATCAAACCATGAGATAAAATGGTAACGTTCTATATGCACCATACAGAACTTTGTGAAGGATTTACAACTTTTGTGGCCTAACACAAGACGAGCAGTTACATTGCAGATGGTGAAATGAGCTGCCTGCGTTTCATCGCAGTCTCCTGCCAGTCCCAAATATCCAACTTATCCACACACTACTGACTTAGTGCCCCTGCCCAAACTAACTTACAACCATGCCCGAGGGAGGACTCGAACCTCTGACGGGAATAGCCGTCCAGTCCTTAGCATGTCGCCTTACACCACGCAGCCATCCCACATGTGCCGTTTCCCGTAAGAGTTAGAGCCTGGTGTCCAACCGCACTAAAGAGAGGATTACTGGCAGTGTTGGATCTGCCCTCACTAGAGTCGGCGTCACTTACGAAGGCTCGCCGTTTTCAGCCATTCTGCGCATCCCCCTCCATTAACGCACTAGCAGCCAGTAATATTCATTCTCTACGTGCGGACTGGTTGGAAGTTACGTAGTGTTTCTCACGCAGGCTCCTCTGTTGGCGCTCGGCCGTAGCTACTCCCCTCCACGCTTCCCCTATTGCTCCACCTCTATGCGTGGAAACGCCTTCCAACATGATGCCGGCTATAGAAGGCGTTCATAGGACGTCAACACATCTGTAAACTCATTTACAGGTAAGGAAGGGGCATGTTGTTATGCAACAGATACCAAAGAGTGAACTACAGTGAGTGCTCAGTGAAAACATCGATAATGGAACAAAGAAAGGAACTTTCAACAGGAAAATGTTTTGCACTTGTGTTTTCCATGCAGCCGGTATGAATCCCTATATCTCTTAGTGACGCCATAACTTGAGGTCGGTCCCTCCTATTTGGTTGATCTATATTTTGTTTTGTTAATAAATCTCAAGACAAGGTTTCTATGAAATATAATTCTTGGGAAATGGACCGACAAATTGGAAAATGTGAGAAAGACTGAAAATGCGTATTTCAATGCCTCCGTGTGTTTCTGTTGCATACAAATCTATAGTTTTGTTCCGACTTTTTTGGTACACATCACCTTGAGAACAATAACAAACTGTCGACATAAACTTTCGTCCGGTTCATGGTGCAGGAAATTTACTTACAGACTGTTGATGAAATTCATAGTTTTGCTCCGATCTTGGTGTATTTTTGCACACTTGCCCTTTAAACGAATAGAAAGGTCACGGTCTTTATAAATTTTTGTATGGTGCATGTAAATGGTACTTTACCTATCGGAGTTCGACAAAATCTACGTTTTCATTTCAGTCTTGATGATATTACTATGACGTTCCCATGAAAGTTGGCTAATGTCTAGATTTTTTCGTGGAGAAGTTTTTTGAAAATTTACAATTGCATCTTTGCACACACACACACACACACACACACACACACACAAAGCGTCAGTCATAAATGACGAAACATATTTCGTGCAAATTATCACACACTTAGCTACAAACATAAATTCGTTTCTCCCATGTTGCTATGTCAATAAATTGCAGTGTAATTGAATGGTAAAAATTTGTAAATGTGAAATGGACTTTTGGGTGTCACTGTTTGCCGATATTGGCCAAGGGGAAAGATCGGTAACAGGGTACAAGTTCCTTTCCCTGTGCCAACTAGCCACGATACATAATACACGCCATCGAAAATAGTAGAAGATAGATGTGAGCACTGTCATTGCTTGCACTGCCATGCAGACCGTCTCTTTACGCCGCATGTTTCGCCTTCTCGTGAGCGGCTAGACTACCTACAACACTTTCATTTTGTGCACTCTTGCCGATCTGTCCCCTTGGCCAATGTCGGCACACATTAACACCCAAAAGTTCTTTTCATATTTCCAGATTTTTACCATGCAGTTGCACTGTCAATTATTGACACAGGAACATGCGGAAAACGAATTTATGTTTTTAACAAGGTGTGTGACAATTTGCACGAAATATTTTTCCTCATTTATGACTCACCCTGTATATACACCAAGCAGCGCATCATTCACATAACGTTCTTGCATGTTTGAAACGAGCTTCTTTCAGTTACTAAGTTTCATAATAATAATAATATGGTTTTCTGTTCCATAGGAACCAATTGGGGAGTGAGGCTCCATGGTCATGGAACAAGTCAATACATGAATTTTTACACAAGAATGTTATTTCAGATATTGTTCTAATAGTAAATATAGCAGAATTTAGTTTTGGAACAAGATCCTGAACATGGGGTTTCCACGACAGCTTACTGTCTATCTGAATACCTAGAATTTTGAACTGTACAGGCTCACTTATCATATGTTCATTATGTGTAATCAAAATGTCAGCTTTCGTCAAACTATGTGTTATAAATTGTAAAAACTGAGTTTTACAGTTATTTAACATAAATTTGTTTTCTACAAGCCATGAACTTATCTCTTGAACTGCATTATTTGATACTGACTACAGTTTTATTGCGATCTTGATGAAAGTTTTCACAATAGACCTTCGAAACAAGAGGGAGATGACAGTGTACATGAAATTCGTATGGATCCTGTCGACGGGTCCTTTCGATACCAATCTACAGTTTTATTGAGATTGTGATGGAATTTTGCACTGTTGACTTTCAACTCAAGAGGAAGATCATCCTGTTGTGTGATTAAAACGAAGTATCTACTTCAAACTATGGATTCCAGAGAACGTTCTCAGATGCGCGTGAATGAAGTGAGTCAGAGAATGTACTTCAACCGAGTGTGTTCTCAGCGTGATAAAACGGTGTGGGGAAGTTGCTCACAACAGAGGACATTCTCCGATTTCGTATAAATAAAACCAGTGAAGTTTCTCACGATCGGACAACATTCTTTGTTTTCTGTAGTGAGCTAACATGCCGGCCGCGGTGGCCGAGGGGACTGAGGCGCTCCAATCACGGTCTGCACGGCCACTACGGTCGGGGGTTCGAATCCCCCCTCGGGCATGGATATTTGTGCCGTTCTTAGTATTAGCTAGTTCATAAGTAGTTTGTAAGTAGACTGATGACCCCGTAGTTAAGTCCCATAAGTTCTACAAACATTTTTGAGCTAACATACTTCAAGCCGAGTAACTTCTATAAAGTTTAAGTTTTATTGTGGTTTGCAATAAAATTAGCAAAATTTTTATTGCTTAGAAGGCAAAAAATGTCTGAAGGAATACGAGAGGAACTAAAACATTTATGCAAATAAAAACATTTTGCTGACGATTCGCTTCCTTTACAAAAACCTAAAGTGTGACACTTCAGTCATTTATATAGTGACGAGGTGATGTCAGAGAAGTTTTTTCGTTATCGACATAGAAATGAAACACAAGTGGTTTCACAGCGTTATAGTCGGGGGGTTTGAATCCCGCCTTGGGCATGGATGTTTGTGTCATCTTTCGTATAAGGTAGTTCACAAGAAGTTTGTAAGTTTAGGGATCGATCACCCCGCAGCTAAGTTTCTTAAGCTTAACAAACATTTTAACATAAAGTTATAAGTTATTACTTCTACACCGTACTACATTATATTCGCGAGACATTTCGCAGACAGTACAAATACATACCACTGAATGTTCCGTCGATACTGTATCACAGTTCGACATATAGTTCGTGAGATACGAAGTTATAAACAATTTGGTTAATGAAAAGCCTCATCATCGCGCATGAGGTTTAGATTTATTACGTCTTTACTGGTAACACCATTCACGACGTATTTTGCAGACATTAGGAATAACTGCTACATGATGCTCTATTTTTCCACATCTTCTCCTAAAATAAAGGATCGATTTAAAGTAAACTTGATACACATATTGCTTACTATCAGACAACAATCGCCTTGGGGTTAAAAACTACCTACGACACATAGTTCAGGATATATATGTCGTAAACAATGAGTCACAAAAACTTTCACATCATGCGACGCGTGATTTACGAGACTTCATTCATCCACTCTTTATTCATCTCAGAGAGTCTCCTAATATTACAGTTTACAAATATGGAAAATTTTATTTTTGTAGGACACATAGTCAAGGATGTATGATGTCATGAGTTTTGAGCTGCATGAAAACGAAAGTTAAATGGACAGATAGTAAGGGAGAAGCCGAAGGACAGAAAGGGAAGAACGAGATGGACTAAGATAAGGAAGGAATACATACATGTAACGAACGAATACTCCTTATTCCGACGGAACTACCTTTTAACTTCAGCCGGCCGCGGTGGCCGAGGTGACTGAGGTGCTCCAGTCACGGTCAGCACGGCCACTACGGTCGGGGGTTCGAATCCCCCCTCGGGCATGGCCTTTTTTGCCGTCCTAGTTCATAAGTAGTTTGTAAGTTTAGGGACTGTGGACCCCGTAGTTAAGTGCCATAAGCTTAACAAACATTTGAACATTTGAATTTTAACTTCAACAGACTGCTTTTTCCAGTGAGACTTGCATTTTCTGTTACTATTAACAAATCACAGGGACAATCTGTTAAACACTGCGCAGTGGATTTGACACCTCCATGTTTCTCACATCTCCGTGTTTCTCTGTATCGCTTGCTTATTCAATACTAGCTCCTGGGCAAGTAACAAGAAATATTGTTTATAGTCAAGTTTTGAATTACATTAATGTTATACTTCATTTGTATTTTATTACAATTTTTCTTTCTTTGGATATTGCACTTAAAATTTTGTACATCAAGCATATTTGTTTTATAGTGTGTTTCATAATTTTTAAGCTGTTTTCTTGAATACATGAAGATGAAATATTTTCCTAATTTTTATTTTCGTTTATAATATAAAACTGGAAAAAATGAATATATATATATATATATATATATATATATATATATATATATATATATATATATATATATATATATATACCCTGGCAATACCGGGTTTAGCAACTAGTAGTAAATATTTTAAGAGGTTATAGTATATGCGAAGCGCAATAAAATGCCATATATATGATAGTATATGCGAAGCGCAATAAAATTCCATACATATTTGTCCAATTTTTAATGAGTAAAAGGATACAGTTGCTAGTATGTAACCCAAAGAAACTTAAAGCAAAGGCAAATAAAGACATTTTTACCGATTCTTCCGTAGCTTCTTAGTACATCATCATCATATTGACGTATGTAACTAACCAGTTTTCAGCTTACTTTAAAGTCTCCAGATGGACTTGTCAGCCGAAAACCGGTTAACAAAATGAACATATAAAACATACGCAAAACTGTTCTTTTAAGTCAAAATGAAGTTATTCTACCAAGAACTAACGGAAGAATCAGTGAAAATTTTTTATTTACCTTTGCTCTAAGTTTGTTTAGGTTTCATATCAACAGTTGTATATCTGCAATCAATTTAGAATTTTACATATTTTACACTCCTGCCCATTAAAATAGCTACACCACGAAGATGATGTGCTACAGACGCGAAATTTAAACGACAGGAAGAAGATGCTGTGATATGCAAGTGATTAGCTTTTCAGAGCATTCACACAAGTTTGGAGCCGGTGGCGACACCTACAACGTTCTGACCTGAGGAAAGTTTCGAACCGATTTCTCGTACACAAACAGCAGCTGACCAGCGTTGCCTGGTGAAACGTTGTTGTGATGCCACGTGCAAGGAGGAGAAATGAGTACCATTAGTTTCCGACTTTGATAAAGGTCGGATTGTAGCCTATCGCGATTGCAGTTTATCGTTTTGCGAGATTGCTGCTCGCGTTGATCGCGATACTATGATTGTTAGCAGAATATAGAATCGGTAGGTTCAGGAGGCAATACGGAACGTCGTACTGGATCCCAACGGCCTCGTATCACTAGCAGTCGAGATAACAGGCATCTTATCCGCATGGTCGTAACGGATCGTGCAGCCACGTCTCGTTTCCTGAGTCAACAGATGGGGACGTTTGCAAGACAACAACCATCTGCACGAACAGTTCGACGACGTTTCAAGCAGCATGGACTATCACCTCGGAGACCATGGCTGCAGCTACCATTGGCGCAGCATCACAGACAGGAGCGCCTGCGATGATGTACGCAACGACGAACCTGGGTGAACGAATGGCAAAACGTCATTTTTTTTTTCGGATGAATCCAGGTGCTGTTTACAGCATCATGTTGATCGCATCCGTTTCTGGCGACATCGCGGTGAATACTCATTGGAGGCTTGTATTCGTCATCTGGCGTATCACCCGCCGTGATGGTATGGGGTGCCACTGGTCACCTCTAATTCGCATCGACGGCACATTTCAGATATATTACGACCCGTGGCTCTACCCTTCATTCGATCCCTGCGAAACCCACATTTCAGCAGGATAATGCACGACCGCATGTTGCTGGTCCTGTACGGGCCTTTCTGGATACGGAAATTGTTCGATTGCTGCCCTGGCCAGCATATTCTCCAGATCTCTCACCAACTGAAAACGTCTGGTCAATGGTGGCTGAGCAACTGGCTCGTCACAATACGCCAGTCACTACTCTTGATGAACTGTGATACCGTGTTGAAGCTGCATGGGCATCTATATATGTACACGCCATCCAAGCTCTGCCCAGGCGTATCAAGGCCGTTATTACGGCCAGAGGTGGTTGTTCTGAGAACTGATTTCTCAGGATCGATGCATCCAAATTGCGTGAAAATGTAATCACATGTTAGTTCTAGTATAATATATTTGTCCAATGAATACCCGTTTATCATCTGCATTTCTTCTTTGTGTAGAAATTTTAATGGCAACCAGTGCATATAGCACTTTCATTGCAATTTGTCTATACCACCACCTACTAAAATAACGACGATTGATACTGGAACGCTCTGTATATATAAATCGACCAACTGTTTTTCTGTGAACAGGTGACAGTTGGGATGATACTGCTGGCCCTCTCATCTCAGCGTTACCGTACGATACCGTCTGCGTCGGAACCGGAATCGCGTGGTTTAATTGTATATAATTTGCGTGTGAAGTTACAAACGAAATAGCCAGTCTGGGAATCAGTGTAGGACAGTGTCTCGGTGATACTGTGATCAAAACAAGCGATAGATTTCATTAATTAAGAGATTTGTATAACGCGTTTCCAGACAGTTCTATAAACATTAGTTTTGTCATTGTATGTTATTTCAATAAATAGACAGACAAAATGTAAAAAATTTTGTAAAACATAAAGAAATAAAAATAAATAGCATTGTATATATGTCAGGCTCATAAACAAGTTGTGCTGATCAGCTAATTGTGTTAATTAATGTAATAGTCGAAATTTCAATGTTGCGATCCTTTGTATATATTGTCTGACGTGAGATTTTGAACCTATTTTGAGAATGTCCGAGATATTTGATAGTTCAATATATGTTAGGAACATGTATGATGTACTCATTAACTACTTAATTGACATTTAACATTGCTGTTTGTTGTTATACAAAAAGAACCGATATTACGACTGAAAAAGATATGCGCCATGTAAAATTATTGTATGTATAGTTTTCCTTTTATATTGTGATTATTTTGTGTAGATGAAATGTTTTACTTGTGTGTTCGTTAATTGCATATTAGTATATTCAATAGTTATGAACAATGCATGACGTAAAGTCATTATTGTCGATGTTATATATTTGCCTCACCGCCTTGCGTGGGGAGTTCGAGTTTTAGCGTTTGCAAAGTGCTGTGGAAGCTATGTCTGTGTTTTGAAATGGAAGTACTACCATGCATATTTGCATATTTGTAATGTTTTGGTGGAGAAGTAGTTTGATTGCAAATTAAAGAAGAAGTGAAAAAATGTACCTACGAGTATTTCTACCACGACGCCCCAGGAGAATAATTTTGCAGCGAGCAGAACCCCCATACATCGTAATGTTGAAAAGATGAGTATTATGTTTGGAAGTGGTAGAATGAACTGTAATTACTTAAACAGCAAATAAACATTAAATACCCGTTTATCATCTGCATTTCTTCTTGATGTAGAAATTTTAATGGCAACCAATGTATATAACACTTTTATTGCAATTTATCTATACCACCACCTACTAAAATAACGACGATTGCTACTGAAACGCCCGGTATATATAAATCGAACAACTGTTTTTCTGTGAACAGGTGACAGGTACACATTTCTCAAACAAATTCGCGACTTGGCGCGGTTCGTCAGCTGGGCTTCCCAGTCGTCGTATGCGCATGCGTTAGCATATCCATACGCGTGTGAATAGGTTCCATTGTATTGCGTCTACAAGCGATCGTACGCGTGCATCTTGTGCAAGTGGAAGCGTCTACACGGTAGGCGGCCGGCGGAACCAGTATATCATTGGTAATCTTGTAAGCTCTCACTTCCCGTGTAGACGCGCCAAATAACACTCTCGTGTGCCAATTTCAACCAAGGGAATTTTATAACGAATCGATTGATGTAAATGATTCTCTTCGGAATTGGAGAAAAGAATTTAGATTAAGAGTTTAAAATTCCGTCGACGGCGATTCATTGGAGAGCAGAACAGAATGCACGAGGAAGATGGGGGAAATAGGTGTGGGTTAATGTTTCCATTAAAAGTATTCAGGCGATTTAAGGAAAACACAGGAAACTTAATTTTAATCTATGAACGTCTTGTCGAAACCGTTCATCAAAACTACTTAAACCTAGGTAAACTAACGTAAGGACAAACAAGCCGGGCGCCGTGGCTCAGCGCGCCCGGTCAGGGGGCTGCACGCCTCTCTGTAATAAAAAAGCTGAGCCAAGAAATCATCGAACGACAACGAACAAAAAGGAACAACGACCGCAATAAACTGATCTACACATAGAACAAAAAAAAATAATAATAAAAAAAAAATCAGATATTGCTGTTTCCCGTCACAGGTTTTCTCAGCATAATGATGTACATTGAGCTGACATCAAGTAAGACATTTCAAAGCAAGTAAAAGTAACTGAGTAAATTAAGAATCTCTCGACAACCAGTAATTAGAGGTACTCAAATGTTCAAATGTTTGTAAATCTATCGGACCAAACTGCGTGGTCATCAGTCCGTAGCTTACAAACTACTTAAACCTAGGTAAACTAACGTAAGGACAAACAAACACACCGATGCCCCAGGGAGGACTCGAACCTCCACGGCGAGCAACCGCGCGCTCCGCAGCGAGACGCTTTAGACCGCTCGGCTACTCCACCGCGGCCATAAATATTAACACACGCCAAATCTGAATTTAACAAGACCGACCCTGTATGTGCGAGAACATCGCCAAAGAGGAAGAAGAAGAAGATGAATTTAAATGTTAGGAACTCCTTTCTGAAAGCATTTGTCTGGACTGTGAAATTTTACAGGAGTGGACTTGGACAATAAAGATTCAAACAAAAAATAACAGAAACTTTTGAAATGTGGTGCTAAAGACGAATTATGAAGATTAGATCGGTAGATCACGTAACTAATGAGGAGATGTAACAGAATTGGGGAGAAAAGGAATTTCTGGATATCTTGACTAAGAAAAGGGATATATTGGTAAAGCACATTCTGAGACAACAACGAATCGTCAATTTAGCACTAGAAGAAAGTGTGTGAAATAAAAATCGTAGCGGGAGACCAACAGACGAATTCAGTAAGCTGTGTATCTCCGGATTTGGACGATAGCTGATCGACCTAAAATCAAAATAAACACTTATTTATCTAACGTTTTCAGTGAGGTAGAAAGATAAAAGTATTTAAATAAATTTAAATTTAAGTAAATTTAAAAATATTTAAATCTGGTATTTTAGCACGAAGCCAAAAATAGTTTCAAATGCAATAAGGGCAGTTCAATTTCACAGCGCTGAGTGACGCAATTTCTTTGCAGTTCATGCAGTCTGCGTATCCAGTTAACTTTAGCTGAAGGAAACATGGTGAGAATTTACACAGACGTGTTTAGTATTCTTAAAACATTAGCATCGGAACCAAGACGCAAGTAAACGCCAAGCCATGTCAAGATATGAAATTAATTCAGGAAGTTATAAAATATACACCTGACGCACATCCACACGAACGAGAGCAGACGTCGCAACAGGAAATCAACACGCGATACACAACGCGTTCTTCCTAATTATCCTATAAACTCTAATTCGGTAGGTTCCCAGAGTGATGCGCAAAAGTGGAAAATACTAACAGGTGAGATGGCGTGGAACATCTACAAATCTCCTAACACTGTAGTTGTTGGTGGCTTGCCAGCTCTGTAAAATAGAATAGGCGTCAACCAGTGCCGGAACTGACGTACCATTCTAGTGCTGCAGAAGATCCCAAGCGTTTACAGGCGTATCGTTCAACCCACGGTCTTAGAAACGGGGCGTAGGAACAGATGACTCACAAGTGTGCCTTCATTGAACAACAGCTTCATTACTTACGATTGCAGTGGGCGTAGAAATATTGCGACGGAATCGTGTAGCGTGTTCCTGGTATGATGAATCACGCCTGCTATTACATCACGTAGATGCTGGTATCGGGGTACAAGATCAAGAGAATGTCAGATCAACACAAACATTTTCAAACAGATACAGGCCCGTGATGGCAACATCGTTCATTGGGACGTACTGGTGACTGTAGACCTTTGTTCTTACGGCTTTTTTACTTACATAAAAAAATGCTTTACTCAACGTTCTTATTCATATTTTCTCTACATATTCTTTTACCTTTTTTTCATAAAATGCTTTAGGTATCACAAGTTATGCAAAAGACGAATTCTGATTAATAATTCTCTTGTGACATTTCCTAATTAGATATTGACAACTTTCATTGTTCTCCTACATGATTGTTTCTTCCTTGAACCATAAACAGATTATACTAGCTAAATTCCCGCTGCTTCGCAAGCGTAGACTGGATGGTCTATATTGGTTGTTCCTCCTACTAGATATAAATTTTCATAGATTTAGCTTTAAAAATGCTTTCCTAATCAAGTATTTTGATACAACTTGCCACTCCCTATTGTACCATTGTTGGAAGAATTCAAAACATCCCGAAAAGCATTTTTTATTATAACCGTGGTTCCAAACCTACATTTTCACATTTCTAGCATCAAAATAGTCTTAGTAGCACCCTTAAAAGATTTTCCTTATTTCACCCGCTTAATGGTTGAATTTCCAAAAATATCGAAAATGTGGTTTTTAAAATTCCAATCAAAAAATCTAAATCAGAAGTTTTTTATTTCTTCTTCAAAATGGACTTAATAGCAACATATTTTCAAAAAACCGTTAATCCCCTATTGCACCCCCTTAGGGACGGGGATATCGATAAATCGCTGATGCCTACAGTTTAATATAAACAACATCTACAAGTTTCAAATTTCTATCGTCCGTAGGTTCACTTTTCAGCGCTATTTTGTCTTTTAGAAACGGATTGAGAACGCGAAATTTCTTTCATACGCTTTGGCATCTTTCTTGGTAGTTTTACTTTTCAAATTGCAATATACACTTATTCTTCTTTATTCGCACGCTTGCTGCAGAAAAACAACTGAAGAATGTGCATCACGTTTCGCTGTATATAACCTCTTTGCTATCATAGTATCAAAAGTAATCGCTGGTCTTCAGTGCGAATTTTGTATAAGCTGACGACTTTCAACTACTATGTCATCCACCCTCTTATAACTATAGACACGGAACTGCAAATCCAGTTGCCAGTATTGATCCTAAGCACTACAGTTGTCTTTCCAGTGTTTATATTGAGATCACTGGTGTATTGCCAGTGATGTTAATGCTCAGTTAATGTATTCCAGTGTTTTGTCTTTGAGTATCTGTTGATAGTCGTATTGCTCCACATTTTGCAGATTTTTGTTCGCCACACTCACCCACCGGCACACACCGCGACCAAAACACCATAGTGCACACCGCGAACCTGAAGGCTACTCTCATGCATAACCGCCATTGGTCTGCAGTGAATAATTTTGGCTACCAAGTGAAATATACGGACACACGTCCCACGTTCCATTTTTATATATTTATATTGATTTGCATTTACTGATTCCCGCCGGCCGCGGTGGCCGAGGTGACTGAGGCGCTCCAGTCACGGTCAGCACGGCCACTACGGTCGGGGGTTCGAATCCCCCCTCGGGCATGGATATTTGTGCCGTCCTAGTTCGTAAGTAGTTCGTAAGTAGTTCATAAGTAGTTTGTAAGTTTAGGGACTGATGACCCCGTAGTTAAGTCCCATAAGCTTAACAAACATTTGAACATTTGAACTGATTTCCAATTTGTACGTGACTGTCCCATGCACACCCGATTCTATACAAACGTTTACAACCGTACAACCATGTGTATCGCACATTATAATCTAATTATTATAGAGCATACGACAGTGCATTAATATGTTGCTATTCTTCAGGGCCCAATATCTCGGTTTGTATGGATCACAGAGAAACAGGGGGTAACTGTTTGTATACACCTTGTCCTTTGTACACGTATCTGAAGTATTGGCATGCCGCAGTTATCGTACACTACAGTTTCAAAATTTAAATCTTACACTTCCTGCAGCGCATCCAAATGGAACTAAAATGTTCAAATGTTTGTCAAGCTTAAGGGACTCAACTGCGGGGTCGTCAGTCCCTAAACTTACAAACTACTTATGAACTACCTTATACTAAAGGGATTCTAACCCCTGACGGGGAATGGCCTCGCGCATCGTAGCATAGCGTCTCAATGAGCTGGGCCGCTCCGCCGCGGCAAATGAAACTAAGCTGTTGGTTTTGCACGTTACGTGTGATCTACAAAACCACCATTTGTTCACGGGACGATCTGAGACAAACACGAAAAACGATGATTTTCGGATACAAAAACTACAAATTGTGGGAATGGCCACTTCTGTCCATTGTAAATCGTCGAAATTTTTGCCATGTGATCTTAAGATTGTAGTCTCGAACTACTTTTTTTATTTTTTTTATATAAGGAACATTTAATAAAAGGAATATGTAAAGGTCAAGATCACTAATAATACTAGAAATTTCAGCTTGGTGGTTATGACATAAAATATTTATTTAAAAATGTAGCATATCAATTTCGTCATTGAATGGACATCCTCAGTGCTGTGGAAAATAAAAGTCAGAGAGAAGAAATGCATGTTATAACAAGATTATTGTAACTGTTTAAAGAAATAAGATACCAATTTCAAGTCCAGGGGATTCATATACACCGCATTAGAAATTTTGACAGTTAAAATACATTAAACGACACGTCAGGTGTGCAATACACGTTTATCTAGGCTAGCTGCTTACAGTCACCTACGCAGCTAAGCTTTCAGGCAATTGGTGCCTGGCGCCCTCTTTATATGAGAAATTTTTATGAAACAGTTATATTTAAAATTTGTAAACATTAAAATGAAATAATACATAATTTTAAAAAATGCCTGGATCAAACATTTTTATAAATACACCGCATTAACATTTCTCAGCGCCATCAGGCCATTAAACGACGTGTTTAAACATATAATTTTAATTACATTTATCTGTTAAGATTTTCAAAGTTTTTAGTTTCCTTGGTGTAACAACAAAATTTTAGGACATCGTCGTATCACCAGGAATTTTCAGAGCAACAGTTCCGTAATAAATTAGAGGAAAATATTATATAGTACACGTCATCTGTCGTGCATCTACCTATATATTCTACTAGCAGATTTTGTATACATCTGACATCGAGTCCTTACTGTAAATTCCTATTTATGCGGTGTTAATAACCATTACATTCAAATACTCTTAACGGTTTGGTATTAACAAACATTATCTAGTAGCTAACGAGTAAAAAGACAGTAAAAGTATTTGCAATACTTTATAAAGAAAATGTTCTAAGATTATGTTGGTAGACGTACATGATTGCAAGTGTTTCTAACTTCATAGGGCGGCCGTCATAGCGATGACGAGACCTGACCCACACAACTACTTCGAATCATAAGAAAAATAACGAAAATCACCATAAAGAGCACATTACATTTGTAAATCTAAAGAATCGAAAACATGTATATCACAATACCGCTGTCAAATTGCTATTGCTTTTGTCAAAATGGTCTTATTATAAAATGTACAAACCTTTCAGTTAATACATACATTTATGAATTCATTAATTCTGTCATCATACACAGTATTGTATGTTTCTGGTTCTTGTTGTTTTGCCGCAGTGCAGTGGCCGAGCCCTGTAAGGTGCCTTGCTGAGGAGATCATGTGCTCGCCGTCGGAGGTTCGAGTCCTCCCTAGGGCATGGCTGCGTGTGTTGTCCTTAGCACACGTTAGGTTAAGTAGTTTGTAACCCTAGGAAGAGATAACCGCAGCAGTTAAGTCCGTCAGATTTACAAACATTTGAACATTTGATTTTGTTGTTGTTTTCAGTCCAAAGACTGGTTTGATGCGGCTCTCCAAGCTAGCCTGTCCTGTGCAAGCCTCCTCATCTCTGAATAACAGCGTCACCTCACATTTATTTGAACCTGCTTACTGTGTTTGTTTCTCGGTCACTCCTCTTCGAAGTGTCTAGTAACATCTAGTATTGAGTCACACGTGGTTAACATACTTTTTGGTGTCGCGAATTCTGGGCCCAGTGAATTCTGGGCCCACTGAATTCTGGGCCCGGAAAAGGTCGGGCCACTAATCCTCCTTCCCCCCCCCCCCCTTTCCCTCCCTCACGCCGGGATGGGTGCCAGCACTCTGTGGTGCCGGCCGGCAGGTAAGCGAGCCGACTTCACTATTTTGCGCCGGTAGCTTGGTTCATGTAAACATACTCGGCCCTGAAATACTTTTCTACAAACATTACAAGGCAACAGTGACCTGCATTGTTATAGTACATGTGGCTGCAATTCGAGTGGTTCCATTGTTGCCAGAAAACATTGTGGGCCAGTGTTGTCGGTAATAACAATTTTTATGGCCCGTGCAAACGTAGCTTTACGTGCTGTACTGATGAAAGTGGTATGGAAATGATCAAAGAAGAACCAAAAGTGTTTGACAACTTTTACTTATGATTGGATATTCAGAAACTACAATGGAAAACCTGAAAACTAATTACAAACACAGAATTTTAAAATCACGTCTGTTTGACAAAGAACATTTAAATTAACGTAAAATAATATCTGTTCTACACCCATCGACCTGCGAATGTTAGACCTACATGTAATGTACATGAACCAGGAGTGTGCACATACAGGTGAAATAATCTGCGTATTGCTTCCCATCTCACTCATAGCGCTAAATGTGCATGGCCCCTACATATGACTTTGAAACAGGAAAACCCTTTCTATTTTGTAATTATAATTCTGCATAACGTTATTAGTATTGCCAAATGTAAAATATATAGAATCAGCAATATGAACGCGCGTATTAAGACATACATTAAAACGACAGTGTGTGAAACATAAAATAGTTTACATAATAAGAGTGCGTGTTTAAGGCTACAATGAATGACATGATTTTCCATACCATGACAGAGAATGCATCGTAAAACAAGGGAAAACAGGAAAAAATTAGAACCAGTTCAATACACGTTTAAAAGAGGGAATATCGTTGAACATTAAGTCAACATTCAACGTTGTTCTTCCGGCAGCAGGACATTTTGTTTCCGTTGGTGGTCATTTGAAGGGCGGTGTTAACGCGGCTCTGGCAGGACGGCATAACATCATAAATCATAAAGTAGGCATTAGGAGAAAATTAATTTTGCTCATTTATTTTTGCAATCTATATCTCCAACATAGTGTCGCTTTTGTGCACCATTTCCATTTGATCTTCAATATTATCTATGCTAAATTTCTCCTTGTCAAAATTTTCGATTTTCTTCAAATCGCCACGTATGAAGGACCTTCGAGTCTGGCCAGTGGAGGGCTTCTCAGCGACAGGACATTCATAAACCCCGTAATTTGCATATTTGGCTTCTTTTGTGGTATATCATCACGCAATAGTACTTTAAGATTATGTGTCGCTCTGAACGCAGTTTTAACTCTTTGCTTCCAAAAATGTATGTTTTAGTTTTTCTGACGGGTTGCCAGTTGTTATTCTGTTTTGAGATCACGTACGGGGATATGCGTATGTAGTGGTAGGAGCGGGAGAAGAAGCCATATACAGCTTATGTCACCTACGCACTGTATGTGAGTTATATCCAATGATCTTTAATTATGTGCATAATCCTACCCTTTTTTCGTACGCCATCATATATTATGTTCTTTACATTACATATACCATCCAGAGGTATGAGGAGTATATTATTTTAATTTGTTTTAATATAAAGTTTTGTAAAGAAGAATAGATTTGATTTTTAAATTACATTTTTGTAATTAGGTTTTTAAGTTTTCCATTGTCTTTGGAGGTAGTTGACATTGGCTGAAACTGGTCATAAGTAAAGCCTTTTTGAAGATTTAGATGTAAATGATTGCGTCAGAAAGACAATATATTACAAAAAGTCACAGTGCTCCATATAAGAAATTCGCTTTATCCAGGAAGTGATCATGTTATGTTTACAGAATTTTCGTAATAAACAGACTCCCATCATACTTTATCCAGGCTTTGGACTGGCTAAATGCCAAGAATACATTGTCATTCAGGCGTGTTTAAAATCAGTTTTTATTTTATTTTATTAAATTTTACATTATTATTTCTTTGTAAATTTTTTCACATAAGTTGTCTCAAACTAGGCCAATGAATTTATTCAAATTTTTGAAGGTAAGAGATCGCTTTCAAACAGGCCCTGATGTCACCATCCTCTTCGAACTTTTGTACTATTTTTGCCATCTTTTCATCGAGTTTCACATATGTTTTTTTCTTCGTTTTACCTCCATATCTAACTCTGATCTCATTAAAGCACGTGCTGAGTTGTCTGCTTCCGTCTTCATGCACTTGATTACGTCTTTAATTTTAGGATTCAGTTTCCCAAGGAAATTATTAATCTTGTTGTGCCAAACTTCTACAGCGTTGGTGGTACGATGACGCAGTCTGTAGCAGCTCCAGTCTGATCGAGACTTCATCGTTTTCTAACCACCTGTCTACGAAATAGTCGAAAAACTGAGACAGCTTGGGGATATGTGGTGCTTGTGAATGGATTTCGAGCCAGCCATCGCAGACATCTTCCGGTCGAAGGAATGCCAGAGAAGCACACATCTGAATTTGCAACCTTACTTCTTCATTTCTCTGTATACGGAAGCAAGTCCCAAGTCTTGCACTTTCCTCCAGAGAGATTTCTTCATGTGGAAATGGCAGCCATGAACTTGAACCGAGGGGAGCACAACTTTTAATGCAGAAATAGCAGCTATTTCAAAATCAACGGTAATATTTTGAGGATTCAATTATTTTATATTATTTTTAAGAGTGCTGAAAAGACGAATATATGTCTCTTTTCTTTTGTTCTTTTGTTGGGTAACAGTGCATAGGCCGCCGGATAGATATTTGTTTCATACTTTGAACATCCAAAGTCTGCATGTATCGTATATATTTGAGCAAATTGCTTGCTACAACATTTGAAGGTCCCATCCATAAAAAAGTCTAGCTTAATCTTTAAAGCCTCTCTTCCTGCTTTTCCGCTAAAGATTATCACCCTATCTCCAATATTGTCATTGCTCAAGAGAAAACTGCTACCGTCATTCATATTTAGTAGCTCAGGCGAAAGATCGACTTCTTGTCTCGTCTCTGGCTCCGCGTGCTTTGGACCGATGCTTGTATATTATCCGCTTCAGTATATATTTTAGAAATCGAAGTCTCTTCGTCTCTTGATCTCTTCTTAGCCCGATTTACTGCCTTCTGTATTTCTATGCGAGCGTCATCCGGTGCTCCACATTGATGCTCGTTTGAACGAGGCACCTCACAGTCTTTAGTCTCAAGCATTCCACGGCAATACTTTGTTCTTTGCTTTGAACAGCGCCGAATCACAGCCCCATCTGCTTTGGTTCTCCTTGTGGTATATGAGTAGCCGTCATAGTGCGCACATGACTTACCACCGATGGTCGTTGCCACTTCCATTTCGAACTTAAAGCTCACTGGGATACAAGATGCACGAACTGAATACTACACAAGTTAGAGTCGTACTGGCAGTGACTGTCTAAGCGGTCAGCCACTGCGTTGGAAGAGACCTTCGGGACCGTGACTGACAAGTGACAAGGAGCGTTTCAGGTGGACTGGGACTCACAGGTGGGGGGGGGGGGGGGGGGGCAGGGAGGCTCTGTCCTCACGCAGGTAGCTTCCAGGAAACTAGGCCCAGAATTCGCACATTTCTGGTTGGGCCCAGAATTCACTACTCCCAGAATTCAGTGAACCATACTTTTTACAAGCCAGTCGCAGGGAAAGTAATCTAGACTTATTTACAAAATTAATTTCATATATGAAAAACATATTACAGTATCTGGTGGAGGCATACTTACATTTATAATTGTGGATGAAACATTTTCATACTTGGTAACGCCTCAACACATTTTCTGTATGATTACTAGTTCGAGTCCTCCCTGGGGCATGGGTGTGCGTGTTGTCCTTAGGTTAGTTTACCTTAGTTTAAGTAGTTTGTAAGCTACGGACTGATGACCACGCAGTTTGGTCCGATAGATTTCCAAACATTTGAACATTTGAATTTTTGATTACTAGTTTAGGTTTAAATTGTAACCATATTCAGATAACAAACTTAAAATCGTGCATTGTCTTGGTATGACGGCACTTTGTCATCTTGGATGAATGAGAACTATGGTTCAGTCATCCAAGAGTAGACATGTCGATGACAAGATGTCTTTACAAAACACTGCACTATTTTAATTTCTTTATCTGAAGAGTCACAAATGTGAGCCGAAATTAGTAATCGTATAAAAATTTATTTGTGATGTTCACCATTAAAATTATGTAAAATATTCCTTCTTAAAAATGTATGATCACAAAATTGTCTTTGAAATCAACAAGATAGCACACTTTTGGCTGCTTCTCATTTCGTGAGGTGATGTTGATTTGTGTGTAGCATAATTTATTTAATCTACAACTCACTTATTGATAATTGCATATTGTCATCTGTGAAACTGGCCGCCGAGTACGTCTTCACTTCTGAAAAAAAAAAAAATCTGTTCTGTTGCATCCCTTCATCTTACGCAGCTCTATGCAGTTCTTCTTCTCTTTCATACTTATCATTTTGACTGATTCTTCTTTCATATTTACATGACTGTTACCCCTCAAGACTAAATAACGACGCTGAATTCTGCAACGGCAGCTGAAATTGTTTCCTAGTGCCTATGATTTAGTAGATACATGATAGCTTAAGAAAATTTCTGTTGTTTCTGTATTCGGTCAAAACATGTGATGAACAGATATTCGAATCGTCAGATGTACGGATGTACGGTACTAATAAATGTCAGCAGTTGAGCCATTACGTAGACATCTGATCGTGTACGAGGAATATTGCGTCGTGACTTCCCCCGGCCTCAGGCGATGGGCCTATGATTACTTGCATCTCGAAGCAGTTCATCGGTCAAGTCGGCGAGAAAGCACGCATCCTCGGACAAAAGCGCGATGCAGTGAGTGCACTGTCATGCCCGGAAGAGAATCCCAAGAGTAATCTTTCTTGTTTCAGTCTATGCCATATGTTTATGTATTTATAATGTTATTACAAAACAAAGGCGCAATTCCATAATGGACGAGACTTAAATAAACAAACTGTGTATTGAAACACTGCCGCGGCGGAGCGGCCGAGCGCATTGAGGCGCTATGCTGCGATGCGCGAGACCTTTCTCCATCGTGGGTTCGATTCTCCCTCGGGCATGGATGTTTGTGTTGTCTTTAGTAAAAGGTAGTTCATAAGTAGCCAGAATGAAACTTTTCAATCTGCAGCGGAGTGTGCGCTGATATGAAACTTCCTGGCAGATTAAAATTGTGTGACGGAACCGGGACTCGAACCTGGGACCTTTGCCTTTCGTAGGCAAGCGCTCTACCGACTGAGCTATCCCGACACAACTTTACTTCCGCCAGTACCTCGCCTCCTACTTTCCAAACTTCACAGAAGCTCTCGTGCGAAACATGCAAGACTAGCACTCGGGGAAGAAAGGATATGGTGGAGACATGGCTCAGCCACAGTCTAAGGGATGTTTCCAGAATGAAACTTGCCACTCTGCAGCGGAGTGTGCTCTGATATGAAACTTCCTGGCACATTAAAATTGTGTGCCGGAACCTGGGACCTTTGCCTTTCGCGGGCAAGCGCTCTACCGACTGAGCTATCCCGACACGACTCACGATGCCGCCCCACAACTTTACTTCCACCAGTACCTCGCCTCCTACTTTCCAAACTTCACAGAAGCTCTCCTGCGATACATGCAAGACTAGCACACCTGGAAGAAAGGATATGGTGGAGACATGGCTTAGCCACAGCCTAAGGGATGTTTCCAGAATGAAACTTCCACTCTGCAGCGGAGTGTGCGCTGATATAAAACTTCCTGGCTGGCCGCGGTGGCCGAGGGGACTGAGGCGCTCCAGTCACGGTCTGCACAGCCACTACGGTCGGGAGTTTGAATCCCCCCTCGGGCATGGATATTTGTGCTGTCCTTAGTTTTAGCTAGTTCATAAGTAGTTTGTAAGCTTAGGGACTGATGACCCCGTAGTTAAGTCCCGTAAGTTCTACAAACATTTGAACATTTTTTGAAACTTCCTGGCACATTAAAATTGTGTGCCGGAACCGGGACTCGAACTAAGCCATGTCTCCACCATACCCTTTCTTCCAAGAGTGCTAGTCTTTCATGTTTCGCAGGAGAGCTTCTGTGAAGTTTGGAAAGTAAGAGGCGAGGTACTGGCGGAAGTAACGTTGTAAGGCGGCATCGTGAGTCGTGCCGGGGTAGCTCAGCTTGCCCGCGAAAGGCAAAGGTCCCAGGTTTCGGCACACAATTTTAATCTGCCAGGAAGTTTCAGTTCATAAGTAGTTTGTAAGTTTAGGGACTGATGGCCCGCAGTTAAGTCCCATAAGCTTAAGAAACATTTGAACTTTATAGGAGATCCATGATACGTTGCAGAACTAGCCCTTCGTATTTATCGGGTATATCTCGCAGAGCGAATAGTCCCGCCTGACTAGAAAACAACAATACAGATCATAAGGAAAGGTGGTTCAACAAATAACGACTTACGTATTGCAATCGGTTAATCCCGTGCAACTGGTACCTAATGACATCGAAGTAAACTGAATCGAATGTGGAGAGTGTTTCCAGCTTCCGTCAAAATGAAAGTGGGCTACTGCTCCTCCCAACTTAATGTCATTCATAAAGTGTTTAATGGAAACAGGTAGCCTATAGCATATCGTTACAAGACCCATAATGCAAGCGTTGGATATAAATTAATGAGAACTTTCATTTCTCTTTGAAATTACTTGTTCGACAGAAGTACACATGGAAAACCGCCCTCGTCCAGCGCTTAGGCGAAAGCGATGACATTTCATGGGATGGCACCTCATCATTGTGCACAAAAACGCATGATGCCACACTGCTGGCGCTTTCCAAGTCATCTTGCAGCGTACCGAGCGAGGTGGCGCAATGGTAACGCACTGGACTCTCATTCGGAAGGACGGTGGTTCACATCCTCCTCCGGCCATCCAGATTTAGGTTTTCCGTGATTTCCCTTAATCACTCCAAGCAAATACCGGGATGGTTCCTTTGAAAGGGCACGGCCGATTCCCTTCCGTATCCTTACCCAAATACTCCGAGCGTAAGCTCCGTCTCTAATGACGACGCTGTCGACGGGACGTTAAACGTCAAGTTTCCTTTCTTCCTTCGTGCAGCGCTATCAATAGGAAACTCCGGAACATACACCGTACTCACCTGACATTGGACCATGTGATTACGATCTCTTGATCATAGTGAAAGAACCACTTAGTGGAAACCGGTACAATACCAGAGATGACATTATCCACGACGTAGTGCGGTCAATACGGGACATCAACAGAAATAGCTGCGCAGATTATATACGACGCATTTCGGACACTTAGCAAAAGGTCATAAATGACGAGATTTCTGATAATAAAGTTATTTCAGATAAAAGTAACAGTTGTCATTGCTTTTTATTCGACTCTTTAGTTTCAAATGTTTGCAAATTAAAAGTTAATAAAAATGAATAATTTATTAATACAGCTCCTCCTTACTTAAGGGCTAACTAAATGCCGGCCGCGGTGGCCGAGGGGACTGAGGCGCGTCATTTACGGTCTGCACGGCCACTACGGTCGGGGGTTCGAATCCCCCCTTGGGCATGGATATTTGTGCCGTCCTTAGTGTTAGCTAGTTCATAAGTAGTTTGTAAGTTTAGGGACTGATGACCCCGTAGTTAAGTCCCATAAGCTATACAAACATTTGAACATTTGACTAACTAAATTTCCTTAAACAACTGATAATTTTGTTAATCGCGTAATCTAGAGACGCACATTCGTCGCGACTGCATTGTAATGACATGTGTGAAATGACACAAAATTTTCCATCTTTAACATTAAATTTTGTCATAAATGAAACAATTGCACTAGCATTCTGGGTATATAGTAAACTGATACATTTAATAATAGTACTTTCATGTACGGTATACGTCTTATGTAGGCGCGAGTTGCTATTTTTTCTGTCGGTTAACGTTTAATTCCTAACCCCATGAACCGCAGACATTGTCGTTGTGGGATGGCATGCGTGCCTCAACGATGCAGATAGCCGTTCAGTAGGTGCAACCACAGCGGAGGAGTATACGTGGAGAGGTCAGACAAATCAAACGTGTGGTTTCTGAAGAGGGGCAGCAGCCTTTTCTGTAATTGGGCAACACTGGATGATTGAGATGGCCTTGTAACAACTAACATGGCTTTGCAATGCAGTTACTGCGACCTGCTGAAAGCAGTTCTATTATATGAGTGTATGATGACGGCGTCTTCTTGGGTAAATATTCGGGAAGTCAAACAGTTCATCATTTGGATCTCCAGGCGAGGACTAATCAGGAGGATGTCGTCAGCAATAAAAACAAAAGAGGCATTCTACGGATGGATGTTCGGATATTTGTAGATCTATCGGAGCAAACTGCGTGGTCATCAGTCCGAGCTTACAAACTACTTAAACTAAGCTAAATTAACCTAAGGACAACACATACACCCATGCCCCAGGGAGGACGCGAACCTCCGAAGGCGAGCAACCGCGCTTTCCGCAGTGAGGCATTCTACGGATCGGAATTTCCTATCCCTTAATCTGGTAGGTAAGTTAGAAAATTTGAAAAGAGAAAAGGATAAGTTGAAGTTAGATGTGGTGGGGATAAGTGAAGTACGGTCGCAGGATGAACAGGATTTCTGGTCAGGTGAGGACAGCTTTATAAAGACAAAATCGGATGTGAGTAGTGCAGGAGAAGGTCTGTTGATGAATAAGAAAACAGTAATGCGGGTAAATTACTATGAACAACATAGTGGAGAATTATAGTAGCAAAGGAAGCCAACACAGACCATAGTAGCGCAATTTATATACCAACTAGCTCCGGTAATGACGAGAAGGTCGAAGAAATGTATGAGAAAATAAAAGAATTATTCAGACAGCGAAAGGGAGAGGAAAACGCCGTAGTAAAAAAAAGGAAGAGAAGGAAAAGTAGTAGGTCAATATGCACTGGGGAAAAGGAATGAAAGAGTAGATCGTCTGCTAGAATTTTGTGCAAAGTACTATTTAATCAACACAAACACATAGTTGAATAATCATAAAGGAGGTTGCATACGTGGAAGAGACCACGATACATTGGAAGGTTCCAGATTGATTTCATTATGGTTAGACATAGATTTAGACATCAGGTTTTAAACTGCAAGACATATCCGTTGGCAGATATAGTTAATCACTGTAACTTACTGGTAATGAACTATAGTATAAAGCTGAAGAAACTGCAAAAATGTAGAAAAGTTAGGAGATCAAACCTGAATAAATTGAAGGAACCAGAGGTTGTCGAGAGTTTCAAAGAGAGCATTAGACAAGGACTCACCGACACGGCTGAAAGTAAAACAGTAGAAGAAGAAAGGATAGCTTTGAGAGACACAGTAATAAAGGCCGAAGAGGATGATATGAGTAGAAGGACAAGACCTAACAGAAATCCTTGGATAGCGCAGAATATATTGAACTCCGCCACGGTGGAGTGGCCGAGCGCTCTAAGGCACTTGCCTAGACTGTGTGGTTGCTCGCCGTTGCAAGTTCGAGTCCTCCCTCAGTGTGTGTGTGTGTGTGTGTGTGTGTGTGTTGTCTTTAGTGTAAGTTAGTTTAAGTGGTTTGTTAGGCTACGGACTGATAACTGCACATTTGAACATTTGAACTGAACTTAATTGATTAAAGGAGAAAAAAATAAAAATGCAGCAAGTCAAGCAGGCAAAAGGGAGACGGCAAAATATGAGATTGACAGGAAGTGCAGTCTGGCTAAGCAGGAGTGGCTAGAGGAGAAATGCAAACCGTAGAAGGGAAATAAAAAGAAACATTTGGAGACAAGAGAAGTAGTAGCATGGAAAGCCAGAAAGGAAAGCTGAAAGGTGGAAAGAATACAAGAGCGTCTACACAAAGGAAATGAAGACAATATTGTGGAAATGGAAGAGGAAGTAGAGATAGAAAACACAATACTACGAGAAAAATTTAACGGAGCAGTGAAAGAAATGTTCAAATGTTTGTAGAGCTTATGGGACTTAACTACGGCGTCATCAGTCCCTAAACTTACAAACTACCTATAAACTAGCTAATACTTAGGCCGGCACAAATATATGCCCGAGGGGACATTCGAACCTCCGACCGTAGTGGCCGTGCAAACTGTGACTGGCGCGCCGCAGAGCGCTCGGCCACCTCGGCCGGCAGCAGTGAAAGATCTGAGCCGAAAAAAGTGCCTGGGAGTAAATGATATTCCGTCTGAACTGATGATATCTTTTGGAGAGCCAGCCATGAGAAAATTGTTCCACCTTGTGTGCAGTATCTGTGAGACAGGGTAAATGTCCTCAGACGTCCAATTCCAAAGAAAACAAGTTCAGACAAATGTGAAAATTACAGAACTATCCGTTTAATAAATCATGGTTGCAAAATACTAACACTTACAGTCGAATGGAAAAACTGGTGGAATCTGGTCTTGGATAAATTCAGTTTGGATTTAAAATAAATGTAGGAACACACGAGGCCATACATTACGACTTATCAAGGAATATAGGAAGAGGATAGAGGCTTTTGAAATGTGGCGCTACAGAAGAATGCTGAAGATTAGGTGGGTGGATCGCGTAACTAATGAAGAGGTACTGAACAGAATTGGGCAGAAAAGGAATTTCTGGCATACCTCGACTGGTTAGGACACATTCTTAGACATCAAGGAATCGTCAATTTAGCATTGGAGGGAAGTGTTTGGGGTAAGAACCGCAGAGGAAGACCAAGAGATGAATACAGTAAGCAGATTCAGACAGATGTAGTTGCCGTTCTTATGTGGAGTTGAAGAGGCTTGCTCAGTATAGGGTATTGTGGAGATCTGCATCAAACCAGTCTCCGGACTGAAGACCACAACAACAACAACATTATAATATATACAGACGTCACTTCTGATCCTGCAGTTGTTATTATTTAATATTCACAGAATATATGATATCAACTGCTATTGGGCAAAGCTGAAAATGTGTACCCAGCCGGGATTCGAACCCGGGTCTCCTGCTTTCTAGGCAGTTGCGCTGACCCCTACACCACTGGGGACACAGTGATCACCGCACCTGCAAGGACTACCTAAGCACGCCTCCCGTCAGGTACAAATTCCCAGCTTCGCCCTGCCCACAGTACTCAAACTCGTAGTTATGAAACTAATTCCCGTAAGAGTAAAGGCTTCAAACTTGCCCACCCCTCCCCACTAACGATAGGATCATTGCCCGTCACCGGCATATTATATATATACATATGGCGTCTGTTCCGAAAGAATAGACGTCACTTCTGATCCTGCAGTTGTTATTATTTAATATTCATAGAATATATGACATCAACTGCGATTGGGCAAAGCTGACGTGACGTCTATTCTTTCGGAACACCGCCACATGTATATATATAATATGCCGGTGACGGGCAATGATCCTATCGTTAGTGGGGAGGGGTGGGCAAGTTTGAAGCCCTTACTCTTACGGAAATTAGTTCATAACTACGAGTTTGAGTACTGTGGGCAGGGCGAAGCTGGAAATTTGTATCTGATGGGAGGTGTGCCTAGGTAGTCCTTGCAGGGGCGGTGATCACTGTGTCCCCAGTGGTGTAGGGGTCAGCGCAACTGCCTAAAAAGCAGGAGACCCGGGTTCGAATCCCGACTGGGTACACATTTTCAGCTTTGCGCAATCTCAGTTGATGTCATATATTCTGTGAATACAACATTATAAACTTCCCATGGTAGTGAAGGAAGAGAAATCCTTTTGTCAAGACTGGTGCGTGTTTAGTGGCGCTGTCTGTGGGGGCGCCGTCAGGCGGGCGTCTCGTGGCGTCCGCGGCGGTGCGCTTTCACTGTCGGCGTCGCATCGGTATTCCGGCGGGCTATGGGGGGCGTGCTGTAGCGCCGGGATACACTTGTGTGTCGGTATTAGCTCACCGCGCCTGGCCCGAGCCGCCTGTAACGCCGCCTCCGTGACCACTGATCCCTTTCACAAGTAGCGCGGCCGCTAAGCCTCCAACCGACAACCGCGCGGGACACGACGCAACGCGAGCCAATTTTTTTCACACTGTACGTTCCTACTCGTGAGCTATAGGAACGGGAGAGGAAGTAATGAGGCAGGACATTTTTAACATACATGCGTATACAATGTACTGGACGTTAAATCACAGTCTATCATAGACAGTCGCGAAACTCTCTAGGGAAAAAATTGCAACTGAAGCGATACTAGCGCTCCAAGCGGCCAGTAGGGAGTTAAGGCTAGTCTACAAGACGACACTAGCACCCCGTTTACATGGCCTCCCAAAACCGAAATTCGTAAACCGATTTCCCAATTCCGCTTTTGGTTGGTCATGTAAACACTCCAAAATCGATTCTGAAAATCCGCTTTTCTACAGCGGTTTTCCAGTTCCACAATCGATTTTCGTGCCCGTGTAAATGCAACCGTTTTTGAAGCGTTCTTGGCTTGTCAGATTCACCCCGTTTACATGGGCTCCCAAAACCGGATTTCGTAAACCGATTTCCCAATTCCGCTTTTGGTTGGTCATGTAAACACTCCAAAATCGATTCTGGGATTCCGCTTCTCTAAAGCGGTTTTCCAGTTCCACAATCGATTTTCGTGCCCATGTAAACGCAACCGTTTTTGAAGCGTTCTTGGCTTATCAGATTGTGTTTTCTTGTTACGAATTTTCGGCACATATGGAAAGAGTGATATTTTCTAATATGAAATTAAAGTATAAATGTTAGAGTGAACATAAATCTGTGTATTTAAATAAAGAAAAATAGCGATTGTGCAGACTAAATAAGGAACTGAATCAGCTGTTTTCCAGCAGCCATGTTAAGTGAGCTAGGAAATCCGATTCAGGCTATGCCATGTAAACACGACAGCGAAAAACAGTTTACGAAAATCGGTTTTCGTCTTCCGGAAGATGTGTTGCATGTAAACGTATTGATTGGTTGCGTTTACATGGGCACGAAAATCGATTGTGGAAGTGGAAAACCGCTTTAGGGAAGCGGATTTCGAGAATCGATTTTGGAGTGTTTAGAGAAAAAGCGGTTTTGGGAAATCAGTTTACGAAATCCGGTTTTGGGAGCCCATGTAAACAGAGTGAATGTGTTTTCTTGTTAAGAATTTTCGGCACATATGGAAAGAGTGATATTTTCTAATGTGAAATAAAAGTATAAATATTAGAGTGAACAAAAATCTGTGTATTTAAATAAAGAAAAATAGCGATTGTGCAGACTAAATAAGGAACTGAATCAGCTGTTTTCCAGCCGCCATGTTAAGTGAGCTAGGAAATCCGATTCAGGCTATGCCATTTAAACACGACAGCGAAAAACGGTTTACGAAAATCGGTTTTCGTCTTCCGGAAGATGTGTTGCATGTAAACGTAGTATATGTTACGACACTCGTTGCATGAAATGAATTGCGAGAAACTGGTTTCGTATAAGTCTGTAGACACGCCGGTAGAACTATACACTTCAGTTTCGTTGTTTTATGAGTGCCGTAGTCGTCGTAAAATGAAAGCTTTGGCAACTGTAAGATTTCTCTGTGTGAAGTCACTTCATAAGACTAAACATACAAAAGGCAAGAAACGTGTTTCGGTTGATGAATGCATTAAAAAAAAAGACGTCGGCTCTGTTGGTCAGCGACCTCGCTGAAAGAGACTCTGGTTGAAGACCCTATAAAATTATTTTAATCATCTTAGAATGTCACAAGAGCAGTTCACTTAAAAAAAATTAATTAATTAAAAAAATAGAACATAGTTAGCTAACAACTTTGTTGCAGAGGGATCTGTATCGTGACACCGAGCGAGGTGGCGCAGTGGTAACGCACTGGACTCGCATTCGGGAGAATGGTGGTTCAAATCCACCTCCGGCCATCCAGATTTAGGTTTTTCGTGATTTCCCTAAATCACTCCAGGCAAATGCCGGGATGGTTCCTATCAAAAGGGCACGGCCGATTTCCTTCCCCATCCTTACCCAAAACTCCGAGCGTTAGCTCCGTCTCTAATGACCAAGCTGTCGACGGGACGTTAAACCCTAAGCTTCCTTTCTGTATCATGACAATATTAGCATGTTTAAAAGTACGGTATTTCCAAAAAAATTGAATGTAAAACCCTGTCACGTTTTAAATAAAAATTTACAAAGAATTGTGAATGTAAAAACTGTCACGTTTTAAACAAATATTCTAAAATAAAAGATTTCAGCGTAACAGATTTGTGTTAGCATTTTCTTCTGTGTACATTTTTTCTTCAAAAGTCTGCCAGTTCAAACCATTAGATCCTTGTCTTGTAAAATTGCACTAACCACACCTAGATGTTTTACTAGATAGCATTTTGTAAGTTTACATACACAGAACACCCCACTACAAATACTCAATGAACAAATCGACCTGAAACATAGAAATTACATAGAAAACTTTATCGCAATTATCCAGCAAGAAAACGGATAAAAAACTTATGTTTATATAACAGGCAACGATCATACAAATTTTTCATTATCTCTGGCAATAATAAAGAATACAGCCTGTAACCATAAAATATCGCTGTCATATGTCAAACGAGCTGTCACGTGTATAACAACGTAAGAAATACGACATAAAACTCCAAAAATTACATTGGAATATTACAGCCAGCAACAAAATAACTGTTGTTACCCCGTTGATTTAATATGAAAACCATAGACAGACCGGCGATAAGGTATGGATGTTAAGAAACTCTAACTACGTAAAATAACTCTTTATTTAAAATTTTTTGCATAAGGAATACCTACAATATTATATTTCTTACAGTTACTTGATAATGGTAGTATTTCCGATATAGAAAAATAAATAGCAGCGTTTGGGAGTTATTTTACGTGTTGTCAGATTTGTTACACACTCCGTATGTGCTGCATGGTCAGATAGTACGTTACGTGAATTTTACTTCAATAGACGTAAATATAAGCGTTTATCGCTGAAGATGATCTTATGAACGTATCTTTCTTGCATTCAGTGCACCTTGTGGTGGTGGCTGAATGCCGAGTTTTACAGATAGCCAATGACTCAGTTTGATGTTCAAAACGAACTTGTAGCGATTTATTTTACTTTTTATTTCAACTCTGCGTTTTCTGAAAACTGGAAATTATAATAAGCAAATGTAAATTTAAACTCTGCAGCGAAGTATATGCTGAAACGAAATTTCCTAGCAGATTGAAATCAAATTTACTTCTCAGGAAAGTTCATGAATAATACAGGTGAAATTTCTACAAGCTCTTCTCTCCGTGGAAGGATGGAAGAAGGAAGAGATTTTTGGGGTTTACCAGAAAACATAGGAGATATAAAATACTCAGAAAATGCACGTGGAGTTGATCATCAGAGCTTTCTGCAGATATTAATCGTAAAAGACCAAATGGCTGGACATTTACAGGACGTAAAAATTCAGAAGGCTGGAAACTATTAATAATTGAAATGAAAGTAAGTAAAAAGTGATGCACCCTCGAGCACAGGACTGTTCAGTTGTGATGTGTAACTGTCGTTATTCAGCCAGCATACTTATACGTTGATCTGGTTCAAAAAACGCTTATATTTGTATTTATTGAAAAAAAATTCAAACAACGTACTGTCTGACCAGACAGCAAACACCTACACAGTGCGTAACAAAGCGGAAAATAGCTGAAATACATTGCAGTTACTTTCACGTCATGAAAAGAATAACTCGTTGCGCGTGACATCTAGTGGTAGCACTATGTACTTGTGACTCTATAGACTGCGACCTTCGCGACTCAAGGAAGCTCAGGATTTCAAATTTTCAAATGTTTGTATACCTATTGGACCACACCGCTGTGGTCATCAGTCCCTAGACTTACAAACTACGGAAACTAACTTACACTGAGGACACACCCATGCCCGGGGGAGGGCTCCAACGTCATGCGGGATCGGCCGTCCAGTCCGTAGAATTATGCCTTAGACCACGCGGCTACTCCCGCAGCCACTACGGTCGGGGGTTCGAATCCCCCCTTGGGCATGGATATTTGTGCCGTCTTTAGTATAAGGTAGTTGATAAGTAGTTTGTAAGTTTAGGGACTGATGACCCCGTAGTTAAGTCCCATAAGCTTAACAAACATTTGAACTTTGAACTCCCGCGCGGCGCTCAGGATTTAACGTCCAGTATATAACATGGCCTTAGTTATCCATCTTTTTTTTAGACTGAAGTCAACTGATAAGTATTCCTGCTTAAAGGAAGTCCCTCTAACAAAGGAACCACTTTCGATAAAGTTTAAGAATCTAAGTAATAAGATGGTTAGTATATATCATCTAAATATAGAAGGTAACAGAGATAAAATAATGAACTGCTTATTGGTATTAGAGCACTTTTTAAGTGATGTGACAATTTAAAGACTACCTTTACAAGAGTCCTTATTTCGACACGCAGTGTGGGGGAGTGGGCATCTATGTTAAAAACGATTTTTCATCAGAGTCAATCGATTTTTGTAAACACTACACAGAAAAGATATTTGAATGTTGTGCAGGAGTTGTTAATGTCAGTGGAACTAAACTAGTAATTGTTGTTATTTACAGGTTCCCTGACTAAGATTTTAAAATGTTTCTGCCCAAGCTAGAATTGGTTCTGGGTTCACTTTATAGGAAGTATAAAAATTTAGTTGTGTGTGGAGATTTAAATATTAATTGTGTAAGTGATAGTTCAAGAAAAAGTCAGCTCTTAGATCTTCTTAATTCCTATAATCTGATGCAAACAGTACTCTTTCCAACAAGAGTGAAAGGTAGTAACAGTTCTACTATTGACAATATTTTTGTTGATTATTCGTTATTAGAGGGGCATTCTGTTAACAGAATAGTAAATAGCCTATCAGCCCACGGTGCAAAAATTTTAATTCTAAAAAGTATTTGTCCGCAAATAAACGTTAAATATAATGATCAACTACTTAGAAAAGTTAATCCAGTTGCAATTGAGACCTTTTTTAGGCCTAATTAAGGAACAAGAATAACAGGATGTTTATAGTGCTGATAATAAAAATGATAAATATAATGCTTTCCTGAACACATTTCTAAAAAGCGAGAATTGTATCAAAATGTTAGAAGCAGTCAGAATGAAGATGCAATAGCTCATTCCAGACAGTACTGTTAAGTTCTGAAAATGTCATTAAGAAGGCAAAATGTATGTAGTATGCAAAAAGAATAGCAAACTCTCGGAATAAAATTAAAACCATCTGGTCAGTCGTGAAAGAAGTGTCTGGTCAGCAGCAGCGGGTAGAGGATATAATGTCAGTGCGTAGTAGAAATGTTTCTGTTACTGATAAGTTAGATATATGTGCACTATTCAATAATCACATTCTGAAAATAGCAGATGAACTAAACAGAATCCTAGTTTCTACAGATAATCATATAACACTGTTAGAAAATAGCTTTCCGACGCTGTTACCTGAAATGATCCTCCATGATACTTCCTTAGGGGAGATTGAGTCAATAATTAAATCACTAAAGACTAAGGACTTTTGTGGATATGATGGGGTATCTAGTAGAATTGTAAAGTCCTGTTCTCCATATGTTAGCCCAGTACTAAGTCATATTTGTAATTTTTTCCTTTCAGAATGGTCAGTTTCCTGACAGATTGAAGTACTCAGTAGTGAAACCACTTTATAAAAAAGGAGAAACGGATAATGTAGACAAATATAGACCTTTTTCTGTGCCATAAGTTTTTTCTAAAGTTATTGAAAAGGCTGTATATTCAAGATTAATTGATCATTTCAGTTCACATAATTTGTTGTCAAACGTACAGTTTGGTTTTAGAAGTGGTTTAACGACTGAAAATGCTATATTTTCGTTTCTCTGTGAGGCATTTGGATTAAATAAAAGGCTATGGACATTAGGCGCCTTCTTTGATTTAACAAAGGCGTTTGTGTTGATCACAAAATATTGTTGCAGAAGTTGGAACATTATGGAATACGATGAGTAGCTCACAACTGGTTCACCTCTTACCTTAATAACAGACAGCAGGTGGTAAATGGCTATGACGTACAATCACAATGGGGCGCAGTAAAGTGTGGGATGCCCCAGGGGTCTGTTTTAGGACCACTGCTGTTTCTTATTTATATAATGATATGCCTTCGAGTATAACAGGTGACCGTAAAATATTTTTGTTTGCTGATGACACCAGCTTGTCAGTGAAGGATGTTTGTAATACTGACACAGCACCGAATAATGCAGTTCAAGAGTTAATTTCACGGCTTGTAGATAACAAATTGATGTTAAATCATAGTAAAACTCAGTTTTTACAATTTTAACAGATAATTTAACGAGAGCTGACATTTTGATTACACATAATGGGCATATAATAAGCGAGACTGAATAGTTCAAATTTCTAGGTGTTCAGGTAGACAGTAAACTGTCGTGGAAAGCCAATGTTCAGGATCTTGTTCCAAAACTAAATTTTGCTTTGTTTACCATTACAACAATATCTAAAATAAGCGACTTTTCAACACGAAAAGTAATCTACTTATGCCATACGGCGTTATTTTTTGGCATTACTAATACAAAAATGATATTTTTGGCTCAAAATATGGTGGTTCGAGCAATATGTGGTGAAAGTTCACTAATCTTATGTCGACTCCTTCTCAGTAGTCTGCGAATTCTGACACTGGCATCACAAAACGTATTATCTTTAATGTCGTTTGTTGTTAATAAAATCAGCTTATTCCCATGAGTTAGTAGCTTTCACTCGGTGAATACTAGACAGAAGTCGAATCTACATTTGCATCGCACCACCCTCATAGTTGTCCAGAAAGGGGTGCAGTATTCTACAGCATCCAGTTTCAATAAGCTGCCACAAGAACTCAAGAATCTTAGTACTATCTCACGCGCTTAAAAATCTAAACTGAAGAGTTACCTCTTGGCTCACTCCTTTTATTATGTCGAGGAACTCCTAGAAAAGTTAAACAATTAAGCCAATTCCTTTCTTTTTCAATTTTTTTTTTTTCGTTACTGATTCTTTTCACTTAGTCTTAAGATTGTCGTGTGTATGGAACTACTTAAGGTTTTTCTATTACCATTATTGTGTTAAACTTCATCATGTATTGACTTGTTCCATGACCACGGAGTCTTACTCCTCGATTAGGCCCTGCGAAACAGAAAACCATGTTATTATTATTATTATGTGTGAAATAGTAATTCTGTGAAACAAGTCATTTTACATTGAAACAAGAAATTAATTTGCATGCAGAGCGATTCAAAAGTAACTGTACACACTTTGTAAATGCAATATATGCACTAAAATAAGCGTAAAATCTATATCGATAAAAATTGAAGTGTTGCTGTATGTTCCCTATGGACATCAAGAGCCGGCCGCGGTGGCCGAGGAGACTGAGGCGCTGCAGTCACGGTCTGCACGGCCACAACGGTCGGGGGTTCGAATCCCCCCTCGGGCATGGATATTTGTGCCGTCCTTAGTCTTAGCTAGTTCATAAGTAGTTTGTAAGCTTAGGGATTGATGACCCCGTAGTTAAGTCCCATAAGTTCTACAAACATTTGATTTTGGACATCAAGACGGCTGGAGCAATTATAATGAAGTCTTCAGGAAATTTCAGATTAGCCGAGCGGCTGATCGTCTGAAAGCCGCTAGCGATCAGGCATGATATTTATTACCTTAGAAGTAATCGATTACGTCTGGCACTTGGAACGTCAGTAACGCCTACATCATAGAAAGAGCCAACCGTTTGTATCATACGCTGCCGCTTGGAGCGCTAGCGTCCGTGACTGTTCGTGTTAAGACTGTACGTTGATAGTGCCGCTACAGTTGAATCTGTCTTCGGTGGCGACACTACTTTCCATTTATATTAGACTGTGTTATTAGAATGAAGTATGGATTAAACACATTGATGATTGTATAAGCAATGTATTCATTGTCTTTGATCATATTATGTAGAACATAGCAACCAATTAAGTATCTGCATGCATTAGTTTTTAAAGGTATAGAATATAAATTGCAAAGCTGTAGTGAGATGCCAGTGTTAAAAAGCTCTGTCTGAAAACACTTAATTTCAGAGGTATGCAGTAAAGTAGGGATATCAGAAGTGCACCAAAACAGCATGCAATTAATTCTCTAAGGAAAGCAGCTACACTAATGATTCCAAAATTCAAAGCGAACTATACATTTACCCCAGAAATTCCCAAAATGATATCCATCTATTCGAGAATGGAATGGGAGATAAAATAGAATAATGGTGGTTCGATGAACCCTCTGCCAGGCACTTAAATGTGATTTGCAGAGTATCCCATGTAGATGTAGATGTAGGAGTGAATACAGTTACGGGCACGACATCTGTCTGCTCTTGGACTATTTCAGGCTCTGTTCTTCTGATTCTACACAGTCGTACAGCAATTTTCAATTCGCTGCTGTAGTTGTGTTACATCTTATAGTTCAGCACCGTACATTTTATTCTCGAATAGGCCGTATCTGTAATCGTATGTATGGCACCAAAAGGTAAATGACAATTTCTTATGCGAATACTACAAACACGCCCGATCTCTTGAGGGAATTCAGCGAAAGTTACAAGCAAGACGAGGATACGGACAGAGAGCACTATAGTCGTACTGTTCTACAAGTTGAGAATTTCGGCAGGATGAGAACGAGAATTTGGGTAGGACGAGAAATAATTGACTAACATGTCCGCACGGCGGATCAGCACGTTTAGTGACTGGTTTGGATGTTCTCAGTCATATTAAAATAGTAATTATAAATAATAATAAAACTGAGCCGAGAATTCAACAATCAACATAGTACAAGCACGATACCAAGTCCACAAGGAACCAGGCTATCTGAGGATAAAAATATAAAAATAAAATAGAATAAAAATTAATGAAAAGATTTCGTAAGGCGACTGCTGGCCCAAAGAGGAAGTTCAGGTTTAAATCCCGATTCAGCACAAAATTTTCAACTTCGCCATTGAATTTATTTCAGAACCCTGTAACAATAGACTTATTCTCACAAGTTATGGTCCACTACCGAAAATGCAGGAGAGTAAGCAGAAACAACGAGAACTGATTCGATTTTTGGCGGCGGAGGGAGCTGAAAGTCGTCAAATGTATCGACTGGAAAAATTCGTAAATTTACTGCTGTTAATGTCAACTAACGGTGTATGTTCTTTCAGACAGAACAGACAACACATATGTAATCTTATTCTAGTGTTTTACAAGGCCATAAAAGCCTGCAGCGTGTAATTCTTGTGCAAGCGTTCGCATACTACGACTGATCGTCTAATTCAGGGCCGTGCAGGATGTGCCGCATAGTATTAGGCGCTATGTCACGCATTACGCGGCCGCATTCTCTGGAGGTTCGAGTCCTCCCTCGGAAATTGGTGTGTGTGTGTGTGTGTGTGTGTGTGTGTGTATTGTCTGTAGCATAAGTTATTCAAGAAGTAGTTTGTAAGCTTCTTCTCAAGAAATAAGTAGGATTCTAACCACATACGTAACAGTTCTCTGAACCAGGGTGTGTTTCCTGATAGAGTGAAATATGCTATTGTTAAACCACTGCACAAAAAAGGGGATATGTCTGATGTCAACAACTACCGCCCAATCTCACTTCTGACAGCCTCATTCAAGATTCTTGAAAAAGTAATGTATTCTAGAGTAGTTTCACACATAGGTAAAAATAAAGTTCTAACAAAATGTCAGTTTGGTTTTCAGAAAGGCTTTTCAACAGAAAATGCTATATATATTTTCATCAATGAAATATTAAATGCTCTGAGTAACTGGACATCACCAGTTGGGATTTTTGTGATATCTCCAAGGCTTTTCATTGTGTAAATCATGGAATTCTTCTAGATAAACTAAAGTATTGTGGTATGAATGGGACAGTGTACAAATGGTTTAAATAATACCTAACAGGAAGAGTGCAGGAAGTTGACATAAGTAATTCACATAATACGCAAAACAGAGCTGATTCCTCAAACTGGGGAACAATCAAAAATGGCGTGCCACAAAGTTCGGTCTTGGGCCCTTTGCTGATTTTTAATATATATTATTACTTGCCATTCTATATTCACGAAGATGCAGATCTGGTTCTTTTTGCTGATGATACAAGTAAAGTTATATAACCTGACAGACAAGAAGTAACTGATGAAATTGTAAACGAAGTCTTTCAGAAAATCATTAAGTAGTTCTCAGCAAATGGACAATCATCAGAGTTTGATAAAACACTGTCACATACAGTTCCATACAGTAAATCGAATGACACCATTAATAAATATAGACTTTGATCAGAAATCTGGAGCAAAGGTAGAATATTCAAAATTTTTGTGTTTATGCATTGATGAGGGGTTGAACTGGAAAAAACACTTTGAAGATCTGCTGAAACAAACGTTTGAGTTCAGCTACTAAAGCTATTAGGTTAATTGCAAATTTTCCTGATATACATCTCAGTAAATTAGCTTACTATGCCTATTTTCATTCTCTGCTTTCGTATGGCATCATTTTCTGGGGTAATTCATCATTGAGTAAAAAAGGAATTAATTGGTAATTCATCATTGAGTAAAAAAAAGTATTCATTGCACAAAAGCGTGTAATTAGAATACTTGCTCGAGACCATCCAAGATCATCCTGCAGACACTTATTTAAAGAGCTAGGGATCTTCACAGTAGCTTCACAGTAAATATATTCACTTATGAAATTTTTTATTACCAGTCCCACCGAATTCAAAAGCAATAGTTGTGTACATAACTACAACACTAGGAGAAATAATGATCTTCACTATTCAAGGTTAAATCTAGCTTTGACACAGAAAGCGATGAATTATGCCGCCACGAAAGAATTTGGTCACCTATCAAATACCATCAAACGCCTGACAGATAGCGAACTAGCATTTAAAAATAAATTAAAAGAATTTCTGAATGGCAACTCCTTCTACACTATAGATGAATTTTTAGCTATAAATTAGTAAATCTGAAAAAAATAAGCAAAAAAATATTGTTTCATATAGTATTTAGTACAAAGTAATAATTTGTATAGACACCTTTCATTAACCTGACACGTTCCACATCATTACGAAGTGTCGTATTCATGATCTATGTAACATGTACTAATCTAATCTAATCTAGTCTAGTCTAAGCTAGCGACCGATCACTCAGCAGTTTGAGCCCATAGGTTTTCATAAATTTTTTGTTTTCCTTTTTTTATTGTTTTTCTTTTTTCTCTTTCTTTTACTTTTCTTTTTTACTGAAAAGATGAGCGCTAGGTCATTCAGATAAGGAACATTCAAATGTACCCGGTCACTATTAACTCAAAAATGTTCTTATACACAGTACAATACACATATCCAAAACTAGTCGCTAAAACTGATAGCACATTTATTCCATTGCAACAATAGGCGATCGATTCCATCCTTGAAGAAGCTAATAAGGCTGCTGTCGGATCGAGGCCTGTACCCGGTCACACACTTCGTCGTCCGTTCCATTAACCGGTGGATCTCGTCCACCATGATTCTGCGGTTGTTCAAGATTAAGGCATTCCCTTCCACGATCATTTCCGTTGTGATGAGACGATTGAGCGTGTCCGGGGCGAGCTTCGTTTTCCAGTGACTCCTGTCCCTCTGGGATTCTTTTGTGCCACTCCACAACACATGAACGACTCATACTGTACTCACCTTACACAGCCTTCATCCGTCGATACATTTCACGACCTTCAACTCTTTCCGCCGCCAAAAATCTAATTACCTCTCCTTGTTCATGCTTACTCGCCTGCATGTTCGGTAGTAGACGATAACTTGTGTGACCACTTTCTCTTCCACGTGAAACCACAATGGCTCTATGCTATGTCAAACGATGAGCATGCGTCACGCAATAGATGGCGCCACCATAACGCCAGTTACGTGATTATATTTACTTATTTAGTTCTCATTTATTATCCTGCTATCTTTTAATATAAAGCAGGAAGTACATTTGCAGTTTTACATATCATGCATTAGTTCATTAATGTTACATAATTTGAGTATTTAAGATAAATAGAATTAAAAGGAAAAATAAAATAAAAGCAAAGAGAAAATACATATATACAAGTGCTTACAGTTGTTGCTACAATTATAATATAAAAAATTACAATTTTTGCAGTTTACAATAATTAGATGTATTGGAGAACATAAAAACATGATTGGTTACATGGTTGTTATACATATGTAAGAAATAATATCTAAACAAAAATATTGGGGGTTTTCTCTCCTTATGGTTGACTGCATTGTACTGTGCTGGGCGTTGAGTACCTTGGAATGTTTCCTTCAAGCCACTGATCACCCAGCACAGTTTCCATGGTTTTGGTGATATTAGTCTCGTTTCTTTATATTGTTTTTTCTTTCTTGTGTCTCAGGTGTTAGTATCCATATTAATGTAAAGAAGGTCTGGTTTGGGTTGATGACAGTGGGAGATTGCTCCCCTGTCAATGTTGAGTCTCATCGGTGTCACTTCCTTCATTTATGAAAGTTTCATCGCCTTCTTCCTCGTCTTTTTGTTCCCAACTATACCTGTCCACACTGCGGGGCACATGGGCACGCTTCCTGTAGGGCCTTGTCCTTTTGTATTCGTCGTAGGTTGCTTTGGATATCTTGTCTGCTAGTGTGTTGAGTTGTGTCCATTTTTGTTCGTCTCTTATTATGTCATATATCGTATCGTCTGTTGTAAAGTCAAGCTGCTGTGTGTCTCTGACATGTGTGTATCGTCCGCAGAGTAAGACGATGTGTTCAGGAGACCCTTCGGTGTTCCCGCAGGTACAAGTGTTGGTGTCGCCCAGTCGCCCAGTCCCATTCGGAACATGTCCTGTAAGGAAGTGAACCATACCGCGCCTGGGGTCGCTGTGCTTCATCCTTTTTCTTTCTCTAATGTCTGGTAGTATTGTATATCGTCTACGTCCCATTTGGCAGGCCTCCCATTCCTGTTGCCATGTGTCCGTTCGCCATGTTCTCAGTTGGCAGTTTGTTACGATATGTGTGCCAGTTACACTCCTGGAAAATGAAAAAAGAACACCATGAATTCGTCGACCCACCAGAGGGAAATTTTATTGACACATACTTCAGGATGTATAAAACAAAGGATCAGACATGCAGAGCCATACGCACGTGAGTATAGTCACCAGAGCGTGCGCAATGTCGGCGTTAGTACCGTGAATACCCTCCTTTTGCAGCAATGCAAGATGTAATTCTTCCTTGGAGGCGATCGTAGAGGTGCCGAATGTGGTCCTGTGGAATGGCCTACGATGCAGTTTTCTCCTGGTGCTTCAGTTGGCTCACATTTCGTGCCGCTCATGCAGATCGCCCAACAAGACGTTTCATGCAGTTCCAAACATGCTCAGTGAGGGACAGATCTGGGGATCTTGCTGGCTAGGGCAGTTGACGTACACCTTGAAGAGCACGTCGAGACGTACGGGATACATGTGGACGAGTATTGTCCTGATGGAAAAGCATATCGCCTTGCTGGTGCATGAATGATGGCAAGACGGGTTGAATGGTGGTTTCAGTGCACAGTGCACTGTTCAATGTTATCTAGATGATCATTAGAGGAGAACGGCCAGTGTAGGATATGGCTCCCCAAACAACGATGTACGAGCATGCGTGCCGTTAGGGTATCCTCCGCTCACGCCCCAACATCGTTCCGCCCGCCTCCAGTGGTATCACAGTAGGCACTTATCAAGGGACGAATGGACATGTGTCGTCTTCAGTAATGAGAGTAGCTATTGCCTCGGTACCAATTATGGTCGTACGCGTGTGTGGTGTCTTGCAGGGGATCGCGAGAATCTAGAGTGTACGCGACAGAGGCAAACGGGACAAACACCTGGCATCATGGTGTGGGCAGCCATATCCTACACCAGCCGTTCTCCTCTGGTGACTGTCGAGGGAAAATTGAACAGTGCACGGTACACTGGAACCATCATTCAACCCCTCTTGCCACCGTTCATGCACCAACAAGGCAATATGCTATTCCAACAGGACAATGCACGTCCACACGTATCCCGTACAACTCAACGTACTCATCTATGTATAGGTCAACTACCCTGCCCATCATTATCCCCAGATCTGTCCCCCATTGAAAGTGTTTGGGACTGGATGGAACGTCATGTAGGGCGGTCTGCATGAACGGTACGAATTGTGGCCCAACTGAAACACCAGGTAGAAACTGCTTGGCAGCCATTCTGCAAGACTATACTCGGCACCTTTACGATCCTCTCCATGGGAGAATTATAGCTTGTATTAATGGAAAAGTAAGATATACACGGTACTAGCGTCACCATTGCTCGCGGTCTGGAGGCTGTACGCATGTGCGAATGGCTCTGCCTGTGTGTCCGTGTGTCGTATACATCCTCAAGAAAGCGTCAATAAAATTTCCTTCCGCTGGTTCGACGAACTCATGGTGTTCTTTTTTCATTTTCCAGGAGTGTATTTCGTGCACTTTGTCTAGATTCCCCATTTTAAGGCAGTACGCTGCAGCTCTATATCTTATTGTGATGTCAACTGGACAGATACCGAGAAGGACGCATAGCGTTTCTATCGGAGTTGATTTGAATGCACATGTAAGTTGTAATAACACACTGCTCTGCCCACGTCTCACAATTGTTTTGTTGGTTACTAGGCTCAATCTTTGAGCATAGGTACTAGCTGCAAAGCATAGTACTGACTCGAAGAGAGCACAGTGATATGTTCGTATAGTTGACAGAGGCAGTCTGTATGTGGTTGAATTAAGCCCTGCCAACTTGTGTAGTATTTTCTCTGTTTTGTCTGTGGTTATCTTAATGTGTTCGTGGAAACTTTGTCTTTCATCAATATGGACACCTAGATAGCGTGTGACTACTGTTCGTTTTATATGTGTGTTGTCTAATTGTTCTGATGGGTTTCGTTTGTAATGACCCTTTGAGTGGAGTGTATGTCGTTTTGTAGGTTGCTATCTTGAGTTTGTTGTGTTTGCACCTCTGTGTTATTGTTGTCAGTGTTTCGCGTGCCTTCTCCTCCTGTTGTTGGCGGAGACAACCACTAGAAGGTCATCTGCGTATGCGACGACTCCGTCAACCCTGACATTCTCATCCAGTAGATGCAGGAGCGGTTCAATCGCCAGGTCCCAGAAAATGGGGCCACGTTACATGTAAGGTAAAGTTAGACGATTTCGAAATATTGAAACATTTCGATCGTTTCGGGGCGTTGTAATAAATTCAACGGCGAAGTTGAAAATTAGTGCTTGACGGGGATTCGAACACGGATTTCCGGTTTGGGGCCTGCGGTCGCCTTAACCAACTGGGCAATTTCTAGCCCCCTGACCATTGATTCCTCTTGCTCGCAGCCTATACTGGATTCCCGCATGGGATCGAGCGTTTAAATGCGGCCGCATGATATTGTCATTGCCTGTTGCTGGCATATTTTACAGTCATTGATATGGTGTCTGTTCTTTCGGTCATGTCCAACAGAACAGACACCGTATCGATAATTGTAAAGTTAGACGTACTGACCAGGTTTTCTTTGAATGAACCTTTTTCATGAAATAAATTTCTAACCAGATGTGAGACGTGCTCCTTGGACAGATCTTAGTTCCACAAACATCAAGCTGTTCTAGTCGGGTGCACACTTAGCACACATGACACGCGCGCTATGAATGCGTTGGCCGCAGAGTGCCGTGTTTAGCCTGTCTGCCAAACGACCAGTTTTGCCATCTTTTAGATACGCGTGAGCGCGAAATATCAGACATATATAATATTCTGCTGTTTGGGCTTATTTATTGACTAAATCTCATAGAAATCCTTCTGACAACTAGGAAATGTTACTTTGAATACGTATACTTTACGTATGTATATAACTGGCAAATAAAGAATGATTATAAATTTTATTGCAACATTGTGCATTATTTTTTGTGCTACCGACAAATTTAATTTTTTCCCTTCTTATATTGTAATTATGTATACCATTGTTCACTTTGAAAAGCAGCGGATAATTTAAAACGAACGTCATACGGTTATAAATACATTATGAAACAGGAGTCAAACTCCTTCAACAGATATGTCTCAGATGACAATAGGTTGTTCTCAGAGAATGTGTTTATGCAATTTTGATTTTCTTTCTTAAAGATGAATTATTATCCATGAAATATTGCCGGCCGCGGTGGCCGAGGGGACTGAGGCGCTCTAGTCACGGTCTGCACGGCCACTACGGTCGGGGGTTCGAATCCCCCCTTGGGCATGGATATTTGTGCCGTCCTAGTTCGTAAATAGTTCATAAGTAGTTTGTAAGTTTAGGGACTGATGACCCCGTAGTTAAGTCCTTAACAAACATTTGAACATATTTGAAATATTTTTCGATTAAAATTTGCAACTTACTTTACATCTTACAGTTAAAATTTATGTAAGTACATAACAGAGCACATGTTTTTCATAGGAAGTAGGTGATCATTCTATGCTCTTACAACACTAGGTAAAACGAGGGTTGGAACTTAAATAGGCACTATGGAATGGAATCTACTGTTGCCACTGATAGCACACGTTGTTGACATACCTACCTTACCAATGAGAAAATGGACTCGCCCGTCCCACGTCACCGGCGTGTGCACAATCGAGGGAAACACAGTCACTTGTGAGCGAGTGGTCTAATGTAACGGTGTCACTAAGTTTTCGAAACAGGAACAACGGAGCTCGATCAAGATTGAATGTGCCAGAGGTCGTACAGATCGACAGTGTCATCAAGGTCTTCAAGAGGCGTCGAAAATGCGTCAGTGTCACAGTATGGTGATTCTCGTGTACGACTGTGATCGTGCTATGCTGACGCAATATGTTCCTCCACGACAGACCGACAATGCACAGTACTACTGTTCGTTTTTGGAGCATCACCTGCGAGCAGCTATGTGAAACTAGTGGCAATACTTTCTGCGTAACCAACTCATCATTTTGCACAGCAAGGCGTGGGAGAATACAGCGCAAGCTGTGGCTGGTCTGTTCGGTCGATGGGACTGGAAAGTACTGTATCATCCATCAAGCTCCCCGGACTTCAGTCCTTGTGACTTTTATTTGATTCCGAAGATGAAGGAACAACTTCGTGGCGTTTGCTTCAGAACTGTTCCAGAGATTGGACCGGCAGTAGACCACTCCATTCGCACCATTGACAGAATAGGCTCCGCTAACGATGTACTACTCTTCCACGTAGCTGGCAACGGGTTCTACACAAAGCTGGTGACTACTTTGAAGGACAATGACAGGTGCAAACATGTAACGCTTTTGTATCGGTTTTGAATAAATAGTTGCCACTATTTTAAGTTCCAACCCTCGTATACTGGACCTCTGTTTCAGTATCCACAGTTTTAACGAAGAGTGACGATTTGGGGGATGTTTCCACCTTTCAAACGTAGAACATAGCCAGTAAGCGTCAGTCTTCTTTTAGGAGCAATATTGTGCAAGCTGTTGAGACCTCTTTTTATCAGCACTTCATCATATGAAACGTGGTGTCGGTAGTTGATCAAAATCAGCCTCAAACCTCATTGGTCAAAAATACTGATTTGTATCTCGGTATCACAGGCGCATGTCCTTATCAGTAGAATGATAGACTAGTACATTCGAAGCTTTCTCGGCATGGTCTGTCTAATGATCGAATATATCACATTCGTTAGAAGACTGCGGAAGCTCTTCCATTTACAATGATGATGTTTGCGTCTACATTGCGGTTATTACAAATAAGTCAGGGCACTACAGAAATCGATCAGTCTTGTAGAACAGTACATTCTGTTTTGCTGTATTCCGAGTTCATGCATTTCTATTTTCTATGCTCATTGTTTCCGTTTTATCACTTATAATCGGCCCTTCCGTTCATCATGGAGGTAATCAGTTATTAGCTTGTGGAGTTTATGCCAGCACAAGAATCATCAACCAGTTGAGATCTTCAAACGTAAATTGATTAATCAAATGTATAACGATGTTTTGAAGTTTTATTATTATTAAAGAAAAATAGTGGTACTAGACGAAAGAGGTACTTCATTTCCACCAACACAGAAACGTGCTGGTTTTGATACCGCTAACAACAAAGGAATAGGAATTTAAAATCACTGTTTGACGTAAATGGTAAAACATAGATTTCGAAAAAATGTTTTAAACTTTTAGACCTATCCAGAGGCAGATATAGACTCTGATCATAACTTTCTCGCTACGAATTGTAGTTTAAAACTTAAAGACCTGCGGAATTACCGAAAGGAGAAAATATTATGTAAAAATGCAGCAAGTTAAGCAGGGAGAAGGGAGTACAGATGGTCAAAAAGTGAGGTTGACAAGAAGTGCAGAATGGTTGAGCTGGAGTGTCTAGAGAACAAATGCAAGTCCATAGAGAAATATACAAATAGGAGAAAGATGGGTACCGCCAACAGAAAAATAAAAGAGCCATTTGTAGACAAGAAAAGAAGCTGTAAGAATATCTAGAGTTCAGATGCAAAATCATTACTAAGTAAAGAAGGAAAAGCTGAAATGTTAAAGGAATATATAGAGGGGCTACGCAAGAGAATTGAATATTAAAGCAGTATTGTAGAATTGTAAGAGGAAGTAGATGAAGATGTGATGGGAGATACGATGCTGCGAGAAGAATTTAACGAAACACTGAAAGATATGAGCTGAAAATGGCCCCCGGGAGTAGATGACATACCCTCTGATCTACTGTTAACGTAGGGATGAAGAAGTTGTTCTACCTTGTGTGCAAGATGTATGAGACAGGAGCAATGCTATCATATTTCAAGAAGAATATAATAATTATAACTACGAAGAAAGGAAGTACAGACAACTAGTAAAATTACACCTCTATCAGCTTAATAAGCCTTGGTTGCGAAATACTAACACGAATTATTTGCAGAAGTGGTAGAACACGATATGGGGAAGATCAGTTTGGGTTTAGGAGAAATGTAGGAAAACGTGAGGCAATATTTAAAAAATGTCTTATCTTTGAACATAAGTTAAGGAAAATCAAAGCTACGGTTTTTTTTTTTTTTTTTTTTTTTTTTTTGAGAAATCTTTTGACGATGTTGGCTGGAATATACTCTTTCAAATGCTGAAGGTATCAGGGATGAGATATAGGGAACGTAAAGTTATATTCAACTTGTACAAAAATCAGATATCAGTCACAAAAGTCGAAGGGCATGAAAGTGACGCAGTGGTTGTAGCCTTTCCCCAGTATTATTCAATCTGTATATTGAGCAAGCTATTCTCTCAAAGACAGCAAAAGACCTGGAAGAGCAATTAATCGAAATGGACTGTGTCTTGAAAGGTTGGTATAAGAGGAATGTTAAGAAGATCAAAACAAGAATAATGGAATGTAGTCTAACAATATTAGGCGATGAGACAGGAAAGGTATAAGGGAAGTTTTGTTATTTGGGTAGCTAAATAACTTATTAGCGCAAAGTTCACTACTTGCCATTAAATTTTCTACACCAAGAAGAAATGCAGATGATAAACGGGTATTCATTGGACAAATATATTATACCAGAACTGACATGTGATTACATTTTTACGCAATTTGAGTGCATGGATCCTGAGAAATTAGTACCCAGAACACCCACCTCTGACCGTAATAACGGCCTTCATTATCCTGGGCATTGAGTCAAACAGAGCTTGGATGGCGTGTACAGGTTGCAGTGTCCATGTGTATATGATATGCGTGTGTGTGGTTTTTTATCTGTCACTTGTGTTAGTGCATAAGAATAAAACTGTTGTAGTGGTGTAGAAGTATTACTGTACTTGACGTGTACCTGCTCAAACATAAATTCATAAAAGTCTACAGTATTTCATTAAACTATTTTGACTTAAAAGCAGTTCATCGAATGGACACTGATAGTTAACTGTGACATGTAACTAAAAATTGACCACCAAAATCCAATTTAAATACTGTTCACGGAATATGGAGACTAAATTCACGTAATAAATATCTGTATTATTTCCTTTCAATGGCTAGCTCTGATATAATGTAATCTGGACTCTGAGACTCTTTAGTAATTGTACAGTCTTCAACCTACACACAACTAGTTCGAACACCACAAAAAGTATCAAAAATAGGTCTGTTATAAATGTGAGAAGCGATTTCTTTTGAAATTTTGACACTTTCTGTGATATAGACAATTTCACTACTCACTGGAGATCTTATCAACACACCAATACTTACGCAACTGATCAGTGCAGTAATAATTTGAAATTGCTATCGAAAATAATTTTCATATCAGTTTTTGTTTCTCATTTCTCCTCTTTAGTGTAATTATAGTCAAAAAAATTTAGTTTTGTCCGCCGTTGGTTCGAATAATAATGACGGCAGCCTCCCGCCAACAATGGATTTTAAACAGCGGCACCAAATATACTGAAAACGCTCAAAATCTGGGATTAATTCTAATTACTTGAATTAAATACATAATATTGAGTATGTCACTGTATTTTCAAATAATAAAACAAAATCAATCTTCGTTACAGACCTGAAGTTAATGGCAGCTGAATAACAAGCTTTTTTATCTGTTCCACATATATTACGTGTTAACAGTTCAACGACTTATTACAAAGAGACCAAATCAAAAGTTACGTATGGATTACAATATATACTGCTCCATCATGCATATCTAATATCCACTATGGTAAAAGAATAATTATGTGATTTGACATTCCGTGAAACAACTTAGTGGCAACATGTAAACCTCCGTTAACACACAACTGTAATGGCGTCAGTAGCAGATGTTATTTTAACAGTTCAAGTGGGAATTTTCAAAGTACAGATGCCCCTGCAGCTTCTACACGATACCACAGTTCATCAATACTAGTGACTGGCGTATTGTGACGAGCCAGTTGCTCGCCCACCATTGACCAGACGTTTTCACTTGGTGAGAGATCTGGAGAATGTGCTGACCAGGGCAGCAGTCGAACATTTTCCGTATCCATAAAGGCCCGTACAGGACCTGCAACATGCGGTCGTGCATTATCCTGCTGAAATGTAGGTTTTCACAGTGATCGAATGAAGGGTAGAGCCATGGGTCGTAACATATCTGAAATGTAACTGCCACTGTTCAAAGCGCCATCGATGCGAACAAGATGTGACCGAGACGTGCAACCAATGGCACCCCATACCATCACGCCGGGTGATACGCTAATATGGCGATGAGGAATACATGCTTCCAATGTGCCTTCACCGCGATGTCGTCAAATACGGATGCGACCATAATTATGCCGTAAACAGCACCTGGATTCATAAGAAAAAATTACGTTCTGCCATTCGTGCACCCAGGTTTATCGTTGCGTACACCATCGCAGGCGCTCCTGTCTTTGATGCAGCATCAAAAGGAACCGCAGGCATGGTCTCCGAGCTGATAGTCCATGGTGCTGCAAACGTCGTCGAACTGTTCGTGCTGATGGTTGTTGTCTTGCGAACGTCCCCATCTGTTGACTCAGGGATCGAGACGTGGCTGTACGATCCGTTATAGCCATGCGGAAAAAAAGCCTCTCACCTCGACTGCTAGTGATACGAGGCCGTTGGGATCAAGCACGGCGTTCCGTATTGCCCTCCTGAACCCACCGATTCCATATTCTGCTAACAGTCATAGTATCGCGACCATCGCGAGCAGCAATGTCGCGATACAATAAATCGCAATCGCGACAGGCTACAATAACACCTTTATAAAAGTCGGATACATGATGGTACGCATTTCTCCTCCTTACACAAGGATTCACAACAACGCTTCATCAGGCAACACCGGTCAACTACTGTTTGTGTATGAGAAATCGGTTGGAAACTTTCCTCATGTCACCACGTTGTAGGTGTCGTCCCCGGCGCCAACCCTGTGTGAATGCTCTGAAAAGCTAATCATTTGCATATCACAGCATCTTCTTCCTGTCGGTTAAATTTCGCGTCTGTAGCACTTCATCTTCGTGGTGTAGCAATTTTAATTGCCAGTGAAAATGAGGTATAAAATGCAGAATGGCTATGGGAAGAGAAGAATTTTTGAGGAAGAGAAATTTGTTGACATCCAATACTAAGTCTTTTCTGAAAGTATTTGTTTGGAGTGTAGCATTATACACGGGTGAAACATTTTACCAATATGAGTTTAGACGAAAAGATCATAACGGCTTTTGAAATGCGATGCTACAGACGAATGCTGAAGATTGGATAAGTAGATAGCGTAAGTAATATGAGATACTGAAGAGAATTGGGGAGAAAAGAAATTTCTAGCGTATCTTGGCTAAGAGAAGCACTCGTTTGGGTAGGACACATTCTGAGATATCAAGGAATCGTGAATTCGGCTTTGGGGTGATGGGAAGTATGTGGGTAAAGATCATAGAGGGAGACTGAGAGACAAATACAATTCACAGGTTCAAAAGAATGTAGGTTGTCGTTCTTATTCACAGATGAAGAGGCTTGCACAATACACGTTAGCGTGGAGAACTATATCGAAGAAGATTTTAAACTGAAGGCCGCAACAGAATCAACTAACAAGGTCTATCGCCCGTCGCACAGCAAGAAAGTTAACCATATACGTCGATGTAATAAAAAATTCGGCTCTTTGTGCCACATACCGGCACCGCGATACTCACGAACTCATTCATTATAAATTACGAGCACTATCCTATTACCTATGTTGTGGTTGTGGTCTTGGGTCCAAAGATAGAGTTGATGCAGCACTCCACGCTACCGTCCTGTGCGGGCCTCTTCATCTCTGAATAAGAACAGCATCCAACATCCTTCCGAATCTGCTTACTGCCTTCGTCTCTAGGACTGCCACTGAGATTTTTACCCCCAGCACTTCCCTCCAATGCTAAATTTACGATTCTTTGACGTTTCAGTACGTGTTCCACAAATCGGTAACATCTTTTAGTCTGATAGGTATGCTAGAAATTTGTTTCTTTTACCCAGTCCTGTTCAGCACCTCATTAGTTACGCGGTCTACCCACCTAATCTTCAGCAATCGTCTGTAGCACCACATCCTTTTAACGTCTTTATGTCTGCACTCCTTGTCATGCAAGTGTCACTCCCGTATAATACTGCACTACAGACTATTGCCTTCACAAAAGACTTCCTAATATTTAAATTAACATTTGATGACAACAAATTTCCCTTCTTCAGAAATACTTACTCCCCATAGCCATTCCGCGTTTTATATCTTTTCTACTTTTGCCATCATAAGTTACCTTGCTACCGAAACAAGACACATCATCTACTACTTTTATTGTGTCGTTTCGCAATTTAATTCCTGTAGCATCGTCCGTATACTACATTCCATTATCCTTGTTTTGCTCTTGTTAATGTTCATATCATGCCCTCCTTTGAAGTACTCCCCGTGCCATTCAATACTACTCTTCCAAGTCTTTTGCTTTCCCTGAGACAAGAACTATGTCATCGGCAAGCCACAAAGTTTTTATGTCTCCATCCTGGACTTTAATTGCGTCTCCAAATTTCTCCTTGCTTTCTTTCACAGTTTTCTCGATGTACAGATGAAAACATTGGGAAAAGGCTACCACTCAGTCTTACTCTCTTGCCGGTCGCGGTGGCCGAGGGGACTGAGGCGCTCCAGTCACGGTCTGCACGGCCACTACGGTTGGGGGTTCGAATCCCCCCTCGGGCATGGATATTTGTGCCGTCCTTAGTATTAAGTAGTTGATAAGTAGTTTGTAAGTTTAGGGACTGATGAACCCGTATTTAAGTCCCATAAGCTATTCAAACATTTGAACATTTGATTTACTCTCTTCCCAACCACTGATTTACTTTCATACCCTTCGACTCTTATAACTGCTGTCTGGTGTCTATACAATTTACTACTTCTACCATCAGAATTTGAAAGTCTGTCGTCCAGTCAAGATTATAAAAAGATTTTGCTAAATCTATAAAAGCTATAAAATAGGTTTGCCTTTCCTTAACCTACCTTCTAAGAAAGTCATAAGGTGCGTATTGCCTCACGCGTTCCTGCCTTTCTCCTAAATCGAAACTGATCCCCACCAAGGTCGGATTCTACCAATTACGTCATTCTGTAAATAATTCCTGTTAGTATTTTGAAACCTTGACTAATGAGACTGATAGTTTTGTGATTTTCGCACCTCTCAGACCTAGAATCATGAAATTTGACAAGAAGCAGCATTTTCAGTTGTAAGTGAAAGAAAAAAATAGCGAAGTTGTTAACTTGTAATTGCTGTCGTCATCATCATTAGAGACTGATTTTGCCGTTTAGCGTTCAGTCTAGAGCATTGTGCCCTTACTAAAATTCCTCCATGATCCCCTATTCAATGCTAACAATGATGCCTCATCTGATGTTAAGCCTGTTACTCCAAAATCATTCTTGACTGAATCCAAGTACTTTATATATGTAAGAAATATATTTTGCCATTGAAAATTTATATTTAATTCGTATTTTGACCAAAGTCTCAGTAACTATGCCGTGGAGATAGGTTTGGACTTTCATAATAGGTACAGTGACAGCAATTAGAAGTCTTTTGGACAAGCCCGAAGAAAAAGATAACTATGATTTTTTATTATGTATGATTGTATATTATATGCCTCGACAGGCATACGTCCATTCCAGTGCAGATGGGCAAAAATCATTCAACCACTTTCGGGAATAGAATAAATAGCAGCTATCAGCAAGAGAGATCATGGACGAGGGACATTACGATGGTAGTGCGTGGCATGTGGTTGAGGCGGGAAAACTGACCGTGTAGCCGAAGCGGTAAAGGTGTTTATGCCGCGATGGAGTGGCCGAGTGTTCTAAGGCGCCTTGTTGCGGAGTGCGCCCTTGCTCGCCGTCGGAGGTTTGAGTCCTGCCTGGGGCGCGCGCGCGCGCGTCTGTGTGTGTGTGTGTGTGTGTGTGTGTGTGTGTGTGTGTGTTGTCCTTAGGTTAGTTAAGTTAAAGTAGTTTGTGTAAGTCTAAGGACTGATGACCATCGCAGTTTGGTCCAATAAGTTTACAAACATTTGAAAGGCGTCTAAATGTTCAAATGTTTGTCAAGCATAAGAGACTTAACTGCGGGGACATCAGTCCCTAAACTTACAAACTACTTATGAACTACCTTCTACTAAAGACAGCACAAACATCCATGCCCGAGGAGAGATTGGAACCTCCGATGGGGTGCGGCCTCGCGAATCGCAGCATAGCGCCTCAATGCGTTCGGCCGCTCCGCCATAGCCAAAAGGTACCGCATAAATTTTAAGACTTCCCCAATACTTCAAAGTCCTCGAATAGTCAGTCAGTCAGCACCACACAAATAAGGGCTTTCTTTATATTAGATCCCATGCTTCGTTATTGAGGTGTTAAGACGGGGAAGGCACGTGTTAATTACACTGTTGTGCCAGGCGCTGGAAAGCCTACATCTGACCCTGGCTGAATGAATATAAAGAGCCCTCCTTCAGATGGAAAACCAAGACTCAGCAAAGAAGAGAAAGTTGAAACATGGAAGGAGTATATAGAGGTGCTCTACAAGGGAAATGAACTTGATGAAGATGAGATAGAAGAATTTGAGAGAGCACCAAAAGATCTAAGTCGAAACAAAGCCAATAGATAATGTTGCTGTTTCAGTGTTCAGTCAAAAGACTGGTTTGATGCAGCACTCCACACTACCATAATCTACGCAAACGCCTTGATTTCTGAATAAGAATGGCAACCCACAGCCCTTTGGACTCAATGTATTGCTTTCTACATCTACATACTTACTCTGCAAATCACATTCAAGTGCCTTGAAAAGGGTTCATCCAACTCCTTTTATAATATTCCTCTACCGTTCCACTCTCTAGTAGCGCACAGAAAAAGAAAACACCTAAATCTTTTTATTATGATAATCATGTCTCCCTAAGTTAGTTGGTTGCTAAAAAAATATATTCGCATTTGGAGGAGAAAGCCGAAGACAGAAATTTCGCAAACAGATTTCGCCGCAACGAAAAACTTATTTTCTTTAATAATTCCTGCCCCAATCGTGCATCATTTCTATGATTTTCTCTCCCCTGCTATTTTCTCAACTTTTTCTATGTTCTCCATCAGTCCCATCTGATGCTGTTCCAGTACCAACAAACAATACTCCAAAATATGACTGACAAGTGTAGTGCCTTCAGTTTCTTTAGCAGAAGAGTCCCTATATTTTATCCCTGCTACCTTTAGATTGTGAAACAGTGTATTCCAGTCCATGCAGTCAACGCTTTCCCTTAATGTACAAATGCTGGAAATGTAGGATAGCCTTTCCTAAGCCTATTTTCTAAGTTAAGTTGTGGGGAAAGTCTTGCCTCACACATTTCTCTTACATCAAAATTGATGTTTTCCAAGGTCAAATGCTACCAGTTTTTTCTATTGGTCCATACATAATGTGTGTGTTACTATTTCGCAACCAAGACTTATTAAGGTGATAGTTCTGTAATTTTTACAATTGCCTGCATTTGTTATCTTGGTATTGTAATTATTATATTCTTCTTGAGGTCTGAGGGTATTTCCTCTGTCTGATACATCTTTCACAAAAGGTGGAAACGTTTCTTCATAACTGCCTTTCCCAACGATAACAGCAGTTCATGGGGATTATTATCGACTCCCAGAGTTTTGTTTCAACTCAGATCTATCTGTGTACTGTCAAATTCTTCTGGCAGTATCATCTTTCCAACTTCTCCTTTGTCTTTGTCCTCCTCCCTTGTTACAATACTGCCTTTCATTTCCTTTGTACAGTCCCTGTACATATTTCTTCCACTTTTAAGCTTCCCCTTCTTTGGTTAGTACCCGTTTTCCATCTGATTTCAATACTCTTACAACTATTTTCGAGTCAGATATGGCCCAAATTCCTACCTGGATTACATCACTTTACATTAAGGTATTATTCCGATCTGTTAAGTACATAGATTCTTACCTCGAAACTGGCAAGTCACAATCAGATGAAAATTCTGAGCTGCAATGGTTAAAATTAATTTATGGGAGTTTTTCTGTCTTCTGTTACACAGACTCTTCCTTGTAATTGAAATTCTTGCCTATTTAGATACAATTCTAAACCCTATTTAAATCAAATTTTTAAATCTTTGAGAAATGAACTTTCAGAAAAGAGTAATTTACCGTTTGATACAATCAATAAAAATGAATATTACAGATGAATTCTTTCATAATGAGAAACTATGTCTATTTACAGATAAACTTATTCACCATTAACTCCAACTTTATGGAAAAACATACATATAACTATTCTGAAACATAAATATGTCTGATATAATTGCTTATGGGGCCTTGGTGTATTTCTTTCGTGACCCGAAATTGCGCATCTGTTTGGTAATTTACAGTCCTTTTTATGTTAGTATCTATACTTTATTTTACCAGAATAATCAACCAAAAACAAGTACTGACACTAAAATATTTTAATTAATATTAAATCTGTGTACACCTACTCTTCCCTACATGCCCTCAGATCACTGAAGCCGACACGGACTGTGTCAATAACTCTATTCAATGACTGAATTACTGACCGAAGCAGAAACTGAAATGAATTAACACTTCATTCACAAATAAGGATATGATACACTTCATTCACAAATAAGGATATGATAAACTTTACTTTAATCAAAATGTGGCAGCTCTTTCCTCACTGCAACTTTTCGCTGTTGTGTTCATGTTTAGCATATCTTTCAAAGTAACTGTAACCTACCATGTCTATAATGAGCCTTGACTGTCTTAATTCAGGCATAAACTCACCTCAGGTTTTCATTGTATGAAAATCTTTGATTTCATAGACTCTCAATAATAGCGTTACAATTCCCTCGGGACCAAATGTTCATAGTTAGATTCTCAAGGCAGTATATTGGCCCTTAAGTGCCATATCGACTCTACTCTACACTACACTGTGTTGTACTGACTTCTGTAATTCCTTAATTGTTGCTTACTTTTTCATGTAAGCCACATCAGCTCCACCCACTAAAAGTATCTAACCAATCAACGATCTGGGCACCCCTAGAAAGTATTTCAGTCAACAATTGCTAAACGGCTTGCCAAGTGTTTCTGTCTCTCTCGAATCAAACCCTTGGTGTGGGATCACAGCTCGAAATTCCGTGATTGCTTTGTTGGGAATTTTTGGTGCTAGATTATTTGTCATATTGAGTGACTTCTGTCTATTACCATAGGAAAGGGTTAATTATCTGAGAACTTATCTACTTGGCTTGACAGTTCATTTGAGGTGAGACGATAAGGCTGGCCGCTGTGGTCGAGGGGACTGAGGCGCTTCAGTCACGGTCTGCACGGCCACTACGGTTGGGGGTTCGAATCCCCCCTCAGCCATGGATATTTGTGCCGTCCTAGTTCGTAAGTAGTTCATAAGTAGTTTGTAAGTTTAGGGACTGATGACCCCATAGTTAAGTCCCATAAACTTTACAAACATTTGAACATTTCATTTGCGATGATATGCATTATACCGACAATGTTAAATTAAGTAATTTCAGGCCCCATTTGCTCAGAAACAACTGAACTGATTTGCCTGAAAGTTTCCATGGAAATTAAATGATCTCTGTGTAACTCACTGAACCGAAATCGTTGTTGTATTGCAATTTATAATATACTTATTAATTTAATCGCCATACATTAAAATTTGTTCTGAAGAAAATTCACAGTACTAAAACTTTTAAGAAACTTCATATTCACAAACAATAGCATCTAGCGAGACATATTTTTCCAAGAAAACATTTGTTTACAAACTGTGATATTACAGATACAGGGCGAAGCTGATTGTTTCTATGTGAAAGGCGGGTTTTGTCAGGCTGTTAGGTTCCCCTGCTGGCCGGCTAACAGTTTGGACCTAGTGAATGGAATACATGTCGTTAGGAAAACTCTACCTTAATCTGCTACGACACAGGAAACGGCGTCTTGGATGAGTGAGGGCGGCTATTCCAGATTGCAAATGAAATACAATATAGCGACACACATTATTCTAAAAATCCATATAAAATCCGGGAATGATCATACAGCAAATATAATTATGTGAAAATGGATTCAGGAGACTTGGGAGAATTAAATGCCGTAATTACAATTTCAATATCCCTTACAGGTAAAGAGTCTATAAATTTCAGTTCTATAATAATAATATTATAAAACTTATATTTACAATTATTGATACGTAGTGTTTATCAGTAATAGTTTAAGAAGGAAATGGACAGCATTGCATCATGCTACCTGTCTTAAAAGACGTACCATGCTATTTCCGTATTCTTTCGGTAAACTTTGTTTTACTCTCTTGTTCTGCTTTTCGTTTAGGTAGTACTATTCTTGTGTCAGAACATAGATTCCACCACAGAAACACAAAAGATGGGACCAGCAAAGCGAATTGCATTTATATGTGTGTTTTATTACATTTAATGTTATTCTTAGTAACGTTCGTTTTATGTTGTTGACTCCCCTTAAATATTTCGTGGGCGACTAAAAATAGTAGATACGCAGCAGATAATATATACATAAACAATTATAAGTATTTGTAGACAAGAACTGAATATATTTGCATAAAAACCGATGATAAATTAAATATTAATTATGTAACTACATTTCAACAGTGGCATTATATTTGCACAGTGAGACGCCACGCTTAATAGCTACCTGAGCAAAGAGCTTCAGTCTCAACCGATTTTAGTATTGTTAAGTACGTATTTGTTTGTTAAATGAAAATAACATTTGTAGGGAGGTGGTCAAAGCATTTAATTCTGTGATATTCAAATGTGTAATATTTTGGAAGGGAAAATGTATTTTAAAGATGAGGCGTTAGGATGCGAGCAAGGATACAAATTTGGAAGCAGATAGAGCATGCTTTTGAATGCTTGGGAAGGGACTCGTAACTTGGATGTGGTGGTGAAAGGTTGTGATGCTGGGCAGTCTGAAACCGCGTTACGAACTTGTCATTTGAAGAGATAGGAATGTGTGGCCTTAGAAAATTTACGGGACTGTGACTGCAACACTTAGTCCCTGCTTAAAAAGTGGTAAACTATGGTCAGCAGTATGGCTGTGGAACTGTGATAATTCAGCTATTGTGTACTTATGTGATGACAAACTGTGTTTTGTAACAAATACTGTAATTAATCCCGGATTAATTTGGAACTGCAATGTTCAATGAACTTCATTAATTTATGAGTGATAATTTGGAACTTTTACTCTCAAGTGCATGTGATACTTATTGTGGCTCTCATGTTATTTACCGATGTACAAAGTAGGACCACCTCTGCATTATCATGTCTAAAAAAAGTAATAAATTGTAGTTATATAAAAATTACTTAGTGAGTAAATCTCTTCTAAACATTATCTTATAATCCATCTTGTTGGTTATTCAGAGCTTTAATTTATTTTTATTTAAATATATTTTTCGTGTCATCATCTGCAGATTGATAGACTGGCTAAACTACAGATTAAATATTGATCTTATTTAAACAGTTTGGGTAGCTGTTTAGGGCACAGAAGCTTACATACATAACTCACCCCTATGAACAGAGACAACGAGCCATAAACCTTTTATGTATTGCCCAAGTCTTATTTGTCAGTACCAATAGAAAGGTCGCAAAGCGTGCCTGCAGACATTTGACTATCGCAGTGCGCTCTAGTAGGTTAATCAACGAATAAACCGTACTTTTCTGTACAAAACATAAGAAAACGTAACTGTCTAACTGTAAAGGCGCCGGAGGTATAATCCTTTTTTCGAAAAGATTGACAGATGTCATATTTTTTTACAAATGCACTTATAACTGGTGCATGGTAATAAAAAATACATATAAATGCTCACAAAGGAACATAGTATCAAATTATGCAGAAAACTGAAATGTGATTTTTGTTTTTATTTCAGCCTACCGTCTTACTGTAACAGAACTTGTGGCAGAGTATTTTACAAACGCGAGTGTTTGCAGATGTGATATTTATGATGCAACCTTTTTTCCATCCATTGATTTTAAAGTAGCTTTCAAAATGACATAAACAAACCTTTGTTTTATTTTCAGTCGAATCAACTCAGTGAGAGGAATTCAAATGAAGGCCGCGGCAGAGTAGCTGCGGTGTGTGCGGCCGTTTGCTGTCGGCGGGATTCGAGTCGTTCCTCAGGTATGGGTGTTTGTGTTGTCCTCAGCATAAGTTACTTTAAGTTAGTGTAAGTAGTTTGTAAGCCTAGGGACTAATGACCACAGTAGTTAAGTCCCTTAGATTTACAAACAATTGAACACTTGATTCAATGAAGGGTTAAATATTCATCCTGTAGCCTTACAGTATAGCTGCTTTTCTTGTCTCCAATCGCCTGTTTTAATTTTCTGTCTTTCGCCTGGTTATACATTCTTCCAAAGACTTGCGTTTGTACTCTAGCCGCTCCTGCTTAGCCAATATGCACTTCTTGTCAACCTCATTTACCCTTCTATACCCCGTTTTCTGAATTTCATGTCTTCTCCTTACATGAATTACGTATAGTACCTAAGCCTGCTAGGCCTTGTTCTTCCTCTGAGAACTTCACTACTTCATCATTCAAAACTACCCATTTTTCTTTTACTGTATTACTTCTCTCCCCCCCCCCCCCCCATTTGATATAACCCTTGCCCAATACTCGCACTGAAACTGGCGATAACCTTATGGTTCCTTCATTTAATCTATGTTCCATCTGCTTACTTCGATACCTTTTTGGAATTTCCTAAGTTTTAATATATGATTATTACCAGGCTCTATATCTGCCTCTGGATATGTCTTACAGTTTCACTCAGGTTTCGAAATCTATGTCTTACCATTATAAACCTTCTAAGTGTCTCCTCGTCTCTTTCATTTATACAGCTTTCTTTTATGATTCTAAAACCAAGTGTTTGTGACGCTTATATTGTGTTCTGTACATAATTCTATTATGTGACCTCATCCTACACACATTTCGTTTCCAGAGCTACATATTCGGTGTATTAAGCATCGCAATGACAGAAGTAACATTGTCAAGCGTGTGTAACTAAACACGATACTTTGAAATTTAATTTATATGCCGACAGTGGAGTTTCTTTACGAGCTACTAACTGCAAGTACCCGACTTTGCCCGGGTTTAAAATAAGATTTTCTATAGAAGTGAACAAAACCGTTTATTTTTATGTAATAAGAAGGTACATTTATGTTAAAGCAATGTGATAAACAACATTTTTGGCAGCTCCATTTGCAGTACGTACAAAAAGATTTTCGTCTTTGCCCACTCTGGATCAGGCCACATACAACTGTACATGAGAGAAGCATGGTGTTTGCAAGTCTATCGAAATTGTATGTAGACATTAATCTTCATCTTGTTCTCAAGGTCAAGTGTACAAAATTTCATCAAGATCAAAGCAAAACTTTGGATTTTGGCTAAATCCATAAGTACCCTCCACCATGCTTTGAACGAAATTTTATGTAGACAGTGCCCTTCCTTTTGTTTTGAAGGTGAATTGTGCCAAATTTCATCAAGATCAGTGTGAAGATGTAGATTTACATGGGCACATTGAAAACGTTGTTTCACTCTTTCTCCAATTTTCCGGTTGGTATTTTTTTTATTGAACGAAACCTGTTTAAGGACCTTCCCCATGTAATTTTGTGTACATGTTCCAAATTTCATGTTATTTGGTTGTCTGGATGTTGAGTTATAAGAGAACAGACAGATAACAAGAGATGTACGTTAATTATCCATAGTTCATGTTCATCTACTAGTTTTCCTTTCTTTCCTTTTCCTACTACCGAGTTCCAGTTCCCCATCACAATCATCTCTTCCTCTCCTTTAACTGTCTGAATAACTACTTTTCTCTCATCATACAGTTTTTCAATCTCCTCATTATTAGTAGAGCTAGTTGAACATATAATCTGTTCAATATGCTACTCATAGTAGGTTACCCAGATTATTAATTATTAGACCTATAGTGAAACCACATATCCTGTTCATCCTATCTCTGAACTTCACTAATCCCCACCATATCTAACTTCAACCTATCCATTTTCTCTTAACACATTTTCGGACTTATCCCTTACCTACCTGATTAAGCGATATAAATTCCACACTATGCTGGCCTTTTTTCCCCTGATGAATACATCCTCCTGAGTAGTTCTCATCCACAGTTACAAATGGGGGATTATTTTACCTCCAGTATATTTTACCCAGAAGAGCTAAACGTCCTCAGGAAAAGCAGTGACTGTAGTTTTCCTTTGTTTTCAACAATTCGCAGTAACTGTTATGGCAACTGATATTACAAGGCCAGATCAGTAATCATCCAGGCTACCGTCTTACTGAAAGAGGTGCTGCCCTTTCTGGGATCTATAAATTCATCTGGTCTCTCCAAAGGCAATCTTTTGCTGTGGTTGTACTTAAGATACAGCCACCTGAACCACTGTCTGTAGTTCAAGTGGGTGGAGGTATTCCTCCTGAATTGCTTATATCCTTGGGAGAGCCAGGAATGACGAAACTATTCCCCCTGGTGTGTGAGATACACTTGTACTTCAAGGAGACTGTAATAACTCCAATTCCAAAGAAAGCATGTACAGACAGTTGTGAATATTACCATCATTTTAATAAGGCTTGATTGAAAAATACTAACATGAATTACTTACAGAAGACTGGAAAAATTAGTAGATTCCAATTTCATGAAGATCAGTTTGGATTTAGGAGAAATGTAGAAACACATGATGCAAAACACACATAACGACTTATCTTGAAGATAGGCAATGGAAAGGCAAACCTACGTTTGAAGCATTTGTAAATTTGGAGAAAACGTTTGACAATGCTGAGTGGAATAGCCATTTTTATCTATAAAAATCGACCTGTGTTTGTATGTATGTATGTACGTATGTATGCTCCCTATGGACTCCAAGCCAGCTGGAGTAATTCTGATGAAATCTTCAGGCTGTCTTCAGATTAGTCCAGGACATGATTTTGTGATGTTTGGTAGTGATCGTCTTTATTGACTGGAAGAATGTAATGTGAAATATGGAACAATAAATACCTGTTACAAACCTATTTACTCTTTCACTACTCAACTTCAGCATGTTTGAGAAGATTCTTTTATTGGTTGCTATATTCTATGTGAAATGATTCAACACAATTAGAACCATCGTTATAAAATCATCAACTTGTTTAATTCACATTTAGATACTAATAGTACACTTTAACTTATAAGTTCCTCTGGCACTTGAAACGACAGTTTACCTCTAGTAGAAAAAGAGCCAAGTGTAGTGACATTATCAATGCACAGTCTAACACCAAGAGACACAGAAGCAACACTATCGCTCCAACTGTCAGCACTGAAGTAACAGAAGAATGGCATGACACAAACGGAGATCTTGCTATTTTTAGGCTGTTAATTCCATATTTCTCAATTATTAAATCTAGTGCTCACTTTTCCAATACCAATAGGAAAAACAAATTAAAGAAATATTTCATCTCCTGTAAATATTGACCTGTAGTAATAAAACGTAACTGTAGTGTCTTCTCCATCCATCCAACAGAAGTCATCTGGCTACACTAATTACTGCTATCCATGCAAACCCAGGGCAGGACCCTAGTATTCTTTAAAATTCTGAAGGCAGCAGGGATAAAATTTAGGGACTGAGATATTAGATACTACTTAAACAGAAATCAGTTATTAGAGTTGAAGAGCATGCAAGGGAGGGAGGAAGTAAGACAGGCTTGTTATTCAATCTGGTCGCTGAGGAAGCAGTGGAGGAAAACAAGGAGAAAATAGGAAATGGAATTAAAGTTCAGGGAGAAGAGACAAAAACCTTGCAGTTTACCAATGTCAATGTAACTCTGTCAGAGAAGCAAAGAAGATTAGAATGTACAGTGTCCTGAGAGAATGGTATAAGATGAATAATGACAAGAGCAAATTAAATCGGATGATGCTGAGGGAATTAGATTGGGAGCAAGACAATAAAGGTAGTAGATGAGTTTCGTTGTTTGGGCAATAAAATAACTTATGATGGCCAAAGTAGATATGATACAAAATGCAAAATGGGAAGATGCCTTTGTATGATTCATTATTTTTACCAGGTCACTCTCATTATTGTAATCCTGATTCCCATCACTTCCTTCTCTATCCACTATCACAACATGATTCTGTTTTGTATAGCCCTTGTGCAATTATCATATATCCTCTACTACCTTGCTAAGACATGCACTGGGCTTGAAAAATTTTGTGGCCTGGTATCTGTCATCTGATTTTCCCCATAAATTCTGATCCACGTCTTTCCCATGGCTACTATATAGTACCAGAATGTTCCTACTACTTCCTACTTTTCTTGAAACAGTGACAGTCTGTTGGGTGTTACCTACACCTACTTCTACTGGAGTCTGTGGTAGCGAGGTAAATCTATTATTTTGCCAATGATGATTCTGTCAGATGATGTTCTCTTTTAGTAGCTCCTGTTCCCTGCTACCACTTCCTACTTATCTTCACCCTTCTGTCCCCAAACCTCATCATTTCCTAGCAAGCCCTATCCAGTTCAGCCTGAAGGTTTCTAATCTTCCTGTTCTGTTCTGAAATTTTCCTGTCCCTTAAAGGTATTTTGCAACAGAATGGAAGAGTCCCATTTATTTCCCTAATTCCCACAGCACTATTGTCCCAAATTTGTATAGGACATTTAGCTAAATGATAACAATAATATTCTATTAAAAACAGATCCAATATGGCATTAAAGTTATGTATAACACTAATGTGTGTATCCTAGCATTAGTAAGGTATCGTAAATGCTCTTAAAACAGCGTTATAATGCTTAATCTGTACAAACAGAAATTAGGCCTACATGTAAAACAAAGATGTACAACATTTCTTGAGTCAGCAAATTAAAATATACGCATCTTGGAAAATAAGAAATAAAACAATCTAGGGATCTTCTATATAGACTTGTGAGAAATGGAAAGAACAATTGAATCAGATTATTTAAATTTACTGTGTTAAAACATTAGCAAAAATAGAACTTTCTGCATATAATGGTATAATACACAAAGAAAGTGAAACCTTTAATGGTAAGCCAGAAGAACAAACTAATAATGTATATCGGTATTATTGGTGTTAAAGTTTGTCTGTGTAATCTACATTACTTATTACGAAAGTATAAAACTCTTGCATCTCATCTCACCCAGGACTTTCTTCTTTGAGGAATGACCTTCATTCCATACGAAACTCAACACACCTCAACACGACCTCAAAACTCGATTGACATCCTTGATGGTCGAAATCAGTCATATACATATCAATATTATGTCTCAGGGAAGTGTCATTGAGATGAACCACTCATTGTAGCAATCGCTTTCTTTTCCCAGATTTTGAAATGTATGTTTCCTTTTCATCATATAGCATTGACATAAACAAGCTTATCGACTTGATCGATGATCATTTGGCGCATAGTCACATCACACAGCATTGTTTAATATTGTCGCATTTTTTGAAAAAATAACAACAAAGAACTTTTCATAAGCCAGACATAAATGGCACTTTTAGCTATATTCTGGGTTGTTGACCAAATATATCATTAAAAATCAAGTCGTATATCTTTAGTAAACACCACACCAATGAAAAAGATCTATAACCATGTTTCAAATACAGAACTCTTATTCCTGTGTACTTAAGGGCATTACCCATCTGAAAAACTAACTAAAATTGTATGCTTATGGGACAATAAATTATTATTAACTTTGTTTATTAGTATGTTTTATGATTAACGATCACATTAATAATAATCGTGAATACACCTGATCTGTTGATATAATGTACAGTTTACTAATGTCATAGACACAGTAACACAAAAACGAATACATCATTCTTCACACAGAGAGATACTCTAAAACAAAACACTCTTGTATATCACAAAAATCGCATAAAATCAAAATTTCAGATATGACATTTACTTCCCACTTAGTTCTCTGGATGGACTGTAGCATACCAGCATTCAATGAATTGTGATTTACCTCCTAATTTCGAGATATACCGTCTTGTTCTGTGGACCCTCTGGTTCAGTCCTTGATATATTATAGTGGGCTTGATTGTCATTTTCTTCTGCTGCTGGTTCAGATGGCAATTGGATTAAGTCCCATTCATCTACAGTTTTATGTGGTCCCATATTCTTCAAGATGCTGCATTTTCTGAGTTTGTTCTAATGTTTTCTTACAGTTACAGCTGGCAGTTTTACACTATATAACTTATTCCCTAACTGTTTCATTTGACATAGTGTTTGAGAAATTTTTGACATACATTCTATCACCAATCTGGAACTTTGAATTCTTTGGTTAGGCCTCTTCTTTTCATGGCATAATTAGTAATAATGTCAACTCAGCTGCTAGTCAGAAAGTACTTCAGTGGGTAATTTTCCTTTTATTGAAGTTGGACTCATACAGTAAGTAATCACCATTTTCTGCGGAGCCTTGTGGCCTTTTCTCCCCTCTCCAGTTGGCCTTGTTTGTGGTTTCCTTGAATGTCCTAACAAATCTTTCTGCTTCATCTGATATGGTTGGGAGTGGGAGTGGGGGGGACTGGAAGGCACGAGGCTGTTCAAACTCAATTCAAGCTAAAACCAACCATTCACAATGACTTGATTAAGTAATGTAAAATTGAAACTCCAGTAAATAGTGGTTTAATACACAAGGCAAATCCTGCACCAGAAGGGCGAAATTCAAAACAACATGAACGGAACTGAACAAACAAGAAAGATGCGCCAGAAGAGCAATCTCTAAATAAACAATATAATAGAATTTGTGCCAGAAGGGCAAATTTAAAATAAAAACTTTAATACTTAATACACAGTTCAATAACAATCACTTTATTATGCAATGTAAAAGAAACACTAAACAGGAAACAATGCCGGCAGGGGATATTAAATAGAATATGTGCCGGAAGGGCAAATTTAAATAAAAATTGAACACTTAATAGCAAATAGTGGATTAATACACTCTGCTAGAAATAACCTACGCCAGAAGGGCGATATTTACCAATGACATGAACAGGGCTGAATAAACAGGAAAACTACACCAGAAGGGCGATCTTTAGATTAATTGCTGTTGAATCTTCCGGGTTATGTGGTCATGGTCGTAGAAACATATCTGCTCCTGACGTCCAGAGCTGCACTGGACATCCTCAGAGGTGCTACTGAGAGCGGTGAGTCCTGCCGACTGACGAGTCGGGCGTCGGAGAGCGGTATAAATACTGTCCAAAAGGGGGCGTGGTCAAGTGTTCACGTGTGCAACAGAGATAAGCCTTGTCAAAGATAAAACATAACTTTCGATAGTCGATGGTCAAAGATAAAAGCGTAACTACCTACTCTGAAGAGCCACAGTCCATGTGTCATTAAGTTTCATTACTTCTTCCTTTGTATTAAAATTATCCCCATGTTTGTATATTTCGATTGCTTCCCTGTACAGTCGTGGATTATAGTTCGTCATTGTAGATAAAATTTCCGTTTCAGAAAACTTCACTTCATGATTTACTGATTGGAAAACATGTTCTGCTACAGCGGATTTCTCAATTCTACCCAGTCGGCAAAGACTTTTGTGTTATTTCAGTCTTGTATTCATACTCCTTTTTGTAGTACCAATATACACTTTTCCGCAAGAACACGGAATTTTGTACACTCCACAGGATGATAGGGGAGGGCGTTTGTCCTTTACAGATCGGAGTGCCTGACTTATCTTGTTTGTTGGTTTAAAAACCGGTCTGATATCATGTTTACGTAAAATCTTTCCTATCTGATCCGTAATTGTTTTAATGAAGGGGAGAGAAACGGTGTTCTTCCATCGTTGTGTTTTGTTGCTTTCTTCTTGTTTACCTTTCCTTGGTCACAGACCCCTATTTACTTCTTTCCGTGTATATCCATTTTTCTCAAAAGCCTGCATCAGATGCTGTAATTCGGTATCGTTTAGCTCTGGCAATAAGACTTTTAATGACCCCTCTCTTTTGCTGAGGATGATGGTTGGAATCCTTGTGCAAGTATCTGTCCGTATGTGTGACTTTCCGGAAGACCTTGTGCTTCAAACTTCCATCCGTCTGTCGCATAACTGAAACATCCAAGAAAGATATTTCATTGTCATTTTCCATCTCTATAGTGAATTGGATCTTTGGATTTACACTATTCAGATAATTAAAGAAGTCTTCCAATGATTTTTTACCATGTGACCAAATGACAAATGTGTCATCCACATATCGAAATCAACGATTCGGTTTCTTATTTGCTTTTTCCAGAGCTGACTCTTCGAATCTTACCATGTAAAAATTAGCGATTGCAGGACCTAATGGGTTACCCATTGCAACACCGTCAATTTGCTCATAAAACTCATCATCCCATTGGAACTGAATCGAAGTAAGTCAGTGTCGAAAAAGAGCGGTCAAATCTCCCGGGAAAAGATCCGTTATATAAACCATAACTTCATTGATAGGAATCATAGTGAACAACGACACTATATCAAAACTTACAAGAATGTCTCCAGGAGCCAGGATTAGTCCTTCAATTTTCTCAATAAAATGACGTGAGTCTCTTATATAAGAGTCAGTCTTACCAATGTATGGTTGTAGACGAGTTGCCAGATATCTTGCTACTTCGTACTTACATTCTTGTAAGTTTTGATATAGTGTCGTTGTTCACTATGATTCCTATCAACGAAGTTATGGTTTATATAACCAAAAACTATTCGTAATTAATTAGAGAAAAAGAACTCCCTGAATCCAAAAGCGTGCAAACAGGTTCACCACTCAAGCGACAACAAACAAACGGCACGAGGGAGATAGGCCCGGCATCGATCTTAGTGCAGAAACCTCTTTTACGCTTGCGCCGGTTCCCACCCCCCTCTGCTTGGTGTCATTCTTTAGGGCGATCTCGCCGAACGACCGGGCAATTCCTAACCAGATGAGCATCTGACCCGCAACGGTAACAACGCCAATTCCCCCTCCCCTTAACATAGCTAGCAGCACCTGAGGAGGGTTCAGGGGTTCTTGGCTGCTCGATCTGAATCCTCTGCTGGTCAGCATAATAAGTCTTAACTATTTCCTTAAAACCTTTTACCAGCCACACCCAGGTGTTCGGGCGCCCTAAAACCAACAACTGGGTTCGAAACTGAGGACACATATCATCGACTACCCAGGCCACCACCCGTCCTCCGACATCTCAGGGCTCAGAGCTAAGTAAGCCATTCGTGTTCTACGAATGTAGTCATTGAAGGGTTCAGCGGACCCCTGGAGGCGCCGCAAATACTCATCCTGTAATTCCTTACACAATCTCAGGGGTAAGTCCTATTTCACAAGAATCCGCCGAAAATCTTTAAAGGAACTACCCTCACTCAAAGCTTGTGAGACTACAGACCTAAAATCGTCCTGTGCCAAAATATACAGAACGGTAAGGATGACCGGGTCAGAAACCTTTAAATTTTCCACATGCTCCTCTAGCTCAACTAACAATCATAGGAGACTCTTAGCGGAAGGCTTATCATTGAAGGTTAACCGTTCTATACCCTTCAATAGGTACAGGATGGGGTAAGGTAAATCAACAAACTTGACCGTGCTAGCGGTCGCACCTACTCTAACCTCAGAGGAAAAGTTAATAGCACTCCTTACCTCCTCTACAGTACCCTGCTCAACCAGTGATGACTGTTGTTGTCGATCTTTATAACTATCCGAATCTAGCCCCAGGGCAGAAATACCCAACAACAAGTCGGTAACACTCTCAAACAAGGAACGAATAACGCCTTTGGTTGCGGTATCTAACGAAAGGGTCTCCAGATCCTTAACTCGATTTCGCAAATGAGTTAATTGCGTCCTGATCCGATCTAATTGTTTGGGAGTAGGCTTATCAATGACACCAAGGCTTCGGGAGATATCATCAACATAGTTTTGCAGGGAATCAAGGATAGGAGAGATTTCAATTGCTGTCAGTGAAGGCAGTAAGTTTGGTTTATCCCAGGCCTCCCTCAATCGTGCTGCTAACTCCGTCACGGTTCTGTCTGTTGGTTACCCTCGACATGCTAATTCATAGACTAGCATGTTCTTTCGTAAATAGTCAATGCCATCTTGGACTCAACAAAGCTGAAAAACAAGCGGGACAGTGAATTTTCCCTTCTTTGTTCTTAAAAAACAACCTTTAGTAATTTTAACCAAAGTAGCTTGAATTGATCTCCCAGAGCCGGCAGGACTCCAACTACGCTCTGCTACCACTGATATGGTAGGGAGTGGGGAGAGGAAGGCACGAGGCTATTCAAACTCAATTCAAGCTAAAATCAACCATTCACAATGACTTGATTAAGTAACGTAAAATTGAAACTCCAGTAAATAATGGTTTAATACACAAGGCAAAACCTGGGCTATAAGGGCGAAATTCAAAACAACATGAACGCGACTGAACAAAGAAGAAAGCTACGCCAGAAGGGCGATCTCTAAATAAACAATATAATAGAATATGTGCTGGAAGGGCAAATTTAAAATAAAAACTTTAATACTTAATACACAGTTCAGTAACAATCACTTTATTATACAATGTAAAAGAAACACTAAACAGGGAAGCTACGCCGGCAGGGCGATATTAAATAGACTATGTGCCAGAAGGGCAAATTTAAATAAAAATTGAACCCTTAATAGTAAATAGTGGATTAATACACTCTTCTAGAAATAACCTGCGCCAGAAGGGCGATATTTACCAATGACATGAACAGGGCTGAATAAACAGGAAAACTATGCCAGAAGGGCGATCTTTAGATTAACAACAATAGAATATGTGCCGGAAGGGCAAATTTAAATAAAAACAAGAGTCTATAAGACAAGATACAACAATCACCAACTTTTGCTACTGAAAGGCAAGGTTTCACAACAACATATGTGCACTCAACACGAATACCAATTACACAACACCCAAGGTGGCAATACAAATACACATGATGCTAGGCCAAATACTTAGCAGTGTGACACATGCAACTTACACAGGCTGCCTAGAACAGATAAGACACAATAACAATTCGCGATATCAATTCACTGCACTGCCAGATTAGGATGGCACCAAGATTAATATATATATATATATATATATATATATATATATATATATATATATATATATATATATATCCTGACAGCAGATGAGAACTCCAAAAGGAAGCAGGACAAGAGGCACCGACAGGGACAGGAAGGGAACGCCTAAACTACATTCGTAGGGCGGCATACCTACGAGCGGAAATGATTCTGCTCAAGATTTAAAAAAAATAAAGAAAAGAAAAAGAAAGAATACAAATCAGCCGGTTCCTGGGCAGTTGACAGAAAGCGACCGGGCACAAGCCAGAATTCCCCAGTGGCACTCAGCGGTTCATTGTTAAATCTTAAAGAGGAATGAGTTTCGTACTAGAAGAGTGCACAACCAACAGGTTGCACTCACTAATACATACGCACTACGAGAGTGCAGAATTTCATTGGTTAAACCCAACACAAAACATAACGATGCAGATATGCATGGCAGACACTCCTGGGGCCGAGTACAGGCCTTCAAACAAATCACGACACGTTTAACACACGGCAGGCGACCTCACCAGGTCTCTCCAAGAAGACAACATATCACATGCGTACGAGCAAAGGCAGAAAGGAGGAGAAAGGCACACACGGGTCTTTAGAAAACCCTCCTGGAAAGAGTACTTAACTTAGCACATCCAGACACCGCAGGCGCAGTAATAAGCATATATCACATACGTGGGTTCTTTCTTTAGCGATTCGTACTATCATCTGATAAAGCAATTCGATTGAGTGAATCAACGGCAGATTTATGAGTACAGTGACGATATCTTTACCGATTTTTGTGATATGCAAACCAATACTTTTCAATTATTTGACTTCAGAATGATGTACATAAGCAGTTATCTACTAATGTGTAACAGAATGACAGCTGTTCTGACCACTGAAGAGGTAACCAAAATTAATCATCTTTCTTATTAATGATTAAATAATGAAAAACCAGATAAAGGACTTTCTCATAAAGTAACGCAATGTGACTGATAGGGCTTAGTAAAAAAATCTATGTTTCATTGTGGATAACTTTATTCTGTTCTCAAATAGAAAAGAACTGTGAAGAATCACACGAAATATAAACTATGAGTTACTTTCACACGAAATATAAATTAAGAGATACTTTCAGTTTGGCTGACGTTGACAATGAGGCAAAAAAAAAAAATTCTTTGGCATACAATTTGTACATAATTCAACAAATATTCATGTTTCTTCTCATAAGTGGTATGCAGCAGCGCTAATATGTGGCCAGTGCAGTGTTTCACCAACTGACAAAGATATTGCTGCAGCAGTACTTGCTACAAGACAAGTCTGTTAGCCAAGGCAGAATAACAGTGTTCCAATTCTCATCTGTTATGGAAATAATTTTAATATTAGTAAGGCAGTTCTTGTTATTGGTTAATCACCCTAGGCTGGTCTCACAAACCAATTTCCAATATCATGCTTTGGTATGAAATATCGTGTTTTAACAGGGTAACAGTGTCTGATGCTTTTAGGCTACTTAGGTATAAACTGTTTGACCATGATCTTTGTTTATTTTGTTACCTAGTAGTACTTACTTTAAAATTTCATAGTTTTTAAAAACCTGTTCTTTCACGTCTTGCTGACAAGTTACTTAGGTACAACATGAAATGATGAATGAATTAAGATAGAGGTCAGGGATCAAACCCTTATATCCAAGGAGGTTATAGTAAGGGGAGATGGTGCTACTATGCAAAGCTTAGCTGTCAATTGAAGCCAAGGAAATATGTCTTCAGATTAAAGCTCCGTGTGGTTCTTTCTCTGTTATCCCTCATACATTTAAATGACTGTGATTTCTGAGTACATATTCGGTATAGAATACTTATGTGGACAAATACAGACCTTCCAGATAGCTGAACTGTGATTTATGAAATGCAAAATCCCATTAGATAAGTGTGACTTACATATAGCAATAATACTCAAATGCTTTACAAGGACTGAAATTGTCAGCTGTAGTAGTTCACAGGAAATGCAGAACAAAATTTTTCCAATAATGACAATGCCAATCTGTATCATTTTCTTAATACAGTTGTGAAGAAACGATTTTTATGTTGAATAAAGACGAAAATTCTTTCTGCAGGTTCCACGTCGTTAAATATTTATACTGAAATTCTGTACCACCAGGCCTTCGAACTATCAAGGCAATGTATATCTCGTAAAAATGAAAATTAGAAGTCACTGAGGGAAAATACCGAAACGAATGGCAGGTATTAATATAGCAACAAATATCAGATGACTTCGTTGTTTTGCTTGTAGGTAATACAGGTTACTTTTTTTTTTTTTTTTTTTTTTTTTTTTTTTTTTTTTTTTTTTTTTTTACATAAAGGATGATACCACTTTCAACTCGTCATCACAAATATTATTGGCTGCGCTATATGGCGAAGGTAGCTTCATTTCTGTGGCATTATGGGCACCTCCCCCTATTCTAACCTCCTTGCTTATATAACTGTTTGAAAGGTGGAAAATGACAATAAATAAGCAGAAGCTTAATCTGCATATATGTTTTGCTGGGAGGATGTTACATAAAATGATCCCACTCCTAAAAACCTCTTAAAGAAACCTATTTTATGGTCCTGAATGGGACAGCTATGCATAGTAAGTCTTATTAATATTGAAACTAGGTTTTGCTTTTTAAATCATTGTCTTAATAAAAATATATATTTATTCCTTACTCATTCCTAAATAGTAAACACGACTTTCATCTTTAGGAACTCTAAAAACATAAGAGAGAAAAATACAAGCCTCAAGAACCACAGATATTGCAGGAGGGGTGACTTCGGCTAAAACGATACGGATAGCTGTGCTGTAGGTGCAACCACAGTGGAGGGATATCTGTGTAGAGGCCAGAAAAATGTGTGGTTGCTGAAGAGGGGCAGCAGCCTTTTCAGTAGTTACAGGGGCAACAGTCTGAATGATTGACTGAGCTGGCCTTGTAACTTTTAACTTTAGGCCTGCACAAAGGAAATAAACCTGAAGGCAGTAGTCTAGAAATGGTATACAAAGTAGAGATAGATGAGATAGGAGATAATATGCTGCGAGAAGTATTTGACAGAGCACTAAAAGATGTGAGTGGAAACAAGGCCCCTGGTGTAGATGATTTGTTGTCTGAACTGCTACCATCGTTAGGAGAGCCAGTCATGAAGAAATTGTTCCACCTGGTATGCAAGATGTATAAGACAGGAGAAATACTCTGAGACTTCAATTCCTAAGAAGCAAGTGCAGACAAATGTGAAAATTACAGAACTATCAGATTAATAAGACATGGTTGCAAAATACTAACACCCATTATTTACAGACAAATGGAAAAACAGGTGGAATCCGACCTTGGGGAGGATCAGTTTGGATTTACGAGAAATTTAGGAACCCGAAAGGTAATACTAACATTACTACTTATCTTACTAGATGGATTAAGGATACGGAAATCTATGTCTTTAGCATTTGTGGATCTGGGAAAAGCTTTTGACAATGTTGATTGGAATACACTTTTTCAGATTGACTACCCTTTGCTTCACAGCTGTGTAGTCAGGGCGCCTCCATTTATCCATACCTCCATGGTGGAAGGGTCTGTCTCAAAGCAGTACACACTTGGCTGTTTTGACATATGTTCACCGGAAATTGATATCACGTGACCAGTCAACATGTTTTAAGATGTCTTCCATATTACTTTCTGCTCTTTGTTGCCACACTGAGCGCTCTGTTGGACTTAGTTACTGCCTCTTTCTTTCGTTATTGGTGTTTATTTATTATTTCGTTGTTACTGTATTTTGGTGAACATGTGTGATTTGCACAAAACATTCCAAAAGTGTGAGGAATGCAGTTCCGAGTTCAATATGCAGAAGAGCCTCAGCACTCACAAGAGGAAAGTTCATTTAAAGGGTATATTACATGGAGTGTATTTGGTCGCTAGTCGCTGGCGTCGGTTGTCACTCGGTGTATAGGCGAATAGCGAATGAATAGGCTAACAGAATGACAGGCAGCGACTTCAGATGGTAGCGTCTACATAAAAACAATTGAAACGTGACATAGCATATGACACATTGTTTTGGAGGTTAGGTGATACCAAACAGTTCTGTTTCCTGCCATAAAAATATGAAATGGAATTGTGAACAAATTTCTGGAAATTTATCAAAGTTTTCCAGTGTTACAAAGCATGAAATTGATTGTATAAATACTAAATTTAAATATTTTTGGAAACATTTTTGTTTCACTTTTTGGGCAACAGCATTCTTATTTAAATTTATATATAGAGAACAGTCTATAGTGCAATAATTTATTTTATTCAACTAGTTTCGGTCTTCTTGTAGATGATCTTCAGGAATTTTAACTCTAAAATATAACAAAAGGGCGGAGCCTCAGCTATTTAAGAGCAGTAAACCTTGCTCCAGCTAGCAGTGATGCACTGCAAGGCTCCCAGTTACCTGCCAGCTCCACAAATCGATGGGTATAACATCGTTTTATTTCTCTTTATTAGTTTACTTTAATTTTGACACTAATGTATATTGCTTGAAAGTCTTCTCAATGTAACTATGATATATTTCAAAGTTAAAATTCTTTAAGATGGTCTATAAGAAGACCTAAGCTAGTTGAATAAAATAAATTATTGCACTCTAGACTGTTCTCTATATATAAACTAAACTTAAAGACACCCAATTTAACCGACTGTTTTGCGAATAACGAATTGAACACTGAAGGTCTCTTGGGGGTTATGGATACCAAATATCAAAACAATAAAATATCTCCATTATATTTCTGTAGGCAGAAGGATCTCCACACAATAATCCTCTCAAAAGATTTTCAATAGCACTATATTTATCCCTCCTCCCAATCCCCCTTCTTATCCATTTTCTTTTATTTTTTCTAGATTTCCGTTTTGATTTTGGTTGATTGTTCTTTTAAGATTTTGTGAGAAACACAGTGCCAGTATTTATTACTTCCTTCGACATTTTGACTCGACTGATGGCTACTTAATCCGCTGCTGTATATGGGCGATCAACATTTGCGACGACTAGCATCTAAAGTAGCCCACCATTCAACTGTAGATGCTCGCGTTTCAGAGCAGCAACTTTGTTCGCTATCCTTGTTTAAACGAAGCAAATTTAGCAGCTGCACCCAAACCCGCCAGCGAATAACGACCAAATACGCTCTGTGTAATATGCCCTTAACTGAGAACATTTGTGTGTCGAAAAATGGAAAAGGTAGTATCCACAGTACAGAACTGCATTATTAAGATGCAGTTCGTTAAAACGCCATCAAATAAAATGTTAACCCACTATGCTCCATTCGAGTTACTTCCTATCCTATAATTCTGTGACATCTAATTATTTGACATGAATCTGTACAGCACAACGAAATACTTCCATTTGCTACAAAGTTTTGGTACAGCATTTGAATAAATAAAAGATGATAAGTAAAGTAATGGGATTTCTGTCATGTTTTTACTGCAGTGCATGAGAACCAAATACGAAAACTTGCATGATTGTCATGCTATGGAATTTCTTTGTAAAAAAACTTTACGGAGTAGTCTGATATTTTCAGAGTTTAACGTCAGGTTTATGTTAAAATACTTTCACACACACACCTGATTCCTGATTGTGTATTCAGAAGATAAATTGCTATACTTCATTAAGTTCTATTACTGCAAGTGCGAATTTACCCATGTTAGGCACAACTGAAAACAGTTACTTATTTAAGGATATCGCCTGTTTTGGTTCAAATGTGACAGAGCACAGCTTACATCTGAAATCTTGAATGTATTGACAGTCATCCCTAGTGCAGATAATGTTGAACAGTGACAGCTACTTTTGAGTTGGCGAAGCTAGGCAATGTGAATACGAAATAAGTCGTGGTGGTAAACTGATTTACAGTGTAGCATAGCGTTAACATTTTCCCAACAGTTATGTTGAAATATTTAGCATGTTTCATTATAAGAATTAAAACTTCCAAATAATCACAGGGAAAAAGAAACCAATAAATACGTTGTCGTTGAGTATATTGGTGCATCCTCTGCACATGTTATATAAACTAAGTAAATTGCAATGATCGACTACTGCGTAACTTTGACCACGTTTTGTTTATTGTAGATGGTCGAATACAACATGAGATGGGAATTACATAGCTCACGCTAAACTGAATCCTCCAATAATCTCAGTAACAAATTCCGTCAGGAGTAGAAATGCAGCCTTGTGTTTACATACGGGACAGTCATATGATGTAAATTCCGGCAGCTAAACGTCAGAATATACAAGTGTGTACTGCCGCGAGACAGATCCTAAGGTGAAAACGCGGCTTAAGCCAAAGATTATCGCTACATTTAGCTGGTCTTTATTTCATATGGTCTTTGATAGGGCTGTCTGGTGGTTTGCGTTTGTGTAGTGTACAGTGAAATAGCAACACGTGAAAATGTATGGCAACGACAAATACGTAGATCCGGTTTGTATATTTGTTTATATTGAAGTGAAGTTTGCAATTATCTTTCCTTTTTTTAAGCTAAAGGAAAATATTAATTTCCTTGGTTACATACATATGGATCACCGCCCTGTCTTTTCATCATATTGTATGTTTTGATAACATTCTCTTATTTATATGCATCACAGTGATGGTTTTTAAGGAGTTGTATATGATTTCAAACGTTAATGTGGCTGTTGTTCGTCGTATTATTTGCTGCTGTTATATGTTTGAGAGACTGACAGTGTACTCTAATGGATTATCAAAACATTGGCTTTAGGCGTTATGTCTTGTTTTTGTTTACTGTTCACGTATGATAATAATACCACAAAGTTAATAATTAAAAAGGTGGAAGCATTATTGTGCTGTTTTAAAATCAAAGTGACGCAGAAGTCTCTGGTGATAACAGGCACTGTGATTTGATGTTTACCGTTGTGTGTCACTTATAATAATTATAGTTCGAGTGTTATAAAATAAAAATCACCAAATAAACTTATACAAGAAACAGAATCTATCAACTGCAAATCTGATAGATTTTGAAACAAAACTGTTGTCTGTAATGTGTGGTTCATTGGTGTCACGTTCCAGAATATAATCTTACAAAAGAGTTAAGATACTTACTGATAAAGGCATTAAAAAGAATCACACACTTGATGTTCGGATGTGGAACTGACCATGTTTGCAATTAAGTTGTAAATGCAAAAGTGACTCACTTTGAAGATATGTACCATTACAGTGCTATCTGTAACTTACCTCTTTGGAAACGTTTTGAGCGAAGAGAAAATCAAACATTTTACAAATTAGATTTTAGGCTATCTTCCACCATTTCGTAATGATGCTGGATGCCTAGACCTATTTAAAGAATTTTAGCAAAACTAAGGAATTTGGAAGTGACACATTCTACAATAATCAAGGATTGTAAAATAGTGGGCCAATTAAAAAAGGAAACAATGTAATTATAGTTGTAAGTGTGTTTGAGAGTCAGGTAGGCCTAATTGTTACTGTATCTAAAGCAATCATCACTTTCAAATAAATTTTGGATCTTGTATGAGACTGAACCAAACATGTTTCCCACTGATCTCGATGACAAACTGTACAGTTTTTCATAATTTGGTGTGAAAGATACGGATAAGTATCTATAAATATAGGTTAGTTCTAATTGGGCATAATTGAAGACTGGGATACCATCTGTCAGCTTTTACTCATGTCGGAAATGACATACTCATAGCCAATATGGCAACTACTGTTGGTAGTACTTATATATAAATATGTCACATGTAATGTCAGCGTTCACTGAGAGAAGATTTTTAAAGAAAATGGCTGTACTTATCGCCAAATATAGAAGAGCATGCACAGCTATAATAAGCAGTGTATTGATTACACTGATGACTATTACAAATCAACTACATTCCTTCCTTATGCTGGAAATGCGCCTGCAAAAATAAGTGGGAAAAGTAAATTCTAGGTTATGCCTAGGTGATTTACAACTGAGAAAAGCAGGTCTTTACATAATTCCCTGTGAGTGTGGTACTGTTTATATAGCCCAGCCAGTACTGTTCAGGAGCAGTGTGCAGAACACATTCACAAGTCAAAATCAGCTGTAACAGAACACTATTTCTATTGGACACACAATGGAATACCAGTTTAATAGAGGGAGGGGGAAATACTGTACACAGTGGAAGCAATGATTAGTATAATTTTTCTCTTCCACCATCGAGATCAGCTCATAAAACTCGACTGTATCACACATCCGATAAACGACCCTAGCACATTTAAAATGTGCAAGAATCAGAGCTCTTCAATAATGATCCACTCACATGAAATTGGCTGGTTGTCTCTGAGCTTAAATATTGTGACAGAAAGTTGACTGCATCCAGCAGCATACACGAAAATTACTGAAAGTTAGTGTTTCTTAGCAGAACTTTACATGCTCCTGAAAGGATTACAGCAGATGTAATATGTTCAGGGCGAACCATTTCTTATTGCTTCAATTTCCTTAGTTGGCTGTGATCATTGCAGAAACCTGTAGCCAGCGTAGTAGTTCACACAGCTTTTAAATGACCAACTGCACATCCTTCATTTATATAAATTATCTGCCTTCAAGTACCAGAGGAGCTGTAATGAGAGAGAGAGAGAGAGAGAGAAACAGATGCACCAGCAGTCACAGCATGTTGATGTTAACTGGATAAAGCTCCGTTGACATACGCAGCTGTGACGATAATGATTTCAAAGTTTGAAGCCAAGGGTTGTTTAGATGATAGACCCTGTTGTGTCCGTCCTCGAAGCGTGCGCATTCCCACTAGAGAGCGCACGTGGGCCAGTGCAGCGACGCGGGTGCAACGGGCACCAACTGGGGGTGAAACTGTCGCCGCCCCACTTTATGCTTACGCGCGAGGGAGCCAATCAAGACCAGGACAATCTGATTCCGTGCATTCAGCGATCGATGTGAGATCCCTTCGCCGCCCGCGATATAGGCGGACGCCAATCTGATGCCAGGAGTCTACAGTCGGAGTCTCAGCATGCCCGTGAACCAGACAGTCTTCGCACGTCCTCAATAGTTAGTCCGTGTCCGTTATCCACGTCTCTATGGGACAGTCAGTATTAAAAACTGACAGTCTGTATGTGGCCGTCAGAAACAGTGTTCCTGTCGGGATATCTTTATGCATGACACAGTAACCTGCAGACAAGCTAGAGAGATGTTGGCGTACGTTTTTGGATTATGGAATGGTGACAGTATTGTATTTACAGAAGACTGCTTCAGGGCATTGGACATGGTTTGCTCAGAAACTACGAGCAAATTAAGTGAAGTTGTATTTATCTTTTGTATTGTCATGTTCATTCATAATAAATTTGTTTAAGAGTGGCGCTACTAATTGCTGTTACATGAATCGTGCCCTTGAGTTGACCTGGCTGACCATTGTCCACCTTGTGTACATAACAGACCGGGTAATGGCCGACCGAGGCACAAGGTGTAATGCTGCTGAGACAGTTCAGGAAGAAACGGAGACTGTTGCGGGTTCGTCTATGCATGGAGTAGTCTGTGTTCGTGAAGTCGCATGTCCCACCGGCATTCCATACACTACTGTTTGGTTGACACTTAGGTGTACCCTCCGATGCTATCCTTACAAAATCCATCGGCATCATGAACTGTAACCTGACAATTTAGTGAAGTGGAGGGCATTTGCAGTGTGGGCATTTCAAAAGATGGCAGAAGATGACGATTGGTTGAGTAACGAGTTGTGGATCGATGAAGCTCATTTCACGCTGCAGGGGTCTGTCAGCACCCACAGCTGCAGTATTTGGGCTACCGAAAATTCTAGAACTGTCGTGGAAACTCCATTGCAAGACGAGAAAGTCACGGTATGGGTTGGATTTACCACATCTACCGTTATCGGGCCTTTTTTCTTCGAGGATCTGTGTTATTCTGGTTTTGTAACTGCTACCATGACGGGTGAGAGGTACGCCGATATGTTACAGAATTGCATCATCCCCAGCCTGGCTGATAAACACCTGCTGGAATGTACGAGATTTATGCAGGATGTCGCTCGAGCCCATATTGCTAGACACGTGAAAGATCTCTTGCGCATGTTGTTTGGTGGTGATCGTGTGCTCAGCCACCACTTTCGTCATGCTTGGCCTCCCAGGTCCCAAGACCTCAGTCCATGTGATTATTGGCTTTGGGGTTACCAGAAGTCGCAAGTGTATCGTGACGACCGACATCTCTAGGGATGCTGAAAGACAACATCCGACGCCAATGCCCCGCCATAACTCCGGACATGCTTCACAGTGCTGTTCACAACTTTATTCCTCGACTAAAGCTATTGTTGATGAATGATGGTGAACATATTGAGCATTTCCTGTAAAGAATATCATCTTTGCTTTGTCTTAATTTGTTATGCTAAATATTGCTTTTCTGATCACATGAAGCACCATCTGGTTGGGACATTTATTGAACTGTGTTTTTGGTAATATGGGTGCAGTATCAAGTAATGCAGTTAAAGAAAGAAGTATGTTCTTTGTAGAAAATAAATTGATGTTGAATCACAGTAAGACTAAGTCTTTACAGTTTCTAACTCGCAGTTCAACAAAAACTTACATTTTAATTCCACAAAATGGGCACATGATAAGTGAGACTGAACAGTTCAAATTTCTAGGTGTTCAGATGGTAAGAGGTCATGAAAAGCTCTTGTTCAGGATCTTGCTCAAAGACTAAATGGTGTGCTGTAGCCTATACCATTAGTTGTTTCTGAAAGAAATGTTAGTTCAACACTAAAAATAGTCTACTTTGTGTATTTTTATTTGCTTATAATGTATGGTGTTATTTTTTGGGGTACTGGAATGCTTGGCGTGTAGATGTTGGCAAAGGCACCAAGGCAGCCAATCAAGAGTCGCGTTCGCGCAGCCAGTAGGCTTGTTTGTTTCATGTCTATTGAATTTGGTGTCAGTTTTGAAATTGCTGTAGTTTTTGAGGGCAGTGTTTCACAAAGATAGCCGATTTATTGACCCGACAAGGGTACATCGAGAACCTGTCAACCATAGAGCAGGAATAGCATTACTTAATTTCCACAAATTTGACACGAATTCAGAGGGCAGTGTTTCACGAGGATAGCTGATTTATTGACTGGACAAGGGTACATCAAGAACCTGTCAGCTATAGAGCAGGAATGGCGTCAATTAATTTCACAAATTAGTCACAAATTCCAAGGATTCATAAACTAGACTTTTACCCCAGTAACTCCTCTGACTCAAAAAGGTTATTTATAGTGCAGAAACAGCAGTTCAAGCAATATGTAAGGTAAGCCCATGTTCCTCTTGTTGACCCCTCTTTAGTAACGAGGAAATTCTGACATTGGCCTCTCAATATAAATTTTCTTTGATGTCGTTTGTTGTTAATATTCACTGTTCCCAAGAGTTAGTAACTTTCATTCAGTTAATACTAGGCAGAAATTGAATCTGCATTTGGACCACACCTCCATGACCCTTGTGCAGTAAGGTGTGCAGTATTCTGCTGCATCCATTTTTAATAAGCTGGCACAAAAAATTCAAAGAGCTTAATAGTAATCTGCACATTTTGAAGGCTAAACTGAAAAGTTTTCTATTGGCTTGAACTCTTTCTATTATTTTGAGAAATTACTGAAAGAATTAAAAAATTAAGCTGCTTTCTGTGTTACAGTGTTGCTTCTTCATGCTTAGACCTATTGTGTGCTTACGATAGTTTTGCATTCGACTTTATCAATTACTACTCCTTTATAACGATTCGATGTACTGACTCATTCCATGACCACTGAGGTTTGCTGCTCAATTCACTCCTTCAGAATATTATTACAGATGTCATTGTGATGATTGATAGGGCAGGTGGGGCTTCGGGAAAATGAATAAGCCAGCCGAGCTGCCAAGGTAGCATACAGAGAACATGATGTGACACATTAAGTTATTTCTTTAGAGGATGCCATTTTATCAGAGGTCCATGAAGTTGTGGGTGGAGAAATGCTTGCCAGTGTCACCATAAGCTGTTGTGAAGTTCAGTACATGGCTGTGGCATTCCTTCTGCCAATATCTCAGGTGGAATGAAATAACCCTACATACCTCTGAATAGGGTACAGCCCCTTGCATGTGGATTTTTGATCTGGGGTGATGATCCTAGTGGGTTTTATATCATGATGAGAGAGCAGAAGGGAATCCCAGTAGAGATATGCATTATTACTTAGTGGATGATGAGCTGTATGTGATGAAAGTTTTACAGTTCTTGTGATGTGTGTGGATTCTGGCCTAAGTCTTTAGGTGGAGGTTTCGATGTCTTTCAGAGTGGCTGGCTCATCCTTCATTATTCCTACCATAGGTTATCATATCAGTATATTGTTGTAATTCTTTCAACCACTTTATCCTTTTTCAGTCAAAGTTTTGCTCTTGACATTGCTTTTTACTCTTGTTTATTGAGTTTTTCTGAGACTCTTGGTTCATGGTTTGGGTTCCTGTAGTCATGTCCTAGTTCATGAAACACGGGCAACATATGAGTGGCTAAAAGTGGTCCTGACAGTTGGGATACTAGTTACTTTGGAATGAGGTTGGGCGTCTCGGACATGTTCTGAGTTGTGCCCAACTTTGTGCTCAGATGGCAAAGATTACCAAATTCACCGAGACAACGTTGACTTCGGCAGAAATAGTGAACCCAAACCCCTGATAGGCGTTGAGACCAAACAAGTTGTCCGTGTGAGCATTACAACAAGAAAAGTGAGCCTACGAGTGACAGATTTGTATGTAACAGGGGCCGAGAACTGTCCCAGGATCGGACTATGTTGTTTATTGTAATTGACCAATTTCGGTGACACAGGTAAGAGAGAGGGAGAACCCAGATCCAAATACATCTTTGGATTTAATAAGGTGACGTCCGCGCCCATGTCCACTTGCATATGTAACTTTTTGTGGAAAATCGTGTCGTCAGTAAAGAGTTTGTTGGGTGCAACCAAAATTGCTGAGACGCAATTGACGTCCCATAGCGGCATCGGAATCTTGGATTTTGGAGGCACAAACAGAAGCAATGTGACCTTTCTTGTGGCACTGATGACACGTGGACCACCGCTTGAGGCAGTCAGGTCTATCATGATCAACAAAACAGGAGGGACACGAAGGAAGCATTTTCAGATTGCGTGACTGCACGCCGCCTGGCCCGAGTTTCCACTGCCGTGCAACGGCCTAATCGCCCTGGCGACGTGGCCACACGCGGACTGCCGCAACAACGTCATCCCTTTGCGAACCTGCTTGTAACGGAGAAGAAGTGGGTTGGATTCCCGCCACCTCACACCAAGCCTCAATTTGGTTGCCCGCCGCCCACGAAATCTCGAAAGACTGTGCAATGTTAAGGACCTCAGAAAGAGAAGGATTTTCGCACAGGAGAGCATGTTCGCGAACCTTGCAATTGTGGGCGAGCCGAATAAGAGCGTCATGGATCATTTGATCGGCATATGATTCTTTATGCACAACCGTAACAAAATGACAACGGCTTAAACCGTGGAGTTCTGCGGCCCATGCCCTATAACACTGTTGTGGCTGTTTCCTGCAGTGGTAAAACTCAACACGGGCCGCTATCACACGAGTCCCTTTGCGGTAATATTGTGAAAAAAGGCCGCAAATTTGATCGAAAGACAATGGCAAAGGATCCTGTAAAGGGGCGAGTTGGCAAAGGAGCTGATACAGACGAGGCGACAGCCACGACAGGAATAACGCACGACATAAGGTGCCATCATACCAGCCGGAAAGGGTGGCGGATAAGGCGGGGGGGCACGGGGGGTGAAACAACCTGTGGGGAGGACAGGGCTTGGGACCCACTAGACAAAGCTGTAGCGAGAGATTGTAATACCTGATTTTGAGCCTGAATCACCGTTGCAAAAACCTCTTGTTGTTCAACGAGGCGACGTAGAATCTCATCGGAAGAGCCAGTAGGCATCGTGTAAAATGAACAACCATTGCAGGCATAAAACGCGCGGAGAGAAAAAAAATACCGCACTTGTCACCAAAATGTTGTAATCACAGTCAACAACACTCTCACAACTACTACACTGAACACTGGCGTGCATTGGCTGTGCGAACACTCGCGAAGCGAGCTCGTACCTGGTAAACAACACACTGAGGGCGGAGCACAGCTGTGTATATCATCGACTCGTCCTTGGCGTGCTCTGGCGTTTGCCGCAATTTCCTGCGTCGCGCCCGACTCCCGACGTATGTTATTTTGTGTGTGTGTGTGTGTGTGTGTGTGTGTGTGTGTGTGTGTGTGTTTTGCCCTTAAGTTACATTAGTTTAAGTAGTTTGTAAGTCTAGGGATTGATAATCGCAGCTGTTAAGTCCCATAGATTTACAGATATTTGATTTGCGAGAAGGTGCTTATATTTCTTCATAGAAAAAATATCTTTATTGTATTCGCTTACTCATAATATGTTTGTGAAAACTCCAAATAGAGTAGGCAATGTTAAAAAACTCAATGGGGTATTTGACACTTTTTGTTACTTACAACATAGCCTAGTCCATATTAGGATTAAAATGGGTTAACTTTAGCCTCAACTCACTCTCTATATTCATTCTATTGCTCTACTTATTTTTCAAAAAGAAAATAGGGTATCAAAAGGCCCATCAAGTGTTCTAGAGCAATTCTTGCAATTGCTGCATAATCTTGCCGAACACTTATCCAGAATGGGACCAAAGGAGTTGTTTTAAGAAATTAGTTTAGACTGGTCACATGATAGTTTAATTAACAAGTCTTCTTCACCTGGTGAAACTTCCCATTTATAAAGCAATTCGCTTCAAGGGGATTTCTAATCCACTGGATTTCATCCTCAATTTTAGGAAAGAAGTCCCTGAATGAAACATGAAAATACTTAGATACTGCTGTAGTGTCTCATCAGTAGGGATTCCCAAACTTTTTGTCATTGTGTACTATTGGCATTTTTTAAACTTTTCAGCATACCACTAGAGATTGTTCACTTTTTGACAAACCGTGAGGTTGAAAGTGAGTGTAGGATGCGGGAAGTTGACTGACGAGTGCTTCAAGAGTGAGGAACTGTATGAGGAGTAATAAAACTCATCACTTTGTTAGTGCTGATAACACACATATGCATCGAAACTCATCAGATACTATGTCATATAGAGGTATGACACAAGCAAGTAGTAAGGTTTTGAGCAAGTAGGCCTCCTTTTTTTAATGGAATTTTTAATGTTCATATGTGGTACTTATATGTGGCGAATAATACTAAATAAAGCTGAAAACACAATATCACGCAAGTCACACAATCAAATCAAATTTCGGATCACTATTAAACCTAGTTGTCAAAACTAGATCATTATAAACAAACACACTCCAGTTTTTGAAGGAAACTTCCTTTGTTATCACAGTGCCATTTAATGTAACACATCGTAAAATGGCAATAACAACAACAAACTGCTCAAGGGATAATGACTACTTCAGGGTTCAAAACAAGTTGGCAACAGGTGGAAACCGCCATGAAAAATTTTGAATAACTCCCACAAGAACCAATTAATATATCACCAATGACAAAAGAAAATGAATCACTCTCACCATGGCAACATCTAATGAAGGGAGCTATATGGAGGGTATAATCGAACCTTCCTTTGTTCTGTGTATAGTCAGATTCCCCCCCTCCCCCGATAAACCTATTTTCAGTAACATTGTACAATAAACCTATTTTCAGTAACATTGTACAAATGCTACCTTTATCAATCAGTTCATCATTTTACTTTAAATATAAACTAAGGGTATTGTTTTACTTATAACAGTACTTGATCTGTTTAGCTATATGCGTACCATCTGAAATGTCCTGGAATGTGCCACTGTCTGGAAACCCATGAGTTAGTAAATATCTTAATCATTTGTTTTAAAAATAATAGTGTTTTAGATAAATAATGGTTTTAAATGTTTTGTTCTTTGTAGAAAACTAATATTTACAATTAGGTGTTTCAAAATATTTGCATAAAATTTATGAATACATATGTTTTAAGTTACCTGAGGTTGGAGGCCAAAGATTTGAAGTGATCCATCATGGTTGCAGCAGTTCTTTTATCAACCTTGACCTCGTTGGTTTCCAAAAAAATCACGTAAAACCGGAAATATGTCAAAGCAATTTTGTCCAATTTTTGAGCCCATCATTGAAGTTTCATTATTATTGCTTCCACTTTGTCTTGTACAAAAACTTATTAACATCCTTGTCCTGCAGAGTTAAGTTATGAAAGTTGAGAGCACCAAAAATATCCGCCAAATAAGCTAGCCACGTCAACTAGGTTTCATCGGTCACACAGTTTAAGTAGGAAATTTGAAGTTTTCCAGCACAATCTTCATCCATAAGAGAAATCCTTAGCTTATCATGGAGTTCAAACAATCTTCAAAATACTTCATCTTTCGGCAGACACTGAACTTTGGAGTTAAGTAGAAGCTGTTTGTGTTCACTTCCCATTTCATCACACAAAACATTAGTCTAAAATTTGTTTACTTTTCTTTAATAAAAGTGATTATTTTTATGGCATCATCATCCAAATCTTTCACAACAAGAGCTGGAATGTTTCCACCGAACCAATAGAGTGAGTGATTTAACTTGGGAGACTAAGGCATTATGAATATCAGACATAGCACATGCCCCATCAGTTGTCAAACCAACGCATTTTGACCATTCTACGTCATTTTCTTTCATGAATCTGTCCATACATTTGAAAAGCTCTTCGCCAGTTGCTTATGTTGGCAAGAGCAACAGTTCTTCTTCAATATCTATGTTTAACTCAAACCAAACAAAAGCTAATAAATTAGTGTGGCCATCATCCTCTGTACTATCATCAAGCTGCAACGAAAAACATCTTGTCTTGTCAATGAGCGTTCGCGGCCCACTGCTAGGCTGCCTGTGGCCCACAAGTGGGTTGCGGCCCATTGGTTGGGAACCATTGCACTAGGCCATTTATATGTTGTAAAGTTTATATTAAAATACTCCTCTGGTAGACACAAAATACATTTTACATTTGTTGATTGTACCCTCTCAAGATTTTTGTGATTAGTTCTTTCTGCTACTGTGTGCTAAATATAATCACAAACCTGGTCCTATACAGAAAGAACTCGTACACTGCCTGACAAAAAAAGTGATGCACCCAGAAAGACTGGTTCATTATTATCACCATTTGGTATGTACATTGATACCATTGATGTGTGAGTAAATGATTAGATTTACACATCTCTGTAATGTGCAGAACGCCCACCAAAGTGCATTCCTGATGTCACCACCCTCTTGTTGCAAGGTTGGTAGCAATCAACTGCCATGAGTGAAGTAGCGAAGCAATACATTTATTTAAAATATGAAGCACCTGGAATTACTTGCAAATATGTTTCCCTATTCACCATTGGAATTGATTTGACAGCGGATGCACTGTTGACCTGCATGATGTGAGGTGGTTATATTGTGCAATTGTTAGGCATTTGGGCCGTTCATATGTCACAGTGGCCCTTTGTTGAGATCATTGGATACATGAAGGCACTCAGTCATGTTGTGATGGTTTGGGTTGGCCAAGAAAGACAAACTCCAGGAAGGATCGTTATATGTGCGGTGTGCGTCAAGTGATGTGGGATCTAGTGACCTCGGTACCTGTCATAATTTGTGAACATGTACTGGAGACCCTACAGCACACTGTAAAGTTCGTGCATAATGACTCTATGACCCGCATCTGCTGGATTGGGGTCCTACCACCCCATGTGTCAACGCCAACACCAATGACAGCGTTTGGAGCTCTGCTGTGCTTAGGCAGCATGGACCAAGAGGACTTTGCATTAGTTTTAGTGATGAGTCAATTTCTCCATAATTTCTTATTACTATTGTGTTTGGGTTTGGCTACGTCAAGGGTAGAAACACATCCTACCAGTATTGTGGATGCAAACACATTCGAAACCCCTGACATCATGTTGTAGGGAACTGTAGGATATGCATTCAGCTTACCTCTAGTCACACTTTGGTAGACATTGATATGTCACAGACATTGTGTCCACATGTCCAGCCCTAATGGCACAGCATCCTAGGACAGAGTTACAACAAGGTAATGCATGCATTCACACATCACGTGTATCTGTGGACTGTTTACAGCATGTTAAGTTCTTCCCAAGACCAGCAAGGACTGCATACCTCTCCATCATTGAGAATGTTTCAGATGACATCGGAAATGCCCTCTATCACAGTAACTGAAGGGACAGCTCCAACAACTCTGAACGTACTTGCCTCAGGAAAGGACGTAAAGGCTGTTTGACACCATCCAAACCACATAAGGACATACATTGCAGTCATAGGAAGTGTGAGGCAGGACAGACCAGTTGCCAGTGTTCAGCCTGTAGCTGCCAATGGCCTTGTTGCTTTTTATCCTATTGTAATCAGTTCAATAAAGTTGAATGGTCTTTAATCATATATAGTTTCTTTCACTTGCAACCAATCTTTCTGGGTGGCCTGTATTGGCTGGCATAAGGAAGTCGAGGAACATTCCATAAAAAGTGGAGGCTGCCTCTCTTTGGCTTCTAGATTTTGGCAAATAGGGTGTGCTTAGTTGCTCAAGATTTCAAATTGTAGTATCCATGTTGGTTTTCAAATTGACCATTGACCTGAATTGTTTTTCAGTTGCTTTGTACACCATTACCCCAAAAACCGAGATAAACTACTGTTAGAACGACAAGAAGTTCTTTTGCCTAATGACTCTGGAAAGACTTCATTTCATTTTTGAGAGATTTTAATTCATATTCTATTCTACGAGCACTTCTCAGTATCTCTCATTTCTTAATATTTGGTTATTAGTTGCTAATTGTTATAATGTAGAAATATTATTCTAATTATACTTTTTGTGGTTTCTGTAATCATGTAGGAAAATGAATGAAGGTTGTTTAAATCGCCTGTGACCTCATTTTTGCTCCCACATCAATCATTGACACTGAGTGGATCTTCGATATCTATAGTGTTCTCACTTTTATTGAGTCAAGTGGTGTTAATATTATTTGTAGGTCTATTGTGAAATGATGAGTACTGGTATCGATGAAACTCTTTCACCAATGGTAACATGATTTTTATTTTTACAGGCCTATGAGTCTTACCAATATGGAGGATTGGAGTATGATCCTCACACTGCAGAGGCTCCTGCTGAATATGACTATGAACAGTATTCACAAATGGACAAAACTGTTAGGGACTTCCTTTTATATTTTGCAGAATGTGTCAATGAAAGAATGTTGTTTGAATTGCAGTCTCTCTATGAAACTCAGTAAGTAAAATTAATAAAGAGCATTGAATGCTTACTTTGTGTTGTTAACATTTCATTGCCGTCTGCCATTTCTCTTCCTGATGTTTTCAATGTGATGATATCAGGAAGTTATCATAGTATGTATTTTAATTCTCCTTATCAGTACTGTAATTTCAACTTTTCTAAATGAACTTAGTTCTAAAGAAAACATTTTATAATTTTCAAGGTCTATTTTTGTGTTAATTTATAGATTTCTAAGCATTTATTGTCAATGTAATACTGATCTATAAACCAGTTAAAAATGCAAACTGTAAAATGTTTCACCAATAGACAGTCTTGAATAGATATGTGGTCATTATAATAACTTTCAAGTATGTAATCAGTACTAAGAAAACCACTGTGGTTGGAATATACCTGTTTTTGGTGGTTGTGTGAACAAAACTTTTTTTACCAATTTAGATAAAAATTATCTTCAGAATCAAGACCTGGCGCAACATTCCATACATAAATGTATATCGACACATTAAACATTTGCTTTAGTCGCTAGAGTTTTTTTATGTACGGAGTGTTGTCCCAGGTCTTGATTTTGAAGATGATTTTTATCAAAATGAGGGAATAAAAGTTTTGTTCACATCACCACCCATGACTGGTATATCCCAACCACAGCACCCTTCTTAGCAGCACTGATTACATATTTAAATGTAAAATATTCTTCAAAAATATGACTTGTATTCTGCATGTTTAGTGGATCATAATTATAGATTTACGGAAGTAGTACTTACTACTCTTGTACATTATATTTTATTTGGAGTGTCAAAAAATAATTGCACATAATATAGTTTTGCTTCATAAGAGAATATTGGAAGATGAATGTTATACCTATGTCATTAAATCCAGTTTAAAATAATAATAATAATAATAATAATAATATTGAGGGTTCACAATCCCAGATATGATCACATGAACAGTCGTGACTCTTGGTGACCTTCTGTCATTTCCAGTGGAGGTCTGTAAATAATTTTATAGAATATCTTAATAATAATTGCACTTCATTATGCAGTTTCATTGAGGACTTTGTGTGTCCATTAACTTAGTCATACTATTGTCTACAGTAAGTGAATGAAAACTGTTTATAATGCACCATAATGGTGCAGGGGAAAGTTCAGACAAACAGTTTTGTGTAAGACGTGTGATTTTTCAAACCAGGAAATATCTTAAAATTGAGGTACATAGTCACTTCAACTATAGCGCATACCAATTGTGTGAGATTCTGATCAACATCCTTTCACTCTCTTTTCCAGCAGCTTTCATTAAAACGTATAAGTTAACCTTTTCCATGAGAGTAGTAAAAGACAAAACACTATTGAACATACGATTTAATAACTAATTATGTTTCCAATTATGTTATAAATTATCTCTTACAATTAGACCAGAAAAACAAAATTAATTAATTGTAAATTTTATCAGATTACTGTCCAACAAAAGGATGTGTGTTGCACCACTGTACAAATTTCAAAATTGTGTAGTTGACAGCAATCAATCTTCATGTAGATGTTCAGTCTTTATTTATGTAAATCTAGATATCAACCAGTAACTACTCATTATCAGTGCATACATTTCAAAACATAATATTTAGTGTCTTGTTCCATCCCATGGACAGATCTACAAACATATGTCACTGCTCATTCAGATACTGTCTACTGTGAAATAATAATTTTTATTAATACTCTTCACGTTGGCTTCATATTAATTGAAAAGGTCTACTCTGAAATTATGAGTTACATGGACGGGGAAGGGTGATTTTACCAGGACTCCATGAACAGAGGTAGACATGAGAATTATGTAAACATTTACCATATGTACACCTGTATACACTAAGGAGGCACCTTCATCCCACTCTAGTCATGCTCTGCGGTTCAATAGATACAACTCTTGTTCACTTTTGGAGTTTGTGAAGGTAACTCTTAGCAATGCACATTACATGCAGAGTACTGTGTGACAAGTTCTACTGTCCTTCCATCAGGAAGACTCTACTGTACAATCGGTATACTGTTCATACTGCTGAAACTTAATGTACTCAGCGAGACATGACCTACATCCATGAGTAGCACTATTGGAGGACATGCATCCAGTTTAGTGCGTGTGAGACGTAATAGGATGACAAGTGAGTTGGCTGACACAGTCACCCATAACTCTTGTGCCCCAAGACAGTATTTGTTCCCTTAATGATAAATGGCATGCTGGAGATAGTGCCTGCATTATGAGGCTGTTTTATGTACTGTGGATGTTTCAACACGGGTACATACTTTGTACCTCAGAACAAATGCACTATCAATCATTTCATGTATTTAGGTGTATTCTTTCTACAATCAATTTTGAACGATTTGGTAAACTGAATGTGTTCTTACTTTCTATAGCCGTGTATTTGTTTATTTTATAAAACAAAGTATCAAATCAGCTGCATATGGCTAATATGCATTAAAAACTATGTGGTGTTACAGTTTTCCGAAAACAATGGAAGATTATTATGGGAAAAATGCTTGGCCCTCAGAAGAAATGGTGGTTCGTGTCGTTGGACAAGATCCTGTAAGTATATATGTATTAATAGTTAGAAAATAGAAAGTCCAGGTTGGAATATGAATAACTGCATGCAGGAACTATTCGGCTAGTGTAAAGCTGTGAAGTTCGGCAATGGGAGGTTATGGGGAAGATATTAAGAGGAGCAGAGAAGAGGAATGGAAAATGAGATGAGCAGAGTGGGCAAATACTTTCAAACTACAAATGTAAAGTGTTCCCGAGCCACATTGTATTAACATTTAAGGCTGTTTTAAAGTGTGATCTACAGCCTCAATGTATTTGGAAAAATCATTCTTGCAGCAATAGGTGTACAATATTTTTATTTATTACACGCTACTGGTTTTGGCACTGATTGCCATTAACAGGAGATTGAAAAGATAGTGCCAAAGCTGGTAGAGTGTAATATATAAAGATATTGTACAGCTGTAAGCACAAGAATGATTTATTCCAAACTATATTAACAGTCTCATATGCATGCAACATATGGCTTTGTGGCCATAAGGATTGTCGGTGCAGTATCTTATGCCTGAAATACCTCCCATTAATAATGGTCCTATTAATCACATTTCCTCCCCTTTCACACATATTTTCATTTGTTATTTTCCCATTCTACTTGTGCCACGTGATCCTAAACGACAAGCCAACCAATGCCCCCCCCCCCCTCTCTCTCTCTCTCTCTCTCTCTCTCTCTCTCTCTCTCTCTCTCTCTCTCTCTCTCTCTCTCTCTCTCTCTCCCTCCCCCCCCCCTTCTTCCAGTGCAAGCATTACTTCAGGTATTTTCAAATAGCAGCTCACCATAAAGACGATCACTGAGCCGCAGACAGGCATGTGAAAAAGACTTGAATTTTTTGCACGACGTTAGTCAGAAAAAGAGTATACATTTGCTCACACAATCACTCGGGCATAACTAGTGCACACATGATACCCCTCAGGGGCCTGGCGAACCTGGGGCCCCGAGCTGTGGACTGTGTTGCACCAACAGTTCGCCGCACTGTAAGCTCTGTGCGTGTTTCAATTACCATCGTTCAGTGCGACGCTGGAACGTTGTACATTTTAGAGCCCGGGGATCTTGGCTTAATCACCCGGGTCGTGAGGACAGCACAAACCTCTGTTAAAAAAAACCTCAATCTCAATGTGTGCTACATACCAAGGAGATGCTTGGCTGTTGAAGTTGAACAGTTGCTAGCGAGCAACCTCTGAGGAACCTGCTGCACCTCAGTTGTATAAGGCTTACCCAGGCAAGTGGGACTCTGCCTGGGCAGACGTTTAGTTCCCTAGCTGCTTGTGGGAACAGGATGAAATGAGCAAATAACTGTATTGCCAGGCACAGAACCAGCATCTCTAAGAAGGGAAAAACAGAGTTTAATGTGATGTCATACAACCCTTGGTACACCGTGGGAGGAATGTACGACCCTCCTAAGATCCGAGCCATACTACGCCCCAATATCTAGTGTGTTCCCGGTCTGAAGGAGAATCATTTATGTCCACCAAGCCACAGTTCTTCGCGGAGAACATAGAGGACAAGTTTGGTTAGGTGGCATCTTTCTCTAAAATGTAGAATTGATCTGTATTGATCCAAAAGGCATTCCCTGCCCAGTCGAAGGCATTACTTGCCTGTGACAGGCTGGGTGACGTCTCTGTTAGTTTCATCCCACATAAAATTTTGAAATGGTCTAGGATCTCATTTACCACAAAGATCTCTTGTCACAGTACTTGCGCGCCAGCCATGTGGTGTTCGCTTTGTGTGGCGTGTTTATAGGGGAATGAAAGATCGCAGATCATCCTGGCATTCGAAGATGACACACTGCCTGAGAAGGTGAAGATCATGATCTGTCGGTGCGACGTAAAACCATATGTTTCTCCCCCTATACGAAGTTTTCGGTGCTCTAAGTTAGGGCATATGTCCTCCCACTGTACTTCCAGCCCCACATGCAGGGACTGTGGGCATCCATCACATCCAGATGCTCCTTGTACCCCTCCCCCCTCCTCTATGTGTGAATTGTCAGCTACAGCATACACCTTGCTCTCCGGACTGTGCTGTTTTGTAAAAAGAATGCAAAGTCATGTTGATGAATACCCTGGCCGTTTGACCTACATGGAGGCGAGAAAAAAAATACAAGCAGCTCCACCCTGTTAGTATGGCAACATCTTTTGCATCTGTATAATCATCTACTGTGACTTTGATGATAACAGCTCCAAATTGTCACAACCTTCTGCGGGTCCTATGGCCCATCAACCATCGACTGCCCCCTTGCTTGGTGGGGGCACCCAACTTTCTGTTGCTCCCCGAACATCAACTGTGGGGGCAACTTCATCTCCACCATCGGGGACTTCAGTTCCCATTACCCAGCTGGAGAAGCAGCAGGTTTCCCTGGCACCTCTCGCCAGTAAGGGGTCCCTTGGGGCACTTCCTTCTGAATCTTCCACGTGTGGTCTGGCAGATCCCAGCCAGCCAGGATCCTCACTTTCCTGCTCAAAGGGCTTTCCACTCTTAGTCGAGCCCTACAACCCCTCCTGAGAAGTCCTCTCAGCCCTTAAAACCCAAAGGGCAGTGAGAGGTAAAGAAGGAGAAGAAAAAGAAGGCGAAGGAGCTTTCAGTGGCTCCGAAGCCACCTCCTGCTGCCTCCGCCTCTGAAGATGAGGTGGATATCCTTGCTTCTCTCGAGGATCTCACCGACATGCTAGCATCAGGTGATCATTCAACTTGACATCCTTCTCAACCATCATGGCTTTTCAGCAAAGGAAAAATGTAATTCTACAGTGGAATAAGCAGTAGTTTCTTCGTCTAGCTGAGTTGCAACAGTTGTTGTGCTGTTTCTACATCTACATACATACTCCGCAATTCACCGTAAGGTGCGTGGCGGAGGGTACACTGTACCACTACTAGGCATTTCCTTTCCTATTTCACTCCCAAATTGAACGAGGAAAAAAAGAATGCCTATATGCCTCAGTTCTAGCTCTAATTTCTCTTATCTTGTCTTTGTGATCTTTACGCAAAATGTAAGTAGGCGGCAGCAAGATCGTACTACACTCAGCTTCAAATTCCGGCCCTCTAAATTTACTTAACAGAAATTCACGAAAAAATGTCGTCTTTCTTCCAGCGATCCCCAATTGAGTTGCCGGAGCATTTCCGTGACACTCTCGCATTGGTCGAACCTACCGGTAGCTGCTCGTCTCTTAACCGCCTGAACACTTGAACGATACTCAAGACGTGGTCGTACAAGCGTTTTATACGCGGTCTCCTTTACAGGTGAAGTACATCTTCCCTAAATTCTCCCAATAAACCGAAGTCGGCTGTCTGCCTTACTCACAACTGTCCTTACATGCTCGTTCCATTTCATATCGCTCTGCAATGTTACGCCTAGATATTTGAACGACGCGACCGCATCAAGAAGCTCACTACTGATGCTGTATTTGAACATTATAGGATTGTTTTTTCTACTCATGCGCATCACCTTACATTTTTCTACATTGAGAGCTAGCTGCCATTCTTTGCACCACTTAGAAATTTTGTCTAAGTCAACCTGTATGCTATCACAGTCAGTTACAGACGACACCCTCCCATACACCACAGCATCATTAGCAAACAGCCGCAAATTACAACTTACTCTGTCCATCAGATCATTTATATAGATAGAAAATAATAGCGGTCCTATCACACTCCCCTGGGGCACGCCTGACGATACACTCGTCTCTGATGAACACTCGCCGTTGAGAACAACGTACTGCGTTCTATTACTTAGGAAGTCTTCCAGCCAGTCACAAATCTGTGACCGCACAAATATACCATCATTTGATCAACGTACTAATTCCGAAATGGGGGACCTAGCAATAGGTATTTCCGGTGTAGAGAAGCAGCTGAGAGAGCTAAATACGAAAAAGTCTGCTGGTTCGGATGGTATACCAGTTCGGTTTTACAAAGATTATTCTGCGGCATTGGCCCCAGCATGTTTCTACATGCTGTGTATGGCCCGGCAGGAAACTTGGTTTCCTGCTCAGCAGACCCCAGTCCTTCGTGCCTATTGAGGCTAGTTCAACAACCGTACCAACTGTGACAGAGCCTCTGTATGTACATCTTTGCCACTGTCCCTAGTATGCTGTGCCTCTCCACACACCTTTTGAGGCTGTTGCTGTTTGCCTTTGGGCCATGCAAAAATTTACTGTTTGTTCAGTATACCTGCCTCCAGAAAGAGATGTTTCTTTCGCTGATCTTGCTGCTCTACAGCTCCCCCCACCGTTTCTTCTTTTGGGGGCCTTTAACGCCCATCATACTTTATTGAGTGGAACAGACAACTCATTGTGGTAGGGATGTTGAAACCCTTCTTGCACAACAAAACATCTTCCTTCTAAAGACTGGTGCCCCAACATACTTCAGTGTTGCACATTGCATGTTTTCAGCCATAGACCTTTCGGTCTGTAGCCCGATCCTCCTTCCACACCTTAGTTGCAGGGCTCATGATGAACTTTGTGGGAGCGACCATTTTCCTATCATTTTGTCGCTCCCACAGTCTCAACCGGCGGAACGCCTGCCACAATGTTCCTTCCATAGGGCTGATTGGCAGCATTAAACCTTCGATGTTGTCATTCCTGCCTAACTGCCAGCCGATGTGGATGTGGCGGTCCAACAGATCACTGCAGCCATAGTCTCCGCTGCTGAGGCCACTGTTCCAACCACCACAGGCTCCCGTTGGCGCAAATCTGTGCCTTGGTGGTCATAAGAGATCGCTGAAGCCATTCGGGATCATTGTAGGGATTGATTTGATTTGATTCTTTCAGGGAAGCCAAAACACTGTTGGTCTAACCCGCCACTGCCCGCACTGAAACTAAGTTTATTGTGCGGTATCGCTCCCTGTATGTCTAGTAAAGCCAACCAATGCCCTTGAATAGTGCAAAGAGTCCCTTTACCAGTTCTTTATTAGACACAATTTCTTCGGGTCTGGTTGTCCCAAATGTTCTGTGCCTTTTACTCTCCAATGATGCAATGCATTCGAAGATCAGATGTGATGCAGTTTCATCACCGTCATCACAGATCCTACATTTAGGGTCCTCTTCTGTTATTCCCATTCTATGTAGGTGTTTTTTGAAATTCCCATGGCCTGTCAGCAATCCAACCACGAGTCTAATCTCTCTCCTGTTCAGACCCAGGATTGCAGAGCTTCTTTTAAAACAAGGCTTTGGCATCATTAACTTGCCATGTTTTTGTTGATGGACTTTGGTCCAATATTCTACGTGCTGTCTTCTGAGCCAGTTACGTAGCTCCAATTTAATCATTGCCTTGGTGATTGTCAGGACAGGTTCCGGTCCAATAAATGGAGCCTCCGCCCCCATCCTGGCTAATCTGTCGGCATGTTTGTTGCCACTGATCCCCGAGTGGCCAGGGATCCACAATAGGTTTACTCTTTTGCTTTCCCCTAGCTCCACCAGAACCCTGTGACATTCTGCAACAATTTGCAACAGCACTTGTTGTAGGAGCTGCCAGTGATCTCAGGGCTGCCTGGCTGTCTGAATAGATATAGATGCTACAATCTTTGTAGCACCTACGCAAATTCTCCTCCACACATGCCCTGATGGCAGTGATTTCGGCTGGAATACTGAGGCCAGTTTCCCTAGAGAGATTACGCCCTCCAGTCTTGGCTGCACCCCGTATACCCCGGCCCCAACGCCTTGGTCTGATTTCGACCCAGACAATATCCCCCGTACGGTGTCAAACTATTTTCTCCCACTGCTCCCTACTTCCAGTTGTTATACTGAAAGGCTTGTTGAAGCAGTATGGGGTTATAATGTAGTCGGTTAGCATTTCCCCAACCTTTCCTATATTTACCTCACTCACTATTTTAGTGTGTGATTCTGGATATCCCAAAGAGTTCCAGTTGTTGATAGATTTGAGTCTGTAGGCACCAGCTGCCGCCTCCATCTTGACCCAAAGGTATAATGGGGGCATATCCAGCATGGTTTCCATCCCAGCAGTTGGTGTGTTGCTAATTCCGCCTGTTATGGATAAGCAGGCTAGTCTCTGCACCTTACCAAGCTCCTTAGCAGCAACCTGCTGTTCTACCTTCTTCCACCACACAACCACCCCATAGGTGATCCTGGGTCTAATCACTGTGGTGTATATCCAGTGCATACCCTTGGGGCTCAGGCCCCAATTTTTGCCACAAGCTCTCCTGGTACTTACTAAAGTACCTTTTGCCTTGGAGCAAATATTTCTAATGTGAGGGGTCCATGTCAGTTTCTCATCTAGGGTAACCCCTAGATATTTCACTGTCCCCTTCACAGGTAGTGCTTCATTGAAAAGCTTTAGATTCCAACTTGAGTGTTGGATATGTTTCCTTGTGAATGATACAACAACAGTCTTCTTAGGACTAACCCCCACATCCTGTTTTCTGCACCAGTCTTGCACAATGTCCAATGCACCTTGTGCCATATTCTTCACTGTGTCAGCAAATTTGCCAAGTATTACTATGACAAGATCATCTGCGTATCCTTGGCAAAAGTACTGCCTAGAGTTTAATTCTCCAATGAGATCATTCACCACTAGATTCCACAATAAAGGGGAAAGAACCCCTCCTTGCGGGCAACCCCTAGTGGTGTTGATTACCATTTTTTCATTCATCATGGTAGACTCTACCTTTCTTCCACTGAGCATGGCCCTAGTCCACCTAGGTCATGCACCTCTGCTGCCCTAACCATGGAATCGAAGGTCGTGTTGCTAAAAGCCCCCTCAATGTCCAGGAAGATACAGAGGGCTATCTCCTGAAAGTTTAGTGCTTTCTCCACCTTCCCAACAAGTTGGTGGAGAGCTGTCTCACATGATTTACCTGGTTGATATTCATGTTGGTTTGAATGTAGAGGAGCCCTACTTAACCTTTCTCCAACATGCCCATTAACCAGCTTTTCCAATGTCTTAAGAATGGAGGAGGACAGGCTGATTGGTCTCATATCCTTGGCCTTGGTATGGTCAATTCTCCCTGGCTTTGGAATGAAGACAACCTTCACTGCCCTCTAGGCATTGGGAATGATTCCTGCTGCTTGGCTAACCCTGAATAACCTGCATAGGAATCTAATAAGATTTTCTCCCGCTTGTTGCAGGAGAGCTGGATAGATTCCATCGGAGCCAGGTGACTTGAATGGTTGAAATGTTCCCACTGCCCATCGGACCTTACTGAAATCGACACACTCCTTGGCCAGATCCCAGTCTTCTTTGCGAATACCTGAGAACTGTTGTCTCTCAGGAATCGCATTCTGGTTTGAGTTATCCCCCAGAGTATATTGAGGAAAGTGAGTCTTGAGGAGCAGTTCCAGCGTTTCATGTGCTGTCTTTGTATACTCCCCATCCTCCTTCCTCAATGTTCCTCCTGGATTAGTTGGTACCCTAGTGAGGATTTTATGAAGTCTCACTTGAGCAGCCGTGCCCTCCACTTCCTCACAGAATACCTTCCAGGATGCCTCCTTTGCCCGTCTGATGGCAAGGTTGTAATTGACAAGGGCCTCACGATATTTTGCCCATTGTCCTTTGTGCCTCGCAAGGTTAAACAGTCTTCGTACCTATTTCCTTTGCATTTCCAGGTTGTTATTCCACCAAGGCACACTCCTATTTGTGCACTTCTTGGTGATTGAGCTGTTGTCCTGGTATGAGGTCACTATAGCAGAGGTTACGGCCTCTGCTACTTCCTCAAACTATGCTGGATTCCTTACCGAAGTTTTAATTTCTGATAGGCTGAAGTCAAGGTCTCTCCTGTATGTCTCCCAGTTCGTTTTCCTGGGATTCCTATAGGTCATGGTCTGTCTGGTTCCCATTTCAACCTTGAATTTAATATACATGTGATCAGACGAGGATGGTTCCAGGACCACATGCCACTGTTTGACATAACTTCCCATCATCATGGAACCAAAAGTTATGTCAATTACTTCTTCCCTTCTACTATTCCTGAATGTAGGTTCATCACCCCTATTCAGGATCTCCAAGTTGTTAGATAGGAGAAATTCAAGAAGGTGCTCACCTCTACTGTTGGTGTCCTTGCTGCCCCACGATAGATTGTGGGCATTAACATCACATCCCACCAACAGTTCGTCACCTTGCCGATGGCAGGCTTCCGTCAGTCTCCTCACTTCCAAAGGAGGAGGAGAGCTGTCTTCATAAGGTAGGTATGCTGAGGCCAAAACAATTTCCCTCTTGATACCTTCCTCACATTGCTGCATCGTGATGGTCACCAGGTCCCTGGAACAAAAATCCATCATTGGTATGAAAGGTATTCCATTTCTAACATAAATGCATGTTCTGGAGTTTTTTAGATTTCCGGCATAAATCAGCTTACCTCCAGTACCACCGAGTCCCGATACACCCCCTTTGTATAAATAGGGTTCTTGTATCAGGGCCACGTCCACCTCCTGTCTCCCCAGGCGATGGCTCAGGGCAGCAGTGGCCCCTTTACTGTGCTGCAGGTTTATCTGCAGCACTTCCAGTCCCCATCTTGCTGCCATTATTGCCTTTAAGATCTTTGATTACCCTGACGGCGATCTGCGAGAACCCTAAAAAACAGTTTCAGGCCTTGCTCTCGCATTGCCTTCAGGGACTTCTCTCAGACCTCCACCACCAGGGTTTGTCCTTCCGGAACGACCTTTTGGTTAATTACCTTCCAATCCTCTGTCGAGACTTTTGGGTTTTGGACCCTTTTGGGGGTCTTGGGCTCAAGCCCTTTTGATTCCCTCCACTTATGTTTAGGAAGCCATTCTTTTCCTTCCTTTTGCTTCTGTTCCTTGAGAAGTTTCCTCCTCTGAGCCCCAGACAAGGCCTTAATCCTAATCTGGTCCAACTTCTCTGTTATAGTTCCCACTTCTTGCTCACATCTAGATCCTTCCTGAGAAGTAGGAGTGCACTCCATCGGTCCTGACCCCGATGTTTGAGTATCTGAGGTCTCAGATTGCCGCTCGGATTCTTTTAAAATAATTTTTTTCTCCATGTTCATCTTAGTCCCACGAGATTTGGGGATTTATATGGTCCACACCACGATAACCCCGCGCGGTGCAAGACAACTTACTCAGGGATGTCGCCCGGTATCCCTGAGGCTCCGTTCGAGACACATCTACCCATGTGCCACGCACCCCTCAGCACGGGTCGCACCACACCTTGGGTTGGGAGGCAGTTTAACGTCGTGCCCGGGACGAATCATTGTAGGGAACTCCAGCTCCACCAGTGACGTCCCACCATAGATCACCTGATTGCCTTTAAACGGCTCTGGGCCCGAGCTCGTTGGCTTATCTGACAAAGTAAACAGGACTGTTGGGACAGGTATGTCGCCTCTATTGGATCTTGTGCCTCCCCTTCTTGGGTGTGGATCCAAGTTCGTCATCTTCGGGTACCGCCCATAAGCAGGAATTCCCTGTCTTCGCTTACAGGGTACTGCCTGCACAGACTCGATTGCTGTCACCGAGCACATGGCACAGCATTATGCACGCATCTGTTCGACTGAAGCTTACAGTGCAGCTTCCACACCCTAAAAGAACAAGTTGAGTGGAAGCCACCATCATTTCACATACGTCGCCAGGGGCCATATGATGCACCTTTTAGCGAGTGGGAGTTTCAATGGGTTGTAGAAAGGCATTTCAGACCACCTCCAACTGAAAAGATAATAAAAACTTGGCGGAAACAGGAAGATAAGCACCTCATAGTAAATGTAATCTGAGAAGTGGTCCTGTTATATTTGGCCACTACTTGGAGCAGAACTCAATACTTGGATTTTACAGAACAGACAAGCAGGAATTTCAGTTTCTACAAAAATCATCATTCATCAGGTGAAAGCAATAACTACTAACAAAGGGTTCGCTAATTTTACTGGATCAACATCGTGTTGTTAGAGATGTATGCAATATCAGCTTTCTATGTGGCTGGAGACACAAATACCACAGAAAATGCCAGTTAAGTACGAAGAACAAATTACTGAATTTTATTGATTTGTTACTAATGCAAGGAAAAGAGAAAAGTTTGAACTTTCACAAATTGGAAACAAGGACGAGACTGATAATTTTTGATGTGCCTTCTGAACTGGGGATTCCAGGGGTACAAAAAGTGTTATTGATAAAACTTCTGGGTACAAAAAGACTCATAACATAGCAGTGTTACAGGCTGTGCTGATGGGACAAAATTGCTGGCACTTTTGATTTTTAAAGAGAGACACTCCCCAAGTGACAATTAATGAAAGAAGTATTTGTCCATGTATACAATAAAAGGTGAATGGATGTAGGAGTAATGAAGTTGTGGATAGATAAAATTTGGTCTAGGTGATGTGGAGGTCTACTGAAGAAGTCTGCCCTGTTAATATGAAATCAGTTTCATTCCCACAGAACAGAGGCATTAAAAGTAGACCAAATTAATTGAAGACTCAGGTCGCTTTCATTTGTGGAGGGCTAAATAATTTAATTCTGTAATTAGATGTATTATCAACAGATATTGTTGAAATGAGATAGAATGGCTGGCCAGTACTTACCATTGTGCTGTACCGCCGATAGTAACACAAAATGAAAAAACAGAAAAAAAGGGACAAAGGGACAAGCTTTCGGAACAGAGTTCCTTCGTCAGGTGGGAGAGAAAGGAAGAATAAAGGATGGGAATAGAAGGGAAAGGTGGTTCACGACCTAGGTCATGAAGGTGGTGTTTCGGAAACACCACCTTCATGACCTAGGTCGTGAACCACCTTTCCCTTCTATTCCCATCCTTTATTCTTCCTTTCTCTCCCACCTGACGAAGGAACTCTGTTCCGAAAGCTTGTCCCTTTGTCCCTTTTTTTCTGTTTTTTCATTTTGTGTTACTATCGGCGGTACAGCACAATGGTAAGTACTGGCCAGCCATTCTATCTCATTTCAACAATATTTATTATCTCTGAGGAGAATTTTCATCATTAATCGAGTATTATCAACAGACCATTTCAGGGTCTTCCTACTTACATTGCCTAGATATTTGATGTACATGAGCATATGGATTATAATTTTATTGCAGTAAATTTATTAAGTGCAAATTTTTTTTCCTAAAAAAATCTTAAAAAGTGGGGAGCATCTTTTACACCAGTGCATCTCATATGCTGGTCAATACGTTAGATCTTTTGTCTTCCCACTTTATTAGTTGTGTATATAAGGAATATCTAAATATTGTGTTATTTCACCATTCCACTCGTCACCATCATCTTACAGTCTCCAGCTGTTGGTTGTCTGTTTAGAACATATGCCTCTCCACTTTCTTGTCCTCTTTTCTACAGTTTGCCCAATGTGTCCATACAATTAATCTTCCTTCTTCATTGGTTTGATGATCTTTTTATTTCTTAACCTGTCCATCTTTGTCATTCCAATATATTTTCCAAGGCTTTTATTTCACTCACCTGTACTTTGGTTATTATTTTATTTTTATTTATTATCATAATTATTTTAACAAACATATTGTGAAGATAGATTTCAACTCACCATAAAGAACAACCACTGAGCTACACACATTATATCATTCATATTCCATTGTTAATAATGGAGGATAGATAACAACTCACCATAAAGAGGCTCTCTGTGCTGCTGACGGACACGAAATTAGATAATCACATTCACACGACTTAAATTTTCAGCAACGGCCTTCATAAAAAAAAAAAGAAACACATACATTCATGCAATCACTCGGACAACTATACACACACACAACCATCATGTCCGGCCACTCCAGCTACACAAGCATCTAGTATCCTGACTGTGATGCTTGTGTTGCTGGAGTGGCTGGACATGATGGTTGTGTGTGTACAGTTGTCTGAGTGATTGTGTGAATGTATGTGTTTCTTTTTCTGACAATTGCCATGGCTGAAAATTAAAATAGTGTTAATTTGATTATCTATTATCGTGTCTGTCAGCAGCTCAGCAAGCCTCTTCAGGGTGAGTTGTTATCTATCCTCCAATATTGACATTCCTATTGAATTTTCCATTGTTAAAATATTCCATTATTATTATTTTACCATTAGTATCATTAATGACTTTTCTCTTCCTTTTGTTGCAGGTATTTCTGACACTCTACAAAGAGTTGTACTATAGACATATTTATGAAATCACTGATAAGCCTGGTCCAAGTTTGGAGATTAGGGTTAGATCTTTCTATAATTACTGTGATCTTTTCACCTACATCCTTGGTAAGTTTCAGCTGGCAGATGCGCAAGTATAGTTTTATTTTAATAAGGAACATAATTGTGCTCAACAGCACATTTAATTAAGATATTTTAACATTAAAACTAACAAATTTTGAGAACATAAATGATTTTCAAATAGAAAACATTCTACAAACATTAGTTAAAAATTAAAGCTAAAAAAAGAAGTAAAATACAAAAATATTTCACTTGTTACAATAGTCTGACTCAGTAATCTCATCTTATTTGGCCACTTTCTTCACACAGCAGTGGTATAAAAACAACTAACATTTGCTCTAATCAGTACTTTGTTTTCCTTCATTGGCGTGTGTATGCAGATCGTTCATATTTGTTTCTAGATATCATATTTATGTTTATATATATATATATATATATATATATATATATATATATATATATATATATATATATATAAAATAGAAATCGAATAACTTACCCAAAGCACAGGCTCATAGATAGTCACAAAATACACACCTACACACCAAGGTAGACATTTCTGTTTTTTTGTGACTATCTACAAGCCTATGCTTTGGGTAAGTTATTCAATCTCTATTTTTTATTCATATTTATCCCACCAGGAAAGTTTACTTCTGTGATATTTGTTTTTTAAATAAGTTACACTTTATATATAAACTTTAATATATCCAGTTACACTGAAGAAGCTTCTATTGCTACCTTTTAGATACCAGTGTGTGTGTTCATCAGAAATCATAGTGACTGCTCGAGTGCCCTTAAAGCACTCTGATATAACCAATTAAACGATCCTTCTCACCTTTATGTAACAGTGGAAAAGATCTACACAACACTTTGGTTGCAGTATTTACTGTATCAACTCTTTATGGTGAACCTATTGAAGACACTGTGATCATTGTAATGTAAGGAATAACTTATATCTATTCACCAAGAACATTATGGGTAGTTTTTTTTTATGTTGCCCCTCTTATGGCAAAACCAAGAATGTGCAAAATTTGATTCTGATATGCATACATTGGTATTTTCAATACTTTTTTGTCTCAAAGAAATAATTGCAGTAGCGTAAGAGATAATGCATATGGCAAAGGAATTCCCTCAGATCATTGCACAGTAAAACTTGCTCAAAAAGAATTGGCTGGAACTAAAGTAATTTTCCAAATTGAACAAGTTTGCAGATTGCATAAAACTCACTGGGCTACATAAAAATTATCAATTATCATGCACAAAAATACAGTATAAATTTAATTGTACACATAAACAAATATAAAAAATAGAAAACGGATGACTTACCCAAGGGACAGGCTCGTCGACGCACACAAATACAATCACTCACAAACACACATACAAGCTTTCGCAACCGTTGGTCACTTCTTCAGGAAAGGAGGAAGAAAGGAGAGGAGAAAGGGAAGGATATGGGTTTTAAGGAAGTGGAAAAGGAGTCATTCCAATCCCAGGAGTGGAAGGACTTACCTTAGGGGAAAAAAGGAAGGTAAACAAATACACACACACACTCTCACATATCCAAACACAAACACACCTAGACAGACATTTGTAAAAAGCAAAGAAGTTGGACAGAGATACCACTTGAGGCAGAGGCTCTGTCCACAGAACTGTGGCAAAGATGCTAAAGATGGTGCGCGGGAATTGGAATGGGATTGGAATGACTCCTTTTCCACTTCCTTAAAACCCATATCAATCCCTTTCTCCTCTCCTTTCTTCCTCTTTTCCTGAAGAAGCGACCAATGCTTGCGAAAGCTTGTATGTGTGTTTGTGAGTGATTTTATTTGTGTCTGTCGACGAGCCTGTCCTTTGGGTAAGTCATCCGTTTTCTATTTTTCATATTTGTTTATCCCACCAGGAAAGTTTCCTTCTATAATAATTGTACACATATTTACACACCTTCACTGCAGCACAACAGGTCTTAATTCTGTCTATTGTATTGGACTATTATACTGATGGCTAAATAACAGCATTTCTAAAGGTTTACGCCCACTTTAAATTCCCATGTTTATTTGCTTTACATTTCACTTTTTTCACCACATATCAAAGAGGGAAATTTCTTTTCATTTCCTGTCCACAACTGTTTTTCCTTTTTTCTTTCTTTTTTTCCACGCAGTATTTTGCACTATACAATATTTCCTACAACTTGGGAGAACTTATGCCTGATGCAAATTGCATAACATTGTTCATCCATGCAATGGCTTCTTCAGATGTATTAATTTTTCTAGAGACATCATTTTGCTCCTCGTCTTCTTCTTCTTCTTCTTCTTCTCTCTCTCTCTCTCTCTCTCTCTCTCTCTCTCTCTCTCTCTCTCTCTCTCTCTCTCTCTCTCTCTTCTCTGATAATCCTGTGTTGCTGATTTCTATTAAATCCGTTGCTGAAATGAAAGTGGAGTGAGTTGACAATAAGTCACCACTTCAAATATAGTCATATATGCTACATGAAATATTTTGCATTTTAATTACGTCAGAAATTGCTGCTGCATTTTCTTGGGCTTTGATGGTTACAGTAGCGTCTTATTCTTGACTACCAAACCACGCTTTATTGAAGCATGTGGTGACAGTTTCAGGATTTATTTCCTTCACAGCATACAGGACATAAACTGACTGTACAAGAGCAAATGCACTTTCAGCTTCTTCAACACTAAGTTATTGTATGAGTAATTGTCTATAATGAGTTACAAAATTTAAAAAGGAAATGGATAGGTTGACATTAGATATAGTGGGGATTAGTGAAGTTTGGCGGCTGGATGAATAGGATTTCTGGTCAGGTGAGTACAGGATTATAAATACAAAGTCAGTTGGGGGTATCACAGGAGTAGAACTGATAATGAGTAAGAAAACAGGAATACGGGTAAACTACTATCAACAGCAGAGTGATGGCATTGTCAATATAGTTATGAAGCCAACACCAACAACAGTAGTACTGGTTTATATGCCAACTAGCTTTGCAGATGAGGAGATTGAAGAAATGTATGAGTTGTTAAAGGAAATTATTTAGACAATTAAGAGAAAGGAAAACTTAATTGTGATAAGAAACTTGAATTTGGTAGTAGGAAAAGGAAGAGAAGGAAAAATAGTTGGTGAATATGGACTGGTCAGAAGTAATGCAAGAGGATGTCGCCTGGTAGAATTTTGCATGGAACATAATTTAGTTATAACAAACACCTGGTTTAAGAATCAAGAAAGAAGGTTGTATACATGGAAGAGACCGGGAGATACCAGATAGATTTTATAATGGTAAGACATAGATTTTGGAACCAGGTTTTAAACTGTAAGACATACCCAGGAGAAGATACAGACTCTGACCATAACTTATTGGTCATGAACTGTAGGCTGAAACTAAAAAAAGCTGCAAAAAGGTAGGAAAATAAGGAGATTGGACCTGGATAAAGTGAGGGAACCTGAATTTCATAAGACTTTCAGAGGGAGCTTTAGGCAATAATTGACAGAAATGGGGGGAAATAAAACAGTAGAAGAGGAATGGGTAGCATTGAGAGATGTAATAGTGAAGGCAACAGAGGACAAAATAGGTAGAAAGGCAAGACCTACAAAAAATCCTTGTATATCACAGGAAATACTAAATTTAATTGATGAAAGGAGAAAATATAAAAATGCAGTAAATGAAACAGGCAAAATGGAGTACAGACGTCCAAGAAATGAGATTAACAGGAAGTGTAAAATGGCTAAGCAGGAGTGGCTAGAAGGTAAATGCAAATCTGTAGAAGAATGTATAAGAAGGAGAAAATAAGACATTTGGGGAAAAGAAAAACTGCTCTATGAATATCAAGAATTGATGGAAAACCAGTTCTAAGCAAAGAAGAGAAAGCTGAAAGGTGGAAAGAGTACATAGAAGAGCTCTACAATGGAAATGAACTTAGAGATAATGTTGTAGGAAGGGAAGAGAAAGTAGCTGATGAAATAGGAGATACTATACTGAGAAATGAATTTGACAGAGCCCTGAAATACCTAGGTCGGAACAAGGCCACGGAAGTAGATGACATTCCCTCAGAGCTACTGAAGTCTCTGGGAGAGTCAGCCATGACAACACTGTTTCACCTGGTGTGTAAGATGTATGAGACAGGGGAATTAAGAAAAATTTAATAACCCCCATTCTAAAGAAACCAGGTGCAGACAGATGTGAAAATTACAGAACCATCAGTTTGATAAGTCATTGTTGCAAAATTTTAACACGAATTATCTACAGGAGAATGGAAATGCTGATAGAAGCTGACCTTGGGGAAGATCTGTTTGGTTCAGGAGGAATGTAGGAACACGGGAGGCAATACTCATTTTACGACTTATCTTAGAAGATAGATTAAGGAAAGGCAAACCTACATTTTTAGTTTTTGTAGATTTGGAGAAAGCTTTTGACAGTGTTGCTTGGAATACACTATTTCAAATTCTGAAGTGAGCAGGGGTAAAATACAGGGAAAGGAGAGTTATTTACAACTTGTACAAAAGCCAGATTGCAGTTATTAGACTCAAAGGGCATGAAAGGGAAGCATTAGTTGGGAAGGGAGTAAGACAGGGTTGTAGCCTTTCTCCGATGTTATTCAATTTGTACATTGAGCAGGCAGTGAAGGAAAGAATGGAAAAATTTGGAATAGGGATTAAAGTTCAGGGTGAAAAAATAAAAACATTGTGTTTTGCTGATAACGTGTAATTCTGTCAGAGACATCAAAGGACTTGGAAGAGCAGTTGAATGGAATGGACAGTGTGTTGAAGAGAACATATAAAATGAACATTAACAAGAGCAAAACAAAGATAATGGAATGCAGCCTTAGAAAATCAGGTGATGCTGAAGGAATTAGATTATGTAACAAAACAGTGGTGGTGGTGGTAGATGAGTTTTGTTACTTGGGTAGTAAAATAACATATGACAGTCACAGTACAGAGGATATAAAATGCGGAATGGCAATGGGAAGCAAAGTATTTTTGAAAAAGACACATTTGCTAACATCGAATATTAATTTGTTTCAGGAAGTCTTTTCTGAAGGCATTTGTGTGGAGTGTTGCCTTGTACGTGAGTGAAACATGGACGATAAACAGTGCGGACAGGAAGAGATTAGACGCTTTTGAAATGTGGTGCTACCGAAGAATGCTGAAGATTAGGTGGGTGGATCGCGTAACTAATGAGGAGGTACTGAACAGACTTAGGGAGAAAAGGAATTTCTGGCATACCTTGACTAAAAGAAGGGGTTGGTTGGTAGGACATATTCTTAGACATCAAGGAATTGTAAATTTAGCATTGCAGGGAAGTGTGTGGGGTAAAAATTGCTGAAGGAGACCAAGAGACACATATAGTATGCAGATTCAAATGGATGTGGGTTGCCATTCTTATGAGGAGATGAAAAGGCTTGCTCAGTATAAAGGGGTGGAAAGCTGCATCAAATCAGTCTCCGGACTGAAGACCATAACAACTCGAGACTTAAATGTGTTACCTCACCCCTTGATCCACCGGTTGTGTGAGGCTGGTTGAACCTGGTGGGAACAAAGCCAATTTAACATTTGACAACTTCACATTTGGGTGACACATTGCATTGTCCAGAATTACGATAACTCATCAGATTTCCTTTTTTCATATCTGCACTGAAAGAGCCTAGCCATTCTTCCATAAGACCACTCACCCTCCATGCCTTCGCCATGGGACTGGAAGCTTACTTACACCTTGCATGGTATTTTATATTGGTACAACGATGAACGAGATAGCCATCAGGATGAATGACCACCACCAAACTGTGGCAGATAGCGAGATGGACCACCTTGTGGCGCAGCATGCTGCTGTACACAGCACTCGGGATATCAATGGCTGCTTCACTACCCGAGCCATCTGGATCCTCCCTTCCACCACCAGCTCTTCTCCCCTCCACAACTGCACAGATGGAAGTTGTCCCTTCAACACATACGACGGTCCTGCAACCATCCTGGCTTCAACCTAAGATAACTTGCCATCCTTACACCCTATGCCTAAGCCAAACATTCCCCCCCCCCCCTCCCACACCACCACTCCTACTTCCCCACTCGTTATCCTGTATCTCATGTCTTCCTTGCTACTGTGTGTTACAATATTTCCTTAATTAATTAATTTTTATTTCTATATTTTGCCATCTTTATCCACTTTTTTCCTTATTATTTTTATCATTTCAAATCCCCACACTTCTCTACACCTTCCTTTTATCCTTTCCCACCCCTTCCCTTCATTGTATTCAATGCCACAATTCATATTCCAGCCTACCAGAGCTTTTAAAATTCGTCATGCAATGTGGAACTTTCAATCCCCGCCTTTATCTCAGCATCCTTTTCCCTTCACCCCCCCCCCCCCCCACCTCACTCACAGTCTAGATGCTTGTGGCAATGGAGTGGCTTGACATGGTGGTTGTGTGTGTATAGTTGTCTGAGTGATTATGTGAATGTATGTGTATCTTTTTCTGATGAAGGCCATGGCCGAAAATTTAAGTTGTGTGAATGTGATTATCTATTATCTTGCCTGTCAGCAGCTCAGTGAGCCTCTTTATAGTGAGTTGTTATCTATCCTCCATTACTGACGTCTATGATTTCGAAACAACACGGTTCTGCTGCCTTTCTAATCAACAGTGGCTTCTCCGTTTCACCTAACACTGCAGCACAGTGAGTCTTTCCTTAGTCATTTTCCCACCCGTGCACATTGCACCTCAAATTGCTAGCAATTTTTGAAGGCAATTTGTGATAGAAGAGTCATGTTTCATCGGCGTTGATCAATTCTTTTGGGTCATAATTACAGTAGCAATTAAGTTTGACAATTTTGTCTTCCATTCCATTACTACACTTTCCTCCACATCTTTAGCCCCCCCCCCCTTCCCCCACTTGGTTCATTTCACATGATGTTGTGTCTAGTTTTGAAATTGACCAGCTACCCTGTGGATGCCTTGAATTACATATTTACAAGCTCTTTAACAACTTTGAGTCTCACTCTGCAACATAGGTCCAGATAAAGGTAAGTGTGCACTTTGTTCATTTGACTCCATAGCCCAATGTAATAAGGAATGGGCATTGGAAAATGGTGTAAATGCCACTGTGTGTGCTGCTTCAAATTAAGCATGCACACTGTGTGTAATAATGCAACAAATATGTAACATAAGGTATAAGTAAAATAAAAACATTTCCCACTTCTTATACTGATATTGAAGTCTTAAATTGTGCTACCTCAGTATCAAATGTAGGATCTTGACTTGGCCTTGTGCTGTGATATTCAGGCCAGTTTCCTGACTCATGTTGGAAGGCCATTTTAATTCCTTGTTCAAAACCTAGGAAAGACTGCATGTGCCCAAGTAGTTATTGCAGTGTTGTCCTCAGTAGCTGTGTGATAAAGACTCTTGAACAGATAGTAAACTGCTGCTTTGTCTGGATCTTCAAATCCGGGCATCTCCTTCGTCGCATCAGTGCGAGTTGAGGAGGAAATGTTCCACCTTTAAAATTTTGGCCTTCTGGATGTGGCTTTACAACAGGTTTCGTTCACCATTGTCACCATCTGGTTATTTTTTTCTTTCATTATATTGAGAAACCTATGATATGACTTGGAGGCATCTTATTCTCAGGAAACTCCATGAATGGGGGTTTCATGGTTGTCTTCCCATTTTTATTTGGTCATTCCTTTCTCCATCTTATTTTAGATATATGGTCAGTGACACCCACTTTGATCACTTTTTGCAACAAAATTGTGTCCCTCAGATTAGTATTTTAAATGTGACTTTTTTGCCATAACTATCAATAGCATATCAGTTGTTAAATGGCCTGTACAGTGTTGATCACTTTTCCATGCTGTGCTCTTCTTTCAGGCTTGCAACAACATGCCACTTGCAATTAACACTTTGAAAGTTGGAGGAATGGGCTGAGAAGACTGCTTTTAATTTTTCAACCGAGAAGTCTGTGTGTGTTCTTTTTCACCATTCTCATTGCATTTTAAATTTTCCTAAACTATGAATGGGGGACATTGTTCTGCATTTTAAATACATGGTGAGGTTTTTGGGTCTCATATTTGACACGAAACTTTCATAGTTGCCACACCTGAAAGATTTGAAATGACGGTGCATCAAAGCACTGAGTATTTAAAAATGTCTTAGCCACACTCCACTTGGAACAGACAGGACTTATCAGCTCTGGTTTTATAGTCTTCGTGTGATCTTATCTTGACTATGGTTGCACAGTGCATGGGTCTGAGAGACCTTCATATTTAAAGATGTTGGACATGGTTTATCTTGAAGGGATTAGGCTCACCTCTGTAGCATTCCGAACCAGCCCCAAACCAAGTCATTACGCTGCTGCTTCACTTATGGTGAAAGCTCCTCTTGCTACGCTGTGCATACCATATTCACTAGCATACCATACTGTTTCTCAGCCTCTAATGGAAAGGCTTCTTCGTAATCAGCTATGAGCAACGAGGCCTTTTGGGATTCACACTCCGGATTATGTTTTAGATATGTACCTGATTTAACATTTTACATTGAGGTAGGAGTAAAGTCCACCATGCCGCCTCTACACGTCCAGACTAATTTTAGACTTGACACATTTTGAGAAAGATTGTAGCTCCGATTTTACATTCTATGTTTCTTTACATTTTTGATAAGCACTGCAATTTTGTTGTGGTTTACGCGAAAGATTCAAAACAGGGAAATTCTCTGGGCTATTCCTTAGTGTTACCCAACCATATCGTCAACGCATCCCCAGCACCTACTCTGTTTTCTCATCTTCAAGCAATCCTAAAGGCATCTGAGCAAATGTGATGTGACCAGGGCACATGGTTTTTTCGCTGCTCTCATTCCATTAGTGCCCTGCAGTCCATACAAAAATTTTATTCACCTATGGTGCAGCTCATACATGACCAATTGCACTCCCTACAGCAGCAGGGGAAGTAAAGAGTTGTTCTGCGGGGTACCAGGACATGTGGGAATTCGGGGCAATGAAACAGCTGATCAGGCTGGGAAGGAGGTCTGCAGAGACTGGAATATAATACAGTATGCTAATCACCTGCAGGATGTCTTCTCTGTGTTGTGGCAGAGGTTCCTTCGATTGTGGGAGGAGAAATGGTTGTCAATGATGCATAATAAGCTACAGTTGGTTAAAACAAGTGTCCTACTGTGGTAACTTCCCACCAATTATGAAGTGACCCTGTCACACTCTGCATTGGGCACTGCTCTTTGACACACAGCTTTTTACTCCTTCAAGAGATTCCCCAATTTTGTGATGCCACATTGTAAACGAGTTTATTTTATATCATGCTTAGAGAGACCAGTGGTGAAACTTGATGGTGCTCTGCCCTAGCTGATAAGGCAAATGTGACTATAGTTTTAAAATTTTGTGAATTTTCTGGACTCTGGCGTAAACTTTAAGGCTGGAGAAGAGTGGGTGGCAGTAAAGACATAGTTGTCATGTACCCACAACATCCTATCCATCAATCCGTTCACTAATATTAATAAAAGACTCTATTATAGAAAATAATATTTTAACACAAGTGTGGGAAATTGCAGGTAGTTTTCTTATCCATTCATAATTGTTTATACCCAGTGTTAGGAAATACCAATTGAACCTTTCAGTTGTTCTAGTCATGAATCATTGGTTGTAGTTTGTCCCAATAAATATCACATATCATGAGCGAAACACAGACTAAAGGAAAAGTATCAGTGCTCAAGGGACTTTTGAAGACATGGACTGATAGAAAGTGGCAATGGACAGCAGCAGAAGATGCAGTACAGTGCAATTTATTATGCTAATCACTTGTTTAGTGTGTGATCTATGGTTACACTGCAGGGACATAAAGTTACGCCCAAATTTTCTGTTTCTTTTATTCTGAAGAAAGAGGAGGGGTGTTTTATATTGTTCGATCACAAATTGCTGATTTGTTCTTAATTCTGAATTTAGTAGACTTGAGTCAGTGTTGATGCTACTATTCCATACCCTTGGGTGTGTGTGGACTTCTAGTTTGAAGAACTCTGTGTCAGGTGATAGTGACACTGAATCAGGGCATACAATCCTGTCCAGAATTTCTAAAGTTCAAACATATTTATTGCAAGAACAAATCGAAAGGATGACAAAAAGTTGACTAAAAAGGATTAAAGAAAGTAGCAAAGCACATTCTTCTTCTATTTCCTCACAGAAGAGGAGGAAAATCCATTATTTTTCTGGTCTGTCTTAAATGTAAAGGAACACTAATGAAAAGTACTTTTCCACAAGACAAATTCCCCATAAAAAACAACATAAAATACTTAGCAGGTGTTTGTGTTATGAGGCAGCATGCATCAAGTTATCTGTATATTAAATCACATTGTTGGAGACAGAAATCTTCAGAAAAATATCATGATTCACATTGTTATGATTCAGAACTATTTAAAGAAGAGAACAATTAAAGCAGCATCTCTACTAAACTGTTGTGTTGTTGCGGTCTTCAATCCAGAGACTGCTTTGATGCAGCTCTACACCCTAATCTATCCTATGCAAGCTTCTTCATGTCCTTGTATGAACAGCAATCCAAATCTATTTGAACCTGCTCATTGTGTTCTTCTCTTACTGTTCCTCTGCGATTCCCCCCCCCCCCCCCCCCACTTCCCTCCAATACTAAATTGATGGTTCCTTGATGTCTCAGAATGTGCCATACCAATTGATCCCTTCCTTTAGTCAAGGCATCACAGAAATATTTCTCCCCAATTTTGCCTAATACCTTTTCTTAGTTATCAATCTATCCAAGTAATATTCAGCATTTGTCTGTAGCAACACATGTCAAGGGGTTTGGTCCTCTTCTTGTCTGTACTATTTATCGTCCATGTTTCCCTTCCATACAAGACTACATTCCACACAAACGCCTTCAATCCTTTCCTTTAAAGCAGATACATTACTTCAAACAAAGAAAATATTACTTCCCAAACTTTATTTGTTTGAGGTGATTACTAAAACTTCAATCACTTCCTCATTTCACTGTCTTTTGTATGTTAGCCTGTTCAACAGCATTTGTATCTAGATGTATATTGAGCATATGTTTCTGAATCAATGTAGAATGGAGGTGTGACTCTGCATGAAGTGCTAGAGTGGAAACATAAGTACACATTGGGGCGTTACTCTTACTTTCTGAAATTTTTAAGGATTTCCTTTTTGTAAAAACTAACAAAATTCTCATTAATTGTTTGTATAGATGGAATACTAAAAGTTTCTCTGTTTTTTTCTTGTTGCCATACATTTGCATGTAAATAAGATGAAAAAATGTTGCCAAGCTGTCAGATTAGAAAGGAACAATGTAAAAGATGAACCTTAACTAGTCACTCTATGGGTTACTATTACATACTTGTTAAAACTGATCTGAATGTTTGATATTGAGAGTTATGAATCCATTGTGCCATAGTCAATCTAATTACATCACTTCTTACAGAACTGTCACATCTTATAAAACACCTCAAATTCATTCTAAGTATTTTATGGGGTGACTTAATAGTGCACTCAGATTTTAATGAGGTTCCTTGTTTGCAATTAAAATCTTGGAACACAGTACTCAGTATGCTGTATGGACTAAAACTGAATTGGAAAGATGATTACATGATGAAGAGGCAGCCACAGAAAGAAAATCCATTTGGACACTCATGTGTCTGGGACTTCACATGAGCCATGACTGCAAGTAGACCATTAAGTTTAGTTCTGATGAAAATATTGTTCTTACTGTTACAGGTGCTGAACATCCTGTGCCACTTGAACTGCCTGATCAATGGCTTTGGGAGATAATTGACGAGTTTGTTTATCAGTTTCAATCATTTGCTAGATATCAAGCATCTAAAGCAATTGGTCCAGAAGAAATTGCTTTCCTACAGTCTGATAAAAGTGTGTGGAATGTTATAAATGTACTGAATGTTCTCCATTCTATGATTGAGAAGTCAAACATAAAACGACAGCTTGAGGTAATTTCACTGTTAGAATGTATGATAAAGTTCTCTCCTTCTAAGGTAGTAATGAGAGAGAGAGAGAGAGAGAGAGAGAGAGAGAGAACAGTATGTTTGTGTGTACATTTTAGTGCTGCAAAATTTTAATTGTATGTATGGTAATCCTCAGGTTTATGCTAGTGGTGGTGATCCAAATTCAGTAGCTGGAGAATTTGGTCGTCACTCTCTCTACAAAATGCTGGGTTATTTCAGTCTAGTTGGGTTATTGAGGCTTCACTCATTGCTTGGTGACTACTACCAAGCCATCAAAGTGCTCAAGAACATTGAGCTCCACAAAAAGGTATTGTTCAGTAACTACTAAGACACATTTTACTCATCTGTTGCAATGACGTCATAACTCGACAACCATGAGTCTTCAAGAGATAGGTGTCAAGTTGCAAAATGGTTTAATTTTTGGACAGTTTGCAAAATGGTTTAATTTTTGGACAGTTGAAACAAGTAACATCTGATTGCAATGTAGCCAAAATTTAAGCATGTAATTTTCCATCATCACAACAACAACAACAGCAACAATTCGTGGTTTTTTTTTTAGTTATGACATTGTTGCAGCAAATGAGCGATTTATACATTATATAATAAATGTTCGTTTCAAATTATGAATTAGCATGTAAATAGAATAATAAATATTTTACTTAAAGAAAATTGACAGGGGACTACTAAAGTAAATATGTTCCACTTTTAGTCCAATTCATTGAGTTTGCGAAAGTGTGCTCAAAGAATTAAATTTTAAAATAGAAGTACAGAAATCTTACTGCATCTCAAACTATTGATTGTTGTCCACAATTCGCATCTATATAAAGTATGGTATTTTGATACCTAAGTAGTGAGTATTTTTCATTGGTGAATGGAAAATTTGTGTGCATCAATCTGAAATTGTTTCAAGTGAAATATGTAACATATTTGAGTTGGATAATAGAGATATAAAATATTTTCTAAAGATAGTTTACATTTGTATTGACAAGAATGAGAACAGTCACTGTGGTAATGGAGAGAAGTGGGATGGAATCATTGAGGTGGGAGAACGAGACTGTACGACAATCAGAAGGTTGAAGTGTATGATTTGAAGAATATCATCATGCAAAAATAATGCATCCATTTTTGTGTTCCACTGTGAGTTTGAGAGGTTATAGTCTGCAATTTAAAAATAGCTTTAATGCATCAGAGGAAAAGTTTGACACTCTGTATTCAGATAATTTTCAGTAACACTATTAAATGTGAGGGTTAATAAAATGACCATTTTTAGAAATGTGAGTGTATTCTATAGTGATAAAAATCTGTACCTTTTATTCTGGAAGGGGTTACTTTCTACACTCCTCCATCTAAATCTACTCTCTGCAATCCACCCAAAGGTGCTTGGCAGAGAGTACACAGAACCACTTCTAGTTACTTGCTTTCCTATTCCACTCCCATATAGATCGAGGGGAAAACAAATTTTTGTATAAATCCATATGAGCCCTAATGTCTCTGATCTTATCTTCGTGGTCTTTATGTGAAATTAGTGGAAGTAGAATTGGTCTGCACTCTGCCTCAAATTACAGTTTTTTAAATTTCTTCAACAGTGTTTCTTGGAAAGAACATCACCTACCTCCAATGACTTCCAATTGAGTTTCCAAACCATTACATTAACACTCACTCATTGATTGAATCTACCAGTTACAAACCTAACCGCCCACCTCTACACCAATCTGGTGGGGACCCCAAACACTTGAGCAATACTCAAGATGGTGTCATACAAGCATTTTATGTGGTCTCCTTTACAGACAAATCACACCTTCCCAAAATTCTCCAAATAAACTGAAGTCAACCACTTCCCTTGCCCACGACTGTTCTTGTATGCTTGTTCCATTTCATTAACACTTAGATGTTTGACAAGACTCTGCTAAGCAGCACACTACTAATGTTGTTTCTCCTACTCATTTGCACCTCCTTAAAATTTTCTACATTTAACAGTACTTGCCATTCCTCACAGCACATAGAAATTTGGTCCAAGTCATCCTGCATCCTACTGTAGTCATTCCACGATGACACCTCCTGTATAGCACATAAACAGCTGCAGGTCGCAACTCACTTTGTCTGTCAGATCATTTAGATTGATAGAAAATAATAGTGGTCCTATCACACTTCCCTGGGGGCACCACTGATGATACCCTAGTCTCTGAACACTTGTCATCAAGGACATACTGGGTTCTATTACTTAAGTAGTCTTCACGCCACTCAAATATTTGAGTATATATTCCATAAGCTCATACTTTCATTAGTAGTATGTAATGCGGTACCGTGTCGAAACACCTTTGGAAAATCAAGAAATATGTAGTCTGCTTGTTGCCCGTTATCCGTAGCTTGCAAGGTGTCATGTGAGAAAAGAGCAAGCTGAGTTTCACACAATTGTTGCTTCCTAAAGCCATGCTGATGCATGGACAGAAGCTTTTCCATTTCAAGAAAATTTACTGTATTAGAGCTGAGATTATGTTGAAGAATTCTACAGCAAACTGATGTTGATGATTAGGTCTCTAATTTTGTGGGTGCATTTTTTCCCTTTCTTGTACACGGGAGTTACCTGTGTCTTTTTCCAGTCACTTGCAACTTTGCACTGGATCAAATCTGCACAATAAATGCTAGATAAGCAAGGGGCCAATGGCGCTGAGTACTCTTTGTAAAACTGGATTGGTTCTCCATTTGGACCTGGTGATTTGTTTGTTTTCAACTCTCAGCTGCTTATCTACATCAGCTACGTCCTCCACTTTGCAATTAGTGCACCCATCAGATGAAGGTATATTTGTATGGTCCTTCTGAATGAATAATTTCTAAAATGTTAAATTTAAAACTTCAGCCTTCATTTTGCTGTCGTCTTTCACCAACTCAGAATGATTAACTGGATAGAGACCTTTGATCCACTTACCGATATTACAGATCTCTTTTCAAGGTATGACGGTGGTAGTTATTGTATGCTTCGCACATTGCTCCTTTTATAGACATGCAAATCTTTACTATCTTTTGTGATTTGCTTAAACTTTTTTAAACTGAGAGTGCAACTGCCTTTGCTTCCTCGGCATTTTTTAAATACCATTATTAAACCACAGCAGGCATTTCCTATCCTTAATCCCGGCACATATTTCTCCTGTGCTTTATGTACAGTGCATTTAAATTTTGCCCATAATTCTTCTACGTCCACCATACCAGAACTAAACGATGCCAATTTATTCCTTAAGTGGGGCACTTACAGTGACATCATGATCACTAACACCTATCTCTACATTGACAAGGTCTGTCTTGTTTGTAGCTATAATGTACAAAATATTTCCATTTCATGTGGGCTGACAATTTAGCTGCTCAAAGCAATATTTGGAAATCATGCTCAACAATAGTTCACAATACTGCTTGTCTGTGGCCCCTGTAGTGAAAGCATAGACATCCCATAACCTCCCTGCTAATAATGCATGGTCTGGCCACCTTACTGCTACCAATCGTAAATTTTCTGTGAATGACTGTAGTAGCAATGTGACGATGGAATTGGGTCACCGATAAAAACACCTATCAACTTGATTTTGCTTGTACTTCTTCTCATGTCACTCTTGACTTTGATATTAGTAGAAGGAATATTTTTGGGGACTGCAATGAACATACCCTCTCTGATTGTACCTGATCTATCTTTGCGATATACAAACCATTTTTGCTAAATATTTTGGAGCTTCCAATGTCGAGATTCAATCAACTGTCTCGAGGATTATTTAAGAGTGGCAACTTTTTTGCAATGCAGTTAATTTGGGAACTTTGTGTCTAATGCTTCGAAAATTTACTGCTAATGTTTTGATAGTTGTAGAATCCTTCTGTAGTCTGTTTAATTGTGTTCTGTACACATGAAGGTGCCATGACAATAGAGACTGGGCTACACATACGACATCTGAGGTGCCCCATGCAACACTCCAGACTCCCCTCTGCTGCCACATCCTGAGGCAGCAGCCTGGAGACGTTTGACAGTGGCCAACTCCTGCACCTGCACACAACATGCACACGGCCTATTCATCCTAGCACTGCTACTGAAATTCATAAAGAGTGAAAACAAATAAAGCTGCCGAATACTCCAATTCACTACTACATTAGTGCTTCCCAAATGGCAGCTGGTAGCTGATTCAGGTGTCATAAATGACCTGCTACTGTTAAAAACTCTTAAAACAGGTGCTCTAAGAAAATTTTACAAGTACATGGGAATAAAGCTCTTAAAGACAGAATAATTAATGGAGTTTAAGAAACTGACTAGTAATGAAAATTAGAGCTCTAAACGATGTGACACTGGTGGCAGGTGGAAGTAGACTGACTTCCTCTCCTCATCTTGCAGATGCCTATAGTGCAAGAATCTGATTTGGTGCAGGCGTTCTTAATTGATTAGTTACACAAGTATGTTTATCAGAACTCACTTAAAACTTCATTCTGTTGAGAAAATTGCTGGTGGAAGTGTGTGTTACATTCACCCATTACTAGTGTGCTATTTTTCATAGCTATAGGATAGATGTAATCAAAGTAAATTTATATGAAATATTACTCTATTTCTCAGAGTCAATACGCACATGTCCCAGCATGTCAGATCTCAACATCATATTATGTTGGATTCTCGTACATGATGATGAGACGATATTCAGATGCGATACGCACTTTCAGTTCAAGCTTGTTGTATATTCAAAGGACAAAGCAGATGTATCAATCTACCAGCTACCAACATGACCAGGTAAGCTTTGAGAATGTTTGAAGACTGATTCATACCTATATCATTTTACAACACTTATGTATAAATTACCAGTGGTAAGTTAAATAGTATGTTACTTTATTTTACAGATAAAAAAACAGACAGATCAGATGTATCACTTGTTGGCTATTTGCCTTGTTTTGCACCCACAGTACATCGATGAATCTCTTCAACATGCATTAAGAGATAAAAATTTTCTCGAGACAATGAACAAAATGCAGCGAGGTGAGCTTGAGGTACGTGTGTTTCCTTTCTGTCTTTTCCCCCCATAACATATTCACATTTGTTGTGTCAAGTCGCAGTTGCAGCAGATTGTGTATTCTTGTTGTAAATCTGTGTAACTCCATTACTATGGATGCCCAGCACAATTCCATGTGAACTCAACACAGTCATTTTACCTCACCATCTTTGATTTCAATGAAATTTGGTATACTGGTACCCCCCCCCCCCCCCCCCCCATATAGAGAAATAAGAATATCAAATTTCAACTCAATACCTCAAATGGTTTCAAAATTACGCTTTGTTAAAGTTTCCAAAAAACGCTAAATATCAACCTGTGTCTGAAACTTTAAACTGCTATAGCGACTCTCAGAATCAAGCTAGAAAGATAAGAGATGTGTCATTTGCAGCATTTTTCAAGCCCTTTCCAAAAATATATAACACTACAAGGGGCATAATAGTTTTTTCGAATTTCAAAATAAAAAATGTATTTTTAAATTTCTCAAAATGTGTCACTTTTAAAATTTTGAAAAAATTCTCAAATAGTCCTTGTATAGTGGTTAACTGATGGTAAAAATTTCATAATGGGTTCTTATAGAAAAACGCATTTGAAAATGTGCTTACATTAGCATTTTCACTATAATAATGACTCATTGGTCCCGGAAGGTCTAATAGTCTCTTAGATTTATGAAAATTTATATGAGAGACTTAACAATAGAAATATGTCTATAAATTTGATCAATGATATTTAATTTTTACAACCTCTTTTTAAAAGATAAATGTAATCATTAGAATGCTTTAGACAGTTCACTAATAGAAAAAGAAACCTGTGCACTAAAACTAGGTAGTTTTAAAACTGAAAATTTTAGTTGGATGAAATTCAAGATTTATATACACATGAAGTTTGGTAAAAACATTTAATATTGTAACTGGGTTAATATTTTAATAAAGTCTATGTACATACCAGAAAAAAACTTACATAATTAACTTGCAGCCTTTTAAAAAAATATTTTCAGAAGATTAAATTACTAAAGTCTGTGAAGGCTTCAGTGGTTTTCTGCAGTTCTTCATTTGACAAATTATAAGTTCGGCCGGTTGGAGTTATTGCGTTAACTTTACTTAGCCCAAGTGTCACAGGAAGCTGAAGGATATCTTGCTTTGTAGGGAAAGAAAAGCTAGATGATGGACCGTCTGGATGTAAAAAAGAATCCTTCACTTCATCATTGATTTCATCTTTTTCAAGTACATAGGCCAACCACCAGTTATTGTCATAGATGACAGTCACATACACACTGACTTCTGCTAAACTTAAATGATCCTGATTCATTGTAACAACTTCAATTTTGAACTCAGTGGATTCTGAGAAAATTTTACTTTCATTTTGCTGTTACTAGAAGGGATAGGAATGAATGCATGAAGTTTATGAGTGCCTTGTATGCTCACAGATTTTTTCAGCCGATTTTCCAAGCACTTCTCAGTTTCAGTGTACTCCTGTTGTGTAACGTAAACAAAATTTGCCGCAAAAATATTTAGCATCGTCCACTCATACAGGTGGAACGGTCTTTGAATCTGGTCTTCATAGGGCCTTTGCAAGCTGGCTCTGGCGGCTAATCTCTTCACAGTTCCTGCAACAGCATCACAGGCACTTTTCCCATGGGTGGTGGCTGAAAAATGCCACTCAGCATTAATTTTAAAGTCTTCTGAATGAAAGCTTAGATTGGTGAAGTTTTTCCGGTTTTTGTACTGTGCGGTGCACCCATTAGAAAAGTAATATATTTTTGATATACTCTCTCCAAATTTCTGTTTCATGAATTCAATCAGTTTCCTTTGAAAACAATACACTGCTATAGTATTGTGCTCTAGAATCTCAGAAATGATAACAAAGCTTACACGTTTGGTTTCTTCCTCTCATTTTTGGTAGATCACAAATGGATATAATGTTGCTTGTCCACTGTGCCAGTGGCAGCTTTGTGCTTCATCTTGAATCACAAAAGTGTAGTTCTCAGAGAAGTCACACATGACAGGATACTCTGAGATTTCAAGATTTTATTTTATGTAGTTCAAAAAGGAGCTCTGCTGTCTGGCAATAAAGTCATGTCTGATTAATACAGACAAAAGTTGGATGAACAATTCAATAAAATCTGAAGTTGATTTTTCTATTGTCTCCAGGTTGCATCTATAGACCGACATCCATTGCTGAAAAGTTATTTTTTCAATGCCTTTTTCTTCGAATTTTTCTTCCAACAAATTTTTGATGTAATCTGTACCTGGACATGTTGAACATTCCCCAAAGTAACACTTAATGGAGGCAGGGTTGCACAGTGCTTTAGCAATACAGTGTTCATACATACCGTATTTGCTCGAATATAGGCCGCACTTTTTTTCCCAAATTTCGGCGTACAAAATCGTGGTGTGTTGAGATTCAGTCTCCCCCCCCCCCCCCCCCCAACCGCTTCTTTTCCCAAAGTCGTAAGTTTCAAAAATTACACGCTCACTTTTGTTTTGGTTTGAGAAACGTAATAAACCAGATAATGTTCAAAAATGCTACAGTAACAGTTTCGCAGAACTACATATACGTTTTTGTACATGTTCACGGTAACGGCGCGGGAATTCCTGGAAGTCTATATTTTGATATAAATCGAATGGTGTCATTCTGTATCGCAGCCAACAAAAGCTGACTTTAACACGTCCGCGCGGCCTTTAAACAAAAATAGTACCTAACACACACTTCCTAAGCACAGCACACAAATGATTTTAATTTGATGTAGTCAATGAAGCTAGTCTTCGCGATAAAAGTTTAGTGTGTGATGTGAGAGATTTTACCATGACTTTTACGTTGGTACGGTAATGCCTACCGTGAACAGTGATGGGAGGTTAAGAGAGCAGAACAACTGATTTGTGTAGCTAATGCTGATGTGAGTTCCAATGCTACGTTTTAAAATAACATCCTTTACTACGACCAGATTCACTGGTTTCACATTCATTGGGGGTTATTTCCATGAAACGATGTACATGGAACTCGGGGCTATTTTGCAGGCTTGCAACTGAATCATTTCTGTTTTAACAGCAAAACCAAAGTTCCTGTTTAGAATTATGAAGTCAAGCAAACATGGGTATATTTACATTTTAGCCCTTGAAATGCACAACGATTCTTCGAACATTTTAATAGTTTATCCTCACTTACATACCAGCGTCTAAAGTTTTTTCGTCAGCGTCAAATTTACGTCGAACTTCCCATTTTCCATGTCCATTATTGTGACTAGGCAACGTGAAGCTTACATTTTTTCGGCATTGTAACCCGTACGTACGTTTCCCGCTACAAACTTGCAAGCCAAAACATTGTCACACACACACACACACACACCGAAAAATACTATATTTTTGCAGCTCACGCCTACGCTTTATACAACACTTGAAATGCCCGGTAACACGTCTTGGTTCAGTGTCCCCTCACTTCGGGCGCCCGGATCGGCCTGTCGTCTCGCTTTCTTATTCGTTGGGTTAAATTGTACGACGCTTCTCACGGAGCTGCAGTGGTTATGTTGGCACCAATGGGGGACAGCAACTCAGATGACCAATAAATGTTTTTTCCTGACGAACTTCAATTAAAACGAAAATTATTTTTTCTGAACGGACAAGCGTACGTACAAGAACCTGTCAACCATAGAGCAGGTACAGTATTTATTTTGCTGTGAGCGAAACGAGCAGCAATAACATTTACGAAAAATATTAGTGCGATTCTACACTTCATTGTTTATCTGTTGCTAACATAAGCACTGGAGCCCGGCGAGAAGCATCGTAAAATTTTACTTATTCGTTGATTTACAGTTTTGCATACACCCTATTTGTTTTGAGTTTATTGAAAAGAAAACATTATTTCATTAACATTGTGTTTCTGATTACAAAAAAGTTTGATTATGCGAAGAATAAAAATTAAAAAACCTGCGGCCTATACTCGAATTTTTTTTTTTTTTTTCTCATCTCGTGTCAAAAATTTTGGTGCGGCCTATATTTGCACGCGGCCTATATTCGCGCAAATACGGTATGCAGTTCACCATTTGTCATTGAGTTAATTTTTGCATTTTCTAACATAAGTTTTACATTTTGATGGCTTGTGCAGACACATACTGAGTGCGTACCACTAGAACCTGACAGGACACAGTTTTTTGGTCTTAGTTCTGTGAACTTAGAAAACCCAATTTTTAACATAGGATTTTTGTCTTTAAAATATAAGAATGCCTCCATTAAATTGCATAAAACTAGTCTCTTTGGCAGTGTGACTTTTTCTCCAGTCCCAGACTTAACAGAAACAGTCTGTTTTACCAGGTAAAAACATGCTGATTTCATCACTCTCATAGAAATCACGCACTGCTCTTACTACTTCTATTGGCAGGCTCTTGCCAGGATTTTGGTGAGGGCCCTCTAATATACCTTTATCTTTAAGTATTTTCTTAGACTGCCTGACCATGTAATTTGGAGCATTAAATTCTCGCATTATTTTTCTTACACTCCATGGATCAGGCAAACAAGTTAATATGATAATCTTTTTGTCCCTTGAAGTGCAGTATGAGAAGTGGTATTTTAGATTTTTCAAAATTGAATCATCAAGGGTTTCATGAGCTTCATCAGAGTAGTAATCTTGAATAGAAGTAAAAAGTTTACGCTTCATGGCAGAATTAATTTTGTAAATTTTTTGTGAAGCATATCTCTTTGATTTTATTTTTCTTGAATCAAGGGGTGATTTGCCCAGTTCATGAAGAGAAGCAGTAAATGTCTCAACGACATCAGACTTAGAGTTGAAATCAGGGTCACTTTCAGAATCAGAAGTATTTAAAATTTCAAGCTCTAGGTTTCGTGTAACACTGGCTTGATTTGTTTCTTTGTTGTTCTTTAGAGTTGATAACTCTTTTCTGCAAGAGTCACATACTTTAGCATCATTAGGTGCTAGAAAATGTTCTCATGGTCCAGCACTTGCAGTATTGTAGTAGCACATTGTAATACATTGTTTACAGCACATTGTTAACTATGCATATGTCATAAAGTATAATGTGACATTAGCTCAATTAGTCGTTATTATAGTGAAAATTCTAATGTAAGCTTGTTTTTCTCGATTTGTAATCAGAAACACAATGTTAACGAAATAATGTTCTCGTTTTCTGTAAGAACCCATTATGATCCCATTATGAAACTTATACTATCAATTAACCACTCTACAAGGACTATTTGAGATTTTTTCAAAATTTTAAAAGTGGCGCATTTTTTAAAATTTTAAATTAAAATTTTAATTTTGAAATTGGTAAAAAAATATATTATGACCCTTGTAGGGTTACATATTTTTGGAAAGGGCTTGAAAAATACTGCAAAATGACACCTCTCTCATCTTTCTAGCTTGATTCTGAGAGCTGCTATAGCATTTTAAAGTTTCAGAAAAAGACCGATTATGACTTTTTTCTTTTTTTTTTCCTTTTAACTTTCAAGGTGTAATTTTGAAACCATTTGAGATATCAAGTTGAAATTTGGTACCGGTATTTTTCTTTCTCTATAAGGGGGGTACCAGTATACCAAATTTCATTGAAATCTGAGATGGTGAAGTAAAATTTTAATGTAAACTGTGTTGAGTTGACATGGAATGACTCTGAAGTCTCTTGAAAAGTGTAGAAACAAGGTTCTACTGTAATGAATTTTATCTGTACTTGAGAGGGAAATGCCATTATGAATTAGCTAGTCGTTGAAGCTTCATATAATTCTGTCAGTATTCTTAGTTCACATTGAACTATGTTATACTGCAGTGCTGCTTCCACCATCTTCAGTAGTTCCATTAGTGCAAAATGTTTCAATGCATATGTGAAAAATAAGTATGTTGTTGCAGTTCTTTGCCTGTTGTGTATACAGTGGCAAATCAATTTATAATTGCCATTTTTATCTGGTTTCAATAAATGTGAAGAAGTGGTTGTAAGTAATAAGTACATTATTCATCTTCTTTTACAGGAATTCCAGCAGTGTTTCCTGTATGCTTGTCCCAAATTTGTACCTGCAACTCCTCCTTTGTCAGACAGTGACACTGATCTAGTGGAGGAAACTATCAAACACCAGAAAGATGTATTCATGGATGAAGTGCGACAACAGAAGAATCTCCCCACCATACGAAGGTTTGTGAACATAACCAATAATGTGATGATAATTATGAATGCATATTTTGCTGTGATGTTGAAACAAAAAGTATTAAAATTTGCAGTGTTACAGTATTTTTATAAATCATTTTAAGGTTGAAGCAGTATGAAGTGGCTGGTATTGACTCAAGATTTTTATTGCTTCAGTAATTTTCTGCTAATCAACTTATTAGCTACATGCCTGTAATTAAAATTGTATGTGTGTGTGTGTGTGTGTGTGTGTGTGTGTGTGTATGTATTACTAAATCTGATGGATGACTTCACCCACAAGCTTCCTCCGCTCTTAAATGTACCTTTAAGTGTGACTGTCTGTCACTCACCATCTCATGGTGGGTGAGTAGCAGTAATTACTAATTCCTATTTTTATTTTGTCCTGATTTTCCAGAGTTTGATTTTGCTAAGTACTTGTTTTATCATTTAACTGGAAAAAAGTCTTCCAAAGTTTTAAATTTTTGTGTATCTAGTTTTCTGTTGGTTGCTAGGTTTTTGTGTGGTCTCAAAGCATTGACGGACACAATTTCATATAATTGTCTAAGTTCTAAGTTCATTCGATTTTTATGTTAATATTTTATACTGGATGTGGCAAATAAAAGTGGTCCATACCACAGGGTACAAGGAAAAACAGAAGAAGATAGGAAATACTGTACAGTACTAACGTGAATATAGCAGGTGGTGAAAGTAACTGGCATTATCCTGTACAAGGAGATCTTCATGTCTTGGAAATTCAGTCTGGGGTGAGACGTCATAGTTTAGTAGTATACGTCAAAGAATTTTAAAGTGCATTATCCAGAAATTTCCGAGAAAAGTTTATCACCTTGCAATTCATAGATTTGTCAGTGAGAGTTGTATTTAAACACAATCAAATAGCACATGTCAATAGTGTTACCACTTGTCATGAGGACGATGCAGGATCAATCCACCTTCAAGAAAAATTTTTTTGGTTATTTGTTTTAAAGCTTAAATAATGTCTTTAAAAATTTTCATTACCTAAAATATTATCAGTTCTGTGCAGGACTTGACTCTTCCTTACCGTCTGCCTGTTTGTATACATACAATAGGGCACCAGCTATTCTCAGCTTTTCCGTGAATAAATTAGTTCCTGGAATTTGCAGTAAATGTTTATAATCTTTCCACAGCTTACAATATTGAGTAATTTTGTAATAAAATTGTAATGCCAATAGTATTCAACACTTTAATCTACCTACATTAATTGTAAAGTGCATCTGGAATTATTCAACTTTCTGAAAGAAACTATTGTAATAAGAATTTTAATTAGGTGCAACTGTTATTTAAAAGAAAAACTTCTTTATGAAGCAACTGATATTATTTTATGGTATTATTTTTATTTACAAATCGCTACAATTTATATAACAAATAAAAATAACATGTTTTTGCAGGTAGGATTGAACCCAGATCATCTGCATGGCAGGCAGGCAGGCATGCTAGCAATTGAGCTATTACACTTTTCTATGTTAGAGAGCTCATTTACTAGTATATGCCACACACATGGCACTTGTGCTTAGCTTTAGAGGCTGTTTTCTCTGAATTTTCTGGTCCATGCACCTTAAAACTTCCATGAGTGGACACCTTTGTCATACACTACTAAAATGCGACGTCTAATCATACACTGAATTTCCGAGATCTGAAGGTCTCCTTGTTAGTCATTTGTAGGTCCTTATCAGTGAGTTGCTGAAAGTGGATCAAAGCTGGACAGATGGAATTGATACCATCTTAACCAAAATGTGCTGCTGCAGTTCTGGAAGACATTTTAGTGTTGTTGTGACACATCTTAGACTTGTTGACTCACACACAGAGACAGATCCAGTGACCTGGGTGGCCAGCTAGAGTCGTGACCAGACTGACCTCTGCTGACAACTCTGAAGATTGTGTAAATATGCTCCAAGATTTGGTTGGCAGTGTAGGCAGAGCTGCTCCTGTTGGAAGTAACTGTAAGTCATTTTCTACTCTGTTAATGCCACCACAAAAGATTTCAAAATGTTTGCAATGTAACACACCAAAGTTGGTATCTTATTAAAGAAGATGTGACCAGTAATGTGGTATATAGACACTACACACCAAACCCCAACCTTATGATCGTACCATGGTGTTCTGTGTCATTTAAGCAGATTCTCCACTGCTCTGCCCAGAACCTGTGATTCTGTGAGTTAACATACTGGGATTAAACCAGGCATCATCAGACATAAAGAATAGATCCATGTCCTAGCCATACATTGTTATCTCAGTGAACAGCCACTTGGGAGACCCTAAGAAGCATCTGTTAGTTTTATTGCAAGAACAACAGACACCAGGTTGTGATGCATGTGCATGTCCAGGTGGCAGTATTCATCTCCATGATCAATGTGATATGACAGTCTCTTGCAACTCTGAAACATTTTCTGGAAAGTGCAGTCACATTTTCCAGTTGGATGGATCTGTTGTTGGGGACTAAACTGCCATCAGTGACCTGGTGGGAACAGGAACGGAAACGAAATAGTCCAGGGAGGAAATATTGGAGAAAGCATTAACTCGGGGACCCATGCTTACACGCACATACTTACGGAAGAACTGTGAGCCCCCCTGTGGGGAAAGGGGGGGGGGGGGGGACAACACAATTTCTGGTGTGTGGGCATTTTCAGATGACACCTTTAAACTTCTCAGCAAACAGCTGACCACATCTTTGTTGCCACATAACTAACAATGAACACCTGTTGCTCCACTTCAAGTACAATCATCTCCTTTACACTGCTCTACTCTTGTTTTGCTAACTCCCCCTCCCTCCTCCCACTACACTCTTAACCAGTGTGGATCACATGGCAGGAGTACATGTGATGTGTGGGTCTTAGCTTGTAGTTATATATGGTACATTCGTGCCCAATTATTTCCACTCGTTCAGGCCACTTTTCCTTTTTCTTCCCCCCTTCCCCCGTGCACTATTCAGTAATAAACAAAATATTCAATTTGTGGCGTTACAGAAGGGATAAATAATGATATAGTTACTAACACTGGCTGTGCATAGTCAACTGTTTGTTAGTTTGGCAATTTGATTTTGTTTTTGTGTATAATTACATCTAGCACTGTAGTTGGAGAAGAAAAGTAGTCTGTTTCCATTTACAGTCATGCTGAAAGAACAACTTTCTTTTTCTTTTGATAATACTTATTTCAATTTTTATTTTTTACAGCTATTTGAAACTGTACACAACTCTACCTTTGTCAAAACTGGCAACTTTCATGAGCCAAGGTCAGAGGGATAGCAATGAATGGGATTTAAATAAAGAAATGCAAGACCTTATTATAAATCTGCTTTGCTTTAAGCATAAGATGAAGAATGTTGTTTGGACAAAGGGTACTTCTGGTCTGGATGGCAAATTCCAGTCAGGCTCTGAGGTTTGTATTATAAATAGCTCCCTTATCTTTAAGCATAAGAAGATACTGTATTATTTGATGCATATGTTTGCAATTCGGGTGAATATAGTAGTTCAGTAGCCATTCCCTCATTTTCAGGCCTTGGCACTGACTTGAATTATTTCCTGTCTTGCATTGAACTTAATGTTCACACTGAAATTTTGTTTCACCCTGGACTTGCTGTGGGTGTGTGCACTGCTTATCCTTACTCATCCTCTTTTAGTTTGTAGTTTTCAACTTTGTATCTTTTATCCAGTGTTTGATTGTATAGTTGCAGGAACTACATTTATAATAAAGATGTCTTATAGGGCATTATGATAATTTTAATTTTGTTAAAGTTGACAAAATTATATAATATCTAAACTGAGCAACAGTTGCTTATTAGAGTGGACTTTCCCAACTCGAATATGAATGCATTAATGTATGAAATTACCATCAAAATTTGATTTTAAAAAGTAATAGTTTTTATGTCTCATTGGTAACATGCTAGACTACAAATCTGATAGTCATGGTTTTTGTCCTGGTCATCCCATGATTTTAATCTGCCAGTTAACCACATCTTTTATCTCAGCTTATGTTGGTTAATATATATATATATATAAAAAAAAAAATGCTGAATTACATTAAGCTGTAGGGCTTCTTGTAACTGGCTGGAAAAGGTTTATAAGGTGGCATGTCCAATAGGACCATACGTGATAAAGCATTTGAGTGTTAAAACAACCTTAAGATTGTTGAAAGCATTACTTTTATAGTTAAGGAATATTCATACAGTGTAAACTTTCACAGCCTGTGTTTTCTGCAATTTTAACTTCCAGGCTGAGAGGCCATTGTTTAACAGCAGGAGACATATTCTGAAGTCCTTTGGTTACTGCCACTTAGACTTGGGGGAATCTTGCATTTATAGATCACATACAGGACACTACCATTCCTCATGTGATGCAGGCTGTGTGGCTCTCTCTGGATGTCATTGCCCTTCTTCGTTAAAAGTAATAGATTTAATAATGGAAAGGCGAGGTTGAAATTAACAGTATAGTAATAAGGACAGTTTACAACTCACTGCAAAGATGTAGCAATGAGCTGAGACAGGCACATAAAAAAGACAGACACGTACAACACTTTCAGCTATCGGCCATGACTGATAGCTGAGAGTGTTGTATGTGTGTGTCTTTTATGTGCCTGTCGCAGCATGTCGCCACATCTTTGCAGTGAGTTGTAAACTGTCCTTATTACTATAAAATTAATACATTGTCATTCTCTTGGTGCAAAGTTTTATCCAACTTCTTTTATATTGATAACTCATTGTAAAGAGGCTTGCTGAGCTGCTGACAGGCATGAAAATACTCACATTATATTAAAATTAATATGCAAAGAGAAAGAGTGGCAGGCCAGTACATACCATAGTTTGTGTACTGGTGATAGTCCAAAAAAAAGTAAAAATAAATAAATAAAATAAAAATACACACACAAAAGGTGACAACAGTAAATGTTTATACTAGCTTTTGGAAATTTATATTTACTTCCTCAGGAAGGAGGAAGAAAGAAAAAGGGGACAAAAGGGAAAGGTTACTCACAACGTAGGTCATGAGATGGGTTGGATGAATGTGAACATCAGAGACGTTGCATGATAAGTACTCAGCCATGCCAATGCAAATTATAGAGGATAAATCAAGAAATGAACTGAATAATATTGATTGGGGGGGGGGGGGGTTGTAGATAAAAAAAAGTATTAAAAAGGGAAGATTAGAAACATGTACGTGTAGTCAGTTGCAGATAGCTGAGGGGGAGAGGATGTGTTTTAGGGCAAGTTCCTATCTCCTTAGCTCTGACGGACTGGTGCTGGGGAGGGGGGGGGGGATCTAAATAGCATTTGTAGTGTAACGCAAGCAAAGATCCCTGAAGATAGAGGGGATGTTTTGCCACTGGATATTCAAAATGTTCAAATGTTTGTAAGTCTTATGCGACTTAACTACGGGGTCATCAGTCCCTAAACTTACAAACAACTTATGAACTAGGACGGCACAAATATCCATGCCCGAGGGGGGATTCGAACCCCCGACCGTGGTGGCCGTGCAGACCGTGACCGAAGCGCCTCATTCCCCTCGGCCACCGCGGCCGGCACTGGATATTGATTGTCCCCCAAGCAAACGGTTTGTCTGTAACCATTCATCTGCTCAGTCAAGTTTTTGGTCATCGTAACCGACTTAAAAGGCTGTGCAGTGAACACGTCAGTTGGTAGATTATATATTGTTTCACATCCCACCCTTCCTTTAATTATGTAGGTTTTTCTTGTTGTGGGGCTGGTGTAGGTGGTTGTGGGAGGGGGTATAGTACAGGTTTTGCAGTGGGCTTGGTTACAGGGGTAGGGGCCATTAGGTAGGAATGGTGGTTTGGGAATGTTGTAAGGTTTGACAAGGATGTTGCTGAGGTTGGGAGGATGGTGAAAGGTTACTCCAGGTGGTGTGGGGTGGGAGGATGTGGTCATCAGGAAAGACAACACCGGTATTCTAGCTCTACTGATGGTAACTGTAATTTGGTAGTAGGAAAAGGAAGGGAAGGAAAAATATTAGGTGAATATGGGCTGGGAAAAAAGAACAAAAGAGGAAGTCACCTGGTAGAATTTTGTACAAAACATAATTTAATTATAATAAACACTTGGTTTAGAAATCGTTAGAAAATGCAAGAGACCACGAGCCACCAGAAAGTACCAGGTAGATTTTATAATAGATTTTAGAACCAGGGTTTACACTGTAAGACATATCTAGGGGCAGATATAGACTCTGACCATATTTTATTGGCTATGAACTGAAATGGAAGAAACTGCAGAAAGGTAGGAATATAAGGACATGGGACCTAGATAAATTGAAGGAACCTGAAATTCTTGAGAATTTTAGAGGGAGATTTAGGCAACAATTGACACAAATGGGGGAAAAACAAAACAGTAGAAGAGGATTTGGTAGTCAAGGCAGCAGAGGACCAAGTGGGTAGAAAGGCAAGACCTACAAAAATGTTTGGATATAACAGGAAATATTAAATTTTTGTTGATGAAAGAAGATATAAAAATGCAGGTTATGAAATGGGCAAAATGGAGTAAGAAATGAGTTTCACAAAAAGTGCAAAATAGCTAAGCAAGAGTGGCTAGAAGGCAAATGCTAGTCTGTAGAAGAATGTTTAATTAGGGAAAAAGTTGATACTGCTTGCAGTATGTCCACCTATTCTAACTTTGTTCCTTCTATTTGCCACTCAATGTGTTTAAATCTCTTTCCCACAGACATTACTTTTGTTTTGGAGAGGCTGATTTTAGCCCTTAAATCTACCTTTGAAGTATTAGATTGCAACCTTTCAATTGAATCTGTCATCACAACGAAGTCATCCACATATGGCAGACTGCTTCTTTTGTTTTCACCTATTTTAACCTGATCCTGCCAGTCTGTTATTTTCAACATACCATCCATAAATAATATGAACAACAGTGGTGACTGGATACAGCCTTCTCTTACTCCTGAAACTATTCTGAACCATGAATTCAATTTGCCGTCCAGTCGGAACTGCCTGACAATATATGTAAAGATAGGCCCAAGTTTGCCTCCTATTCCATAATTTTGTAGAACTGACAATAGCTTTGTCCTAGGAACATGGTAATAAGCCTTTTCCAGATCTATAAAATATAGATATAATCCGTTGTTCCACTTATAGTACTTCTACATTATTTGCCTTAAGCTAAAGATCGGGTCCTGACAGCCTCTAAGGTGCCAAACCCGCACTGATTTTCTTCCAACTTGTGTTCAACTATTTCTCACACTTTCTTTCAACAATACCTGAGAATATTTTGGCCACAATACTAATTAAAGAGATACTCCTGTAATTGTTTCAGTTTTTCCTGTTTCCCTGCTTGAAAATTGGTGTGATTACTGCTTTCACCCAGTCAGATGGAACCTGTCCCAACTTGCATGCCATTTCAATTACCCTCTGTAGCCATTTGGGATCTGATGTTCCACTTTATTTGATGAGTTCAGACTTAATTTCATCTATACCAGCCTTTTTATTGCTCTGCAATGTTTTGACCATTCTCTCCACTTCCTCAAATGTGGTCATGTTTCCAACATCATTCCTATCCCATTGTACCTCAAAATCTGATACATCATTGAATTTTTCACCTCCATTGGGTAGCTCTTCATAATATTACTTCCATCTATCCAATGCATTCACAGGATTCACTAGCAGCTTTCCTAACGTGGCCAAAACACTTGTAAATTCCTTCTTCCCTTCCTTTTGAAAACTGCTAATGGTTTTCCTGCAACTTGACCCAAATTTCCTTTTCTTCCACAAGTCTTCCCACGATTTCTGCTTGGATTCTGCAATTATCTGTTTGGCCTTGTTTCTTTCTTTCATGTAACTTTCTCTGTCTTTCTGGGTTATAATATGGTGCCATTTTTAATATAATTTGTTTTAAAAATAACATATTGCAAATTGCCCTACCTTATGTAATTACTAATTATGTTTTTCTTTTTTTCTAGCTGGACTTCTACATTGACCGGGACATGATACACATTGCAGATACGAAAGTATCTCACAGATATGGTGATTTCTTCATTAGAAAAATCTTGAAGTTTGAAGAGCTCAATAGAAAGTTGCATTCATTAAGAGTTTAATTATGAAACCATGGAAAATTTGTACACTGAGTTCTAATATAATTGCTAAATAAACAAACATTATTTTCTTTTTATCCTTGAAATCCACCTTGTGAACCAGACATTGCCAAGCTGGGGTGACTTGCATGCCTCAAATGTACAAATAGCTCAGGGGTAGGGAGTAACGCATTACCCGTAATGCCGTTACTTGTAACAGTTACCTTTCAAAGGTAACATATGGTAATGGCATTATTATTTGTGTAAAGTAACTTTAACTGTAACTAAGTTACTTTTATTGGTTAACGATTTAATGGAAATATCGTTACTTTTTTGCTGCTTAGGAGTGTAACATATTTTTTGTAAGAAACTCAAGACTGCCAAACACCAGGCTTTGATTTTAGGGAAGAGAAAAAAGAAACAATATTTATTTCTAAATTACATATTTTCAACAATGTATGTTGGAAATGTATGAATTACATATTTCAGTATCATTGTAGCATTTAATAGTACCTATTCATAACATTTTTATTTTATAATTATGTATCCAACAGTGAGAATATAACAATCACCTGACGTGTCACACGTAAACAGTCTCTGATTACTTTCCACACCTTTTCACAAGGAGAAGGAAGAAGACACATGCATGCCTTGGCCAGCTTTTGATGAAGTGTTCGAATTTTTGTCATGAATGGAAAAAAAAATGATTCCTATGGTTGCACATTGTGTCACGGTGAGAAAACAATTTCAAGCAGTCAAAACTCCAAAGCTATCTTAAGAATTCATGACCGTTAGTTTTTTGCTTGCTCGTTGCTGTTAAGGCATGTTTAAAACGAGTTTGAAACAAGTTCTGCAATGTTGCTCGCTGTTAGTTCTGGACTACGGTAACAATTTTCACAACATGCACAAGAGCTGCGTTCCATGGCAGTCTTTGAGTGACTTTAAGGCACAAGAAGCTTCCCTCATCGAATATGATGATTTGTAATAATGTGAAAATGTGAATATACAATCAATTAAATGTGTTTCAGTGCTATTAATGTAACTAAATTATGTTTACATAAGCCTTCATCCAAAACTTTACAAACTATGGGGACAGTAGTGACATGGCTGGCTTTGAAATGCGGAATAAATATGAAAGGGTTTCATAGGCACTTCCTGTTGCCGAGAAACAAAGAGTAACAACTAGTCTTCTCTTCACAGGAGTTGTTTCTCTAAACTTTGTGCCTTTCTTTGAAACAACTGGCCCTGTAATATTTATCGTAATTTCAAAATATGACGGTTACTTATTGGTGAAGTTACAAAAAGGAGAAATTTCTGCCAAATTCAGCTTGCACAGCCTGTCAGTCAAATTCAAATGTTTGTAAACCTAAGGGACCAAACTGCTATTGTCATCAGTCCCTAGACTTACAAGCTATTTACATTATCTTACACTAACACCGGCGGAGTGCCAAATCTCATTGAGGCGCTATTTTCCGATGTGCGAGGCCATTCGCCATTGAGGGTTTGAATCCTCCCTCAGATATGGATGTTTGTGTTGTTTTTAGTATACGGTAGTTCATAAGTAGTTTGTAAGTGTAGGGACTGATGACCCCACAGTTAAGTCCCATAAGCTTAACAAACATATGAACACTAAGGAAAAGGGACATACATGCCTGAGAGAGGACTTGATTCTCGGCGGGAGCCGGCCGCCCAGTCCATAGCATGATGTCTTAGACCACACGGCCACTCCAGCGCGGCAGCGTGTCATTCCCGTCACATCTTCTATAGTATGTATTTTGCCCTCTTCGGACAACTATGTTTTCTTCGTCTACTTATTTCGTCAGGTAGCCTACTATTAATGCAGCGCCCCATATCACTAATTCTTACTCTTCACTTGTCATAGCGTAGCTCTCGATGCGAATATACAGTTTGAAATGATTGTTCATTGCTGCCATTTCAGCATAACAGCTGCAATTACATAGTAGACAACAAATTCGGTAGTTTTCACGAAGACACAAACAACAAACAAGCTGAGACCTAACTTTCATGAGATGGAACATTTGTAAAACTACATTTAGTGAAAATGAACAAATATTGAACGAAGGGGCACAGGCAGTGATAGCAACAAATAAACACACAGACACACACACACACAAACGCTAGCTTTCGCAGCCTAGCTGCTTCATCAGGCAGAAGGGAAAGAGAGGGAAAAGGAAATGATGAGGGTTTCAAGGAAGGGGGTAAGGAGCCATTCCAATCCCGGGACAGGAAAGACTTACCTTGGGGGAAAAAATGGAGGGTAAACAAATGCGCACACACACCCCACACATTTACACAGACACAAGTACACTTAGGCAGACATACTGTAGAAAGCAAAGAAGTTAGAAGTTAGACAGAGATGCCACTTGAGGCAGAGGCTCTGTCCAGAGAACCAAGGCAAAGATGTTAAGATGGTGGGTGGGAATTCAAATTTAGCGGAGGTTGAGACCAGGTGGGCAACGGGAAGAGAGAATATGCTGAAGGGCTAGTTCCCATCTCCGGAGTTCTGAAGGATTGGTGTCAGTGGGAAGTATCCAGATAACCCGGACGGTGTAGCACTGTGCCAAGATGCGCTGGCCGTGCACCAAGGCATGTTTAGCCACAGGGTGATCCTCGTTACCAACAAACACTGTCTGCCTGTGTCCATTCATGCGAATGGACAGTTTGTTGCTGGTCATTCCCACATAGAACACTTCACAGTGCAGGCATGTCAGTTGGTAGATCACGTGGGTACTATCGCAAGTGGTTCTGCCTTTGATCGTGTACACCTTCCGGGTTACGGGACTGGAGTAAGTGGTGGTGGAAGGGTGCATAGGACAGGTTTTACAACGGGGGCGGTTACAAGGGTAGGAGCCAGAGGGTAGGGAAGGTGGTTTGGGGATTTCATAGGGGTGGACTAGGAGGTTACGGAGGTTAGGTGGGCGGCGGGAAGACATTCTCGGTGGAGTAGGAAGGATGTCATGAAGGATGGATCTCATTTCGGGGCAGGATTTTAGGAAGTCGTATCCTTGCTGGAGACCCACATTCAGAGTCCGCTCCAGTCCCGGAAAGTATCCGGTGACCATCTTAACATCTTTGCCTTGGTTCTCTGGACAGAGCCTCTGCCTCAAGTGGCATCTCTGTCTAACTTCTAACTTCTTTGCTTTCTACAGTTCTACAGTATGCCTGCCTAAGTGTACTTGTGTCTGTATAAATGTGTGGGTGTGTGTGCATTTGTTTGCCCTCCATTTTTTCCCCCAAGGTAAGTCTTTCCTGTCCCGGAATTGGAATGGCTCCTTACCCCCTTCCTTGAAACCCTCATCATTTCCTTTTCCCTCTCCTTCCCTTCTGCCTGATGAAGCAGCTAGGCTGCGAAAGCTAGCGTTTGTGTGTGTGTGTGTGTGTGTGTGTTTGTTGCTATCACTGCCTGTGCCCCTTCGCCTGGTAAGTGTACTTCATCTATTTTTTACGTATATTTTTCCTGTTAGGAATTTTTCCTCTATAATATTTGAACAAATATTGAAATTGAGATGCAATGAGATAGACATTGCTGTGGACAATTTATTTAATAATGTATTTAATTATTTATTGATGTTAATGCTTGTTTCCTTTCTACACGAGTAAGGTTTATTACGGATTTAAAAATTAATTACAATTACAATTTTTAAAAGTAACTGTAAAAATAACTTTAAAGATACTTGCAACTGATATGGTTACTTTCGATGTATGGTAACTATAACTATGTTACCTTTCAGAGAAGTAACTTTAACTGTAACTTAGTTACTTTCAAAATAGTATCTTTCCTAACCATGAAATAGCTGTACCGTAGATGCAACGACTTTGGAGGGGTATCTATGGAGAGGCCACACAATTTTATGTGTAATTCTTGAGGAGGGGCAGCAGCCTTTTCAGTAGTTGTCTTGGCAAGAGTCTGGATGATTGAGCTGGCCATGTAACATCAGCCAAATTGGCTTTGTCATGTAGTTATTGTCAAAGGCTGAAAGCAAAGGGAAACTACAGTTGCTACTTTTCCCGAAGACATGCAGCTCTGTTTATGAATGTATGATAATGGTGTCTTCTTGAGTAAAATGGTCCTAAATTCCGGTCAGGGACTCCTCAGGAAGATGTCGTCATCAAGAAAAACAAAACAGGCATTCTCGGATCAGTGTGTGGAATGTTCTTTCCCTTAATCTGGTAGGCAGATTAGAAATTTGAAATGAGACATGTACAGGTTAAAGTTAAGATACGGTGAAGATTAGTGAAGTTCGGTGCCAAGGTGAACAGGATTTCTGGCCAGGTGATTATGGGTTTATCAATACAAAATCAGTTGGTATTATAGGAGTAGGTCAAATAATGAATAAGAAAATAGAATTGTCGGTGAACTACTGTGAGCAGCGCAGTTATTGCATTATCGTACTTGGGATAGATATGAAGTCAACACTGAGCACAGTAATTCAAGTTTGTATGTCTACTAGCTCTGATGATAACGAGGAGATCAAAAAAATGTATTATGAGCTAAAAGAAATAATTCAGACAGTTAATGGAGAGGAAAACTTGATTGTGATGGGGGACTGGAACACAGTAGTACAAAAGAGAAGAGGGGGATATGTAGTAGGTTATTATGGACTGGGGAAAGGGAATGAAGAGATTGTATGGTAGAATTTTGTGCAGAGCACAATTTAATCATCAAAATACTTGGTTTAATCTTCATGAAAGAAGACACTGGAAGGTACCAGGTGGACTTTATAATGGTAAGACATAGGTTTAGAAACCACATTTAAACTGTAGTACATATCCAGGGGCAGATATAGACTCTGACCATAACTTATTGGTTATGAAATCCAGATTAAAACTTAAGAGAATGTAGAAAGGTAGAAAATTAAGGAGATGGAACCTGGACAAGTTGAAGAAACAAGAGGTAGTGGAGAGTTATATAGGGAGCATTAGGCAAGGATTGGCTGGCCTAATAGAAAGTCGTAGATACCACGAGAGATACTCAACTTAATAGATAAAATAAGGAAATATATAAAGGCAATAACTGCCGCAGGCATAACAGATGGCTGAGAAAATGAGGTTGACAGGAATGCAGACTACCAAAGCAGGAGTGGTTAGAGGACAAATGTAAGATCATAGAAGAATGTATAATTAGGGGAAAGATAGATACCATTTACAGGAAAATAAGAGACATTTGGAGACAAGAAAAGCAGCTGCATGACTATCGAGCTCAGATGAAAAAGTGGCAATATCTATCAAAGAAGGGGGAAGCTGAAAGGTGGAAGGAATGTATTAGAGGGCCTAAACAAAGGAAATGAAGGCAGTAAAAAGTCAATGAAAGACGAAGTAAAGTTAATGTGACTGAAAGGATGGTCTCGGGATTTCTTGGCAGTACTCACTTCGGTGGGACATTTCATGTTGCAGAGTGATATGGCTCTGTTTCTTCTGGCTTATGATGCAATATTTTTCAAACTGCCAGTGACCTTTTCCTCAAGCTGTTTGGTATTAAAGAAAATTAAAATTTTATAACATTCATATCAGTTTTTGAAGAAATAAAGGAACTGTGTTAAAATCATTTTCGGGATACTGCAACATCTCATCTCTTTTTAGGACATTTCCATTGCAATAAGGTATGTAAATGAACGGCATGTGGATAGATTTTGCAATATCCAGCAAGAAATATTGTGTCAGTGTATTTGCCCTGTGAAGGGGCAGATCAATATGAGGTGAACAGATTTTACAACACTCTCACTGATGTTGTTAGAGTGAAGGACAAGGACAGTGTTTTGCTGCTCATGGGTGACTTCAAAGGCAGGATAGGAAATCAAACAGAAGGGTATGAAAAGATTATGGGTAAGTTTGGAGAGGATATGGAGGACAACAGAAATGGTAAACAGCTCTTGGATTTCAGTGCCAGTATGGGCTTAGCTATCACAATTTTTTTAAGCCTAAGGATAATCACTGCTATACTTGGGAAGGAAGGAGAACCAGATCTGTCATTAACTATATAATAACTAATCAGGAAGGCAGTCAAGGACATGCATGTTTTCAGAGGGTTCTTTGATGATGAAATTGGTTTTGTGGGGCCAAAGGTGCAGAAAGTAAGATCCATATGTAGAAGGATAAGAATGGGTAAGCTTCAGGACAATGAAATTAGACAGAGTAGGATGGAGAACTGCATCAAACCAGTCTCTGGACTGAAGACCACAACTACTTTGGAATTATGGCAAAATGTGAATTTTTCAGTTTCCTACTTATGGCTCTATCTTCTATCAAATTCTCTCTTTCGTAAATGATACTTGCATACTTCCAAAATAGTGATTAATACAATGGTATATTTTCAAAAGACATTTTAGTAAACTTATTTCAGCTTTATTTAATATGAAAATACAGTAAATGTTCATGAAAGGTAATGACACTGCCATGTGGATGTTCTGTGTTACACAGTCATTTACGGTACTGCTTCCATGGATGCTGTTCTGCTTCAGGCACTACATCTTTCTTCCAAGCATTGTAATACTGTGTGAAATTCTTGAAGTTCTTTTCAAACTCAGCTCTGATTTCAACTTGTGACATTGGTGTCTGGAAAAGAACACTACACATTAATATTAACAATATAATGACGACATTATGCAACTCACTGCAGACATATGTCAAACTGTGACAGGAACATAAAATAAGACACTCATACACATAAAACTTCCCCTTTTGGGAGCCTTAGTCGAAAAAAATAAAATAAAAGGAAAGACATTATTCTTTCATCCGCACAGACACACTATCATCATATCCTGCTGCCCCCTACATCAATATTGCCGCGAGAGACCACGAACACCAACTGCCGGCGTGGTGCAGGGGATAGTGTCACGGACTGCGGAGCAGAAGGTCGCCGGTTCGATCCCACCCAACGGCAAAAAATTTATTTCTTTGTAATTTACAATTCCAGAAGGTTCTACATCTTTCTTATGTTCACTTGCAAATTCTACTTGTTTCTTATGTTAACTGTTCTTCTAATTTCTGGTAAATTCTGTCTGTGTATAAATAGCAGAGCACTCTGCCTGAGAGGAAGTCAGTGCTGCGTGTATGTTGAGTTCGTAATAAACGTGCTTTCAGTATAAGTGCTGTGTTTAGTTGCCTTCGAAGTCAAGCCTACTTCCATTGCAACGTGACAATATTAGTGATTCGTTCAACACACATTTATCATTTATTGACCACATGCAGTTAACTGCTGTTGGTTCTACATTTGTATGCATACTCCACAATCCACCATAAGGTGTGTGGTAGAGAGTACCTTTTACTACTAATAATAGTAAATTCCTTTTCTGTTCCACTCCCAAATAGAACAAGGAAAAATCAAATGCTTGTATGCTTCTGTGTAGTCCTTTCTTTTTATTGTTTTATTTTATCTTTGTGGTTTTTATGAGAAATGTAAGTTGGTGGCAGAAAAATTAATCCAATACCAGCCCTCTAAACATCCTCAACTCTCTAAGAAAATCAGATGATGCAGAAGGAATTAGATCAGGTAATGAAAGAATATAGGTGGTAGATGAGTTTTGTTACTTGGGCAGAAAAATAACATATGATGATCAGAGTGAAATGGATATGAAATGCAGAATGGCAATAGGAAGGAAAGCATTTTTGAAAAAGAGAAAACTGTTAACATTGTATATTAATTTACATGTAAGGAAGTATTTTCTGAAGGTGTGTGTGTGAACTGTTGCCATGTATGGGAGTGAAAAATGACTGATAAATAATTTATAGACATGAAGAGAATATAAGCTTTTGAAATTTGGTGTTACAGAAGACTGCCGAATATTAGGTGGGTAGATAACATAACTAATGAGGAGATATTGAAAATTGAAGAGAAAATGAATTTCTGGCATACCTTGACTAAAAGAAGGGATCGATTTGTCGGACACATTTTTAGACATTAAAGAATTGTGCATTTGGCATCAGAGGAAAGTGAGTGGGGTAAAAATGGCAGAGGGAGACCAAGAGAAGAATACAGTACACAGATTAAAATGGATGTGGGTTGCTGTTCTTATGAGGAGATGAAGAGGCTTGCTCCGGATGGAGCAGGTCGTAGAGCTGCATCAAAAAATTTTCCAGTCTGAAGACCACAACACACAATGCTTATTGAAAAGAATGTCACCTTCCCTCCTGAAATTCCCATTTGAGTTCTGAAGCATCTCTGTAAGTCTTGTGCATTAATTGAACTTATCAGACTTAGCAGCCAGCCTCTGAATTGCTTCTTTGTCTTCCTTTAAACCAATCTGGTGGGGATCCGAAACACTTGAACAATACTCTGCAACTATGGTAGTTGGGGCATGAAAGCAGACATGTACAGTTCAGCTCTAAGATGACATTGAGCCAAACTTCTAAATCAGGACTGTACATAGTCCAATACACATGTTTTACAGCATATAGTAACACTTGCTTTAATCATAGCTCTGATAAATATGGTACAGGAAATCACATAAAGTCACAAGTTGCATTCCCAATTCAAAAAGAATAAACAAATCAAGACAGTAGAGATTTGCACATTCATAAAAATAATTGGGTTTTACAAAGAGTACTCTTATGGCATTGGCCCCTTACATAGCTTGCATTTATTGTGAATCTTGAATCCAGCAGAAAAGCCTGAGTGAGTGTAAATAATAATAATAATTTAAATAAATAAATAAATAAATTAAATAAAAAATATGCAGGCAACTCCCATTTATAAGAAACATAAGAGAATGGACCTGCCTAATCATTATCATCAGTTTGTTACAGAATGTTTGAACATATTCTCAGTTCAAATATAATTAATTTCTTTGAGGCTGAAAAGCATCTAATTCTGTATTTTTTGATAACTTTACAGTGTTCAATTAATGAAATAAATCACAATTTGCGATCAATTATGGCTTCACTGTACTACGTTTACATAGAATATAGAATTGTATACAAGCCAAGGCTGGGCTCATGACGACAATAAATTGTGTCTCGATACCTCATGTTCTCCCTGATGTGGGAATACAGTATTGTAGCTGCGAGCATTACAGAACAAATAGGCTGTGGTATAGGAAAGAGACAGCGTGGAAAATGGGGTTTTGGGTGTGGCGGGAGACGTGCAGGGAAGAGTCCTCTGCAGTCAGGCTGATCACTGTGTCCTCAGTGGCGGAGTGGTCAATGCATCTGCCTAGTAACCAGGAGATCCCAGGTTCGAATCCCAGCCAGGCACAAATTTTCATTCACCGCACTTTGGTGTTCCATCTAAACCTAGTACAGTGAAGCCATAACTGATCGTAAATGGTGATTTATTTCATGAAAAGCATCTGCCCTGCACCATGTAATATTCCTCTTGATTTGGTTTCTGCCTAAACACTCCTCTTCCTCATCTACCGTGTTCGTAAGATTTGGTGACAGAGTTTTTTCAGTTGGAGTCTTGCAGATGTGATGCTCAGTGCAGTTAGAAACACCTCAAACTTATGTGTAGCTCTACTTTGATGTTTACTCAGAATAAACTTTTTGAATGCCTTTCTCTTTTTTAAATGTTATAAAATCTACGAAAACTAAAGTCAGTCGACCAGACCGAACTACCCGACCGATTTCCTACATTTTTCTAGTAATGGAAGGTATTCATCCACTGATTTGTCTCAAATGTTAGAATTCACATAACTCATATTTTTCATCATTCTATCCAGCATCTATCTTCGGTTCTAATTAAAGTATACACTTCATATTAGCCTAACAACATTCTATGGATCAAGCCCTTTCATTTGAGTCCTTAAACACATTCACTGGTTGAAAGTTATGAGTGAACAAACACAGAAAAGTTGCAAAGGCAGTCGGCCATACCACTGTACCCAACTTCTTTTATCTATTTTGTAAATTACAACTTCTTGTTGTACATTTTTCTAACTCTTAGTTAAGCCACTAATGGTGTAAAGTATTTGCACAGGTCACCTAGTTTATTTTATTAACAGCATTTCAATGTCACTTTCTTTTTAACAAAATGACCACTCTGGTCTGCAACATGTCATCAAGCATACCTTTCATTTTTATTATATTAAATTAAGATGTGGGGACAAATGTGTCACCCATTTTATAACTCAGACATGGATTCAACTCCGAATATTTTATTGTTTTTATTATTATGACCATGACCTAAGGAAATCTATCTGACAACTTTTATCACGGCACTTGAAAATGGCCCAAGGCCGAATTCAGGTAGTGATAATAAACAAAACTTTCAGTCAAATGGCAGTCAGCTTTTTAAAAACAAATGCTCCTTATGCCTACAAAAACACATGGTTTTGTTGCTTTTCTCCATGACGAAGTATTTCATGCCTAATGTTTTACTGAATAGTTGACACTCGGCACCGACTTCTCTCTCTTTCGTTTATACCAACATACACTTATTCAGCACAAAAATTGTATATGTTGTACAAACAAGAAAAACTTATTTAACAACGGACACGCTACAACGAACGAACAAAACAAACAAGACGAAATCAAAAAAGCAAATTCAGACAGGAACAGGGAATCTCAGTCACCTGCAGTTGAATGCAACTGATGTGTTTTAAGTGTGTCAATGCTCTTAGCGCCCTCAGAAAGAGTTAAACAAGTGAATATCGCATGCTAATTTAAACTGGTTTGGCCGCAGCAGACTAGCTGTGTGCAATAAAGGTGCCCAGCTGCAGTGTGCTCGGCAGTTCGCCATCGGGGGTTCGAGCCCTCCCTCAGGTATGAGTGTTTGTGTTGTCTTCAGTGGAAGTTGCTTCAAGTTAGTGCAAGTAGTTTGTAAGCTTAGGAACTAATGACCAATGTAGTTAAGTTCCTTAGATTTACAAACTTTTGGTTTTTGATTTGAAACCGGTAAACAGGTCAGATGAAAGCCCTCCGCAGGCCGGCACAGGCCGTATTTTGGAGACCACTGCCCTAGATGAATGAAGAGCGCCAAAAGTAAAGATAAATTACATTTCATATATAAAGGGGGAAACTTTGCAACACCCACCCAGCAGTAACAGAGCACTTCAGACACTGTATCTATTATTAATATTATTATTATTATACATACCTTCTTTTTCAGTAATTTTTCACAGCTGTTGCTAAACTTTTCCAGTTTTTCTAAGAATTTGAGGTTTGGACTGATGTCTTCCTTCTTCATATACTTCAACACAGTTTTTATGTAACTGAAGTTGAATCTAATGCACGCATTGTGTAACATGGCACCCAATATCTCTGCATTCAGCCTTAAAAAGTTTTCAAAGTACGTAAGTGAGATAATTTATACAGCTGCAGAAGTTATTGTTGGCATTCTATTTGTAATACTACAAGATTTATAAGCAATAAGTTCAAAGGAGTGAATACCTGTATCCAGCTGCCTCCATGTCACTGATAAGTGTCTTGGCATCCAGCTCACTTTCACATCCAATTGCTAAAACCCCATATGTCATAACATTTGGAATTAACTTTTCTTTTTGGATAAACTTAAGGACTTCCTGAAAAATTCAACAGTTAAAAATGAACTACTAGGAGATGATGACATGCAAAGCTATTTTGTTTATTTTATATTCTGTGTTGAACTTGCATGGTTATTACTCACAACCAGTCCAAAAATCAATGTGGAAATACAAGCTTAGCAAGTAAGAGCATCATCAAGTTGTGACCATAAGTGAAACTCCACTTCAGATCACCTCAATGAGTGAATTTTGCTTGTTACTAGTCATACAAGTCAGTAATGGACATTTGTATATTTAAGGGGTAATGAATTTGAAATGGAACATATGGAAAGAAATTAAGTGAACTGTTTACTATAATAGGTTTCTGAAATTACTGCAACTGTTTACTATTTCTAATGTAATTGCCACAACAGTTATTTATTTTATTTCACTGAGAGACAAGATGGCCCATGCCTCCAGGAAAAAATGTTTTTGGTTGCCAAACAACCATGGTTGTACCCAGGCAAGCACCTTAATGTGTGATTAAAAACGCTACCGTCACTAGTGCTACAGGCTGCCGACTGATGCGTCATGGGCGCCACACAAAGTGCGCTCTATATGAGATGGTGTGCACACACAGCGCAACCCTTCAGCAGTTTTATGTGTGACTTCAACGGAGCATGTTATGTTCTTATGATTTCGTAGGTTAGCAGTCAACATAGTACTTGGCAATGAGTCGGTTGTCTAGCACACATGTTCTGCGGCCTCCTACCGACCCTGTTCTACGGGGACAGTGTCTGAACCCTTCCTTGTTTCTCTGGGGTATCATATGTGTGTTTCCTTCATCCTCTAGGACTACTCCAGACCCCATATTACTTCAGGTATTGCAACAGCAACAGGTGCAGCAGCAGCAACATAGACATCAGATTGACCTCTTAACTAAATTGTTTACTTCGTTGCGCGACGCTGCATTGCCGTCGGGTCCTCCTCCTTTTCTTTCCTATGATGAGGCCATGGAAGAATGGGAATAGTACAAGCATCATTTACATCAACACTTTCAGGATTTTGGTGTGCTCAGCCCTATGTTGTGTTGCGCCTTGTTTCTTTCATGGTGTTCTCCTCAGGTGTATTGGGTTTTGTGTACACTGATGCTGTTGCATGATCCACCTACCCTTTCTTTTGATGAGATGTGTTCTTTGCTTTTTGGGTATTACTGCCAGTGGACGAATACAGTGATCTCTATTATGGAATTCTATCAATGTCATAAACAACCCAGTCAGATGTACCAGGCCTGGGCGGCCGAACTGCAATGACTTAGCCATCTTTGTAATTTTATTTTGGTCATTCACAAGGAATCCTATGCAGATCGCATGGTTCTGACTTTATCCTACGCTTGGCTCCTGACAGGGAAATCCGTGACCCTGCCCTCCAGAATGACCCCACCTTGGCCGATGTTTTGAAAATCGCTCAGACTTTCGGCCCGCACTATCGACACATGTGAGATGTTTCCGCCATTCAACAACCAAATTCTACTCAGCCCCTTTCCGCTGATACGACGGGGGAGGTGGCGGCATTTACCTCAAACCGTCCACTCCAGTCACAGGCCTGATGACAGAACAGCTCAGATCAACAGTACAGTCAACGGCCTTCTCGCTCCGGTAAATGGGCGGCTCTGTTCCCATATTGTCCCAAATGTTTTTCTAGCCATGAACATAATGATTGTTCGCGTTGTTGGGCCACATCGGCACTGTAGGAAAAAAAGGCACATTCCTTCAGTGCCACCTGCACGTGATATTTCTATGGAAATTAATAGCTTTGTGACACTACACACACTCCTGCCAAGCTTTTCATTGAAGTACTTGTTCTGAACTGCATGGTGCAGAGGAAGGTAAACACAAATGCGGCAGCTATATTACTGAACTCTCAGACATACGTATATCTGGGATCACCCCCCCCCCCCCCCTCTGTAACCGGCATCACGGAAGCTTTTGAGTTACAACCAACAATCTATTCCTGTGTTAAGTCAATTCATGGCCCCAGCAACTTATCGCTCGGTGGTCCATACAATTACGTTTTTAGTAGTGGATCCTACCTCGACAAGATGAATTGCTCTCGAAATTGTCTGGTGGACAATATTTTTAGAAAATAGACCTGGCAGAACCATACTTACAACTGTCGTTAGACAAGAAGTCGCAAAGCAAACTGGTAGTCAACATCCTGTTTGGACTTTATCAATATTTATGTCTTCCCTTTGGGGTTGCAAGTGCACCAGCTATTTTCCAATGCTTTTTAGAGGAATTTACACACCCGATTCCGGGATGTATCAACTATTTGGACAATACTGTGGTCACTGGGAGCTCTAATGAGGAACATGTGAACAATTTGCAAACCATATTCTCTGTGTTACAAGACAAGAGACTCAAATGCAATCTCCAAAAGTGCCAATTTTTCAGCCAACTATTGAGTATCTCGGATTGGAGTTGTCAAGATGAGGTGTTTCCCCATTACAGACCACGAGCGTGCCGTGACAGCGTTGCTGCTCCCTATGTTTGTTAAGGAGTTGCAGGGCTTCTTGGGAAAAACTGCACACAAATTATCACAAATTTATTCCAGGGGCCTCCACTCTTTTGTGTCCTCTCTATGATTTGTTACGGAAAGGTGTCAAATTTGAGTGGTCCCCCACGTGTGAGGCTGCCTTTTTGTCACTTAAGAATAAATTACTTTCTGCCCCACGTTTAATGATGTTCCACCCTGGTCAGCATTTGGTTTTGGCATCGGACACATCTCAGTACGGGGTGGGTGCTGTTCTTTTGGACCGATTCCCTGATGGTTCCGCACTTCCAAAATGCTTACACCGGCCCAGTCAAAGTAGTCTCAAATAGAAAAAGAAGCTCTGATAATCGTGTATGCTCTTAAGAAATTCTATGTCTTCCTGTACGGTAAAAAAATTTATCTAGTGACTGATCACAAGCCTTTGGTGTTCCTCTTCAACCCCTCAGCCCCACTACCGGACAAAGCTGCATACAGGCTTCAGCGTTGGGCATTGTTTCTTTCTCGTTTTCACTATTAGATCCATTTCCACCCTACAGCAAAGCATGCAAATGCTGACGCATTGTCTCGTCTGCCGATTGGACTGGATGCTGCCTTAGAACATGATGAACTTCTGTGCATCCACGTTGATAATGAGGCGAATCAGACGGTTGAGGGATTCCCCTCACTTCCGACCACCTTGCAGCATCAGTGGTGTCAGATCCAGTATTGCGTCAAGTAGTACGCTATGTTCAATATGGTTGGTTGGAGTCTCTTCCTCGATGGGTTTCGTACCCCCTCTTGCAACTATTACTCCTTCCAATATCAGCTGGCCATGTGCAACAGAGTGCTTTCGCTGCAGCCGGAAAATTCTCCACCGCGAGTAGTGACTCCTAGAGCTCTCCAGCGTGAGGTTCTTCGCCTCTCGCACGCGGACCACTGGGGCATCGTCCATGGACATATAAAAAAAAAATCTCAACAATGGAAGGTCCAGTAAGGAATAATATTTAGATAGGAAACAACTCACCGTAAAGACGAATGTTGAGCCACCAACAGACACAAATAAAAGACACATAAACACACACACAATTCTAAATTTTCGGCCACAGCCGTGCTCAGAACAAGAACACTTCATCCATACAATCACTCAGGCACACTCATCCATACACGTCAGCCATCTCTGGCTGTCCAACACTGACTCATGGCAAGCAGAAGGGATGGGAGGGGGGAGGGGGAAGGAACAGAGGAGGGGAGGAAGTGGAGAGGGAAGATGAGGGTGGGAATACAACAAGCAAAGGCGATGTCAGGCGGAAAATGAGATGTAGTACGAGAAAGGAGTGTGCATGTAAGAAAAAAAAATTATTATAAAAATATTATAAAATTATAATAAAAACATATTTTTTTTAACAGGAAGCAAACATTAGGGAAAGTAGCATGAATTGGAAGGAAATATAGGATGTGAGGGGGAGGGAGGGAAGCTGTGGGGCATGGAATGTAGGATGTTAGGTTATCTGAGGTTGAGGCCAGGATGGTTGTGGGGGGACCGTAGGATGTGCTATAGGAATAACTCCCATCTCTGTAGTTCAGAAAAGCTGGTGGAGGAGGGGAGGAACCAGATGGCTCAGGTGGTGAAGAACTGTTAAAAGTCCAAGGTGTTGTGCTCCGCTACATGCTGCGCCACAGGATAGTCCATATTACTCTTGGCCATAGTTTGACAGTGGCCATTCATCCTGATGGAGAGCTGGTTAGTTGTCATTCCAATGTAGAATGCAGAGCAGTGATTGCAGCAGAGTTGGTATATTACATGGCTGCTTTCACAGGTGGCCTGGCCTCTGATGGGCTAGGATAGGCCTGTGATGGGACTGGAATAAGAATACTGGATGGGTGGATTGGGCAGGTTTTGCATCAGGGTTTTCCACAGGGATATGATCCCTGTGATAAGGGGTTGGGATAAGGAGTGGCATAGTAATGGACTAGGATGTTGTGGAGGTTGGGTGGGCATCAGAACCCCACTTTGGGGGGGGGGGGGGCTGGGAGGATCTTAGGTATGTTGACAGGGCATGTTGACAGATAATCAAAGCCCTGACGTAGAATATGGTTCAGTTGTTCCAGTCCAGGATGGTATTGGGTGACGGGGGAGCACTCCTTTGTGGCTAGTTAGTAGGGTTGGAGGGAGGACTGTTGGCGTGTGAAGATATGTCATGGAAAATCCTTTTATGGACTAGGTCTGGTGTGTAATTTCTGTCTTTGAAGGCTTTTGTGAGGTTTTTGGCATTCTGGTTAAGGGGGTACTCATCACTGCAGATACGCCTTCCACGGGTGGCGAGAGCAATATGGGAGGGATTTTTTGATGTGGAAAGGATGGCAGCTGTCAAAGTGAAGGTACTGTTGAGAGTTGGAGGCTTTGGCCAGAGGTGTGGATGGAGCTGTCAGAGAGATGCAGATTAACATCCAGTAAGGTGACATGTCTGGGTTGAGAAGGACCAAGTGAAACAGATGGGCGAGAAAGAGGAGAGGTTGTTGAGGAATGAGGATAGAGTGCCCTGGCCTTGACTCCAGATCATGAAAATATCACCAATGAACCTGAACCGACCAGGGATTTGTGGATTTGGGAGGCTAGGAAGGTTTCCTCTAGATTGTCCATGAACAGGTTCGCATAGGAAGGTGCCATACAGGTGCCCATGGCAGCACTGCAGATCTGTTTGTATACTTTTCTGTCAAAGGAAAAGTAGTTGTTGGTTAGGATGTAGCTGGCAAGAGCTATGAGGAAGGAGGTATTGGGGTTGGAGTCTGAAGGACGTTGGGAAAGGTAGTGCTCAAGTGCAGCAAGACCATGGGTGCGAGGGATATTTGTGTACAGGGAGGTGGCATCAACAGTGAGGAGTAATGATCCAGGAGGTAGAGGATACCTTTTCCACCTGACATCGCCTCTGCTTGTTGTATTCCCGCCCTTATTTTCCCTCTCCACGCTCCACCCCCCCCCCCCTTCTCCGCTCCTTCCCCTCCCCCTCTATACATATTATTATAATATGTATAAAAATAAAGATTTGTTTGACTTACCCAAAGCATAGGCTCACCGATAGAAACAAAAAAAAAACAAACATTCAAGCTTTCGCCACTGCTGGCAGATTCTTCAGGAAAAAGAGGAAGGAAGGAGAGGAGAAAGGAAAGGATATAGGTTTTAAAGAAGTGGAAGTGGAGTCATTCCAATCCCAGGAGTGGAAGGACTTACCTTAGGGGAAAATAAAAAAGGAAGGTAAACAAATACACACACAGTCACACATGTCTACATGCAAACACACCTAGGCAGACTAGGGATGGGAAAAACCGACCGGTATTTTATTTTTGAATAACTGGTTTGTTTCGGTATTTCCTTGATGTCGGTTGTAACCGGTTTATTTTAGTTATTGCCAAGAACCGGGTAAAAAACCGATACGACTACTTCCTATAGTAGTGGTTCAAACTGTGTGGTTTTTTTTTAATAATTTTAAAAAATTAAAGCTAGTAGACCCTAATGTTTAGGACTATTCCTAAAATTTCCACGGCTGTGAAATATTAGGTCATCGCAGAAACTAATAAAAGTGATCAATGTTAATTTAAGAACAATCCCGGCAGTCAGAAAGGCGCAACAAACGCATGGCATAAGAACTTATGGACTGGTGCAGCTGTTGAGGCACCGATGCACCTGTTGCCGTGTGGCGTGGCCTATTAGAAGACGGGCGTCCACCCGCAGTGTACTAGACTTGCCTCCGTCTGGTGATGCGGCAGTTCCTTGCTGTCGTCGCCAGACATTGGTTGTGTGTTAAATGACACCATCCCGAGTGTGGAAGTACTTCACTAAGTACGGTATGAGTGACGTACAATGCTCCATTCGCTTTAAAAAGTTGAAAACGGGTGGAGGTACTACAAACATGCTATGTCATTTAAGGAGAAAGCATCCAAAATGTTCCTTGGAAGAGAAGGTAAATTCGATTCATATACCTATTATGTAAGTGATGAACTCTAAGCTTGGAATAATAACTTTTATTGTATTATCATATTGTTATGCTAACAAGTTTTATTAATGTGATTCCTTGAAGGCAAGGTTTTTTTTTTAATAACCAACATGGGTTTACGTAACATTGATCATTTGGTGCCTCGCCAGGTAGCCGTGCGGTCTGAGGCTCCATGTTACGGACTGCGTGGCTGCTCCAGTCGGATGTTCGAGTCCTCCCTCCTCCCTCGGTCATGGATGTATATGTTGTCCTTAGCGTAAATTAGTTTAAGTTAGATTAAATAGTTTGTAAGTCTAGGGACCGATGACCTAAGCATTCAGGTCTCATAGGAAATCACACCGATTTGAACATTCTTTGATCATGTGGTACAGAGCTTTCCTAGTTCAATTTGCGTAAATTTACACTGACAACAATCATACAGTTAGTCGGAACTGTGACTTTATTTTTCGAAAGCCTTCTGCAGCACTGATTGAAGTTTATTTACTGACTGTAACTTATATATGTTGTGTGTATAACGAGATATTCGTATGAGCTGGCTCACAAGTCCAACTTACGGAGTGGTTGGCTCAATATTCGCAACTGACGGATGGAAATACTAGGCCAGTAAATATGTATGCTTCGTATATCGTCTTCTACGGACTTGTGGTTAGGCTTGCACACACTCAAGAAGGCGTAGTATTGGGAGGGGATCTTGCAAAATATGGAAAGACTAGCGAATTAGCGTATAACGTAAATTTACCTAAATTTCGTAAGTTTCAGTTTCGGCCGAAACTAGAAGAACCGATGATTACGGTTTCTGTTTCGGCCACAACATATGTTTCGTTCGAACTCTACTGGAAATAACAGCAATAAAAACCGAAAACCGGTTATTTAAAAAATCGGTTATCTTGAGCAATTTTTACGGCGCGGTTAAACTGGAGATGAAAATAACCGGTATAACTGAAAACCGGTTGTTTCAGCGATAACCACCATCCCTAAGGCAGACATAACGTCTGCCTAGGTGTGTTTGCGTGTGTGAGTGTGTGTGTATTTGTTTACCTTCCTTTTCTCTCTCTCTCTGTCTCTCTCTCTCTCTCTCTCTCTCTCTCTCTCTCTCTCTCTCTCTCTCTCTCTCTCTCCGCCTAAGGTAAGTCCTTCCACTCCTGGGGTTGGAATGACTCCTTTCTCCTCTCCTTCCTTCCTCTTTTTCCTGAAGAAGCCGCCAGTGATGGCAAAAGCTTGAATGTTTGTGTGTTTTCATTTGTGTTTTTTGTTTCTATTGGCGAGCCTGTGCTTTGGGTAAGTCAAACAATCTTTATATTTTAGAAGGAGACCTTCTAGGTGGGAAAATGGTATAAAATAAAGATTTTTGACTTACCTAAAGTACAGGCTTGTTGATAGAAACACGAAACACACAAAAACACACAACCATTCGAGCTTTCGCCACCAGTGGTGGCTTCTTCGGGAAAAAGAGGGAGGAAGGAGAGGAGAAAGGGAAGGATACGGATTTTAAGGAAGTGGAAAAGGAGCCATTCCAATCCCAGGAGTGGAAAGACTTACCTTAGGGGACAAAAAGGAAGGTAAACAAATACACACACACTCACACATATCCATATCCAAACACACCTAGGCAGACATTTGTAGAAACCAAAGAAGTTGGACAGAGATGCCACTTGAGGCAGAGGCTCTGTCCACAGAACCGAGGCAAAGATGTTAAAGATGGCGGGCGGGAATTAGAATTTAGCGGAGGTTGAGACCAGGTGGGCAACGGGAAGAGAGAATGTGTTGAAGGGCAAGTTCCCATCTCCGGAGTTCTGAAAGATTGGTGTTGGTGGGAAGTATCCAGATAACCCGGACGGTGTAACACTGTGCCAAGATGTGCTGGCCGTGCACCAAGGCATGTTTAGCCACAGGGTGATCCTCATTACCAACAAACACTGTCTGCCTGTGACCGTTCATGCGAATGGACAGTTTGTTGCTGGTCATTCCCACAGAAACCCAGTCTCTCCCATCTACTCAATCTCCCACTTCCAGCTCCACTCCCCCCCAAACCTTTAAATCCTACTGCACACAATCCGGAACCACGACATCCCAATTCAGTAGTTAACCTCTCCTCTAAACCGCTCTCCCAAACTGAAACCTCTGTCCTATCCAAAGGCCTCACCTTTAGCCCTACTCCCAAATTTAACCAAACAGCCCTTGTCAAAGATTTACTATCCTATACTCGTAGCCTCTGCTGGAGATATCACTTTGCCACGAAGAAAACTAACCCTACTCCTAATGATCCAACTCCACAAGACATGACTCAAATAGAACCTTGCCTGGAACAGTTCCGTCCTCCATCACAGCTAGACCCACCCGCTCTTCCTCAAAATCACCCTCTTCAAACCTTCCAGGAATTCCTTACTTCCAACCTTGCCTATCAGTCTTTCCTAAAAAACCTTAATCCTACTCCCAACATTACTACAGCTGAATCCTGAGCCATCCGTGATCTGAAAGCTGACCGTTCCATCGTCATTCTCCCAGCCGACAAGGGATCCACAACCGTGGTACTTGATCGGCGGGAGTATGTGGCTGAGGGACTGCGTCAGCTTTCAGACAATACTACCTACAAAATTTGTCAACACAATCCTATCCCTGATATCCAGGCAGAGCTTCAAGGAATCCTCAAAACCTTAGGCCCCCTACAAAACCTTTCACCTAACTCCATCAACCTCATGACCCCACCGACACCCCGCACCCCCACCTTCTACCTACTCCCCAAGATCCACAAACCCAATCATCCCGGCCGCCCCATTGTGGCCGGTTACCAATGCCCCTACTGAACGAATCTCTGCCTACATAGACCAACACCTTCAACCCATCATGTGCAGTCTCCCATCCTTCATCAAAGATACCAACCACTTCCTCGATCGCCTGAAATCCTTGCCTAGCCAGTTACCTCCAGATGCCATCCTTGTAACCATTGATGCCACTTCCTTGTACACAAACATCCCACATGCCCAGGGCCTCGCTGCGATGGAGTATTTCCTTTCACGCCGACCACCCAATTCCCTACCTAAAACCTCTTTCCTTAATACGCTAGCCAGCTTCATCCTAACCCACAACTTCTTCACTTTTGAGGGCCAAACATACCAACAACTAAAGGGAACAGCCATGGGAACCAGGATGGCCCCCTCGTACGCAAACTTATTTATGGGATGCTTAGAGGAAGTCTTCCTGGATACCCAAGCCTGTCAACCCAAAGTTTGGTATAGATTCATTGACGACATCTTTATGATTTGGACTCACAGTGAAGAAGAACTCCAGAATTTCCTTTTCAACCTCAACTCCTTTGGTCCCATCAAATTCACCTGGTCCTATTCCAAATCCCATGCCACTTTCCTTGATGTCGACCTCCATCTGTCCAACGGCCAACTTCACACATCCGTCCACATCAAACCAATCAACAAACAACAGTACCTACACTATGACAGCTGCCATCCATTCCACATCAAACGTTCCCTTCCCTACAGCTTAGGTCTTCATGGCAAACGAGTCTGCTCCAGTCCCGAATCCCTGAACCAGTACACCAATAACCTAATATCAGCTTTCACATCCTGCGGCTATCCTCCTGATCTGGTACAGAAACAAATTTCCAGAGCCACTTCCTCATCCCCCCAAATTCAGAACCTTCCACAGAAGAACCCCAGAAGTGCCCCTCTTGTCACCGGATACTTTCCGGGACTGGAGCGGACTCTGAATGTGGCTCTCCAGCAAGGATACGACTTCCTTAAATCCTGCCCCGAAATGAGATCCATCCTTCATGACATCCTTCCCACTCCACCGAGAGTGTCTTTCCGCCGCCCACCTAACCTCCGTAACCTCCTAGTCCATCCATATGAAATCCCCAAACCACCTTCCCTGCCCTCTGGCTCCTACCCTTGTAACCGCCCCCGTTGTAAAACCTGCCCTATGCACCCTTCCACCACCACTTACTCCAGTCCCGTAACCCGGAAGGTGTACATGATCAAGGGCAGAGCCACTTGTGATAGCACCCACGTGATTTACCAACTGACATGTCTGCACTGTGAAGCGTTCTATGTGGGAATGACCAGCAACAAACTGTCCATTCGCATGAACGGTCACAGGCAGACAGTGTTTGTTGGTAATGAGGATCACCCTGTGGCTAAACATGCCTTGGTGCACGGCCAGCACATCTTGGCACAGTGTTACACCGTCCGGGTTATCTGGATACTTCCCACCAACACCAATCTTTCAGAACTCCGGAGATGGGAACTTGCCCTTCAACACATTCTCTCTTCCCGTTGCCCACCTGGTCTCAACCTCCGCTAAATTCTAATTCCCGCCCGCCATCTTTAACATCTTTGCCTCGGTTCTGTGGACAGAGCCTCTGCCTCAAGTGGCATCTCTGTCCAACTTCTTTGGTTTCTACAAATGTCTGCCTAGGTGTGTTTGGATATGGATATGTGTGAGTGTGTGTGTATTTGTTTACCTTCCTTTTTGTCCCCTAAGGTAAGTCTTTCCACTCCTGGGATTGGAATGGCTCCTTTTCCACTTCCTTAAATCCCGTATCCTTCCCTTTCTCCTCTCCTTCCTCCCTCTTTTTCCCGAAGAAGCCACCACTGGTGGCGAAAGCTCGAATGGTTGTGTGTTTTTGTGTGTTTCGTGTTTCTATCAACAAGCCTGTACTTTAGGTAAGTCAAAAATCTTTATTTTATACAATCTTTATATTTTTATACATATTTTTCCCACCAGGAAAGTGTCCTTCTATAATATTATTATTATAAATATTAAAACAAGCAGGATAATTTCTACTTCATAAATCAGTGGTTTGCAATGTGTGAACATGGTTCTTTAGATCTTATAATAAGACAACAAAATAGGAAAAAAGGATAAAATGTAGCATATGACCAGTATGTGGCAGAGAGATGAGTTTACTTTAATAATTTATGAGGAAAAACATGTTATTTTAAAATTTGTGTAAACTGGCCATTATGGACGGAAGCTTACAGCTTAGCACTCCATCACCAGCTTGATCATTAAACATGGAACTTACACTCAGATCTTTTGGTAAGGATGGGGAAGGTCATGCCCTTTCAAAAGAACTATCCCGGCTTTGTCTGAAGGATCTAGAGAAATCACAGAAAACTAACGCTGGATGATCAGAGGTGGATTTGAACCAGCAATCTTCTCAACTTAAGTCCATTGTGTTACCACTGCAAACTGTCTATTATGAACAATTCACTGACCCAGAAGTTTTCTCTGAATCCAAGTAATCATGATATCTACCTCAATCTTAATATAATGACATGTCAAAATTGCAATACCTGCACAACTCCAGCGTTGGACTGTCACACAAATCACAGACATGTAAAGTACAAAAATGTATAAACCTTGTATTGCCATTTGGATGTCAAATTGACAAAAAGATGTCTCTAATACAATCACTTATGGGTATATCATCAAGTTGTTTATGGAGACACTTACTTTTCCAGCTTGGTAGTCAGCTCTTACATTTCTTCTTCGTATTAACATATTACAGAAATCAATGTCTGGTTTAACACCACTTCTTGTCATGGCAGATATCAGCTCCTGCAGAAAAACTTTAATAAATAACAATGGCAATGATTATTACTAATCAATATATTAACACACTATAAAGACTATTTATATCATTATAGTACTGGCAAAATAAATTACTGTCATCTAGATAACAATAAAAGTTTAAAGGACCATAATTAATACAAGCAAAAAAAGTAAGGCCTTTTGTATAATTCATGATTCATTCAGTTGTATGAAATACATTTTCTTTAAGTCAATTTTTCACGAAATTGTTTAAAATAATTATGAGACTGTGTACACTTGTGCATGCACTAAAATTTTTACTTTCTAGCTCGAGTTTTGTTAAATCTAATAATGGAAACATCAGTCATTTGCATTTGATATGCATTGTGTTGATAAGATGACTGCCTTATTGAGAAAATTCATACAGAGAAAGGGAGACAAACCACATGTTTCGAGAGTTAATTACAATGGTGTTGAGAATTAATACACTGAACACAAAGTATGACACAACTCAAATGCCCTTTCTTGACAGCTGATTCAAGACAGTAGAGACCAAATAACTATCTATCAAATTTAATGAATACTGTTGGTACATGCTAGGTAGGCTGTTGTTAGACGATTTGTCCCTACATGTACGTCAATGTGGCAAAATTAGACAACATGAAAGCTCTCTGTAGCAATGTGTGCCAAACTTTACTGAACATAGTTACAGGAGAAGTGCTTAGAATACATACAAAAGCTTACAACTCTCTCTCTCTCTCTCTCTCTCTCTCTCTCTCTCTCTCTCTCTCACACACACACACACACAAAATGTATTCACAATTATGACTATGAAATGGCATCAGCTGAATGATTTATTGGTGAGATGTGAAAATTTGTGGTAGCCCAGGATTCAAAATTGGATTTCCCACTTATCACAAGCAGTCCCATTACCCATTATATTACTGTATCTGAATATGCCTCCGGGACTTCCGTATGTCTACAATTCAAATGTGCTCATACATTACATTAAGTAAATCCTATCCTATACATATTATAAATGTGAAAGTTTGTATATTTGTTACCGCATCATGCAAAAACAGCAGCATCGATTTAGATGAATTTTCGTTTAGAGATTGCTTATGTCTTGGATTAGGTAATTAGGCTACTTTTCAAAATGTGTATTGCAATTTATTTATGTGAAATACATGAAAAGAAATACATAATGGTTGTAAGAAGCTTCCATCAACTGCAATACAAGTAGTAGCAAATGCACTTCACCGATGGCAGGCGTTGTAACACCCGATGCAGTTAACATATGAGACAGTATGTGTTCTGAACCTTTCACTACCTATTAAGCTGATGTAGTTCCAATTATTACCTTATGATACAATCAATATTATAATCCGCAACAAAAATTATTCATTTGAAATATATTAATACAAATAGATAAGAAGCTTCTAATACATTAGCAGAGGTGCTATGTAGTATATGTCATGTTTAGCCATGCGATTGCGGTTTAAAGCGTGTAATAACCTCCCATCAAGTTGGGCACTGGTTTGTGTCCTGTTATATGTAATTTTTTTCTTTGTTACTGTTATCTTTTTTATTTTCCAGCTTGCAAAAAGATTCTGGGATACTGCCAATTCTGACATATAATTACAAAAAATCTGAATGTTACGAGTTTATGCCAGGCTCATTTTCACCTTTTGTAACAAATGAAGAAAGTACATAGATAAATTGAAGTCTTTAAATAAAATGCCATGAAAAAGTACCATGAAAAGAAAAAACAATGATGTTTTGTGTAAAATGGGAACTAGATACCAAGCCCTGTTATGTGTTAAAAGTGGAAACTGCCATGTATAAATAGCACCAACAGATGGCAGGCGGTGTAACACCCACTGCAGTTAACATATGAAATGTTCTGTGTTCCGAACCTTTATTCACATTGTTATCCTCATATAGTTCCATTTTTTTCTCAGATTCATGATTTTCGTGCATACAACGTTTTTTATTCAAGTCTTTGATTTATGAATGCAGAAGTGCAGAACTATTTCCTTATGATACAATCAACAATATACTCTGTAAAGATTAATGCATACTCGTAAAAATATTTCTCAGGTCTTATAATATGTATTCAGCAGTGATATTATCCAGGTTCTTAAATACTGTTTTCTCCTTGTTTTTCGATGATATGTATTGCACTGTCACCTTCAGCTATAGATGTTCAAAAATTGTAATGTTATCGAAATTCTTTAACATTGTTTTCTCTCTGGATTTCAATGAATAAGAGTTTCTTTGGTGGTTTCCATTGTTTATAGCATTCGAATGTTTGCTTTTGGTACATTGACGCGACTTTGATGGTTAGATTTCAGTGATTCATAGTTTCTCTGGTGATTTCATTGATTTGTAAGACTTGGTTGGTTTGTTTTCCTGTTATATTTATTGTTTCTTTCATTTGTTTAGTTTGTATTTAAAGGATCAGGATAGTTTCTTTATTCATTAGATGTGTTGTTTCCTTTGTTTGTTTGCTTGCTTTACATTTGTAGGATCTAAACAGTTCGTTTCTCTGTTAGATTTCTTGTTTATTTCATTACTTTACTTGGCATTATTGTTTCTTTCGTCCGTTTACTTCTTATTTGTGATATCTCGATAGTTTAGCAGTTAGGTTTGTTATTTGTTTCATTGGTTTGCTTAGCTTTTGTAAGATCTCTGCAGTTCTTTTCTCTGTTATGATAGCTGTTTATTTCATTGCTTTACTTGGCATTTGTTTTTGATTACTGTATTGTTGTTATTGTAGTTGCCTATTAGATTTTATGGTTTAGGTTAGATATTTTACGACACCAGTTCCTCAGTTTAAGTATTACTGTTTAAGTTTCTAATGCCTGGCAAACACAAGTCAAATCTATCTCGGAGCTCTAAACTCGCTCGAGCTATGAAGGTAACTAGACAGCAACAATCACCTGCAGTTGCTGAAAAGCAGAGAATTGAGCAGGCAGAGTGGCAGGCAGTTCTTCGAGCAGCTGAAACCGCTGCGCAAGCTGATGCTCGGCATCAGCAGAATGCTGAACGCACTGTATCTTTTCGTGTTTCTCGGACAGCAGAAGCAGATGCACACACTGACAAGCTGTTGCACAACAACAAGTTCAATGTCGGCACATATTTTACATTAATACCTGGGATTTCATAAAAAATTGTGCTTTCAAGTATGATCCAACTTTGGATTACAGTAACCATAGGCTCATCAAAATTGACTGTATGAGCAAGGCATGCAGATTTTGTGGGACACTTAAATGGAAGGAGGAAATGGGAATGTGTAGCTCTGGGGGCAAGGTATCTGTACTTATGTTAGAAGAACCGGGGGATCCTTTAAAGCAATTATTTTCTGGAGAGACCGAGTCACAGCAGTTCCTAAATTGTATAAGGAAATACCATATTTGCGTGAATATAGGCCGCTTGCGAATATAGGCTGTACCTAAACTTTTGACACGAGGTTATAGAAAAAAAAAAATAGTCTTGAGTATAGGCCGCAGGTTTTTTTAATTTTTATTTAATTTATTTTTATTTTTTGTATAATCAAACATGTTTCGTAATCAGAAACACAATCTTTTCGAAGAGTCGTCGTGCATTTCATGGGCTAAAATGTAAATATCCCCATGTTTGCTTGATTTCATAATTCAAAACAGGAACTGTGGTTTTGCTGTTACAACAGAAATGATTCAGTTGCAAGGCTGCAAAATAGCCCCGAGTTCCATGTACATCGTTTCATTGAAATAACCCCCATCGAATGTGAAACCAGTGAATCTGGTTGTAGTAAAATAAATTATTTTAAAACGTAGCATTGGAACTCAACATCAGCATTAGCTACACAAATCAGTTGTTCCGCTATCTTAACCTCCCATCACCGCTCGCGGTAGATGTTACCGTACCAACGTAAACGTCACAGTAAAATATGTCGCGACACACACTGAACTTTTATCGCGAAGACTAGCTTCATTGACTACATCAAATTAAAATCATTTGTGTGCTTAGGAAGTGTGTGTGTTAAGTACTATTTATGTTTAAGATCACGCAAATGTGTTAAAAAACAATCATTAGCTTTTGTATGTTGTGGTACAGAATGACACCATTCGATTTATATCGAAATATCGACTTCCACAAATTCCTGCGCCATTTCCGTGAATGTGTACAAAAACGTATATGCAGTTCTGAAAAACTGTTACTGTAGAATTTTTGAAGATTATCTAGTTTATTATGTTTCTCAAAGCAAAATAAAAGTGAGCGTGTAATTTTTGAAATTAACAACTTTGAGAAAAGGAGCGGTTGGGGGAGGAGGATTGAATCTTGATTATAGGCCGCACCACGATTTTGTTCGCTGAAATTTGGGGAAAAAAGTGCGACCTATATTCGAGCAAATACGGTATAATTCATGTTTTCACATGACCTCCTTTGGAGCAGATAGAATTCTAGCCATGCCTGGGTTTCACCGACCTTCAAGGTGCAGGGACAAGTGCATCATAAAATTGGGTCCCTTTTACCTCCATCCGATGGTGAAGTTAAATTTTTGCAAATTTACTTTATAGGGGATGTGTTGTGGCATAAAGTCAGTGCCACACACCAGATGCACGAAAACAATCGTGAAGAAGGCAGCGGATGACCTGCAGCCAATCACACGCCGGCACCATGACTCCTGGAGGGAGCAACCGAGAAGCATGCCCTATACAAGCAGCTTTATCTAGGCCGACATGCGCCTGGAAGGGCATTCTGAACTCGACTCCAAACTAGGCAGTTACCATGATTCAGTGCAGCTAGCATCGTGCAAGAAGACGCTGCTGTGAGAACAGGCATACACTCTCATAAACCAAAGTTGAGTATTTTGTATACTTTAGTAAATAAAACTTATATTACTAATCTGTATAGCTGTTTTAGCTGTTCACGCATCCCACGTGTCCTGATCAGATCCTTTCCCGAAAGATAGGCCAAGGAGAACAAAACGTATGGCGACAAGATGTTAAATTTCAGTGGACGCCGAAATCTCTGACACTACGCTGCGACATTATTTTGCTTGTCAATTTCTTACAGGACTCGGAGATTGCAGTATATACTCTTTTCATTTCTCTTGCAGGGATAAGTGTCAGTTTCTATATTTTTGCATTGTTTCTTCTTGTTGCTTTTGCAAAATGTCAAACCCCACTAACACAAGCATCTGTATGCACTCGATGCACAGCAATTGATGCAGATGTTTCAGTTTCAGAGTCAACAAATCACCTCCTTGCTGTCTACTGTACAACTTGTGGCTGTACCCATGCCACAAAATATGCATGTGCCACTGCAGCAGCTATCACCTCCAATAATTCCGCCATTTCACCAGTATACAAAGCACAAAAGGAATGGGTAGAACAGCTGCAACAGTTTGAAGCCTACGCAACACTTCACAGGATACAAGATACTGTCAAACAAATTTTTTTATCATATGTAATCCCCCCCCCCCCCCCCGGTCATTCCGTCTTGTCAAAAAGCTGTTTCCCACCGCGGAGCCTTCTGAACTTTCTTACGATTCAATTATATGATCCCTCACGTCATATTGTGAACAAAAAATCGATGTAGTAGCCGCTAGGTATCAGTAGGGACAGGAAAATTTCGTTTTATTTTATGGCCGATTTCGGTGTTATTTTCTGCCATTAGCGGTGTTATTTTTCGGTGTTATTTTTTCAGTGCAAATTTGTCAGTTTCATCCTTTAGTATTGCCTTATTTCACTATTTTTCAGTTCTATGTTGAAATTAAAAATATATACATCCCAATCACATATTTATCAGCCATTAAACTTATGATTTATTTAAACTTTTAGACAAAAATGTTGTAAATGCTTTTTTTTTTTTTTTCATCGTTTACTGCTTTTACAATGAACAGATACTTTCGATACCATATTTATGAAACATCAAATTTGTTTAAATTCTTGGACTGATAAATTTTCTCAAACTGTTTCAAGTTTGTTCATTTTTTAAAAACTATTTTAATGTTTTTCAGTACTAGTTCTATGTTGAATGAAAAGAAACCTCTCCATTACATTATATTTATTACACATACAAAAATTATTTACATATTTTACAAAGAAATGTTTTCATGGAATTCAAAAGAAAAGAATTACTGGCACACTTAACTAGTTTCAGAAGAACATACAAGAACCTGTCAACCATAGAGTAGGTATAGCATGTTTTATTTACCCTACGATCTGTGCAAAACACTGATCAAGTAATTCTAAATCTTCATTTTACGAGGCCAATTACTGTTACTGACGGGACAAGGATACATACAAGAACCTGTCAACCATAGAGCAGGTAAAGCTTGTTTTATTTATTTTATCATCTGCCTGAAAGTGTAATCAAGGGATTTCGAAAATGAAATAATTGATAAGTCATGTTAAGACGTTAATTTTCACATCCTGTAACCATTGTGCGGTTTCGTATATAAAAACATTACTGCATCAAAAATTCTTATTTGCATGTTGCGCGGCGGTGAGGTTTGGTTACCATTAGCCGACGACGATACTCTTCTTTGTGCTGTGATTTGCTAGCCACATAATCACGTGGTCTACAAAAGCTGGCAGCCTACATGTAACGGCGCTTGATAGACATTTGTAAAACACGTATTTTAAAGTAAGGTATGTCGTAATTAAGTACTGAGAAATTATGCCTACGTATATGAAACCTTTACCCAAATAACAGCAATCAATCGCAAACCTCAAGACAACGTGGACGATACTGAACGAATAGTAACTACGTTTACATGCAATACATTTCCGGAAGACGAAAACCGATTTTCGTAACCGTTTTTCGCTGTCGTGTTTACATGGCACAGCCTGAATCGGATTTCCAAGCTCACTTAACATGGCGGCTGGAAAACAGCTGATTCAGTTCCTTATTTAGTCTGCACAATCGCTATTTTTCTTTATTTAAATACACAGATTTATGTTAAATCTAATATTAATACATTTATTTCAAATTAGACAATATCACTCTTTCCATATGTGCCGAAAATTCTTAACAAGAAAACCCAATCTGACAAGCCAAGAACGCTTCAAAATCGGTTGTGTTTACATGGGGACGAAAATCGATTGTGGAACTGGACAACCGCTTTACACTACGTTTACATGCAACACATCTTCCGGAAGACGAAAACCGATTTTCGTAAACCGTTTTTCGCCGTCATGTTTACATGGCATGGCCTGAATCGGATTTCCTAATCCACTTAACATGGCGGCTGAAAAACAGCTGATTCAGTTCCTGATTTAGTCAGCACAATCGCTATTTTTCTTTATTTAAATACACAGATTTATGTTCACTCTAATATTTATACTTTTATTTCACATTAGAAAATATCACTCTTTCCATATGAGTCGAAAATTCTTAACAAGACAACACCATCTGACAAGCCAAGAACGCTTCAAAAACGGTTGCGTTTACATGGGCACGAAAATCGATTGTGGAACTGGAAAACCGCTTTAGAGAAGCGGATTTCCAGAATCGATTTTGGAGTGTTTACATGGCCAACCAAAAGCGGAATTGGGAAATCGGTTTACGAAATCCGGTTTTGGGAGCCCATGTAAACGGGGTGTTACAGAAGCGGATTTCCAGAATAGATTTTGGAGTGTTTACATGACCAACCAAAAGCGGAATTGGGAAATCGGTTTACGAAATCCGGTTTTGGGAGCACATGTAAACGGGGTGAGTCTAATACATTGCAGCGGCATTCTTTGCACAGAGTCAAAGATCGGATGCTCGGGCCCAAGCGATACATATCGAACATACGACCCGGTATCGACCATTCTCATAAGATCAAAAAAACTTTGTTACGACTCACTCCCGCAGGATCCATTTGTTTAGGAAGGAAATCTGTTGCTATCGGAAAATCTATATTCTTCCCATTGGCCTTTCATCAGACACCTGAAGTGATATACAGGACGTCAGTTGTTTGAGTGATAAATGTATAATCATTTTCAAGTTATATGCGAATGTCAAAGTCAAGAACCAATTTTAACGTAAAATTAGTATTAGCTACCAATATTATTAAACGGCTACCCTCTGATTTACGAACATTTTCTATATTGTAATTAAGAAAAAGCAACATTTCTCGCCAGTTAGTCGAAAACAGCAAAATTTCACGCCAGTTTGTTAAAAAAACAGCCAATTTCGCGACTTGTCGCCAAAAACCGCCGATTTCGTGATAAGTCTCCAAAAACCGCCGATTTTGCGTTATTTTTCGCGTTATCGTTAACGCGAAATTTTCCTGTCTCTAGGTATCAGTTCTTTCGGTATAGGAAAGGTCAGAACCAAAAATACTGGCAGTGGACAACAGAGCTTCAAGGTCTTACTGAAAGTACAAATTTAAATGTTTGTGTGGAGCTTTGCATTCAGATGAGATGTTACATGATACTATTGTCTATAATGTTTCTGATGGCAGACTTAGAGAACAGATTCTAAAAATGTCAGATTCACCTTTCCATCAAGTAGAACACATTTTGGAACAGTATGATTCAGGTACCGCGGCGGCGGAAAACTTTGATTCCATTCCACTGTGTACTGTAGCGTCGTCACTTGCCCATGAGCACAAGGTCGGATGATGTGTACTTCTTCCTGCCCGTGCTGAGTGTAAACAAGTTGATAGACACAGACCTTGCCCACTAAGAAAGTGAAGTCTTGCCCAAAATGTTTCTCACAGTACAAAAGGCAGAACTGTCTGTCCTGATCAGCAGAATGCTATCATGCGGCAAGGAATGTCATATGCAAGCAGTCTGCTTACAGCAAATGAAACGAAATTTGCCTTCCTGGCCCCAAACAGCGACAAGACAATACTTATTCAATAAATGCAGTATTTTCAAAACCTGTGGCTGCCTCTTGTAACATCACGGACACGGAAGTAGCACACATTGTTCACCAGGCCAGAAAAATGTATATACATTTGCATGTGAATGACATTTCTGTAACATTTCAACTAGGCACAGGTGCATCAGTCATAATGCTTAATCGCAAAACTTATGAACAGTTAGGATCACCGCGCCTTTCTCGCACTAGCACACGGTTAACAGCATACAATGGCAACTAAATTTCTGTACTAGGACAGTGTTCACTACCTGCTGAATATCATTCACAAATGCACACAGTGACATTTCAGGGACTTCAGCCTTACAAAGGAGAGAATATTTTTGGTCTAGATTCTTTTGATCTTTTTACTGTGCAAGACAATGTTTTAGTTGTGAACACTGTAGACAGGTTGCTGAAAGACTTTCCAGTTTTATTTTCTGCAGGACTGGGGAAAAGCTAAGGGTTTTGCTACACATATTACTCTAAAGGAAAATGCCACGCCAAAATTTTGCAAAGATAGTGATGTACCATTCACTTTACATGACAAAGCAGCACAGAAACTTAGCACATTGCAAGAAAATGGTGCAATTGAACCAATACAGGGTATCCAGTGGGTGAGTCCACTTGTTATTTTGCTGAAGCCATCAAGATAGCATACGCATTTGAGTTGATTTCGAGGCCACAGTAAATCCACAAAAAGTTGTAGACAGTTATCCTATGCCAAGACCAGAAGATTAAATGGACAGATTAGGTGCAGGAAAATATTTCTCAAAAATAGAATTGCGCAATGCCTACCTTCAGCTGCCAGTCGACGAAGAATCACAGAAAATTTGTGTTGTCAAGACTCATCTGGGCTTGTTTAAATATTTGCAACTACCATTTGGCTGTGCATCTATGCCCGCAATTTTTCAAAGATATTTGGAACAGCTTACAGCTCAGGTGCCTTGTTGTTCAAACTACCTGGATGACAGTGTTTCAGGCCGTACCCCAGAAGAACACATTGAAAATTTGAGAAAATTATTTTAAGTTCTGTCAGACGCAGGTCTCAAGTGTCGCTTATCAAACCAGAACTGCAGTATCTAGGACATGTGATAAACAGTCAAGGTGTGCACCCGATGCAATCACATTTGATTGCCATTCGCGACTTGCCAACACCAAAAGATGTGAAAGACTTACAGTCCGTCTTGGGAAAGTTAACTTAATATTAGGTTTATTCCCAACACAGCACAAATTGCAGCCCCTTTATACCAGCTATGCCATAAAAATGTTCAGTTTGTCTGGACAGAAGAACGCCAATGCACATTTCAATAGTTAAAAGATGCATTGCTCAGTGATCGATGTTTGGCACACTTCTATTCTTTTGCAAGTTGACATGTCATCATACACACTAGGTGTCGTGCTGTCACATAGACATGGGGATACAGACCATAGGGTTTGTGTCCAAATGTTTGACTGTCACACAGTGCCATTATTCTTAAATTATGAAGGAAGCTTTAGCAATAGTGTACGGTGTCACGAAATTCCTTCATTATTTGTATGGGAGAAAATTTTATTTAATAAGTGACCACAATTTGCAGTCATTGTAGCGCCGGCCAAGCTTCTGCACGACCGCCGCCAGCGCACCTTGCTCCATTTTCTCCACCCAGTGCGCCGCCTAGAGCAGCAGTCGATGACATGTAAGTATCGATTCGGTCTGTGTAACCCAGTCTTTTACAGAGTTTTTAGCGGTTGCAGATGATAGGAGCAGGGTGAGATTGTGAAATATTTCGGTACTTCCATGTTTGAAATTTCAGGACCTGACGAAGTTGTATGCAGACACCACAACCAAATTTGCGCTTGTGTACCCCATGATCATTCTGCATTTCTCTCAGCAGATTCACGCAACACGCAGACCGTGCGGCCTCCGCCGTCCGCGAGATCTCGGCAGCCACTCCGCAGCAGATCTCCACTCCACGGCCTTACTTCATGGAGATGGAGCCCTCGCCATCTCCACCTCCCCTCGACATCCCCATGGACCTGGACCAATATGCTATGCAGCATCCAACGCCGACGTCGACACCGATGTCACCATCTATGTCGTCATCTGGGCCCCAGGCCATGGACGTGGGCCCTTCAGAGGTTGTTGCCTTGTGAGCTATGGCCGGACGGCGGGACCCGGTCGGTAGCCTGCCGTCCTCGGAAGCTAAGCTACATATTCCGGTCCATCACTATGTCCACGGGCCTGCCTCCTCCCTCGTCAAGTTTCTTATAGGACAACGGTCCAGCACTTTGGTGGGGGGGGGGGGGAGGGAGGGAGGGATGTTCTGGCGTAAAGTCAGTGCCGCATGCCAGACGCACAAAAACGATCGTGAAGAAGGCAGCAGATGACCGGCCCCCAATCACATGTTGGCACTGTGCATCCTGGAGGGAGAAACCAAGAAGCATGCCCTCTACATGCAGCTTTATCTAGGCTGACATGTGTTTGGAAGGGCACTCCAAACTAGGCAGTTACTACAATTCAGTGCAGCTAGCATTGTGCAAGAAGACGCCACTGCGAGAACAGACATGCACTTTCACAAACCAAAGGAGAGTAATTTGAATACCTTAGTAAATAAAACTTGTATTACTAATCTGTATAGCTGTTTTAGCTGTCCATGCATCCCACGTGTCCTGAGTAGATTCTTTCCCGAAAGATAGACCGGCGAGGACAAAACAGGATGATGAGAGAGAGAGAGACGGACAGATGGTGTCAAATTATTCATGGATTTAAATGTGTGACTGTGCAGAAAAATCATGCAGGAACAAAACATATTGGTGCACGAGTTTAAAACAGCCCTCCTTATGAAAGGGCAAGTTTTTGGTAAAGTGCAGTGCTTTATTTATTCCATTGAGTGGCAAAAGTGCAGCTTGCCACATGTGCACTTGCTGCTATGGTTAAAACAGAAATTGGTGCCAAACCAAATCAATGCACTGATATCAGCAGAGCTACCTGACTCCAATGTGACACAGTCACCAAAAGCCTTCTCCACGGTCCTTGCAGAATGCTGAACCCTATGTATCCTTGCATGAAGGACAGAAAATGCAGCAAAAAGTATCCTCGACCACTGTTAAAAGAGACCAAAATGAGTGAGAATGGATATCCATTGTACAGATGTAGAGCGCCCGAGGATGGAGGACATACAGTCACAATGAAACTGAGAGGTATGACACAAGAAGCCGTACTGGACAACAGCTGGGTTATTCCATACTCAGCATTCCTTTGCAAAATATTTACTGCCCACATTAATGTGGATTACTGTAACTCGGTTAAGGCAATTAAATACATTTGCAAATAAATAAACAATGGCAGTGACGAGGCAATATTTATTGTGCAACAGCAGGGCTATGCTAATATTGATCCAAGAGATGAAGTGCAGATGTTTAGAGCCGGTTGATATGTCAGCAGCAACAAAGCTGCATGGCGAATATTGGGCTTCCTGCTTCCTGAGAGGCATACAACAGTGACACACCTGGTGGTCCACCTTTCTAATGGCGAGCTCGTGTACTTTACGGAGACCAATTTGTGCAATCGAATAGCGGCACCGCCCACTACCTCACCACATTTTTCCATTTGTGCCAGACAGGTGAATTTGTCAGAACATTGCTATTCATCAATGTGCCAAAATATTACACATGGAACATGCCACAGAAAAAATGGAAACAATGCGTGCAGGGCACCCAAGTCAAAGGATGGCAAAATGTGAAGGCGTCAGATGCCCTGGACAGAATTTACACAGTGCATGTAACACATTTTTAATGTTATTGTGTATGTTTGCTTCTGACCCATGTCCATGGCCCCATCAGTTTTCAGACCCTGAAAACAGTCGACAGACAAGTAAAAGCCACGTTCCAGGAAGCATGTGAGGTGATGGGACTTTTGAAAGATGATGGCCATTTGGACGATACAATAGAGGACGCTGTGTTGTGTCGGTCATCAGCCTAGCTGAGAGAGCTCTTTTCTATCATGCTGAGCACCTGTGGACTCTCGAACCCTATGGAACTTTGGAACAAATGTAAAAGAGTGTTATCTGAAGACATCACGCATCAATACCAAGGGACAGCACAGGCCAGTGATGAAATATATTTTAACGAATCTATTATGCTTATTGAGGATAAAGTTTTCTCGGTGGAGGGGAAATGGCTGTCTGATTTCAACATGCCCACCCCACAACGATCAAGAGAGTTCTCTACTGATTTGCTCAAGGAACTCAGTTACGACACAACAGCCTAGGAGGTCCAATTTGCCCAAACTGAGCCCCTGCTATTACCAGAGCAAAGGCATGTTTTCAATACAATTTTGAGTCACGTGGAGAGTGGAAAAGGGGGATCTCCTTTTCTTGGATGCACCTGGGGGCACTGGCAAGACATTCCTGTTGAATTTGCTGTTGGCCCAGTTGGGCAAAGACAGGAATGTCACGCTAGTTGTTGCGTCCTCTGGTATAGCCGCGACCTTGCTCAGCGGAGGAAGAACTGCTCACTCGTTAGTCAAGCTTCCTTTGAACCTTGCAAGTGAGGAAACGCCCACTTGCAGTATAAGCAAGACCAGTGGTCACAACGCTCTGTTGCAACAGTGTATTAATTGTGGGGGATGAATGCTCGATGTCACACAAGCATGCAATCAAGGCACTAAACCGAAGCTTGCAAGACATCCGTAGTAACAGAATTTTGATGGGTGGAGTCATTGCCTTGCTCACAGGCGACTTCCGACAGACGCTGCCGGTCATCGAGTGAGGCACTGTGGCAGACGAGATCAATGTGTGCCTCAAATCCTCACCATTGTGGGCACACATAGAAAGTTTACAGCTCAAAACTAATATTAGGGTCCAAGATCAAGAATCTGGGCTGTTTGTTTAATACCTCCTCGACAATGGTGAGGGACGCATCGCAACGGATGCGAAAGGCCTAATAAAATTTGAAAACCACTTCTGCACAGTTGTAAGCTTGGAAGATAACCTAATTAATGACGTTTTCCCAAGCTTACATGACAACTTGAGCAATGAGGAATGGCTATATGAAAGAGTTATCTTGGTGCCTAAGAATGAATCGGTGAGAAATATCAATAAAAAAATTATTGCTCAAGTACCTGGTGAGGTGACTACCTACATGTCAATCAATAGTGATGACAATAGATGATGCAACTTCATACCCTGAAGAGTTCCTAAACTCATTAGAGCTGTCAGGGCTCTGTAACAGAGGTCAGTAGTCGGTCGTGACAACTGCGCTGCAGATGATGACCTCTGCCTTCATCTTGCAAACAAGACTGGCAGTCTTTACCTCTTCAGATAGCCATTAAAATCCATAGAGAATCTCTTACAATCCAAAATGACACACATTGTTAGTACCGACATGAGCCACCACCTGCAGTTGCCTGCAACCCTTACTCTTCATGTCATCCAAAAGGCCTGCTCCATAACTGGAATAACTCCACCTGGTATGCACATGAAATGCACATTAGCCTTCTTCCCCTCCCTAACAGCCATATCCCCAATGGGCTCAATTACCCGCCTAACATTGGAGCTCCCAACTACAAGAAAACCCACCCTCTGTGATAGCCCGAATCTTGCAGGTTGGGAGGTGATATCAGGATAAGCGACACCATCCGGCATAGGAACATCGTCTGGCACAGACAGCACCTCAGACCTATCAGTAAGATGAACCGGGGAGGCCTAACGATCAGTCCCTGCGAAGTCTTTTGTTTCTTGTCACGCATGGGGATAACCTTCCATGCAACCACGAGTGGGGTGTCTGCCTCATTATGAGCCTCACGGGGCTCATCGCAGATGTAGGCTGAACACAGATTATGCACAGGACTATTTTTGTTTGCAATTTAATGTAGATTATTTTTGTGTTTGGTACTTTTTGTGCTAAACCACTTAGTCTTCTATTTACGAAAAATTGTTAAAACTACTAATTCACTGCCTTCTACTTGCCTCCCCCCCCCCCCCCCTTAACCCATACTTAAAACTGTGTAACTTTTTATCAAACAATATGTGGACTGCATAGAACACTTTGGGGCTGAAGGGAAACTTTTACTTGGGTCTAATTGCAACATACTACATATCCCACTGTTAATTTCCCTCTCCTACTGATCCCTCAATCATCATAAATAATCAGTAACTTTTGAATGCTCCTAAAAGGAATTTCCTCCAACTAATCCATCTCATGTTTGCTTGACCAAGAATACAAATGGTATACCATGCAAAGTTTTCTTGTATCCATGTGTTGCAGCAAATAATTCAGTCACTACGAGAGAAGCCAGTAGAAAGTACAAAATGAGTTACAGTTTTTAACTCACGTGTTCTGCTGTAAGTGTTTGTGAAATACAGTCCAACAATAATGTGAATGTCTTTACATTAGGTGTCACATTCATATGAGCCATGTGGTCAAGAACACCACTGTATCCTCCCAAGAGTAATAATCTGCAACACAAAGAAGGCTCTTAAATCTGTAAATTTCATAAATGATTTACTGCAAATCTTGTGGTGTAAGAAAAAACTCACTTATCTTCAGATCTTGTGACTTCATTGAGGGAAATAAAATTTCCTAAATGTGGTTTTGCTGCCAAAAGATTTGGATTAACTTGTTTGGAACAAATGTTCCCACCATATTTCATGTCTGCATTCCCTTCAGTGGAAACAACTGTGGGAACACGGTCATTATGCACAATGTCCTCTATCATCCTTTCGTCCTTTGTAGGAGAAACTTCAGGCAGTCTTAATGTATTTATGAAGCTATTCTCATTTGTTGATGAAATATCAATCATTTTTACATTTCCTGAACTTTGGTCCAGTTTCTGAAATAAAGATACAAAGTACATTATATATAAAAAAAATGAATAAATAAAATAAAATAAAAAATTACCAAAAGACAATCTATGATGCATAAAAGCATAACAATTTTTAGAAAATAATGAAAGAGTGTAATACTAAAAACTGCTTGAAAGAAGTCAATTATTGAGCAACATTTCAAGTGTTATCGGTAAGTTTACAGTCATACATTTTCTCTCTTAATGTGTAATTATTAGGGTTGTGTCCGAGTGGTTCGGCCGAATCCATTATTCGCCGAATCTAGCACACTGGCTTTGGATTTGAGATTCGGTGTATAATGGCCGAATGCTACCGAATCCAAAGTGTTATCTGCAAACCTTTAGTTACAAATATTGTAGTTTACTTTGCGTAATGGTGTGCTTTCATTTTCATTATTTACTTTAATTTCCATAGATCCGCTGAAAGACACGACGTCATAAAACTAAATGATCTCACTTTGAATTTCTTCAAGCAAAGCCAAAAAACTGCCTGAGGTTTAAATCGAGTACAAAGCGAACAAAGTTCTGAGAAATGGCGCTAGGAGCCATCACAAGTAATTTTTCCCATCTATTATAAGCAGTGCTACACACGCTTGCTTTGCAGGTGCAAATATAAATACTGCCATTAAAACTTTTGCACTCGTAAAAATAATAAAAAGGAAGACGAGTCGAATTTCCTTTTTATTTTCGACTATTGAACACCATTCAACTAAGGAAATAGAACTTTCGTTTGCCCAACTTCAAATGCAGCAGCCTTTCAAATGGTAGTAGCAACATAAATAAATCTCTTTACGGAAATACCAACAACACATAAAGCTTTAAGATTCTTGATTTCACATATTATTTTTTTGATTTTGTGAAGTGCTGTGATATGTGAACTGCAATGAAGCACTGCGGTTTCAAGAAGAAATTTATTATGTGGAAAAAAGTTCCAATCATGCACCATCCAGGCGGGATGACGTTAATTCAGCAACCACTTGACGTCTGTTTCAATAAATCGTGTGAGGTATAGCTTAAACACATGTAGCTACACCTACTGCCTTTCGAAAAGTGACAGACAACTGACACTAACGAGTCGTGCAAAACGGGCAAGTGTTCCATTGGAATGATGATACCTAGAAGTGGGTTCCAAATCAGATTGCGTAACAGGAATTTAAAAATGTTCAAGATGGAATGCACTAGATTATACTAGGGGTGATGCTCTGTAGTGCGAAGTAACTGTGACTCAAAATTACCATAACGGTATCTAATTGCTATTATAAACATTTTGTAAAATTTGTATTATAAGTCTAATAAAATTGTTTTATATTTCTGCATTTAGTTTCATACAAGAGCCGTACATTTGAAGTCTTATCAAAAAGCTACTACGTAAAGCCGATTGGCAAGCATGTGTTGCGTCAATATGCCTTCGTGCTACAATTTATGTGTTTTTCCATTAGGGGTAAGGAATTGTTCCTATTAATTGTGATTCATAAATTCCACAATCTCTACGCCATAAGAATAATACAAATGTAAACACTACGCCAACTAATCTTCCGTGATAGCTGTTACTACATTCAAATTCCGTCCACCTAACGAACCAGAAAGACATCGACGAACGTGGGAGAATATACCTATCATGTTAATGTTTACATTTGTATTATTCTTATGCTGAACGGAAAAGTTAGAAATGAAGCACAGCAACTGACTTCTAGTACTGATTTTTAAATCTTCTACGAATAAAAATTCTGTGCAGACAATTTACATGATCTTAAATGTTTGAAAAAAATAAATAAATTTTAAGGTAGGGGGTATTAAAAAATCCTTAAGATTTAAAATAAAAATCTAAATTAAATTTAAAGTTCTTAAACTTTACTGTTGAAATTATCATTGATGATGTCAAGAAGACTTTATCTTCAACACTGGCTGTGATAGAGTAGTAATTGTTGTTAAATACATGTACTTGAGTTGGCAGTTTATTTGTTTTTGAGATTCGGAAGATTCGATTCGAGTTCGGGATTCGGCACATGTTTTATTCAAGATTCGGTATTCGGATTCAATTTGGTAAAATTGGGGTTCGACCCATCCCTAGTAATTATATTTATTTTCTCCCTGAAACCAGATATGTATGTACCTCTTAATGCACAAACAACTGCCTTATTTGATCCCTGTGAATTTTCATCTTACAAGAATTTTCTCCTGTAAATAGATGACAAAATATATTTATTTTTTCATTCTTCAATTACTGTATATATACAAATGATCACTAGGCAAAGACCTATCCAAAACACTTCTCTCCTTATCTCTGTGGTGAAAAGAACCAGAGATATGGGCCCCTGGAGAACTGCAATTTCACACAATGTGTTTTCAGGCATATTAATACAATGCAATGCTTTGCAAATATATTAAGAAACAAGGATCACTTGTCAATCATAACTTTCTACAAATTGATAATAATGGTGGACTTCAGAAAATGAATATGAATGGTCAGACGAAAATTTGAATATCGGAGTGCTGATGACCTAGCTGTTTAGCATCCTTAATAAACACACACCACCACCACCATCACCACCACCCTGAATATCAGAAAGTCATTCATAATATCCTATGTTAGGAGGAATTACCTATTGTGAGGGGGGGGGATATAAAGATAGAGGGGGCAAAGAGAGAAGGGGAGACAATAGAACTATTAACTTATGCAGCTGACAACTCACTCATTTACTTCATGCAAAACATTCTTAAGCAATCGAGTAGTAAAGTACACAATATACAAGAAAAGGGTGTAAATAATTTCATGACTAACCAAAATTCTTTTGGGCTTCCAGCATCCATTGGTTTGAAATCCATGAGGTCTTGGCTGAGATCTCCTCAGCCATTGCCAAGTGGTGACTGTCGAATTATTCTTACTGCTACTCTTATATAGCTGCGCTGCTTTCTGTGATGTCATTGGTGCTTGTGATGTCACCATGTATGGTAATGTTTTGATCACATGCCTTCCATGCCTGCTTTAACCTTCTGATTGCTGGGTCCCAATGTAGTAGGACATGTATTTAACCGTCCACTATTTTCCACATAAATCTCAATTTTGCAGTTATTCATTGATCAATTAAAGAATATATTGTTTTGAGTGTTATTAATGATTGAGAACATATACTTGTGTGCATTTTATTTGCCTTTGTTTGTTTCATGTTTAACGATGGTGCTGCAGCAGTACGCTGTGAGAGGTTCTCCACCGATGTCAGCGAGAAAATGCCGGTCGCTATCACAGATTAGCCGAAGGTCGGTGCGCTAAACTAGAAGACATTGCCTGATGTTACCGAACACGATTGACATTTTTTTTAAACATTAACAATGGATATAAAAATGTAAATGAAAAATGTTTAGTCTTTCTTTGTATTCCGTATTGAGATGAAGTCTCGTTGCAATTGTGATTTGTAACACTGAATGATGTTATATTACTTACGTCACTTATATTTAAAATAAAAAATTTAAAATAAAGAAGTTACTGATGAGTGTCCACAATTTATAAATATTGAATCAAGATGTGTAAATGATTTTTCTTAAGTGATGGTAATTCTGAAGTGAATTTTGAATGTGGCCTGGAAGACTTATACAAAAGTTGTGTGTCACTAAAGTGGCACGATTATTGATATTACGATATTGATAACAGTTATAGACGAGCTATGGAATAAACAGGAACTATCGTAGCAACTGAAATTAAGAAATTTGACTCAGGGTTTGCCAACATATTGGATCTTATTGTGGAATCTAATTTTAAGTTAATTCATTAATCAATTTGAGGAATGATATTAAGAAGAATATGAAGACTAGTATTAACGGTCATTATAATTTTTGTTGCTGGGGTGCTAGTTAACTTTGGGTACGAAGTCACAGTTATTGAAGAAGCTGGTTATTATATCTGAAGTCACTTTAAAAATAAAAATTACAAAACTAGAACCAGCACACCAAGCTGTGCTTAGATGCAAGCCTACGTCTTTTTAAAAGGTTTGTCGCACATTTTTATCTTGATTACCTCCTTTAATTGCAGTATTCCAAAACTATTTGTTCTCGTAATAATGGCTGTCTCCTCATGTGCCATTCAATGTCTGTTTTGCTGATATTTTGAAATAGTGAAAACATCTTTTGTGTTCAATACAGCACTTTTCAACAGTATGAACTGTCTGCTCAAGGTTAAATAGTATGCAACCTCGTGGTATTTTATATAGTCCTGGCATTCTAAGCCTATGTCATCTTTCACAGGTCTCATCAGCTGTCATGTCTTTGTAGGAGGCCTGAATACCATGTCAATCTTGTATCTTAAGGAGCCAGTTAACTTTTACCATTACTGGGTCACAAAACTCCAAAAATGCAAGTTTCCTCTGGCATCTTCTGAATGTGTTTATTTAGAAAGGCAGCTTGTGAAATCTGGCTGTTACTTTCTGTATGTGGCTCACTTCCTTCTGTAGATTTTCAGTGTCTGAGACTACTTCTACTTGGTGCAGCAATGTCTTTAGATCAGGATTTAGATTAGATTAGATAGATTAGATTATTTATTTGTTCCGTAGATCCATATTGAGGGGATCCTCGTGAATGTGGAACATGTCAAGAAACAAAATTTACAAGTTGAATAACAAATAATTCTAATAATATAAATACATACACTTATAATATAAATACAGATACATAATTTTTTAAGGTTTTTTTTTTTTTTTTTTTTTTTTTTTTTTTTTGCTGATAATATAATAATACTAATATAGTATGAGTGCATGCATCATTTGGTACAATTTAGAAATTCACTAATGGAGTAGAAGGAGTTGGCCACTAGAAAGTCTTTTAGGTTCCTCTTAAACTGATCTTTATTTGTAGCTAAATTTTTTATACTTGATGGTAAATTATTGAAAATGTGTGTTCCTGAGTAGTGGACCCCTTTTTGAACTAAAGTAAGTGCTTTTAAATCCTTGTGTAGATCATTTTTATTTCTAGTATTGTATGTATGAACTGAGCTGTTTGTTGGGAAAAGGGATATATTATTTATGACAAATTTCATTAAGGAATAAATATACTGAGAGGCAGTAGTTAATATACCCAGTTCTTTGAAGAGGCTTCTAGAAGACGTCTGTGAATTTACTCCACAAATAATACGTATTACACGTTTTTGGACTCTGAAGACTTTTGACTGACTTGAAGAGTTACCCCAAAATATTATACCATATGACATTAAGGAATGAAAGTAAGCAAAGTATGCAAGCTTTGTTATTTTTATGTCTCCTATCTCTGATAACACTCGTATTGAAAATACAGATTTGTTGAGTCGTTTCTGCAGTTCTGTGGTGTGCTCCTCCAAACTAAATTTATTATCAAGCTGTAATCCCAGGAATTTAATTCTGTCAACCTCTTCTATCTGCTCTTCTTCATATTTAATGCATATGCTGTCAGGAAATCTCTTACATGTTCTGAACTGCATGTAGTGCGTCTTTTCAAAGTTTAATGACAATGAGTTGGCTTTAAACCATTTATTAATTTTCATGAAAATATCATTAGCAGACTTTTCTATCAATATACTTGACTTACTCTTTATTGCAATACTTGTATCATCTGCAAACAAAACAAACTCTGCTTCTGGTAGTGTAACTGATGAGAGATCATTAATGTACACAAGAAAAAGCAATGGCCCTAAGATGGATCCTTGTGGGACACCACATGTAATTTCTTCCCAACCTGATGATGACTGTTGGCCTAATTCACTAGTCACTTGCACTGACACCCTTTGTTTCCTGTTAGTGAGGTACGACTTGAACCATTTTGCAGCATTTCCCGTGACCCCATAGAATTCTAATTTACTTAAAAGGATGTTATGGTTCACACAATCAAATGCCTTTGACAAATCACAGAAAATACCTGCTGCTTGCAATTTATTATCTAATGAATTAAGTACATTCTCACTGAAAGTGTAAATAGCCTTCTCAATATCGGAACCTTTCAGAAATCCAAACTGTGTTCTAGACAATATGCCATTTGTGGTTAAGTGGTTGAGAAGCTGCTTGTACATTACCTTTTCTATAATTTTTGAGAATGCTGGCAAAAGTGAAATGGGTCTGTAGTTTGATGTTATCTCTTTATCCCCCTTCTTGAAGAGAGGTTTAATATCTGCATATTTTAGCCAATCAGGAAATGTTCCCGTTATAACAGACTGGTTACACAAATAACTTAAGATTGTACTAAGTTCACAAGAACACGCTTTAATTAACTTTGTTGATATTTCATCGTATCCACTGGAATTCTTTGTTTTTAAAGATTTTATTATGGAAGATATTTCTTGTGGTGAAGTGACTGACATATTCATGTGTGTGAAGTTATTTGTAAATGCTAGTTTCAAATATTCAAGCGCATTATTTACTGACCCAGACAATCCCATACTATCAGTAACGGATATAAAGTACTTGTTAAATAGATTTGCCACACTATGCCCATCAGTTACTAATGTCTCAGCTACTCTTAACCGTACCTGCTCTTGTTCCTTTCTGGTTCTACCAGTCTCTTCTTTCACTATATCCCATATTGTATTTATTTGGTTTCCTGATGTTGCTATCTTCTTTTCATAGTGCATTTGTTTAGATACCTGAATAACTTTTTTTAATATTTTACAGTATTCCTTATATTTAGTTAAATCATCATCATTGCAACTACTCTTGGCTGATAGATACATACTCCTTTTTGTCTTACATGAAATCTTTATTCCTTGTGTAATCCAAGGTTTTATTATAGACTTCTGTTTAATTTGCGTTACTTTTAGAGGAAAACAGTTTTCAAACATGATACTAATATTATTAATGAATACATTATATTTTTCATTCATGCCATTAGCACTATATACATCTTTCCAGTTCATGTCTTTGAGGAGTTTTCTAAAATTTTCAATTTTTGGTGGGTTGACTACTCTCCTGTATGTACATTTTGCAGTCTTCATAATCTGTTTAGAATCTATACCTAAAACAAGGAGCTGCATATCATGATCTGACAGGCCATTTATTATTGGTTTTATGATATGATTTTGTTCCTTTGATTTGTCTATAAAAATATTATCAATTGCTGTCCTAGAGGTTTTAGTTACCCTAGTTGGAAAGTTTACGGTGTGTGTTAGATTGAAAGACAAAGTTACTGACTGCAATAAATGTTTACTGGAAGACTGCATAAGAAAATCTGTATTAAAGTCACCAGCAACCAGGATTTCTTTATTTCTTCCTGTTAAATAACCCAATAGAGCTTCTAGATGATTTAGGAATAGATTATAATTTCCTGCAGGTGCTCGGTAAATAGTTACTATTATATAGCGTCTGTTATGGAATTCTACTTCTGTTGCGCAAGCTTCTAAATGCTGCTCTAGACAGAATTTATTTCTATCAATATTCTTGAATTTATAGCAGTTTTTAATGAATGTGGCAACTCCTCCTCCCTCCATATCTACTCTACAGAAGTGTGAAGCTAAATTAAATCCTGGAATGTTTAACATATCTATACCAGTGGCCACATGATGTTCAGAGAGGCAAATTATGTCAATTGGGCTAGAGGAATCTATTTCATCAATACAAATGAGTAGTTCATCAAGTTTATTTCTGAGTCCTGGAATATTTTGATGTAATAAAGATAACTGACATTGCATACTAATGGCTTGAGTAAGATTTACTGGAAGTTTCTGACTACTTTCAGTTAAACATTGTTTGCTAAAATCTACCTCCTGTTTATCTGCTTTTCCAAACTGAGGGTGTCTTATAAGCTCTCTCAAAACTGGTTTTCTTCCCCCCCTCCCTATCCTAAAAAAGGCATCCCTCTGACACCTGTAACCACTGGTATTTTACCATTTGTGACAGTGCCCCCCCGTAAGTTACTTGCAATCAACCCAGACAATTTTCCCTTCCCTTTCCTGTTGAGGTGAAGGCCATGCCTAGTATAGTCCCACCTACAGATATCATCCACAGGAATCAAACCAATATGGGACCCCATATCTGACATGAGTAGCCGTTCCAACTCCAAGTTTACTCTCCTGACAGAAGAGTTCAAATGAGGCCGATCATGGCGACTCAAGACAGATACAAATCCCACACTAGTATGCTTCGTTGCCGATGATATCTTCACCAGGTCACACTCTATAGAATATTCACAGTTTCTGTCAATGCTGTTTCCCGGACCACCCACTATAACCACGGTATCCTCCATTGTGAAATCCTTACATAAAGAACCTATATCCTCTGTTACCTGACCCAGGACCGCATTTGGTTTGAAAACGTTTGTGACCTGGTACCCTGGTCCTAGCTCTTCCTGCAGTAGTTGGCCAACACCTCTACCATGGGAACTACCTAACAACAAGACTTTCTTTCTTTTCTCAGTTTTCCCTACCTTTTTCAAGTCCTTTTTGAAAGTCTGTTGTGTCCTTTCTACAGTTACAGCTACATGAGGCTCATCCGATCCTGACTGAGGCAACAGGTCAAATCTATTTTTCACATTAAGGACAAAGCTGTCTGAAACTGTCCTAAGTCTGTTCCCCCTCTTACCTGTTGCCACTTCTCACCGCTGTTCACCCTTCTCCCTCCTTAACCTGCTCAGAGTCTCCCTTGCCTTATCTAATTCAGCTTGAAGAGCTGCAATTTTCCCCTCCTGTTCCATTATTTTCCTATCTTTATTGCAGATCCTACAAAACCACTGGTGAGCCTCATTTACATCCCCATTTCCCACGCCACTACATTCGCCCCAATGAAAAAAACCACTACAACCATCACACCACACCCCGGAACTAACGATCCTACGGCATGTCACGCACTTCTCACCCATGGTAAAAATAGAAATCGTAAAAAACTTGATTAAGTACTGACTAAAACGTAAAAGTTACACCAAGAGACACTAAAATCTGTTCACGCAAATATAATTAACTGAAAGGGCACTGGATATAAAGAAACTCGGTCACGAAAACAAAAATTAGGCCTAAAAAAACACGCTCACGAAAACAAAATTTAGGCCTATAAACACGGATTACTATATTCACTTTTGATAAATCACGAAATTTACGTCTGACAAACTTTATAAATCCTAACTACTGTACGCCGCGAGTGAAAAATAGAACGATCGGTAATTAGAAATAAGTTTTAGTCACTGTTTACAACGATTCGCGCGAGTTAAATTAGGCCTACAACTACGTGCTATAGGCGCGACAGGTAAAATAAACTATTTACACCGTTTTTCCTTATTTAACACTACACTAACACTTCCACTAATGTAACAACACTTATATTATATTTATAACAACTGCAAACGATTAAATATAGCTTAAAAACAACGATTTTTGTAATTATTTACTGGAGCAAATACTCGAAACGTTCGCGCGGGCGCAGTGCTACCAACAAGGATGTTCCAGTGATGGATGGAGGTGGCTGGTAGCATGCCGATAGTGATCCATGTGTGTGGGTTTCCAGTAAACACTACTGCTGAGACACTACAACTGATGTCTTTACCTCCATCATGAATTTGTTTTTGTCCTGAAGTGATCAAAGAAGTCACCCAATTTTCTATGCCCATGAGACCAAAGAATGAATGTGTTTTTGACATAATGTCAAAAACAGCTAAGCTTTGCAGGAGCTATGTTCTGGGTGATGTCCTCAGAATACTCCCTAAATAGACTGGTTATAAATTGAGTGAAAGGGCTTCCTATGTGATACTGTCCATCTGGTTAAAATAATCTCCACCATACAAAAAAATTCGACGAGCATTCTCTAAAAATTCAAGGAACCAAAATCGAAAATGACAAGTGTGGAACATAATAGCTTTTGCAGTCTCCAGATTGATCCTCTCATTGTAGTCTTACCAGGAGACAAAGGAAATGCAAAAAGTGTAATTAAAAACTTACTTCCACAGGCAGCTTGAGCACCTAAATTGTTTGGACTCCCAAAGCTTCATAAAATGTCAACACCTTTTCATCCAATCATGAGTACCACTGGTATTTTGCTTTATAGACTAATGAAATATCTGGTCAGCTTACTTACCTAATAACCGTGTATGCACCATATCAATAATACTACTGATTTCATTAGCAGAATCAAATGCTTGTTTCTTCAAGAAGAGTATATGGTGGTCAGCTTTGAAGTGGTATCATTAGTCTCACACATTCCCACCAAAGACTCTATGGGTCTCCCTCTCTGTTATTCAAAGACACTGTTGTGGATTTAATTAACCACATTCTACCACCGTTGTACTTTTTCTATGGTTGGCAACAAGATGAAAAACCCATAACAACAGTTACAGCCAACCTAGTCCAGGACATGGCTCCTACAAGGATCGGTAAACAAACAAACAAACCAACAAGCAAACAAAAACAACCACAAACACACACACACACACACACACACACACACACACATATCAGGGCAGACATATGTAATCTGGCCTGGTGTGTGTGCGTGTATGTGTGTTGGTGTTTGTTTACCAGTCCTTCCCCCCCCCCCTCCTCCAAGTAAGTCTTTCCTATCACGGGACTGGAATGACTCCTTACCCACTCTCTTAAAACCCTCATCCTTTCCTTTTCCCTCTCCTTCCCTACTCTTTACGATAAAGCAACCTTAGCTTGCAAAAGCTCAGTTTTTGTGTGTGTGTGTGTGTGTGTGTGTGTGTGTGTGTCTATTTTTATTGTGTATCAAAGAACCGGCGCCTTCTTGCCTGGTGAGTCCAACTTTCTTTACGTTATATATATATATGAAATAATTTAATTAATAAAAAAACTTAACATTTGTAATGTGTTTGAGGAGTAATGGGAAGTTTAGTTTTTCTTAAGCAATCTTTATTTATTCATCAGCATCAAGCGTGTCCCCTTCAAAGTAAACCCCTCAAATAAACACACTTGTGCCAGAGCTTTTTCCAAATCTTTGTAGCACTTCTGGAACTCACTTCACATAATGGTCTTGTACTCCTTTGGTGATTTGGCTTTTGTCTCGTCAGTGGTCACCTTTCCCTGGTGTCTTCAGCCTCAGGAATAAAAATAATTTGTTGGGGGTGGAGGGTGCATTGGTGGTTATAGTGATTGAGGCAAAATATGTTTTATTAGTGATAGGAGGTGTGTCTGTAATTTTGTAAATCTCCTTCATGAGATAATACACCAATACTTACATCAGGGTCACCACATTGCCAGCATGAGGTGGCTAGCCTATCGTTCGATGATTTTGAACTGTGTGTATCTTAATACTGCAAAACTAGATCATACAGAAGGTCTCTTGTACAACTGGTGGAAAACTTTACTGACTGCAACCACAGTTGAAATGTCAAAGATTGTCTTGGCTTAGAGCTCAATTTAATCTGCAAGGAACAGTATGTATGAGTTTATCCTATAACTATGCACTACTAAAATACATAAAAGATGCAAAACTAAGGTGACTTGTCTAATTGCACGGGCAATGTGCATTCATTCATTAATTTTTTGTTTTGTTTTGTTGGTACACATGTCCCGAACATATGTTCACAGTTTCAAGTGTTTGGTATATTTCATTTGTTTTTGACAGATAGAAAGGTTAGCTATCCTCCTGATCTGGTACAGAAGCAAATTGCCAGAGCCACTTCCTCATCCCCCCAAATTCAGAACCTTCAACAGAACCCCAGAAGTGCCCCTCTTGTCACTGGATACTTTCCGGGACTGGAGCGGACTCTGAATGTGGCTCTCCAGCAAGGATACGACTTCCTAAAATCCTGCCCCGAAATGAGATCCATCCTTCATGACATCCTCCCCACTCCTCCGAGAGTGTCTTTCCGCCGCCCACCTACCTCCGTAACCTCCTAGTCCATCCCTATGAAATCCCCAAACCACCTTCCCTACCTTCTGGCTCCTACCCTTGTAAATATATATATATATATATATATATATATATATATATATATATATATATATATATATATATATATATATACGTAAAAAATAGATGAAGAACACTTACCAGGCGAAGGGGCACAGGCAGTAATAGCAACAAATAAACACACAGACACACACACACTCAAAAATGCTAGCTTTCGCAGCCTAGCTGCTTCATCAGGCAGAAGGGAAGGAGAGGGAAAAGGAAATGATGAGGGATTTAAGGAAGGGGGTAAGGAGCCATTCCAATCCCGGGACAGGAAAGACTTACCTTGGGGGGAAAAATGGAAGGTAAATAAATGCACATACACCCACACATTTACACAGACACAAGTACACTTAGGCAGACATACTGTAGAACTGTAGAAAGCAAAGCTTTCATTGCAACCTGTTATATAGGCCATATTTCTCACTTTTCCTTCATTCATATATTATGCCTCCCTTACAACATCCCTACGACAACCCCATCCAGTTTTATTTACATTCCCTCCGTAAACATGCTTTTTCCCTAGTCAGATTACGCTCCCACATTCTTTTTATGCAGGCTTGTCTGACATTTGGAATCACTCCCAAGGGCCTCACACTGAAAGTTCCCATCTCTGGCTGTAACCCATCCTTTCATCCCGCCCTATACCAATTCCAAACTGAACAATCCATATCCCTCACCCGCCTAATCCTTGACCTACACATCAACTCCGCCAATGAACACACCTGTCAACTCCTATCCCTAATCAAAATCCTCAACCTTTCCTCTCCTACATCTACACCTGCAGTTCAGAAAATTCTCCTTCAGGCCAACTGCAAATTAGAACAGCATGCCACCCAGCACCTCAAAAAACTATCCAATCTCCTGGTCACCCACCTCCGGAAAGGCAATACTCTCTCCCTCAACAACCTCTCCAGTAAACCTCAACTTCCTCTGATTGCACACAAACCCAGTCTCTCCCATCTACTCAATCTCCCACTCCCAACTCCTCTCCCCTCCAAACCTAAAAATTCCAATCCACACAATCCGGAACCACAACATCCCAATTCAGTGGTCAACCTCTCCTCTAAACCTCTCTCCCAATCTGAAACCTCTGTCCTATCCAAAGGGCTAACCTTTAGCCCTACTCCCAAATTCAACCAAACAGCCCTTGTGAAAGATTTACTATCCTATACTCGCAGTCTTTGCTGGAGATATCACTTTGCCACGAAGAAAAATAATCCTCTTCCTAATGATCCAGCTCCCCAAAACATCATTCAAATCGAACCCTGCCTAGAACAGGTCCGTCCTCCGTCACAGCGAGACCCACCTGCTCTTCCTCAAAATCACCCTCTTCAAACCTTCCAGGAATTCCTTACTTCCAACCTTGCCTCCCAGTCCTTCCTGAGAAACCTTAATCCTACTCCCAACATCACCGCAGCTGAAACCCGAGCTATCCGTGATCTGAAGGCTGACCATTCCATCGTCATTCTCCCTGCCGACAAGGGCTCCACGACAGTGGTACTTGATCGGCGGAAGTATGTGGCGGAGGGAGTGCGTCAGCTTTCAGATAATACCACATATAAAGTTTTTCAAGGCGATCCCATTCCTGATGTCCAGGAATCCTCAAAACCTTAGGCCCCCTACAAAACCTTTCACCTGACTCCATTAACCTCATGACTCCACCGACACCCCGCACCCCCACCTTCTATCTACTTCCGAAGATTCACAAACCCAATCATCCCGGCCGCCCCATTGTGGCCAGTTACCAAGCTCCAACAGAACAAATCTCTGCCTACATAGACCAACACCTTCAACCCATCATGTGCAGTCTCCCATCCTTCATCAAAGACACCAACCACTTCCTCAATCGCCTGAAATCCTTACCCAGCCTGTTACCTCCTGTACCATCCTTGTAACCATCGATGCCACTTCCTTATACACTAATATCCCACATGCCCAGGGCCTCGCTGCGATAGAATATTTCCTTTCACACCGACCACCCACTTCCTTACCTAAAACCTCTTTCCTTAATACCCTAGCCAGCTTCATCCTAACCCACAACTTCTTCACTTTTGAGAGCCAGACATGCCAACAACTAAAGGGAACAGCCATGGGGACCAGGATGGCCCCCTCGTACGCAAACTTATTTATGGGACGCTTAGAGGAAGCCTTCCTGGACACCCAAGTCTGTCAACCCAAAGTATGGTATAGATTCATTGACGACATCTTCATGATCTGGACTCACAGTGAAGAAGAACTCCAGAATTTCCTCTCCAACCTCAACTCCTTTGGTCCCATCAAATTCACCTGATCTGGTACAGAAGCAAATTGCCAGAGCCACTTCCTCATCCCCCCAAATTCAGAACCTTCAACAGAACCCCAGAAGTGCCCTTCTTGTCACTGGATACTTTCCGGGACTGGAGCGGACTCTGAATGTGGCTCTCCAGCAAGGATACGACTTCCTAAAATCCTGCCCCGAAATGAGATCCATCCTTCATGACATCCTCCCCACTCCTCCGAGAGTGTCTTTCCGCCGCCCACCTACCTCCGTAACCTCCTAGTCCATCCCTATGAAATCCCCAAACCACCTTCCCTACCTTCTGGCTCCTACCCTTGTAACCGCCCCCGTTGTAAAACCTGCTCGATGCACCCTTCCACCACTACTTACTCCAGTCCCGTAACCCGGAGGGTGTACACAATCAAGGGCAGAGCCACTTGCAACAGCACCCACGTGATTTACCAACTGACATGCCTGCACTGTGAAGCATTCTATGTGGGAATGACCAGCAACAAACTGTCCATTCGCATGAATGGTCACAGGGAGACAGTGTTTGTTGGTAATGAGGATCACCCTGTGGCTAAACACGCCTTGGGGCACGACCAGCACATCTTGGCACAGTGTTACATCGTCCGGGTTATCTGGATACTTCCCACCGACACCAATCCTTCAGAACTCCGGAGATGGGAACTAGCCCTTTAGCATATTCTCTCTTCCCGTTGCCCACCTGGTCTCAACCTCCGCCAAATTCGAATTCCCACCCACCATCTTAACATCTTTGCCTCGGTTCTCTGGACAGAGCCTCTGCCTCAAGTGGCATCTCTGTCTAACTCCTTTGCTTTCTACAGTTCTACAGTATGTCTGCCTAAGTGTACTTGCGTCTGTGTAAATGTATGGATGTGTGTGTATTTGTTTACCCTCCTTTTTCCCCCCCAAGGTAAGTCTTTCCTGTCCCGGGATTGGAATGACTCCTTATCCACTCCCTTAAAACCCTCATCATTTCCTTTTCCCTCTCTTTCCCTTCTGCTTGACGAAGCAGCTAGGCTGCGAAAGCTTGCGTTTGTGTGTGTGTGTGTGTGTATGTGTCTGTCTGTGTGTTTATTTGTTGCTATCACTTCCTGTGCCCCTTCGCCTGGTAAGTGTACTTCATCTATTTTTTACTTGTATATATATTAACAAGTAGTACAAGCTTTTTCCAAGATGGCTGAGAAGATGCCAATGACAAATCTTGCTCTGGACACCCCAGCACATTAACAAACAGATGATAATGTTGAAGCTGTGAAGAAAATTGTTTTGAAAAATTGTCGAATTACTATAAGAAAAGTTGCTGCGGATGTGGGCATATTGGTCAGCTCATGTCAGATTTATTATTATTATTATTATTTTGTTTTGTTTTTGTTTTGGGAATTAAATGTGTGTCAGTGGAGTTTGTTCAAAAAACTATTCAATTTTGAGCAGAAGAACCCTTGCATGAGCATCACTTAGGATCTCTTGATTGATGTCAATGATGATCCTGTTTTCATAAATTCTCCATTTTTGATAATAATAAAAAATCACCAAGCACACTAAAACTTGTCTAACCTTTATATTTGTCAAAAACAAATGAAGTGTACTATAAACTTGGAACTGTGAACATATGTTCGGGACATGTGTACCAACTATTCACAAAAAAGGTTGATAATCAAATGTATGTTGACTGCACAATTTGAAATGTCACCTTACTGTTTTAACAGCCCTTGTACATTTATGGCTTTACATATTCCATGCATGTTAGTAGAGGATAGTTATAAGATAAATTTATACACACTCTTCCTTACAGATTTAATTGAGCTGTAAGCCAAGATAATCTTTGACATTTCTCTTATGGCTGCATTCAGTAATGTTTTCCAACATTTCGAACAAATGTCAAAGTTTTGCTCACAGGCTGTAAGTCATAGGTCATCATGAATTTTTGCCTCAGAATCACTCAAAGTACGCAAGGGTATACCAAAAAGTGCTTCTGAGAAATACTTAGAAGAAGCATTGGTACAAGTGTATTGTATCTGAGAGGGATAACTTTGAATGGGACAATATGAATAATGATGAATAAAGAAATACTTTTTCATAAAAATATAAAGTCACCTTACTCTTTGAACACCTCATATAAATAAAATTTCCTTCTCCCCCCCACCCACCCCCATTTTTAACACATGAACGGAAACATTATAACAGCAACACTAAATTAAGAATGGCAATTGGAATGAATACATCGTCTGCAAAGAGTGCAATACTGCTATTTATATATTGTTGTAATGTGATGATAAAAGCCATAATTTACCTTTGAAGCGGACAAAGTTAATTTTTCACCTTGCATTATATTTTCTAGCAGTTTTTGAACTAAATCTTTGTCACCCAAACTGCAATCTCGAGCTGCTCTCAACATCAGATTGTAACTCTCAACACTGGGCTTTACCTTCATATGCAATAGTTTCCTCCAAACCTGAAAAATATATTATCACACAAAATTAGATAAACTCATTTTTTGTTGGGAATTTATAATAGAAGTACCAAAAATTGCTTTGAGGATTGCAAGAAGTGTTGGCACAAGTGTATTGTACCTGAGGGGGATTACTTGGAAGGGGAAAACATGAATATTGATGAATAAATAAATATTTTTTCATAAAAATATAAAAGCCACCTTACTCTTTGAACACATCTTGTCCCCCCCTCCTTTTTTTTAAGACAAGAAAACAAACATTATAACATCAACTCAATGAAACTTGGACAGTACACAGAAACTGAAGGAAATGGGCAATAAAACAAACAGAGATACAAAAATTTCAAAGACAATAATTACAATGAAGTCATTATGATCTATACAATGGGCAAAAAGTAACCCCCTATCTTGAATGTGGAATATCTATTGATTATACGTGTAGATTGCAATGAAAGTTGAAAGTTACATTGTTTTATAAGCTGTAGTATGGGATTCTGTATAATATATATTTTAATCCTCTTAACATCCATTATTGGGAAGAAATTGATCCCAGGGAGACTGTTGAAAGACTGAAAGGGAAGCCAAAAGTGACAGTATAATGCAGATTAACTTCTTTTTGCATTGTTGGACCCCATGTCTGTTGAGAGATACTATGACTGCTGAATGATACTTGGGAATGCTAAAAACATTTGTTTGTGACACTGATGAGTACAGTATCTGTCATTTATGGTGATGTATAATCAAAAGATGAAATGAACAAAAAAGCCTCCATAACATCATAGTCCATCCCTATGCCACCCCAAAACCCAGCCCACTGCCACAGGGATCATATCCATGTGGAAGACCCCGCTGCAAGACCTGTCCAATTCACCAACCCAGCTCTTCCTGCTCCAGTCCTGTCACAGGCTTAATCCTACTCTATCAGAGGCCGGGACACCTGTTAAATCAGATATGTAATTTACCAATTGTGCTGCAATCACTGTGCAGCTTTCTATGTTGGCATGACGACTAACCAGCTGTCTATTATGACGAATGGCCACTGCCAAACTGTGGCCAAAAAGAAAGTGGACCACCCTGTTGCACAGCATGCAGCAGAACACATGCTTGATTTCAATAGCTGCTTCACAACCCAGGCCATCTGGATCCTCTCACCCACCATCAGCTTTTCTGAACTGCACAGATGGGAGTTATCCCTACAGTACAATTTCCAATCCCGAAATCATCCAGGCCTCAACCTACGATAACTAACAGTTCTTACCTCTTCTATTTTGAGTGGTGTCTGTGTGTGTGTGTGTGTGTGTGTGTGTGCGTGCACTCGCGCACATGTATGTGCGTGCTGCAGGCATGGGTTTTATTTTTATATCTATATTTATTTATTTTCCTCTCCTCACCCACCTCCCTACTCCATTCCTAAACTGCATCTCGTTAGTCCCATCTAGGTCGTGCTATACCCATCCCCAACACCGTGACGCAACCTTCTTTATAACCCCTCCCTATTTACACACCAGACAGTGTGAATTGAAGTGCGGCAGCTGGAGCTGTCAGTTGTATGACTGTGTTGTGTGTCTCTGTGATTGCGTGAATTTCTATTTTCTAAAGAAGGCCATGGCCGATAGCTGAAAGTGTTGTATATGTGTGTCTTTTGTATGTGCCTGTTGCAGCTTGTGGCCACATCTTTGCAGAAAGTTGTAAACTGTCCTTATTACTAAGATTGTTTATTCCAATCTGAACTTTCCATTATTAGATTTAATTGGAGTTTAAGGTATAAAGTGTATCCCCTTACTTATCAATGAACACTTACTAGTAGAAATGTTACCTTAAATATTAAGAATGATAAAATGATAGAAATATTCAATGGTTCAGCAAAGTAAAAATAAAGTTAGTTGAAGAGCAGAAAATAACGTTTCAATTACATAAAATACAAGGACAACAGATAAAACATGGAATCACATATAATTTTTTTGAATTATGTTAGGAAACAAGAAACCTGGCTAATGAATAAAGCGACTGACTGTCTATTCCCTATATATACTGGGTACTGTTGATTTTTTATATTAATATAAAAACATTCACATTCTCGATATATGCGATGAAACGAATTTGTATGCCTATTTGAAAACGAGGTCATATAATCACAATAACAGCAAAGAAAGCGTGATAAGAATTACTACTATGTACAGTAAATAAAACAGCAGTATGCCAACATTCAAGTAGGCTGAGCTGCAGTGCCAGCCAACACTTAACATATGATGTAGTGGAAGAAGTAGAAACAAGTGGTGCTGGCACACACTTGTAGGCAAGTGGGTCAATACCTGGAGGGTACTGACTCAGACAAAAACACAAACAAATAAAGAAATGCCAACAAACTTGAATGACCTGTCAAATGAGACAACATCTGTCACTTTTCATTAATGAACCAACATTTAGGGCACATTGTGTATCTTTGGTATTTCATTTATGTATCAACATTTAAACTAATACAATGTACAATGATGGTTTATGTACTCCTGTATTTTATGTGTTGTTGTTATGGAATCAGTCCGGAGACTGGTTTGATGCAGCTCTCCACCCTACTCTTTCCTGAGCAAGCCTTTTCATCTCCTCATAAGAACGGCAACCCACATCCACTTGAATCTGCTTACTATACGCATCTCTTGGTCTCCCTCTGCGATTTTTACCCCAAACACTTCCCTCCAATGCTAAATTTACGATTCCTCGATGTCTAAGAATGTGTCCTACTAAGCGATCCTTTCTTTTAGTCAGAGCATGCCAAAAATTCCTTTTCTCGCCAATTCTGTTCAGTACCTCTTCATTAGTTATGTGATCTACCCACCTAATCTTCAGCATTCTTCTGTAGCACCACATTTCAAAAGCCTCTATTCTCTTCCTGTCCGCACTGCTTATCATCCATGTTTCACTCCCGTACAAGGCAACACTCCACATAAATGCCTTCAGAAAAGACTTCCTTACACTTAAATTAATATTCGATGTTAGCAAATTTATCTTTTTCAAAAATGCTTTCCTTCCCATTGCCATTCTGCATTTTATATCCTCTGTACTGCGACCATCACACGTTATTTTACTACCCAAGTAACAAAACTCATCTACAACCTTCATTGTTTCATTACCTAATCTAATTCCTTCAGCATCAACTGATTTTCTAAGACCGCATTCCATTATTTTTGTTTTGCTCTAGTTAATGTTCATTTTATATGCACTCTTCAACACACTGTCCATTCCATTCAACTGCTCTTCCAGGTTGTTCGCTGTCTCTGACAGAATTACAATGTCATCAGCAAAACGCAATGTTTTTATTTCTTCCCCCTGAACTTTAATCCCTATTCCAAAATTTTCCTTGCTTTCCTCCACCGCCTGCTAAATGTACAAGTTGAATAACATCGGAGAAAGGCTACACCCTGTCTTACTCCCTTCCTAACTGATGCTTCCCCTGTCTTACTCCCTTCCCAACTGATGCTTCCCTTTCATGCCCTTCGAGTCTAATAACTGCGGTCTGGCTTTTGTACAAGTTGTAAATAACTCTCCTTTCCCTGTATTTTACCCCTGCTGACTTCAGAATTTGAAAGAGTGTATTCCAGTCAACATTGTCAAAAGCTTTCTCCAAATCTACAAAAGCTAAAAATGTAGGTTTGCCTTTACTTAATCTATCTTCTAAGATAAGACGTAAGGTAAGTATTGCCTCCCGGGTTCCTATGTTCCTCCTGAATCTAAACTGATCTTCCCCGAGGTCAGCTTCTTCCAGCTTTTCCATTCTTCTATAGATAATTCGTGTTAAAATTGTGCAACCATGACTGGTTCTGTAATTTTCACACCTGTCTGCACCTGATTTCTTTGGAATGGGAATTGTTACATTTTTCTTAAAGTCTGAGGGTATTTCACCTGTCTCATACATCTTACACACCAGATGAAACAGTTTTGTCATGGCTGGCTCTCCCAGACAGTTTAGTAGCTCTGAGGGTATGTCATCTACTCTTGGGGTCTTGTTACGACCTAGGTCTTTCAGGGAAATAATAATATTTAAACTGATTTGACATTTTGTAATATTTAACTTGATATTACATCTGTATATTATTACAAGTAACACAACATTTCTTGCACTGTGGAATGTTAGACAGATTAGGACTGTCTAAAGCACATTCTTAGTGGAACTTCAACATTTTCAGTAGTTTTAGCAGAAATCTAAAAATAAATAGGGACTTAAGGGAACAACTTGTTTAAAAAAAGGAACCTAAAGAACTTTTAAGAGACCAACAGAGAGACAAAATACAAGACATCAATAAATTTCTTTTTAATGAACAACCCCACCCAATGACCGTTTTTCTTTATTTATTCAATAAAGACATCTTGATTGTACATTATTTCTTTACTGCTACTTAGTTTTGAGCTTCTGCGAAGTTTGGAAAGTAGGAGGCGAGGTACTGGCGGAAGTAAAGTTGTGAGGCGGCATCATGAGTCGTGTCGGGATAGCACAGTCGGTAGTGCGCTTGCCCGTGAAAGGCAATGGTCCCATGTTCGAGTCCCGGTTCCGGCACACAATTTTAATCTGCCAGAAAGTTTCAAAGTTTAACAGATTTATTTTCGTATTCATTTGGACAACTTCACACTTCTCATTATTTAGAGTCAATTGCCAATTTTTACACCATAGTGATATCTTATTTAGATTGTTGTGCAGTTGGATTTGATCTTCAGACGTTTTTATAAGATGGTAAATGATGGCATCATCTGCAAACAACCTAAGAGAGCTCCTCAGATTTTCTCCCAAATTGTTTAGGTAAATAAGGAACAGCAGAGGACCAATAACACTAACCTGCGGAATGCCTGATATCACCTCTGTTTTAGTCAATTCCTTATCACTGGGGGAATGGTTCCTTTGAAATGACACGGCCGATTGCCTTCCCCAAAACTTCGAGCTTAAGCTCCGTCTCTAATGATCACACTGCCAACGGAATGTTAAACCCCAAGCTTCCTTATCACTAATTACTACAAACTGTGTCCTCTCTGACAGGAAATCCCTATCCAGTTGCAAATTTGGGGTGATATACCATAACCACACAATTTGATTAAAATCCGTTTGTGAGGTACAGTGCCAAAAGCCTTCTGGAAATCAAGAAATATGGAATCAATGTGATATCCCTTGTCAATAGCACTCATCACTTTGTGTGAGTAAAGAGCCAGTTTTTTTCACTTGAATGATATTTTCTAAATCCGAGTTGACTTTGGGTCAATAGATCATTCTGTTTGAGATAATTCATAATAGGACTATTTGAATACAGGGTATGTTCCAAAACCCTGCTGCAAATTGGCATAAATGAAATAGTCATTTAGTTTAGTGGGTTACACTTACTGCCTTTCTTGAATATAGGTGTGACCTGTGCAACTTTCCTGTCTTTTGGTACAGATCCTTCTTTGAGTGAGTGGTTGTATATGGCTGTTAAGTAAGGCATAATCAAATAGAAGTCTAATAGGTACACAGTCCTGACCAGAAGACTTATTCTTATTAAGTGATTAAGTTGCTTCACTACTCCGAGAATATCTACTTCAATGTAACTCATTCTGGCCTCTGTTTGTAATTTGAAATCTGTAATGTTGGTTTCGTCTTCTTTGGTGAATGAGTTTGGAAAAGCTTCATTTAGTAACTCTGCTTTAGTAGCGCTATCATCGGCAGGATCACCATTACTATTACCTAGTGAGGGTATTGTTTGTGTTTTGCCCCTAGTATATTTAACATATGACCATAATCTCTCAAATTTGACTTGGAATGTTTCTATGGCATTTCCTGTTCTGTAGTGATTGCAAAGCCTAGGCAAACATTGCTGGCTGCATATCAATTAAACCAAACTGTATAATTACCACAATCCTCCAATCACTATGTTATTTTAATCAAAATATAAAATGAATACAGGGCAACTGTTGCACCATTATTTATGAGCTGCTCCTTTATTTGGCTAATTTTTCCCCCTTTAAATAAGGAATATATGGTCAGAAGATAGCTAAAAGATGTGTTTCAGGTGGTTAAATTGTTGTTGTTGTCTTCAGTCCAGAGAATGATTTGATGCAGCACTCCATCCTACTCTATCCTGAGCAATCCAGCTTTATCTCCATGTAAGAACGGCAACCAACATCTGCTTGAATCTGCTTACTGTATCCATTTCTTGGTCTTCCTATGCAGTCTTTACCCCAAACACATCCCTTCAATGCTAAATTCACGATTCCTTGATATCTAAGAATGTGTCCTACCAATTGGTTCCTTCTTTTAGTCAAGGTTAAAATTAAGAACTTAAAAAATATTAAGTGTTTAGCATTTTTCACAACTAGAATATTAAACCGATTATGAGGCAGGTTCACAATCCGCCTAATTTTGAAATAGTATTATAACCATGATTCACTATCATGGCGATAATCAAAATGTTGATTTGAGGATCATAAATAATTAGGTAACAGGGTATGATATCGATATTTAATTACCTGATTTTCAATGTGTGCATCATTTACTTCAGTGCAGGCAATTTGTATGTTTGCATTACTAATTTCTCTAACACAAATTGCTATGTTACTAGCATATTGGGTAAAATTTTACTCCCCGTCCCAGTGGGCTCACATATAACATAAAAAACAGGGTAGAAAATCTTTGCCAAGATATGAATATTAGAAATCTGAATAGGTTCTTGTATGCACCTTTGTCCACTCAGTGAAAATAACTGACCTTGTACAATGAAGATTTCAAAACAAAACATTTGTGTTGTCATGCGACTGGCTAATGCCAATGTCACATGATTGCCAGCACTCGGAAGTCTTTGACAATATTATCATGCAAAGTTGAAGGGATGGAAAATAAAATTTAACCAGTATTACCACTTGCCATCCAATATATTCACACTTACCAAAATAGCATGATAAAATCCAGAATTTTGATCAGAAATGCAAGCTTGGAGGAGATTGTTAAAGGTGTCTTCTTTTACTGCATACTGCTTATCAGCCATTTCATCAAAAATACTGAGGGCTGTGATAAGATCACCACAACGTCCAAATGCTACATGGAGATTAATTGAAAGTTATTTAAAATTTGTTTGGCAGGGAACCATTTTTCTTTAAATAAATTATTATTTACAACATATCTTTGTAAAACCCAAATACTGTTATTTAAATTAGTCTATGTTATCTGCCTTGGTTCATCGACAGGGGTTCCTGTGATGAATAAGCAATATTGAAGATACCAATACCATCCGTCTGCTTTGACCCATGGTGTCATGAGTGGGGACATACTAAAAAGTAAAAAACATGTCGGCTAAATCAACATTGCAAAACACAAAACAGAACTTATGAAATAAAACTTTTAATTAGCCTACACAAAAAGAAACTTTCCTTCATTACAGTGCCCTGCGAAGAAGTTTCCATCATGTGTAATTAAAGTTTCTGGTCATCAACATATATTAATTAAATCATGGTGTTTGGTAGGTTACACATAAATTCATCAGTTCGTATTGTCAAAAGTAATGACACAGTCATACCAAAAGAAAAAAAGGATCAATGTATCAAGTCATACAACAAGCCGAGGTTAGGGATAAAAGCTGACGGATGATATCCTGTGCTTCAGTTGACATAATTAATAGCCCTGCTTAACAAACCTTTAATCATTGCATGATAATTGAAGGTGTTTGGCTGGACACCTTTCTCTTGCATCAATTGATGCAACTTAAGTGCAAGTTTCAGACCGTCTTTTGGAAAAGGGCTATTTGCACATGCATTAAAGAGTGAGGTATATACATGGGGAGTCACCTTCAGTCCACGCTTTTTCATCTGAAACGAGAAAAACCTTTTATAACTTGGTCAGTTCTTCCCAAATAAAATGTATAAAAAAACCATACCAAAATATTTGAAAATCAATATATATAGGCCTAGATCTTGTTCTTGGATAAAACTGACACATACAATTTATTTGTCAGCAAATAAAATCTTTCTACATAACTATTCAGTCACTGAGGTTATACCTACTTTTTCCAGTCTACAAAAGGTCATTTTGGGGCAATTGAAATCCGTGATAGGATCCGTCGGCTTTGACAAATGACGTCATATCTGAGTTAAGGACGATGGCTTAGTTTGTTTACAAGCAGATTATGATTTTGTGCTTAAAAAGTGATCTGTAGCTCCACTCTGATCGTCAGTTATAGGTTAACAGATAGGTGTTTCGGCTCACCTGTAGACAGGGACACTGCCCGTGACGTCATCGCAGCGCGGTAGTTTTGAGGTGCGTGCATGTTTGTAGAAGGTGTGAGTGATTTTGTGGTGTTTGAGTTAAAGACGAAAGTTTGTTTACAAACAAAAAAGGTTAATATTTTTTGTTTAAAATGTGATCTATAGATTCTGTCTGATGTTTGTGTGTAGGTTAACAGAATTTTTCTTTTCCTATGTGAGCGCCGAAGGCGCAAATTTTTGGGCTAAGACCTGTGAGCGATGGTACATTCTGTTACCTATAATAACTACAAATTATTTGTATCTACAATACAGAAGTACGGTATTAAGATATCCCGTATACTGGTTTTCCAACATTTTGATGACGTCATCAGTCAAAGCAGATGGGTGGAATCCCAGTCTACAGTTATGCATGTGTTTCTTCACAAGCGAGCACTGAAGACGCGACTCTTTGGGCTGAGACCTGTGATCAATGGTACAGTCTGTTGTGGTAATTCTAATTTAAGAGGCTTATCACAGATTATTTATTATGTACAATATGAAAGTACCTTTTTACGATATTATTCCATGGATATGTTGATATTCGTTGATAGTGTTTGTTTTGCTAATTGGTATATCTACATAGCGATTCTTGGAAGACTCAGGTTTAATGTCATTGATCAAAGCTGACGGATTGTATCGTGGTTTTCAATTATGTCGTTATTTTTCATCAACCACATTTGATAGCATTGTTACTAATGCTACCAAATTAAGTCTACTACTGATATAGATCTATTGGAAAAAAGTAAACTGAAGAACATCGCAAAATTTCTCTTAGTATATGCATGAATAAAAATAAATAATTAAATTACACCAATGCATACTTGGTTATATAGCTGAAACGCTTTTTTTGAATAACCATCTTGTGCACAAGCTCTAATAAGTATGTTGTAAATATAGTACTCAGGTTTGACGTCATCTTCCTTCAACATTTTTGTTTCCAAAACGCTGATGGCTTCTTTCAGCTGGGAAAATAATAAACCTGGATTAAATTATGAAACCTTTTATATGTTCTTTACATATAAAAGAAAAGTATCTATTACAGTGTGCTAACATTTCGTTGTTCGACATACTGCTGAACAAGTTTATGGTAATACGACTGCCTTCTACGCCGGGGAATAATTCTAATAGAATCAAATCTGCCGCCTTCCTCCACTTCTGTTGTAGCATCCACAGCGTTCTCAAGATTCGCAGATAACGTTCCAAATGTGTCAGGATCATCTAAAACTCTTGTCCGATAGTTTGCATACGTTCTACTTCCAAACCGTACTCCTGATTCTGTATCTTCACAACGCAGGCCATAATTAGTAATTGAGTATGTAACTGGAATACACAAATTTTTCAATACGCTAAGTCTCCGTGAGTCATTGATAAAAACAGATCCCATCACACGCTTTCCAACCGTAACACACGCCATGTTTATAAGGGAATACCATGAAATTCTCACTAAAATGCAAGGACCTAAATATTGGCATCAGACTCATCACAAATTCACAACATTCAAAACAAACACTTTCCGTAACAGCAAAACAAAGCAGAAAACACTGTTGCGGTTGTTTACATCAGACGACAATGTAGCCAACATTCCGTCCGTAACCCAAGAGCACTTGAGACGATTAAAGTAAAAATATGTTTACACATGCTACAAAACAGGCGTTCCAACATGAGAACATACAGATTTATACACGACCACCTGGTGGCCGTGGCTTATACCATGGAGGTTAGATTACATGCTTGGGTCATACCATAATTTAACATACACGAAAGTGGTGCTGTGTGCTACGTTTCCATCACCGAGCTTGGTGTCAGCTGAGATTTTTCGAACAGATAGATATTTTTATTTAGGTTATGGTATTAGAATTAAAAAAAACTACAATAAGATGACAAGAAAGCATAAATTATTTTACATTGTGATTCCACCCGACTGCAGTGGCGGATCCAGGCCAATTCACACTTCACGACACGGCACCGTCACGTCAAGTTGTATTCACACTGTCCGTCAGTGTCCATCACGTCAATTCGCCGATCTCAATACGCGATGTTGAAAGTGAGGTTATGAGAAGCGATCTGTTATGTAGAAAGTCATAGTTTAATACCAGAATTGAAGGAACTACAACGCTAAATGTTATTGACAGCCAAATAAAACTTTACAGTGTATGTTTTTGGTCAACTTACTGGGAACTGCAACAACATTTCAAAACCTCGACATCTATTTTCAAGCAAAAAAATAAAGATATGAATACATCAAACAACACTTATAAGAACATAAATAGCGCCTGTTTAAGGCCAATTCACACTGTCCGTCACGTCACCGTCCGTCAGAACATTCTGCAATGTATTTCTAATGGCGGCATTCACACTGTCCGTCTCCGGACCGTCACGTCACGTCAACGTCCGTCAAGCTTTCTCGAGAAGAATGTTTTGACGGAACGGCCGTCTGCTAACATCGGAAGTTAACCTATTTTCGTCACGCGAATTACATGTTGCACTCGACGATTGTACTGTTTATATGCAAATGCGTCTTATTCATCTTTGTGTTGTTGTTGTACCTCGTTTTAGGGGTAAATCTGAAATGTTTCATGACGACTTAAATATTTTTGTCAATTGAGTGTCCCCCTAAAATCGAGGTCGGATATCTGAAACCAAAAAATGGTTTATGTTACGTAACATTATAACAGAAACGACTGAAGCAAACTGTTTATTTGAATAAGATTGTAATTTGATTACGCAATTTTCATTAAATAACACTTTCAATGAAAAGGCCAATTCACACTGTCCGTCACGTCACGTGACGTCACTGTCCGTCAGAAAATTCCGCAATGTATTTCTAATGGCGGCATTCACACTGTCCGTCACCAGACCGTCACGTCACGTCAACGTCCGTCAAGCTTTCTCGAGAAGAATGTTTTGACGGAACGGTCGTCTGCTAAGATCGGAAATTAACCTAATTTCGTCACGCGAATTACATGTTGCAGACGACGATTGCACTGTTTATATACAAATGTGTCTTATTCATCTTTGTGCCGTTGTTGTACCTCGTTTTAGGGGTAAATCTCAAATGTTTCATGACGACTTAAATATTTTTGTCAATTGAGTGTCCCCCTAAAATCGAGGTCGGATATCTGAAACCAAAAAATGGTTTATGTTACGTAACATTATAACAGAAACGACTGAAGCAAACTGTTTATTTGAATAAGATTGTAATTTGATTACGCAATTTTCATTAAATAACACTTTCAATGAAAAGGCCAATTCACACTGTCCGTCACGTCACGTGACGTCACTGTCCGTCAGAAAATTCCGCAATGTATTTCTAATGGCGGCATTCACACTGTCCGTCACCAGACCGTCACGTCACGTCAACGTCCGTCAAGCTTTCTCGAGAAGAATATTTGACGGAACGGTCGTCTGCTAAGATCGGAAATTAACCTAATTTCGTCACGCGAATTACATGTTGAAGACGACGATTGCACTGTTTATATACAAATGTGTCTTATTCATCTTTGTGCCGTTGTTGTACCTCGTTTTAGGGGTAAATCTAAAATGTTTCATGACGACTTAAATATTTTTGTCAATTGAGTGTCCCCCTATAATCGAGGTTGGATATCTGAAACCAAAAAATGGTTTATGTTACGTAACAATGTAACAGAAACGATTGAAGCAAACTGTTTATTTGAATAAGATTGTAATTTGAATACGCATTTTTCATTAAATAACACTTTAAATGAAAATGTCAGTTATAATGAAAGACAAAAATTCAGTTGTTTACGATGTATTAACAATGTCAGCATGCAAAATAACAGATCGCCACTCATAACCTCACTTTCAACATCGCGTATTGAGATGGACGAATTGCCGTGACGGACACGGACGGACAGTGTGAATACAACTTGATGTGACGGTTCCGTGACGTGACGTTGACGTGACGGACAGTGTGAATTGGCCTTTACTTTATCCATTACAATTTACCCGTTTACATTGTAAATACCGTCGTAAACAACTGAATTTTTGTCTTTCGTTAGAACTGACTTTGTCATTTAAAATGTTATTTAATGAGAAATGCGTAATCAAATTACAATCTTATTTTAATAAACAGTTTGCTTCAGTCTTTCCTGTTACAATGTTAAGTAACATTAATCATTTTTTGGTTTCAGATATCCGACCTCGATTTTAGGGGGACACTCAATTGACAAAAACATTTAAGTCGTCATGAAACATTTGAGATTTAGCCCTAAAACGAAGTATAACATCAAAATAAAGGCGAATAAGACTTATTTGCATATAAACAATGCAATCGTCGACTGCAACATTTAATTCGCGTGACGAAAATAGGTTAACTTCCATGTTAGCAGACGACCGTTCCGTCAAAACATTCTTCGCGAGAAAGCTTTACTTGACCTTGACATTTCGTGACGGTCCGTGACGGACAGTGTGAACGCCGCCATTAGAAATACATTGCGGAATGTTCTGAGGGACGGTGACGTGACTTGACGTGATGGACAGTGTGAATTGGCTTTCCAACGGAAGGGTCATGGGGTCATGATTCCAAACAGAAAATCTTTTTGCTTGACACATTTTTATTTTTAGATAAGAAATATGCTCAAAAATTACAGGAGTATTTATTTCTTTAATTAATTTCCTTTATTTTTCTACGTCACATTAAACCATTGCAAATATCTTAATTCGATATTATTCATTTATTCCAAAGCCTTTTTGAACCTTCCTCACCACACAGGTTACTGAAATAATCATCAGCATAGCCACAGTTCATGTACTAAATTTCAGTAGTAGTGGCTTGTGCAAAGGACATTTCACACGGAGCATGGTTCCACAGAAGTTTCCTGGATGGTACACATGTCAATTGTCTGCACAGTACGAATCTGGCTGAAAAACACTGGGTCTCTCTCGTCTCTCCCATGGTGCAAGATTGGGTGCAGATGTGTGCAAGCTGGCTTTGCTGGCTGGACACCAAGGCGCACAACATGGCCGAGTAGCATTATGTATCAAACGATTGTGAGGAAAGTATTCGGTAAAAAAAAATGGTTCTCACGCACCTTATAGATGCATTCTTCATGAAGATCTATGTTTGTGGTTATAGTTCTTGTGATATTAACGGATTCAGGAAAGTACTGCAAGAAATCCGAAAATTTTGCGTTGAAAAATAGAGGTAGGTATGTATTTTCGTTTGGTGCATGTTAGGACATATGTTGTTACAGATGAAATTTACCTAAAATATTGAATTATTCTTTGAAGCTGGAAAGTTACCGCTATCTACCACCAATCTCGAGATAATTGGTTGTATGTAAAGCTCTTATTCCCTATCATGTGTGTCAGTGAAGAAAACAGAATGAAATGTTCATAAAATCCCTTATATCTCTTAAATGATTGGTGGTATCGAAGCAAGATTTTATCAGACGATAGCACACGAAGGGGAGATTTTTTTCTCATATGATTAATTTATGAAACTTTTACATGAATTGCGATATTTAACATACTACAGACTTTATTGAAAGAAGTAGTGGGCCTTTAAGGGCCGTCAATAGATGGTAAAACGAAAATTAACACTTAATATTCTGTTGCTATTTTATCTGACTAAAAATGTTAGTGAGAATAATATTTGTTAGCTCTGTTATGTTTTGGGAAAAGAAGGAGATTTTAACATTGGAACCAGGTAACTTATGTTGTCAGGGACAAGATGTGACTAATACGTTTGTCAGAAGAACAGGCGAAAAAATCTATTTTTGCATCCCAATCTTAGAAATACAAAAACGTTTAACTTACTGAAATCCAGTAAACTATCCACCATGGTCTAAACTGAGTTCTTTTGACAAGCTGAAAGATGTTTTTGATCTTAAAACACATCACTCTGTGTTGAGACAGTAACTAAAATATGATTTCATATGTACTCTGTTTTTCCTTATTTCTCAGACATTTGAAAGTATACATATAAAATCATCTAATCAGTTTGTTCCATATAATTCATTAAAAACATACCGGGATATCGAATTCCACTGTAATTTCAAATCAAGAAGCTACTTATTTTCACAGCACTACATTTTTCCTTTTTTTTTCCAGAGTAAAATTTAGTTTTACCAGCTGTTTGTGACTCCTTAAAAGTTCATTACCTCATTGAATAAAATCTGTAGTTGCTCGAAAAACGCGCTTCATATGCAATTTTCGTACATTAACAGCGTGACAAAATAAACTCCTCTTTGTTTACTATCGTTTGATAAAATCATGCTTCAATACCTCGAATCATTTATGAGATATAAGGGATTTTATGAACATTTCGTCCTAGTTTCTTCGCTGATGCACAAGAGCAGGACTAAGTGCTTTACATAAAACCTATTATCTCGAGACTGGTGATAGCAACATTCTTCCAATTTCGAAGAATAATTCAATATTTCAGCTACATTTCATCTGCAGCAACATATGACCTAACACATACCAAACGCAAATTCATAGAGACCTCTATCTTTCAATGTAAAATTTTCGGATTCCTTGTAGTACTGTACTGAATGTGTAAATATCACAAGAACTATCACCACTAACAAAATAATATCCAATTCATCATGAAGCAAAAGAATGCATCTATAATTTGTGTCAGAATCATATTTTTTTACCAAATAGTGTCTTTATAATCGTTTGAGAAAGACTGCACTTTGCTGGCGGGCGTGTGGCTCTGTGTTCTGTTTGGTGTGTTCTCTTCGAGTTCCCGCCTTGCTGGCTGCAACGTCAAATGCCAAACGCGACTCCTGATTGGCCAGTGCAGGTAGCATTCCGAAAGCTTACGAGAATAATACGACATGCGCTATATCCAGAATACTGCAGCAAACAGGCAGCCAGCAGGCAGCAGGGTTGACACGCCACCTGGCCTGCCTGCTTCATGACATGTTTCCTGCAAATCTTGCTCCATGTGAGAATGGCTTAACACGGAGTGCACACTTCACATTCTCGCTGGGCAAATTACGAGGTTATCGAAGATCCTATTATAGTTCTGTAATGTGTAACTGATGTAGCTTACAAATTTTTGGACATATATTTTTCAAAAACTGTATTTAAGGAATTTTAATTTACTGATTAGTCTGCTATGCTGAAGAATTGCACTATTTACTGACATAAAGAAACAAATAGTATATTAAAAGTCATATGTTATAGGAACAATCTGCTTATTTTAGAAAATTAAACGTTACAGTATTAAAATCGTACACATGTGATATTATTGAAGTACAGGTATACTTTTGAGGTATTGTTTGGGGATATAGTGCTAGTGTGATGACAGCAGTGACTTGTAAACCCCTCCAGAATCAAACCCTCGATTTGCCCCCGCCCGACTGCTTTGACCCATGACATCATCAAAATGTCGGAAAATAGGTATATGGGATAATATCTTAATACTCATGTACTGTAGATAATAAATAATCTGTGGCTATCCTCGTAAATTACAGATTACAACAGATATCAGCCCAAAAATTCGCGCCTTCCGAGCTCACCTACAAAAAGATAAAAACCCTCCTTGTTAATCTATAAATCATTATGGTGCAGCTACAGATCACTTTTTAACACACAAAAATATTAATATTCAATGTATGTTCTGATTGCAAAAACAAACTATTGTCTTTAACTCAGACACCATATTATTACTCAAGCCACTTACAAAAAACAAGCACTTCAAAACTACTGTGTCACTATGACGTCACACACAAAAACATGCCGATGCCTCTGCCCAAAGCCAATGGATGGAATCACGTCCTATAAATGACCCTGTAAATGTTATTACTGGGAATGTGTTTTGCATAGAAATAATAGTGAGATACCTAAAACAGTTATAAACAAAGTAGAACATATAGGGTAAAAGAGAATCCATACTTGAATCAATTCTGAATAACAAAAGTACCTTTTGATTAACCCTCTTTTATTAAAAAAAATTATTACTGGGAAGAAACTGAATTTGCAGTGTTCGATTGTTTACATTGTCGACGTCTGTGAAAACTTTCTTAACATAATTACAGTTAGAATGAAAAGAAATTGAAAACCATTGCTAACATCAACCATGGTTCGAGGTGTGCACAGATAAGAAAAGTGTTATCCGCATCTGCAAGGTCCATATCCGCGACCACATCTGTATCTGTGGCATTTTATCCACATCCGCAAGTTCGTTATCGGCATCCGCAGATATAAAAGTTTTGAATGGGTAATGGTAATAGATAGCAGTATTTAAATCCATACCGGCCGCAATGGCCAAGTTGTCTGCCACACGCCAGTCCATTCTGCATGGCCGCTACAGTTGGGGATTCGAATCCCCACTCGGGCATGGATGTTTGTGTCGTCTTTAGTGAAAGGTAGATCATAAGTAGTTTGTATGTTTAGGGACTAATGACCCCACAGTTAAATCCCTTAAGCTTAACAAACATTTGAAAATTTGAAAGCATGGTATGTAATGATATAATTATTGTTAGAGTATCATTTCTGCGACAACTTTACTACTACTGACTTCTCAAATCATGTAAACTGTACTATACCTATTCCAAAACTGGCTATTCCAAACAGGAAAACATTTGCACTCCAGACACACACTGTAGCGCTTCAGAGCCCGTGTGCTTGGAACATTATGTCAGATGTTTAATAAAGTCATCTTCTTAATTTCAGTGGTTAAAACTGATCGCCGTAGAAGAGATTTTACTGTGTTTATATTCAAAAAAGAAACGTTTATTTCGGGGTTTCACAAAAGGGACACTTATTTTCCCCACATTAACGGACAAGAGGTGATGAAACACAAAGCTAGGCATGTCATTTGAAGTGTTAAAACTGCCGTCTACTTCTAATTGGTAAACGTCAGCAAAAAGAGACAATGTCAGCTGCAGTTACAGCCAGCCTTGAGAATCTAACATTGTGTACCTTCCTAAGTATGTTACTTTCACTGTAGACCATATATGATCATGAAAGTTGCTATAAAATGCTAGTGTCAATCTTTATTACTTCTGTCACCATAAACATAAATGTTTGTTTGTATGTTTGTTCGTATTTTATGTGTGAGTGTACCTTCATTCTGTTGTGAGGAAACTTTGCCAACATATTTCCTGCATTTTCGCGGCAGTAATTGACATAATTAAATCATTGTAAGACACATAGTTCAGGAAACTGTGCCGTCTCAAGAAATCCAGATCCACGCGTAACTTACACCGGTAACTACTTTTTCCTATCTCACACGAATGTTTCAGCAAACTTGAAGTTCCACTTTTGTGAGCAGTGTAAGAATATACTTTTTTTTTACATACAATACAGGCCAATGTCGTTGATCTTTTCCTCGTCATCCAATACATAGCCAATTTTTTTCCAAATTGTCGAATTCAATTTGTTTTCCTTTGCTAATATCAAATCATCTCTTTTCACTTTACACAATATAGTATCCATTGATGTCGTGTACATTTTAAGAAAGAACGGTCACTGTATTCACTGTGATATACGTTGTCACTCTGTCACTACAAAACGCTAACTGAAGACAGTGGAAATTTGGTATATCACCTCTGGTGGGGTGTGGGCCGGTTTGCCACCCAGGAAGCACTTGACAGACCCCTGATAAGACACGGTCAGGTAAACGAATTAGGTGTAGGTCTCTTGGGTATAGCTACATCTGCTGTGGCCAGGGGATGACGACAACAGACTTCCACTGTACCTAGGTCCTGCAAGGATTCCAAGAATGTCCATAGGCTTAAAGGTTTCAGCTAACATTTCAACAGACTTACTGGGCAGATACCTCGCTCTTTATTTGCATGTAACATGCAGATATCCGCGTTGCTTACAATTTTATCCACAAAGTAGGAGATCCGCTATGGTGGTCTCTCAGAGCAATGTTCCATTCAGAGGGTTAAGATATACATATCGAGCTCATGAAAAACGTTCGATATCAATACTATAGATGCAGTGTCACGTACTGAATGCTATTTACAATGTCCTGGAGACTTATTTGGAAGCTAACATACCAATACCTGCTCACCCTTGACACTTAAATACGATGAAATTTTAATCCATACTGAATTTTGAGGTTACACTTTGCACAACTGCAAAGATCAGAAATTATAGAAGAAACCATCCCACTTACTTTCTAAAATCCCTCTGGTAAACGTTTCAGTGCAATAAAGATGTCACTTCCAGAATCTAAATATTTTCACTATTTGTAGAATTAAGTAGGTTGTTGTATAACTATGAATACTTTTCAGTACTAATCAATAATACTTCTATAGTCACATACAAATCTTAAGCATTCATTGTATAATAAAATGATAAAAAACAGAAACTAACCGTAATGTGCTCATGTAAATTCTGTCCTGTATTCCATTGACGCCCTATCACTGTAGCCCAATAAACCATACTTCCAAAGTTAAAAAACATATCATAGAACTATCTTTAATATGGTATGCAATTAGAATGCATATTGTTCGTAATATGTTGGCATAAGTAAACAAAAAGCCCAGATATAGCCTCAGCATCGGAATTCTTGAAATAAGATGGAGGTTGTTTGTTGAAATTCTGAAAAAGAGGCATCATAAAGTTAAAATGCTTTTAACTTTGTTACAAGACGAAAAGTGGCGACGGTTGAGTACGCCAGATAAACTTTTCTCTTAACGCTAGCAACATTCTGGACGTAAGTTAAATAGCTCTATTTTCGTGGCCAGAGTCAAACCGCCTTTAGTTTCCAACAATTTGGAGAAAGAAATTCTTAGCATCTTTAATATCTCTTTATAGATCTCTGTCCATATAGTAAAGGCAAAAGATACGTTATTACCACCATGATACTTATTCAGACTCAACAATCTGTAAGTGCAGGTGTTTGTGAGTGTAATAAACTGCCGTACTAGCATCCCATAGAGAGTCTACATGCAGATTCTCTGTCCTCCCCTCGCACCCTTGGAACCATGATATGGTGTTTATAATCATGACATTCATAATTACTTCTCATTGTTTGTTTGTAAATCTATTGGACCAAACTGCGTTATCATCAGTCCTATTACTTCTCATACATTCCTACAATATCTCTGGGGTATAAAGTTTTTATTATTATTTTTTTATTTTTTGTCGATTAAGGTCAATTCACACTGTCTGTTACGTTACGACACCATCTGTCAGAACATTCCACACTGTATTTCTAATAGCGTCATTCCCACTGTCTGTCACCAGACCGTCACATCAGGTCTATCTTTTTCGAGAAGAATGTTTTGATGGAACAGTCATCTACTAAAATTGTAAGTTAACCCATTTTCGTTACCTGATTTTCATGATGATTACACAGTTTACATGTTTCTTATTATTATACTTTGTTTTAGCAGTTAATTCAAAATGTTTCATGACGACGTACATATTTTTTTTTTAACTGAGTGCCCTCCTAAATGCGAAGTTGGATATCTGAAACCAAACAATGGTTTATGTCTGTTATATTGTAACAGAAGAGACTGAAGCAAATTGTTTATTTGAATAAGATTGTTATTTGATCTCAATTTTCATAAAATAAAATTTGAAATAAAAAATTCAGTGCTAATGAAGGACAAAAATTCAGTTATGTACGACGGTATTAACTATGTGAGCAGGCAATTCATAATGTATAAAGTAAATAGGCTCTGTTTATGCTGTTGTAAGTATTGTTTGATGTGTTAATATCTTTATATTTATTTATTTTGTTTATTGAAAATAGACATAGATGTTTGGAAATGTTGATTCACTTTTCAGCTCTTTACCACACAAGGTAGACCAAAAACATGTATTGTAAAGTTTTCTTTGGCAGTCAATAACATTTAGCATTGTTGTTTCCTCAAATCCAGTACTAAACTATGACTTTCTGCATAACAGATCATCACTCATAACCTCACGTTCAACGTCAGGTGATAAGCAATTTGACATAATGTGAAGTTGATGTGACAGACAATGTGAATTTGTCTTTAACATATTAATTTAGTTACTATAATATTCTCATCTACACATTAATGGAACCATTTTAATCAACAACCAGCGTCTTTCCACTGTGTTTGGATGGAACATATAGGGTCACCAATATATTTATGAAGTTTCTAAAACCAGGTAATGAAACCGTTTTACTTGTTCCGCTGGGTGCAGCTTTTTCTCTAATTATAATTCAGTTACTGTGATGGAAAAAATACAAAACCGTTTAGATACAAAATTACAATTTTTGAGGCCTGTCTCTATAGTTTCAAGAGGTCCAGCTCCTGGATAGAACGCTTACAAAAAAGATTAAATTAGATTAGATTAATACTTGTTCCATAGATCACGAATACGGCACTTTGTAATGATGTGGAACATGTCAGGTTAATGAAGTATATCTGTACAAGACATTACATTACACAAAATATTACACGATACCATTTTTTTAAGATTTACCAATTTATATCTAAATGCCCATCCAATGAGTAGAAGGAGTTGCCATGGAGAAATTCTTTTAATTGATTTTTAAATGCTAGTTCGATATCTGTCAGGTTTCTGATGCTGCTTGGTAGGTGAACAAAGACTTTTGTTGCAGCATCACAATACACACTCCACGTACGATATGCAATTACATCTCAAGTATTTGCACTCTCAAGTCCAGACAATGCTTTCACTGTAGCCCCATTACACCGCAAAACAGCCACAGTTAACCAACCGTTGCCGGGTTGTGGATTCGTACCTTTTGGAAATATGGAAAAGTTCACAACACATCCTCGAAACACAGATGGTCCTTCCAGTATTTGTTGTGCACCAATATTAGTTTCACTCATAGGATCCAAATTGTCGATAGCCTTAAACATAACAGCACGAGTTTGACAGCTTCTTCTGCAGCGTGGCATCTTCCACAGGAACGTACATCTGGGCGACGACGCAAGGACTGAGCAGCGCAGAAACTAAGTCCGCGCTCGGGGGCTTACAGCGTACGCGGGCTATAGTCTCTCTAGTCGCACGCGTATTCAGTGGCTTGTTTACCCCTTTCTGTGCCAAACTCAGATTTAGCCCTACATAGTGAAGATCATCCCTTCTCCTGGTGTTATAGCTGTACACACTGCTATTACTTTTGAACTGGGTTGGATTATTAACAACAAATTTCAAAAGTGAATACATATACTGTACTGTGAAGTTACTGTGAGGGTACTTAACTCCTTAGATAGATATCTGCAGGATGATCGTAGGTGGGCTCCAGCAATTGGAGACCTTGGGAGAAAATAATGATAAACCTTGTATGTTTGAAAAATAGTTTCTATTACATGTTTTAATATTTATATTTGCCAGCTCTCTGTCGCTTCATGTACCACTAGAAGAAAATGAAATATTCTGTCAGATATGCTTGTTAGCACCAAATATATTAAAGATACAAAATTTGAGGGTTTTCATTATTTACCCCCAAGGTCTTCAATTATTCTGATTACAGGCTTTTGTACAATTAATACTTTGTTACTCAATGATGAATTGCCCCAGAATATGATGCCATACGAAACAGTGATTGAAAATAAGCATAGTAAGCTAATTTACTGCGATTCATATCGCCAAAACTTACAATAACCCATAGAGCATATATAGCTCACCTCAAACGTTTCAGCAGACCATCTATGTGTTGCTTAGAGTTTTATTCCTCAACAATGCACACATCTAAAAATTTTGAAAATTCTACCTTAGTTACAGAGTTCTGTTCAAAGTCTATATTTATTACTTGAGTTGTGCCATTTTCTGTGCAGAACTATATATACTGTGTTTTATTAAAATTTAATGAGAGTCCGTTTGTAGAGAACCACTTAATAATTTTGTGAAAAACATTATTTACGATTACATCACTTAGTCCTTGATTTTTGGATGTGATTACTATATTTATATCTACAGCATCTTCATCAATGTAGAATGGCAAGTCATTTATGTATATCAAGAACAGTAAAGGACCTAACACCGAACCCTATGGCACCCATCCTTGATAGTCCCCCAGTTTGAGGAATCGGCTGATGTTTTGAGATTACACGAACCACTTATTTCTTATTTCTGCATTTTTCCAGTTAAGTATGAATTAAACGATTTATGCACTGCCAGAATCAATCCATAATGATGAAGCTTATCTAGAAGATTTGTGTGCTTCACATATGAGTTACAAACGCATTAGCCAAGATGCGCGACCTTCATTCTCTCGGAAAGATAAGTAATAAGACTTACTTTAATGCCAATCACTAGTCAAACACGTTTATTAGTGTGCTCTCGAAGCTTAGCATTATAAGTTTCACATTTCCTTGCAAATTTCTTCGTAAAACGCGAAACTATAGCAGTGCTGGTACTATGGTTTTGTTTACTTCTGGGCGCAATAAATCTAATTAATCTCGGTTATTTCTCCCTTTTCCTTTGTTACAAGTTAAGGACAGTGTACCCCTTTATTGTTTCACTTCTTGTTTGTGAAAAACAATGTACATTTTAATTTGCTTCTCCAGAAACTTTGTACTTCCGTGTTTACATACAGTGATTTGAGTCTTAATCAACTTCAGTGTTCCTGGTATCTGTAGTTACTTGAATTTTATCGTTATCGTACTAATTACTGTAATTGACCATGAGTGAAAAGTGTTTAAGCTGACATAAGAAAGTTAGTTCAGCAGTTTTGTACAGCTGTTGTGAGAAGTGATTTTACTGGGGAAAATATAGTGGCGTGGTAATTAGGGAAGCAAATGAGATTCTTCCATTCATTTGCAAGGTATGTTAAAGATACAGGAAAATAGTGGAACAGGAAGGGAAGATTAGAGCCCTTCAGGCTGAATTGGATAGAGCTAGGGAGGAATGTATGAGGTGAAGAGATGGGTGAAGAGAATTGGGAAGTTCTAGCAAGGAACAGGACCCACAGAAAGAGAACAGTGTCTGACAGTTTAACCATGGGAACTAACAACAGATTTACCTTACTACCACAGTTAAGCGAGGAAGAGGCTCCAGTAGAAGTAGGTGTTGTTAACATGCAATTGTTTGAAATGAAGAAGAAAATAGGAGTAAAGTTCTGTTGCTATGCAGCATTCACAGAAGAAGTGTGGGCCAGATTATGCAGGAAAAATTAGATGACAGTTAGTAGGTCACAAACTTTTTGAAATCCAGTGCTTGCCTTAGCCAGGTTCCTTGTGCAGAATCATGTTATGATAGTGGGTGGAGCGGGGAAACGTTTTGATAGGAACGGAGGCTACAATACTGAGAGTGATGGTGATTTTAGTGTGGCATTTGTGGCCATTAGACCTCAAATGGAGTCATGTTTGGCCTGCCTGACCTTGTTATAATAGCATCTGCAACAAGCCATAAAAATGTTGGGCTGGTGTTTGTTTTCATGCGGTATGATCGACCCCAGTTGAACAACTCTATGAAGAGGATCAACATAGAATTAAATCAGTTGCTCAGGGCGGATATTTGTTCTGTCATGGGTTTGGTTTCTTTTGGTGCTATTGGTAGGTGAATTACTAGGCATGGACAGGAAGGGTAAATTGGCTGGGTTGATAGCTAAGTCCTTAAAGGGGGGGGGGTGGCACTGCAACTCATGAAAGTACCTCTTTTTTAGGATAACATCAGTGTCCAGTGAGTAGTTCAGGCAGGCAGGTATTAAAGCTGTTATAATATCCTACGATTTTCACAAAATTACAGTGAAAAATAATATTAAAATATTTCATCAAAACAACGGGGGATTAGAGAATAAAATATATAGTCTCTTGGTGTGTGTTGAATAGTGTTTCTCAACTTGTGGGTCACGACCCCTGGAGGGTCGCAAAGTGTTGCTCGGGGAGGGGGTGGGAAGGGAGGGGGTTGTGGTCATAGGAGGATGCAGTAGTAACATGTCTGATAGCAAACTTACGTTTCATGATGATCAGCTACTATGGCAGAAGAGCCCCACAGAAGTGACCGAATTTCATGAAAGTCACTTGATTAACAAGTCATCAATAGGTGGAAAATTGGCTTTGTTGTGACACATTTTGGGTGGTCCTTAATCAGAAATCAGAAGAGTCACAGGTATGTGATGTACACGTGGCACTTTTGATTTCTGATGATGGGTCAACCGAAAAGCCAAGCAATGAAGCCATTTTTACACCTCATGATGACTTTTTAACTAAGCCACTTAACTGTTTGTGAAGTATTGCTACAATTACTTACAGTGCTCACAATCTTTTTGTATGAATTTGTCACATGTTCAAATATTATGTCAGGAAAACAAAAAATCACTAACTTAATATTATTTTTAATTAATAGATAACAATAACTTTTTACTACTGAATCATAGTAATTTGTAGCTGGTAACAAGTTTTCGTAATGATGTGGAACATGTCAATTTAGGAAAAGAATGATATTACATGACATACGTTTTATTTTATTTATTTTTTTGTAACACAAGTAATTTATATGTAATAATTCATCTATGGCTAAAAGCAAAGGGAAACTACAGCCATTATTTTTCCCGAGGACGTGCAGCTCTACTTTATGAATATATGATGATGGCATCCTCTTGGGTAAAATATTGTACAGAATGGCCAAGCTATGATTGTGGGCTACAGGATAGGTGTTGAATGTCATGATGATAAATTAAAGTTCTGATTGACACTGAAATGATTGATTTAGGAAGAGGAATACAGGGGCCTACATAGGCGGTAATCTCAGAACTCTTCAAGACCGATCGGATGTGTGGCATAGCTAGTAACATAGAGTGCAGCTCATGGCTCCGCTGCCAGTATAAGAGATCTCTAAAAAGCTTATTGTTTCCAGAATGAAACTTTCACTCTGCAGCGGAGTGTGTGCTTATATGAAACTTCATGGCAGATTAAAATTGTGTGCCTGAACCGGGACTCGAACCTGGGACCTTTGCCTTTCGCTGGCAAGCGCTCTACCAACTGAGCTATTCTGACATGACTCATGATGCCGCCTCACAACTTTACTTCCACAAGTAGAGCGCTTGCCCGCAAAAGGCAAAGGTCCCAGGTTGGAGTCCCAGTTCCGGCACACAATTTTAATCTGCCAGGATGTTTCAGCTTATTGTTTGTCTGGGCTGTGTTGCAACATCAGAGCTGGCTTTGCAGCATTGGTATTATCGGTAGGGCATGTGGATCCTAGCCTCATTGCTCTAGCCATGAAAAATGGCTTGAAATTATCATGCCAATTACAGAATTAATAACAATAAATTTGCGCCATACATTTCTCCCCCTTTACAAAGGTCCATGTGATGTAATAATTTTGCTCAGATAGGGGCTTATAACTAAAGAGGGATTATTGAGTACAATACAATCATCACTAGAATTACAATCACATTGTGCAATTTTCGAAGGCCTCAAAACAAAATGACAATAACATTTAAGTGACTGGCCCTCCAGTGAACAGCATCTGAGGTTTGGCGGCATGATAGAGGTAGTATACAGGTCAGAGAAGCCACCAGACTAGTACTGGTAGGTAGGGAGGGTAAGCTGAAACTTGTACAACTAGTATGAGCATCATCATCATCATCATCATCATCATAATCTTACAGGGGAGCTGTGACCATGATATTTTACACTCAGTTTAATATAGAGAATCTAAGAGTAAACAATAGTTAATTTTTGTTTACTTGGTGAATGTTATCTTGTCATCTTGTTGCTAGGAATATCAAAACTCAAACTTGAAGAGCTGTTTCTATTTATTACTACTTGAATCATCTGACTGCAGGACAGTAAGTCATCTCTTGGCTATACAGTCCAAGTGCTTTATCAAATTATGAAGTAACTATGACGAACTAGGCTAAGCAAACAAGAGAGATTCAAAATATCTAGTAAATTAAATGCAGCTAATGATAACCCTAATGTGACTGATACAAACTGGGTGGATTTTTTACTATAGTATTATAATAATAAGATACATTAATGGAACCAAAAAGCCTTTAGCTAGGCTATGTGAATAAGATACTAATATAATATTCCTGGGTGCTTGCATGTAGACATTAATAAATTCAGCATATCAAGGAGTATCAATAATATACCAGTAACATAATAATTCTCATTAATATAATACTATCTAGACTTACTCCGTACAATGTATGTTGTCTTAAGTGTACAAAATCAAAGAATTTGATGAAATAAAGATTCCCAATGCAACTACTAACATCCATGGAATAAATTGAAATGTGGCACCACAGTTTACAAGTATTAATTACTCTATAATAACATATATAACACATAATGCTACTGTGTATCCAATTTACATGTATGTAAGTACAACAATATTGAGTTAATCGCACATAGCTACAAACCAGTATCTGCTATAAGTAAATATAAGTAAATTGTAGGAAGGATACTATGAGGGTAGGCAAGGTATCCAATGTATACATGATATCGTAACAGACTAGGAAAATAGTCTTTCTGGCCAGTCGGTCTATTTTCCTTTAATCAAGAACACAAAATCACGCTACAATGGAAAGGAATTATATGTCTGTAAAGGCTAAGGAGCTCATGATTGTAGGTTATTTTATCATACCTACAGGGATTTGGTGAAATCTTATCTCATGGAAACCAATTTATTTTAAGAGGAAGTGGAAAACAGTAGAGGGAACAAAGATCTTATGTGTGAAGAAATGACTCCTATAATCTTGTACCCTCATATATAGTGCCTTTTCAGTCCTTAGAATGGAGCTGCTATGGGGGAGCTGTTCTTAGATTATACTGGTATTTAACAATACACACTCTAGTAGTATGTGCTTTCAGAACATGCAACTCGACTTTACAGGTACGGTATTCTGTATCAGCAGATTTATACTGTTTCCTGCCATGACGTCCCTGGTAAAGTTACAGCTGGTCAAAGTGTATCGCAAGTACTCTGTCTGGTAACTGTAATTCTGCACTTACTGGTGAGGTTAGGCATGTGATTTGGTAAGGGCTTTCCCAAAGAGGTGTGAACTTTTTGGCTTTTGTCACATTACAGTCGGATTCCTCAGAAATACCCATTGTCTAGGATAATAATCAGGAATTCTTGAAACCTTTTGTCTCTAGCTTTCAAACGTCGAAACATTTGTTTTACTGTTGGAATATTACCGTCTGCAGGTAACTTATCTAATTTGAATCGCGAACACATTTTACGTCCATATACCACTTTGAACGGAGCGCACCCAATCGATTCATGTTCTCTTGCATTGTATGAACACACTATGAAAGGGAGTAGTCTGTCCCAATCTGTGTGGCAGTGGTTCACATAGTATGAGAGCATTTTGAGAACAGACTTATGACATGCTCTACCCTACTATTACTCTTTAGGTGGAATGAGGTAGTTTGCCATTTTTTATTTTTAATAATTTGCAAACCTGTCTGAAAACGGATGATAAAAATTACTCCCTTGGTCTGTAATTATGGCTTCAGGGCTGCCATGTCACAAAACAAGATGTGTTACAACAGCTTTAGCGACTGTCTCTGCAGTCATATCTGCTAGAGGTACCATAATTAGGTAACAGGAAAAATGGTGTATAACTGACAGAAGATATTTATGATTTTGAGATGAAATTGGAAATGGGGACAACGATGTCGAGGGAAACCAAACTGAATGGTGTTGTGGCCTCAGGAAGACTTTGAAGGCGTATATTTGCCTTTACATAGTGTGCTCTTTGTGCACAGGTAAGGAAGACTGTACATAACTCTCAACATCATTTTTACGACTGGACCACCAGAACAATGAAGCTATTCGTGCATTGGCTGCCTTGTTACCACTGTGGAATGCTTGTTTAATATCATGTGATTGATGTAAAATCCTTTCTCTATACGATTTTGGAACAACCAAGTGATTCCCTAGAGGTGTCTTACGATATAGGATTTTGTCAATAACCAAGAAATTGGGGGATGCTAAAAATTGTATTCTTCATTATCTTGCTGTGCTTTTTCTAGTTCAGCAATCAGAACCTCATTGGCCTGCACATAGCGATCTTTGCGACTTAATGCATCTGCATTCCGACGGTGCTTTCCTCGTTTGTGCCTTACCAAATAATAATACTTGCTTAACTTAAGGGCCCACCTATTCTCCTATTCTGTTTACTGCTAGGGACCTTGAGGTTCAACAACCACATTAAGGCAGCATGATCAGTCACAACAGTACATTTTCTCCCATATAAACAACACTTGAAATAATTCACTCCACACACTAAGGCAACAGCTCCTTTTCTGTTATGCTGTAGTTGAGCACAGCTTGATTTAATTGCTTAGATGCATACCCAATTGGGCATTCAAATTACAAATGTACTTTGCTAAATACACATCTGATTGCCAAATCATTGGCATCATAGGAAAGAATGAAAGGTTTCTCAAAACCAGGGTAAGCTAAAACAGGCAATTCTGTTAGAATTTCTTTAAATTTGAGCATTGCTATTTCACACTCAGGGGTCCATGTAAATTATACTTCCTTCTTTAACAATTTGGTAAGGGGTTTGGCAATACTGGCATATTCATGCTTTAAACGATGATAGTAATAGTTTAAACCAAGGAATGACTAATTATTTCACATTGTGAGAGGAAGAAAAATCTTTTACTGCATCTGTTAAAAATCGATAAGGTTGAATACCATTATCTGAAATTATGTGACCCAAAACCAGTAAATTTGCATTTTTCTAATTTCAGGCTAAGATTTGCATTATGTGTAAGTGACAGCACATCTCTTAGTCATTGTACATGTTCCTCTATGGAACTGGAAAACACTATAATGTCAACTAAATAAATTAGACAAATGGTAGGTTTTAATCCCCTCAGTAATAAACCTACAAACCTTTGAAATGTTGCTGGTGCAGTCTGTAATTCAAAGGTCATTCTCAGATACTCACAGTGTCCTGATGGCACTACAAAGTCTGCCTTTGCACGATCTGTTGGTGCCAGAGGAAATTCATGATAACCAAACCACATGTCTAATGTTGTGAAACATTGACAGCTACCTAAATGGTCCAAAGTTTCATCTATTCTCGGAAGGGGGTATGAGTCAGAAGTAGTTACTTTGTTTAAGACACACATGTCCACACATGTTCAATAAGCTTTATCTCCATCTTGTGTCCATTTCAGAACAAGGACGATGGGGCTACATCAGGGACTGCAAGAGGGTTGTATTATCCCCACTTTCATTTAATGGTCTGCTCAACTACAGGTTGAAAATAATGTGAAATCCTATATGGTTTTTGACTAATTGGCATAGCATCTCCGGTGGGAATCTCATGTTGTGTCAAATTTGCGTAAGTCTCTATGTTCTTTAAAAACTATGTTAAATTCCTCAAGTACTGGATACAAGAAATTCAAGTCCTTCTCAGGCAAATACATTAACTTTTCTTGTAATTTCTGTTTACATTATTTACAAATACATTTATACATCTTAATTTCTTCCTATTCCTTAGTCTCCTTCGTCTTCTTATTCTGCAATTTCATTTGCAGTGAAACTGGTGTGCAGTACCGTAAAATTAATCTCGGCTGAGATGGTCCAAGGAAACAAGCCTGTAGTCACTGTGAAATGGGAACTGCACTAAATTCAATGACGATTCCTAGCAGTGGGTCGTCTTAAATAAAGATAAGTAAAAAATAGGCAACGGGAAAGCTATTAGTTTTTCTCTCCTCCAGAAGGGAATGAGAAACAGATTAAAGAACTGACTTTGACTCAAACATTAAGTATAAAACATATGGTGAAGGAAGAATTAATTAGGACAAGGGACTCATATTTAACAAAGTGATTTATTGTCCAAAGTGATGATCAAAACAGGCGGCAGACTAATTTAAATATAATAAAAATACACCTTATAAAAGAGTAAAAAATGTATACTTAGGTTACACGGCCCTAAAGCCGGGTTAAAAATGGCTTGCAAGATGTAGTACCATAGTGAAGTTGTAGTTCAGTAGCAAGAGTGAACTTTCTGGATTTAGTAGCGCCACTTAAGAGGCGCCACTTTTTCCACACAACGAAAAGTTGAACTTGGTTGTACCTTGTTTCGCCACTTTCTTCCGCCACCACTAAATATCGATATTCGACTGTCACTTCGCGGGATATTTCGAACCATTTTACTTTGTATCAGTATGTTCGCATTCAATGTTTACGTTTTAGCCTCTTTATTTGCGGCTAAAATGTCGAATCAACTAAGAAAACACTCCTTGTGCTTGTGGAACGAAGTGTAACGATCGTTTGGCCGCAAATGAAATCATAATCAGTTGAGACTGCGGACGCCATTTTGAAAACTGGACAACTAAGTAGTATTTGTGAAATTCTGTGTGAACGATAGCTCACAGTGCAACTGCAGGAAGACACACGTTGTTGTCTCAGTTTAGTTGCTTGCGTGAACCCGGCTTAATACTGCCCACCTGTAAAAGTAGTACTTGTGTAATCAGAGTGATTATTTTTCAGAGGGTGAAGGAGGGAATTGATACACATTCTCACTCGATTCAAGCGCCAAGGCATTCAGGTACTCACCAAGCACCGAACGCGTAATAGCAGCAATGCCAACAACTGAGCGCTGATCGGAACAGCAGGTCGAAAGTTTCTCACTCGGACACCATTAAAACAAATACTTGGTTCCGCGACGTATGGGATTGATACTTAACCTCAGGGAAGTGAGATCTATGTAAAAAGCAAGGTTGCTGAATGATACAACCTGCTACGGGATTGGATCACGAAATTTGGTAAAAGTGAATAAATCAATTTCGTAAGATATAAAATCGCGAAAGAGGTCGTGTAACCATTCATTCTACTCAGAGAAGTGAGATCTACCTAATAAGTAAGATATACAATATGCTACAGGGTCAAATCACAAATTTATTGGAAAAGTGACAAAATACAATTTCGGGAAAAATAAAAAACGAGATAGGACGTGTAATGGTCCATTCTACTCAAAGGGAAAGTATCTATGTAATGAGTATGATTACAGAATAGAACACGCTATTTGGAATACACATGGGCCAATGAGTTTTGAGGTTACGTTTAGAAACACCAAAAATCGGGAAATATTACCGCGTTGCACATACTAGAAACCACGGCACCTAAAGCAATTTTTTCATTAACAACTCGTGTGTTCAGAGGAATAGAGTAAACTGAACGCTGTGTCTCATCTTGTCCCCGTGTTCCACGGACAAAGAGTGCACACCGGAAGTACAGAAAAGTTCCCGAAAATCATCAAATTTAGCTACCAAATGAACATGAAAAACATTTAAACATACACTCCTGGCCATTAAAATAGCTACACCATCATCAAATTTAGCTACCAAATGAACATGAAAAACATTTAAACATACACTCCTGGCCATTAAAATAGCTACACCACGAAGATGACGTGCTACAGAAGCGAAATTTAACCCACAGGGAGAAGATGCTGTGATATGCAAATGATTAGCTTTTCAGAGTATTCAATCAAGATTGGCGCTATTCGTCACAACGCCGGCGGTCTGCACGAGTTGCAGCACCACTTCAAGAACACGCGATAAATCGCTCCATGGTACTTCGGCCGGCAGGGGCGCTTGCAGTCTCGGTACCTCTTCGCCACAGAATAGGGAATATACAGAAGGGAAAGCTAGGGGCGGCGCCTTTGATCTGTATGTTACCAAGCGTTGCGCTCGACGCCATATTGAAAAGCAGTAAACGCAGAACTATAGCCACTTAGTACTTTGGCTGGAAATGGGCTTTTTACGAACTGCAGCTAATCTCACCAACTTTTACGAAAGGAAACGGCTTTCTATTATGCTCCCATCTATTTTGCGGCCTCTTCTTGCACCTAACTGTAATCCAACGAAAAAAATAGGTCTAAATTTTAATACAACTACGAAAATGTACGGTGGAATCGATGATCGTTTTATTTGGTGCTTATCTCTAGAAAAATCCTAAATGACGCAGAGTTTTGTTTGGGAAATTAGTTATAAACAAGAAAGTGACTTTACAACTGCCAGGTTTTATTTGACACGAATAAGTTCGCACAAAATATTGAGTCAGACTTAGCAGTACATCGTGATTATACAGAACTAATGACGTCTGGGCGTATATAAAAGTTGTATTTGCTTCAGGAGTATCATTTATTTACTGATCGGAGAAGGGCATATAAAGGAATCTGTCAACCACAGAGCAGGAACAGCATAAAATAATTATTCCCCTTAATCTTTTTTTTTGACTACCCAAAGAGCATTCGTTGCCAACATTAGCACACTACGCCTCCAATGCCGTAAGTACGATTTTACCTGCCTACTTAAGCACTATTCTTTGTCATTCATTTTATATTATTCCCTACAACGTTAAACTTATAAAATATAAATGTACTTCAACATTTCAATGCTGTTGACTGCTGCAGCAACAGCAACAGCGAGAGTTATCGTCAAGAAAAGAAGCAAGGCTACTTTTAATAATTATGCACACATTGCTCTCATTCGAAACTGATAACATTTAACTTTCACTGCACATATAGCAACATTCACTTACTGCTCAGCATCTTCCGTGGATATTTTGATTATCAAATACGCCGGAAGTAACTGAAGAATGTATTAGAATTATCGCGGCAATTAGGTGCTGAACACCATCGGCCGTCTTTTCTTTTATTGCTGCTCATAATAAAAACGGAACAGCTCCAACTACTGACACACAGTTCTTTCTTTTCACTGCACTGCACTGTACCAAATACTTTAATGCGATTCAGGCAGTTAAAATACACAATTAACAAACAAAGACGGCGCATTACCACGCCACAGAGTAGGGAGTAACCACGCGTTTACTGCTTTGCAACATGGCCGATTCCGCGCATGCGCACTAAATTTTGGACGACAGACTGCAGCGGGAGTTTCCTTTCTGTATACTCCTTATTCTGTGTCTTCGCCTGCTTCACGCGCCGGCCAATAGGAAGAAGGAGACTCGCTTGGATATATCGGCGTACCAGAGCAAAAGACAGGCAATACGGGAGTTCTAGTCAGTATGAGGCAGCCCCAGGAAAACGACAGTTCCAGAAGTTCAACTGACGAGAGCCAGAAATAGTAGCACAAGCCGGAACAACATTCTTTAGCCAGAACTAAACTAAACCCTAACTAACACATTTCAGTACTATGTAATAGTACAAAAGTTTGTACCACCACAAGGACATCAAAATTAAGTATTGATTTCTTCTGTCAAATAAATCCTTTATGGACTAATCAATTCTTTTTCTTACAGACCACATCTTTCGTCATTACGTCCACCTCTTGAACCCACTAGAAAGTAGGGACCAAAAATTTCAATGTAAATTATTATCTATACATGTATATAAAATATGTTTACAATTTTAAACATTCCAGACGAGTTAATACAGTTAATTTGAGCCACGTAGTGACAGTCGAGTTTTTAAATACCCTGCAGCCCTCTTGGATTAGGCAGTCTAAGTTTTATGGTACTCAACCCGTATGTGAATTACATTTGGTTGAAGAGGAGGTCACATCGGGGTTCACTCTGAAATTCGTCGGAGTGTTGTACCGAGAGATTTACGAGGAAACACTTGTACATATTTCTGAACTATGGAAGTAGAATTTAAGCGCCGCTTACAGTATGTAATTCATATTTTCATTTTTAGCAGTTAATAACTGGGGAAGATTGTAGTGAATACAAGCTAGTGTGACTTAGAAATTTTACAAGATTACAAAGTGCATGGGACTTAGAGAACAAACTGTCTGTGGACATATATAATCTTGAATTACACCTATTTAGTATTGTAAACTTAGAGTTTTTACTGGCAATAAATCCGACTTTTATAACTTTCAAATTCTGTGAGTGATGAGCATTATTTTCGCTGCTGTTTACTGACAATAAATCTGACTTTTATAACGTTCAAATTCTGTGAGTGATGAGCATTATTTTCGCTGCTGTGAATCTCGCTTGAGTCTCGAGACGCATTGCTGCGCGCTTCATATATTTCAAACAACTTCGCATTTTTCGATATAATTGACTTATTCCGTTGCAACTAATATAATTTTTTTTTTGTTTTTTGTTTTTTGTTTTTCATGCTTGATTGCGTAATAAACAATATTGGGTATCCACTTAAGAACATTGCATATGTAGTAGGTGAAATAAGTACTGGAAAGAACACGTAGATAATTTCGTGGGAAAGACGAACGAGAGACTGCGTGTTATTGGCAGAACCTATAAAAGATGCAACAGAACTACTGAAGAAACTGCATACACTAAGCTTGTTCGTCCTTCTTTGGAGTATTGCTGCCCAGTGTGGGGTCCTTATCAGGTGTGTTTGACGGTGGACACCGAAAGAGTCCAAGGAAGGGCAGCTCATTTTGTATTGTCACGATACAGGGGAGACAGCGTCACGGAAATGATACACGATGTGGGATAGGAATTATTACAACGGCGCTCATCGCTGCTGCATGGGCTATTTACGAACCTCCAATCGCCAACGTTCTCCTCCGAATGCGAAAATATATTGTTGACTCTCACCTACATAGGTAGAAAAGTTCATCAGAATAAAATACAAGAAATCAGAGCTCGAACGGAAAGATGCAAGTGTTCTTTCTTCCCGCGCGCTACCCGAGAATGAAATGGGAGATAAATAGTATAAAGGTTGCTTGGTCATCCCTCTGCCAGGAACTTAAATGTGATTTTCAGAGTATCCCATGTAGTTGTAGATTACATTTACAGATAAGTAATTCAAGTGCTACTTGCGTACAAGGCGTCGATCCATGCTGAAGTATGTAGCCTACTCTGGCGGTACTGTAGGCGCTGGTTTGGCATCCATTCGATCGTACAGATACTATTTTGGAATATATTATTCCACGACTGCTCGACCTGTTCACGTAGTTCCGCAAGAGTTGTAGGATGACGAGTCACGCGTGTCAGTTGTCCTATCAGTGGCGTAACTAGGACTTGGCTTTGGGGGAGGGGGGAGGGTAGATCTGCTTGAGGAGCAAACTTTTAGTCAGTTTCCAGACAGACTACCATCTACCACTCCCGTTGAAGAAACTAATTCACTACCATCCAATGAAAGCTTATGGTAAAACATCCCAAGTTTCCAATCTTTACCTTTACCAGATTGCTGTTATACAATTTTTTTTTTTTTTTCAACAGTAGTACAGGTTTATATGCCAACTAGCTCTGCCGATGATGAGGAGATCGAAGAAATATATGATGAGCTAAAGGAAATTATTCAGACAGTTAAGGGAGAGGAAAACATAATTGTGATGGGAGACTGGAATTCGGTAGTAAGAAAAGGAAGAGAAGGAAAAATAGTAGGTGAATGTGGACTGGGCAGAAGGAATGAAAGAGGAAGTCGCCTGGTAGAATTTGGCATGGAACATAATGTAATCATAACAAACACGTATTTAAGAATCACAAAAGAAGGTTGCATACGTGGAAGAGACCAGGAGGCACCGGAAGGTATCAGATAGATTTTATAATGGTAAAACATATATTCCGGAAACAAGTTATAAACTGTAAGACATACCCAAGGGCAGTTATAGAATCTGACCATAACTTGTTAGTCATGAACTGTAGGCTGAAACTGAAAAAAACTGCAGAAAGGTGGGAAAATGAGGAGATGGGACTTAGATAAATTGGAGGAACGTGAAGTTCTGGAGAATTTCAGAGGAAGATTTAGGCAACAATTGACATAAACAGGAGAAAATAAAACAGTAGAACAGGAATGGGAAGCATTGAGAGATGAAATAGTGAAGGCAGCAGAGGACAAAATAGGTAGAAAGGCAAGACCTACGAAAAATCCTTGGATATCACAGGAAATACTAAATTTAATTGATGAAAGGAGAAAATATAAAAATGCAGTAAATGAAACAGGCAAAATGGAGTACAGACGACTAAAAATGAGATGGACAGGAAGTGCAAAATGGCTAAGCAGGAGTGGCTAGAAGCCAAATGCAAATCTGTAGAAGAATGTATAAGAAGAGGAAAAGTAGATACCGCCTACAGAAAAATAAAAGAGACATTTGGGGACAAGAAAAGCAACTCTACGAATATCAAGGACTCAGATGGGAAACCAGTTCTCAGCAAAGAAGGGAAAGCTGAAAGGTGGAAAGAGTACATAGAGCAGCTCTACAAAGGAAATGAACTTAGAGACGATGTTGTAGGAAGGGAAGAGGAAGTACATCAAGATGAAATAGGAGATACTATACTCAGAGATGAATTTGACAGAGCCCTGAAAGACCTAGGTCGGAACAAGGCCCCAGGAATAGATGACATACCCTCAGAGCTACTAAAGTCTCTGGGAGAGCCAGTCATGACAAAACTATTTGAACTGGTGTGTAGGTTGTATGAGACAGGCGAAATACCCTCAGACTTTAACAAAAATGTAATAATCCCCATTCCAAAGAAATCAGGCGCAGACAGGTGTGAAAATTACAGAACCATCAGTTTGATAAGTCATGGTTGCAAAATTTTAACACGAATTATCTACCGGAGAATGGAAAAGCTGGTAGAAGCTGACCTCGGGGAAGATCAGTTTGGATTCAGGAGGAACGTAGGAACCCGGGAGGCAATACTCACTTTACCTCTTATCTTAGAAGATAGATTAAGGAAAGGCAAACCTACATTTTTAGCTTTTGTAGATTTGGAGAAAGCGTTTGACAATGTTGACCGGAATACAGTCTTTCAAATCCGGAAGTCAGCGGGGGTGAAATACAGGGAAAGGAGAGTTATTTACAACTTGTACAAAAGCCAGACCGCAGTTATTAGACTCGAAGGGCATGAAAGGGAAGCATCAGTTGGGAAGAGAGTAAGACAGGGTTGTAGCCTTTCTCCGATGTTATTCAATTTGTACATCGAGCAGGCGGTGAAGGAAAGCAAGGAAAAATTTGGAATAGGGATTAAAGTTCAGGGGGAAGAAATAAAAACATTGCGGTTTGCTGATGACATTGTAATTCTGTAAGAGACAGCAAAGGACCTGGAAGAGCAGTTGAATGGAATGGACAACGTGTTGAAGAGAGCGTATAAAATGAACATTAACTAGAGCAAAACAAAGTAATGGAATGCGATCTTAGAAAATCAGGCGGCGCTGAAGGAATTAGATTAGGTAACGAAACAATGAAGGTGATAGATAAGTTTGGTTACTTGGGTAGTAAAATAACATGCGATGGTCGCAGTACAGGGGATATAAAATGCAGAATGGCAAAAGACTACCTGTCATGGTAAGAAAAGACCATAGTAGAACTTTATATTTCTCTTATGTTTATAATCTACTCACTTTCAGAGGAATAAGCTATAAATATACATATATTCATGACGAAGTTATTCTTCATGCCACTGAATCAGTTAATTCGGCTGTTTTTACATTAATTTTCGTACTACGTATTTCTTTTGGTATTTTACTAGTACTTGTAACGCAAAAATTTTATTAACTATTTCGGTAATTAAGTACAAAATAATCATAAACAAACATTCCTCCTTCGGCGGCTTACCCGCCGCTAGGAGCGCTAGTTTCGTTGCATCTGTCAGTTGGTAACAACTTTCACTGCAGTTAGTGTCGCGACTGTGTTGTATTAGACCAGTCTTGCCAACTGTTCAGCGTTACTGGATCGCATAATGGCATCGAAATTATTGTACATTTCGTCAGAGGATCGTAATTCGTGGGGGCATAAGTTTTTCGTTCTAGAGGAAGGAGGAGAAAAAATCAGGATAGTTCATTTTAGTTTATCATGTGAACATCTCCACATTCTAATCCTACTGATTAAAAAAAATTAAGGTAGTTTATAAAAGTCAAATATGATCAATAAAATATTCGTTATTTGATTGCTTTTGAAGGAAGCTTATAAGTGGAATGCATCATATATCATCAAAAAATTTAGAGCTTTTTTATTTTTGTTTTGTTTTAGAAAGATTTTTTTTAACTTTAACACAGCCCAATTCAGACACTAATGTTGCGTTACCGATTTAGTGTTCGATTCATCTGTGCACAACTGACCCATATATTCAGGATTGGTTTCAGAGAATTTTCTACATTTTTGTTTTTTACTCTTACGTTTGAACACACTTGCTGTAAATTTCAAAGTAGCACCAGGAGCACAACCATTACCTTCTGTTTCGATTTTTCTCCACGTAAATCCTCTTAAGAGCTCACTGACACGCACTGCTCTCAGCAGTCAACACGTTGACGAGTGAATACTGCTCACGGTGCAATGTAACTAATACTGTCGGCTCGACAGACTGGCAAGTAGTTTGCTCAAAAATAATACATTGTGAAAAATTAAATAATCGTAAAAATTACAGCAATAAAACGACGAAAGGTGACACCTTAATAGTAATTAGGGTTTCATAAGATCGTACAACAGACGTACTATCCAAAGAGCGCTTCGTACGCTCGTTCACCATCTTAAATTATCGTACATGTACGATCCAGATCGTACGGTTGGCAACCCTGTATTAGACTGCGGTTGTAGCTTTTTACACCCCGGACCATAAGACCTGGGGTGGGGCCAGTGTGTCTTGGACGAAAGCACTCTATAAGACAGCGATTGCCAGATCTACGAGGTAAGCACAATCGACAGTGATTGCCAGATCTACGTTGTAAGCGCAATCGACAATCACTTGCGTGTAGGCAGTATCCGCTTTCATCGCTCAAGACCACGGCCTGCCGTTCGAACTACCAAGCGAACTACCAAGACCATCCGTGCACGTCTATGCTGTGGCGGGAGTAGAAGATGGGTTAGATGTGTGTGTGTGTGTGTGTGTGTGTGTGTGTGTGTGTGTGTGTGTGTGTGTGTGTGTGTGTCCGTGGTTACACAGCTAGTAACCAGTTGGCACTTTTGACTGTTGTCACTTTTGGGCTCACAAACCTTCTTATCTGTGCTGTGGTAACTATACGATCTGTGACTGCTGCCCTAACGACAAGGACGACGATTACAGAGGCCTCTGTTGTATGGCCATCTTGAGCCTCGTATACGGATAGAGAATCTTCACGTGAACATTGCGACCATCATGGTTGAACAAACGTCGAGCACGCCCATTTGGATATCCACAAGTTGACCCCTTCCAAACTCGCTCAGTTGGCAGCAGAAAGCACGAGTATGTTCCTATTGCATGGCGCATGTCTGCTTCAGTCATAGATATCACACTGAGCCCTGTGACTGTAAGTATTTCCTATTAAAAAGGGTAAGCACAGATGGCACTTTGGCAGCTAGGTCACTACCATATCTGTTGGCGGACGACGTTGGCACGATCTACTATCCCCCAGATCGCGTCTGACGTCGTCGGATCAAAATCGACGTTGTTTTTCCAGGTGTAAAAATTTTTCTTTCCGCTATAGTATATATGAAGTATGTACTAACTGAAAATCCGGAGTTGCCCGGTTATTTATTTATTCCAGCCTTGAGTTAGTACTTCTCCTAACCATTCTCTCTCTGTCCATCTCCTGTTCTCTAAAATCATATTATATTTTTGGGAGAAATAATGTTGTCTTACATAATGTACAAAATTATAAGTGCAGGATCCAAACAAAGAAAGATAGTAGTCAAAATACAAATGACATATAAAATTCGTACGAGCTCATATTTATTGAATTATATGTTGTACAATTGAAACATTTTTCAGGTATACATTCATTTGTATAAGTGTTATACGTCTGTAAAATCTGTTGCAATACAATTAGTAATAAAGAAGTAACAGATTAAAACTTGGTGCGTGAGGGGGCGGTTTTCCATGAACGTTACTGTTTATATGCCCATATTTCAGGAGCTACGTGTCGTACTGTGATATAATTTGTAAGGTACATTTAAATATATGTGTGTATACTGTCTGTAAAATTTCCTGCAGCTACAACTTGTAGTGTAGAAATTATAACTTGTAACGTCACACCGAATGCTGTAGTTTTACTCCAGGAACAGCGGCAAAGTAATAAGAGAGAACCTTTTTCCTTTCATACTTTTGCTATGGTTGTCAGCGAGAAATAGTTCAATAAAGGTTTGAAATTATGTTTAAAGTTTGTTGCAAGTCGCTGAGTAATCTCGTTCTCATATACTGTATTCATAAAATCTCGTCGCATTATGTGGCAATTTCTTGCATCTCCTATTGTTTATGACTTTATATCTCCTGAACCGCATGTCGTATGTAGTTCTTACCATTACAGATTTGGAACCTCACGGTAAGGAAGATGGGTACCAAATTTGGTTGAAATCGGTCCAGTGGCTTAGAAGGAAATGTGCAACATTGTCGCGTAGTGTAGAAATTTTTCTCGTATCTCATTGTTTATGACGTCATATCTCGTGTACTACATGTTGTACGTGATCCTTACCGTCCCCATGAATTGAAGCTTACGTGTGCAAAATTTCATAATGATTGGAACAAAACTGTAGATTTGTGTGCAATACGTACACACAAACAAACACACAAACATGCGGACACTCTGCTTTATATATAAAGAAGATCGTTGGAATTCCTCTGAGTTGCGAAGAGGAGTTCGGAAGAGTGAGTCCTTCAGCCTTAGTAAACTGCAGTAATTCTTAATAAGTGTAAAATCAAGGAAAATTATGGATAATACAGGATACTTTTAATGGGCACTCGCTCTACTGTGAAGGGTAAGTAAAATTTCGAAATAAATGGTCTTGAGGCTACATAGCAGGGTCTTTCACTTATAAACTCTCAGAAAGTGGCCAGTTGATATCACTGAGTAAAGCTAACTGCTTAATTAGCTACGGTGGCACTGTCAGCATCTAAGTTTGAAAAGCAGGGAAAGGAAGTAGCTATGGATCGCATCCTATTTGTGTGGTGGTTGAGTGAACTACGGAAAAAGTAAACTGAGCGATTTATAAATGTAGAAATATATTCAAATGTCTGTAAATCTATCGGACCAAACTGCGTGGTCATCAGTCCGTAGCTTACAAACTACTTAAACCTAGGTAAACTAACCTAAGGACAACACACACACACCCGTGCCCCAGGGAGGACTCGAACCTCCACGGCGAGCAACCGCGCGCTCTGCAGTGAGTCGCTTTAGACCGCTCGGCTACTCTACCGCGGCAGAAATATATTCAAACAGTCATTATTCGTGTTTCCTCTTTTCTTTTTTTCTATTTTTTTCGCATAAGATCATTTTATCTGAGTTTTCAAAGAGTTGTAATCGTATAAGAAAACTTTCACGTTCTTGAGATAACACACAGGTGGGCCGAAGCCCTGACCATGCAGTGCTGAGATTCAGTTTGCCTTCTGAACCGTTGTAAGCTTATGGGTGTTCCCGTAGCAGGCAGCGACGAGAGACTTACTGGTTATGGACTATGTGCATTTACTCTGTTGAAAGGACCTGTTGCAACGCGTATCGCTCGCGGCGGATATTAAAAAAATTAATAGACTTAATGGAGTCACTTCCTTACAATAATTTACGGAGTACGTGGTATAACTCGAAGAGATTGACATAATCAGCAAATCAGTTTCATGTAAAGGTTTGTTGGAACGTTTGACCCAGGTTTCGATAACATTAGTGTTATTTTCTTCAGAAGGTGATAACTGATCTCGTTACATCATAAAGCGCAGCACGACAAGAGGCGCTGTGCTTCATTTAATCTGAATTTTAATATGTTATGTAACGAGGTTCATTATATTCTTCAGATGTAGACAACATTGCTGTTATCGAAACCTCTGTCAAGGGTTCCAATATAGCGTTACATCCACTGGTTAGCTGATAATTTCATCATTTCAAATTTATCGTCCTACAATTGCTCGACTTTAATGTTTTATATCATACGGATATAAGATGTTTCAAAGTAGCAGCAAACTTTCGAAAACGTTTCAATTTAGGCACTACATGTAAGCTTCTCATACTTAAACAGTATTTTAACGCTAAAAGCATTAGTGTTATTACTTGTGCTATTGCACAATGTTGCTCTCAACATTAGAAAAGTGCTTCCATGGGATTTTCTGTCGCAGATGTTTCTGAACTGATTCTAGGTACCAAATGCAGTCGGGATTCGTCTGTAAAATCTAACAGAAATGGTCATGAGCACGGGCGGATCGAAGGTTCGATTCTGGAGAGGGTCACAAGTGACTAATAGTATTTTCGGTTGTTGTCTTCACCCTCCCACTAATTCCCCTAACCCCTTGTCATTACCTATTAAATATGTGTACCATTTTAATCTCATTAAAATATTTAATTTTTAATATAAATATTTTAAATTGATTTTCCGTAATATATGTGATGTTAAATGTAAAAATCATAGATTGAAATTCCATAAAACAGCGTGCTGCATAATATTTATATAAAAATTTGCGAACATCACTCACGCAGTTAATTTAAGAACTGTGATGGTATCTTCGATAACCTTACAATCTGCAAATTGTGAAATCGAAGTGGGCACTCATTGTTACATGTAGCACGCACTACGACAGTGATTTGTATGAGCCTGTGGCTATACGGGTGTGTTAAGGACAGGAATGGTGATTATTTCAGTCACCTACGTGGGAGTTAGAAAAGGCGTTGGTATAAGTCAATAAGAATATTTGAAGTGGATGTATATACAAAAATAAAAATGTTTCAATTAAAAAGATTTATCTTTTGGGGTGGTGTGAATCATGACCGCCACGACCCTGCCCTTGGATCCGTCGCTGGTCACGAGGCCTGGAGAGGCGGTACGGGGGATGTCGTTCTGTTAACACAGGCATTCCACTCTGTCACCTGGTGCCGTATTCAATAACTCCAAACTGCGTAGCTTTGTGCTAACGGGTGAGTTCGTCGTGCATCACGCAATGATTTCTACAGTTATTTCACGCAGTGTTCCTTGTCTGTTTGCTCTGACAACACTACGCAATGCCACTGCTCTCCGTCATTAAGTGTGGGTCATTGGCCACGGCGTAGAAAATTCAAATAGTTGTAATTCTATAGGACCAAACTACTTTGGTCATCAGACACTAATCTTACAAATTACTTAAACTAAATTAAAGTAACCTAAGGACAACACACACATCCATGTCCGAGGGAGAATTCGAATCTCCGACGCAGGAGGCCGCTCGATCTGTAATGTGGCGTTCCAGACCGATCGGTTACACCCACGCGGTCACGACGTAGACTAGTGAGAGTTAATGCCTGAAATCTGGTGTTCTCACTACACTCTTGACATTATGGATTTCATAATAATGAATTCCCTAACTATTGCCGTATTGTAGTGACCCGTGCATCTAGCTTCAGCTGCCAATTCGTGTAGCAATTACTGAACAGTTTTTCATACTGTTTTCGCCAACGGGCGGTGTGATTCTTGATGGAGATTTATGAGTATAATGAATTAAAGTGCGTGAGTGTGGTGAGTAAATATTCACTAATCAGAGCAAGTTCTTAGGAAAAGCTATATGTTATGTGATATACGAACATTACCGCGACAATGCGGTTATTGTTTCATAATGCATAGGATGACTTTTTGACCTTTTAATCTTACAAAATATGCTCGATGGATAAGGCTGATATATGGACTGCTACCCGTTCGAAGCGGTGACGAGTTGCTAATTGCACATAATTATGTAATGAAATTGTCAACGGATCGGTTGTTAACACTAAAATTTGGAAACCAGTAGTCTAGTATTTCATAGTAAAATGACTTCCAGGAAATAATCTTTTTAGTTAATTGGCTTTTATTCCAGTTTTAGAATATGCTAAGTAATTAAAGATTTATTTTTCCTAAAATACTTCATTTTTATGAAAATCAGTCCAAAAAACACGGAAGTTTTGTAAAGGTGAAATGGCCAAGTACATGTGAACGCCATTCTTCATGTAAAAATAAATAAAAAAGCTGTATAAATTGCCAACTGATGACAAAATATTATGTTACAAAGACAGGTTTCGCCAACTGTGTGCAGCAAATAGCTGAAATGGACGAGTTACTGCAACTCTGCCGTTTAAAACGTATTAAGACACTTAATGCTCGTACTATAGTTACTGGAATAGGTGTTACTTTACAGTAACATTGTGAATTACAGCACTAATTTAAATGAGGGAAAGGGTAATGTTACAAGGTCATAAAGAAAGTGACATTTCACATGTCCATATTTTGTTAAATTTAATTGAAATTTTGATGGAAGGTGTTCGCCCACTATTTCTTTCCCCTAGCCTCAGAAGTCATCGGCGTAAGGCAGTAGTGGCACGTTCTCGTTCCAGAAGTCCATGCGCTCTGCATCCTTGCCTTGTAAGAGTGTGAAGGTGGCCTGCAAGAGCATGTAGCTGCGAGTCGCGTTGTTGTATGGCTCCCACACCACGGGATCTGCTTCTGGAGTAGGATTGCTGCAAAAAAAGCAAGTGGTTAACTTCTTGTGATTAACAATTACAATTGTTTAAGTCAGAACTACCAACCTTTATAACAGGTTTTCTTATGTATACTGTGTACAATCGTTGAAAGGGGTACATATACTCTGCATTGGGCACATTTTTATTCGAATTTTACTTTATATTATGCCTTGGGCACATTTTTGTTGGAATTTAACCTGTAATTTCGCATACTCCATTTGTAAGTAATATTCTGATTTCATTTTGTTAATCTATGTAACATTCTGACTTCATTTGTTAATAGGGATAAATTGATAATCTGCGCCCTAAGCCAAAGAGTACACATTATTTCTGATCTGAGTATTGCACTGCTAGTAGTAACGAGCAGGCAGTTTGTAAGTAGACTGGTGAGAGGAGCTTGTGTGAAGTAGACACAGTCTGTGGTTATTAGTTTAGACAGTCACACTATACATTATATTTATGAGAGATTATTTTAGATGGATGAAAGCCTGCCCTGTGTTGGAGACAGTCGTATCACTAGTTGAGAATACGTATTTGTTTTTGGAGAAAGGTAAAGTATGTACATTTATTATTGTATGTAGTAGATGCTTGGCGTTTTCTTATTTATGTAGTTAGTTACCAAAAGTTGTAAGTTTTCATTTTACCTGAACTCACCAGTTACCCATTCCCTTCATTATTTTGAAGATTAATTTTTGAATTAGATGAAATTATTGTGTCATGTGGAAATGCCGTTTGACAAAGTTACTAACTTAAAATTTGAAAAGAGTATTATGAAAGTATACTTTTTGAGGAATCAGTGCCTAGTCAATGAGAATAAAAAATAACACACAGGTAGCCAAAGTGAGGTCCATAAATAAAGAGTTCTGTTGTACTGATAAAAGGTCATATTGTTAGTGTAATTTATGTGCTCAGTAGGTACAGGAAAACTTAGTTGTCTGCGAGAAATAAATTATTTGCATTCAGTTGTGTTCTTTTAAAGATAATCAGATTTGAAAATCACGTAAATACAAATGAGAAAGTGTAGTGATTGCTGTGATATGCTCGTTATCAGTTTCAGTGAAATTGATGGTTAATTGATTTTGAATATCCTAACTGAAGTATTATTTCATACAAAGCTGAAAAAATATCCCTGTAACAGTCACTTAATGTTCTTGGATCTCGCAGTTGAATTATTTAATTATAGCCTGGTCACCACAGTACTGTGCATCCTGTAAATTTTGAAATCGCCTTAGCAGACGATCATACGAGATTAGTATTCAATCAGTTTACAATTACAGTTTTGTCATAAACAGAATTGCTCTCATTTATCCGTTGTGCGCCAAAAACCACACACGTAATTTTACAGGGTTTAATGTCAGATGCGTTTTACCTATTTAAAGACAGAATCACAATAACTTTCATAGCTTGATCCGATTATTTCGTAGACAGCGCCATTGCATAATTTTGTTGGTAAATGTAGTCGCCGGCCGCGGTGGCCGAGGGGACTAAGGCGCTCCAGTCACGGTCTTCACGGCCACTACGGTCGGGGGTTCGAATCCCCCCTAGGGCATGGATATTTGTGCCGTCCTAGTTCGTAAGTAGTTCATAAGTAGTTTGTAAGTTTAGGGACTGATGACCCCGTAGTTGGGGCCCATAGACTATACAAACATTTGAACATTTGAAATGTAGTCACTAATAGTCGCGACATACATGACAAGTGACACATTCTTGCTCAACTAGAGCCACAGTTTCGCGTTTCAATAACCAGCAGCCACGTTTCACATGTGAGCAAAATAAAAGGAAAAGGTAAATTTCGCTATCTTTGTCAGAGTTAAGTAAAATAGCTCGATGAAACCTGGACCCTACATGAGAAGAACTGCTGCAGTATAGTAACTCTAACAAATACGCAATGAGACTATTACAAATGACAGTTTTATTCGAAGATAATAATTACACTTAAGCTTCTGTGATTTATGGTGTTCCCTGGACAATAAAAGGTGGGACTTGGTTCTTAATAGGGTGATCGCCAAAGGAAAGCAATGCATGCTCTCCAGCGTGCTTCTCATGTTGACGACAACGTAGGTTGTTGAGGAGTTCTTGCAGTAGGGCATTCCAGTGCGGTTGAAATAGGCTATCACTGGCCACCATTGAAGCATGTAGACGTGCTGCCCAAAAGTATCCAGCACGTGATCGGCGATATTTAAGTCGTCGTTAATAACTAATCATTCTAGCTCAGCGAATATGCTGCCGCAGTGGAGAGGCCGTGCGGTCTAAGGCGCCTCGCTGCGGAGCACGCGTTTGCTCTCCGTAGGAGGTTCGAGTCCTCCCTGGGGCATGGTTGTGTGTGTGTCGTCCTTAGGTTAGTTTACCTTACTTTAAGTAGTTTGTAAGCTACGGACTAATGACCACGCAGTTTGGTCCGATAGATTTACAAACATGTGAACATTTTTTAAAGAGCTGTTCCATCTGCGCTGTTCAATAGGATCGCGCATTGTTATTCTTAAAAGAGAAATAAATGCAGTTAAGCACGGCTCAAAAACCGAATATGGGGAAATAAATTGACCGGTGAGTGGAAAACATCTTAGAGTATACATCCGCAAATCACATTTAAGTTCCTGGCAGAGTGTTTATCAAACTGCTTTCATAATAATTTTCTACCGTTCTATCCTCTAATGGCTCGAGAGAAAAAGGAACACCTAAATATTTCAGTTTTTGATCTGATTTCTCTTCTTTTTTATTATGATCTTGTTTCCCTATGTAAATTGGTGCTAACATAATGAGTACGCATTCCGAGGAGACAGATGAGGAGAGAAATTTCGCAAATAGATCCTGCCGCTATGAATAATGAATTTCTTTTAAAGATTTCCAACCCAATTCGTGCATCATTTCTGTGATACTCTCTCCCGTTTAAAAAAAAAATATATATTTTTATTCCCATTCCATTTAGTGCGTCACATATTGGAGGTGTATTCGCTCAAACCCTCTCAGAAGGACTGAGCATTGAGAGTTATATGATCAAAATGTCAATACGAATGTGTGTCTTGAAATTTTCCCGGCGTAGTGATTGGTCTATCATATTTTGGGCTTGCAGCCGGATTACATTTACGTCTTGCCTCGATATTTGAACTGACATACAAGTGACCCTCTTCAGGTGAGTACGAGACGGGAGACTACTGTTAGTTTTTTTCCCTTTATTGTTATTTAACACCGACAAAATACGTACCAGTAAGCTGGCAACAGTATTAAGTGCTGCTGTCCAGCCGAAGTGTAATATACGAATGAACATGAAGAATGAAAACATATGAATGGAGTTAAACCCAATGGAGAAAAATAACATGGACAATGAGACAGCCAAGAGGTAATATACAATTGAACATGAAGGATGAAAACATATGAATGGAGTTAAAAACTATGGAGAAATAGAACATGGACAATGCAACAATTACGACGCCATTACAACTCTGACGGATGATAAAATATACGTAGTCACTTAAAAATATAAGCCACGGTGCCCTTAAAAACATATATCATGACATCGAAACACTGACAACACGAACATTGAAGACACTTTCAAACGATATGTTTGTGACACTTGTCTGGAAGTGGCGGGCGCAGATTAAAAACACACACTGATGCACTTGATACATAGGCACAACACTGAATGAAGCACATACTAAAAAAAAACTGAAGGTACAGGACCCCACAGGGAAAGGGAGGGGGAGGGTGGGGAGCGCGGCGTACTTCTACATCTACATAGATACTCTGTAAGTCACATTCAGTTGCCTGGCAGAGGGTTAATTAACCACTTTCACAACTTTTCTCTACCGTTCCACTCTCTAATAGCGCGTGGGAAGAAATAACACCTAAATCGTTCCGTTTTCGATCTGATTTCTCTTATTTTATTGGGATGGTCATGTCTCCATAAGTAGGTGGGTGCTAGCAAAAAAATTTCACATTCAGAAGTAAAAGTCGGTGATTGAAACTTCGCAAACAGATCACGCCGCAATGAATAACGTCTTTCTTTTAATGATTTCCACCCCAATTCTTGCAACATCTCCGTGACACATCCCCGTAACGTGATAAAACAAAACGAGCTGCCCTTCTCTGAACCTTCTCAATGTCTTCCATTAGTCCCACCTGGTGAGGGTCCCACAAGGGGCAACAGTACTCCAGGAGAGGACGCACAAGTGTGATGTAGACAGTCTCTCTGGTGGAGCTGGTGCATCTTTGAAGCGTTCTGCCGATGAAACGTAACCTTTGGTTCGCCTTCCCCACAATATTTTCTATGTGTTCTCTCCAGTCAAAGTTGTTCGTAGTTGTAACACCTAGGTATTTGGTAGAATCTACGACGTTAAGGTTTGACTGATTTATCGCGTAATTAAAATTCAGCGGATTTCTTTTAGTGGTCATGTGTATTACTTCACACTTTTCTTTATTTAGTGTCAATTGCCAATTTTCGCACCAAGTAGAAATTTTGTCTAAATCGCTTTGCAGTTGCTTTTGATCCTCAATTGACTTCACTAACCGATAAACGACAGCATCATCCGCGTACAGTCTAAGGAAACTATTCAGATTTGTCTCCTAAATCGTTTATAAACACGAGGAAGAGTAGGGGACCTATAACGCTTCCCTGTGGAACGCCAGATATCACTTCTGTTTTACTCGATGACTTACCGTCAATTACAACGAACTGTGTTCTTTCTGATAGGAAATCGTGAATCCAATCGCACAATTGGGGAGATATTCCAAAAGCACGCAATTTCATAAGAAGCCGCTTGTGGGGTACAGTGTCAAAAGCCTTCCTGAAATCCAGAAATATGGAATCGATTTGAGATCCCTTGTGGGTGGCACTTAACACTTCATGTGAATAAAGGGCAAGCTGTGTTTCGCAAGAGTGATACTTTCTGAATCCGTGTTGACTACTGGTTAATAGGTCGTTCTCTTCGAGGTAGTTCATAATATTCGAACAAAGTATATGTTCCAAAATCCTACTGCAAATCGACGTCAATGAGATAGACTTGTAATTTTGGGGATCACTCCTATTGCCTTTCTTGAATAATGGAGTAACTTGGGCAACTTTCCAGTCTTTGGGTACGGATCTTTCGCTGAGTGATCGGTTGTAAATTATAGCTGAGTACGGAGCTATTGCATCAGCATACTCTGAGAGGAATCTATGCAATCTGGCCCGAAAGATTTAGTTTTGTTTAATGACTTAAGTTGTTTTACTATTCCAGGAACATCTACTTCTAAGTTTCGCATGCTGGCAGCTGTTCTTGGATTGAATACTGGAGTGTTCACTTCGTCTTCTTTGGTGAAAGAATTTCGGAAAGCTGTATTTAGTAATTCAGCCTTAGAAGTACTGTCATCGGCAGTATTACCATTGCTATCGCGTAGTGGAGGTATTGTTTGTGTTTTGCCGCTAGTGTACTTCACATACGACCAGAATTTCTTTGGATTTTCTGCAAGATTACGAGACAGGGTTTCGTTATGATAACTACTAAAGGCTTCTCGCATTAAAGTCCGCGCTAGGTTGCGAGTTTCAGGAAAAGATAGCCAGTCTTGTGGATTATGTGTCTTTTAAAATTTTGCATGCGTAGGATAGATGGTGGAAGGAAATGTAGGCACTCTTGGGCAGGAAGAGGAATAACCAAGTGGCGGAAGGAGGAGGAGGGGGGAGAGAGGGGCGCTTCATCCATGGGAAGGGGATCAGAGCTGGTAGGATGGGTATATATCAGGACAGAGGGAGTCATCTGGGAGAGGTGATTTTCGTACGTGAAATGAGGTACTTTCTTTTGAGTATTGGGATCCCCATCAAGTGGGACTGATTGAGGATATAGTGGAAATTCAGACAAGGACAGGTCGTTTTGTGCTAAGGCGATACAGGGGAGAGAGCGTCACGGAAATTATGCACGAGAGGGGGTTATTCGTTGCGGCGAGATCTGTTTGCGAAATTTCTTTCACCTACATTCTCCTCCAAATAAAAACATTTTTTATTAGCATCCCCCTACATAGGGAGACATGATGATCACAATAAGATATAAAAAATCGGATCGAAAAGGGAAAGATTTAGATGTTCCTTTTTACCATGTGCTGTTAGAGAATGGAACGGAAGAGAAATATCATAAAAGCAGTTCGACGAGCCCTCTGCCATGCACTTCAATGTGATTTGAACAGTATATATGTAGATGGAGATGACTGTTTATGGGAAAATATCTAAATCGGCACTTCCGAATATTTTATTTTGTTTTATTTTTATTTTTTAGCAGAGTATAACACTTCACTGCTCTTTTGTAGCTAATATTTTCGTATAACAGCACTGATGCTGTTTAGTGATAGTTTATCGTACAGAGAGGGCTAGTGTGGGTCTCCGGTAGACCAGAAGCAAATCTTATCAGTAAGTTAGTTAAAAATAATTGGTCGATTCGTATAGCAACCCATCACTTGCCAATTCGTACTTTTAATTATTTATGTTTTTGTTGTTGTTTGTTGGTACACTGATTAGTATTTGCATCTACTTTGTTACACAAGGCAAACTTTTAAAAAATCATAAAAGAAAAATTACGAGGATTGTACTGTGATCGAATGACATTGCACATTTTAATTACGTGTATGAGGCAAATATATATCTTTTTTAAGGTGCATACTCAGTGAATCTGTATTTATGCATGATGAAATTTTACGTACGATTTACTGTATCAATTTGTCAGTCCAACTCAATTGAAACATTTACATTGCGATCTACATATTTTGTATGTTGGAGAAAGGAAAATTTAATTGCAGTCAGCACATTCACACTCACACTTGAGCTCTGTCTTTCCTACTAACAGGTGTAACAATCACGGTTTCAGAAGCCGACACGTATCATTGTACAGTCGATTCTATTTAGTATTTTATATATTTCAGTCACTATTTTACTACACACTCTCATTGGACTGCCGGACAGGCCTGCTAGTGCCCCCAGGCAGTAAATCCATCGAGCACATACATGATTCTTTGGGGGAAAATCTAAGACCTTCTTCCACAAAGGAAACGACTCTGGCGGAGACGGTTTTACCACTTGTAAAGTGGTACGCGAATAGTCCTCAATTGTTAACGCTCACGGCCGACTGCCACAGCCGATATAATACAGTGTCCGAATAATACGGATAAAATAGTCATACCAAATAGAAATAAAGTGAAACAACAAACGCCACCTATAGAGTTTTGATGTAGTGGTCAATACAAGCGATGTATTTGGCTATGATGTTTCTGTTTTCATTAACTTGTTACCATTTTATATCGACTTAGTCATTTGTTCCAATAGTAATCTCACTATAAAGTGCTCCTCTAAGAAGAGAGTTTTCTTTGTCGTTGATGACGAATGTCAATAGTCATTTGAGTGTTCTTACGAAAACTGCAGTCTAATTTAAGCGTGTGCAGATATAATTAGATGATCGTCTCTATCTCTATATTTAAAAATGCTAGAAATGTAGGTTTGCTTCTTCTAAGGCAAATCGTGGAGTTCCTACATTTCTTCTAAATCCAAATTTATCTTCTCCAAGGTTGGATTCTACCAGTTTTTCCATTCGTCTGTAAATAATTTGTGTTAGTATTTTGCAACCATGACTTATTTAACTGATAGCTCTGTAATGTTCAGATTTGTCTGCAGTTGCATTCTTTAGAATCGGACCAGCTATGATGTCCCATAATATGTATCGATTCTGCAGCCTACTTAATTAAAAGTGTCATTCATAGACGTATACATACCCGTATTTTGCGAAATTGGTCCAGTATCGAAGCACGTTTCTGCGCACTTTGTCCTCATTTGAGTCGGGATCCAAATTGTATACGGTATCTTTCCTTAGAAAGAGGAACGGCAGATCAGAGGAGTGTGCGGCACCTGAAACAAGAGCGTTTACTTTTGTACAATAAGCAAAGCCAGTTTTTTGAATGTACTTAAAAACAACAAGAAACTGTATGTGATCAGCTGTAGCTGCTAATTGTGCAGTGAAACTGTTTGTCATTAGTTTGAGATCAACCCCTGTTGGAGAAATTTGTCATTTTTCTTAAATAAAAATAAACTTTTTATGATTCTAAGTTTTGTCCACGTTCTCAAATTTCAAAAATTTCAATTAAATATCACTATAAATAACTAATAAAGTTGAGATTTATTTGTTCAAAGTTCTCGAAAAATGTAGGCCGCAAGTGATTATCATTGGAACACTGACTATATGGACGTTTGCAATGTCTTTTGTAATGCCTGTGGCCTAATGAATGTTAAACGAATGGTGCCACAGGACACATTCTGTTTCAAGATAAAACAATGGTGTACAAACTGTCCACATGTCATCAACAATGTAAGTTAGGATTTTACTCAAGATGAAATTCTGTACCTGAAGATTTAATAACATATTTAAAATAGCTTTAATACATTCTACAACACTCCAGTGTGTAAAACGCGATATATTTACAAATGCTACACAAAACACAACAACAACAAAAACTCGAGAATACGGTTAAATCTTCTGAAGTTGGTCTGTAGCGCAAATTAATGCATGTAGTTCTGATATTAGTCACTAGTCTGAAGTACATCTAATGTTCTTTAATTAACCCAGTACTGCATGATTTCCTTCTTTTTATCTTTATTATTGCCCACAGATTTCCTTTTCTCCCTTACTCTGTAGTCAGATGCTAGTCACAGCTACTCCTAACCCTGTACCATTCGTGTCACAAGATGTAGTTTTTATACAGGGTGAGTCACCTAACATTACCGCTGGATATATTTCGTAAACCACATCAAATACTGATGAACCGATTCCACAGACCGAACGTGAGGAGAGGGGCTAGTGTAATTGGTTAATACAAACCATAAAAAAATGCACGCAAGTATATTTTTTAACACAAACCTACGTTTTTATAAATGGAACCCCGTTAGTTTTGTTAGCACATCTGACCATATAAACAAATACGTAATCAGTGCCGTTTGTTGCATTGTAAAATGTTAATTACATCCGCTCTGGTAAAGTACTGCAGCAGTTCAGCAACAAAATATTTGTCTGTCGTTCATAGAGCCTACGACGCCATTTGTTGTAGTAGCAAAAATGTTCAAATGTTTGTTAAGCTTAAGGGACTTAACTGTGGGGTCATCAGTCCTTAAACTTACAAACTAATTATGAACTACCTTATACTAAAGACGACACAAACATCCATGCCCGAGGGCGAATTCGAACCCTCTAGCGTAGCGCCCGTGCAGACTGTGACTGGCGCGCCGCAGACCGCTCGGACACTGTGGCCGGCCTGTGGTTTACAGAACTTGCTGACAGTATCGTGATTATCTTGTGTGAGTATTCAAAGAAATAGAATTATTCGGTATCCTCTTAGCTGAACTTCAAACATCCTCAATATTGTAAGCTTATCAGGGTGAGTCACCTAACATCACCGCTGGATGTATTTCGTAAACCACGTCAAATACTGACGAACCGATTCCACAGACCGAACGTGAGGAGAGGGGTTAGTGTAATTGCTTAATACAAACCATAAAAAAATGCACGAAGTATGTTTTTTATCACAAACCTACGTTTTTTTTTTTAATAGAACCCCGTTAGGTTTGCTCGCACATCTGAACATATAAACAAATACGTAATCAGTGCCGTTTGTTTCATTGTAAAATGTTAATTACATCCGGAGATATTGTAACCTATAGTTGACGCTTGAGTACCACTCCTCCGCTGTTCGATCGTGTGTATCGTAGAGCACCGAATTAAGTAGGGATCCAAAGGGAACGGTGATGTATCTTAGGTACAGAAGAGACTAGAACAGCACATTACGTCCACATGCTAACATCTTTATTGGTCTTTTTCACTGACGCACATGTACATTACCATGAGGGGTGAGGTACACGTACATACGTGGTTTCCGTTTTCAATTACGGAGTGGAATAGATTGTGTCCCGACATGTCAGGCCAATAGATGTTCAAAGTGGTGGCCATCATTTGCTGCACACAATTGCAGTCTATGACGTATTGAATGTCGTACACGCCGCAGTACATCTGGTGTAACGTCGCCGCAGGCTGCCACAATACGTTGTTTCATATCCTCTGGGGTTGTAGGCACATCACGGTACACATTCTCCTTTAACGTACCCCGCAGAAAGAAGTCCAGAGCTGTAAGATCAGGAGAACGGGCTGGCCAATTTATGCGTCCTCCACGTCATATGAAACGCCCGTCGAACATCCTGTCAAGGGTCAGCCTAGTGTTAATTGCGGAATGTGCAGGTGCACCATCATGCTGATACCACATACGTCGACGCGTTTCCAGTGGGACATTTTCGAGCAACGTTGGTAGATCATTCTGTAGAAACGCGATGTGTGTTGCAGCTGTTTGGGCCCCTGCAATGAAGTGAGGACCAATGAGGTGGTCGCCAATGATTCCGCACCATACATTTACAGTCCACGGTCGCTGTCGCTCTACCTGTCGGAGCCAGCGAGGATTGCCCACGGGGCTGCGGGGACTGAGGCGCTTCAGTCACGGTCCGCACGGCCACTACGGTCGGGGGTTCGAATCCCCTCTCGGGCATGGATATTTGTGCCGTCCCTAGTCTTAGCTAGTTCATAAGTAGTTTGTAAGTTTAGGGACTGATGACCCCGTAGTTAAGTCCCATAGACTATACAAACATTTGAACATTTTTTTGATTGCCCACGGACCAGTATTGCATGTTCCGTAGATTCACTGCCCCGTGATTTGTGAAACCCGCTTCATCGGTAAACAGGTAGAACTGCAACGCATTCTCTGTTAATGTCCATTGACAGAATTGCACTCGATCATTAAAGTCATCACCATGTAATTGCTGATGTAGCGACACATGGAACGGGTAAAAGCGGTGGCGATGCAGTATGCGCATGACACTACTTTGACTCAGTTCACCGGCTCTCGCAATGTCCCGTGTACTCCTGTGTGGGTTCACGGCAACAACAGCTAACACACCAACTGCACCCGCTTCTCCTGTGACGGGCCTGTTACGGACCCGTTTGCGTGCTAAGACCATACCTGTTGCATACAGTTGGCCGTAGATGTTTTGAAAGGTGCGGCACGTTGGATGCTCTCTGTCCGGGTACCGTTCTGCATACACCCTGCAGGCTTCAGCTGCATTTTGTCGACACTCGCCATAGATATCATCTTCGCCTTTTCAGAGTTCGAATACACTATGGTCACAGTTCCTACAACACTACACTATCACAGACGTCTGGTAACACAGTGTACTACAGTTAGTCTGCGTGCAAAGACGAATTAAGAATAACAATAGCAGCAAGCGCTACATGCGGACACTGCGACAGCTAGATCAAACCACAACAGTGCACTACAGCCACAATCGTAAACACGGTCGTCATCGTAAACATGTCCATGCAGATGCTGAACGCCGACCGTGACCCGTGTTTGTTACAACACGCAAGTCAACATCGGAGGTTTCAAGCGTCAAATTTAGGTTACAATATCTTCGGATGTAATTAACATTTTACAATGCAACAAACGGCACTGATTAAGTATTTGTTTATATGTTCATATGTGCTAACAAAACTAAGAGGGATCCATTTTAAAAAAACGTAGGTTTGTGCTAAAAACATACTTCCGTGCATTTTTTTATGGTTTGTATTGACCAATTACACTAGCCCCTCTCCTCACGTTCGGTCTGTGGAATCGGTTCGTCAGTATTTGATGTGGTTTACGAAATATATCCAGCGGTAATGTTAAGTGATTCAACCTGTATATTCGCTCAAATATGAGTTTTACAAATGAAAAATGGCATGCGTCACATCTATCCCAGTGTGCAGTAAGGGGTTAATTATCTTCTAGGTACGATTCTCTCTCGATATAGGGGAGCGGAACTTAAAGAAAATTTATTTCGTTATACTCCTAGACTGATGAATTTTCCTTTTAAGAACTGGAAGTATGCCTTGAGTGATTCTTCGTACTTACCCCACTCGGTAGGGTTGATGCTCTCCACTGTGTAATCCCACTCGTAGTAGAAAACTGGAAGATCCGTGGTTTCAGTCACTTTCCTGACGAGAGCGTCAGTTGGCTCGAACATGTAAAAGTCGTTGTAGAACTGTTTTTCGAACAATGCAAAGTTCCTAATTAAATTTCATCAATACAGTATAATGAACAATGAGGTTAATTTAAATGACTGATATGATTAGGCTTACTTCCTAGATTGAATGTAGTTCTCTGTTCACAGGTTTTAAGAATCTTTAAAAAATAAAATATTGATTTGGAGGCAAAGTTTACCCATTTCTTGAGTTCCTGTCTAGCCTACTCTGCAGTGAAACCTCTTGCAAGACAAGTGACCCAGGACGAGTGGCTACTGCCGAATAAAAATTAATTTTAAAATGTCATCTGTTTAGGAAAAATTTTGTGTTACTGTACAATTATTGCTTAACTTCGATGAGTTTTAGCCGTTCTAGTAGGGGTGTTTCTAGGAAATTAGTAATTCTCTCATAACAGTGAGAGCAGTGGTTGCAACGTTTTGTGGGTAATTAAAAGGAATTAGTTCCTCTCAGCAACACAAAAATATATTCTGTGTATTACAAAATACTGAATCACCCCATAATCTGTAATTTAAGCTAACAGCAAATTCTATGGCTTAGTAGACCCTGAAGTAAAGAACGATCCATATTCAAAATAATTTTGTATACTGCGTTTTGCATTTAGAAAGTGAAGGGAGAAATGTAAAAGCTTAAAGTCTTTTCTGTGTCATTAAGTACAGAGTACAACGCATATAGAGGAATGTGAGCGAGGGAAAATTCATGCTCTATTCAACGATTGAAAATTAGCTCAGACCAGGCTGGTCTAGTTTTTATGGCGATTACATCATTTATATTGCTGTAGATATATTACAGCATACAGGTTGTTTCTGGAGAAATAGTAAATATTTTAGAAAGTATCAGTATAAAAGAAATGCAATTGAAATGCCATATAATGTGTAACCAGTTTATACTGAGTACAGGGATATACCTGTTAGTAAAGGTAAATGAGGACATTTTCCCTGATTCTCTTGGTTTTGGGTAGAACATCGTCCTACTGAAATAAAAGCACAACTTTGTGTGTGGTTTATTTAGTTAACGGTTTTTCGGCTTACAAAACCAAATTCACACTTTAAAGTCTGCCGAAAATCGGTTAACTAAATGAAAATAAATTTGCAGAACACATACAAAATTCTGCTTTTATGACGTTCTATCAAGAACAGACGGAAGAACGGTGAAACTGTCCTCATTCGTCATTGATTTAAGTTTGTTTGAGATACGTACTAATATTTGTAGTGGCACACAACAAAACAATAACATATTTTTTCTCATCTATGTGCAAGTAATGCATAATTGGCGCCTCGGTTGCACAGACTACAAATCCAAAGGTCGCGGGTTCGATCCCCGCCAGGTCCTAGGATTTTTATCTGTCACTTTCCACTTCTTTCACCGCTGGCAGTATTGCTCATGTGAAAAATACCGAGTAGCACCGTGGTTCGGAACCCACGTTTAACTGTAGGTCCCCCAATAACTGGTTGGGTAAGTCAGTTCGAAGGTCGGAGGAAGGCAACGGCATACCACCTCCAAACATGACCATGCCTAGTAAAGCACTGTGGTGTTCAAACCAATCTTCGGATTGTTGACTGCTTTACCTTTTTAATGTATAATTGTGTTGTAACGGTTATTCTTTATGTAGTTTTCAATTATTTTTTGAATGTATTTAATGCATTTAACTATCAACACAATATTGTAATATATATATATATATATATATATATATATATATATATATATATATATATATATATATATATATATATATATATTGCTTTTCCTTAGTCTTGCTAGAACTGGAGAACGGCTGAACCGATTTGGCTAATTTTAGTCTTGAAATATTCGTGCTAGTTCAGGGAAGGTTTAAACGGTGATAAAATCTGGAAAAGCTGTCCGGAAAATACCGATCGTCCAATTTCGATAAAATTTTGTACATTTCATGTTGAAAGCAAGGGGAGGGTTCACATCAAATAAAAATTTGGATAAGTCGCCCGGAAAGTAGGAAAAATTAGGAAAAATCGAAAGCGATTTTTTTCTATGAATAAAAGTCAATTCCTACATGGTTGTAAGAGCATCACTTGAGTACGGCTTGACAGGACTAGGTGTTACTTGAAATAAATTTTTTGGAAAATCTACCGGTAAATTGGAAAATTAGAGAAAAACTGAAAGTGCATTTTTTAATGTGTTTTTGATTGAATTCAGCACTATAACTGACTATTCGCACGACGTTAATTCTTCTTTTGTATTGTTCATTGTGGTCTTTGAAAAGGGAGGCAGTTAAAAAGGACAGTCGCAAAATTCGAACCAAGTTCCTTTTTCAATGTGTTTCTAAATGTACTTAACATTATAAGTCGAGATCCGTTCATCCGATTTCGATAAAATTTTGATCGTTTGACGTTAAACGAAAGATCAACTATCTTATGAACTAAAAATTTGGGAAAGTTTCCCGGAAATTTTGAAAATTAGGGAGAAACTGAAAGAGCTTTTTTCAATTGGATATCAATAGCATTCGTCTGATTGCGATAAAATTTTGCACATTCAACGTTCAAAGCGAGAGTAAGGTTCGAGTGAAGCAAAAGTTTGTAATAGTTGGTCAGAAAAAAAGATTTTTTTTTAATTTTTTTTTTTTTTTTTTTTTTTTTTTTTTTTTTTTTTTTTTTTTTGGGAAACTAAAAGGGCTTTTTTCTTTGGGATATCAATATCATTCGTACGCTTGCGATAAAATTTTGCAGACTTGACGTTCAAAGCGAGAGTACATACGTATTAGCAATTGCGAAGCATTGCCGGGACGACTAGTTAATTTATATATTTGAACTAAAATAATTATGTAAATATGTTAGATACACTGTTTAGTGAGGGACTTCGACAATGTACTGTATAGGAAACTCGTTGGTAGCGTGAAGGTGCGTAGTGTGTGGTAAGTTGGTAGGCTGTCGGCGGTGACTCAGCAGGCACAGTGGTAGCTCGTGGAGAGCTGTTGTAATAAGTGAAGTCGGCACAACGCATGAAGAAAAAATTGGTGAACGGGCAATATTAATTACTTTACAAGGGCACAGCGCAAATTAATAAAGATGAGATACATAGCAAGAGGAGTGCTGCTGCCTATTATTTCCACTAATAAAGAGACGCTAAGAAGAGCCTATTGTACACCAACAACGTCCAACAGCATCGCTACATCGTCTCATTAAAGTAAGATGCGACCAGTTCTGTTTCATTTAGCACGTACGGCTAGCCTGCCTAGTAGTGGCGGTGGAGTGTTTCAATAGCGAACCAGCAAAAGCACAGATGTGTCGCTACATTTTTCGCCCAAGACACTTTCCAAACAAGTGCATTTTTTTTCCATTATTATACCGAGGCTAATCAGAAATATAGAAGTAAGAACTATTAAAACCAATTCTCTTTTGCCAGGGAAGGAATGATCAAATGAATGACTGTTTAATTGTCAGTGACAATAAAATATTTTGAATTACTTCTAGAAACAGTGATATATTTAGCAGTAAAGGAGATATTTCAAACGAAAAGAAAATCGTGACTTAATATTTTACGGACAAATTTTGCTGACGTTATTTGCCGTAGCAACCAGTTTGTTTATTGACACATTTATGGTTCGCTTTCTATGAGAATGAATAGTGAGCTTTAATGATAATCGTTTGCCAATTTAGCCTACATCAAGCTAATAATGATAAACATTATGGTCAATTATTAACTTTGCAGCGCAGTTACTTCTTCCTTGTTGTCTTGTGTTCAACATAATCGAGATCGCTATCTTTATTTATTTAACCATAGTTATTTTATGTGATTTTTGCGTATATGCTTGACCTGCATAGCATTCTGTGCCCGCCCAATAACCTATTTAATCAATCAGTAGTTAATTTTTATAATAAATTTTTCTCACACGGTTGTGGTGGCGACCACAATACAAGTTTTTCTAAATTTACTCATTTCTGACTGTTTGTCACACATTTTATTAGCTACAAAATATTTTTTTCCAAATTTTTCTAACTGTTTGTCGATAGTTGTTGCGGAAAGTAACACTGAAGCAGCTATTTGGTTGTAACCTCCATTATATTTATTGGATTAATTCTTCGGAATGATTGCCTTTTCCGTCCAATACGGGACACTAGAAACGCGTCAGTTTATTAATTGTTCCAATCAGTCAGTAACTAAGCGTTGGAGGTTACAATATCTCTGTACTCAATAAAAATTTACACATGTTGTATGTCCAACTGCAACTCGTCCTACAACCACCTCCTGAGATGTTTACTATTCCTCCTGAGACACCCAGTATAAGAAAATTTGTACGACGAACCGGAGTTGGCGCTCAGTTAAATTAGGCGAATCGATTAATTCTTTTTGTAACATATGTCCATTCGGCTGAAATTAATGCTCAGGTATGGAATTCAATGTGAAACGTTTATTTGTATTTTACTTACAAAAATAATTTTTATGGAAGGTTTCTGAAGCACGTCGCTTATACCTTCAACTTGTACAAATCAATTCAAATATTGCACGTAAGTAGATAAAGAGATAAAGTAAAGACTATTTCTTTTTATCGAATAATCATAATCGCTTTAAAGTTCAGTTACGTTTAGCGTGAGCCGATATCGTTTGACACAATGGTGGACTTAAAATTTGATAGTATTTTGTGACTTGATTATGGTTTCTTTGTTTATATATTATTGCTACAAGTTTTTAAGTACCGTAATTACTGCAAAATAATAATAAAGGCGGCGTCAAAGACAGCAAATCGCCTATGGTACTTGGGATCCCGAATGAATAATGCTATTAAAGCACAACAACATGCGAATATATCCTGGCCATAAATATGTAAAAGAGAAGTAGGTTCTAGACTTATCTGGCTGCTTAAGACACATTTTAATAAAATATCTTGACATATTCTTACGAACTGACTTCCTTCGTCTGTAAAGTGAGGTCTTGGGGGATACATCTCTAATAGCATGTAGCCCTGAGTGAGGATTCGCGCATCATGATCTTCAGTGGCGTGCAGGGTCATAATACACGGAACGATAAGTACCATGTAAACGAAGGCTTCCGCGGCCGTTGTCATTGTATATAAAACTCTTCTGGGTGTTGGACCGCATCGTCAAAATATCAAACACTTCACCGACGTTTCGGCCACTATTGCAAGTGGCCATCTTCTAGGTGTTACATTTACTGCTGGGTGACGGAAAGCTGGTGTCTTAAATACTAAATGTTGCTAGTTGCTATTGGTGGTTTCAGCTCTCTTTCATTGGTGTTTACTTTATTTCTTCCTATTGGTGGAAAAGGAAGTCCAGGATTGGTGCTTATATTAATGTTTGCCATTGGTTGAACCTGGCGAATGAGGAGCGGTGGTAGCAGTGACGTAGCAGTGATGTCTAGCGCCGGCTAGAGCGTGCTGTTTGCTCTGTGTACGCGCGGCCGCTGTTGTCTGCGGGCGGGCCCCTATGGACTGCACTGCGCGCGTTGTCGTCGCGAAGCGCTGCTACTGCTGGCAACCAAGACGCGGGAAGTCTGTACCCGTCTTCCCTGTTCATATTTCCCGGTCGCTTAGCTATTTCAATTGCTTCCCTGATTTTCCTCTTCAAAGTATAGGGCTGTTTTGCCAGTACAGCGTCTTTCCGAAAATCCATATGTTTGCCGCACTCTTCTTGGTGTTCAGCTACTGCCGACTTTGTATGCTGTCCTAGCCGAATGTACCTCTCGTGCTCGGCTATCCTTGTTTTAATCGGCCGCCCAGTTTCGCCAATGTACACCTGGCCGCACTCACAGCCGATTTCGTAGACTCCAGCTGTGTGCAACTTATCCGTTTTGTCCTTCAGTGAGCCTAGGACATCTCTTATTTTATTGTTGCTGCGAAATATAGGCTTGATGCCCTCTCGACGAAGAATTTTGCCTACTCGTTCGGTGACGCCTTTTACGTATGGCAATAGGGCGATGGTTTGTCCTTCCTTTGGCGCTTCCCTTTTGTTTCTATCATTAGGTGTCATAGTTTGCTCAATCATCCTCTTCCCATAACCGTTTGCTTCGAAGGTGGACCTGATGTTTTTTAATTCTGCTTTCAGAATCCGTCGAGGCATCGCTACGTCACCTTCCACAAGCAGAAGCAGAGAAGATCCGACAAGAGACAGTTCGAGTCTTGGCGCATGCAAAGCCACCAAAGCAGAACATCAGCAATGAGGAACGTCGTGCTATCATAGAGTTAAAGAACAACCCCGACCTAGTAGTGGTACAGTCCGACAAGGGGAACGCCACAGTGGTGATGAATACTACAGATTACGACGACCGGATGGAAAAACTTCTTAGTGAACCCATCTATAAGAAGCTCAAGGGGGATCCGACGGCCAAGGTAATAAAACAGACGCAAGCACTGCTTAAGATAACCAGAATGAACTTCGACACGGCCAGACGACTCAACCCGCAAGTCCCACAGGCACCAAGGATTTATGGGGTTCCGAAGATCCACCGGGAGTCTTTTCCTCTAAGGCCTATTGTCTGCAGTATAGACTCACCGACTTACCGACTTGCAAAAGAACTAGTACCGAAACTCCAACATCTCGTGGGCCACACGGACTCTTACGTCAAGGACTCAACCCATTTCGTAGCACTTTTAGAAGAAAAACGAATCTCCACCACGGATTTGATGGTCAGCTTCGACGTGAAGTCCTTATTTACAAATGTACCAGTGTCGGATACCATGAGCATCCTAGAGGAACGTGTTCCACCCGACGTTTGCGATCTGGTGCAACATTGTTTAACGACCACCTATTTCAGGTGGAAAGGAAAATTTTATGAACAGACGGACGGAGTTGCAATGGGTTCACCTCTCTCACCCGTTGCAGCCGATATTTTCATGGAGCCATTCGAGGAAACAGCTCTCCAGTCCGCACCACTACGTCCAGACTGCTGGCTGCGATATGTAGACGACACGTTTGTCATCTGGCCTCATGGAGAAGAGGAGCTGCAGAATTTCCATCAACACCTCAATCAACAGCACAACAAGATCCAGTTCACCATGGAGATTGAGAAGAATGGTGTGCAACAATAAAATAAGAGATGTCCTAGGCTCACTGAAGGACAAAACGGATAAGTTGCACACAGCTGGAGTCTACGAAATCGGCTGTGAGTGCGGCCAGGTGTACATTGGCGAAACTGGGCGGCCGATTAAAACAAGGATAGCCGAGCACGAGAGGTACATTCGGCTAGGACAGCATACAAAGTCGGCAGTAGCTGAACACCAAGAAGAGTGCGGCAAACATATGGATTTTCGGAAAGTCGCTGTACTGGCAAAACAGCCCTATACTTTGAAGAGGAAAATCAGGGAAGCAATTGAAATAGCTAAGCGACCGGGAAATATGAACAGGGAAGACGGGTACAGACTTCCCGCGTCTTGGTTGCCAGCAGTAGCAGCGCTTCGCGACGACAACGCGCGCAGTGCAGTCCATAGGGGCCCGCCCGCAGACAACAGCGGCCGCGCGTACACAGAGCAAACAGCACGCTCTAGCCGGCGCTAGACATCACTGCTACGTCACTGCTACCACCGCTCCTCATTCGCCAGGTTCAACCAATGGCAAACATTAATATAAACACCAATCCTGGACTTCCTTTTCCACCAATAGGAAGAAATAAAGTAAACACCAATGAAAGAGAGCTGAAACCACCAATAGCAACTAGCAACATTTAGTATTTAAGACACCAGCTTTCCGTCACCCAGCAGTAAATGTAACACCCAGAAGATGGCCACTTGCAATAGTGGCCGAAACGTCGGTGAAGTGTTTGATATTTTGACGATGCGGTCCAACACCCAGAAGAGTTTTATATACGATAAGTACCATGTCGGATGACGTACTGCCACAAGTCATGTTGACCGATATGACATTATGTGTTGTGTTACTTTACATATACACGAATATCTGAATTTTTTTATTTAAATATTTTTGAAGCTGTCAAGTAAGTCGAGGTTATTTCCTCTTTAGCATATTTGACTGTGGCCAAGACATATCTGAATTCATGCAACAAGGCAGTGTAGAGCGCAATTTCTTTAATTTCCCTGGTAACCGGTTTCGGTCACTTAGATGACCATCATCAGGCAACAACCGTAATGTTGGCCACCGGTTGTTTTCACCTGGAACGGCCTAATGGTGTAAAGTTCAGCAGTCAACATTAAACCTTTAGGCAGCTTCAGCTGTAAAGACTGGTGGCCAACAATAAGATTGTTGCCTGATGATGGTCGTATAAGTGACGGAAACCGGTTACCATGGAAATTAAAGAAATTGATCTAGACTGCCTTGTTACATGAATTAATAATTACTTGTAAGATCGCTGTTATCCATAATACTCTAAAAAATAACAAGACATATCTGCCGTTTGTTGCACTCTGTTAGGAGAATTTTTATTCTAGTCGAATTACTTGCCTTTCATTCCTAGAAATGCCTCTCAGACATAAAAATTGTTCTTATGCACTCACATTTACGAGAGCCTGCGGATTGTCTGCAGAGATGGTCCCGTCACCAAAGTAGAACTCCCGTAGTTTGGCAGCAGCCTCCTGCTGTTGTTCCACTGTTGGCAGATGCAGGTTTGGTCCCACCGTCTCAATAAACCGGTCGTTCATTGCACTGATTGTATCCGGTTGGGTTAGTATTCTGGCACCTAAGAACAAAACATTCTACGTTACATACAATAACGTTACAAGTGAAATCTATCTCGAAATGTAATAAGGTGAAAATGCTTTACATAATTTTCATTCTTTACTGTGCGTTAGTTTAATAAAACCTGAGAAATGGCTTGACCGATATAAATACAGTAGATCTTAAGCGATATCTGGCGTTCCCCAGGGAAGTGTTATAGGGCGTCTACTGTTACTTATTTTTATAAAGATTTAGGAAACAATCTGAGTAGCTCCGTAAGACTGTTCGCGGATGCTGTCAGTTATCGGTTAGTAAAGTCACCAAAAGATTAAATGAAACTGCAAAAAATTTAGATAAGATATCTACATGACAACTGACACTTAATAATGACAAGTGTGAAGTCATCAATATGACCACTAAAAGAAGACCGTTAAACTTCATTTACACGATTAATCAGTCAAAACTACAACCGTAAATTCAACTAAATACCTAGGAGTAACAATTACAAACAAATGTTGTGGGGAAAGTGAACCGAAGACTACGTTTCGAAGGGCAGAACACTTAGAAGATGCAACAGCTCTACTAAAGAAATTATCTACAGCAAACTTGTGCGGCCCATTTTGGAGAATTGTTTCGCATTGTGGGATCCTCACCAAGTGGGATTGACAGACGATTTAGAGAAAATACTGAGAAGAGCAGCTAGTTTTGTACTATCCCGATATAGGGCAGAGAGTGTCACGGAAATGATGCACGAGCTCGGGTGGAAATCATTAAAACAAAGGCGTTATTCTTTGCGACGAGATCTATTTGCGAAATTTCTTTCTCCCACTTTCTCTTCCGAATGCGAACAGATTTTGTTGGCACCCTCCTACAGAGGAAGACATGATCATCAAAATAAAAACAGGGAAATCAGATCGAAAAGAAAGATTTAGGTGTTCCTTTTTTCGAGAGCTATTAGAGAATAGAACTGTAGAGAAACACAATAAACGCGGCTCGATGAACCCCCTGCCATGTGCTTCATTGTTACTTGCAGAGTATTTATGTAGATGAATAATTTATTTTTATTTTAAATATAAGGAGATGCAGTGAATTAAAATTCGTCTATGGCCGGAATTTGAACCAGGAGCTCCTTACTAGGCAGGCGCTGTAGTCCAATCAGCTAACTCAGCGTTATGGACAAAGCGCCTACCCAGACTGTCTTCAAGCACGTCTTCCTCAACACCAAATTCTTTAATTCTGCCTCAACGTTGATACATATTTCACAGGGAACATTGAGGCAGAATTAAGGTATTTGGTGTTGAGGGAGACGTGCTTTAAGGCAGTCTGTCTAGGCGCTTTGTCCATAACGCTCTATTAGCTGAGCGGACTAAAGCGCCGGCGTAGTAAGCAGGAGCTCTGGGGTTCGAATCCCGGCCATAGACGAAATTTAATTCATCTCCTTATATTTAACACGATTGGTATAACGAGACAATGTCTGTCTCCAGAAACTGAATTATTGTTGATATTTACTTTTGTTCCATTCAATACGGGGATCTTTCGGAAGAAGAAAGAGACAGGGAAAACTCAAAGGAACAGCTGAAAAATTGATAGATTTATATGGACATCACCACTTTGGATTAGAGTCGTATTTTATGCGCTGCCATACTGTTCATCCGATTACTATAAAATTTTGCATGCTTTACCTTCAAAGCAAGAGAAACATCCATTTACATATAAGATTTTGTACGGTACATTGCGGAGGGTACCTTGCTCCATATATCAACGCCATTTGACCGATCATCATGACATTTGTCTGGTACATATAATGTTTTAAGTGTAGAGGGGGAAGGAGATAAATAGAGAGGGAGGACAGAAAGTTATTGACAGAGAGCGGGACGGTAATCACTGAGGCAGGGGGATGAATGGGTGGATAGATGGGGAGGGGCAGAAGGAGGATAGGAAAGAGGGAGAAGAGGTGGCTGGGGAGGAGGAGGAGGCGGCAGAAGGAGGTAGACAGAGATAAGAGGGAGGAAACCTGGAGTGACTGAATATTGGGATAAATAAATCCCGAAACAAAGCCGGGAGAGAAGGCTGAGAGGACAATGTGTGTGTGTGGGGGGGGGGGGGGGGGGTAAAAGTAAAGTCGTATGGCATGAATTGCTGGGAGACCCCGAAGGGCAGGTTCAGCCATCTAATTGGAAAGGTTTTCCCCATCCATCGCGCTCGCAGGTGAGAACTGTGACGTAGACTTTGAGGGCACTCAATGCACAACCGAAACGAAACATCTTATCGGACTCAAAGAATACAGTGCCCATTGGTGCGGTTCCTTTAGGGGATACTTGTCTACTGTTGGTCGAGCTGATCTTTACGAGTTTAAGAGAGTAACTCGGGCGTCCACTGTTGGTCGAGCTGATCTCTACGAGTTTACGACAGTAACTCGGGCGTCCGATCCTTGATTGTCATGAATGTATTCGTGCTCTCCCGATAATCCATTTGTAGTCTAGGGCAACGTCCCAGAGATAAATTAAATTGGTCCCAATTCCCCGGTTCTGACCAAGGTTTTCGGGAGGTTTTCCTTGGTTGTAAGGCGTATGCCGGAACTGGTAAGTCCCCCCCCCCCCCCCCCCACTTATTCCCAATTGGGATCTCCTCTTTGCCCCACTAACAGCTTGTCTGATAATTGGCTGAATAGAACGGAACTCTTTATGGGCCGGATCTCAAACAGCCCGCTCCACTCCTCGACAGTCTAGGGCGGAAGTTAGGAAAGTGTGACTTTGAGGGCCGTCCGCGTCTATTACAATGATGGGCGAGTGGAAGCATCCGGTACACTTACCATTCAGATTATAGTGAGGTGAGCTTGGCCGTTTGGCCCCTACTCTGATTTTAGTATTAATGACTTCATGGCTAGCAACATTCTCTTTGATTCAACCACTCTCCGCTCTCTCTAGGGACTGCAAATGTGTCTGTATATAATGTGATTATTTTTTGACTATTGTTAGTAATTCCTTGACCTACAGCAAGGTGGTTTCGTGGCAAAATAGTCTTATTACTATGTCGTCGGCAAAACGCAATGTTTTTAATTCTTCACCCTGAACTTTAATTCCTTCTCCAAATTTCTCGTTGCTTTCCTTTATAGCTTGCTCAATGGAGAAAGGCTACAAGCCTGTCTTACTCCCTGCCCAACCACTGCATCCCTTTCATGCCCTTCAACTCTGACAACCGCTGTCTGGTTTTTGTACAAGTTGTAAATAACCTTACACTCCCTATATTTTACTCCTGCTTGCTTCAGAACTTGAAAGAGTTTATTCCAATCAACATTGTCAAAAGCCTTCTCCAAATCTACAAAAGCTAGATATGTAGGTTTGCCTTTTCTTAATCTGTTTTGTAGGATAAGCCGTAAAGTGATTGTTGCCTTCCTTATTCCCCAAACTGATCTTCCCCGAGGTCGGCTTCTACAAGCTTTTCCATCCTTCTGTAAATAATTCGTGTTAATAGTTTGAAACCATGACTTATTAAACTGATGGTTCTGTAATTTTCACATCTGTCTGCGCCTGCATTCTTTGGAATGGGGATTGTAACATTTTTCTTAAAGTCTGAGGGTACTTCGCTTGTCTCATACATCTTACACACCAGGTGAAACATTTTTGTTATGGCTGGTTCTCCCAGAGACTTCAGTAGCTCTGAGGTTATGTCATCTACTCCAGGGGCCTGGTTTCGACGTAGGTCTTTGAGTGCTCTGTCAAATTCATCTCTCACTATCTCCTATTTCATCCTCATCTACTCCTTCTCCCCTTCCTACGATATTACCTTTTCTTAATCTGTTTTGTAGAGCCTCTCTATGTACTCTTTCTACTTCTTTCTGAGAACTGGTTTTCCAGCTGTGTTCTTGTTATTCATAGAGCTTTTTTCTATTTAATTTCTGTTTAATTAATAAGAAAACTTTTAAGAGTCAAAGTAAAAAAAAAAAAAAATTTCGAAAGCGGAAGATAAAGCGGTGCCCAATGCTCCTCAACGTCACGCGTTTATGCATTGCGCTCCGCTACAGTGAATATATGTCCAAAGCGTCTCTGTTTCTCCTTACCACCAATGTCAGGGGTTACCCGCCAATATGACATTTGTTGACTCTACTTTACAATTAATCGTACTAAGAACGAGGTGTTTTTCGTACCTCTTCAGTGTGCCATTTCTTTGAAATAGCATGACGTGAGTTACAAGGGAGAGAATCATGAAAATACGAAAGGGAAGATTACGTCTCTGCAAAACAGAACTTGCGCCCGAACAAGCTTCGGAATATAGAATGTATGCTTTCACGGCCGGCGTCTTCATTAATTAAAACTTGCCGGCCGCGGTGGCCGAGGGGATTGCGGCGCGCCAGTCACGGTCCGCACGGCCACAACGGTCGGGGGTTCGAATCCCCCCTCGGTCATGGATATTTGTGCCGTCCTCAGTGTTAGCTAGTTCATAAGTAGTTTGTAAGTTTAGGGACTGATGACCCCGTAGTTAAGTCCCATAAGCTATACAAACATTTGAACAATTAAAACTTCCGTGCTAAGTTGCCGAAATCCATCAATAAAACTTCTTACTCCCGACGTCTCGTTGCCTTCTGCGGGCAACATCTTCAAGGGTGAGTCGACAACTGCCTACTAAGCGCTGGAGGTCCTGCTTATATAGAGGGCATAGATGATGAAACTGTCGTTGACCAACGTCATCTCTCTCGATTACAGGTAATCGACTGTCACGTCTTTGGTTCAAAGTCTTCCGCCAAATCTTGTCTAATTTCAAACGTTCTTCTCTCATGTTAGAATTATTGTGGTGTTTCTGTATTTCTATAGTTTCTCTGTACATGCGTGTGTAATAATGCAAGGTCCTGGCTAGCACGGACAGTTGAATTTTTTGGATGTATCGGTAATCAAACGGGCAGATTGGACCTTGGTGCGTAAGGTATACAGAAAAGACACCCCACACCGGTCGTTATCTTCATAAGGATTCGAACCATCATCATAGCAGGAGAGAGGTGTCATTAAAACATTGGTGGATCGAGCTAATAATATCTGTGAGCCTATTTATATGAGAGATGAATTAAAACATTTGCGAACAGCTTTAAAGAAAAATGGATACACCGATAAAGATATATATCGAGCTCTCCATCCAAGAAGAAAGGGGTCCGAAAACAAGCCACAACAACTGTCGCCCGGAAAAGTTTGTCTTCCTTTCATCCACAAAATTACGAATCGTATCGGGAAAGTTTTCGCTAGGTTTCAAATGCAGACCGTCTTTAGACCTACCAAGAAAATTACTGAATGCTTACGATCGGTGAAAGACGCATGACATCCCCTAGCAACGCCTGGGGTGTATAAAATTCCCTGAAGCTGTGGCATGTTGTATATAGGAACAACAAAGGAAGTGTTAATACTCGCATATTGGAACATAAAAGGAATTGTCGTCTGGGTCACACAGACAAGTCAGCTGTGGCAGAGCATGTTTTTACACGTGGTGACCATGAAATAAAATTTAGTGAAACGAGCGTGCTAGCCAGGACCTCGCATTATTTCACATGCGTGTATAGAGAAGCTATAGAAATACAGAAACACCACAATAATTTTAACAGGAGAGAAGAATGTTTGAAATCAGACAAGATGGGTAGGTTTCTCGAGGTCTGAAGCATGGAGGTAACAATTTACAGAGTTACTGTACTTTCAATAAAGTTATCTTTTGCGCAACGTGGTACCTCTCAAATAAATTTGGCTATGATGTCTCCGCTCCTTCTTGGCGTTGCATTATCGATTGACAGCAGATTTTAATCACTCAATATAAAAGCCTAAACCTACCTTAGCTGTTGACGATGTTCACTTAAGGGATGGCTTTACCTTCACTGGCTGTCTGCCACAAACAAGTTACTGTTTTTGGCTGTACAATGTGTAAAATAAAGATCCCCGTGATTATTCACCGGCTCGCAGCACTGGATACTAACCCAGCTCGGCAGATGTGACGCCAGTCATGATCGGAACATGGACGAATTCACCATCGATGAGCCTCTGGATTGCTTGCTCTGTAATGAAGGCACCCTCCAAGTCTGGCTCAGTATTGGGATACCACAGTTTATATTGAAACATCTGCTTTTCCTGAAAGTGGAGACAAAGAATAGAGATGTCATTTTTCACTACACTACGACTTGTTAATTTTTCGATACACCCTAGTATTTACAGCACAAATCAAATGTTATTTCTGACAAAATATAATTATATTGACTTACACATATATAATACAATAACAATAATTATATTTTACTTTCATCAAAGTATCCTCCTTTAGATTTAATGACTGACTCCCAAACTCGAGGCATGAGGTCAATTAGTTTTTGTAGGTATTGTGAATCTATATGATTCCACATACCCTTAACAATATTCCTTGTTGTATATTATCTTCCCTCATACTTCTGTTCACTTCATCTGAGACCGTTTCATTGGGATTGCAATCGGAGCTTTGGGACATAGAACACACTGATGGGCTACCCTTCCACTACAAATAGGCGAACAAATATTTTCCATCTATTTCCAAAAATCTTGAACTTTGATTCATCGGTAAATGACACTTTCGTCCACTCGTCCGATGTCCAATTATCATGTTTTGTAGCCTATTCAAGTCTCTTCTATTTATTTGTGGGCGTTAGAAGTGGTTTTCGTGCTGTGAGACAGTCTTTCAAGTCGGTGTCAATCATTCTCCTTTTTTCTGATGCAGCGGATATTGTTGTGTTCATTTCCATCAATTTGGTGGTCGTGGGTTGTCCTTATTGTTACCTGTTGTCTTCTGGCGGTGAAGGGTGTACTGTACTCTCCCTATAGGCACACTACTCTGTTTCCCTATTTGGCGAATAGATAAACCTGCTTGGCTGAGTCATACAATTTCAGTACGTTTTTCTATGGATATATACACTTGTGGGGCCAAACTAGCGATGTGTACACTTCAACTGTCACGAAGGAACTGTTACATATGTTGCCGTTTGCTGCGGACATCACATCGCTAAAGGGAACAGCATAGATGCACCAAATGTGGTGTCAGTCGGCAGATAGGTAAAAGAAACAAAACAGATAGGTTCATAACTCTGATGTACAAAACATCGTTTGTTGCATACTATCGTATTTCGATGACCACAAACAAAAAGCATGATATGTGTACAACTGTTGCACTATTCCTTTGCTTCCTCAACCGTACCCACGGCATTAGACCATATCTACAGAGAACTAGATGTCGATTATTGGGTGTATTGAAATTAATGATCGTTAGTGTACACTGTAGTCAGTTAGATAGGAACTAAAAATAGCTCTGTGTACTGGATGTACAATAAATTAAAGTGTTGCTTTGTTCAAAGGCCGGCAATAAATACTCAGCAGTTATAATGGGACAGTGGGCCATAGGTGGCGTAGTTATATTGTTTTGCAGAAGTGCAGAACTTCATAGCTCAACATAGGACGTTCTAGACTCCTCGCCAAGTAGACAAACTATATGAACATGGGTTCGATGCCTTAAGGAAGCCGGTGTTGCACCTGGGCATACTGTTTATACAGTGTCATGAGCTACAACGTCTTTCGTTTCTCGCCAAGCCCCAGGAAACAGCGGAAAGAACAGAGATAGGCAAAAACAGACGTGGGCACTGGAGAGATAGCTGTGTTTGAGATGACACGGCCTCGGTTTCGTAAAAGTCGCAGCGAGGAAAGCCACTCCTTCCAGTGGGCAAGCAAAGTTTTCCCGTGTGAGGACGATGGGAAGGCGTATGATTCGCCAGATGCATGTATCCATGCACGACGTTCCCACAGGACAATGTCAACGCATCTTACTGGCTGTCGCATAAATTTAAGACGCTGAAATTGGCCAATGAGATGAAGGGGCGGAATTTTGGGGACATTGTCAGTAGCTGTGGCAGGGGTCAGTTGGGTCTAGGAGGGCTACACAGTGTGTGTCAGCCGTAGGAAATTCCTTTAACTGTGCAAGAGCACAGCCAGGTGTCTATTTTGTTGGGTGCTAGCTAGTGTAAAGTTCGAAGATTTAGGATCTGCACCGGGATTATATCTTTGTCACGACTGCTATTTTAGCCTTAGGCACAACCGACTTCCTCGTCGTCACTTGCGACCCGACGCAACGTCTCACCTACTGACCACGCTCTGGTATTGTACCGCAGCAGTTCAGCTACAAAATATTTGTCTTTCGTTCATAGAGCCTATGACGCCATTTATTGTAGTAGCAATTGTAACAGGTTTGCAAAACTTGATGACTTAGTATCGTGATTGTCTTGTGTCAGCATTCAAAGAAATAGAATTATTCGTTATCCCCTGACAATGAGCTTTGCCATTAGCTGAACTTCAAACATCCTCAATTTTGTAAGCATATATGTAGCCTCTTCTTAGTATCTTACGCCAATAAATATCTATATCGTATAAACTATTTCATTTCAGCCACCCTCTCACAATTCTCATCTAATGCAAGTGTTTTTTTTTTTTTTTTTTTTTTTTTTTTTTTTTTTTTTTTTTTTTGGAGGGGATCATCAACAAGGTAGGCAGGTAGCTTATTAATGTTCAATGAATTCCCTTCACATTCAGTGCTTAATAAAATATGAACACGAATCGCAGTCAGATCGTATCCAAGCGTTCATCAGTTCAGACGAGAAGCAGGCCAATTTTCAAGTAATTCAACATAAAAGAGAGATACCTCTTTAGCAGTAAAACTCCTTAGCATTTTTAATGTGTTGTGGTTTTGGTGTTATCATATTTTTGTTCACCCTCTACATTAGTTCCACAGAGATTAATATCTATGTGGCGCTCACAGAAAATGTAATTGAACACACTGCGTGCTCTACCTGAACTATACTACCCCTGCTCTCTCTCTCTACAGCCAACATGAACATTATCATATCGTGAGGACTCAGAAGCAAGATAATTTAGTTCAGCACAAGATATCTGTATCGAAATTAACTAGCGAAGGAATGTCGAAAGTCCTCAGCCTAATAATGCGCTTATCTTTCGACATAGTCCAATTTTCGGACAAGCACTTTGCCGCTTGCCGAAAGCTTTTTTGTTGAGTATAGTCCTTTTCTTGGGTGAGATCGTGGGAAGTCAGCAAAACATCAATTTACTTCCGCCAAAACTTATTCATTGTAATGAAATTGATTTACAGTCGCAGATTTTTTTGTCTCTGCGATTAACACTGTCATAGACAAGTAATGAATAAGGTGGAAGCCTGATGATTTCCTACTTTAAATCTTTGTTTCTTTATTACCAGTCCACGTTTATAGGAAGACACATTGGTCTGATCAACTATTTTTCTTTTGGAACTTCCTGACAGAATAAAACTGTGAGCCACATAGGGATCCGAACCCCGGACCTTTTCCTTGCCCTGGCACGTGCTCTACGAACTGAGCTACCTGTGCACGTATTATGACCGGTTCTCACAGCCTTAGTTCCACCAGTACATCGTCTCCTCTCTTCCGGAAGTACAAGTCCTGCAAGGTTCGCAGAATTTCTGTGAAGTTTTGAAGTTAGACGAGGTACTGACTGAACTAAAGCTGTGAGGAGGGAGTGAGAGGCGTGCACAGATAGCTCAGTCGGCACTGAAGCAACATCTACGGGGATTAACCATAAATTCAAACAAGATCATTTGTAATGCATATGCTGCCGATGAAGAATTGCTTGTTACAGCCGTAAGGGAAACACCTCAGTTTAATATTAACCCGCCCAGCTGTTCACGGGTGGAATTTATATCCAGTCACTATAAAATCGACGAGTGTATGAATTTTATTTGTTATCATGATCTACGCAGTATGATTAGTAAACTAGAATGAACTTCACATTCGAAAAGATGCACAAATTTTCCATAGTTACCACAACATAAACAAAACAACAGAATAAAAGCTAAGAAACTTGCCGACGATGGCAAAGGAAGTGTTAGAAAATGGCTGGGCTATAAGGGAAAGCCAGATGGAAGTCGGTAGACGACTTGCCTGCGAAAGGCAAGAACCTTGGTACGAATCCCAGTCTGGCACACAGCTTAATCTTCCAGGAAATTTCAAATTGGTGTACTCTCCGCTGCAGAGTGAAAATTTAATTCTGAATTTATTTCTTTTCTTTAGCATTACGTCGCTATTCTGAGATATGTTTTCATTTAGTTACTCCAAATAATTTGTGCAGTGTTCCAGAGTGATTGTTTAGCATCTTATCAGGAAGAATATGAAGATTGTTTTCTGATTAGGGGAAAAGTAACGATTCAGCGAATGAAATGACACTGGGCATATATTAGTCTTATTCGTAAAACTGTCAAAATATCTGTTACATTTGGTCAATATTTGTTTCACACAGGTAACATCTAATTTTTTTCATGAAAATGTGTATATAGTGTCAATTATTTAATATTATTTTTGGTGTCGATAATTAAAAATTATGTAGGGTCCATATGCTCGAAGTTTACAAACGTGGCTACTATTGTCTGCTGTATTTCAAAATGTTCAAATGTTTGTAGAACTTATGGGACTTAACTACGGGGTCATCAGTCCCTAAGCTTACAAACTACTTAGGAACTAGCTAAGACTAAGGACGGCACAAATATCCATGCCGGAGGGGGGATTCGAACCCCCGACCGTAGTGGCCGTGCAGACCGTGACTGGAGCATCTCAGTCCCCTCGGCCACCGCGGCCGGCTCTGTTGTATTTAACGTGATTGCTATTTTCTGCGCATTTCGCCTGTATAATGTCAGATAAAAGAATAACCGTGTCTGAACTGAGATGCCTGTTCCTTAATGATAAAATCCAGTAGCCTACGTAAGAGCGTTCCTATACAACTGCATGGCTTATACGGTCGCTTAAAAGATCATTTGTATCAGTATCATGCTAATGGTGTTTCTCGCTTTGGCACTGTGTGACGAGCTATCAGTATATTTACTGTTAATTGTTTAACTTGTTCGTTTCTGTTGTCTTTGATCTATATTTTAATAAATAATGTATACCTTCAGACACAGCGAAGCAACTATATGGTACGTGATCACATCTGAATTCTTCCTTCTCACATAAATGACTTGCATGTGTTCAGGTAATTCTCCCATCGAACTGTAGAATGTTGACCTTACTCATATGTTTCTGTGACACATCGTTTCTCCTAAACATAACACATTATTCTTTCGAATTGTTATCTAGACATGTTTTGACATCTGGAGACCGTACTTCTGTTACAGTGCAAAACGGTGACAGACAAACTTGTTAAAATCTTAGATTGCTGAAGCAATCGCCAGCCAAGCTAGGCGGCAGCAGGTTATCGGCTCCGTCGTAAATGCGACGCTAGCCTTTCGTGACGACAGCAGACGCTGCGTCGGCGAGTTGAAAACCTACAGTCAGCAGACTGTTGACTGCGACAGACGACATGAAAACAAGAGGGTGTATACATCAACTTGTAAACATTTCATAAATACACGTAACTTTTTCACAACAGTGAATAAGACAGAGAATATGTAAGCGGTTAAAGGGCTCACTGAGTGAACGCTGCACTCACAAGTAGGGCACATTCTCTTTTTACGAATAATCACATACGTCATAGCTTCAGCCGATTTCTGTATACAGGGCGTATCACCTAACACTTACACCACAAATATTGCTGAAACGAAAAGTGCGATTGATGTGCGGTTTTTACAGAATGGATTGGTAGTCAGGGGTTCGCATATTTAGGCAACAAACAGATTGTAATATTACTTAGAAAGTGTATGTTTTATGCAAACATACAGTATTTTAAATGGAACAATGGTTGTTTCTATAATGCACTGGAATTTTTGACACCAGCTGTGTGCAAAGAATTTTGAATGGCATTTTTATGATGTTTATTTTGGCAGCTACAACCGTTCAAAGTTTCTGGGGCGGATGCTGCGATAGCGTAGCTGACTGGCTGGGTGGATAGCCCCGGCCCACTGTCTCATGACAGTTGTGAAATGAGATCATTTTATCGGACAGTTATACGACAAAAAAAGCAACAAAAACAGCAGTTAGTGAAAGTGAAAATAAAAGATTATGGGACTCTTTAGGGAAATGTAAAAGAGAAAATTATATGGATTTAATGAGGCGCCAATAAAGTTCAGCTTATAAATGTGGAGGAAAAGAATTACTGTAAAATCACTAAACATTTTTGCACTCTTTTAACATTGGCGTGATTAGAAATTTTTTTTAGCTGTTATGGGAGACTGTTACACTGGGCATTTTCCCCCATAAAGCACAAAAAGGAATCTCACCTGTTCTGACATGACAAGTGAGCTGTCCACCAGGAGGTCTGTGGCGTTGACAGATCGCAGGAAGTCCACCAGCTGCTGAGAGTCATCTGTCTCGAACCCGATGGTTGCTCCCAGTCTGAAGGCGTTTTGCCGAGCCAACTCCATGGAAGGTAGAAGAGGGATGAAGTTACCGCTTTGGATGATAATCCTTGAGAAGAGACCTGCCACAGGTGTGATACTCTTTAAGGAAAACGTAGCGGTAGTGTAAATAATAAATTCCTTATTAAATGCATGCCATCGTATTTGGCAACATAGCAAGTAATGGAAGTAAGGTTGTATGCAGAGGAAATTAAATTTCTTATTGGCATAAGAAATGCACAGAATAGTCGATAAGAGCTTCTGTAGAAACGGAAAAAGTGTTTTAATTTGTTAGAAAGTTGTTATAGGAAAGTTGCTATGTAAGGAAGGTTCAAGAAATGAAATGTAAGTATGGATTATTTAGGACTATGACGGTAATATAAACCATGAAAACCTAGGCAGTTGAACACTGACTTAACAATTAGACGACTTACAAATATTGTGGGCATATTTCAGAGAATGTTCGTTGGTTCACTAAGGTCTTAAAGCTGACTGTTAATATCTAAGGAACTCAGGGGAAAACACTAACAAGAATATGATTTCCAAGCGTCAGTGAAAATCTAAAGGTTATGTGATAAAAGACGAGAAAGGAGTAGAGATAAAAAACCTAAGCCTAGAAGGTAAGAAAGTACCGAACAGAAATTATGTGATCTGTAGACAATGTTAAAAGATTCAAGAAAAAGAATGAATATCAAAGAATGAAATTAATCTGGCAGCATAAAGGAAAATTGTGCGTGTTTCAGTTAGTGTTTGGTTTCTACCGAATTCGGTAAGGGTAAGCGATGAATCTGACCGTATTGAAGCAAGCGGTGATTAGTTTTAAAAAAATACATCGAGAACATAAATAAAAGATTACATATAGAGTAAATGGCAAACACCAGTCACAAACCTGTGGACAGGGGTGAGACGAGGTGATAGGATACAGACCACCCTCCGGCACTCTGTCCCCAGAGAGTGATCTGGTCAGGGTCGCCACCGAAGCTGGCGATGTTCTCCTTTGCCCAGGTGAGCGCCAGGTGCTGGTCCTTGAAACCTGCGTTTCCAGGGACGACCTCGTCACCTGTACTCAAGAAACCTGCAACGAAATGAAAAGTTGATCATTAGACTTCGTTGTAGCCAGGATCGGAGTTTCACATATTAACTTCTGTCCCAGTGCGGTGCCTAGACTGCCGTAGATCAAATTCAATTTCTGATAATAAGTTCAATACGATCCAAAGTGGAACACCAAGAAGGACTGGAGAAATGAAGCCATATTTACTCGTGAGATGACACGTTGTAGGAAGAGCACATGACTGAAAACCATAGCCCCATGGAAAGTGAGGAAGACGATGAAATCAGTCTTCAGTGCGACCGCTGCTACACATCTCGGGATTGACTCAAAGAGGATCTGGATGTGAAAGTGGGATACAGCGCTTCTTGCTGCTTCCTCATATTGCCAAAATTGATCTGGTACATTCGGAGCCATTCGTCCCGCTCTCATCGATCACACTTTTTCGATAGGCGAGAGGTCTGCGTGCGCAGCAGTGCAATCTGCAATTTTTTTGAGTATGGTTAAGGACCACTTATCTGTCTGATGTCTAAGCCTAGGTGTCACGTCAGATTTGTTCCACCTGCAGAGCCAAACGTTTTAGGGCACAAAAATATTACAGATCAGTTCCTGCGCGAATTACAAGGTGGAATAAGTCGCCTGTCTAATTGAAGAGACGGAACGTGATGTGCAGAGCTTTAGAAGCCAACGTTTAGTTGTGCAAGGAGCCAATAGTGAACTGGTGTGAAATTGATTAGTGTCGATAAAATTATTCACCCGTGGTACTGTCCAAACAGGTTGCTATTTCGTTACTTTTAATATTCCGAGGCTCAGCCTCAACAATAAAAGACGTTACATAAATCTAACTAAAATCAGTTGTATTTCAAAAGATTTCAGTGCTCGAAGAGTAATTAGTACTGTTACAAAAACTCAAAGTACAGTTAATAACAATTGTAGATAATTGATTATGAACATGTTGAGTAATCATCCAATATTACCAAGCAGTGAATATTAATTTTGTGTTAAATATTCAATTCACGCATACTAAAAGACGCAGTGCAACATTTAGTTAATGAATTAAGCTGAACAATTCAATGATACTGCTAAGATGTTTGATGGTAAATTAAGTTGTTGATATTATGTGGAACAATAGCCCATACCATAATATTACTTCTCAAAATTAACATTTGATCTAATTTGTTAAAGAAAGTTAATTGCATAAGTCTCAGTGAATGAGTTACTTGATCAATCTGCTAGTCATTGTAGACACGAGTCAATCACAACAATTTTAATTTCTATTGCTAATCAAGATACAGTAAAGTAACTTGTCAAGCATTGTGGTGATGGTTTGATTTTATGAAGAATTGTTGCATGCAAGCTTTCTTACAAAAAACTTTATATTCATTAGAGGCATTTGTGCTAATTGTTTCCACTGCATAAGTAACTTGAATTTACTGATTTTATATTGCTCTGTGTTTCCTGCTGTGGCGTGTGCGCTCAGTCTGCATTCTGTGACCGCGTTGTTCCAAATTAACCAATCGGTGATTATTGTTATTAGACAGTACATTTTATTAATTAAATTTATTGCTCGTACATCGAACTGGCGACCGTATATATTTACCTATTCAAAATTGTTCTCTTAGTACAGTTTTGTCCCGGGCTTCTCAAGTCTAAGACAATTGTTCAAGATTTCGCTCATCAAACGATCGTTATTGCGAATTATCGTATGAGTGTGAAACCTCCACTAAGTTATTGGTTTCACCTCTGACATCCTTATCCGGGTAATAAATTCATTACACACACGGATCATTCTCAAGTCTAATTACTCGTGATTGTCGGTAGCGTAGGCCGGTAAGGTTATAACCTCTGCAACTTTCCAGTCTTTGGATACGGATGTTTTGCTGAGCAAGCGATTATATATGATAGCTAGGATTTCTTTATGTCAACTCCTTCTACACTTTGGATGAATTTTTAGATAAAACTTAGTACATCCGCTGAAAAAATCCTTAAATATTGAGTGTCATGTATAGACACAATTAATTAAACTGGCACGTTCTACATCATTGCGAAATGTCGTATTTGTGACCTGTGGAACAATTATTAATCGAATCTCACCGGGGCCACCCAACGGCTATCACAGCAGCTGATGACCGCTACTTACGAATTTCGGCTCAAAGGAACTCTGAGATTAACGCCACCATGGTGAATAATGATTTTCCTGCAGTCACCGGACGTCCTGTTTAGATTCAAACTGTACGTCCATGACGAGGTTTAGCTTTCACGTCTAGACACCATTAAGCGTGGTACAGAATGGTCCCATAGCACGCTGAATGGACTCGCCAGTATTGGCGTCAAGTACTATATACAAATGAGATTTGCGTCAGCCTTCAACGAGACAATCGTAGGAAACGTTTTTGGAAGCAGCCTCGTCAGCCTGAACGTCTTAGATAGTGCAGCAAGGTGGAGATTCAGTGATGTTTTGGGGTAGGTTTATGTGGAACCACCGTACGCCACTGGTGGTCGTAGAAGGCAATGAAACTGCTATACGGTCCTGGGGTGACATCCTTCGACGTATACTGCAACCAGATCGTCAGCACTAAAGGCTTCGTCTTAATGGGCGACAATTATCGCGCACATCTTGTGAATGCGTTCATTCATGATAACGACTTCAGAAGATTAGAATAGCCAGACATGAACCCTATCGAACATGTCTGGGATACACAGGAAAGGCCACCATCTGAGAGATTTATGCCGCATCGCCGTTAAGGAGTGGGACAATCTGGAAGAACGGTGTTTGAAGATCTAGTATGCCATGAAGCATACAGGCATGAATCTGTGCAAGTGGACGTGTTACTGGGGACTTATGGTACTGGTGACTGCTGCAGTCGGGAACACAAATTCAGAATCTATATTTTAGTGTTGTACCGCTTGTCTATTGTGTTTCATGAGCATTGAAAAGAACTGAAATATTGTTTTCGTATATCTCTATTCCATTTTCATGTAAAGGGCAATTCACCCCTAGAATAGTAGTGATTTACCCCTTTTTTGATGCGTGTATATTTTTCTCTGTAGGATTATACGAGGGTTGGAACTTAAATAGCGGCAACACTGCTGTGGAGACACTGTGCAATGTAATCTACTGTTGTCGCTGACAGCACACGTTGTTGACCTACCTACCTCACCTCCGAGCAAATGCCCGTCTCACATCACCTGCGTGCGCACAATCGAGAGAAACACAGTTACTTGTGGGCGAGCGGCCTAACGGAACGGTGCTACTACGTTTTCGAAACAGAAACAACGCCAGACCGTCAATGCATAGTACTACTGTTCATTTTTTGGGTATCACCTGCGACTAACTATATGAAGGAAGCGGCAGTAGCTTCTGCGCAACCCACTCATCATTTTGCACGACAATGCGCGGACATATACTGCGCAAGCTGTGGCTGATCTGTCCAGTCGATGGGACTGGGAAGTACTGTACCATCCACGGGCTGAAGTTCGCGTGACTTTGGTTTGATTCCGAAGATGAAGGAACCACTTCGTCGCATTCGCTTCAGAAGTGTTACAGAAATTCGACAAGCAGTAAACCGCTCCATTCGCACCATCAACAGAACAGGCTGTGCTAACGGTATGCAACGCCTTCCACATCGTTGGCAATGGGTTCTACACAACGCTGGTGACTACTTTGAAGGACAGTAACAGGTGCAAAGATGTAACACTTTTGTTTCGGTTGAGAATAAATAGTTCCTACTATTTAAGTTCCAACCATCGTACATAACATGCAATACCTTAGCCAATATTGAGAACAAAATGAAAATGACTTACCTAGTTCAGATCACGGAGATGCCTAATGAGCAATTAATTGTTTACCTAGACAAGTATTGTATTCATGTAGGAGAAGGGAATAAAGAACTAATTTAGATAACTGATATTCATTGCCCTTTAGTGATACTCAACGAAGGTGCACTCTCTAGATCGTTTTCAAGCCACAGAACAAAACACTCAATGAGCTCTAAGTCTTTATCATAGTATGTGACATGATCATTTTTATAACTGGTCTTGAGATCTCATCAGTTAAGGCTTCTTATACCTGTTGAGGTGTTTGCTGTTCTACATTTATCTTCCGTTTTAGTTTGCACTTCTCGTTCTTTTCACTCACTTTATTCCTTTTCCTTTTCTCTTTCTTTGCTTTATAGGTAAGCATCTTCTCATCCTCAGTTGCATTGGACATAAACAGTTGTGCATGTTCTTGGCACTCTTTGCCCCCTCTCTGACATTGACTCAAACGTCTCATACGTTCGCTGGATGATATCTCGGCACATGCTTATTGGTTACACTCTCAGAGTAACTTAATTATAAAAAGTAATCAAGCCGCAAAATGCACTCAAGAATTGATTATAGGAGGTAATCCGTCTTATGCTGACTGCAATAAAGAGATTTATTTTACACAATACGCGTTTCGCTTTTTATTTAAAAAGCGTATTCTGTGGTCTATAAATGATACAAAACGTTTGTACAGTTTGTTTTCGATACGCAGATTAAAACAGTTATTTAAAAACTTTGTGCACGTTAGGCCTATGCGTTTTTAACTTGATATTTGGTCTATGCACTTTGTTGTTTTCTTTACATCTCATTGCTGTTTCTCCGTCTTGTTGGCTTGAGTTGGTACGTTTATGGCGTGTGTTTTTCGGCTGTGTACAGCACATTTAACCTGTTTTTGTGTCGTTTCTTCCGTTTCATCACAGCACATCACACACTTCACTTATTTCGACTGCATCCAGATTGCATGACATTTGTTTTAAATGCAATGCCTTTTGATGTGTTTATCACATTCCTATTTGTATACATAAATACAATTTAATTCCAGATGTGTGTGTGTGTGTGTGTGTGTGAGAGAGAGTGTGTTATATATAATTTCGGCGAACAGGATGTTCAGATGATTTTTCAAATGGTTAAATGCAGGTTTACTTGGATTTTGTGGTGGTGGGGGGAGGCAAGGGTATCGCCATTTGCGCTTTGTGAAGGGAGGGGGAGGGAGACGTTGACTCTCTGAGTGTTTATTTTCATGTTAGGTGGTCAATAAGCTTGAAAAGTGTGTTGATTGCTAGATTTCTTTGGTCACTTATGAGATGTTTCTTTTCGGTTTTTTTTTTTTTTTTTTTTTTTTTTTTTTTTTTGAATATGGTACAAACATAGTATACACTTAAGAACTTTTGATTACAAAATCTTTCCATTTTTCGGGCACGTGATCGATGAACTTGGCTTCCGTTTACGGTCTCGAATTTTTTCTGACCTCCAGAGCATTTCAGAAAATCAGAGGCATTTCTCTTCAGCATGACCTACTAATATTTTGTATTTTACCCACCAAATTTTGACGACATTTATGTTCGGTGTGTACTAATGTCTTCTGCTGTCTTCTAATGTAAAAAGTTTTGACTGATAACAGTGACTGACCGTTAACGATTTGTTTCACTTGATGATGAAACGAAGATGGCTGCGGGAGTGGCATACGTACCGAACTGCGCCAACCGGTAGTTGATGGTGACGAGGATGACGCCGTAGGAGATGAGGAAGTCTGGCCCGTGTTCGGTGTCGGACCCGCTGTTGTAGTACAGCCCTCCGCCATGCACCCAGAAGAGCACGGGTAGCTTAGCGCCCTCCTCGGGCACGCCCGGCACGTACACGTTCAGGTAGAGGCAGTCCTCGGAGCCGCTGCCGTCGGGCTGGATGCAGTCGCTGCCGTACTCGGAGGCGTCACGAACTCCTTCCCAGCCGTCAGCCGGCTGAGGATTCTGCAGAAGCGTCAGAAATTGCTTAACAGACTGCAATTCAATCAGATCATAAAAATCCACCTGTACTACACTCGGCAAAAGAACACTCTTTATTCGTTCTAGAGTCACGTTTTGTATCACTCAATTTTCTGACATCCCACTCGACTCTTTTATTTGTGGCTTTCACTGTCGCATCTCGCTCCAGTCATCAGTGACTGGAAACAGAAAGAAATAAAAAGTTTGAGTCAAATACGTGCCTCAGCACCTGCTCCCCATTCTTCGATATTCTTCTATGACGATACTGCTAGAATGGCTCCGCTGTTTGACGTGAGTGAGTTGTGTGGATGACACCACGTGTATTGAAAGCACCGAAACTACTTTAGATGAGTTTTGTTATTTGGGTAGCAAGATAACTGAAGAAAAGCGTTTCTGAAGAAGCGAAATTTGTTGACATCCAATATTAATTTTAATGTTAGGAAGTCCTTTCTGAAAGCATTTGTCTGGAGTATAGCATTGTATGGGAGTGAAATGTGGACGATATGGAGTTCAGACAAAGAGATGATAGCAGATTTTGAAATGTGGTGCTACAGACGAATGACGAAAATTAGATGGGTAGATCACGTAACTAATGAGGAGGTGCTTAACCGAATTGGGGAGAAAAGGAGTTTCTGGCATATCCTGACCAAGAGAAGGGATAGATTGGTAGGACACATCCTGAGACATCAAGGAATTGTCAACTTAGCGTTAGAAGAAAGTGTATAGGGTAAAAATCGTAGAGGGAGACAGAGGGACAAATACAGTAAACAGATTCAAAAGGATGTAGGTTGCCGAACTTATTCGAAGATGAAGAAACTTGCACAGGACAGGGTAGCGTGGAGAGCTGCAACAAACCAGTCTGCTGACTGAAGATCACAACAACAACAAGAACGAAACTCCTTTAGTGACAGAATGTTATTTGTGCCACCCTCTTCATCTCTTAGTACACTTATACTAAGCGTTCTTTATTATTTATGGATATATTCCGATCTCGGTCTTCCCTCACAGTTCTTCCCTCTGCAGCTACCTCTAGACATTTCCTGATTATGTAAACGTGTCTTATAATCCAGTCCCTTCTCTTGTGTCAATATTTTCCACAGATTTCTCCCCTCGCTAAATCTGCACAGAACTTCCTCATTTCTTATCGATCCAGCTGATTTCAGCACCCTATAGTACCAAATACACATTTCGAATCTCTTCTTCCCAACTTTTTTTGTGATGCTACTTAGACGAAATAACGCAGTGTAAATGACATAATGACAGCCAAGTGCATATGCAGTGGATTCGATCTTCTTGATTTTCTTTCATTACAGCATTTTTTTTTTCGGTCTCTCTCGCCACCCACCTTCACTGGGTCTCAGTGCGATGTATGGTGTCTTGTTTGATACGTCACCTGCTTCAGTTTGTTGAGCATCACACTCTCACGTTGACCAAACAAGCTTAGAGCTGTGCGATACGATCTTTCGCTTATGGCAGAACCAGCAAACATCAATGCTATAACTCTTCCCCAAAACTATTTTACAGCAGTTTTCTCTATGTAAACAAAGTTTATAATTTTGTCCTTAGGTAAAAAATGAAGCATTATTCATTCTTCCAATTCTCTTCCTTTGATCCACCTAGTTAAAACCTCCAGACTGACGATGAAAATTAGTATTTTCTCAGCGGTGTCTGTTTTCACATTGGATTTTGATCCGAATTTTAGTACTAAATAAAAATGAGAAATGGAGAAATGGTATATTGGACACCACTGCCATAACCAAAAAAAAAATGTTCAAATGTTTGTTAAGCTTATGGGACTCGACTACGGGGTCATCAGTCCCTAAACTTACAAACTACTTATGAACTACTTACAAACTAGGACGGCACAAATATCCATGCCCGAGGGGGGATTCGAACCCCCGACCGTAGTGGCCTTGCAGACCGTGACTGAAGTGCCTCAGTCTCCTCGGCCACCGCGGCCGGCGCCATAACCAATTATCCTGCGTATCCACAGAACATATGGCCTTTAATTAAAATATCACTATACCACTTCATTAGCACAATATTCAAATTTACTCCCACACTTGAATCTCCGGAACGAGACAGCCAAGGACGGGGTGACCATGAGAAAAAGATTGAATAACATGTAATATCAGTCTGAACATAGCAAGGAAGCGAAAAAAATGCAATACTCAATAATGCAATACTCCGCGTGTCCTCGTGGTTATGGGGGAACCTCAACATGCTTTAGGTAACCACAGACACGCGTACAGTGTGTGAGTGCGCATTATCGTCATGCAACACTGTATCACGGCGCTACGCCATCAGGTTTAGAATGTGCGGACGCAGACTGTAACGTATCGCTGTGGTGTCAATGTGGGGTAAAGCACGACTAGAGGTGACCTGAATTAATACTCTATGGCCTCCACACCATGATGCCAGGAGTCTCTCTTCACAATATTGGCAAGATGTGCCCTCTTCCTTGACGCGGCCAGACCGGAACACAATGTTCATCGAAGGTTGTAGAAGATCGGGACTCATCAGTGAACATAGTGCAACACCACTCGTCTTGTGTCCATGATTCCTGGACACGAAACCTCCCCAAACACTGACGTTGGTGTTCTGGTGTCATTGACAATCGACATGTAGGATGGTAGGACCTCCATCCAGCAGGTGCGAGACGTCGAGACACTGGGCAGGAACTCAAATGATCTTGTAAGGTATCCAGTACATGTTTGTGGATGGTGGATACAGAGATCATGGGATCCAGCATTGACGGACGTACAGAGCTGGGCACAAGTCCGTTAATCGTTAATTAACGTAGTTAACGTTTTGAGTAACGGATTAACTTTTAAGACGGGCTCTTTAACTTCCGTTAACTTGTTTTAAGTCTTGTTTATGGAGTATTCCGTCGGTGCTTGGAGGAACAAAGACATATTAAAAACTTAAATACGTACTATTTTTGTTCCACAATATTATTTATTTGTTTGTTATTAGCAGCTTTCGACTTCAAATGTTCAAATCAAATGTCAAATGTTTGTATAGTCTATGGGACTTAACTACGGGGTCATCAGTCCCTAAACTTACAAACTACTTATGAACTACTTACGAACTAGGACGGCACAAACATCCATGCCCGAGGGGGGATTCGAACCCCTGACCGTAGTGGCCGTGCAGACCGTGACTGGAATCGGCTTCTAAGGGCATCGTCAGATAACTTCATACTAAACAGTCCACACGTAACATTGAGGTTACATACACAAAGATGGTTTTTCAAAGATATGAGAACTAGAAATTAATTATGTCTATGAATCGATACTACATAACAAACGTACTACTACAAAACAAATGTATTTTAAATGAACATATCTTGGTCTACAATTGTATTACAATATTAAAACTGTGTAATTTTTATAAGAAAGTATTGTCAGCAGGTGATGGTAGAAACAAAATGTGGGCTTGTTATAAGTATCAATACCACAGAACGTGCAGAATAATAATAATAATAATAATAATAATAATAATAATAATAATAATAATAAAAGAAGAAAACATAAATGGGGTCCGAATGGGTACATCTTACTCACTAAGGTTACAAATATTATAAATGTCCAGGTGAGCGATGTATGACTGTACAGCAAACTGTAAATTATGGCAAGGAGGAGAAAGGTATATGGAGTATTGGTATGAAACACATAAGACGAAATTGTGTACACACAGTGAGAATAGGCCTATTGTTTCACTGTGTGTAAATTATTTTGTCACATGTGTTTCATACCAATACTCCATATACCTTTATCCTCCTTGCCATAATTTACAGTTTGCTATACAGTCATACATCGCTCACCTGGACATTTATAATATTTGTAACCTTAGTGAGTAAGATGAACCCATTCGGACCCCATTTGTGTTTTTTCTTTAATTATTATGCACGTGTGTGGTATTGATACTTATTCAAAACAAACCCACATTTTGTTTCTACCATCACCTGCTGACAATAATTTCTTATAAAATTACACAGTTTTAATATTGTAATCCCATTGTAGCCCAAGATATGTTCATTTAAAATCCATTTGTTTTGTAGGAGTACGTTTGTTATGTAGTATCGATTCATAGACATAATTAATTTCCAGTTCTCATATATTTGAAAAACCATCTTTGTGTATGTAACCTCAATGTTACGTGCGGACTATCTGTTTAGTATGAAGTTATCTGACGATGGCCTAAGAAGCCGAAAACTGCTAATAATATTGTGGAACAAAAATACTACGTATTTAGTTTTTAATGTTCTAAGTCTGTTATTTTAGTACCCACTTCTTGTTTCCATCAGAGATGACAATGGCGAACGAGAACGTTTCAACGGAAATAAATGTTTGTCTTATGTCCCTGTTGATTAATAGTACGTTCAGCGAAGAAGTACTAAATATGTAAGTATTTTTAATGTTCCAAATTGTGGAGTATCTGCTCGCCGTAGCTATTAGTGCTGAATGGGGACAGGAAGGCAGGAAAAGTTAATTTTCATTACAGTTTTCTAATTGAATTTTGTTATAGTTGACAGGAACAAATTTAAATTGCATACCGCGAAACAATCGATAATGGAGGCATCGAGAATCGAGACATGGCCGACACACCTAATCAGGAAATTAGCATAAGATTAATATTAGTTTCCCCGTCTTATGCTGGCTGCATTTACATGAATATTTTACACCAGATGTGTTTCGTTTTTTATTTGTAACCTACCTTTTGTGAAGATTTTTTTAAAATGTTGTCATTCAATCTAAGGAGACCACAGGCCAAATATGTTTAACAAGTATAGCACAGAGTTTAATAAAAAAGTGGCTGGACATGAAATCAAAATATTCATTTAAAAACGTGGTATTTCTTGGAGAAAATATTTTAATAGATGTTTTTATAAAATATATTATCGCTACACCTTCACGTGGAGCGTCTTTTTCCTACGGGGAAAGGATATTTTGACTCCCAAACATGCCTAACAGTCAGACGAGAATTTTAATATGTCATTGTTTCTTAAAGGCAATGTGTACCTTATGTCAAATAATATTCAGTGAAGTTACATATTTTGAGTCTCCCGTTTTTTTCTCAATTATTATTATTATTACTAACTAAGCTTTATGTATTACTAGGACTTTATGTTCTGGCGGCCGGCCGCGTGCATAAACAAATGACAAAATCTTCATGATGTACAAAAAGACGAATCATCTCGCAGAACATAACACTTTTCCTCTAGAGCGAAGGCGTTTTTGCAACTTCACAACGTGGTATGTAATTAGTCCTCTTTTTTTTTTACGCTCGCAGCCGAGTGCCAGGATAAAGTGTCCCAGTAACACTAGTTTTTATTTGTACTCCAAGTCCTACTTAATGTTGCCCAACCAAAACATTTTTTTAAATATCAGATAGGGTAATACGTTTTATTTAATTACTGACTTAAGTAATACAACAACCGCAAATATATAAATTTGGAGGCTGAAGGCGAGTTTTCGCGGATGAACAGTACTTTTACGAGTTAACGATTAACGTTAACTTCCGGTTCGTAAAGCAACACTTTAACGTTTAACGAAGTTAAGTTTTTTAGTAACGGATTAATGATTAACGAAGCTAAATTTTAGATTAACGGTGCCCAGCTCTGCTTAAGTCCCATACGACGGTACTCCCTTGGTCGACCCGCAACTGCGTGATGTGAATGGGTACTCTCTTGTACCCAATGATTCCAACTTTGGGGCCCCCTGTGATATATGAATGGCCCACCCGGTAACTGCACAATACGACTACTTCGCTTAATGTAGTCCAACGGTGCGGCCTCGGTCAAATGCATTCAGACTCAATAGACTGGATGTGATGCGATACTGCGAGAAGAATTTGACAGAGCACTGAAAGATTTGAGTCGAAAAAAGATTCCCTCTGAAATGCTGACATTGTTGGGTAGAGCCGTCATGAAGAAACTGTTCCACCTTGTGTCCAAAATGTTGGAGACTGGAGAAATATCCTCAGACTTCAAGAAGAATATAATAATTGAAATTTCTAAGAACACAAATGCAAAAAATCTTGAAATTTACAGAACTATCCGTTTAATAAGTAATGGTTGCAAAATACTAACACGAATTATTTACAGACGAATGGAATAACTGGTTGAATCCGACCTCGGGGAAGAAATGTGGGAACATGTGAGGCAATAGGCCTACATACTTTACGACTTATCTCAGAAGGTAGGTTAAGGAAAGCGTAACCTTCGTTTTTAGCAGTTGTAGATTTGGAGAAAGCTTTTGACAATTTGACTGGAATACATTCTTTCATACTCTGAATGTAGCAGTGGTAAAACATAGGGAAGTTATAAAAAACTTGTACAAAAGCCAAACAGCAGTTATAAGACACGAAGCATGTTATTGGGAAAGGACTAAGACAGCGTTGTAGCTTTTCCCCAATGTTATTCAATCTGTACATTGAGCAAGCTGGAAGGAATGCAAGATGAAATTTGGAGAAGGAATTAAAGTTCAGAGAGAAAATATAGAAACTCTGCGGTTTGCGGATAACATTGTGATTCTGTCAGTGACAGCAAAGGACCTGAAAGGGCAGTTCACGGAATGGACAGTTTGTGGTTGTAAGCTGGTTGTAAGGTGAAACATTACAGCAAAGCAAGATACTGTAAGGAAATCAAGCGATTCTAAAGGAATTCGATCAATGAATAAGACAAAACAAATAATAGATCAGTTTCGTTATTTGGGTAACAGAAGCCAAGGTGGAAAAGAAATTCAGAATGGCTGTGGGAAGAAAAGCACTACTGAAGAAGCGAAATTTGTCGACATCGAAAATTAAAGCAAATGTTAGGAGGTCCTTTCCGAAAGCATTTGTGTGGAGAGTAGCATTGTACGAGAGTGATACGTGTGCCGGCCGCGGTGGCCGAGGTGAGTGAGGCGCTCCAGTCACGGTCAGCACGGCCACTACGGTCGGGGGTTCGAATCCCCCCTCGGGCATGGATATTTGTGCCGTCCTAGTTCGTAAGTAGTTCATAAGTAGTTTGTAAGTTTAGGGACTAATAACCCCGTAGTTAAGTCCCATAAGCTTTACAAACATTTGAACATTTTGAGTGATACGTGGACAATAAGGAGTTTGGACAAAAAGATGATAGAAGCTTTTGAAATATGGTGCTACAGAGGAATTCTAAAGATTAGAGGGTACATCGAGTAACTAATGCGTAGGTGATCAAGAGAATTGGGGTGAAAAGAAATTTCTGGCATATCTGGACTAAGAGAAGTGATCGATTGTTGGGACACAATCTGAGACATTAAGAAATTGTCAGTTTAGCATTGGAGGGAAGTGTGTGGGTAAAAAATCGCAGAGGGAGGCCGGGAGACGAATAGAGTAAGCAGGTTCAAATAAATGTAGATTGACGCTCATAGAGACGAAGAAGCTTGCACAGAAAAGGGTAACGTGGAGAGCTGCATCAAACTAGTCTCAGGACTGAAGACCACACCATCAACAGACTGTCCCATGCATCTTCAAAGCAGAACCGATGCTTTCTAAATGAATTACTTCACTGTGTGATTCGTAGCTGTTGACTGGTACCAGCTTGTCAACAATAGGGCGGTGACGTCGCAAATGCACTCTGGTGGATGTTCTACACATTATGGAGCCGTTAAATTTAATCATTTACTCACACATCAGTGGTGTCGATGTATACTGAAGTGGGATAACATTGAACTACTCCTTCTGCTTCCATATCCCTTTTTCAGACGCTATAGCTGTAAGATGTGTTTGAAGAATCATGTATATTTCATACACTGCATCAGAGAACTTCTTCATCTCGGCAGTGGAACATGATGAACTGTTCTTAGACTGATCCGGTAACAAGTATTCTCTTCTACAGAGCTTTTGATGGTGTCTTCAATGGAAAATGACTTCTTTTTATTAGTTTTATTAATTTAATGATTAATGGTTTAGCAATGAAGAGGAAGTTGTATTCTGGGATGATAAGCGACCGACGGTACCATCACACTCACCGCAAAGCGCAGCTCCCCGACCGGTGGCTGGGCGTACGGGATGCCCCTGAAGGCGGTGTAGGAGGTGTTGTAGGCGCTCTGCTCCACCACGCCCCGCAGCGTGCCCTGCTGCACCGTCACCTCCACCTGCTGGGCCTGCAGAAGAAAAGAAGACAGAATGTGGTAAAGGTGGGGCGTTACTGGGAGGGAGGGACGAGGGAGGAAATTATTTTTGTTTACAAACAGCAGGTCACGTTGAAACGTGTCCATAGAAAATGTATATTGCTGAATTTGTAAGCTCTCCCCCTTCTCTCCCTGAGGGTCCCGTTTTTCCCTCCCTTCCCGTCACTTTTCCCCTCCTTATTCCCCCAGCTGTCCCTCCGGATCCTCCTCTTACCGCCCTCCCCTTTCCTTTTTCCCTGTGGCACAGAGTAACACATACAGTGGAGAAGCCCCCCCCCCAAACCACTGTCCTACGCTCTCCTCATAGTTACGTAAGATGCTAGCAGGTGTCAGACGGTTCCCCGGCTTAGTACCGGTAGACGACACTAGAGGCGCTTCTGACTGTAGCGTGGAGGGGAGGCTGAGGGGAGAGCTCGTGCCGCCTGCCACGAGGCCACGGCTGTGTCCGGTGTGCCGGCGTTTGAGGGGAAGTGGTGGTGGGGGCAGCCGCTACCTTCCGCCTGCTCTGGCCAGTCTAAAGGGCTGCTTTTGACCGCAGCGCCATCATGGGACATCTTATGGAACCTTCCCTCCCCGCACCCTTGAGCGTGTGACTGGGCTCTTACGGAGGTTTCCTGTCTGTATATATTTGTCTGTGCCTGTGGCTTCCTGGGACATCATCCCCCCATCCTTTCCCCACCGGCCCTGTGGCTCCTCCCCACCCTCTCCCTCTCCTGTCATCCCCCCCTCACCACATCTTCAATGCTGTCAGTGCTCCACCATCTATGGAACCTTCTCTGTGCTTCCATGTGAGTGCTTCGACGAGTGTGGTGCGTTTGAGCAATATTGTTTTATTTTACAACAATGGACGGCCAACCCGCAGCCGACACCGTCAGTTTTAACTTGTGTGTTTCTTCAAGTGTGTGTTGTGTTTTGTTTTGTTTTAACTCCACAATAGCGGACGGTCTCACCATAACCGCCGCCCTATGCTCATTTTAATTGTGTGTGTGCCACTGGCCTTCGAGCAGTTGTTTTTCTTCACCACTTTCGCCGTTCGAAATCTTTTACGTCACCACCGTTTTCCTCCATTTTATGTCCGTTGTTTTATCTCCATTTTACATCTCCGTTTTATGTATGTGTTATCTCCAAATTTTAGCTCCTTTGTGTTTTTATGTCTCTCCTCTGTAAAAATTTTATTTCTGTAGGCTGAAGAGCGCCAGTGAGCGTTGCCTGTCCGCCCCTTTTTAGGGGAATTGAAATTACAATAAAGAAAAAAAAAGTCCAATATTGTGCCTCCTGTCGAGTAACTTGCTTGAAAGAAAATGTATAATATTGCATCTACTGTGTGTATAGATATGTGTACACAAATCTGTGAAGTTGTGAAGATTCATCTTTGACAAAGATTACGTATCGCATAGCACTCTAGCTCGTGCGGAGAGACAGAGAATCAGACTTGTGGTTCAGGTCGCTTAGAGAGCAGTTGTGTTGTGTATGTGGCTCCGATGTAGAGCAGTGGCTGCAGTGACCGCAAGTTAGTTTGATTGTATTTGGAATATATTGCATTTCATATAATTGTGAAAAAGGTTGTACCACCTATGGAATAAAGGTAATAGCATTTCATGCAATTATGAAAAGGTTGTATCATTTAGGTAAAGTAATGGTGATTATTAATAATAAGTAACAAAGTTGACCTTTATTTCCTGTTTCATTTACGTAGTTAGAAGATTAACCTACTTCCTTTATTTGATAATTAGTTATTTGTGGATTTAAAGTGGAAGATTGATTTCGGTAATCTTGTTGAACAGATTTCTTTATTGGTAACCTAGTAAATGATTGTTATGCAACACTGCAGTTAATTGAGTATGATACTGAGTTTTGATAATCAGGTACTGATCTGCATAAAATTAAGAAATTGGTTTGTGTTTTTAATATCTTTCTCGTAGTCAAAATTTTTGAGTATAGTCAGTGTGTGTTTCATGCAGGTCACATGTTACAGTTGCTTTGTTAAAAGATCCGTTGTGCACATAATCAGTTTAATGCACTGTTTCTCATTTAACAGTATATACATCAATATCAGGGCCATAATTAAACCAAATTACTGTGTTAATGAACAATGTACGTGTTCAGTTACATTTTGATGAAGTTATTTGATGACTTAGTGATCTTGACTGTTAAACATCAATATATGACAACTATTTGGACTGCAACTAATATCAGATCTGGTTTTGAATGAGTAACTTTAAAATAAACTACTTTTGTTGTCTGATTAAACGATAGATTCAACTTTAAACATCACGTAGACCTTTTAACGTGAATACCAATTAACATGACATGGAATGAGACATTTGTTCAGCTTCATTCTGTGATACCTGCCTCACGGAGTGAAACACTGTAGACGTTCAAATAGAATGTGATAAATGAACTGAAGACCCAAAAAACTGGTACGCCTGCCTCATATCGTGTAGATCCATCGCAAGGACACGGAAGCATTGCAACATGACGTGACACGGAGTCGACTAATGGCTGGAGGGAGTTGACACCGAGCATCCTATAAGGCTGTCGATAAATCCGTTATAGAGTAGGAGGGGCTGGTGATTTCTTCAGTCGGCACATTGTAAGACAGCTCGGATATAATCAATAATGTTCGCATATTGGGAATTAGAAGCCCAGTGGACGTCGATAAATCCGTTATAGAGTAGGAGGGGCTGGTGATTTCTTCAGTCGGCACATTGTAAGACAGCTCGGATATAATCAATAATGTTCGCATATTGGGAATTAGAAGCCCAGTGGACGTGTTTAAACTCGGAAGAGTCTTCATGGAGCGCCACTGTAGCAATTATGGACGCGTGGTTTGTCGCATTGTCCTACTGGAATTGCCTAAGTCCGTAAAAATGCACAATGGACATGAATGGATGAGAGTGATCAACCAGGATGCGTACATACGTGTTGTGGCGCATTTCTTTTTACTGGACATACATTAAAGCCACATTTTTCTATACATCACCTGTTGCAGATGTTCAGTGGTCTCGAAGATCTTGTAGCTCGCCTGCCATTAACACATTACAAAATCATGTTATGACGTCGGGTTCTTGGGTTTTCAGGAAACTACATTTGTGACACTTTCATTTTTTAAGTATGTTTATTCATCCATTCCTGATAAAGCATTTCACAACACACTTCCATACAAACTAAGATGTTACTCCACTAAGACTGCCATACTACAACTACTCCAGACTGACTGAATTCGCGCCAATTCGCGCGTATTAATACGTAGTGTATATTCTAGAACCTTCTAGAACACGGAAGTACAATATTTAACAATTTGTTCATGAAACATAAGTAAATCTTGCTTTACGTAAAAATACGCAATATTATGACAAATTTAATAATAATAATATTTCCTATCAAGACAAAACAATAAAATAGATCGTAAGTAAACAACAATCAGTGCAGTGTTAATATATGTTTACATTGTTGTTAAGACTTTCAATAATTAATTAATTTAGTTTGTTAGAGGACCATAGTATTGCATATGATAATGTGACTTGACAGAAGCGCTATAAAATGCTTATGTATTATAAATCTGGAATATTAGGATAAAATACCACGATCAACTATGGTATCGTATACTTCAGTTATTCAAACAAAAGGGACCCTCCTGGCTAAATATATTACAGTGTCATTTGTCAGATTCGTATCTATACGTATCAGGGTCACATATCACTCCAACTACACACGCCCCACACAATTACAGAGCCTCCATCAGCTTGAATAGTTCCCTGCTGAAAATTAGGGTTCATTTGTAGCGTAGCGGCTATGCACTGCCCTGTATCAGTATTTATCTGAGATTGTGTACCGCTTGCTTTGCGCCAGTGAGTGAGGCGGACGGCCGAGTGTCAGACAGCGTCAGGTGTGCAAGAGCGCAACACCTGTTACGTCTTGCAGCCTGAGTACGTAGTGTTAGTTTTGAAAGACAGATGCCAGCACTCTGCAGACTTGTGTGTAGACAGTACTCAAATGAACGATTTAATATATAGAAAGACCATTTATTAGGATATTTGAAAGTTAATAATATTTAATTACAGTTTTGTGTTTAGTTACATATATGTCAATTTTTCGTAAATGTGATAGTGAGCTGACAAATAGAAGTTGATAAATATTCAAGTAGTCTGACGTTTGAAAGGTATTTTCCATATGTGTATGTGTGAGAATATAGGTGGAGAAATTGAATATAAATATTTCGTCAGTTTATGGTAACACGGAAACAGGTAGTACATGTAAACATGGTTCATTACTTAAAGTCGTAGATATTTTATTATTTAATATACTCCCATGAACCACAGACATTGCCGAGGTGGGGTGGCTTGCGTGCCTCAACGATACAGATAGCCGTACCGTAGGTGTAACCACAGCGGAGGGGTATATGTGGAGAGGCCAGACAAACGTGTGGTTCCTGAAGAGGGGCAGCAGCCTTTACAGTAGTTACAGGGGCAACAGTCTGGATGATTGACTGAGCTAGCCTTGTAACATCAGCTAATGTGGCTTTGCCACACAGTTACTGCGAACGGCTGGAAGCAAGGGGAAACTACAGCCGTTATCTTTCCCGAGGACATGCAGCTCTATTGTACGAACATATGATGATGGCATCCTCTCGGGTAAAATATTCCGAAGGTAAAATAGTCCCCCATTCGGATCTCCGGGCGGGGACTACTCAGGAGGATGTGATCATCAGGAAAGACAATACTGGCATTCTACGAGTTGGAGCGTGGAATGTTAGATCCCTTAATCGAGTAGGAAAATTAGAAAATTTAAAAAGGGAAATGGCTAGGTTGAAGTTAGATATAGTGGGGATTAGTGAAGTTCGGTGGCAGGATGAACAGGATTTCTGGTCAGGTGAGTACAGGATTATAAATACAAAATCAATTGGGGGTATCACAGGAATAGGATTGATAATGAATAAGAAAATAGGAATGCGGGTAAACTACTATGACCAGCACAATGATCGCATTATCATTGTCAAGATAGATACGAAGCCAACACCGACGACAGTAGTACAGGTTTATATGCCAACTAGCTCTGCCGTTGATGAAGAAATCGAACAAATATATGAGGAGCTAAAGGAAATTATTCAGACAATTAAGGGAGAGGAAAACTTAATTGTTATGGGAGACTGGAATTCGGTAGTAGGACAAGGAAGGGAAGGGAAGATAGTAGGTGAATATGGTCTGGGCAAAAGGAATGAAAGAGGACGCCACCTGGTAGAATTTTGCACAGAACATAATTTAGTTATAACGAACACCTGGTTCAAGAATCATAAAAGAAGGTTGTATACGTGGAAGAGACCAGGAGACACCGGGAGATACCAGATAGATTTTATAAGGGTAAGACATAGATTTCGGAACCAGGTTTTACAGTGTAAGACATACCCAGGGGCAGATATAGACTCTGACCATAGCTTGTTGGTTATGAACTGTAGGCTGAAAGTGAAGAAACTACAAAAAAGTAGGAAAATAAGGAGATGGGAACTGGATAAATTAAAGAAACCTGAGGGAGCTTTAGGCAACAATTGACAGAAATCAGGGAAAATAAAACAGTAGAAGAGGAATGGGTAAAATTGAGAGATGAAATAGTTAGGGTAGCAGAGGACAAAATAGGTAGGAAGGCAAGACCTACAAAAAATTCTTGGATATCACAGGAGATACTAAATTTAATTGATGAAAGGCGAAAATATAAAAATGGAGCAAATGAAACAGGCAAAATGGAGTACAGACGGCTAAGAAATGAGATTGACAGGAAATGCAAAATGGCTAAGCACGAGTGGCTAGAAGGTAAATGCAAGGATGTAGAAGAATGTACAAATAGGGGAAAAACAGATCCAGCCTACAGGAAAATAAAAGAAACATTTGGAGATAAGAAAAACAGCTCTATGAATATCAAGGACACTGATGGAAAACCAATTCTCAGCAAAGAAGGGAAAGCTGAAAGGTGGAAAGAGTATATAGAGGGGCTCTACAAAGGAAATGAACTTCTAGACAATATTGTAAGAAGGGAAGAGGATGTAGATGAAGATGAAATAGGAGATACTGTACTGAGAGAAGAATTTGATACGGCCCTGAAAGACCTAAGTCGAAACAAGGCCCCTGGAGTAGATGATATTCCCTCAGAGCTACTGAAGTCTCTGGGAGAACCAGCCATGACAAACCTGTTTCACCTGGTGTGTAAGATGTATGAGACAGGCGAAGTACCCTCAGACTTTAAGAAAAATGTTATAATCCCCATCCCAAAGAAAGCAGGTGCAGACAGGTGTGAAAACTACAGAACCATCAGTTTAATAAGTCGTGGTTGCAAAATATTAACACGAATTATATACAGAAGGATGGAAAAGCTGGTAGAAGCCGACCTCGGGGAAGATCAGTTTGGGTTCAGGAAAAATGTAGGAACACGGGAGGCAATACTCACTTTACGGCTTATCCTAGAAGATAGATTAAGAAAAGGCAAACCTACATTTCTAGCTTTTGTAGATTTAGGGAGCGTAAGGTTATTTACAACTTGTACAAAATCCAGACAGCGGTTGTCAGAGTTGAAGGGCATGAAAGGGATGCAGTGGTTGGAAAGGGAGTAAGACAGGGTTGTAGTCTTTCTTCATTGCTATTCAATTTGTACATTGAGCAAGCTATAAAGGAAAGCAAGGAGAAATTTAGAGAAGGAATTAAAGTTCAGGGTGAAGAATTAATAACATTGCGTTTTGCCGATGACATAGTAATTCTGTCAGATACAGCAAAGGACCTGGAAGAGCAATTTAACGGAATGGACAGTGTGCTGAAAGGTGCATATAAGATGAACATTAACAAGAGCAAAACTAGGGTAATGGAGTGCAGTGTAAGAAGATCAGGTGATGCTGAAGGAATTAGATTGGGAAACGAGGCAATAAAGGAGGTAGATGAGTTTTGTTACTTGGGCAGTAAAATAACAAATAATGGTCGCAGTACAGAGGATATAAAATGCAGAATGGCAATGGGTAGAAAAGCGTTCTTGAAAAAGAGAAATTTGTTAACATCGAATATTGATTTAAGCCTAAGGAAGTTCTTTCTGAAGGCATTTGTATGGAGTGTTGCCTTGTATGGGAGTGAGACATGAACGATAAACAGTGCGGACAGGAAGAGGATTGAGGCTTTTGAAATATGGTGCTACAGAAGAATGCTGAAGATTAGGTGGGTGGATCGCGTAACTAATGAGGAGGTACTGAACAGAATTGGGGAGAAAAGAAATTTCTGGCTTACCTTGACTAAAAGAAGGGATAGATTGGTAGGACACATTCTTAGACATCAAGGATTTGTTAATTTAGTGTTGGAGGGAAGTGTGTGGGGTAAAAATCGCAGAGGAAGACCAAGAGATGGATACAGTAAGCAGATTCAACAGATGTAGGTTGCCGTTCTTATGTTGAGATGAAGAGGCTTGCTCAGGATAGGGTATTATGGAGAGCTGTATCAAACCAGTCTCGTGACTAAAGACCACAACAACAACAATATTTTCTAAACATTTTTTCTGCATATGGTTCAAGAAAGTTCGTAGTTTTTCAATGGCGTTTATGCAAAGCGCGGGTTTGCGCGGGCGTTCTCTGTGATCTGATTGGTTACTAATATCTGTAGCGCGTTCATTCGAGAACTTTCACGTTGGCTGTGGTCTAACAGAGTAGTTGGAATTTTTACTCCGAATTGTTAACATCTCCATGGTTGTGTTCCGAACTTACGTGAACTATTGTGCGGGACGTGCTCGTTTATTGGATTGAAAAGTATTCAACATGCGTAGTGTATCGTGTCTATAATGGAGTAGTGAAATTCCAGTTTTTAAAAATGAAAATTATTATATTATGCAACATTGAAACCGCGTGGCGTGTTACGCTAATCAAGAACGCGTTAAGATGTATCTAGATTGAACTGCGTAGCTTTTAGCGTGCGTATTAAAATATAGACCTCTTTTAAGAACTTTTTTAATCATCATCATCATTAGAGACTGATTATGCCTTTCAGCGTTCAGTCTGAAACATAGTACCTTTAATAAAATTCCTCCATGATCCCCTATTCAATGCTAACATTGATGTCTCGTCTGATGTTATGCCTTTTACTTCAAAATCATTCTGCACCGAATCTAAGTACTTTCTTCTTGGTCTACCTCGACTCCTCTTACCATCCGCTGCCGAGCTCATAACTCTCTTAGGTAACCTTGCTTCTCCCATGCGTGTAACAATACCCCACCATCTCAGTCTGTTCGCTCTAACTGCTTCATCTATGGTGTTCATTCTTTGATTTCCTCATTATGGACGCCCTCCTGCCATTGTTCCCATCTATTAGTACCTGCAATCATTCTTGCTACTTTCATATCTGTAACCTCTACCTTATGAATAAGGTAACCTGTATCCACTCAACTTTCACTCCCATACAACAAGGTTGGTCGAAAGATAGAATGGTGCACCGCTAACTTAGTCTTGGTACTTACTTCCTTCTTGCAGCACTTCTTAGCTGAGCACTCACTGCATTAGCTTTGCTGCACCTCGATTCCAGTTCTTTCTGTTGGCATCCTGTGAGAAAATACATCCCAGGTACTTGAAACTGTCTACCTGTTCTAACTTTGTTCCTCCTATCTGGCACTCAATCTGATTGAATCTCTTTCCCACAGACATTACTTTCGTTTTGGAGATGCTGATATTCATATCATAATCCTTGCACCCCTGATCGAGCTCTGAAATATTAGTTTGGAACCTTTCAATCGAATCTGCCATTACAACTAAGTCATCCGCAAATGCGACACTGCTTATTTTGTTTTGATCTATTTTAATCCCGCCCTGCCAGTCTACTGTTTTCAACATATGATCCATGACAGGGTAAATTAATTACCATAAACTGGCGTTACTAGTGAGTGTGGAGTGTGGGTGTAGCTACTGCGTCATTAGCATGGGATTGGCAGTGAACTGCACCCTGAGAATGCTTTTAAATAATAATTGCATCGTACAAAATCCCGTATTAAAAATCCCATAATTTTAACGCAATAGATCCCATCATTCATAAACAATTTAAGAAAAATGCTACACAGCTTTTTACAGTGGAATTATGGATCCTGTTTTTAGTCAGGTCAGCACTGGATGGACTGCTGTAGAAGAGAATCGTCACAAGGTGAGTGAAACTATGAACTGACTGTTTTTCAGTGGAACCAACCAGGTTGCTGAGTTGCACATGGATTCATGAGATTGTCTCGCTACCCGTACACGTCCATCTGCCGAATGCTACTGGAAACGAGACTGGTCAGACCAGGCAACATGTTTCCAGGCATCAACAGACCAGTGCAGGTGACGACGCACCCAGGCGAGATGTAAAGCTTTGATTCGTGCAGTCAGCAAGGGTCACGAGTGGGGCTTCGGCTCAACACCTGTTCATGGACCAGCATTGAAATCCGCAACAGTTTGCGGAAGGGTTGCACTTCTATCACGTTGAACGATTCTCTTCAGTCGTCGTTGCTCTCGTTATTGCAGGAACTTTTTCCGGCCGCAGCGATGCTGGAGACCTTACGTTCTACCGGATTCTCGATGTTCAAGGTACACTCGTGAAACGGTCGTATTGGAAAATCACTTGCTTGGAAATGCTGTGTCCTACCTCTCGTGCGCCGACTGTAACACTACGTTCAAATTCAGTTAAATCGTGATAACCTGTCACTGTAGCAAAAGATCTAACGCTTGCTTCAGAAACATATTATCTTATATAGGCGTCGCCGACCGCAACGCCATCCTGTGAGTGTTTCATATCTCTGTGTTTTCATACACATTCCCATACCATTTTTTTTTTGGCTCTTCAGTGTAAATACAATAAAAAAATGAAATGTTCAAATGTTTGTAGAACTTATGGGACTTAACTACGGGGTCATCAGTCCCTAAGCTTACAAACTACTTATGAACTAGCTAAGACTAAGGACGGCACAAATATCCATGCCCGAGGGGGGATTCCAACCCCCGACCGTAGTGGCCGTGCAGACCGTGACTGGAGCGCCTCAGTCCCCTCGGCCACCGCGGCCGGCTAAATACAATCATCTAAGATCTCTTACATTGTAGTATATTTTTCTCTATAAGTATTTCTTACAGGAGACACCTTTAGTACGAGGTCGTAAATTCTATTTTTCGTGAGGCTGATTTCAGTTTGTTGTATGGACTATATTGGCTGCTCGTGGTTCACAGCGTGCATCAGAAAGAAGACAGAAAATAGTGCCTGGGAGGAGCAGAAATCAAACTTCTATGCGATTAATTCGTTACATTAAAAAAAGGCATCGTTAATATCCAAGAAATGTCCATAACAAACCAATAACTTGCTCAGTAAACACGGAATGAATGCGTGCAGCATTGATTACCAAGGTTCCCGCCGACAAAGTCGAATGGGAACTTCTTGGGACTTACAGAGTGGTGTTCACTCTTAAAGAAAGCATATGCAAGTATGTTGGAGTAACGAAGTAATGAAAACTGATGGAACGTGATGGTATGCAACCGAATGTGAAACTACCTGCGGCCCCCCCCCCCCCCCCCCCCCCCCACCCAGGCGGCTGACGGTTCTCTTTCGTGAGTACGTGCGTGGCGAGCACGGGTGCCCGAGTTAATGCTGTCTTTCTTCCTTCTTTCCTCCCTTGACCGCATTTCCTTTACCTTCCTCTACTTTCCTATCCTCACTTCTTCCTCTCTCCACCGGAGGACTGATGACCAACACATTTTAGTCCCCTGTACCAAATCACGAACCAACCAAACAACCAACCGAAACTGTCTGTCGTAAAACTTATTGTGAAACCGGCTATTCTTTAAGGCGAAGCTGCATACCATCACAACCCATCAGTTCCTACCATCCCGTTACGTCAACATGATTCTACATATATGCATTCTTTGAGTGGATACGTAGCCTAATGTCCTACATGGTTTGTAACTCCTAAAAAGTTGCCTCTAGATGGTGCGTTCCTTTGTGATCTCTTTAGTGCATTATTTTTATTTCAGTGTTCATGGTGCATGGAACAGTATTTTTTGAACAGTTCTTGGATGTCAGTATGTCCGTTTTCTGAAGTGTAATAGACACCTCACACCACTAATTAATCTGTGCGCTCCATGGACACTCATTTTCTGTCTCCATACTGATGTACGTGGTGATTCATTAGCAGCAAACATTTTTCCTGTCATAATTTTTAATATAAACTTTCACATGAGCCTTGAAATTGTGGCCTTTCACTCAAGGGCTTTCTTGTTAGTTCTGCAAAGAGCCCTGCCAAAAGGTAAATGAAAACTATACACAAGAAAATAACTGATTACTATCGACTATCAGATCAAACGCATTTTTACTTGTTTCAATCCTTCAGTACCATCTTCAAAATCTTGTAGTTGCATTCGCAATCCGTCTCGTCTTTGTTATGGCAAGTTTCCACAATAAGGGGGAGTCGTGTTGAGGATGCAACTATACGATTCTGAAGATGATCCTAAAGGAGTGAAACATGAAAAAAAATTGCAAATGTTAGCTAATAATAAGATAATAAATTATTTTAAATATTAGCTGTTGCAGACTCTCCAAAATCGATTATATCGACTAAACATAATTGAAAAAAGTATCCTACTAATGAATATACATGGATGTAAGAGATATGGTAGCCATCTTGTTCGTCTTTGTAAAATTAGCTTAAAATTAGGAGAGATTTTGTTAGCTTTCATTGACTATACCTCTGTATATTAGATTTTATATTAGAAATTTGCTGATTTTTAGTGTAATGTTGTTATCAAACTAAAGATTTCTGCTGATTAATAACCTCACAGAATCGTTCGCTTATATTTATACAACCTGGTTATCTAATACACTTTGTTCTTAATATCGTATATGACATAAATGAATCTGGTGAAACGGGTCTCTCCTGAATTACATAAATAAATAAAGGATGAGCTTTTGCTCAAAGAGCGGGTACTGATAACAGAGGTAACTTAAGTGTTACATGTACATTTAGATGATATCATCCACTTACGGAAAGACTATAAGTAAACCTAAACATTTTCTTTTAGTTAGATTAGGTGTTATACTCCACTTAGTCCGTTACAGTCTTAACATTTGATGGTAAATGTTAATTATTCTAATTAAAAATCCAATATTGTAAAATTAGATGCTTTTTCACATATGTGAGTGACATGCGCATGCGGACTCGTTCAACACCTCAAACAAAAGTCTTCGAAATACAATGAAAACCACCCACCCTTTTTTCCCGTTCTTCTTCAATTAGTTTCCAGAAGCGTCTAAAGTGCATTGTTTTCTCCTCTGTTAATTTTTTACGGCAGGTTGACAGATTGGCACTTGTACCCAACGTCCTATAGTACATAGATAGTTTGTTGGATATATTCCAATGAATATCGTCTACTGCAGTTTTTGACTGTCGGGGACATATCAGAAAGTACAGACACCATACCAGTAGTCATAATATCATACCCTCTCTCCTGTTAATGTATTCTAATCATCCCTTTCGCCGTTCTGTGGAAATTTAGTTTATTATTAGCATACTTCAACTTCACATCACATTTTCTTCGATGGTCTTCTTTTCAGACTTTCAAGGACCACGATTTTTTTCTATAGAATGGTTCCCTCCGCATGAACGTTCTCAAAAATGTATACTTCAAATTAATCCGCATGTTTGATGCTTCCTATAGAACAGAATGGCTGGGGCGGAGTAGCCGTGCGCACTGGGGCGCCGTGCTGCGGCGCGCGCGGCTTTTCGCCGTCGGGGGTTCGAGTCCCCCCCCCCCCCTCCTCCTGGGTCATGGGACACGCAAGTCGCCGAAGTGGCGTTCAATTGAAAGACTTGCACCAGGCCAATGAGCCACACGAAATTATTATTATTATGGGTGTCTGTGTTGTAGTTTAACTTAGTTTAAGTAGTTTGTGAATTAGTGACTAATAACCAAGCAGTTAAGTCCCATAGATTTACTAACACGTAAACATTTTCTTTTTTCTCTTTCTTAAGAACAGAATGCTTTCTTTGCTTGTGTTGGTCAACGTATTGGATCCATATTGCTTCGTCAGTTATAAATTATTATGCTTCCAAGGAAGGAAGATTCTCCGACATACTACAGAATCCATATTTCTCATGTTCAGTTCATATCGTTCATGTTACCCCTCATAACTTTCATTTGCCTTATTCTTAGTACAGATTCTGTGCTCAGTACACTGTTAATTAGATTCAGTGATGACAGTAAAATCGTCAGCCAATAGCATTAGTGGCACGCAAGTTGCCGAAGTTGGGGTATAGGAGAAGAAATTGCAGCAGGTGGCTGAAAAACTACAGACTAGGTCTCCCTGCCAATGATGCAATACAATCATTTCATAAATGTTTTAAATGTTAGTCGCTCTTTGATTATCAGTACACAGTGACTTGTGAGTTAAAGTACTTTGTTTCACAGAATTTTCTATTGGAGTATGCAAGGAAACACATAGTCTAAATTTTGAAAAGTTTTGTAATGACTAATAGATGGAGGAGAGTAAGGTAACTGAAATTTGTTCAGACTTTCTTATTGCATTTTCAGATTAAAGCATTCACTCTTCTGTGGGATGTAGTCTTTTTCTGAAATTACTCTGGAAAAGTCACAAATATCCATCTTCAAGAGGGGGGAAATAATTATGGCGTTACGACAACTAGGTTTATTAGTAAATATCGCGTTTCGTTACTACACTACGTTCCGGTTCAACGTATAAGCTAGTATTTTAGTATGTACATGTCATGTACCTACGCTTAAACATAGTGAATGTAAGTCGCCATAAATCTCTGTATAGATTTAATGTAATATATAGCACTTCACAATGAAGGCCTCATTAATAGTTACATGCACTACAGAAAACATAGTCCTATACCTAAGAACAACGAAAACAACACGCAATGACTGAATCGCACTTGGCGTACATTTCTTCATATGTTTCTAAACTCAGAAACTAGACTGAAACATGTCTAACCGAATGTTTATAAATCTATGGGGCTTAACTACTCTGGTCATCAGTCCCTAGGCTTACAAACTACTTAAACTATGTTAAACTAACCTATGGAAAACACACACACCCATACCCCAGGCATGCCACGTGATCTTTAGCAAGGTTCCTTGGAACGCTCGGCTACACCACCGCGGCGTGCATTATTTCGAGATACAACACTCTCCTCCTACTACATTTATGTTTCTTACCAAACATACATCCGTTACAGTCTTCCCCATCTTTTTTGCGCAAGTAGTATGGCTGTAACTGATAGACTTAATAAGGAGCTAAAGAGACTGAGAAAATGGCATTTAAAAAAATAGTCAAGTACGGAGGCGAAATGGTTGATTTAATCAGCTGTTGTATTGTTACATACAAATACCGCTTTAAAAAATTGGCCCGATTAGCACTTTTGGTGCTGAAAGACAAAGCCAGGTTTCATTATTAAAATCCTTCGTCACGGGAAAATCACATACCAGAAAAATAAATAAATAAATAATAAAATAATAAAAAACAACAACAGATAAACAAAACATTTAAAGGGGCTGCCGTATGTTCAATACGTTTGTTCGGCAAGCAGTGTCATAGGATGTAAATAAACACACAGTGCATCGTATAGTTGAGTCACAGAAGTTAGTTGAAATCGTTTACTTGATTTTTGATAAATAACTTCTGTACTGAGGGGATTCGTCTATCGCAGTGTATTACCTTGGCACAGACAACGAGCTGAAGAAGCAAGACGGACACAATGCTGATACAGCGCAGGTCCATTGTGAACTTGTTCTCGTCGAAACAGCAATACTGATATGTTGTACAAGAGGCAAAAACTGTAATGCTACTGTCATATGTCAGACGAAGGCCAGAGTAACTTGTTAAGTACTAGATATTGTTTCTGCTGACGCAGCAAAACTAAACATTGCTCAGGCCATAGTCGCGATTAGATAACTGTACTTCTTCTTTGATGAAAAACATCCACTCAAGTCGTCTTGATGTGACAGAGATTCCACGACTGGGAACCACATCGAAATACTATCAAATACATACTTAAAGAAACCGACATCTGACCGCTACTTGACATTCATCTAAACTAACTCTAATCAAATCGTAATACACTTTAGAAACTTAAAATACAAAAGTAAGCGATTACGCGAATAAAGGAAGTGTGTTCTGTACTTTGATGTATCTGAAGCCCATCTCCTTAAAAAAATTCGAACTTACTGTTTAAATTCTTGTTGTACAATAAAAAAATTACATTCTGTTTTTCCTCAACTGTGGACGTAAATCATGCCTTAAAATTCTGCTTTACGAATTGGCAGGAAGTGAAGCTCGAGATGTAAGAACAAGCTTAACAGCAGATATATTTTCATTTAAAGATATATTATAATTATTGGATAAATTTCAGTAGAATATGCACGTCTATTCTAAGTAATGTATGAGCTCCTACGTTTGTGAACGTCCGTGCCATACATGGGTAAAGTGCTACCACAACGTAATACCAGTAATGAAAGTCAGGAATCCCAGACTAAACCCTTTTCCAGCACACAATACTGAGTTTTAGCATGCGGACATACAGTTTTCTACTCTGGCGTAATACTTGCTACGTCTGACCCAAAATTGCAAATATGGTATACATTGTGAAATTACCCAACAGGCTGATACTATTTAGATATTTGATTTTTTATGTGGGAAGTTCTGCACAGACAGCAATGTCGGCCTGGTATACTTGTTAAATATCGAAATGGTAAAAAGAAGTACACAACGTTCATTCTGATGCACGTAGGAATGAATAGAGTCACGGAAATTGGAGTAAACTGTGCTGAAACAGAACTCGGTTTCTCAGTGACTCGAAAACAGTAATAGTGACCACTTGTTTCAGTTCAGCAGAACAGAACTTAAGAATTAAATTTTTCTGCAGATCTCTAGATTGTAACGGAGTTAATATCATACTAGAGCATTTTTACATCTGTACTCCGCAAGCCAATTCACGGCGTTTGGCGGAGGATACTTAATGTAGCACTGCCTCACTTATTGCTGTTCCAGTTGCGTATGGTTCGCGGGATAAACGACTTCAGGTAAGCCTTCGTGTACGCTCTGCTCTCTCTGATTTTATCCTCGTAATCCTTTCGCGACATATTCGAAGGAGCAAGCAGTCTGTTGGTTGACTCTTCTAGAAACGTAAAAAGGAAAGGAAGACTAGGATTAAATGTGCTGTCGACATTGTGGTGATTAGGGACTATTTGTAAAGCGTCATTGCCTTTAAAAAATCTAAAGTTGATAAATAGAGCATCTTTTCAGGAGAAAACAGTTCTCGCATGGTTTAGTGCATTGTTTTCTTTAATATCCAAATGAAATATGGCTTGATCTAATTCTTACGTTTTACTTTAATGAAAATGTAGGAATTATTTGTATTAACTCATTAGACGGAAACGCACGACATAAACATCGGTGAAAATATTTGAAAAAGATACAAATAATTAAGTATAAAAATTCCTGTATTTTACCAGATTCCTAAAATGGATCTTATCTTCAGGTGATATTAATTGTTAGGCATTGTGTAGAGTTATAGACAACTTATAATAACTTACTTAAACCAATTAAAACACGTAACATTAAAAAATTGATCTTACTTAAATTAGTCACATCTTAAGTATTATTTTGCATAATAGTCTGTTGCATATATAGTCCTTTGAACTTATCCATAATCGGATAAGCACCTGGTCCTGTATAACAAGTTGTTGTTTACTGTTGACTAATAGCTCCTTTGAGTATCTCCTCATCAACATCTTTCGTCCTACCTGAAAATTCTGCACTCTTCCAAGCTTCTTACCATATCGTTTCTTCATCCTGGGAGCTTGATCAATAGCATTTACCAAGATATTTATTATCTTTCCCTTCTATGGTACTCAACGACGTCTGGAGAAATTTACCTAATCATATACCCTGTGGCATTTTATTAATAATCTGCTTGAATTTTCCAGATAACCAATCCACACAGCTTCACAATAATAATTATTACAATAACAAGAAGTACTATTGAACCGGTCTGTTTACCTTAATATGCGAAACATTGTATTACTTTCGGGTTCGTGGCGTGATGTAAGAATTTTATTGTTACTCTCTAATAACCAGAGCATTTCTCCACTGTTGTTGATGGGCGGAATACAATCCTCGAGCAGACGACCCAACATCGGTGTACTCCAAGTAGCTTTCAGACGGGACATTTTCAAATATTTCATAAAGACATGAAGACATCTACCTCTTTTTTATGGTCAATATTTATATAAATCAACTGAGACAAGTGTCAGTCCTCTGCGTGCTACATTATCTGGCAAACCCTTTCGGAAAATAACATACTTCTTTAAAACCTGTTGTATTTTCCGCCATAGATTGGTAAAGTAGTAGTAGGTTTTGTTTATCTGAAAAATTAATCACTCCAAAGTGCGACCAAATGAAGTGGGTATACGTGATTAATTTGTATTTATAATTTGACAATATACATAAATACCAACTTTCTTCGTGTATACTCTACGTAAAAAATTAATCTTCCTTAATTTGTTGATACTGACGAATACCATGTACCACCGACTCTTAAAGCTCTTACCTTATTAATGACAGCATTCATTAAGATCAGCTTTACAAAAATTACAATCTGCAGACTTGGCAGCGACTCTTCAAAATGGCTGAAGACTTAAACCTTCCGATTTTTACTCCTCGAGACTTACACACCGACAGACTTACTCGACAGTACCACAACGACTTCTACACATCGACTTCCCTCTACCACAATCACACAACGACTACTTAAACGCAACAACTGCGAGTGCAATACACACTCCAAAGATAAAACAAAGTCTTTGGTTTACAAATTCAAATGTTTGTAAATCTATCAGACCAAACTGCGTGGTCATCCGTCCGTAGCTTACAAACTACTTAAACTAAGGTAAACTAACCTAAGGACAACACACACACCCATGCCCCAGGTAGGACTCGAACTTCCACGGCTAGCAACCGCGCGCTCCGCAGCAAGCCGCTTTAGACCGCTGGGCTACTCCACCGCGGCTCAGCAAAGATATGGAAATAAGAACAGCATGTTATATCGATTAATAAAAATGATACAAAACATTACATAAATTTGTTTTCTACAGAATTATAGCTTAAGTTTCTATAACAAAACATGCTCAAGGCTGAATGACAGACAAAATTAAGTGAAAATTATTTTGCGTACTCCTTTCATCAGCCCAACCCTACAGGAAAAGAATTCTGCAGGGTGGGTGATGCTGACAAGATAGCATCAGCTAGCCAAGAAATCTTAAACAGAATAAAACACAACATCTAACCAATTATATGATCATTAAATTTCAATAGGTTTGTACATTGTTCTTTGAAATGATTAATTACAGAATTCAATTAACATTCAGTATGAAACGACAGTCATATCTATAGATACGTGAACATATTTAGTGGACACAGCTGAAAGAATCTCACTTCTCATTTTTGTTTACATGTGGATACCAGTGTCACAAAGATTACAAAGTTTATACATTAAGGCATGATTTACAACAAAGATTAGTATATCAGTGCTCAACATACATCAGAGATAGAAAAATTTACGTAAGTAAACCAATTGAGGGTTTAGTGCTTTTTTATGATTATAAGTACCAAGTAAAATTCAGTAGAAATGGGTTACATTTACATACAATTACATTGAGATTATATTTATATACATCATTATTCAAAGTCTGTTGACCTGTAAAGAAAATTACAAAAAATGTCCCAGAGTGATTAAAAAAATTACAAGATTTGCCTGAAAGTTTGGCAGATTCTTTCACATGTGGTTACGTAATCTGTTCGTGAATGCTTAGCGGATCAATAACAATTTACAATGCTGTCCTTACAGCATATCATGTAGTTTAGTAAGCAATAAAAATGTATATGGCTATCCTGCCAGCATAAGATGATTAAATGAACAATGAAAATTTGTATGGCTATTCTACCAGCACAACACATAAATATTTTTGGTTGTTTCAAAGGAAAAAAAAATCTATCAGAACACTTTACTGTGGATAACCTTTTGCACTTTTGACAATGTTGACTCGAATACACTCTTTCAAATTCTGAAGTCAGCAGGGGTAAAATACAGGGAAAGGAGAATTATTTACAACTTGTAAAAAAGCCAGACTGCAGTTATTAGACTCGAAGGGCACGAAAGGGAAGCATTAGTTGGGAAGGGAGTAAGACAGGGTTGTAGCCTTTCTCCGATGTTATTCAATTGGTACATCGAGCAGGCGGTGAAGGAAAGCAAGGAAAAATTTGGAATATGGATTAAAGTTCAGGGTGAAGAAATAAAAACATTGCGTTGTGCTGATGACACTGTAATTCTGTCAGAGACAGCAAAGGACCTGGAAGAGCAGTTGAATGGAATGGACAGTGTGCTGAAGAGAGCGTATAAAATGAACATTAACAAGAGCAAAACAAAGATAATGGAATGCACTCTTAGAAAATCAGGCGATGGTGATGGAATTAGATTAGGTAATGAAACAATGAAGGTGGTAGATTTGTTACTTGGGTAGTAAAATAACATATGACGGTCGCAGTACTGAGGATATAAAATGCAGAATGACAATGGGAAGAAAATCATTTTTGAAAAAGAGAAATTTGCTAACATCGAATATTAATTCAAGTGTAAGGAAGTCTTTTCTGAAGGCATTTGTGTGGAGTGTTTGCTTGTACGGGAGTGAAACATGGACGATAAACAGTGCGGCCAGGAAGAGAATAGAGGTTTCTGAAATGTGGTGCTACAAAAGAATGCTGAAGATTAGGTGGATAGATCGCATAACTAATGAAGAGGTACTGAACAGAATTGGTGAGAAAAGGAATTTTTGGCATATCTTGACTAAAAGAAGGGATCGCTTGGTAGGACACATTCTTAGACATCGAGGAATCGTAAATTTGACATTGGAGGGAAGTGTGTTGAGTAAAAATCGCAGAGGGAGACCACGAGACGCATATAGTAAGCAGAATCAAATGGATTTTTCACACGCAAACTAATCACATTTGTGGCGACATGATGGATAGAATGCACATCTGTGGTCAAAGGCTAGGGAATAGGATGTCTTGACCTCCAGTTTTTCCCGTGATGACCCACAGGGGATAGTGGCTGAGCGGTGTAACGATACACTAGAATTTTATTTAATTTTTTTCTTCTTTTTTGATCAGCAATGCTTATCGCCTTCGGTTCCCTCTAGCTCGCTATATAACTGAATTTATTTCATTCGTCATTTGTTTACTTAAGGACAAGCGAGAAGACGTAACCGCGATAGTAGTTTTTATCACTCTCTTGTCTGTTTTTGTTCTTTATCGACGTCTTCCATTCATGTATCCATTCAATATAAGTAATCGTGATGAATGTTGTAGTTAAAATATATTGCTTAAATTTAAAATTATCCCCTCTCTTTGGCTTTTATTTAAATGAATCTCCCCACGTCAAATATTTGTTTTCTATTGTTTTCAGCTCCTCAACGTCCGTAATAGTTTAATGTTCAGACGCCATTAAGATCGCTTCGCATGTCTTCAAAATTTCAATCCCTAATAGTCATTCTTATACAATACCTTGCTTGATTACAGAACCTGCAATCATTTCTTTTGTATTTTACGAAGCCCGATAATTTTGTCCTCTTTCTACCATTATCATTAACTTCATGTTTCATCCATGGTCATACAACAATGAAAAGCGAAGTGAACTGTCTGAGCATTAGTCTAATACGGAATTTATTTCGAATAATCTCATATTAAATAAGAAAAGATTAACATTTTCAGCTTCTGCAGTACGAAGCATTATATCCAGCTAGATGCTTTCCGTAAGTCTTATAACGTGCCGTTGCTTTGTGTGGTGCCCGATTTTAACATTCAACCTGCGGTGTATTTGGCTTAATGTTTATGAATGTTAATTTGTGCTGTGTTTTAACTAAATTATTCCAAATTCAAAATTTCGATACAACCAATCCTTTGTACAAATTACAATCGCGGAATAAGTTTTAACAACTTATGGCATCATACGAAAGCAAGGGTAACGTTATATTATGTACAGGGAATGCGGAATGGTTGTGCCACAGTATCCCCACATAGACTCAGGTCTCCAAATTCCATCAGTGTGAACAGTATGACAACTGGTCAATTTTTTGTCAGATTACGTGTGTGTACTGCCAGCTCCCTTGCGGGTCTAGGAACATGACACAAATATATCAAAACCAAAATTAGAAATTTTCTAGTGTTATCTCCTAGTCAGTTGGAAGAGACATTACATTACGATATTTTACATATATCCTCAATATATATATATATATATATATATATATATATATATATATATATATATATATATATATATATATATATATGTCTTAACAAGTTGAGTTGTCTCACGTGATATTCTTGCAGTTAAATTTGTCATATCCTTTCTTTACAGTCAGTTAACCAACAACTTAGTAAGGTACATGTTACTTTACCGAATATACAGTATGTAATCATCATCAGACAAAATAGTTCTTATAAACTAAAGATAGTTTCTAGGAATGCTATTCTAAAGTTACATAAGAAAAGATTATCTTACAAATAAGTATATGTACAGTGTTGTGAAACATCACATGTTCCAAAGATATCGTTAGATACCGAGATATACTAGTAAATCAGTATAAAGACTCATGGTAAATATGTGAGACAATGTTTTATAATACATATAAGACAACATATTAGAGAAAATAGATAGGAATGTACATGTATACAGAATCAGCGTGGGATTACCACATTTTGTTAACATAAATTTCAATAGTGCTCCACCTTGGAGGTACAAGATTATCATTTCATTCAGTCAAATTTTCATACACTTTTATATTTAGTTGCCCAGGCTTTCAAATGTATTACATGTAAGCTTAACACTATAATACAGTTATTATACTAATGTTAATCACATAGTTGAATCTACCAAGCTGTTCCAAATACTGTCAGGAGTCAAAGGGACAAAGGATTCAGTCTTTGTCATTGTCTTTGTCATAAGGAAAATGAAGAAATGGACATATTAGTAGAACTAGCACTTCATAGTCAGCTTATTTTCTATGACAATAGAACAGTAAAGGAAATATTGTGCTAGTAAGAATAATGTAGTAAATAGCCAAGTGCATATTCCTGAAAAGGGTAAGGTAAATTCAAGCACATTAGTTAAGACAGGTGTCTATGGCATACACTTCAATAAATGAAATAGTTTTTCATCGTTACCATAATTGTTGCTATACTATACAGTAAAGGTAATCTTGATTAAATGCTATTAGTAGTTCATTTTGTTGTTACATAAAATACCTGCAAAGTTGTCAAAATTTACACAAAAATATTAGGAAATATCAGCTGTTGTGGAGATATACCTGCAAAGATTCTTCATTAATTAACATTATTATTTTCATTAGTTACATGCATACAACATAACTGAGACTAAAAGACAATAAAAATCAATCTTCTCCATACTTCTGTAATCACCTGAAAATATCTCCACTTTCGATAAAGCTTCATTAGTGCATACACCCTTCATATTAATTATTATACATATTTATTTGCTTCTCTATACTAATTGACTTCTTCTATACTCCTTCATCCAATAACATACTTCACCTTTGGCTTCCTTGTCATTCTTTTACCACAGTATTCTAGTCGTGGATGTATCTTACCCTTCATTTTACTGTATATACTAGTGATGGGACAACCGACTGTTTTTAACAACCGATTGGTCAATCGGTTGTTTTTTCGTTCAGTCGGTTTTTTCAGTCGAATGAAACAACCGAATGAAAATAGTCTCTGTGGCTGTATGAATGTTTTCACTCACTGGTGGGGTTTGAGTGGTTTCAGTCGATGCGAAACAATCGAATGAAACCAGTCTCTGTCGGTTGCAGCCGCTATATGAAAGTTTTCACTCATTCAGTGGGTTTGAGTGGTTTCAGTCGATGCGGGAGCACCGAATGAAACAAGTCTCTGTCCTTTATATGAATGTTCTCGGCATTGAGTGGTTTCACTTGATGCGATACAACCGACTGGAAAAAGTCTTTGTCGGTTTCTGCAGTTATATGGATGTTTTTATTAATTCATCGACTTTGTGTGACTTTATTTGCATACTCCTTCAGCCTTTTCGGGTATAAATGAACCGTGATTCAGCATGAAACATTCTTAAAGACAAATTTTAAGAATATAGCAGTGTGTCCGTGTGTCTGTTTCTATTGCATGCAAATCTGCAGTTTTGTTCCAATCTTGATGAAATTTTGCACACTTGACCTTCAAAGCAAGAGAAACGTCACTCCCTGCATCAAATTTAATTCGGTGCATGGCGGAGGGTACTTTACATACTAACTTCGACAAAAACCACAATTTGGCTGCGATCTTGATGAAATTTTGCACACTAGACCTTTAAAACAAGGCGAAGGTAACTGTGTACAATAAATTTCGTAGGTGCATAGCGGAGGGTACTTTACCTACTAACTTCAACAAATTCCGTTTGTATTCGAATTTTAATGATATAATTCACTCTTCACCTTCAAAGAAAGAGAATGGTCACCGTCTACATCTACTTTAGTTCGATGCATGAGAGAAGGTATTCCAGAATTCGACGCCAATATAGAGTTTATTCCGATCCTGATGAAATTTAGCACACCTGACTTTCAAAACAAGTGGCATCTAAGATTTTGTATGGTACATGGCGAGGGATGAAATAAACCTGCACACCGTTTCACCGATAACCACAGAAATATCTGTGACAAGAGTGAATAATTATGAAACTTGAGATGAATGTTTTCATACACCGTTGACGAATACAGACGCGCTGAAGGAAATTTACAGCACTGATAAATGTTGTATGTCTTCTCGTACTCCTTCAAATTAGATGGAATTAACAAAAATATTTTTATAAGAAACATTTTTATACAAAATACTTTAATAAACTTTTTTTTACAATATCTAATGTTTTAGTGATCTTCGAATTTGGATCTAGCAAATATGCTCAAAGTTAAAATACTTAACTCTGTCCTACTAGTACCTTAGATATGTATGAACAATAAGCCGCAAATCGCACGTTTCTACCTGTTCCCACTTCGGAGATACAGTATGCGAGATTAAACTTGTAGCGATCATTTTGGAACACCCTGTAATTTCGACGCTTCTTTATTGAGACAGTAAGTAACCGACAACAATCGGCGATGACACGCCCTGCGACGCCGCCAGACACTGTTGTGTGGAGTTTGGCGCGCGCCTGCTGGCGCTGTCAGCAGTGAAAACGCAAGCGAGGCAGCACCCCCTCTCGAGTCCCCGCTCCCCGCGAAAAACGTACTGCCTCTTTCCACTTTAAAAGAAAGAATGATAATTTAGTCAATGTACAAAACTGCAAAAGTGTCGCATGTTTTCATTCGGTTGTTCCCACAGACTACTTTCATTCGAAAAAAAAAAAAAAAAAAAAAAAAAAAAAGTAAAACTACGACCGACTGACTCTTTCATTCGGTTGCTCCCACTCATTGGTTTCACTCAAAAGAACTAATGAAAAGGCCAACGTAATGTGTAAATTTTTTCATTCGGTTGGCCCCATCGACTGATTTAACTCAAAAGAAAAGGAATGAGTGGTCCAACCGACTGCGTCGATTTTTTCATTCGGTTGATACCACCGACTGGTTTAACTCAAAAGAACGAATGAAAAGTCCAACCGACTGAATCGGTTGTTTCATTCGGTTTATCCCACCGACTGGTTTCACTCAGAAGAACGAATGAATAGTCCAACCGACTGAATCGGTTGTTTCATTCGGTTGATCCCACCGACTGGTTTCACTCAGAAGAACGAATGAATAATTCAACCGATACGAGAAACTACAACCGAATGATCGATTTTTTTCCAACAATCGAATGAATCGATTGTTTTCATTCGATTGTTCCCATCACTAGTATATACCCTTCTTTTCTTTTCAGTGGTTCACATTTTTGATTATACCGTATACCTCCATGTAATTTATGCAGTTAGCTGTTATCTATTCGTACCGTTGAAAATCTGGTCATAGTCAATTGAAGTCAGTATCAAGATGTCATGCTTTGTTTCATCTTTCATTCCCCTTTCTGATGGAAGAGTCTACTGCTCTTTGGTGCCTTATATTATGTTATGCTGTTGGGATACCATTTATTTATTCATTGGGTAGATGATCTTTTATTCTAGAGTGCCTACTCATTAATATCGCTTTTTTCGCGTGGGAGGGTTTGAGATCCTGGCATCTGCCATAGTGCTGAGGGAAACCTCCCTAAAACCTTGACCCTTGACCATGGCATCTTTGGGGTTTTGACTTCGGATTCTTGTGTTGCTGTGTTTGAAGTGCACAAGCTGTGTATTAGTGGGGTTAGGTTTTGTGCTTCGTTTTTGGAGCCACGTTTCTAGTTCTGTCGTTATACGATCGTTTAACGATCGGACCAAATTTACCTGTTACTTCCTGCATACATAAAAACACGTATGGCACGATTTTTCCTGACGCAGTTAAAGCATACTGCGCCGAGTATGAGTGGCTAATTTTGTTTAAATCTCGTTTTTTGACAAGAACAGATTTAGCCCCTTTCTCTGTAAGCGTTCTATTGTACGTGAATTGATACTGACATCCAGTTTGAAACGTATTTATAACATAATCAGGGTCGAAATTAGGGATGATGATACACGTTTGGATCCGGAACTGCTCTGTAGCTGCCAATACATCGTCCATTGTGGCGTAATCTCTTGAGCTGATAAATGTCGCAATCTTATGCTGTTTGATCCCTCGTTTCTTTTTTAAAACGTTCCACCCACATCGAGCTGGCTACGAACTGAAAATTATCCGAAACATACGGGATCGCAGCAGTCATCGCCCACTGTTGCAGAGTCCTCGTCGTCACCTAAAAATGAATAAATCGTTATTAGTTGCATATGGGACTCATATAATCATTGAGTTGTTATCGTAACAATAATTTGTCTGCGACATACCTCTGCTATACACTATATTACCTGCTCCAAGTTCTGCCGAGCTTCCAGGAATCGTTCGTAAGTTTCATGATCTATAGTAGTCCATTTATCCACATTCGTTCCTCTATTTTCGTCGTCGTCTTTTCAACGACAAAGATGTTTCTTTATGTTTCAAGCGAGAACATCCGTTCGCTTACATTGATTTTAAGCTTCATTTTGGATGAGCTACTGCAAGAGCGACTGCTCTTTCTTTGTACCACAAAGGAATGTAATCTTTCGGCACTGGCGTGAATTCCTCGGCAACACACTCATCGTCATCTTCCTGTACATCCTTGCACTGCAATGTAAAGGACTGTGGAATTGCCAGTTGCAATTTGAAAAACCAAAACAAATGCGTCAACGTAACTCAGATAAAAACAATACTTACCGATGTATACTCGTGGTGTTCGTCTATCTCGTCGACACCTATGAGTTCCTCAAAGTGAACTACTTGTCTGCCTGCCAACATGTGAAGTATTTTATTGGCAATCTTTTCGCCCATTGCATGCTTGGCGGTGTGTCTGTGAGCAGATTGCAATTGCGAAGCAAACATTCGGCGTATATTAAGGCGTTAGTGAGTTCACCTTTTGACTGCTCATCACACACATCCATTTCCGAAGAGGATTCGTGTGATGGGTCTGCTTCTATCATAGCGCATCTGTTCTCCACGTTGCACTACTTGCCGCACGCTTGAACGACACGCTACGAATGTCTAACCGACTGGCCGTAGCATAGTAGTCCACTGGGACGCGTCACGTGGGTACACACGTCATAGGAGGAGATAAGAACAGGAACTGTAAACATAGGTATTAAATATTGCCAAAATATTATAGGTATTAACAAAAGACTTCATTTAACTTCATTTAAAACTTCCGGGCTCATAAGCCGGGCTCATAAGCCTAACGTTTCATCTTCGGCTGCGGAAGACATCTTCAGAGGTAGAGTAGCAGGGGAAAGTTTTATAAATCGACCACGGCTTATGAGCCAGGAAGTCTTAAATGAAGTTGACGCCGGCCGTGAAAGCTTACATTGAATAACAAAAGACTGTTTACTGATTTCGAAATATGCTTCAATCGCTTTAAAAGTGTGCTTTGAAAAAACAAAATGAATGAAATAATCGTCGCGCAATACATAACATATTGAGCGAATGTTACATGTTTTTATCCTGATCATTTACTGCAAACGTATACATAAGAATGGTTATAAAATACATAATTATGCACAATCACCGGACAGGTGTGAAAAGTAATTGACCCATGTCGGACTTGAACCCAAGTCGCCTGCATTGCAGCCTCGCATCTTCCCAATTACACCACGCTGTCTCGCTGAGCGGTAACCGCCATGTATAAGTAGACACGTTAAGCGTGGTAATTTGCTGCGAATTTGATTTCGATTTTCTTATAAATCAAGGCCTATTGGAACAAATCCTTGTAGCTGGATGGTCTGGAGGAATTCCCTCACAACATACTTACGTCCCATCAAATTCCGTTGGTACCACACTTGGTGTTCCCTTTGTTAGTGATAAGAATAACTACATAAAAAACAATGGTACTTTGTCAAAAAACATTTGTATATTTCACCATAAACCTACCAGGCGGTATAGCAACAATTTACATGACAACTGAAGAGGATGATATTGTCGCCTCGCTGGCTGAGACCTTCGTCTGGACAGCGGGACTAAAGAAATTGAAATATGCCATGGTGATGCACTAATCCCACCACTTAACGGACAGTCAACTAGAGACTGCAGGTGGAAAGGGGGGGGGATATGTAGGCTTCACCCAGCAGAGGGAACGACTGAGGGTGGATATTAACCAGTTTGCTGAAATATGGGGCCACCTGGAGGAAGTTACATTGGTCAAAACCTTACAAATATTCAGAATCTACGTTTTATTTATCCCTATCTGCTAAATTTTTCAAGTTTATGAATAATTTTAGTGCCATTATCACAAAGAATTGCTTTGTGAATATTCAGATTTTTAACAAACATATCCCTTTGATTTTTAATACTAATCTTTAGTTAATCAATGTCAGTGATAGTTTTGAGAAGTAAATGATACTGGTGGTATCACTACTGCTTTCAGTTAACGGAATTCACACTGCTGCCATTAAGAACTGCATCACACAACTTGTTTTGGTTAATTGGTGTATAGGAATCGTTGCGTTCGGTTTTCCCAAAAACTTATTGATGGAGAAATTATTGACATGTCAAGCTATGATTTTCAACGTTTCTCACGGTTCAGTTTGTATGAGTGGCAGTGTCGACTGGTTCTCCGATAAAAAAAAAAAAAAAATCAGTGAACTGTATAACGGAATTGTTACGAACTGTTTGTTATTTAAATGTCGTTTATGTCATACCGCCTAAATACACCAAACACAGAAAGCATAGTAATTATACAATTGTAAATATAATCCAAGAGATACTGTAGCCAATATTAAAGTATACACAGAAGTGAACTACCAAGAGGAGGATATGTGGTAAACATCGGTTCGAACCCAACCGGCTCTAAACCTCCAAATTACTCTATTAAATAAGTCACCATAGCGCAACCTCTCTACCCAACAAAAGTGCGAGGGAAATCGGCGAAGCTGGTAGGACTGACCAACTGCGATATTACACGCATGCGCGCGCGCGAGCACACACACACACACACACACACACACACACACACAAACACATTCAAAAATACGCCGTTTCTGAATGGTTCAAGCCAATTTTGCTTTTCTCATCCTTGACCATTCTCATGAAAATCGCCAGTGAAAGAAAAGCTTGAAAGAAGGAAACTTTCACTGTAAAGTATAGTGTGTGCTCATATTAAACTACTTTGGTGATTAAAACTGTGTATCGAATTGGGAGTCCAACATGGGCAAGTGCTCCACCAACAGTGAGGCCCATCCACGATTCACAACCCACCCCTCACAACTTTACTTCAGCCAGCAGCTCATCTTCCAAACTTCAAGCTCTCCTGCCTAAACTGCAGGACTAATACTACTGGAGAAAATAATTATTTTTCAATAACAGTTTTACTTGTGTTCGTCTCAATGCCATTTTTTTAGTTAGCTTTTATAATATACAGTACGAGTTCTTTCTGTGTGTAGTCTAAGTTCCACAGGGCTGTTTATGGGTAGTGACACAGCATGTGAGAGTTCAAAATTTCTTGTGACAGTTTAGTAATTACAATGTTGAGCAGGATTTTTAGTAAGAATAAATTTAGTCATTTTTCAGACTTTTCCTAATTGCAATTTAACGTGCTGGTAGTGTGATCTACTGTTGATTTAAACTGTTTGACACGATGAAAGACGTCACGAATTTTTGTGATTTTTTTCATATTTATTCAATTATTTTCTTTCACGCCAGGGTAGTCTGAGAGGCTGTAGAAGCTATGAATTGTGCATTTTTGCAGTAAGTATAGGAACAGCAAATCTTCAGTGTGCATTCATGTATTCATTTTTTCTGTATTCTTTTGGTAGTGCTACTCCTTGAATTATAATAGTCGTCGAGTTTTCTTTCCTGTAGTCGGGTTCTTATGATTGTATGTAGTACACTTTACAATATAATTTCAGATATGAGCAAGCAATAGAAGTCACTGTCTACTGGGCAGTGCAGGATGTACCATTTCAGAATAAAGAAGTGCTGGTAACTGCGGGTTGCTTTTTTTCTCCTCTAAGAACTTAGCAGACTACAAGAGATCACAATAGCTACTGATAACAGGAACTGCCCATTCACCAAACCTCATTGTTAGGTTGCTAGGTGACGGCAAGCGAGAGATACAGTTACAGAAACATGATCCCCTTTGCCGGAAGCTTGGACGCAACAAAGCACAAGTTGCTTATTTTAGAACATGACTAGAAACAGGGTGCCGCCATAGAAAGGCATAGATAGCATCTAAATGAAAGCATTCTGAGGAGGCAGAATTCCTCCAAATCCCACCTTAGCGGATAAACGCCCTGTTTCAAGCACTCTATGTGGGAAACCAACGAGTCTTCAGCAAAGTCTCTGATTAGTTCTCTAGCTATATCGTAAGAGGGTGGTGGCCTGGCTTCCCACTACTGTCCAAAGTTTGTTATCTGTCATGTCATTGGTGGGCTTCATTTTTAGTTTAAAAAATGTAAAGTGAGCACTGCCAAGATACATGATCGATGGAGACCATTTGTCGAAAGAGGAGCACTGTGAAGAGACAAGAGTTCATCATCCCAGGCTCTTCATTACGTACCAAGATTTTGATTTCATGCTCTTCAGTTCAGGTTACTGTGAGGCTGGAAATATGCTCATAATCTTACCAGATCCAACAGACTTCATTTTCTGTGTGATAATGCGGGAAAATTTCTATTTGCTTACAGTCATGAACGACTTTGTATTCGGGTTGAATGATTGCCAAGCTTTCCCAAGCAGGTTAGTGAAGAACATGTAATGATATATGGAATAAAATGCATTTTGTTGTTTTCCAAATGTTTATTAAGTTGAAATAATACACAGGAAGATGCAACAATTAAATTTTCGATTCCTCAAAATAGCCTCCCTTTTGCATTCATCAGTGCTTTGCACACTCTCGGCATGCGCTGTGTCAGTTTTGCCAAAGTTTCAGTTGTAATTTATCTCCATTCTTGCTGCAGGACCTCCCACAATTGTGTCCCACTCATGATTTCCCGTTTTCGGATCTTCCTGTCCAATTCATCCCATAGCAGCTTGATTGGGTTATAATCAGGGGATTAGGGTGGCCATTCCATGTTTTTAATATTTTACGAACGTCTAGAGACTTCACATAGTTCTGACACAAGCGAGACGTATGTTTCGGGTCGTTGTCTTGCTGCAAGACAAACCCTTTCCCAATCAGACGATTAGATTAGATTAATACTTGTTCCATAGATCATGTATACGACATTTCGTAATGATGTGAACGTGTCACTATGGCAGCAGTTTAGTAAATGTTGTCTATACTTGACAATCAATATTTTAACGATTTTTTTGTTTTTTGTTTTTTTAATTTTTTTAAAGTTTTATCTAAAAATTCATCTACATTGTAGAAGGAGTTGCCATTCAGAAATTCCTTTAATTTCTTTTTAAATACTAGTTGGATATCTGTCAGACTTTTGATGCTACTTTGTAAGTGACCAAAGACTTTTGTGGCAGCATAATTCACCCCTTTCTGAACCAATTATTCTGATTACACGCTTTTGTGCAATGAATACTTTTTTACTCAATGTTGAATTGCCCCAGAATATGATTCCATATGAAAGCAGCGAATGAAAATAAGCGTAGTAAGCTAATTTACTGAGATTTATATCACCAAATTTTGCAATGACTCTGATAGCATAAGTAGCTGAACTCAGACGTTTCAGGAGATCTTCAATATGTTTCTTCCAATTCAGTCCCTCGTCAATGGAAACACCTAAAAATTTTGAATATTCTACCTTAGCTACAGATTTATGTTCAAAGTTTAAATTTATTAATGGTGTCATGCCATTTACTGTATGAAACTGTATATACTGGGTTTTATCAAAGTTTAATGAGAGTCCATTTGTAGAGAACCACTTAATGACTTTCTGGAAGATATCATTTACAATTTCATCAGTTAATTCCTGTTTGTCAGGTGTGATAGCTATACTTGTATCATCAGCAAAAAGTACTAGCTTAGCATCTTCGCGTATGTATAATGGCAAGTCATAAATATATATTAAGAACAGCAAAGGACCAAAGACCGAACCTTGTGGGACCCCATTTTTGATAACTCCCCAGTTAGAAGAATTAATTGTCTCGTCTACATCATGTGAACTGCTTATTTCAACTTTCTGCACTGTTCCAGTTAAGTATGATTTAAACCATTTGTGCACTGTCCCTCTCATACCACAATACTTAAGCTTATCTAGAAGAATCCCATGATTCACACAATCAAAAGCCTTTGAGAGGTCACAAAAAATCCCTACTGGTGATGTCCGGTTATTCAAAGCATTTAATATTTCATCAGTGAAGGTATATATAGCATTTTCAGTTGAAAAGCTTTTTTGAAAACCTAACTGACATTTTGTTAGAACTTTATTTATACTAATATGTGAAGCAACTCGAGAATACATAACTTTTTCAAAAAGTTTTGATAAAGCTGTCAGAAGTGAGATGGGCCGGTAGTTATTGACATCGTATGTATCCCCTTTTTTATGCAAAGGTTTAAAGATAGCATATTTCAGTCTATCTGGGAAAATACCCTGCTTTAATGAGCTATTACAAATATGACTGAGAATCCTACAAGTTTTTAATACCCTGCTGGAAATGCCATCAATTCCATATGATCGTTTACTCTTGAGAGAGTTTATTATTTTCCTAATTTCTGAAGGTGAGGTGGGTGGAATTTCAATTGTATCAAATTGTGTGGGTATGGCCTCTTCCATTAATTGCCTTGCTCCTTCTAATGAACATTTTGACCCTATTTTCTCTACAACATTTAAAAAGTAATCATTAAAAATGTTTTCAACTTCTGACTTTTTGTTAATAAAGTTTTCATTTGTTTTGATAGTAATACCCTCTTCCTCTGCTCTTGGTTGCCCTGTCTCCCTTTTAATAATATTCCAAATTGTTTTAATTTTATTATCAGAGGATCTAATCTCAAACATGATGCACATGCTTCTTGATTTTTTAATAACTTTTCTTAATGTAGCACAGTAGCTTTTATAATGTTTTATTGTTTCTGGGTTATTAATTTTTGTTGCGGACAGATATAGTTCCCTTTTTCGGTTACACGATATTTTTATTCCTTTAGTAAGCCATGGTTTTTTTTGCATGGTTTCTTAGAATTAAATTTTACTAATTTCTTGGGGAAACAGTTATCAAATACCCTTACAAATGTATCGTGAAATAAATTATATTTTAAATTAACATCATGTTCCTTGTAAACCTCATCCCAGTCTAACTGCTGTAGACTTTTTTTTGAAATTTCTAGTTGTTAAGTCATTAATCGAGCGCACAATTCTGGTGGACTGTTTCGAATTACTGAATGGAGCTATGTCATATACTGTTACTAGCTGTGCACCATGATCCGAAAGACCATTCTCAATGGGACAAGCATTTATGTTGTTAAACTTATATTGTTCTATAAAAATTTATCTATCAATGTACTGCTGTCCTTTACTACCCGAGTAGGAAAATCAATAACGGATGTGAGATTGAATGAGCCAAGTAAGACTTCCAGGTCTTTCTTCCTATTACACTCTTTCAGTGAATCTACATTGAAATCACCACAAATAATAATTTGCTTCCCCCTATCTGACAGATAGCACAACAAGGCATCCAAGTTTTCCAGAAATAACTGAAAGTTCCCTGAAGGGGACCTATATACTGTTACAATGATAAGATAATCATCATTGAGTTTAAGCTGGCAGGCACATGCTTCAATATGCTGCTCTACACAAAACTTTTTTGTTTCTTAATTTTTTACACTGTGATGGCTTTTGGCATATATGGCAACTCCTCCTCTTATTTTATTACCTCTACTTACATTTGAGATTATTTTATATCCACTGACATTCACATTTTCCATACCGGTGACAATGTGATGCTCAGACAGGCATAATATATCTATTACATTATCAGTTTCTATACCATCTAAACAAACTAAAAGCTCATCTATTGTATTCTTTAGTCCCCCAATATTCTGGTGAAAATTGCTAACATTATTTTTTACTTTACTTTTCTGAGAAACATTTGATTTTTCAACATTTTTAGCACCTGCCTGCCTGAGCTTCTCACTGGACACTGATCTTAGCCTAAAAAAGAAGTACTTCCATGAATTGCAGTGTCCCCCCTTAAGGATTTTGCTATCAACCCAGCTAGTTTCCCCTTCCCTTTCCTATTGAGATGCAGGCCATGCCTAGTGAAATCCCACCTATCAATAGCATCGACAGGAACCAAACCTATGTTCGACAGAGTAGCCTATATCTTCTACCACCTGGCTTAGACCTGCACTGGGCTTGAAAAAGTTTGTGACCTGATACCTGTCACCTAGTTTTTCCTGCAAAATCTGGCCCACACCTCTTCCATGACTACTTCCTAACAACAGAACTTTCCTCCTACTATCTACTTTGTTTGAAACCGTTGGTTTTCTTGTGAAAGTCTGTTGCTTCCTAACTACACCTACTTCTAAAGGAGCCTCTTCCACACTTGACTGTGGTAGCAAAGCAAATCTGTTGTTTGTGCCAATTGTGAAGCTGTCAGGAACTACACTCTCTCTGTGGCCCCTGTTCCCTGCTACCACTTCCCACCCCTGCTCACCCTTCTCTCCCCTTAACCTCGTAAGTTCCTCCCTAGCACTATCCAGTTCAGCCTGAAGGGCTCTAATCTTCCCTTCCTGTTCAGCTATTTTTCTGTCCCTTGAACACACTTTGCAAAACAAAGGAAGAGACTCGTTTGCTTCCCTCTTTCCCACACCGCTACATCCCTCCCAATGAAACCACTTGTCACAACAGCTGCATTGAAACCCAAAACGAACAAACCTACTGCAGCTCAAACACATTGCATTCATGATTGTTACTTACGTGATATCGACAATATATATTAACTACAGATACAAAGGGTTACTAGATTTGCTTAGGACACTAAAATACGTGTAAGCTGTTAGTAAATGCACTTAAAATTGCGGTATAACACTAAATTTTCACACTTGCGAATTTGGCCTATGAATGTACACAAAGCGACTTTTCGCGATTACTGAGACAATGCGCGAAAAAAGAATAGAACTTTTAATGGTGAGCTTGAAGACGACACTACTAAACTTATTTAGTTAGTTAACTGTGTTAAATGTACTTAAAATTACGGAGAAACGCTAAATATGCACACTCGGAATTTAGGCCTAACGAGGACGTATGTAAACAAACCGTACTTGTAGTGATTACTGGATCGATACGTGAATAAAAGAAAAACCTTTAGTGGCAAGCTTTAAGAGCACACTAATAAATGTTTTTAGCTACTTATAGTGTTAAACTACGCTTTATTTCTACTTAAATTACTTATCTTTTCCTATCGCACTGACACCGCACGTTTGGCCTTGTGCAGGGCTACCAACCAACGCAAACCAGATGTCTTAGCATGTCGCTGGAGAATGGTAAATAATCCTTTTGGTTTATTTTTCCATCTAATTTCACCAAATCTCCGACTTTATTCCCTCCAAAGGATCCCCATACCAACACAGAGCCCCCTTCATACTTTACAGTTGGAATTACGCTATGAGGATTCAAGCGTACGTAGGGTAAACGACGTAGAAATTAACGGCGTTTACTTCAAAATATTTCCAACTTGGGAATCCAAGTGAATAAGACTTTACCAATCCCCCGCTGTCTATTGTTGGTGTTTCTTAGCCCACTGAACCCTTTTATTCTTGTTAACAGGGTGCAACAGTGGTTTCCTTGTTGCTACATAACCTCGGAGGTTGTTGTCTGCCAGGCGTCGTCTCACTGTTGACTCACTCACCGGTGTGTCCCTCGTTGCGTTTAGTTCAGTAGACAATTCACGGACAGTTTTTAATCTGTTACATTTACTGGTCACTACCAAATAATTTTCCTGGCGCTCTGATATTTTCCTGGGCGCTCCTGAGCGAGGACGATCTTCTTAGGAGCCTGTTTCTCGATGCCGGTGTATGGTTTTGACAATTCCGCTGATAGAAATCTTCAGTATCTTTGCTATTTTTGGGACACTATTGCCTTCTTGGTGCAAAGTGATTATCATTACCCGTAATTTACAAGGAATCTGGTACTTTGGGACCATTAACAGTTACTTTCGCGGCGTGTTATACCTTTATACAAACGCAGCTACAAGTGAACTGAAATGTAAAAAACGTACCTCTAACAGCCATGCGGTGTAATCTCGGCACCTGGCGTGTTTAGTAGAACTTCTTGGACAGGTAACGCCGGTTACATGAAATGGAGCAATATTAGTATGCTCCATTTCGTATGTATGTATACAATAATTAAGTGCTCTATACTGTGTCACTATTAACCGTTATTTGAGCTTGCTATTCCGTATTCTAACCAATAACTCACATAGACTCTTCCATCTTGCTCCGTTGTATTACGCAACATGCTGTTTGCAAACTTATGGAGGCCAGTGTAAGTTCTGGTGCTTTGTGCAATATTCGACTAGTTTATAGTTCATATACAGCAGATGTGATATTTTGTAGATCCTTATAGGAGAGCTTCGCTCTGAGTGTGGGTTTAGATACAAGATTCTCTTAGGGCATTAATTTGAATTTCGTTAGTTTTGGTGTTGAATAAAAAGTTTCTTTGCTGTTAGTGCATACCGTCATTATTAATGTAAAATATTCTATTAGGGGTTTTTAGTGGACTTATGTAAGAATCGGTGAGAATTATTAGTTATTCCCATTACCCCCAGACGCTGCTATACATACCGCCTCTTTGTGCGGTTGGTGAACCGCAATGACGCCACTTCTGAGTGACGAAGCAGACACAATGCCGCCCGCATGCGCAGTTTGAGAACCAGCCATGGAAACTCAATATCACTGCTCTGCTCAGCTTTGCCTAAGAGTCATTTTATTGGTAAATTGCATTTTTCAGAATGCACCATCATTGCTGAAGCGGAAACGGAATTTCATAACTGAACGGTAGTTAGGCTGTATCTAAGTATCTAAACACAGAAATTTTGTAAAAAGAGTAATTATAAACTTTGATTTTTTGCCTATCAAGTTCGATATCTGTCTCTGTGAAAAATAAATTTCATTGATTACAACAGAATCCTCCAAACACGATTAGGCACACTGATAGTACTTGTACATAAGTTGATGTCAGGGAAGATCAAACAATAGTTTATTATTAATGTGTACAACTGATGTCAATGCAATGATTTGCATTTATTTTCAAATGTGACTGTCGTTCATCAGAAAATTTGATTTCCTTTTTAAGCTGAGATTTACAGTGAAAATGTGTTTAGGCCAGAGGGCTCGAAAGTTATAAAAGAGTTAATAAGATAGTTCCTGTTGCAAATATGCAGAAAGCGATGGCCATAAAAGTAGAGAAATCTGATGTACCATAATTATCACAGGATAGGATCAGCTACATGAGACTGTAGCCAATGTGCCTCTTACCATGAACAATACAGGAATTGGGATCGAGAAGATACTGGCAAGGAACTAAATGAATGGGTTTCCGTAATGAATTTAGGAATCTCCAGTTGGACTCATGAATGAAATGAACAGTTGCTCAAAACCATAGATGGAACGATTATCAGTTTAAAAAATCGCAAACTGAACGGTATTGACAATACGTAAGGGAACTGCTGAAAATAAATGGAAATATGTTCATCTGTAGTAATGGCTAAACAGTTCAGTGAGATCGAATTCTTTAGCGGATGCAACGTTTTGTGAGTACATTATAGGGCCTATGAATTTACACTTTCAAGAAGCTCCTTCTTTTCGGCCAGACCTTTTTTTACGATTACAATAATAATTATCAAGTTTTATTCCTTCTGTAAGAACTTTGATTCATTTCCGCATAATTAAATGTATCGAATAATTAATGCTTATATCCAGCAGGAATAAGAATATTCATATATAATGAAGAACGACGTGATTACAAATCATTTATCGATGCATCCATATATGAGAGTTATATGGCTTGGTGTCGACTAAAAATGCAAGATTACACTGAGCATTTAGAAGATAACAACCATTCATTGTAGGAGTAATATAGTTAATGACCGTGAGAAAATATTCCAGAAAGTCTTAACTTGGCATAAGCACTGTGAATTACGTTCAAAACTACTAAAGAGAGGCACTTTGAATTGAATTAAGTGACAACTGCTAGCTATTTTGATTACGCTGGAAGAATTCAGTAACAGAACATTCTGATCACAAGGCATAGCCCTTGGATGCTAAAATGATATAATAAAGGTGAAAATTGATCCTACCTATCAGTAAGTATGTGAGAACGATGTGTAAGTGGGAGGATTTACAGTAAGCGATGTAACTCTCATTATAATGACAGTCCTTGTTTGGGTTTAAGGCAAAGGTAAAACGTTTGAACGTCTATCCATCGATACATATTACTTACTTTAAATTTGAACTTCAGTCATTTTAAGCCACGAACGAGTATTCAGATATATGAAACAAAATTGTCATAGCCATTCATTACAAACCGGGTTTTAATCTTCTTTAAAATTTGGAAAACAAGTATTTTAGTTAAAATAGGTAGGATATTCTTAAATGTATTATAATCCCTACTTATGGTAAGTGAAATTTGTTAGTCGTCAGTACCATACATGTTTCGTCTATTCATTGCTAGGCATCTTGAGTGGTCTATAATACACAGGAAGATACTTTCAATTGTTTAACTACGTATGTTTAGCTTTAGGTATGTAGTAATTCTTTTCAGCAGTTTTTTTAAAATATAGTTGATTATTTGCATTTACTGAACGTACTTACCGATACTTACAATTTAATTTTTCTTCATGTTTTTCTTCTAAGTAGGCTGATCGTATTGATGAATAACGAAGAAGTTTCATTTGCAAAATACGGGTACTTGAATATCGGTATAACATAATATATCAATTTGAGTCACTATGGAAGATTGCGACAACTATAAACAATATAAATATTTTAGTGCTTTCAAAGAAAATCATTATTTGTAGGAAGCAATCATTTGTAAGAATTAATAATTTGTAGGAAGTTTATTTTAAAATCATGATGAACAGTTGAGTCTTTCCACTTTCAAAAGTATTACAATGTTTTAGGTAAGTTAATCTAAACATATCTATTTCTTGTAAAGTGAACTGACGAAATCTAAATGCACATTGGTTTTTGCGTAAACTACCCATTATGGAAATGCCATGGGGTCAGAAAATATCAAGTTACAAATAACATACTGCCAAATATTTACAGACATCGGATGAAATGGCTGAGTGAGACCAACTCTGTGTGGTAAATCGTATAGGACACTTAGTGCGGAAGCGGTGTTGCTTGACGGTAACATTGTCATTACAGTGTTAATTTTAATGATAGGAACGGTAACGATACAAAATTACAGCATGTTGTTGTGAACTTTTATTAAAACTCCCTACGATATCTGCCCTCAGAAGTCATTTGCGTAAGGCAATAGTGGCACGTTCTTGTTCCAGAAGTCCATGCGCTCTGCATCCTTGCCTTGTAAGAGTGTGAAGGTGGCCTGCATGAGCATGTAGCTGCGAGTCGCGTTGTTGTATGGCTCCCATACCACGGGATCTGCTTCTGGAGTTGGGTTTCTGCAAAAATGACAAGTGGTTAACTTCTTATGGTCAGTGCAGCAGTTATTACAATTACGTATTTGAGTCAGTCCGCCACGTGCACACCGTATGACCCTTTGTAATAGATTTCTTATACGTATTATGTACAATGGTAAGCAAATTTTAAGGACGAAATTTTCGCATACTGTTCAGTACCAATTAACGAAGTTCATTGAAACTTGGACCACACATAGAAAGAGATGCTACAATACAGGGTGTTTCAGGACGAACAATAAATATTTTAGAACATGGCAGCACAAACAAATTGCAATAAAACTGCCTTGTGTGTCAAATTTTCAAAGAGAACAGAGATACAGCTGTTAGTTTGTAATCCAAGCAAACTTAAAGCTAAATGAGGACATTTTCATTTATTATTTCTTCGGCTATTGGTATAACACCATATAACTGAATTAAAATGACAGTTTTGTGTATGTACGCACTAGTTAACTTCTGTGGGACGCGGTTGTATCGGTTTTCTGCCGCGGCGCAGTGGCCGAGCGCATTGAGGCCCTATGCTCCGATGTGCGAGGCCGTTCCCCGTCGGGGGTTCGAATCCCCCCACGGGCATGGATATTTGTGCCGCCTTTAGTATAAGGTAGTCCATACGTAGTTTGAAAGTTTAGGGACTGATGACCCCGCAGTTGATCCCCTTAAGCGTAACAAAAATTTGAACAATTTTTATCGGTTTTCTTGACCAGAGCGGATACATCGCAGTTACGCAGCTCTTCAGTTGGCATCACAAGAGCTAAATGCATCCCAGTTGATTCGGATGGTGTCTTATCCAAGTGCGAGCCAAACCCGAAAGTGTTTAACTGCAGTGATCTAGTTTAATGAATATTATTTATTTTGATTTCCACAACAGTATCTGTGCTTAACGAACTAAAGTTTTCGCTCCAATTGTCACAATGTAAAAATGTCCGAACGACAGGTTTCGGGTCTACATTAGTCCATTTTCAAGTTCTAAAAAGAAGAAAGCCAAGGAAAACGTAAATTAAAACGAAAACACTAAAACCTTAAATACGATTCATGTCAATATAACAAAGTATGTTCATCCTAGACTGGCTTACCTTGAATTATAAAAAATATCTGCCCTAAGGCAACGTCAATCGTGAAATATTTGCGGCATATGCGCAATATCAACAGATAAACATTCCTCACAGTATAACATGTTGCTAGTTGGAGGCACAGTTGTGGACTGCTAACTATCTGCTCTGCTACCCACTACCAAAGATAAACTTATCATATTGCTACTGTCGAAAGTAAACCCGTCTAAAAACACAATTTAAAATGTATGCTTACAAGCACTTCGTGAGGACTGCTAAATAGCAGATGAGCTATAAGCTGAAATATTAGGTTATGTGGATGGAATTAGTTATCCTCATTACTGAAAGAAGTTGGTCGTACATGTATTTTAGTGTAACATCGACAAGATCGTAAGTCGTAGCTGCGTCGGAGCAGCCGAGCGGATTGAGGCACTATGCTACGATGCGCGGGGCCGTTCCCTGTTGGGGGCTCGAATTCCCCCCCCCCCCCCCCTCGGGCATGGATGTTTGTGTTGTCTTTAGTATAAGTTAGTTTATAAATAGTTTTTTTTAGGGACTGGTGACCCCGCAGTTAAGTTCCATAAGCTCAACAAACATTTGAACATTTTGTAAATCGTTAACATAGTGCAAGTAATGTTTAACATACAAGTGCCGTTAAAACTGCAGGTCGTCAGGTTTTATATTGGTGTTGGCGTGTCTGATATTCGTTTTGAAGTTATCCAACGTGTCATAGTGACCTTTTTCATTGATTTCATATGAACTGTGCAGCAAAAGAGGGAGGTTTTACGTAAGGCTACGGTGAAAATAAAACCTTTTTATTGATCAGAAGCCAGCAAACAATTTGCACTTGCCTTGCGGTACATAAAGAAGCCACACGTCACCATGATCACTCATTTCTCAGACGGCAAGCAAGCTCGTGATTACCTACCCGCCTACCGAACAGCCGTGCCATGAACAACACAAATCGCCGGACATGGCTCTAATGAGAGAGTGTGATCACCACAGATGACAATGCATCTCCTGCAACATGCCCCCCATACCGGTCACAATCTTTTTAAGAAGTTCTTCTGGTAAGGGTCTCTTTCCTCGCCGCGTTGGAATGGCCGAGCGCTCTAAGACGCCTTTTTGCAGAGCGATTGCCCCCCCCCCCGTCGGAGGTTCGAGTCCTCCCCGGGCATATGTGTGTGTGTATGTGTTGTCTTTAGGTTAGTTTAGTTTAAGTAGTTTGTAAGCCTAGGGACAGTTAACCGCAGTAGTTAAGTCTCATAGATTTGCAAACATGGAAACATATTTTTCTTCTCTTTTTCTGGCAGCGTGGTCGGCTCCTCTTCGATAGTTGTTGTTGCATCTCGAGGTGCTGCAGTACGCCTTCCCGACGGATTAAAGCTCTGTATGAGGAAAGTGTGGGCAGCTTGCCTGCGGCGGCCATCTTGGGCCTGTCCCGCTGCTATTTACATATTTACAACTACAGTTACAGCGTAGGTACAGCGTTCTGAGAGCTCCTGAGTTCTTATTATCGAGTTCGAGAAAACTCTTCTTTTTTCTCGTCTTATAGAGTGATATGTTTCCTCTGTTATGATCTGATTTTCTTTACGTTATTCTTCAAAGTTATTGTGATAAAACAAATAAAGTAAACTAAGGGCACAAAATTTTAAAGAGTTTGTAGTCCTTTTAAATGCAATGCTTTGACTTTGCGTATGGTTGACTTTAGCATTTACAAAGCTGGGGAAGAAACGTAGGTAAGGCATCAAAATTTTATTTAAAGTAGTGAGCACAAAGATAAGTCGTTTCATTCTCGAGAGATAGCGTGTTATTTCCGACTGACAGATGTGGAAAGTACGTCCAGTTTGCCTATGCAGGGCCGGCTGCGGTGGCCGAGGAGACTGAGGCGCTCCAGTCACGGTCTGCACGGCCACTACGGTCGGGGGTTCGAATCCCCCCTCGGGCATGGATATTTGTGCCGTCTTTAGTATAAGGTAGTTCATAAGTAGTTTGTAAGTTTAGGGACTGATGACCCCATAGTTAAGTCCCATAAACTTAACAAACATTTGAACATTTGAACCCTATGCGGGTTTGGCGGCCGATTTTAACCCTTTCCAGCCCAATGATGCCACATGACACCTTCATCTTTATCTGTTCCTCTAGGTCCAACTATTTATCCGAAGATGATAAGAAACACTGCAGGACTGTTCAAAAGTAATTGTGGTTAGGTTCACTACAATCACGTTGAGAAAACAAAGAGCGTTTGGCTACACTGCATTGAGAAAACATGTATTGTTACTTGATGTCTAAGTTAGAGTACACGCAACAAAACTTGTAAAATATTATATCAAAAAAGAAACAAAGTAATCTTAAAATTTAATTGATAAATTGTTATAAGATGTCTAAATTAATAGTAAACAGTTTCATAATGGTGATAGTTATGGTAAAGGAATGATGCCATATGGAGTCATCCCAAATTTCCAGCGAAAAACTGAAATAAATACCTCTAACAAATATGAAGTATTCCCATCATCGTGTATAGAAATAATTAATAAAATTTGGGCTGGAAAGGGTTTGTGGGTCCAGATCGAATGAGTTCATCTCTAAATACAGATTGACCTGTAGCGTAGCCTAGTATTGAAGCACACACCGCCTTATCTACTGAAACGTGGTCGTGGAGCAAAATGTAAATTCAGAATGCAATTTAGATGACGGCGAGAATTTGAGAATTTGTTGTGTATTACGTTAGGGAAGAAGACTCGGCTCTTTTAAAACATAAGAAGACACGGTATGTGTGAGCTCTGAAACACAAAACTTTCACCGGCCCAATATCGTTGGTCTGACGAATAAAACTTTCAGGCAAGTTCGTCAAATTGATGATCTAAGAGCACATAACAATTTGGCTAGAGAACAATATTGACTAACTTACAAAATTAATGAAGATATTCTGTACAATATTCAGTCACATTCCGTAGGCGGAAATGCGAGCAATGTTACCCAGAGTGTGTGGTGCATACTGTAAGACACGGCTGGGGGAGTCTCATGATCTGGGGCTGCACAAGCGCTTCAGGTGTGAGACAAATGGTCGTGAGAATCTGTTTCACTGTCCTCCTTTACAACTCTATTTTGCGGTACAAAAATGGGCGGTGTTAACTTCCAGCAACATAACGCCCCCTTGCCACAAATAAGGTTCGAACAACGACCTCACTTCGGGAAAAATAACATCGAGCTCTTGGGTTCGCCTGCCCAATCACCGAACCTAAAAACCCATCGAAATAGGAGGCGTACAATTAATTCAAAAGAATTAAAAACCGCCTCCGATTTGAACGGAATCACAGAAATACTGAAGATGGTAAAAAGTTAGTTGAAATGTAAGTATGCAATGTTGGATCTCTGAAACACATATGTTTGGCTCCGCGAGGACAATCTTTGGTGTGCGCTGCCCTGCGTTTGAGCTAAGAGTGTGGTTGCCAGCCACCGACGAGTGAGAAGGAGTAGTGTTGTGCAAGCAGTCATGGAATGAAGTCTCAAATTGAAGTATGAGCTTGGATCATTTGAATCTTTGTATGTGTAATAACGCTGAGAAATACTTGAATTTTCAAATGTTCTGAGATTATGAAGAAAAAAGGTAAGTAGAGTCATGTTTTCATTATTAGGCGCTTCGTGTAATTGTAGTCCATCTCTATCAGCCATTCAACATTATTTGATTTTCGTCTCTTACGATAGTTCTTTAAATAATTAAAAGTATAGCGCAGGAATTTAGTATGTTTTTAGTGTACAAAAAACGGAGGAATGGTGATGTAGACAATTTCGAATTTTTTATTTACATTGTATAATGTACTAGTTGGTGTTTCTTTTGTTGCTAGTAACGAGAGATTGATCTCTATCGGAAAATGAGAATAAAAATAATGACTTTCTGGAAAGACTGGTGGAAGGCATTCTCAAGTTGTAATCACCATTTTCGAACAATATTGTTTAAGTTAATGTTTTCCTTTTATGAAAAAAGAAAGTGGTTCAATTTAAATCACAACCTGAGGTCTGTTTCGTGTTAGTCTTTCATCCTGAACCCCAATTATTACTTTTTAAATACTACAGACATGTAAAAAATTCGTATTTGTGTAGTTATTGGATTCGCATTGCACACCTTCGAAGTCTGTTGCTAGTTTTTGACTTTGCAGCAGCAGCATTTTTTGACAATGATTCTGAGTGCAGTAGCACATGTATTTCCTTGCGCATAGGTAGGCCATATAATAAGCGTAAAACGTCGACTGAGATAATTCAAGAATAATTGTCGAACTAAGATTTAATTTGTAATCAGTCACTTCCGCAGCAAATTGTTCAAACAATTGCAATCTTTAATGAGACAGATTATTTTCTACCATAGATCAAATTGCCCATTCTGTGAATAAAGACCTACGTTCAGAATTTGTTTTTCTTACGTACTTGGTTTTGTTCAAAGTTATGCTTAACTAATTGGAAAAGTGTTCATTCAGATTAACAAGTTTGAGTTGAAGTGCAGATTCATTTACAGCTACCCCTATACATACAACTATACGCAACACAATTATTTGGGAAGCCACTAAAGGCAATTTTTATTTTCAAGCTGTGACTACAATAGTAAACATCATCATCATTATCATCATTAAAGACTGATTATGCCTTTCAGAGTTCAGTCTGGAGCATAGTACTACTAAAATTCCTACATGATCCCCTATTCAATGCTAACATTGATGCCTCGTCAGATGTTATGCCCTTTACTTCAAAATCATTCTGCACCGAATCTAAGTACTTTCTTCTTGGTCTACCTCGACTCCTCTTACCCTCCGCTGCCGAGCTAATGAGTCTCTTAGGTAACCTTGCTTCTCCCATGCGTGTAACATGACCCCAACATCTCAGTCTGTTCGCTCTAACTGCTTCATCTATGGTGTTCATTCCAAGTTTTTCTTTAATTTCCTCATTATGGACACCCTCCTGCCATTGTTCCCATCTATTTATTATTTTAATTACAGACCAATCATTATATATTTATTTCATCAATAAAATCCTTACATTATTCTGTTTATTAATTATTTCGTAGTGTAGTCTCTACAAAAAAGAATTTCTGTTGTAATAAGGGTAAAAGATATGCCCACGAAATACAGATTTTTGTTACTAAAAACGTTATAAACTCAATTATTTTCATTTAAATCTATTATCGAAATACAAAATGCTTTTGGCCATGGGTGTATAATTAATGAGTGACTAAAATAGTGAAGAAATACACGCGTTGATGTTAACTTAAAACTTCATCCGTATATGGCATTCATCTTTAGCCTAAATAAATAGTCAGACATATCGTGTTTTGTAAGTAGCTGCGCCATGATTTCCACTTCTTCAAAACTGACGTTATTTTCGTTTCAGTCTCATTTATCATCAATGCAAATTCCCAAGAAGGGTCTTAGTTATACACGCTAAAGCGATACATCTCCCAAGAACTAAGATTAATTAGAATAGACTAGCTGACAACTGCTTCTAGTGAGTTCCTTGTCCCTCATATCCCCCCCCCCCCCTCTTCTTCCGTTACCCTCTGTCTCGGCAGGCTGGTGACTGCTCACTGCTGTCGTATGAACGGCATCCAGCGTCTCCCCTCTACGGGACAATAAAAATTCGCCCAAACTTCACTATAGTTATTGTCCTTAAGTAAAAGTATCGGTCTTAACCATCGCACTGCTAACTTCTCTTACAAGGAATGTACATGGACTCGAACAAGCATATCTGTATGAACGTTTGGTTACAGGATCTCTACGTACACCTCAATGTGCTGGTGGGTGTCATTTTTCTGCAAAGCTCTGCAACCATGCTCTAGATAGCACTGTTGATGTAATTGTAGACGCCATACGTAATGCAGATATCTTAACTATAACTTATGTAATAATCATCATACATGTTCTCTTGCGAATTGTCATCAAAAGCCGTGATGATAGTTGCAACTTTAACCTTCTTCCCGAAAGACTGTTGGTATTCACTGCCACTGCTTCCATAGCCTCTTCCCGCACTAACCGTAGCACTATCGCTTGCAATGAGTTGTTCGTCATTATCATCCTCATTATCATTATTATAAGTTTGTAACAACAGTATCTAAGTTATGCTCATATTTCTGTACCATAACAGATACGAGAAAGCATGCGAATGATTCATCTTCTACACTAATACCATCTTCACGAAGAAGGGTTATTCGTAACTTCATCTCAACTAATCCCAATACATTAGCAGGATTGATTAGCAATCGCCGCCCCATCTGACGCTTCACTACACAAATAACATCACAAAACGCAACTTCGGAGGCACACTGCACCGTCCCTACTGGCGAACCGACAGGTCAAAGTGCAATGCGGCATGGCACACGCAGAGGCCTCTAACGGACGACTGCAGAGTTTTGCAGATGCGGGAGTATCACTAGTGCAATAAGGGATCTTTACATTATCTCTCATACGATTTTGGTGTATATGTGTTTGTTAGAGCCCAAGTACTTTCCTTGTTCTTTTTATACGGCACTGTTACAGTTCCTTATGTTTATGGTCCAAGTTTCACCCAGCTGTTTTACTTGACATTGACTCATCATATGCAAGTTACTTTGGTCCATGAGTTTTGCAATCTTTGCACCAACAACGATATTCCATAAAATGTATCGATTCTGGCGTGTGTTTATTTTATAAATAAGGCTATCTCAAGTAAACGAATACATACCCGTATTTAACGAAATTGGTCCAGTATCGAAGCACGTTTCTGCGCACTTTGTCCTCATTTGAATCGGGATCCAAATTGTATACGGTATCTTTCCTTAGGAAGAAGAACGGCAGGTCGGTGGAGTGTGCGGCACCTGAAACAAGAGAGTATATATAACTAGCTCGTACACGGCGTGTTGCTGCCTCAGAAGAAAAGATTGTGCAGATAATGTTTGAAATTTGAAAGTGTTAGTATCGAAATGAGTAGGACACAATAAAATGCTGATCTGTTTGTGTTACATTCGGACATTTCACTACTTCAATGTCACTTCAAATACATTTGCCAGTATGACACGCATTCCACCTACTGTAAGTTAGCTGTACTATGTCCATAACCTTTGCGTAAGACGAAGAAGTAAATTGACGAAGTTTTATGGCAATCAGATGAACGTTCTGGCAGCGCATAAAATAAGAAAAAAATTATATATGAGGTTGTGCGCACGGCTATTCCGCCGCGGCAGAATTGAATCGAATCCAGAACTGAACTCTGTGTCTTGGTCAATACAACAGACACCAGGAGGATTTGATAGATACAGTTCTCTGAGCACTTCGTCTACAACGTATTAAAAGCAGTAATGAATACAATGATAATAACACCGTCAGCTGTATCTTTCTTTTGTTATTTATTGGCAACCAGTTTCGACGGACCCTACCATCGTCTTCAGGCCCTTATAATAGGGTAAACTGTATTTTGCTGGGCTGTTGATCTTCCTTGCTGATATGTTCTATGATTGTGCGACACCATTTTGTTGTTTTTCATGCAGCAATATGCAGTTTACCCTATTATAAGGGCCTAAAGATACAGGCTTGGTCCATAGAAACTGGTTGGCCCTATAAATAACAAAATGAAAATACAGCTGACGGTATTATTATTCATTATATTCATTGCTATAATACGGCTGAAGCTCCAGCAACCGTACATAAGATGGACGAAATCAACCTTAAATAACAGTTGCTAAGCAGAAGGGATACCTCTTAATTAAAAGCCGGCAGGAAGCTTTATGAAATAAAGTACATATGCAATACCAATTTGTTACACACTCATAGGGTGGTTCCAGATACAAACACACACGAATGCCATTGAAATGTGGATCCTGGAGCTGAAACAAGGTTGAAGGAGGTACGTAACAAGACACGTCAGCATGAGATCCCAGGGGAGCTTAAGCCAACTAAAAATTGGACAACGCCGCCCGGTAATAGTTCCAAAAAAGAACAGATAATTAAATTATCCCTCACACCAGCACGCAAGAAACACAGAAGAGAAGAAATAAATGCTATAGATCTCACTCCCACGCTCCGAGTACCGACGGCCACGTAAAAGGGCACAGATAAGAAAAAAATCCACAGGTGACAAAACAATATAGACTCATGGCCATTAAAATTGCTACACCACGAAAATGACTTGCTACAGACGCGAAATTTAACCGACAGGAATAAGATGCTGCGATATGCAAATGATTAGCTTTGCAGAGCATTCACACAAGGTTGGCGCCGGTGGCGGCACCTACAAGGTACAGACATAAGGAAAGTTTCCAACCGATTTCTCATACACAAACAGCAGTGGACCGCCGATGCCTGCTAAAACGTTGTTGTGATGCCTCGTGTAAGGAGGAGAAATGCGTACCATCATGTTACCGACTTTGATAAAAGTCTGATTGTAACCTATCGCGATTGCGGTTTATCGCATCGCGACATTGCTGCTCGCGTTGGTCGCGATCCAATGACTGTTAGTAGAATATGGAATCTATGGGTTGAGGAGGGCAAAATAGAACGCCTTACTGGATTTCGAGATGACAGACATCTTATCCGCATTGCTGTAACGGATCATGCAGCCACGTCTCGATCTCTAAGTCAACAGATGGGGACGTCTGCACGAACAGTTCGACGACGTTTGCAGCAGTAGGGACTATCAGCTCGGAGACCATGGCTGTGGTTACCCTTGATGCTGCAGCACAGTCAGGAGCGTCTGCGATGGTGTACGCAACGAGGAACCTGGGTGTACGAATGGCAAAACGTCATTTTTTCGGATGCGTCCAGGTTCTGTTTACATAATGATGGTCGCATCCATGTTTGGCGACATCGCGGTGAACGCACATTGGAAGCGTGTATTCGTCATCCCCATCCTGGTGTATCACCGGGCGTGATGGTATGGCGTGCCATTGGTTACACGTCTCAGTCACCTCTTGTTCGCATCGACGGCACTTTGAACAGTGGCAGTTACATTTAAGATGTGTTACGACACGTGGATCTACTCGATCCCTGCGAAAAAATAAAATGTTCAAATGTTTGTATAGTCTATGGGACTCAACTACGGGGTCATCAGTCCCTAAACTTACAAACTACTTATGAACTACTCATGAACTAGGACGGCACAAATATCCATGCCCGAGGGGGGATTCGAATCCCCCACCGTAGTGGCCGTGCAGACCATGACTGGAGCGCCTTAGTCCCCTCGGCCACCGCGGCCGGCGATCTCTGCGACTGCATGTTACAGGTCCTGTTCGGGTCTTTTTGGATACGGAAAATGTTCAACTGCTGTCCTGGCCAGCACATTCTCCAGATCTCTCACCAATGGTGACCGAGCAACTGGCTCATCGCAATACTACTCTTGATGAACTGTAGTATCGTGTTGAAACTGCATGGGCATCTGTACCTGTATACGTCATCCAAGCTCTGTTTGACTCAATGCTCAGGCGTATCAAGGCCATTATTACGGCCAGAGGTGGTTGTTTTGCGTGAAAATGTAATCACATGTCAGTTCTAGTATATGTGTCCAATGAATACCCGCTTATCATCTGCATTTGTTCTTGGTGTAGCAATTTTAATGGCCAGTAGTGTACTAATCTGCACTCTCTGTTCCATCGTCGTTCGTGGTATTAAATCTGTACCCCCACAGTTCCTGCTTCCACCGCCGCAGTTGAAGTGGCGGAGCGTTCCAAGGCGCCTTGCTGTGGAGCGCGCCCTGCTCGCCATCGCAGGTTCGATTCCTCCCTCGGGCATTTGTGTAATTCTTGTCCTTATCGTACGTTAAAGTGGTTTGTAAGCCTAGGGACTGATGACCAGAGCAGTTAAGTCCCACAGATCTACAAACATTTGAAAATTTAGATTTCGACCCGCTACCCTCTGACGGCCCACCGGTCCCCGCGCCGTCCGACGCGACATGGCTGTCGGTCGTCCCTGTGGCTGCTAGCGACAGCCCGATCGAGACCCACGATTCGCTACTTGACGTCTACGTCTCGATACCAATAAATACCCGTCTTCTAGCTAAATCCATCTGTTTAGTGCCTGATCCCAAGTGTAATTTCATGATGTTGCGCGTGGCCTACTCCACTCCGGTTCCAATTGTGCTGTCCCCGACCCAAGGCGTAACTGCCGCATCTCCGAGCTGACAGCACCAGAGATATCGGCGCAACTTTGAAACTAAATAACAGGGTCTCTCGAGGAGGAGAAGAGACACGTAATCGAAGTAGAGACGCCACTAGGCATATGCAATGGAAACCTCCACACGATGTAAACAAGAAAAGAGCTGGCACTGCTCATAGCTTTAATATGATACGCAACCCTTCCATCTACAGAGCGCGAAACAACTGCTAATGTAGAAAGGACGGAAAATTAGGGTTTAAACTCTCGTGGACAGCGTGGTCATTAGTGACGGAGAAGAAGCTTGGTTTCCTTTTTCTTAAGGGCGAGGAAGGAAGCAGCTGCACCCTTCGAAGGGAACCAACGTGGAATTTGCATGAAGAAATTTAGGGAAATAATGGAAAACATGAATCTGGATGGCCGAAGGTGGGTTTGAACCACCACCCTCCCAAATACGAGCCAAGTGACTTACCTTCGCGTCATTATTTGCAAATACTGCACGAAAGCATCCTCCTGTCTCACACCAAGGTGGCGGATAATGTTTATGGCTATCTTCAATGTGCTTTATTAATTAAACTGCAGTATCGATAAAAATTATTACGTTTTCGTGGGTACATTACCCTTAAGGTATAAATCATGCTGCAATATTAGAAGCTTCTGTCAATGCATAAGTACGGCTGTAGAAAGCACCGCTCTTGTGAAACTCCATTTGCCATTTTCTCACACCGTGTCTTGCGAGCCATATATGAAGGGAAACAGGCAGACTGTATCCCTAGATTTCCGAAAGACGTCTGACACGGTGCCGCACAACAGACTGCTAACGAAGATACGAGCATGTGGAGAAGATTGCCAGATATGTGAATGGACTCGAAAACTTCCTAAGCAAAAGAATGCAGTACGTTGTTCTCGACACTAAGTGTTTATCAGAGATAAGTGTATCGTCAGGAGTGCCTCATCTAAATGCGATAGGGCCGTTATTATTTTATCCATATATGAATGTTTATATGTCCTCTATGTGTTCATAAGTCACTTATTCGATTGCAATGAAAAAACGTTGGTGAACTGTTCACCGTACGCCCACGAAGGTTCTTGATCCAAAAACAAAACAGCACGACACATAGCTCAGGAGATATGACGTCGTAAATAATGAGAGGCCACCGCGTGAAAATACCCAGCTTTATGCGACAATTAGTGGACAATAGGAGTAGTTAGGAACTTGCAACGAAGATTCCGTGTAATTTCGGACGTTTATGAAGCGTTTTGTAAGTGAACTCCCCACAAAATGATGAAACGAAAAGAAGTCTACCGCCCACAACAGTTTCGCTGTAGATGCTGTAAAACTATCACATAAGGCATGACCTTATATCAAATAAAGTTAGCATTACAGATTTGCATGTTAATATTTATTTTTGTCTACAAGTCTCCCTTAATTCTCTCGCAACCATAATTAAGAAATCTGTTCTCTTAATCTCTGTCTGTATAAAAGAGGAAGGACACTCATTCACTGACTAAACACGAAATCTCGAAAAATACTTCACGTATGAAGCTGAAATTTGGCAGGAGTGTAGTTTATGGGCGGAAAACGTCAGATAAGGAAGTATTTTGTGATAGGTGCGTGGCGGAGCAAATTTCTCTTACAGAGAATTTCTCTATGGCAGTTTCATTCCATTCTTCACGAAATTACGCACTCTCGAGTTTCAAAACGGTGCATGGGGGACGTATTTTGCAACATAAAAATGGATCCCTAAATACCTTGGCCTCGCGATGATATGAGAACGGCACGACCGATTTCACAGATTTTTTTATTTTTTTTATTTATTTATTTATTTTTTTTTTTTTTTTTGTCTTCGTTATTTTCAGAACAAGAGATGTATGAAATAAAACTGGAATATTTGAGAAAAACAAAATGCGTTTTTCAATGTGACCCTGCGGTTTTACTGCAGAGGAATCTATAGTTTTGTTCCGATATTGATGAAATTTTCCAAACTCTACCAATAAAAACAAGAGGAATGTCACTGCATGTATAAAATATCGTTCGGTGCATGGTGGAGGGTATTTAACTTACGGAATTTTAAAAAATGCATACTTTTGCTCCAATCTTCATGAATTTTTGCACACATGACTTTTAAACTAAGAGGATGATCACTGTGTGCATAAATGTATATGACAGTGGGTACCTTGCAGAAAACTTTGCCGAGGGAGGGATAGGTGGAAACGTGCAGAGACGGGAGAGAAAGAGGCGGCCGGCCGCGGTGGCCGAGGTGACTGAGGCGCTCCAGTCACGGTCAGCACGGCCACTACGGTCGGGGGTTCGAATCCCCCCTCGGGCATGGATATTTGTGCCGTCCTTAGTCTTAAGTAGTTCATAAGTAGTTTGTAAGCTTAGGGACTGATGACCCCGTAGTTAAGTCCCATAAGTTGTACAAACATTTGAACATTTTTTTTGAGAAAGAGGCGGATGCAGAGAGAGGGAGGAAGGGGATGTGGACTACGAGAGTGTATGATCAATAAACATCAGGGCAACGCCGGGCTTATAGCTAGTATTAACATAAATGATCAGCAGCAATCTATGTCTGTTTTCTGATGATGTTGTGGTTTACGAAAAGATGTTATCATTGAATGATTGTAGTAGAATGTACGCTGATGTAGACGTAACTGTATTTGGTTTGATGAATGGCAGATAACTCTAGATGTTGAAAGGTGTAATGTGATGCAGATGAGTACGGAAATAAATGCACAATTTTCGAATATAGCATTAGTAGTAAGCTGCCTAACAGTCGCGTCTTTTAAGTACTAGGCGTAACTTTCTAGAGCAATGTGAAATTGAAGGATCACGTAAGGGAAGACGTGGCGAAGGTAGATGGCCGACTTAGTATTATTGGGAAAATTTTGGGGACATGCGGTTCACCTGTAAGGGAAACCACGCATAGAACTATTGAGTCGCGCGGAATGGCCGCTAAGGACTGGGCGGCTAAGGACTGGGCGGCTGTTTCCGCCGGAGTACGAGTCCTCCCTCGGGCATGGGCGTGTTTGTTGTCCTTACTGTAAGTTAGTTTAACACGTTGACTGCCGAGATGACGTCAGAGGCGCGGCAGAGCCGCCTGCTGTGGCTGCCGGTGGCCACACGACAGCCAACGTGTTAAGTAGATTGTAAATCTAGGGACTGATGAAATCAAAATGTTCAAATGTTTGTTAAGCTTATGGGACTTAACTGCGGGGTCTTTAGTCCCTAAACTTACAAACTACTTATGAACTAACTTATACTAAAGACAGCACAAACATACATGCCCGAGGGAGTGTTATAGCAGTTTGGTCCAATAGCTTTACAAACATTTGAATATTTAGAACCCTTGTGCGACCCCTCCTTGAGTGTTGCTCAATTGTTTGGGACCCATACCAGATAAATTTAAGGAAAAAAATGTAGAAACGTCAGTGTTCAACGATCCATCGATGGTCATTAGAGACTGATGGTTTAAAGGAAGAAATAGAAGCAACTCAGAGGCGGTCTGCTAGGTGTGTTAGTGGTACGTTAGATTAATACTAGAGTGTTACATAGATGTTTCGGGAACTCAATTGGAAATCGCTGTAGAGAAGGTGAAGTTCCTTTAGAGAAACCCTAATGCAGAAATTTAGAGAATTTGGAGCTAGCTGCAGAACGGTTCTGCTGCCGCAAATTACTTTTTGGGTAAAGACCACAAAGATAGAAGGATGTAGGGCTCGTACAGAGGTATACAAGTATTTGTTTTCACATGGTTCTAACTGGCCGTGGAACAGAAAAGGAAACGACTAGTGGTGGAACGAGGAACCCTCCGCCAAGTACCTTACTCTGATAATATTCATCTCGGGTATGCAGCCGGATACCGTCGTAAACTGGACACAATATTTCAGCAGACCAACTGGCTGCCATCTTCAGGTGAGAGCGCTAAAACACTAACTCGCCGGGAACTGTTAGCTGAAATATCGTGTCTAGTTGACGACGGTATCCGGCTGCATACCCGAGATGAACATTATCAGTTACTACGCCGGGAAAGTCTACGCAACCATACCTTACTCTGGGTTGCGGATTTCGTATGTAGATTTTGTAGAAGTTGTTAACTACAACTTAAGACCACTTTATTAGTGATACTGCTCAACAATAAATATTTTATTTTATTTTATGTGATTATTTGTACTTACCCCACTCTGTGTAGTTGACGCTGTCCACTGTGTAGTCCCACTCGTAGTAGAAAACTGGAAGATCCGTGGTTTCAGTCACTTTTCTAACGAGAGCGTCAGTTGGCTCGAACATCAAAAAGTCGTTGTATAACTGTTTATTTGAAAAAAAAAAATCGTTTAACTACATTTAATATAACAGATGAACAATGATATTATCTACGAGGGTTGGAACTTTAACAGTGGCAACTATTTGTTCACAACCGATAAAAAGCGTTACTTGTTTACACCTGTTACTGTCCTTCAAAGTTGTCACCAGCGTTGCCAGCGATGTAGAAGGCGTAGTACATCGTTAGCAAAGCCTGTTCTGTTGATGGTCCGATTGGAGCGGTCTACTGCCTGTCGAATCTCTGGAACAGTTCTGAAGGGAATGACACGAAGTGGTTTCTTCATCTTCGGAGTTAAGTCCGAGGAGTATGGTGGATGGTACAGTACTTCCTAGTCCAAAGACCTTGTAAAAATAACTAGACTTCCTGACGGTGCTGCTGTCGCGGGATAATTTTGACCTTCGCCCAGCCGCCATGGTAGTGGCAAGCGTCACATAAATACGAGTGTTATTAGCACGTAAATCGTGTATTAAATAGCTACTGCGGGATATATACACAATTGATAGTCACGTCTGTGTTGTTTGACTACCGGAGTGTACAAGAAGCACTATGGTGAAAAGCTTCTTAGCGTTTACATATATAAATCAGTTTAAAAAAGAATAAAAAGATCGAATACTGTATTCCAATTTATTTTTCTCAGGAATACAAGTAGCCCTACTACTTGTGTTGAGAGATAGTTACTCTTGTTTAACAGGTTGTTATTAAGACAATATAGGATTTAATGAAATAAATAACAGACTTTTACAATACTGCCAGCTCTTAAAAAAGAACTACTTTAGGCAGTACTGGTGGACAGAAAGTTCAAAAAGTTTCATTTTATGATTGTTTAAAATAACTATTGGGGTCACGAGATTAACTGCCTCACTGCAGTTCGAATTTTTGTTTATGAAATTAATATTTGCAACTTGTAACGCAGAATTTAAAGGTAATCTGCTTTACATATAGGTATAACGACTGAAAGGGGTTTGCAGACCTGTGTGTAGTTCCATATATCAACAGTGGCTGCACATTGTGAAGTTCAACCCTGTGACGAAAGTTGCTGACTTTTGAGCAGTTCACTCTGCTATAAGGTATTTGGCTTACAGCATTAAAAATGCTAATTTTCTTGCTAGATACCCTAATGCTAATGTTAGATGCCTTAGTTAAGAAAAAGTTATGGCATACTTCGTGTTCTAAAAAGAACTTGGTAGTGGCTGATTGCTTTATTCACAACGCAAGAAGCTATTTTTCAGGTATGTTTCTTATGGCATATTTCACTTCCACAATCGATTTTTAACATTAACTGTTTCAGTCAGCCCTGTGTGATTTTTTGATGCTATGAAATATCTAAATATTGGAGAATACAGCATTAAAGCAAAGACGTAAAGTTTGAAACACTTCCGAAATTAATGTTTGTACAAAAGTTTCACAATCGTAGAATATAATGAGAAAGTGCCAAAAAATCGTGTCTGACGATAAATTCCGTTCATATGCTGCACTTAGAACGCAAAAAAACTACATGATGTAATTGGGTTTCGTTAGGAATAAGAAACGCTGTTTGTCAGTTTCTACACCCGTATGTGTAATAAATTTACACACAATCGATAGTTGCAGTATATTCAAGGAATCGGAAGCTGTTTTGTAGTTATATATTTCAATTAGACATAGTTTTCGCGACGTAACTCAAATGAATACTCTCTCTAATCAAAAGAATCTTACGCACATGTAAGGTTCGCGCGAAAGTTTGCCACTATGATGGCCGCCGAGGCGCTCTTTAATTTGTCCGCTGTTTGCAGACGGCCACTTACGGAATTGTGGGGGCTTCTCCCAGTCCCATCGACCGAGCAGAACAGCCACAGCTGGTGCTGTATCAACACCACCTGGAGACAAGGCCTTACAAGAGCCCGCGCTCCGTCATACTGTCCAGGCCGCGGCCGCCAGCTTACTGGCTGGCCGCTACGAGGCAGTGGGCGTTCCCCAGCGGCCAGCCAGTCTGCTAGCTGCCGCGGCCTGGACAGTATGACGGAGCGCGGGCTCTTGTAAGGCCTTGTCTCCAGGTGGTGTTGGCTGTATGCGCCCGCGCATTGTCGTGCAAAATGATGGGTGGGTTGCGCTTCTTTCTCAAAGCTGGTGGCAGATGATGCTCCAAAAAGGAACAGTGATACTGTGCACTGACGGTTTACCGTGGAGGAATATACTACATTAGAATAACATCATCACAGTGGCAGACGAATATCACCATAACTTTCACCATACTAAGGCTCTGACTTTTGAATTTAGCGACGACCCATATTGACGTCATTCTTTGGACTGGCGTTTCATTTTTGGCTCGTACTATGTGCTCATGCCTCATCTCATTTGAAGAGCTTTACCCAACGTGCCACTGTTCTGTACGGCAATGCCGATTCCCCGCTCGGCTCTTGAAGACCTTGATGACACTGTCGTGCTGTACGACCTCTGACACATTCAATCTTGATCCAAATCCGTTGTTCCTGTTTCGAAAACATAGTGATACCGTTACGTTAGACCGCTCGCTCACAGGTGACTCAGTTCACTCGACTGTGCTCACGCTTTTGGCGTGAGACGGGCGAGTCCATTTGCTCGGAGGCAAGGTAGGTATGTCAACATCGACGATAGTAAATTTCATTGCATAGTGTCTCCAAGCAGTGCTGTCCCTATTTAAGTTCCAACCCTCGTATATATATGCTAACTGACTCACAGATTTTGAGAAAAGTGCCCTTTAAGTTCATTACACTAAAGCGACTCAAAATTAATGGAATAGATAGGTAATTGTAATCTGAAAGTTTTCATGGGATCATGTTTTAAGGGCGATGTTATGAAAATACAATCTATCAGCTGTCAAGTATAGACCTGTCAAGTATAGATCAGATTGGTTAATGTGTCTGAGGACTAGTAAAGAGTAATGTAACATGTCTTTAATTTACAAATCTGTTGTTACAAAACACGTGATTCCATTTACTCGTCTATTATTTGTGCAAGAACTGTTGTTATTGATCAAATAATACTGTATTACACAAACACAACAGTAATCTCAATACGCAAATTTTTGCCACAAATTATCCGTGATCAACATGGGTTTAAAAGGTTCCAGCTGGGGTGTTTGTAATAAGGGTTACTGCTCTCAAAATAAAAGAGACTACAGTTGAAACGTTCCGTGAGCAATTAAAAGGGATTCTCTCAGCAATGCAAGGCTGTATGTATTACAGACTTCTGGACCATTAAAGTTCTGCAATGTAAGTGCACAGGATCATAATATGAAAATTTTCGTAGATCTTCAAGTAAATAAACATTGAATATTGGTTTAATTTTGATTACTGCGTTTTTAAATAATTTATGGAAAGTAACTAGACGGCATGACGGCGATTTGCTGTTTCCAAATAGACCCAGTTAGCCGCGTCCTCGCGTTGTAATTAAAATTTTTCAAACGAGGACAGCTATGGAATTATTTCACTTTTACTGCAAGAAATCCATGTCAGATGTAATATAAATATTTGTCCTGCACTCACATTTACGAGAGGTTCTGGATCGTCTGCAGAGATGGTCCCGTCACCGAAGTAGAACTCCCTTAGTTTGGCTGCAGCCTCCTGCTGTTGTTCAACTGTTGGTAGATGCAGATTTGGTCCCACCATCTCAACAAACTGGTCATTCAGTGCGCTGATTTTATCCGGGTTAGATAGTATTCCAGTACCTACGGACAAAACATCATACACAGGCGTAATAAAGACATTAGGAACTAGAAAAAAAAGCAGAGTTCAATTTGTTAAGATGGTGGTGTCAGTTAAGATTCTTTTGCAATTTTTCAACGCAAACGTTAGTGCAAATGGGTAATGGAAGTACCACAGCGAGAATACGATAAGCAGTATGCTCCGATACAATTAGACATAAAAAGACAGTGGTTGAAACAATGGTCTCTCATGCTTTCTTAGGTAATAGTACTACTGAGGGAATGGAGATGGTGTAAATTAAAGGTATCTAGATAAAAAATATCATTAACGCAGAATATTTACAGTCAGAATTCTTTTGTGTTCTTTAGTTTATAGTCACATTTTAATTTTGTCAAATGTCTGCTGTATCTGGCACTAGGTAACTTCATAAGCCCATAATATTATCAACAATGTCGCTATGCACAGTTGAAATATTTTTGAGGAAACATTTTTGAAGTAAATTTTTGTTTATCGTAGCTGAAGTGTATAACAAAGCGTGATCTTGAAATGTGAAAAATCCTTTTTCCCTGGCTCGCAACATCATTATCGCTTATTCATCCAGGTGTCACTTTGTACTGATATGTTAAAGTGAATTCTTGTGCAGTAATAGAAGTAAGTAGCCAGCCTATGTGACAAAGAAAATACTCCTGTTCAGATATTTCTTAATGATCAGTGTAGAAATTCGTGAATTAATGATCACAAAAATGGGATGGAAGAAGGTAAGTAATAAATCTTAATGAACGAAACAATCATTAATGTAGTATTAGAAAGTTAAGGTCGGAGTAACACATCTAAATTAGTACATTTTCACTGACCGTTCGTAATATGCTTCATCTTCTAAACATGATCGATATAACCATGAATCATTATATAAATGTAACCATTTTTCACACCACTGTTTATTGGCCAGTAAGATGTTTTAGTATACTACATCTCTTTGAAAAAAAGTTAAATGTGCAAAATGATGACTAACAAAACAGTTATGTATGTTTCTCTTCGTGCACACGAGGACAGCATTAGATTACAAGGTTCACTGGCGCCTATGTTCAGATACGCTGTAGCTATTTTATTGTGTAAACATTAGGTTTGAGGATTGATTTATCTAATCGGTATATTTAGGAAAGGGGATGGAAATTGTTTATCGCAATTTGGTTCATCAAAGTCCTTGTACATACACAGAGAGCTCCCGCACAAAACACTTGAATACACCAAGCAAATATTACTATTATTAGCGGACTCAAGAGTTATTTACCTATGCAGAATACGACACACATTTGCAACTCAGGACTTGCGGCGACACTGTCGTTGCGCGAGAAGGACATTCAATTGTTAAACACCTAAGGTGTTTATTGAGACAGCAGTAATTTTGCAGACTGTGAGAGGTCGCAGTCGCTAAGGTAAAGCGGGAAACTGTGTGGTCTGTGGCGCGAGGCGCGGGGTGCGGTGTTTCTTTCTTTCTTTCTGTCTCTCTCTCTCTCTCTCTCTCTCTCTCTCTCTCTCTCTCTCTCTCTCTCTCTCTCTATATATATATATATATATATATATATATGGCCCCTCTAGTGCACTGCGCAGCCTGATGTCGTCATGGATTACTCATTTCGGTAATGGCTAGCCGACGTATCAACTGAAACTGGGTATCGAAATTCCTCTGCGTCCTAGTGACTTAGCGGTCAGCGCAACTTTCTAGTAAGCAGGAGACCTGGATTAGAATCTACGCTGGATATAAATTTTTAACTTTCCCCACTGATTTCATTCTGGCAACTAATGTCAAAAATTTCTTTACGTTTTCATATTTGTTCCGTTTTGATTCCTAATGATGACTTCTATGTGGTTCGAAATGCATCGAGAATCCATAAAGGCAAGGTAAAGCTGACATCAATCCAAAGATTGGTTTGTTCATCACAGTGGTTTACTAGACATAGTCTTGTTGAAGGTGTTATGCCGTTGCCTTTCCTTTGACGTTTGAACTGACTTACCCAGTCAGTTATAAGGAGGGGGGGGGGGCGGAGGGGGGACCTACAGTTTAACATGTACTGTGAACCACAGTGCAAGTTGGTATTTTTCGCATCAACTTTACCAACGGTGAAAGAAGTGATAATTGCCACATAAAAACCTTGGGATTGCATAATTCTTCTTTGTGTTTTTGGCCTCCTTTTCCGCAGCTGCAGTTATACAATTTGCATAGGTTACGGGACCGTCTTATGCAACTGTAAATTAGTCTACTTTAGACCAGACGCGTTTCGCTATATTCTAAAGCATCTTCTTGTACAGCTGACCACTGAAGATGCTTTAGAATAAAGCGAAACGCGTATGGTCTAATGTAGACTAATTTACATTTGCATAAGACGGTCCCATAACCTATACAAATTGTATCTTGGGATTGATCGATCATTCAACCAGCGAGCTTTCGATTTGTAGTTACTTTACTACTAACTCTTCTAACCAATAATGGAATTCTAGTATTGCCAATATGGTAGATTAATAGTTTCGACGAAAATCAGGAAACAATATTATTTCAAACGTTTCTTTATGTTGAAGCTATCACTTCTCAGGACCATAAAGAAAGAAATGAGGTGGTGATTTCGGCCACAAGATGACAAAAATAGCTAAGAGAAATTGTTCCGTTGCTAACTTAAACAGGAAAACAATTCTGTGCATACAGTATCCAACTTCTATGTGAATCCCTTAGATTATATTTTCGGTGATCTCGATAAAATTGTTATTGTTTCCCATCTAATACCCTAGACCACTTCTGTTATCAGAGATGATAACTAAGAGCATCAAACAATACTATAAGTACTGCTTAATAGCCGTACTTCTGGATACTACCTAAAATATGCCAACCCTACATGTTAATTTTCTGCAATTTGTATCACAACTTCGTGTTGAAATGTGTTCTCATATTTTATTGAAGCAATGCAGTTTTGTCTGCAGTGTGATAAAATTTCGTAAGATGTCAATCCGAAGTGTTTCAGTTCCGTAGCTTTCCCCCCTCATTTGTGGAATCCAGTACGTTTAGTAAATGAAAATTAGATACAATAATCCTTTTAAATGAAATGTGAAGTCATGAACTCCTCAAGATGTGTCGTTTTGTTAATGTAATATACAAGTAACTTGGTGACCAGTATTTCACATGGACAACAGGCCTGAAATGGTACTTTGAGTGTTGAAAATAGCTCGAGTATCGAAATAATTTTGGTTTCGAAAGTTACGGTCGTTTCGGGAACTGCTAGAAATAGCGGTGTAAAAACTCCCTAATAAAGCTGCCTCATTATCTGCGGTACTGAAAAATGAAAACGTTAGCAATTTACATGCGACGCTTTACGGTTGAATTTTTTTCTTCACTTTAGGTAATGACTCAGAACGAAAGTCTGTACTTATTTCAGATGATGATGTTCAAATATAGACACCGTTGGGATACGCTTGACTGTCACCATCACAAGTTATTATTTTATCTTTACAATATTTAAAATGAATAAAATGTATTTCATTACACTGCAGCACTGAATACTAACCCAGCTCAGCAGATGTGACTCCAGTCATGATAGGAACATGAAGGAATTGACCATCGATGAGCCTCTGGATTGCTTGCTCTGTCATGAAGGCGCCCTCCAAGTCTGGCTCGGTGGTAGGGTACCACAAAGAGTATGAAAAAAGCTGCTTTTCCTGAAAGTGGAGACAAAGAGACGTGATACGTAAACACACTCGTAATTTCTCAGTAAATTGTAGTCAGTTACGTAGAATTAAAAAATACAGAGCTATATAGTGAATGTACAGGCTGTTATAATTAAACTGCCGGCCGCGTTGGCCGAGGGGACTGAGGCGCTCCAGTCACGGTCTGCACGGCCACTACGGTCGGGGGTTCGAATCCCCCCTCGGGCATGGATATTTGTGCCGTCCTTAGTCTTAAGTAGTTCATAAGTAGTTTGTAAGCTTAGGGACTGATGACCCCGTAGTTAAGTCCCATAAGATCTACAAACATTTGAACATTTTGAACATGATTAAACTGACGGTGTTCTGAGTGCTGCAGACCGGGCTGTACAAATCGCAGGCCGCTGAAACTCCGTGGACACGTTAAATAATCGGCACGGTCGCTTAATTTGATGAAAAAACTATAGTTTCACTTGTTGCCACCAGGCGAAAAATGGCACTGTATGCAGACAGAATGTGAAATGTTTTCGAAGTTTGACATCAGTATGCTATTGGTTGTTTGAAGACACTTGTCGTTTGTGAAGTGACTCTTGGTGTAAGGGTAACTGTCCCTTACGAATTGGAATGGCTATCAGAAAGAAAGATGTGCAGTGCTGGTAAAGTTGCTTCACCAGAACGGCAGTCACAGCAGCGCTGCATGGCGGGAATGTCACCCACAGAAACAGCTGTGAAGAGGCCACTTGTCAAGAAATGGGCTGAAGGATAGGATCAAGAAATTTGAAGAAACATGTGAATTATGTGAATTAGGCGTCGCATTCCCACGGCTGTTGTTGGTGGAGTTGCCGTAGCTGTAGCCAACGTCGCAGCACGTGCCTCAAATTCTGCAGCCAGGACTCGAACTGTGGCACAGGAAGGGTCTCTCCACTGGTCTACATTTAAAAGACTTTACGGAATAATTTACCCTTGTATCCCTACAAGATTGATAATGTGGACCAAATGCAGCCCCAGGTAGGGTACAATGATATGACTTTGCCTTCGTTTTTAGCACGTTTTGGCCAGAGAATATTCATTAGGCTGAGGAGATACATTTTACTCTTCGTGGTGCTGTGAATTCACAGAAATATGGAATATGGGGTTCTACTACCCCAAAAATCGTGGAAGAAAATGCACTGAACATACGTGACTGTTGTTTCATGAGCTCCTTCATTCTCGGTCACTTGTTAATTTTTTTTTTTTTTTTTTTTTTCGAAGAGATGTCATCTCGTCTGCCTGTTAGGTATACACTAACAGCTCCACGTATTAAAGCCTCCTCGTACAGCACAAAGGAGAAAATATGAAAATCCAGCACGTGAAGCAGGCCAAAGGGAGTACAGACGACTGAAAAATGAAGTTCACAGGAAGTGCAGACTGGCTAAGCAGGAGTGGCTAAAGGAGAAATGCAAGATCGTAGAAGAATGTATAACTAGGGGAAAGGTAGATATCACCTACAGCAAAATAAAAGAGACAGTTGGAGACAAGAAAAGCAACTGCATGAATATCAAGAATTCAGATGGAAAACCAGTACTAAGCAAACAATGGAAAGCTGAAAGATGAAAGAAATATATAGACGGACATACAGAGGAAATAAATTTGAAGGTAGTATGCTAGAAATGCAGATGAAGTAAAGGAAGATGAGATACGGGATGATTCTGCGAGAATAATTTTACAGAGCACTAAAAGATTTGTGTAGAAACAAGGCCCCTGGAGTAGATGATATTCCGCCTGAACTACTGAAGTCGTTAGAAGAGCCAGTCACGAAGAAATTGTTCCACCTGGCTTTGAAGATGTATGAGACAGGGGAAAAAATGTTCAAATGTTAGTGAAGCTTACGGGACTTAACTGCGGAGTCATCAGTCTCTAAACTTAGAAACTGCTTATGAACTAATACTAAAGACAGCACAAACATCCATGCCCGAGGGGGGATACGAACCCCCGACGCGGAAGGCCGCGCGCTTCATAATGTGGCGATCCAGACCGCTCGGCTATTCCCGCGCGGCGAGACAGGGGAAATCCCCTCCGACATAAAGTAATTCCAAATCCTAAGAAACCAAATGAAGACAAATGTGCAAAATTAGAGAACTATCATTTCAATAAGTCATGGTTGCAAAATACTGACACGAATTATTTACAGAATGAAAAAACCGGAGGAATCCGATCTTGGGTAAAATCAATTTGAATTTAGGAGAAATGTAGAAACATGTGAGGCAATATTGACATTTCGACTTATCTTAGAAGATAGTTTAAGGAAAGGAAAACCTATGTTTTGCGTATTTGTAGATCTGGAGAAAGCTTTTGACAATGATGACTGGAATATACTCTTTGGAATTGTGAACGTAGCAGAGGTAAAATATATTTAACTTGTACAAAAACCAACAGTAGTTATTAGAGTCGAAGGGCATGAAAGGGTCGCAGTGGTTGGGAAGGGAGTAAGACAGGGTTGTAGCCTTTCCTTTAAGAACAGTTAAACAAAATGGACAGTGTCTTGAATGGAAGGTATAAGACTAACATTAACAAGAGTAAAACATTGATAATGGAATGTAGTGTCCGAAATCTTGGCAATGCTGAAGGAATTAGATTAGGTAATGATACAATAAAAGTAGTACATGAATTTTGTTATTTGAGCAGCAAACTAATTTCTGATGGCCGAAGAAGATATAAAATACAAAATGACTATGAGAAGAAAAACGTTTCTGAAGAAGCGAAATTTATTGACATGCAATATTAGTTTAAATTTTAGGAAGTCCTTTCTGAAAGCATTTGTCTGGAGTATGGGAGTGAAACATGGATGGTAAGGAGTTCAGACAAACGAAGATAGAAGCTTTTGAAATGTGGTGCTACAGACGAATGATGAAGATTAGATAGGTAGATCACATAACCAATGAGGAGGTGCTCAGAAGAATAAGGGAAAAAAGGAGTTTATAGCCTATCCTAAGAGAAAGGATAGGTTAGTGGGACACATTCTAAGACATCAAGGAATTTTCAACTTAGCATTAGAAGGAAGTGTGTGGCGTAAAAATCGTAGAGAGAGATCGAGGAACGAATACAGCAAAAAGATTCAAAATGATGTATGTTGCCGTTCTTATTTAGAAAATGTTCAAATGTTTGTAAATCTAAGGCACTTACTCACGTTGGACATCAGCCCCTAGGCTTACAAACTATTCCTAAGCACAACACAAACACTCATGGCTGAGGGAGGACTCGAACCTCCAACGCCGAGCAACCGCGCGCTCTACAACAAGGCGCCTTAGAACGCTCGCCCACTTTTTTTTTTTTTTTTTTTCTTCCTTGCCATCGCCACTTTTGCCCTTAGAAAAAAAAAAAATAAACTTGTCCACTTCAGGCGTTGGCTCCTACCTTATCCTAGTCCCAGTTCAACTAACCTAATTCTAATAAAGGGCAAGGAAAGCTAATAGGCTACCGAAAGCAGAAAAATAATAATAAAGAAAATAAAATAAAATAAAACTCATGAGATTTGGAAGAAAAAAAAAACCGGGAAAACTTCTTCTCTTTTGTATTCTTTATTTTTTTTTTTTAATTCTTTATGTATATATATATATATATATATATTGTAATATATGACAAGAGGTGCGCCGTAGTGATGCCGCCGGCATACTTAAAATCGTCCAAACGTATCTTCTCGTTGATTATTATGTTTCGTTGTGGGTTCTGTTCAGTTCAGGTTGGTTGCGTTAAGATTTATCTTCTCATCGCTTGGACGTTCCAGCTGCGAGGCGGGTCGTGAAAGGCACTCCGTAAAAAGTTGGAAAAATATTTCTGGTACTTTGGGTTACGGGTTAGGACGCAGTGTCGTTCATTAAGAAAGTTCCAGTATCCAAGTACTGATTTCTCGCCAGGATCAAAGAGGTATCGGATCGTGTAGCCACGAATCCAATTTACCGAGTGTGTTTTGGTGGTGGGGTAGAAAGTCTCCTCCGGAAATAGGAGCATGTTGCTGTCGATCTGGGCGGGTGTTTGGCGAGTAAGGAACGCCAAAATTCGCCGAGCGAGCGTCCAGACATCGTTCGCCTGACCACAGTGGAACCTGTGGCCGTCTGTGTCGTCCACTCCGCAGTGAATGCAGAGGGGCGAATCGGCGAGGTGGATCCGATGCAGGCGATATCGGTTTATTTGTTTTCCGTTCACAGTGAGATACCAGGTTGACTGGACGTCTGATTCGAGAAAACGTTCGTAAACAGCTTTCCATATATGCCGCCATACATACTGTGGATGCTTAATTTCGATCGGGTTGGATGGTCGACACTGTTGTAGCAGATCATATACTGTTTTAGTCCGAGACAAACGAGCAGGTGGTAAAGATTTGTATACATAACTAAGGTCCAAGAAGAATCGTCGGATATGATGGAAGGCAACTGGAATGGCTGCAATCGTCACTGGGGCTACCAAAGAGTCCGGGGCAAAGGCATTGAATAGTATACCGGTGAGACTCTGTGGGCAACGTCGCCAGATTTTTAATTGAGAGCTGACGTAGAGCGCCGTGACTCTGGTCGGCACATGTGTTAGTCCCACCCCACCACGTTCCCGCGGGAGTGCAAGGGCGTCGTATTGCACTTTGAATATCAATCCGGAGCTGACGTAGGAGCCTAACGCAGCCAATATACGCCGTGCCAGGAGAGTTGGGATCGGTAGCACTTGTGCAACATGGGGTATGCGAGAGGCATGATAGACGTTCACATATTGTGTACGTTGAACTATGTCGAGGGATCGTAGCCGGTGATCTGCCAGACTTCCCCTGATTCTCTGAAGCAATCGCCGACCGTTGATCGCTGCTGAGCGGCGGAGATCGGCTGAAAAATCTATGCCAAGACATCTAACGGTTGTGGCTACACTTAGAGGAGCGATGCTTCTCTCTGGTAGGCCCTCGCCGATGAGCAAGACCTTGGATTTTGAGACGTTGAGCAAGCTGCCTGATGCCTCGCCATAAGTGGCCACCCACGTCAGGGCTGCCCGTACGTCGTTCTCAGTGCGTAGGTAAAGGACGATGTCATCGGCGTAAGCTGTACAACAGAAGCGGTTCCCATGTAAACTCATACCTTCCAAACGTTGGCGTAGTCCCTGGAGCAATGGTTCTAAAGCAAAGGCGTATAATATAGTTGAAAGTGGGCAGCCTTGTCGGACGGATCGTGTTATAACCACGGGTGGGGTGAGGCGACCGTTGAACATGATTTTGGAGGTCGCGCCAGTCAGAAGGCGCATAACTACTGCAATAATGTTGCCAGGGAAACCCATGTGCTGGAGAACTGTCTGTAAGTAGGAGTGATCAACACGGTCGAAGGCCTGGCTAAAGTCAAGTGAAGCCAGGGCACCAGGAAGTCGTTGATATCGGGCAAGTGCTATCATGTCTCGATAGCGGCAAAGAGCTGTATGGATATTGTTGTCTCCTCCTAAGGACGTCTGGTCGCAGGATGTGACGTACCGTGCAACTTTCTTGAGTCGTGAGGCCAACAACCGTGTAAATATTTTCATATCGCTGTTAAGCAGAGTTATAGGCCGATAATCTTGTATTCTGGATGACCCTTCGGTTTGTGTACAGGAATAATTATGCTTTCAAGGAAGGTTTTAGGGACCTCAGTCGCTGGGGACATTAGTTCTTGAGCGATCGTCGTCCATGTAGGTGCTAACAAATAGTCAAAACTTTTATAAAATTCAACGGGAATACCGTCAGGCCCAGGAGACCTATTGTTATGCCCCATTTTAATTGCTTCTAGTACTTCATCCGTGGTCACGCCTTCCTGGAGTTCACGTGCCACCTCCACTGGGAGAGTACTTGGAATAAGTTGTGCGACTTCTGAAATCAGTTCTGGCGAATGCGGAACAGCTTCATATAGTCTTGTGAAATGGGCATGAAACGCCTGACCGATGGCGTGTTGGGTATCGTGCCGGTGACCTTCCGCGTCAATCAGGGCGTGTATCAGAGCCCGGCGTCGTTTTTGTCTTTCCTGGATAAGATGGTACATAGACGGATGTTCTTCACCTATTCTATCATTTGTACGAGATCGGATTACAGTCCCTTCCAGGTGGCGGCGCATTATCAAAGAGATTTGGGCCTTTGTACGGTGAACAATCGTCTGCCTGGCTGGTGAGAAAGGCATCGTCACACATTCTCGAAGAATGGAATAATAAAAATTCAAAGTATTGTTTCGCCATGTCTTGATGTCCCGGCCGTAATTCATCAGAGACTTGCGCAGTGTTGGCTTTGCACAGGAGAGCCACCAAGATAGAGTGGAGTTATAGGCGTTACGACGGCGTAAACACTGTGCCCACGCACTTTCGATGATATGTCGACAGTCTGGAGCGGTCAGGTGAGACACGTTTAGTTTCCACAGACCACGACTATGCCACACACGCTGTCGGACGAGACTAACGTCGCAGATATATGCCTCATGATCTGAAAAGGCTAAGGGCCAGACTTCCGCGTGGCGGGTTCCACCTGTGAGAGAGCGGGTGAGGTATATGCGATCCAGGCGGCTCGAGGAATGGGCGGTGTAAAACGTAAAGCCAGGGCGAGTTCCGTAGAGCTTTGTCCAGGTGTCAATGAGTTGTAGTCTGTCTATGACCACAGAGAGAGCCGCACAGGGTGAATGTTGTGGCAGTTGGTCGGTGGGCCCTTGTGTCGAGTTGAAATCCCCGCCAAATACCAAGTCATCCTGTGGACCCATAAATAGTGGCGTGATATCCTCGGCGAAGAATGTATTGCGGTCTCGACGGTGGCTGGAGCCGGATGGTGCATAGATGTTAATGATACGCACTCCAAATACAGTAAGAGCCATTCCCCGAGCAGTGTGGAGGTAAACGACGTCCTCTGCTGGAATTCCATCGCGTAGGAGGATGGCGACGCCGCTGCCGGTATCGGAGGCGTGTGAAACATAGCCAGTGTAACCAGTAGGGATGAGAAAATCAGCGACAAACACCTCCTGTAGGAGCGCAATATCAACATCACTTGAGTAGATGGTGTCTCGAAACATCGCCAGTTTGTGTGGGGTGCGAATGGTGGCCATATTCATCGTGGCGATACGATATTGCTGCGGATGGACACTTGCAAGGTTTACAGAAGGCGTTGCAGCGGCTCCCGAAAGTCGCTGACTTGCCGTGTCTCCCACAGTTGCCGCAATTCTTAGTTGGGTACCAAATCTGGTGCCTCCATGGGATGCACCCGCTCAGCCACGTTAGCTGTCTGATCCGCTCCTTCGCCAACATCGTCGGCCCATGATGTGGATGTCGATGACGTGTGCTGGCGTTGGTCTGTAACGGACGAGGCGCATGCTCCAAGCGGTGCTGTGAGGGTAAGGTCGTTCTTAGGTGCTGACATCAAGGATGGTATGTCCTGATTTGAGGTATGGTGCGTCACCGTAGGACTGTCCAGTGTGGCAGTATCATCCTGCTGCTGGTCGGAAAATGGTACGTCACTGTCAGACATTCGTTCGGTATCTGAAAAGATCGTCTGATGGAGGCCGTCAGCGGAGGGTGTTCGACGGCGTTTCTTACGTCTCCGAGGTGACCGCTGTTTTCGGATGTGTTGTTCTGAATCAGAATTTGGTTGCTCCTCTTCTATCGCCGCACCCGTCTGTACGAAAGCGGACGTCGGCACCACACTTAGGTCGATGTCCATGGTACCAGCAGAGTCATTCGTAGTTGTCTCTATTGTTGCCGGTTCTGGCGAGGGCGCTGGAGGCGGTGCTGTGCTTGTGTCGTCGGTATTTTCTTCTGCGTTGGGTACAGGCAACGTAGGTTTAGGCGTGGCCTGGAGTTGTATTACGTGGTTCTGTGCAACTGCAGCGTAGGTGACGGGTAGGGACGTGACCGTTGTTGCTGAGGCCACCTCACCTAGTGGTGTCTGTACCAAACGTCGGCGCATACATTCGGACCGGACATGGCCTTCCTGGCCACATCCTGAACATGTTCGTGGCTGGCCATCGTACATAACGATGGCCCGCACACCACCAATCATCAGGTACGACGGAACGTGTTTCTTCAGCTCAATCTGTATCTGACGCACACCATTTAATACCTGGTAGGTCGTAAATGTTTGCCACTTTTCTGTGAGGTGACCCACGACGTTACCATACGGTTGGAAGGCTGCAATGACCGTTTCTTGAGGTACTTCAAACGGGAGCTCAAACACCCGTAGAGTACGTAATCCGAATCCTACATGATCGACCGTTACGGCACCGATGTGTCCATCAGAGTGCTTGAACTTCAGTCCGGTGTTATGTCGTTGGACAACTTCAGTGCATAGCGCTTCTGTCGTCATCTTGATATAGACGATGCTTCCCGTGATTGAAAAGTGTATTCCGATCACGTCTTGTGGGTTCAAACGAAGATCTTCTCGTATGAACTGTTCGATTTCAAAAGCTCTTGGTCGTGGATGTTCAGCCTGAAACGTTACTTTGATCGTCGCACGGCGGTAAGCGTGCGCCATGAGGTTCGTGAATGCGGGACTCAATACACACAAATACCGCGACGCGGAAGTAAACAAACCCCGGAGCGGAGCGTTAAGCGGCGCGCGGCGCAGGTGCGCACGCTAGCACGGCCCAAGGCCAACTATCCCACTTCAACGCGGCTCTTATTTAGAGATGAAGAGACTTGCACATGGTAGGATAGCGTGGAGAGCTGCATCAAACCTGTTTGCGGACTGAGGACCACAACAATAAATGCAACACATGATTCTGGCATTGAAAGAACTAAACTGTGTACACACCACTATTTTCGTGCAAAATGAGGCGACACAACGTGTTGATCGCCAAGAGAAAAGCGTACTTTTGAATAAGATTCGGTGATCACACGATGTCCACTCACTGTCAAGAGTTTTGCCTTTACAGATCTCTCCGACCTAAACCCACGTGACTTATAGTTCTGAGGATATTTAATGGATCGTGTCTATCAGGGATGTATACCGACTCCTGATGTGGAATATTGCTTACTACCACATATCGCCCACACTACTCCGGATATGCTGCGGGCAACTTTGACCATGCCTGTTACGGATGCAGCATGTTGTACGTTGGGACCATATATATAGGTGTGTCAGAGCCACCTTTATCCTCTTCTATTCCTGCAGCCACACCATGTTCAGATAGAGAGCCAAAATAGGGAGAGAATGGCGAATCGGCCGGTGCTCGCCATGTTTTTACCAAATTGCGCGCGGGATGTGCATTTGCACAGCGACCCAAGTCAGAAATGCAGCCGCTTAACGATTAAAATAAGGCATCAGTTCGATGTATAATGTCAAAACAGATCTTCTAGCTTAAAACTCAGTACGTGCTTAAAACACATGCCACATGTTTAGATAGCCCTAATAAATTTATGAGCAAATTAAAGTCTGGTGAAGCAGTGTCTATATCTGGCAAATGTTAAATAGCCGTATTTTACGATGTTCTGATAACATCGACAATTGACTGTTGATGAGTAAGAAAAAGAGATGTTTCTTGTGATGAATGTCAAAGAAAATGATGTTTCAGTTTTTCTGTAGAATATTTCTCCCTGAAATTAGTAATGTTTTATGCATGTTAATGCATTTTAATTGAATTCCTGTTGATCTTATAACATTTTCTTACAATACGAAACACTAGAAAAGGTCATTCTCTATGTACTTAGGAACACTGTACTATAAAAACAGAAAAATGTCGATACTTTCTCTAGCGAAACATCAGAAACTGACTCATAATAAGTAATCGAATATCTACAATGAGTCAGTAGTCCCCTCCCCACCCTTTTCATGTTACATACCGTGACCAATTATAGGATTGTAAACAGCCAACAATAGACAGTCAAGGGCGAGATGCCAGTCGGACATGCACTGACAGCGATCCGTAGCGACGTTTAAACGTATTGTGTAGCATGACGCGTCAAAAATCAAAATCATGAAAATATTATTGCCTCTTATCGGATTCGAACTCACTGCCTTCAGAGTCAATTTACACTCTCTACGCCAACGGAGAATCACACTTACAGTACTTCGTATCTTGTTGTATCTCTGTTACTTCAGACAGAGAAGAACGTTCGGTATCATAATCGCCTTTAAGGTTACCGTCTTCTCGATTAACTTTCACAGCCAGCTGTTTACGTCTTTCTTCATTCCTTGAGAACTCAAGCATCAAATAGCTATCTTCAGTTTTTACAGTAAACAGCGGAATAACTAAGTATTTCTCTTGACTGTCCTAAATGATTACGCAATGCACATTAGTTACACTCAGTAAATCACTTCAAATCAATATTTAAATTGCTGCGAAGTTCTACGATTATCTCACAGAGCCACCAACAGCATGTTTATTGATGTAAGTTAATTTAAGTGAACAGTACCGACAGAAGACGTGAAAAGTGCAGCAGTGCCTACCGTAATACAGCCTGTAAATAACTGTACAGTGACATCGCTGTCAGAACCATTTAAGGCCTTCTACAGTATAGAAACGAACACTGTAGCTATTCACTCATGTACAAAGCCGGCCAAGTTTGGTAAAAACATGACCTCCTGGGCTCTCAGCCAATCAGCAGTAGTGTCACTCATGGTCACTAACTGTTCAAATGTTTGTTACTCTAAGGGACTTGACTGCTGCGGTTATCAATCCCTAGCTTACAAAATACAAAATTAATTTAGGCTAAGGACAACACACAGACTCTAACCTCCGTCGGCGAGCAACCGTGCATTCCGAAACTAGGCGCCTTTGAGCGCTTGGCCACTCCACCGCGGCTCTTGGCCACTCTCTCCCTATACAGGCTCTACTTTCCGATGGCTTACAGCGCCATATTTTCCCCTGGAGGCAGAAATTGGAACTAGAATGTTTTTCATCATATACCAAAAGCGTACAGTTTCCAGAATGAAACTTTCACTCTGCAGCGAAGTGTGCGCTGATATGAAACTTTCTAGCTCAGTCGGTAGAGCGCTTCCCTGCGAAAAGGCAAATGTCGCTGGTTCGATTCCCGGTTCCGGCACGCAAATTTAATCTGCCAGGAAGTTTCGTATCTGCTGTAGAGTGAAATTTTCATTCTGGAAACATCCCGTAGGCTGCGGCTAAGCCATGTCTCCAGGAGTGCTAGTCTTGCTTCTGTGAAGTTTGGAAAGTAGGAGGCGAGGTACTGGCGGAAGTAAAGTTGTGAGGCGGCATCGTGAGTCGTGTAGGGATAGCTCAGTCTGTAGAGCGCTTGCCCGCGAAAAGCAATGGCCCCGGGTTCGAGTCCCGGTTCCGGAACGCAATTTTAATCTGCCAGGAAGTTTCATATCAACGTACCGCTTACTTGACATCCGTCCAGTGTCCTGCGATAGCCCGCACAGCAGAACCCGGAACCGGGAACACTGACCCCGCTGTACCGTAAATTAAAACGGTGATATATTGTATATCAGAGTTTGGAAGTATACGCACACTTAGAAAATGTAGCACGTTAGTGGAGCACAGATGGCGCGGGTGTGCTGTTTGCACGCTGCACTTCCCCTGTGCCAAGAGTACTTGGGTAGGAAACCTACTGAGATCTTGTTATCCAAGTGATTTCTCTATCATGTAACGTTGTGAGCTGCCGCTGATCGTTCGGGGTGTGGTGGTCGGTGCCCGGCAGATGGTAATTTCGATTTCTGCAGTTGTGTAGAAATTTAGGTTCACACGTTCAATGTTGCCCAGGGTGTTTCATGAATGGTTAAATGGAAGTGAGACAGTCCACAACAGCCGAACTACCGGCCACCTTTGGCACGGTGATATCCGATGTGGATCGTCAATAGTGACGAAAAGACAACAGGGCAACAAACCACGGCTTAGTTCAACGTAGGACGTGCTGGATACTTCTCTCAGTGGCCAGCCGCTGTTGCAATTTACAAAATTTTATGAATTCCATCTGAGTATGGGCTATAGACTGCAAACCCGGTTCCGTATGATTAATGAATCAAATTTACCAGCTATCAACTGATTGTGAAATGTTCAAATGTTTGTTAAGCTTAAGAGACTTAACTGCGGGATCATCAGTCCCTAAACTTACCAACTACGTATGAACTACCTTATACTAAAGACGACACAAACATCCATGCCCGAGGGGGGGGGGGATTCGAACCCCGGATGTAGCGGTCGTGTAGACTGTGACTGACGTGCCGCAGACCGCTGGGCCACTGCGGCCAGCCAATTGATTTTTATTCAAAATGACATACAGCGACTGCGGATGACCATATTATGAAATTCAACGTTAAGAAAATACCTTTAGTGCCTTCCATTTACACTATAAATTTACAAGATGGTATTCTTGGAATTTTCAGTACGCCATGTACAAAGCAACGATAAAGTAATGCCTTTAGTTTGGCTAAATGACCTATGTTTTGATGAAGTTTTGCAAGATGAATGACAATCACTAAAACATTTAAAAAATGTATTTTACGAAAAACTGTGTCCTATAGAGTAGAATAAATAGTTCATAACAAACCTCACCTGATAAGTGCCAAAACTGGATTTGAGAGACAATAAGGACAAGATGATCAATACTGTCTCTATCTATTGGAACAAGGAATTCCAAGAATGTATATCATAACAAAGTTAAAAGAGTTTATTATAAAGGGATATGTGGAATTACATGGGTTGAATTTTAGGTGAGCCACTAAAAATAAAGTATTTTTAAAAATTGTATAAAATGTTTAATGAGTTACCTCAAAGGAATTATAAATATGAACAATATGAGCGAAAAAGTGTGGTTTCGTTTAGAGAATCAGTACATAAAAACAAGGATATATATATATATATATATATATATATATATATATATATATATATATATATATATATCCAAAACATTGTCTTGAATAGGAATGCGTTGAGAGTTGTGTTAACAAGTAGTTTTATGAGATCATTATGACAAAGAAATAAAACAAACAACAATTTGTGAATCTGACAAGAAAAATGCCATCACTGTCATGGGGTCATTTAAGAACATGTAAAATAGAAAATCATAAGGGATGCACATGAAATAAAGATATCAAATATGTTGGGAAAGATTTACAGTAGAATCATTCAATATTTTACAATGCAGATTAAAAGTTTTTCTTTTATATTATGGCTAACTGTTAAATAAGCCTTTTGCCCTCATAAAGTACAAAAATGAATCACACCTGATCTGACAAGACGAGCGAGCTGTCCACCTGGAGGTCTGTGGCGTTGACAGATCGCAGGAAGTCCACCAGCTGCTGAGAGTCATCTGTCTCGAAGCCGAGGGCTGCTCCCAGTCTGAAGGCGTTTTGCCGAGCCAGCTCCATGGAAGGTAGAAGCGGGATGAAGTTACCGCTCTGGATGATAATTTTTGAGAAAAGACCTGCAACAGATAAGATAAATGTTTTTATTTCACTTTTAGGTGGTGATTTGTATTCTTTTTAACTTTTTTATTAAGCTTACTATAACATCCTTTTTAAAAAAATTGGTTTCGTGGAAACTTACCTCGTTTTCGTTGTGATAAGTTTATATATTTCGCCTGAGATAGTTTTTCAATTTTTTATTTTTTTATTGGCTTAAGGATTTATTTTCATTTATTTAGTTAAATTTTTAAGAAATTTTTAAGTTAATAGAGGAATTAAATTTCTAATCTTACGTTTTCAAAACATAAGCTAATTAACTTCCATAAAGCCCAAAATGAATTATAATAATCGGATCGAAGAAATGCTCTTACATTAAGATACTGCTATACTACATGTATTTATTGATTACTGAATGTGCGACTGATTATGCTCGTCGGCCTTTACAGACTTGTCTAGGAAATTCAGAGAAAAATGCTAATAACAAAACTATTTTAAGCATTAGTAACAAACTAAAAACTTGTCACAAATGAGGAGAAAGATATAAATTTTGAAAATCGAAATAATAATAATAATAAAATGCATACGTACATACGGAGGATTATGACGTAGAAAAGTGAGAGAAGTGATGAGGTCTGAAGCCAGAGTGCAAACACTCAGTAAAAGGAAATGGCATAAATTTTCATATGTTACAAATGGATTGTCCATCTTTAGCAGCAGAAGTCGGAAATAGTCGCAATTTACGAAATATTTATGAGGAAATATTTACCACTGCTGAGGATCACCGGCAACGTGAATAATATACATCTAAGAAAGAACTGAATCCGACTATAAGAAACGAAAACTGTGTGTGAAATCTGAACTCGTATTTTCTACACTATTAGATTAGAGTTAGATACCAAACTCACAGTACAGGCAGAACTGGAGCATCTCGATGCGACAAGATTCAGAAAGTACATTGTAAATGTAGAAAAAATAAATAAAATATGGAATCAATGGCAAACACCAGTCACAAACCTGTGGACAGAGGTGAGACGAGATGGGAGGACACAGACCATCCTCCAGCGCTCTGTCCCCAGAGAGTGATCTGGTCAGGGTCGCCACCGAAGCTGGCAATGTTCTCCTTTGCCCAGGTGAGCGCCAGGTGCTGGTCCTTGAAACCTGCGTTTCCAGGGACGACCTCGTCACCTGTACTCAAGAAACCTGCAACCAAATGAACAGTTCATCCTTAGTCGTCGAAATCAATTCCAAGGTTTCATATGGTAGCCTGAGTAATATTAATATGGAAAGCACCAGTACAGTAGTCTAACTGCTTAAATAGTGGTAACTATTCACAACCCATACAAAAGCGTTACATGTTTGCACCTGTTACTGTCCTTGAAAGTAGTCATCATTGGTGTGCAGAACCCTTTGCCAACGATGTGGAAGGCGTAATATACCGTCAGGTGAACCTGTTCTGTTGATGGTGTGAATGGAGCGGTCTACTGCCTGTTGAATCTCTGGAACCGTTTTGAAGCGAATGCAACGAAGTGGTTCCTCCATCTTTGGACTCAAATCAAAATTTGGGGAGTTTGGTGGATGGTATAGTACTTCTCAGTCCCATCGACCGAACACAGCAGCTACAGCTTGCGCTGAACACGCCCGCACATTGTCATGCAAAATTGTGGGTAAGTTGCGCAGAAAGTGTTGCCGCTTCTTTCGTAAAGCTGCTCGCAGGTGATGCAACATTACGCACTTCTTCTACAGAGACGCTAGGACGACGTGGGCGATGCATGTCTGCCACAGTTTGCCGACCTTCGTTGAAGGCTTTTACCGAACGTGTCACTGTTCTGTACGGCAGGCCGATTGCCCGCTCGCCTCTTGAAGACCTTGATGACACTGTCGTGCTGTACGACCTCTGGCATATTCAATCTTGATCCAACTCCGTTGTTCCTGTTTCGAAAACTTAGTGATACCGTTACATTAGGCCGCTTGCCCACAACTGTATTTCCCTCGATTGTGCACACGCCGGTGACGTGGGACGGGCGAGGCCATTTCCTCGGAGGTCAGGTAGGTAAGTCAACAACGTGTGCTGTCAGCGACAATATTAGATTCCATTGCATAGTGTCTCCACAGCAGTGTTGCCACTTTTTAATTCCAACCCTCGTATTTCATTTCTGATAATAAGTGCAGTAGACCTATGTTTATTTGCCACTTATTTACACTAAAATATAAATAGTGCAAAGCTTTATTTTATTTAATTCTTGCCAAAATGCACGTTCATATGGTGAGACGTATCACAAGTCTTTGAGAAGTTCCATCTCTAATAGCCACATTGTCGATAGGACATCAAATGCTAATATTCCTTGCTTTTTATCTAAGGTGCAACGTCTGGAGTAGAAAGGACTTATGAACAACCACGGAAAACAACCCCAGAACGTCAGCAGACATGAATACCGATATTATTCCGAGAAGACAGTCATTTGTAATTGACTAGTTTATGGCACAAACCGACAAATGGCACCGTTAGCACGCTCACTTTCGAGCTGAGCGATTACAGCATCGCCCACACTGCAGCGCTTTTACTACACAGGTGCACCAGCCAGCATTAAAAGCTTAATACAGGTTCGTAACGATAGTATTGGTGACTAACAGTTGTGTTTTCCCAATTTGCGATTAGTTTTCATAGTCTAATACTATAGGAATGTGGAATCTAAAGTACTCCCAGAGCTGCAACTCTGCCATATCTAACAGACACACACCTAACTTCGTGTCCAGTGTATCAATTGTGATGTGTGATTTTTAATACTGCGGCTCACTGCAAAGCAGTGGCAGTGCATGGCGTTGTTACGATGTTGCATAACTCTCAGTTTCCCAATTTTAAAAACTATGTATGTGGCCAATTTCTTGTGTATTTTTCCTTTTTGGAAGCCTAAACTGTATCATGAAATATTATCGATTATTTTTGGTAGTACAGCGTTGCCCCGTTGCCTCGTAAGGCGCCGGAAATCTCTGCTGGCCTCGTGGCCGGCTCAGGGAGTTTGCATCCCTCCTGAAAATCCCTGGCGGACAGCTTGGCCAATTATATGTCCGGCAGCGGCGAGTCAAGGTCTGACCGTGTCACTACTTACATTCTTTCTTCTCGGTAATGTTCACCAAATACTGACTTTTAACAAGATTGTCAACTTTGGCGATGATTTTAACTGAAACAGATCTTGTGATGGAGAGGGCACTATTTAATCATCTGCTGACTGATAAATTTGCATCGATAAAAATAGGAGAGTTAATTTTCAGTACAGATGAGGTAAGATTGAGTGTAATTATAAATAATAATGTATGATATGTTTTTTCCCCTTTATTGTTATTTTAACGCTAACCTACATAACCATACCTGGCAGAAGCTACGTTGGCTGCTCTTCAGCCTTGTGAAATATATATTACGACAAGTAGTAATGGACATGATACGTAGAATGAAGTATGGAGAGTTAAAACCATAGACAAGTTGAGATTTCGGAGAACAGATATAAAATGACAATTAGAAAGACGTTTATATGGAAGACAAATGGGTACAAACAAGCAGCGATAAAATACACACATATTCATAAAAACTGTTCAGACCCACGGTGACGGTTAAAATTACATTGAGGGACACGCACACACATATCGAAGACAGTTCACGGTTCACACGGTAAAAATCGTAGATCGTGGTTGGTGAGGCACTAGTTAAAACACATGATAGTCACTAATCACTGACATTGGCACTGGAGCACTGTTTAAAATGGTCGAGACGCCCCCGCAGGGTGGGGGAGAGTAGGGGGGATGGAATAGGGATGGGGGAAGCACGGGGCAGGGGGAAGGGGAGTGAATGGGAGGAAGGGGAAAGAGGGGTTGATGAGACTCTGGGGGGGGATAGGGGCAGCCAAGTGGGGTCAAGGAGGGGATGGGGGAGAGGGGGGCTCTGATACTATGGGGGAGGTATCAGGGTTGGTAGGAGGGGTATATATCGGGACGAAGATCGTTATCCGGTAAGGGAATCGTGTGGAAGTTGCCCTGGGAAAGGTGAAGGCTGGGAAAGATATTTGATAGAGGCTCGGGTTTGGTGAGGATAGGGTATACCAGGGGGTATACTCGGGATTCTATTTTGCGAGTAGCGTAGAGGATTCAGAGATGTTCGAGGTGTTTTAGGAGGCTAGGTAAGGGGATGAGGTCATAGATGATCCGCGTGGGGGAAGGGATTCGGATACGGTACGCGAGGCGGAGGGCGTGGTGCTCCAGGATTTGCAGGGTTTTGTAGAAGGTGAGAGGGGCTGATATCCAGGCGGGGTGGATATCATATGCCTTATTTAAAGTCTTTTAAAAGACGGATGAATCTCATTGCAATTAGGAGTGTATCTCATTACGTAATGATTATTGATAAATTATAGCACTCTGACAGAGATATTTTTCTGTCACTGTTTATAACTTTTTACAGAATAATACATTGGCTTTGCAAAAAATTCAATTTTGGGACTGTTGTGGAGTCGCTATTCGCCACAATGCCAGTGGTCTACTCAAGTCGAAGAGGCGATAAGTCGCTCCGCAGCACTTGGGCCGCCTGGGGCGCCCTCAGTCTTATTACCTCCCTGCCTGCATCGCGCACCGGCCAGTAGGAGAAAGGGGCTCGCCTAGATAAGCCGGCGCATCATAGCCACAGGAATATGGAAGTTCCCGTATAACGAGGCAGCCCCAGGAAAACGACGGTTCCAGAAGTTCATCATAGGAGAGCCAGCAGTTCACAGTACTATTGCCAGATGTCGTCGTAGAATTACATGGCAGAACTTTTTAATACATCAGTAGAATTTTTACATAACAAGCACTCCATTGTTGAGTATTTGTCTCGTTGTATTAATAAATCCTTAGTGGAATTAATCACTTCATTAGTTTCAGACCTTGTCCACATCCTTGCGAGTCACAGGCCACCTCCAGAACCTACTGGCTAGGAGCTGAGATAAAGAATTATCTCTTTTGTAAATGTCTCATACGATAATGTAACATTGAAACTCAGCTTCAGGTACCATCGGCCAACACTGCTGCGTTGTGGGGAAACCTGTGCCTCTGGTATCTCTTAAATGTGGGCAATTGCCGTCTACAATTTTAAATCTTCAGTTTATTTGTTTTAAGTCTCCATTTGCAGTCTCCGTTTTTAGTTATGTGTTTTCTCCTTTATCTTCTTGTTTTATTGTAAATGTATACTTGTCCATAGTAAGTGGTTTTGCTGAAGAGCAGCCTGCACGCTGCTGCCCCCGCCACCAGTAGGGGGCAACTGAAATTATCAATAAAGGAAAAGAAACCACGTATCAGTTGAAACTCATGTTTACACAATGCTGTGTTTGAAGTAGGCACACGAGTAACAGATGTGGAGTTTCACTGCAGAGAAAAGCTGTGTATCTTGAGGACGCTTGAATTGCAGGTTTGTGTTGTTTTATGAGAGATCAAGAGCTAGGCTATCAGTGAACACCGAAGCAATCGACTGTGTGGTACAGCTACAATCAGTTGTCACCCAAGCTTTGGCTTTTAGTATCAGTGGTGTACTGTGTTTTAACTGGCCACTCGAGTAACAAGTCTGGGTGTGTTCATGTCAGTGACCATTATGAGCTACAAATAAATGTTGTTACGTTGTTATTGACGAGTATCTCATGTTGTTCACCCCAAAAGTGGGGTGGGGTCTCTGCAGGCACAGAATAATTACGTTGCAGGAGCAATACCTTATTAATCCCGACGAGACCGCCTCCGCCTATCATGCCACTACTTCCAGTACCAGAGGTATATCATCAACCAGCGAGCAGCACCCTACGGCTTCCTGTTTCACCTTCAACTACTGTCTTTCAGGCCCATATGTCTAGCCCTTTGGTTTCCACAGGCTGACGCTAGAATCCATTTCAGCAGCATGACATCAGTCAGCTCATTCAGCAATATTCCGCAGAGGTCAGCAACATCAACACAATAGTGCCATCCACTGAGCCATTCCAGCACCTCAAAACGTGTACACCACCCCTCTATGTGCAGAACTGAGAGAGCCCGCCCTCTCCTAATCGGCGGCAGTAAGGTCCGGCAAACACTTGACGCAGCGCAGGCAGAGTTGAGGCAGAGGAGTGGCCGAGCGTTCCAAGGCGCCTTGCTGCGGGACGCACTGCTGCTCGCCGTCGGAGGTTCTCCCTCGGGCATGGGTGTATTTGCTGTCCTTCCCATATGTTAGTTTAAGCAGTTTCTAAGCCTAGGGACTAATCACCACAGTAATTAAGACACACAGATTTCCAAACATTTTAACATTTTGTCTTGCCAGAAGAAATTGTTGACAAATGTTCATCCGCCTCTGACTCTTGTCAGAAGTGAATATTCGAGGCACCCACTGTGCTCACAGTTTTCTGCACCTGACTTCTGCGCTGACGGCCTGTGTAGACACCCGTGAATTGCTCAGAGCTGGCGGTGCTATCCGACGATTTTCTCTGCTGAATTCGTCAACCAGATTATGATGAGTTTCGGCTGCGGCCGATCGACTTATAATAATCAATGAATATTGAGAAAAAAAAGAGAAAAAAAAAGAAACATCGGAGGATCTACTTTTTAACATGACCTCCTACAAATTTCCTAAATACTTTTTTGCGGAATTGATGCTCAGAATTCGGTGTGTACCCTACTTTTATTACATTTACGTCTGCTAAAGCATTCTCTTGTTTTCTAATGCAGACGGTTTTGACTAATTACAGTGACAGAACGTTTTCGAATTGTTTCACATGACGATGAATCAAATAGAGCTGCAGGCAACATCTGAAGAGCCATACGTACCGAACTGTGCCAACCGGTAGTTGATGGTGACGAGGATCACACCGTAGGAGATGAGGAAATCGGGCCCGTGTTCGGTATCGGAGCCACTGTTGTAGTACAACCCTCCGCCGTGCACCCAGAAGAGCACGGGCAGGTTGGCGCCCTCCTCGGGCACGCCCGGCACGTACACGTTCAGGTAGAGGCAGTCCTCGGAGCCGCTGCCGTCAGGCTGGATGCAGTCGCTGCCGTACTCGGAGGCGTCACGGACTCCTTCCCAGCCATCAGCCGGCTGAGGATTCTGCAGAAGCGTCAGGAATTGCTTAATATTCGCAATGCAGTCAGTTCATAAAAACCCATCTGGACTACAATCGGCAAAAGAACACTCTTTATCCATTCTAGAGTCATGTTCTGTATCACACACTTTTATGACATCCAACTCGAGCACTATTGTTTGCTTCCTCGACTGACGCATTTCGATCCAGGTCTCAGTATGAAGAAATCGACATAAATCGAAACACCTACTAGACGACGTTTGTTGTCCTTTAGCATAAACACGGTTTTAAGATCTTCCCTGACGTCTGTGACCAGGTGGTTACTTCCATCCTGCCCCTATACCCCGGATTACTATACTTGGACCACAGCCCTCCGTCTGAAATCAATAATACACCAGTCACTGAACAGGATACTCAGCTAACGCTCTGCACCAGCTGCACCACAGCCCCTGGCAACGACTGCGTCTCTTACTGTCACCTCAAGAAGAGTCCGCTCAATTTCCTCATTGCTTCTGCTTCACTTTACACCATCGTCTTCTTTATCAGTTACTATCTCAACTGTGGAAAATGTCCCACATCCTAACCCAAACAAACCTCCCCTGACACTTATTCCTATATTCCTGTCTCACTCCAGTGTTCGACAAAGTCTTTGGAAACATCTTTACCCAATGTATCCATCTCAACCCACACCTCCTCCTTCCCGATAGCCTCCTTCTGCCGATGACCGAATCCTCCGCCTCACTGGCCCTTTTTTCATACAGCTTGACTCCCGCCGTTCTGCTATTTTTGTCTCCTTCGACCTCAAACGTATCTGTGACCATGTCTGTATCCAATTCATTGGCTCCTTCTTCTCCTGTTGCCCCTTCAATGTTACCATTTACAACTCTTGAACTTCTAACCTTCCCAAGGATCTGTCCTCTCCCCTCTCCTCTACCTCTCTACACCTCTCACATGCCCCAGCCTCTCAGCTCCTCTCTATCCCTTAGATCCCAGGCGATCTTCATAGGTCAAACACCCGCTCCTTCTGAATCCCCAGTTTTTACCTGAGCCTCCTTAAACGTCCCATCTGGCTCATCCCCATCCTCAAGTACCTAGGCCTTAACCTTGACTGCAACCTGTCCTGAAATCTACAACTCAAATCCATTCAAGGAAAAGCCCACAACTTTCTTCATCTCCTCGAGCTCTTTTCCAACAGAACCTGGGGACTCTACCCCTCCCCCATCCTCTATACCTATAAATCCTTTATTTTGCCAGCCCCGTCTAAATCTCCACCTCCACATTCTTCTACAAATCCTAAAACACACTCTGTCTCTCCTTCTGCATTCACCTCCCCTCCCCAATGTGGGTCCTATAGAATCTCATCATCATCCTTGAATATATCTACCTCCAGTATATCTCTCTCAAACTGGACCCTCTTAATCTCAAGATTTTTCTCTAACCCTCTCTCTGCACCTGTCCTTTGGTAATTTTCAACACCTACCCTCGTGGATGATTACCCAAATCCCTGCTGTCATCTTTGATCCCTCTACATCCCCTTCCCCTTTCTGAGCTCTCTCCCTCCTTTCCCTCTCTTCTCCTTTCCCCCCTACCCCCTATCTCTAGTAGTCCTTCTGGGCTCCTCCTTTTATGCCCCCTTCCCATTTCTTTCATCCCTGTAGAGGCCTCGCCCCTTCTTGTCTTCCCCCTGCCCTGGCCACTACATTAAATAATAAACCTTCGAACTTCACAACATAACTCAATAAGAACATCCAGAGGCGCATTACAGCCGCCGTCTTGCCGAATGGAGACCAATCTGTTACCATTGTGACATATTGCATGTTAATGTTGTTACCAGTGGATGTAGAAAGAATAAAAAATAAGAAACATAAAAAATAGTAGTTATGAAGTCTGTAAATAACGTTGTTTACTGGTACCGTTATTTCGTTTACCTTTGTATAAGAGCAAATTTGAGGTCATTTTACGCCTTAACGACAATATTTCAAGTATCAACTTTTTATTTTCTTCATTTTGAATTTTTGCAACATGGGAAAGAACCGGACAGAGAGATGAAGAGGGGAGATGCACAGTGGGAGAAAGAGATTGAAGACTGAGTTGAGGTAAGGGGAAGGCCAACTAATTCAGGGATAGACGAGGAGCCAGAGGATGAGGACTATGAGGAGGAGTAAATAGACAATATGTAAAAAATATTATACGCTGGATCCTCCAGAGTCGGTAAGCCGTCTGAACCCATTGTTTATGCAGAAAATGGTCAAACATTTTAATCAATCCACTGTGTCTATAATAAATAATGATTTTCTGAACAGGGTACTCATTTGATTGATGTATTTTCTCATTGATTATAAGTTCGAAGAATTCTCTTATCTCATTCCCCAAACATGGCTGAGCTACAGTATAATGTGGACTGCTTTGGTTAGTGTTTTATTCCATTACTGACAATCATCAGAGTCGGTTTTGGAGACTGCCTGCCAGCGAGTGCAGCAAGGAGGTGGCTCCCTGGTATTTTGGGATGGCATTATTGGGATGGCGGTCGCAGAAGGCAATCAAACTACTATACAGTAAATGGATGACATCTTCCAACGCAAAGAGCAAGCATAGCGGCAGCAATTCGGTGAGGAAGTCGTCTTAATTATGACAATTGTTACGCCCTTCGTGAGAATTCGTGAATGCTTTTCTTCGAGATGACAACATCGCAAAGTTAGAATGTCCAGCACCTTCTCCAGACATGAAACCTATGAAACATGGCTGGGATACATTGAAAAGGGTTTTTGGATGAGGCGTCCATCCGATAAATCAGAGAGATCTACGCCGAATCGCCGTTGAGAATTGGGTCAGTCTGGAGCAACAGTACCTTGATGATCTAGTGGATAGAATACCACGAAGAAAACAGACATGCACCAGTCCAAGGGGGCGTGTTACCGGATATTAGGGGTACTGTGGTGCAATCTTGAAAACAAACTCAGAATGTCTAGGTTATTGTTATTGTTGTTGAATGAGTAATAGAAAGAAATAAAATGTTTTTGTGTATATCTGTTCCAATGTAAGTAAAATGTCATGAACATCTAGAATCGTGGTGATGAAACACTTTTTTGACGTATGTATGATAAGAATAGTGATAAGGTGTGTGGTCAGTGTAAATGGCTACTATTCACATAATCCGGGATCGATTTCCTTTAATCAAGGGTTCTTCCTATCTGGGAGGACTGGTATTGGGTGCACTCGGCTTCGTATTGCTTAGGAGCTCAATGTGGGGAGACTACAAAACGGTCGGGAGATCGGTGACCACATTACGCCTGTTGATGCGTTAGGTTTAAGGATGATACGGTGGCCAGTGGGTTCCGTTGGGTCTTCCGAAACCGGTCAGTTTTGTATTACTGGCTCGAGGAAGAGGTCGAGGTTGTAAGGCCAACTATACTTCAATTCTAGACAATTGTAATTTCACCATTGGCTTACGGTCTACGACTTTGACTGTTAGTGAAAACGTCCTAGGTCTTGAGTAAAAACACAGCCACTGCTTAATTTTTGAATATAAGTAATATAAGTAAGAACATCCAAAGACTTCTGGCATCAGTTGTCATTCTTATTCAGCTAACGGCGTTATCAAAGAGGGCAGAATAGCTTCTAAAAGATGGAAGAATTAGCAATTACCAATGTCTCGACGATGTAAAACGCATTGGAATCCAGACACGTACTGTACATCCACAGAACATGTGGCCTTTAATTGAAAATAAACGATACAATCAAAAATTCCAGTTTAGTCCCCCAATCGGATCTCTGAGAGGAGGCTGCCAAGGAGGAGGTGACTGTGACTCAAAAAAGATCGAATGATGAACACGGATTTTCAGTTTGAACACAGCAGGACAGTTAAAGAACCTAAAGAGAAAATACAAAGGCTCAGGTTCAATGCAGTGAGTGTAAGATACAAAAAAAAAAAAAAAAAAAAAAAAAAAAAAAAAAAAAAAAAAAAAAAAAAAAAAAAAAAAAAAAAAAAAAATGGGAAAAATATAAGCATTTTGCGTCAGAGATATATATACAGGGTGTTACAAAAAATTACGGCCAAACTTACAGGAAACATTCCTCACACACAAAGAAAGAAAATATGTTACGTAGACATGTGTCCGGAAACGCTTAATTTCCATGTTAGAGCTCATTTTAGTATTTCTCTTTAAATGTAAATTGAAATAATTCGTGTAGACAATTGTCAAAATATCCAATTGTTTCGCGTGTATGTACTGTACTTCCTCGATTCACCGCCAGTTGGCCCAATTGAAGGAAGGTAATGTTCTTCAGTGCTTGTGTTGACATGCGACTCATTGCCCTATAGTACTAGCATCAAGCACATCAGTACGAAGCATCAACTAATTGGTGTTCATCACGAACGTGGTTTTGCAGTCAGTGCAATATTTACAAATGCGGAGTTGGCAGATGCCCATTTGATGTATGGATTAGCTCGGGGCAAAAGCCGTGGCGCGGTACGTTTGTATCGAGACAGATTTCCAGAACGAAGGTGTCCCGACAGGAAGACGTTCGAAGCAATTGATCGGCGTCTTAGGGAGCACGGAACATTACAGCCTATGACTCGCGACTGGGGAAGACCTAGAACGCCGAGGACACTTGCAATGGACGAGGCAATTCTTCGTGCAGTTGATGATAACTCTAAGGTCAGCGTCAGAGAAGTTGCTGTTGTACAAGGTAACGTTGACCACGTCACTGTATGGAGAGTGCTACGGGAGAACCAGTTGTTTCCGTACCATGTACAGCGTGTGCAGGCACTATCAGCAACTGATTGGCCTCCACGGGTACACTTCAGCGATTGGTTCATCCAACAATGTGTCACTCCTCATTTCAGTGCAAATGTTCTACTTACGGATGAGGCTTCATTCCAACGTGATCAAATTGTAAATTTTCACAATCAACATGTGTGGGCTGACGAGAATCCGCACGCAATTGTGCAATCACGTCATAAACACAGATTTTCTGTGAACGTTTGGGCAGGAATTGTTGGCGATGTCTTGATTGGGCCTCATGTTCTTCCACTTACGCTCACTGGAGCACGTTATCGTGATTTTAGACGGGATACTCTACCTGTGCTGGTAGAACATGTGCCTTTACAAGTAGGACACAACATGTGGTTCATGCACGATGGAGCTCCTGCACATCACATTTCAGTCGACGTGTTCGTACGATTCTCAACAACAGATTCGGTGGCCGATGGATTGGTAGACCAATTCCATGGCCTCCACGCTCTCCTGACCCCAACCCTCTTGACTTTCATTTATGGGGGCATTTGAAAGCTCTTGTCTACGCAACCCTGGTACAAATGTAGAGACTCTTCGTGCTCGTATTGTGGAAGGCTGTGATACAATACGCCATTCTCCAGGGCTGCATCAGCGCATCAGGGATTCCAGACGACGGAGGGTGGATGCATGTATCCTCGCAAACGGAGGACATTTTGAACATTTCCTGTAACAAAGTGTTTGGCTTCACGCTGGTACATTCTGTTGCTGTGTGTTTCCAGTCCAAGATTGATGTGATTTGAAGAGAAGTAATAAAATGAGCTCTAACATGGAAATTAAGCGTTTCTCGACACATGTCCACATAACATATTTTCTTTCTTTGTGTGTGAGAATTGTTTCCTGAATGTTTGGCCGTACCTTTTTGTAACACCCTGTATATAGAGCAAATGGGCAGCAGCAGAAAATGGTATAACGGGAGTAGGATTCGTTATGAATTGGAAAGTAGAGCAGAGCAGTTCAGTAAAAAGGTTGCTATTATAAGATCCTACAGCAAAGATGCACAGGCCGACGTCGCAAGCAGTAAATAACGAGGTAGGGTAAGGATACGAGGCTATATAACGAATAATGCAGTTGTTAAAGGAAATGAAAATCAATTTAACATGGGAGAATGAAACACAGTTGTTGAAGAAGGAATAGCAAAAGGATAAAGTAAGCTTAGCAGTGGAGATCATAGAGGAGAGAGACTTCCTGAACTCTGTAATAAATTTCAGAGAGTAGAGCGTCACAAAAGTATTTCTGGAAAGACTTGGTGAGACGGGAAGATACCAGCAGGATTAAATCATGGTCCGTAATCAGATTTAGGATTGCTCAAATGTTCAACCGTTTGTAGAGCTTACGGGACTTAACTACGGGGTCATCAGTCCCTAAACTTACAAACTGCATCTGAACTAACTAATACTAAGGACGACACAAATATCCATGCCCGAAGGGGGATTTGAACCCCCGACCGCAGTGGCCGTGCAGACCGTGACTGGCGCGCCGCAGACAGCTCGGCCACCGCGGCCGGCGATTTAGGATTGCAAGACGTATGCAGGTGTAGATAAGGAGTTGGCTCATAATTTAGTAATGATGTAGACTGACGTACAAGAAAAGAGGAAGAGAAAGTCTGTGTTTAGTTTGCTAAAGTATTTCTGAGCCGTGGTGCCATGTGACCAGTCGAGCCTCTACTTCCCTGGCACCACTTGCTCGTTCTGTTGAGGTTGAGTTCGGTCGGCGCTGCTGTTGGCAGTGGGTCGGAAAGGGGCAACGGTGCGCGAAGGGCGTCCGCATGGGCTGCGCGGAAGGCGCGGTGTCACGTCCTGGTTTGAGACGCTTCGATGCTAGCAGCAGTGGTCGTTGCACGCAGCCTGGTCAGCCAGCACGTATCGCTTCTCAGCATTGCGACAAAGATGTAACGACAGTGGCGGATCTCAACCACATCATACTGGCATGCACCAAGTACACGGCCGCACAAAGTGTATTCTACCGAACGCTGGTTGCGAGGGGTTACCCCCTCGCCACAAGTGTCACTGTCCTCCTTCATGGATTCGACAAGTTGAGGTATAGTTTACTGAATGACTACCTCAAAGTCACCGGCATACAGCTCTAATTATAGAGCTAGTGTGTTTAACTTGAACATGCACAGCGTGAAACTGCATAAGTGATTTTGTATTATATTTTGCTTTTATTTGTCTTTGCGCCTCTCATATGGTCCTATGCTGTTTGCCCTTTTGTTGTATTACATATGTCACTCGTACTGTTAAATATGTATTGTTTTATGTCTTGTACATATGATTTTTCTACTTTTATTCTAAGGCTGTATGATGTAAGATACTTATTAATATTTTGCTATACATTGTAAGAATCTCAATTCTATTGTAATGTTGTCACTGTAATAACCGCTGGCTGTATGGTCACTGTAACCAAAAGCCATAATAAAGAATAAAAAAAAATTAAAAAATTAAAAAAAACCAGCACGTGGAAGGCCTCAAGTTTCGTACCGTGAGCAGGCTTTTGATGACGGACTGGAGCACATCTTGAAACCTGGAAGCATTGGCTACGACACACACAACTGTGGAGTTAAGTAAATGTGCATAGTGGATGAATTACTGTGACCTGGATTTCTGTGTTACACTGTTGTTAATTTGGATGTTCTGTGTTAGTAGTATCTTCCCGAAATTCAGTATGTTGACAGTATGAAGTCTATGTGTAACTGGAACTGAAGAGTCAGTAATCTGTATTGTTATTATTTTCTTAAAGCTGTGCAGCATCGCCTGATCAGTGATCCGAGTGTTTCTAAAAGACTACTGTGAAAGGTACCGGCACATGAAGGTTCGTACTGTTATTATCTCACGGCTGCTTGAAATCGAACATAGTAAGTTCATTTATTAAGGCAGTTTACCTGGCCATTTTTTTCTTATCCATATTAAGTCTGCCGTTAAAATGGATCAACTAGTGGAATTTTACCGATATCAGTTCTTATGTTCTTTAATATAGTCAGCTGGTCTGTTGGGCTTAACCATCATCTTGCCTGATTTTTGTTTCTCTAGTTTGCCTAGAATCGGCTGTGTCTATTACGGTAAGAAACTGTGCCATTTGTTTGTATGTTTACAGAATTTCTTGGCAGCGTGCGTCCCGTTTCTGTTTATTGGGCCCGAAGCAGTAACGTGTATGCCGTGTGCGGTGTCGGCATCCCGTTAGTGCGCGAGATCTAGATAACCGGACTTCTACCGGACGGCTAGTGCTGTTTTGCCAGTTAAGTAACCTTCGTGCCTCGTGCCACGACGGAGTATAGTCTACTTGTCCTAAACTTCAATACCTATCCTAATTTTGGTGCTAGCTAAATATGGCCTGTTTAATGTATGTAAGCTCCACCTATAATGACCACGCTGTCGACGGGGCGTTAAATATCTTCCTCCTTCCTTCCTCTGTTTGTTCCGTAATTTCCACCTCTATCAAGTTTACCTTATTTTTAAACAAGCTGCAGCTGAGCTTATTATCAACTGGTTTAAGTACTGTATTCTCACTGTCAGCTTAGTCCCCTACCTTCGCAGTTATTGTGTGTTCGTTGCTACCTAATTCCAGTGAGCCCCAGACATTGTGATTGAAATGCATGTACCTGCACCTAAAAGGAAGGAGGTTAGATTTGCCTTGAGTTTTTAAAAGAATCTTGTTTGCGTTTGTATATTACCCTTACTTGTTAATAAATTCATTATTCTGAATTGTAACTATCGTAGTTAAGTGGCGGCTAGTGTCAAATATTCCTTGTAACCTTTATCTCAAACCGCCAGCTGTATTTACCCTCGCCGGTATGAATCAACTGTACCATTGTTGTCTATTTATTAGAATATGTTTTTAGGTTTTATAAGTTATAGTGTGTTTTATTGTCAATTTCGCCCACATTTGTAGTGTTTAAGTTGGTACGTGGCAAAACTCTGGCTGTAGTGTGACGTTAAAAAGTGGTTCTTACATTACCTTTTCTCTGTGTAGTTGATCTTAAGAAGCGACGTCTAGGGCTCCTAACTCACTCTTTTCACCTGAGTTATATCAGCAGCTGAGCCTGGTATTATTTATTTATTATATAATACCTTCCTGCCAAATCTGCTTTTACCTTACGTTAAATTTGTTTTGAGTTTTGGGAATCCGTTCTTTCTTAACAAGAAAGGGAAGGTCTGTTTGATGTCTGAACTTAATATCCTTCTGGAAATCTGAGTGTTGTTACTCGTTTGTTTTCTGGACATTGTTATTGCCTGAATCCAGTTTCTTAAAATTTTTGCAACATTTTATTGTTATCTTATCTACGTTTTTTAATTGTAATTAAATTAATTAATGCTTGTCAGTTTGTTATGATGAATAATAAAAAGAATAACGGGGAATGACAAATGATTTACTTGTAGGTCTATGTTCCATTTGAATTTTCCTTATCATATTCCCAGTTTCAATTTCTGAAAAGGCCTGGTGACACGGAAAGACAGCAGCAGGATTAAATATTGGTTCGTAATCGAATATTGGATTGCAACACGTATGCAAAACCAGATATGAAGTTGGATCACAATTTAGTAACGATGTAGAATAGTAGAGGCTACCTGATGATGGCGTAACACCCGAAAACCGGTTAGTGAAAACAATAAATTTGCAGAGTATTACATAGTTATCTCGTGTATTTCATTCAAAATATGGAGTAGACTGACGTATAAGAAAAGAGTAAGAGGGAATCCGTGTTGAAGTTGGCTAAAGCTGTTGCTACTGCAAATATGTTCAAATGTTTCTAATTCTGTGGGACCAAACTACTGTGCTTATGATTCTCTAGACTTACAAACTACATAAGTTAAACTAATCAAAGGGCGACACACACACACACACACACACACACACACACACACACAAAACCATGTCCGAGGGAGGACTTGAACTTTCGACGGTAGCGGCCACGCAGTCCCTGACATGGCGCCTACAATCGCGCGGAAATTCTCGAGCAATGTGGATACTGCTACAGGGAATATAAGGGTAGGTGGTGCGCTTCAAAAGTAATGGACCTTTCAGAATAAGGTGATCGAGGAGATGGACAGATAAGCATAGCTACAAGGAAGGCACCGGGCAGGAACCTTGGGTGACAGGAAGAAATAACTCAATTGCACGACGAAAATGTTCAAATGTTTGTGAAGCTTATGGGGCTTAACTGCGGTGTCGTCAATTCCTAAACTTACAAACTACTTATGAACTACCTTATACTAAAGACAGCACAAACATCCTTGCCCGAGGGGGGATTCGAAACACCGACGGGAAACGGTCTCGCGCGTCACAGCACAGCGCTTCAATGCGCTCGGCTGCGGAAACTGCACGACGAAAGCAGGCAATGCAAAATTGTGCAGCAAACGACTTCCGTGGGGAATTGTTCTACTGACAGATATCCAAACACAACACAGTAGCCATACTCACCGCTTTACGTCCAGCATTACCTCATATCCTACATCCGTAGTACGAAACTGTTCTGGGGAAGACTCGAACTCAGTATTTTAGCCATTCGCTTTACTGCTAACCGAACAAGACTTACGAGCTATTCTGACAGCTTTACCTCCGCCACAAAATAATCGCCTACGTTCAAATATTTTCTGAAATGTCCCTTGCAAGATTATCATTCCTAGATAAAAGGATACTGCTGAGATATGGCTTAGCCACAGTCTTGGGGTTTATTGCCACTGTGCAAGACTGTTAAATAAGTAACTAGATTATTTCGTACTTTAAAGTTTACCTAGCTCTCTGTCTTTATTGATGTAGGTCGTAGAGCCTTGTAAAACCGTATCAAACATTTCGATACACCTTGTGTATTTTACCCATTGCGACAGAGCATTTCAGTGTTCAAATGTTTGTGTAGCTTATGGGACTTAACTACGTGGTCATCAGTCCCTAAACTTACAAGCTACTTATGAACTAGCTAACACTAAGGACGGCCCGAGGGGGGATTCGAACCCCAGACCGTAGTGGCCGTGCAGACCGTGACTGGCGCGCCGCAGTCCCCTCAGCCACTGCGGCCGGCGCATTTAAAATTCTTCAGATAGCAATGGAGCATGATGCTCGGTCCAATGAATGATCTTGTTACAAGTAATATATTCTCTCCCAGCTTTCGATGGATGGTATCTACAGTGGAGACGATACCTCCTCCCCCCATTTTTAGAGCTCTTGGTTTAATGAAAAATGGTGTAACTAGGAAAAGGAAGTTGTAGCCAGGGATTAGAGGCGACTGAAGATAATGCACTCACCGCGAAGCGCAGCTCCCCGACCGGCGGCTGGGCGTACGGGATGCCCCTGAAGGCGGTGTAGGAGGTGTTGTAGGCGCTCTGCTCCACCACGCCCCGCAGCGTGCCCTGCTGCACCGTCACCTCCACCTGCTGGGCCTGCAGAAGAAAAAAAAACAACAATGAATATGACATAGAATTACACATTTGTTAAAATTAATTCCACATCCAATCTGTGATAGCTGCTAGACATTGTAGAATCTCTTACTGAATGTTCTTTGAATAGGTAAACGGTTTTTTCCCTGTGAGCTACCCCTTGAGTACGAGGTTGCAAGTTCTATCTACAATAAGACTTATTTGAATACGTTCTTAATTCTATGAGGAAAAACTTAGCTGCTGACGACTCACCGTGTGCACCAGGAAGGCGACAGAAACTGAGTGTCTGGTAGGTGCAAAGAAATGTTCAATTGGTTTATAAATCTATCAGATTCAACTGCTGGGTTATTAGTCCGTAGCTTACAAAACTTAAACTAAGTTAAACTAATCTAAGGACAAGAATGGGGGACTCGAACGCCCGACGGCGAACGGCCGCGCGCACCGCTGTACGGCGCTCGAGTGTTCACGGCTAATCCGCCGCGGTAGGCTAAGAGATGAAACTTATATAGCATGTTTGTATCACATTTTACAAAATGGACATCGTTGACACCCAATATATGTACAAAGCAAACTGTATTAGTTTTCATCAACAGCACCGAATGAAAAATGGCGCGCCGGCCGCGGTGGCCGAGGAGACTGAGGCGCTCCAGTCACGGTCTGCACGGCCACTACGGTCGGGTGTACGAACCCCCCCCCCCGGGCGTGGATATTTGGGCCGTCCTTAGTCTTAGCTAGTTCATAAGTAATTTGTAAGTTTAGGGACTGATGACCCCGTAGGTAAGTCCCATATGCTATACAAACATTTGAAACATTTGAAGAATGGCGTGCACTAGTGGCCAAAAAGATTCTCTCCATCAAGACCCAAGACGAATCACTAGGGGACTTCAAACGGTGCAGGGCGTTGATACCCAGTCTTAAGTAACGCATATACGAGTAATGACACAGGTTAAAATGATCATCATCATCATTTGGTTATCTGCCTTGCGGCAGGTTTTGACTGCATAGTCATCCATGCTTCTCGATCTTGTGCTTTCCTCTTCATTCTTTGATACCCTCCTTGTGGCTCGGTGATGTCATCCAGCATCTGGTATCTTTTTCTGCCCTTCCCTCTCTTCCCTTTAATGAAACCTTCAAGTGCTTCCACTAGAAGGCAATCTCTTCTTAGATTATTCCATGTCCAGTTTATCTTTCTAGTCTTTACAGTCGGTAACATCCTCCGTTCTTCTCCAACTCTGGCCAGTAAATTCTGAGTTTATCAGTACAGCTGATTTTCTCCATTCGACGCCATAGCCACATTTCACATGCTTCAATTTTTCCTCTCATTCTTCTTTCTCAAACTCCAGGTTTCTGCTTCGTATAAGTCCGGTCCTCATTAGGCATTTCACCAGTCACTTTCTCAATTCGTTGTGTTAACAACTAGCTAGAAGTCTTTCCTGCTTCTCAAACGTCTCTTTCGACAGTGCCATTGTAACTTTGATGTCCTGTCGGCAGTCCATATCTTCTTTAATCCAGCTTCTCAAATACTTGAAAGTTCTCACTGTCCTATGGTATCTGACCCAACTCAAAATTCACAATTCTTTTCCATAAGCCTATAACCATGCATTTAGTTTTCTTTTCATCAATTTTCATACCATATGCTGTACAGGCATTATTCAGGTCATTTAGCATTTGGGTTAATGTCTCTTGATTTTCTGCGAAAAATACCACGTCATCAGCAGATCTTATGCATTCAGTTTTCCACTCAACTATCGTGACACCACTTTTGCAACCCAAAAAAATTTTCAATATCTCCTCCAAAAATGATCGAATGTCTGTAGTTCTAAATGATGCAACTACTCCGGTCATCGGTCCCTAGACTTAATAACCACTTAAACTAACATATTCTGAGGACAACACACATACAACCCTTCCTGAGGGAGGATTTGAACCACCACCGCGAGGGGCCGCTCGATTCGCGACATGACACCCCAGACCACATGGTCATTCCCGTGCGGTTAATCATATTGGTGAAGCGGTGTGACGAGAAATGATGGCATGTGATGTCGTGCAGTCGAATGCGAATCAGTCTGTCGTACAGCAAACAGTTGCGATCATTCCTTGACACCAATATGAATTTGTATGATACGCCGTTTTTAACAAAAAAATTTCGAAGAATGGTAGACGTTTCAGAGACTGGCTTTCTACAGTGAGATTACGTTAATTTCAATTCATTTGATGTTCGAAGCAGAAACTATTGGATGAAGCAAGTAAATATAATCCCACACTGGAGCTTTATACTTAAGACACCCAGTCAGTAGAATATGTAATGAAGTTTGTTGGCAGCGTGGGAGAAGCCGAGCGGTCTGGAGCGCCATGTTGCGGATCGCACGGCCTCCCGCGTCGGGGGTTCGAATCCCCCTTCGGACATGGGTGTTTGTGCCGTCTTTCGTATACGCTAGAACATAAGTAGTTAAGTCCCATAAGCTCTACAAACATTTGAATACTTTTTTAAGTTTGTTGTTTGTCAAAAAAATGTTTGTCAAGGTTAAGGGACTTGACTGCGGAGTCATCAGTCCCTAAACTACTTACGAACTACCTTATACTAAAGACGACACAACAGCCATGCGTGAGGGAGGCTTCGAACCCCCGAGGGGGTACAGCCTCGCGCATCGGAGCATGGCGCTTCAATGAGCTCCGCCTTGGTTGTTGTTTGTCTAAGTTTATTGAAGTAGTAGTCAATATTATGCTTGTCTTCCTCGTGAATCAGATTACGTTACTCTGAATCAAAATACAAGGAAACTGCCATTAGTGAATACTCTTATTCGTATTTTGCCTTTCAGTTTCAGTTTTTATGATGAAAAGTCCGTTAAATAAATTTCGCCTTACTTAATTCACTTCATACATCAATTTTGTTTCAAGATTTGAAGGACAAATACCAGTGCTTGGTGTCGGACACCAGTTCGGCCTTCTCATTGCAAGAACTCATTTCTTCGTCAGCAGCTTGTTTTCAATGGAAACCTTAGATAAAATAATAAATGATGTTAAACTCATAACTCAAATGCGCAAAATAGTTAACATATGACGTATGATAATTTAACACAGTATTCTTCTGAAAAATTAAATATTCGCAGTTTTTTCGCTTCTGTTGATACAGTAATACAGTCCCGAAACGTTGGGCATGATTTCTAAAAGAACGGATTATCTCACTGGTTCGCACGTGAACTATATCGATTTCATAAATACACTGGTTGACTTCCGAAAATATGGCGACTAATAGTACAGCGTAACACCGCAGGGAGCGCTAAAGATCGTGTCACTGCCCCTCTATGTGTAGTCTATCTATTTGCGTCCAAAATAACATACGCCATATATGTAATTTAAATATTTGATTGTTCATGGTCACTATGTAGAAAAGTGAAAAGATGTGTATATTGTAGTTTGTAATACAATTTACGTCTATAAATAAAGTTTCTCTTACTCCATTACAATTTGGTTCTTCCTTTAAAAATGACCCTCATGTATTACATCTCTGCAATTTCAGAATTTCATTAAATTAGTGTCTGCAAGCAGAATATCCCAGAGTTGATACTCACTCTCTTGTAGTTTCGTATAGAACGTAAAAAAAGTATTCACAGGGCGTCGGTTGTCAATTGGTGCGTAAGTAACTGACTTTTAGATTTTCTCTTAAATATTACCTGTAAAAATTACATTCAATATTCAGTAACAATTTTATTTTTTCTCTCTGTCTTTATTTATCAACGAGTAACCTACAAAAGTAATTGTACTTGTCGGAATGCTAGTAAGGTACAAAATATCAGTTCTACAAACCTGCTCTATTACAGTGATTACCTGACATTGTCAGCTAGTAGGCGATAACAAAATATTAAGTTGCGAATTTCTTTTTTAAAAAGATTTATTTGCATCGATCGCTTTTACATGTCTCTTGAGTCTCCCAAATTACCTCAAAACGTACATTTCGTGCTATTTTACTAGTATCTAAAAGATTTTAATAATGTGAAATGTTCACTGCGAACAAATGTATTTGAACATGTTTATTTTATGACACGAAAATCATCATGCGTGCCATATGTAAAAGTTTTATATTTCACAAGTATACGACTAAAAAACCAGTAAGCAGTGTCGTCTGATCTTATTTTATTTATTATGGTTTTCTGTTCCATAGGACCCAATTAAGGAGTGAGACTCCATGGTCATGGAACAAGTCAATACATGAATTTTTACAGAAGAATGGTAATAGAAAATTTTTAAGTAGTCCTATGCACACTATAATCTTAAGACAAAGTGAAAACAATCCATATAGAAAAAAATGAATTAGCTTAATTGATTAACCTTTCTAGGAGTCCCTCGACAGAATAAAAGGAGTGAGCTATGTGGTAACTCTTTAATTTAGATTTGAAAGCGTGTGGGTTAGTGCTAAGATTCTTTAGTTCTTGTGGCAGCTTACTGAAAATGGATGCTGCAGAATACTGTACACCTTTCTGCACAAGTGTCAAGGTGGTGTGATGCAAATGTAGATTCGACTTCTGTCTAGTATTCCCCAAGTGAAAGCTACTAACTCGTGGGAATAAGCTGATATTATTAACAACAAACAACATTAAAGAAAAAACGTATTGTGACGCCAGTGTCAAAATTCCCAGATTACTGAAAAGGGGTGAACATGACGTTCGTGAACTTACACCAGATATTGCTCGAACCGCCCGTTTCTGAGCCAGAAATATCCTTTTTGCATCAGGCGAGCTATCCCAAAGATAATGCCGTACGTCATAAGTGAATGAAAGTAAGCGTAATAGACTACTTTTCGTGTTGAAAAATCACTTATTTCAGATATTGTTCTGAAGATGACATTTTCAATTTCGTCGAAACTAGTTATCAAAAGGCATCTAAAAGCAATCTAGACTGTAAACATTGTTTAAAAAGAAGTGCGATACTTAGAATTCTATTAGCAGCCACACATGAAGAAAACTCTGTCATACTACGTTTGCCTTACGTCCACGGGAGTGAACGCACCGGAGAGATTCGTGTTCAATTCCCGAAGCAACACTTATATACAGTCAGCCAGTTCATTCCATGCGAACTCCCGGGCGCTTCTTTGAAAAATTCCTGGCCGCTTCGTTTCTTTACATTAGTAAAGGTGTCTGTAATAGCCTTAGATGTGGATGTCCGGGTTCGATTCCCGGCCGCATCACAGAATTTAATTAATTGCTTCTTATTTATCGTTAATGATATATTTTGTAATAGTTCTTTTACTTTGTAACCGTTCTTTCTTTCTTCCACTCCTTTTAGATATGATTCACCCTCTTGTCCATCACTTAAAAAAAAAAAAAAAAAAAAAAAAAAAAAACGCAAATAATTTTTTACTTATGTGTCAGAATACTCCCCCCATGCCATCACAATGGCGACTGATCTGGTGTGATATTATCAAAGATGATTCTGCATATTGTTGTTTATTAAGCAGTACTCGATAATCGATGTGTACTCATACAGATATCATGTATATGTGGCATAGATCAGCATACCGAAACCGGTCACAAATAAAATTTTCAAACTTTCATGGGCAAGCCTGATTAGGAAACAAATTAGGTTGCTCTCAGAAAAACATAAAACATTAGGAATGCCTTGTATATGGGTATTCGCATACCCATAAAATATAAAAGCGACATGAAAACATCTTCCTATTTTTAGTATAACTTATGAGGAGATATATCTCTTGCAATGTCTTACCTGCGCATAGACAGTGAGATGAAGAAGCAGTACGGACACAAGGCTGATGCAGCGCGCGTCCATTGTGGACTTGTTGCTGTCGGAGCAGCAGCGCTGTTCTATTGTACACAAGGCGAAAGCTGCGAGGCGACTGTGCCCTTAAAAAAGTCACAAGTTAGGCGAAGGCCGGCGGAAGTTCTTAAGTACCCCACATTGTTTCTGCTGACTTAGCAAGGCTGAAACTTCACTCAGCCCATACTCTGATAAGATAACACAATTTTCTTTGTGATTAAAAACAAATAATCTACTTCAGTCACCAAGATGTTATAGAGATCTCAATACCAATATCCACATCGAAATACTTTCGAAAAGATAATTAAACCAACCGCACCATCTCATCGCACTTGAAGTTCGTCGAAACTGTATCACAAACAATTTATCACACAGTTTAGAATCTCAAATTATAGAAGTGGCTCATTAAATGAACAATTATTTGGCATTTACTACAGTACTTACATATATCTGAAGTAGATTTTTCTCACTAAATTTGAAGATCTCTATAAATTTGAACATCAGCGTCTGTTTCTTGTTTACTAACGAAGACATATATTGTGTAGCTGACATGGGTAACATCTAGATTAAATAATGTACTACATTTATTGTAGAGTTAGGCACTGTGTTTTCACTCTTTAAAGAGTCGAAGCTATTCATCAAGTATATAAGCGATCTATGGCAAATGAAGATCTCATAAGAGATTCATAAGTACACTAACGAAGATATTGCATTTTGTTCTTGTTTAATGTTTACACAAATCGTGCCTTTAAATTCTGTTGTTGGAAATGGTAGAAATTGGAAGCCAAGGAAGAAATGGAAGAGAGCTCGCAAAGCAAAATGATGATTGTGAAATTCGGAAATCAGGGTTCATTTCCAGTACGCGCCATTCTGTTGTCGTATACATGAAGCATACATCTGAACGAAATTTTCAGATATGGTGTGCTTAGTGGAATTATAGCTTCCAATGGCAGTATTTGGAAGTTTGATTTTTTTATGGGGCACATTGTTCATAAACCGCAAGTTACCCCTGATGAACCTGTTGAATCGTCCGACATCAAACTGGCAAAATGAGTTAGGCGGCATTCATGTCAAGCGAATAAAACTGTATATTTAAAAGTGCTGCTGAACATCGAATACACTTAACTCGAATTGAATTGTATTATTTACTGACTCGAACACTGAAATTGTGAAGACTTGTATCTTAGGTCAATGGAGCGATACCTATCTTTAATTAGAGATTTCGAAATCGCGACGGATATTAATATAATACTGCAATCTCCATCTAAACTATGCAAGCTAGCACATAGTTTATTCAAAATGTTCAAATATTTGTTAAACTTTGGGAATTAACTGCAGTGTCATCAGTCCCTAAACTTACAAACTACTTATAAACTAACTTATACTAAAGACAGCACAAACATCCTTGCCCGAGGGAGGGTTCGAACCCACGACGGGGAACGGCCTCGCGCATCGGAACATAGTTCGTGGCGGAGGGTATTTTGTGTACCACTGTTCCCACAACATTTTCCTATTACAGTCACGTTTTACGGGTAATATTTCGCTGGGAACCCGTAGGAGTAAGCAGAATATTGGTCGATTCTTCTAGAAACGTACGCTCTCTAAACTTTGACTGTTGTCCTTACCGTGATGTTCAAATGTTTGTAAATCTATCGGACCGGACCAAACCGCGTGGTGATCGGTCCGTAGCTTTCAAACTACTTAAACTAAGGTAAACTAACCTAAGGACAACACACACACCCATGCCCCAGGGAGGACTCGAACCTCCGACAGCGAGCAACCGCGCGCTCCGCAGCGAGGCGCCTTAGACCGATCATTCCCGTGACGCTTAGTCGTTTACTAAATGTACCTGTTTTTCCTGAGAACTTCAACTGCTCTATGAATCCAACTGATAAGGAGTTTGCACTGACAAGCAATATTCAAGTATTGCCCGAATGAGTTTTTTTGTGACTTACTTCCTTTGTTAATGGACTACATATACTACTAATAAATCTGACAATTGCCTTTCCCAAGAAATTTTAATATAAGAGAATGAAACTTTCACTCTGCATCGGAGTGTGTGCTGATAGGAAACTTCCTGGCACATTAAAATTGTGTGCCGGAACCGGGACTCGAACCCGGATCTTTGCCTTTCGCGGGCAAGCACTGTACCTTTTTTTTTCAGGTAGATCTACGCGTTCCGGTCGTTCGTTCAGTTTGTTCATGGTTGTTCGATGGATATTTGACTCAGCTTTTCTATTACAGATGGCGTTCAGCTCCCTAACCGGGCGCGCTGTGCCACGTCGCCCGGCTAACCAGTGAGCTATCCCGACATTTCATATGGTTATTCCACTTCCAATCGCTCCTTATACAGACTACCAGGTATTTTATGGAAAGGTCTGCTTCCCGTATTTATTCTGCAGTTGAGTACACAGTAAATCTTTATTTGTATCCGGAATACATTTGTTTATTTTAGCGGCAATTGCCCTCCCTGCAACGAACGTCGATACGCTACAGATCCTCCTATATTCCAACACAAATTTGTACCTTTGTGACTTTTTCAGTGCTACAGCTTCATCCGCGAAACGTTTCATTGAAATTATCTGCTACTACTTCATTTATAAAGTTGTTGTTGTAGTCTTCAGTCGGGAGACAGGGATGATGAAGCTCTGTACCCTACTCCATCTTGAGCAAGACCCGTCATCTCGTCATAAGAACGGCAACCCACATCCATTTGAATCTGCTTAGTGTTTTCATCTCTTGGTCTCCATCTGCGATTTTCTCTCCCACACGGTTTCCTCCAATACTAATTTTATGATTCATTGATGTCTAAGAATGTGTCCTACCAATCGATCCCTTCTTTTAGTCAATGTATGCCAAAAACTCCTTTTCTCCTCGATTCCGTTATTAGTTACGTGATCTACGCACCTAATCTTCAGCATTCTTTTGTAGCTCCACATTTCAAAAGCTTCTAACCTCTTCCTGTCTGAACTATTTATCGTCCATGTTTTACTTTCGTACAAGCAACAATCCACATAAATGCCTTCAGAAACGACTATTTACACTTAAATTAGTATTCGATGTCAGCAAATTTCTCTTTTTCAAAAACGTTTTTCTTTTCATTGCCATTCTGCATTTTATATCCTCTATACAGCGAGCATGTTATTTTACTGCCCAAGTAACAAAACTCATCTACCACCTTTATTGTTTCGTTATCTAATCTAATTCCTTCAGCATCGCCTGATTTTCTTAGATTGAACTCTATTACCCTTGTTTTGCTATTGTCATTGTTCAACTTATACGTTCCTTTAAACCCACTGGTCAATCCGTTCAATTTATCTTCCAGGTTCTTTTCTGTCTGGCACATAATTACAATGTCATCAGCAAAACGCAGTGTATTTTTCATCACCGTCAACTATAATTCCTTCTCCAAATTTCTCTTTACTTTCCTTCACAGCTTGCTCAATGTACAAACTTGATAACATTGGACAAAAGCCATTTACCTGACTTACTCCCTTCCCAAACTCTACTTCCCTTTCATGCCCTTCAACTCCAATAACTGGTGTTTGGTTGATATACAAGTTGTAAATAACCTACCGTTCCCTATGTTTTACCCCAGCTGAGTTAAGTATTTGAAAGAGTGTATTCCGATCAACATTGTCAAAAGCTTTCTCCAAATCTACAAAAGCAAGAAATGTAGATTTGCCTTCCCTTAAGGTATCTTCTAAGGTAAGTTTGTAAGGTTACCCTTAAGGTAAGCCTTACATTATAACGAAGAATGAGCTTCATTTTGAACATATGATTCGTTTGAATCTGTTTATAGTGAATATGTAGTAACTAACTTCTTATGTGACTTAATTAATTATGTATGTAGGTAACTTAATTGTGAACATTTTCTGTCATTTATTTATTATCTGTATTGTAATTATATATATATATATATATATATATATATATATATATATATATATATATATATATATATATATATATATAAATAATTTTATTTGTACTTTGTATTTTTTCTGTATGACTGTGATTACTTGTTATGTTTAATTTGTCAGTGTAAAATATTTCTCTGTGAACAGTTATCGACATGGCTCCTCAGGTCAGAGACTCCATCGTATAGCAGCGCTTCCCTGTGGGAGAGCAGGCAACCAGCAGTATCTGCCGCCCCGTGACGTAGATCAGACGTTCGTACTCGGTCCGCAGAGTGCTCAAACGATATAAGTAATAAAGTTAAGAAAAGTGAAAGTTATAATTTGTTATAAGTGCAACGATATGAAAGTTTATGTGAAACCAGTGAACATAAGTGAAGTAAGAATTGATCTTAATGAAACATTTATTCGTTCGTTCTGCTGAGGCAGAAATTCGTTACGTGTTCGGTAACCGTCCCAGACGTCCGAAACGCGGTAGCGTCATCGCGGACGCTAACGGTCGCGATTAATTACGCGATTCGCGAAGCATCACGGCGAACTGCTAGCAAGCTGCCAAAGGAGGAGCCACCATCAAATGATTTCTGTATCATTTATATGACTGCAGAGAACCACGTCACTGGACTGATAAATAAGATAAGTTAAATGCTGTTGGTTGTAATTTGCTGTGAATGCATGTTTAAATTTTTTTTAAATACAGGAACATTAGACAGTACTTTTACTATCTTGTTTCAACAACTAACTAACCACTCATTATTAATATGACAATCCTCAATAATGCGTGAATAATTTTTCTACACAATTTTACAATCAAGTGAATGTCATTAATAGTTAAAATCTGCGATAATAATAATTTCAGTTGAAACAATTTTTCTAAAATTGATGGTAGAAGATAACAGACAGTTACATGCCAGTATTACGTATTATCAACATGTTAATGAATAATTTTTCTATTGCGTTTTGCACTGAGTTTAACAATAATAGCCACCGCCACATCGTACTAATGTCGTATGCATAGCATTAATTAAGACTGATTTACTTAAATTTTCTATTTGCTTGAGTGAATTAATTTTATCATATACTGACTTTAGTGGTTGGACTGCACCCACTTGCCAATCACTTAATGTTAAAAATCCTACTGTTTAGCGTACTAATTGAGTCACACGTATTGCACAGACGGAGTAAGTTAATTTCTGCTATCTGTGTGTGCACAGTCTCTGTAGGAGATTTTGTAAGGAAAGGAACGTTGAGTGATCTTTTGAAATGTTTGTCAGATAGGACCATAATATTACACTGATTGTCTTGCTTAATATTCTCAAAATTTCACTACACCACTTGCATTAATCACGAGTTTAACGTAACCAACCATGCAATTAAGGTCAGGTTTGTTGTCTTGCTCAAACATTACAACAACAGTCACTACAGTTAATAATACGTAAAAAAAATTATTTTTTACCTCCACTCACACTTTGCTTCAATAAAATAAACACCTTTCACCCAATATCTCCAACAAATATTTTCTTTCCTTACAAGTTATAAGAAGAGTATTGGCTCCCGTGTTTCTACTTTTCTCCTGAATCCGAACCGATCTTCCCCGATGTCAAAATCTATCAGCCTTTCCAGCCTTCTATAAATAATTCGTGGTAAAATTTTTCAAGCATGACATCTCCTTTTATAACAAATTTAGTGTTTCCTGTAATATTCAAGGATTTTTTTGTAGGTCTTGACTTTCTACCTATTTGGTTCTCTGTTGCGTTGACTATTTGCTCACTCAAAGCTACCCTTCCCTGTTCTAGTGTTTTATTTCATCCCGTTTCTGTCAATTGTTGCTTAAATCTCCCTCTGAAATTGTCAACAACTTCGGGTTCCTTCAATTTATCCAGTTCTCATCTCCTTATAGTCCTACATTTCTTCAATTTCAGTCTATATTTCATAATAAATAAGATATGGCCAGAGTCTAAATCTGCCCCTGGATATGTCTCACCGTTTAAAATCCGGTACCGAAATCTATGTCTTATCAATATAAAATCTGTCTGGTATCTTCCGTTGTCTCCCGATTTCTTCCACGTATACAGCCTTGAACCAAGTGTTTATTATGATATAAATTATATTTCGTACAAAATTCTACCAGGCAGCTTCCTCTTTAATTCCTTTTTAACAATCCGAATTCACGTACTATTTATCCTCCTCTTACTTTTCCTACTATCGAATTCCAGTCCCCCATCACAATCAAGTTCTCCTCTCCCTTAACTGTCTGAATAATTTACTTTATCACGTCATACGTTTGTTCGATCTCCTCATCATCGGCAGAGCTAGTGAGCATGTGGTGTTTCTTTTGTATCTATCTTGACAACGATAATACGATCACTGTGCTGCTCACAGTAGTTTACCCGCGTTCCTATTTTTCTATTCATTATTAAACCTACTCCAGTATTAATTCCAACTGATTTTGTATTTATAAACCTGTACTCGCCTGACCAGAAATTCCTGTTCCTTTTTCCACCAAACTACACTAATGCCTACTATATCTATCTTCAACCTATCCGTTTCCCTTTATAAAAAACTCCCTAACCGATTAAGGGATGTAGCTTTCAAGGCGCCGATCCGTAGAATGCCATTGTTGTCTTACCTGATGACGACATCCTTCCGAGTAGTTCCCGCCCGGAGATCCTATTCGGGGACTATTTTACCTCCATAATATTTTACTTGAGTGTATGCCATCATTATATATTCATACAGCAGAGTTATGTGTCTTTGGGAAAAGTAACAACTGCAGTTTCCCCTTGCTTTCAGCCATTCGCAGTAACTGAATGGCAAACCCACATTAATTGATGTTACAAGGCCAGACAGTTAATTATTCAGACGGTTGCCCCTGCAACTACTGAAAAGGCTGCCGCCCCTCTCCAAGAACGACACGTTTGTCTGGCCTTTCCACAGGTACCTCTACGCTGTGGTTGCAGTTACGATGCGGCTATCGTTGAGGCACGCAAGATGCTTAGTATACTCTATGTAGAATTGAATTGGTACCTAGCCAAATAGTGTACATTTCCTCTGTTCAGCTCCGCGCTTGATCGACCACACAAATGATTTCTGTGATGGAAAAATTCCTCGATGTGGGAGCACGGTCCTTCTTAGTGTTAGTTTTGCGTTGGTGAAGGAGCGCATTCGTTGTACTCGCAGACAACTGGATCTCACATCCAAGGATTTGTTTTGTTTGCACTTGAAGGTATCTTCACAATTGTTGTCTGTATTTTGGGAATAGGTGGATGCTTCTTCTTGGGCTATGTCAGACTGGGCCCACAGGAATGCTACCATAAGGCAATATTCCAATTTTGACCGTCTTTGCTGTCAAGCTATGATACTGAATGACGCCACCCGTCGACGGAATGTGATCAACCTCACAGATAAAGATTTGGATGACGCCATGTTATCAGTGTTGGAGAAGGGCCTTAATTTTATTCCCACACCGAGAAATGTTCCCATCATGGAAATCATTTTTTCGGTGGAGCAAACGGTATCAAAGCTCCCTGAAGACCATGCAGAAGTAATGACATAGGTCTCACATACCTGCGCCGCCTGTGCTGAGTAACATCTCCTCACATGAAAGGGCTGCCATCCGGACCAAGAGAAGATCAGAATTTAATAGTTTTACCAGCAGAAAAAGGTAATTCCACGGTGGTCTTTGTGAGATTACAGCCCAATAGAAATACTGGAAATTAATAGCATTTGATAATTAAACAGTATGAAGTTCACTGCAAACATTGACCATGCCAATACACTAAATGTTACACAATTTTAATCTTATTAATTATAGTAGCAATGTATGTACGCAATTGGGTGACAACATTTATAGTTAGGCCAAAGGTAGAAATTCTCCACGTTGAGATTTGCTGTGTGCTTGTAGCTGACGGGAGGCCAGCGAGCAGACCGACGTTGGTGGCTTGTTCCAACTTAGGATTTTCCAGTTCGTTTCCGGTGAGGGGAGAGAGGGACAATGGCGAGTGCCAGGCACAGTGCAGTGCACAAATATTGTAATACTACTGGCATTTGAAGTAATACGATGCAGTTAGGAACCTTTAAGGCCCTCATTACAAAATAGCCTGTTGACAAATAAACAATACATTAGCTGATATAGTCACATCTGACGTAATATGTTTAATTGACAATGAAAAGTAATAAATTACCAACGAAGACAAAACAGTTACACAACTAGCATGGCAATGTTTGTTTATAAAAATAATATATTAACTATTTTTCATTTTATTTTCAATCAATCTTTTGTATTTTACCTTGAAATATTCAGTTAAATCAGTTATCTGTGATATAAGAAATTGCACGATTATGATAAATAGTACAAAGTATGTTTATACCAATATAAAAACCTAAGAAAACAATTAATTTAATGTGTAGTGTAATTATTTTGATTTTAAGTAAAGTTTTAGAAATGTATTGGCTGAGCGCTGTACGTTGGCAAATCGGTTAGAACAGCTCACATGCGGAAGTTGATGACATAGGGGAAAAAACCCCAGCAGTTGAGCTTTTGGGACACGCGCGCACGCGCGCGAGGGCAGGAAATGAGGACTCCGGAGCACGTGGTGACCTGGCCGGGTGGCGTCGCTTTGCATCAGTCGGCATGTGGACCTCGAGGTGGAGGTTATAGATTTGTGTGTGGCATTCGCCACGTGTGGTTGCTCGTCGAAGACTGCACCAAGTTGAATCGAGTGCTACTGTGTGTTTGTGAATATTTAGCCGGTGGAACAAGGTGTGCATCGCATTGAATTAAAGTGACTGTGATTTGTTAATGTAACACGTGTCGTCGCATAGGCATGAATATAAACGGTGTTTGAGACAGCCACATGGTGATAAAACAATTTGCGACAAATATTCATTTTTGTCTGGGGGCTCACGAGCTATATTTGATCAATGTGCCGACGTACAGACGTATCAGCCACAGGGTTCTGAGATTGTGAAATAAACAACATAAAGTGAACTTTCACGAGTTTTCGAAAATAGTAGTTAGTACACCCTTTTCTCTCATGAACTTGATTTTATTATGAATTTGTTTTGGGGAAGGAAAGCTGCGAACGTGTGATGTCATCCCCTAGAAACGAGTCAAACAGTCGCAATCACAAGTTCCAGTATTTTTGCATGTTTAGGAATTTGGTTCGCAGCTGGTGGTTGTGAGTTTAAAAAATTAAACTTTCTCTATTTTAAACTCTCACCCCGACCTTCACGCTCGCATCTTGTCACGTGATGATTACCTGCGGAAAATGAATCTTTAACTTGAGGACACCGCGTGCCGTAGGTTGCAGAATGACGCACACGAGCGGATCAAAAAGAAAACACTTTCACTGCTGCAGAAGAATTCCTTGCCTGAGCACGAGCTCGAGAAACTTCGTCCTGGAGCCGCCGTTCCACCTAGATTATACGGTCTACCTAAGGTACACAACGCTGGTATCCCAGTGAGATCGACTGTGAGTAATTTCGGCGCTCCCACTTATAACCTGGGCAAGTATATGACGTCAATTCTCAGGCCTCAAGTCGTTAAATGAGAACACCATATTTCCAATTCTACAGTATTTATTCAGCGGCTGAAGTCTTTGAGTCCCTCTCATTTGCTGGTTAGCCTCGATGTAGTGACGCTATTTACCCGGGTTCCTCCGGAAGAATCCTTGCAATTAATTGGTGAAATTCTGGGCGAGGGGACAATGGAGCTTTGCCGCGATGTGCTGACATTAACGTGCTTTTTATTTAACGACCAATATTTTGAACAATCTGACGGAGTGGGTATGGGGACCCCATTATCCCCCATAGACGCCAATTTATTTATGATAGATTTTGAGGACACGGTGCTGAAAACATCGTTCTTCTAACTTACATGTTTCTGGATGTACGGTGACGATACTTTCATGGTATGGCCACGCGGGAGAGATGCTCTGAACCGTTTTCTGGACCATTTTAATTGCCTCCATCCTGGCATTAAGTTCACTGTGGAGGTGGAGGGAGATGGAAAGCTTCCATTTATAGATGTCATGGTGTAAAGAAATGGTGACGATACATTGGGACATAGTGTTTACAGAAAGCCCATGCACACGGACTGCTACTCGCATGCAACAAGTTGTCATCATCCTCTCCAGCGCACTGGTGTCATCGCTGACAAAGAGAGCTTTTGCCATTTCAGACGCTGAAAGTCTGACTAAAGAGATAGACCATCTGAGAACGGTTTTCAAGAAGAATGGTTACACTGACCAACAGATCTGCTGTGCTTTCCAGTTTGGACTGTCGCGGGAACCACAAGAAGAAACTTGCAAATCTCTGACTTTCCTAACGTTTGCTAGAAGTATTTCTTCGAAAATAGGAAGAATTTTGGAAAGACATCACATCAAATGTATTTTTCGTCCACCTGGAAAGGTTCTACATCTTCATCTACATGGGATATTCTGTCACTACGGTCGGGGGTTCGAATCCCCCCTCGGGCATGGATATTTGTGCCGTCCTAGTTCGTAAGTATTTCATAAGTACTTTGTAAGTTTAGGGACTGATGACCCCGTAGTTAAGTCCCATAGACTATACAAACATTTGAACATTTGGATATTCTGCAAATCACATTTAAGTGCCTGGTAGAGGGTTCATCGTAACACCTTTATACTATTCATCTCCCATTCCATTCTCGAATAGCGAGCGGAAAGAAAGAACATCTGAAACTCTCCGTTAGAGCTCTGATTTCTCGTTTTTTATTCTGATGATCATTTCTACCTATGTAGGTGGGAGTCAACAATATATTTTCGTATTCGGAGGAGAATGTTGGTGATTGGAGTTTCGTAAGTAGACCACGCCGCAGCGATAAGCGCCGTTGTTGTAATGATTCCCATCCCAGGTCCTGTATCATTTCCGTGACGCTGTCTTCTCTGTATCGTAACAATACAAAACGAGCTGCCCTTCTTTGAACTCTTTCGATGTCCTCCGTCAAACCCAACTGATAAGGATCCCACACTGGGCAGCAATACTCCAAAAAAGGACGGACAAGCGTAGTGTATGAAGTCTCTTTAGTAGTTCTGTTGCATTTTTTAAGGGTTCTGCCAATAAAACGCAGTCTCTGGTTCGCCTTTCCCACGACATTATCTACGTGTTCTTTCCAGTTTAAGTCTGAAGTAATAGTAATTCGTAGATATTTTGTGCAGTTTACGGCCTTCACGTTAGATTGATTTGTCTTGTAAACAAATTTTAACGGATTTCTTTTCGTACTCATGTGGACGACTTCACACTTCGCATTATTTAGAGTCAACTGCCAATTTTTACACCATAGTGATATCTTATTTAGATCGTTTCTGCAGTTGGTTTTGATCTTCAGATGATTTTACTAGACGGTAAATGACGGCATCATCTGCAAACAACCTAAGAGAGCTACTTAGATTTCTCCCAAAGAGTTTATGTAAATAAGGAACAGCAGAGGACCAATTACACTGCCCTGTGGAGCGCTACTGGGTTCAGTAAAGGATAGAACTGAGGAAACCCGGCGTATACAAAATTCCCTTTCAGTGTGGGAAAGGACGTAGACAATTCGAACAATTCAAGATCAATGTACTGAACACTATCGACAGTCTAGATTGCTTCAGACAGAGAATTCTGCGGTAGCTCAGCACTGTCTCACTGAAGGACATAAGAAGAAGTACGATGAGACACAAATGGTTGTCCCTCAGCCTCGCTATAGGAACTGTATTTTAAAATAATCGATCGAAATTCGTCTCTCTGCCAATATTATAAATAGAGACAAGGAATAACAAAAATGCAGCTTGTCTCGGCGAGTCAGTGTACCAGCACTGTCACCTGACGTTCACTTAATGTAGGGGTGCATATAAACACGCATATCCAAACCTAATTAAATTATTGATGTCACGAGTTTTCTTAGATTTTTTTTTTTTTGCTGCTTTATGGTTCCGTTTGTATGGTGCGTTGGACCGAAGCTTGTTTAAATCACTTTCTTGCTACGATATTTACCACTATTGTTCCACTTCTTCGTATATTGATTTTCTTTAAATGTGAAGAAAGTCGTTATATGCAATCTTAATGTTTCTTGCAAATCGGACTTAAAGTCCTGGTAGAGGTAGGCAGCCATTATTAATATGACAACACAAAGGATTCTAAAAAAGCTGCAGTAATGAAAGAGTTGTAGATGTTGTAAAATCCTTTATTTTTCTCTTTACGCTGACGCGTTTCGGGCCCAGCCCATCATCGGAGAGCCTGCTGAAAAAGTCCAGGATACAGTATATATACGTAAAAATGGTTACAAAGACCAATTTTTTTAAACCAATTTCTGGCGTTTACAATTATAAGATACATACCTCTCCTGAATGAAGAACGGAAAAAGATGCATGTAAAAACTCATAATACATTAACGGTCAACATCAGCTGTACCTGTAACATAAGTTGATAGCTCGATGGATCACATGCAAATATCACTGAATGGAAAGTATACTATTGAGCAACTTAGGCGTAGCATAGGCGCCCTCTATGTATGGCCGCAAAAGTTACCATAATTTACAAGGATAAAAAGAACGGCGAGTTAGTTAAAAACGTTTTCAATAATGGAAAATATTCGTCAAACAATAAAACAACATATTTAGAACCTATACTTCTATTTTTTTATTTTTTAGTATTATTATTATGATTATTTTAGGATATTCTCGTATACCAACAACGTCACGAATATGGCGGATATGTTGACCGTTAATGTATTATGAGTTTTTACATGCTTCTTTTTCCGTTCTCCATTCAGCAGAGGTATGTATCTTATAATTGTAAATGCCAGAGATTGGTAAAAAAATTGGTCTTTGTAACTATTTTTACCTATATATACTGTATCCTGTACTATGTCACCAGGCGCTCCGATGATGGGCTGGGCCCGAAACGCGTCAGCGTAAAGAGAAAAATAAAGGATTTTACAAGATCTACAACTCTTTCATTACTGCAGCCAATGAGCTTTTTTAGAACCCTTTGTGTTGTCATTTTAATGTTTTGTATGTTGCACTAACTACACATTTGCTGTATGTGATAATTGAGTACACTTTTAATCACATTAGATAAACGGTTTAAATTTCTCCGTATTAATTCGACCAAATCATAAAAACAGCTGTCATGCTGTAACTGGTCCGGTCACGATGCAGTAAATGGTCGCAGTGGCGTAGCTAAGGGGATGCGGGGTGGGGGGGGGGGGGGCTGCGCGTCCCGTGTGTCACTTGTATCGGGGCGACACTCGACTGCAAGTTCACTCAGGTTGCTTTTCAAAGTAAAGGCTTGAGTCTTGATAAGTCAGTTATAAAAATAGTCATTTCGTCTTTATATGGAACAACATCGAGGTCGTATTTTAGAAGAGGCAATAGGTCTTGCTGAGAAGAATTGGAAGACTACCACATTCCAATAGAAAGACGAATTTGTCGTAAAAATACAAATGGCTGGTGAACAGATCACCGATGCAGAACTCTCACTGAGAATGTCTTGACCGATTCAGTACTCAAACAAAATCAAAGTCAATTCAAGACGTCGCCTCAGTATTCGAGGTTCTACAGCCAAACACCTTGTTTTTGGCGAGGAACGAGGAGCTGAAATTAAATGTGTTAAAATTTACTGATTTTTATGATGAAATATGAGGAGCAGAACTTCTCTTCGAAATTCCGAAGCTGAGAAGACATTTGAAACCTGCAGATGTTACAGTTTGCAATTGGGTGTGTCTAGATTTCTCAAAATTCATTGCGGAAAGGGATTTTACAGACTTCCAAATAATATGTTCTCTCTAAAGTTATATGTGACGATTTGCGTATCAGTTGTTACATGTGAGAGGAGCTTTAGTAAACTGAAATTAATTAAAAACTATTTGCGAACCGCAATGAGCAACCCGAGGCTAAATAATCTTCCCATGTTATCTATCGAACATGAGACAACACAAAGCATTCATTTTTAAGATGTGATTTCTGAGTTCGTAGCTGTTAAAGCTAGAAAGAAATTTTAAATGTATCTTCCTTCAGTAGTTAGTATTCTGAAGAATTTATACTAATGTAGTTTGTATAATACTGTTTTCGTAATGTATAATGCATAATAAAAGAATATTAATCTATATCTATAAATGTGAATGTCTGTTCAGTGTACATTTATCACGTCTGAACCACAAGACATAAAGAGCTAAAAATTTGTACAGTTACTAATGTCTATCCGGGGAGGGTTTTAGGCACGGTTTTATGGCGATCGGATAGATATTTATCCATATTTGTTAATGTGAATGTCTGTTCGGTGTACGCTATCACGTCCGAACGACAAGACGCAGAGACTTAAATATTTGTACAGTTACCAATTTATCCCTGAGGAAGGTTTTAGGCACAGTTTTATAGCGATATTTAGTAATTTAAAGAATATAACTCGAAATGCGGCACAATAATTACTCTTTGAAAATTATGTTTACTCTTTGAAAATGGTTTTATTAATTGCATTGTTGCTTGAGGGTTGATAATGATAAAAGGGTGGAGTATATTGGGATGGAAAGTTATCGGTGTATGTAAAATTCTACGTGTGTGTGTTAGTATTACACTCTGCAGCGAAAACTACAGAACGCAAACGAATTGTCTGTATGTAATTGTTGTCCGAAGTCTCCCATTGTACACCATAGCAGTTCCATGCCGATAGCTATAAGGGGGTGGAAGATGTGGTGGTTGAAAGTCGTCAATTTATAAAAAAAGTCGGACTGAAGGCCAGCGATGACGTTTGTGACTCTATAGCAGGGAGGTTATATACAGCGAAACTTGATGCCACAGACCATATCTTTGGTCTATGCGTGCTACAATGTCTGCAGCTGTTTCCCTGTAAGGATAAGCATATGAATAAGGAAATATAAGAATAAATAAATAAAGCAGTAAAAAAGAAATTTCTTTTAATACATCTCTTTGAAAAAAATCGATTTGACGTTTCGTGATTACATCAAGTGATCGATCTGTGATATTATTACAATCATTATTGTTGAATTTCGTGATTGGATTCTTCGAAACGAGTGCATTTGTACGTGTGATTTGATCTCATACCACACTAATGAAACATAGCTTATCTATCATAATCAACCAACACGCGAGAGGAGCCGCGGGTTTAAGATAGTGTATTATAAATTGCTATTTGATGAATATTACTTTCTTTTGTATTACTTAAAATCATACTTGTAACGTATCTATTTATATTTATATTAAAAGTATTTTTTCGTGGGGTGACACCGCCGAGAACCGCCCCGCCGCGGCGGAGCGGCAAAGCGCATTGAGGCGCTATGCTACGATGCGGGAGGCCGTTCCCCGTCGGAGGTCCGAATCCCCCCTCGGCAGGGATGTTTGTGCCGTCTTTAGTATAAGGTAGTAGATAAGATGTTTGTAAGATTAGGGACTGATGACCCCGCAGTTAAGTCCAATAAACTTTACAAACATTTGAACAATTTTCTTGAACCACCCCGGTTGCCACCCATGCTAGCTATGCCACTGACTGGTCGTACAACTCTTTGAGTACTCATGATGACGCCCGCCCTTGTCTCTGATAGACACTTGCTGTCGAGGACAGCATACTATTATCTAAGAAGTTTTCAAGCCACTCATATATATAGCAACATATTCCTTAAGCTCCTACCTTTGTTAACAGTCTGCATTGGGGCACCGTCCCGAACGCTTCCCGGAAAACTAGGAATGAGGAATTTGTCCTTTTGCGCTTCATTCATAGTTTGCAGGATATGATTCGAGAAAAGGGCAAGCTGAGATTCACATGAACGATGCTTCCTAATGCATGATGGATGTGTTGAAAGGTTTTAAGGCTCTTGACTTGTTAAAGTGGGTACGGGAAGCTTTTGGCTTAGACAAAAGAAACTATTATATGTTCAACAGATTGTGAATTGTGGAACGCATTCGACGTCGCATGTCGCAAATCTACAGAAAGTAAAGAAAGCTATTAACATGAGAGAGTAGCAATAAGCATATCAGTTATTAGATGTTGAAAATCCGAAAATGATTTCGTTGATTTCATTCTTCTACGACATATTATGATGGTACTTTATTGAGAATGCTAGCAGAGAATGTTTTTCGATACTACAGGTTCCTTTTAGCTTTTACAGGACTTGTCCTTTTCGGGGCAACTTTTACATTTCGTTCAAAGATGCTTCATTCCTTTTTTTAAATTATTATTATTATCCATGCCTAGGAACGCTGGCGTGTACTTAGACGATACGGGAGAGAGAGAGGGGGGGGGGGGTGATGAAGGAAGAAATATTTGTCGCCGTTATTGGAATGGATAGACTTTGAAAATGGGTTACGGTAAAGTTCGGTTCAACAATATCATGGGTTACATTACAAACTCTTCAGCGTGTACACGGACTGGGATCGTATGACAATTATGTGATACCTCCGTCGTAAGAGGAAGTTAAGGTCGATAATTTCTGTGTTTCTATTCAGGAGAAGGAAGCTGTATGCCAATTGTGATTTTTACCTTTTGTTACCATCGTCTTATAACAGAAAGCTTCATTCCACGAACACTCACCGCAGTCATTCAAACTTGTGACATATCACTAACACTCCACAAACACTTGTGCATGCGTGGCAATCTTATTCTATAAAACGGTTGCCGCGATAAAATGCCCACGCGGTCTGAAGTGCCATGTTAAGCATTTCACGGCCGCTCCCGATGGAGGTTCGAATCCTTCCTAGGGCATGTGTGTGTTCTCCTTAGGATAAGTTAGTTTAAGTAGTTCGTAAGTCGAGGGGCCGATGACCTTAGCGGTGTGGTCCCTTAGGATTACAAACATTTGAACATTCAAAACAGTCAAGAGTACTATGCAACTACATCTATATGGATACTCTGAAAATCACATTGAAGTGCGTGGCAGAGGGTTTATGATATTTCACCAACGTTCCATTTTCCACAAGCGTGCGGGATAAAAAAACATCTAAATCTTTCCGTTTTCCATCTAATTTCTCTTATTTCATTACGGCGATCATGTGCCCCTATGTAGGTGGTTAGTAACAAAATATGTTCGTATTCGGAAGAGAAAGTTGGTGAAAGAAGTGTCGCAAAAAATCTCGCTGCAATGATAAACGCCTTTCTTTTAATGATTCCCACCGCAACTCGTGCATCATATCCGTGAAACTCTCTCCCTTATATCGCGCCAATGCATAACAAGCTGCCCTTCTCTGAACTTTCCCCATATCCTTCGTCAGTCCCACTTCGTGGGTATCACACAATGAGCAACAATAATCCAAAATAGGGCACACTAGTGTAGGCAATTTCTTTAGTAGAACTGTCACATCTTCTAAGTGTTCTGCCAATGAAACTCAATCTTGGGTTCGCCTTTGATACAATACTTTCTGTGTGTGCTTTCCAATATAAGTTGTTCGTAATTACTATTCCTAGGTATTTAGTTGAATTTATGGCCCGGAGATTGGACTGATTTATTGTGTAAATAATGTTTAATGAATTTTTTAGTGCTTATATGGATGACTAATCATTATTTAAAGCCACTGACAATTTTTGCACCAAGAAGATATCTTACCTAAATAATTTTACAACTGCTTTTGATCTTCTGGTGACTTTACTAACCAAGAAATGACAGCATTATCCGCGAACAGTCTAAGGGAGCTGCTCACATTGTCTCCTATATAATTTATAAAGGAGCAGTAGGGGCCTTATAACACTTCTCTGCAGAACGCCAGATTTCACTTCTGTTTTACTCGATACTCAATTACAATTATATCTTTATTTTTTTATTTACATACATTTTCATACATAAAAAGGTCTCAGTCTTATTTTACACGTTGTGCTTTGAGTAGGTATTCGCATAAGGTAGTAGCGGCACATTTTCTTCCCAGAAGTCCATACGTTCGGCATCCTTGTCCTGCGAAAGTGTGAAGGTGGCCTGCATGAGCATGTAGCTGCGAGTCGAGTTGTTGTAGGCCTCCCACACCACGGGGTCTGCTTCTGGAGTGGGGTTTCTGTAAAAAAGATATTTCTTTCATTAGTACAGTTGAAAAGGCAGGCAGATACACTGTAAATCGACAGCTACATTCTATACGTTAAAACGAAGCCAAGTGTTTTCGGATGTCGATTGCTGTTAAATATGGAAACTAATAAATACAGCTATTCGAATATAGAAAAGATTATAAAACTTGAATGAAACTTTCACTCTGCAGTAGAGTGTACGCCGATATGAAAACTCCTAGCAGATTAAAATGGAGTGCCGGAACCGGGACTCGAACCTGGCATCTTTGCGCTTCACGGGCAAGCGCTCTAGCACTGAGCTATCCCGACACGACTCATGGCGAAGTACTGGCAGAACTGGAGTTGTGGGGCGGCACCGTGAGTCGTGTCGGGATAGCTCAGTGACAGAGCGCTTGGCCGTGAAAGGCAAATGCCCCAGGCTCGAGTCCCGGTTCCGCCACACAATTTTAATCTGCCAGGAAGTTTCAGTATAAGACTTATTTTCTGCCACTTAAGTATTAACACCTGATAAAGTGTTGCTGTTGACGTCCTCACCTCTTATATCACTATTTAAGCTAGAGCATGCATCGCACTGTATATACAGATCCCGTAATTTTTCTTTATTATTTATCTGCTTTCAACACCAATGTGGGGCTCGTGGTTAGAATTATCTTACTGGAATTGTTTTGCCAAGTTATTACAGCTGAAAGAAAGTTAGCCCTACTAATAGTTTATTTTTGAATGTAGGCGAGTGCTGCGCGCTTTAAAGGCTATAATCTTATATATCTTTTGACGATAATGAGTCTACTAATTTTCTTACTTAAAGAAAACCTCATCGCTGACCGATTTAAAACAGAAATTATTTTGAGAGTGAAATTGTTAAAATTTTGTCGTAAATTAAACATTATATCCTCTCAGTATGATTGCACAGACGTTTAAGAGAAACGGATACCTGATTTAAAAATAAACTAAGGAATTTTAGAAGTAGAATCTTTATTTCTATCATTTATAAACTCCGTAATACGAATTTAAAAACTGTACTGGATATGTTCAAAATGTTTGTTAATCTTATGGAACTTAACTGCAGGGTCATCAGTCCCTAATATTACAAACTACTTATAAACTAACCTATACTAAAGACAGCGCAAACATCCACGCCCGATGGAGGATTCGAAGCCCCGAGCGGGAGCGGCCTCGCGCATCAGTGTATAGCGCCTTAATGCGATCGGCTACTCCGCCGTGGCTTGTCCCCTCTTTCTGTTCATTTGCCCTTCCCTGAATACGCCAAATTTCGTAGCAAGCGGTCAAACGATATCGAAGTCTGTGGTAAGGTACCATCCGCCACGTACTGTACCAATTCGTACCGACCTTCCTCTAATATTGATATTCATGTCGGGTTTCCAGCCGGATCATCGAGTCATCTTGACACAATATTTCAACGGACCACCTGGCCGCCATCTTCAGGTGCTGAGTCTCGTAGGAAACTGAAGTCTTGCCGTGCCCGGCGGTCTTATATACGCCGCGAAGAACTAACGGCGCGTGCGCCAGAGAGTCGTGGCTGCGTCCTCTGCCGCAAGCAGCCGGTGCAGCGCCTCAGTGGAGAAAACTGGCAGGAACGATGTATCGCTTACATGCGCTAGTTGTCACAGGTGGAGAAAAGAGCACGCTGTTTTTTAAAATTAGATAAAACTGGATTCCACATGTTGCTAAGAGGGAACCCCTTGTCTCTATTTATTAAATTGTCCGCCAACCTAATCTCAATAGATTCCTTTAAAACGCATTCCCAGTAGCGAGACGCAGAAGCAAGTACATGTGTTTCGTCATACTTCATTTTGTGTCCTTCGGTTAAACAATGCTCCGCTACTGCAGACCTGTCAGGTTGTAACAAACGTGTATGTCTGTGGTGCTCGGTGCATCGATCATTGACGGTGCGAATCGTTTGTCCTATATATGCTTTCCCACAGTGGCAAGGAATCTTATAAACACCAGGTTTTCTCAGCCCCAAATCGTCTTTAACTGAGCCAAGAAGAGCCCTAGTCTTGGCAGGTGGTCGAAACACACTTTTTATATTAAACTTTTTTAAAATCCTTCCAATTTTTGATGACGCATTTCCAGCGTACGGAAGGAAGGCAACTGATGTGCATTGGTCCTCTTCTGGTTCTGGCGACGGCCCAATCTGCATAGCATGACGGATCTGTCTCTCTGTGTACCCGTTCTCCTTAAACACCAACTTCAGATGTTCTAGTTCCTGTGTTAAGGTATCTGCATCCGATATGGCATAAGCTCTTCGAACTAAAGTTTTCAGGACGCCAGTGCGTTGGTTCGGTGGGTGGCAACTCATTGCATGTAGATATCGGTCTGTGTGCGAAGGTTTTCTGTACACACTATGTCCTAGGGTTCCATCGTCCTTCCTGTACACTAAAACATCCAAAAATGGAAGCTTCCCATCTCTCTCCACTTCCATCGTGAATTTAATGTTGGGGTGGAGGCAATTGAAATGATTCAGGAACCGATTAAGAGCATCCGGTCCATGAGGCCACACCATGAACGTGTCATCCACGTATCTCCAGAAACAGGTAGGTTTCAGACGAGCTGTCCTCAGTGCCCTGTCTTCAAAATCCTCCATAAATAAATTGGCGACTATGGGGGATAAAGGACTTCCCATAGCCACTCCGTCATTCTGCTCAAAGTACTGGTCATTAAATAAAAAATATGTAGAGGTCAGCACATGACGACAAAGCTTAGTCATTTCTGCGTCCAGTTTGTCACCAATTAATTCTAAAGAATCTTCAAGAGGGACCCGTGTAAACAGAGATACTACGTCGAAGCTGACAAGCATATCAGATGGACCAACACACAAAGATTTCAACCGTTGAGTAAACACCAAAGAGTTGGGGATATGGTGTTCGCAGTTTCCAACGTGAGGACTAAGGACTGATGCTAAATACTTTGCCAGGTTATACGTCGGTGCACCCAAGTTACTTACTATAGGACGTAATGGCACCCCATCTTTGTGGACCTTTGGTAGGCCGTATAGTCTCGGAGGAACCGCAGCACTAGGGCGAAGTTTTTTGACCACCTCCTCAGGTAACGAACTATTCCTCAAAAGCGACAAAGTCTTCCGTTTTACTCGCTCTGTGGGGTCATTTTGCAATTTGCGGTACGCAGAGTCTTGAAGTAGACGATCCATTTTGTCTACATAATCATGACGAGTAAGAAGAACTGTGGCATTGCCCTTGTCCGCTGGTAAGATGACCAAATCTGAATCTTGTCTAAGGGATCGGATAGCCGCCCTCTCAATAGAAGAAATGTTACTCTGTGGTGGGGTAGACTTATGTAACACAGCTGAAACTTCTTGTCTGATTTCATCGGCTCTGTCATCAGGAAGACGGGACACCGCTTGCTCCACAGAACAGATAAATTCAGTCACAGGAAGTGTCTTCGGTGTGGAAGCAAAATTTAAACCTTTCTTCAACACAGACACAGTGGCGTCGTCCAAATCTTTACTCGTGAGGTTAATCACGATACGCTTGAAAGTGTCGTCGACGAAACACATGTACTTGCTTCTGCGTCTCGCTACTGGGAATGCGTTTTAAAGGAATCTATTGAGATTAGGTTGGCGGACAATTTAATAAATAGAGACAAGGGGTTCCCTCTTAGCAACATGTGGAATCCAGTTTTATCTAATTTTAAAAAACAGCGTGCTCTTTTCTCCACCTGTGACAACTGGCGCATGTAAGCGATACATCGTTCCTGCCAGTTTTCTCCACTGAGGCGCTGCACCGGCTGCTTGCGGCAGAGGACGCAGCCACGACTCTCTGGCGCACGCGCCGTTAGTTCTTCGCGGCGTATATAAGACCGCCGGGCACGGCAAGACTTCAGTTTCCTACGAGACTCAGCACCTGAAGATGGCGGCCAGGTGGTCCGTTGAAATATTGTGTCAAGATGACTCGATGATCCGGCTGGAAACCCGACATGAATATCAACAATTTATACGCCGGGAAACTCTACGTAATCACTTCCTCTAGTATTGAAGACCAGTGTACGTAATTTCATCGAGATCGGAATAACACTGTAGATAAGTGTCTCAGTCTGTTCTAAAGTACACACCGCAATGTAGCGTACAATTCATTATACAAATATTGCCATTCCTCTTCTTTTGAAGGCCAAGTGAGCAATATTCTATCGCAATCGGATGAACAGTATGGTAGCGAATAAAATCGGAATGCCAATGTACGTAGAAAAATTGTCAATTTAAATTTTTTCCCATTATTCTGAGTCACCCACGGTGCGCAGTTGTGTATTCAATGCATTCGGCGACGTACTGGAATACACACGCAAAATTTCATCAAAATTGGAAACGTTTGAAACATAATTCAATGATAATAATTCGAGGCTCAGTGCCAAGATGCGAGTCAATTGAACCCTACTGCGATTTGCATGTCTCTGAAATACCGCAGTTTTCCAACCGGCAAAAAGGGATCTGTAGTTTAACGTGGAAAGAAGGTGTGGTTTCTGGTGACTTCTCACATTTCGTTTGGCTCATTGGCCTGGTGCAAGTATTTCAATTGGACGCCACTTCGACGACTTCCGTGTCCCTAGCCTGCCTCAGTTATACAATCTGTAGTTCAGTGGCAGCGTCGCTGGCTACCACGTAAGGGGCCCGGGTTCGATTCCCGGCAGGGGACTGGGTGTTGTGTCTTCTCCTAATCATCTCATCCTCATTGGCACGTATTTCGTCCACGCGGCGTCAAATAAAAAGACTTAGGCGGCCGAACAATCCCATAAGGATTCTTTCGGCCATAAAGCCATAAGCTCATTTCACTTCTCACATTAACTAGAGGCTAAGGCTAAGTTAACACTTAGTGAAAAAGTCCGTGACTCGAGTGGATTTCCAATGCATCACCTTTTGTTTACCAGTCTAACGCTTTGCCGCTAAAGCACGCATTAAATCCTAACGTGGGGCAATCTAATGGATACTTACTAAATCTAGATAAAACATTTAAATTGTAATACAGAACTATACTATGTTTGCAGTTTTACGAAATCACACACGGTATGCAGAATTTCCTTATGATCAGTTCAGCAGTTCGGCGTTGATCGTGGGATTTATTACGTACCTATATACTTTTTGCGATTTTTCATCACAAGTATTCCCCTTTATCACATTTGCATCAATTTATATAATATGACACATCTTAAAAATCTGCTACATAGATACATGCGGTTATTGTACTGCAACATGGTGTCAAAATTTCAAAGCATTCGCTCAAGTAATGTCGTAGAAATGAGATTTTGAACATAACACTAAACAAAGCTCTAGCTTAGTCAGCAGTATAGTAGGACAAGGAGAGGGAAAAGCGGAATAGCACTGCGAGAGTTCAGGGAGGCAGGGAAAGCTAGAATGTATATCTAATTCCGATTGACAAGAATTGTGAAATTACACAGTTTAGAAATGTGAGACTCTCTCTTTCTCTCTCTCTCTCTCTCTCTCTCTCTCTCTTTTTTTTTTTTTTTTTTTTTTTTTTTTTTTTTTTTTTTTTTTTTTTTTTTTTTTAAATCCGAAATAAGCCACATCAGCGCGTCGCCAGGTGCAACTTGTACATCAAACAACACGATTTATTGATTGTTTCCTTTCTTAAAGTTGGCTGCAGATACATTCCATATTGTACTGTTACTTTGTTGAATGTTCAAACGTTTATAGTAGTCCTATGTTTCCTGAATCAGTTCTGTGTTACGTGACAACGAAGAAAGTTAAAGTTTGCAATTATTACTCTGACTTGTTCATGATTCAACTTATATTACCTCATATCCTACGCATTCCGATTTTGTGTGTCTGTGTAATTTATGCTTTGTACGACGCGTGACGATGGTGTAAACATTTTAGAAATAATAGGTACTTACCCGTATTTAGCGAAGTTAGTATAGCATCGTAGTAAATTTCGTCGTACTTTGTCTTCGTCGGAATTGGGATCCAAATTATACACCGTATCCTTTCTTAAGAAAAGGAATGGCAAGTCACTGGAGTGGGGGGCACCTGAAACAATAAAAGAAGTACATTTAATCCACACGTGACATTAACATAAGAAATAAATATTTAAATGGTGACCGAAGTTGCTTTCAGGCGCCCGTAAAGTCTGGAAGTGTATCTATTCAAATGGAAGTGCATATAATGAGTGAAAAAACGTGTGGGATAATTTAACTTCGTCTTTTTTTATATAATTATTCGAGTTTAGTGGTTCTTAGACTTATACCGATTTAAAACCAAGTTCTCCGTAAGGAAGCAGCATAAATTATGAGACTGTATAAATACCACGCAGGCAACCGTACAGTGAGTAGCGGAAGATATTTCTCCCTTAAATTTCTGAATTTTGCTGGGAGGAACGACTATCGGTAAACAACCGTATTATCTAGAAAATCTTTGAGTGTACCGTCAGGGATATCTTGTGAAATACACGTGAGAAGAAATATTTTCGACTAATCTTGAAACATGTTATTCTTTCGGTAATATGATAATTTTTTAAATTTCATAAACAACGAGGGATTTTTTTTTTTTTTTTTTTTTTTTTTTTTTTTTTTTTTTTTTTTTTTTTTTTTTAAGAGTGTTAAAATTGGTTTGTAGTATTTACGAGTATCTCTAGACATACCACCAGACTTTCGGAAAAATTGAATCCATGTCAGAAATTCTTAGTAAAAGCGTAGACACTTCCACTGAAGTATGGTTCTAGAAGAAGCATTCGACAATGCAAAATGGTGAAAGATGTCTGATATTCTCGGAAACGAATATGTCATAGGCAGAGCCAGATATTGTAAACTATAAGGAAGAATCAAGAGGAAATTGTGAAAACCGGATAAAGGGGATTAGCATACACACATTGAGGGTGTTGCTACACTATGTGATCAAAAGTATCCGCACACCCCCAAGAGCATACGTTTTTCATATTAAGTGCATTGTGCTGCCACCTACTGACAGGTACTCCATACCAGTGACCTCAGTGGTCATTAGACATCGTGAGAGAGCTGAATGGGGCGCTCCGCAGAACTCACGGACTTCGAACGTACCGGCCGCGGTGGCCGAGGAGATTGAGGCGCTCCAGTCACGGTCTGCACGGCCACTACGGTCGGGGGTTGGACTCCCCCCTCGGGCATGGATATTTGGGCCGTCCTTAGTATTAGATAGGTTGTAAGTAGTTTGTAAGTTTAGCGTCTGATGACCCCGTAGTTAAGTTCCATAAGCTATACAAACATTTGAACATTTTTTGACGAATCACGGTACACATTGCGATCCGATGGCAGGGCGTGTGTATGGTGAATGCCCGGTGAACGTCATCTGCCAGCGTGTGTAGCACCAAGAGTGAAATTCTGAGGCATTGGTGTTATGGCGTGATAGAGTTTTTCATGGAGAGGGCTTGCACTGCTTGTTGTTTTGCATGGCACTAATACAGCACAGGCCTAATTAATGTTTTAAACATCTTGTTGCTTCCCACTGTCGAAGAGAAATTCGGGAATCGCGATTGTATATTTCAACACGATTGAACACCTGTTCCTAATGCACGGCCTGCGATGGAGTGGCAGTCGACATTCAGCCGTGGTCGTGAGCGGGTCGGCACGGCTTGCCGAGTTGCTCCGCTAGCGTGTGTTTGTTTACTTCCGCGTCGCGTCGCGCCGTAGCGTATTAAGTCTTGTGTCCGTCTTCCGCGGAGAAGAAGTAGCCACAGCTGTGACCACACCACTCCCTGTCACCTATGCCAAGGTCGTCCATGATGCGAGTGCTACTTCTCAAGTAATTTCTGATCTGTCCCCGACATCCACACGGGATGTGGCTCTTAAAAAAAAAAAAAAAAAAAAAAGAGAGAGAGAGAGAGAGAGAGAGACAGAGAGAGAAAGAAGAAAAAAACACCTGAAAAAAAAAATTGGGCTTCGGGTAAAGCACTCGACTAGAAACTCAAAAGTCGTGTGTTTGGAACCCAGTCTAACTTCGATTTTTTTTTCAGTCTGCGTAAAAAAAAAAGTGGTTACGCGACAATAACAGCTCTGTAATAGTGTAGAACACCTTTGGGATGTTTTAGATCGCCGACTTCGTGCCAAGCCTTACCGACCTACATCGCTACCACTCCTCAGTTAAAAAATATGTTCAAATGTGCTGAAACACAGCATCCGACGCCAATGCCTCACCATAACTCCGGACATGCTTTACAGTGCTGTTCACAACAGCTCTGTAATAGTGTAGAACACCTTTGGGATGTTTTAGATCGCCGACTTCGTGCCAAGCCTTACCGACCTACATCGCTACCACTCCTCAGTTAAAAAATATGTTCAAATGTGCTGAAACACAGCATCCGACGCCAATGTCTCACCATAACTCCGGACATGCTTTACAGTGCTGTTCACAACATTACTCCTCGACTACAGCTATCGTTGAGGAATGGTGGTGAAAATATTCAGAATTTCCTGTAAATAACATCATCTTTGCTTTGTCTTAATTTGTTATGCTAATTATTGCTTTTCTGATCAGATGAAGCGCCATCTGTCGGAATAAAACCCCATGCCATTCCACGCTTGTGTGTCAATTTTTACCTCTCTATCTACTACTACTACTCTGGAGGATGTTGTCATCAGGAAAGATAATACTGGCATTCTACGGATCGGAGCGTGGAATGTTAGATCCCTTAATCGGGTAGGAAAATTAGAAAATTTAAAAAGGGAAATGGATAGGTTGAAGTTAGCTATAGTGGGGATTAGTGAAGTTCGGTGGCAGGATGAACAGGATTTCTGGTCAGGTGAGTACGGGATTATAAGTACAAAATCAGTTGGGGGTATCACAGGAGTAGGACTGATAATGAATAAGAAAATAGGAATGCGGGTAAACTACTATGAGCAGCACAGTGATCGCATTATCATTGTCAAGATAGATATGAAGCCAACACCGACAACAGTAGTACAGGTTTATATGCCAACTAGCTCTGCCGATGATGAGGATATAGAAGAAATATATGAGGAGCTAAAGGAAATTATTCAGACAGTTAAGGGAGAGGAAAACTTAATTGTAATGGGAGACTGGAATTCAGTAGTAGGAAAAGGAAGAGAAGGCAAAATAGTAGGTGAATATGGACTGGGCAAAAGGAATGAAAGAGGAAGCCGCCTGGTAGAATTTTGCACGGAACATGATTTAATCGTGACAGACACGTGGTTTAAGAATCACAAAAGAAGGTTGTATACTTGGAAGAGACCAGGAGACACCGGAAGGTATCAGATAGATTTTATAATGGTAAAACATAGATTTCGAAACCAAGTTATAAACTGTAAGACATACCCAGGGGCAGATATAGACTCTGACCATAACTTGTTAGTCATGAACTGTAGGCTGAAACTGAAAAAACTGCAGAAAGGTAGGAAAATAAGGAGATGGGACCTAGATAAATTGAAGGAACGTGAAGTTCTGGAGAATTTCAGAGGGAGATTTAGGCAACAATTGACAGAAACGGGGGGAAATAAAACAGTAGAAGAGGAATGGGTAGCATTGAGAGATGAAATAGTGAAGGCAGCAGAGGACAAAATAGGTAGGCAAGACCTACAAAAAATCCTTGGATATCACAGGAAATACTAAATTTAATTGATGAAAGGAGAAAATATAAAAATGCAGTAAATGAAACAGGCAAAATGGAGTACAGACGACTAAAAAATGAGATTGACAGGAAGTGCAAAATGGCTAAGCAGGAGCGGCTAGAAACCAAATGCAAATCTGTAGAAGAATGTATAGCAAGGGGAAAAGTAGATACCGTCTACAGGAAAATAAAAGATACATTTGGGGACAAGAAAAGCAACTCTACCAATATCAAGAACTCAGATGGGAAACCAGTTCTCAGCAAAGAAGGGAAAGCTGAAAGGTGGAAAGAGTACATAGAGCAGCTCTACAAAGGAAATGAACTTACAGACGATGTTGTAGGAAGGGAAGAGGAAGTAGATCAAGATGAAATAGGATATACTATACTGAGAGATGAATTTGACAGAGCCCTGAAAGACCTAGGTCGGAACAAGGCCCCAGGAGTAGATGACATACCCTCAGAGCTACTAAAGTCTCTGGGAGATTCAGCCATGACAAAACTATTTGAACTGGTGTGTAGGATGTATGAGACCGGCGAAATACCCTCAGATTTTAAGAAAAATGTAATAATCCCCATTCCAAAGAAATCGGGTGCAGACAGGTGTGAAAATTACAGAACCATCAGTTTGATAAGTCATGGTTGCAAAATTTTAACACGAATTATCTACAGGAGAATGGAAAAGCTGGTAGAAGCTGACCTCGGCGAAGATCAGTTTGGATTCAGGAGGAATGTAGGAACCCGAGAGGCAATACTCACTTTACGTCTTATCTTAGAAGATAGATTAAGGAAAGGCAACCCTACATTTTTAGCTTTTGTAGATTTGGAGAAAGCGTTTGACAATGTTGACTGGAATACACTCTTTCAAATTCTGAAGTCAGCAGGGGTAAAATACAGGGAAAGGAGAGTTATTTACAACTTGTACAAAAGCCAGACCGCAGTTATTAGACTCGAAGGGCATGAAAGGGAAGCATCAGTTGGGAAGGGAGTAAGACAGGGTTGTAGCCTTTCTCCGATATTATTCAATTTGAACATCGAGTAGGCGGTGAAGGAAAGCAAGGAAAAATTTGGAATAGGGATTAAAGTTCAGGGGGAAGAAATAAAAACATTGCCTTTTGCTGATGACATTGTAATTCTGTCAGAGACAACAAAGGACCTGGAAGAGTAAAAACATTGCCTTTTGCTGATGACATTGTAATTCTGTCAGAGACAACAAAGGACCTGGAAGAGCAGTTGAATGGAATGGACAGTGTATTGAAGAGAGCGTATAAAATGAACATTAACAAGAGCAAAACAAAAATAATGGAATGCGGTCTTAGAAAATCAGGCGATGCTGAAGGAATTAGATTAGGTAACGAAACAATGAAGGTAGTAGATGAGTTTTGTTTCTTGGGTAGTAAAATAACATGCGATGGTCGCAGACAGAGGATATAAAATGCAGATTGGCAATGGGAAGAAAAGCATTTTTGATAAAGAGAAATTTGCTAACATCGAATATAAATTTAAGTGTAAGGAAGTCTTTTCTGAAGGCATTTGTGTGGAGTGTTGCCTTGTACGGGAGTGAAACATGGACGATAAGCAGTGCGGACAGGAAGAGAATAGAGGCTTTTGAAATGTGGTGCTACAGAAGAATGCTGAAGTTTAGGTGGGTAGATCGCATAACTAATGAAGAGGTACTTAACAGAATTGGTGAGAAAAGGAATTTTTGGCATACCCTGACCAAAAGAAGATATCGCTTGGTAGGACACATTCTTAGACATCGAGGAATCGTAAATTTAGCATTGGAGGGAAGTGTGTGGGGTAAAAATCGCAGAGGGAGACCAAGAGATTCGTATAGTAAGAAGATTCAAGTGGATGTGGGTTGCCGTTCTTATAAGGAGATGAAAAGGCTTGCTCAGGATAGAGTAGGTGGAGAGCTGCATCAAACCAGTCTCCGGACTGAAGACCATAACAACAACAACACATCTACATTATTCCGTGATTTATTAAGTGTTCAAATTTATACTGACTTTTTAATTTCCCAGTATGCCTGTGACAGATGAAGCGGTCATTATCAAAGGAGAGAAGTCTTCAAATGTTAAAGTGATCTCACAGATGCCTAAGGGACGTGTTATAGGACCGTGTTTTTAATTTTTCTACAATATATAAATGATATTTATCCCGAAAGTCAGTCTCAGTTGTAAAATTTTCTATATTACAATGACGCGTTTCGCTCTATTGAGGCATCGTCAGATAGTGTAAACGATATATGGTGAGCTATCAGTCATCATTGCAAAATAAACTATTTAGGATGGAAACATATCGTCATAGTCGTTTAAAATTTAGGCGTTAGGCGAAACCAAACACGTCATGTTGTGCACAGCACAGAGCGACCAGACAGAATGCGGCCGGCGAAAGCTTCTGACCTCGTTGCGGGCCAAAAATGTTTTAGTGACCATCACGGTGGGTAGACGGCGTAGTTCACTGGAGTAGTTAACAGAACCAATGACATAACTGTACGATCATTAACAGAGTGAAAAAGACATGAAATTAAAATAAATCAAAAGCAACTAGGGAGTAGTAGCGAGATCGCAAGCTGCTATAACCATGAGCATTTCTTTTTGTACAATTGCATATTAATAAATATTGTGTAGCCATGAAATAGTAACCGAGCGACGTGGCGCAGTGGTAACGCACTGGACTCGAATTCGGAAGGACGGTGGTTCAAATTCACCTCCGACCATCCTGTTTAGGTTTTCCGTGATTTCCCTAAATCACTCCAGGCTAATGCCGGGATGGTTCCTTTCAAAGGGCACGGCCGATTTCCTTCCGCCGGCCGCGGTAGCCGAGGGGGTCTGCACGGCCACTACGGTCGGGGGTTCGAATCCCCCTTCGGGCATGGATATTTGTGCCGTCCTTAGCATAAGGTAGTTCATAAGTAGTTTGTAAGTTTAGGGACTGATGACCCCGTAGTTAAGTTCCATAATATATACAAACATTTGAACATTTGATTGATTTCCTTCCCCATCCTTACCTAGAACTCCGAGCGTTAGCTCCGTCACTAATGACTAAGCTGTCGATGGGACGTTAAACCGTAAGCTTCCTTCCTTCTTCCTCCTCCATGAAATAGTGAAATACTACTCAAGACTGGTATATAAAATAGTAAAATAATAGTCAAATCTGGTGCAATTAAAAGGAATACAGGTTGACATTACAAAGAAGGCCCATTAATAAAACCTGTGAAGATATGAAAATATAAAGTAGTAGTAAAAGCTAATACAGTTACAGAAAAAACGGCTTAAGCACTTACAAAGTGAGATGTACCTGGGATCGTGTCACACTTCTAATATAAGATATCAAATACGTGGAGTAGATGAACTAATCGTGAAATCTGGTACAGTTAATAGACAGGATAATCACTTAATAACAGGGTGTAGGTGGATGGAATCATTCTCAAAACAAAAATATAGTCATTCGTGGGATAATATATTGGGTACCATGATGTCATAGTACGCTTGGGTTTTACTAACCAACTGATCGTTCAACAAACTGTCTTTCCTCCCATTTGAGGGATCAACTGTTTCTATTTCTTCCAGAAGGTCCAGTTTTGTCCCTTTGCGGGCGTTGTGGAGTACATGTAAGTTCTTCAAAGTTGGTGACTGATGGCCGCTCGATTTAAGGTGCTAGGCAAAGGCTGAATGTTGCTTAACTTGTCCTTTCTTATTAAGTACATGCTCGCTAAATCTGGTTCAAAAATTTCTACCAGTTTGGCCCACATATGATGCATCACATCCTGCACAGTCAATTCCGTAGACACCGGAGCTAGCATGTTTATCGTAATTAGGCAGTTCATTATAAATGTACTTATGCCGAACTTTACTAATGGACGAAAGGGCGACGCCCACATCGGTTTTCGTAAATAACTTAGCCAGGTCATACGATTGTTTGCCTACAAAAGGGATTTTTACAAATCTGTTTAGTGGGCAGCAGGGCTGTCGGGATTTTTGGTTCTGTAGTAGTAGTTTTCTTCTTTATAAAGGTGGTCTATTATACTTTAGTTGTATTGATTACTGATCACTATATAACTGAGATTTGTTAATTGATTCTCAGTGGACGATTGCTTTAAAGAGATTTCTGTGATGCGATTAATCATTGATTTAAAGAAACTAATCTTGTGCCGATATGGGTGACATGAAGAGGAATGAATGATGGAGTCGCTTGCTGTGGGTTTGCGAAAGATGTCATATTGGCACTGCTAAGTGAAAGTGACAGATTCGTACTTTTGATTAAAGAATGTCTTTATCGTTATCCACACACTATATGTAACTTTAAGTAAATCAGAACTTTTTGCAATAACAGGTAAATAATTGATATGTTCCTAACTCAGCGAATGGAAGCAGAAGATTGTGACACATTTTTATTTAGCAGCAAATGAGGTCTCATTCGTCTGAAGCACAATGATACAGGATTCGATATTAGAACAGCTTCTTTTCCTGACACACGATAATGATTTGTCTTTAACAGATTTATCAGAAGTTTGTTGGGTTTCTTTTAATGCAAGGATAATTGAATCAGATTTGGATAAGCAACGAGAAATTACTGGCTCACAGCTAAATTCTTAATAAAATTCTTTCGGATTTCCATATGCCTCCAGTGGTTTGAAACCCATTTATTGTCAAGTCATCACAGTGGAGAAAGCTTTCTAAGAGGATTTTAATGATATAACATCTGTGGATCGTGGTAAAATAGTAACAAAATAACGACCTGACAAAGTACATTCCTGCTATCAAGAGAAGTTGCCGTTATTGTTATTGTTTTCTGTAACTGAAACAGATATCCAAGTGAATAAAAGTGAAATAATATTCTTATTTGAAAAGTCATCGTTGCTGTATGCCATTTTCTTATCCATAATTTGAGCAGTGGTTTGAATGATAATAGCAGCTACTGTTGCACTGAGATATATGTATTTATTACGTTATTACTTACTTGTTAAAGGCGAATAGTTTGATTCTTTTACTTACCCCATTCTGAAACGTTGACGCTCTCCACGTGGTAGTCAAATTCGTAGTAGAAAACTGGTAGATCCGTGATTTCAGTCACTTTCCTGACGAGAGCGTCCGTTGACGCGAACATACTCATGTCGTTGCCGAACTATAATTTCAAAATAAATAGAATATATTTTCATAAATCAGTTTCCATAACAAATAACAATAGTATGCTTTCTACAGCAGTTAGTTGTCAGATATTGCCCTTAAGCGGTGATGGAAATCGTGAATTGTGCATAGTCGCTGTGCAAGGAAGAAAGTGAAGAAGTCATCAATATATTGATAGAAAATAGCAAGTAAAGTGGGGGCATGTGATAACGATAAAAGGGTTAAAACATCTAAGATAAAATCTAAGTCAGTGAATATGATCAATCAGTCACAATACGATTAAGCTGTATTAAGTTTACAGTTGTGATTGTAATGAAAAAAAAGGGAAATGAAAGTGATGCCAGAAACCAACGAGCAGTTAGAGTGAAGTGTAGATCCACGATGAATGGATGGATGTTTTGTGTTAAGGGCGCGAGTTATTTATACAATGGAATCTTCTAAAGGAATCATACGATGCACTCACATCAACAAGAGGCTTCGGATTGTCTGCAGAGATAACGTCGTCTCCGAAGTAGAATTCCCTCAGTTTGGCAGCCGCCTCCTGCTGCTGTTCCACAGTCGGCAGGTGCAAGTTTGGTCCCACAGCCTCGACAAACCTGTTGTTCAGTGTGTCGATCTGGGAAGTACTAGATAACATTCCAGAACCTGTGAATAAAGTAGCATTACTTATTAGTCATCACAGCAGAGCCGCTGGAAATAGACTTCTACATTGTGCATTATAATACAGCCAACATCAAAAATTTAATTATGTGTTGATACTTTCGGACAGATTAAGTCTTTGTGGCGGACAGAGAAACGTATTCGTGAACTCTGGCTTTCGCAGGAAAAAGGTTAATCTACTGAGCTAATGTAGCAGGACCCACGGCCTAACAGCTGTTCTTCCGCCAGTACCTCGAACCTCGCTGCAGAGTGAAAATTTTCATTTATGTTCAAGTTGTTGTTAAATGTTATAACGTGGCACGAAAGGAAAGTGAAAATTGTTAACGAATTTACATACATTGCAGTATCAGTCTATACGTGATATAAAAGTGGATGTATGTTTCAGTGGCGAAGACAAGAGGAGTGGGTGGGGCTATGGAGTCGATCAAGGACTACACTAACTTTTCTAAAGAAAAGAAAAGAAAACAAAGTGACAAAGATGAAGTCTTCTTAATGTACTTTCAATAGGAAATTCGACATCTCCCTTTTTTTTTCGTTTTAGAAATCCGGTGTTCAGACAGTAGTCCCACGCCAAGATCCTCGCTTAACCATTGATGTGTTTCTGTTTGTGGGTGTGAATGTGGGGGAGATAGGAATATGTTCCAATCTCCAAGAACATCCAATATAAAACAGTCACTGGAATAATAAAAATAATAAAATAACCTGCCCTTTACCCGTGCAGTCACGTGTTTCAGGCTGTACCTTTGCATCACCTTCAACTGATAAATAGGTTAACATGGAATGTGTCCTTGGGTACTAGAAGCGTAACAATAGTATGTGCGCGCGGCCCTGTGTAGACCAAAATGGCAGGCGAATACGGTAACGCGGAGAAGAAACCGTATATACCAAACATAAGTGTCCATTGATCTAACTACTTTATAATGGATGTTGAAGAAGGGTTTCTGCATACTGACCATAATCAGTTAAAACAGAATCCTTGTTGGGTCGCTCTGTCAATAAACCCAGCTGTCCTGGCCAAGAGACCACACAGCCCTGAGCCTTGTAGCCGCTCTTGTATGTTCTCAAAGACTCGACCGTTTTCTAGGCATGGTTATCCGTAAGTAGAACGGATTCAAAATTTAATAAGTAAGCTCCAAAATCACCAAGCAAACTACATAAATTCGATTGCAAAGAATTCCTATACAAGTTAAAACTATCGAATGCCTCTTAAATACAAATGAAACCTGTAGAAAGAAGCAAAGAAATGTTATTTAAATTTCTAGCACACAAAGCGAATTCAGTAAATCATGGGTGAATAGTAGTTTGCATTCGTAGAGATAAGATTGTAGAACATAATTCTGTCACTGACATACGCTTACAAATTTGTATTTATTTTTTACATTAATCCACCATTATTATGTAATAGAGTGATATTTTTCAGTAATCCTGCCTCATTGAATGTGCTGTGCTCTGCCGAACCAGATCTAAAAATTTGAACACAGTTGTTTTAGTACTTTCTGAGAAAAAGGTACCAACCTATCTAAAAATGTAGTTTCTCAGAAAATGCAGAAATTGTTCAGTATTCTTAATACTTACAATTTTATCAACCCCCAACTTCAAAAACAGCCTGCTCCATAATGAACATCGTCTTCCTGATGCTTCAAAAGCTTCCTTTTTCTGATTAATCTCGTTTCCTTTGTGCTCATTTGAGAGGTGTAGTCTGATATGACTAGTCGTATCCTGTCCATCAGCTGCAAACCTTTCATAGTATTTATGCCAAGCTCAATAACAAGAAATTTCAATACCCTAATCCTTCCCAAATGACCGTCATTGAATGACAACACTGCCTCAGTAACATCCCATTTCAGTATTTTTATACCAACAAACACGTTTTTTGGTATTAGAGTCCAGATCAGATTGATGAACGATTCGTTTGGATTTTGGGCTCGTCCATATAGACACTTCTTTCGGAGCTCTGGGTTTACTAAGTCACGATATGCATGCCTGATCAAGTCAATTACAGCTGAAGGTATGGAGAGTTTGTGTACAAATACTGTATCATCAGTTACAGCTTTCCTATATTGTCACCATATTTCTGGACATGCTGGACAAAGACAGTGCTATGGGTTGTCATCTGTTGACAGTCTGTGGGAAATCTTGCCCAGACAGCCTTCTTCATATCTTGGAGACTGTAGGCTTTATTTATAATTGCCATCCCCTAGTAACTTTGAAGTTCATCTATAACTCTCTCAAAGATTTGTTAAGGTCAGTGCTAACAGCCGTCATGTATTTCACAGTCCATTCTCGCATTTTATGTTTGTTTTGACTATGATAATCTAGTATGTCATTTATAATTTTATTCAAAGTGACTCCTGCTGTTTTCAGCCAGATCTATTTTATTTATTGCTGTTGACTAACCTGTTTTAATACCTTTTTATCTACGATGATGGTTCTGGAACAAAACAAGTAGATTTTAAGGATTTTAATAAAACACCTGATGGTTAAAGATGCATTTTATTAAAAACATCTATTACTCTCTCTGATAGCCGACCTTTCAGCGTCTTTCCGTCAGACAATTTGGTACTTTTCATTGTATGTTTCAGTTTCCTAAAGCTACAACAGACAAGTAAGCTTTACTGTCACCATCCCCTTAAAACTGCTGTGTCTCACACCTCTCCCTCCTTCAGACCTGCAAACTTTTTTGCAGCAGCAGCTGCCTCCATTCCTCCACTTGTCCCCTTGTAGTTTTTCTTGCAGATGTCTTCTTTGTTTGAGTTAGAATCACAACTTTGGCATTACTTAGTAAGTACCTCATAGTTTATTACTTTTCCAGTATCAGTGCTGGTGACAGTACTGACAGATTTTTTGAGGTATGCCCTCTCTCCTGCCAGCTGCCATCAAAAGCCACAGCAATGTTTTTATTATTTTCATTTACCTCTACAAATTCTTCTGAAGCAGCTTTAATTGAAGATGTTGCAACAGATTCAACTGCGTCACCTATAATATTTGTGTATCTGCTAACTTTGGTACGAGGTGGTGGCAAGTTCATGACAGCACAAAATATTTTAGCAGCTGTACGTACTTTGCCAATAGCTCTCATTGCATAAAACAGTCAGATATTGACTTCATACATATTTTCCATGGAAATACTGGAGGTGCAAAATGATTTTTCAGTTTTACAAACTGCACAAATAATACTGATATAATATTTAACACCATTTGCCTTTAAAGTCTCTTCATTTACTTTCTCTTGACCACCACATAATCGACAACGTGCAAATTCTGCAAAAACATCATTAAAATACGTTAACCAAAAATAATATTATTTTTCTCTTCAATAAATTTACTGTGACCCATCGTCGTTCTGGAAGTGCTAGTTGGTAAAGTACTTAGTTACTGGACGCTCAAACTGCCCCTCATATTCGGTAGAACTCCCAGGTTTCTTCTCAACATTTTGTGGATCAGTTTTTGTATAATGCTGGTTTCCACAAAACTTACGTTTATTGAAATTTCTGGTACGTCTAGGAATTTTCAGCAGCTTTAGAATGTTACACAACCAAGAAAACACACTCACAGCACGATAGAACTAAAGAAACGTACTGCCCGAAACATAAGTTGTTGATAATTTCGCGCACAAAAGGAATATCTTTGTTTATGGCAGTGTAGCCAACATATGCCAGAAACTCTCCCCAGCAGTTCACGGATAGCAATAAATTTTGCACCATTATATTCAGAAGAGTCCAAATAATTTAATAAGAGAAAAAACAAAAAGTCATTTTTTGAGAATTTTTGTCTACTGTCTCCCCTTAAATGGCTAGACCTGGCTCTGTGACGGGAGATTCTATTCACACCTAATTTTTTTATCCCCTCAACGCAAGTACTATGTACTGCAGTAGCAATAGTTTAATATGGTGGCTGACAAGAATCATGCGATAATAATAATAATATACAACTACATGTAGCTATTTAAAATCAAGATGTCAATAACAAATTTTGTGATAATGACCGAAAATTACAATAAAGTTACCCTTAATCGAAAAGGAAAAGAAATCATGAGTCCAGTAAACAACAGTATTAAAAGACTTCTTTAGCCACGCGGGAAAGGCCGCATGGTCTGAGGCGGCATGTCACGGATTGCGCGGTTACTTCCTCCCTCGGGAATGGGTGTCTGTGTATATTGTTCTTAGCGTAAATTAGTTTAAGAGTATGTCTACTGACTGATGACTCTGAACAATTTGTTCCCTTAGTTACAAACACAATAAACTTTGAGACTAATTTACTACGACGTTTGGATTTACACTGCCGACAACTGTATCCACCTTACAACGGCGGCATTGTAAATGCCCGTTATGCAAGTGTTACTAAAAATCAACCATTTAGCCACGAACATCCTTAAAATGCGATACCGTATCACCGGATCGGTATGCAAAGAAAAGTAGATATCTCTTCAATTTTCGACGTTCACTTGTTCTGTAGATTTTAATGCGTCATAGGAAAGGTAACAGCAGAGTTACATAAATGAAAACATTTAGTTCCTTTTACCACCTTAACGTCCACGAGCACACGTGAAGTTTGTTTTGTGCACGTCTATGGCAGTGAACCTTTCAATGATCAATATTAAAAGTTAGTACTTCAGTTTTATTGTTCATGTATTAATGTAATGATAGACATCTGGTTAATACTGTACAATTTTTATATCAATAAAATTCAACTGGAAATTTTGTTTCAGTGGTAATTACGCTTTAATTAACCACCATTAAATGTATTTGGATCTATTGAACCTTTTAAAAACAAAATATTAAATGAATAACGATCAGCAACAGTGATTCGAGCATCATATTCACAAAATAAGATGCCGATCCATTTCTAAGTCTTCTTATTGTAAAATATGTGTAAAAACTACTATTTCCAAGATCGATGGAAATTGAGGCCTATACGTATTTATTATAAATATATTAGTATTCAAAAATATTACATATTTATGCAGTCTTTTGATACAAATGCCGCTTGGATCATTATTGTTAGGTTAGTGAACCATCATTCCGAGTTCAGCAATAACAAATCACCCAAAATATTATGGATATTCTGATGTTGTTAATATGCTTAAAACAAGCAAACATATAACATAATACGCCTTTTAGCAAAATTTATTAATACTGTAGGAAATACCATTCAGGAAGAAGTAATATGATACACGAATTAAACCCAGTTTTTGTTTTGTACATTATGCAATGTTTCTGTCATCACGCTGGATATTATTAAAATCGATTACACCATTAAAGCCTTCAATGTCAACGACAACTTCATCATCTCCAATAAGAGAATTATAAACCTGGCATTATTGGGTATCAGGTGGATATCAAATCTTGAAATTCAGGCCTAGAGGATATAATAGTTCAGAGACTCCATAAAAATGTCTTACATGGCCTCCATCGTAGTTTCTTCCTTCGGTCCACGGTAACATAGATGTCATTATTATGATGTTCTTTTATGTATGTTTTGTTTACCGACGTTGTCGGTACGGAGTGTGACTGGAAACTGATATACAAGCAGAAAAACCGGAGAATCACCCTAAAGTAAAATGTTTCATTTTTATTCCCACATGTTTCGATGTACCATAACATCATTTTCAAATGTGAGTGAGAAATACATTATTAATGGCCCAAAATAAATTAAAAACTTCTTATTTGGTACTAGCTGAAAACCCGGCGTTGCCCGGGCATTTATATATTTATTCCTGCCATTTTTCAAGTATATATTCATTTGTATAAGGGCTGTATGTGTGTAAAATCTCTTAGGAATACAATTAGGAGTAAAGAAGTAATAGATTAATACTTGGTGCATGAATATTACTTCTTTATGTGCTCATGTCTTATGATCTACGTGTCGTACTGTGATACAATTTGTAAGGTACACTCACCTATATGAGTGTATACTGTGTGTAAAATTTCATGTGGCTACAATGTGCAGTGTAGAAATTTAAAAGTGTAACGTCATAGCGAATGTCATAGTTTTAGTCCTTGAATAAGGGAACGTTACTGTTTACGTGCTCATATGTCATGAACTACGTGTCGGCATGTGAAAAAATTCAGAAGTTACATTCAACTATTTATGTGTATACTGTCTGTAAAATTTCCTGTTGCTACAATTTGTAGTGTTCAAATTATAAATTGTAACGTCATACCGAGAGCCGTAGTTTTACTCCATAAACAGCGGAAAAGTAGTAAGCGAGAAACTTTTTTCCTTTCATCGTTTTACTATGGCTGCCAGCGAGAAAAAGTTTAATAAAGTTTTGAAATCATATTTAACGTTTGTTGCATGTCGCTAAGTACTGTCATTCTCATACAGTGTATTTCGAAAGTCTCGCCTTATTATATGGCATTTTTTGCGATTTATATTGGTTATGACGTAATATCTTTTGAACCATGTGCCGTATGTGATTCTTAACCATGCAGCAATTATTACCTCATGTTAAGGAATGTGTGTATCAAATTTGGTTGAAATCGGTGCATTGGTTTAGGAGAAAATGAGCAGCATTGTCGCAAAATGCAGCGGTTTTTCACGCATCGCATTGTTTATGACGTCATATGTCGTCAACTATATATATCGTACGTGATTCTTACACTTACGGCGACCGTTCTCATGGATTGGAGCTTACTTGCATAAAATTTGAGAAAGATTGGATCAAAACTGTAGTTTTCTATGCAACACGTACACACATATGGACACACTGCTTTATATATTAGAAGAAAGGCATTTCATTACGAAATAAAAAGATTTTAATTTATTTTTGAGTCATTAATAACGTAGTACTCAAATTAGAAGATGGTGTCATGATACGTCGAAGCATGGGACAAAAATAATTTAAAAAATTTCATAGCGACTGTGGTTGTTACCTCGGGGTGCCTATTTCGTTTTCCTATTATTTCGTGTGTTTGATTACAATTAATTTTGTTTCCAGTCGTGTCAGCCTAACTGTTCACAACACTAACTCCATTTCAGAACATACTACAAAATCATTAAAATTATAACTAGAAGATTTCTTTTTCTACGGGATTTCTTAACATTTCAGTAGTCACATGCTAGATACAGGCGTTACTTGATTTTCAAATTTCGTTCAGCATCGCTGAAATCGAGGTCATTGCAGAGAAACTGAAGTAAGAGATGGATGGTTTTCCATAATATGCTTTAACATGAAGGTTTAGTTGATGTTTTGGTCACCGCATCAGCTCTAAAAATTAGTTCAGCAACGTTTTCCTTTACATTATTACCAATATCTTTCTTGAGATACGATTTGGGTCACTGTTACAAAACTGATACTGCTTGATTCACATTTGCTAGACAGGTACTGTTGAATCCAGAGGCAGCGCTAGGTAAACATTGCAGCTAGCTTGAAGCACACTGAAGATTTTACTTCGATAATTTATTGCTAAAATATAACAGACATGACCGGAACCAGTGATGTGTTTATATCATAATTCCCCTTTTTTGCTTGGCTCACTGTTGCTAATCGTTATTCAATTGTAATTATCATTTTAACGAGCTGTAATAATTATTTCATAAATTAAAAATATTTATATTTGATGAAATTGAAAATATTTGAGATTGTTAACTGTACTTAAACTTGGTTATAATTGTGCAACAAGCATAAAGTTACCTTTAAGTACGATGGTACCTGAGACATCCGCGTGGCAATTCATTTCGCTACGGGAACAGCCTTTTCGCTGTGCTACCAGTGCGCGTCAAGCTTTTAGATCCCCTTTTTTTGGAATCTTGTAGTACTGCACTATACAAATTTTAAGGGTGGACATCCTTGACATATACCACTATTGTGCACTTACCCAGAGTTGAATTTCCGAGACCCTGAAATTCCCTTGTAAGTTCAAACTCTACGTAACAACTTGATACTAACCCATCTCACCAGACGTCACTCCAGTGAAGATCGGAATCTGGAGGAATCGGCCGTCAATGAGCCTCTGGATTGGAGACTCCGGCATTAGTGCTCCCTCCAAGTCTGGTTCGATGGAAGGCCACCAAGGATTGTACGAATACATCTCTTTTTGCTGAAATTGGACACAAAAATAACGAGTTCAGGACTTGACATTAAATTACTGTATGTTGTATTAGTCATGTTGAAATAACAACTACATGTTTTTTAAAGATATAAATTTGTAATTTGTGTAGAAGGTAGTTAGCTGCAAGCAATTGGGCCATTTGTTACTAACAGAAAAGAACCTTAACGAAAATAAGTCAAGCGTCTTTCGTAGACACCTGTAGTGATAGAACATGGTCACAGTTTTTACACGTCATGACAGCTGGTGTTGACTCGGGCTGTTGTTTTTACGCCTGGAGAGACTAAAACGTTTACAAGCACATACTGGTTCAACTCCGAGTGATGAAAGAATTTAAGAAAACAATGGTATTTGTGAGAAATGGAACTGCTGACCAAACGAACCCACGTAAATATCACAAAGTTTTTAATACGTTTAGACATGAAGAGTTGCAATACCGTTCTAAAGGAAGATGTTTGGGAAACCATATCCTCAGTCAACTTGTTTGAGTAATCGCCGATGAAAAAAAAGTATTGTCCGTGAGTGATGAAGTTTGTTATTATGATTGAATTTATTATTTGAAATTCCCGTAGACACTATGTAACATTTGGCACGTAAATTGGTTGCAACTACTTTGTTTTTCTTTCATAAGATACAGTATGTTCTGTACCTCGTCAGTCATCACAAGGGTGTTGTCCACCAACAGGTCCGCAACATCGACAGACCGCAGGAAGTCTACCAACTGTTGCGAATCGTCCGTCTCCAAACCCAGAACTGCTCCAAGTTTGAAGGCATTCTGACGAGCCATTTCAAGAGAAGCTGATTGTCCGATGAAGTTACCACTCTGGATGATAATCCTTGAGAACAGATCTGCAACAAAAAATATTACTATGCTATACAAAACTAAATGTTAATGGAAATATTTGTACCCTTACAAATGTTCAGAGAAGTTATTTTTGTAAATTTTTGTGGCGTTGGTAAATGTGTAACACTCAGTTTCATGTTCTTTGTTTCCAGAAAACTTCCCAAATCCATTTTAGAATGCTTATCAGCACCATTTAAACTACATGATAAAATCTATTACTTAGTATTTAGAGTTTTCTAGAGTTCTATTGTGTTAATACAAAATAATAATTACCTTATTAAATACATCTCTTCGGAAACATAATTATGGGAGCGGTCTTAATGACTGAATTTTATATTGACGCAAGAAATGTGTCCTACAAGGTACAATCGAAAAACCTCTCTCCTATAATGAAATACTGTTAATCACAATGGCAACTTAAGATTTAGCAATAATTACTTAATCAGTTTTACCTTCCGTAGCGGCCATCTTGTTCGGTGTTGTAGGTTATTGTGAAAAAAAAAAAAGAAAAAAAAAAAAAAAAAAAAAAAAAAAAAAAAAAAAAGAAAAAAAGAAATGCAACCGTAACACAGGTCCCAGCAGGGACTGTAAAATAATGTTATATTACCTGTATGTACCTGTTCTGAAACATGATTGTGGGTCGTGGTATAGAAAACCGTTAAACACAAATCTAGTCGACAATGTGCCAATTGTACAAATGATGCAGTTCCGTAGTTAGATGTTGGGCGACTTGAATCTATCGAATTCCAGAGGACACTGCCAGGAGCATCAAAAGCATCACATGCAACTGTAAATGTCGCTTTCTTCCAGACATGCTTGGTTATGTTGTTGAAAGACGACGTTCTTTTCGTGAATTTCTGTTGAGTAAATTTAGAGGGCCGGAATTTGAAGCTGAGTGTAGTACGATCTTGCTGCCGCCTACTTACATTTCGCGTAAAGATCACAAAGACAAGATAAGAGAAATTAGGGCTCGTACGGAGGCATATAGGCATTCTTTTTTTCCTCGTTCAATTTGGGAGTGGAATAGGAAAGGAAATGCCTAGTAGTGGTACAGTGCACCCTCCGCCACGCACCTTACGGTGAATTGCGGAGTATGTATGTAGATGTAGAATATGGGTGATTTTGAACTGATTAGGGATGAGTGCATGAAGGGACTTGCAGCAGTTTTCATCCTCCAGGATATCAGAGTAAGTGGCATTTTCATGTTTCTTGATGAGACCAAAGACTGCATTTGCAATGTGTCTTTCTTCATCAGGCTGGCTTACTTCACGTTATGAAGACAGTAATTTAATCTGGTGTATAGCTCTAACATCTTGATTACGTCAATTCACTCCTGGAAGAAAGGATATGGTGGAGATTTGGCTTAGCCACAGCCTAAGGATGTTTCCAGAATGAAACTTTCACTTTGCAGCGGTGTGTTGTGAGTACGGACCGTGAAGCGTTCAGGGATAGCTCAGACGGTAGAGCGCTTGCCCGCAAAAGGCAAAGCTCCCAGTTGCGAGTTCCGGTTTCGGCACGTAATTTTAATCTGCCAGGAAGTTTCATATCATCGCACACTCTGCTGTGTTTTCCTTCCTCGATCGAGAGCTAGAGTTTCTAACGGTGAAAAAAAAAAAAAAATCATCCCATGTACCCTCGCATGATTACTACGCGATTCATCATACGAATTCATGGAGAAATCTGAATGACGAATGTGTGAGGATATGGATAGCGTGCGATTTTTGGGATTTTGCGACGGACGGGAGGTGTGCTCGGATAGAAAAGTGGTTGTAAATGGGAAACCTGGGTTCGAATCCCAGACCGACAGAAATTTCCACTTGTGGCCACTGAATTACTTCATTGTCCGAATGGAGTCAGAGGTATTCCTTTGGTAACTCTTATCATTAAACGCAACTATAGGAACTAGAACTACACATGTCAAGTTTTACAACTGGGGATGCTGTCGGAACCCATCGCAGCAGACACAGGAGTTAAGTAAGGATGTTTGCTGTCACCTATTCTATATCTGATAGTGCAGGATCTTATGCAGAAGAATCGCCGAAGAGAAATTCAATGGGAACTGACAGGCAGTTTGGAGGACATGGACTTTGAAGGTGACCTCTGTTTGCCAGCCAGCAGTTTCAAGGATATGGAAGCAAAGCTGAATGATTTAGAAATCTAAATATCAGAGGCGCGGTTAAGAATAAATGGAAAGAAAACTAAGAAGATGTGCTGTAATAACCGAAATGAAGCACTTTTATTTTTTTTATTTTTTTTTATTTTTTTTATTTTTTTTAAAGGAAACCGAGAGATCGAGTAAGTTAAGCGGTTTTGCTGCCTGGAAAGTATTGTCACCCCTGAGGGCGGAACTATCGAGGATATAGGCTAAAGGATGATTTGTAATGCTGAGACCAATCTGGATATCAACGGAACTTAACACCGATACAAAACTAATGTCAAGTCAGTACTGCTCTATGGGTGTGAATTATGGAAAACTAACAAACAGCTGATTGGCATTTGTCAACAAAAGTTTGAGAAATATTTTGAGGTTATCGTGGCCACAGGTGATCTCCAATACCCTTTGGTATTGAGATACGTCGTAGGAAATGGAAGTGAATTGGGCGTACCTTACTGCGTGATAAAGAGAACGTGGCAAGACATGCTGTGGAATGGAATCCAAAAGGTAGCAGGAGAAGAGCAGACCAAGGATCGCATGAAGGAGGAGTGTAATAGCAGCAGGGACCAAGAAAGGAGGGACGCCCTGGATTGAGATAGTGGCGCGGAACAGAGTCTGGTGGCGGAATTTCATTGATGCCTTGTGTTCCGCGTAGTAGATACAGGAAATAGGTCAAGTATGTCATAGGAACCTAATACTGATCAGCCAGAAAATTATGACAACCTATATTCTTGCGATAAAAACTCTTCCAGGTGGTAGCAGCGTCACCTAACGCTTAATAACTACAACTCAGAAACTCGCACGCTGACTGTCGATCAGTGAGCACTCTGTTCGAGCATACAATGGGAAATGCACGCGATCTGTGTTACAGAGTGTCGTCAACTATCGGAGGCTCGGTACGAGCATTTCGGAAACTGCTCGATTTGACGCGTGTTCGAGGAGCGCTGTAGAAAAAAAAAAAAAAGTGTTTGTAGAACTTATGGGACTTAACTACGGGGTCATCAGTCCCTAAGCTTACAAACTACTTGTGAACTATCTAACACTAAGGACGGCACAAATATCCATGCGCGAGGGGGGATTCGAACCCCCGACCGTAGTGGCCGCGCAGACAGTGACTGGAGCGCCTCAGTCCCCTCGGCCACCGCGGCCGGCAGCGCTGTAGAGTTCAACAAGTGGCGAAACCGAGGTGTGACCAAGTCTATACGTCTAGAGTTTTGACAGCCAGCGCTCGTTACAGATGTCGGACGTTGTGGGCTCTGGCAGAACTAACATCAGACTTTAATGCTGGGCAAAGACGGTGCACCGAACACTCCTAACAATGAGCCTCCGCAGCCAAGGACACATGATTGCGTCACTGTTTACACATGACATCGGCACCACAACTGAAATGGGTACATGACCATCGACACTGAAAGGAGTCGCAGTGAGAGAGCGTTACGTGGTGTGATGAACACCGATACCTTCGTTATCATGCCGATGGGAGAATGAGAATACGTCGACTTCCGAGGGACAGCTTCTTCATGTCTATACCACAGTCTAACACATACAGTCACGAGACTCCCACAGATTTTTGTTATACGCTGCGACAGCAGCGCTCCAAGTGGCCGGCTAGCTACATTTCTGAATACGGTATTAGATGACTGAGAATAGTATCGGTTATATTGATTTTAACATACTTTTTACATTAGGGAACATATCTTGTGTCATATAAATAGATAATAATTTGAAAATAGGTCCACATTTATCTTTTTTAGGTTTCCGAAGATTCCTGACAAGGTACGAAACATGACAGTTTCTTTACAATTACCTTGTAGCATACAGGCTGTATTTGAAGAATTTCATATTTTATTAAAAATGTAAAAAAAATGGCTCAGAAGCTCCTGAAAACCTGACTTTCAGCAGAGACGTCGCTTTTCTACGCAGGGAAGTTACGATTTATTCAGTACAGTACAGTACAGTACAGTACAGTAAAATCGGCGAGGGTGGAACGTAATAATAGTATACGGAATGCAATAACTACACAATTTAACGTACCAAATGAGTCACAACTGTAGCTGAAGGAAAAACGTCACAAACGTGGCAATAAACCGACAAAAACTCTAAATCTGTTTTCCAACAGAGAAGAACCCAATTCTGCAATTGTTGCTATTGCTGAATTACAAATGGAAAGACTTATCAGAACATTGTTTTTTAAGCTAAAGTAATTACACTCAGCAGAATATGAACATTTAAGAAAGTTGAGCGAGGTGTAAAAATGTGCGAAGCATTAGACTCCATACCGAATTGATACTATGACACTGCCTGTCATAGTAAAAAAAGACCGTGATAGAAATTATTATTCTCTTTATATTATACCTACTTTCAGCGGAATACATACATATTCGTAAGTATTTGTTCATGACGAATTTGTCCTCTATAGGTACCACTGAATCATTTAAATTCGTTCGTTTTTACATTAATTTTCGTATTATGTAAGTCTCTTGGTACGTTACTACGACAATGCCTGTAATGCAATATTATACTATCTCTTTAATAGGGTATTTGTTTTCTGGAAATCGTTTCAAATTTTTAATTATGTCATGTTATGCTCCGAACATTTTTTTGTCGTGAATTTCAGGACTTAAAAAATAAATAAATAAATAAAAGAAACCTAAATGAAATTCAGATAATTTGAAAGACCACTAATTAGCTACATTTGAGTCACGTGATGCCTCTGACGACAGAAAGCACGATGCTGCTACTGCTGCTCTCGTAAGACACACAAATAGTATTATATTGTTGGGGCATTCACGTTAGCAAAATGAGCTTCAAATATGTCGTAGTTCCGCTCTGTAACAATACATTTACAAAGAAACCAGAAAAATTGTTTTGTGAGTTCCACAAAATGGGAAGATGAGCAAAATGTGATTGACATTCACTCGAAGAGGTCTAAATAAAATGGCAATACTTCATCTATCGATATCACTCGTCAGGCATAGCGTCCTGACGATAATCAACATTCATATTTCAATGCGAATGTAATGTGGCATCCATAACAACATGAAATAAACAACTACAAAAATAAAAAATGTAAGCGAAGGAATACACTCAGAATATAATGGGGCTACCGCGGGAATTAAGAGGTTTTGGGTATGGAGATTTTAAGTAGAAAAATTATAGAAATAGCAATATTGAAATAAAAGTGAAACATAAAAACACGAAATGGTAAGGTTTCACTGTAAGTAAATAGCATTTTCGTACAATGTATAACACAAATTCACCCTGAAAACGGCTCGTTTACTGAATTTCTTTAATACTGCGTAACATCAGGCCAGATTTGTTTTTCGTAATAAAGAAGTATAGTTACCAAACTAGTGAAATACGGCGCGAGAGTCTAGCGAAGTGTAAAAGTGAAGTTACGCTCTCCGATGTCCTCTTGTTAACGAATGAAGCGGAGGGCCCGGAGTCTGTTTAGCCAATCAGAAAGCAGAGTCCGAATGCAGCAGATATGCTGTACTTAATCACAACACAGTAGAACACACACACATACACACACACACACATACACACACACACACACACACACACACATATATATATATATATATATATATATATATATATATATATATATATATATATATATATATATATATTGTTTTACAGATGATCATTTTATTACTTGTAATGTAAGGAGTGTATGCTGTTCAGGTCAAACGTAACGACATCCTATGGAATTCACGACATATTCAGGGAAAAGATTGGCGAACGTTCGTGACGATAAAAGCTACAAATTTGCAGGTTTTCTCGTAACGAATGTTCGCCCACTGCAATTTCTCATCGTAACAGTGCACTCGGAATTCGCGTCAAATTTGGAGAAATTAATTAATGCTATTCCTGCACTATGGTTGACAGCATCTTGATGAGCAGTGTCCGGTCAATAAATCAGCTATCCTCGTGAAATACTGTCCTCACAATTCGCGACATATTAGTGGAAAGTAATTAATACTATTCGTGCTCTATGCTTGACAGGATCTTGATGTACCATTTACACTCTATAAATCAGCTATCTTCGTAAACAATTCCTTTAAAATGATGACGGATCTGTAAAAAACAAATATATTTTTGACAAACACCCAAATAAATGTGCCGGAATAGCATGTCAAAGCATAACTTTGCTTCTTATTATACGATATGCATATTTAAAATGAGAACGATAACCATTCCTATTTGCGTGTTGGCGCGGCTATTGTACTATTGTTCTATTGGATCACTACTGTTGGCTAACTAATGCTATTATAGTGTGCTGTTCGACGAACTGATAACTGTATTTCGTCCTAATCAATATAACAAAGGTCTAATTACTAATACCAGATAATTCTGAACTAAAAATACGAAAAGATAATATCGTGTGTTGCTTTCACACGTAATGATAGCAAACCATATTTTATGCAAATAAAAACGATACCAAAATTGGGGAGAAAAGAAATTTCTGGCATACCTTGACTAAAAGAAGGGATAGATTGGTAGGGCACATTCTTAGACATCATGGAATTGTGAATTTAGCGTTGGAGGGAAGTGTGTGGGATAAAAACCGCAGAGGAAGACCAAGAGATGGATACAGTAAGCAGATTCAGACAAATGTAGGTTGCCGTTCTTATGTGGAGATGAAGAGGCTTGCTCAGGATAGGGTATTGTGGAGAGCTGCATCAAACCAGTCTCAGGACTGAAGACCACAACACACCAAAATCATTATAATGTTAAAAGATATCACATGACACAAATAGAATGATGTTTTATGCCACTCACAACGATTCCATGATAAGTTTAAAACTATAAATAATAATAATCTCGCGTTAAACTAACAAACCAAAGTTATACGCCGTTCAGAACGATTAAACAAATATTATTTGGTATTCTTCAGCAGCATTTTATCACGCAAACCCGAAATGCATAAATACACACGTGCATCCTAATAAATATTATCTCTGCCATATCTACAATATTACCAGCGACATAGATTGGTCTATGACAGCGACTAGTAATAATAAGTAAATGAAATCGTTTGTGAAAAATGCTGTAATACATGCCGACGGGTGATATCCAACATTCAATAGCGGCCACTTCATCTTTTTATTTCTGTGTGGACCATTTTGATGTAAGTAAACAGTTAGATCACTATTAAGTATCATTCTCTTCTGCTGCAAAGGCATAAAGCAGTATTATGTGCAGATTAATGAGCTAATGTTTACATTTGGGAAGTAAAACTTCATGATGTTACACGCCTACGATTTATGTGTAATTAAAGCCGTTTGCTAATATACTTGGTGAAAGTACAGCATGAATATTATTTGAGCCCACTATAAAGTATAGCACTGATTGATTATCTCCAGTAACTACACTGTTATTGCCAGTAAATCTTATTCAAAAAACCGTTTCAATAATGGGAAATCGTTTTATACATCGACAACGCCATCTGGTTACTTTACTACAACATACCCTATCGTAAATTACGTATATGAGAGGGGTCTTTAATGCGTCGATTCATTTGTCCTTTAAATTTTCGTAGTATGCAAGTGTAAATACGAGTAAGTGTTACCAAAAATGCGTTTACTGAAGCAAAAATCATTGTATAAATATACGGTAATTTTCAAGAAAGTTACACTCGAAGTTGTAAAGCCAAAGATTCATGACAAAGCATTTGTGTTGTCACGCAACTGGCTAATGGCGACTTCACGTCATTCTCGCTAGTCAGTATCTGTTACCAACATTATCACCGGAGGCCGCAGGGATAGTTGGTAAAATTTAACCCAGTAAAGCACGCAGTTAAAGGAGTAATTTCAATTAAGCGGCTATTCACATGCGGGATGTGTAAATATGGGTCTTCTCTAATGTATCATAACGTAGGAATAGATTTTCTTACCAGAATTTTACCGATAATAAAAAAGTTACTTCACTCGCGAGATGTTTAAATAGGTATATTTACTAATGTACCATAACCTACAAATACTTTTTTATTACTAGAAATCTATCGATAACAAAGAAGTTACGTCACTCGCGAGATGATGAAATATCGATATTTACTAATATATCTTAATGTACAAATATATTTTATTCCTAAAAATCTACTGATAACAAAGAATTACTTCACATACTTCATTAATGAGCGAAGTATTCGTCTTGAAGTGCTTTATCAGTTGCATATGCACAAAATAGAAGACACAATAAGTCGCGTGGCAGTAATGACGTAATCGACATTCAATATGTATGGATTTTAGCCGTACAACTTCGAGTATAAGCTTTCTTGGAAATTTCCAAATATACACAAGGCATTTTGCTGTATTTTACAGATTTTGATGTTACACCTTGCTACCTGTATTGAACTAGTTAAAAATGAAATTACTCCTTTAACTGCGTGCTTTACTGGGTTAAATTTTACCAACTATCCCTGCGGCCTCCGGTGATAATGTTGGTAACAGATGCTGACTAGCGAGAATGACATGACGTCGCCATTAGCCAGTTGCTTTGTCATGAAACTTTGGCTTTACGAGGGCAAATACTTTTACTGACCGAAGTACATACAAGAACCTGTCAATTATAGAGCAGGATTTAATGGTCTGTACGCTACACTAATCGAGTCATTCTATGTGGTCCGAACATCTTGGCAAAGATTTTCTATCGTGTTGTTGATGTTGCCAACATAATCACTCGAGGCCGCCCGGATATAAGGTAAAATTTTACCCTTTACTGCGTAATATGATGACTTCAGAGTAAATCTGCTGACTCCAACAAGTAGGATACTTTCTTCAAATGGAATGAAATATCTCTAGCAATCAACAGTTTTAAAATATAAGTATGCATTACTTTTTACAATGCAGTTTTCACGTTTCTTATTTCTGACACCTAAGAATTTTAAACAGCTATCATCATTCCACAACCGCAATACCAGATCGAATACGTCTAGCATCTTGGCTGAACCTTCAGACAACACTAAATCTTTCTCCGTGTCGTTCTCCATCTCAGCCATACGATTATGGAACACAACGCCATGTGATCTACGTCTTACATTAAACCACACAAGATTCAAGAGAAAAGCCGAAATTCACATATTAACGACGGCATAGCCTCCATTGTTACCCTGCTCTCAGTTCTTTCTCTCCATCATAGCTTTGAATCTTACCATTCTATTTCTCTTCCTCTAACAAATCTACCTCTTCTATATCTCTTTCACCATATTCTATCGACTTATGTCTCTGCTTGATGTGAATAACTCACAACGAGGCAATTCCTAAATTGTAATAGGGCTGATGTTCACAATAAGAAAAATGCTTACTATGCTTTGAAAAGTCATTATTATTATTGTTGTTATTGAAATAATTCTTGATTATTTTAATTATCTAAGTATTATTGTTACAATTTTTTTACTTTAATACTTGTATATACATTGTGTGTCTATAATGTACTAAAGAAATTTTTCACCTTCATTAAGACTGGTTAGACGTAGGAGTGAGCCTGAAGGCCCTAATCTTGCCAGGTAAAATAAATGCATCAATAAATAAAATAAACTTGGATTGGTTTTGAAGTATGAGGATACTATTAATGCATCAACTTTTGGGAGATTTCCTCTGTCAACTTTCGCATAATTCTTTTCCATAGTGGCATAAAAGCTATAAACTCGTTTAAATCACGAAAACACTAAACGTTACGTTGGGAAATTAAGGAAACGCTAACAACGACACAGCTCCGTCTACTAGTTGCCGCGTCCTAGTGGTCTGTAACGTCATCAGCACTTCAGCCAATAACAGAGCGTTTTCGATCACGTGATCTAATCGTGAAAATTAATAATTTTCAGCTTTAATTACGTAAAAATGTTTGGTGAGAATAATGATCGAAAATGCTATCCGAATGTAATAATCATTCTGAATAACAAAAATTTGAACCATATTTTTAACACAGGAAGATACCCTATTACAAACAAAAATAATTATAAACAAACATGACTAACTCGGCGACTTGCCCACGGTTAGGAGCGCTAGTGTCGCTGTAACTGTCGGCTGGTAACAACTTTTACAGCTGTTAGTGTCGCGAACTGTATATTTTAGACTGCGGGACAGAGGCAAGCTGGCGGCTCAATTATGCTCTGGGGAACATTCACGTGGTCATCCAATGGTCAAGTAGAGTTCGTGCAAGCCGTCTTGACTGGTTGTAATCCACGTACATCCCTTCACGAGCATCATTTTTCCCAAGATGATGCACATGTTTGTACGAAGATGATGCACAAGGCCAACAGTATGATGCAGTGGTTCATGGAACACAGTAGTGAGTCTGATGTGCTGGCCCTGCAACTCGCCAGATCTGGACCCGATAGAAGACATCAGGGACGCGACTGAACGCGGCGTCAGAGTTAATCGCCTATACGGGAATCAGGTCCCTTGTGTGTGCAGATGGGTTGCAAACTGCCTCCAGCGACGTGCCAAATCCTCGTTGCTGCCAAGACGCGTCACCACTGTTATCCGTGATAACTGGGGAGCTACCGAGTGTTATGTAGGTGGTCGTAATGTCCTAATGTCCTGGCAGATCATCCGAGGTTATTGCAATCCATCTAACGAAATGACCTAAAATCAAAATATTGCGCAACATCGAATAAACAAATTTTCAAATGTTTGTAAACCTATGGGTCTTCTTTGGTTATTACTCCATAGGTTTACAAACTACTGAAACTAACACAATACACACATCCATGCCGGAAGAACAACTAGAAACACTGACGTGGAGCAACCTTGCGCTCCTTATCAAGGCGCTTTAGAATGCTCGGCCACTTCACCGCGGCAGCGAATAAACGTCCGATTATACGGGCGACATAGAAAAACGGGAACATATCCAGTATCGAATAAAACTAGAAGTGATGAAGGAAAGTAATTTAATTAATAGTAACTGAAATTTTACAACATTGACATCTACGAAACATCGATGTCATTTATCGTTTTGTAAAAATTACGTCCTTTAGATGGCGTCCTCATCTACGAATAAATTCGTGAAATCTGTTGTCAATTTTCCTCACTGACGGTTGAAACATCTCAGCTGGTATACTGTGAATTTCTTTCCGTATTCTCTGTTTTAATTCATCTAGGGTTCTTGGTCGATTTAGGAGTTGCTTCATCACGTGGGCTTATCAGACCCTGTATTTTCGCAAATGAACAACCGTCAATGCCGATTTTTACTTGGAGATGTTACGAAATTTCGTTACACCTGCACTGAACAACTTTCCAATCTTTCAGGTTTCAACAAGACGGAGCGATTTCACACACAGCATGGCAATCATTAGCAAGCGTGTGAGAACTATCCGGTAACCGTGTAATCTCACGATTCGGTAACATTCCCTGGCGCCCGAGATCGCCAGATTTATCTGTTTGTGTTTCTTACCTGTGGAGATACCTCAAGAGCAAAGTCTAGACGACTCGACCCAGAACCCTGGATGAGTTAAAACAAGAATTCGGGATGAAATTCACAATAACCAGCTGAGATTTTGCAGCGATCAATGAGGAATCCACAGCAGATTTCACGAATCTATATATATAAAAGGCTTGTGTGTGTACGTGCTGACAGACTTTTCTCCATTACCACATACTGCCACCCACTCGTGGTTGTGGTGGTAGATAGCCCTTGGTCTAATGATGTTAGTAAGGGAGTTTGGTCGCGGTGCGTGGCAGTGGGTGAGTGTGACGAGCAAAAATTCGCAAAATATGCAATAAATACTCTTAGGAAGAGCTATATACTCTGTGACTTACGAACTTTACGGTACGAGTCAAAATCTGTTTATTCTTTCAATCGTCAGACAATGTGGTCCTTTCACACTTTAATAACGTCGAGGAATATCAAATACGCAATTTTTTAAATAGATCACATGTTAACGTCAACCACACATTACCGACTATGAACAGAGACACAAAACAAAGATAATAATCCAGATAACTCAAAGATAAAAATACTCGTGGAACATTGATCACTGTCGTGGAAGCGTGGTGGAAACACAGACATACATTAATGAATGTCTCTTAGGCCACAGATATTGATATGCCTGTACCACTAAGCTCACTGGTCTGTGCTAATCAGTGATCTCTGATACATATAGCCGCGACACTCTGTGCTGTGAAAGGTGTAATCGTTTGACAGCTGGGTGAAGAAAAACTATACGACGTAGTCCTACTCCATATCCCGGCGGCCTCCTGTGATAATGTTGGCAACAGATGTTGAATAACGAGAATCATGTGACATCGTCGTAAGCCAGTCGCGTGACACGCAAATATTTTGTCGTGAAATCAAGCATACAGCAGGAACAGCAGTACTTATCTACACTCTAAGTGGTTCGGTCATCTTTGCAACGATTTTATATCGTGTTATTGATATTGCCAACATAAAAACACGAGGCCGCCAGGATAGAAAGTAAAATTTTACCGAATCAGATACATCCGTTGTTGTCACATCTCATTATGACCAGCACTTTCACGCGAAACTCTTTTGTATAGAGTCTCATGATTCACACAGTCTTACAGTTCATTCCAAATTCCTATTCAAGAAGATATTTGTGAAAACTGTTACAAATCAATATTCGCACTTATCCAATATCATTTTCAGAAATGTAATTTTCCAGCCGATTTCGGCGCTATTGTTGCAGTGTGTAACAAAATTGAGAGTAACGACGCATTATTACTATTTCTCATCTCATCGATAGCAGTGTTCACAGAAGTTCACGCCAAACATACAATCATACACTGCAGTCTTAACTTGATGAACACAACCTAACATTGATTTTACGTCGTTACTTTAATTTCATTTTTTGTATGAAAAACTTTATGAATATTCATGGTTTTCGACATTTTGTCTAAGAGAACTGAGTTCATTGACAGAGCGATCCAACAAGGATTTTGTTTTTGCTTACCTAGGTCCGAAACATTAAAAAACCACGCTATACATAGGTCCTTCGTTAACAACGGTTGCGAAGCACGGGCATATAAGCTAGTGTCTTCGTAAAGGAGGACGCCATCTAAAGGACCTAATTTAAAAAAAAAATGATAAATGACATCGTTGTTTCGTAAATGGCAAAGTTTTTAGTTTTCACTTACTATGAATTAAATTTCTTTCATTCATCTCTTCTTGTTTTATTTTATTCTGAAAATGTTCGTTTTTCTGTCACCCTATAAAATGATAACTACGTCAGAATCCAACAACCAAGAAGAGAAAAAAGCTGTCTGACAGGGTTTTAGATTTTATACTCTGCGGATCTTCGATCGTTAATAAGAACACAGATTTTTATGTATTGTGCGAAAAAAAAATGAAGAAACTGGATAAGACAAATAAATAGAGACAAGATAAACTCGCTCATTCTGATACGAAACGAATAAGAAATTAAAAAAAAAGACATCTTTCGAACATCAGTCAATTCAGTATGTATCCTCTTCCTCTGGCTACGTGGAATGAAAGTTACGAAAAAGATATTTTCTTAGAAAATCATCATTTATCGTAAATCCAGTAAACTCACTAAAATATTTAGTGTGCCCATTATCTGCATAGAGATACAGATTAGACGATTTACTGACTATGGCGCTTACAAGGTATAACTGGCTTCGGGATAAGCATCTATCCATCTGCACATAATCCGGATATTTGTGTATCTCCTTCTCACTCTCTATCTACTTGTTCCTACTTCTCCTCCTCGTCCTCCTCTTCCTATCATCTCCTGTGCGTAGCCCTACCTTCTGTGTCTTCCTCCGTCTCTCTGCCAATCCCGTCATCCACGTGTTTCTCATTTCCCGCGACGATTCAAAACCGAGAAATTAAAATTAAAACCTTTCTTTAGAATTTGTGGTAACGGTGAAAAATGACTACAAAGCTACTCATATAGAAATAGTAAACAGAAAAACGATATCAATAAACATCGACATTTACAGACTTCGTTGCTAAGAAGTTTTGATTTTCAGTGCTGACATCTTCATTGACCTAGCGGTAGTCAGTTAATAGTTGCCCGCTATGCGTGTGTTACTTCTATTATTGCATCCAATTAATACGCAGGGCAGAAGTTGGTAGAATTTCAATTTTCAAGGTTCTTCTATTACTATAACGACTGTTTGAGATTTTAATATGCAATAGAAAAGATAAGATTAAAGAAACCATCTATTTCTTTTTATAAGACTTATCGGCAGCGTTCAAACTGTACTTGATTTTTGATTTGCGCACATCTATTGCAAAGCAATTTTGTGTTTTAATTGGCCTCCTTGTGTAATTAATATTAAAAACTAGCGATCCCGGCAATGCTCCGCAATTACCAAATATGCATAGGAATTGTATTTACATCCTACACTCTTTCCCTTTGTCTCCCCGTCACACTTTCTTCATCTCTATGCCTAGTTATTACCTTCCTCTTTTTCTTCTTAGTGGCGATTCTTGGGTGTTTATTTATTACAGTATTCAGTTAGTCGACGTACTCTTCCCTCCTCTCTCTCTGTCATCTCCACCCCCCTCCCCCCTTCGTGTCTACCTATCTCCGCGTCTCCACCTCCTCTTGTTGCCCCCCCTCCCCCTCCTTTTCACTTCTAACCACCGATTCATCTCCCTGAATGTGTCATCTGTCCTGATGTCCGTAAATCTCCCCCTGTCCCCTTTCTCTATTCATGTCCGCTCTCCTCATATATGAAAAACTACATATACCTCTCACGTTTAGCAGTTATAGGTCAAATGGTGTCGAATCTTGAGCAAGGTACCCTTTCCCATGTAACACGGGAAATATTATGTAGAAGGTGACCTTCCTCTTGTATTCAAGGTCAGTAAGTCAAAATTTCATCAAGAGCATAATAAACCTGTAGATTGATGAAGGCGCCTGTTGCAAAGTACCCACCGCCATGCACCGAACTAATTTTATGTAGACAATCCTGCCATCCTTGTTTTGAAGGTATTTTCATATGTTCCTTCGGATTTTCGTCGTTTTTTTTCTTTTCTTCCCCCCCCCCCCCCCTCTCTTCCTCTTTTTGTCTAAACCATCCCTGCATCCCTGCATTAACGGGATCAAAACAAAACAAAGACTTTCAAATCGGTCAAGCAATTTCTGATTTTTGTACGAGTGGCTCACACCAATTTATTTTTATATATGTAAATGTTTCTCATATCAGATCGCTAAAAGTTCTTGCCCTAATGCTATGAAATTTCGACACATCGTTTCAATAGAATACGGACTTGGTTTTGTCATCTTTTTCTTTATTATATATCATACGAGGCCATGCCTGATGCGACAGTTTTACGGCATCTACAGGAAACTGTTGTGAGCGGTATACTTCTTTTCGTTTCATCATTTGGGGGGGGGGGGGGAGGGGGTCAGTTACAAAACGATTCATAAACGTGCGAAATTATATGAAAATTTGGTTGCAGGTTCCTAACTACTCACATTTCCCAATAATTGACGCATAAATCTGGGTATTCTCACGCGGCGGCCTCTCATGATCTCTGACGTCATATCTCCTGAGCTATGTGTCGTGCTCTTTTGTTTTTGGAGCAGGAACCTTCCTTTGCGTACGGTGAACAGTTCACCAAAGTTGCATTGCAATCGAATGAATGGTTTATGAACACATAGAGGACAACCAGACAAACATTCATTTTTATATGTATAGATAAATTTGTTTATTTATACAACGTTTTATGAATGCAAAACATGCAAGAATCGTCAGAAAATACACACATCAAAAAACATGTTGCGTTACCTTGTTTCCAAGGTCTCCGGAACACTGACGTCCATTGTGTATATTTCATCAAGAACACTTAGATTGACCGTAGATGTGACTCAACCAGTACAGAGATACAAACAAACACGCACGAGTGGTGCCAATGCGACGGAGTGGGTAAGACATCCGATCAGTTCCAGTCATAATACCGAAGTTCACTGATTGTATTGAGTGTAGTTGCGCCATGCCTAGAAGTTTTATCGTATCCACTTTGGTACTTTGTGTCAGGAGCGACTCTCATTAAGGGACGTTTCCAAACATCTGAGAGTGAACCAAAGTGATGTTGTTCAGATGTGGAAAAGTTAGATAGATACAGAAACTGTCGATGATTTCCCTCACTCTGGCCGCTCAAGGGCTCCCACAGCAGCCGACGACCGCTACTTACGGATTTCAGCTGCGAGGAACGCTGAGTGGAGCACCACCATGCTGAATAATGATTTCAATGTAGCCACAGGTCATCGTGTTTCGATTCAAACGGTGGGTAATAGGCCGCATAACATGCAAATTCGCTCCCATGGAACAAGGCGACGTCTACTTTAGACACCACATAGCGCGTTACAGATGGGTCCAATAGCTTACTTAATGTTCGGAATTGGCATCAAGTATCACAGATGAGACTGGCATCTGCCTTCTACCAGACAATCGCAGACAATCGTCGGAGACGTTTTGCGAGGCAGTCTGGTCAGCCTGAATGTCTTAGACACACCGTCCAACGAGTGCAGCAAGCTGGTGCTTCCCTGATAAATACGCCGTGTGGGGACGCCGTACGCCACTTGTAGTCGTAGAAGGCAATCAAACGGCATACGTTAGAAGACTGACATGCTCCTACGTATCGTGGAACGATATCGGCATCGTTTCGGTGAGAGATTCTTATTAATGAATTCTAACGCTCATTGTGTACCTCCTGTGAGTGTATTCCTCCTTATCGAACATGCCTGAATCACTCTGAAAAGGGCCGATTTTGGACAAGACGACCCACCAAGTACTCTATGTGATCTATGCCGATTCGCCGTTGAGGGATGGGACAATCTGTACCTATAGTCTATCGATGACAAGTTGTTGTTGTTGTGGTCTTCAGTCCGCAGACTGGCTTGCTGCAGCTCTCCACGCTACCCTGTCCTGTGCAAGTCTCTTCATCTGAGAATACTTTCGGCAACCTACAACGTTTTGAATCTGTTTACTGTATTCGTCCATCGGACTCCCTCTACGATTTTTACCTCACACGTTTCCTTCTAATGATAAGTTGACAATACCTTGATATCTCAGAATGTGCCCAATCAATCTATCTCTTCTCTTAGTCAGGATACGCCACGAACTCCTTTTCTAACCGATTCGATTAAGCACCACCTCATTAGTTACGTGATTTACCCATCTAATTTTTTCGTTCGTCTGTAGCACCACATTTCAAAAGCTACTATCATCTTTTTATCTGAACTCCTTATCGTCCAAGTTTCACTGCCATACAATGCTACACTCCAGACAAATGCTTTCAGAAAGGACTTCCTAACATTTTAAATTAATATTGTATGTTAACAAGTTTCGCTTCTTTAGAAACGCTTTTCTTCCCATAGCCATTCTGCATTTTATATCTTCTTTACTTCGCCCATCATAAGTTATCTTTCTACTCAAATAAGAAAACTCTACTTTTATTGTCTCATTACCTAAACTAATTCCTTCAGCATCGCCTGATTTTCTGACATTGCATTCCATTACCTTCGTTTTACTCTTGTTAATGTTCATCTTATATCTTCCTTTCAAGACACTATCCATTCCATTCAATTGCTCTTTCCAGATCCTTTTCGGTCTGACAGAATTACTATGTCATCGGCAAACCGCAATGTTTTTATTTCTTCTCCCTCCACTTTAATGCCCTTTCCAAATTTCTCCTTCCATTCCTTCACTGCCTGGTCAATGTACAGATTGAACGACATTGGGGAAAGGCTACAACCCTGTCTTACTTCCTTCCCAACTCTGCGTCCCTTTCTTGCCCTTCGACTCTAATAATCACTGTCTGGTCTTTGTGTAGGTTGAATATAACTCTTCGATCACTATATTTTACCCCTGCAACCTTCAGAATTTGGAAGAGTGTATTCCAGTCGACATTGTCAAAAGCTTTCTCCAAATCGACAAACGCCAAAAATGTAGGTTTCCCTTTCCTTAGCCTATCTTCTAAGATAAGTCGTAATGTGAGTATTGCCTCCCGTGTTCCCACATTTCTCCTAAATCTAAACTGATCTTTCCCAAGGTCAGCTTCTACCAGCTTTTCCATTCCCCTGTAGATAATTCGTGTTAAAATTTTGCAACCATGACTTATCCAACTGATGGTTCTGTAATTCTCACACTTGTCTGCACTTGCTTTCTTTGGAATTGGAATAACGATATTCTTCTTGAAGTCACAGGGTATTTCCCCTGTCTCATACATCTTGCATACAATGTGATACAAGTTTTTCACGACTGGCTCTCCTAACGATATCAGCAGTTCGGACGGAATATTATCTACTCCAGGGACCTTGTTTCGACTCAAGTCCTTCAGCGCTCAGTCAAATTCTTCTCGCAGTATCCTATCTCATTTCCCTCCACTTCGTCTTCCATTTCTAGAATACTGCCTTCAAGTTTATTTCCTTTGTATAGGTTCTCTATATATTCCTTCCACAGTTCAGCTTTCTCCTCTTTGCTTATTACTGGTTTTCCGTCTGAGTTATTGATACTCATACAGCTACTTTTCTTGTCTCCAAACATCTCTTTTATTTTCCTGTAGGCGGTATCTATCTTTCCCCTAGTTATGCATTCTTCTACGGTTCTGCATTTGCCCTCTAGCCACTCCTGCGTAGCCCGTCTGCACTTCCTGTCAATCTCATTTTTCAAACGTTTGTAGTCCCTTTTTCCTGTTTCACTTGCTGAATTTTTATATTTTTTCCTCTCATCAATTAAGTTCAGTATATCCTGTATTATCTAGGGATTTCTATTAGGCCTTGTCCTTCTGCCTATATGATCCTCTGCTGCCTTCACTACTCTATCTCTCAGAGCTACCCATTCCTCTTCTACTTTCCCCCCTTTCAGCCAATCCTTGCCTAATGCTCCCTCTGAAACTCTCAACCACCTCTGGTTCCTTCAATTTGTCCAGGTTCCATCTCCTAACCTTTCTACCTTTTGGAAGTCTCTTAAGTTTTAATCTGCATTTCATAACCGATAAGTTATGGTCAGAGTTTATATCTGCCCCTGGACATGTGTTACAGTTTAGAAACTGGTTTCTAAATCTATTCCTTACCATTATAAAGTCAATCTGGTACCTTCCAGTGTCTCCTCGTCTCTTCCACGTGTACAGCCTTCTTTCATGATGATTGAACCAAGTATTGGTGATCATTGAATTGTGCTCTGCACAAAATTCTACCAAGCGCTCTCCTCTTTCATTCCTTTTCCCCAGTACATATTCACCTTTTACATTTCCTTCTCTTCTCTTTCCTTTCCTGCTACCGAGCTCCAGTCCCCCATCACAATCAAGTTTTCGTCTCCCTTAAGTTTCTGAATGATTTCTTTTATGTCCTCAGAAATGTTTTCTATATCCTCATCATCGGCCGTGCTAGTTGGCATATAAACTTGCACTACTGTGGTCGGTGTTGGCTTCATGTCTATCTTTACTACAATAATGCGTTCAATATGCTGTTCATAGTAGCTTACCCAGATTCCTATTTTCTTATTATCAGACCACTCCTGCGTTACGACCAACTGATTTTGTATTGCTAACCCTGTACTCACCTGACCAGAAATCCTGTTCATCCTGCCACCTATCCATTTCTCTTTTCAAATTTTCTAGTTTACCTACGCGATTAAGTGTTAGAATATTCCACGCTCTGACCCGCAGAATACCTGTTTTGTTTTCCTTGATGACGACATCCTCTTGAGTAGTTAACGCCCGGAGATCCGAATGGGGGACTATTTGACCTTCGAAATATTTTACCCAAGAAGACGCCATCATCATATAGTTATACAGTAGAGCTGCATGTCCTAGGGAGAAGTAACGACTGTAGTTTCCCCTTGCTTTCAGCCGTTCGCAGTAACTCCACGCAAGGTCATGTGAGCTGATGTTACAAGGCCAGCTCAGTCAATCATCCAGACTGTTGCCCATGTAACTACTGAAAGGGCTGCCGCCCCTCTTCAGGAACCACACGTTTGTCTGACCTCTCCACAGATACCCCTCCATTATGGTTGCACCTATGGTACGGCTAACTGCATCGTTGAGGTACGCAAGCCACCCTACCTCGGCAATGTATGTGGTTCATGGGCGTGGATTGATGACATAGTGCAGTGTTTTTAAACATGTGGGTGGTGACACCCAGGGGGATCGCGAAGTGTTGTTCGGGGACGAGGGGGGGGGGGGGACCGTACAGGAGGAAGTTTACTAGCTACACCATAAAACGACCAGACCATTGAATGTCTGAATACTTGGGGTTCTGTAATGCAAAATCGTATGCCTAAGAAAAGTGAGATGTATTTTTCATTAAAATTTCTCCTTCATCATCAATTCTCAAGTGAATAGAACAAAGATTTTATAATAATAAATACGCCGTGTTAATAATGAATAAAATAAAGGACTGAAAACTGTTTTCAGGTACCAGGTGTTAACTAAATTGACAAGATAGAATAAGTAATTTTGAGAAGTTGGATTGTTTACAAATCTACTATATAGTGGGAGCTTGCTCAACGAGCATAATATGCTTCTAAGCTTTAACTGCAATGCCAAACCTCGTTATGCGACATATACTTTCTGTCCGTATTGATGTAAAAAATAGGATGTATTCCATGGACTATAATTTACAATACTGTATTTTATTGATATTACAAGAAAGTCGAATCAAAAGAAGAAAATTAAATTCCTTGCCTTTGAAATTACACAGACAGATGTGTTAATGGTTCGAAGATGGGGTGGGGGTCGCCAAAATATTTTTTAGGAAACATTGATCTAGTGGGCAGTATGCCACGACGAATATATGCATGCATCTGTCCAAGAAGTGTGTTTCTACGCATTTGGGGGTAGTATTGCATACCGCAGTCTGGAACACCAATTCAGAATGTCTAGGCAATTGTCGTGCAAAATGTCAATTTACGTTTTCATAAGCAATAAAAATAACTTAAATGTTGTTTTGTATATTCTCTACATATTTCTATACAGGGTGTTACAAAAAGGCACGGCCAAAATTTCAGGAAAAATTCCTCATACCTTTTTGTAACACCCTGTATACACGCTCATGAACCCCTAGAAACTTGTTAACGGCATACTTTTTTCGATGTTTGTATTTGGTCGAAAAATAAATACTACTGGTTGAACGATTGCAAAGTATAAACAATGTAAACACAGAAGAGCAGTACACTGAAGAAAGGAAACAGGATATATATTACAAAGATTAAGGAGTGTTAGAGGTAAGAAACAACAACACCGGTTGTTTATCATACAAGAAGGCCAATGAAGGTTACATAATTCGAATGATTGTTTGTCGTAGATTTCACGAATATAAATATTATGTGTGCATTTAGCCATTAAAAGTGCTAAAAGGAAGTAGAAATTTTCCTATCTACAGCTTGGATCAAGTTCTACATTCTCTATCAGCTCACTGATTGGCTATTCGCCTCGACCAAAGACGCTGTAATGCAGCGCATCTGCAGTATTAAAATAAGTGAATATCGAAACGTGTAGTGCTCCAAACTCACTTTCTTGTGTCGTTCAAATGCTTCATTTTCGCAGTGATTAAGAGTGGCTAAAGGAAATGGATGTTTTCATATGAATGTCGATATAAAGGATGATGCGCCAGGAGAGGCATGTAGCAGTGCACGGGTGGACTACGAAGTCGACATGTTGTCAGCTCTGAAATTCTGAATATCGTAGTATCGAAATAACATCATTTCTTGGCGTTGTATAAATATACGAACAGCGTTTCAAAAATTAGGCTAACGAAATTTAAATAGTAATACAAGAACCTGTCAATCATAAAGCAGGAACAGCATTATTTGTTTATTTCATGGTCTATACGATACACTAATCGAGTCATTCTATGTGGTTCGAGCAAATGGGCAAAGATTTTCTGTCGTGTTGTTGATGTTGCCAACATAATCACGCGACGCCGCCGACATGATACGTAAAATTTTGCCCCCAGTGACCATTGCGAATACAATTGGTCGATTTTCGACCACAGGCAATACTAGTATTAATAATTTCAAAACAGCCAAAGTTGCAGTTTTTTTATTAACGACAGTTTCAGGGTGGCTTGAGCCCATTATCAAGTCAGTCGAGTCAGTGTCATCTTCAGTACACATAATATAAATCAACAAATTTACAGAACATAAAATATTATTCGTCTTAAGGCATACAATGAAATTTACAGAAGAAAATATATTACTATCTATAAAACCCGTTAATGCAAAATAAATTACTCTCTATAAAACCTGGTTTTATAGGGAGTAATACATTTTGTTCTGTAAATATCATGATATTCCTTAACAGGAATAAATTTGGTGATATGTGTTATGTGTATTAGAGATGACACTGACTTGGCTGACTTCATAATTTGGCTCAGGCAAGCCTGAAATTAGTCGTCAATAAAAAAGCAACAATTTGCAACTTTGGCTGTTTTAAAATTGTTAAAATAAATAGTAAAGAGGTTGCTGTACCCGAACCACCGAGCATGCTGGATTTTTAATAATGGTTGTAATGACAAAACAAAGTTTTGGTTCATCAACGAAAGGTTTCGATCCGACATGCTTGACATTATCAGTAATCCTGACATCGAGACTGCTGGGAAGCAAATGATTTTTAACATTATTGCACCCATCCTGTGATGAAACTACGTTTAATTCAGATATTGTAACACTTGAGGCAATCATCGGCAGGCACCAACCTGTGGACAGTGGGGAGACGAGGTGCAGAGACACAGACATTCCACCCGCGCTTTGTCCCCACAGCGTGATCTGGTCCGGGTCTCCACCAAAGCTGGCGATGTTCTGCTTGGCCCACACGAGCGCCAGGTGCTGGTCCTTCAGACCCGCGTTACCCGGAACTACCTCGTCACCAGTCGTGAGGAAACCTGTAACGAACAGCACGTCGGCATTTTGAACATTTACATACACGGATAAATACAATGAGGTCACGAAAGTCATGGGATATCTCCTTTTGCAATAATTTTAGCGTTAAATGTAGGAAAATATAAAGTGATGCAGTTGAGTAGGAGAAACAATCCCGTAATGTTGGAATACAGCATTAGTTGTGTTCTGCTTGACATTGTCGCGTCAATTAAATTTCTAGGTGTAACGCTGCACATTGATATGAAATGGAACGAGCATATAAGAACAGTCGTGAGGAAGGCGAATGGTAGACTTCTATTTATTGGGAGAATTCTGTGAAGGTGTGAGTCATCTGCAAAGGAGACCGCATGTAAAACACTTGTACGACCCCATCTTGAGTATTGATGAAGTGTTTGGTATGCTCATCAGATCGGTTTAAAGGAGGACACAGGGGCAGTTCAGAGGCGGGTGGATAGGTTTGTAACTGGTAGATTCGATCAATACGCGAGTCTTACTGAAATGCTTTGGGAACTGAAATGGGAGTTGCTGGAGGGAAGGCGACGTTCTTTTCGAGAAACAGCTGTTGAAAAACTTTAGAGGGCCGGAATTTTACGCGGACTGGAGAATGATTTTACTGACACCAACCTACATTTCGCGTAAAGAACTACTTATGAACTAGCTAACACTAAGGACGGCACAAATATGCATGCCCCAGGGGGGATTCGAACCCCCGACCGTAGTGGTCGTGCAGACCGTAACTGACGCGCCGCAGTCCCCCCCCCCCCCCCCCAATAGAAGATCAGAGAAATTAGATTAGGAATACTACGGATGCACTCAAACTTTCGTTTTTCCTTCTTTCTAATAGGACAGGAACAGGAAAGTAAGTAACTAGTAGTGGTACTGAGTATCCTCCGCCACGCACCTTTGGGTGGATGCGGAGTATGTATTTAGATGTAAAAAGAGTCAGCAGAAGTCCCCTGAAGAAATAATGAGCCTCAGTTTTTCTATATCCGTCAATAACATTGAAAATGTTTGAGGTGCATGATTTTATGCATGATCTGAGCTTTGTATCGTGTCACATACTCGATCTATACAATTTAACTCGCCCGATCTTGGCAACGAAATGATTCACAGGAAGTGATCAGAATGTTTGCCAAACCAGTAGTGTGCCTGGCGTGGCACAGGGGCTTAGAGCAACTTTACAGTAAGCAGGAAGCTCCGGGGCAGTTTCCCGGCCCCGGCAAAAATTTTACATTTCAAATAAAGAAACTCTCCACATTACATTTGTCCGTCCTATTTTGGAATATTGTTGTGCATTGTGGGATTCCCACCAAGGGGAACTGACGTAGAACATAGAAAGTTAAGAGAAGTGCAGCTCGTTTTTTACTATCGCGATACAGGAGAGAGAGTGTCAGGGAAACGTTGCACGACCTGGGATCGAAATCATTAAGAAAAAGAGCGTTTTTTTGTTGCGGTGAGATCTGTTTGCAAAGTTTCTTTCAGAATTTTTGATCCCCGAAGTCGAACAAATTTTGCTAGCATCAATCTACATAGAAAGACATGATAATCAAAATAAGACAACAGATCGATTCTGCGCTATATTAAAAATGGAACTGTAATGAAATATTATGAAAGCGGTTCGATTAACCCTCTGCCGGGTATTTAAATATGATTTTCAGAGCTAATACATAGACGTAGATGAGCAGCTGTTGCTTGGTGGTATGGCAATATTTGGTAATGAAATTTTATGTCCTTTTAGTATAAATATTCTTAGGATTTTGTGTTTTGATTAATTCCACATCCGCAAGGTTAATTCCACATCCGCAAGGTCAATTTCATTTGGGATCTGTGGAAGGTACACTAGCATATCTGTTTTTATATTGTAAGAATTCATAGTGTATTACTGTTTTCTGACATGTGCATCCAAGAGGATCTCCTCTCTATGGATTAATTGGAATGAAAAGTTCATTAGTGGGGTTGACATTAAATTTCACATTTTGTTAGAAATTAGTATGGGCCAACACTAGTAAAAAAAGTTCCCTATTAAGATTGGCTCTGAAATGCTCGCCGTAAGTGTTATGGGCACTTGTTCTGAACGCATTACCAAGCGAGGTGGCGCAGTGGTAAGACAGTGAACTCGCATTCGGTAGGACGGTGGTTCAAATTCACCTCCGGCCATCGAGATTTAGGATTTCCGTGATTTCCCCAAATCACTCCAGGCAAATACCGGGATGGTTCCTTTGAAGCCGGCCGCGGTGGCCGAGGGGACTGAGGCGCTTCAGTCACGGTCTGCACGGCCACTACGGTCGGGGGTTCGAATCCCCCCTCGGGCATGGATATTTGTGCCGTCCTTAGTTGTAGGTAGTTCATAAGTAGTTTGTAAGTTTAGGGACTGATGACCCCGTAGTTAAGTCCCTTAAGCTTAACAAACATTTGAACATTTGAATTTGTTCCTTTGAAAGGGCACGGCCGATTTCCTTCCACATCCTTCCACAAACTTCCGAGCGTAAGCTCCGTCTCTAATGATCACGCTGTCGACGGGACGTTAAACCCTACGCTTCCTTCCTTCCTACCGAACGCATTATTATTTGCAGGAGGTTTTTCCCCCCCTTCTAATGGTGCGTGATAGGGCGACTTAAAGGGAGCGAGGACACCCACCGAAGAAAACAAAATAAAAATAAATAAATAAAATGAAATTCGAAGTATTGAAACATTTCGGCTTTTGAGGGTGTTGAAATAAATTCAACGGTGAAGTTGAAAATATGTGCTGGACCGGGATTCGATCCCGCGTTTCACGCTTTGGGTCAGCGGTCGCCTTAACGAATTACGCTATCTAGGCATGCTTCACTTCGAAACAATATTCTCAAGATACAGCACACTGTGATAGTAGTGCCACCTGCCTATTAGTTTGTCTTACTCGCAGCCTGTAGTATTAATGTGTCCGCATTGAAACTGTCATTGCGTGTTGTGGGTATATTTACAATTATTGATTTGTCCGAAAAGAAGACACCTTATCAATAATTGATTAATTTTCCTCCCGCTAACTAGCGGGTGCAGCTGCTGGGACCGCGAGAGCATGGGATCTGGAATTGATTTTCTTACTGGAGATTAAGATGTACAATGTACATACCTAGCTGAGATAGCCGGTAGTTGATGGTGACGAGGATGACGCCGTAGGAGATGAGGAAGTCGGGCCCGTGTTCGGTGTCGGAGCCGCTGTTGTAGTAGAAGCCTCCGCCGTGCACCCAGAACATGACGGGCAGGTTGGCGCCCTCCTCGGGCACGCCCGGCACGTACACGTTCAGGTAGAGGCAGTCCTCGGAGCCGCTGCCGTCGGGCTGGATGCAGTCGCTGCCATACTCCGTGGCGTCACGGACTCCTTCCCAGCCATCAGCCGGCTGAGGGTCCTGCGGAAGCATCGGCACACTCTCTTAACATGAATGGAAGGTTTTATGAACCAAGTGATAAACACTCTCTTAACCCTACAATGCGTGGCTTTTTATTTGAAGCTGTAAAAACTACCACGATTAATGTATAGTGCGTATTATTGAAAAATATTGAAAAAAAAAAAATTCCTGAAAATCGTTACTGCAATAAAAAGTTCATAGCTCGTCAGCTATATGGTGCTTCTATTATGTACCCGATGTAGTAAATGTGGATAAACTCTAGTCTCCGATACCGCTTTGACCAATGACGTCATACATGAGATACACATAATCGGGAGATACTACTAACACATGTTTACCACAACACGGTACCGGTAGTTAGATTTCACCTAAATAGGTCAAATCTACTTAATGATACCACGGCTTCAGAATACATTTAATAATTAGGTAATTATGAAGAAATCTTGCACTCGAAGTTGTACGGCCTGAAATGATATATTTATGTGCAACATACAACTATAAATCGATTGACTGTTTCTGAACCAGGGATTCGGGCGCTACGCGCCCTCATGTACTGAAAAAAAGGAAAAAGAAAGTTCTTGTTTATCCTATACCTAACCTTCTTAGGACTACGATACAGATAACGCTTATTAAAGTGAAAGTTAGGGGGTCTTCAAAAATATCAGACACGCAAACAGTGAGTACCCGTATTGAAACCACGCGCGGGACGGAATGACGTAAAACAAGACGTCATTGGACAAAGCAGTATAAAAAAAAAAAAAAAAAAAAAAAAAAAAAAAAAAAAAAAAAAAAAAAAAAAAATTCAAATGTTTGTAACTGCGTGGTCATCAGTCCGTAGCTTACAAACTATTTAAACTAGGGTAAACTAACCTAAAGACAACACACACACACACACACACACACACACACACACACACACCCATGCCCTTGGGAGGACTCGAATCTCCGACGGAGAGCAACCGCGCGCTCTGCAGCGAAGCGCCTTAGACCGCTCGGCAATTCCACCGCGGCAAAGCGGTATCGGAGACTAGATTTCACCCAGTAAATGTCACTATAATGCCTTACATCTTTCCAGATAGTTACTCATAATGCAACATCAGTATGTGATTGACTACTTTTACATGGCAAAGGAGGAGTACTAATGTAAACAAACTCACCTAGGACTAACTTAATGTAGCTAAGTGTCGAAATGATTCAGTATCACCCTGAAATTTCTAGGACGAGCTACTAGCTTATGTAACACCACGTATACAAGCAGCTATAAATGAATTCGTGGTAAAATGTTGATCAGTTTGAGAGATAATGGGAAAAACAAGGTATGTAGCGGATCAGCTACACTGTGAATTAAAGGGTTAAGAGGTGTGATACATGTACATTATATGATGGTCCTGGAACTGTTCAGGTGCATAATTATCTACGCATGTGTGTTCAAAGTCTTATCGGTAACAGTGATCTTGACATTGGAACTGTATACAGATGCGCGTGTAACGTTATCTAAGACGCGAAATGCTTCGAGACGATACGGACAACAGACTTTTACATTCAACAGGGCGACTAACTTTCACATTAACGCTTCTCCAACAAAACACACCTTGGGATATTAAGGCTCGTACTGCTCTTAGAGTTTCCCAATTCATTCAAGATTTATGGTTGAAACAGTGATTATGGATTACTTGAAATGATTGCATCTACATAAAAGTAGCTCAGGCGGGACAGAGGTACCAGATCTCTGCCGCGGCGGAGTGGCCGAGCGCATTGAGGCGCTATGCTCCGATGCGAAAGGCCATTCCTCGTCGGGAGTTCGAATCCTCCCTCGGGCATGGTTGTTTGTATAAGTTAGTTTATAGGTAGTTTGTAAGTTTAACGACTGATGATCCCACAGTTAACTTCCATAGGCTTAACAAATATTTCAACTTTATTATTATTATTTTTTTTTCGATCTGTGCTGAAACACCCATATTAATACGGGTAGCAATGCAGGCACTGATTCTGACATTCATTCGATCACACAGTTTACAAATAGTGTCTTGGGATACATTATTCCGCATCTCCTCGACTTGTCCATCTAGTTCTGCAAGTCTTGGCTGACAAGTCGAACGTGTCAGTTGTCGCCCCTTCATATCCATTACTTGCTCCATTAGCGAAAAGTCCGGAGGTTGTGCTGGCCAGAGAAGTTGCTGCGTGCGTTGGAGAGCTAACTGTGTTTCAGACGCAGTATTTGGGCGAGAATTATCCCGTTGTAACAACACATCATGTTCCTGTTACAACAATGACAATATAACGGCCGTTACTGTCGACTAATGGTGTGTGTTGTTTCAGACTTGTCCAAAAAGAACAGACACCATATCAACAACTGTAAACATTTCAATGCAGACGGCGGACGCATTCAAACGCTCGATCCCTTGCGGGAATCCAGCATAGGCTGCGAGCAACAGGAATCAATGGGCAGGGGGCAGAATTGAGAATTTTGTCGACAGTGAAGCGTGCCAGGATAGCCTAATTGGTTAAGGCGACCGCTGCTCCAAAGCGGGGTATCCGTGTTCGAATCACGGTACAGCACAAATTTTCAACTTTGTCGTCGAATTTACTTCATGTCCCAGAAACGGGTCGAAATGTTTCAACATTTCGACATTATAACATGTGTTACAACACCTGCACGTATCGATTAAACGGCAAAGGCAAATGAAAGTTGTAATTTATCGCACTTTTTCTTCCTGACACCACGGCCCCCGCTCGTTCCCGAAAATATAAAACCATTTTTTTTTTTTTTTTTATTTTTTTTTATTTTTTTTTTTTATTTTTATAAATTGCTTACTACATATTTGCTACTCATGCTGTTATACTTCTGCATCTCCCATGACGTTTTAATTTATTACCTTTTAACTACTAACACTAGTGGCAGCACACTTTTCAGACAGTCTATGCATCTATAACTGAACGTAACAGCAAAATTATAGCACTGTACGCCACGCAATTCAGGAGATGTGATGCGAAAGATACAAGTGTCTAAATTTCCTGCTTACTTTGGCGTGAAATAAAACAACATTTTACTTATATTGTATCTACACATATATCAGTACAACAAATAGTTTAACAGTTATGCTGTCGTAAATTGTGTAGCGCTGTAAAGACGTACTTCGCGTAACGTGGAGTGCAAATTTCCCATCCAGTAATCATCCAGTATTGAAACGTAATTTAAATAATTTTCTAAACCTATTTTCACTTTCACGCTAATCGTCAACAATCACGGTATTGGAGCACTAATTATGACTGTTGCATTTGCATTTCACTGGGAAGAGAAGGTGACTAAGCCGCGTTACCCTTTGTTGCCCTTTTCCTCAACTGCTTTGTTGAATGGGAAGACAATGTGACCTCAGAAACGGCTCTGTACTACTTCAAAGGTACAAGAACTTATTCGACGACAGAGTTTGTGACAATCGGCAGAACGAAGAACAGTTAAATCCCGAATGCGATGCGTACTTTGTTTTATTCACATCGCAAATTTCGCACATTATTTGACAAAATACGTTTTGGACCATTTTATTTTAGTAACACTAAAGTAAACCGTTTGCGATAGCCTTTTAACAGCTTGAAGTTTAATTGCAAATAACTAAAGTTGAATAAACTGACTCGAAGAGGGGGAAAAACAACTTTGTTTTGTTGTGGTTTCTATTGTTTACTTTAATTTTTTTTCTTCAGTATCTCACAGCCTTTCAGAGATATTTACAAAAATACCCGACGCCGTTAGAGAGCGCACTACGCTCTATATCTGCTATTATGCATCGGATCGGAAATATTTCCAACTGAATGTTGTTCACAATTTAATTTCGAATAACTTCTGTTTGAAATTTATTTATTAATTTTTTTGTTTTTGTTTGTTTTGTTATTTTACCTCTAAAAATGGTACACACGTTTATAGGTATGATATTTCACATGGATCTACAGTCATATTCTTTAGTTGTATGTCAGTTAATGGGGGTTCGAAGAATGGTTTGAGGTTGATATTTCATCTAGGGGTGAATGTACCGCAGGAAATACCTTTTTATAAAAACATAAAAATCATGAATTTTTTGGGGGGTATTGAATATCCAATGGAGTTTTGGGATTACTGCCAGATAACGTTGACCTCCTGACATGGTATTTAGGCTACCAATCGTTCAGCCCTCATCAGGTGAGTGTCAGCCGAAATATTATGAAAGTAGGTCAACATTATCCTGCTGCAATCCCGAAACTTCATTGAAAATAAAAAGTAATTAAAAACAATTTGTCGTAGGAAGACCTGATCAGCTCAAAATGTATGCGGACGAACGTGATCTTCATGCGTAAGTCAGCGCTGGCATACGATAGCGTCGTTGTAACAGTTGTCATCTAACAGACTACCTCCACACCTGAGTGCGGTTACCATCAGACGCCCAAACGAATCGTGACTCATCACTAAACACCAAGTTTTCAAAGTCTAAGTCAGTCCACATCGCTTTAGCTTGACACCACTGGATGCAGTCTCTAATGCCTTAGTATTAACGACAGTATACGACATGGTAGCCTGGCTCGAGACAGTGCATTTTCATTGCGTCTAGAAAAGTTTTGTGGAACAAGAGGCACCTGTAGCGTGAAGTGAGCCACTGTAAGATGCCTGTTTGTTTGCCATGCGATACTTATATAGTATCATCTCTTCAACTTCCTGGCTGCTCCAGAAGCAGAAGTATTTAAGTGCGTATCATCTTGTGTCCACTGTTTCCAAGACGGTCTGTTGTAACACTCCGAACGATCGACCCAGTGAGTAACAGGGAGTGGTGATCAGCCTACGGTTTTCATGAGGATGATTGGGGCCCTTTCAAATTGGGTTGACTGTAAGAAATATCATCTAATACATTTACCTTGTAAAGAGTCGCGATTTGCTGACCTCCTTAAATGCCATTTTCATGTACACAAACAGAACCACCTTGTTTTTCTGAGTAATTTGATACTTGACGCAGATTATTTGTGTTGATGATTAGAGACAATAATTAATGTACTTCGAAAAGGCATTGCGTCTAATTGCACTGTAGATATTGGAGGCTGTTACTTAACAGACACTTTGAAACTGTATGGTATTGTGTGGCAGCCTTGTGTTTGTTTTTGAGGTCACTCACTGGGGAAACCACAGTTAGGCCCTAACAGCAGACCAAGTGAAGGAAGGCTTTCACGGAACAATGGAGAGGACTATGCTGACTGTTGTTGCCTGTGTGGTCACGGGGCAACACCAATGACTTACTCACCCTCACTCATCATTTCCATGGGATGCTGAGAGAGATTGCGTCAGCTTTTAAAACATACCTAAAAGGTTTGTAACAATAACTCGCATTGGCGAGTATATGAAGGGCATTTTGCTACGGCGCTTCTCATAGGCCACTTGCAGCAGGTGCACTTGTCCATAAACTGGGAAGGAATGCCTAAAGATGCTGACTGTGCTATGTTGTGACTGTCGCTTGCAGGACACTAGCCGTTGGTGCGCCAATTTGGGCGATCAGACAGTGTGCTTCTGTGAAAACTTAGCGATCCATTGTGGTTTTGTCTAGTGGCATAAACAGCAGTATCCAGTTCCAAGTGTTGAGTTTCTGGCTTCACCTATAATTACGGCACTTTCACAGAGCGAGAGCCGGCCGCGGTGGCCGAGGGGACTGAGGCGCTCCAGTCACGGGCTGCATGGCCACTACGGTCGGAGGTTTGAATCCTCCCTCGGGCATGGATATTTGTGCCGTCCTTATTATTAGTTAGTTGATAAGTAGTTAGTAAGTTTAGGGACTGATGATCCCGTAGTTAAGTCCCATAAGCTATACAAACAAACTAAACTAACACAGAGCGAGCAGTGGGAATTTTTGCCCAATCACAATAATTAGATAACGTCTGCAGACGAAAGCAAGAAGGCACGATGATGAGCTGGTCTGCTGAATCAGCATAGACTACCATGTTAGTTTTGGGTGGGGAAGTTAGTGGATCTTGACTTCAGCAAGATTAATAGGACTTTTGGCTGATTCAGTTCAGCTACAGGTTTAAACACCTTAGAACCTTGCATTCTGCATCTTGTAACTTAACTTCCTCCTTGAGTCTTGGTGTGATCATCACGTATGACTCGTCAACTATGCACCGTTTAAAGAGGATCCTCCTACCGGCTGTGTTGCCAATGCAGGGTCTATGCACATGTGCATTGACACCAAACTTACTTCATATTTCATATCAGAGTAGCTGAAAACCCAACGTTTACTGGATATGTATTTATTCCATATTCTCACAGCCCATCTCCTTTGCAATCCTTTCTATCTCTTTGACCACGTCTTCCTCGCCCGTCTATCTGCTCATCTCCTTCTTCCCTTTCAGCCCATCTCTTACACCCCCCACCCTATATCCTCGTCCTCTCTAAGCTCATTTCGCCTCTACATTTCCTCCTCCCAGTATTTATGAAAACTGATATGTACCTGTCAGCTTTCGGGGTGATTAGTGTAACACTGTCAAATGTTATTACAAGGTAACCTTTTCCATGCACCTTCAACTGTCTTGCACTTTATAAAAACTCTCTCCATGAAAAAGTTCCCTCATGTGCAAACTTTCTAATAATTAGACGGCAGGGAAATATCTTTAAAAGCAGTTTGATGAACCCTTTGCCAAGATTTGCAGAGTAATTACGTAGATGGAGGTGTAGTAAAATGATGTTAGAGCATGTTGTAAGGTATCCTCTTGTTGTGGTTAATCCTGAAAAATTTATCCAAGTTCTGAATAAAAGTGTGAGTATGTGTCGAAGCCTGTAAGTAAAGAACCCTTTGCATTGCAGTGTGAAAATTTCATAAAGACTGAAATAAAACTGTAGATTTCATCAAAGTCAGTAAGAACTATCTGTCATGAACCATATGAATTTTTCTGTGTCGTACCTCTGGTTTTCATGGAAAAGTGTGAAATATTACTTTTTAAGATCAACGTAAAAATGTAGCTATGTGTCGAAGTATTCAGCATACGAGATCTTAAGTAGACAGTGACCTTTCTCTTGTTTAGAAGGGCAAATTTGCAAAATTCATCAAGATCGAAATACGAATGTTGATTTGTATGAATTGCAAACAAACACACAAAGTGACACACTTCTTTATATATAAGAATGATAGAATTAAGAATGATATAGAATCGATTCTTCCTCTTTCGTGTTCATGTATTAGTATCATTCTGCATCTCAGGAGTAGCAATTGAGCCTTTTCTTCTTCCTACAGCTACCGCTCCCGAACAGTTGGGTTTGTTGGGTTGCCTTCTACCAAGAGGGTAATGGGCACAAGATTTTAGTTTTTTTTGAGTTTTCGGGTGTTCTTTTGGGTGTGCTCTATTTTTTCTTTTACTTCCAAACCACCCCTGTATTAAACCGAAAAGAAAAAGAAAATCAATAGGCCAAGCCATTTCCGATTTCTTTTTTTAACGAGACTAACACTCAGCTATTCATTTTATATATTACAGGAAAGGAGGAATAAATGCAGAAATAATTACAGAAACAAGTACCTGTATGTTAGAAGTATTGATCCTGGCTGTTGAGAAACATGTATTGGGGCTGCGATGTGAATAGTTCCGCAAGTACAGCGGGACGTCGTCGTCCTAGTTGAATCGTTTGCACCTCAGAGCGTCTTTAAGGGGACCAAAAATGGCCTAATCACAGGGAGAGAGGTCTGGACTGTATGGAGGATGGCGGAGAACATTCAGTTTGAATTTCTGCAGAAGTGCCACGACTGTGTTGGCCATATGAGACTTTGAATTGTAGTCGTACAAAATGACCCCACAGGTGACATTGCCTGCTAGTTTTGATCTGATCACTTGGCGAAGGGTGGTAAAGGTTTGCGAGTAACAATGGGCATTCACTGTTGCCGTATGCTGCAGGAAGTGAATCAGAAATAGGCCATCTTGGTCAACGAAGAACGTCATCATAACATTTCCTGCACTCATGTGGATGGCTTTGGCCTTTTTCTTTGGTGGTGGTGGTGACCCTGGATGCTTTCAATGGAGACTGTGTCGTTTTGATTTTTGTTCAAAGTGATGAAACCATCATTCCAGCCACCACTCGTGCCCTTCTGAAGCACAGCGCTCAAGATGAGCAAGACAGTGGACCATCAACATGCTTCCTGGTGTGGTTGAAGACTGTGGGGACCTATTGGACACACACTTTTTGCAACTGCAGTCGTTCCTTCATGACGGTAAGGACACTCCCGTCGCTCAATCCGACCACGGCGTCTATGGCTTTCTCTGCCACTCGGCGGTCCTGGGTAATGAGTTCATCGACAAGTTTAATAATGTCTTAGGTAATGCAATGTGGTGATCCAGACTGTGCAATGCAGTGTTTGCCGTACACTCTTGGCATTCGTCGATGAATGTCCATTCCCCCTACTTCTTCCGCTGTCTGAATACGTAAAACACCTCTGTACTCTTATTTGATGCCTCCGTGTCACTGTTTACAAAGCTACTGGCAGTCACGTATAGTCACGTGACGTCACGAGTGCCCTCTAGAGATGGGCTGTGAAGTACGACACTTCGTTACACTCACCATGACGTTACCCTATCACCAGTTTGCCCATTCAGTTAGTTACTTTTTCAACGCCCCTAACATATAGATGTCACTGCACGTCTTTGCGTAACATCGTATTCGCACTCATCTTTCATCTTGGCTCCCTAGTTTCCATGTTATTGGATATTTACTCTGCTCTCAGCTATCATAACAACATCTCGTTCATGCACGATCGGGACTACTTATTTCAAACTGATATATCTACCCTTCTCCTTCAGTCCTAAAAGTGTGTAATAGCATCATGGGTATAATTTATTGGCTGCTAAAGTTGGAATTACTCTGCGCCATATAGCTCTTAATGGTTTACAGATTACAATGCAGACGATGGCGTAGCCGCGAGAATGAAGTTTTACACACGGATGGGCGTTCACTGACAGCTGAGCGATGGTGCCGCACTCACCGCGAAGCGCAGCTCCCCGACCGGCGGCTGGGCGTACGGGATGCCCCTGAAGGCGGTGTAGGAGGTGTTGTAGGCGCTCTGCTCCACCACGCCCCGCAGCGTGCCCTGCTGTACCGTCACCTCCACCTGCTGGGCCTGCACAAGGAAAGAAAACACAGCGTGGGAAAGGTGGGGCATTCCACAGCGAGTACAGTCTCCGTTTAGTACAATACACATGAGATAACAGCGGTTGTTAGTGCCCGTTATTGGCAATAGCAATTTATATTGTTTAAGAAGGCAGCAGAATGCTTTGCAGGAAAGGACAAGAGAAATGAAACACATTTAAAGATCGGCAGTAAATTACATCTCAATATAAATAAGAAATTTCCAGCTTGGTGTTGCGACATGAAATATATACTTACTTCCTTACTTTATGTGATTAGGCCAAAAGGAACGTGCGATGCTTTGAGAGCTTGCCCCCACTTCAACCTGTCTTCGGCTATTTTCTGATATTTCTTCCAGCTGTTCCTCTCCCTTAAGGTCTTTGGCTACGCAGTCACTCCATCGTGTTCTCAGCCTTCCCACGGGCCTGCCCGTTGGCTTGGTGTTGAGTACAGTTTTCGGCCATCGATTGTCCCGCATTCGTGCAACATGCCCTGCCCACTGAAGTCGTCGCGTCTTCATTACAGCCACGATGTTCGGCTCCTTGTAAATATCATATAACTCTGTATTGTGACGTATCCTCCAGGTATCCACTCATTATCGTAAACTGGTCCAAAAATCTTCCGAAGGATTTTCCTTGCAAATATAATCAGTCTATTCAGATCTTGCTTGGTGGCACATCCATATAGTAGGCTACTGATGGCTGTAGGAGTGTTCTGTAGATGTTTATTTTGAAATGTCTTGACAAACGTATGGGTTTTTGGGTGAGCATTTAGACCGCGGTAACAACGATTACTTGCCTGTAGTCTTTCCGATATGAAATATTTATTTAATAAAATCACATGTCGTTGCGATCTAGACATATTCTTCATTATATTATCCTTTATGGCTCAGAATGTGTCCTACTAATAGATACCTTCTTTTACTGAAGATATTCCAGATAGTTCCTTTCCAACTTCAAAAAACATTTCTTCGTACTCAAATTATAATATTACATATTATCAAATTTATCTTCTTTAGAAATGCTTTTCTTTCCATTTCCATTGTGAATTTTTTATCTTTTCTACTTTATTCTACTGTCCAGATAACAAAATTAATCTACCAACTTTATTTTCTCATTTCCTACTCTAATTACCTAAGGATCGCCTGATTCCATTTTACTACATTCCATTACATTTGTTTTGCTCTTTTTAATGTTGATTTGTGAATAAACGTATGTATAGCAATTGAATGAACATTAGAATAAAAATTACGTAGGCTGTTAGGATAATCACACAAAAAGATGATAGCATTGGTACTTATTTAGGGCCGTCAATACTGCTTTTTACCGGCAGCGACAAGACGAAATTCTTCCTCAAACAATAAATAAGTGAAGATACTATATAAATATAATAATATATGAGGTGGTACTGTATAGTAGTAGCGCTAAAAATTTTATTCTGTTGTCGATATTGGTTGTGGTATTACATGTAATTAGTATTACTCAGTCGAGTTTCCTGCTGCGCAAGTTCCGATCTTTGGAAGCTGCAATCTTAGACTTTCAAAACATTGCAATGATTAGAAGATGGGCAAAGAACTAATTATGAATCAGAAAGTAATGCTTTTCCTTGGATCAAAAACTTCCGCAGCAACATGAAATCATTTTTGTGTATTTGGTGTACTCTCCTGACAGCCACGCATCTCACCTTGGATAAGACAAGGAGTTGAAGAAGCAGGACCGCTACCAGGCTGGTGGCGCGGTGTTCCATGGTGTCGCCCTTAGCGCCAAAAGTGTGAGACGCTGCCACTGTACGCAAGGCGACAGCTGAGAGGACTGTGTTGATTTCAAGCCAGTTGCTACGGGTAGACTAGCGGAAGTCGTTAAGTGTACTCGAAATCTGATGATGCAGCAAAACGACTGCTTTAAAGGGACAACACTTGTGACTACCTGTGTTAATTAACTGATTTATCAAAGTTTCGTTGATAAGATCTGCACAAGAACAGGCGCCTCATACTTCTTCACTGTATCAAAGTAATTACAGTATTTTCGAAATGGGTATTAATCTCGTTGCTAAATCTAAACAACAACTTAAGAGAGTTCTCTTATACTTGAATACTTTGATAACATCCAAGAGCTTGAAATTAATCAGATAACCAGTTGAAGTAGGCAAAGCAGCCCTTGACCTAGGTTTCGACAAATATCTTCTTCAGAATGTGATAACTTTCTAAGCTTAAAATGTAAATTTGAAAACTGTGTTGTTCTTGTTAGTGATAGCGACAGACATCAAGAATCTGAATTTAGTTATTTTTCCTATGAAAAATATTGACAGTTGCTTACATCATACCTAGTGGTGAATAAATTCATGTTTATTTACATCAGATCGTGCTGGAGTGTCCGGGCGGTCTGCCGCGGTGGAGTAGCCGAGCGGTCTAAAGCGTCTCGCTGCGGAGCGCACGGTTACTCGCCGTGGAGGTTCGAGTACTTCCTGGGGCATGGGTGTGTGTGTTGTCCTTAGGTTAGTTTACCTAGGTTTAAGTAGTTTGTAAGCTACGGACTAATGACCACGCAGTTTGGTCCGATAGATTTACAAACATTTGAACATTTCGAGTGGTATGGAGCGCCACGTTACGAATCGCGCGACCTCCCGCGTCGGGCGTTCAAATCTTCCCTCGGACATGGATGTGTGTGTTGTCCTTAGGTTATTTAACTTAGTTTAATTAATTTGTAAGTCCAGGGACCAAAGTAGTTTGGTCCCATGGAATTACAGACATTAGAACATTATTATTTATATCACTTCCGTAGATAAACAAAACCACACTTGGGGCCGACGTTAATGAATTAGGAGAAGGGACTGCGACGAAGGACCTGGAAGAAGCTTTTACGAATTTTTTTTAAAGCAGAAACGGACCAGTTGTAGCTGAGGAATAACAAAAAGGAAAGAAAGAGGACACAAGCCTTCTCTCGCATATTATTCTACCTCCAAAACAAATGCTGTGTCGATATTAGAGTGTAAATCACTCATATTATTGACGAAATATTTGTTTTAAGAAATTTAATAGAGAATAGTATGACTATAAATAAAAACATACATTTGATGTTAGTGGATTTACGTAAGGTTTATGACACGGTCCCCTAAGCAATTTGTGGGAGAGCCTGTTAAAGATTGGTATCTGAAGGACAACTGTGAAAGAGTTTTACACTGGGAAAAAAACAATTGTGGAAATATGGAAAAACGGGTGTTTGGTGAATTAGGAAACACAAAATAAATGATACAAGGAGATAATGAAGTTCCTAATTTTTCAAAAATCTGTTTAAACAAAGCATTTCAAAAATAGGAAACTAAGTACTGCGGTATGAAAGTTCCAGGTTGACTAGAAACGCTATAAATATTCCATTTCGCGGTTGAAAAAATGATTACTGAAACAGATGCTAAAGATGCGAAATGCATTTTCCAGGAACGTAGACAACAATATGCTTAAAATGGTCTCTCGAAAAATTGTGTCAAAATGGAAAATCTACTTTTTTTTTTTTTTTTTTTTTTTTTTTTTTTTTTTTTTTTTTTTAGCTGAAAAATAAACGCATTGGATCTATATATCTTAGGATAACTTTATCTGTCTGTGGAAACAACGTAAATGACATAAAAAGGAAGTTGAGTTGAAGGTGGAATATAATTCTACATTAAATTCTGTCATATGGAATGAAAAACTAATTACAAAATATCAAAAAGGTACCATACCATACAACTGTAGAAAGAATGCGTCATAAACATGGTCAATTAATGTATGATTTTTTTAATAGAAGGGGACTTCTTGAAGTGGGGGAATGAAACATGGAGATTGAATTGTTTAAGAACTTAGGGAACACAGATGAAGAAATTTGAAGAAAACTGATATAGACACAACTGATGGACAGGTGGTATAAGATGGACGAAAAGACTATGGGAATGGACACTAGTGGAAGAAGAAAAACAGGTAAAACAAACAGAACATGGATAAAGGATGTTGAATGACTCCGTTAAGCATATTGTTGTCTAAGTTCCTGGAAACTGCATTTCGCATCTTTAGCATCGGTTTCAGTAATCACTTTTTCAACCGCAAAATGGAATGTATACAGCGTTTCTAGTAAACCTGGAACTTTCATACCACAGTACTTACTTTCCTATTTTTGTGATGCTTTCTCTAAACAGATTTTTGAAAAAGAAGGAACTTCATTATATCCTTGTATCATTTATTTTGTGTTTTCTAATTCACCAAACACCCGTTTTTCCATATTTCTACCACTGGTTTTTCCAGTGTAGAACTCTTTCACAGTTGTCCTTCAGATACCAATCTTTAACAGGCTAATGTAGCTCGGTTGCTGGCGCGATCACGCTAAAACGGGCCTGTTCATTTCATGTCCTTAGGGTGTTGTTTTGTGGACGCCTTCCTGACGTTCGTGATAAGACAAAATTACTGAGAGGAAATAAATTTGAAATATTTTACAATAAATTGCCTTCCGAACAGTACCCACAGCTGTCTAGACTACCTGCTCAAGTCTGCAGTATGTTAGGAACTAAATATTTGTGTGTGTGTGTGTGGTTTTTTTATCTTTTTTTCCCATAGTTAACGATATTGAATGACAGTAGTAACCTTATTAACTTTCGACTGTCTGGCGCAATGCAATTGATGACCAGAAATTTCACTCAAAATATGCTTCAGAAATATCCAAACATAGAGAGCCTAGAAAACAGATATTTCTTTCATTTTCATAGTCAGTTCTGAACTTAAAACTTCTCAGTAATAGTATATGTATTAAGATTATAGATGTTTAATAAAATATTTGGGACTACAACTACATCTACAGAGATATTCTGCAGCTCACACTGAAGTGCATGGCAGAGCGTTCATCGAACCACTTTTATGATATTTCTCTGTAGTTCCATTGTCTAATAGCTCGCGGGAAAAGGAACACCTAAAACTTTTTGTTTTTGACCTGATTTGTCTTATTTTATAATGATGATCATTTTACTCCATATTTAGATGGGTGCTAACAAAATATGTTCACATTACTGCAGCGGAGTGGCCGAGCGCATTGAGGCGCTATGCTCCGATGCGCGAGGCCGGATGGATGTTTGTGCTGTCTTTAGTACAAGTTAGTTTATAAGTAGTTTGATAGTTTAGGTCCTGATGACACCACAGTTATGTCCCTTAAGCTTGACAATCATTTGAACATTTTATGTTCACATTCGGAAGAGAAAGTTGGTGAAAGAAATTTCGAAACTAGATCTCGTCGCAACGAGTAACGCCTTTCTTTTAATGATTTCCACCCCAACTCGTGCATCATTTCCGTGACACTCTCTCCTCTACATCGCGATAATACAAAATGAGCTGCCCTTCTCAGAACTTCCTCTAAATCGTCTGGCAGTCCCAAATTCTTCCTTAAGTAGTTTTGCTTGTGTTGTGCATGTGACAAGAAAATTAAGTCAACGGAAATGATACTTTATTCTCCTTCATTTATTGATTTTAGTCCCCTATGTCCTCCTACTCACCAAGGACCTGAGTGATTTTATTTTCAACATATCTACTGCCAGCCTACGCACCTTATTATTTTGGGACGCTGCTGTACTCATTACAGGAACACAAAGTGAAAATATTTTCACTTTATTTGTGCCTTTGACGTCAGGTTGTGTATCTGTGTATTGTTGCAACAAAAGATTGGTCTAGAGGCACTTCCTGAAGCACTATTCATTACATTGTCACACTACAAATAATATTTCTAATGAGACTACAAACTCGCGCGTCAGCCGTCGATCGTGTATCTTCGGCTGTTCTCGGCGTCGTTAGCAAGTAACAGATTGCGAACTGCGCTCACATCTTGCCCGCACGGCGGCAAAGTGGCCGCAATGCCCGCAGGCAGCGTTGCGGGCAGATCATGCGCCAACCCGTGATCTACGCTGTTCAAAACAATTAGGCGACCAGTTGAGACATCTAAGTTCTGCTATACTGTCATCGGCAGAATGAACTGAAATGGTTCGACGTCTTTCTGTCGGTTTCACGATGTGCAGACAATAATATTAAGACAAACAAGATAGTGATAATAACACAAAGATCCTGCAGGTGGGGTTAGTCTTGTTTATTTTTATTTTATTTATTTATTGGTTTTTCTGTTCCATAGGACCCAATTGAAGAGTGAGACTCCATGGTCATGGAACAAGTCAATACATTAATTGTTACACAAGAATGGTAATAGAAAATTTTTAAGTAGTCCTTTGCACACGACAATCTTAAGACAAAGTGAAAAGAATCAATAAAGAAAAAAATGAATTAGCTTAATTGTTTAACTTTTATAGGAGTTCCTCGACAGAATAAAAGGTCTGAGCCATGAGGTAACTCTTCAATTTAGATTTGAAAGCGTGTGGATTAGTGCTAAGATTCTTTAGTTCTTCTGGCAGCTTACTGAAAATGGATGCCGCAGAATATTGTACCCCATTCTGCACAAGTGTTAAGGTGGTGTGATGCAAATGCAGATTCGACTTCTGTCTAGTATTCACCGAGTGAAAGCCACTAACTCGTGGGAATAAGCTGATATTATTAACAACAAACGACATTAAAGAAAAAACGTATTGTGACGCCAGAGTCAAAATTCGCAGACTACTGAAAAGGGGTCGACATGACGTTCGCGAACTTACACCACATATTGCTCGAACCGCCCGTTTTTGAGCCAGAAATATCCTTTTTGCATCAGGCGAGTTACCCAAAAAAACAATGCCGTACGTCATAAGTGAGTGAAAGTAAGCGTAATAGACTACTTTTCGTGTTGAAAAATCACTTATCTCAGATATTGTTCTAATGGTAAATATAGCAGAATTTAGTTTTGGAACAAGATTCTGAACATGGGCTTTCCATGACAGCTTACTGTCTATATGAACACCTAGAAATCTGAACTGTTCAGTCTCACTTATCACATGCCCATTGTGTGTAATCAGAATGTCAGCTTTCGTCAAATTATGTGTTAGAAATTGTAAAAACTGAGTTTTACTGTGATTTAATGGCCGGCCGCGGTGACCGGGGAGACTGGGGCGCTCCAGTCACGGTCTGCACGGCCACTGCGGTCGGGGGTTCGAGTCCCCCCTCGGGCATGGATATTTGTGCCGTCCTAGTTCGTATGTAGTTCATAAGTAGGTTGTAAGTTTAGGGACTGATGACCCCGTAGTTAAGTCCCATAGACTCTACAAACATTTGAACATTTGTGATTTAACATCAACTTGTTTTCTACAAGCCATGAACTTATCTCTTGAACTGCATTATTTGATATTGTGACAATATACCAAGCTGGTATCATCAGCAAACAAAAATATTTTACAGTCACCTGTTATACTCGAAGGCATATCATTTATATAAATAAGAAACAGCAATGGTCCCAAAACAGACCCCTGGGGCACCCCATACTTAATTGTGCCCCATTGGGATTGCACGTCATAGCTATTTTCTACACTGCGGAGAATTACCTTCTGTTGTCTATTATTAAAGTAAGAGGTGAACCAGTTGTGGGCTACTCCCCGTATTCCATAATGTTCCAACTTCTGCAACAATATTTTGTGATCAACACAATCAAACGCTTTTGTTAAATCAAAAAAGACGCCTAATGTCCGTAGCCTCTTATTTAACCCATCAAGTGCCTCACAGAGAAACGAAAATATATCATTTTCAGTCGTTAAACCACTTCTAAAACCAAACTGCACGTTTGACAATAAATTATGTGAACTGAAATGATCAATTAATCTTGAAAATACAGCCTTTTCAATAACTTTAGAAAAAACCGATGGCATAGAAATAGGTCTATAGTTGTCTAAATTATCCCTTTCTCCTTTTTTATAAAGTGGTTTCACTACTGAGTACTTTAATCTGTTAGGAAACTGACCATTCTGAAAGGAAAAATTACAAATATGGCTTAGTACTGGGCTAACATATGGAGAACAGTACTTTAGAATTCTGATAGATACCCCATCATATCCACAAGAGTCCTTAGTCTTTAGTGATTTAATTATTGACTCAATCTCACCTATGGAAGTATCATGAAGGACCATTTCAGGTAACAGCCTCGGAAAGGCATTTTCTAAAAAAGTTATATGATTACCTGTAGAAACTAGAGTTTTGTTTAGTTCCTCTACTATATTCAGAAAGCGATTATTGAATATTGCACATATATCTAACTTGTCAGTAACAGAAAAATTCCTACTACGCACTGACGTTATATCTTCTACCTGCTGCTGATGACCTGACACTTCCTTCACGACTGACCAGATAGTTTTAATTTTATCCCAAGAGTTTGCTATTCTTTTTGCATACCACATACTTTTTGTATTCTTAATGACATTTTTCAGAACCTTACAGTACTGTTTGTGATGAGCTACTGCATCTTCATTCTGACTGCTTCTAACATTTTGATACAACTCCCGCTTAGTTCTACATGATACTCTTATCCCCTTTGTCAGCCAGCCTGGCTGTCTGTTATTGGAAGTACCCTGTTTTGATTGTTCCAGCGGAAAGCAACTTTCAGACATCATAAGAAATGTGTTCAGAAAAGCATTATATTTATCATCTGCATTATCGGCACTATAAACATCCTGCCATTCTTGTTCCTTAATTAAGCTTAAAAAGGTCTCAATTGCAACTGGATTAACTTTTCTGAGTAGTTGATATTTATGTTTAACATTTGTTTGAGAACAAATACTTTTTAGAATTAAAAGTTGGGCATCGTGGTCTGATAGGCCATATACTATTCTGCTGACAGAGTACTCCTCTAATAATGAAGAATGAACAAAAATATTGTCAATGGTAGAACTGCTATTTCCTTGCACTCTCGTTGGAAAAAATACTGTTTGCATCATGTTATAGGAATTAAATAGATCCAACAGCTGACTTCTCCTTGAGCTATCACCTACACAATTAATGTTGAAATCTCCACAAACAATTAAATTTTTATACTTCCTATACAGTGAACCCAGAACCAATTCCAGCTTGGGCAGAAACATTTTAAAATCTGAGTCAGGGGATCTATAAATAACAACTATTACTAGTTTAGTTCCATTAACATTAACAACTCCTGCACAACATTCAAATATCTGTTCTGTGCAGTGTTTAGAAAAATCAATTGACTCCGATGAAAAATCGTTTTTTACATACGTGGCCACTCCCCCACACTGCAAGGAACTCCTAGAGTAGAAGGCAGCTAACCTGTATCCTGGCAAAGGAAGTCTCTGAATTGTCACACCACTTAAAAAGTGCTCTGAAATACCAATAATGTCAGAATCAGTATCAATAAGCAGTCCATTAACTTTATCACTGACTTGTCTTTACTCCTCCAAACGAATTACACAAGAGGTTGGGTTCTGAGAGTCTAGTGAGCACCTAGTACACTGCAACAACAACGTGACTTACCTAAAGCTATGGAATGGAGAGCCATATGAAGGTTGGAAGCGGGACAGACAAAGAAGGAGGTGTCCCAAAGTGTAATTTCAAAGACCTGAACGCGATTTCAGGCAACAGGAACCGTTAAAAGAAGATAAGGCTAAGGGTTTTCATGGGTAACATCAGCAAGAGATGACAGTTATCTCTGATTAACAGCCCATCGAGACAGGAGGCTGAATGAAACTCATCTTCAACTCACTTTCCAGGTAGTAACAGGACGCGCAATATCAACACAGACGGTCCTAAATCGCCTTCGGGAATGTGGCCTTTACGTACAGAGGCCTATGGTGTGTGTCCCATTAAAACCACTACAGCGTTTAGCCCGCAGAAACTGGGCGGAGGAACATTAGGATTGGAGTCGTAAAGAATGGTGCCGGCTTCTGTTCACAGATGAGTCAATACTTTGTGTTCAGCAGGACAATTCTCATTTCCTCATGTGGAGAGAACTTGGACTAATCCTGGTTATGTGCAGGAAATATCACCATATTACAGTGGTGGAGGAATGGTGTGGAGTCTGTATTAGCGGACATGTGGACCTCTATGTCGTTCAGAATGGAGCTTTGACTGCTCAGAGGTATAGAGACGAGATCCTTCGAACTTTTGATGTGCCCTACGAGAGCTGTTACTGATCACAGTACATATCGAAACTACGTTGAACTATATCGAGATGAACATTGATAAATTACCTTGAGCTGCACCTTGCGTGTTACTTTATAGGGAGTCAACATCATCAATGAAGATAGAGATGGGTTCCTTCTGGTAGACGATAAAGCTCATCCTCGCAGAGCTGCACTGGTGGACATCATGCTCGAAGACGGGGAAACGAATAGAGTGGCCAGCTTGTTCACCGAACTGAAACCCTAGTGGACCTGCACTTGGCAGACGCAATGCAGTCAGACCAGCACATCTCACAGCAGTTGCAGAGATGGATATTGCAATCGGGAAGAAGGGCCAAATATCCGTCAAGAGCTGGTTAATAACCTCATACGGATAATATTCTTCTCGGGTCTGCAGCCTAATAGCATCGTTAACTAGCATCGTTAACTAAACCTCACAAGCGGCGTCTAATGAAATTGCGTGAATATGGAATATCGCCCCAATTGTACGATTGGATTCACGATTTCCTATCAGAAAGAACACAGTTCGTAGTAACTAACGGTAAGTTATCGAGAAAAACAAAAGTGATATCTGGCATTCCTCAGGGAAGCGTTATAGGTCCCCTACTTTTCCTTATGTTTATAAAATATTTAGGAGACAATCTGAATAGCTCCCTTAGACTGTTCGCGGATGATGCTGTCGTTTATCGGTTAGTGAAGTCAACACAGGATCAAAAGGAACTGCAAAGGGATGAAGACAAAATTTCTACATGGCGCGAAAATTGGCAATTAACACTAAATAATGAAAAGTGTGAAGTAATACACATGGCCACTAAAAGAAATCCGCTGAACTTCAATTACACGATAAATCAGTCAAACCGTAAGGTCGTAAATAGTAGCAAATACCTAGGAGTTACAATTACGAACAACTTAGACTGGAGAGAACACATAGAAAATATTGTAGGGAAGGAGAACCAAAGATTACGTTTCATTGGCAGAACGCTTCGAAGATGCTCCAGCTCCACCAAGGAGACTGCCTACATCGCACTTGTGCGTCCTCTCCTGGAGTACTCCTGGAGTACAGGTGGGACTGACGGAGGACATTGAGAAGGTTCAGAAAAGAGCAGCTCGTTTTGTTTTATCACGTTACGGAAATGTTGCACGATTTGAGGTGGAAATCATTAAAAGAACGACGTTATTCGTTTCCGCGAGATGTATTTGTGAAATTTCAATCACCGACTTTTACTTTTGAATGAGAAAATATTCTGTTAGCACCCACCTACATAGGGAAACATGAGCATCCCAATAAAATAAGAGAAATCAGATCGAAAACGGAACGATTTAGGTGTTATTTCTCCTCGCGCGCTATTAGACAATGGAACGGTAGAGAAAGGTAGTGAAAGTGGTTAATGAACCCTCTGCCAGGCACTTAAATGTGATTTGCAGAGTATCTATGTATATGTAGACACAATATTTCGCCAGACCAATTGGCTGCCATCTTCAGGTGAGTGCACTGATTGCAATTACTCACCGGAAACTCAGTTGGTCTGCCAAAACATTGTATCTAGTTAACGATGCTGTCCGGCTGAGAAGAATATTATCCGTCATTAGGCCAAGAAAGTCTACGCATCAGCAACCTCATACCGACCACGTCACACGGATGTGCAGCTCTACCGTCCCTTCCGAGGTGATCAAACACCATATCAGAGAGCAACAAGAATGAATGTTTCGCTATTATGGTAGCCCATGGTACCTCGCTCTAAGTAAACGCCATATAAATCTGACGCAAATAGTTGCGGCTGTAAAATATCGGACTGCACCACACACAAATTACAATTGTAACCAATACTGACACAACGTACACTGTTCCGCCTTGGACAGTATTTGAGAAGCTTCGATAGCCCGCTTTGTTGACCTTTGACCCAGTAAGAGGGTAGGCCACGTCTTGGAGTAATGCCTGCTGGGGAGAATCGTACAGTGTTATCCGTTTCTCTTCTATAGCAAACAGCAGTCAGTGCGGCAAACACCGCAGTCTTCAGTGATGACGTTGACTCCCTCTGAAGTAACCCGCAAGGTGCAGCTCATGGTAATTTATCAATGTTCATCTCGATATTTTTCAATGTATTTTCGAGGTGTACTGTGACCAGTAGCGATTATAGCATTTTCTGGGAGGGGGGGGGGGGGGTCACGATTAATGATGTAGAGATGAGTCAAGTAATTTTAAGTTTTAAAGAGACTCGCCTTCATATTTTGTATCAGTTTTGCTGCCGATATTCAGAGGATAATTTGCACTGAAGCCGCTTTTGCTTTACCGAGATCAAGCTTTTTTTTATTGTTGCATTAAATCATAAAAATATAACTATTTGTTTCTTCATGTTCATTATTTGGTGGGATGGGGGGGGGGGCAGACCTCCTGCCCCCTTATGTAAGTCCCTGACTGCTACACTAAGACAACAGAGTCATTGCCATTGTCAGTGCATCGAATGCTGACGGTATGATTGCTTTGATGTCAGAGATCGACTGTCCAAATTCTGGGGGTATTTCTTAGGCTGGCGGGTAGCATTTATATGAGTTACGGTCCATAATGACCGAATGCGCCCTGCACCTTTCCCCCCTGTCAGTCATAATTCGGCTTCACATTTGTTTGATTCCCATATTGAATCGTCAGGCCTCCCGAAGTACGTTCGCAAGACGTTTGTAATATTAATTATATACTCAGTAATATTTTCGAACTATTTAATACCAATTCTTTTTGCTGTAATCAATATATACAAACTTTGAGGTATCAATCGTGAATTATTCTCGTGTAATGTGGTGGTTTGTGTGTTATTTTGTAACTTAATTGGATTATTGGTTGTATTAAAATGTTTTTTGTGTATCTGCATTGTGTAGTATTTTGATGCTAATGTTTATTGTTATAACAGTAAAAAAAGGTGTAGTCTCGTCCAAATGCAGGGCATGTAATAAGATATGTATGATGTAAAACCATTGATACTTCCCCGTTGCTGACGTTGAAGGAGCCAAGTCTTGGCGCGCAAGGAAAGAGGCAGGGATACGTACACTGAGGCTTAACGAGAGAGTGGAGAGGAGACGTATGTGGCGAGACGTGAGCGAGGCAGCAAAGCGGAGACTTCTTACTGTATCAAGAGTTTCCAAAATTGGCCTCGGCACTCTATCGTGGCATTGAATAATGGGCACAATGTAAATTTATTCATTGCCAAGAAGAGATTACAGTGCCACACACGACGATTCACCTGTAGTTGTGCAATGACGCAAGATGGATAAGATAAAATGTAGTTCCTTGTTTCAATAACCAGTTAATTGAACTCAAAATTTGTGATAACTCTTGTTAATCCCTATCACTTACCTTGTCAGAGTCCTATCCTGGTGTGTAAATATCAGAGTGTCCTAGATAAGAACATATGAAAAGTTGAATGGTTTTCTTACTGAGGTAATTAATAATTTGAAGTGCTTAGTTTCATTTTGGTAGTAGAGAACTGAAAAGTAATGAGAGACTGTTGCATTTTATTTCCTTACTAGTCAAAGATTGCACTTCATATTTCAAATTGAATTTAGTGACACACAATTAAAATAAAATAATTGAAATAACGGTAAATAATTTAAAGTGTCAGTATTGACCAGTTGATAATGGTAAACCTTGATTGACTGCTTCAGATCAGTGTTGTTTCTTTCCAACTTTATAAAAGCCAAATTAATAACAATGGTATTTATTAAAAATGATAAACATAGCTTAAAGTATCTCTAAATGTAATTGACGTGGCTCAAAATTAATGAAATCCGCGAAATTATAGCATTTTCAGGGCCACCACTATATCTTTAGAAAATGTATCAGTAAAATTCCCGTAAAATTATTTATACAATATGGGTATGTGGTTGCTAGTTATTTGTAGTTTATGTGTGCAATCCAGAAGTGACTGAACTGGGGGTACGTTTGTCCAAAAATTCTTTGTCGTTAGATAAAGTACAAACACTTCTTTCATATTCAGAGCTATATTTTATTAGTAAAGAAATTATTTGGCCTGCCTTCTCCTACATATTGCTTTCCAAAGAGATCATTTTTTTTATTTGACCATGAAAGGAACGATTTCTGCTTGTTTGTACATAGTTGTTTTGAAGTAATACTTACAACAGATTTGAATCAGGTTCTTAATCATAGTTTGAACATTTTATTGCCTAATCAGGCTGCCGAACGTATAAATAACATTAAGTAAACTGATTAGTTCTGGTACACCATATTTTTTCCCCGTTCAGTAAATAGTCCGATACATATCAAGGGTGTCTTATTCGTAGGTACACACACAATCAGACAGAAAAATCCCACCATGGGTTGTGTTCACATTCCCTTTAGACGCGATTTTATTGTGTTTGGAGTAATTGGTAGTGAATGTGAGAGAACGAATCACTACGTATGTGCTCTACTGACAATATTCTGTTGAGTACGTACACTCTTTGACAAAAAACCTGGCCGCCGGCCGGCCGCCGCTGAGCCTAAGTCAGAGCCGATCGCGACATGGGACAATAAAAGTGGCCGCGATGATTCGCTCTAAGTCCAGCTATCGGCACAATCTGGCAACACTGCAGACTGCGGGAGTTCATGCAGCACTTCTTGTGTGTAGTTAGAAGACAGTTGGGTCAGCTCCCTCCTTGGTCTTGCGGTAAAGTGCGCGACTTGCATGTTCAGTATTAGCGATCGAAACCGACTGTTGACAAAAATTTTAAATTCACGTCACTCGTTCATGCTCATGCCCCATGTGTAACGTATATGTGTAACGTATTTCATTTTTTGGTAAACTGGTAATAACATTTCGGCCCAATAACATCGCCGCCTCTGGCCGCAGCACTTGGCACAGCTCTCCGCGGCCCACTCGCCGGCAGCAGCGGTGGCGGCGCTACACAGCGCTGCCTCGCCCTCTGCCCACAGCGCCTGCTGCCGCTCATCGCCCTGGGTATGTGAAATGCTGTAGCGTTGCTGAGTGGTGATCCACAAAAAAGGTTGCGATTCGTATTTCACACAGGATATAACGAAGCAGACCACCTATTTTGAATGATGAGCATATAATACATTAGACAGGCAAAAAAATGTCATTGTCCAATCCAGTGGCACTCTACGATGGTTAACACTTATTTGTGATTTAAATCTCGATCCTTTTCCTTTCGGAAAAGCCTTTCATGTAATTTGTTATTGTCATCAGTTCATATGTTTTCATCAAGACACAATATGTAACTCACTAAAATGTTTTAGTGTCGTTGTTTCACTCCGTACGGTAAATGTATGAGCTAAATTATGTGAATACGTTTCAGAGCACGTTCTAAAGCAATACAGGCATACTGCATGGTTCGTGTCTGAATGTCTCATTTCTACAGGAGATATTTCACATCAATGGAGGTGAATTCGAATTTCTTCGAAGGCGTTTGTATGGTGAAGCAAAGAAGACATCTAATACCATTTCCATAATTTGAAGTCGACCTTTCTGTTATATGAAGTTTTTCTTATGATTCCGTTAAAGAGTTTCTTCTTGCAATCTGCAGCGTATAAAGTAAAATAAAATGAAATTAAATTCCATCCCCAAACGCACTTTCTCCAACCAGGATTAGAACTGCCGACTCACACTAGGTCTGCATCACAAGACACAAGCAGAACCACACAGCCAACCACACGCTGTTGCATTGTGGGCTCAGTCTTTCACATATTCAATGCTGAGCCTCTAACGCATCGCGAAAGAACCTGAAAGTCACCTACACAAATAACTACATTCCTTGAGTGCAAAAGTTAAATTTCTGTCTCTCATTTCACATCGGCATTACAAAACATTAGTCATGAAACTAGAAAAGGAATGTCAAGTGAACTTAGTGAGACAATTCAGTACCACTTGAGGAAGTAACTGCACTGTCACAGTGTTGCCAAATATCTGCAACGATGTTGCCAGTTCTTAGCTGTACTAGGAAGACCTGTGAAGCGATAAGCGACGCGAAATCGCGCTAGTCTCATGCGGGCTTCTAGAGGGGAGTCGCGCATTTCGGTTAATATGCAGCGCTGTCTCCTGATAGATTCCGTCGTCACATTTACGATGCAGGTATTAAATTCGTCCAATGAGGCCGAAACTATCTTTTTAATTTTTTGAAGCTTTACTGCATTATGATATATTTTCAGCAAATGACTAGAGAAGTTAAAAATACTGATATTGTGATTGCAACATACGGCAAATCAAAGACTGAGATACGAAAACATGCATCACGATGACAGTTTTATCCCCCCCCCCCCAAAAAAAGACGAAAACAATTGCTTTGATACACTTCGACAAAAGCTAATTTTTTATGAAAAGTTACTGGAAATCAATGATGCCCCATCCGTCTCGAAAAACGTCGCTACTTGGAAGCGACTGCGTTTCCAAATTCAGCCTCTCGACTGTACAAGTAATATTTCATGTCTTCGACGTGTAGGTTTGCTTGAAAGCCAGAAGAAACGTAGTTAACTGATTATTTGTGCAACACAGTAATTATTTCACTTAAGTATTCAGAAGACTGGATATTTAAACTTACGGCCATGAACACTGAAACTAAACTGTATATGTGGGAAACGTGCAATTCTGATGTTTTTCGCCGGCCGCGGTGGCCGAGGGGACTGAGGCGCTCCAGTCTCGGTCTGCTCGGCCACTACGGTCGGGGGTTCGATTCCCCCCACGGGCATGGATATTTGTGCCGTCCTTGGTATTAGCTAGTTCATAAGTAGCTTGTAAGTTTAGGGACTGATGACCCCGTAGTTAAGTCCCACAAGCTGTACAAACATTTGAACATTTTGATGTTTTTCCTCTGCAAACATATACATATGATCTATAGACTACTAAGCAGCTTATTGATTTTGTGGTGTTACAGCCTTGATGGGCCAACAAATGATGATGAAAATCCGAACCCATGTGTCTGATGGATTTTTCGAACGTTGCAACCTATGACTTGCATGTGTTGTTACTTAGTATCTGTCGTCACGATGTTAAATCAACAGAAATTGTTACAAACATTTTACCTACTTTCTCCTATTGTCCTATTTTTCGTCAAACCACACATTATTTCTGGTCTCTTGGCCACATGGCAAAGAAAGCTTTTGCAACTGAATTAATGATAATAATGATGGTAATAATGATAGTAATCAATGATATTTACGGCATTACAGCAGAATGATAAAGATTACAATAACAATAGATAATGACGATCTCTTGGTTGACACAATGCAATAAGTTTTGGTATTTCGTTGCTGAATGCCATTTATAATATTTTTCAGAGGAGAAAAATAGACCTGAAGCCACACACATCACTAGTACAACGATACCTCACTAATCAACTATGCTTGCTGTAGATGAGAAAACGAGAACAGTGCCACCGAGCTAAAATGAGATTACTCGTTCAGTTATCTGACATTTGTTGGCAGTTAATACAGACAGTCCCGACATAAAACACAAAATTGTTTGCAATTTAAGGAGGGGTAGACCTTTCTGCGGTCGAAAATTTAATTCAGGATAACAGAGTCATTTAAATGCAATGACTAATCTCATATCCTCATGAATATTGGAAAATACCTCGAATTCTGGAACTAAGGGAACGATCAGAGTTTCCTAGCATCGTAAGCAATACTGCTAAGCTATAGGAAGAATTTCTTGGCCATCCCACAATATCCTCATTCCTACAAACAGCTTGCTTCAACTGGCTTTTATCCATGCTGCGCTGCCAGCGCCCATTCTAAGTAAGGCTTCAGTCCGAAAGCAGACAACATCATTGAAAATGCTGATGAATAGATGACTTACATTCATCAACTTCCGGGGAGAGTTTCTTTCAACGAAACGGAGAAAGCGTGAAATGACAACTTTCTACAAAGTTTTTACTGACTTTTGTCCCCAATTGCACGTATATACGTTCAGTCTTGTCATACGCGGCTCACATTCCAGGAATATCACCAAAATGAGCATCTGACGGGTTCCGTCCTAGAGCAGCTATTACACAAGTTTTTACCGAAAATCATAAAATTGGCAAGACGGCTTTTGCTGCAGAATATAGTGACTTCTATTACATCCGCATAACCTTTCCCAATAAGAAACGTTTTCTTCGTATAGTGATGCCCCTGTTTAGGTGCATTATAATGTTAGTGTTTAATGTTGCTTCAAAAGTACTTTTTGTCTTAAATATTTTTATATCTGCAGGTGATTCAAATTAATTGTAATAATTAGTTTCCCTTCAAATTACTCCATTCATTCGATCTGTTATTTGTAAAGTAATTGCAACCGCCAAAAGTGAAATTGTCCTATAAACCAAACTTTTTGGTTATCTTAGGTCATTCGTATATGGGCAAAACACTTTCATCTGAAATATCTCCACGAAAGGCAGAGAAGAGGACGGTTCTCTGTCATAGTAGAGTTAGGCTCGCGTAGCTAGTCCTCTGTGCAGAAGAGATGATATATATGTTGAAGAAAGAAGTCATATCTAAGAAACTTGCATATTAATTTTATTTTTCTCGTGTATTTACATTCTTTCAGTTTATATTCGTCTTTACTTCTCACAAAGTAATGAGATATATTTTTCTCTGCTAGTAGCTGCCGGCCGCGGTGGCCGAGGTGACTGAGGCGCTCCAGTCACGGTCAGCACGGCCACCACGGTTGGGGGTTCGAATCCCCCCTCGGGCATGGATATTTGTGCCGTCCTAGTTCGTAAGTAGTTCATAAGTAGTTTGTAAGTTTAGGGACTGATGACCCCGTAGTTAAGTCCCATAAAATTCATTTCGCAGTAGGCGGTCGTATTTCCACCGTTGGTATATTTACTTGTACGAATATTGTTCGCAACCGTAAACAGTTTGCTCTTGCTGTTCATCTCCTTAATATTATTAAACACATATTTTCCCTATAATTCTCCTCGTGAAGTGTTCGAACTGCTGTGCTTTATTATTGTTAGTACCATTAGTTTTTATTTCAAGTTGATCTCTGAATTTGTATCTTGTATTACCGTTATATTTGTTTGTTCAATATGTTTCACAATATTGAAGATCAACACGTTCTCATATCCATTAATATAAGCGACTTAGAGCTAATGTATAACGTTCATTTTAGTCTTGTTTCATCCGTAAAAGTTCCTCTGAAAATCTGGAACACTTCTTTTAACACCCTTAATTTCAAAACCATACTTAGGCAGAGGACATTCAAGGATTGCTCATTTATTAACTTCATTCATAATGATAATTTGGATCAAATTTATTTACAAATTTTGTACACAGTCCATTTAATTTTTATGATAGCGGTAAAATTACAGCCTTGCGTAACCTAAGGCATCTGTTCAAAATCAATGAATAAGAGATACGTCAATACTTTTATTTACTATCTTTTACCAAGCAACAGTGCAACCTAATATTGTTCTAAACCATGGCACAATTCATCGATCAATTTTAATCGTTGTTGCTTTATTGTCTACTGTGTTTTTGTTACAAATTTTACAATTGATTTTATACTAACGATAGGCCAGACACTAAATTAACGTAACTCAGAACCGCGTGATAATGCAATATTTACTCGCATTCGTTTTTGCTACGGAGCAAGTTGGTGCATTGGTAACACACTGGACTCATATTTGGCTGCACGGCGCTTCGAATTGGCCTTCGGCCATTTGGATTTGAGTTTTCCATGATTTTCCTAAATAAGTCTAGGCAAATGCCGAAATGGTCCCTGCGGCAGGGCACGGCCGATTTCCTTCCACATCCTTATCATGACAATCCGAACTTCTGCTTCGCTCTAATGACCCCCTTGTCGAGGGGATGTTAAATCGTAACCTTCCTTCTTTCTTTCGTGTCTCGTGTGCAACAGAGCTTACTTTGTTCATGTTTCCGTGTGTTGGTACAAATTTTGCAGTTCATTTCAAACCAACTGCCCTATGAACAAGAGACCTTGAACTTTCAACTTAACTTAGAACTGGATGACACTGCTTCATTAACGCCATTTCTTAATTGGTGTGTGGTGGAGGGCAATTTTTTATACAACTGCTGTTTCCGCCTGTTTCTCTTCCAATCGTGAATGGTTCGCCGTTAAAACTATTTCTGGTAAGACTTAGTGTGAGTTCATATCGCCCTATCTTTTACCTTCGCGATCTTTTCGTGACTAATACATAAGAGGGGTCAGGTGAAATAGAAATAAAACAAATGTATCGAATGTCTCTGTTGTATTCTCATAAAAACGGTTGAAACTGAATGAAAAATTTCACACATACAAAATTTGAAAAGTGTAAAATAAACATTCAGATGGAAAATGCATAGAAACGTGGTTTTAAAATAGACTAAGACGTATAAAGTAATTTTTGTCCACTCGATAATTGCTACCGCGTTAAGGATAATTCTAATAAATTTTCGAATTTTTAATAGCTATGTCAGACATCATAGTAACACTGGAACATAAAGTGTTCTTGCATCATAAGTAATGCTAACAGTAGCGTTTAGTGGCCACCAACGTGAAGGGTAATTTATTTCATTAACGTTCTGAAGTCGATAAGAGGTATGACGCGGTGGCGGCAGCCACGGTCGTTTTGGTAAATGCGGCACAACGAGCGAGCGAAGGCGCGCGCGTCTGGAAACGGAGAAGGCGGAGCGCGCCTGCTGGAGGGATAGTTTTCGTTCTGAACAGAGGAAACCATCAAAAGGAGCCTAACAGATATTCGGTAGACCTCTTGGAACTTACGCGTTTTGACTTTAACGTAAGAAATAAATGAAATTCACGAATTGCATTGAACATTGCAATGTATAGTAAATTAATGTCGTCCGCTATCTGCGACGACACCGATCGAATGATAATCTATCGACGTGAGATACCTGGCACCTAAAAGTCGCCATTAAGTTTGTACTTTGAAACCTATCACCGCGCTGTAATTACCACGTTGCAATTAAAACTATGTTTAAATCGCATCCGGCCATGAGACTACGTAACATTTTATGAAATCAACGAGGCAGGCAACAAAGACAGGTCCGGAATCCATTGAGCACCTCATCAAGGAACGTGCTCAAAAAATTAAAATGGAACGCTATTTATCGTAGCAAGATGTTCTGTCAATAATAGGTCGCTTGTAATTTCCATATTGGCCTGTGGACATTTTATTTTATTAGGAAGCAAACTCGAAAGAAACTGGACAAATTTGGGTATTTAGGAAGACTTTTCTGCGACAAATTGTGAGTCTTATAGTTAGTTAATGGAGTATAGTAAACATAACGATAAGTCCTGCATATGAATCAACCATAAACCGAGAAATAATACTGGTAATACGCTCAATTTTTTTAAATTTTTTTTTTTTTTTTTTTTTATTTTTTATTTTTTTTTTTTTTTTATTTTTTTTTTTTTTAATAGCTGGCAACGTGACATATGTGCAATTTGGAGAGCACAGTATCTCGAACCTGAGTGGAATTACGGATCCGAATCCTAACATGCAGGACGGCAGCTACAAAAACTCGTTCATCACGCCACCAATGTAATCAAAATTTACCAACGTCGTAGTAGGGCCTATTGTTTTGCAACATCGGCATCATGTAGATGTGAGTCTGACATGTAATTCTGCAGTCACTTGACTTTTTCTTGTCACCTACATTAAATATTTTGAAAAATTAACATCATAATATGCTCGTTGTAGTAGTTAACTGAATTTGTGTTCAAGAAGGTCGTTTCATACATTAACTATTCCTACTCTCTTTCACGTTGCGAGCAATCTGCCTCAGCTGTGAGTAAATAAATGAGGTAGGGTTTATAGCAGTAATGTCTAGCTGTATAATAGTCACTTTCTGAAAACCTAGCCAATTTAGAAATCGGGGCCGTTTTGTTGCAAAAGCTGGATCTCATCATTTCGTCTCGTTACGTCTTTAATTTATCCGCTTACTGTCAAACAAAATCATCCGGGCCAACTGTCTCATGGAAACCTCATAGCAGATGCTGTAGCCACCTACTTCAAGAATATCAAGTGACATCAGAAACAAAACGAAAGAACATTTTCTTAAATGAATTTATCAATTATTCTAAAATGATGGTAAAGTTTTAAATATAGATAGACAACTTATTTGGAAATCACTTCAAATGTAGTCATCCCAAAAAGTAAATAATAAATTCTGAAGCCGTGTCAGCTGATTTTTTTTTATTATTATTAAGAATGTTGCTTTACAGGTCCAAGACCGTTTTCACGTTTTTAAAGGCCCATCTTCATTTTTTTTCATATGAAAATTCATTATAGAGACACAAGGTTCTAATTGCTTTCATCTGTCATGGGAATAAAATTTTATTAATTAGGCTCAGATATATGGAACCAGTCCAACAGAAATCATCACTGTCATTCAGAATAAAAACCAAGGACATTAAAATATGGGACAAATAGTCGCGTAATTTTGATTACTGTATTTTCAATTAAACCAGTAGATAGCCGACGAAGTGAAGTAGTACAAACCAAACAAAACTGTCCAAAGAATCGGAGAAACCGATAGATGATAGATTTGTATTTTGCTCATCTTTGCATCAACTATTACGGCAAGTTAATACGAATATGCGCAACCACCCAGATTCTCTGTTTTGTTACAGCTTCATGAGGACTAAATTCATTTAGGTAATATTCCTTCAATGTGAGAGGCGTTTGACAAGAATTAACGTAGATACAGTCCACCTTCGTACAACAGTTCCTAGTATCATTGGAGAAAATGATGGTTCACACTATTTTTTCGTTTTGTTACAAAAAGCTCTCACTGAAAGTTGATGAGGATAAGTTATCAATTCATCATCATTTCTTCTCAATGCATGGCTAAAAGCCATTTGAGGCAAGATACTAGGAGGATTGAGAATATTGTGGGCTGTCGCTTTCAAGATGCGAAGTGTTTGATACCTTACTGTTTAGTAACTCATAAAAAATTGCTTTCAAATGTTCAAATGTTTGTAAAGTCTATGGGACTCATCTACGGGGCCATCAGTCCCTAAACTTACAAACTACTTATGAACTACTTACGAACTAGGACGGCACAAATATCCATGCCCGAGGGGGGATTCGAAACCCCGACCGTAGTGGCGGTGCGGACCGTGACTGGAACGCCTCAGTCCCCTCGGCCACCGCGGCCGGCAAAAATTGCTTTTGTAGATATCTAACAAAGTAATTGTTTTAGTCTTTTTTTTGGGGGGGGAGGGGGGTGAAACTGAAATCGTGATGGAAGTTTATATATCTCAGACTTTGACCTGCCGTATGTTGCAATCACAATATCAGTATTTTTAACTTCTCTAGTCATTTGCTGAAAATATATCATAATGCAGTAAAGCTTCAAAAAATTAAAAAGATAGTTTCGGCCTCATTGGACGAATTTAATATCTGCATCGTAAATGTGACGACGGAATCTATCAGGAGACAGCGCTGCATATTAACCGAAATGCGCGACTCCCCTCTAGAAGCCCGCATGAGACTAGCGCGATTTCGCGTCGCTTATCGCTTCACAGGTCTTCCTAGTACAGCTAAGAACTGGCAACATCGTTGCAGATATTTGGCAACACTGTGACAGTGCAGTTACTTCCTCAAGTGGTACTGAATTGTCTCACTAAGTTCACTTGACATTCCTTTTCTAGTTTCATGACTAATGTTTTGTAATGCCGATGTGAAATGAGAGACAGAAATTTAACTTTTGCACTCAAGGAATGTAGTTATTTGTGTAGGTGACTTTCAGGTTCTTTCGCGATGCGTTAGAGGCTCAGCATTGAATATGTGAAAGACTGAGGCCACAATGCAACAGTGTGTGGTTGGCTGTGTGGTTCTGCTTGTGTCTTGTGATGCAGACCTAGTGTGAGTCGGCAGTTCTAATCCTGGTTGGAGAAAGTGCGTTTGGGGATGGAATTTAATTTCATTTTATTTTACTTTATACGCTGCAGATTGCAAGAAGAAACTCTTTAACGGAATCATAAGAAAAACTTCATATAACAGAAAGGTCGACTTCAAATTATGGAAATGGTATTAGATGTCTTCTTTGCTTCACCATACAAACGCCTTCGAAGAAATTCGAATTCACCTCCATTGATGTGAAATATCTCCTGTAGAAATGAGACATTCAGACACGAACCATGCAGTATGCCTGTATTGCTTTAGAACGTGCTCTGAAACGTATTCACATAATTTAGCTCATACATTTACCGTACGGAGTGAAACAACGACACTAAAACATTTTAGTGAGTTACATATTGTGTCTTGATGAAAACATATGAACTGATGACAATAACAAATTACATGAAAGGCTTTTCCGAAAGGAAAAGGATCGAGATTTAAATCACAAATAAGTGTTAACCATCGTAGAGTGCCACTGGATTGGACAATGACATTTTTTTGCCTGTCTAATGTATTATATGCTCATCATTCAAAATAGGTGGTCTGCTTCGTTATATCCTGTGTGAAATACGAATCGCAACCTTTTTTGTGGATCACCACTCAGCAACGCTACAGCATTTCACATACCCAGGGCGATGAGCGGCAGCAGGCGCTGTGGGCAGAGGGCGAGGCAGCGCTGTGTAGCGCCGCCACCGCTGCTGCCGGCGAGTGGGCCGCGGAGAGCTGTGCCAAGTGCTGCGGCCAGAGGCGGCGATGTTATTGGGCCGAAATGTTATTACCAGTTTACCAAAAAATGAAATACGTTACACATATACGTTACACATGGGGCATGAGCATGAACGAGTGACGTGAATTTAAAATTTTTGTCAACAGTCGGTTTCGATCGCTAATACTGAACATGCAAGTCGCGCACTTTACCGCAAGACCAAGGAGGGAGCTGACCCAACTGTCTTCTAACTACACACAAGAAGTGCTGCATGAACTCCCGCAGTCTGCAGTGTTGCCAGATTGTGCCGATAGCTGGACTTAGAGCGAATCATCGCGGCCACTTTTATTGTCCCATGTCGCGATCGGCTCTGACTTAGGCTCAGCGGCGGCCGGCCGGCGGCCAGGTTTTTTGTCAAAGAGTGTACCTCTCTTTCGGCTCAGTGACCAAACATCGAAATGCTCGCGTGTTGTTGAAAGTTTACCATAAATGTCGTCATCGCCGTCTACTGTCAATCAGTCCCTTTCTTACCCTCAATTACTCTTCTGCCTACACATTGGTCACTTGGTTGGGGGCTAAGGGTCTAAAAAGAAAGTGGAGATTGGCGTCATTCGTTTGTTCTCAATCGCGATAGTCGCTTCAAAAGAGAATTTGCAAATAAATCTGAAACCACATGGAATATGCGACTGGCAAACGTTTTTGTACACATGACCACGTAGTTAAGTCCCATAAGCTTAACAAACATTTGAACATTTACACAACAATATGTAAATTCGGTCGAAGTAAGTTTTATGTCTGTTGGTGGATAATAATTATTAAATGGCTGCTATTTATCAACATGTTGCAAGTTTAATATAGGCTCAGAGTAATACCAAGGTTGTTCCACCATTAGGCAAGTCACCCGCTTTACCTATGTAGATATATTTTTCTCGTGTTAAGATTGACTCTATACCATGTGTTTAACTTAAATACACTCCTGGAAAAAGAAAAAAGAACACCATGAATTTGTTGACCAAATTTTGTTGAAACATTATTGAGGATGTATACAGCATGGTTAAGTAGGCATTTCGTACACTGGACGTTCTCTTCTGGTGATCTTCGAGGGAGACGTTACACTCAAACCATTATTCAACCAGTCTTGCTACCATTCATGCACCAAAGCGACAGGCTTTTCCAACAGGACAATGCACGCCCAAATGTATCCAGTAGCACTCAACGTGCTCTTCAAGGTGTACGTCAACCACCCTGCCCAACATTATCCCCAGACTTTCCCTCTTTGACCATGTCTGGGACTGGATAAAACGTCATCTTGCGTGAACTGCACGACCGGCACTAAATGTGGCGCACCTCGGACACAAGGTGGAAACTGCATGGCAGGGCATTCCGCAAAACTGCTTTCGGCACCCCTTTGATCGTCTGCATGGGAGAATTGCAGCTTGAATGCTGCAAAAGGAGGATACGCGCGGTATAGCGTCGACATTGCGCACGCTCTGCTGACTGTATTCAACTGCGTATGGCTCTGTTTCTGTGATCTTATGTTATATACATCCTCGAGAATGTGTCAATAAAATTTGCCTCTGCTGAGTCGACGAATTCACAGTATGTATTTACTAGACTGGAACATAAATTATGATTCGTCCCCATATGCAGTCTTGTAAACAATAAATATTTTTAAAATCCTATTGAAAAAAAAACTGTACTGAGTGCGGTAGGCATGGATATGTATGTGAATAACATACCGATTTAGTTCACAATCTACATATTTCTTTTTTACCTCGTACACTGTTATGTGCACGTTACCGACTAAACTGAATTCAGAGATCACTTTAGTCTAGCTGCAAGGGCAGCAGTGTTAACCTCCCGACAGGCGCGCGTATGTGTCAGATACGAGGCGACAAGTCGGGAAGTCAGAAATCCCCCTCTTCGTGTTAGACTTCTATTTTAAGATACAAGTTTTGTGCCTTTTAATGTTTATCATCAAGAGGTATCTGCGAAATAAACATGAAACTCCTTGGCTGATTAGAAGGCGTGCCTATCGGAAGGTGAATGTTGGTATCAACCATCAGGGAAGGTACATGATGCTATGGCGTCACAGGTCTCAGTCCCCTAGTGCAGAGCAAGATGCTGACACAGCGGCTTACTTGAGTGTTAAGCCTGTGGTGGCCGTGATGGTAGAAACGTCATGGGCTTGGAGATGAAGTGGTGACTGGAAAGCACGCTCGATGCACGAAGTAGGCTGGTCTGGTGGTGTGATGTCATCTGATGCCTCATGCGACATTAATGGGGTCGTCCAGCGTAGTAAGTATTCGACGTACTAAAAATAAAATGAATTAGCTGGGACAGCCATTTCAAAAACCAATTTTTTTAAAATCTATAGTACTATAGGTAATTAACTTTATACAAGTGTCATTTTAAGTTTTAAAGCAAATAGTTAAAAAATACTTGTTGAGGGTATGTTCAGACAGAGATCGTCCCCATGACGTGTGAAGACGCTACCACCTGAGCTATTCCATCTGCTACAGCAAAACCTTCCCTTCCAAACTTATTTATTGTATGTGTGTTGCGGTTGAAGCTTTGGACACCTTTTTCTCGGAATTTTCTGAATAGTGCGCGCTTTGTTAGCCAGTCGGCAGAACTTAAGGTAGCTGCCCTGTTAGGTAGTCTTTATTTCACTTCCCTGACTTAATTCAAGGAATACTGAGCTTATTTTCATTAACAGATTCATACTGAAATCGTGATTACCGAGCATTTTGATATGAAATTGACTTTTGTTAATGTAGTGAGAAGTGAAAACTTTCTGACTTACTGAATGCGAACACAAGCAGATATCTGCTGTTGAGAAAGGGCTGAGGAGTGTGCGTTTCTGAGAATCAACCATCAGGTAAAAGCTTTCACCTCTTGGGCAGTCGAGCACAGCCTGAAGCCGCCGTCCGCCCACACACCTTGCTGTGGAGAGTGCCCTAGTGGCAATCCGGCCACCTTAGCCAAAACTGACTTGTAGGTGGGAGAGTCACGTCGGCTGTTGTGCCGCTATGTTACATACGAAACCAGCCCCGGACGCTGAGCGGCGTGGACGTTGTGTGGGGAACCAATTATGACATACATAGTTCGAATTCCACAACATACTGGCGTCACTATATATTTTTAATGTATTGTACGTCACTCCATGCTTTTCTCGGTTGAAAACAATGAATTCCTGCCATGATTTCCTGAATGAGTGTTGATCTCAGGAGATATCATAGACCTGCCATGCTTTTCACGGACAAAGCTTTTCTTGGAAGCAATTTTGTTCTTAAATGATGGAGGGAGAGTAGACGCAGGACGATAGTGGTTCTATTTGTGCTAAAATACCACGGGACTACTGATTCAGCTAACGGTAAATTAGCGGGACTGGTGGGTGCAGCAGACACGCACACTGAACCAAGGATCCGAAGTGAGCAGTTGGACTCTCGAGATGCCATAGCGACAGGTTCATTTAGGTGCCAGAGACTCCAGAGACAGGCCGCTTCAGTTGTATGGTACATGTTTATTCAACCAACTAGTTTTGTGGCATCAGAGCCACATCGTCAGGATTATCTGCATACAAAGAAGAGCAAATGCCACTAACAATCACGTAACTGTAATTTACATTTGGGCTATATGTAAAAAAAAACTGTAGGTGAAAAGTACTCAGACATTATTTCATATTTTTGTCGGTGACTCTAGACGACCCAACATACTCTGGCCCTCTTCCATTAAATGTTTAAGAAACTGGATACATATCGGTGGCGTTGCGCTGGGGCCACCCGTCGTTAACTATGAGGTGTTAGTGACAGAGCTAACGTACCAGCTCTTTATGCTTAATCTCCCCTGATTTACCATTTCCACAGTGTTTCAATTCGGGCAATTCAGTTTATTTAACATGTTATGGAATAGGACCAGTTATGTTGGGTCGTCTAGAGTCACCGAGAGAAAAATATGAAATAATTTGTTAGTACTTTTCACCTACAGTTTTCTTACCTATAGCGCAAATGTAAATTACCATAACGTGATTGTGACTGGCATTTGCTCTTCTTTGTATACAGATAACCCTGATGATGTGGCTCTAATGCCACGAAACTAGTTGGTTGAATAAACGAGTACCATACAGCTGAAGCGGTTTCCATTCAATGTGAACAGTTTTGTTGTTTGATTTTGGCTGCGGTACCGTAGCAGAGCAGACACACTTTGTAACTGCGACTGCAGAGGAATTACCTCTAGACTGCTGAGTCTTTGGTAAGAACATTTGCAGCTTTCCATTTATCTCCTCTCGAGTGTTAGTTCAATATTAATGGAGAGTTTATTGCCACTAGCTTTCTGGTCGAGCAGAAAAGATTGCTCGATCTTATTAAGTGTTCACAATTGTAGTCAGCGTCAGTACAACGAAATAATCAACCGGAAATAAGGGAAATTGTTGCATTGTATTTACACACCTTGTCAAAGGTAGCTGTACTAATCAATTACGCTTTTAATTTTATTATTTGTATTTTATCTATTATATGTGTTAATGAAGACATTCATTATTCTGTAAGGAATTATTTTTAATTCACTTGTGTTACTCATTTATTTCATTATTTTGGGTGGGGTTAACATTTTTTGTCTTTGATTAGCACACCTAGGGTAAGCGTCCAATTGTTTACTGGTGGAAGCCAAATGTGGCGTGTATTTCTTACTATGTTTGTGAGTGGTGTTTTTCGATTGCAGTAGCAAGTTCTGTAGCAGGTAATTGTAAACGATAAGCAGGTAGTACCGTTGCAAACGCCCACTTTGTAAAAAGGATGCCTTTGGCTAGATTGTTCTTTAAAGAGGGTACGAAAGTAACTGTCACAAGCCGGCGAGCCGGAAAAGCCCCATATTTACATTGTTGCATGCTATAACTCATTATTTTAATTCGTGTTGTTTTATGCTAATCCCTAAAATATTGGGCTTATTGCTTTTAATTATATATTTTATCCGATAGCATGTATGTACCGCATGCAGTAAGAACCCGCAACAGCTTTTCGACTCCATGGTGTTGTATACATGTGAATCTATGAATGAGTATGTTGTTTTATAATGTTTGTATTTTCTTACCTGTTCTTCCATCAAACCACACTTCTTTAATACTTCAGAAGAAAACACTGAAGCACAATTAATCATGTACGATGCTGCATTACAAGAGCGCCAACGTGGTTCTGTTCAAGGACTTCCGTGATAATCGTATTACCGCTACTCACGAAATTCCTAAAACTGCCCAAGTTCGTGCACCCATCGACGTACCTACCACTGCCGTCCAAGACTCAATAACGGAAGCCAATCCATCATGTGCCTACAACAACGCTCAGCTGTCCTGCCCAGAAAATCGTCTGCCTTTTCTCAATGAGAAACCGCCTGACCCGATACTGACAGCATACCAGATACAAACATTCAAATCATGGGCTGGATACTAAAAAAAAGAAGAAAAAAAAAAAGGTCGTCCAGGCACCATATGACTGATAAGGAAACAGTCAGGGTGGGCGAAGTGTTAATTTAAGATTATTAATGTCGAAAATGAAGTCATTGTCATTTTCTGAGTAGTATAGGCCATGATTGGGTGTTTATTCTGCATCTACATAAATCTACATCTACATAAATATTGTGCAAGTCACACTGAAGTGGATGGCAGAGGGTTCATCGAACCGATTTTATGATTTCTCCGGGGACTTAATTACGGGGTCATCAGTCCCTAAACTTACAAACTACTTATGAAATAGCTTATACTAAAGACGGCACAAAGATCCATGCCCGAGGAGGGATTCGCACCCCCGACCGCAGTGGCCGTGCAGACCGTGACTGGCGCGCCGCAGACAGATAGGTCATTGCGGCCGGCTTCTTTTATTATGATTGTCATGTCTCCCTATGTAGATGAGTGCTGACAAAATATGTTTGCATTTGGAAGAAAAAGTTGGTACAAGAAATTTCTCAAATATATCTCGCCACAACGAATAACGCCTTTCTATTAATGATTTCCACCCCAACTCGTTAATCATTTCCGTGACACTCGCTTTCCTATATCGCGATAATACTAAACGAGCTGCCCTTCTCTGTAGTTTCACTAAATCTTTCGTCAGTCCCACCTGGTGTGAACCCACAATGGGCAGCAATACACCAAATTAGGACGCTCAAGTGTAGTGTAGGCAGTTTTTTCCAGTAGAAATGTTGCTTCTTCTAATTGTTCTGCCAATGAAATGTAGCCATTGGTTCGCTTTCAGTACAATGTTTTCTATGTGTTCTTTCCAATTCAAGTTTTTTGTAATTGTTACTCCTAAATATTGAGCTGAATTTACAGCCTGTAGATTTGACAAATCTATCGTTTAAATGAAGTTTAACGGATATTTTTAGTGGGCAAATGGATGACTTCACACTTCTCGTTATTAAGGGTCAATAGCCAATTTTTTCACCATGATGACATCTTGTTTAAATCATTTTACAGTTGCTTTTGATTTTCTGATGACTTTACTAACCGGCAACTGACAGCATCAACCGCGAACAGTCTAAGAGAGCTACTCAGATTTCTCCTAAATCGTTTACGAAAATAAGGAACAGTTGGGGCCCTATAGCACTTCCCTGGGGAACGCCAGATATCACTTCTACTCGATGACTTTCCGTCAATTACAACGTATTGAGTCCGTTCTGACAGGAAATCAAGAAACCAATCGCAGAACTGTGGCGATATTCCATAAGCACGCAATTTGATTAGAAGACGCTTGTGAGGTACAATGTCAAAAGTCTTTCGGAAATCTTGGAACACGGTATCTATTTGACACCCCTTGTCGTAGCAATCATCACAAGTTGTGAGTAATGAGCTAGTCGTTTTCCACAAGATCGATACTTTTTGAATCCGTGTTGACTATTGGTTAATATGTCCTTTTCTGCTATGTAGTTCATAATAGTTGTGGAACGTATATATTCTAAGATCCTGTTGGAAAACGGCGTCAATGCCTTTCTGCAACTTTCCAGTCTTTGAGTACGGATCTTTCACTGAGCAACGATTGTATATGATAACTAGGTGTGTGGCCATTAGTATATTGTAGTATATAACTAGGCACATTCTGGTAGAATATATATATATATATCTTTACAAGATATTTGCTGTCCTCATTAACTGCATGGTCCTCCAACCAGCGGTTAATTAAATTATATATTGTAGGCTTACATCTACATCTACATGGGATACTCTGCAAATCACATTTAAGTGCCTGGCAGAGGGTTCATCGAACCACCTTTATACTATTTATCTCCCATTCCATTCTCGTTAGCGCGCGGGAAGATTTCTCGTATTTTATTCTGATGATCATTTCTACCTATGTAAGTGGGAGTCAATAATATATTTTCCCATTCGGAGGAGAATGTTGGCGATTGGAGTTTCGTAAGTAGGCCACGCCGCAGCAATAAGCGCCGTTGTTGTAATGATTCCCATCCCAGATCCTGTATCATTTCCGTAACGCTGTCTCCCCTGTATCGTGACAATACGAAACGAGCTGCCCTTCTTTGGACTCTTTCGATGTCCTCCGTCAAAACCACCTGATAAGGATCCCACACTGGGCAGCAATATTCCAAAAAAGGACGGACAAGCGAAGTGTATGCAGTTTCTTTAGTAGTTCTCTTTTAAGGTTTCTGCCAATAAAACGCAGTCTCTGGTTCGCCTTTCCCAAAACGTTATCTACGTGTTCTTTTCAATTTCAGTCTGAAGTAATAATAATTACTAGGTATTTTGTCGAGTTTACGGCCTTCACTTTTGATTGATTTATCTTGTAAACAAAGTTTAAGGGATTTCTTTTCGTACTCATGTGGACGACTTCGCACTTCTCATTATTTAGAGTCAATTGCCAATTTTTACACCATACTGATATCTTATTCAGATCGTTTTGCAATTGGTTTTGATCTTCAGATGATTTTACTAGACGGTAAATGACGGCGTCACCTGCAAACAACCTAATAGAGCTACTTAGATTTTCCCCTAAATCGTTTATGTAAATAAGGAACAGCAGAGGTCCAATAACACTACCCTGTGGAACGCCTGATATCACCTTTGTTTTAGTCGATGCCTTACTATCGATTACTACGAACTGTGTCCTCTCTGACAGGAAGTCCCATATCAAATTTGGGGCGTTATACCATAACCACGCAATTTGATTAAAAGCCGTTTGCGAGGTACGGTGTCAAAAGCCTTCTGGAAATCACAAAATACGGAATCGATTTGTGAACCCTTGTCGATAGCACCCATCACTTCGCATGAACGGTATTTTCTAAATCCGTGTTGACCTTGGGTCAATAGATCGTTCTGTTCGAGATAATTCATAATATTTGAATACAGGATATGTTCCAAAACTCTGCTGCAAATTGACGTCAATGAAATAGGCCTGTAGTTTAGTGGGTTACTCCTACTGCCTTTCTTGAATGTAGGCGTGATCTGTGCAACTTTCCAATCTTTTGATACAGATTCTACTGTGAGAGAGCGGTTGTATATGGCTGTTAAGTAAGGAGCTATCGCTTCGGCATAATCAGCTAGAAATCTAATGAGTATACAATCGGAACCAGATGTGATGGGATGTCATAGTTGCTAATGAATCTTCCGGGTTTCTGGCCGTGGACTATGAAACATTTCAGCCTCTGATGTTGCGTGCAGAGCTGTGCTCGTCATTTCGGTCGCCAGGAGCACGTCTGAGGATGTCCAGCGCGGCTTTTGAATGAAACGTTCTAGAATCAGAAATGTTTCATGGACCACTCCCATACAATCCGAAAGATTCAGGAGGAGATAATTAAATGCTGTAATTAAGTGACTATATTGCAGTTGGTGGTTGCACCAAAGACAAGATAAGTGGCAAGAGAAACAAGTACGTATCGTTTCAGCACACAGTCTTAACAACTATTCCGAGCCACGTGCCTGTATATTCAAATGTTTGTAACCCTACTCGATCAAATTGCAATTGTCATCAAGTCATAGACTTACAAACTGTATACTTAAGTTAACTTACAGTTAGGATAACCACACACCAATGCCCGAGGAAGGACTCGAACCTCCTTCGATAACGGCTGCCCAGTCCGTAGCATGACGCCTTAGACCACGCGACGATTCCGCGTGGCTCGTGCCTGTATGGTATCTTTGTATGAGTAACCAGAGTAGTAATTGAAAACTGTACCTCTAAGACCACTTACAGCTGTTAACATGCGAAGTTCAGCCACTTTTTACACGACCGTGCATACGTTTTATTGAATTATGGATGTGATGAAACACTCTGCAGTTGTCAAAATTAATCCAGATATTTTTTGGGTTTCGAAACTTGAAATGTTGACTGATGGAATACGGAAAAGGACTCCGTAGCAGCAGGCACCTAGATCTGATTTCGGGGCTCATGGCAGTACTTAATTTCTTTGTACTGATGTGTTTTCAGACTAGATGACTGTTTTTAGCTCTTATAGACACGATCATTTGTAAAGAAATTTTTACTCTTCATTTAGAAGTTCATTATTATTTTCCGTTGTGGTTTTCATTTCCTGTTCATGGAATCCCCGCGTAAGGGAGGAAATTGTTATGGTTGGTCAGAGTTACAAAAGAGTGTAGGCAACGTTTATAATCAACAATGTCTAAGGATAGTTTCTAAACACTTGGCAGTATCTCATGGAGTGGGATCGTAACTCTTTTAATGATGACCGTACTTTGAATGATGACCCGTACTTCCTATGAATGTTAAGCTTGTTGAACTCTTTGCTACTACTTGAGAGAAAGAAGCTGCGTGCCAGAAGCAAGTGGCACCTTCTGCTTCCTTCGTCGTACGACAGAAACAAAATATTTCATTCCACAAATACTCAAGAATCATTCCTGTTGAAGAGGCACACTTATCAGAATGAATCTTACACTCTGCAGCGAAGTGTACGCTCATATGAAACTTCCTGGCAGTTTAAAATTGTGCGCCGGAACCGGGGCTCGAAACTGGGACCTTTGCCTTTCGCGGGCGAGCGCTCTACCATTGATGAGAACTACAATACTTTCATAAATAATGTCCTCAACTTATTTGACAACTGCTTTCCCCCAAAACTAACACAGATTAGACCAAAGTCTACAATGAAACGATGGATTACTCGAGGAATAAAGGTCTCCTGTGAGACAAAAAGGAAACTAATACCTACCAATTAGAAACAGTTCAGATGTAAATGCTTTAGATCATTACAAAACATACTGCAAGATATTGAAGACAGTAATATTGACAGCAAAGCAAATACATTATCAGAATAGGATAGTCGTATCAGACAACAAAATAAAGACAATATGGGATATAGTAAAGGAGCAAACTGGCAGAACTCGATACGAAGAGGCTCATATAGCATTAAGAGTAGATGACACACGGGTAACAGATGTGTGCAGTGTTGCTGCATTTTTCAACATTTTTCAACAAGCATTTCTTAACTATTACCGAAAAAATGGGATTTTCAGGGTCAGTAACTGCTGCAATGGAATATCTCACATATGTGACTACAAATAACTGCAGTAATATGAGTATGACACTCACACCACTAGAAGTAATGTCCACCATAAAATCCTTAAAATCAAGAAATTCCAGTGCCTATGATAATATATCAATAAATTTGATTAAAATGTGTGCTTCTGAGCGTAGTGATATTTTAAAGTACTTGTGTAACCTATATTTGATCAGTGGAACATTTCCTGAATGGTTGGGCCGCGGTGGAGTAGCCGAGCGGTCTAAGGCGCCTCGCTGCAGAGCGCGCGGTTGCTCGCCGTCGGAGGTTCGAGTCCTCCCTGGGGCATGTGTGTGTGTGTGTGTGTGTGTGTGTGTGTGTGTGTGTTTGTCCTTAGGTTAGTTTAGCTTAGTTTAAGTAGTTTGTAAGCTACGGACTGATGACCACGCAGTTTGGTCCGATAGATTTACAAACATTTGAACCTGAATGGTTGAAATATGCTGAAGTTAAGCCATTACATAAAAAAGGAGATACAGAAATTCCATCAAATTTTTGTCCAGTTTCACTTTTGTCTGCATTCTCATAAATTTTAGAAAAGATAATGTACAGTCGTCTTCTTAAACACCTTACCACTAATAAACTATTATCCATGTCACGATTCGGGTTTCTACAGGGTTCTGATATTGAAAAGGCTATCTGATCATACAGTGAGAATGTAATTAATTCATTTGACAATAAATTACATGCCACTGGTATGTCAAAGGCATTTGACTGTGTAAATCACAATATACGTTTGAGCAAATTAGAATATTATAGCGTAATAGGAAGTGCTGCAGAATGCTTCAAATCGTATATCTCTAATAGGAAACAAAGGGTGTCAATAGGAAAGAGAGGTGTACTGAACTATCAGGCCTCATCAAATTGGGAACTAATAACGTGTGGGGTCACCAAGGCTCTATCTTAGGCCCCCTGCTTTTTCTTGTATATATCATCACCATTGTCGGATGCCAAGTTTGTTTTCTTTGCAGATGACACAAATATTGCAATAAACAGTAAATCAAATAAAGCCTTAGAAAGATCAGCTAATGAAATTTTCATGGACATTAATAAATGGTTCTTAGCCAATTCTCTCTCGCTAAACCTTGAAGAAACACACTATTAGGCAGTTTAGGACTTGTAAAAGGTTCCCTACCAGTATATTCCTAGTTTATGACCACAAGGAAATAGAAGAAGTTGAAAATGTCAAATTCTTAGGATTACAGCTGAATAATAAATTTAACTGGGAGGGGCATACCACAGAACTGCTGAAGCGTCTAAACAATTCCCTGTTTCCTATGCGAATGTTATCATATATAGAAGATATAAAAAAAAAAAAAAAAACTAGCATGTTGTCATATATACAAGATATAAAAATAAAAAAAACTAGCATATTATGCATACTTTCACTCCATAATGTCATACGGGATTATTTGCTGGGACAACTCATCTGACCAAGCAAAAGTTTTCAGAGCACAAAAACGTGCGTTACAGATCATTTGTGGTGTCAACTCAAGAACATCTTGTAGAGGGCTATTTAAGGAAATGGGAATACTTACTACTGCTTCCCAGTAAATTTATTCTCTAATGAAATTTGTCGTTAAAAATATATCTTTTTTTCAAACCAATAGCTCAGTCCATGGGATCAATAATAGAAACAAGAATAACATGCATAAAGATTTAAAGTCACTTACTTTGCCTCAGAAAGGTGTCCAATATTCAGCAGTACATATTTTCAATAACATGCCAGCAGCCATAAAAAATGTAACTCACAATAAAGTATAGTTTTAAGAGTCTAAAGGATTTTTTGGTGGCCAACTCCTTCTACTCCATTGATGAATTTCTTACCAGAAGTGATTGATGTAAGTTATTGTATATACTAGAAACAAGAATAACATGCATAAAGATTTAAAGTCACTTACTTTGCCTCAGAAAGGTGTCCAATATTCAGCAGTACATATTTTCAATAACATGCCAGCAGCCATAAAAAATGTAACTCACAATAAAGTATAGTTTTAAGAGTCTAAAGGATTTTTTGGTAGCCAACTCCTTCTACTCCATTGATGAATTTCTTACCAGAAGTGATTGATGTAAGTTATCGTATATAATATTCACAAATATGAATACTGTGTTCAGTTTGACTTCAGTACAAGTTTTGTACAATAATGTGATCATGGTAAATCTGTGATGTAGGAAAAAAAGTTAAGAATTGTAATATACACCTAGTATATTAGTATGTAATAATAAGTTTTTTGTCCTATAAAATGTAAATATTCTTGTTTTTCCTGACCAATTCCACATCCATAAGGGCAATTACATTTGGGATCGGTGGAAGGTACATTAACACATATGCTCTCTTTTTGTAAGTATATATTGTGTGACATAAAAGTTTTCTGGGTATTGTACCGCGTCATGATGTAAGGCTATTACTTAAATAACCGACGTTTCGGCCAACGTTACAGTGGCCTTCATCTGGGTATACTGATGTGAGCTGGTTGTTACTACACCTTATATTACTTTCATTTAGACATTACGTCATAATTTTTAAAAATAAGCGATGTTATTGGTAAATTTTTGGCGGAAGAATGGAACATGAACGCTACATTCGATTAGGCCAACACAATAAATCTGCAGTAGCCGAACACCAGCAAGATTGCATCAAAAAGTTAAATTTAACGTTGCCAGAATACTCGCCAAGCAACCAGGGATGGTTAAACGCAAGATAAGGGAAGCCATCGAAATTGTAAAACATCCTAATAACATGAATAGAGAAGATGGACTCAGGCTTGCCCCCTCTTGGCTACCAGCCATCACAGCGAAATAGGCCGCACTGACAACACAACACTCGAGCCTCACTAGTAAGCAACTGCCGCCGCGCGGCCCACGGCCAGCAGGAGAGAAACGGAAGCCCTCACCCCATTCGCCGATGAACACCAATCATGTCTCGCTATGCAAGAAGCAACGGCTAACCCCCACTCCTTCCACCTCAGCATCCTATCAAAATAAAGTTCCATTCTTCTGCCAAAAATTCACCAATAACATCGCTTATTTTTAAAAATTATGACGTAATGTCTAAACGAAAGTAATATAAAGTGTAGTAACAACCAGCTCACATCAGTATACCCAGATGAAGGCCACCGTAACGTTGGCCGAAACGTCGGTTATTTAAGTAATAGCCTTACATCATGGCGCGGTACAATACCCAGAAAACTTTCATGTCATCTGATTCTGGCCGCGGAAGCCTACGTAATTATATATATTGTGTATTTTGTTCTGACATGTTCTACATCCAAGATGATTTCCTCAATTCGGATCTACTGGAACGAAAAGTACATCTAATCTAATCTATCTTGAGCTATTGCAACACGACTTACGGTTCGTCCTCACAACTCTACTTCTGCCAGTAGCTTTTCTACTACTTTCCAAACTTCACAGAAGCTCTCCTGCGAACCTAGCAACGCTAGTACTTCTGGAAGAAAGTATATGGTGGAGACATGGCTTGGCAACAGCCTAAGGGATGTTTCCAGAACAGTGGTGGCGCTAGACGAAAACTGGGCGTCAGCGAACTTATCTTTGCGAGGCCCCATTCATTTTTTCGTTAATGAAGAAAATGTTAAATGAGCTGAATTACACATCAATAATCATTATACTAAAATTTTATTAGTATAATATACGAATATTATTGCAATGACAAAAATTACAACAAACAAAACACAAATTAGAGGAACTTTTCACGTTTTCGTCTCACTGAATTTTTTAAGTCCACATCTCAATACTAGCCGCTATTTCGACTTCAGTTGATAGTACTGACAACGCAGATAGTCTTTCTTGGATCATTTTGCTTTTCAAGTTAGTCTTAATCAAATTTCAGTTTTGTGAAGCTTTTCTCGACCGAAGCTGTACTGACTGTAACGGGGGATGATTCTGATTGTTATAAAAACATTTGGATATACTTCTTACAAATCGTTTTCTAAAATGTACTGAAGAAATTATTATGTAAGTATTTAACTAAAAATTGCATCACTACTGCACTCATACGGAAATGGCCGAGCGCACTAAGGCATCATACCACGGTGAGCGAGATCGCTCTCGCAGGGGGTCGAATCCCACACTTGGGTACGAATGTTGTGTTCGTCCATTGGTTAAGCTAGTGTAAATTAGATGTAGGTCGCCGCTGTATAACCTAGCAGTTGGAAAGCGCCGTTAAACATCAAATAAAAAAAAAGAAGAAAAAAACTAAAATTTTAACATTTTTTGCGAGGCCCCCACAGGCGCGAGGCCGTCGGTGGTGGCCGACGTCGCCGACGCCTAGCGCCGCCACTGTTCCAGAATGAAACTTTCACTCTGCAGCGGAGTTTGTGCTGATATGAAACTTCCTGACAGATTAAAATTGTATGCCGAACCAGGATTCGAACTGGGACATTTGCTTTTCGCTTGACCGCGAAAGACAAAGATACCAAGTTCCAGTCCCGGTTCCAGCACAAAATTTTAATCTGTTCAAAATGTTCAAATGTTTGTATAGTCTATGGGACTTAACTACGGGGTCATCAGTCCCTAAACTTACAAACTACTTATGAACTACTTACGAACTACTTATGAACTAGGATGGCACAAATATCCATGCCCGAGGGGGATTCGAACCCCCGACCGTAGTGGCCGTGCAGACCGTGACTGGAGCGCCTTAGTCCCCTCGGCCACCGCGACCGGCAATTTTAATCTGCTAGGAATTTTCAGGTACACTTATGTCACAAAAATGACACTGCACAGACATTTGTGCTGATATATTTAAGTGAAAATCGTTTCTAGTTAGAGAGTTGAGTGACCCTTTGGAGTCTTCCAGCAAATAACACTATACATTTTTGGGTACTTATTTATTTAGAAAATGTAATAGTTCCATTTTCATACATAAGACAGTGCCGGTACTATTTCACACGTTGTTCTTTGAGTAGACATTCGCGTAAGGCAGTAGTGGCACGTTCTCGTTCCAGAAGTCCATGCGCTCTGCGTCCTTGCCTTGTAAGAGTGTGAAGGTGGCCTGCATGAGCATGTAGCTGCGAGTCGCGTTGTTGTAGGGCTCCCACACCACGGGATCTGCTTCTGGAGTAGGGTTTCTGTAAAACGAGATGACATTTCTGTGATTAGTACAGTTGAAAAAGCAGGTAGATCATAAACCGATAGACACTGTTTGTTTTTAAAGATGATGGTTTTGTTGTCAATTTCAATTATATTTCAAAACTGAAAAATACAGATATTCGGATAGAGAAATGAAAATGTAAAAAGTATTTACTTTCCGCCATTAGAATATTATCATCTAATGAAATGTGTTATAGATGACGTATCAAGAACCTTTATCACTATGGAGAATACTCTACAACTGATACTTTATTTAACTTCTTCTCGTCATCACTTGTGGATTCATGGTAGGCAAAATTTCAAGAACTACAGTTTTTCATCACCTTCCATAGTAAAACAATGTATTTTAAAAACTTAAATACGTAGTATTTTTGTTCATTGTTTTTATTTTACGGTATACTTAGTTTTTTTTACATAATCCTGTGGATATCTGCACCTTATTAATTATTTTTAGTTTGTCGATAACTTAACATCAGTAAAGGACTTGGGAAACGTCAAACAATTCTGTGCTGTATGCCAATGAAGAATAAGTGATAAGTTTTTGCTTTGTTCACGATTCATACTGTATATATCGCATATCCTACATACAGTTCTTTCCTAAGTATATGAAGTGTATTCTGCGTACCAACTATGATTCCTTAAAAAAGTGTAACCCTTTAAGAACAGAAAGTTACTTACCTATACTTAGCGAAGTTGGTATACAGCCGTATTAAGTTTCTTCGCGCCTTGTCTTCGTCGGAGTCGGGATCCAGATTATACACCGTATCCTTCCTTACGAAAAGGAACGGCAGATCACTGGAGTGCAGCGCGCCTGAAACAACAAAACGGGTTCATTTCTTCCATGCACAACATGAATAACAGAAATAAATTTTTAAATGCTAACTGTAGTTGCTTTCAGGTGACAGTGAAGACTGTAAAAATGTTTCCATTCATAGTGGGGTCGATATGCAGAGTTAAAAAAGCAGAGTATAAAATAAGATTATAGTTTCTTGCAGTCTGCGGAACTACCTGTCTTGAAATCCAAAGAAATTTATAACCAAGGTTTCGGTAGGAAATTAAAACAAATTATGTGCCTGTATTTAAGTTCAGTCTGGGCCTTTGGAGGAGGTAAATCGTTAAAAATCAGGTACACACATGTCAAAAAGACAGTTCTGAGCACGATTTCCGAAAGGCCTCGCTGTTCGTAGCAGAGTACGAAAAAGTCTTTTCATATAAGGCTGAGCAGCGTTGTGGTATGCTGGTGTATATGGCGTTGACAGTGAGGCATACAGGATGGTCGGAAATTTCCATTACAAACTTCTAGGATTTATAGAGGGCAGTGAGTACATAACATATTGAATAGGAACCCATGTTCGGAAACGTATCGTTTCCATTCTACGACAGTTTCAATTCAGATGTGTAATTCTCCAACGTCTGCTTAGGGATAAAAAATGTTCAAATGTTTGTAAACCTATCGGACTCAACTGCTTGGTAATTAGTCCGTAGCTTACAAACTTCTTAAACTAACCTAAGGACAACATAAACACCCATGCACTAGGGGGCAACTCGAACCGCCGACGGCGATCAACCGCGGGCACTGCAGCACGACGCCCCAGTACGCACGGCTAATCCGCCGCGGCGCTTAGGGACAGAAAAACGTCTCAGAGTTCCCTGTCTTCGTATGAAACAAAGCACACTTAATCTTCCTAATACACGTATTGTACCCTTTCTTGGAAGACGTGCCATTGAATGTCTGTCAGGGAATGTGGTTTCAGCATGATGGTACACCACTAACTTTTCACTGGCTGTCCGGAGACGTCTCAACAGCCATGTGGTCCAACCGCGTGGCTACCACGATCGCCGGATTTAACCCCTATGGACTATTTCTTACGGGGTCATATGAAGAAAAATGTTCAAATGTTTGTATAGCTTATGGGACTTAACTACGGGGTCATCAGTCCCGAAACTTACAAACTACTTATCAACTAACACTAAGGACGGCACAAATATCCGTGCCCGAGGGGGCATTCGAACCCCCGACCGTAGTGGCCGTGCAGACCGTGACTGGAGCGCCTCAGTTCCCTCGGCCACCGCGACCGGCCCGTATGAAGAGCGTAATTTATTAGACACCTGTAGAGACAGAGGAAGATCTGCTGGCACGATTTCTGGCCGCTGCACAAGACATTGAAGAGACACCAGTTGGGCTGGAGAGTGTACCAGAACATGCTTCAGAGGTACAATGTGTGTAACGGCGTTGGTGTTCGCCACATCGAGCCGCTTTTGTAATTCATCAGTGCGTTACGGCAGGTGCCGTAATTGCAGCGTTCTTGTTGTTGTTGGCTAACGTAAACCATAAGGTGTAAATTGTGATGAAAATGCGGTTGTAATAACGGAACGATTCAGTAGTCTTTTGAAATTGATTGCAGCAATTGTACTGGGTCACGCCTAATTATATTCTTCAAGTAGGAACGGATGAGATAATCATCTGAATTGAAACCATTCCCTCGATTCCGTCGTGAAACGGAAACGACACGTTTCCGGACATGGGTTCCTATTCTAAATGTTATGTACTCACTACGTTCTAGAAGTCCTAGAGTTTGTAACGGGAATTTCCGACCACCCTGTACGTCTGGTGCAGCTTGAAGCTGTCGCTGTGTGGTAAACGGCGGTTCAGCAGCTTCGGCGCAGAGACGTGGTATGGAACTGTTCCAGAATACCCCAATGTAGACCCATACACCCTGCACCGGTAGTCAAGCCGATATCGCACAAAGGTTTCACAGAACTGAGCGGACATGTCCGTTCCTCATGAAGTGACTAAGACAATTTAAAATTCTCAGTGCTTTGAGGTACTGTTGTTTGAAATCCTTTAGGTGTGGCAACGATAAAAGTTTTATGTCAAATGTGAGGCCCTGAAACCTCGCCGTATCTTTAAAAAGAAGATCGGTGTCCTTCAGGTAAGTTTAAAATGGAATGAAAAGGAGTAAAAAGAACACACACGGACTTCTCTGCCCATTCATCCAACAATCGAAGCGTTAAAAACGTTTGTAAACTTATTGGACCAAATTGCTATGATCATTCGTCCTTAGACTTACAAACGACCTAAACTAACTTACACTAATCACAACACTCACTCCCATGCCCGAGGGAGGACTCGAACCTCCGGCGAGAAAGGCCGCCCAGTGCATAGCATGACGCCTTAAGCCACGCGGCTATTCGGTTCAACGTCGAAGCGTTAACTGCAACTGACATGTTGTCTTTGCATGACTGGAAGATGAAGAAAACACAGGAAAGTCATCCACAAAAAGAAAACATTGGACTGGACATTTCACAACCGACGTTCTACTATTGATAGCTACAGCAAACAGTCACTAAAAAAACTACCCTGAGGAACACCGTTCTCTTGCTCAAAAGGATCCTAAAGGGCGTCATAACCTCGGTGTTTAAAATAACCTGCAGGAAGGAAGACCGACTGGGAAGACAACCACATAACCCCTATTCTTTGAGCTGCCTAAGAATGCCTCCAAGTAGTATCGTAGATGTCTCAATATAAAAAAATTACACCAAGAAGTTGATGACGGTGCAGAAAAGACTATTGTATAGCCGCCTCCAGGAAGGCCAGGAGCTCAAAGGAGCGATGTCTCCTGAACCCGCACTGAAAGCGGTTAAAGAGCTGCAAGTATTGCAACCGCTCGGCCACTGCGGCCGGCTTCTGTTCTTCCCTACAGCACAGCTCGAAGGTGGTTTAAAATGTTCAAAGAGGGGGAGACAATTTCAAACGAAGGTGGACCTGATGCTCCAGTTACTGCTTTTAAGAAAGGAAACATCAATACTGCTGCTGTCATTGTTAAAGAGTATCGACGAATTTCCTTAAAATCATTTTCTGCGCTACTGGACATTTCAATGTGTACCATCCACACGTTGGTGACAGAATCATTACACATGGGACGTTTTTGTGCGCGATGGGTTCCAAAAATATTGATTCCTGAACAAAAGGACATTCGCATGCAGGTCTGCAAGCAGTTAACGTTGGTGTTAGATAAAGATCCGGAGTTTCTTCCGAATGTAATCACTGCTAATGAAACTTTGAACATCATTTTGGGCCTGAGAGCAAACAGCAAAGCTCAGGTTCGAAATCTCCATCACTAGCCCCCCAAAAATCTGAAGTGCTAGCTTCTGATGGGAACGTTATGGTCATCTCATTGTTTGATATTCATGAAAGGATGTGTCAGTATACCACACACATCAGTAACTGTTCAATACTACAGGCATATCCTGAAAACATTTTAAGCCTATTTGAGGCGCAAAAGATTAAATTTCCGTGAAGCAGGCTAGATGCTTCACCCAGATAATACTGCCAATGTAGTTGCTGAATATCTTGCGCAAATCGACCTGGGGTGCATCCCTGCCCTTCCTATAATTCGGATTTATCCCCATGTGACTTTTTTTATGTCCCATATCTTGAAGAAACGCCTTAGTGGAAGACATTGCCTATCATCATAAATAGTGATGAAAGCTACGGAAGCGATTTTGAAGGATCTCTCAAAAAATGGTTTCTAGCATGTATTTGGCTCAAAAGCTGGGACAAGTGCATCGAATTCGTGGGAGACTATTTTAATAAATGATGAAAATGAGTAAGGAAGGAAGGAATATTTGCGTTTAAGGCCCCGTCGACAGCGTGGTCATTAGAGGCGGAGCTTACGCTCGGGTTATTTGGGTAAGGATAGGGAAGGAAATCGACCGTGCCCTTTGAAAGGAACCATCCCGGAATTTGCCTGGAGTGATTTAGGTAAATCACGGAAAACCTAATCTGGATGGCTGGAGGTGGATTTGAACCACCATCCTCCCGAATGCGTGTCCAGTGTGTTACCACCTCGCCACCTCGCTCGATGAAAATGTTGTCGTATATATTAGTTTAAGAAAATTTATTAGTGGGCAGCGAAAGTTGTGCATTTGTATCTTACGCGAGGTGTGCTTGAGTAGTCTGTGCAGATGTGGTGGTCGCATCTGTCTGGGGAGCAGGAGACCCGGGTTCGATTTCCGACTGGCTATGGATTTTCAATTACTGCCATTCACAGCTAATGTCATGCATTCCGTGTACGGTATACGAAATCATGAGTGTTGAACGCAAGAAACGCATGAGGAATGCAATACCTACATTCGTTATTTACCAGAGCAGCCAGGATTATTTATATCTCTCGATATGTTGTTATTAATGCTAATCGCGTAGACGACGACTGCGAATCGACCATTGTGCGCACGGCCTATCAGCCACGTAATGCGACTTGGTAATCGCTTCTACGGCAATGCCTCTGCGGTGCCAGACATCTGTACAAATCTTTCTTGTATTCAAACAGTGTTAGAGCGTGTACTGTTCGAAAGGTTTATGTGTTCCACGAATTGTGATAGTTTCTTGACATTTATTGATATAATGGCGTTTTGCACTGCGATAAAGATAAAGTTGACAAAAAAAAGAACGTTTTAGATACAGTCACGGACTTGGCTCAGGAACGAGAGAAAAGAAACTCTTTCATTAAACCTAACACAGCGCTGAAATTTTTATCTTACAGCTGTTCATATTAATTAATCGTAAATTGTGGGATTAAAGGTAGATAGTGTTCTGTCACAGTAGGCGCACGTTCATGAATTCTTGGAGAAACCTAACGCATTCACCTTTATATTCAAGATATGTTCATATTAATATTCCTTTACTTGGAATACTTATATCTAATTGCTAAGTACAGGGTGAAGCATATGGCATACTTCCAAAAATAGCTGATGTACAGTGGTGGTGTTTTTACTAAACTATAGCGGACTATGTAGTGAACTTTGCGGCAGCTGAAATTTGTTTAATAGTTTTGTGACAATGATTTTTTTTTCTTTGCCGAGGGTTGCAAGAACATAACATTTGTGGATCGTTATGAAATAGCAACAAGATAACGTATTGTGCCTCGATCAGGAGAAAATATTTTTGTAATCCTTACTGCTGTTGTTATTGATTTGTGTCACTCACGCATATGTCCAAATGTATTAAAATAAAATAATGTTGTTGGATACTACATAATGAAATATTTTTCACTGTGGCGTGTGCGAAGTATGTGCTAAAATGTTCAAATGTGTGTGAGGTCTTATGCGACCAAACTGTGTGGTTATCAGTCGCTAGACTTACACACTAATTACCTGACTAACTTAAACTGACTTTCGCTAAGTACAACACAAACACCCATGCCCGAGGGAGGATTCGAACCTCCGACCGTAGCGGCCGTGCGGACTTTGACTGGCGGGCCGCAGACCGCATGGCCACTGCGGCCGGCGAGGTGTGTGCTGATATAATACATCATGGCACATGAAAACTGCTTGGCAGGCCGGGACTCGAATCCAGAAGCATTCCTGAAAAAGGCGTAGGTTCCGGGTTGGAGTCCTGGTCCGATGCACTGTTTCAATCTGCCAGAAATTTCCTTTGATACTGTCCGAAAAAAAATGCAATAACCTCGATGACCAAGTCACTCTATTGATACGTAAGGTGACAGAAAGTTCATTATTTTTAGAGTATTTGATAAATTAAGTCCAAGTAAAACAACTGTAACAGTAAGAGTCGGCCAAACAGTGGCATCTTTATACCATGTGAAGAGTATAAGGATTTCGAATGGCATACTTAGTTATAAATCTTGGGCCTTCTATTGGAATTCGGCTCTGATTGGTGAAGAGTAAGAACACCACATATGCGTGTTCCACTGAGGAGAGATCTAGTGATCCTGCTAGTCAGGGCAGCAGTTATGACCACGAAGAGCACATCGTGTCACAGCAGTCACAAGTGTAGGTGAATTGTCCTGCTGAAGAAGTACAACCTTTCTTGTCGAAGAAGCGGTAAAATCAGAAGAATAACTGCCTGTGTAACAGATACTCTGCCCTCTCCCTCCCCCCCTCCCCTTACCTTCACACGATTAAGGCTGGGATTGCAACGTGCCGCAGTGATATCCACTGATACGAATAACTGCCCACGTGATTATACTATCCCATCCTAGGGTGTGTATTTAACCTCAAGAGTGATTCGTCTACTGTGGGTCGGTTAAACACTGTTGCTTTTATCCCCTTTACTTGTAGTGGCGTTTGAAAATCAGTGAATTGAAGTTCAGTTTTATTGAGTTAAGCGTTTAGTCTGAGTTCTTGCTCTATATAAAGTATAATGAGATACAAGCCAGAAAGATATAGCTCACTAGCGGAGCCATTCGTATATACTTACACGCCCATGAAACCAAATGCTTCCAAACTCATCTTACTTGGTAAACGTACCGGAGAGGTACCCTGCCGCCTGAAACCCAAACTTGCCCGTACGGCGTACGCAAACCAAATACGAGCTTCCGACAACATTCTCCTAGTTCCACGAGTCACTTATCATAGTATCTTTTTTCACGGACATTGATGAAATAATTTTTTAAATATATTGTAAACATAGAGTTTTACTACATAAATTGTTATTAAATTAATTATAAATTTTGAGTTGCGATGGAGTGGCCGAGCGTTCTAAGGCGCCTTGCTACGAAGAGCGAGGTAGCTCGCCGTCGGAGGCACGAGTCCTCCCTCGGGCATGGGTGTATGGTTGTCCATAGGTTAGTTTAAATAGTTTGTAAGCCTAGGGACTGATGACCAAAGAAGTTAAGTTCCATAGATTGACAAACATTTGAACATTTCAATAAATTTGGAGACTTAGTAAATAACTCTCACAAATCGAGAGTAATGGGCTTTGTCGTTTTTCTTCTTCTCGTAGATTCAGACTTCGAAAGCAGATGATAGTGTGTCATACTAAACATTCAGTTGTCCCAAGTACAAAATGTTCATCAGGATCAGCATATAAAACATCTGCAGTTCAAAAGTCACCTATTTTAATGATATTGGAACATGAGTTGCATTGAGGAGGACTAAAAACTAAATGATAATAAATAATAAAAAGCGCAAACTCCTTGGGGGGAGAAGTTTGGACAACTTTCTCTCCACCCCTGACCCCGGTACTTACGTTTCTGCAGGGGTGAGTCGTAGGTGTCAGGGGGAACGCACTCTGAAGTGACCTCTCGCCGGATCTACTCAATACACCTGCGCTTTTTTACACACAAGTCACCGACGTGGCGCTAGCTATTCATGACACTTGCAACAGGCAAGCTTAACACCCAATTGGTTTCTGACGGACGTAAATCCCACACTATCATCACCCGCACTTTAATCACTCGCATACCGATGGAACTAACTATCAACACAAAAGACAACATAGACACTGTACTACCCTGTCAAGTCTTTCACGTCGCAAAGTAGTCACGCTTGGCAGCGTTGTGGTTGCATGGCAGAGGAGCACATCTTAGTCCTGCCGAAAACAGGCAGCACACAATGGTCCCTAGTGACACAAAGGACGCTTAATGAACCCAGATTTCTTCGCTGGATGATGGTCGGTCGTTCACAAGGGCTCGCATAATTCGTCGATTTTAACGTGCTTCTGTTTTGAAGAGGCGCAGAAGTTGGTCTACAAGCTGGATGTTACACACACTGTTGTTAGCAGCGACACTCCACTTACACACGCTGTGGCCAACAAAGAATCCGTCGATACCTCTTTCGTCTCCCCATTTGCCAATAATGGCCCGCAGTCAGATGTCACAAGCTGTTCAACGGAAATACGTACTCAGCGGCAGGGAATTGTTGTAGTTTCTAATAAATGTTGTAAATGCTGTTCATTTTCAAGCCCAATATAGTTACTGCCTGCGTAATCAAAACATAGAGGACTGAGATAGGTCTCTCGAGTGTCACATGTTTGCAAATGGCTGTGACAAATGAATCCCCAATCCTACAACCCGTCAGTGTACGTCCCTGGTGGTGTTGAAAACAGTCCTTGAGGCTGGCTGTTTTTAGGTGACGTTTTACAGAAGACTGTGCGCTAGCTCGTAATTCTGATTCACAATCTGAATGTAAAGCACTTGCGGCTGTATTCATGACACTGTCTGATTATATTTATTAATTAGTTAATTACTTTTAAAACTAGAACTATACGATTGTTTGTTCAGTACTTACCCCACGGTGTAACGGTGGCGTTGTCTATCTGGTAGTCCCATTCGTAGTAGAAAACTGGAAGATCCGTGATTTCAGTCACTTTCCTGACAAGAGCGTCTGTTGTCGCAAACATACCCATGTCGTTGTTGAACTGTAAATGAAGATAAAGCCTTTATTAAAGTCATTTTACGCAAACAATAAACCATGAAATGAAACTTCCTGCCAGATTAAAATTGAGTGCCGGAACCGGGATTCGAAGCTGGGACCTTTGAATTTCGCTGGCAAGCGCTCTACCGACTAAACTATCCTGACACGAATCACGATCCGTCCTCACAACTTCAATTCTGTCAGTACCTCGCCTCCCAGGTTCGAGTCCTGGCTCCGGCACACAATTTTAATCTGCCAGGAAGTTTCATACCAGCGCACACTCCGTTGCAGAGTGAAAGTTTCATTCTGAACTATGAAGTGCATTGAAAGTATCAGAAGCAACATGCATTTCATGAATGTAATGGAAATTTGAGCTCAACTGGATACTACTTTCCTCGTCTGCCTTCAGTAACCCAGATTACTAAGAAAATCGTTGTATTAAATTTAGAGTTACAGTAAAATTCCAATCTTATATATAAGAGTTTTCAGAAGTATAAGAGAATATACGTATTATGAGAGGTTTTCTGACGCTGTCGTTCAGATGCATTAGAAATCAGTATTCGATATTTGAGTTTACTGGCAAATGTGAGATTAAGTATTTCCTTAGAAGGCATTAGAAAAGTGTAATTGAATGTGCAACTCATCAATCTACAAGTAGCTAAACAATCTTTGCATATTTTTCGGCTATTTTTCTGTCACTACTGTGTCGTATATCTTTCATCAGTCGACTCGAATAGTATAACTGCTGTATCAGAAACAAGGCCTCAAACGAACTAAGTATATTATTACTTAAAATGCATTGCATTTCACGCATCGCTGAATAGAATGGTGACATTTTGTCCACCTATATCATGTTTCTTTAGAAATGTAGAACGACTCGTTTACTAAAGAAATTCATTGTGAAGAATATGTATACAGAATGGAACTTACAAATTTATGATTCCAATTCTCTGAACATGAAATAGGATTCAATGAAGAAATTTGCAACACTTAAAATAAAAAAGAACCATTATAAATAGTAGCTCCGAAAAAAGATGTGGGCCCTCTTTTAATTTTATTTCAAACACAAGTGGTGAAGTCCTGCTTATATTCAGTTTATCTTGTGACGATGTCATTATGGCTCAGCTGCTGTTACAGTACTGACAACTACGTTCTATTGTACTTAAAGCGAATTTTTCACTGCAACAATTCCAGTTCTTTTTTCAGAATTGTAATATGTAGTCTGCCCTCCTGTGTATCTTTATTTGGTCATTTTCTACTGCACTTACTGAAAGCCGTATTTTTACGACTGTAAAAATTAAATAGTATTTTGAGTGAGGAATGAGGAAAACATCGAAACTGTTGTATTATTGTACAAGAAATGCCGTACAAGGGAAATACGCGACGCACTCACATCAACAAGAGGGTCCGGATTGTCTAGAGAGATGTCCCCGTCGCTGAAGTAGAATTCCTTCAGTTTGGCAGCCGCCTCCTGTTGTTGCTCCACAGTCGGCAAGTGCAAGTTTGGTCCAACAGCCTCGACAAATCGAGTGTTCAGTGCGTCGACTTGGTTAGGATTATATAGTATTGAATAACCTGTTAACAAATACAGCATTAAATATGAGCCGCCACAGCAGAGTCACTACAAGTCGACGTTCATCTATGCTGTTTATCATAATCAAAATCATAGTGTTCAACAAAATACGGAGTATTAATGTTCATAAGACAAGTTTACAAGTTCTTAATACATGTGGTGACACCACACAATGGGAGGCCGAATATTGGTAACCACGAGGGGTGTTCAAATGAAACGTCTTAACAACCAAAGCGTTTGAAATTTGAATGTGCCGCTTTGGGATAATGTAGTGTGACATCCAAGGAGGCCATACTCGCGGTGTCACCTCCCCCTAAAAATTCTTGGCTCTGCCCTCAGCAGGTAAGGTGACGCTCACCGTCTTTTGTGACGTCGGAGGTCCCATACTCATCGAATTCCTCGAGCACAGAAAAACCAGTAACAGTGACGCGAACTGAGGGGCTCTGCGTGGCCTACGCAAGTCCATCAAGAGAAAACGGCCTGGGCTGCTCACAGAGGGTGTGATTCTGCTCCACGATAACGGGTGCACGCACGTCTCCAAGGTCACACAAAATGTAACGGCCGAGTTCAATGCATCTACCCTACAGCCCGGACGTGTCGTCCTGTGACTTCCATCTGTTTGGTTATATATATACAGGGTGTTTCACTAAGTGTGTTTGCCCCTGTAACTTATAAAATAATAGGTGACGGGAAATTTTAATGCGGTAGGTCAACACAAGAAATGTTACACTCTCTGCGGAGCTATGAACATAGTTTATTGTATCATTTTCCACAGAGTTACAGCACAGAGATATATTTTTTTAAATGGAACAATAGTTTTTTCTATCGTGCATTGGATTAGTTGAAACCAGCTGCGTCCAAATCAATTTAAACTACATTCCTATCACTGTTAGTTTGGGAGCTACAACCCTTCAAAGTTTCAGAGGAAGATACCACACGCTGTACATAATACATGGCTGTGTGGTGGGTGATGGATGTTATGGCGGTGGGAAGTTGATTTACATGAAATGTTCAAATGTGTGTCCATGTTCCTCAATGCATAATGCAATGCGCCGTCGAAAGCATCTGCGGACGAGATGTAACATCGCCGATGTGACGGAGCGACATGCGTCCTCGATGCTATGTTTATCTAATGCGTTACATGACAAATTGTTTCAAATAAATCTTTCTGAACATCTCTGGGTAAAATGGCCCTTTGTAGACTTGCACTGTGATACCAGCACTACGTACTAAAATTAGCGTTCACATATCATGCTCTAAGTGATAACCACTGGCTTGCATACATAGGGTCACTCTGCGGATGAAGGATGCCCTACTTCGTGCTACTGTTTCCTCTTTGATGGCTGTACAAGCATCAATAATGCGTTGCTTCATGTCCTCTGGTGTTGTTGGTTCTTGTTGGTAAACAGCATCATTCACTGGTCCCCAAAGAAAAAAATCCAGCGGTGTAAGGACTGGTGTATACCGATCGGTACGGGTTCATATTGTGTACGTAGACACATAAAACGTGCAATAGAGAAACCATTAGGTGCTTATGAGAGTTGATGGCAGCAGACCGTATTATTCGTTTCGGATCTCTTGATAAGTATGGAAATGCGATTACGCATGTCAATCACATCGCGATTACGGGCAGCATGGGGTTCATGCCTGAGCCTCAGGACGTGCGCTAGCATCGCATTTGGGGTTTTTCAAGCGTCAACTTCGCGTCGCTATATCTCGGGATGTAATTGGAATATTGCGATGCAATTAACGCCATTGTTTATGTGATTTGTCATGCTATGGACTGCTGAAGAAAAAATATAGGGTGTCTATTAAAAAAAAACATAAGTTTGTGTTAAAAAAAACAAATTTGCTTTCGTTTTAGAATGTTTCCAAATATGTACATTCATGGGCCCCAGCCGTACATTGATACCGCTTAAAGTCGTTTTCCAATAGCTGTTATTGGTCCAGAGATATTTTGGGTGGACAAGATAGTTGGGACATCCTGTATATAGGGTTAATCATCTAACACTTGCACTGTAAATAATGAGGAAACTGAAAGTGCGATTGATATGCCGTTTTCACAGAATGCATTGGTATTCGAGGACTCGTATTTTTAGCCAATAAATAGATTGTAAAAATACATAGAATGTGTACTTTTCATGCAAACATACAATTTTTCAAATGGAACAATGGTTGTTTTTATCATGCACTGGAATTTGTGACACCAGCTAGGTACAAAGAATTTCGAATGACATTTTTATCACGTTTAGTTTGGCAGCTACAACCATTCAAAGTATTGGGAGCGGAGGCTACGACAGCGTAGCTCACTGGCTGGTGGTCATGAGACAGTGCGCCGTGCCCCAAGGGCTAGCCACTCGGGCAGTGAGCTACGTTATCTCAGCCTCCATCCCCCCACCCTCCACTTTGAACGGTTGTAGCTGCCAAACTAAACGTGATAAAAATATAATTCAAAATTGTTTGTACACAGCTGGTGTCAAAACTTCCAGTGCATGATAGAAACAACCATTCTTTCATAAAAAAAATACTGTCATTGGATGACTTTCCCGGGCATGGGTTTCTATGCTCTATTTGCTCCTCAAGACACCTCCCACATCTCCTAGAAGTTTATTGGTGTAGTAGTGTAATTCTGAAACACATCCATCTCAGTCTTCGACGTACATTTACTGTCGGACATATGCGCAGGACGGAATTTGATTAGAGACATTTTTTTATTGCTAGCATGTGAGGAATCGCGCTGCGAAGCCCGAGTGCACGAATTTAGATTTATCCTGTATATATAACAAACTCAAGGGAAAGCGCTTAAAGTCGGACGACGAACTGAAGGACTGACTCATGTCACAACCACAGGAGTTCTGGAAAGAGGGAATCCTTCGGCTCGTTAAACAGTGGGATGATTGTGGTCAAGCCTTTGGTGATTACTTTTGAATAAAGACTTCAATTGTACCCACAGATTCGTTTCGGATCTATTCATTTGAACACCCCTCGTAATTGACAGATATTTTCATAAGTAATAATATTTACTTGTTGGAAAATATATATGCCAAGACCGCTTGTTGAATATTTTGTTTCAGATAAACGATTTCGACAAACTTATCTGCCATCTTTAGATTTCTACATTTTAAAAAATAGCACCTCGTATGGCACGGAGATTGATGTCTATGATGCAAAAGTTACGTACATATTTTAAATGTACTGTGTTAAGTACATATAAAATGTGTCGTAATTTAAAATCGAATATGCCATAGCTCGGGACTTTTAAAAACTGTCACACAACTCCACACAACGCCTTTTTCTTTCTTAGTTGAGTTGCTAATAAGCTGACTTCATCTATGAATTTTTTAATATAATTTTTTACATTTTTTATTTTTATATTTAGCAACGTATATTTTATTTTAGTTCATGTACAGTCTTAGACAAAAAAATTGATCGCCGGCCGGCCGACGCAGAATGCTAAGTCCGCCGATGTACACGATCTGGCAACACTGTAGAATGCGGTACTGTCAGGAGGAAGTGTTATGTCCTTCTCGAGAGGGTTCTGTGATATCTGAGTGCATGGTCTGGCGGTAAGAGTCGCATTTACAAGCGTATGTGTAAGCAGTCGCGAGATCGAATCCACCCACATTCAAATTTTTTTTACACCGCAAATCGGCTGTCTTCGTTATCAGTGTGGAAGAGCCTCAAATATAACAGCGAAAAGTCCCAGAAATATTACACAAAAGAACTCGCCGCTGCATCAAAACTGAACTGTTTACTCTCGGCAGTAGTGGGCACCGGCTACGGCGACGTGCCAGCGGCCGCATCGCGGCTGCCGCCTGCGGACTCAGTGACAGCGGCGCGCCGCTATGAGTCTATTTACCGGCTGTTATATCCATACCTCAAGTTCTGGTACTTATATTACAGTCACGTATTGAATTTTTCTGACATATATGAACGTGATCTAAACGTCGTAAAGTAGAATCGGTATATAGGGTCATAGGGGTGACTATTACATTTTTCTTGAACGACATCAGGCCGCTCAATTCGGATCCCTACTCACGATTGTTACTAGTAACGAGTTATGATGCTGTCATGCTGACATCTTAAGAAGAAATTAATGACTGAGTAGTAAAAGATTTTTATACTCAGCAAAATGCAACCACAACGCTAGGGTGCGCCCATTTTTTGCAAACAACTGAGACACCATTTAGTCACACTGTAAGGACAAACGACCTAAAAAATAACATCATGTGTTAGTACTACAACATAATATTTCCCGTTGATTTCACAAAGAATACATCGAATAGTGTGCTTTGGAAGTCACCGATTCCGCACCTACTCTTTCGATCACATGTCCTCAAATGTTTATCTTTCCTGCCCTACTCGAATAACCTTCGACAAAAATTATTTCCAGACGAAAATACACGTCGAACATCGATCGGCGTCAAAATTATCCTGGAATTAGTTCGATTCTAAAGGGACAGATATGGTAAACTACCAGAAAGTTGTCAGACTTTCGCATAATCTGATAGAACATAGCAAGTAACCACAAGAGGTTTCTTGTTGTTTTCGATGTGGATTCGTGCAACTCCTGTCACGAAAACAGCTAAATAATGCTACTCCAATGAGACCCGGACCAGTGACCAAAGCCACCTCTCCGTGGCAGTCGACGACTTTACCTCAGACCTAGCGAGTAGCTGTGCATGCCTGTTCTTTCCTACTGCCACATACATCAGTAGAACATATAACTCGCAACGTAAGAGAGGAGATTAGTTGGAATTTCGCCGTGTAAACAATTTTCTGGATCCAAAAGCATGAACAAATAGCTTCTGTCGCCTCTCGACTGAGAAACCTGTCAGTTTATGCAATTGACATAACAGGAAACATCAAGTGAATTTATGAGCATAGTTCTGTGCCAACCAGGAAGTAAGACCTCGGTACCAGCGTTGACAGACTTACACTCCAATGTTGCCAAGCTTCAGTCATACTATCAACAGGCAGAATAAGAGCCGAGGTGATTGCCAAGCGAGCTCGACAAAGACTTAGCTCGCGCGTCGCGCGCCTGCTGGGGGCCGAACACCTACAGTATATGTCAATGAGCCATGCTCGCAAGTCCGTAACTAGCTTTAATGAGTCGATCGTTGTCACTAATAAAAATATACAGATGCACCGACCTCTAAAATAGTAATAAGTGTCTCAATTATTTGCGTATTCTGTCTTAAGCGCAATGACAACAAAAGTCATTCACCAGTGCTGTTTTACATTTCTTCGAGCATTTCCATTAATTATACTGAAAACATTAGATGTAAGAGTCAGTTTCCTTTACAATTATAGACTCAGAAAGTATCTTTCTTGATATCGCTGTCAGAGGCACAAACGAACGAAGAGAGGCAAACAAACGAAGAGAAATCAATGCAGCATTGTTTTCAAGATGTGAACATTTCTGGGAAGGCTTCGTAACATGGTGTGCAAAATAAGAAGAGCTTCTGTTATCCAAACATATAATTAGGGACAGTAATGTATAGATTAATTTATCCTTCATAATCTCCCATGTTGTATGTTACTTTTTTTTCAGGTTGTTTCCAATTTATTATTTCATCCTCTTTCGATAGCCGCTAACTTTATTACGTTCTTTAATGTGGTTAGTTCAGATTATTTGATTATGTTCCTTTCTAAGTATTTATTTTCTTCTTCGCTCATGCTATTGTTCATTTATTCTTCCAGAAGTATACGATAATTGTTTCTTTAGCCTTTTATCATTTATTTAATACATATGTCCAACAAAAGTTAACCTCACTTAACCACTCCGACTGATATTGTTTTCCACATTTTTGTAGGTTACATTACTACGGATTTTCCAAATGTCTGTACTTTCTCTTGGACCCATTTTCTTTCTTATAATCCGTCTATTATTCTTTTTGTGTCGTCTGCACATTTGATAAGGTGCATATTTGCAACACTTAAACTAATATTTAATATTCATTCTAGTATTAGCATCACATAATCACAATGTATAAGAATTTATACAATGCTGGCACTATTTATAATTTTCAACGTCGTTTGTGCGGTCGTTACCTGCAAGGACATCGATCGGAGTTATGTGCTCAGTATTGTTGCAAACACAGAATATCAAACTGTCCAGTGTTTTTTATACCTCCTAAGGAGACCGTTAGACCCGTAAATAAGTAAGTGGCTTTTCCGACGAAATAGATATTGTTTTTGCGCATCTCCTATAGCATTAACGTGAGCGTTGTTCTGAGATATAGGGTGGTGCTGTGGCTATGGTTTGCGGTTGTCATGCGGGCGTGTGCAGAATGTCGTTATAATATGCAATGGAAAATTATTCAGACATGTGCTTTTGTCGTAGCAGTTGCATTAATAAACAAACTTCCTTCGAATATGAATTATATTTCTGGTAGGTAGTTAGAGTCTCACGTGTGTGGATAACATTTGCTTGAGTATACACTGATAAGGCACTTTTCCATCAAAACTTTGTAGAGAGAAGAAACATAGGCTTTTGCTGTGTAAAATTATACCACGAACTGGTACTCCACTTTACTGGGACGTTTCTTTTTGCAGGCAGGTTGAAGGTTTCACTAAAAATATATAAAGCAGGCAGCTTGCATAAGCCTAATGGAGAAAATATTTTGAGGGAAATTTCTATAGAACTACAACATTCTGTTCTTCATCTGTTTAACGTGCCTGCTTTCACAGTAATGATCAAGTCTGCGTGATTAACGTAAAAATTGATCGCAGTAATAATAATTTTTAAATTATTTTTCAAAGCGATAGATTGGCTGGCCAGTGCTTACCTGTGTGCTGTACCACCAATAGTGACACAAATGAATAAAAAAAGAAAACATACGTAACGGACAAGCTTTCGGAACACAGTTCCTTCTTCAGGCGGGAGAGAAGGGAAGAAAAAATGATGAGAACGAAAAGGGAAGGTAAATCACGACCTAGGTCATGAGGATGTTGTTAAGGAGTGTGGAAGTCAGAAAAACTGTATTTTAGTACTGAGTCAAGTCAGAGAGAATATATAAGCAAAGAGGAAAGAGCAAGCAGAACACACACACGCGCGCGCGCGAACGCATATAATCTACTCTGAGGAGAATTTCCATCTTTAATCAAATAATAATAATTTTTGGAATTTAAATAAACTATGTTTTCGGGTATCAGCTGCATATTCCATGAAATGTGGACAGTACTCCAAGAATTGGTGTTTCAGTTACCTGTGCGACAAATTCTGTTCCTAATTCTTTTCTGGTACAGTAAACGAAAATGTCTAAGAAGATACTGCAATACATTCCGTAATAAACGGACTACACATTTGAATAAAGTCTGCTGTAATGATGGTGCTTTATTAAAGAAATTACTGTGTCTAAAATGACAATTTTTGAATAATCTTACACGACATAAACAACTTAATGATGTGGTGTGTTGTTGTTGTTGGTGTTGTTGTTGTATTCAGTCCGTAGACTGGTTTGATGCAGTTCTCCACCTCCACGCTACCCTATCTCGCGCATAACTCTTTACGTTTTATGTCTTCACTACTCCGGGCATCAGATGTTATTTTACAATCCAAATAACAAAGCTCAGCGTAGCGAGGTAGGGCGGTGGTTAGCACACTGGACCGGCATTCGGGAGGATGGTGGTTCAAATCCACCTCCGGCCATCCTGATTTACGTTTGCCACGATTTCCCTACATCACTCCAGGCGAAAGTCAAGATGCGTCCTTTCAAAGGGCACGCCCGATTTACTTTCCCATCCTTATCCGAAATAGGGATTGATGACCTGAGTCGTCTAGTGCCTCCAAACCACAACCCAAGCCAACCCTCCCCCCACACACACAACCAACAAACCTCATCTACAACTTTTAATGTCTCGTTTTCTAAACTATTACCTTCCACATCACCTGATTTTCTTAGAATAAATTTCATTACTCTTTTTTTGCTGTTGTTAATGTTTATTTCACACCCTCTTTTCAAGACACTGTCCATTCCATACAATTGCTCTTCTAGGTCCATTGCAGTCTCTGACAGAATTACTACGTCATCGGCTAATCCTTTTCTCCAAATTTCTCCTTTCTCTCCTTCACAGCCTACTCAGTGGACAGATTGAACAACATTGGGGAAAAGCTACAGGCCTGTGTTACTCCCTTCCCAACTACTGTGTCCCTTTCATGCTCTTCGGCTCTTACAAAAGCCGACTGGCGTTTGCACAAATTGTATACTACCCTGCGGTCCTGCTGTACGATGATATGAGTAGCTTGTTATCAAAGGCGGACATCTGTCGTTTGTAAATAACTGAGATAAAACATTTTTATTTCGAAACGTGGAGTTAATACCTATACATGTTAGTCTGGCCATCACTTAGTTGCAAATGATCACCATAGCAGCATGGAAATACACGTTTCGTAATTAAAATGACATTTATCTCAATTATTTGTAAACGACGGATAAGAAGCTACTCATATATTTATGCAGATTCTGACCTGTACTGTCGGCATGGTAACTTCGGATTAAAGCCGCTGCACTTCTGTTAGTTGCTTAATATAGGTATCACGTTAGTGGTATAGATGGTACGCAAAATACTTCAGTTAGACGCCTGGTATTCAGTAGAGGTTCCTCCAGGTTGGGTAACTGATCCGATGGTCTTCTCATCAGCTCCAAACTGCATCGTTTGGTATGATTCAGCCAGCCATGCTCAATCTGATATGATGGACACGGAAATGTTTAACTGACAAAGGCCTCTTAGCGATATTTGAACCCGACTTGTTAGACAGCGTATACAAAACATTAATACAGTGCGTAAATTACAAATACGTTCTTCAAATATAAATAGATGAAGTAACTTGATACCTATTTATTTACAGCCGCATCCATGAAACCTGCGCCGTTGTTACTTGGATCAAGAAAACGGAAGCGACTATCGGGAAAATATAGAACATTCTTGGTGGCAAATAAACCACTATGAAACATTATCAAGGTAGTTAATAGAGTGCCCCGGTGGAGTAGCCGAGCGGTCTAAAGCGTCTCGCTGCGGAGCGCGCGCTTGCTCGCCGTGGAGGTTCGAGTCCTCCCTGGGGCGTGGGTGTGTGTGTTGTCCGCAGGTTAGTTTACATAGGTTTAAGTAGTTTGTAAGCTACGGACTGCATACCACGCAGTTGAGTCCGATAGATTTACAAACATTTGAACATTTGAGTTAGTAGAGTCAGTTCCAAGACGCCTTAGAAAAATATTACGAACTGATGCTGGATGGGTAGGTTATAGGAATAGTCACTTCTCAAAAAATCAAGCAGTGTGTGTGTGTGTGTGTGTGTGTGTGTGTGTGTGTGTGTGTGTGCGTGCGTGCGAGTATGTAAAAGACAAGCAACAATAAAAATGCATAAAATATCAATGTGGAATGTTTTAATGACTTCTAAAGCTACAAAATTCAAAATTACCCAAACATTTTCCTATAGATTACATAAAATGTTTGGCAAAGGCAGTGCATTCCGGGTGTAGAGACTCGCAACAAGTGCAGCTGTAAACAGCACCCCACTCCAGTACACGCCAAGACACAAAGAGGAAGACGTCGTCTTGGTTCTGAACGCAGTGTGCCGACACTATCTGCACAGGTTTCTCGTAACTAAAATCAGACTCTATTCCGATGTCTCTCTTCTTACCCGCACAGGAAGACAACCTATGTGAGACCAAAATTCATGCAACACACACGAAAATAATTGAGGAGCTTTCCTGCACTCGATAGTGGTACACAAGTAATAACCTGTTGTGAGAAGCATAGAATAAATTTCCTTCTCTCGTATCACAGCCCTTGTGTCAGTGTGAAGTGATAAAATCAATATGCTAGGGTTACGAAGTCTGATATGTTGCCTATCCGTAATAGTAGTCTGAATCGTAAACATCATAAACTCCAGGACTTTCCTTTCTACATAACTACACATCACAACCCTTTATTTATGTAACTGCGGACATCAGATTTTTCTTGTGACTGAACGATGTGTTTCTTTACTTACTATGACACCAGCTGTACCCGTCCACGCGTGGCTGTGGCTTGTTACAGATTAAGTGGAAAAGAAAGACAAAAGGAACCATACATTTCTTATATACGTAATTTCCTACTGCCTTGTGGAAGAGAATTGGATATACGTTCTACATCCTCACCTCCCCTTATCTCTGTCGCCTCTCTCTTTGCCCCTATCCTCGTCCCCCCCCATCTTAGTCCATAACTTCCTCCTTCCCCACTCCCGTCTCTCTTTGTCTATCCGATCCTCCTCCCTCCTCTTTCTGTGCATCTGCAACTTCTCCCTCTTCCTCTACATCTCATCATTAGGCTTTCCCTGTTCGTCTCCTCACTTCTATTTCCTCTTAGAACTCTTTCTAACCTAGAGCCATGTTTAGTGTTATGTTAAAAATCGTGTATTTCCGAAAGCTTTGAAATGATGACACAACTTTCTAATAAGATATGTGCATGTTTTCATATACAAAATTTTTCAATATGTGTCATATATGAATTTATATAAACTTTGTAATTGGAAAAAGGCTTATACTAAAAATCGCAAAAGTAACGCATTTATAGTTTATATATAATATATCAAGAAATATGTACCTAAAAACCTTCCTGGGCTAGAATGCAACGTTGAGTCAGAATTTCAAAACAATGGGTCAAGAACTTTCGGAGATTAACAGCTATACGCCTAACATTTTTATATATAGACGTGGGGACCTAAGACGGGAAGTACACCTGCCCCCTCCTTTCATCGGTGAATATCGCTGCGCATGTATTCGTTGATCACCGACTCACAGTTGCCACAACGCTTTACAGAATTAACGCAATTGTCAAATCATTCAGAGACAGGAGATGGACTGTAATAAAATTGACGTTGCTTTCCGAGCCATATTCACCCAAAGATTGAATATTACTTAAATCAGATCCAGCAGTTACACTTGGATAATTCCTATACGTTTAATTTGATAGCTGAAAATGTTCGTTAGTGTGGAGCTGCCTGGAATTTATTTAGAACAAACTCAAGAATCGAGGCATGCTGAAACAAAAATTCTAATCTGTAAAGCGCTTCTCACGTTTCGCGGCAAAGCATCCGCAGCAGTTATATTGTAACCATCGCTATGTTGGACAGTAGAATTTCTATATCAGAAAAGTATGGATGCTTAGAGAGCGACACGGCGTCATGCTGTCTACCGGATTTACAACGTGGTAGTCCTGGTGGGCTTAATCTAGCGCTGACATCGTAAGTGTCGCTGGTGTCTTCTCTTCTTATGACCATCAGACCATCAAGAACATGCAGAGAATGGAACCAAGAACCCTTAACATTTGAAACAAAACAATCGTTTGTCTGCTCCAGTCCAATATAGGATACACCTGTCTGAATAGGCATAAGAAGAGACAAAAAGTCGTATGGTAAATAATGAATTCTGCAAATAATTGCTTAGGCAAATTACCGTCTGCTACACAGTTGAAATGATAGCCATTACACAAGTTTATAAGTTACAATTAAGTAATCAGAATGCTGCATTATTTCCACTGTTAGGAAATGTATGACCCATTATTTATTTGAATAAATACACTTCCCACTCCGAGACACAAGTATTGGACATGTTTTGGCCTCTTCACAATCAACGCCTGACGAATGAATACTGTTGAAGTGCCATTACGTTTATTGTCTGACAAACAGTTAAATATCATTCGTGCGTAATAATCAATAATCATAGGAAATTTACGTCTTCGTCTACAACGAGCTCATCTGAAGAGTAAATTACAATGTCTCTCGTAATTTACAGCATGGAAAACCTATTTTCGTAATTCGTTGTTGTGCCATGGATGAAGATGAAGTGTGAGATGTAGTAATCATGATTGATCAAGTGGCTTATAAAATGTGTATTATACGATGTCACGCGAAAATGAAGAAATTTACACTATCCGCTACCCATCTAGGCCATGATTTCAGTCAGGACACATGACGAGACATTTCTTTACGCTAGTGGAAGGCACCACTGGGAATCGATTTCTGTTCTCTCTCATTTTTTTCTTTTTCTAAAGCCTGTGAGAGTTACCTGCGGGTCATCAGTCCCTAAACTTACAAACTACTTATGAACTAGCTTATACTAAAGACGGCACACACATACATGCCCGAGGGAGGATTCGAGCCCCCGACGGGGAACGGCCTCGGCTTTGTAGCATAGCGCCTCAAAGTTCACTCAGTAGCACCGCTTTCCGTCTGAGACTGAAATAGCCACACTAGAGGGGAGAGTGAACGAAACCGATGCTAAGACAATTTCTTTTACTAACGGATCAGAACGCATAAACGCCTAACGATGAGCAAAACGAGCTTGAAATGTGTTGTAGTGTGTCAGGGTGTGCTGAGCTGCCAGCGATGGCTGACGTGCGTGGATGAGTTATGCCTGAGTGATTGTGTGTTTGAATGTATCTCTTTCTGAATAAGGCTGCGGCCTAAAATTTAAATTGTCTGAATGTGAATGTCTTATTTGTGTCTGCCTGTGACTCAGCGTTCGTCTTTAAGGCGAGTGGTTTCCTATCTTTTTTTATTTTGTTATTATTATTGCAGAATGTTAAATTTGAGATAGATTAAATAGTAATGCGGCCGAACAATCCCGCCTGGGATGTCCCGGACAATAATGCCGTATGATCACTTCATTTCAATAATTTTAACAGCAGCTTCCTAACATAGCCTGCACTAAAGAAATGAGAGAATCTTCACAGACCCGACAATATATCACCACCTGCGTACTGCTGCAACTGTAACCATACAGTTAAATCCCACCACAAAGTATGTTTACAGCCGGAAGCTTTTACTATTCCTGTATTTTAAATGGGCACGACCGCAACATCAACTACAAGTATCCTACGAAACACCAGAGTTCGTAATCGTCAGATGACTTATAGAATTCGCCACACTTGCCAGTTACTACTATAATATTGTTTATCTGTTAGATACGAATTTATGTCAGTCATTGAACTGCATTTTGATTGGTGGAGCTGTGAGAATGGAGGCGTTTATGTCTTCAGAATAAAAGTACAATAACCTCTCAAAAAAAAAAAAAAAAAAAAAAAAAAAAAAAGCAATTTTCCCTGTCCGGGAATGGAGTGTGTGTGAATTAAGGTGTGGTGGACTGCAAACATCGTTTTTCACTTCCAAAACGAGGTGGCAGACTGCTGCAATACAGAAAATAGAAAAACCGAAAAGATAGTCGCTGCCGGAAAGACACGGTCATATTGCATTTCACTGCGATTAACTGGCATATCATTTGTCTGGTTATGTGTGTGGTACCAGAATGTCAATGCTTATTTACCCGCTACTGCAAAACTCTTTCACGGGCAGAAAATAAGTCCTACAAACCGACGTAGCTAAGTGTCAAGAACTAGTAGCGCATGGATAGTCTCTGCCTGTTTGTGCCGTCGTACTAAACGCCTACAATAATCATTTGAATATTGTGACAGGGTGGAGGCATCGTTCGTAACTACACCGTGCACCGACTCAGAAGCACTCTATGGAAAATGAGCTCAACGCTAAGCTAGTTGCACGTATTGAAATCTCGGTAAGTCTCTGTTTTGAGCGCAGTGCAAGTTTGAGAGCTCTTTGGCACCGGCGTGACCGCCGAGTTACTTCCGGTATGACACAGAAACATGATAAAGTCACTTAATATTTACCTGTGTGTTTGGTGAATCATCTCAGTTACTTTCTTTAACGGTGTGACGTCGGCGCATTACTTTCTACTTCAAGTGCAAGGAGGTCATACCATGCGTAAATTGGCGATTAGTTGTAACCACCAATGGAACAAGCAGGAAGTGAGACGTAGCAGCGCGTCAGTAGCCCTGAGATGACGTGTCTACGTCTTAAGCGAGGGCTGCTTTAGGTCATGGTACCAGCCCCTCTGCAGATCAGAATTTTAACCCTATTTTAGTAGAGCTACCAGCCATTTAAGAAGATAACATAAAGGCTACAGAATTAGTCACTAATAACAGCATTACACTTAATGAGTGAACTAATGACGTTTATGTGCAAACGCAATAATATGGATTTTGTCGCTTTGAAAGTGTGTATGCAATACTCCTGCTCCCAACTTTTGAATCCTGCCTGACCAGTGACAACGTCGCACGATGTTCAACTCATCATAGTTCATGACTTACGTGAGTTATCGAGTCTTCCTTCATGTGTAAAATCATGAATACTGGAAAGATCTTTCTTGAAACGGGAAATCTCTTTTGTGACGTGATTAGCACAAAAGTAATCGCACCATACATACGTTTCGAACTATCTCCACTGCTGTCATACCTATATGAGACTCAGTGACAATATGTTTTGAAACTCTTGAAGCATATTGAATATTATTTGCATAAATAGCCGAGGCGATTCTAGCAGCTCGCTCGGCCCTGAGGAGTGACCGCATCTGTAATTTTTTGTTGTTGTCTTTTTTAAGCGAGGGAAACTGAGATCAATCTTACCAATCAACATAGAACGAAAACTATCCAACGACCGCAGAGAATAGCTCTACTAGGAAAAAGAAAGCAGAGTTCCACTACCACTGCGATAAAAAATTTTAATATTAGCGCTGTCTACCTGAATTCACTTTCCTGCAACTATCGAGAAGTTCAAAGAATTCGATTAATAAAATGACGTCGTAAAGCCCCTTTAATCAGACTCAAACAACGAATATCATACTGAAAGTGATTGTCAACTCGGTAATAATCGACGGAGTTCCAGGACCTGTAATACTAATGAAATATTCGCATGTATTATCCCTTCTCTAGTGCAAGTGAAATGCACCAAAACAAAAGTAGGGCCTAAGTAATTCATTTCTGTGAAATCCAAGAATTTGTATTGCAGTGGTCTGTAGGTCAAAAAAGTATTTCCATTAACTGTTATTTCATTTTTATTTATTTGCATACAGGCGCTTTTTATTCGCTTAATTCCAGCATTTTTTGGTCTGTGGAACTGAAAGCGACACCTCAGATATTAAAACAACTGAATATTACTATTAACGTTGAGTATTCATCTTCAGAACAATAGCAGAATACTGTCGGGAAAACTGACATCAATAGCCCCATTAATGTAGATATAAACCTGTACTTTGTGTCATTTATTAGACCTCTACAGTGGGTGTAGGGGTGAGAGCAGGAAGTGGACGTGAACGAGTAGTGATAGACTCATGCTTGTTGAACACTTTCAGTAAGTAATAACACTGTCGTGAAAGAAATTAAATCGCTCGTAGAAAGATCAAATTATAAAATTTAGCTGCGTATAAATGGCATCTGATGGGTTCGTGTTACGTGCAGCGGTGTCGATACTGTCCACTAACTGTTGAGCAACAGAACTTAACAGAACTGTGATATATTCCGAAATAGTGACATTCTGGCGTTATCCATTGGCAGCATAGAGAAAGTCACTGAAATTTCTATAACAATCTGATCAACTGTTTCATCATATTACGGTCCAGTGGTTCTCATATGAATATTGTGGGAGCTTGTATTCATATGAAAACGACTGGGGTAAAATATAATTAAAAATAAAACACGGTGCGACTGCCGCATACAATATCTGCACTGTACTCTGCTTCGTTAACCCATAGTTATTTTGGATTTAGGGGTCTTTCTGCCTGAATGTTCTGCACAGTCATCAAACGGTTTTCAGTATATCTGCTGCTCGCTTTTGCTAGGGGATTTGATGGGACTCTATACTTCAGGTGATAGTATCATTTTTGCAATATTGGTAGACTGGATGAGAGTTTGGCTTAAAGATAATTTAATCTATACATTTTTATACCTAATTATATGTTTGGATAACAGAAGCTCTTCTTATTTTGCACACCATGTTACGAAGCCTTCCCAGAAATGTTCACATCTTGAAAACAATGCTGCATTGATTTCTCTTCGTTTGTTTGCCTCTCTTCGTTCGTTTGTGCCTCTGACAGCGATATCAAGAAAGATACTTTCTGAGTCTATAATTGTAAAGGAAACTGACTCTTACATCTAATGTTTTCAGTATAATTAATGGAAATGCTCGAAGAAATGTAAAACAGCACTGGTAAATGACTTTTGTTGTCATTGCGCTTAAGACAGAATACGCAAATAATTGAGACACTTATTACTATTTTAGAGGTCGGTGCATCTGTATATTTTTATTAGTGACAACGATCGACTCATTAAAGCTAGTTACGGACTTGCGAGCATGGCTCATTGACATATACTGTAGGTGTTCGGCCCCCAGCAGGCGCGCGACGCGCGAGCTAAGTCTTTGTCGAGCTCGCTTGGCAATCACCTCGGCTCTTATTCTGCCTGTTGATAGTATGACTGAAGCTTGGCAACATTGGAGTGTAAGTCTGTCAACGCTGGTACCGAGGTCTTACTTCCTGGTTGGCACAGAACTATGCTCATAAATTCACTTGATGTTTCCTGTTATGTCAATTGCATAAACTGACAGGTTTCTCAGTCGAGAGGCGACAGAAGCTATTTGTTCATGCTTTTGGATCCAGAAAATTGTTTACACGGCGAAATTCCAACTAATCTCCTCTCTTACGTTGCGAGTTATATGTTCTACTGATGTATGTGGCAGTAGGAAAGAACAGGCATGCACAGCTACTCGCTAGGTCTGAGGTAAAGTCGTCGACTGCCACGGAGAGGTGGCTTTGGTCACTGGTCCGGGTCTCATTGGAGTAGCATTATTTAGCTGTTTTCGTGACAGGAGTTGCACGAATCCACATCGAAAACAACAAGAAACCTCTTGTGGTTACTTGCTATGTTCTATCAGATTATGCGAAAGTCTGACAACTTTCTGGTAGTTTACCATATCTGTCCCTTTAGAATCGAACTAATTCCAGGATAATTTTGACGCCGATCGATGTTCGACGTGTATTTTCGTCTGGAAATAATTTTTGTCGAAGGTTATTCGAGTAGGGCAGGAAAGATAAACATTTGAGGACATGTGATCGAAAGAGTAGGTGCGGAATCGGTGACTTCCAAAGCACACTATTCGATGTATTCTTTGTGAAATCAACGGGAAATATTATGTTGTAGTACTAACACATGATGTTATTTTTTAGGTCGTTTGTCCTTACAGTGTGACTAAATGGTGTCTCAGTTGTTTGCAAAAAATGGGCGCACCCTAGCGTTGTGGTTGCATTTTGCTGAGTATAAAAATCTTTTACTACTCAGTCATTAATTTCTTCTTAAGATGTCAGCATGAGAACATCATAACTCGTTACTAGTAACAGTCGTGAGTAGGAATCCTAATTGAGCGGCCTGATGTCGTTCAAGAAAAATGTAATAGTCACCCCTATGACCCTATATACCGATTCTACTTTACGACGTTTAGATCACGTTCATATATGTCAGAAAAATTCAATACGTGACTGTAATATAAGTACCAGAACTTGAGGTAAGGATATAACAGCCGGTAAATAGACTCATAGTGGCGCGCCGCTGTCACTGAGTCCGCAGGCGGCAGCCGCGATGCGGCCGCTGGCGCGTCGCCGTAGCCGGTGCCCACTACTGCCGAGAGTAAACAGTTCAGTTTTGATGCAGCGGCGAGTTCTTTTGTGTAATATTTCTGGGACTTTTCGCTGTTATATTTGAGGCTCTTCCACACTGATAACGAAGACAGCCGATTTGCGGTGTAAAAAAAATTTGAATGTGGGTGGATTCGATCTCGCGACTGCTTACACATACGCTTGTAAATGCGACTCTTACCGCCAGACCATGCACTCAGATATCACAGAACCGTCTCGAGAAGGACATAACACTTCCTCCTGACAGTACCGCATTCTACAGTGTTGCCAGATCGTGCACATCGGCGGACTTAGCATTCTGCGTCGGCCGGCCGGCGATCAATTTTTTTGTCTAAGACTATACATGCATAAGTATGGCGCCACGATTCTAGAGATTTTGTAAATAAATAATAGATTGTAATACGGTACACAGTTATGTAACTATTTATTATAAAATTATTACTATAACTATGTGTGGAATATAACATTTTGTTTTTCCTTTTCTTTTTCTCGTGCCTAAACTGAAAAGAAATAACACTTATCATTTTACTTTTATAACTATTTCTTTCTATAGAAATGTAATATTAAAACTTTTATATTGGTTGTACCTTCTGATTGTACAATTGCTAATCATAATTGCCAAATATAATGTAATACATTAGACAAGTAAAGAAAAAAAAGTATCGTAGTATAACAATTTCTGATGTAATTATCTTCAAAAGTTAAACACCAAGATCGCGATATGATTAATTAATTTACTGACGACCAGTTTCGATGGGCTATGCCATATTAATTGGTCGTATAAATATTACAATGTCGCCATTTTTTTAATGGAGGTTAAACAAAAGGTGCAATACTGCCCCCCGGATTTATACGATCAGATGATGATGGTTTTGCTCATTGAAACATCTTGTCAGTAAATTACTTAATCATATTGCGATCTTGGGGTTTTCCTTTTGAAGATAATTAATTTATGCAGATCGCTTCCATCTTGCAATGTCATGTAACGTCTGATGCAGTGCAATATGTCACACAGAATTTGGAAAAAAGATATACATTTAAATGTGTGGCTGAATCCACCTTGTGCAAGACACCTTGTTCTAACACCCAAACATATTTTCAGCACTTATTGTCTCACCTTCCGTGGGTTTTTGGCTTTTATTTTATTATGTCATTCGCAGGATTTGTATCTGCTTTGATTGAGGAATGACAAATTTTTATAGCATCTCATATTCAATTTGTGATGTTGCTTCTTGATTATTTGTGGCGTGATCAAATATTTTATGATCTTTAGTGCGCTTTTTCTTGCGAACTGGCACAAATAAAGCACCAACGCCACAAATCGTATATGAGATGCAGTGAAAATTTGTCATTCCTAAATCAAAGCAGATACAAATCCTGCAAATGAAATAATAAAATGAAAGTCAAAAACGCACGGAAGATGGCACAATAAGTGCCGAAACATGTTTGGGTGTTAAAACAAAACAAGGTGTCATGAACAATGCAGATTCAACCACACATCTACCGTAATACAGCAAACACCGGAAGATACAGGAGGTGCACCATCACAACATACGTTTAAAATTGATTGCTATTTAATATGTACATTAAGATTAATGATAACTTATAGTCTTGTATGGTATAGTACTCAAAGTCTATGATGAGATGTAGTTTCATTAGAAAATGTATGCTGGGCATCAGAAAGTGAGATACTACTTTATATTATCACACATTCGTTAAAAATTGAGATACATTTTAAATTGATTGCATTCATAAATTCACTTCACATGAGTCAGTTACCCAGTGCTACAATTTCTATGTATGTGTTGAAGACGTAGCTCCTTTGTGGAGAAATCACTGACAATAGCGTGTCTGGCTATGATCAATTATGCACTTGTCCAAATTATTTATCTAAAACTTGCAAAATAAGTGCGACTATAATACCCTAATGTGATATGTGACACTACCTACTTTATTATCCATGAAGTAGAAATTATTACAGTGAATAAAGTATAATGGGCGATAATACATATAAAGAAAAATACATAATGTTTGCTATTGTCATTTACAAAAGTGCTAAGATGAATCTCATACAAAACAGTTAGATTACCCGTATGGTGCTAAATGTGGACATGTCACTGATATGGTAAAAATTGGTAAATTAAGCTCGTAAATTTGAAGTGCCTCATTTATACTTGACGACGAGTCGTTACAGCGCTTTGACGTCGAACATAAGTGGTGGTCACGTTAATGCAACTGGACCTTCTATTAACAACATATGTTTATTTTAATAATTACTAACTGAAAATTTTTCATGTCGGAAAACAAAACAGGCAAATATGTTCCCATTTTAACTACTCTGATAGGAAATTGGAGAACCAGCTGCCTCATTTCTAGTTCCGCCTTCCCACAGAAAAATGTTGACATGCGAACATATTTGCGTTCTTTTAACACAGAACATAATTTAACGCAGTCACTCCCAGTGCAGTTTGTATACACAACACTTGCCACTCACCGTCATCGTCTACGATCTTCGTTACCACTGTCTCCTTCTCTGCCAAAATCCCTGCCTCTCTGACATTGACTTTGTCCCATTCCCCTTCCTTCACATCGACAATTTCTCTTCCTTTCTCATAATCTGCACTCTGTCTCTTCAGTCACCACTGCCTTCGCTCTACATACGTCCTTGTGGATGGTTTTCTCGGGCATGTAACCTTTAGAAGGGGTACCTTTCTTGGTATAAGAGGTTGTATTGGATAGTTTTTCTTTGGTATTTGTAAGTTCGTCGGTGTGGGGGATCAGGGTCACCATACCTGATGTATGGTCTCCACTCTTCTAGTTTTTCATTTTCACTGCCTCCTATGTCTCTTCCTCCACTGCTACGATCTTCATAAGTTTATCAGTTTGTCTTTCACTGCCACTATCTCTCCCTACCATACTGCCTATTTTCTCTTTCTCTTCTCGAACAGGATGATCTATTGACCCAAGGACAACACGGATTTAGAAAAATCGTTCATGTGAAACACAGCTAGCTCTTTACTCACGCGATGAGTGCTGTCGACAAGTGATTTCAAATTGATTCTGTATTTTTTATTTCCGGAACGCTTAGGACACCGTACCTCACAAACGGCTTTTAATAAAATTGCGTGAATATGGTACACCGCTCCAAATTTGCGACTGGATAGCGGATTTCCTGTCAGAGAGGACACAGTTTGTAGTAATCGGTGGTAACGAATCGACTAAAACAAAGGTGATATCGGAAGTTTCACAGGCTAGTGTTGTTGGACCTCTGCTGTTCTTAAATTACATAAACGATTTGGGAGAAAATCTAAGCATCTAACTTTAGTTGTTTACAGATGACGCCGTCATTTAAAGTCTATTAAAATCATCTGAAGATCAAAACTAACTGCAGAACGATCTAAATAAGATATCACTATGGTGTAAAAATGGCAATTCACTCTAAATAATGAGAAGTGTGAAGTCGTCCACATAAGTACGAAAAGAAATCCGTCAAACCTTGTTTATAAGATAAATGATTGAAAAGTGAAGGCCGTAAACTGCACTAAGTTCCTAGAAATTACTATCACTTCAGACTTAAACTGGAAAGAAAACGTAGATAATGTCGTGGGAAAGGCGAACTGGAAACTGCGTTTCATTGGGAGAACCCATAATAGATGCAACAGAAAAGAGGCTGCATACACCACGCTAGTCCGTCCTTTTTTGGAGTATTGCTGCCTAGTGTGGGATCCTTATCTGGTGGGTTTGACGGAGGACATCGAAAGAGTTGAAAAAAGGAGAGCTCTTTTTGTATTGTCACGATACAAAGGAGACAGCGTCACGAAAATGATACAGATCTGGGATGGGAATCATTACAACAATGGTGTTTATCGCTGCGGCGTGGGCTACTTACGGAACTCCAATCACCAACATTCTCCTCCAAATGCAAGAATATATTGTTGACTCCCACGTACATAAGTATAAAAGATCATCAGAATAAAATACGAGTAATCAGAGCTCCAACGGAGAGATTCAGGTGTTATTTCTCTCTGCGTGCTATTCGAGAATGGAATGGGAGATAAATAGTATAAAGGTGGTGCGATGAACCCTCTGTCAGGCACTTAAATGTGATTTGCAGAGTATCCCATGTAGATGTAGACTGCACAGTCTCCTGTCCCTTCCACTATCACCTTATGTTATTTTTTCAGTACAAAAAGCTCGAATATATTTGCATGCCAAAAGTTTTCCTGAGGAAGGAGTAATGAGAACTGAAGACGCTTATTTTTCACTTGTCTATGAGAGTATTTTAAACAAGAACAAAACTGCATTTTTTGGTCTCTGACAGGAGCTCTTTTCAACTAGTTCCCTCGTTTTCCTTGTTACAGCAGAATGTGCTGCTTATATAAGACGAATTCTGTAGATTAGTGAAGATCTGGCAAATTCCTTATATTGGTTTGGCGAATAACAAAAATAAATTTATCGGAAGGATATATCAAACTCTACAGTATCCAAAATTAAAAAAATCAAAGAATAGTCTTTTTTCACTAGAACTATAAGTATTTGGTAACAGGCGCCAAGTCCTGGACTGATGCAGGCAAATCGCACGGATTCGTCTGCTGGATAGGACACCGACGTCTCTAGGACGCATCCAGATATTCTTATGCACATAATTCTTCAATAAAATTTTGATTGCTGCTGGATGTTAATTATGAGGTATACAGAAAATCAAACCTTCACTTAGCGATAATATCAGATTATAAATTTTGCAGAATTCAAATTTTTTGGCTAAATATATTTCTTAAAATCGGATAGTAAGTTTCATTGCAGCCTAAATGTTGTCTCGCAACCACAAATGGTTCATTTAGTACCCAGACATAATTATAATTGGGTGTCTCTTGATAAAGGAATAAAGATTTTAGAGAAATGGCATTTCTGGATAAACGCATACAGCATTTACAGTTACATTTGAGCCATTTTATATAGTAAATTATTTACATATTCTCGGCTGACAGTGTGAAACCGTTGAACATCGTTGATTTTTTTTATTTGCCTAAGAATTGTAACTTTTAATCTCTCGATGTTAGTTACCGATCATTATACGAGAATATGATCGTAAGAACATACGGTAACGAGCGTTTACAGTCGTTAGAAATTATCGAAGTTTCCTTCTCAAAATTCGTAATTTTGATACCCGATAAAATTGTAATGTCTCGTGGTTTTCTCCTCAACCGAGCGTGAACAAAGGGTGCCTTTATAAGCAGTATAAAGTTCACTCCAAACCACATTTGATGAACAAAATCCAACCAACTTGGTCAACTTGGCTGCATGAAATGTGGAATATTTAAATTTTGACCTTGTACTGCACGACCTGATGGGTCTACCAATGATCAATGTTCAAGGGCTGCCCAAAACACTTTACCACTTGTCTCCGTCATTAAAGAACCTGATATATGCACCATTGTAGAATCACAGTTTCGTTCGAGAGGTTTTCGAACATTTTAATGCCGTGTATTGTCGTGTACAGTATGATTCATTCGACTGCAACATTGTAGATTTATATTCTCTACAGTGTTTAATTCTTTAGAAAATGCAACTCCCATCGGGATCACCATTCTATTACTATTCATGTCAGAAGTCCGTCTCTAATAACATCGTCTTTGATGATACGTTTCTGGTTCATTCTAATTCCAACAGATGCCATCGGATCCGGAAATTAACACATAAGTATAATTAACACATTACTACAATAAGTACAGGAACGAGGCCTATAACATCAGTGACCTTAGTAAAAAGTGTGATACTAACCCATCTCACCAGATGTGACACCAGTGAAGATCGGAACTTGGAGGAATTTGCCGTCAATGAGCCTCTGGATTGGAGACTCGGGCATCATTGCTCCCTCCAAGTCTGGTTCGATGTGGGGCCACCATACACCATATGAAAACATCTCCTTTTGCTGAAATCAAATGTACCACGAATCACTTTTACAAACGCTTAAATATTTTCTCGAAAAAAAAAAAAGAAAATCAGTGAAAAATATTATAACTTGACGATCAAGCACATCAGAGGCGTTTTATCTGCTGCTTGTGGTAATTAAATGAGGTGGTTGAAAATTAGTCCTTAGATGCGGGATCGAACTCGGGTCTTCTGCTTACCAGTTTACCTGCTTACCACTAAGCAACCTGGATCCCCCCTGGCAAGCTTCCAGTGAGAGAAAAATTATCAGTTCCAGACCTGGCATGAAGTTTCTCATGAGGTATGCGCCCACATTTATGACTTTCAATGATTAAACAGCGCTATTAATGCCATAGTTGCTGATGCGACTATACGTTTATTTACGAGTTTCGGAAATAATCATCTTAGTTCAACAGGGCCACGAGGCAATACTTTTACTTTTAAGATTTTCCCCCTGACCTGGATACTGAAGATGATTGTCTTCGAAACGCGTATCACAATATTTGGCCTTCATAGTTTTACAGTGTCCTTAATAGTACCGTTTAATAACTGAAACTGAAAAATTCTCAGATTCTTTCCCACACTAGTATCGCAGTGCCTGTTGTCAATTATTTACGCGTGACCATGCCAAGCGGAGTCCCGTAAATAAATCGATCCTCGTCTACACTCGCACTGAAATGTAAGGATCTTGACAGTCGCGCATTAACTATTCTTTTGTATGTGAAGTCTATTTTTTTTTTTTTTTTTTTTTTTTTTTTGACATTTCAGTGCCAAAGCACTGATTCGCTTAATCATGTCCGCGAGTAAACGAAAATAATGGGCAACAGACACTACGATATTAGTTCAGGATATAAGTTTGAGTTCAAATGTTTGTAAATCTATCGGACCAAACTGCGTGGTCATCAGTCCGTAGCTTACAAACTACTTAAACCCAGTAAACTAACCCAAGGACAGCACACACACCCATGCCCCAGGGTGGACTCGAACCTCCACGGCGAGCAACCGCGCGCTCCGCAGCGAGACGCTTTAGACCCCCTTTTTTGTTTGTTTGTTTTTTTGTTGTTTTTTTTTGTTCTCTGGGTAGTTCTCTTCGTTGCGGACGCTGATCGTTTTTGTTCGAGGTTGTTCGTTGAATATTTGGCTCAGCTTTTTTTATTACAGAGGGCGTGAAGCCCTCTGACCGGGCGCGCTGAGCCACGGCGCCCGGCGGACCCCTCGGCTACTCCACCGCGGCATAAGTTTGTGTCTCGCTGGAGCGTGCCATCGTAGTTCTTGCGCTGCGATATCCTTCGTTTCTATGCGGCTTTGTGGATACAGCATCTGCCTAGCTAGCAGAACATCCGGGTTAGATCCTCGTTTTGTGGCAAAAATTCACAACTATCTCATTGCATTTAATACCCACAAAAAGCAGCTGTAGCTTCTCTGACATCCTGGATCGTAATCCATATTAGCTGCAAAGAATCGTGGTGTCAGTTCTTTCTAACATGTCCGAAAGGACATGCACCACATACAGATGTATAAAGCTATAACAGTTTGCTTTTCTGTACACATCATCTCGACAGACTAGCTGTACAGGTTTAGATTAGCAGATCAGTTTTATAAATTGACTCTTTACCAGACTAGGCTGTTTACTTTGTGCTGCAAAACCTGGGGTGTCTGAGTATCTTCTGTAGCTTGGAAAAACTTTTAAACGGTGTACAACGCTATTAAACAAAATCAATTAGCACTTCATGTTATCAGGGTTAAGACTTTGAAGTGGTTTAGGTTTAATTTGCGCAGTAGATTGCTTTAGATACTTTCCTTTCGAAACTATCGTTTTCTATTTCACTTACGTTCAATACATTTCATGAAATAAATGTCATTTTACTGTATTATGCCTTTCGACAAGGCAAGCTGCCCGTTGTTGTAAAAAAATGGACAAACTTAACTTCGTGTCTCGAAAACTGTTATCGTCTCGTCGTCGTGTGGACATAAACAGTAAGTAAAGACGCAAGAAGTTTCGTTCACAACTTTAAATTTCATTTAGTCATTGTTCGTTTCGAATACACTCAACTGACGTCCATGTTGTTTTCCAACTTGAAACATGTACACAGATCTTACACTTGATTATAGTAACACCTATTAAGGCATGTCGCTCCGTGAAACAAGATAACTTCTGATGGCCGAAGTAGAGAAGATAAAAATGGCGAATGGCTATAGGAAGAAAAGCGTTTCTAAAGAAGGGAACATTGTTGACATCAGATATTAGTTTAAACGTTTGCAAGCCCTTTCTGAAAGCATTTGTCTGGAGTGTAGCATTGTATGGGAGTGAACCGTGGACGATAAGGAGTTCAGACAAAAAGATTATACGAGCTTTTGAAGTGGGTGTTACACACGACTGATCGCGTAACTAATGAGGAGCTGCTTAACCGAATTGGGGAGAAAAGGAATTTCTGGCGTATCCTGACTAAGAGAAGAAGTTTCTGGCACATACTGCCTAAGAGAAGGGATATGTTGGTGGGACACATTCTGAGACATCAAGGAATTTTCAACATAGCATTAGAAGGAAGCGTGTGGGGTGTCATTTAGTAGCACACATTCTTAGACAGAGCAGTGAAACCCCCTCAGACATATTGGCCTCTAAGAAAACATTACAGTATATAACGATGTTAAATTTTAAATAACTTACTCTCCTGCCTTCTTGACGGATAATTATTCAGTGACGTACATGAACGTTCCTACCGACGTCTGTAGTCAAGTTAGCAACTGGCGGTCAGTTCTTCTGGGCCTGCGACGGCCTTGGCGCAAAATCTGCAGCCCTGGCGATCTCATTGCAGCCACTGAGTTCCATGGTGTGGGTTGAGGAGGGAACGGCGGCAGGGAGTATCTCATATTCCGAGTGTTAGCAACGCTCCGTAGTTTATCTCACAAAGTCTCCATTCCCCCCCACGAACTGCCGAACCTCGCCAGCCGGCGTGCAATTTCTCTTCCTCCCCAGTTCTTCATCCAACATGACACACAAATAGCAGGCTCCGAAACTAACTCATATCTGCACTCCTCTGTAGCATTATAATATCTCACAGACATATATTACTGGACTGGCAATGCCGCATACAGTATCACTGGTGTCAGTGAAGTTTCGCCGCCATATTCATATATTATAAACGTGTGAGCAGTCGTGTGTGTTATTATAGGGAAAAGTTGTAAAAATACGGTAAACTGACGTAAGTATGCTGCCTTTAGAGTTTTGACATATGGGAAAGTCGTGTGTTCTATATGGCTGAAAATGTTTCAGCTGTTTTCAATTTAACACAAACAGTAATGAGTTCCATAGATTTCCTGTTATTATTAATCTCTTAGCAATTTCATTCAACTTCGGATTTTCCTTCAGTAGTTTGGTAATTACACTCCTGGCCATTAAAATAGCTACACACCGAATATGCCGTGCTACAGAAGCGAAATTTAACCTACAGGAAGAAGATGCTGTGATATGCAAATGATTAGCTTTTCAGAGCATTCATACAAGATTGGCCCCGGTGGCGACACCTACAACGTGCTGACATGAGGAAAGCTTCCAACCGATTTCTCATACACAAACAGCAGTTGATCGGCATTGCCTGGTGAAACGTTGTTGTGACGCCTCGTGTAAGGATAAACTGCGTGGTCATCAGTCCGTAGCTTACAAACTACTTGAACGTAGTAAACTAACCTAAGGACAACACACACACCCATGCCCCAGGGAGGACTCGAACCTCCACGGCGAGCAACCGCGCGCTCCGCAGCGAGACGCTTTAGACCGCTCGGCTACTCCACTGCGGCATAAAATTCTCATGAACTGGAATACAACTTTTTTGTTTTTCCTTTACAAAATACAGTAAGTATCGTACCTCGTCTGTCATCACAAGAGAGCTGTCTACCAGCAGGTCCGTAACATCGACAGAGCGCAGGAAGTCCACCAGCTGTTGCGAATCGTCCGTCTCCAAACCGAGAGCTGCTCCAAGGTTGAAGGCGTTCTGTCGGGCCAGCTCAAGAGAAGATGGCAGTCCAATGAAGTTCCCACTCTGGATGATGATGCCGGAGAAGAGATCTGTGATAAATATTACTGCGCTATACAAATGTTTTACAAACATTAGAGTTATTTCTATGCATCAGTGTGGCATTAATAAATGGATAAAAAGCGTTTACATATTTTCGTTTATTTTAGTGAATCATTCTTATATTCATATTACTGATAAGCTGCATTACAGCTTCATGACTTACTCTATTACTTAGTATTTACATTTTCACTGCTCAAATCAATTAGGGAATCAGGTGAGATATCATACACAATATACATATATACGTATTTTATTCAGATATTTCGTTAAAATTCTAATTTGTATGTGGTACAGTTCGGTATTTTGCTGTCTCTGTACTTGATATTTACATGACGTTTACTTAGAGCGAGGCACCATGGGGCTACCATAATAGTGAAAACGTCACTCTCGTTTGCCTCTGACATGGTGTGTGATCACCGCAAACTGTCGGGACAGTTCCGCACCTGAGTGGAGTGGGCAGTATGAGGTTAACAATCAGCTCTTGAGAGATATTTGGCCGTTCTTTCATCAGTGCAATATACAGCTCTGCAGCCGTTGTGGGAGGTATTGGTCTGACAGAAATGCGTCTGCCAAGTACATACAAGCTGGCCACTCCATTCATTTAATCACCACAAATTCAAGCATGTTGTGCACCAGTACAGCACTGAGGGGAGGAGCGTTATCATCCACCATAAGAAATCTCTCTCCTAGGGTACCAGCGTAGAGGACAACGAAACGTCAAATGATCTCGTCTCTATACCTCTAATCAGTCAAAGCGCCATTCAGAACGACGTAGAGGACCGTACGTTCACCAATACTGACTCCCGTACACACCATTCGTCCATATGGTGATGTTTCCTGCACATGAGCAGCATACTTCCGAGTTCCACGTTTTATCCAAATGATTGCATTCAGCCTCTTATGTCGATAGACTGTTAAGTGGCGTTAACGGCCATCTCTTGGTGTTGTTACCTGTAAACTACCTTGGCCTTGCCTTCTTTTAAAGGTTTCTGTTGTCAGAAATAGCGTCCAGGTCCTGGTAATTACACTTTCTGGCACTCCAATAGATGCAGCCATCTCTCTCTGCTTTTGCTCCGCTTCCAACTTTCCTATGACTCTCCATGCCATAGCTTTAGGTAAGTAAAATTGTTTTTGCATTGCACTATCTGCTCACTACCCTATCTGAAGTCAACTGCTGGTATAATTCGTTTAGTAAACGTAAGTCAACAGCAACCCCTTCTGAAGCAACTTTCTGTTATTCCCAGTTGCCGTAAATTGTTGTCTCCACTTCTTAGACCTGAGAGAAATATGACAATACTTCCGAACTTAGGTATCTTCAACTGATCTCCTATCTGGTTTGATTTATTTAACTGGAAACATATTTCCTTGGTCACGGCATAACTTGGGAACAGTTTGTTCTAGTTTCGCAGATTTATTATATATATATATATATATATATATATATATATATATATATATATATATATATATACCGTTTTTGGGAAAGGTACCGGAAAATCTAAAAATCGGAGAAAAACTTAAATTGATTTTTTCAATGCGTCTATTGCATACAAATCCACAGTTTTGTTCCGACCTTAATGAAATTTTGCACACTTTACTTTAAAAACAAGATGAAGATCAATGTAAACATGGTGCTTGTCAAAGAGTACCTTGCCAAAAACGTTGTTTCACTGATCACCACGACAGTTGAGAGATATATGTGAGTTTTTGTAGATGGGGATAGGAGGGGTGGAGTAGGAGATAAACTAAGGAGGCCGGAGGGAGGAGGGGGAGTGGATTAAATGGGTCGAGAGGTGGGAGTTGGGAGTTGGGGAGGTGAGAAGGTGTACAGAGAGATGGTAGAGCAAGAGAAAGGAGGGCAGGAAAGATGGACTACGAGAGTATACAATAAATAAATACTTGGACAACTCCGGATTTTCAGTTAGTTTACAATAATGACTAAAATACTATTACTAGTTTCGACTATGTTAAGAGTTACATTCAGGTGACTGTCAAGCTGTTGGAAGGTGAAAAATATTGGGTTGATAGTTGCATGCGTCAAATCTATTTGATCATTTAAAAACTTAAAAATGGCTGGAAACAGCAGCCGTACATGCAGAATCTTCGCGAAAAAAGAAGGACACAGCCAGTGAATTCCGCAGAATAAGATTTATTACAATCCCTTGTACTAGGTTTCGAGAAGAAGGATGGGTAAGCCACTAGTTACACGATGTAGACAATACAAAATTAGCGTGGCCACATAGACAGCGTTGTCCCTTGAGACAGTCTTTCCGCAGTTTTCACTATATCGTCTGTTAGCTTTTAAGCAGAACGGGCAGTCAAGACACAATAAGGTGCAGGATTGTAGATTCCTATGACAACGAAAGGCTGCAAACTATATATGGCAGAATAATAGTAATGCAACATAATTGTTTTAGAATTAAATTGCACTGTTTGATTCACGGGTATGGCTATAATAAAAGATAATTTGTTAAAAATCGGTTGTTCCACGAAAGGGAAAGGGTAATCTGCGATTACGTATTAGCAGTCTTACATGGAGACTTCATAAAAGCGACTAATATTTAAGGTTTATCCTAGAAGATAGATTAAAAAAAAGGCAAACCTACATTTCTAGCTTTTGTAAGTTTGGAGAAGGCTTTTGACAACGTTAATTGGAATAAACTCTTTCAAGTTCTGCAGCAAGCAGGAGTAAAATATAGGGAGCGTAAGGTTATTTACAACTTGTACAAAAACCAGACAGCGGTTGTCAGAGTTGAAGGGCATGAAAGGGATGCAATGGTTGGGAAGGGAGTAAGACAGGGTTGTAGTCTTTCTCCAATGTTATTCAATTTGTACATTGAACAAGCTATAAAGGAAATCAAGGAGAAATTTGGAGAAGGAATTAAAGTTCAGGGTGAAGAATTAAAAACATTGCGTTTTGCCAACAACATAGTAATTCTGTCAGATACAGCAAAGGACCTGGACAGCAGTTGAACGGAATGGACAGTGTGCTGAAAGGTGCATATAAGATGAACATTAACAAGAGCAAAACTAGAGTAATGGAGTGCAGTCTAAGAAAATCAGGTGATGCTGAAGGAATTAGATTAGGTAACGAAACAATAAAGGAGGTAGATGAGTATTGTTACTTGGGCAGTAAAATAACAAATGATAGTCGCAATACAGAGGATATAAAATGCAGAATGGCAATGGGTAGAAAAGCGTTCTTGAAAAAGAGAAATTTGTTAACATCGAATATTGATTTAAGACTAAGGAAGTCCTTTCTGAAGGCATTTGTATGTAGTGTTGCCTTGTATGGAAGTGAAACATGGACGATAAACAGTGCGGACAGGAAGAGGATAGAGGCTTTTGAAATGTGGTGAAGGCTGAAGATTAGGTGGATGGATCGCGTAACTAATGAGGAGGTACTGAACGAAACTTGGGAGAAAAGGAGTTTCTGGCATACCTTGACTAAAAGAAGGGATCGATTGGTAGGACACATTCTTAGACATCAAGGAATTGTGAATTTAGCGTTGGGGGAAAGTATGTGGCGTAAAAACCGCAGAGGAAGACCAAGTATGGATACAGTAAGCAGATTAAGACAGATGAAGGTTGTCGTTCTTATGGGGAGTTGAAGAGGCTTGCTCAGGATAGGGTATTGTGGAGAGGCGCATCAAACCAGTCTCCGGACTGAAGACCACAACAACACAACATTTAAGGTGAGTTTGTAGAAGGGAAGGGCAGACCCTGATGAGCTCCCACCTGTGGACAGCGGGGAGACGAGGTGCAGGGACACGGACATGCCGCCCGCGCTCTGTCCCCATAGCGTGATCTGGTCAGGGTCGCCGCCGAAGCTGGCGATGTTCTCTTTGGCCCACACGAGCGCCAGGTGCTGGTCCTTGAGACCCGCGTTGCCGGGGACGACCTCGTCACCAGTAGTGAGGAAACCTGCAACAGACAGATCGCACTTTACTTAATTGGTGCATACCACATCTCAAATCACCTTTTGGGTTAGCAGTTACGTGGTTTTGAATTGAGTGCATCAGAACTTTCGGTGGTGCGTGGCATCCACATCCTACGATTGTTTCGCTGGTGGCACGAGAAAGATGCAAGTTCAAATGTTTCTAAAGTTATGGCACCTAAACGCAGTCGTGATCGTTCCCTAAACTGACAAACTACTTAAAGTAACATAAGCTAAGAACAACACACACACACACACACACACACACCATACCCGAGGGAGGACTTGTACCTCCGACGGCGAACGGCCGCACGCACAGCACCAAGGCGCTACTCCGCCGTGGCGAAGACGAAATTTGTGCGGGTGAAGGGACAGCATGAAGACTTCACTTTTGGCCCACTATAAGGAAGCGTAGGATTTAACGCTTCGTCGACAGCTTGGTCATTAGAGACGGAAATAGCGCTCGGAGTTACGGCTAAGGATGTGGCAAGAAATTGGTCGTGCCCATTGAAAGGAACCATCCCGACATTTGAAAATGTTGTTCAAATGTTTTTTAAGCTTAAGGGACTTATCTCAGGGTCTCCAGTCCCCAAACTTACAAACTACATAGGAAGTACCTTATATTGAAGACGACACAAACATCCATGCCCGAGGAGAGATTCGAACCCCCGACGGGAAACGACCTCGGGCATCGGAACGTAGCGCCTCAATGCGCTCGGCCGCTCCGCCGCGGCCCCGGAATTTACCTGGAGTGATTTAGAGAAATCACGGAACCTAAATTGGAATGGGCGGAGGTGGATTTAAACCACCGTCCTTCCACGTGTGAGTCCAGTGTGTTACCACTGCGCCACCTCGCTCGGAGGCCCACTATAGGTTACGGTAGTAACACTAAAAGTGCGCCTTCGCGATCGATTTTTGACGGTTAAAAATTTAAATGAAAGTAACGGCTTAATCGTCCTTATGACACGGAACTTGAGTAATCTAATTTGAAGAGGAAGTAATTCTCTACAACTTTTTTATAGTTTTTTTTTCGTATATCGCTTCGTGTCAAGGAAATTTGCAAAAAGTAATGGCGATTTGACAATGTCTGTCTATATGCCTAACTCTCTAACTTGTTCCCACATTTTAGGTCGCACAGTTCAACCCATCGGGACTAAATTTTACAGACGTAATTCTTGTTCGCCAGGGACCAGAACCTCTCTTTTTCAAAGATTTCGGACAAAAATAGGTTAATGACACTAAAAATAGGCCATTTGTGATGGCAACTCCTTAACCGTTCATCTGTGTCGAAAATTAAATAAACGTATTGGTAGAGGCGAAAATTATCAACAGCTTTGCTCTCTTATATAATTTTCATAACGCGCGCCATTTGAGAGATATTTGCAAAAAATTGCGGCGATATTACACTTTCACTTGATTTTACGTAAACCGGTACAGGCAAAGAAAATAAACTTGAAAAAGAGAACAAACTACCAAGGCAAGACAGGTAATAATGTTCTAACGAAAAAGATAATGAAAATTTGAGATAGATATTAAACTAGTAGTTTAGAGAGGTAAAAGTTAAAAAAAGAGTATGTTTGTCAAAGATAAACTCAATATAAAATAATTTTGTCTGTTTGTTAAAAATATGGTCAGAGAGAATATTACGTGTTGGGTGCATAGATATTACCGTAACAGTAGAGTCGTAATTGTATCGTCCGTAATTTTTTATTATTATTTATATTTTCATTATTTTTGTCAGAAATGTTTGCAAAAATCCTAAAACTACAGGCGAACCTAATGTGGGCCGTAAAACATGCCAGTGCGATTTCCTTTTCTCTTTTGACTGTATTGTACTGCAATCACTCTGATGTTCGTTTTAGACAGATCTGGTGTTGACCAAAACAAGAAAAAAGTCTAGTAAACATCCTTTTATTAAATGTATTACCTAAGAATTGTAAGCACTTATTCATCTTGATTATAGTGAATGCGAAAGTCTATGGCTCCCATATTTTGGCAGGTGTAGTATGAACAAAAACAAGGGAAAAGTGTACTGTGTGCGGAGAGACCAAGCGAGGTAGCGGACCCGCATTCGGGAGGACGGTGATTCAAATCCACCTCTGGCCATACAGATTTAGGTTTTCCGTGATTTTCCTAAATCACTCCAGGCAAATGCTGGGATGGTTCCTTTCAAAGGGCACGGCCAGTTTCATTCCCCATCCTTACCCAAAACTCCGAGCGTTAGCTCCGTCTCTAATGACCAAGTTGTCAATGGGACGTTAAACCCTAAGCTTCTTCTGTGTGCGGAGAAATACATACCTAGCTGAGCTAGCCGGTAGTTGATGGTGACGAGTATGACGCCGTAGGAGATGAGGAAGTCGGGCCCGTGTTCGGTGTCGGAGCCGCTGTTGTAGTAGAAGCCGCCGCCGTGCACCCAGAACATGACGGGCAGGTTGGCGCCCTCCTCGGGCACGCCCGGCACGTACACGTTCAGGTAGAGGCAGTCCTCCGAGCCGCTGCCGTCGGGCTGGACGCAGTCGCTGCCGTACTCAGAGGCGTCGCGGACGCCTTCCCAGCCATCAGCCGGTTGTGGGTCCTAGGAAAACACCAGAAGCCTTAAGAAATTTGCTGGCAATTGTAGATTTCTACGTGGAGTTTCTGGAACTGTTAGGTGCATAGTTAAATACTCCAGTAACAAGAGACATGTGTTCGAAGTCTTGTCGAGTACAGTGTTCTTGTATACAGATAAAAGTACGATCTTATGTGGCCACGAAATGCTCTAAGACCGACTTCTCCACCTAGTATCCTGCCTTCCAGAAATCCCAACATTCCCTCCAAATCCACCTCAATCCATTTATATCGTGGTGTAACTAATGGCTCTTCAAGGGAAACCCCTCCAGATCCTCCACCCGCAACTTCGTGTCTTGATTTAGCCTCATCAATAGTGTTTGTCTGATCCAGCTAACTAACACACTACAATTCCTTAGAGTAGCCTCTGAATATTAATAAATACAATTCAACACAAAGCCCACAATAGATTAAAATCACTAAAACTATGAGTACCTATGAGTACTAACGGTATGAACTTGGCAGCTACACCTCTACACTGTCCTTCAGACGTATAAATTTCTTTTTTGCCGCATCCTTTGTCAAAAATATTGCATTGTTATACATCCCAGTTCTGTAAGCTCTCCAGATGTTTGAACTTCATGTACTCCACTTTCCTTCCTCATCCCCGCACCCTCCATCACAAGGGTACTTTACAAACTCTTCATAGTCACAATGAGACCTCAGACTAATTTGCACCATCCGTAAGCTGGCCTCCAGCAATCCTATGGCACTTCCTCTCTTTTACAATCTTAGAATGCTGCCGCGTCTCTACCTACACATCCAATTTATCCTCAAGGTGCACACCATCTTCATCGTCTGCTAAAGATATTTCATCCCTCTCCCAAACCATGTACTCTTCTCCAACATATACCTATATCAGCTGTAAAACTATCCTAGCCTATCCACTTCCTCAGGGCTCCTCCGTCCCCGCCCCACATCACACCCATTTCCTAATTGCCGTCACTCTTAAAACACTTATCCCTCAACAGCGATTCATATCTGTACACCACCTCGTATCAGTCCCCACCCTCATCATCACTATATTCCTGTCTTCCTCCATAACCCTCTATCATTCCATAAACTTAAAAAAAAAGAAAAAGTTCAAATGTTTGTTAAGCTTAAGTGACTTAACTGCGGGTTCATCAGTCCCTAAACTTACAAACTACTTATGAACTACCTTACACTAAAGACGACACAAACATCCATGCCCGAGGGGGGAATTCGAACACCAGACCGTAGCGGCCGTGGAGGCTGTGACTGGCGTGGCGCAGACCGCTCGGACACTGCGGTTGACCCATAAACTTTGCAGGACAAGTATTAGTGAATGTGAACGTGCTTAGTTTTAAGATTCGGCGTATCTTCTGTCGTGTTCAAGGACTATTGACGCGTTTTTTTTTCCACATAGTTTTAATTGTTATTTCCGTTATTTCCGTTTCTTTGCAGCCTCGTTTTAGTATAAATTCTTTCATTACTAGCACATTTTCAAAGTTTTTATATATGTCACCTTTTCTGAGTTTCATTGTCCATTTTAGTGCGTATGCCAGTTGGGTGAAAAGTTTTTCAGCCAGACAAACTCCCCTCCCATCCCCCTCTCCGACAAAATGTGGTGCTGAGGGACGATGTAATGAAGAAGAAAAATATTTTGTTACACATAGCAGCACTTTACTTTCAGCAGATTGCCTCAGCTCCAAATAACGCTAATTCTGAAACAAAGGAAGTTAACTAGGCGACAAACTTATTTTTTGTTTTGCTTATTGTTACGGGTTTGGAGCAGAGCTCCTTTTCAAGCTGTACCTATATAGTCAAGTTATTGTCCGTATATTCATTTAAATGTACGTATGAATATCTTATAACTTTATTGACGCACTAAGATCGTAAATACTATGTTACAAATACGATTTAATTTTTTTCTTATATGTTTATGACTTCTTTTTACTATAGATATGTGTGTCAAAGAACTGGAAGCCTATCATAAAAAGATATAGTTTGTCTTTAAATTTTCATCTACGATGTACATCGATTGATATTGTTCACAATATTTTGAATTATCTTTAGATCTGATCCTTGCGGAAGGCGTAATTTGCAGGCTCAGACGATTCTGTGGAGATCTTGGATATGAAATTCTCGTGCTACGCTAATACGAGGGGAAGCATAGGGTCACCCTTACTATGTCAGGGGTACAATACACGCAGGAAGTGGCTACTGGGGTAACGGAGTATGTGTGGTATATTCATATCGGATTTTTAAGATAAAAAAATCCCTTTACAGTTTTTGAGTTTAGGTAGGGTCTATTCCTTATAACAGGATGAAGACTGTAAATGTGTTCGAGCACCTATCGTTGTTGTGGTTTTAGGTCCAAAGAATAGTTTCATACAGCTCTCCAGAAAAGAGAAAAAAGAAACAATATTTATTTCTAAATTACGTTTATTTAACAACGTATGTTGGAAATGTATGAATTATAAATTTTAGTAACATTATAACATTTAATAGTACCCAGTCAATCATAATATTTTTATTTTGTAATTACGTGCGCAACAATGAGTAAACAACAATCACCTGAAGCTCACACGTAAACAGTCGCCGATTATTTTTCACACCTTTCGACATGGAGAAAGAAGAAGAAACACATAGGCCTTCGACAGATTATGATGAAGTGTTTGAATTTTTGACGCAAAGTGGAAAAATAATTCCTTTTGCTGGAAAAGTGTGTCGCCTTGTGCAAACAATGCAGCGCCCCATATCAGTAATTCTTCCTCTTCACCTCTCATAGCGCAGCTCTCGATGCGTTTAGAGAGTCTGAAACGTTTGCTCATTGCTGCCTTTTCAGCGTCACAGACGGTGCGAATATTTAGTGGACAACAAATTTGGCAGTTTTCACGGAGACGCGAACAACGAACAAGATGGAACGTAACTCTCATGAGATTGAAGGTTTGTAAAAGTACATTTGGTGAAAATGGACAAACATTGAAATTGAGATGCAATGAGATAGAGAATGCTGTGGGCAAATTATTTAATAATACACTAATTATATGTTATTATTAATGATGTATGTGTTAATGTATTTAATTATTGATTGATACTAAAGCTTGTTTCCTTTCTACACCAGTAAGGCTTATTACGGATTTACAAATGAGTTACAATTACAATTTCTAAAAGTAACTGTAAAAACAACTGTAAAGTTACTTGTAACTGATACAGTTACTTTCGATGTATTGTAATTATAACTGTAACTAAGCTACCTTTGAGGGAAATAATTTAACTGCAACTTAGTTCCTTTAAAAAATTAACTTTCCCAACCCTGATCGGTTTTATAAAGCAATACGATTTTAATTGTTTGTAAACATGCGTTCTGAAGGATTGCCTTGTGAAATGGGTGCAACATATTTTTAATAGACGCACAAAATTTTTATTTTCGACATACCGTATCCAAGAACAGAACGTAAATGTGACGAAATATTACCACGTAATATTTAAATGTTAAAAGGTATGTAATTATGTTAATTGTAGTATTACGTAATACATGACAGTTACATCTAGTTGTATACACTAGTATAACATACGTCTTACAGACTTGAAGATCGCAACATTGAATTGCCGAAACCGGTCTAAATAAAGCAATTTGAAACCAGCGATATTGGCTATTCTGCTATGCCGACTCCATTACAACGTCAGCGTTAAAGGTCAATCATCCGATGTTTTTATAGAACCCCACCCCTCCCCTTTTGACTTAGCAGCAGTAATAGCGAAAATATAATGGGATACTTGGAAAATATATAGTGAAAACTTCTTAGTCATGTTATTGTTTTGGTGGAGATTGTAACTTACCCGATATAGACAGACTCAAATGCTTAGGATGGGTAGTAAGGATAGGGAATCGAATGAAACTGTTCTTTCTATTTGAAAATTACCTGGATCAGTTAAATAGATAACTATTCGTGGGGATATTAGACCTGATGGTGTCAGATTCGAAATTTTCGACTCAATAATCTCAGAACGGGGGGTTTACAGCGTAACTCAATGCCGCTGTAAACGGGAACGTGAACAAAGATAGAAAGACCTTTCTAATTACAAGATCGATGACTGACCGATTAGATTATCTGACAGTTCAATATGAAAATTTCATCTGCAGCACTGACAATATTATCACTGGACAAAGTTCAAGAGTATTGCACAAAACACTACAGACAAGGACGCGTTAATTACAGTTGTAAAAAGGAATGTGAAGGAAGACAGAAAGATGTTTTACCTGATAAGTGTGAACGATAAGGGACATATTATCTCATAGTTGAACAAGAAAATTTCATCTGCTGCGCCGACAATCTTGAGCATAAGAATCTTCCGTGACCATTCAAAGCCGCAACAATTCATGCTTCGAAGGCAACTGTCGAATCATACCGAATCATGACGAAAGATTACGAACGACGGAGAGCAGTCAAGAGCGTGTGAACAAGGGAAGCACGGAATGATGAATAATGATGACCGTTGACTTTAATAAACTACTGATCACATAGACGATTCACAGCGAATACACAACAGCCAATACACACGATTAAAATCAAGAAATCAAAGTATGATGAATAAATACGTACCTGTTGTTTGTTCCAGACTCAATGCAACACCCACAAGTTTTTTATGCAGTTCACATGCAATATATTTGAGCGTTTCTTGTACATATATATTTCGGGTATCTCTGAAACGGTAATAAGGATTTGGATCAAATATAGTATTTACACAGTTTTTTGCTCTTTGAGTTCACTTGCGTAGCTTTATTTTACGTAAAATCGCAATTTTACAAAAATATTTGAATATGAAATGGGATTTTACGTATGTTCGTAACGTCATCACGTAAATATGTTATACTACTCTTGTTTTTATGTGTATCTGTATATAGGTGTGTTTCTTCAAAGGACGTGAATTTCGTGTATCTCGGAAACGGCTTCAACGATTTGGATAACATTTAGTATATAGAGACGGATTTTTATTTATTATTTAGACGTGTATTTCCATTACGATTAGAAAACGTGTTAATTACCATGCATTTAATGAAATTTATATTGAAGTGGTAGAAGTATTCGAAGCGAACAAGAAGAAAAAAAAAAGTAGGATCTAAATTCCTGGAAAATGAAATAAGGACACCATGAATTCGTCCACCCAGCAGAGGGAAACATTTTTGAGGATGTACACAACACACGATCAACAGACAGCCATACGCTGGTTTAAATTATTAAGCTTATGGGAATTAACTACGGGGTCATGAGTCCCTAAACTTACAAACTACTTATCAACTACCGTATACTAAGGACGGCACAAATATCCATGCCCGAGGGGGGATTCGAACCCCCGACCGTAGTGGCCGTGCAGACCGTGACTGAAGCGCCTCAGTCCCCTCGGCCACCGCGGCCGGCCCCATACGCTGGTGAGTACAGTCACCAGAGCGTGTGCAATGTCGGCGTTAGTACCGTGTAGGGACTGATGACCCCGTAGTTAAATCCCATAAGCTATACAAACAAACAGTACCGTGAATGTCCTTCTTTTGCAGAAATGCAAGCTGTAATTCTTGGATGAAGACGATCGTAGAGGTGTCGAATGTAGCCTCGTGTAATGACCTGCCATGCGATTTCTGCCCGGTGCCTCAGGTGGACCACATTTCGTGCCGCTCATGCCGACCTCCCAACATGACGTTTCATCCGGTCCCAAACATGTTCAGTGGGTCACAATTCTGGGGATAGCGCTGACCAGGGTAGTTGAAGTGTACCTTGAACAGCGCGTTGGGTGGTACGGGATACATGTGGACGCGCATTCTCCTGTTGGGAAAGCATATCGCCTTGTTGGTTTATGAGTGACTAGCTGGAAAACCCGGCGTTGCCCGGGTGTTTATTTATCCTACACTGTCGTAGTCCACCTCCCCTTCCCCCCTCTATCTGCATCCACCTCTTTCTCTCTCATCTCTCTGTTCGTTTCCACCTTTCCCTCTCTCGGCAAAGGTACCCTGTGTCATGTGCCGTACAAACATTTATGTACCCAGTGATCTTCCTCTTGGTTTAAAGGTCATGGGTGCAAAAATTCATAAATATTGGAGGAAAACTATGCATTTTATAAAATTCCGTAAATTAAGTACCCTCCACCACGCACCGAACGAAATTTTATACAGGCAGTGACAATCCTCTTGTTTTTAAGGTAGAGAGTGCAAAATTTCATCAATATCGGAACAAAACTATAGATTTCTAGGCAACAGAAACGCAGGGTCACATTGAGAAACGGACTTTGCTGTTCTCAAATATTCCAGTTTTATTTCAAGCAACCCTTGTTCTGAGAATAACGAAAACAATACAAAAAGGGTCTGTGAAATCGGTCGAGCCGTTCTCAAGTTACGGTGCGACTAAGACATTTAGGGATCCATTTTTATGTTGCAAACGACCCTACCCTATGCACCATATGAAACGTAAGGTAGGTCAAGCGTGCGAAATTTCGAAAATCGGAATGAAACTGTAGATTTCGTGAGTATGTAGGAAAAGTATGCTCCGCCATGCAGCTATCACAAAATACTTTCTTAACTGACGTTTTCTACCTATAAACTATATTTCTGGCAAATTTGATCTTTATAGGTGAAGTAGTTTAAGCTTTTATATAGACATTAAGAAAAGAGATCGCTTAATTTTGGATGCAAGAGAATTAAGGCAGACACGCAGAAAAAAATATATAGTAACATGCAAATCTGTAATGATAACTTTATTTGATACAAATTCATGCCTGATGCGGCAGTTTTCGGCATCTACAGCGAAACTGTTGTGAGCGGTAGACTTCTTATCGTGTCATCATTTTGTTCGGAAGGGGGGGGGTGAGAAGAGTTACAAAACGTTTCATAAACGTCCGGAATTACATGCAAACTTTGTTGCAGGTCCTTAACTAATATTTTCCAATAATTGATGCATAAATCTGGGTATTCTCATGTGGTGGCCTCTCATTATTTATGACGTAATGTCTTCTGAGCTATGTGTCGTGCTCCTTTGTTTTGGGGTCAGGAACCATCGTGGGCGTTCAGTGAACAGTTCACCGAAGTTTCATTGCAATCGAATTAATGATTTGTTGACACATAGGGGACATACAGACAAACATTCCAAGACGGGTTGAATGTTGGTTTCAGTGTACCGTGCACTGTTCAATGTCCTCTAGATGATCACTAGAGAACAACGGCCAGTGTACAATATTGTTTACCACACAATGATGAACGATCATGCGTGCCATTATGGTGTCTTCCGGTCACGCCCCAACATCGTTAAGCCCGCCTCCAGTGGTATCAGGGTAGGCGTTTATGGAAAGACGAATGGACACGTGTCGTCTTCAGTGATGAGAGTCGCTGCTGCCTCGGTGCCAGTGATGTTCCGTGTGAACGTGACAGACGCAAACGTGGTCGGCACCTGGAATCATGGTGTGGAGCCATATCTTACGTTAGCCGTTCTCCTCCGGTGATCGTCGAGGGAAAAGTGAACAGTGCACGGTGCATTGAAATCATCATTCAACCCATCTTGCCGCTGTCCATGCACCAACAAATCGATATGCTTTTACAACAGGACTATGTGCGTCCACACGCGTCCCGTACAACCCAACGTACTCTTCTAGGTGTACATCAACTTCCCTGCCCATAATTATCCCCAGATCGTTCTCCATTGCGCATGTTTAGGACCGGATGAAACGTCATGTTGGGCGGTCTGCATGAGCGGCACGAAATCTGGCCCAACTAAGGCACCAGGTGGTAACTGCATAGCAGCCATTACGCAAGTCTACATGCGATACCTCTCAGATCGTCTCCGTGGAAGAATTACAGCTTGTATTATTGTAAAAGAAGAATATGCACGGTACGCTCTGCTCTGGTGGCTGTACTTACGTGCGTATAGCTCTGTATGTACGATCGTGTGTTGTATACATCCTCAAGAATGTCTCATTAAAATTTCTCTCTGCTGGGTCGTCGATTTCATGGTGATCTTTTTTCATTTTCCAGGAGTGTCTGTCAACTACTTCGACAATATACAACGCTACCAAATCATGTGAAATGAATGGCATCGTAGCAGATACTTATATGCACTTGCAAAATTTCAGAGTCTCTTTTCTCAAGAATTTGTGAGAGTTGCATCCATTGGTCTTGACTGATAATTATTTGAAGTCTTAACTTTATGTGCCATAAGAATAAAAAAAATTATACAATAGCTATGTTGTTTCTGTAAAAGTGGTGCCATCGCAGACCAGAAAGAACCCTGAACGAGGCGTACGAATCGTTTCACAAGGTTAGGTTCCAAACTCCATGACGTATATGTCATCTGTGAGTAAGATGTAGAATGTGTGGGCATTCTTTAAGATTCGTGCCGCCATAGTCTAGAAAGAATCGTAAACGAATCTTAGAAATCGATTGGCAATGAGTGATTCAATCGTAGGAATCGATTCCTGAAAAACAGTCGAGTCGGCCAACTGTGCCGCACTCACCGCGAAGCGCAGCTCCCCGACCGGCGGCTGGGCGTACGGGATGCCCCTGAAGGCGGTGTAGGACGTGTTGTAGGCGCTCTGCTCCACCACGCCCCGCAGCGTACCTTGATGTACCGTCACCTCCACCTCCTGGGTCTGCGGAAAAAAGAAATAAAATGAAGATGTTCATTTGGGTAAAAACGTTGATCTTCAAAAGTTATGAACTAAGAGGAGATATAAAATGATGTAGAGAAAGGGGAGTAAATTCAGATATAGATAGGGTATAAGGTAAAGGGGGGAGGAGTAATAATGAAATGGAGGAGGTGTAGATGCACAGATAGAAGTGTAAGTAGCATCGGATGGACAGAGAGAAGGTCAGAGAGAGGAGATAGAGAGAAGAGGGGGGGGGAGGGGGACTGACATAAGGTGAGCAGGGAGTGTAGGATGGATGTACACTGGTCAAAAGAATTCGGGGATCACTTCAGATATCTTGTTCTGAAGTATTCTCATTGGCAGAATGAACTAAAATGGTTCGACGTCTTCGTGTCGGTTGTACTGAATGAAGACAACAATATTACGGTAAACGCAATGTAAAAACAGAGCCGCGGTGGAGTAGCCGAGCGGTCTAAAGCACCTCGCTGCGGAGCGCCCGGTTGCTCGCCGTGGAGGTTCGAGTCCTCCTTGGGGCTTGGGTATGTGTGTTTGTCCGTAGGTTAGTTTACCTAGGTTTAAGTAGTTTGTAAGCTACGGACAGATGACCACGCAGTTTGGTCCGATAGATTTACAGACATTTGAACATTTTATAAAAACAGAAAGTTGCTTCACAGGGTTCAATTGTTGATTTGTAATTACACTACCAAACGAATTACATAAGAATTTAGTTCAGATAGTGTAATGGACAGGTTATTATTTAGCGTATGTGGTTTTCGAGTGCAAATGGTTTACATACTTACACACATACATATAGATATATACAATGACATTTGAAATCAAATTAACAATTTAGCAAGCAAACAAAAACAGACTACAAATTATATTAAAGTTGTATGTCCAGGTTTTCCATTCATTCGACGGCTTTAGGGGAGGCTTCATACAGTTCTCCAATAGTCCCTGTGAATGCACGTTTTGGGCATTCGAGAATGATGTGCTTGGTCGTTTGTCCAGGGTGTCCACAGTCGCACTGGAGAGTATCTCGCATGCCCCAACTGAAGAGTAGCTCTCCACTCCTGCCATGGCCTCTGCGGACTCTGTTGAGTGCGACCCATGTTTTTCTTGTCAGATCTGTACCAGCTACATTTCTGCCAGGTGATGTTTCCCTAGGATTCCTGGATATGCCAGAATTGGACCAATGATTTTTCCAGGTGGTCATGGCATCGAAAGGGATGGATACAATATTTTGAGCTGTTCTCCATGGCGGTCTTCTGGATTTCAGGCGACGATTGTTTGGAGTAATGTCTTGGTGAATACGCAGATTAATATTGCCGGAAATTTTATCACTCACTAACGCAGCTTGTCGTCTGAGATTTAGTGAAGCTATATTGCAGAGAATGGAGAGCTAGGGCAGTTTGGGGTAGATTTTATGGTCCCAGATATGATCCTCATGGTTTTATTTAGCTCGGTGCAGTGGACAGGTACTGCAGTGGTACAAAATCGTGACCTAGCCGAAACTATGGCATGGAGAGGTATAGGAAGTTTGAAGCAGGACAAATACAGAGGGAGGTAGCTGTATACGATTTCAGACAACAGGAACCGTTAAAAGCAAGGCCAAGATCGTCCACGGATAATATCAGCAAGGACTGGCCTTTAACTCCGGTTAACAACCCGTCCAGACAGAAGGCTGAATGAAATAGAGCTGCAATGCACCCTCCAGGCAACAGAATACACTCGGAAACACTTTGGGACATGTGACCTCCATGCTCGGAGGCCTATGGTATGTGTCTCACTAAACGACGACGCCTTTTAGCCCGCAGGTACTGAGGGGAGAAACATCAGGATTGGAGTCTTAACCAATGGCGCAAGGTTCTGTTCAGAGAGGAGTCAACAATTTGTGTTCAGCCGGTCAGTCGTCGTTCTCCCATATGAAAAGAATGTGGAACTATCCTGCTCATGTGCAGGAAATCTCAACCTATCATGGTGGTGGGCGAATTGTGTGGGTGGGACTCAGTATTGGTGAACATATGGGCATCTGTGTCGACCATAATGGCGCTTTGACTGCTCAGAGGTATATAGAAGAGATCCTTCGACGTTCTGTTGTGCCCTACGCTGGTGCGCTAGGAGATGGGTGGACTAACGCTCCTCCCCACAGTGCTGCACTTCTGGACAACATGCTTGAATCTGAAGTAATTGAACGAATGGAGTGGCCAGCTTGTTAACCGTGATTGGGCATGATTGGGATGTACTTGGCAGACACATTACTCTGCGAGACCAACACCTCCCACAATGGTTGCACAGCTGTATATTGCACTCATGGACGAATGGCCAAATATCCCACAAGAGCTGATTGATAACCTTATACTGTCCATGCCACGCAGGTGTGCAACTGTACTGGCTGTCCAAGGTGATCACACGCAATATTAGAAGGCAACAACGAAAAGACCGTTTTACTATTAAGGTTGCCCCATTGTGCCTCGCTCTAAGTAAACGCCATTTGAACCTCAAGTAGAGAGTTGAGAAAGCAAATACCGAACTGTATCAAACACAAATTACAGTTGTAACCCATGTTTGAAATGAATGCGTTAGTACTGTGTATGATACCTCACCAGATCCCCTAACTGGTTTCAGCAGTGTATATCCAGTTCTCCTTCACAAAGGATTTTAAAATTATACAGGGTGAGTCATAAATGACGAAAATATTTCGTGCAAATTGTTACACACTGAGCTAAAAAGATAGATTCGTTCTCCGCATGTTCCTATGTTAATAAATGACAATGCAATTGAATGTTAAAAATAGAAATATGAAGCGGACTTTATGGTGTTAGAGTGCACGAACATTGACCAAGGGGACCGATTGGCAACTGGGCACAAAATGCGTTACAGTGCACAGACATTGGCCAAGAGAACAGACTGGCGACAGGACACAACATGCGGGTATTGTACGTGGTCTATCCACTCACAAGAAGGCGAGGCATGCGGCTTCAAGCGACGATCTGCATGACACTGCGAGCAGTGTACCGTTTTCGCTGGCCTATCTATCTCTTTGGCATTTCTCCCGCCCAGGCAGGATTGGCACTATGTTAAACGCGGATTTGGTATGTGTTAAATTTGCAGGATGGCCGAATGCCATTTCTGCTGCCACCCCTTGCCCCCCCCCCCCCCCAGGAGGAAATGTGTACTCCAGATGTCTGCGTACAGTGTGAGAAGTGTGAGGAAGTTTAAAGTGTTACGAAATGTTTGCGAATAATGTAAATGAGGCGGGACTTGGGGACAAGCCCGGTATTCACCTAGGGAGATGTGGAAAACCGCCTAAAACCACATCCAGGCTGGCCGGCACTCCGAACCCTTTCGTTAATCCGCCGGGCGGATCGAATCGGGGCCAGTACGCCTCCATCTCCCAGAAAACGGTGCTTTAGACCACACAGCTAACCGGGCGGGTCACCGTTTTCGCTGGCCTGTATTATAAATTTTGAGCTACTAGATTACCTATAACACTCCCATGTCGTCCCCTGTTGCCGATCTGTCCCCTTGGCCAAAGTCGACGCACAGTAACAACCAAAAGCCCATTTCATATTTCCATTTTTAATATTCAATTGCATTGTTATTTACTGACATAGGAACATGCGGAAAACGTATTTATGTTTGTAGCTCAGTGTGTAACAATTTGCACGAAATATTTTTCCTCATTTATGACTCACCATGTATATATCAGGAAAGTATGCTTTCCATTTAATCTTAAAAAAAGCCACAACAACGCCTGGCAGGGTACACCTAGTAGCACGAAAAGTTTCTGAACAATACAGTGTGTCTTTAAAGTTACGACGCAGTCTTAACCAGTCAGAGAAACGCAACATAAATGTGAAACCGTCACCAAATGAAAGACAAACTCTCCAAGTTTATGACACGTAATTTCATTGTTGTGCATGCGCTAGTGACTTAGCAGTGTAATGAAGCGAATTACGCAGCTGCAACAGATTAGACTATTTCAGCCACGATGAGGAGAAATGTTCCACGTGCTGTGTGCAAGACTGGCACAAGGCACGTGCGGAAGGCTGCGCTGGTCTACCGTCCCTGTTGGACGTGCCTTGGGAGAGTAGGGGACGCGAGGGGAGCTCTGTGACAACTCGTTTCTCCTTTCTTGTTTTGAAAGTGGCCATTGTTTTGTTTTCTTTACGTGGCCGCTAAGTATGAAAGATATTTTTGTCAATTGGTGTCATTATTTTGAGAAGATTCTTTGTGCGTATTATTACATTTTGGCAGTTCGTCAAGGAAGTCAAGAGTGATCAGAAACACTTTTATTGCTTTCCTTAAAGATGGTGAAAAGAGGTGCGTCTAAATTTCTTGAAACTTGGGATACAATAGGAAAGTGCTTTTGATGCATAATACCGTTAGTACTGTGCATGCACGTTGTTAATAAGTTATTCTTCGTTCAAGTTTGCATACACGAAAATTTATTATATTATGATTTATTACTTGGAAAAATTGGAAGGTCGATTAAAACGTACCCCTCGTCGCAATAGCTAGAATTAAAATAAAGTGAAGAAAAGTGAATTGATACGGCGGTGAAGACTAGGTTGATATTCGATTCGAATTTTGGATATTTTCTAAAGCTTCGCGTAGTGACTGCTATACAAACACTAATTGTTACCTAAACAGTAAATGGTTTGCTTGTTTTACCGTTCTTCGACCACATTACAGAGCTGCGCTTCTTTTATTACTTCTTTTACTTCGGATCTGACCGCGGGACAGTCCAGCGCAGAGCAGTGCTGTGCGGTCTCACTCTTTCCGCAGCTCTCTCTCTCGCTCCGTTGCCGACACTAGCGACACACGGGGCGGTGAACTACTGTGTACTCCTCCCGCGGGACGCGGGTGCGCCCGCTGGGCGGAAATTTTAGCCATGCCTGTTGTAAAACGTTATTCAATAATCAGACACGATAGAGCTAATACATAGTAAAGGTATCATATATCTAGTGGCAGTTATTTCGAATGGGCATCCAAAGATCAGCTAGTCAATATTTTTTATAGATTTACAAAAGGCTTTTGACAGAGTTCAGTGGAGCTTGCTGATGGATATTTTGAAGAGAAAAGGAGTAGATTGGGGAGAGAGACGACTTTTACAGAATCTATATTTACACTAGAAAGTAAGAATAAGGACTAGTAATGAAACGTCACAAGAAAGCAGCATTGGACTAGATGTTACACAAGGTTGTTGCTTTTCCCCATTGTTATTTAACATATACCTCGAAGAGATTATTGCGAAAGACTTGGGTGGGAAAAGAGGAATATGTGTTGGTGGAAAGAGAATAGAATGTATAAGATTTGATGATGACATGGCACTAGTGGCAGAAAGTGAGCGGACAGCGAACAACACGATGAAAGATCTGAATGAAGCTTGTGTGTATTACGGGATGAAAATAAACACAGCAAAAACACACAGTTTGGTCATCTGCACAAGTCGCAGACTGGCCAATATTAAAACAGGAAAAGCTACTATTAGCCAAGTAAGTGCATTTAAATATCTTGGAAGCACGATAACTGAAGACTTCAGATGCCCCCAGGAGGTGAAAACTCTAATTGCCACAGCGAAGGAGGCATTCAACTGAAAGCGGAGACTCTTACGTGACAAATTAGATAAAGGCTTAATCAAAAGTCTTGTCTAATTTGTCTCTAGATTGCGGCAGTATATGGGGCAGAAACATGGACGCTGAGACGACAGGATGGAAAACGGTTAGTAGCATTTGAGATACGGATATGGGGAAGAATGGAGAGGATAAGCTGGATGGAAAAAGTGAGTAATGAAACTGTGTTGGAAACGGTTGGGGTGAGATGTCTGCTGAAGGTTACAAGAGAAAGGGAAGGAATTGGTTGGGACGTTCAAAAAATGTTCAAATGTTTATAAATCTATGTGACTTAACTAAGCTGGTCATCAGTCCCTAGTCTTAAAGACTACTTAAACTAACTTATGCTGAGGACAACAAATACATCCATGCCCGAGGGAGGACTCAAACCTCCGACGGCAAACAGCTGCGTGCTCCGCATCAAGGCGCCTTGGAACGCTCTCGCAGCTTGCGACATTCGTTGAAAAGGTAGTGCATAGTAGCAGATGCCTTGGAAGGACTGGTTGTGGTAGAAGACTGAGAGGAAGAAAGAGATACAAGATGATAGACGGCATAAAGGGAAGAGGAAATCATGCGGACCTGAAGACGATGGCAGAAGACCGGACAGCATGGAGAACTACCACGCGAAAACCTGCCTGTTGGCAGAACACTGATGATGGTGTGTTTTCTTTTTAATTTTGTTCAAGGCAAAATAACTACTATAAGCATTGTTCAAAGCAATTTAATATGTAAACTTTGATTTTTTTTTTTTTTTTTTTTTTTTTTTTTTTGCAAAATATATTTTCAGTTCAAAACTGTGAAAAAAGATTTATTTACAGTATAAATCTCATGGTTTATTAAAGTTATTTTAAGAGCTAAATTTGTTTAAATCATAATTATGAATAACATTTCAAATCAGCTTTCCACACATACCACGAAAGGCCAGATTTTAGCATTAAATAAACTTTTTTTACATCTGGGGGAGGGGGTCAATTTTGTATTTCGTACGGGTCGGTAGTTCCGTGACAGGTATTCAGCGTTCCTCCTCACAGAAAGAACATAAGACTGTGGCGTCAACAACTGAAGGAACCTGCCAGTTTGTTGGAATGAAACCATCTGGTAGGCGTTCGTTTAGTGTCGAAGCTTTAGAAACTATAAGAGGCACTTGCATAAGAACCCGTAAAAAATCAGTGGGTAGCTCTAGAGCTACACTCTAAAAATACTACAGTCCATACAGTTTAAAGAAAGTTTCTGTTTTTCGAGTGCACTTGTTACGCACCATATACCCCATCTAATAGGACCAACGTTTTGAATTCACTTCAAGGATACTTAATGAAGTTAATGTAGATAAACAGTCCCTAAGGAGGAGAGTGTTTGGTGATGAGACCATAGTCTAACTGTATGGTTATGTTCATTGCTATAATGTCAGAACATGGACTGCTGAAAATTCTTTTGCCTACAGTAGTACGAACATAACTTCTTTAAGGCGAACATTAGGTGCACTCTTGCATGTTGAGATCACAGATGAGTATTCTTTGCGGAGCAAACTGTGACGTGAAACACCAGTATAGTGTTGCAAATTGAATATGAAGTTGAAGATGTCATCTTCCAACAAGACGCCGCTGCTCCGTACTACGCCAGAATCGTTCGGAAATTTCTGTATACAACATTTTCCCAGCGGCAAATTGGAATGGGGGTGGATTTAAGGCACGGACATCCAGATCCCCGGACTTGAAGCTCCTAGCCTTTTTCGTGTGGGGCTAAGTGAAGCAATGCGTGTATAATAATCATATCAACGAATTTGACAATTTAAAGGGCAAAAAAAAAAAAAAAAAAAAAAAAAAAAAAAAAAAAAAAAAAAAACCTGACGCTGTTCAGTCCGTCATACATGATGTCCTTCAATGTAAAATGAACTATAATATCGTAGAGATGTGTGCAGGAAGCCCTCATAGAAAGGCAATGTACACGTATGCAAACTTTCTCAAGGTTTTACATTTCAATCGTTACGTTTGTATGATCGGTTGAAACTGCAGCAATATTTTACGGGCACCACGTGTATGCTACTTTTACAGAACCGTTTGAGATCTTAATGTCCCTGAAAATTATAACCGCTGCTACTCAACTCGGCATTTAATCAGAGAGGCTCTAGATGTGTTGTTGTACTGTACTAGTCCATGCTGCTTCCACATATTGACAAAGTCGATCTGGTGTAGCAGCAGGTGGCGTATAAAGGAGCAGTCATTAAGAATGATCGATCAGACATTTTAGATAGGCGAGAGATCGCGAGAAGGCAGCAATAAAACCCAATGGGCAACAAAGAAGTCTTGAAGATTGTATTGCATTGTAGTTGCGCGTTACGCTGTTGCAATGTTTACTTCGCCAAGCTCGTCTTTTGCGATGATAAACTCGATTGAAGCTCTTCGTTTCTCACGCGCCGACGCAGTTACGTTACACACCTATATGTTTCAGGCTGCAAATCAGGCAACCAAATAGAAAGAGGCTTCCAAATTTCGTCAGCGAACCGAGAATGTAGACCGATGAATATGGCTGGCATGTAATACATCAACATACTGACAACAGAATAAAAAAATAAAAAAAAATAAAACCTGGAGGCATTGCTTTGCCGCACGTTCTTGTAAACCAGCAGACAGAAAATAGTACAAAGACTTTTAAAAAGATGGCAAGGACTGGAATATGTACTATGTTGGAACTACCACTTACTGTATGTATACATTCCGATACAAACACATTGATGGTGACGACATATACTCGTATTTTCTTAGTGTTGTCCTTTAAAAAAACGACAACAAACATCTACAGCAACATGACGTTTTCCGTATATTTCGGGGTAATCTCCTGGTGGCTATACATCTTACCTTGGCATAGACAAGGAGTTGAAGCAGCAGGACGGGCACCAGTTTGGTGCCGCGGAGTTCCATGGTCAATGTTTTCGCGTCGAAAGACAACTGCGACGATGTCGAGCTAGATACTAAGTGAAGAGCAGTTAAAGTTGTTAAGTACCCTCGTTTGATTTGATGATGGAGCAAAAATAGCTATTCAGCAGGAAACAACTGTTACTAGCTGCAGCAAATTAATTGCTTTTTCCACGCCCTCCTGATAACATATGTTGAAGATGTTTTGATGAGATAGACTGGCGCCTCACGTCCTTCATCATATCGAATTAATTACAGTATTTTCGAACTGGAGTTTAATCGGGAGATGCTATATCTGGTCAACAACTGAAGTGAGAGTCAAAAGTCGCATTACACACTTTTGATTCAAATCTCTGCAGGAACTGGTAAACATAAATATTATAGTAAAATATGGGTGACGTGGTATATCCTTAATGGCAGTGTTTTTCAATATTTTTGAACCCAGAACTCTATTTCCGAGTAAAAATGTCCGGTGACCCCCCAGGCCCTTAATAAAGTTATGCCAAAGGCAAAGTGTTTAATTTTGTTTCATAGATGTATTGAAGATAGGCGCAGCCATTGACGTCTAATAAAAAAAGACTTTATGACTACCAGTATTGGACGTATGGTTCTCCTGTCATCAATAATAAACTTTAATGTGTAATATGTAGCGACGTGTTGAGATGTGCGAGTATGAAACCATCAAAGCTGATGCATCATTTCTTAGTACTTCAAGGATGCTCATAAACTTTCGATTTCTTCGAAATGATACTAACAAGCTTTAACCAGCAGCAAACTACTATGATACAGTAATATAATGGTACAGTTAATAGTAAATTAAAAATAATATTGCACTGGATTCGTTAACCAGCTGTAAACTATGATCCAGTAGTAAAATGGTGATGTTATGTATTGATTAAAAATAATATAAAGTTAATGATTATATGTTTTTGTGGCATAGCAATATTTGAATATGTGGCAGACATAGAAGAAGATTGCGACTATTGTAAATAACTGTAGCAGTACTGCACTAACGCTGTTAAGTCTAAATGTTCATATGTTTGTAAAGCTTCAGGGACTTAACTGCGGGGTCATCAGTCCCTAAACTTACAAACCACTTATGAACTACCTTATACTAAAGACGACACAAACATCCATGCCCGAGGGGGGATTCGAACCCCCGACCGTAGCGGCCGTGCACACTCTTACTGACACGCCGCAGACCGCTCGGCCACTGCGGCCGGCTGTTAAGTCTCTTAATTAAGAAATCATGAGGCGGGAAAATGGTTTCATTGTTTCGCGTTCGGTCGGCCCATGATCAGAAATCAAAAGTCTCATACGTACATATTATACATGTGATACTTTTGATGTCTGATTAAGGATCACTCAAAACGTGTCACAACAAAACCGATTTTCTACCTACGGATGACTTGCTAATTAAATGACTGTCACAAAACCCTGTCACTTCCGTGTGTCACCTCTGCCATTGTAGTTGAACGTCACGAATCATAAGCTTAGTATCGAACATTTTGCTACTGCATCCTCCTGCGACCACGACTCCCCGAACAAGACTTTGCTAACCCCCAGGGGGTCGCGATCCCCAGGTTGAAAAACACTGGTGTAGGGTATGGACCAAACATGGGCGCCATCTTGAAATTGGACAGCTTGAATCTAGAATGAAACTTCACTCTGCAGCGGAGTGTGCGCTGATATGAAACTTCCTGGCAGATTAATATTGTGTGCCGGAACCGGGACTCGAACCTGGGACCTTTGACTTTCGCGGGCAAGCGTACTACCGACTGTGCTATCCCGACACGACTCACGATGCCGCCTCACAACTTTACTTCCGCCAGTACCTCGTCTCCTACTTTCCAAACTTCACAGAAGCTCTCCTACAAACACGCAAGACTAGCACTCCTGGAAGAAAGGATATGGTGGAGACATGGCTTAGCCACAGCCTAAGGGATGTTTCCAGAATGAAACTTCACTCTGCAGCGGAGTGTGCGCTGATATGAAACTTCCTGGCACATTAAAATTGTGTGCCGGAACCGGGACTCGAACCTGGGACGTTTGACTTTCGCGGGCAAGCGCGCTACCGACTGTGCTATCCCGACACGACTCACGATGCCGCCTCACAACTTTACTTCCGCCAGTACCTCGTCTCCTACTTTCCAAACTTCACAGAAGCTCTCCTGCAAACACGCAAGACTAGCACTCCTGGAAGAAAGGATATGGTGGAGACATGGCTTAGCCACAGCCTCTACCACTACCATGAAGATGTCATGCTACAGACGCGAAATTTAACCGACAGGACCGATGTGATGTGCAAATGATTAGCTTTACAGAGCATTCACACAAGGTGGCGACACCTACAACGTGCTGACATGAGGAAAGTTTCCAACCGATTTCTCGTACACAAACAGCAGTTGACCGGCGTTGCCTGGTGAAACGTTGTTGTGATGCCTCGAGTAAGGAGGAGAGATACGTACCATCGCGTTTCCGACTTTGATAAAGGTCGGATTGTAGCCTGTCGTGATTGCGGTTTATCGTATCGCGACATTGCTGCTCGCGTTCATCCCGATCCAGTGACTGCTAGCAGAATATGGAATCGGTGGGTTCAGGAGGGCAATACGGAACGCCGTGCTGGATCCCAACGGTCTCGTATCACTAGCAGTCGAGATGACAGGCATGGCTGTAACGGATCGTGCAGCCACGTCTTGATCCCTGAGTCAACAGATGGGGACGTTTGCAAGACAACAATCTGGACGAACAGCTCGACGAAGTTTGCAGCAGCGTGAACTATCAGCTCGGAGACCATGGCTGCGGTTACCCTTGACGCTGCATCACAGACAGGAGCGCCTGCGATGGTGTACGCAACGACGAACCTGGGTGTGCGAATGGCAAAACGTCATTCTTTCGGATGAATTTAAATTCTGTTTACAGCATCATGATGGTCGCATCCGTGTTTGGCGACATCGCGGTGAACGCACATTGGAAGCGTGAATTCGTCATCGCCATACTGGCGTATCACCTGGCGTGATGGTATGGGGTGCCATTGGTTACACGTCTCGGTAACCTCTATTCCCATCGATGGCACTTTGAACAGTGGCCGTTACTTTTTTGATGTATTACGACTCGTGGCGCTATCCTCCTTAGATCCCTGCGAAACGCTAAATTTCAGCAGGATAACGCAGGACCGAATGTTGCAGGTCCTATACGAGCCTTTCTGGATACGGAAACTGTTCGACTGCTGCTCTGGGCAGCACATTTTCCAGATCTCTCACCGACTGAAAACGTCTGGTCAGTGGTGGCCGAGCAACTGGCTCGCTATAATACGCCAGTCACTACTCTTGATGAACTGTGGTATCGTATTGAAGCTGCATGGGCATCTGAACTGTACACGTCATCCAAGCTCTGTTCGACTCAATGCCAAGGCGTATCAAGGCCGTTATTACTGCCAGGGGTGGTTGTTCTGGGTACTGATTTCTCAGGATCTATGCACCCAAATTGCGTGAAAATGTAATCACATTTCAATTGTAGTATGATATATTCGTCCAACGAATACCTGTTTACCATCTGCATTTCTTCTTGGTGTAGCAGGGTGTTTCACTAAGTGTGTTTGCCTCTGTAACTTATAAAGTAATAGGTGACGGGAAATTTAATGTGGTAGGTCAACACAAGAAATGTTACGCTTTCTGCGGAGCTATGAACATAGTTTATGGTATCTTTTTCCAAAGAGTTACACCACAAAATATAATTTTTTAAACTAACACGTTCCACATCCTTACGAAATATCGTATATATCTATGGGACAAATATTAATCTAATCTAATCTTGTTGAATGATTACGCAAGTTTTTTTCTCTGGTGATGGCAACAGTCACAGTCACAGATACTACAGTAACGAGAATCCACACTGGATGGAGATGAAATAAAGTTGGTGACGTAGAGGACCGGTATGGAATATGGGATTCCCGAGTAATTGGACCCATTTTCATTGACCAGAACTCAAAAGCCTCAAAAGCTACCTGCTTTCCCATAGTTCTGAATGAATGTGGCAGCATTTCGTCATTCTTTGAACAGGATGTGTGTCCCCCAAACGGAGCAGTTGTTTGTTAGTCAATTTCCTGATCACTGCATTGCCCGACCTGGATCTTGGCAACGGTCATGTGCCGCGGCGGAACGGCCGAGCGCAATGGGGCGCTATGCTATGATGCGCGAGGCTGTTCCCCGTCGGGAGTTCGAATCTCCCCTCGGGCATGGATGTTTATGCCGTCTTTAGTATAAGGTAGTTCATAAGTAGTTTGTGAGTTTAGGGACTGATGACCCCGCAGTGAAGTCCCTTAAGCTTAACAAACATTTGAACATTTGAACGATCACGCAGATCACCTGGTCGCTCACGACTTTTCTCTGTGGGGCCATTTAAATCAAATCGTATATGCATAGTGTGAGATCTCCAATGCCCGCACGGTAGCGCCTGCCGCAGGCCTCATGTCACTTGCCCCGCTTAGTCCGTCTGCCGGCACAACGGACAGCGACGGACAGCGACCCGCGCCCATACAGTTTCCGTGACGCTATGGCAACCGCAGCCGGCGTCGTCCCGCAACATAGCTGCCCGCTGAGTGCGCTCCAATCATGGGCACGCCGGAGCTGACTCCTTTATTTTGTTGTTGTTGTATTTTTGAAGGGACTAAACAGCAACGGTCATCAGTCCCTTGTTCCGGTTTGAGATATAAAACGTTGTGTTAAGAGTTCCTAAGGAAATGCGTTAACAAGTCAAAGAGTAAAAATCACTGGTAAATATAAGAAAAGGATACAAGTAAAAACGAACAAGAAAACACACCACTATTAAATCACATGATAAAAACCAGCTGCGCGAATAAAATCTAAAACAGGTTCAACCATAGTAGCATCGTCTCCTAGCATAGAAGAAAGCGCAACTGGCAGAGTGAAAGAATGTCGCAAGGCAACTAAAAGTGGACAGTCCACCAGGATGTGGACCACTGTCAAGGAGGCGCCATAGTCACACTATGGTGTGTCCTCCCGCCGAAGAAGGTGGCCATGCGTCAGCTATGTGTGCCCGATTCGTAGGCGACAAAGAACAACAGATTCCCTACGAGACGACCCCAGTGAGGACTTCCATGCGACCGTAGAGAGCTTCACTGCACGAAGCTTGTTGGGTTGAGCAGAGTTAGCCCACTGGTAATCCCACAGGCTACGGATCTTCCGATGGAACTCCAGTCGGAGATCGCTCTCTGGAAGACCAATAGCCAATGGACTGGAGGAAGTAGCCTGCTTAGACAGCTGATCCACACGTTCGTTTCCAGGAATGCCGATGTGGCCTGGGGTCCAAACAAAGACCACTGAGCGACCAGACCGAACAAGCCTGGAAACAGACTCCTGTATGGATTGCACCAAAGGGTGTTTCAGGAAACATTTGCCGAGGGATTGCAAGCCACTCAGGGAGTCAGAACAGATGACCAGAGACTCCCCAGGGCACGCTCTGAGATGTTCAAGTGCCCGATAGATGGCAACCAATTCCGCAGTGAACACGCTACTCCCACAGGGCAGTGAATGCTGTTCGATATTCTCACCATGGACATATACCTACGCAGCGCAGTTCTTATAAGCGCACGCGCCACCACAAAAATGTTCAAATGTTTGTAAAGTTATGGGATCTAATTACAATGGTCATCGCTCCCTAAACTTACAAACTACTTAAACTAACTTATCGTAAGAACAACACGCACACGCATGCCCGAGGCAGGATTCGAACCTCCGACGGCGAACCGTCGTGTGCACCGCAGCAAGACATCTTAGTGCGCATTGCTATTTCGCCGCAACGGCGCCACCACACTAGGCAGTCTGGTGCTGGTCTACGCCTTTGTCGCTACCACGAAGTCACGCTACGGATCGTCACGCTGGACCTCAACTCCACCCGCATTGGCCGTTATAGAATTCTACTACCTGGCTACCCGGCATTCAGAATCCACAAACTGACTTGTCGCTTGCAACCCTTCCGCTGCTCATGGCACCTGAAAAGTTATGTAAAGACTTATTTGTGTCTGTGGTTGTCGAGTAATAAACTGTTTCTAGTTAACACACGCCTGACTTTAATTTTTGTTCACAACCTGCGGATACAAAACAGAGAAAGTAAGAAACAGACACCATGTCGAGCAATGTATTGAAGAAGCGTATGCAAGCGTTTCTGCGGAAATCCTTCCGGCAGCGACAGCACGCTGAACACATTAGATGGCTGTACTTTGTGGAGAACAGTCCAGTCTGTACCTTCAAACAAAACTTTTTTTGCAGTAAATCTGTGACTTTGTGACTTTTGACTCATCTGCATTGTATTGCTATGGAGTGCTTTGTTGTGTGTGGCAACGACGTTCAGCCTATAACTGAAGCAGTGGAAATGCCAAAGTGTGACCAAAGCCCCCCCCCCCCCCCCCGCAAGAAATATACAGGGTGTTTCACTAAGTGTGTTTGCCTCTGTAACTTATAAAATAATAGGTGACGGGATATTTTTATGCGGTAGGTCAACACAAGAAACGTTACACTTTCTGCGGAACTATGAACATAGTTTATTGTATCATTTTCCAAAGAGTTACAGCACAAAGATATAATTTTTTTAAATGGAACAATACTTTTTTCTATCGTGCATTGGATTCGTTGAAACCAGCTGCGTCCAAATCAATTTAAATTACATTCCTATCACTGTTAGTTTGGGAGCTACAACCCTTCAAAGTTTAGGGGACGGAGGCTACTACAGCGTAGCTAACTGGATGGTGGTCATGAGACAGTGGGCCGTGCACCAGGGGATAGCCACTCGGCCAGTCAGCTACGCTATCGCAGCCTCCGCCCCCGTAACTTTGAAGGGTTATAGCTCCCAAACTAACAATGACAGGAATGTAGTTTAAATTGATTTGGACGCAGCTGGTTTAAACGAATCCAATACACGATTAAAAAAAACTATTGTTCCATTTAAAAAATTATATCTTTGTGCTGTAACTCTTTGGAAAATGATACAATAAACTATGTTCATAGCTCCGCAGAAAGTGTAACATTTCTTGTGTTGACCTACCGCATTAAAATTTCCCGTCACCTATTATTTTATAAGTTACAGAGGCAAACACGCTTAGTGAACAAGGAAGGCAGCTAACTAATTCCGGACGTCGGCGCGCTCCAGTCACGGTCTGCACGGCCCCTACGGTCGGAGGTTCGAATCCCCCCTCGGGCATGGATATTTGTGCCGTCCTTAGTATTAGCTAGTTTATAAGTAGTTTGTAAGTTTAGGGACTGATGACCCCGTAGTTAAGTCCCATAAGCTTAACAAACAAACCGGACGTCGGCAGGGCAGCTTGGGGCAGAGGCCCAGTGCTTGACGCCGCACTGTTGTCATTCCTTGGTGATCTTTGTAATTTTATGGTCAGAACTGCGAAAGTATGCAAGGCTGCGAACGACGTCGAGGTTACGGGTTGTCCCCTACCTATATGTGTTTCCATGAGTGTAGATGGATGAAAACCGTTAACTTCCAAGAGAAAGAACGGCAGTAGTGGGACGTGGCTAACCTTCTGACGAGCCATCTCATACGATATAAGCAGACATCTGCTTAACGATGCAGACATCTGCAGACGAAGATAAATTAAAAGAAATGGACAGCAGTGTGGCACGTCATGTGGGTGTACTCCATAGGCCAACCTTTCTAGCTAGCGTGCACAAAGATTTCAGGATATTTTAATTGGTGACATAGCCAGGCCATTGGAAGTGGTTTAGAGATTGTTTTCTGACCTTGAGCTTCATGCTGTTAGCGCGAAAGGGTCTGCAGGGGATGACTAGCTGTGAGAGAGATGAGGACTCTCATTTGACAACCCGTAGCGTTCGGCTGTGAGACTCGGCTATGGGAAACCATTTCCGTCCGGTTGGGGGACTCAGGTTTGCGAACCGGTAGCGTTCTGTTGTAATGACTCCGGGGTGAGGACCCGTAGCGTACAGTTTGCAAAATCTGGCGCGGACACGCGTTATTTTATTCGGTTTGCAGATAGATTAATAGACTTATTGCTGCGGGACGAAAAGGGAGCAAATCCAATTTATTTTAAACATGAACCGATGTGGGTAGAGAACTTGATCCACGTAAACTCCCGCGTGCATACTTTCATTGGGAGTTATATTTCTCATCATCTAATTTTGTGATGTGATGCAGTTTTACAGCTGTCAAACAATTTCGAAATTTCATTGTGATTGACCACCAGCTGTTCTTTTTTTCTCACAGCTACGGTTTCGATCATTTTCAAGCCACAGCAGAGCTAGATCAGCTTCTTACAACCGCATTACAATTGAAAAATTCTGATAAGCATGTAATCAGATTATCAAAATGGTAGGGAAGCAAGCTCGAAGATAAGATGATATTTTAAACAGCACACAAGGTAACTCTACATTACTGTCACATTACAATTCTAACTCTGGCAGAAATAAAGAATAATTATGGTGAACCACAATAAAATTTCCAAATCATCACCACCATCAACATAATTTCTGATTAATGTCTTTCAGCGTTCAGTCTGCAGCATGGTACCCTTTATAAAATGTCTCGGTGATCCCCTATCAGTTCTAACATTATTGCCTCATCTAATGTTGAAAAGTCATTCTTCACTGAAGACAAGTTCAAATGTTTGTAAAGCTTATGGAACTTAACTGCGGGGTCATCACTCCCTAAACTTACAAACTACTTGTGAAGTTAGCTTACGCTAAAGACAGCACAAATATCGATGCCCGAGGGAGGATTCGAACCCTCGATGGGGAACGGCCTCGCGCATCGCAGCATAGCGCCTCAATGCGTTCGGCCACTCCACCGCGGCCTCTTTCTGATAGCAGTTACTTTGGAATGAGGTTGGGCATCTCGGCCAGCTTGATGGTCAGACGGCAAAGACTACCAAATCTCTAAACCGTAGACGTAAAACCGGGTGGGATCCTGAGCAAGTAAGCCTAGCACCGTGTCTACCAGATACTCTGATCTGATGCTGGCAACAAGGAGGACAAAATGCCTCTGACATTTGAAGGTGACGGAGTACCATCTCTAATTGAAACCCATATTTGTCTTTTTAGTAATTTATACGAATGTGGCGAGTGATTGACTGACCTCAACTTATTTATAGAAGACGAATAACTGTGGGCCTTGAGAGAGTATTAATAAATGGAACATTGATACATGAAAATTTTCACAGTAGTAAACACTTATAAGATAACAAAATGATGCAAGACCACGAAATCAATTACGAGACATTTAATGTGAAATTTTCTATAATTATAAATTTACAAATCAGGTAATTTGCAATATAAATATACTGTCAATAATTATAAATAAAAAAAATTCAGAAATATGTGTAAAGAGAAGGAGGATACTTTGACTAGAGTGCTCGGTCACGTGACTCATGGAGCCGGTAATTTGTGGGTAAAACACTTGGTCTTTTCAGAATGAAACTTCACTCTGCAGCGGAGTGTGCGCTGATATGAAACTTCCTGGCAGATTAAAATTGTGTGCCGGAACCGGGACTCGAACCTGGGACCTTTGCCTTTCGCGGGCAAGCGCACTACCGACTGTGCTATCCCGACACGACTCACGATGCCGCCTCACAACTTTACTTCCGCCAGTACCTCGTCTCCTACTTTCCAAACTTCACAGAAGCTCTCCTGCAAACACGCAAGACTAGCACTCCTGGAAGAAAGGATATGGTGGAGACATGGCTTAGCCACAGCCTAAGGGATGTTTCCAGAATGAAACTTCACTCTGCAGCGGAGTGTGCGCTGATATGAAACTTCCTGGCAGATTAAAATTGTGTGCCGGAACCGGGACTCGAACCTGGGACCTTTGCCTTTCGCGCTTGCCCGCGAAAGGCAAAGGTCCCAGGTTCGAGTCCCGGTTCCGGCACACAATTTTAATCTGCCAGGAAGTTTCACTTGGTCTTTTGGCTGGCGGACGTCGTAGGGGTAAGGTGTGTCTTTAGGCGCCTGGGTGCTGCTCGGAATTATGTTTAATGCACTGAATGAGAGCTTTTTAGAAGGCGACGGCTCCACTAGAAACGCATCGAGACTTAGAGATATTACTGTTGTATAAATTTCTATAGAGCAGATTTATGTCATTTAATAAAACTGAAGATTATATAAGCGATATTATCAAACTTTTGTGTCCTCCATCGTACATTTAGTCAGCTTCGCTTCAAAGGAACAGTTTAGTGTCCAGTGCGTATACTTAGATTATCACAGTTTGGTGTATTCTCTCACAGTTTAAATGACAACAATTTGGAACATACATAGGATTTTAGAATGGCTAGGAAGTGTGACTGCTGCGAACGGATGCAGGCAGAGTTGGTGACTCTTCGCTCGCAGCTTCCGGCGGCGTTGGCTTCGCTGGCAACGCTTGAGACTGCGGTGGGTGGGCGCCGCTGTTGTGGGCCGCTCCCGGGGGTACAGCAGACGCCCTGTGCGTCTGTTGTGCCCTCCGATCGGCCTGCGGCTGTGGCCAGCCCACCCACTGCCCGCGAGGAGATAGCCCCCCAATCCGTGGCGGATTGGGAGGTCTCCTCAGCGCATGTCAGGCGGCGTAAGACTTCCCGGGGGACCGAAGTGGAGGTCTCCCCGGTTAGTCTCGTCAACAGATTCGAGGCGCTGTCTGTGGCAGAGGATGTTCCTGACGTAGATGGTGTCGCTTGTCTTGTATTGAACCCTCAGCCACAAGATCCGGGCACTCACAGAAGGTGGGTTTGTTAGTAGTTGGGAGCTCCAACGTTAGGCGGGTAATGGAGCCCCTTAGGAAAATGGCTACTAGGGAGGGGAAGAATTCCAATGTGCACTCCATGTGCATACCGGGGGGAGTCATTCCAAATGTCTAACGGGTGCTTTTGGATACAATGAAGAGCACAGGGTGCAGCAAGCTGCAGGCGGTGGCTCATGTCGGAACCAACGATGTGTGTCGCTTTGGACCGGAATAGATTATCTCTGATTTTGAGCTTCTATCAGAAGTGATAAAGACTGCCAGTTTTGCTTGCAAGATGAAGGCAGAGTTCACCTCTTGCAGCATAGTCGAAAGGACTGTCTGCAGACCTCTGGTTCAGAGCCGAGTGGAGGGTGTGAATCAGAGGCTCAGATGGTTCTGCGACCGAGCAGGCTGCAGATTCCTCGACTTGCGCCATAGGGTGGTGGGTTTTCGGGTTCCGCTAAATAGGTCAGGAGTCCACTATTTTTTATTTTTTATTTTTTTTATTTTTTAGGTTAGAGGGCCTCGGGAATACACAATATGGGTTTCACTCTCAAAAGGTGCAGGTCAAACACAGGAAGAATGCAGATATAGGAACCATTGGTGTAACAGTTGTAAATTGTCGTAGCTGTGTTGGGAAAGTTCCAGAGCTCCAAGCGCTCATAGAAAATACTGAGACACAAATCGTTATAGGTTCTGAAAGCTGCCTGACGCCAGAGATAAGTTCGGCCGAAATTTTTACAAAGGGTCAAATGGTCTTCAGAAAGGATAGAATAAATAAAAAAGGGGGTGGCGTGTTTATTACTGTTACAAACGGTTTATCCTTCAGCGAAATACTTCCTGTGTGTGGGTATGAGTAGAGGTTATACCTGACAACCAGAATAAATTAATAATTGAAACTTTTTATCGGCCCCCTGACTCAGACGATGCAATTGCCGAAATGTACAAATAAAGCTTGAATCACATTTCAAACAGGTATCCGAAACATACTGTTATAATCAGTATAATGCCTCGATATGTTGGCGTAAATACGTATTCAAAACCGGCGGCAAATATAAAACATCGTCCGAACTAGTTCTAAATGCTTTTTCTGAAAACTACTTCGAACAGTTAGTTCATGAACCCTCTAGAATAGTAAATGATTGCGAAAATACCCTTCATCTCCTAGCAACAAATAATCCTGACCAAGTAGAGAGCATCAAAACAGATACAGGATTTAGCGAACATAGAGTTGTAATAGTGAGACTGAATATATAAATTTCCAAATGCACCAAAAATATACGAAAAACATATCTATTTAATAGAGCCGATAAAAATTCGCTTCACGCTTTCCTGATTGATAGTCTCCAGTCTTTCAAAACTAAAAATGCGAGAGTAGATCAGTTGTGGCTGACTATCAAAGACATAATATCAATAGCAATCGAGAGATTTATACCAAATAAATTAATAAAAGAGGGGCTGACCCCCGTGGTGCACAAAACAGGTCAGATCACTGTTGTAGAAGCAAAGAAAAACGCATGCAAAATTAAAAAAGGCACAGAATCCCCAAGACTGGCAACCTAGCGCGGACTTCAATGCGAGAAGTTTATCATAGTATCCACAACGAAATCCTGTCTCATAATCTGGAAAAACTCCAAAGAAACTCTCGTCATATGTGAATTACACTACCGGCAAAACACAAACAATACTTTCACTACGCGTTAGCGATGGTAATACTACCGATGTAAATACTGCTAAAGCAGAATTGCTGAACACAGCTTTCCGAAATTCGTTCACCAAAGAAGACGAAGTGAACACTCCAGTATTGAAACCAAGAACAGCTGTCAGCATGCGAAATTTAGAAGATGTTCCTGGAGTAGTAAAACAACTTAAGTCACTAAACAAAAACAAATCTTCCGGGCCAAGTTGTATACCAACTAGATTCCTCTCAGAGTATGCTGATGTAATAGCTCCATACTGAGCTATCATATACAACCCATCACTCAGCGAAAGATCCGTACCCAAAGACTGGAAAGTTGCCAAGTCACTTCAGTATTAAAAAAAAGGCAGTAGGAGTGATCCCCAAAATTACAGGCCAATCTCATTGCATTAGGATTTTGGAACATATACTTTGTTTGAACATTATGAACTACCTCGAAGAGAACGACGTAATAACCAATAGTCAACGCAGATTCAGAAAGGCCGGCTCTTGCGAAACACATGAAGTCGTAAGTGCCATCGACAAGGGATCTCAAATCGATTGCATATTTCTAGATTTCCGGAAGGCTTTTGACACTGTACCTCACAAGCTGCTTCTAATTAAATTGCGTGCTTATGGAATATCGCCCCAATTGTGCGACTGGAATCACGATTTCCTATAAGAAAGGACACAGTTCTTTGTAATTGACGTTAAATCATCGAGTAAAACAGAAGTGATATCTGGCGTTCCCCAGGGAAGCGTTATAGGTCGCCTACTCTTCCTTGTGTTTATAAACGATTTAGGAGAGAATCTGAATAGCTCCCTTAGACTGTTCGCGGATGATACTGTCGTTTATCGTTTAGTGAAGTCAACAGAGGATCAAAAGCAACTGCAAAGAGATTTAAACAAAATTTCTACATGGTATGAAAATTGGCAATTAACACGAAATAATGAAAAGTGTGAAGTAATACGCATGACCACTTCAATTATGCGATAAATCAGTCGACCCTTAAGGTCGTAAATTCTACCAAATACCTAGGAATTACAATTACGAACAACTTAGACTAGAGAGAAAACACAGAAAATATTGTGGGGAACGCGAACCAAAGGTTACGTTTCATTGGCAGAACGCTTCGAAGATGCACCAGCTCCACCACAGAGACTGCCTACATAACACTTCTGCGTCCTCTCCTGGAGCACTGTTGCCCCTTGTGGGACTCTCACCAGGTGGGACTGACGGAAGATATTGAGAAGGTTCAGAGAAGGGCAGCTCGTTTTGTTTTATCACGTTACAGGGGGAAAAGCGTCACGGAATGTTACAAGATTTGAGGTGGAAATTATTAAAAGAAAGACGTTATTCGTTGCAGCGAGATCTATTAACGAAACTTTACTTCACCGAATTTTACTTCTGAATGTGAAAATATTTTGCTATCACCCACCTAAATAGGGAGACATGAGCATCCCAATAAAATAAGAGAAATCAGATCGAAAACGGAACGATTTAGGTGCTCTTCCTCCCCGCGCGCTATTAGATAATGGAACGATAGAGAACGGTTATGAAAGTAGTTATTGAACCCTCTGCCAGGCACTTAAATGTGATTTGCAGAGTATCAATTTAAATGTAGATGTAGATATCATTTGTGGTATTCGTCATTAACTATTTCAAAATTTCACTGATTCTAGAGGCAGATGAACTAAGTGCAACTCTCTACATAGACGACCAATCTATTAAGTTTTAGTTTGTGCACTTTTCTAGCATTCCGCAATAATAGGTCATAATATGATCGAAGGCTACCACTCGGCACGTTGCAGTCTTCAACCTAATTCATTTGTTTTTTTAACACAAACTTTCAGGAGAGAATTTTTAGTGCATTATTTTTCATACATTTTTTACAGGTTAGTTAATAACGCTAGTTAGTAATCAACAGACCTAGTAGCGAGGACAGTTGAATCGTATAAGAGTGATCATAGTATTTAAATGACTTGTGAAGTAACGGTTACTTTAGGTTATAATTTGATATCTATTCATCGCATAATTTATGTATACATCTTCTTGCAAAACACTGCATTCAGACAATATGTTATGAATGTGATGTTACAGCATTTCTATGTTATAATTTATTAGTCTCTGAACAAATTAATTGATTTTAACAGTAATTATGTCGGTAAACAAAAAATAAAAAGTTTCTAGCGGAATAATTGCATGTGTTGAAATGTTGGAAGCTGGCCAGCCAGCAGGTCAGTGTGTCTCTACAAGGAATCTGCTTGACAGGTAGTGACTATCGAACTGTGTTTACTGCTGCTGATGTTTATCTCGTGAGTGTCGGACAGCATGATAATGGCAGCTTGAGGCAGAACATTAGAGATCAACAAGACGATGCCATTCGAAAATGTGACGAGAGTGTTCTTTAGAATTCGATCATTATCCAAGATAACGGCTTTGTTGAATAATAAGTCAACAGCAAGAACTTCTAACTCACTTCAAGGTAACAACGATGTCAGAAATAACGAACCTCTTGCAAAAGAGCGGTCAGGCAGAACATATTGTAAGTTGAGGTATATACTGAGTGAAAAGCACAAAAAGCTGTGAAAAAATGAAAGTGACAGTTTCAGCGCTGTAGTTCGTCTCAAAGTTGGACGTCCGATTGAGTCACAATGGGAGAGGAATGAAGAAAGGTAATGCAAAGTAACATTATGTACAATCGGAAACGTAAGATGGGCATTATGGAAATGGTTAAAATGACTTTACTTATTGGAGAGAGATGGCGGATAATCATAAGCGAACTGAAAATCTATGTAAACAAAACAACCGCCACGGGCTTACCTATCGGGGCCGTCATTGGATGCTGTGGTGTGGAGCTGCGGGATGCGAGCACTCCACTCTCGCAGACGTCGTCAGTATTCAGGAGCTGTAGCCGCCACTACTCGGTCAAGGATATCCCAAAATGGCCTGACATGGCTAAGTAAGTCCCGTTTCAGTACTCTCGCCAAGGAAACATCACTCGCCGTATCAATAACGAAAATGAGGAGGGATGGCAGACGGAAGGATGTCTAATTGACAGACGGACGCTTCACAAGCTGTTGTTATTTTTGTTAAGGATGGGAAAGGAAACCATACACGCCTTTTCAAAGAAACCATCCCAGAATTTGCCAGAAGCGATTTAGGAAAATAACGGGAAATTTAAATCTGGATAGCCGGTATATAATTTGAATCACCATACATCAGAATACGAGTACAATGTCCTAACCGCTAGACCATCTCGATCATGGAAACCGGTACTACTGCATGGCAAATTCTAAGTCATTAACCCTATTTCTTATGGAAATCGAAATTTCGCAATTAAGAAAAGGGTATTATTACCAACCTGGGGCATGCACAAGCATTGGCCGCATGTCTCCTCGTAATATGACGACACTGCGGTCCCTGTGAGAAGATTAAACTTACACCATATCCTCGTTGTCAACTTGATGACACTTTGGATTACGGGAATCAAGTTTCTGCGGTCAGCAGGCTGCGACTCAGTACTTCGCATCCTCAAACAAACACTACCATGAGCAACTGCTTCAGCTCCGTAATCCTCCCAGAGAAACCACGGGAACACCTGCTGATATGTCTCAACGCAGTATGGAACCAGCTTAGTTTGAGTATTAACCATATGGTCCCTGGCAAAGAAATGGGTATATACTCAAGACATCTAACATAGCCCAGCAGATTTATGTGCATATAGGAAAACCATGAACAACACACATTGACGAAGTGGGGTTGGCTGCAGGACCGTGGGAGTAGCCACAGAGGATGGGTATCTGTGGAAACGCCAGAAAAACGTGTGGTCCTCTAGAAGGGTAGTAGTGTTTTCATTAGTTGCAGCAGCAACAGTCTGGATGACTGACTGAGCTGGCCTGGTAACAACAAATGCAGTTACTACGTACCCCCCCCCCCCCCCCCCCAGGAGGCTCACGGTTCTTTCGTGGGCACGTGCGTTGCGAGCACGGTGCCCCGCGTTAATGCAGTCTTCCTTCCTTCTTTACTTTCCGGACTGCATTTCCTTTCCCCCTCCCCTCATTTCCTATCCTGACACCTTCCCCTCCCCACCGGAGGACTGATAACTTTAGCAGTTTAGCCCTCTATCCCAACCAAACAACACAACTACGTACGGCTGAAAGCTAGAGGAAACTAAAGCCGTTTCTTTTCCCGAGGACATACAGCTCTTCCGTATGAATATATGATGACAGCGTTCCTTAGAGTAAAATATTTCGGAGGTAAAATAGTTCCCCATTAGGCTGTCTGGGCGAGTACTATTCAGGAAGATGTTCTCATCAGATAGAAAAAAAACACATTGTCTGAATCGGTAGTAAGGTTAGAAAATTTGAAAAGGGAAATAAATTTGTTAAAGTTAGATATAGTGGGGATTCACGAAGTTCGGTGAAAAGACGAACAGTACTTCCAGTCAAGTGATTTCATAGTTATAAAAACAAAATTAGCTGGGGGAATTTCTAGAGCAGAGAACATGAAGACATAGATTTAGCAACTAGGTTTTAGACTATAAAACGTATACAGGGGTAGATATGAAATCTGACCGTATCTTACTGGTTATGGATTATGGATTAAAACTAAATAAACTGCAGAAAGGCAGAAGGATAAAAGAGGTAGGACCTGGATAAACTCAGGTAACATGAGGTTCTTGACAGTTTCAGAGGGGGTCTTAGGCAACAATTAACGGAAACGGGCAGATGTTACACAGCAGAGACAAATGGGTAACTTTGAAAGATGAAATAGTGTAGGCAGCAGAGTGTGACACTATAGATCACCTTTCTATTAATGGTTTTTCTATAAGTCGGTGGTAAATTTATTTAATTTCACACACACACACACACACACACACACACATATATATATATATATATATATATATATATATATATATATATATATATATGGCAGATTCGTTTGTACTACTGTTTTAATAGTTTATTCTATCGTATTTGATAAATACCGTTGTGTTTAGTCTTCGCCTTTGACTGGTGTATTTCAAAACAAGTCAGAGACCGTTACTAAAGCTCGCTATCCGTCAGTCCAGTGCCAGCTGCCACCAGTGCCACATCGTAAACAGCGCTAAGCTTATTTTCTTGCGCGTTTGATAACGGTGTATTCCACAGATATTCTTGTTTATTTTGAAAACTGTCGGACTCATTTTTGTTGATTTGACAGTGTAGTTACCACTGACCACAGTTCAGTCAGCAGCCAGCCGCCTTTATTAGAGTACTAGGCTACTTAAAAATTGATTAATTAGTTTTCTACTTTCTGCAATTAATTGGATCGGTAAGATGGATAGGATGTGTGCCTGCTGTGTGCGGACGCAGGAGGAGTTGGCCACAGTTCGCGAACAGCTGAGCGTGCTGTTGGCTATGGTCAGCCGTCTTCAGGCTGCTGTCTCGGGGTGCAGTGATGGTGGGGAGACTGGTGCGTCGAGTGGGACACCTCAGGTGTCTCATGCTTCGCTCTCTGTCCCTGCTACCGAGGCACCTTCAGGTGTACCGGACGTCGTCGAACCGCCTTCTCCGCAAGGGGAGTGGCGGGTTGTACGGCGTTCGCTTCGCGCGAGGCGGAAGGCCAATGTGGAGGCTGGACGTCCGTCCGCGCCCGTTCGTCCTGTGAGTGAACGTGTGGCCACTCCTTCAGCAGGGTCCGAGCAGGTGCACGGGGGGAGGGGATTGTTAGTTATTGGGAGCTCTAATGTTAGGCGCGTGATGGAGCCCCTTAGGCAGATAGTGTTGAGATCCGGAAGGAATTCCAACGTGCACTCGGTGTGTCTGCCGGGGGGCCTCATCCGAGATGTGGAGGCGGCCTTGCCGACGGCTATCGAGGATGCGGGGTGCAGTCGACTGCAAGTCGTGGTTCACGTCGGCACCAATGACGCTTGTCGCTTGGTATCTGAGGACATCCTCAGGTCCTACGAGCGGCTGGCGGAATTGGTGAAGGCTGCTGCTTCCGCGCGCGGGGTGCAAGCAGAGCTGTCGATTTGTAGCATTGTTCCCAGGGTTGATCGTGGTCCTTTGGTTTGGAGCCGAGTGGAGGGTCTGAACCAGAGGCTTCGCCGACTCTGTGACAGTCATGGCTGCAGATTTCTGGATCTGCGTTATCGGTTGGGGAATTGTAGGGTGCCCCTAGATAGATCAGGGGTGCACTACACTAAGGAAGCGGCTACTCGGGTAGCAGAGTACTTGCGGAGTGCACATGGTTTTTTTTTTTTAGGCTAGGTGCTAACTCTGATGTGCACTCTCCTGTCAGCATTCAAACAGCGAATTCAGGCCACGTTCGGAACAAAAATTCGAACATCAAAGTATTAGCCGCGAAGTTATAGAGTATTAGAAACAAAGTTCCCGAATTTGCAGCACTGCATGGAAGTTATTGCGCTCAGATAGTTTTAGGCACCGAAAGCTGGCTAAATGATGATGTGGAAAGTTCAGAAATATTTAGCGAAGCGTGGAATGTATATCGGAAAGATAGATCTGATACAACTGGAGGAGGAGTGTTCATCGCTGTGGACAAAGATATTGTTTCTACTGAGATCGCGGTTGAAAGTAACTGTGAAGTTATCTGGGCACATATAACAGGTCTAAAAGAAGTAAAGTTAATAGCTGGGTGTTTTTACCGCCCCCCCCCCCCCCAGTGCTGCTGTAGCAGTTTTAGAATCATTCAAAGAAAGTCTACACCAGGTAGTGCATAGGTATCCGGGCCATGTAATATTAGTCGGAGGAGACTTCAACCTTAAGAGTATAGATTGGGACCTCGCTAGTTACATTTCAGGCGGTACAGACAAGCAGTCTTGCGAGCTACTTTTGGACACATTCTCCGAAAATTGTCTTGAGCAGTTAAACCGGCAACCCACGTGCAATGGAAATATTCTAGACCTTATAGCCACAAACAGGCCTGACCTTATTAACGATGTCTGTGTAGAGACAGGAATTAGTGATCATGATATCGTCATAGCGTCGATGGTGACCAAAGTTCATAAACCAGTCAAGAAGGCTAGGAGCGTGTTTTTGTTGGGAAGAGCCTATAAGCAAATGTTACGATCGCACTTAGAAACTGAATGGGCATTGTTTAATTCCGGGATTATGGATGTAGAGGAATTGTTGACTAAATTTAAGTGCATTGTTAATAAAGGGTTAGAGAAATTTGTGCCAGTAAAGACGATTGTTGTTGTTATGGTCTTCAGCCCGGAGACTGGTTTGATGCAGCTCTCCACCCTACTCTATCCTGGGCAAGCCTTTTCAAATGATGACAGGCAAAAGTTAGTAGAGATTCGTGCGTCTATAAAAAGATTGTTGCGCGAAGCATACAATAATTATCACAGCCATACCTTAGCTAAAGATCTTTCCGAGAACCCGAAAAAATTCTGGTCCTATGTAAAATCGATAAGCGGGTCAAAGCCCACTGTCCAGTCACTAGTTGATCATTCCGGGGCAGTAATAGAAGAAAGCAAACGGAAAGCTGAAGTTCTAAATTTAACCTTAATAAATCTTTCACGCAGGAGGACCGCACAAATATACCATCGTTTGATCAACGTACTAATTCCGAAATGGGGGACATAGCAATAGGTATTTCCGGTGTAGAGAAGCAGCTGAGAGAGCTAAATACGAAAAAGTCTGCTGGTCCGGATGGAATACCAGTTCGGTTTTACAAAGACTATTCAGCGGCATTGGCCCCCTACTTAGATTGCATTTATCGCGAATCTTTAATTCAGCGCAAAGTTCCTAGTGATTGGAAAAAAGCATAGGTGACTCCCGTTTATAAGAAAGGAAAGAGAACTGACCCACACAATTACAGGCCAATATCGTTGACATCAGTTTGATGTAGAATATTAGAGCGTATGCTCAGTTCGAATATAGTAAATTTCCTTGAAACGGGAAAGCTTCTTTCCATGAATCAGCACGGGTTTAGGAAACATCGTTCATGTGAAACTCAGCTTGCCCTTTTCTCACGTGACATCTTGCGAGCCTTGGATGAAGGGCAACAGGCGGATTGTGTTTTTCTCGACTTCAAAAAAGCGTTCGACGCGGTACCACACTGCAGACTGCTAACGAAGATACTAGCTTATGGAATAGGATCACAGATTTGTGACTGGCTGGAAGACTTCCTAAGTAATAGAATGCAGTACGTTGTTCTCGACGGCGTGTGTTCATCAGAGACGAGTGTATCCTCAGGCGTGCCCCAGGGGAGTGTGATAGGACCGCTATTATTTTCTATCTATATAAATGATCTGATGGACAGAGTAAGTTGTAATTTGCGGCTGTTTGCTGATGATGCTGTGGTGTATGGGAGGGTGTCGTCTGTAACTGACTGTAATAGCATACAGGATGACTTAGACAAAATTTCTAGTTGGTGCGAAGAGTGGGAGCTAGCTCTCAATGTAGAAAAATGTAAGGTGATGAGTAGAAAAAACAATTCTATAATGTTCGAATACAGCATTAGTAGTGAGCTTCTTGATGCTGTCGCGTCGTTCAGATATCTAGGCGTAACATTGCAGAGCGATATGAAATGGAACGAGCATGTAAGGACAGTTGTGAGTAAGGCGGACAGCCGACTTCGGTTTATTGAGAGAAGTTTGGGAAGATGTACTTTACCTGTAAAGGAGACCGCGTATAAAACGCTTGTACGGCCACGTCTTGAGTATTGCTCAAGTGTTTGGGACCCGCAGCAGATCGGTTTGAAGGAAGACATAGAGGCAGCTAAGAGGCGAGCAGCTAGATTTGTTACCGGTAGGTTCGACCAATGCACGAGTGTCAAGGAAATGCTCCGGCAACTCAATTGGGGATCGCTGGAAGAAAGACGACGTTCTTTTCGTGAATTTCTGTTAAGTAAATTTAGAGGGCCGGAATTTGAAGCTGAGTGTAGTACGATCTTGCTGCCGCCTACTTACATTTTGCGTAAAGATCACAAAGACAAGATAAGAGAAATTAGGGCTCATACGGAGGCGTATAGGCATTTTTTTTCCTCGTTCTATTTGGGAGTGGAATAGGAAAGGAAATGCCTAGTAGTGGTACAGTGTACCCTCCGCCAAGCACCTTACGGTGAATTGCGGAGTATGTATGTAGATGTAGATGTAGTTTGTGAGCTACAACACTTCAAAGTTTCAGGGGCAGATACCATACGTTGTACATAATACATGGCTGTGTGGTGGGTGATGGATGTTATGATGGTGGGAAGTTGATTTACATGAGATGTTCAAATGTGTGTCCATGTTCCTCAATGCATAATGTAATGCGTCGTCGAAAGGATCTGCGGACGAGATGTAACATCGTCGGTGTGACGGAGCGGCATGCGTCCTCGATGCGCCGTTTTAGATCATCTGGGGATGTGGGCTCAGTGACATAAACACGATACTTTAGATATACCCACGAAAAGAAATCTACTGGTGTTAAATTGGGCGACCTTGAGGGCCAAGAATGAGGACCATGGCGCCCCAACCATCTTCCTGCAAACCTGTTGTTTAGTTCTTCCACAAATGCACATGCAGAATGGGCTGGGTGACCATCGTGCTCTATCCACATATGGACTCTCGTGTGTAGACACACATGTTCAAGGAGACCACCCAAACTGTCGGCTATAAAAGCGCGATATAGCACATCTGTCAGTGTACCTGGGAAGTAGTGTGGACCGATGATTTCATCCCTAAGGATTCCACACCACACGTTAATAGACCACCTACGTTGACGGTCGACAGGTCCTACCCACCGAGGATTTCTGCGGCCCAGTAGTGCATGTTATGGCGATTCACTGCACCATAATTTGAGAACGTGGACTCATCAGAGAACATAACACTTTGTTAAGACTCCAGCGTGAAATTATGCATGGCCCACTCACAGAATGTCACTCTTGCACGAAAATCGTTCCCATGCAGCTCCTGGGTCAGTGACAGGCAGTACGGGTGAAACCTGTTTCCGTGTACTACACGCCACACAGATGTGAGACTGACACCAGTGACTGCAGCAACGGCTCCTAAGCTGACATGAGGATCGTGGTGTAGTGCAGCTAAAACAAACACCTCGGTCTCCTCACTTCTTGCAGGTTGTCGTCTGTTACTGTGGCGCATTACCAAGTTGCCTGTTTCCCAAAGTCGTTGTTCGGCAAGTAAGAACGTAATGGCTGCCGGATGTCTTCGCCTAGGATATCTCACGGCATACGCCATGGCTGCTTCAGTGGTATCGTGTCGGCACTCGCCGAGCATCAGCAACATGTCAACGTACTCGTTGTTCGTGTATGCCATCGTCATCCGATGTCAGTAACTGTGGTATATTGAGTCCCGGTTGTTTGTGTGGCTCCAACTGTCGGGTATACGGCCGTGTGCAGCGACAGTCGGCAGTCTAACAGCGCATCGAGGAAGCTTCTCGCTCCGTGACACCGGCGACGTTACAACTCGGCCGCACCACATTTAGAAGGCGCATTGTATTATGCACAGCGTTTGTGGTATCTGCCCCTGAAACTTTGGAGGATTGTAGCTCCCAAACTAACAGTGATAGGAATGTACTTTAAATTGATTTGGACGCAGCTGTTTTCAACGAATCCAATGAACGATAGAAAAAAAAACTAGTGTTCCATTTAAATAATTATATCTTTGTGCTTTAAATCTTTGGAAAATAATAGAATAAACTATGTTCATAGCTCCGCAGAAAGTGTAACATTTCTTGTGTTGACCTACTGCATTAAAATTTCCCGTCACCTATTATTTTATAAGTTACAGAGGCAAATACACTTAGTGAAACACCCTGTGTGTGTGTGTGTGTGTGTGTGTGTGTGTCGATTGTACTGTATGATGTCCTTGTAATGTGTTATCTTTGATGTACTGCTTATAATGTATTTATAGTTGGTATGAAATTCTGCTTATTTTTGGAAAGATACACTTATGTAAAATTGTATATGGAACTGATATAACTGTTAAACAGATTTTTGTAATTATTTCTTTTGTAATTCGCTGGTTCATGCTCAGGAAAATTTAAGGATATTAGATACAGATGGTATGTAAAACCTGTATAGTGTGGCCACTTGAGAACAAGACTGTACGTGTGTAACTTAAAAGGTGGGATATGATGGGAGAATCTTCGAGTAGCGTGGCCTGGAGGTGAATAAAGGAGTGGTCGAGTTCTGGGCAGCGTAGTAGTAATACCTCTGTGATGAGCTGCGGGCTGTTGACGCGTATTTTTCTGGAGTTATCTGCCATTTTGCCTTGGATGTGAATTGTGTCGTTCTTGTGAAGCTGGCAGTTGTATATGGAACTCTAAAAAGTATAATTCCTTCGCCAAGAAGAGATTTTGTGAGATCACAGCTATTGTGGAGCCATGCCATGCTTTCCATCATTGCCACTAGAAACTACGTCTTCACCACCGCCACTACAAGACGTTTAAGTAAATTTTATTTTAGCATGTAGTGTAATGAACCAGCAATGTATGATTATGTGTGTAAATAATTACCAGCGTGTTTTAACTCTGTGTTAGATACCTCGATTTATCCTAATCATTGTTCCTAGATAGGATCCCAGTGCCATGTTAGTTTTTTTCAATTTTTAATAACAGTATGTCGTTTAAGTAACTCAGTAATGCTAATGCTAATGCTTAAAAATAATAAACCTACATTAATTACTTTATGATGATAGTCAAGGAACAGTTTATGTTGTTAATTATCCAAGTAATTGCAGCAGTAGTAACTGTGAAGTCAAGTTTAGATGTTTACATAGGTAAAGGTTTTTGCTACAAAACTAACGTTATTTGCTCCTGTAAATTTTCAAAGAGAAAGTATTTTTTTAATTACTGATTAATGTGCATAATATAATTTCTGATCAGAGCTATACACAAGGTTTGTGTATGCAGTGATTTTGTAACCGCTGAACTGCTTTGTGGACATGTGCGTACTTTTATAAACGTTTATGCTCTTCATAATTAAGTTGCAAATTGTGGAAATTTATAGTTTGAATTTGATCAGGTCAGATAAACCCCAATTATAATTCAGAGCTATAAGGAACTAAATGTTACCTGCAAAGTTAGATTTTTTTTGAAACTTTGATTTGAAAATACACCAGGTTGTAACTGTGATTTCTTTAACTTTGTGCATAAAATATTTAGTTTAACATCAATGTCAGTTAACTTGCAACAAACCAAATTTACTGTCTTTCCATGTTGTGGTAGAAAGAACAGTTTGTGTTGGATTTCCCTTGCCAGAAATAAGCCATAATTCTTAATGGAAGTAAATGTGTGAAAAAGCAATCTGTAGTGTCCATAATTAGTGAATGCTGCTTGTTTCTAAATCCGTTGAATCACTTAATTATTATAGTACTGTTCTAGCTATTGTGTCAATAATCTACTTAACTAAAGACACTATCCATGTTAAAAATTTCACTTACTTCGGAACCACGTGTAGGCTTAAAAAGAGATATTGTGTTACAATTAGTTGCTGGAACATATTTGCATAATTATGCTGGCGAACATTTTTCATTAACGAATGTCATTACTCACTTTAGTTTATACTGTGCCTGGTGACATAGATTCTGTATATCTTTTTCCTATCAAAATTCAATATCTCGGGAAAGGTTTTCATTCTAATGATTCCTTACCCATTAGAGCACACTTCACGGTCAAACAAAAAGCCTGTAAAATGGTGTAACATTAGTGGTTTCGTTTCGTGATTTGTTGAGTAGTTTGCTAGTCAGAGATCGTAAATGTTTCGTTATAAGAGAACCAGATGAGTAGAAAAACAAGACCTAGAAAAAATCCTTGCAGTTCCGATTAAAAGATGAGACTGACAGGAATTGCAAAATGTTCAAATGTTTCTAAATCTCTCGGACTCAACTGCTTGATTGTTAGTCCTTAGCTTACAAACTACTTAAACTAAGTTAAACTAAGCTAAGGACAACACAGACACCCATGCCCAAGGGGGGACTCGAACCCCCGACGGCGATTGGCCGCGCGCACTGCAGCACGGCGCCCCAGCGCGCGCGGCCAATCCGCCGCGCCATATCAAAATGCGTAAACACGAGGCGATAGAGGACAAACGTAAGTATTGGTGTAATATATAACTAGGGGAAAGACAGTTATCACCTACGGAAAAATAAAATAAACATTTGAAGAAAGAAAGGTAGCTTCATGAATATCAAGTACAGTAATAAGCATAGAAGGGACTGCTAAATGGTGGAAAGAATATATATATATTGTGTGTGTGTGTGTGTGTGTGTGTGTGTGTGTGTGTGTGTATAGGAGCTCTACAACCGAAATGATCTCGAGGGCGATATTGTAGAAAGCGAAGAGTCAGTAGGTGAAGATGGGGTAGGAGATACGATACGCCGAGAAAAATTTTAGTGTTCTTAAAAACCCAATTCGAAACAAGGACCCGGGAGTAGACTACAGTCCCTCAAAATTTGTTAACTCTCTGAGAGGCCAATCAAGACAAAACTATTCCACTTAAAGTGCAAGATGTATGAGACAGAGTTCAAGAAGACGGTAGTAAACCCAATACCAAAGACAGCTGACGCAGACTGCTGTGAAAATTATAAGACCATTCTAACACTAATTATTTACAGAAAAATAGAAAAAAAGTCAGAATCTGGATTTATGAGAAATTCAGAAGCACGCGAGGTAGTACTGACCCCACGATTTATGCTAGGAGATAGGTAAATGAAAGGCAAAACTACTTTTATAGCGTTTGTAGATTTGGAAGAAAGCTTCTGATTATGTTGACTGGAATACACCAAAATTCAGCAATTGTAAAATATAGGTCACGAAAGTTACATGCACCGTTTACAGACATCAAACAGCTGTTGTAAGTGTCGAAGAGTGTCAAAACTAAGCTTTGACTGAGAAGGTAGTAAGTGTTGTAGCTTTTCCTAATTGTTGTTTTATCTTTACAAGGAGCAAGCTGTGAAGGACAGTAAGGAGAAGTTTGTGATGGGGGTTAAAGTTTAGGGAGAAGAACTCTGTGATTTGCCTATGACATTGTCATTTTGTCGGAGACAGCATAGGATCTTGAAAACAATGAACGAAATGGACATTGTCTTTTTGATTAAAATTAAGAAAAGCAAGGCAAGGTTAATGGAATTAAGTTGAATTAAATGAGGTGATCCTGAGAGAATTGGAGTAGGAAACGGATCTATCAAGGTGGTAGATAAGTTTTGTTACTTTGACAGTAAAATAACTGACCATAGTCGGGGTGCAGAAGATAATAAAATGCACAACGGAAACTGAAAGGAAGACAAAGTAAGATAAATCTGTTAACATCGAATATTGATTTACGTGTTAGGAAGTCTTTACAGAAGGCATTTGTGTGCATGGCATTGAAATATGGAAACTAAGTAGTTCAGACTAGCAATAGATTGAAGCTTTAGACATGTGGTTCTATAGAAGAACGCTGAAGATTAGGTGTGTAGATCGCATAACTGTGATGAGGTACTGAAGAGAATTGGGCGAAATGTCGGGCATATCTTGACTACGAGAAGTGACCGCTTGGTAGGACACAGACATTCTGAAGCATTTGAGAATTAACCAGTTTAGTATTGAAGGATAGTGTGATGAGAGAGCCAAGACACAAATACAGTAAACAGATTCAAACGGACATAGGTGTCAGTTCTTATTCGGAGTGGAAAAGGCTTGCTCAGTATAGAGCAGCGTGGAGAACTGAATTAAAGGAAACAACACAACAACAGGAGTGACGAGTATCGGCGATCTCTGAAAATGAAACAAATCTCGCTAGTGTGTCTTGTTCCAGCTGACGACAGATCAAGATAAACCACTATAAGTAGTCTCCATGTCACAAAACTCTGTACTGATAACACAGCACAACAATCAAAGTGTTGGCGTAGGCTTATCAGCTCATTATAATCATATTGAGTATAAGTCTACCAGCCAACATTCCAGGCGGGCCATTATGCAGGCATCAGTTTGACCTACAGGCTTCATCAAGAGAAGGCTTGGATCATATGATAGATACAGTGCAATGTCACACGTCAGAAGAATATGCTATGCCTCTTCCACAACTGCGACAGAGTCCAGCAAAGAAAACAAACAATATAGTTCTTGAAAAAGAGGGAAAGACGGGATGACGACGACTAAAACAAAGTTTTATCGACCACAGACCAGTGTGTATCAATATGTCCGGTTCAGAACGAATTGTTTTCGTGGAGCAGAAACACCCTATTTTGCATGTAGCTTCGTCTTTAGTGTCTATCATAATATCGTTAGGAGACCTCAGTAATATGTTCCTTTTGGACAGAGAATAATGTTAGCATCACAATATGTCTGTCCCAAAATATTCACATTTACATTGCCGCATGACGGTTTACTCTGCTCTGTTTTAGAGGAAATCGCCGGGGTTTCCACTGGTTTCTTTGCTGCTTTGCGTCACAGTGAAACACGTGGCATTCGTGCACTGTGATCAAATATTCAAGTGAAAACAATGCTTCACATAGAAGAAAGTCTAGATTGCTTCTTTATCTGTAACTAGCTGAAAAATCTGGCGTGGCCAGGGTACTTATTTATTACAGTGTTAAGTTAGTCCATCTCTCTCTCACTCTATCCACCTTCTCTTTTCTTCTCTATGTCCATCTCCTCGTCTCCTCTTCCTTTCTCTCTCTCTCTCTCTCTCTTTCTCTCTCTGTTCATTCTTTGTCCATCTCTTTGACCTTTCAGTCACAAATCTTCCCTCTCTCATTCTCCTCCTCTACCCTACCTCTCCGTCTCCTCCTCCACTTCTCCTCTCCCTCCTATATATGTAAACATACATACATGCTCCACGTTTCATGGTGACTGGTCAAACGGTTTCAAAGTCGCAAGGTACTCTCCACGACGCTAAATTTACTGGCTTACAGATTATAAAAATCTCCATCATGAAAACATACATTTTTGTCTGACTTTTATGGTGACCAGTCAAACTATTTGGAAGTGTGTTGTAACGTACCACCACCATGCACCTACGGGAGGCTTACGAATTGTTGCCCATGTATTAATTCCGGGCATAATCTATCATCATTCCACATTTCATTCAATTCCGTTCAGCTGTTTCAGCGTGTAGAGAGACAAACATATTAACCCAGTGTAAGGTACCCTCCGCCACGCACCGTACGATGGCTTACGAAAGGTACCCCATGTACTGATGCAGGGTATAAGCGATCTCATTTCCAAATTTCATTCGCATCTGTCCATCCGTTTCAGCATGAAGAAGTAGCAATCATATTAATCCACTGTAAAGCACCCTCCGCCATGCACAATATGAAGTTAATTTTATTATGCCTATAACTTTCGCGCAAATGCAAGCACTAAATTGACAAAGTTTTATCGCAATCGGATGTACGATATGGCCGTGCATAAAATACTAACAAAAATACAAACAAACGTTAATTTTTATATATAAGATTTATGTATTTATTTTGAAATTCACATTAAAACCATACGTTGGTGACAACAAATTCCTTCTGCTGGGGGTTTTCACCCTAGTGATGCGGTACACTGACAGCAAAAAAAAAAAAAAAAAAAAAAAAAAAAAAAAAAAAAAAAAAAAAAAAAAATTTAAAAATCAAAATGAAGTATCCTTTCCACTGAGGCATATTTTTTTAAAAAAATTCTTATTTAAATTGTTTCCATAAAATTCACATAGTGTGAACAATATTTATGTTGTAAATGTTTCTTTGATGATTATCACCTTGAAAAATGTAACGTAACCTCTAGGGAGAGCTGCTAGAATTTTCAGAAATTTTATTTCATTCGAAACTTCGCCGAAATTTAATTGTTTAGTCACATTAATTAATTGATTGTAGGTAATCTGACAATATTAATACTGCACTGATAAACTGAAATGTTCAATCATATTTAAAAATTTCATCAGGATCGGAATACAACTGTAGAATCTGAAGAAGTCCACATGTAAAGCATCCTTCGTCATGCACCATCCAAAATTTTATGTGACAGTGACCTTCCTCTTGGTTTGAAGGTCAAGTGTCCAAAATGTCATGAAAATTTTAGGATGAATAAAGTGTCCTAATTCGTATGTCGCATGATGCCACAGGTTTTCAAACATATAATTGTTTATGACGTCATATATCCTGAACTATATGTCGTAAGCAGTTCTTACCCCTACGTCAATTGTTACCTCATGGAAGGAATATGTGTACCAAATTTGGTTGTAATCGGTAAGTGGCTTAGAAGCAGAAGTCGCATGATGCAGCACTTTCCCTCGCATTTCATTGTTTATTACGTCATATCTCCTGAATTATTTGTCCTACAGTCATTTAATGTGGTCTATGACCAACGCGAAAGTGCAAGCAATATGTTGAGAGTGTTTCATCACAATCGGTTGAAGGGTCCGGCTACGCATGAAGTACGAACACACAAACATTCATTTTTATATATTAGATTTACTGTGACTAGTTTCAACAAACTTGTTGTCATTTTCGAATATAATACAAAATATTCGAAAACATTATGAAAGGTGATATACACTGATACGTATATCATAGATTGTAAAGCAATAAAAGTGGAATCTGTGTGCTGTTCACAGTCCAGTCCATAAGGTGTTTTTCTTTTTTTAAATTACCATTAGCACACATTACCATAGATGGAAGGTTATAATGTGGCACGTGTTTGATATGTCACATTTTAATCTTGCATCTATGGTTCATGTACTGATGGTAATTTAAAAAAGAAACCGTATATACTGGATTGTGAACAGAACACAGGTTACACATTTATTGCTGTACCATCTATGATGTATTGGATTAAGAGCACAAGTTTATTTTTATTCAGTTAACTAACCTTCGACTAACATGGTAGTCCAGTCAATGAATGCATTGTAGAGTGCATGGAATATGCGATAATTTTTGACTTCAGGACTTTGTTAGGGATAGTTAGGAGGTGAACATACTAAAAGTCCCCGCCCCTGGGGGTGAGCTAAAGCGGGGGTGGTGGTGGAAAGGTACCATTTTTTGGTTTTTCGCTTATATCTCTTAAGCGGTCCGCTTTAGGAAGAAAATGTTACAAATAAAAATGAAAGATAATTGAATTTGCTCTAAAATTGTTTCTATACATATTAGTCGAATTTCCAACGGTTTTCGAGATATACGTTACTGAAAATCAACAATTTCGGAAAAATCATTTTTACCTCACTAAATTTGTCAAACATTTACTTCTAGTGACTCACTTGATCGTTTCTCAGAAAATTTGTCGAAAAGAAAGTTGTAGATCATTAAATTTCCTTGAATTTGATATGCACATTTATTACCTTATATTCATCCAATCAGAAGTTATATCATTTATAAGATGTGCACTCAGTTTCGAGGTCCTTCTGGGAACGAGTGTTTTGAAAGGCTGTGACATTTTTATCTTATGAAACGTGCTAGCATGGTAAATAACAACACCTTAACAATGACAAGAAGGTAATTTCAATTGAAAGAAAACACCTTTTTACAATTATAACTTGTATTACAATGTTGTGAATCATACAATGCAAGTATTTACAAGCACTGATAGTGATTCACAATGAAAAATAAGTGCATTGAATGCAACATTTTCATTTTTCTGAGGAATGGTCGAGTGCCATTCACCTTAGTCAGTAGTGGAGACGTCGTCCAACAAGATTGGTAGTCTCGATGTCACTGTCTCCATCTTCATCCTTAATTAATATTCAGACTCCGTTGTTGCAGTCGCCCTTGCAGTTCAGGTATGTAACAGAGCACTGTAACAACGATTTTCTGGAACCACACCCCCACTGTCACAATCTTACGTGTATCGACAATAATTATCTTCAAGAATTCGTCAGGAGCAGCATGTAACTCTGAGAGTTTCGGAACTAGTTGCTCATTCCTTCTTTCCCAACCCCAATTCGGCGCTCCACATTTCGGTTCCTCTCTTAACCAAAGTCGTACTTGGTGCTACATTCGGAATGGATGCTGCTTAACATCTCCTTCAGTTGGAGGGAGAGTTCAGAGATTAGGCTTCTTGTGCCCAGCTGCTTTTATAAATGATTTGTAGCGGAAGTCGTTGAGGGATATCTTGGTGGCTGGAGCTCCATACCATGAGAGAGTATTCATGATTCCCGCTGTCTGAATGGAGTCGCGAAAAGAAGAATTATTGGAAAAATATCTCAGCAGCATGTTGTATGATTTTGGACATACAAATTTTTCTATGCTTGGAGAACTTTTGAAGTGAACTGAAGTAAGAAGTGAGTGAGAACACTCCATTCCACCCCCCTGTCCAGTCTCTTGGAAGGAGCCAGTGGCAGGCCTTCGATGTTCCTCGTGGGGCTTCCCCATCGTTAACCCTCTCCTGGGCGTTAGGTACCGGCGACCCTCAAGGCGTGTCCACTACAGGTGACAATAATGAAAATGTTTCTTTGAAATGATTCATTTTGAATCACTATCAGTGCTTGTAAATACTTTCATTGTATGATTCATAATATTATAATAAAAGCTATAATTCTAAAAAGGTGTTCTCTTACAATTCCAGTTGCCTTGTTGTTGTTTGAGTGTTGTTATTTACCATGCTAGCACGTTTCATAAGACATAAATGTCACAGCCTCTCAAAACACTCATTTCTAGAAGGACCTCGAAACTGAGTGCGCATATTCAAAATGTTCAAATGTTTGTAAAGTCTATGGGACTTAACTACGGGGTTATCAGTCCCTAAACTTACAAACTACTTATGAACTACTTACGAACTAGGACGGCACAAATATCCATGCCCGAGGGGGGATTCGAACCCCCGACCGTAGTGACCGTGCAGACCGTGACTGCAGCGCATCAGTCTCCTCGGCCACCGCGGCCGGCGAGTGCGCATATTACAAATGATATAACTTCTGATTGGCTGACGATAAAGGAATAAATGCGCATATCAAAGTGAAGGAAATTTAATGTTCTACAACTTTCTTCCTGACAAAGTTTCTGAGAAACGATCGAGTAAGTCACTAGAAGTAAATGTTTGACAAAATTAGTTAGGTAAAAATGATTTTTTCCGAAATTGTCGATTTTCAGTAACGTATATCTCTAAAACCGTTGGGAATTCGACTAATATGTATCGAAACAAATTTATAGAAAATTCAATTATCTTTCATTTTTATTTGTAACATTTTCTTCCTAAAGCGGACCGCTTTCGAGATATAAGCGAAAAACCAAAAAATGGTATCTTTCCTCCACCACCCCCGCTTTAGCTCACCCACCAGGGGTGGGGACTTTTTAGTATGTTCACCTCCTAACTATCCCTAACAAAGTCCTGAAGTCAAAAATTATCGCATATTACATGCACTCTACACCCCTCTTTTGAGCACTCAGTGACTGGACTATGGTCATCTTCACACTATACATTCTGAAGATAGCATTGCAGTCTGAGAACCTACAGTGACTGAAAAATGTACGATATACTGCCCTTCCTGGCTGAAGATTAAGATATAGTTTACCGAATTAAGCGTCGGTTTGTAACAAAGTAGATCCTCTATTACGTATAGTACTGGATAACCTACCTCATAAAATGCTTGTCTGTGTAAGACATCCAGACATACACTATCTGTTCAAAATTTATCCAGACACTCAAAAGAAATGTGAAACTGAGCACTAGATACTACGCGATACATACCTGTCAGTACTTAATGAGGCCTGGAGTAGTGTGCTGGCAGTAAAGAGGCAGTAACAGTAGAAAGAATCAGAAGAGCTTAGTGTATTCTCGAGTGTTGACTAATCAATGAATTTCACCAGAATGCCAAAGTTAAACCTTCTCAAACTCTACATGTCTACTGCTGGGGGCGCGATAGTGAAATAGAAATGGGAATGAATGACCACACCAAATTCAACGCGAGGCATACGTTTGTGGCGAAAAGTATTCAACGGACGCGATCAGCTGATTGCAGTGTACGCAAGAAGTTCGTGCGCATGCCGCTTGGGGCGCTGCCTTGCGCGCTTATTCCTTGTCGCGGAAGCAACACTCTTTGAAATAATTTAATTTCTGTTGTTTAATGTATCTGTGTTCTTTCCTCGTCGAAGATTTTCATTTGCATTTTAATTACGTCTGAAATAAAAGTTTCATTGCAACATCTACGGCATTGTTCTTCTGGAAATGGAGAGCAGATGTATTAATTATATGAAGCAGTTAAAATATGTTACTGTGTATTGGAGACTCCGCGTAAGTTATGTAAAACAAGTCGCTGATTTCTTAACGCTAAAGAGTACAGCTTCAGTAACATACAGCTTCACGTTTACTGACGGACAGGGCCGTCAAGGTAAACGGAAGGTGACTGTAAAAAAGAGCGTCAAACAACGCGGAGGGTGGCAGTATAAAATCGCATTTCATCTGGAAATGGAATATCACGTCCTAGCCACAGTGCTACTAGCAGTCCAAGTAGGACAGTCACTGTGCTAGGAAAATACAAGCATGTTGAGAAATAAAACCACCTTGAGAGACTCGATTATTTGTACGCTCTGAAGAAATGATAAGTCTTTCAGTCAACTCGTTTCAGCACGTGTCCTGTTGCCTAGTATTCACACATTGTTAGCCATGGAGCCTAATAAATTGTTCAGTGCGCGATGACTTTGACGCGCAAAAAGATGGATGGCGTCCTGTGGTTTAGCCATCCACCCTGCACTCGTGAGATTCTAATCTGTCGTCGTTGGCACTGTGCAGAGCACTGTATTTGTCATTTCACCGTATTCTCCACATTTCGAATATCGACATTATCTGGCGGGACATGGCAAAAGGTTGACATCCTGTGACTCCAAGAAGACACATGTTCGTGCAGCAACATGTGGTCGGGCATGATCTTGTTGAAAAATGTCGTCTGGAATGTGGTGCAGAAAGGGTATGACTGTGAAGCAGAACATGTAATTCATGTAGGTAAAACTGTTCGGACATATTCATACACGCACCTATTATGTTTCGTTTTAATGTACAATAGCCCCACACACCACAAGGCCTTGAATTCGCACTGTATGTCTCGTCCGTATGCAGTCGCCGTGATGCCGCTCTCTCTGTCTGTGGCGAATTAAGATTCGGCCAACATTTTCAAACAAAAAGAGCCTGGATTCGCCTGGAAGCACTATCCTGCCCTAGTGATGGCGCTCTGTACTACATCTCTTCCGACTAGCATCGTTACAGGCGGTACTGGATTCCATTCCTGGAACCAGCAGTACACATTGCTGGTACCTTCACCAGTGAGCTTTACACCTCTGAAGTGTTTTGGCCTGTCGTCCTCCCTTCGGAGCCTGCCGAACGCAACAGGATAATGCGCGAACACACATGGCACACAACGTACGAGACTGCTTGTCTCCCTTTTCTCCCGATCTCTCGCCTGTCGAAAACATCTGATCGATGATTGCGAAAAGAGTGGACCTGTATACGCCACCCGCTGCTGTACCAGACCAGCTCGGCAGTATATGCCATCCAGAGCCTCTTTCTACTTCAATGCTGAGGCGCGTACAAAGCCAGATGTACCCAGCAATGGCAGCAGCAGTCAGTACTGCCTTCATAATATTCCTCACTTTCCATCGTTCTGTAATTTCAATCTTGTGATCTTTATCTCCACACTAAATTTGGGGTTGCATTTTGGGCAACCAACGTTACAGCAGTCGTTAACATGATATAAGAGGTAAAGATGTGAGTATGGGTCCTGCTAGGCGAGTTTAGCCTGAAGAGAATTTTCCGGGGAGAGACAAAGGGCCCGATTTTGAGTCACTGTCCGGAACACAGCTTATGTCTACCAACAACTTTCATTACTATGGGTTTTATGTCGGAGTGACTCTCCTGGACAATTTCAGTGAAACAGCTGAATGTTTGTGCAGAAATGGCACACCATTCTTACTACGAAAAGTGCTGATTTTGGACGCTTTGGACTGTAATGAAATCGACATAAACCATCTCAGTGACGTTCCATTTAAAACAATTTAGTATTTTATTTTCGGGCACCATTTGCAATTGTAGGCTGAAAATAAGGTAATAAATTTTTAAAAATATTTATGGACTCTTCTGTCGGTTCTTGATGGAACATAGACATATTAAATAACTGTATACACTGCATATTTGTTCCACAATAATATTTATTTTGTCAACTAGCTTTCGGCTTCTTAGGCTTCTTAGGCCTTCACAGACGACTTAATACTGCAGATTATCTACATCACACCAGCATCTGTGTTTCGACTACAAAGATTTTTGGCAGTCATAAACTATGTAGCATTTAAGTATTTTATAAATAGAGACGTCCAACCAAGTAAAACAAAACTGTAACTAAGAAATAACTACACATTAATTTTCAACAAATAAGCTGAAACAAACAATGCCCCAGTGAGTGTCCTAGTAAGTACAATTGTATATTAAATTAACTTATATATACGACTAAAGGAGGAGGGGAACAGGTGAGTGAGAAGGACATAAAAATTACGTAAGTTTGGAGTATATGAATATGGAATAAAGAAGCATATTGAAGTACATAGCCTACAGTAAAATTCGCTGGTTTTCACGTGAATGATGTGAGTAACACAAAGAAGGAAAAACATTGGAATGTGGGTGAGAGATGTGAGATTACCGCCTAACAGAAATACCGTTAATCAATAGCATTTGATAATTAAACAGTATGAAGTTCACTGCAAACATTGACCATGCCAATGCACTAAATGTTACACAATTTTAATCTTATTAATTACGGTAGCAATGTATGTACACAGTTGGGTGACAACATTTATAGTTAGGCCATAGGTAGAAATTCTCCACGTTGAGATTTGCTGTGTGCTTGTAGCTGACGGGAGGCCAGCGAGCAGGCCGACGTTGGTGGCTTGTTCCAACTTAGGATTTTACAGTTCGTTTCCGGTGAGGGGAGAGAGGGTCAATGGCGAGTGCCAGGCACAGTGCAGTGCACAAATATTGTAATACTACTGGCATTTGAAATAATACGATGCAGTTAGGAACCTTTAAGGCCCTCATTGCAAAATAGCCTGTTGATAAATAAACAATACATTAGCTGATATAGTCACATCTAACGTAATATGTTTAATTGACAATGAAAAGTAATAAATTACCAACGAAGACAAGACAGTTACACAACTAGCATGGCAATGTTTGCTTATAAAAATAATATATTAACTATTTTTCATTTTATTTTCAATCAATCTTTTGTATTTTACCTTGAAATATTCAGTTAAATCAGTTATCTGTGATATAAGAAATTGCACGATTATGATAAACAGTACAAAGGATGTTTATACTAATATAAAAAAGTAAGAAAATATTTGTTTAATGTATAGTGTAATTATTTTGATTTTAAGTAAAGTTTTAGAAATGTATTGGCTGAGCGCTGTACGTTGGCAAATCGGTTACAACAGCTTACATGGGGAAGTTGATGACGTAGGGGAAAAAACCCCGGCAGTTGAGCTTTTGGCGCTCGCGCGCGCCTGGGCAGGAAGTGAGGACTTGGGACCACGTGGAGAACTGGCCGGGCGGCGTCGCTCTGCACTCAGTCGGCATGTGTATCTCGAGGTGGTGACTTGAGTTTTGTGTGTGGCAATCGCCACGTGTGGTTGCTCGTCGTAGACTGCACCAAGTTAAATCGAGTGCTACTGTGTGTTTGTGAATAATTAGCCGGTGCAACAAGGTGTGCATCGCATTAAATTAAAGTGACTGTGATTTGTTAATGTAACACGTGTCGTCGCATAGGCATGAACATAAACGGTGTTTGAGACAGCCACGTGGTGTGAAATCAATTCGCGACAAATATTCATTTTGTCTGGGGGCTCACGAGCTATAACTTTATTTGGTACATTTACCGACGTACAGACGCGACAGCCACAGGGTTCAAGTATTGTGAAATAAACAACATAAAGTGAACTTTCACGTGTTTTCTAAAATAGTAGTTAGTACACCCTTTTCTCTCATGAACTTGAACTTATTATGAATTTGTTTTGTTAATCATATGCAGGGAAGGAAAGCTGCGAACGTGTGATATCATCCTCTAAAAAACGAGTCAAACAGTCGCAATAACAGTTCTAGTGTTTTTGCATGTTTAGGAATTTGGTTCGCAGCTGGTGGTTGTGAGTTTCAAAAATTAATCTTTCCCTATTTTAAACTCTCACCCCGACCTTCACCCTCGCAAAGACATTACAAAAGTTCAACTATCATGGTGCCAGAATTATACATAATAGCTATTACTTTAATAATGGTGAATACTGAAATTGGGTCTGATTATTGAGGATATCGTTTGGTTTCTGAGCTGTGTTTGTTGATAGAGAAAATTTCTCTGTGGAGAGCATCACATTTAATGTCAAAGGCATGACATTCATTTAAGGCATGTTCTGCAAAGAGGAATCTCTTTTTTTTTTTTTTAGTCTCCAACTCCTGTCATGTTCAGCCAGTCTAGTAGTTATAGCCCTACCCGATTGTTTTAAATATACAGACTAAACCAGTGGTATTGAAAATCAATCTAAGAAACACTCTCAAACGTACCCAACTGGTCTAAAGGAAGAATTTCTAGAACACTCAAACTCACAACACTCAGTTCATATACACTATTTGAAACTGATTACAGCAAAATATTTCAAATGTTTGTTAAGCTTAAGGGACTTAACTGCGGTGTCATCAGTCCTTGAACTAACAAACTACTTATGAACTACCTTATACTAAGGACGACACAAACATCCATGACCGAGGGGGGGATTCGAACCCCCGACCGTAGCGGCCGTGCAGACTGTGACTGGCTCGCCGCAGACCAAAAAATGTTTAAATGTTTGTAAAGCTTATTGGACTTAACTACGGGGTCATCAGTCCCTAAACTTACAAACTACTTATGAACTACTTACGAACTAGGACGGCACAAATATCCATGCCCGAGGGGGTATTCGAACCCCCGACCGTAGTGGCCGTGCTGACCGTGACTGGAGCGCCTCAGTCACCTCGGCCACCGCGTCCGGCCGCTGCAGACCGCTCGGCCACTGCGGCCGGGTGATTACAACAGACTCGCATAATGTCTAGCAGTGCTTAATATTTCGAGCTCTTGATATAAGATATACAGGGAGTCGACGTAATAATATGAACACTGATATAGACAAAATATTTATTTATTAGTAAGGAGCCGGACCGTCATTGGCTTTGAGAACAGCTGCAAGTCTTCAAGAAACAAATTCGTAATGTGGCTTTATAGTTTCCATCAGAATCTTATCCACTCTTGTACCAAAACATGTACCAATTACTTCAGAGATTTCGCGGTGGAATAACCGTGCGCACAAAGGCGCCTTTATGCGGTTTGCGCGGCCGTTCCCCGTAGGAGGTACGAGTCTTCCCTCGGGCAAGTGTGTGGATGTGTTGTTCTTAGGACAGGTTAGTTTAAGTAGTTTGTAAGTTTAGGGACCGCGACCACTGCAGTTAGCTTCGATAATTAACAAACATTTTGTCTTTCAGAGATGCTGGAGCTGTAAATTTGATCCTTACTATCTGCTGTAAAACTGCCCGTAACGATTCAATCGTGCGGAGACATGCCGATTTTTCTATCCAAGGGAGGTGGCTGATAATATAATAATACAGTACACAACACGCCTAAATCTTTTTCGTTGTGTATGTGGGACCGTTATCGTTTTGAAATATGGCAGTCTTTGTTTGCAATCTGTTAGCCACAATAAGCTGTTTGCTGTCGACGATAGTGAGATATTCGACCAGTGAGTGTAATAATGGAAACAGTTGAATACCACGTATAGATGCCCAAAACATTATGGAACCTTTCCCAAGCTTGACTATAGGATACAGGCATGCCGTATCCTAAGCTTCATTTGGGTTTGTCGTTACTTAAAATTGGTTATTTGCAGGAAGATGATTAATTTAAACTTACCACTAACTTTCAGTCACAAAGTATCCAAGATTAATGATCGTGGAACCGCTGCCTTCGCAGCTTTGCGTTGGCTGCCGTTATTAAGGGTTTATCAACTGCCGCCCTCCCTTGAAAGTTAAACTCCATTCGTAGAGTTTGGTATTTGAACAGTATTGCTCATGCAAACGTAGGCTTCCGCGGCTGTTGTCACTATCAATAAAATTTCTCTGGGAATTTATAAAATGACGACGCGATTTCATACCCAGAAGAATTTTATTGATAGTATTGCTCATGTCGGTGTTGAGTTCTGCCGATATTTTTGTGTTATTGGCAAGAATCGTTCTTAATGCTCGTCGGTCGATGTCCAGGTTTCTCCCACTATTCCTGCTCGCCAATTGTCTTTCACCTTGTTCTTTGGATGCTGTCATTACCGAAGTTACTGTCGGTAGTTACCGTTAAACAGTACTGCCGTTTTCATAACAGTTGTTTTGTTGTTGTTGTTGTGGTCTTCAGTCCGGAGACTGGTTTGATGAAGCTCTCCACGATACCCTATCCTGAGCAAGCCTCTTCATCTCCACATAAGAACGGCAACCTACATCTGTCTGAATCTGCTTACTGTATCCATCTCTTGGTCTTCCTCTGCGATTTTTACCCCACACACTTCCCTCTAATGCTAAATTCACAATTCCTTGATGTCTAAGAATGTGTCCCACCAATCTATCCCTTCTTTTATTCAAGGTATGCCAGAAATTTCTTTTCTCCCCAATTCTGTTCAGTACCTCCTCATTAGTTACGCGATCCACCCACCTAATCTTCAGCATTCTTCTGTAGCACCATATTTCAAAAGCCTCAATCCTCTTCCTGTCCGCACTGTTTATCGTCCATGTCTCACTCCCATACAAGGCAACACTCCATACAAATGCCCTCAGAAAGGACTTCCTTAGGTTTAAATCAATGTTCGATGTTAACAAATTTCTCTTCTTCAAAAACGCTTTTCTACCCATTGCCATTCCGCATTTTGTATCCTCTGTACTGCGACCATCATTTGTTATTTTACTGCCCAAGTAACAAAACTCATCTACCTCCTTTATTGCTTGGTTTCCCAATTTAATTCCTTCAGCATCACCTGATTTTCTTACACTGCAATCCATTACCCTAGTTTTTCTCTTGTTAATGATCATCTTATATGCACATTTCAGCACACTGTCCATTCCGTTCAGTTGCTCTTCCATGTCCTTTGCTGTATCTGACAGAATTACTATGTCGTCGGCAAAACGCAATGTTATTAATTCTTCCCCCCTGAACTTTTATTCCTGCTCCAAATTTCTCCTTGCTTTCTTTTATAGCTTGCTTAAGGTACAAATTGAATATTGGGGAAAGGCTACAACCCTGTCTTACTCCCTTCCCAACCATTGCATCCCTTTCATGCCCTTCAACTCTGACAACCGCTGTCAAGTTTTTGTACAAGTTGTAAATAACCTTAAGTTCCCTATATTTTACTCCTGCTTGCTGCAGAACTTGAAAGAGTTTATTCCAATCAACATTGTCAAAAGCCTTCTCCAAATCTACAAAAGCTAGAAATGTAGGTTTGCCTTTTCTTAATCTATCTTCTAGGATAAGCCGTAAAGTGAGTATTACCTTCCGAGTTCCTACATTTCTCCTGAACCCAAACTGATCTTTCCCGAGGTCGGCTTCTACCAGTTTTTCTATCCTTTTGTATATAATACAGAACATAACAGAGGCTCTTACTAAATACGAACTATGGCGTTGGCCTCTTTGGAAGTTTGGCATTACAGCTATCATTTGTGTTGATCATCTCAGAAATGGGACAAGAATTTGACGGAGCACTGAAAGATATGAGTCGAAACAAGGCCTCTGGAGTAGATGATATTCCGTCTGAACTGCTGATATCGTTAGGAAAGCCAGTCATGAAAAAATTTTTCCTCCTGGTATGCAAGATGTATGAGACAAGGGAAATACTCTCCCACTACAAGAAGAATAAAATAGTTCCAATTCCGAAGAAATAAGTGCAGACGAAGGTGAAAATTACAGAACTGTTGGTTTAACAAATCATGGTCGAAAAATACTAACAAGAATTATTTACAGAAGAAGGGAAAAACTAGTGGAACCCGACCTAGTGGAAGATGTTTGGATTAAGGAGAAATTTAGGAACACGGGAGGCAATACTCATATTACGATTTATCTTAGAAGATAGGTTAAGGAAAGGCTAATCTACGTTCTTAGCATTTGTAGATTTGGAGAATGTTTTGACAATGTTGATTGGAATACACTCTTTCAAATTGTGAAGATATCAGGTGTAAAATATCGTGAGCGACGACTTCAACATGTAGAAGAAACCAGACAGCAGTTATTAAAGTTGTGTGCAGCTACGAAGGCGGGTGGTGGGGCGATGCGCAGTAGCAAGAGCCTGTGTACCACGTGACGACTCGTGACGACCCAGCCAATAGCGTCATTACGCCGTTTCGCGCCGTGCCGAGTGTGCTTTGAACGTATAATCCTGATTTTTCTTCCAGTGGTCGTATACTCAAGGTTATTTACTTTGCGAAGTGTTCGTTATGAATGACGGATCAAAAAAGCGTCAAGAGTTACATAACAAAGCAAGATCTGTTGTGGTCTGAGTGTTTGACTGCTTAAGAAGGGAGGCGGGAGCAGACGACTGACCGCCACGCGGTGCTGCCACAACGTTGCCACAGCCAGCCGGGGGCGGCTGAGGCGCGCGGCGTGCGACATCCAGAGAAGCGAACGCGTCCGTCACAGGCAGTGGGCCGGCGTCTTATATATCGCCAGGTCAGCAGTGACCACAAGGCCGAGGATTATTAGGTCGGAAAAAGGGCATTTTAGATGTCTAAAATAGGCCATTCATTACCTCATCTAGGGCAAATAAAATCTAAAACAGGCCCCGAAAAGAATTGATCAGACGAAATAAACAAAGTAAAATACATAGTGTTGACTTATGAGCAATTTTTTACTCACATATAATAAGAAAAAAATCACACATTAATGACCAAACCGACACCAAACCTTTATACTTTTCGAAGATAAAAATACAATGCAATTCAGAAGCCAGTGCTGAAATACATGTAACAGGTCTATACAATTTACCAAACACAGAATAAACCAGAGGTTTCAAACATTCATAACCTAATTGGTTTCACAGTAAATTACTGAAAACTTTTGAAGGTTTCCCAGAGAAAAACCACGGTGCTCGTATAATTAATTTATAAGCCGTGAATGAACGTTGTATATCAACGTATGTGACAGAGGCGCACTTCACTTTCGGTATACATTTTGGACGGGAATGCAGCATTCAGTAGACCTGGATGTTTCGCAAAGTCTCTTCAGGCCGGTGTTGTTATGGAAAATCTGCTGAAATTTTCCCGTTCTTTTTCTCCCATGTTACCTACGCTTCAGTAATTTCCTTTTTTACTTCCACTGGAAAAGCCGTATTCTCAGATAGGTTAACATTAAACTAATACATCGGGAATAATTGTCCCCATAAATGTGTAGTTGGCTCTAATGAAAGCCAAGTCCCGCTGAAGTAAGGGATCATCGAGTAATTGTGTTACACCTTTCAAAGCCAGAATCACTTTGTTTTCATCTACGCCAATTTAATATAGCCCCTTCAACCTAGTTCTGACAAAATGGGTGCGATTATTTGCTCTTTAGTTTTGGGCTTTGCTTTGAACAGATCAAATAAGCTTTGGGTGGCGGATCTGGCTCTAAATTGCCAACAATCAGTTTTGGGATGTTCCGTAGTTTCATCTACAGAAATCCATATGGAAAACTCCACAATAAGGATTCTTTGCAGTGCGGTTATGTAAGTTAAGTCGACATAATTTTTACGCAACGTTAACTCTGCCTGCACAGACCAATGACAGTACTTTCTTTCACATATCGATCTTCGTTTTTCTACGTATGATTTTTCGACGCAAGTATTTTGAAAATAGAAGAAATAGATTCGTTTTGAATTTTTCAACTGAAACAGGCAAAAAAATGGGTTAACTGCGAAATAGGCTATTTTAAGTGCTATAAAATTATCTCTTTCGGTTTTAAGTAGCCACGAAACGCGTAAGTACATTTACAACTAGCAACTCAGGAGAATATAAGGTTTTAACCATAATATCCGCGGTCTAGTGATCACTAGAGATTACTGCAGAGAAGCGATGCAGTCGTAACAAAGAATTGGGCTATATTGACGTTTTTTGAAAGGAACGTTTTGTGTGGAACAGTATTTGAAATGTATTCGAGGGCCAAATATCCCACTGCGGAGAAGTTAGTTTCACAAATGAAAGAAAGTTGGACTGGGCAGCGAAGATGAGAGCGTTAATTTATTGTCCCGAGAATTGATAAGTACTGAATACAGCATCACCTTGTTTGTGTAACTGTGGCCTTACATATTGTTAGTAGCTATTAATCTGTATTTCAAACATTTTATTACGAATTTCAGGTTTTATTTGTGTAGCGGCAAACAGTAATCGCCATTAACTATACTGCAGGCGCTTGCTTGCTTGCGCGCGCGCGCGCGCGCGCGCGCTTGTGTGTGTGTGTGTGTGTGTGTGTGTGACAGATCTGTTTCACAAAATCGTTCATATTTTATATTGTTATTACAAAACTCGGCAACGGTTAGCAATTACTAAATATGAGTGGAAATATCAGTCTTGACTTCTACAGAGTGAGTGCATTTTATATTTTCACTCAGACATACTTCAGTATTGTTATACATTGATCAATGGGAGTTTTGTTGCTTAATCCCTCATATTTTCTTCAGAGCCTGGCTTGAATAGTCCACTTATACTTTGATAGAATGTCACTAGTAATTTTTATAATGTTGTCACTGAATTTTATTCTCATTGCTGTTATGTTTGCTTGAACACAATATGTTCACTTTTTGAATCAAATATTGTTAATTACGCCCTCGTCTCGTAGCCGTCTGTGATCGTAGCAAAGTGGCACAGACGATGGCACTCAGTACAAAACAAGTATACAGGCTTCATTTATGTGGATACAATTTTATTTTTGCTTTCTATGTATGTTTAATCTATGCAGCAACTACATGGTCATGGCAGTATAAATGAATCATTTACTGACAACTTGTAAAAATTTCCAGTTGCTCTCTACTGCAAGCAAAAAAAGAGCATTCCTTACCATTAACATTGTTTCGCATAAATGAAAAGAATAGCATGAAAAATGCATTACTGTTGAAGGTGTATAGACGATATCTAACTCAAGACATCAGAATGTGTAACTGAAGTGTGCAGAAGGTTCTTGAGTGGGTGCGCAGTGCGTGCATTGGAATGGTGGAACTCGATCGAATATCACTACCGCCAGGAGCGCGCGGCCGCAGCGGCCAGTCAGCTGACAACGGTCAACTGACAGCCGGGGGAGGAAGCGGCGATCTGGCGGCGTCGCGCAGTGTTCTCCCTCTCTGTCTGCGCAGAACCTTTCGCTCAGCCGCCTTCCTACCTGCACACAGCTCTAGTCGAATGGCATGATAAGGACGCAGTAGTTGGAAAGGGAGTACAACAGGGTTGTAGCATTTCCCCAATGTTGTTCAATTTTTAGATTGAGTAAGCTGTGTAGGAATGCAAGGAGAAAGAGCGGAATGGACAGTGTCTTGAAACTAGAATATGAACACTAAAAAGAGTGTCGGCCGCGGTGGCCGAGGGGACTGAGGCGCTCCAGTCACGGTCTGCACGGCCACTAGGGTCGGTGGTCCGAATCCCCCCTCGGGCATGGATATTTGTGACGTCCTTAGTATAAGGTAGTAAATAAGTAGTTTGTGAGTTTAGGGACTGATGACCCCGTAGTTAAGTCCCATAACCTTAACAAACATTTGATTTGAACTAAAAAAACTAGGATAATGAAAAGTAGTGCCAGAAAATCAGGCGAATATTAGTTTAATTATACGAAGTCCTTTCTGAAAGCATTTGTCTAGATGTAGTATTGTATGGGAATGAAACGTTGGCGATAGGGAGTTCAGACAAAAAGATGATACAAGCATTCGAAATGTGGTGCTATAGATAAACGATGAAAAGTAGATGGGTAGATCACGTTGCAAAACAGAATTGGGGAGAAAAGTAGTTTTTGGCATTTCCTAAGAGAAGGAATAGGTTGGTGGGGCACGTTCCATGACATCAAGGAATCGTGAACTTGGCATTAGAGGGAAGTGTGTGGAGCAAAAATCGTAGAGGGAGACCGAGGGTCGAATACAGCAAGCAGATTCAAAAGGATGTAGGTTGCCGTTCTTACTCGCCATTCTTATTCGTAGATGAAGAGGATAGCACAGGAAGGGGTAGCGTGGGCAGTGTGGTGTCGCACAAGTCCAAAGTGCGCGCCACCTACTTTCACCGCGCGCCGCCATGCACGCACGGCGCGGCGTTCTTACGACGTCAGCCACGAGCGCCCTCTGTTACAACTCCGCTCGTGGCCACCACTGAACGACATCGTTAACTTGGGACTGAGATAGGAACCAGTTAACACTTCGGAATCAGATAGGCACCAGTGAAGTCTTGGCTATCGGACAGGCACTAGGCAGGCCTCTAGCTCAACTATGTATCAGCATTCTGCCGTACTGAACTATGTAAAAGTTAAGTATTTTATAAATTCTGTGCAATATATATCTCGTTCTAATTTACTCTAGTGTTTCTAGTTTCTGCTGTCCCACTGGCTGCTCACCTCCGTACCTGCACAAGCGAGCTACCTTTATTCCTGTGTCGGTCTTCCTACTTGGCCACCGACACCTACGACGGAAACGAGACACAAAAGCGGCGACGAGGCTGGGACACAAAAGGCAGCTGCATCAAACCAGTCGGCGGACCACAACAACAACAATCTCGGAACTGTGTACTCAAAGCCAACGGTCAAGAAATCGTATGTCAGGTGTGCACTGTGGTAGCGTCTCAGTGAGAACACATAACGCCTTGGAGACAACTTGCAACACTATGTAGTATACTGCATGGAATTCATATTATTTGTCCATTCCTCTGTAATTCGAACAGTCATCTTTCAGTCTTCATATTTACCTTTAATCGAACAGTCACCCTTCAGCAACAAATTTCATTCTTCCTCAAATGCTTGAATGGTTTTATTGGGATTATTTTGCCCGGTCTGTTGCTATTGATAAAGTTTAATTATAATGCTGATTAATTTTTCACACGACCTACAGATATTATCTGTGGTATGTGCTTCAGGACGAACTTGTCTTGGTATACAGAGGTTGGCCATCGCCTGATAATGAATCCTCCTCCGAACATCTCAAGCACCGATAGTGACTTATCTCCTTTCATCTTCATTTTGATTCGATAAGACACTCCTCCTCGTTTTGTAAAAAAACATTTGCACTGTAAACAAAGCACTTAAGGGAATCGTACTACTTGAACGCTGCCCCTCACGAATCTCGGCGTGCGAACGAACTCGTAAAGCATTGAATGTCACGGCTGTCGTCCTCCATTTGATGTAGTAATTGTTAGCTACATTTCTGGAAGCGGTTTAAAAGAAACATTATTCTGAATATGTGTAGCAGGTTGTCTAGTTACTTAGACTACCCTGCGTAACATGCAGCCGACACCTGAAGTGGTCTAGTTTGTCATTTACTTTATTTTATTTTATTTTCTAGGATAAAACTGGCGGTGGCAGGTAATTTTTTTTAAGTTGGTGGCCAGTGATGAAAAGTGTTGTGGGTTAGAAGGAATTAAACTTCAGAGAAAAAGAAATAAAAACTTTGCGGTTTGCCGATGACATATTAATTGTCAGAGACAGCATAGGACATGGAAGAGCTGAATGGACAGTGTCTTGAAAGGATATAATATGAACATTAAAAAGAGTAAAACTAGGATAATGGAATCTAGTGTCAGAAAATCAGGTGGTGCTGAAGGAATTAGGTAATGAGACAATAAATGTAGTAGATCAGTTCTGTTATATGGGTAGAAAAATAACTTCTGATGGTAGAAATAAGGAAAATATAAAATGCAGAATGGCTATGAAAAGAAAAGCGTTTCTGAAGAAGCGAAATTTGTTGACATCCAATATTAGTTTAAATATTAAGAAGTCCTTTCTGAAAGCGTTTGTCTAGATTGTGGCATTGTATGGGAATGAAACATGGACGATCAGGAGTTCAGACAAAAAGATGATAGAAGCTAACCCAATGTGGTGCTATAGATAAACGATGAAGAGTAGATGGGTAGATCCCATTGCACAACAGAATTGGGGAGAGAAGTAGTTTCTGGCATATCATGACTGAGAAAAGGGATAGGTGGTGGAACAGTCAGACACCAAGGAATCGTGAACTTAGCATTGGAGGGAAATGTATGGGATAAAAATCGTAGACAGACACCGAGGGACGAATACAGTATGCAGATTCAAAAGAATGTAGGTTGCCGAACTTATTCTCAGAAGAAGTGGCCTGCAGAGGACAGGGTAGCGTAGAGAGCTGCATCAAACCAGTCTGCGGACTGAAGACCACAGGAAGTGTGTAAGTGATAGCAATTTAATGGGTTGTGATGACGGAGTTTCCATAACCCCCCATGAATTCCCATTCCTACTTCCCTTCCAGCTAAAGAGCCTGAAGTACATACCACCAGAAACATGAAATGTAGAAAAATGTAAGTCTCACAACGCATTCCTTCTACCGCAAAATGTTGTGAGAGCGCATGTATAACAAAGACGGTAATTATTGAAACCTATGGAAGTATCTATTCAACAACTGTGCTATAAATTGTTATCTAATTAATTACCTACCGATATTTTTAATTTATTAATTTCTATAGTAATTACATTGGCTTGTGAATTACACTGCAACATAATGGTATAGAAGTAACTATTATGACGACTTTGGTACTTTGGTACTACCAAAGGCGATATTAATTACATGAAATACGCCCAGACTTGTGACTCTCTAAAGTCCCAAGTACGCTTTCCCGTATGTGAACATATTTTTGAATTATTTACCAACGGAAATACTAGATTATTCTTATGTCAACATATTTCGGGGCGACTGCCAAGTCAATATATTTTTGTTATATAGATAAAGAATATTGATACGTTTGCTATGAACGTCAGTAGGTAACTAATTATGTAACAATTTATGACAAAGTTGCTGAATAATTGCTTACTAACTAAAATAACCGACTTGGTTTGACATAACATCTCACAACATCTTACGGTGCATTTATGTTTATGGCGATATAATAGTTTATATTTATTTCATTATGTTTAGTTATATAATCGACTTTAGACATTGTGAACAAATTTTTTCTCAGACGCAATGATGTGAGAATTTTTGACAAGTCTGGAGGGTAGATGCTTGTAATTGATTATATTCAGCTGTTGCGAACACTTGAGCTCTGATATTACCGAAGTCGACATTAATTAGATGTAATCCATCCAGATGTTTCGCTCTCGGAAGTTCCATGATCACATGTCATCACATGTGAACACTAAAAAATCAATGCCGTGTTTGCAGCTAATTACAGTTTAACGTGAAATTCGAACCGCATGTGGTTTCTGGCAACGCATCACATGGTAGACGTGTGAAGGCAAGACTTAAATGATGACTGAAGAAAAATTCAGTGTCTCATCAGGAATCGAACCCGTAACCTCCAGTGAAGCAATCCAGCACTTTTCCGCAAGAATGGCTCGAATAAGGTAATTATGAACCATTTTTACGAGTTGTTATTTTATTAACCGAAAAGGGCAACGTTTTGAACGTTCTAAAACGGTATTTAATTTTAGGAACGTCTTATTTTGCCTTACATTGTAAGCTAAATACTAATACAAAATTTGAAAATTTTCTGTCTGCTAGAAGTACCCTATACTTTTGATGATGACAAAATTTACGATTTTTCAATCAGAGTATAAACCGTCTATATAGCTAAAATTATATTCATTTATTACGAAATTTCGGCATCTGCCATCATTAGATCTAAAAACCTCTGAATCTGCAAAGTAAAGTTCAGCGTCAATAATAAAATCTCTACCTAGCAGAGTCTAGGTAGAGATTTTATTATTGACACCGAAATTTCCTTTGCAAGAAGAAAATGAAGAACGCTGACTCGTTCTAGAAATTCGTTGATATATTTCGTAAATTATACTAGATGAAATAGGATAATTTAGGAATATGGGTAGTTGTATTATGTCATCTTGGCCAATGAAAATTCCGGCTTTTAGCTCTATCCACAACGAAAATCAATTTGGGGGGGGGGGGGGGGGAGTCGAAAATGGCATGAATGGCTCCAAGAAAAGGATTGTGAGGCTGTGCGCTTGAATTGACGGGGGCACTGGTACTGAGAGGGCAGTCTACAAGCCTGATTTGTCTTCTGAATTCGTCACTGGCCTGATGAAGCCTGATAAACAGCTACGCCTAACGCCTTCTTTGAACTATATGCTTAATTTTCTGAATGCAACAAGTTTTTGACAAGTCCACGGTAGGTTTCCGGAAGTGTGATATACCAGAGATTACAGTAAATATTACGCCATTTCCGTAAATGAGTGTTTCGTGATCGTGAAGCTGGCAACCAGCCTTCCAGATGTCTTCCATAGTGTTCATATCAGGTGACTTTTAGAGGCAAAAACATCAACGTGCTTTCACGATAATCGTTTCCAAATTACGATTGTGGTCTTATGATTCCCTCCTACGACGCCGTCGAAGTCCCGACAGATGCCAAGTATGAAGTAAGCTACTACATGTCCCACGAAAGACCAGGTCAATGTTCAAATAATCTTACTGGCACGATTGCCATATTGCTATAGCAGGAAATGTGGTTCATGTGAGTAGACGAGGCGTTTTCATTGACACATGTTCCCACTTCAGTCGTAATCGAAAGTGTCGTTGGGTCAACATGGGAACATGCAGAGATCACCTGCTGCGAAGTGACATGGTCAACGTCGTTCGCTGAACGATGCGATCCGCAATAGCTTTGTTGTCTGCGTGACGGACCACCACCACCTGTACAACAAGAGCGGAGAAGTCTCAGACGTCCTCGTTTTTTGTGGAGTCGCGCACGTCCCTCACGTTGTTAATTGCGTTAGTTTTACCTCCCTTCGATCATTGGTGCCCATGACACTAGAACGCGAACACAGATCGAGTTCCAACTTTTCCCAGGAGGACTACGGTTCATATCCACATCTGGCCATACAGATTTGGGTTATCCTTGACTTATCGCCGAAGGCAAATGCTGAGTACTTTACTTCAGAAGGGGCACAATCATTTTTATTAATTAATTAATTTATTTATTTTTGGATTTTTCCATCACTTCTTGGTACAAAAAGTATTTAATACTGGCTTGAAAACCCGGCGTTGCCCAGGTATTTATTTATTTATTCATGCCAATTTCAGGTATATATTCATTTATATAAGTGCTGCATGTCTGTAAAATCTCTTGGGAATACAATTTGTAGTAAAGAAGTAATAGATTTAAACTTGGTGCGTGATGGGGCGGTTTTCCATAAAAGTTACTGTTTACGTGCTCATATCTCATGAACTACTTGTCGTATTGTAATAAAATTTAGAATGTACACTCAACTACATGCGTGTATACTGCCTGTAAAATTTCCTGCGGCTACAATTTGTAGTGTAGAAATTAAAAATTGTAACGTCATACCGAAAGCCGTAGTTTTAGCCTATGAACAGCGGAATGTTACTGTTTATGTGCTCATATCTCATGAACTACGTGTCGGAATGTGACACAATTTAGAAGCTACATTCAACTATATATGTCTATACTGTCTGTAAAATTTCCTGTCACTACAGTTTGTAGTGTTCAAATTATAAATTGTAACGTCAAACCGAGAGCTGTAGTTTTACTCCATAAACAGCGGAAAAGTACTAAGCGAGAAACTTTTTTCCTTTCATCATTTTACTATGGTTGCGAGCGAGAAAAAGTTTAATAAAGGTTTGAAATTATGTTTAAAGTTTGTTGCAAGTCGCTAAGTACTGTCATCCTCATACAGTATATTTCGAAAGTCCCGCCGCGTTATATGGCATTTTTTACGATTTCTACTGGTTATGACGTAATATCTTTTGAACCATGTGACGTATGTGATTCTTAACCATGCAGCAATTGTTAATTCACGGTAAGGAATGTGTGTGCCAAATTTGGTTGAAATCGATCCAATGGTTTAGGGGAAAATGAGCAGCATTGTCGCAAAATGCAGCAGTTTTTCGCGCATATCATTGTTTATGACGTCATATCTCGTGAACTATATATCGTATGTGATTCTTACACTTACGGCGACCGTCCTCATGGATTGAAGCTTACGTGTACAAAATTTCATAAAGATGGGAACGAAACTGTAGATTTGTATGCAACACGTACAAATATACGGTCACTCTGCTTTATATATTAGATTTAGGATTGAATACAAATAAAGTGTCTCTGTTCTACCAATTTTTTTTATTTATTTCAAACTAGTTTACGACATATTAGGCCATCATCCGAAAACAACTGACTAGCGCCGACAGGAAAGGCTAGTTCTTAAAATACATTTCTTTTTTTTTACTTAAAGATATAAATTGTGACATTAGTTGAGAAGTTTTGACTTTTTTCTCACGTTAAATATGATGTCTCTTATTATTTATCATTATTTGATTTGCGAAACACCTTACTTAGGTTACATAAATTACGTAACATTATTGTTTCAAAATCAATGGTCAATTTTCTGGGGTCGTGACCTGTGTTTCGATCTACCACAATGAACACTCGTTATTTTTGTTGAGCATCAGACATTACGGTTTATATATTGCATTACATTTGAATATGGTATGCTTTATTAAATTAAATTATAGTCAAAGGATAAATAAAAGCAGCCCTCGGTCGCAAATTACAAATTATTTGACCTGGTTTCGGCAACGACTATGATTGCCTTCATTAGAAATTATAAAATAAAACAAGTCATATAATAAAATATATAACTCAGATGTAAAGCTGTAAGGCTTACTAATGCAACCTGATGCCTCCGTGCAGGCGTGCAACCCATAGTAGCTAGCTTTTTCTAAAAATTATGTGACTTGTTTAATTTTATAATTTCTGATTAAGGCAATCATAGTCATTGCCGAAACCAGGTCAAATAATTTTTAATTAGCGACCGAATTATCCTTTGACGTTGCAACAGTCGCTGACAGTAGCAGTTATATTTAAAATTTTAAAGTATAGTCTTACAATTTTTATACTGTATTTACACTATGATTTGGTAAACAAGGTAGGCAAACAATTTGTGTGTATTGGTGTAGCATTATTTGATAATTTTAGACTGGCTAGTGCAAAATAAAATAAAAATGTGATTTTTAATACAATTATTCTGGGCACTGGAGTCCATCGCCAATATATCATATTTCACCGACGTTTAGACCACTATTGCAAGCGTCTTTCTTCTGACATATGTTTACTGCTGGATGACGGCAATATGGTAACTCAGATAGCAGTGGTAGTAACTATTGTCAAATTGTGATTGAAGCTTTCTGTTTTGGCAGAAGGGAGTGGGGCTTTCCACCATAGCTTTTTAAGTTCTCAGTTTTTCCTCATCCAGCAGTAAACGTGACACTAAGAAGAAGGCCGCTTACAATAGTGGCCGAAACGGCGGTGAAATTTGAGATATAGACGATGCGGTACGATGCACAGAAGAATTTAATTAACGATGACAATGGCCGCAAAAGCCTTCATTTATATGAAAGTATAGTTGTTAATAAGTGCTGTGGTAGGTGACTTGGTGAATTTCATTATGTGACGCTTATTAGTAGGGACGCGCTCAGTTGTAATTGGTCATTAAGAACAAGATGCGGAATTTTAGCTAGAAGTTTGTGTACTTCCAGTGGTTCTAAAAGGTTTACATTTTTACTTTTGTTGCCTGTGTAGTACTTTTGTGTGGATTTGGTATCTCCAGTCACGGTCTGCACGGCCACTACGGTCGGGGTTCGAATCCCCCCTCGGGCACGGATATTTGTGACGTCCTTAGTGTTAGTTAGTTCATAAGTAGTTTGTAAGTTTAGGGACTGATGACCCCGTAGTTAAGTCCCATAAGCAATACAAACATTTGAACATTTGAAGCTGAAGGTAAAATAATTTATTATAGAATGTGCTGAGAAACAAAACACGTTTCCAGTGCCAGCTGCCACCAGTGCCACACCGTAAACAGCGCTAAGTATCGTAATTTAATTTGTGTCAAATTTAATTTGCCAGTCTAGTTCATTTTCGTTAGTACTTCTGTTTTAAGAGCTTTATTCCCGCGTACTTGTCAGATTTCGTTTGTACTACAGTTTTTTAATAGTTTATTCTATCGTATTTGATAAATGCCGTTGTGTTTAGTCTTCGTCTTTGACTGGTGTATTTCAAAACAAGTCAGAGACCGTTACTAAGCTCGTTATCAGTCAGTCCAGTGCCAGCTGCCACCAGTGCCACATCGTAAACAGCGCTAAGCTTTTTTCTCGCGCGTTTGATAATGGTTTATTCCACAGATATTCTTGTTTATTTTGAAAACTGCCGGACTCAGTTTTGTTGATTTGACAGTGTAGTTACCACTGACCACAGTTCAGTCAGCAGCCGGCCGCCTTTATTAGAGTACTCGGCTACTTAAATGTTGATTATTTAGTTTTCCACTTTCTGCTGTTAATTGTATCGATAGGATGGATAGGATGTGTGCCTGCTGTGTGCGGACGCAGGAGGAGTTGACCGCGGTTCGCGAACAGCTGAGCGTGCTGTTGGCTACGGTCAGCCGTCTTCAGGCTGCTGTTTCGGGGTGCAGCGATGGTGGGGAGTCTGGAGCGTCGAGTGGGACACCTCAGGTGTCTCATGCTTCGCTATCTGTCCCTGCTACCGAGGCACCTTCAGGTGTACCGGACGTCGTCGAGCCGTCTTCTCCGCAAGGGGAGTGGCGGGTTGTACGGCGTTCGCGTCGCTCGAGGCGGAAAGTCAATTAGGCTGGACGTCCGTCCGCGCCCGTTCGTTCTGTGAGTGAACATGTGGCCACTCCTTCAGCAGGGTCCGAGCAGGTGCACGGGGGGAGGGGATTATTAGTTATTGGGAGCTCCAATGTTAGGCGCGTGATGGAGCCCCTTAGGCAGATAGCGTCGAGATCCAGAAGAAATTCCAACATGCACTCGGTGTGTCTGCCGGGGGGCCTCATCCGAGGTGTGGAAGCAGCCTTGCCGGCGGCTATCGAGGGTGCGGGGTGCAGTCGACTGCAAGTCGTGGCTCACGTCGGCACCAATGACGCTTGTCGCTTGGGTTTTGAGGACATCCTCAGGTCCTATGAGCGGCTGGCGGTATTGGTGAAGGCTGCTGCCTTCGCACGCGGGGTACAAGCAGAGCTGTCGATTTGTAGCATTGTTCCCAGGGTTGATCGGGGTCCTTTGGTTTGGAGCCGAGTGGAGGGTCTGAACCAGAGGCTTGGCCGACTCTGTGACAGTCATGGCTGCAGATTTCTGGATCTGCGTTATCGGGTGGGAAATTGTAGGGTGCCCCTAGATAGATCAGGGGTGCACTACACTAAGGAAGCGGCTACTCGGGTAGCAGAGTACTTGCGGAGTGCACATGGGGCTAGGCTAGGTGCTAACTCTGATGTGCACTCTCCTGTCAGCATTCAAACAGCGAATTCAGGCCACGTTCGGAACAAAAATTCGAACATCAAAGTATTAGCCGCGAAGTTATAGAGTATTAGAAACAAAGTTCCCGAATTTGCCGCACTGCATGGAAGTTATTGCGCTCAGATAGTTTTAGGCGCCGAACGCTGGCTAAACCATGATGTGGCAAGTTCAGAAATATTTAGCGAAGCGTAGAATGTATATCGGAAAGATAGATCGGATACAACTGAAGGAGGAGTGTTCATCGCTGTGGACAAATATATTGTTTCTACTGAGATCGAAGTTGAAAGTAACTGTGAAGTTATCTGGGCACGTATAACAGGTCTAAAAGAAGTAAAGTTAATAGTTGGGTGTTTTTACCGGCCCCCCAGTGCTGCTGTAGCAGTTTTAGAATCATTCAAAGAAAGTCTACAGCAGGTAGTGCAGAGGTATCCGGGCTATGTAATATTAGTTGGAAGAGATTTCAACCTTAAGAGTATAGATTGGAACCTCGCTAGTTACATTTCAGGTGGTACAGACAAGCAGTCTTGCGAGCTACTTTTGGACACATTCTCCGAAAACTGTCTTGAGCAGTTAAACCGGCAACCCACTCGCAATGGAAATATTCTAGACCTTATAGCCACAAACAGGCCTGACCTTATTAACGATGTCTGTGAAGAGACAGGAATTAGTGATCATGATATCGTCATAGCGTCGATGGTTACCAAAGTTCATAAACGAATCAAGAAGGCTAGGAGCGTGTTTTTGTTGGGAAGAGCCGATAAGCAAATGTTACGATCGCACTTAGAAAATGAATGGGCATCGTTTAATTCCGGGACTATAGATGTAGAGGAATTGTGGACTAAATTGAAGTGCATTGTTAATAAAGGGTTAGAGAAACATGTGCCAGTAAAGACGATTAAGGATGGAAAAGATCCACCGTGGTATAATAATAATGTTAGAAAGCTGCTGGAAAGCAAAGGCTGTTGCACTCTCGATTCAAAAAAGAACACGCAAATGATGACAGGCAAAAGTTAGTAGAGATTCGTGCGTCTATGAAAAGATCGATGCGCGAAGCATACAATAATGATCACAGCCATATCTTAGCAAATGATCTTTCCGAGAAACCGAAAAATTCTGGTCGTATTTAAAATCGATAAACGGGTCAAAGCCCACTGTCCAGTCACTCGTTGATCATTCCGGGGCAGTAATAGAAGAAAGCAAACGGAAAGCTGAAGTTCTAAATTTAACCTTTAAGAAATCTTTCACGCAGGAGGACCGCACAAATGTACCATCATTTGATTAACGTACTAATTCAGAAATGGGGGACATAGCAATAGGTATTTCCGGTGTAGACAAGCAGCTGAGAGAGCTAAATACGAAAAAGTCTGCTGGTCCGGATGGAATACCAGTTCGGTTTTACAAAGACTATTCAGCGGCGTTGGCCCCCTACTTAGCTTGCATTTATAGCGAATCTTTAATTCAGCGCAAAGTTCCTAGTGATTGGAAAAAAGCGCAGGTGACTCCCATTTATAAGAAAGGAAAGAGAACTGACCCACGCAATTACAGGCCAATATCGTTGACATCAGTTTCATGTAGAATTTTAGATCATATTCTCAGTTCGAATATAGTAAATTTCCTTGAAACGGAAAAGCTTCTTTCCATGTATCAGCACGGGTTTAGGAAACATCGTTTATGTCAAACTAAGCTTGCCCTTTTCTCACATGACATCTTGCGAGCCATGGATGAAGGGCAACAGGCGGATTGCTTTTCTCTCGACTTCAAAAAGGCGTTCGACGCGGTGCCACACTGCAGACTGCTAACGAATATACGAGCTTATGGAATAGGTTCACAGATTTGTGACTGGCTGGAAGACTTCCTAAGTAATAGAACGCAGTACGTTGTTCTCGGCGGCGAGTGTTCAGAGATGAGTGTATCGCCAGGCGTGCCCCAGGGGAGTGTGATAGGACCGCTATTATTTTCTATCTATATAAATGATCTGATGGACAGAGTAAGTTGTAATTTGCGGCTGTTTGCTGATGATGCTGTGGTGTATCGGAGGGTGTCGTCTTTAACTGACTGTAACAGCATGCAGGATGACTTAGACTAAATTTTTAGTTGGTGCGAAGAATGGCAGCTAGCTCTCAATGTAGAAAAATGTAAGGTGATGCGCATGAGTAGAAAAAGCAATCTCATAATGTTCGAATACACCATTAGTAGTGAGCTTTTTGATGCTGTCGCGTCGTTCAGATTTCTAGGCGTAACATTGCAGAGCGATATGAAATGGAACGAACATGTAAGGACAGTTGTAAGGCGGACAGCCGACTTCGGTTTATTGGGAGAATTTTGGGAAGATGTACTTCACCTGTAAAGGAGACCGCGTATAAAACGTTTGTACGACCACGTCTTGAGTATTGCTCAAGTATTTGGGACCCGCAGCAGATCAGTTTAAAGGAAGACATAGAGGCGGTTCAGAGGCGAGCAGCTAGATTTGTTACCGGTAGGTTCGACCAATGCGCGAGTGTCACGGAAATGCTCCGGCAACTTAATTGGGGAGCGCTGGAATTTTCGTGAATTTCTGTTAAGTAAATTTAGAGGGCCGGAATTTGAAGCTGAGTGTAGTACGATCTTGCTGCCGCCCACTTACATTTCGCGTAAAGATCACAAAGACAAGATAAGAGAAATTAGGGCTCGTACGGAGGCATATAGGCAGTCTATTTTTCCTCGTTCAATTTGGGAGTGGAATAGGAAAGAAAATTCCTAGCAGTGGTACAGTGTACCCTCCGCCACGCAACTTACGGTGAATTGCGGAGTATATATATATATATATATATATATATATATATATATATATAGTTTACGGTAAATATGAAACATCCAGTGAAATAGAATTCACTTACTTTTTACTAATTTTACTTTCGGTGCTTTGTAACAGCTAGTTTTATTATATTTTTTGTCATAGGGCTCCGAGAGGGGATCGAAGAGAATAGTCTGTCACCGTTGAAGCAGAGAGGAAGAAACTGTCCAAGACATGTGGAGACCTGGGAGAAAAGCGAAAGGAAAATTCTCCGAAATACTGGACAAGAGTATAAGAGCAGAAAAGGAAATCTGGTTAAAGGAAAAGATTGTACCTACAGAATGTGGCGCTGTCGCTTAATATGTTCTTCACGTATCACAGTCTAGGAAATTATTTGATCCCTTCTGGAACCTAAGTGACTATACACAACAATATATTTATCTTCGGGGAGCAGTGTAATCATTCACTGTTCAAAGAAAACGGGCGCGAAATGGTTCTGGAAATCAGAAATCAACGTCATTGAAGTATTTTCTAGAGGTGGGAAACCAAAGCGTTCAGGTTTGCAAATCATTTTTTCTGTACATATTTTAGATATCTGATGGACGACTGTTCCGTTGCGTATCAAAGCTAGACTTTGCTATAGTAGTAGATTCGCGTGGTGCGAAGACCCCAGGCAATGAATTTGATGACATAGATGTTGCGAAGTCATTTTCAGCCTATCAGAGTCATTACACAAGAAACAAAAATTCCGAAAGGAAATACTTACACCAAGAGTTGTCTATTTTCAAAATGTACAACATGTACATACAGAAACGTGAAGAAGAACATAAAACACCAGTAAAAGAGAAGTTCTATTACAATGTCTTTTCAACAAAGCTTAATCTCCATTTCAAACTACCTTCAACAGACATATGCAGTTTCTGTGAGGAAATTAACGTGAAGGTATCAGTGGAACAGACTGAAGATAAATTGATGTCGATGAAATAGGAAATAGAAGTGCACTTAAGGAAAGCTGCTCAGACTAAGGAGAGGATGACGTTAGATGCAGAAACTATTTCAAATGATTCTTACGTAGTGACCTTTGATCTACAGAAGGAACTCCCGTTTCCAAAACTATCCACATCATTAGCATACTATAAGAGGAATATGTATATCATTTTGGAATACATCAATTAAATGAAACGGCTATGGGATGAAACATAAGGGGGAAGAGGATCACAACATCTTTCATCTTACCTAGTGAAGCTTCTCAAGGAACATGCAACACATTACAAGCATGTGATTTTATATTCCGACTGTTGCGCTGGACAAAATCAGAATATATAAATGGCACATGCTTTGAAGAATCTCTTACAAGAACGCGTCAGGGCATTCGTACCTACCAAATGATGCTGACTGTGGCTTGATAGAAGCAAAGAGTAGAGAAACAACTCAGTTTTTCTCCCGATGAGAGGATAACCATTGTGGAAGAATCCAAGAAGAAAAATCCTTTTAAAATAGTTCAAATGAAGCATACGGACTCTCCATCCACAAAGAAATTGGAGAAAGCCATTGTCAACCGGAAGAAAATTGTTGATGGACACAAAGTTAATTGATTACAAATGCAATGATTGAGGTAGGAAAAGGGACGTGCGTGGTCTCTAAAGTGCAGAAATAGCCTCGATCCTGACACACAATTTCAGGAAATTGACTTCTCAAGGAAGGGTAAAGGAAAGCCAGCACTGCAGGTACCAGAACAAGACAGTCTCTACAAGCAGGGACGTGCAGTTACAGCCGCAAAGAAGAGGGATATGTTGGATTTGCTTCCTTTTGTTCCTCCCATTCACCACCGTTTCTTCAAACATATCCCATCTGTAACAAACACACATCAAGCGCAGATTGCTAATAATGACGCTGATTCTGAAGACAATGATGAATGTTTTCATGTATGACTGCGTTAAGGTAATGTAATAATAAAATCTTTAAACACGACAAAATATCAACAAATTTAATTAAAGCGTGTTCTTGCGAATTTAGTACAATTTTAAGTTATTTGTTTAACCAGTCTATTATAACTAGAACATTTCCTGTTTGGATAAAATATGCGGATATTAAACTTCTATTCAGGAAAGGGGATAAAAAAAATACCATCAAACTACAGACCGATTTTGCCTGCATTCTCAAAAATTCTAGAGAAGGTAATGTACAATCAGCTTCTCAACCACCTGACCACGAATGACATATGCCCAGAACACAGTTTGGAATTCTGAAAGGTTCCGATATAGAGAAGACTATTTACACTTACAGTGAGAATGTACTTAATTCATTAGATAACAAATTGCAAGCAGCAGGTATTTTCTGTGATTTTTCAAAGGCATTTGATTGTGTGAACCATAACATCTTTTTAAATTAGAATTCTATGGTGTCACAGGAAATGCTGCAAAACGGTTCAAGTCGTACCTCACTAACAGGAAACAAAAGGTGTCTGTGGAAGTGACTAGTGAATTAAGCCCAAAGTCATCATCGGATTGGGAAGAAATTATATTTTGTCTCCTACAAGGATCCATCTTATGGCCATTGCTTTTTCTTGTGTACATTAATGACCTCTCATCAGTTACACTAGCAGAAGCAGAGTTCGTTTTTTTTTTTTTGCAGATGCTACAAGTATTGCAATAAAAAGTACGTAAGTACGTCAAGCATAGTTATAGAAAGGTGTGCTAGTGATATTTTCATGAACATTAATAAATGGTTTAAAGCCAACTCATTGTCATTAAACTTTGAAAAGACTCATTACATGCAGTTCAAAACATGTAAGAGATTTCCCAGCAGCATATGCATTAAGTATGAAGAAGAGCAGATAGAAGAGGTTGACAGTATTAAATTCCTGGGATTGCAGCTTGATGATAAATTCAGTTGGGATGAGCACACCACAGAACTGCAGAAACTACTCAACAAATACCAGTGTTATCAGGCATAGGAGACATAAAAATAAAAAAGGTTGCATACTTTGCTTACTTTCATTCCATAATGTCAAAAGTCTTCAGAGTCCAAAAGCGTGTAATACGTATTATTTGTGGAGTAAATTCACGGACGTCCTTAGAAACATCTTCAAAGAACTGGGTATATTAACTACCGCGTCTAAGTATATTCACTCCTCAATGAAATTTGTCATAAATAATATATCCCTTCCCCCAACAAACAGCTCAGTTCATACATACAATACTAGGAACAAAAATGATCTACACCATGACTTAAAAGCGCTTACTTTAGTTCAAAAGGGGTCCATTACTCAGGAACACACAAATCAATAATTTACCATCAAGTATAAAAAAATTTAGCTTGAAATTAAGATCAGTTTAAAGGGAACCTAAAAGACTTTCTAGTGGCCAACTCCTTCTACTCCATTAGTGAATTTCTAAATTCTACCAAATGATGCATGTATCGGTATTCATACTATATATCAGCTAAAAGAAAACTTAAAAAATGTATGTATCTGTATTTACATTATTAGTATTATCTATTATTCAGCTTGTAAATTTTGTTTCTCGACATGTTCCACATTCATGAGGATCCCCTCAACATGGATCTACGGAACGAAAAACTAATATAATATAATGTGAACAAGAACTGATTTGGAGATAAAAGAAATGGTAACGTTATGTTGTGCACTAATGTCTTTGAACTTATTTTCAGGAGACAACAAAACCGAGTCCAGATGTTTTGTTTGCGAAATTGTTACCTTCGCAAATAATCTATGTACTTCATTTTGCGTGAACACATGAAGTGCAATGTCCTGTTTCAAAATAAAGTAAATTTATGTATCTGATGTTAATGTTGAATTTATTGTTCCCCTGTATCTTATCCTCCTATATCTCAGAAATACTATCTCTGAACTTGTCCACTTGTACTCTGAGCGACTCAATTATTGATATGGTAACTGTTATTTTCATATATGTCCGAAAAGAACAGATACCATATCAATAATTCTTTCCGTATTACCTAGCTGAAAACGCGGCGATGCTGAGCTGTTCATTTATTCTAATACTCTGTTAATCCATGTACTCTCCGCTCTCTGTCCATCAGCTCCTCTCTCCTCCCTCTGTATATCACCTTTTCCCTGCTCCCCCGTCCTTCTCTTCCTCCCCCAATACATATCTCTGCCTCTCCCTTACCTGTAACTTCCTCCTCCTCCGACAACACTTCCTCATCCTCCTCCATCCGTCCCCCTGTCACTACCTCCCCCGCTCAATGCTAATATTCTCCTCTCTTCTCTCTCTCTCTCTCTCTCTCTCTCTCTCTCTCTCTCTCTCTCTCTCTCTCCGTTCATTCCCCCTCCACTGTATATGAAAAATTACATGTATCTGCCAAATTTCATGGTGATCTGTCGAACCGTGACGAAGTCTGTTGTGAAGTACCCTACTTCATGCAATGTGCGAATTATTATGTAGACACTTCCGTTCCTCTTCTTTTGAAGGTCAATAATGTAAAATTTTATCGCAGTCGGATGAATATATGGCAGCGTATAAAATTCGAAATGTTGATGCCCATACAAAATTACCAATTTGTACTCTATTTTTCAATATCACCTACCGCTTTCAATTGTGAATCTAAAGCATCCAGGAAACCAATCAAATATACACTCACCCACACGCAATCAAATTAGGCTCAGTGGTTTCGGAGGAGCTTAATGATATACACACGCACAAACGAATTATATATGTAGGCTTCAGCAACTTACACATAGTCGACAACGATTGTCAATAGCGTGCTGTCAGTCACAGTTACACATTTTTATGGTGGAAATGTCTATAGTACCTGCAACTGTTTGCAGTGTTTGCATCTTTTTTGCACTTGTAAATGGATCAGACACAAATTTATAGGAAAATATTTTAATTTTTTAAATCTTTTTGGTGACAGAAAACTGATTACTCTTTGTAGTTTCCAGTTATCATATTTCCAAACACAAGTGTTGATTTCTAGATTAGAAAAGATATATATGAAATCTATATGTTTATTAGTATGTACAAAATGCGTCTGAAAAGTTCAGTGAATATTTCACAAACCGCGCTTGGGACGACGCGGTACCCGCGCATACACGTTGAAGGACATGTCAACAAGCGCCTCCTATAGTGCAAAGCACTGCACGCTGCGGCCCGGCTAACAGGATCAGTGTGCGGACTCGTGTCATTGCAACATGGAGCGCAAAATGAAGCAAGGCGTTAACATCAAGTTTTGTTTCAAACTAGGCAAAACGGCAACGTAGACACATGGGGCGTTAATCCTAGTGTATTGTGCTGAATGTCTGAGTAAATAGTGTGTGTCTGAGTTGTTTAAACGCTTTATAGGTGGAAAGGAAGGTTTCGACGATGAGCCACGTTCGGATCGAACGTCCACAATCATCGGCCCAGACACAATCGAACGAGTGTGACGGATGCTTGCGAATGACCGGCGGCTGTGTTTGAGAATGATACCAGGCGAGTTGTTCAAATGTTTGTAGAACTTATGGGACTTGACTACGGGTTCATCAGTTCCTAAACTTACAAACTACTTATGAACTAGCTTATACTAAAGACGGCACAAACATCCACGCCCGAGAGGGGGATTCGAACCCCCGACCGCAGCGGCCGTGCAGACCGTGACTGGCACGCCGCAGACCGCTCGGCCACTGCGGCCGGCGAGTTGTAGATCAGCAACGGTTGCGGGGATCTAGTAACGCTCGAGCGTTTCCAGAAGAATCGTTTGCGGACAGTTTCCAACACCTCACAACCGATGTCAGAAGTGCATAGTAGGCATTAGTCATTATTTTGTTTGTAACTGTTGTTTACTATAGTTCCTTAGACCATTCTCTGAACTTTTCTGAAGCGTATTGTAGTACACGTTCTTAACCGAAGGAGGAGCAAAGGATTAGATACACGACCCTCAAGTTGAGACACTTGAGACCAGGAATAGGAAAAAGTGATCACTGATGTGACAGAATTAGACATCCGGGATGTTTCAGTAAATTTAGATATTGATTACTCAACTATATGGATGGTACAAACATTACCAGTTTTAAATAACCGATAGTGATGAAAGGTACTTTGCATAGTACCATTTGTATATCTTATTTCATGATCATTATGTCAACTTCTCACGTAATAATGCTAACACAAAATTTGATTTAAGTACAATGTTGCTTACATAAATATACTTATAATTCTCTTTAATCGTTACAATGATAGACACTTCAGTATGCTTTATTTTTGTCATGTGGATTTTAAATGGAATCTGCAGTTAATATTTTGTTACTGTCACGTTATGAGTCGGAACACAGTCGTGCTTTCTACAAACTGCTCTCACAAGTCGTCTGCATAGGGGAGTAGCGCAACGTTCTCGTTCCAGAAGTCCATCCTCTCTGCATTCTTATCATAGGCGAGGGTGAAGGTGGCCTGCATCAGCAAGTAGCTGCGGTTCGTGTTATCATACGGCTCCCAAACCACAGGGTCTGCCTCTGGTGTTGGATTACTGAAAAGTAAACAAATGAAATATTTTGTTAGCGCCCACCTACGTTGGGAGATATGATCATTGCAATAAAATAAGAGAAATAAGATCAAAAATGGAAAGATTTAAGTGTTCCATTATCCCACGTGCTATTACAGAATGGAACGGCAAAGAAATATCATAACAGAGGTTCGATGAACACTCTGCCATACACTTCAATGTGAATTTCAGAGTATTTATGTAGATGTAAATAGATGAAACGACAAAGCTAATTTATTTTGGTCCATTTAGATAGGGTACTGAATTTTAATTGCAAACATTTCGTTTCAATATTGTTTGATGTTCTTAGTGGTAGTAAATGTGGCAAGTTCTATGGGAACAAATTTCTTTTACTTAAGAAATAAAACTGTATCTTACAAAATTAGTGGAGATGTATTTCCCCCTATTGCAACTAAATGAAATAATTTTTTTTTGTACCATACTGGTTTTACTTTTCTATTTGTGAAGCATCATAAGTGGCCTGCAGTATTATTATTATTATTTTGTGAAATAATGCAACACAATTATAAATAATATTTTGCTATATTTGACCGTATGACAGTTATCAACTTTTGCTATGATGTAATTTCTTAATTATGACCATCTATTTTAGAATCAACTTCGGTAGCACAAGTTTTTGTGAAGTTGACTTAAGTTTTCAGCATTACTTACTTTTTTGTGTGTGTTACTCCTTGTGTGTCTTCATGGAGCTGTGTGTGTATTCTCCAGATGGATGCACATTTTGGATCTTGATGAACACATTTATATCATCACTTCACTGTGTACTCCATTTTGTGAGGGTTTGTATTCAATGTGTAGTGTTACCAACTTCCGCTTTTCATCTGACTTTTGTTTGTGTTCCTAGTATCGCTGACTGTATCTGCAGATTTTTGTTTGCGATTTGTTCTGTGTAAATGTATGTTGCTATTGTGTTACGTCTGTGTGTGAGTGTGGGGAGGTGGGAGAGAAGAAGGAGGGAATTTCATGATACATTATTGCTTTCACTGTTTTTGTCACTAGCTTGATCAGCGAGTTGCTTAAGTTGATATGATCATTTATCACTTTCCTATTCATTGCCGGGGCCCTTTTTATATGAAAGTTTTCCTGTAGCGTCAGGAGTTTCCTGTCTCTTTTATTGATTCGGATAATTTTTATATCTTGTTCCATGTTAAATGGTCCTTGTCCGTGTTCTATCAGGTGTTCTGCAAAAGTGGCATAGCTGTTTTCATGCTTCCAGCTACTTATATGTCTTTTGTTTTTTTTTGTTTTTTATATCTGGTTTTACAATATGTATGTCATTTCCAGATGTGTGTTTCCAGATATGTGACAGAAGTGCGTTTCTTGTTAAGTAGGCAATTTTTAAACCTTGTTTCTTTAGTCTGTTTGCTATTTTATGTATTGATTTGTGTTTTTATGTTAAAGTGTACCATTTATTTTTGCTTTTCGTGACACGAGTGTTGCTGTTTTATGTTTCCACTTGTGTTGCTTAGCTGTGTTTGTGGGTTTTTTGGGTGTTTCTGTTTTGTGCTTCTTATAATTTCTCATTGTATTTTGACTTTTGGATCGAGAATTTCTACTGATTGGGTGTTACAAACAATGTATTTGTTGCTGTTGGTTTTCTGAAGATGTCAAATGTGTGCTTACCATTGTCTCTCTTTGCTGTTATGTCAACGAAGGGTATGTCCACGTTTGTTTCTTTTGCCATTGTGAATTTAATGTTGCTGTGTATACTGTTTACGTCTGCGTAAATCTGTCGTTCTCTCTGTTGATTCATCAACCATACATTTTATTTCATCTACAAATCTGTACCAGTAGACAGATTTTTTTTTTCTGTTGTGATTGTGTTAAATATTACATTCTCTATATGGTTCATTAAGATATTTGCCCGTGTTCCTAGTATTGGGGATCCCAATGGTAATCCGTCTTTTTGTAGGTACAATTCTTTTTCGAACTGGAAGTAGTTTTGGTATATGACTACCTTAAGAGTCTTGGTTCTACAGAAGTTTCTAACTCACAGATCACAATTATGAAATTGTAACAAAGCAAAATTTCAAATTTTCAAATGTTTGTTAATCTAAGGGACTTAACTGCTACGGTCCTGAGGTTTACTAACTAATTTAATTTAAACTACCTTCTGCAAAGGACAACACACACCCCCACGCCCGAGGGAGGACCCGAAACCCCGACAGCGAGCAACCGCTTGCTTCTCAACAAGGCTCCCTAGAGCGACAATGAAATATGATAACAGTCATACTGTGAAACATAGCAAAATATTATTTATAACTGTACTGCAATATTATACAAAAAAAAAACCTTTTATTACAAGCCAATGATGATACTTCATAAATACAGAAGCGAAACGCGTATGACACAGAAATCGCCTTTCATTTAGTTGCTACAGAAGGAAATACAACCTCCAACTAAGGACGACGAAACAAAAAGAGTTGTCCTTAGAAGATCGTTCTAATTACTTTCAAGTTGGTTTCAGTTGATGGTAAGGGGGGGGGGGGGAGGGTGGTAGGCAGGCAGAGAGCAGGCAGAGAGCGTAGGAGGGCAGAAACGTCTGCGATAGTAAAGTAAGGAGGGTGGGAGTGTGGGGATAAGGCAAATTTAAGAAAACAGCCTAACTTACAAAAACGGAGGGAAAAAGGAAAGAAGATTAGAGATTAACGAACTATCGAGAACTTGCAATATCACTTACGTAAGAATATTGTTCTTTTCGTTAGAATATTGAAAGTGAGGAGTAATTAATGGGCCAATCCATAAAAGATGGGAATGAGATGAGTTGGGTCTTAAAACATTTTAGGTGTAGAAAATGAAGCACAAAATTTTAAAGGTCATATTATAACAGTGCAAAATTAAATTTTTTAAAATTAGTATTACTAATTGGATGCAAAATATTAAAATACATATAGACATTATAGTAAAGAAGTTAATTGCTTATTCTTTGTAGAGAAATGCAAATATGGCTCGTATCGAAGTAGAATCACAGGATACGAAATAATTATTACGTCAAAGGGTAAATCGTGTTTGGGTTTCCCGAAGGTTTTTGGCACTATAACTGAAAAGCGTTTTCTAATCAAATTGCGCGCTTATGGAATATCGCCACAGTTGTGCGATGGGATTCACGATTTCCTGTCAGAAAGGACTCTTACGTAATAATTTATGGAAAGGCATCGAGTAACACAGAAATGATATCTGGCATCCCCCAGGGAAAGCGATTTAGGAGACAACGTGAGCAGCTCTCTCGGACTGTTCACGGATGATGCTGCCGGTTAGTGAAGCCAACAGAGGATCAAAAGCAACTGCAAAATGATTTACATATCTGCATGGTGAGAAAATTGGCAATTGACCCTAAATAATGAAAAGTGTAAAGTCATCCATATGAGCATGAAAAGAAAACCATTGAACTTCTTTTACACGATAAATCAGTCAAATCTAAAGGCCGTGAATTCAAATAAATACCTAGGAATAACAATTAGGAAAAATTTAAATTGCATAGAACACTTAGAAAATATTGTAGGAAAACCAACTATGTTTCATTGGCAGAACACTTGGAACATGCAACAGTTCTACTAAAGAAACTGTCTACACTACACTTATGCGTCCTGTTTAAAGAAACTGTCTACACTACACTAATGCGTCCTGTTTTTCAGTATTGCTACCATTGTGGGATCGCCCCCAATTGGGACTGACGGAGGACATGGAGTTGAGAGAAAGGGAGGGTGAGAGAGTCACAGATGCACGAGTTGGTGTCTTTAAAAGAAAGGCGTTATTCTTGGGGGCGAAATTTATTTGATAAATTTCTTTCATCAACTTTCTCTTCAGAATTTTGTTAGCACCCATCTGCATAGGGGTGAATGTTCCGCTTTACCCATGAATGTGATTAATGGAGTATTTATGCAGATGTAGAACTTGCGTGTATTTAACTGCACGGAGTGGAAATAAAATGGTCGTGACATTATTGGCCGGGAGACCTCATATGGAGTTGTTCGGCAGCCTAGTGCAGGTCCTTTTATTTGAAGTCTCGTGCGCGACTCGCGTATCGATGATGATGTAAACCGTGATGAGGACAAAACACAATACTCAGCCTCTTACCGGGAAATGAACCCGGACCCCCTGATTTGTAGTCAACGACTTTCTCTACCGCCCACTAAGCTACATAGAGCAACTATGAGTGGTAGGATTGAGTCTAGATTTATGTAGAAAATTTTTGGCTGTCTAACTGCAACTGCAGTTGTAGGACAAGAAGTTTTCGCCACACAGATCAAGCGTAGAGAGCCCCATTTTGGTTCCTGTTCACAGAAACTGGAGACGAAGGCAGAGACAGAGGCTGGTCAACAAAACAGTGGACCATGGAGACAGCATGGTATATGCAACAACCGGTCCTCAGCACATGTCCCAGAGGCTCAGGGTAGTTTTACAACTTAGGTTTACTGAACAAGAATTCGATTCACGCTTCTGTTGACTGCCTTTACGTAGAGGCTTTTAAAAATATTTTCCCTCACACATCTAGGTAAACTAAAAGGACAAAATGATTCAATTGCCTAAAACTGTGAAAGACACATTAAATTTTCATGGTAGCTTTATGAAACGTTAATAGTCTTAGTTAATCGTTTCCCAGTTTCTCTTTTTCCGTGCTTTATCTCCTACCACCACGCCCTTACGTTCGAACTCTTTCATAATCTACCATTTTAGCACTCTTTTTAAACCTGCAGGTTGCCTCCCTCCACCCCGCACTTCTTTCTTTCTTTGATATGTTTACTGTCTTTCCCTCAAGGCATTCCTGCCCCCTCTCTCTCCCTCCCTATTTTATATCAGCAGTCACTTATTTTTCTTTTATCTCAAGCTTTGGATGTTTCTGAATTACTCAGTCCTTTGCTGCTATTATTTCACGCATTTTTTCCAAATTTTATATTTTAAATGTATTTGATTCCTCCTAATCCTAAATAATTTTATATTTTATCTGATATTTTTCCATATTTGCTAGTATCAGCACCATCACATGGCCTCATTTTGAACACATGACCACCGCCAACTCACTGTCGGAGAAACGCTTGTTTCTTTATATGCTACACGTCTGGGATCATGTACAGGGTGATCAATCCTTAGCGCAACCGCCTTTGCAGCGTGTGACTTGCCAGCGATGGCAGCTGCGGTGCCCACTTAGTGCACCGCCTGTAGTCCGCACTAAATTTAATACGGGTTGGCGCGCAATTTATTTCTGATATACATCACAGCAACACATATAAAGAAATGTTTATTACCTTTATTGCGCAAGGAGGTGCTGGAACAGCCTCCTTTCGTTGTTCGAGCATTTCTGACACCTGCTGAGGATGTTAATCATTCAAATTTTCAAATGTTTGTAGAGCTTATGGGACTTAAGAGGGGGGATTCGAACCCTCAACCGCTCCGGCCGTGCAGACCGTGACTGGCACGCCGCAGACCACTCGGCCACTGCGGGCAGCAGTTAATCATTACACTCTGAAGTCGCTTCTCAGAAATTGCAGTGACTTCATGTCGAATGTTTGTTTTTAGTTCACCTAAAGTGTGGGGATTTGATTTGTACACTTCTCTTTTAATGCTCCCCACAGATAAAAAGCACACGTGGTTAATTCGGGAGAATGAGGGAGCCAAATGTTCTTCGTGATAAATCTTTCACCGAACACATTACCAATTTCCCATAAAAAGTTCGCTGTATGTGCCGTCGCACAGTTTTTCTGATATGTCGCGAAGGCATGTTCTATTTCAGTTAATTGGGCAAATAAAGGACGTAATATGTTTTTAACAAACCTGTCACTATTAATTGTTTACTGAAAAAATATAGGGCCTATTATTCTCTCGACGCTAACAGTGCACCACACTATTGTTTTTTGCTCATACAGGGGCTGTTTATGTATTAATTTAGGCTTTTCCTAACTCTAGTACCGATTATTTTGCAAATTAACATACTCACTTAGGTGGAACCACGATTCGTCCGTAAAAGAAAGTTAAGTTCGGGTCAATTTCTCGGTATTGCACGTTTTTCAGAATCAATGAGTGTAATGAGCAACTTCCTCAGCAGGTGTCAGAAATGCTTGAACAACGAAGGGAGGCAGTTCCAGCACTTGCTTGCGTAATACAGACAAGTAATAAACTTTTCTTTCGAAGTGTTTGTGTGATGTATGTCAGCAATAACTTGCGCGCCAACCCGTATTAAATTTAGTGCGGAAGACGGGGGGCTCACTAAGCAGGCATCACAGCTACCATCGCCGGCAAGTCGCTCGCCGCAAAGGCGGTTGCGCTGAGGATTGATCAACCTGTACTTACTTCGCTCCATACTTCATCATACTGGGGTAAGTTCATCTTGCAACTTACCTGTTTTTACATTGTTTTCCCCCATGTTTACAACATCCATGCTTAGACATTTAATTCACCAATTTCACTTGTCATTTTAGATCATTTTAATTAAACTGACCTGCGCAATTACTCGATTCAGTGCCGTTATTTTTGATAATTTTATGCATGACTAGTGCGACTTTCGCAATTTAAGAAAAGTGATTTTTCTATTCCTTTTAATTTGTCTATTTTATAAACGTTGCTGCAGAGGTATACAATAATATTAAAATAAATCTCTGTGTGACGGCAAAAATATATTATTTAAAATGATTTCCAGTCCATGGTATACATCAATTACTGACAATAAAACAACTTACGATGTCACACCACGGAGAGCGCATTGTAAGCTTTGTTTACCATTTATACTGTCTTCTTAAAACAAAATAAGCCCATGTACCATTATACCCGTTTTGTAATTCCGACTTGTAATTTTGTGTAAATTCTGTCACGCAGATAATCTGAAGATGCCCTGCTAAGGGGCGAAATGCGTCATTAACTAATAAAACAATTTGAAATCAAGAAGGTTTTTTTTACTGAAGGAATATATATTATTTACGGAAAATCTGAAGATGCACATAATTGATAAGTAGAAAAGAAACGCGGTTTTTGTTCTTGGGACATTTCACTTTGGTTCATTCAGATTTTCAAGTTGTTACACGTTGACGTTATTTACAATACATTCTTCTGTAAATAAGTATAACACGATTTAAAACACAAAAAGGTGACGATAATGCATACCGCCAGAAAAAGTCCTGTTTGTGAGTTTCACCTCATAGTACATAGGGTAAATCATTTGGCATAACTGAATGTTTAGTTTTATTCGTGAGCAATATAATCATTTATTAAAATATGTTTTGTACTGCATTTTTAATGGTTGCTGTAATTTTACTTGTACCAAAATGCATTCTAAAGCAAGTCAACATTCAACATACCCGTACTTAGCGAAGTTGGTCCAGTAGCGCAGAATATTCCTGCGCACTCTTTCTTCCTCTGAGTTGGGATCCAAGTTGTATTCAGTGTCTTTTCTGAGGAAGAGGAAGGGCTGCTCGCCAGAATGTATTACACCTGAAACAGTTTGTCACCGGAAAGAGGCAGCTAATAATCACAGAATCTTAATGTTGTCACACATGCTTGATATACATAAAACACCTCTCTATCTACTGTACGCAATGTCACTTTGGTATGTCTTAGTAGTGGCATAATTCACTTAGTTAGATATGATATTAGTTGTTATTGTTTACAGGAGCAGCATAGGGCGAAATAGGGAACCAATTTACTGTCAAACTTCCTGGCAGATTAAAATTGTGTGCCGGAACCGGGACTCGAACCTGGGACCTTTGCCTTTCGCGGGCAAGCGCACTATCGACTGTGCTATCCCGACACGACTCACGATGCCGCCTCACAACTTTACTTCTGCCAGTACCTCACCTCCTACTTTCCCGCGAAAGGCAAAGGTCCCAGGTTCGAGCCCCGGTTCCGGCACACAATTTTAATCTGCCAGGAAGTTTCATATCAGCGCACACTCTGCTGCAGAGTGAAGTTTCATTCTGAAACATCCCTTAGGCTGTGGCTAAGCCATGTCTCCACCATATCCTTTCTTCCAGGAGTGCTAGTCTTGCGTGTTTGCAGGAGAGCTTCTGTGAGGTTTGGAAAGTAGGAGCCGAGGTACTGGCAGAAGTAAAGTTGTGAGGCGGCATCGTGAGTTGTGTCGGGATAGCACAGTCGGTAGTGCGCTTACCCGCGAAAGGCGAAGGTCCCAGGTTTGAGTCCCGGTTCCGGCACACAATTTTAATCTGCCAGGAAGTTTCATATCAGCGCACACTCCGCTGCAGAGTGAAGTTTCATTCTGCAATTTACTGTCGTTCATATTTTTTGATTGTTAGCAATTGTCTAAGCTGTGAATATGTTTCATGAATGTTTTCGTGGTAATGAAAAAAGATCTGTTGTAAGGGAACCTTCTAATAACTCAGCACATCTGACATGCATAAAGAACAATCAACTACAATTTTCACTTTCTGTTGAGAAAACTAAGAAGGCTCACACAGCTGTTTACAAATCTCGAAACGTGAGGCAGTGAGGAATTATCATACACGACTAGCATTAGAAGAAGGAATTATCCTACACGACTACCATTAAGAAGTGTTGTGAGAGGCGTAGTGTTCAGAGTGTTAATAAAAATGTACCACGATTTCAAGATCAAATATTAATTATATTTAGGATGGTAAAATTTATTTATTGTTATGGTCTACTAGAGAAACATTGAAGTTTCTGTACAGCTGTGTCTCATTCAACAGTTACAACATATGGAGCTAAGTGAGGTATATCGTGTAAGTGGCTTTCCCCATGAGAAAACTCAATGTGTTGTGTGTCTAGCAGAAACCAAATCACCGATTAGTGTGTAGCGAAAGTTTCTGTCACGCTGTGGAAAGAAAGCACCTAAAGTAAAGTTAATCAGAACACCGATGGAAACATTTTCAACAACGGGGTCACTTCAGAAATGCAGCATCAGACCATCTGTCTCAGAAGAGACTGTGCAGCCGCGGTGGAGTGGCCGAGCGCTCTAAGGTGCCTTGTTGTGGAGCGGGCGGTTGCTCGCCGTGGGAGGTTCGAGCCCTTCTTGGGTTATCTTTAGGTTAGTTTAACTTATTTTAAATAGTTTGTAAGCTTAGGGACTGATAAACGCCGTAGTTAAGTCCCATAGATTTACAAACATTTCAACATTTTGGAGAATGAGCATGAAGTTTAACCCTCATTCACGAGGTCACCAAAAATCGATTAGACAAGCTTCAAGCGAAAATAGTGCAGTTCATAATGCGGTTCGCAAGTATCGAAATTGTTCAGCATTACAACAAGATGATCGACAAAAAGGTTAACAATTTTCAATACATTTGATGAACTGTTTGGATGAGTATAGTGATTTCATTACTTGAAGCATGTATATTTTTCCGATCAGTCTACATTTCACATTTGGGGCTCAGCTAACCGGATCTGGAAATCAGAATAACCTCATACGAGAACACTTTTGGGACAATCTGAAGCTTACTGTGTCATGTGAGTTAATGTACGGACGAGTGACTGGCCTAGCTCTCTTCCATGTTAGTACTGTAAGTGGATATGTATACCTAGACATAATGGCGAATTATGTAGTTCCGAATCTACAGGATGTGGAAGGCACCACAATCATTCAGCAAGATAGAACTTCCCCTCTCTGGGAATATTGTGGAAATTTTAAAGTGGACTAGACTGAAGGGTCTTCAGTCCCCCTCTCTGGCGTCTAGAATTCTGCAACTCTCTTAATGAAACCATCCCTAACAGGTGGACTGGCAGATACTGCCCTGTTCAATGGACCCGAATATTAGCTGGCACTGCACAATTACACCGACCAGCCAGAACATAACGACCACCTATCTAATAGCTAGTATCTATCCTTTTGTCACCGAGAACAGCAGCGATATGTCTGCATGGAATCAATGAGCCTTAGTATGTTGCTGCACACACGAGTCACTTAAATGCCGTGCATTTTTCCACCCAGTGTCCAACATAATGCAACACAGAGTAAATAGCCAATTACTTCCAGAAAGATGTAATAAATCCAGAACTTAAGAAGGCAAGTGCTAATAAGTGTTAATACAGGCTCCGATAATAAGGTTACGTGACAAGTCCTGTAACATTCACATAGATGAACAACGAACTACGTAGTAACCATACTGTCCTTTCGATACAGTCACCTCCCATATCTATGCCCCGATTAGCTCTGAGATACATGTCCTGGAAACTTTGCACAAAGTCTTCCTTTGGTGTTAAAAACTCTCGTCACATTTCGTTGGAAGTCAGGAATATCGTCATATTTCTTTCTTTTCAAAGCGAGTTTGAGTCGAGTGTATAGGAAGATGTATGGATGATAAGAGATGCGTTGAGTATAATGGATGTTCAAGGTACTCTAACCCCCCTCCCCTTTTTTTTTTCAGGAACTATGTGTGGGCGTGCGTTGTCGTGAGCAAAAGCCTGGCGTACTGGATCCGTAGCCTGCGTAGACTTTCCATGAAACGGGTCAAAATTTCAAACTATCTCTCAGCGTTCAACGTCGTTCCCCCAGGAAGAAATTTGTTGTGAATAATGCCTTGACAATCGAAAAATGTGAGTAACAATATTTCGATGTGTGACTTTCCGATTCTGACCTTTTTCCGTCGAGGTGATATCGGAGAAAGCCATTCCATGCTTCCCGGTTCGTTTCAGAGTCGTACCGAAGACACCAGGTGTCATCCCCAGTGACAATGTTGTTGTGGTCTTCTATCCGAAGACTGGTTTGATGCAGCTCTCCACAATACCCTATCCTGAGCAAGCCTCTTCATCTCGACATAAGAACGGCAACCTACTTCTGTCTGAATCTGCTTAGTGTATCCGTCTCTTGGTCTTCCCCTGCGATTTTTTCCCCACACACTTCCCTCCAACGCTAAATTCACAATTCCTTGATGTCTAAGAATGTGTCCTACCAATCTATCCCTTCTTTTAGTCAAGGTATGCCAGAAATTTCTTTTCTCCCCAAGTCTGTTCAGTACCTCCTCATTGGTTACGCGATCCACCCACCAAATCTTCAACATTCTTCTGTAGCACCACATTTAAAAAGCCTCAATCCTCTTCCTGTCCGCACTGTTTATCGTCCATGTCTCACTCCCATACAAGGCAACACTCCATACAAATGCCTTCAGAAAGGACTTCCTTAGGCTTAAATCAATATTTGATGTTAACAAATTTCTCTTTTTCAAGAACGCTTTTCTACCCATTGCCATTCTGCATTTTATATCCTCTGTACTGCGACCATCATTTGTTATTTTACTGCCCAAGTAACAAAACTCATCTACCTCCTTTATTGCTTCGTTTCCCAATCTAATTCCTTCAGCATCACCTGATTTTCTTAGACTGCACTCCATTACCCTAGTTTTGCTCTTGTTAATGTTCATCTTATAAGCACCTTTCAGCACACTGTCCATTCCGTTCAATTGCTCTTCCAGGTCCCTTGCTGTATCGGACATAATTACTATGTCGTCGGCAAAACGCAATGTTTTTAATTCTTCACCCTGAACTTTAATTCCTTCTCCAAATTTCTCCTTGTTTTCCTTTATAGCTTGCTCAATGTACAAATTGAATAACAATGGAGAAAGACTACAACCCTGTCTTACTCCCTTTCCAACCACTGCATCCCTTTCATGCCCTTCAACTCTGACAAACGCTGTCTGGTTTTTGTGCAAGTTGTAAATAACCTTACGGTCCCTATATTTTACTCCTGCTTGCTTCAGAACTTGAAAGAGTTTATTCCAATCAACATTGTCAAAAGCCTTCTCCAAATCTACAAAAGCTAGAAATGTAGGTTTTCCTTTTCTTAATCTATCTTCTTGGATAAGCCGTAAAGTGAGTATTGCCTCCCGTGTTCCTACATTTCTCCTGAACCCAAATTGATCTTCCCCGAGGTCGGCTTCTACCAGCTTTTCCATCCTTCTGTATATAATTCGTGTTAATATTTTGCAACCATGACTTATTAAACTGATGGTTCTGTAGTTTTCACACCTGTCTGCACCTGCTTTCTTTGGAATGGGGATTATTACATTTTTCATACCCCAGTGACAATACGATTTACGAAATTGGGTGTCTCATAGGCCATTTCGACAATATCCTGTGAAGCCTCTCAAGGTGCCTGCTTTTGATCATCAGTCAAGTGATGTGGCACAGGACGACAACACACTTTCCTTTTAACTAACTTCTGCTTAAGGATTTATCGCACAATTCACGGTTGATCTACAGTTCATCCCGCCATGTGCACAGTTAATGGGCGATTATTTGTGATTTATGCCCGCACTTTCTTAATGTTTTAATCACAGACGGAGGTGGCCGTCGCCCGCTATGGGGATTGTTAGAAACACTTTCCCGGACTCGTCGAAAACAGGCGACCCACTCATACAGTGCTCGATCCCTATAAACACGTACCAGCATCGCATGCGTTTCTTTAAGTGTCTTTTCATGCTTAAAAACAAACTTTAAATTGTTACTTTGCTCGTTCATTGTCCAGTTCTCAGTTCAGAACCGACCTACAGTGGGACAGAATCCCTAAAACGTGGCGAAAACGCCAAGAACACGTTTAAGTCACACAAAATTCATCACACGGGGTTTTTTGAAGTCGCTGATTACGAATTTCATGGTACAAATTGTTTAAGAAAAATGGCGAAGCTAATACAGCAACGTGAACCATGAAAAGGTATAATAATTTATTAAGAATAACGTATCTATAGCATTTAGACACTAATAATTAATACACTGCCAACGTGATATGTTAATTATAACAGAATGTCTGCCGAAGATATATCAGGAAAAAATTTCTTCGATACCACACTCATTGTAATTCAGTAATGTAATGAAACAATCGTCAAAGTCGGTGACAGAACACAAAATAATAAATTTAATAGTATAATCAACGATAGAATTAATAAGTGTAGCTAATAAAGACAGTCGCGATGCGAGTGAGACGGCGTTGCGGAGGTGGTGCGGGGTCCGGGATGGGAATCATTACAACAACGGCGCTTATCGCTGCGGCGTGGGCTACTTACGAAACTACAATCGCCAACATTCTCTTCCGAATGCGAAAATATGTTGTTGACTCCCACTTACATAGGTAGAAATGATCATCAGAATAAAATACGAGAAATAAGAGCTCGAACGGAGAGATTCAGGTGTTCTTTTTTCCGGCGCGCTATTCGAGAATGGAATGGGAGATAGATGGAATAGTATAACGGTGGTTCGATGAACCCTCTGCCAGGCACTTAAATGTGATTTGCAGAGTATCCCATGTAGATGTAGTTGTTCTTGATATTCAAAACTGCATCGACCATGTTGTGCTAAGAAATGTCGGCCGCACGAGCGCTTGTAAATATTCATTATACAAGAGAAATGGCAGTTTTTGGCATCTGATTCTTGTCAATTCCGTCACTTTTGAACTGACGTAACTCGACAGGTATCGAAGGTGGCGACTTCTCTTTCTGGAATGAGGTGCCCTACCCAACCCACCCTTCAAAATTCCGATAACCGAAAATTCTTTTTTCGGGTTTCGGCCACGTTTTGGGATTCCGTCCCACTGTACGACGCACTGAACAAGCACTTCGTCTAACAGGTGTAACATGAAAAACTCACTGTGCTCAACTGAACTACGATAAGGGCACGTTGTCAATACCGACCGGTATGCAGGTGCAGCAATGTGATGCAACTGTATTGCCCGATACACCGTTCTGGCTTCATTTTCCGACCTTTTATTGTAAGAGGCTGTATTATCGAACTATCGATTTAAGGTTGGAAAGCGCTGTCACGAATCATTTACATAACTATGGTTATGGTACACCTGGTAGCAGCTGATCTCAGGGAAGGGCTGTGAGTTCTGGACATGTAGGCATAGAGAAAGATTTTGACAACGGTCGCTGGTATATACCCCTTGGAGCTCTGGATGTAAAACAGAAATGTTTTATTCAACTTGTAATGAAACCAGCAGAAGGTAATACAAGAGTAGTGGCTTAAAGTTGTTGAATAGGTATAAAGATTTAAAGAATGAGAAGGGATAAATTTATTAAGATAGCCTACTCTGCCATGCAGGTATTGCAGCGTGGTTCTAGACGCCATGTCAGACGGCGTGGCCGCTCCCGCCGGAAATTCGAGTCCTCCCTCGGATGCGGGTTTTGTATGTGTTGTATTGGTTAGTTTCAGTTAGATTAATTAGTTTGTAAGTCTAAATATTGATGGCCACAGTAATTAGGTCCCATAGGTTTACAAACATTTGGGTGTTTTAGATTGCTCTAATAGTGCAGGACAATACGTGATTGGAATAGGAGGGAGAACCGATAGTGGTACTCAACGTACTCTCCGCCACATACCGTTGGGTGCCTTGCGGAGTATGGATTAGATGCAGATGTAGATGTTACGCGAAAAGTCGGTTTCCGATCAGAGAAAAAGAAAGTCGTACAATATCTGATGGAAATCAAACATCAGTAACTGATCCCAGACCACACATGCCACTGATGTTTGATGACAGCACAAGCAGCAACACTATCTGCTAATAATGCAGCTCTGTTACAGAAACGAACTCATTGTGGATGATGAAAACTGATGTCAAGATGGAAATCAAACATCAGTAACTGATCCCAGACCACACATGCCACTGATGTTTGATGACAGCACAAGCAGCAACACTATCTACTAATAATGCAGCTCTGTTACAGAAACGAACTCATTGTGGATGATGAAAACTGATGTCAAGATGGAAATCAAACATCAGTAACTGATCCCAGACCACACATGCCACTGATGTTTGATGACAGCACAAGCAGCAACACTATCTGCTAATAATGCAGCTCTGTTACAGAAACGAACTCATTGTGGATGATGAAAACTGATGTCAAGATGGAAATCAAACATCAGTAACTGATCCCAGACCACACATGCCACTGATGTTTGATGACAGCACAAGCAGCAACACTATCTACTAATAATGCAGCTCTGTTACAGAAACGAACTCATTGTGGATGATGAAAACTGATGTCAAGATGGAAATCAAACATCAGTAACTGATCCCAGACCACACATGCCACTGATGTTTGATGACAGCACAAGCAGCAACACTATCTACTAATAATGCAGCTCTGTTACAGAAACGAACTCATTGTGGATGATGAAAACTGATGTCAAGATGGAAATCAAACATCAGTAACTGATCCCAGACCACACATGCCACTGATGTTTGATGACAGCACAAGCAGCAACACTATCTGCTAATAATGCAGCTCTGTTACAGAAACGAACTCATTGTGGATGATGAAAACTGATGTCAAGATGGAAATCAAACATCAGTAACTGATCCCAGACCACACATGCCACTGATGTTTGATGACAGCACAAGCAGCAACACTATCTACTAATAATGCAGCTCTGTTACAGAAACGAACTCATTGTGGATGATGAAAACTGATGTCAAGATGGAAATCAAACATCAGTAACTGATCCCAGACCACACATGCCACTGATGTTTGATGACAGCACAAGCAGCAACACTATCTACTAATAATGCAGCTCTGTTACAGCAACGAACTCATTGTGGATGATGAAAACTGATGTCAAGAGTCATCAAATGGAAGCAGTACCTAACTAGAGCTGAGCCAGACCATATTCATCGGTCACGGATGGGCGATTGTGTTGTGATGCTCAGACTGAGTCAGTCGCTGCCGCCGCCGCTTTCATGACCAATTCAGCAATACGGACGACCACCTGTCTACACACCCCTGGCTGATACCACCTCACCGGTCGCTTTCATCTGCCTTAAAAGGCCAAACCGAGTAACTCCATTGCCGGAGTCTATCCAGGCTGTTTGGAAGTAGATTCTGGTCAGCCTCCTGCTGCTCTACCCACGCGATTGTTGCTCCGCCGACATCTACAGCCAGGTCAGCATCTGCATTTATACTCCGCAATCCACATAAACATGCGTGGCTTTTCTACACTAGCTGTACCTATTGCTATGTCCTCCATTTGAAAGTTAGTGCGAAAATTAAATGTAGGTATGTTTGCATGGTCCTCCTGTGTGAATGATTTCTTAAATGTTAAATTTAAAACTTCGACCTTAATTTTGCTGGCTATTATCACCACAATGATCAACGAGTGACTGGAAAGAGACCTTTGCACCGCTTACCGATTTTACATAGAACCGGAATTGTTTCGGGTTCTCGGTAAGAGCTTTTACTAAGGTATGACAGTGATAGTTATTGTATGCTTCGCGCATAGCTCTTTTTATAGACTCGCGAATCTCTACTAACTTTTGTCTGATTTGGTTTGCTTGCCCTAGTTTGAACCGAGAGTACGACTGCCTTTGCTTTCTCAGCAAGTTTAGAATGTTACTGTTATTCAACGGTGGGACTTTACCATCTTAAATCCACTTTGTCGGCAGATATTTCTCCACTGTGTATAGGAAGGTCTTATGAACCCCTTCGACCACTGCCGTTACATCGGGGTATTATGTGAAGATGGAAAGAGACTCAGAAGGCTACCAGGCTTTATAAATTTCCCAAAGAAATAATAAAACACATTTGTATCCCTCATGCGGCTGAACTCCAGTTAGGGCATCCGGCCACCCCTTCAAAACTAACATGCCAAATTTGCAATAACAAAGCCGACACTGTATGTGCTGGACAAGGACTGAAGAGAAAGAAAGATGTAGATGTACTCCAGTTGTAGCCTTCAGTGTCAAACCGGAGACATACAATAACTGTTTCAGCATAACAACACGGACTTAGAGGTTGATCAGCAAGTAAGAAGTAGTTGTAGCCTATCCCAAATGTTATTCAGTCTTTACATTGAGGAATCTGTGAATAAAAGCAAACAAAAATTTCAAGAGGGAAGTGAAATCAGGCAGAAGAAACAAAATCTCTGAAGCCTGGTGATGACAACGCAATCTTGTAAGAGGTCACAAAGAACTTGAAAGAGCAATTGACTGGAATGTACAGTGTCTTCAGTGTAGGAAATAAGATGAACGTCAATTATATCAAAATAAGGGTAATGGAATTCGGTCGAATTAAATGAGGCAATGAAGGTAGGATTAGTTTAAGAAGTGTGAGTCCAAACAGAATACTCGAGTTTTGCTATTTAGTCAGTAAAATAAATTACGATGGTGGAAATTGAGTGCATACAAAATGGAGAATTGTAATAACAAGGAAAGTATATCTGAAGAAGAGAATTTTTGAATACATACAAATTTAAGTGTAAGGAACTCTTTTTCTGGAGGTATTTGTTAGACGTGTAACCCAGTAGTGAAGTGAAACGTTGATAACATACAGTTTCGACAAGAAAAACAGGAAGCATTTGACATGTACTGCTACAGAAGAGTTTTGAAGATTAGATTTTTAGATCGTATAGCTATAGAGCGGTACTTCATAAAACTGGGACGAAGAGAAATTTGTTGCTTGAATCGACTAAGAGAAGGCATCAGTTGATACGACACATTCAGAGACATCAAGGAATAGTCATTTTAACACATTAGGGAAGTCCAAGAGTGGAATACAGTAAACAGTTTCAAAAGAATGCAGGCTATTGCAGTTAATCAGAAATAGAGAGGCTTGTGCAGAAGAGGGTGCCTATTAAGAGCTGCATCATACTAGGACTGAAGACCACAGCAAAAAAAAAAAAAAAAAAAAAAAAAACAAAAAAAAAAAAAAAAAAAAAAAAAAAACTAAAAGGCGTAGTTTTATATTTAAATTGTGCTACGCATGAAAACTTTAGTTCGGTGTTCATCACCCTGTTAGCATTGTTCTCAGCACTTACCCCATTGTGTGGTGTTGACACTCTCTCCGCGGTAATCAAACTCATAGTAGAAGACGGGAAGATCTGTCGTTTCCGTCACTGTCCTCACAAAGGCATCAGTCGGGTCCCAGAAACGCAAATCGTTGCTGAACTAATGCAGCGAAACAACAATTAATTAGAAAAACTTCATTTATTGTACACTACAGGATATATGTAGTTAGATGCCCTCTTATGCCAGTGTTTAACATATTGATCAGAGCACATATAAATTAATACGAAATTTTTACGATATCTGTACAAAATATTGTGCTGAAGTTATCACATGGTGTCGTAAAAATTTCAAGTAGCATAAACGCGGTTGTCGACAACTACATTATATAAGTCGTTTTTTAATGCTTTTGATCAAGTCAGGAACAGAATAGGGTACCTTAATAGTACGAACCCTCATGTGAGGAACAAGACACTCTTTTATTCATTTATGAAGTAGTTGTAAGTTGGTATCTAGTGTTCCGTGTGTTGCAGAGCAGCTTGGTAGATTTGTTAATTTGTGATATCCGGATGACTTCTTTGAGCCTGAGGAATGGCCTTAGTGAATTTTGCTGTCCACTCACTTTCCAGCCACGTAAAATACTAGATTAAGTTCAAGTCGACAGTTATGAGCAATGGCGTCGCCCATGGTTGCTGTAGATTGATACTATCACATTTTATTTTACTGTGACCATATATTTGAGCTATGATGCCTATGTTAGTGCAGATGTTTTTCTTAAGTCTTTGTGTTAGGAAAAGATAAATGATAATGTTTGTGTAGATGTTTGTCTTATATTCTTCAGTAGAAAAATTGTAGATAATTGTATCATTTTGGAGGTTGTTGTAAATTATGCTCCAAGATGTTTTGTTTAAAGTTAACTAGTAAATTAATGTGTCAGTTGCTCATAGTTAAGGAACGTTCTATTGTTTTAATAAATTGACTGACCTCAGTAATAGAAAAAGAATTATATACTTTTGATGCCCAATTGCCTTCCACTCAAAACCAGCTCCCTACCACTGTATTTAACACAGAATCCGTAAAATAAATCTCTAAATGGTTTATTAATACATTATACAGCAATTTCTTTAACAATAAGTGTGCTATTCTATATCTACAGGGTGGCAAGTAGTAAATATTTTGAATGAAACACACACGAAAAATGTGTAATATTATGCAAATTTATTGTTTTTACTAACCGGTTTTTGGCTGTTACACCGTCATCAGGAAGAAATTACTGAGATATAGCAATGTTGTTGGGAGTTTACATTCAAAGATCTTAATTTGCTGTACGGATAAAACATGTGCATTAATTTTCAAAGAAGTCTAGAGTGACAATTAACACTGATAAAATAAGACAAGATGGACATTGATAAAATGTGACACGATATAAAGCACAACATTTATCCTAATAAAATAAATTGCACCGTAGAAATTGGCTGAACAAATGATTTTAAAAGGTCAAACACTTGCAACATAAAAGGGCGAGAACAAACTGAGTGAAACATCTCTGAATATAGGCTAAAATTTTAAAAGGTTAAATTGTAGTTACTTGCTTAAATGTCCAATATTAGTACACAATACTAAATTACAAATGGTATCTGGCAAGTAGCTAAACTTCTCAGATCATACAAAGTAATTAGGCTATGGATCTGTAGTAGGGGCATGAGGCAAAGGAGTAGAAGTGGGTAGTTCATGTGGCCTGGTTAAATTCTGCAGACCCAAGTGGCGAGAATGGAAATTGTGTTTTGTCATTTAGTATAAGGTCTGAGGAAGCTGACAAATCTTTGTTAATTTACAGTATCTCAAAGTAGTTCATTTTCCTCCTCTTATGGATATGATGTAGGACTTCAAGTGTTACCTGGTGCTCTTCTTTCAGCAGGTAATCTGAAAATGTTGAATTTTCTATTTTAAGTTGCCAGCTCCCGTGGTGCTCTTTGAGTCTGGTACACATTCCACTGCCTAACCGACCAGTGTAAATCTTTCCACAGTTGCAAGTGATTTTGTTATTCCGCTCTATTCCAAGGTTGTAATGTTGTCTTTACTATGGGAAGAAAGTGACCAATGGTATAGTGTACATAAAAGGATGTTCTAAAATATCTGGATTTAAGTTTTTTAGCTACATGAAGAGATACTTTTCCTAAATATGGCATTGTGTACTATTTAGTACGGTAGGGGGCGCTGAGGTGTTAATAACAAGCCAAATAAGAGAAATGACATTTTTTTATGTTTCTTGTGCATTATGGAGTTTGGCAAGGCAGGAGGATAGCCATTATTTTTTGCTATTTGTCTGATAATATTTAATTCATTTTCGTTGTTTTGTTTACTCAGGCGACTGATAATAAGTGATGGCTCATGGAGTGGAGTGCTGCGTGTCTGTGACTAACTGGATGTTATGAACTGGCAGGTATTACAATGTCTGTGGTAGATGGTTTACTATAAATCTTGAAGGTATGGGAATGATTGCTGATATCTATCATTAGGTGTAAATAGTTTATTAAGTTACCCACAAACTCCATTGCAAACTTGATACATTTGTCCAAATGTTCAGATGTTTATAAATCTATGGGACGTAACTTCTCTGGTTAATTAGCCCATAGGCTTACAAACTACTTAAACAAATATGAAACTTCCTGGCAGATTAAAATTGTATTCCGGAACGGGACTGTAACCTTGGACCTTTGCCTTTTGCGGGCAAGCGCTCTACCAATGAGCTATCCCGACACGACTCACGGTCCGTTCTCACAACTTTACTTCTGCCACTACCTCTCCTCCTACTTTCCAAACTTCAAACTTCACAGATCTTCTGTGAACCTTGTAAGACTAGCATTCTTGGAAGAAAGGATACGGTGGAGACATGGCTTATCCACAGCCTAAGGGATGATTCCAGAATGAAACTTTCACTCTGCAAGCAAAGGTCTGATTCGAGTCCAGGTTCCGGCATACAATTTTAATCTACCAGGAAGTTTCATAACAGCGCACACTCCGCTGCAGAGTGAATGTTTCATTCTACTTAAACTAAGTTGAACTAACCTAAGGACAACACACACACCCATGCCCGAGGGAGGACTCGAACCCCAAAGGCGAGTAACCCCGCGTTCCACAGCGAGGCGCCTCAGACCTCTCGGCCACTCGACCGTGGCTGATACATTTGAGAATTTAACTGTTTAAGGAATGTTTGAAGCTGCCTAGTAGTACCTGTGTACAAGCACAGCACATCTTCAACATACCTAAACCAGTATCCAACCTTGAAAGAGAGTGTGTTGCTTTCCAAGAACATCCTTTTATGTACACAGTACCATTGGTCATTGTTCCCAATGGTAAAGACGACATCCCAGCCTTGGAATAGTGAGGAATATACAAAATTATTTGCAACCGCGGAAAATTTTACATTGATCGGTTAGGCAGGGCAATGTGTACGAGAATGAAAGAACACGGCAGAGGTTGGAAACTTAAGAAAGAAAATTAAACCTTTGCTAACCAACACAGGCCACACAAGGCCAAGGCCACAGCTACAAGGTATTGCATGAAGTCCTACGTCATATCCATAAGGGGGAGGAAAATAAACTACCGTGAGATATTGGAAAGTTATGAAACATAAGTCAACTTCCCCATTCTCGCCACTTCTGTCTGGAGAATATAACCAGGCCACATAAACTACCCACTACTATTCACTTGCCTCATGTCCATACTACAGATATATAGTCTTATTACTTTGTATGATCACAGAATTTTAGCTGCTTGCCAGATACCGCTTGTAATTTATTATTTTGGTATTTTGGACATTTAAGCCACTAACTATAATGTAAACATTTAAAATTTTAACCTATATATTTACAGATGTTTCACTCAGTTTGTCTCACCCTTCTATGTTCCAAATGTTTGACTTGTTAAAATTAAAATAATTTGTTCAGCTAATATCTATTGTTCAATTTATTTTCTTAGGACAAATATTGTACTTCATATCTTGTCATATTTTATCAGTGTTAATCTCGTTATATTTCATCAATGTTAACTGGCACACTAGTCTCCTTTGAAAGTTAATGTACATGTATTATCTACACAGCAACTTCTTTGAACGTAAACTCCTAGTTGCTAGATCTCTGTAGTGTTTACCTGATGATGGCGTAACAGCCGAAAATCAGTTAGGAAAAACAATAAATTTACAGAATATTACACAATTATCTAGTGTGCTTGATTCAAAAGAACCGACAGAGCAGTAAGTGAATTCTATAAGTAAACAGTTTGCGTGCTACATCTGTGCCAACTAACTACTTACCGCCACAAGTTTGTCAGCATCAACTTCCGCTGATATACTGTCGTTACCGAAATACAACTCCCTAAGTTTCAGAGCAGCTTCCTGTTGTTCATATGATTCTGGCAAGTGGAGGTTGGGTCCCACAGACTCGACAAACTGGTTGTTGAGATTGCTAATTTTTTCTTCGTCGTACAGAAGATAAGACCCTACACATCAAAGATAGGTAAATACACACGCAACAGATTTGATGATTATATATAAGAGATAACGTAAGTCGTCTTATATACATCCATTTTGTGTTTCCACAATCTCTTGTATGTGAGGGCATAAATTATATGTGGGAATCAATTTATATTTGTTCACTGTGCTCGCGTATCTTGAATTGTAACTTGGTGAATACAAACCTAGTTCGCCGGAAGTGACGCCAGTCAGAATAGGCACTCGGCTGAATCTTCCGTCAATGAGCATCTGGATGGGAGATTCTGAGAAAAACGCACCTTCTAGATCTGGCTCGATGTGCGGCCACCACGGAGAATAAGAGAACAGCGCCTGCTCCTGAAACCCAGCAACGCATGACCTTTAGTCTTTTAGCATCTTGGGTTCTTCGGACTCGTCGATATTAAATAATAACGGCACGTGAATTAGTATTATAATTTTAGAATACATTTCTGGAGAATTTTTATTGTTCTTAGGCAACCGGTTTCAGTCTTCTTGTGAGACCATCTTCAGGCCGACTGCAGTACAGTAATGTTACAAATATTAAGAAGGATGTACATCTACATGTACATGTACATGGCATTACATGTGCACAAGCAGACGGAAACCGGTTGCCTAAGAACAATAAAAATTCTCTTGCGATAGAGACTCTGTTAAAAAAAATAGAATTAATATTAGTTCTTTACTCACTGCTGATCGCCAAAATCATCGTGCTTCTATTTTATATGGACAAGGAAGATCCTATATAGGTACATTCAACTAATAACTCTCTGTCAAAGGGACGTTAAACAATGGTAGCCCCTCCTTCCATATAAGCGCGCTAGCCACTACTTGCCTCAAATCTGCAATAATAGCGAAGAACTATGTAACAGCCCACTAAACAAACGAAAGTAATAAAAAAATGTTCAAATTTGTTATTTCTAAGGAACTAAACCACTCTGCACATCGTGTCCCTAGACTTACAAACTACTTAAACTAACTTGTTCTAAGGATAACACGCACACCCATGCCCGAGGAAGAACTCAAAACTCTGATGACTGTGTCCGCGCAAGGTCATTCCAGCTCCTCAAAATAACTGTAAATACTATCGCGTTGTTATAGAATATCACCGACGGTTTGTTACTGTGAATGTACTGTGGAATATTTGAATAGTACTGCGTAGTAGTGCACACAGAGTTCGAGATTATTGTGGAGATTGGAAGTTAAAGAGTTCTCGTTAGTTTCAGAGCAAGCGACGTATAAGCTGTGGAATGAAATAGCAACTCAAGCAGAAAGCTGAAAGAGTGGTACCTTTTGAATTCAAATAAATCAATTTCAAAATTTCATAGATAATTATTGCATTTGTCCGTCTTTTGCAAGTGAAATCAACCAATTATTTTGTTTGACATGGAAACTGAGGAGGACAGAATAAAAGAATGAAAATTTCCAAGATAATGATATATCGTGTGTCCACCTTTGAACGCTTTAACAGTCTGAACCCCGTTATTGACAATATCAATGAGTCGGCAGAATGCCTGTTTATGGCTGACTGCAGTGAAAAAGCAATGTGCAACGATATTTAAAACCTCGGTTTTCAATGAGTAAACAGGAAAGACAACATACACCTAGCAAACAAGCACACAGCGCCGACAAGACCAAAGATGAAAACAGTCAGGATATCGACAATAAACATCAGTTCTTAACGGATGAGGTCGGATTAGTTTTCTTTCTCTGTTTTTTGACAAGTGAGAGAGCAGGATCCCATGCGGAATTTAAGCAATATCCTCCATCCGTATTCATAAGGATGTTAATCAGTTTTATTTCAATCGCTTCCTTGATAACACAGTCCCAGTAGTTGTAAGTGCATGCCAGAATTTCCGTTTTGTTGTATTCCATAGGGTGACCTGTGTCAAGACAGTGTTCGGCCACAGCAGATTTGTTTGGCTGTTGTAAACGTGTGTGACGTTTATGCTCAATACAACGGTCGTAAACAGTCCTAATAGTTTGACCAACATATGACATGCCACAACTACATGGGATACGGTAGATACCCGCCTTGTGCAAACCGAGATCATCCTTAACGGATCCCAACAGTGCCTTAATTTTAGATGGTGCACGAAACACACATTTCACATTCTTTTTACGTAAAATTCGGCCAATCTTGGTGGAAGCGCTGCCAACGTATGCCAGAAAGGCCACTGACGTGGGTGCCAACTCTGTGCTATCATCAATAGCCCCTTGCACCTGTGGTCGATAGCGCAACGATCTTTTAAACTGCCATTCACTATAGCCATTCTGGCAAAAAGTGAGCTCCAGATGGGACAGCTCAGTGGGCAAACTTTCCGGGTCAGAAACGACGCTAGCCCTATACGCTAAGGTTCGAAGAACCCCTTCACGTTGAGCTAGGTGTTCTTAAAGCTAAGTTTTTATCTTACTAAATGTCGTAAGTTTGATTTTTGCATCAATCTAAGTAGATCTTTTATTTTCCGTGGCGAGTGTCATTGCTTCTAAGATGTCTAAGAGTGTAAGATTATTTGAAAAGTGTAAATTCCTTGAGAATCGAATTAGATAGTTATTTAGTGCCACTGAGTCTGTTTCAGCACCTATTTATGATACTTGAAAGTTCTAACATTTGTCGTACTGGAGTTCCTTATGACCATAAAATTCCATGCAGGTGGCTATCTTAGAACCAATGAAGCTAGCATATAGAGACCTAGGGAATCCAATTTTTTCAGAAAATGTCTGCATGGTTGTTCCCAGAATGAAAACCAGTAATTCAATAATGTCATATGGACTCATATTCAAAGCAATGTTATTGGGGTGGAAGAATAAATTCAGTGATGGTTATTTAGGTAGATGACAGCTCCTGGAAACGCTTGGCCATGTTCCTGTTGTTAATACCGTTGCAGGTCTTCGGCGTCAAGACAAAGCACAAGTCAAAAGTTATGTATGCAGCTGCATTAAATATAAATAAAGCAATGGTAGCAAGAATAAGGAAGCTTCTACTAGTGGAAGAAGAACTAGAATATAACCCTAATTACCCTCCTCGACATTTAATTTTCATTATGTTCAACTTTAATCGCATTTTCTAGCACCTAACATTTTCAGTAATACATTTACCTTTATTTCATAACTAAGTTCACCAATGACTTTAAAAATTTCAGAAACACTCTTAGATAAAATTTGCTATTCAACTAGAACCAAGACAAAAACTGGCTTTGAATAGGAGAAATTTATGAGACATTTGTCAAATTAAAATGGCTTAAGAGTAAAAAATTCATAAATATTACACAAAAAAGAAATATTGATTCTAGTTCAGTGTGCCAAAAGTTCATGCTGAAAGCAGCTGTCAAAGTTTCACAGTTGAAGGTAAATAAATGCAGAGGAAAAGGTACACAATGTTAGCAAATTTAACATTGGCGAGTTATGGTGACTCCCCTTAATCAAAGAATGCGGACAAACAATCATTGTATCCGACGTGGACGTCTATTGTATACAATATTTAATGCTTTAAAATGTCTTAGTATCCTGTAGCATTTACTCAATAAGGGGTGCAAATCCTAACCATACAACACACACAGTGGCAACTTTTTTGTCATAAGTGTGATTTAGAAAATTTGGAGAATTTGTTATCTACTCGAAATTTTCTCCTACTTGTTTCTGTAGCAAACAGTATAATTGTAGTAAAACCAATTTTTATGTGCCGAAGTTTACCGCTTACCAACCATTTTATGTCGATCCCACCGTAAGCCCATCCTCTCAGTTACTTCTTTTCCTGGCTTTTAAATTTTTGAATGGATGCAACATCCTACATTTTGCACCTGTGAGCCACAGCTTTAGGCCATTTTGAACCAGTTTTTTCAAAGGTTCAAATGTTTGTGAATCTAAGGGACTTAACTACATTGGTCATCAGTCCCTTGGCTTACGAGCTACTTTAATTTAAAGTAACTTATGCTGAAGACAATATATTCACCCATACCGAAGGCAGAACTCGAACTTCCAACGGCAAGCAACCACGCGCTCCTCAGCAAGTCGTCTTAGAACGCTCGGCCCCTCCACCGCGGCGGCAGTTTATTCCAGAATCTAATTAGTTTTGTGTCCGATAATAAAGTTATGTGGTTCTTTTAGCGGAATTTTCTTAATTTTCCCCGAAGTTTTTTTATCTTGTACAACTCTAAAATGCCATTAATCATCATAGGGCATGGCCCGATTTCGTTTCTCATCTTAACGTCAAATCAGTAATGCGAATGAAACAGTTGATTTCAGTTCAGTGCTATCAATTTTATTAGTTTCGTAAGATCTTCGTTCGAGTTCTTCCACATTCTTTATTTCATTCATCAGTACGTTAAAAAAATTACTGACTTTCCAGTTGAATATAAAGAATAATAATAAAAAAGTGTTCAAAATAGCATAGCACATAGGGCACAAAACAAAAAACAGTAATCAGTCAATCAATCACTGACCCTAGGTTATAAAGGGCACCCGGGGTACTGGCGTTGCACTTATTTTGTCACACGCTAAAAAATGTACGCCTACGGCAGGAGATGCTCAAAATTTTTCTGAATTATACAGCTGAACTACACAGATGCATAGCATGCCCGAATCACTACGGAAGTTAGTGAATAGCCGCGAGTATTGAGGAAAATGGGCACGTAGCTCTACATCTGCAGTGTCTACATAAACATCAGTTTGTGTCTGGCGGGAAGCATGTTAGGATTGTCCGTGAAGTTGTCACCACTGTGTTCAGATTACGTAGTGGCCAGTAATCTCTCTATGAAGCAACAGACGTAAGTTGAAATCTCTATTCGGCACAAATTTTCAACAATCGTCATTGGTGTATTCAGTGCCCACTAGCATTTTTCCTTTGTGTCTTGATTCATAGTACCTTCAGGACGAAAATGGTGTGTTTTTCGGACATTTTGGAAAGAAGACACGACACACATATACAAACGAGGACACCTGCAAGTCAGGAAAAACTTGATTAAAATATAAAACTAGACAACTTTTTTCTTAAAAAATCATTAACGCGTAAGGCACTTTGTGTTATTAACACGAACCTGCCACAAAACGACAATTTGCAGGAATTCATATTCGCTTTCACGACATAAGCGACACTGCCGCACATGGGATGGACGACATCTCATAGAAAGCCTTTTAAGAATTTCACGTTATTGTATGAATGTTCTTTGCATTGTACTCAGATGTGAAATTTTGTCGTTCTTCAAGACAATGTCGTTGCATGTAAGAGGATCATGTTGCAATGTTTTTAGTCTGCAACCCAGCACTACTGTAATTCGACTACTTTTGGTTGGTTGGGATAGGGTGGGACTAAACTACTGAAGTTATCAGTCTCGACTACTTAAGGCATTAATTCATATGTGGACAGTAGCGTGAAAAGTGTTATAGAGAAAGTATGCAATTACTCACGATTGATGAGAGAGGACAGATGTAGAAACAATAAAGTACCTGATGAGAACTTCAAGTTGTGTGTTTACTGAAATTTCACAATTTTGCACCAATCCCAGAAATATGATACAAAGGTAATTAGAATCAGTCGGCGAGAGCTTGAATTGATTTCTGTGAACGAAAGGCTGCAAATGTATAACATTGTGAAACTTCTGGCAGATTAAAATTGTGTGCCGGAACCGAGACTCGACGAACCTGGGTCCTTTGCCTTTCGCGGGCAAGCGCTCTACCACTGAGCTATCCCGACACGACTCACTGTCCATCCTCACGACTTTACTTTCGCCAGTACCTCGCCTCCTACTTTCCAAACTTCACACAAGTACTGCTGCGAACCTTGCAACACTAGCACTCCTGGAAGAAAGGATATGGTCGAGACATGGCTTAGCCACAACCCAAGGGATGTTTCCAAAATGAATCTTTCACTCTGCAGCGAAGTGTGCGCTGGTATGAAACTTCCTGGCAGATAAAATTGTGTGCCGGGATTGGCATTCGAACCTGGGATCTTCGCCTTTTGCGGGCAAGCGCTCTACCACTGAGCTATCCCGACACGACTTACGGTCTGTAGGAGGCGAGGTACTAGCGGAATTAAAGTCGTGATGACAGACCGTGTGTCGTGCCGGGTTAGCTCAGTGACAGAGCGCTTGCCCGCGAAAGGCAAAGGTCCCAGGCACGAGTTCCGTACGCAATTTTAATCAGCCACGAAGTTTCATATCAGCGCACACTCCTCTGCAGAGTGACAGTTTCATTCTGCATAACGCTGTGTTCGTATACAGGCGGTATAGTACCTCATCCGTCAGGAAGAGTGAGTTGTCTACTAAGAGGTCCGTAGCGCTCAGCGACCTCAGGAACTCAACCAGCTGTTGGGAGTCGTCAGTCTGGAATCCCAGTGCAGCCCCCAGTCTGAAGGCGTGTCTGCGCGCCCACTGCATGGAGAGCGGCTGTCCGACGAAGTTGCCGCTCTGGATGATGACTTTTGAGAAAAGACCTGCCAGAAACACGGAAAATCTAATTAAAAATAGATTACAAAGCAATATTCATATGGATATCGACCATAGTTCAACTACTACAGATACGGTAACAGTTGCGAGACATCTAAGTTTATATTATCTCATAAGAATGGTTTCTTTAGTAATCCATTGTAGTTTCCTTGAATATAAAATAGATGTTAAACTCTAATCATCATATAGTCTGGCATACTGCTTTATGCTTCCACGCGAATATTGATCCAATTTAGATTACGGTAGTAACATTACAAGTGGACTTTGCGATCCCTCTCTGACCGCTCGAAATTTGAATGAAAATAACGGCTTAACAGTTCATCATACACGAAATTTGAATAAACGAATTTGTAGAGTTGGAATTTTTTTCCATATCTCGCATATCTTTGCAAAAATAACGGCGATTTGACACTGTCTGTCGGTAACGTGTTCCCATTTTTGGTTGCGCCGTTCAACCGATCGGCACCAAATTTTACACACATAATTGTTTGCCGCCAGCAACCGTAACATTCTATCTGAAATGATTCGGACCAAAAATAGGTGAGTATTAATACAAATATGCCGTTTGTGATGGCCTTTTGATAGTAGGAAATTTAATTGTAAATAACGCCTTAACCGTTAATTTGAGGCGAAACTAAAATAAACAGATTTGTAGACTTTGCTCCCTTATTTTATTTCCATAACTCGCACTGTTTCAGAGATATTAACAAAAATAATGGCGATTTGTTACTGATTTTTACGTAAACCAGTACAAGCAAAGAAAATAAGCTAGAAAAAATAGAACAAACTGCCATGGCAAGACAGGTGATAATATTTTAATGAAGAGATATTAAAATAATACACTACTGGCCATTCAAATCGCTACACCAAGAAGAAATGCGGATGATAAAGGGGTATTCATTGGACAAATATATTATAACTGACACGCAATTTAGGAGCATAGATCCTGAGAAATCATTACTCAGAACAACCACCTCTGGCCGTTATAACGGCCTTGATACGCCTGGGAGTTGAGTCAAACAGAGCTTGTATGGCGTGTACAGGTACAGATGCCCATGCTGCTTCAACACGATACCACAGTTCATCAAGAGTAGTATCTGGCGTATTGTGACGAGCCAGTTGCTCGGCCACCATTGACCAGACGTTTTCAATTGGAGAGAGATCTGGAGAATGTGCTGGCCAGGGCAGCAGTCGAACATTTTCCGCCAGATAGGCCCGTACAGGACCTGCAATGTGCGGTCGTGCATTATACTACTGAAATGTAGGGTTTCGCAGGGAGCGAATAAAGGATAGAGCCACGGGTCGTAACACACCTGAAATGTAACGGCCACTGTTCAAAGTGGCGTCGATGCGAACAAAAGGTGACCGAGACATGTAACCTATGGCACCCCGAACCGTCACGTCGGGTGATACGCCAGTAAGCCGATGACGAATACAAGCTTCCAATGTGCGTTCACCGCTATGTCGCCAAACACGAATGCGACCATGATGATGCTCTAAACAGAGCCTGGATTCATTCGAAAGAATGACTTTTTGCCATTCGCACACCTGGTTCATTGTTGCGTACACCATCGCAGGCGCTCCTGTCTGTGGTGCAGCGCCAAGGGTAACCGCAGCCATGGCCTGCGAGCTGATAGTCCATGCTGCTGCAAACTTCGTCGAACTGTTCGAGCAGATGGTTGTTGTCTTTCAAACGTCCCCATCTGTTGACCCAGGGACCGAGACGTTACAGCCATGCGGATAAGATGCCTGTCATCTCGACTGCTAGTGATACGAGGCCGTTGGGATCCAGCACGGCGTTCCGTATTGCCCTCCTGAACCCACCCATTCCATATTCTGCTAACAGTCATTGGATCGCGACGAACGCGAGCAGCAATCTCGCGATACGATAAACCGCAATCGCGATAGGAAAGTCGGAAACGTGATGGTACGCATTTCTCCTCCTTACCAGAGGCATCACAACAACGTATCACAAGCAACGCAGGTCAACTGCTGTTTGTGTATGATAAATCGCTTGGAAACTTTCCTCATGTCAACGCGTTGTAGGTGTCGCCACCGGCGCCAACCTTGTGTGAACGCTCTGGAAAGATAATCATTTGCATATAACAGCATCTTCTTCCTGTCGGTTAAGTTTCGCGTCTATAGCACGTCATTTTCGTGATGTAGTAGTTTTAATGGCCAGTAGTGTAGTCTGAAAAAAGAGTGTTTGTTAAAGCTAAACTCAAATATCGAATAATGTTGGCTGTTTGTTGAAATACGGTCAGAGAAAATATTACGTGTTTTGCATAGATCTTATCACAATAGCAGAGTTGTAATAATATAGTCCTTAATTTTTTATTGTTTAAATTTTTATAATCATTGTCCGAATTTTTTGCAAAAAAAAAAAAATAAAATAAAAAAATAAATAAATAAATAAATAAATAAATAAATAAATTAGTGAAATTACAGGAAAACCGAAAGTGGGCCGTAAAACAAGCCAGTACGATTGTTTTGCAGAGATTCGCCTGTTCAGCGGTGCTGATGCGTGTGAGAGACTCAACCGGCACGCGCCAGCACCACGCCTCACGTGTTTTAAACGTCAACTTCGCTTCGCAGTTTCTCCGGACATAACTGACGCATCGCGATGTAACCGACGCCATTCTTTTTTGTCATTTTTCATTCTACTGATTCCTTAAGTAATAATATGGGGTAACTATTTTATCAAAAACGTACGTGAACGTTGAAAATAATAGTTCTTCACGTTTTAGACTGTCTTATAGTACGTACTTTCATAAGCTGCTGGTGTACGTTTCTCAATATCTCTGGTAGTTTCAGAGCTATCTGGGGTGAAAGAGTTGAGTGGGACACCCTGAATATATATACAGGGTGAACCGAAATTCGAGTGATTCCTCATATGTCAGTAATAAAAAGAAAGTCTATCACAAAATTTCAGCCAACGCATATTTCTAGCAGTAAATGGATATCGAAGACTGAGATGGGTGTGTGTTCCATTCGTCAATAAAAGATTAAAAGGAGAAAGGTACAATTCTGGGAAAGGTTGCTGGCCTATCATAACCACTTTCCTGGATTCACCACTGCATAGCAACATTCAAATGTTCAATTGTTTGTAAATCTATTGGACTTAACTACTGTGGTTATTAGTCTCTAGGCTCAAAAACTACATAAACTAATGTAACGACAACACACACACACACAGATACACCCACATAACACACGCACACACACACACACACACACACACACACACACACACACACACACACACACACACACATGCTCGAGAGAGAACTTGAACCTCCGACGGTGAGCGATCGCGCGCTCTGTAAGGCGTCTTAGAGCAGACAGTCATTCCACCGCAGCATAGCAAAATTATTCACTCATTCAAACATAGTAAAACGTATGTAAAATGTGATATATGTGGGATGGAAATATCCAAACTCTATAGGCAGACTGAGAAGTATGCGTGCTGAGTGCATGATGAGCAGCTGACCTGTGGACAGGGGAGACACCATGTGGAAAGAGACGGCCATGCCGCCAGCGCTCTGCCCATGCAGCGTAATCTGGTCAGGGTCGCCTCCGAAGCTGGCGATGTTCCTGTGCACCCAGAGCAGCGCCAGCCGCTGGTCCTTGAGGCCCAAGTTGCCCGGCACCACCTCGTCTCCTGTGCTCAGGAAGCCTGCCGACAGTGGCCACTGATGTTACTCTACTACTGTCTTTTACATCTTCTGGAGGGATTGTCAACGGGTTATTAAATGCTTCAAGTGATTTGTTCCTTATAAAAAAATTATCAAATACGTATGGAAATTTTATATACAATTCCCTCCCACCTTCCGCTGATCTCCTCCACCCTCTTCTCTTTGACCCTCTTCACCTCCTTTTTTCTTCTTTCGAGCCATAATCTCATGCCTTCCACTTTCTCGTGTCACTTTAGTCCCCCTCATTGTATCTTCTTTCTCTCTCTACCGGTGAAAAAAGAATATGTAAACCATTTCAAATTATTGTTAATTTTGGATATGATGTTTACATCTACTCCATATGTGAGGGTAGATAGAACTTTCCCTTCCCTGTTAAACTGAAGGCGAGAACGAAAACAGCACATAGTTGTGTATACAGTTTTTGAAAATATCCCTCAGGGTGCAACATTCCTACTCATGTTAGTGCAGGTCAATAACACAATGAAGGTAACGGAAAATTACGTCTACCGTGCAGTTCCGACCACATCAAAATACTACTTCACAAAACTAAAATAGTCGTAGTGTGCCCCTCTGCAAGGATTTAAAATGACCGTGTGTATACCTAACAGATATGGCATAAGATGTTCCTCTTCGTTTCCTCAGATATGTAATATTCGGTAAATAAACACCATGTGTGTTGTTTATCTTTTTCAATAAGCAAAACTCTGAATTTTAATTAATTGCAGCTAAACTTTAAGTTACTATTCATGAAAAGAACCAAACTGCTCTGAATATTAATGTCATAAAGCATATTGTAATCAAAGTACTTTTTATTTTTATTTAAACTTGTAGGCAATAAGGCAAGAACTAAATTAGCAAAACTAGTTAAGTTCTTACTTGTAATTTGAATGCACTTTAAAATTTAGTTGATTTACTATATTTAATTACTACGCAAAATTCTGTCATTGAGCAGCAAAAAAGTAACTAGTTCTGTCATTGCAAAATTTATGAAACCACATTATTAAAAATGTTCAGGTGATTCTCGGAAACTTCACTGCTTAAAGAGTAGGACCCTGCTGCAAGTTGTGATTTTGGAAAATAACCAGGCTAACATCAGGTAAAATTCATTCTGGTCATTATTAAAATTATGCAACACACACACTTACGAGGTTCGTGGCTGTACAAATAATAACAACTGTTTCCAACAAAACCTGTGAAGTGAGCGATGAGCTTCCACGTGGCTTCCACGATGCAGAAATGTTGATTCCGGCTACTAGTGGCAAAATACAATCTTCTTGGTGTCGCTATAAACAGCCGATTGCCATTAAAGTACAACCAATGGGACGGTTGTAATATATATATATATATATATATATATATATATATATATATATATATATATATATATATATATAGGCATTTTAAAAGCCTTATTGGAAATGAAAGTTGCCTCTTTAGCCAATTTTGGAACCACAAAGCCAGCCTCAGCTCACTATGTCCTCTCACACTGGTGGTCAAACTCGCACTCTCTCCTCCCTCTAGTCTTTTTACTACAGCAACGCGCCACTTGGCGCGCTTTTCCACCTTTTACATCGCACCACCTCTTCTTCCGTCTTTATAGTACTGTCACACACCTTTTACATTTCGACATTTCTAGAACTTTCCTAAGCCAGAACCTCGCTACATTCCATAATTACAATATTTTAATACAAAATATTAATATGTTTCACAAAAATTAAATAAAAATTACATTCAATAATATTGATACATAATATAGTTACAACACAACGAATTTCAGCACAGTTACCTATCGATAAATCGAACTTTGGAAAAAAAAATTACAGAATGACCTTTTTATTTTTTTATTATTAGTATTACTATTTGAGATTTAAAGTTTTAAATTATGGTATCACAAGGGGGAAATTTAGGAAAAAAGAGTTACAAACGTTATACGTTTACTGGACTGCAAAGTAATCGCCATTGACTACAGTACATTTCTGTCATCGGTTGTACAGGTGTCGGAAACTGTCAGCAAACGCTCCTTGTAGAATCGCTCGAAGCACTGAAATTACGTGTTGCTGGATCTCCGCAACCACTCAAACACACACTTTTTATTTACTTCTTCAACACCATACACTTGTACTAACATCCCATGGGTCTCCGTCGCGGTTTCGGCTAATTTGAAACAAAACGTAATGTTAACTTGTTGCTCCATTGCTCCATTTTGCGCTCCTAATTGCAATGACACGAGTTCTCACAGTGACCCTGTTACCCTGTTACCTGGGTCGCAGCGTGTACCATCGCTTCACTGAAGTGCTTACATACACAGCGCTTCTTGACGTGTCCCTCAATGTGTTTGCGCGGGAACCTCATTCTCGCCAACGCTGTTTGTAAAATATGGGACCATTCTTTGAACTTTTCAGATACAGCTTGTATTTTTCACAACACACCCCATTTTTTCTCGACGTCAGTTTTAACAACACACATACGCTACACACAAACATCAAAGTTCGATTAGGCTATCGAGCAAAAGTTTGAAGTAATTGGTTACAGAGCTTTTCCCATATTGTTTGGTACAACATTTTCCATTCACATAGTGTTTGTTTAAAGTTGTATAACAACAACATTTTGGTAAGAGAAAACAAGTCTGAATGCATTCAATATGAGCAATATGTGTTTCACAACAAGTATCTAAAAGACGCATGGCCAAACACCGCCTCTCGCGGGCACTAGCGCCTTTGCCGCGCTCCTGGCCCGCGGCGTGTGGAGCAGAGTTCAATTCAGTTCAGAGTTGAATAAAGGTTTCTAAATATGTTACACACCTTAATGCAGATGGTTTTGATGAGGCTATCGAGCAAAAGTTTGAAGTAATTGGTTACAGAGTTTTTCCCATATTGTTTGGTACAACAGATGGTTTTGATTAGGCTATCGAAGAAAAGTTTGGAGTAATTGGTTACAGAGTTGAATAGGTTTCTAAATATTTTACACAACTTAATGCAGATGGTTTTTATTTTCAAGAAATGTATTTCTGCTAATCACATGAATACTGCGTAATGTGGTTATTTCATTAAAGAATAAAGTTATTTCTTTGGTGAATGAAGAAAGGTAGCAAATATATATTAGTGCTAAAATCGCGATTACAAAAGTACTCTACGTCATTGCCATCTCCACTCAGTAGCCTCACTGTGTTAGAGAAAACGCCTTCCTTCGTTTCCCCCTTGCAGCGCTTGGCATATAGCCGTCTCACTCCCACACATGCTGCAGGCATTGCAGTGGTGGGGGACGTAGTGCGCCCGTCAGAACGGCTCGCCCTAAGTGCGCTAGCATCTTTTCACCGGAAATGGGGGAAAATGTGTTTTCACAAAACATATTTACTTGTTAGAACGAGACTCTATAGTTTTTATATAAAATTATTTTAAAATAGCATATTTACGATACTAGTTCATGTAAGAAACATATATCTTTCAGAAGAAGCCTACGTATACATGACGAATGTGCACGTACAAGACTAATAGAATCAAATTTGGGTCACAAAATTATTAAGTTTTTCTTCGATTCTTGTTTTGGATATTTTCTAAAGATTCGCGTAATGATTCTGCCATAGAAACACTAATTGCTGGTTTGCTTGTTTTACCGTTCTTCGACCACACTACAGAGCTGCGCTTCCTCTGTTACTTGGTTTACGTGGGATCTGACAGCGGGACAGTCCAGCGCAGAGCAGTGCTGTGCGGTCTCACTCTTTCCTCAGCTATCTATCTCTCTCGCTCCGTGGCTGACACTAGCGACACACGGTCGCGCCCGGGGCGCTGAACTACAGTGTACTCCGCCCACGGAGCGTAGGCGCGCCCGCCGGGCGGAAATATTGACCATGCCTCATCTAAACGGTGTCTCATTTCTTGCCACATACGAAGCAGTTGCTGTAGTTATCGAATTCGCAGCTTCAACAGTTCAATGTAGCAGACTGTCAAGAGTGTCAAAGACTGGGTGGGGTGGGGGGGGAATAAAAAGGCGATCTCTTATGTAACCCCACAGAGAAGTCACAATGTGTCGCACGGAAATTGATTTCCTGTCGTGCATGAGAAGCAACAGCCCCAATGCGGTCGTGATCCCAAACTTTACACTGTTTTCTGTCCAGAAACAGTGGAATTGTGGCTTTATCTTTTATAGTTTGTAAAATATAAATGTTTGAATATGCAGATTACGTATTTCGGAATGTTCAGTAGAGTTTCCTGAAAAAATACGTAGTAGATCGGTCGAGTACTTAATTCCTAAGTTAAGTGATAATTATCACTGCCAATATTGTGCCGATACTGAAAGAAAATTTATTATATTAAAAGTCGAGTCCAGCACTGTCTCCTACCAACTGGATTTATTATTTAATGTAAAACATGGTGATATGTAATATAATACCACAGAAGGAAAAAATAGTGCAACGAATATTTTAATTTACAACGAAATATATTGGCGTTGTGGACCCTATGTCATAAATACTGAATTGTAGATATGATTATGGTGGCCGCGTTGTCTGACGCGTCATGTTATGGACGGGGCGGCCATTCCCGCCGGAGGTTCGAGCTCTCCCTCTGCCTTGGGTAAGTTATTTAAAGTACTTTGTATGTTTAGGGACTGTTGACCACATCAGTTCGGTCCAATACGTTTACAAAGAGTTGAACATTTGATTAATGCTGATGGAGCTAGAATTCTAGGGCCCTGTTCATTAACGTTACTTTAAATTCCCAAGTTTAATGCTAGCTAAAATTTATTCATAGTGAAGAAACGGTCTACTTGATATCCACGGCTTTCCAACTGAAACTTGTCTTCCTTGCTTATTTCCCTGATTCTTAAAGGCAATCCGTTTTACAGCAAACTGACGCCTCGCATAGTCACACTAGACTCTTTTCCTGGCTAACGAGAGGCACGATAGTAAATAAAAATATGATATTAACTAGTTAAACATACATGGTACCATTTTAAAAACGACATTTTCGATCAGGCTCTGTTTAAAAAATTTATTTGCACTACTAGTTTCAGGCATTACCCCTTCTCCAGTGTATTTAAAAACATAATATAATAAAACCAAGGAGCTAAAAACAATCTCATATAAATACAAGTTAAATAAATAAAGTAAATAGTTTTAATAATAGATGTGGATTCATCTTTCACGGTTCATAGACAAATCGAAGGCAATTCGTATTTATGCACAGCACTTGTCAATAGTCATCATGCACTTAACAATAGAAAGTGCTCGAAACTAGTAGTGCAAAGAAATACACACGAAGTTTTGCATCAACCACCAAAAGAAAATGTTCTATGACATTTTATACTATAAAGAAGTGGAATCTACAAAGCAAAAGTCAAGCCGTACTCAAGTTAAATGTTTGTATAGCTTATGGGACTTAACTACGGGGTCATCAGTCCCTAAACTTACAAACTACTTATGAACTAGCTAACACTAAGGACAGCACAAATGTCCATGCCCGAGGGGGGATTCGAACCCTCGACCGTAGGGGCCGTGCAGACCGTGACTGGAGCGCCACAGTCCCCTCGGCCACCGCGGCCGGCCGTACTCAAGTGATGCTCTTACAACCATATGGCAATTGATTTTTATTCATACAAAAAGTCGCTTTCCGTTTTTCCTAAATTTTCCTGCTTTTCGGGCGATTTTTCCAATTTTTTCTTTGATACGAACCTTCCTCTTGCTTCCAACATGAAATGTACAAAATTTTATCGTAACTGGACGAACGGTATTGATAATTCACTGGAAAAAGCTGTTTCGGTTTTTCCCGATTTTCCACTTTTCCGGGCAACTATTCCATATTTTATCACCGTTCAAACCGTCCCTGTACTTAAACGAAAATTTGAAGACTAAAATTAGCTGAATCGGTTCAGGTTTAGCGAGACTAACGTACACTAATTCATTTTACTTTTCAGAAACAACGAATACCAAGATTGCTGTTACGTATGCATGCTCACTAGCAGCCAACCGTGATCAGTACGGGCGAATGGAAAGAAGTAACGCTCGCGTATTTGCATGATTGTAGTGAAGTGCTCTCGACTATTGTGGAAGTTTAAAAGTACCATTTGCTGAACCACGTGTGCTCATGTACAGGCACGTGCTACATATATAGTGAACCGTGATGGTGCTTTGGATGCTGTAATCCATTGATGAACTATACCAAGTTTTACTCGTTCTGAAACGAACGTATATCTGTTGTATAGTGTACTCAGGAGTGATAATTTGATATTAGGCTGTGCTATGTGATACTTCTGTCTCGTTGAGCCTTTTTTCCACTGCGTAACTCGTGTATGAGTAACTTTTGTTACGAACAGATATTTGCAATTTAGTTGTCTTGCTTTGTGCCTAATCTATTTCGCTGGCCTTTGGTGCACTTAATAACTGTAACAAGAGGTGGAGAGTGCTAGCTGTCCCCGTAACGCGAGAGACATTTCGCGACGTATTGAGGTGAAAGCATTAATTGCCATCGTCAGGTGTTTCCTATTTGGAGGTTGTAGGTGTTTCAACGGACTATTTATTAGGTGATGTTTTACATTTGATTTATGAAATGTAACCAGTTACAGAGGTATTGACAGATGCTGTAACTGGCTACAATTCATAAACCAAATGTAAAACATCACCTAATATATAGTCAGTTGAATCACCTACAACCTCTAAATACGAAACACCTGACGATGGCAATTAATGCCGAAAGATATATAAATAATTACAGTGTTTGGACTATCCTTTTGCATTATGTCAATATAAGACATTTCTAACACTGTGGGCCGAGATATGACAAGTAACCATTCTTGTTGCTAAGACCATAATTGTCGAACGATATCTAGGTATAATGTTTTGTGTAATTTATCAATAAATGTCATCGACTGTACATAGCTGTTATGTAATCATTAGCTCCCAGCCTTTATATTCTTATCCGACGCGTCTGGCCCACGCCCGGCGGTTAATATTTTTTAAGAGTGGGTAGTTAGCTGCCATCCTCCCCCCCCCCGCTCTAATTCCCGCCACTGCCTCCCTTTCCCCGCAGTCAGTAATCTCTACGCATGAAAATGTTCTGTTGGTTCGTGTGTTGCCGTTAACCTCCGAAAGTTCTTGACCGATCGCTTTGAAATTTTGACGCAACGTTGCATTGTAATAGAGTAAGGTCTTTTGGTAGATATTTCTGGAATATATTGTATAAGCGTTCCAGTAGAACGCTGTGTTAAAATTTCAAAAAATTTGGTGAATAACATTCACACCTAGCTACAGTTCGACGAGGAGACAGAGGAAACTGATGTAGAGAGAGGGGAAGGGGACGAAGAGGTAGAAAGTGATGACGAGAAAGGTTCACTGCGACAACCAACTTTTCTGTAGTTTTAGTTCTATTTCACTTGCTGTGATGTATGGTCTAAAATGCATCGATCAGTAAGCTACCCGCTGTCGAACATTTTTGAATAATTACGTACACATGCTTGACAAAGAATGTCATTTTAAAACGTCTGTTACGATTTAAGAAAAGGTTAAATTTATTTTAGAAAGCTAAGATGCGGTACTACCACATGTCAGGAAATCAGACCTTTTAACTGTACACTTTCTTCAAAATAGAGTGAGAAGGTTATGAAACTAAAAACTCAAGCAGAACGAAAATTAGGCATTTTCGATTTTCACAAGCAATGGAAAACATGAAAGAAAAGAATAAGTCGATAAAACGGTGTGGGGTTTGACCGTCGACAATTTTTTACAGCGTGAAAATCAGAAAAGTGATTTCCCCCTTTTTCCCAGCCCGGACCGACGGGAAGTGGCCATCCCCGCACGGCTCAATGTAAATAAATGTTTGTCCAAATCAAGAGTGGGTATTTTACCCATCTCGATTTTTCGAGTGTTTACAGCTACCGTGATATCCACTTCAACCGCCGGGCCTGGTCCTGCCACCACAGCGAGGCGTGCTGGGACAGCTGCACTCAGTTTATCCCAAACATGTTCATTTGGATTCTTGTTGGGAAACATGCCAGTCAATCCAGTCGTACAACACCGGCATGATTGATGAAATCGCGCCGGCCGCGGTGGCCGAGGGGACTGAGGCGCTTCAGTCACGGTCTGCACGGCCACCACGGTCGGGGGTTCGAATACCCCCTCGGGCATGGATATTTGTGCCGTCCTAGTTCGTAAGTAGTTCATACGTAGTTTGTAAGCTTAGTTAAGTCCCATAAGATTTACAAACATTTGAACATTTGATGAAATCGCTGAAGACGCCAAAGTGATCTTTTCCATACACTTGACTTCTTCCCCGGAATTCTAAAGAAATGTTTCAACAATGGACTGGGAGAGGCTGTCTCTGTATTGTGGAGCCTTGAGTTTGTCCTTGATGGGTAATAATGTCGTCAGAAATCTTCATATGATACCTACTGAGAACATCATTGAGATGGCAACTCGCTGTAGGCGATTGACTGTATGCCTGTGCCGACGCTGATCTGGTATCAGATGTATGAGGCATTCTGTGAGAAGAGAAATTGGCACCAATTTTTCATTGTGCATTCATGGTGATTTTGGGGGCACCTCTACAGTGCAGGGCCTGGACTCTCCATAGCTATCTGCTTAAAGTCTGCTTAAAAACTTGCCTCCCAGTGGCCCTCACAAAGTTATTATCATGATCGCAGTTTCTCAGTTGTTGCCATAGGCGCCTATGGCGACTAGTACGGGGATATTCATGAATGTCACCAGTAGTCTGAAAGCGATTCCACTTGTTTCATCAAATTTCGGAAGAAGTGCCGGATGTCTGTATTTTCCTATCATGATATATTTCAGCAGAGAGTCTTCTGGCCATCTTCGGGTGACTACCGCCGAATTACAGGCAAAGACGTGCTGAGCACTATTTAAGACAATACCGGAATATGCGCTGTATAATCAGGCGACGTTGCGGTGCTTGTGTCTCTTCTTCAAATATTCCATGAAACGATTGGCCACTAGGAGAGACAAAGGACTCCCCTTGGCGTGGCAGGAAGTTACAGACATCTGGTGTTTTCCCGAAATTTGATGGAACAATCTGAACGCCGAGAAACTTTTAAATTTCGCACGATTCCACTTCCTTAGTACACAACAACAATCAGTGTACATTCTTCTTTTTGCCATCGGAAAACGTCCGTACAATCTTACCGTTCCTGTACTTGTATTGATTGAAGGAAGTGCCATTTTCGAGTTTGTACCGATGTTATCAAAAGGAAAAATATAAAGTTAGTAATCTTTTACCAAAAGTGCCGACGATTTGCGTCTTTAATGGTTCTGAAGATAGGGCGATAGAATGGACATGAGGATTAAGCCAGCGGAAGTGGTCATGCGTTGCAGATCAAGATAAACGTGAATGGATGCAATGACAAACGTCTACCACCTGCTATTACGAATATTGGTCGGTGCGAGAGGTCGTAAGCAATTTGTCTGTGGAAGCTGCAAGCCATTTACGAGAACAGAAACATTTCATAAGGGCTACATTACTTGGTAATTATTATTGTAATTAGAGGTAATGAGTACTAAATAGAAATTAGAGTATTTCAGCTAACCTTATATGTAATTTAGTTGTGAAGCTAACCATATTTTACCTTAGTCAAATAGTTCGGTCACTATCTGAATAGCCCCACTAAAATGCACTTTTGTGCAATGGGGACGCTAAATCGAATAACTGCATAATATAAATGTTCGACGATTGTGTACAACATATTTTCATCAATAGGATAAGTATACCCATTGAAGTCACAGTAAATACTTAAAAAAAGATTAAGTTAATAATTTAACTGAAAAATTTGATATAAGTTGAAATTATTCTTATAGGCCCGCTTTTATGCTAGCTGTTATGTTTATCGGCACATATGAAGGCAAATGTTTGATATGAATAGGTCAACAACTTAATCCTCCTGAATGGTTCTCCTCCGAATGTGTGTGTTGTTGTTGTTGTGGTGGTCTTCAGTCCAGAGACTGGTTTGATGCAGCTCTCCACCCTACTCTATCCTGAGCAAGCCTTTTCATCTCCTCATAAGAACAACAACCCACATCCACTTGAATCTGCTTACTATACGCGTCTCTTGGTCTCCCTCTGCGATTTTTACCCCACACACTTCCCTCCAACGCTAAATTCACAATTCCTTGATGTCTAAGAATGTGTCCTACCAACCTATCCCTTCTTTTAGTCAAGGTATGCCAGAAATTTCTTTTCTCCCCAATTCGGTTCAGTACCTCCTCATTAGTTACGCGATCCACCCACCTAATCTGCAGCATTCTTCTGTAGCACCACATTTCAAAAGCCTCTATCCTCTTTCTGTCCACACTGCTTATCGTCCATGTTTCACTCCCATACAAGGCAACACTCCATACAAATGCCTTCAGAAAGGACTTCCTTAGGCTTAAATCAATATTCGATGTTAACAAATTTCTCTTTTTCAAAAACGCCTTTCTACCCATTGCCATTCTGCATTTTATATCATCTGTACTGCGACCATCATTTGTTATTTTACTGCCCAAGTAACAAAACTCATCTACCTCCTTTATTGTTTCGTTACCTAATCTAATTCCTTCAGCATCACCTGATTTTCTTACACTGCACTCCATTACCGTAGTTTTACTCTTGTTAATGTTCATCTTATATGCACCTTTCAGCACACTGTCCATTCCGTTCAATTGCTCTTCCAGGTCCTTTGCTGTATCTGACAGAATTACTATGTCGTCGGCAAAACGCAATGTTTTTAATTCTTCACCCTGAACTTTAATTCCTTCTCCAAATTTCTCCTTGATTTCCTTTATAGCTTGCTCAATGTACAAATTGAACAACATTGGGGAAAGGCTACAACCCTGTCTTACTCCCTTTCCAACCACTGCATCCCTTTCATGCCCTTCAACTCTGACAACCGCTGTCTGGTTTTTGTACAAATTGTAAATAACCTTACGCTCCCTATACTTTACTCCTGCTTGCTTCAGAACTTTAAAGAGTTTATTCCAATCAACATTGTCAAAAGCCTTCTCCAAATCTACAAAAGCTAGAAATGTTGGTTTGTCTTTTCTTAATCTATCTTCTAGGATAAGCCGTAAAGTGAGTATTGCCTCCCGTGTTCCTACATTTCTCCTGAACCCAAACTGATCTTCCCCGAGGTCGGCTTCTACCAGCTTTTCCATCCTTCTGTATATAATTCGTGTTAATATTTTGCAACCATGACTTATTAAACTGATGGTTCTGTAGTTTTCACACCTGTCTGCACCCACTTTCTTTGGAATGGGGATTATAACATTTTTCTTAAAGTCTGAGAGTACTTCACCTGTCTCATACATCTTACACACAATGTGAAACAATTTTGTCATGGCTGGTTCTCCCAGAGACTTCAGTAGCTCTGACGGGATATCATCTACTCCAGGGGCCTTGTTTCGACTTAGATCTTTCAGTGCTCTGTCAAATTCATCTCTCAGTATAGTATCTCCTATTTCATCATCATCTACATCCTCTTCCCTTCCTACAATAGTGTCTCGAAGTTCATTTCCTTTGTAGAGCCCCTCTATATACTCTTTCCACCTTTCAGCTTTCCCTTCTTTGCTGAGAACTGGTTTTCCATCAGTGTCCTTGATATTCATAGAGCTGTTTTTCTTATCGCCAAATGTTTCTTTTATTTTCCGGTAGGCTGTATCTATTTTTCCCCTATTTATACATTCTTCTACATCCTTGCATTTGCCTTCTAGCCATTCCTGCTTAGCCATTTTGCACTTCCTGTCAATCTCATTTCTTAGTCGTCTGTACTCCATTTTGCCTGTTTCATTTACTGCATTTTTATACTTTCTCCTTTCATCGATTAAATTTAGTATCTCCTGTGATATCCAAGGATTCTTTGTAGGTCTTGCCTTCCTACCTATTTTGTCCTCTGCTGCCTTCACTATTTCATCTCTCAATTTTACCCATTCCTCCTCAACTGTTTTATTTTCCCCTGTATCTGTCAATTGTTGCCTGAAGCTCCCTCTGAAATTCTTATGAACTTCAGGTTCCTTCAATTTATCTAGGTCCCATCTCCTTATTTTCCTACCTTTCTGTAGTTTCTTCAGTTTCAGCCTACAGTTCATAACCAACAAGTTATGGTCAGAGTCTATGTCTGCCCCTGGGTATGTCCTACACTTCAAAACCTGGTTCCGAAATCTATGTCTTACCATTATAAAATCTATCTGGTATCTCCCGGTGTCTCCTGGTCTCTTCCACGTATACAACCTTCTTTTGTGATTGTTAAACCAGGTGTTTGTTATAACTAAATTATGTTCAGTGCAAAATTCTACCAGGCGGCTTCCTCTTTCATTCCTTTTGCCAAGACCATATTCACCCACTATCTTCCCTTCCCTTCCTTGTCCTACTACCGAATTCCAGTCTCCCATAACAATTAAGTTTTCCTCTCCCTTAATTGTCTGAATAATTTCCTTTAGCTCCTCATATATTTCTTCGATCTCCTCATCATCGGCAGAGCTAGTTGGCATATAAACCTGTACTACTGTTGTCGGTGTTGGCTTCGTATCTATCTTGACAATGATAATGCGATCGCTGTGCTGGTCATAGTAGTTTACCCGCATTCCTATTTTCTTATTCATTATCAATCCTACACCTGTGATACCCCCAACTGATTTTGTATTTATAATCATGTACTCACCTGACCAGAAATCCTGTTCATCCTGCCACCGAACTTCACTAATCCCCACTATATCTAACTTCAACCTATCCATTTCCCTTTTTAAATTTTCTAATTTTCCTACTCGATTAAGGGATCTAACATTCCACGCTCCGACCCGTAGAATGCCAGTATTGTCTTTCCTGATGATCACATCCTCCTGAGTAGTCCCCGCCCGGAGATCCGAATGGGGGACTATTTTACCTCCGGAATATTTTACCTGAGAGGATGCCATCATCATATGTTCATACAGTAGAGCTGCATGTCCTCGGGAAAGGTAACGGCTGTAGTTTCCCCTTGCTTTCAGCCGTTCGCAGTAGCTGTGTGGCAAAGCCACATTAGCTGATGTTACAAGGCCAGCTCAGTCAATCATCCAGACTGTTGCCCCTGTAACTACTGAAAAGGCTGCTGCCCCTCTTCAGGAACCACACGTTTGTCTGGCCTCTCCACAGATACCCCTCCGCTGTGGTTGCACCTACGGTACGGCTATCTGTATCGTTGAGGCACGCAAGCCACCCCACCTCGGCAATGTCTGTGGTTCATGGGAGTGGATCCTCCGAATAAAAATATATAAATAAATAAAAATAGTAGCTTATCCCATGATGAGTAAACAGTGCACGTGCACCGGTGCACGTTGTCCATAGGAGCAGGATGGACCAGTCGAATTAGTTCATACAATAGACGCTAGATCGTCTTAGGAATCATTCAGAAAGTAGATAGCACTGTCCCTCTCTTTATACAGGCCCAATATCGCAGGCGGCGAAGTTTTGGACAAGCTGTAGTCCTAAATCGTTTTTGTGCGTGTTTCAGTAAAATTCTACTCGTCGGTTAATGCGTATCATTTAATTTTTGTTTTCTTTAGGCGCAACGGGGTGAGTAGTATAATAAAAGGTAGTACTTTAAGGATTATTTCCATATGGCACACATACTTAATTGCTTCAGTGAGTTTTGTAAATAACAGAATTTATTGTAAAGATGGCGATGGGGCAGGTTGGCCCAGAGAGGACGGGGCACGATGGCCAGCCGAGACATCCTGTCACGTCTTATAGGAGCTGTACTTCTTTAAACTCGATGAAAGTTTTATTACTTTTAATGATAACAATGTTTATAATTCTTCGGGTTTATTAAATTATTAACAAAATTGTCGAAATTGAACATATTTTGATACGTTTCAGAGGTCAAAATCATTCACGAGATAAAAAGCGTTGAATAAAAGCCAACCAATAAATTTTATTTTAATCTTAAACAGTGACCTGAGAAGTCAGAATCTCGTTCACTTTCTTGTTTTCAAAACCTGAGTTACGGCTCTGGTTTAAACCTTCATTTTATTTGCAAAATCATAAAAATGATCCGAAATTATAAAAGAATGAAAAGGGAATGATTTGTGAAGATACGATACTAAGAGCAGTTTTAGCAGTAAAAGAAAAGGAAATATCTGTGAAGAATGTTAGCGAAGACTTTGGGATTGCAAGAAAACCGTACTGGAGGTACTGTGTTAAGTACATACAGATCTCATATCAGGTAATTGAAATTCAGGAAACAGAAATTGAATCTCAAGCCTTCCCATTCGACCAAAGCATTGGGAAAAAATACTGAAGAAAAATTAAACCACAGGCTAGAAAAGCCCTTTTTCAAAAAGAAAAGATGGTGATAATGATGACGATAAAGAAAAGTCGCAGTGCGTCTATGAAACAGTCAACTGGAGAACAAGGAATTCAGTTTACGAACTGTAAGCGTTGGGCTTGTCAGAGATGCGTGAAAAATGAAATCCGTGGACTATTTTATGAGTGTTAAAACTGTGCTGATCCTTTTGAGGTGGACATTGATTAAAGTTGACTGGTTTGTATTAAGGCACTATAAATCGTAATATGTTTAACTTGTCCTGTTATTGTCCTCAATGTAAAGTATTTAAATCAACATTCAGCTTGATATTACGTACATTAAAGCATATTTCTTGATAACTGTTAGTTTTATTTTGATTTTCTAGTTATACTTACCAAAACACTACATGGGTCAAATGCTCCAGCCTATGGGCCAACTTACCCCGAGGTAGGGACAGCTTGACCCACTAGACATATGTCCAGTACAACTTTGAACATGGCTGGTTAACAGCAACCGTAATCCAATTATGTTTAACAATTACATATAACAGCCAACCGGTTGCGTAGTTAACTACGCAACCGGTTGGCTGTTATAGAATTAATTTTTTGTAATACTTCAACATATATTTTCAAGCTTAATAACTGCCATCCAGATTCAGTAAAGACCTGTCTAATATTTAACAATAATTTCATAAATTTAAATATGTCAAATAAATTAATACTAATAAAAATAAAAAATAGGGCCAATATGCCCCGGTCTCCCCTACCTAGCGGGCCAAGCCGGTAATTGACTGTGACGAGAATGACGCCGTAGGAGACGAGGAAGTCCGGCCCGTACTGCTCGTCTGAGCCGCTGCCATAGGTGAAGCCTCCGCCATGGATCCAGAAGAGCACAGGAAGACCCGCACCCACCTCTGGCACGCGAGGCACGAAGACGTTCAGGTAGAGGCAGTCCTCGGAGCCTCCTCCCGTGTCTTGGACGCAGTCGCTGCCATATTCAGTAGCATCGAGCTCGCCTTCCCAGCTGGCTGATGGCTGGGGATCCTGAGACGTCATTAAGCGTGGCAGATGAGGCCGTGATCGATATTACTAGTTCAGTATATGCTATTAGTGTCTACTGAATATTATCGCGTGTCATTGCAGACAATGATGATAACACGTTAAACCTTAATCTTTTTTCATCTTTCATATATTTACTTCGTCATTATTGCTTGCATATTGATTTCATTTATTAATCCATTTTAAGGGAATGTGAATACAATCCGCCGCTGAACGTTTTGTTGGTTATGCAATGTTTTGGTAATTTTCTCTCTAACAAATGCTAAATTTTCTTTTGATTTACATTTGACTCTATTATCATGCATGAATTTGTTAATAAACACTTATAAATGGGAGCAAATTTGATTCACACATCTATAGGTTTCATCTGTCACAAATCATATATCACACACATAATGCTTCAATGGTACCAGATGGCGTGACAGATATTGCATCTGAGCATCGCACATTTTCTGATGTCAAGAACAGCGATCTTGTACACATGAAACAAAAGTACAACTAAAATTATCGACTTTAAAGTCATTGACAATAAACATGTATTTCTATCCTCTTCGAGGATTGTTTACTGCAGGCACGCTCAATAGTATGCCTGCTACTTTAACTGCATCTGCCGTCCAAGGCTCCCAGCATTTGCTTTGGGCCGTGACAGGTGCAGTGCGTATCTGGATGAAAACTCACGGCACTCAGTTCTGACTGAATTGCTCCTGTAGGTGCAGAGAACTCAAAACGACTCATCTTTCTATGTTGTCATGTCCACTCGACGAATATCGGGTAGCGAAGGAGTGAGCTGCAGCAGTTGCAAAACTGTGAAAAATATTGCTGCATAACGTATACACGTTTCCCGCTGTATCATTCTGTATCATTGTGTAAACATATCATTAAAACTAGCAAAACTAGGGTAATGGAGTGCAGTGTAAGAAAATCAGGTGATGCTGAAGGAATTAGATTGGGAAACGAAGCAATAAAGGAGGTAGATGAGTTTTGTTACTTGGGCAGTAAAATAACAAATGATGGCCGCAGTACAGAGGATATAAAATGCAGAATGGCATTGGGTAGAAAATCGTTCTTGAAAAAGAGAAATTTGTTAACATCGAATATTGATTTAAACTCAAGGAAGTCCTTTCTGAAGGCATTTGTATGGAGTGTTGCCTTGTATGGGAGTGAGACATGGACGATAAACAGTGCGGACAGGAAGAGGATTGAGGCTTTTGAAATATGGTGCTACAGAAGAATGCTGAAGATTAGGTGGGTGGATCGCGTAACTAATGAGGCGGTACTGAACAGAATTGGGGAGAAAAGAAATTTCTGGCATACCTTGACTAAAAGAAGGGATAGATTGGTGGGACACATTCTTAGACATCAAGGAATTGTGAATTTAGCGTTGGAGGGAAGTGTATGGGGAAAAAATCGCAGGGGAAGACCAAGAGCTGGATACAGTAAGCAGATTCAGACAGATGTAGGTTGTCGCTCTTATGTGGAGATGAAGAGGATTGCTCAGGATAGGGTATTGTGGAGAGCTGCATCAAACCAGTCTCCGGACTGAAGACCACAACAACACATACAACATATCATTAAGCTGTTGCACACTCCATAATGATTGTTGCTTTTTATGCGGCGTACAGCTTGTCATCTGCGACAGTATGAACGGTTGTTATTAGCAAGAATGACTATTGTGAACAACCTTATATCAGTGTATTCACAACTTCGGTTTTGTGTATGGCTGTAATGACAGTTTATGACGGTACCGGTACTAGGGTGTGCGTATTTTGAATTGTACTCACATTAACTGGACGGTTCTCTGGATGGAATTCTTCTCGCGTCACAGAAATATTTCCCCTATGGCAGTAGTTTGAAACTTACTCTATTTTGTCATCATGTGTTGCAACCTTGCGAGATGTGTCCTATATCGCGCAATATTGACGCCCTGTATCCTGAGTTAGTTCATGTAAGGCAGTGAAGATTGTGTTGTTGCAAAGTGTTGTATATTCGTTGCTTGTAGTGGCCATTTGAGCAGCAGCTGAATACTATGTATTTCACTGTAATGTTATTAAAGAAAACGCCTTTTGCTACTGCAAATAAAGGGTTTTATTTTTATAATTGACCCATACGCGTTTCGCCTTTGTCACAAGGCATCATCAGTGGGTGTCCTGAAATATTTACATGTTTCTTACATATGTACAAAACATTTCGTTTCTGATTTAAAACAGTTCGTTGTTTGCTATAAAATGTTGTACTTACAGCACTTGCTACTCCATATCAGTCTCTTTCCGGTAACTGTTTTTCAGAAATTCCGGGCCGGCCGCGGTGGCCGAGGTGACTGAGGCGCTTCAGTCACGGTCAGCACGGCCACTACGGTCGGGGGTTCGAATCCCCCCTCGGGCATGGATATTTGTGCCGTCCTAGTTCGTAAGTAGTTTATAAGTAGTTTGTAAGTTTAGGGACTGATGACCCCGTAGTTAAGTCCCATAAGCTTAACAAACATTTGAACATTTGAACAGAAATTCCGGCATGTCTGTCCAGTGTAATGTGACTGACAGGAGTTACAAGTGAGTTGGTAAATTCCTGCATTACTGTGTTTGTCTGCAGTTTTTATTTGCGGTTTCAGTGTTTGTTGTACTGTGTTGTTTGTTTTGAAAGCAATTGGGGTCGCTTGCTTCTTTAATATGTGTCCAATTTTGTGTAGTATTTTATTATTGTGTGTTAGTGTGTACCATTTCTTTCTGTTTTCTGGTGTAGTGTGGTTTGCTGTGTTGTCTGTGTGTTCTGCCATCTGTGTTTTGATGTCCTTCGTTTGTGCGTTTTTGTCGATGGCTATTGGTATTGTCTTTCTGTTTTATCTTGTTGTTGAGCTTGTCTATGCTGTCTATTCTGAATTAATTTTCAGCTGTAATTTGTGTGGAATTTGTGAATTGTATTTTGGGGTGTACTGTATTGAGGTCACTATGTAATTCTTCTATTCTGCTTTGTGATTCATCTATGAGACAAATTATGTCATCCACATATCTGAACCAGTATGTTACTTTCACAATGTTGCGGTGGCCGAGGAGACTGAGGCGCTCCAGTCACGGTCTGCACGGCCACTACGGTCGGGGGTTCGAATCCCCCCCTCGGGCATGGATATTTGTGCAGTCTTTAGTATAAGGTAGTTGATAAGTAGTTTGTAAGTTTAGGGACTGATGACCCCGTAGTTAAGTCCCATAAGCTTAACAAACATTTGAACATTTTTTTTCACAATGTTGTTGAATATTATGTTTTCTGTATGGTCCAAGAAAATGTTGGGTATGATTCCACTGATGGGAGGTCTCGTGGGTAGTCCCCTTTCATGTAAATAGAAGTTCTTGTTGAAAGTGAAATAATTTCTCTTTGTGATCAATCTTAGGATGGATAAGATTTCGTCTACTTGTGTCTCAGTATAGATCTTGCTTCTCAGTTGCTGTTCTAATATGCGTTTAGTTTCAGCAGTGGGTATGTGTGTGTACGTGGATCTAATATCAAAATATACCAGTGCTGCTCTTTTGGGGATGTTAACGTTTTTAATTTTGTCTATTAGGTCTCTATTTTTTCTATTAAATTTTGACTGAAGCTATAGTCGGGTCGAAGCACGATGATCCCTGGCTGCGCCTACAGGGCTGGGAGACCGCCCCGGCCGCGGAAACTGAATGCAATCATGTTGCCAAGTAGTTCGTTTGCTTCTAGACAGTACAGCTAATGGTCGCTATTGTCTGACAGAACTGGCAAAAGTGCACAGCGCAGGCGAACGCGCGCAGCCGTCGCTCAAAGCCGATTTTAAAATTGCCTAACGTCCCTACCTCTCTCCGATACATAGCATATCTGGCTTGTCATTTCTGATTAGGAGATCATTCTGAGTAGTCCCCGCCCGGAGATCCGAATGGGAGACTATTTTACCTCCGAAATATTTTACCCGAGAGGATGACACCATCATATATTCTTACAGTAGAGCTGCATGTTCAACCGTTTGCAGTTACTGCGTGGCAAAGCCACATTAGCTGATGTTACAAGGCCAGCTCAGTCAAACATCCAGACAGCCCTCTTCTGTGGTTGTACTTACGGTAAGCATCATTGTGCAGAGCTCGACATTGCGACTCAAAAGATGTTAAGCACATACCACACGGCCAAATTGGCCCAATACTGTCCCTGAACCGGTAATCGAGTGGATTTGTGAAGCAGTGAGAAAACATTCCGAGAAGGGATGACGGGGGTGGGGGGTGGGGGGGGGGGGCACACTACGACGTCGACGAAAGACCTCACATTTTGTCTGACAAAGTTTCAGGCGTCATCGGTGACAGATACTTTTTGGCGTAACCCGAAACACCAGAAAACTATGCGCTACTCAAGGAATCTGCAGCCTAAAAGATCGCAGAACCGTCTCAGCTTCTGGTTCCGACCCTCCACTCGGCTCTATACCAAAGGTCCGCAATCGGTTCTGTTGATGATGCTGTAGATGATCTCCGTCTCGTTAACAAGAGAGTCATTCTGCCGGAAACCGGAGAGAATCTCTTCCGATCAAAAGTAGCATACGTCATTAGTGCCGATAAAGACATCACCTGCAGTAGGCTGCAGCCTGTGCCTTCATGGCATCTGAAAGGACTCCTCGTACATCAGGGATTTCTCACCCGGTATCTACACCAAGCGTAGTACCTTCCCCCCCCCCCCCCCCCCCCCCGCTCTTCCTCAGTCATAATCGGAACAACTTAAGGAAAAGTGTGGTTGTAGGACATTGAGCCTCAGGTCTATTTCCCCGGTGAGAACTGAATGTTCCTTTCAGTTTCCAAATTAAATATTCTCTGCATTTCTCCATGATATATATATGAATTGACTAACGATTTACAAACAGTTGTAAAACATTATGAAACGCAGAAAATGACTTTGTAATTATTATTCCTCTCTAGAAAAAAAATGGAAAGGATAAAATAAAATCAGTTTTGTATGAGATTCCTTCCTTAAATTACAGTTATTATCTAACATCATTTACATTACTTCCTGAATTATTTTTTCTTTTATGAATTTATCAATTGTTTTAAAAAATTGATTGTATGACTTTATATAATAAAAGAAACTATTTTGGCAATTGAAATAGAAATGTCCTCTTATGAAACATAAGATCGCAATAATCACAACAATCACCTACGAATCCAAGTGCTGCCAAATCAAACACAAAATAGCTGCAACTTTGGAAACAACTTGGCAGTAGTGACTACGTCCAGGCTTCGCGCTGCTGCACACATACTCGCCTGGAAACGTAGCTGTCCAATCGGGGGTTCTGCGTACGGGATGCCCAGAAAAGCAGTGTAGGAGGTATTGTAGGCGCTGGTAGCCGTTGTTCCGCGTAGAACTCCCTGTTCTACTGTCACCAAAACGTCCTCAGCCTGGAATGAGGAGAAGCAGCAGAATGTTACTACAGATTGCAGTAAGAGTTAAAGTTTCTTGTTTGCAATAGTAGCATAGTTTTCTCTCCTCCACTTGGACGGTAAACAAGATGATTTCCAACAAGCAGCAATAGTCTATACTGCATATGGAATATGGAGTCCTGGCCATTACAACTGCTACACCACGAAGATGACGTGCTCAGACGCGAAATTTAGCCAACAGGAAGAAGATGCTGTGAAATGCAAATGATTATGTTTTCAGAGCAATTACACAAGGTTGGCGCCGGTGGTAACACAATGTGTTGACATGAGGAAAGTTTCCAACCGATTTCTCATATACAAATAGCAGCTGCCCGACGTTGCCTGGTGAAACGTTGTTGTGATGCCTCGTGTAAGGAGGAGAAATGCGTACCATCGCGTTTCTGACTTTGATGAAGGTCGGATTGTAGCCTATTGCGATTGCAGTTTATCGTATCGCGACATTGCTGCTCGCGTTGGTCGCGATCCAATGACTGTTAGCAGAATATGGAATCGGTGGGTTCAGGAGAGCAATACGGAACGTCGTGCTGGATCCCAACGGCCTCGTATCACTAGCAGACGAGGTGACAGGCGTCTTATCCGCATGTCTGTAGCGGATCGTGCAGCCACGTCTCGATCCATGAGTCAACAGATGGGGACGTTGGCAACTCAACAACCATCTGCACGAACAGTTCGACGACGTTTGCAGCAGCATGGACTTTCAGTTCGGAGACCATGGCCGCGGTTACCCTTGACGCTGCATCACATCACATTGTACGCAACGACGAACCTGGTTGCACGAATGGCAAAACGTCATTTTTTCGGATGAATCCAGGTTCTGTTTACAGCATCATGATGGTCGCATCCGTGTTTGGTGACATTGCGGTGAACGCACATTGGAAGCGTGTATTCGTCATCGCCATCTGGCGTATCACCCGGCGTGATGGTATGGGGTGCCAATGGATACACGTCTCGGTCGCCTCTCGTTCGCATCGACGGCACTTTGAACGACGAGAATGACTGTTTCACTATTATTGGTGCCTCACTCTAAGTAAACGCCGTGTTGAGACAGCAAAATATCACCGTATCACAAACAAATTACAATTTTAACCCATGTCTGAATAAAATACCTTAACTTATGTACATCGTGTATGATATCTCACCATAATTGTTTTGGGCAGTGTAGAAACCCTGAAATAAAAATCAGGCACCGGAAAGACGTGTTTTGATGTCAGTTCAGTGAAGATGCACATCAAGTACCTCTTCGGGGAGAAGATGGTTTTAAGTGTTCGACGATTGGGCAAGTTACGAGACTTGAAAGCGAGATTACTGAGCTCTTTAGCCTTTTTATTGAGGTGCCGTGACCATGGCATTATTCCAAAGTTTTCCAGGTTAGTACATTTTATAAAATCGACTTCCATGAACAAGATTTTAAGAAGTGCTGGTGCTGCCATTGTTAAAGAGAGGATCCGTTTTACTCGACGACAGTTAGTTCTTGTTTATTAAGGACTTTATCGTCTGCACCTGAAGATAGCTATGGATTTACCCCGTCATTCATGGTACTGGATTGATGGTATAACGTGGGCTAAGGCAGATTGGATTCACGAGGTGTCTACATCAAGACAGACTGCAAAGTTTGACCGGCTTGAGACACCATCGCAACAAGATACTGTTATTCGACGCTCCGTTGTTAATATGACGGGTAAAGATTTGGACGATGCTACGATGTTGGTCTTAGGTAAAGGACTGAACTTTGCACCCACGCCAAAGGTTTTACCAATACCTTCGTTTATCAGTGCCGTTGAAGAAGCTGTTCGACCACTCTCGACGGATTCAGCAGATGAAATAAGACGTGAAACCTGCCGTGCTGTAATGAAGGCTCGCCCTCAAAGAAGTAATATTTCTGTGGCAGAGAGGGATGCACTACGTAAACTTCGCCAGGATACCGAGACAGTAGTTCTTCCAGCTGACAAAGGAAATGCCACTGTTTTAATGACTCGTGAAGACTACCATGATAAAATGTATAGTTTACTGACTGACAGCACATACCGAAAGCTTACTAAAGACCCCACAAATCAGGTAGTGAAGAAGACTATATCACTTGTGAACGCCTCCACCTTGCCTCCAGAAGTTGTGAGAAGATTAAAACCAAGTGGTGCGGTTCCTCCAAGACTCTATGGACTTCCGAAGATCCACAGAAAGGATGTCCCATTGCGTCCTATAGTGAGCAACATTGTCTCTCCTAACTATGATTGTGCCAAACATTTAGCGTCGTTATTAAGGCCATTGGTGGTAAAATGTGCTCATCACATACGTAACTCCGCTGACTTCATTGCCAAACTAAAATCTTTGAAATTGGACAGCTCTGACTTGTTAGTCAGTTTTGATGTAGTGTCCTTATTTACCAAGGTTCCTCTTTCAGACTCATTATCTCTTATTGGCAAGAACTTTGATAAAGAGATTTCAGCTTTGTTTAAACATGTCATGACCTCTACATAATTTTTTATTCAATAACGAGTTCTTTGAACAAACTGACGGTGTCGCCATGGTGGCCAATATGTTTATGGAGGACTTCGAGGAAAAGGTGCTGGAATCTGCCAGATTGAAGCCCACAGTGTTCTGGAAGTATGTTGATGACACATTTGTTGTGTGGCCTCACGGTGGAGATAAGTTACTAGAATTTTTAAACCACCTGAATTCTATCCATAACCAAATCCAGTTCACAATGGAAGTCGAAAAAGACGGATGCCTTCCATTTCTGGATGTAATGGTACGACGTAAAGACCTTAGGACATTCAGTATATAGGAAACCGACGCATACTGATTTATACTTACATGCAAATAGCTGCCATCATCCATCCTAGACGATGAGTGTTCTTAGAACACTGGTCCATAGAGCACACGTCATTGCTGATGAGAGCAGTCTTCTACACCTGAAGAGAGTCTTTGAAGCAAACGGGTACTCTCCACAACATATACATAAGGCACTACATACGAAGCCAACTGTACGTGCAGAGAATACAGAAGATGATGCAAAAAGTTTTAAATCTATGGCTTTTCTGCCATATGTTGGGAGCCTGTCGTCGAAAATCGGACGGATTATGAACAAACACGATGTTAAAGTAATTTTTCGACCCCCACCAAAGACAGTAGCACTTTTGGGTTCTATCAAGGATGATTTGGAGCTCCGGAAGGCCGGGGTTTACAAGATCCCCTGTGAATGTGGACTTTCGTACATAGGACAGACGACACGTACAGTCCAGGAAAGATGCACGGAACACCAGAGATATACCCGTCTTTTACAACCAAATAAATCGGCAGTGGCAGATCACTGTATTGACACCGGACACTCCATGACGTACGAAAACGTCAAAATTTTAGCTTCCACTTCATCTTTCTGGGACTCAGCAGTGAAAGAAGCAATAGAAATTCGCTTCGGGACGAATTTAATTAACAGAGACAGTGGCTTCAGTTTAGATAAATCATGGAATCCGGCACTTTCTTTAATAAATTTACAAAGACGCCGCCACAGCACAGATCATAATACATCGATTTCTCCACAGTAATCGACCATGCAGCCACAGACATAATTTACACATACGTGTACTTCCTTGCCGCCGAGTAACGTCTTTGGCGCCTTGTTGTATCTGTGGCCGCATGCGCAGTAGCGCGGCCCCTGCGTTTATAAGCACGAAGCGTGTGCTGGGGCGTCAGTCTTCGTCTCTGAAGATGGCTGAACGTTTCTCAGCCGAAATATTAGAAGAAGTAAACTTTATGCGGCTGCACGCCCGAAACTTCTTTGAATAGTCATTGCGCCGCGAAAACATGAAGATGCATACACAATATCGTCTATTAAGTAAAATTTTAGTTTCAGTACTCTGTGGCAGACCGGCCAGAAAAATGTATCTGTATTACTCACCTCGTACGCAAACAGTTTTATACGGCTACGTTGACTGATCACTGTGATAAGTATATGATCGTAGTCTACAAAAGACCTTACTGCTGGTGTCCATCGCGTAGCGTTGTCGAATTGTGCAATATTCCCGTGACCGCGTCGTTTGGGTGTGATTGTTTGCCGCGTGGGTGCGCATGGGTTCGTTAGAGCAAAAATACTCGATGGCAAGCTTCGTGTGGACAACATCTGGCCACAACAAAAGAGGGCGGCGTCTACATAAGTGCCTGTTGTCAGGGATTCGGTTGTGGACTTCCTGCAAATTTCTGAAGTACCCCGCTCCGCTGATGGGAGTGTAGAAGCATTCGAAGTTATGATTTGCCTTTCCACGTGTAGGATTCCGTTGACATATAATCAGTGGCTGCGTTTGAAGTGTTACGTTAAGCAAGAAACGATGACTGCTGATGAACGTCGTCCATAAATCGCAGTTCTGCACTGAACGAAAAGGAAGGAAGGAAGTTGCCTTTTATTGTTTTTCTTCTTTAATTATTATAAACTAATGATAAAGTACAAAAGCAAAGGAGATTGAGTACAGTTTCTTGTTGGAATCCTCAAAGGAATAATAACATGTGTCATTATGCTACGTTTTCTGTTTACCAGTTGAAAAATACTGCAATTGGAGCACAAAAAAGAAAAGTCCGTTCTTGTTTTATATACTATGACTGTAAAGACGAGAACAAGCTGCCTTAGCTATCATTCCGTTTTCTCCACTGAAAATTTGGCAAGCGAACTTACTGTATTAATATAAAACATGCTGACTCATTTTACCCAACCTCACTAAATCAAATCAAATGTTTTTAAATCTATGAGACTTAACTACTGTGGTTATCAGTCTCTAGGCTTACGAGCTACAATAACTAAGTTAAACTAACCTGAAAACAATACACACAAAATTGTGTGCCAGAACCGGGACTCGAAATTGGGAACTTTGCCTTTCGCCGGCAAGCGCACTACCGCCTGTGCTATCCCGACACGACTCACGATGCCGCCTCACAACTTTACTTAAGCCAGTACCTCGCCTCCTATTCGTTCGTAGGAGAGCTTCTGTGAAGTTTGGAAAGTAGGAGGCGAGGTACTGGCGGAAGTAACGTTGTGAGGCGACATCGTGAGTCGTCTCGGGATAGCACAGTCGGTAGTGCGCTTGCCCGCGAAAGGAGAAGGTCCCAAGTTCGAGTCCCGGTTCCGGCACACAATTTTAATCTGCCAGGAAGTTTCACATCAGCGCTCACTCCGCCGCAGAGTGAAAGTTTCATTTTGAATACACACAAACACGCCCGAGGAGGACCTCCGAAATGGCGCAACCGCGCGCTCCACATAAAGCGTCTTAGAGCGCTCGGTCACTCCTCCGCGGCCTTCATCTCTTTCTCTAGGCCTTCCTTACTACTGTCTTCTTCCCTCCCACTTTCTATCCCTCTCATTAGTTTATGCCATTCTTTTTCTCTCATTTTGCCACTTTAGCTTCCTTTCTTCCTCAAAGTCCCCTTCAGTCTCGTCAATCGCCATAGCCTTCTCTATAGATACCTTTATGGATATGGAGCTTGGAACCCCTATACTGGGAAACACAAACACATAGATATAGGGGATAGAGTGGAGTAAATTTTGGTTACGTTCACCGATCTGAAGGATCCAAAAAGTCAAAACGTACGTATGGACTCCACTCATCTCCTTTTCTCATTCTAATGTCTCTTGTCTCTTTTGATCCTATTGCTCATATCTCCGTCAATTTATGTTTTTTACTGTCACTGTCTGTCTTCCACCATGGGCGTCTGTCAGCTCTCTCTCTCTTTCTCGCGAACTGGCATTATCTCTTCCAGTCACTTTCTGCTATTTTCTTGCAGTTCAAAAATCAGCGAACATATTTTCATGTCAAAATTTTTGGTGAGCAGGCGCAAGATGTTGGGCACTCTTTTCGGTCACAGTTTTGTTTTGTTTTGCATTCTCCCAGGAGCATTCTTCAGCTTGATCCTTTCTCTTTACTGCCGCAGCTGTATGTGCTGCATTCACAAACTCTATAGAGATTAAGTAAAGAGTATGACGAACAGCAAAGAGGAATTCAGTTATTTATGGAGAGAAGATATCAGACTGAATTGAGTCAAAATCAAATCTTTCACACAATAGTATTCTCTTAAATTCAATAATAAGTATTTCGTAGCCAACACGAGTGGGTTGGAGGACAAATGGACGGTAACTTCAATTGTCTCGCGTATGCATATTGCATAGTCCTGCTAAGTGAAAACAAAGCACGATTGAAAGGAATGTACCAGCAAATGGACAGCTATGCTCAGAAGGTTGGGCTCAAAGAGAATCAAGATAAAACAGAGTTCATACAATTAGGAAGAAGACAAGAGCAAGAAGAATTTCTGAAGACAAATGGTATGAGATTCAAGACAGTACACCAGTTCAAATACTTAGTATCTTGGTTTACCATGGACAACAGAATATAAATGGACATCAAGGAAAGAATAGCAGTGGCAATGAAATGCATGCATTCCCTCAAAGAGACGCTCGGCTCTAAATCAGTTTCAGTGAACACTAAAATAAAAATTTGTAACACGGTGATATGAAACACGGAGCATGACTATACGAAACGGGGAAAAACTACTAATATTTGAAAGAAAAGTAATGAGGAAGATATGGAGACCAATTTTAGATAATGGAGAATGGAGGAGGAGGAGGACGAATGAGGAAATCCACCGTCTCATACGACAGCCAAATATCTTACAGAAGATAACGAGCAAGAAAATAGTGGGCCATGTAGCCAGTATGCTAGAAGGAAGACAGGCGAAGATGGCGCTAGAAAGGAAACCAAACACCAAACGCCCCACTGCACGACCAAGGCAATGCTGGGTGGAAGACCTGGCGAAGGACCTGGCAGCCCTGGGGATTGAAGACACCTTGAGGAACCGGGCACAAAACAGGAGGGAATGGAGGCAGCCTCTGGAAGCAGCGCGTGGTCTCCAGGGCCTGTGATCGCTGTGTTGTATTGTACTGCATTGTCAATTCCGCTTGGACGCAAATGGACAACCCACAGTGGTTTAATGTTGTTGGTGGTAATCTACAGTCCCGATGTATTTGGAAAAATCTTTCTTGTGCCTAGAGCTGTGTTACATTTTTTTAGTGATATTTGACCGGTTTCGGCAGTTGCTGCCATTAACATACCATAAACAAAATATTGTACATCAGTAACAACAAGATAAATTTTTTTCCAATTATGGCAACATCAAAATTACAGTAAGGATTGCGACTGATTATGTTTTATAGCACTGGAGAATGATTATGACGTCATCTAATAGAGAGGCTAAACCAACAATTATGTCAAAAGAAGAATAACGAACAGGCTACGTATACGCTGGACTTCACACAATACAGAAGAACAAAACACACAGACAAAGACCACATACGAGACAGAACAGCACAACACACAAACTGAAACAAGTGGCACATACTAACCTACAACAACAAAATAGTTCACAAAATAGGCAACATATTAAAGAAACAGGGACTCCAAATATGATAAAGGGCAGTCAACACGGTACTGATAAAACACAAATAACACCAACAGACTAATTCGACAGATAAGGAATCTATGAACTCACATGCAACACATGCCAATCAGTATACACAGGACAAATTGGTGGGAATTTCAAAACTACATATTCGTAACACCTAAGAGCACTAAAAATCACAGTTCCAATAGCACATTTGCAGACCACCTAATAACCCAACCAAAATAAAAAAAAATATACTTAAAATATTAAAATGAAGCCACAACTTATATCAAAAACTCACACTAGAAGAAAGCTAACACATGCAAAAAGCAATAGCAGAAGGAAAATCAGTTATGTATGAACATACAAAACTATGCAAAAATACATTATTTAACCCTTTAAAGGAACTACAGAGAAAAGATGACACAGGCAGTTCAATCTCACACACACACGCACACACTCACACACACACACACACACACACACACACACACACACACACACAGACAGACACAGGTAGAGAGACAAAATAAACAAAATTCTAATCACCACCATTTATTAATAAATAAACCCACTGATGATGGCACAGAAATGCTGAAACATGTTTGGGTAAAAAAATGCATATCAGGCGGACCTCATATCTATAAATTTGCGTCAGATTTTCTCTGACGGTTAGGAAAAAAAATCTGCTTCACGGGCAGTCCAATTGCCTGCTCTGAGCCTAATTATTTTTCTAGAATTACGTGAAAAGCCTTGTGTACGATGCATTTGAGGAGACTAAAAAGAATTCGTATAAATTATTATTGCCTGCAGCCTTGTTGCAACAGCAAAACAGTCTTTCAAATGGTGTATCAATTTTTTTCTAGAACTTCATGCCTACATACAAACTGGGAAATACCAATTGATACAACTGTCCTACATCAAGTATCTTGTACAGGTTATGAAGAGAATTAAAACGATTACAAAAATATGAGATAGGTTTTGGTTGCCGTCACGAAACCAGCAATAAAGTTTACATTTTACTAGTATGGACTCAGAGGTTTCTCGGCCAGCCTACCTGAGACTAATACCTTCGGAACAATTGAGCCCAAGAAAGTATCAGCGATCACAGCAGAGGTACATCGTATGGTGAATTACGAGGCGTTTCAGATTTCACTTATTTTGAATTGTAGAGTATGATTTTGTTACCTTGACGTTGGTTGCCAGAGAGAAAAGGAGAAGTAAGGTAAAACCAGTAGAGTGCAGCATCTCGCTGGACTCCAATCCACAAGAGAATTGACTCCGTTGGAGACACTCAATGTCATTTCAGCTGAAGGCACCAGGAAATATGTGGCTAGCAGTTGTTAGTTCAGCTGCAGAACAGACGTATACGCTAACTGAGTGCATGCTAGCGGGAAAGTACGTCTGCTTAGAAGAGATAGAGATAACCGGAAAAGCTGTCTGCGTTTTTCTCCAATGTGAATCACTTGTACGGTAGATCTGATAAGCAGGTTTTCAATTACCCTCACAGTTATTCCACAAGATCATCAACATTTTGATGAACTATCACTAGTGATAAAAGAGAGTTTCATCTCTGACCACTGTTGTACATAATTCAGTGGTTCTTTAGAATATCAACACGTTTATAAACTCACGCTTCAGATTCTTCGGAAAATTTTCGTTTTTATTAGGATTATACATTTAATGCTAAAAATTCTTTCGAAATGAATACTATGGCTTCTTCATGTTACAGTAGTACCACATGATAAGATTTGACCGGAAGCAAAATATGAGGCCCATTCGTTACGGTTAGATAGTGATGCAAACAGTCGCACCGATTTTCAGGAAATCCATCACTCCGCAGAACAATTCAAGGGGCAACCACTGATCTGTGATCGAAAGATGTTTCTAGATCGAAAATACATAGCTGTTTAAAGCTTTCTTCTTTAGGTTATTTGACCAGCAAAACTGAATCTACGTGTTTGTACTGCAACTGAAGTTGAATACAATTTTAGGAAATAACTGCCTCGGCAAACAATTTATTAACACTGCTTTTTCAGGCTTTACTCCTGGTAAGGTGTACCTGTACATGTTAGTCTACATGACGAATTGAGTCGCTGTTCAAACCAGAGACGTTCATCTTAGTCTTTGTACAGACCTTTTCTTCGGATCTTGGATATTCGTAGTGCATTTAAATAGTCGAATTATATTATTAGGTCTCTCATATTTAGTAGCTTCATTAGCGAAACTGTCATTGTTTTGCCTCCATATAGTTTGATAATTAGCCTCAAACTGAGACCGAGAAAGGTGGCGCAGTTTTAATACTTGCATTGGAGTAGAGAAGGTTCAAGTGCATATGTGAAGTATTCGTGGTTTAAGTATTAAAGCAAATGAGAAACCAGTTCCTTTGGTAAAGGCACAGCCTATTGATTTTAATATCTTTGCCCAGTTTGAGCTTGCGCTTTGGCATAAATGAACTCGACGTAAACGATGTGTTAAACGTTCACACCGAGACATTATGTCGAAAACATGTAGCCTGCCACTGCGAAGTCCAGTGACACATGTCGCTGATGAATCAATCAAGTTGCAGGGTTTCCTATCGTTTCCTTTCATTTTCATTTGTTTTTAGGCTGTGTTTCAGTGAATATGACAGGAGTTGAGAAACGGAGGAAATTGTTGGTTTATGAGCTGTTAATCTGCTAAGAGTTCCTTGGGAACATTATTGCAAACATCACAATAATAAAGTGCATCACGGAACTGCACTTGAGGCAGTTAGATAAGTGAATATTGAAGGAAGGACTATGTGGTCGTTGATGAATAGAAAACTTTCTGTAAAATAAATAAGATTAACAAAACTCATTACCTGGAACTCGAAGAAATGCTGTAGATGCCCTGATGTCAACATAAAGACACATTAAAGATTCTGACGAAACAGCAAGCAAATACGGTTATTACGGAAAGCATGCAATGTCAGGTAAATGTAAAAAACACAAAATTTAGTTTTACTCAGAGAAAAAAGAAAAAGTGCTCAGTAATTTTCGAGAATATTTCTCGTTGTAGAATATCAGAGACCGCATTAAATAGCTTCCGGTTTTGGTCTGTATTGTGACAGTCTTCAGAACATTACCCACCAAGATGGAAGGCAGACGGAACAGCTGAACTGCTGAAAAGAAGGTGGCTAAACTGCGAAACTAATGAGATGGTAATAAATAGAATACGGTACTATACAGATTTATGCCCTAACATGACCAAAAAAAAGAAAGCTCATAAGACCGTTTAGGAGACATCAAGAATCCGTTAATTCAATTACCAAAGAAAATTGTAGAGGAAGAAAAGGATCCACTGCCATAAATAGTTCAAATAGTTGTGGAATGTAATAATTAATCAGAAAGGCTTTCATAGGAAAGAGTTCCTTGTATATCTGCATCATACCAGTCTTTGGACTAAATACCAAATCTTTCATGTCTAAAATTGAGTGAAAAGGAACTAGTCAGACATGTTGTAATACAATGGCATGAAATTTTCATTGGATAAGATGGAAGATGGAATTGATACTGAGGGATAAAACTCATAAGTTGTGAAAATAAACGAAAAGCAAAGAGCAATATCACGGTATTTCTCTTCGCATTCTCTAATCTACTCATAATAGAACAAACGTGAATTGTTCTGCCGCCATTTCAGATGAATGAAGAAATTTATAGGGTATTCAACAGCACTTTAAAGGTCTTTGTTTTTGACTGATTAAGACGTTCATGAATCACGAACTCTACAGTAACAAATTAATAGAACATGTTACATTTATGACGGGACAGTGGAATTTCACCAGTCACAAAATGAAACTGAAATGTGAATTGATATCGCCACGCACTGATTTGAGGAAACGATTTTTAGAGAGTTGTGTGTTAAAAAGGTTAAAATTTCTTTAATTCATTTTCAAATTTTGGATCATGTACGCTGAATACTGAACGAATATATCACCTTATTGCCTATTTTACTCATACATTGATGAACCACAGAACTTTATGCACATTTCCAACCACAGGATTGAACGTCATTACGTCTTTTTGGGCGTGGCTGTTGTGCCGCGGCAGTGCTGTAAACAATGGCAATTATTTTGAACGCCAGTCAAAGTATTTTGCTTGTAACGTAGATTTCATACATATCCTGAGACCATTCACCGAACTTTTCAGACGCAACTTGTAAAATTACGTTATATTATTATTCGACCTTTCATCATAGTTGCCGTATGCTTTCGTTAATGAAGCTATGGCACAATGCTGACTGTACGTGTTTCAGTGTTATTACGTGGAGAGTTCAAACATGTGCTGTGGGATTCTCAAATGGGAACGTGTCTGGTATGTCAGCTGTGCAAACAACACTCTTCCCTAGCCGTCACTTCATTGTAGCTGTATTCGTGGGATCCCAGTTATTATGATACAGTCTTCCTGTACCTGAGATATACGACTGTCGCTCTGACAGAAAAGTGTCCATCATAATGCTTTTCCACGCGAGTTTAGTGTCTTTCCTGCTGCTTGACCTTGCGGGATGTGCCAAGGTAAATTTTCTAACTGTGTGGTCTTTTAGAAGAGTATGCGAGAGAAAAATCACAAGGAACCTATTGCGCCATAAATATGTATCTAAATGCAACAATAATGTTTTATTTATTTTGAAATGTGTGGTTGAGATACATCCAGAGTTATCCAATTTAATGGAATCTCATTTTCGGATAAATTAACTTAGCTGGGCATATACAACACGTATTTTTGCAAAGACAAGTTACGTTCTCTGTTTCGTGGTCAGTAGTGTATTTTCTTTTCAGTTGATGAAGTCAATTGCAAATATGCCACGGCTGATGTCTGTGCCCATTGGAAACCAGGTTAACAGAATAATTTTCTATTTAGAAAGTAATACAAACTGATGTAAAAGTAGGTCAACACTTATTAAATATAGGAAAATTACGAGCTTCAGGAAATAACAGACGGAGTCTGGACTTGCGGTTTCTAATCCAGTAGTTGTCGAAAAGAATGTGACCTCACACGATATATTTTTAACCTAAGGAATCTGTTGTAGTTTTCATTCTAAAGACTGATTTACGTAGCTCTCCACCTTACACTATCCTGTCCAAGCCTCATCATCATCTCTGCATAAGAACGCAACCTACATCCATTTGAACCTCTTTACCGTATTCGTCTCTCACTTTTCCTCTGCGACTCCCCTCCCCCCCCCCCCTCCCTCCCGCATACCCACTCTTCCCTCCAAAGCTAAACTGATAATTTATGGATGTCTAAGAATATTCGCTACCAGTCGATCCCTCCTTTCAGTCAAAATATGCTCGAAATCTCTTTCCTTCTCAATCCTGCTCAGTTCTCATTAGTTATGCGATTTGCTCCTCTAATCGTCGGAATTCTCCTACAACACCGAGATTCAAAAGCTTCTATAATTTTTCTATCTGAAATAGTAAATGTTTGTAAAGCTTATGGGACTTAACTGCGGCGTCATCAGTCCCTAAACTTACAATCTACTTATGAACTACCTTATACTAAAGACAGCACAAACATACGTGGCCCAGGGGGGGGGGGGGGGTTCGAACCCCCGACGGGGAACGGCCTCGCGCATCGCAGCATAGCGCCTCAATTCGCTCGGCCGCCCCGTCGCGTCTTCCTGTCTGACATCGTTCACGCTTCACTACTGTACAAGCCTAACCTGTAGATCAGTGTTCTTCAACCTTTTCGAATACACGACCGCCTTCCAAGTAAAAATATTCTGTCGACCCCTTTTCAAACAAAAATATTGTCGTGATGTCCCTCTCGCGAAGCTTAACAAAACAATGTTATCTCAAGGAAACAAATTTCACCTTTTTTCTTTTGCTTCAGTTGTCTTTCAAATTGTTGCACGCAGTTTTTTTGTATATTTCTCGGAATGGCACACATATCCTATTCTTACTTGATTGCCAAGAGAAAAATATATTTTCTTAACGAGTATTTAGCATTTCAGTCAAGTCTCAGAAGCAGATTACGCTCATTAAGAAAGGTCCCTGTATAGACAATTTGTAAAGAAGTATATCTTTCTTCGAATTTTTCAGAATTACTTATTGTATCAAATTCTTTCAGACTTTGTGCTTATTCATTATTAACACATTGTATTGTAAAAAATATCTATGATCTATTCAACTGATAATCAATATTACACAAAGAATTTTAGCATTAAATTAATATCGCTTGGCCCACGTTTTTGTATTATTGAACCCCCAATTACTTTACGGCGCAAGTACTTCCTATTGTGACGGCGACCACCCAAGGAAGACTTCGCGACTGCAGATAGCTACCCACAGGTTGAAAAACTGCTCTAAACAAATGCTTTCAGAAAAGACTTACTAACATTTAAATTTATATTCGGTATTAACAAATTTCTCATCGTTAGAAATGCTTTTCTTCCCTTAGCCATTTTGCGTTTCATAGCTTCTGTACTTCGGGTATGCTTCAGGTGAAATGGTGAGCACCCTTTCCAGGGGTCTAGGGCTGACTTCAACGTAAGAATCATGGTTAGTGCAGGTTGTTTTATACAGTTTATGGGTGTTTCATGAATTCACATACCAGTCGCGTAGTGCCACACCAACGCGTCCTTGATTAGTCTCCTATCTGCAAAATACGGAAAACTAACTGGCATTGCCTGATTCGCGTTATCGCTCAAACAGATTTCTTTCTTTGTGGTAAATAGGGCCTAGAACAAGTAAAACTAAAATAATATAAAACAGAACTGCACAGATTAAAATTACTTGCTACTTGACGTTTATTATCTGACTCTACAGTGTTGTCACATGCAACCAGCCAAAGTTCGGTTGTAGGTGACACAGGAACCGGGCAGGTCACTTCGCAAATGCTGTTGACATATTTTATAATTCAGAGCAATGTTATAAGAGGCCGTCAATAGTAATGGTCAATTTTATGTGATCAGTCCCACGTTGTAACCTAACCTCACGTGGTGTACTTTGTCTGACAAATAGGCAGTCACCCAACTCCAGCAGAGCGAAAAATCATGATTGCTTTCTTCAGGGAGATTAAAGCTTACGTCTATTAAGAAACTCAAACTGAAAAATTTCAGATACAGCGCTAAATGCAAACTGTAATTTCTCGGTATCAGTGGTCAGGCTACCTGGCTAGTGGTTGCACGAGTTGCCGTCTTATGGACCAATCGGCCGACCTGCTTGGGACTTAATTACAGGTTATTAACGACACAAGATGATTGAAATTTGAAAATATAATCATAGGATGGAAAGTGAGAGCGAATAAAAAACATTGTACTGTCGTGATATTGACATGACAGCATACAACAACTTAAAAAAATTAATTGCGTAAAGATCATGATCAAAGTAGCTTAGATTTAAAAATTAAATTAATTATGCATGTAGTGTATCGAACCCGCGAACTTCCGAGCAGGAAGCTTATAAATTTTTCCGTTTTATATTTTTTAATTTTTTTTCATATTTTTTATTTACTGCAGCGCGTCTACGCGACAGAACACCCCCAGTAACAACACTGAATTGCAGTCTTCAGAGATTTTCACGTAAATCACACGATGCTCATCTAATGTGGCTGATATCTGTTTTATGATACTTGTACATGTGACGTTAAATCACGACCTGTAAGAAAGGATACCCTAATGTGTGCTTAGAAGGGACACCTTTGATCTTGAACGTTCCTAACCGCAACCAACCATGCTTGGAATAACAAGCAATCATAAACAGAACAGCTGTGTGCGTCATTTCCATGCCAAACGCCGCACCTGTCTGCTAGCGCCAATAGATGGTGCCCTATTGTTGTGTGATTCCTGGGTGGGTCATATAAATCGTACCCCTATAGATGCACGTTTTCCAAACAAATATGTTACGCTGAAGATCTTGCCGCCTTAAACAACAAAATATTTCCAACCCCTTGTTGTTTAATTCTTTCAGCAATAGAAGTTCTATAACAGGTTTACTGATGTTGTAAGTCTACTAGGTGCCAAACCTCAAGTGAAGGTACATGATCGTTATTTCATCGTGAAACTACACTCTGTGCACCTATGTATAAACCTATATTTTAATGTGCTTGGCGTTTGCCAGGGTATGACACTGACACACGAAGATCATCATTTGAAAATGTAATTAGTGTGGGTTTTGATATTGGACTGCGTGAATGCGAAAGAGATTTGGAATTTGATAACGTGGCTTTAGTGAGATGTGCACATCGTACTCTCCCACTCTGTTTTTACCATATCATCGAAATGCCGCATCTGTACTTAGAGACTAATACAAGGCGTATTTTGTAAATAAGGTCCATTTGAACGTAAGTACACAACGAAAGGTTATTTCAAAAAAAGTAAATTTATTTTCAGAAAGTACATACCTTACTCTATTTTTCGACATAGTTGCCAAGTTTGATCCAACACTCATCATACCTTTCAAACAATTTTAAAATACCCTCTTCATAAAACCTTGCTGCCTGCTCTGATAACCAAGAGTTCACTCCATTTTCACGTCGTCGTCATTTTAACGGTTGCCACTGCGTTGCTGTTTGAGGTGGACAAAATGTACAAATGTTTGTAACTCTATCGGACCAAACTGCATGGTCATCAGTCCGTAGCTTACAAACTACTTAAACCTAGGTAAACTAACCTAAGGACAACACACACACACACACACATGTCCCAGGGAGGACTCGAACCTCCACGGCGAGCAACCGCGCGCTCCGCAACGAGGCGCTTTAGACCACTCGGCTAATCCACCGCGGCTGGTTGAGGTGAAGAAACAGATAGTAATTGCTCGGAGCAAGATTAAGACTGTAGGGTGGGTGGTCTAAACTTCCCATCCAAAACTGCCCAACAAATAATGGGTTGACCTGCAGTGTGAGGTCTTGCTTTGTCAAGGAGAAGAACAATTCCCTTTGTCAGCATGCCACTTCTTTTGTTTTGAATCTGTCTGCGCGGCTTTTTCAGAATATGGCAGTATGCTTCTGCATCGATAGTGGTTCTTCGTTGCATGATATATACCAACAAAACACCATGCCTATCCCAAAACACCGACGTCATGATTTTGCGCTGGGACAGAGTCTGTTTGGCCTTCACCTCTACAAGCGAGTGTGTGTGTGTCTCCATTTCATGCTCTGTTGTTTCGATTGGGGCGTGATATGCGAAACCCAAGTTTCGCCTCGTTACGATCTGACTGAAGAAGCCGTCACCTTATTTGTCATAATAAGTCAAGAACTTTATAGCAGACTCAAATCTTTGGTTTTTGTCGTCCTCTGTTAGGGGTTTCGGGACCCAACGGGAGCACAGTTTTTTTTTATACTTTGGGTGTTCAGAAACAATTTTGTAAAGGACAGATCACGATATGTCAGGAAATTCGTTTGAGAGACCTGTTACTGTGGAGCGCCTGTTCTGAAGAATCCTCGCTTCAACTGAAGCCAACAAATCGTCTGTAATCGAAGAAGGGTGACCGGCCAACGAGAAAGACAGGCCGCGGCGCGCACGTCATGTGACGTAAGCAAGACAGTTCTGTGCCGGCGCGATCGCTAGCTATAGTCGAGCCGAAATGATCCCTGGTGCTTGCGCCAATCGGCTTTGAGCGCCGGCTACGGCAGCAGACCATTGGAGTAAGTCAAACGCGAACGTTGCTCTGTGCATGCGCGCGTCCAGTTGCGGTGTACACTTTGCCAGTTCTGTCAGACATCAGCGACTGTTAGCTATACTGCCTGGCAGCGAACTAACTATATGGCAACACGGTTGTACTCCGTTTCTCTGACCGGGAGCCCAGTAGGCGGAGCCAGGGATCATCGTGTTTCGGCCCGACTATAGTATGCCAGCCGCTTGGGCACAGCCCACTGCCGCATAGCGGCCAGCCAATCAGCTAGCGATCACGCCGACTCTTGACGGCCTTGCTTACGTCACATGACGTGCGCGCCGCGGCATGTCTTTCACGTTGGCCTCAGGTCCTCAACATGGACGTTGTCACGGCCATCTTTGAATTCTCATACCCAATTACGCACTTTGCTTTCATTCATAACAGTATCGCCGTATACTCCGCAAATCTGTCGATGAATTTGTGCAGCAGACAGGTTCCTTGCTGACAAAAACAGTATCACTGAGCGAACCGCACATGCGGTGGGCGAGTTGATTGTCTTAAACATTTTGAAAGTACAGAACAGAACCATACAGGTATACAGGTTAACTACAGAGCTGAAACCGAGCACAGTTGTTCCTGAGGCACGATGCACGCACTTGTTTCGGTATGAGCGTGAACTACTAGTGTCTACAACAAAACGGACCTTACTTAAAAAAAAGAAAAAAGAAAGAAACTAGTGTGTAGTACTACTGTGTATGTGTGTTGTGCTCTATTGTAAGTACTTTAAGCAGAGAGTTTTAAACGTTGCTGATAGAATATGTAATGATAAACCGACGCCATTAAATTACACATAAAAAAAGTTCAAATGTTTGTAAATCTATCGGACCAAACATCGAAAGAGTCCAAAGGAGGGCAGCTCGTTTCGAATTGTCACGATACAGGGGAGACAGCGTTACGGAAATGATACAGGATCTGGGATGGGAATCATTACAACAACGGCGCTTATCGCTGCTGCGTGGGCTTCTTAAGAAACTACAATCACCAACATTCTCCTCCGAATGCGAAAATATATCGTTGACTCCCACTTACGAAGGTAGAAATGATCATCAGAATAAAATACGAGAAATCAGATCTCGAACGGAGAGATTCAGGTGTTCATTCTTCCTGCGCGCTATTCGAAAATGGAATGGGAGATCAAATAGTATAACGGTGGTTCGATGAGCCCTCTGCCAGGTACTTAAATGTGATTTGCAGAGTATCCCATGTAGATGTAGATGTAGACCGTAGCTTACAAACCACTTAAACTAAGGTAAACTAACCTAAGGACAGCACACACACACACACACACACACACACACACACATCCGTGCCCCAGGGAGGACTCGAACCTTCGATGGCGAGCAACCGCGCGCTCCGCAGTGAGGCGCCTTAGACTACTCGGCTACTCCACCGCGACAATTTACATATGATAGGTACAATGCAACCTTTTCATGGAAATGACGCACACTACTGTTCTGTTTATGATTGCCTGTTATTCCAAGCATGGTTTGGTGCAGTTCCGAGGGTTCAAGGTCAAAGTTGACCATTGTTAGTGTTGTGAATCAGTAAGTATTTCGTTGTTCACGTCTTGATTTTGTATGGTTAACATTAAATGACGATAGGAGAAATAGAAAAGGGAAATTTATGAATTTGGAACAAAACAAATCAAACGACGCGAGGTACACAATGAACTGGAATCGAATTGAGCCGTTGTTACGGCAGTTGGGCAACGCGGAACGGCTTGAATGTGACGTTGAGAGCTCTTATAGTAGGAAAGCAGTATCAGCTCGTGGACCGTCAACTAGCAGGTAATTTTAATCGGATTATAGTTTTATAGTTTTATAGCACGTTATACACGGAAGAAATGTTCAAATATTGCGGTTATCAGTCCATAGGCTTACACACTACTTAAATCAACTAGTGCTTAGGTCAACACACACGCATACTTGAGGGAGGAATCGAACCTTTGACGCCGAGCAACCGCTCTCCACTGCAAAGTGTCTTAGAGCTCTCAGCCAATCCACCGCGGCGTTATACACACATTTGTGATGAAAAGCCTGTGTTACATGCTAGGAAATCTAATGCATTTGTCACAGTCTTACGTACAACTGTGAGGAGTTTCAGGTAATGTGATGTGATTTTTCCACAGGCGGAGGACGTGTTGGTAACGGTGGAACAGGGCACCCTGCGAGGCGCCACGGCCACCAGCGTCTACAACGCCACCTACACTGCCTTCCTGGGCATCCCATATGCTGAGCCTCCAGTTGGAGAACTGCGATTCAAGGTGAGTAGACTGTTTATTCTTAGGCAGTGAAGCGTTAATCTACACACATTCTTTTGCTGTGTCAGTTTAACCCTCCTAGTACCAGTGGCTATCAAGAGGGCAGAAGACCATCTGGGGTCATAATGACCTCATTCCATTATATCCAATAGTCATGTACGGGGAAGAAGGCTAGCTGTAGGGTAACGGTTTTCTTGTTTTCCGCGAATGAAGCAATGCCGCTTGGTGTCTCACCGACTGCACCTTGTACTGGGAGCGTTAAGAGAAAACCACAAGTTTGTAAGAAACATAGAAAGAAGATGTTTCAAGCAATTATCATTTCTAGAAAATTTTCCATCCGTAAATAATGCGAAGTCACGACCATTTAAGGTTGGATGGTACCACAAAATCCAAGACAGTCTGTTATATTTCTGGACATACGAACGACGTGATATGTAATTGTAGATATGAAACACACCACACATGAGTCTTATAACAGAGCAAGGCAATTCTGTGGCGAGAAACAGTCTGGAAAGGTAGTAAGGACTTAACAGCGTAGGTTTATGCGCAGAAACGTTTCAATAAAATTGGCTACGTTTCGCCGTTTACTGTTGAATTATCATTGAAGCTAGTCAGTTGGGTGGCTGCATGCCAGAGGGAGTGCTGCTAAACGGGTTCTTTGTTTGGTTAGCAGAAAAAAGAAGAAAAAAAGGAAAATTTATTTACACACACAGACGGTTTCCTACAGTACTTTTCTTCTTATTCAGTAACGTTGTTATTTTTACATTTCCTTGCCTTTTGGTGGTGGAATATTGCTAAATGCCTATGTTAAAATGTTACAAGGTTCTGTTTTTATTTCTATGTACCACAGTATAGAAACACACTTGTGTTTCCTTTGAGCAGAAAGTAACGAATAACAGACATGGCGCACACTAATATGGTTGACAACATTTAACCCAAAATTTTGCTGTAATGATATTCGAATTTCGCAGTAAGAAAAGGGTCCTGTTCAAGTGTAAACAAGCTAGCATATGTGATTGCACTTAATTACACATACAACTAGGACACATACATCTTTATTTCTGTATTAACCAAAATAAATTCTTTCACACACAGATACACAATGGGCAAAGTGTTTGCCTTAAAATTTTGAGAGGTATGTCTGATACATAACCAATTATATAAAACGGAATAGATTTAAGGAATCATCTGGTTTCTGACACCACAGCAATCACTTAATGTAATACAAGCCTAGTGGTTGAATATCATAGAAGTAAATACTGTGCGAGGTAAAAATGTGCTTGCAAATATGGCACTGAGGTTTCATTTTGTGTCTGCAACAGTGGCAGTGGCTGGCGGCAACACGACTTGCCGAGCAATGGAGCACTATGCAAGCCCGGGGCAACGCCACCTAGAGACGAGGCCTGAGCACAGTGTTGCCACGTCACACATAGTAAGCTGTGATCGCAAGCTGACTGCTGGCTTCTGCGGCACAGCCCACTGCCTTGTAGCGGCCAGCGGCCACTTGGAACATTGAGCTTACTTATGTAGCCTCCATCAGCTGTGATGCATCTGACCCAACGTTCTTTATACGATGTAAATGCACTTTGGTAAAATTCTAGGGATTGAATTTTACACCATCGCTTAACACAGTAAACACGGTCTTTCTCACCACCAAATGTTGTAGCGTGCAAGTGGGACTTCAGACGACGAGAGAGGTAAACATCAAACAGAGCCATTGCTATAAAGAGCAATTTTCCAACCCATTTTCCTGACTTTCTCCTGCGTCATAAGGGCTGTATGGGTATGGTATTTTCAGTGTAATCTATGGGTTGACACTGAAGCTGTAGTCTGTGGGTCTGATGACACGTTGCAGTTTGTCCAATCACAAACAGTTACGGTCCCGGTTAATGGTGGTGCCAAGTTCCAAAATGTCAACGAAAATGACACCACGCTGATCCCAGAAGAAGGAGGCCATCACCTTTCGGCCTGCTGTTCGTCAAAGTCTCGGTTTTCTTCTTCCGAGGGGAACCCTGATGCGTCACTCCATGGATTGAATTTTGTACTCATTCTTCCCTGGTACAGACTCTCGTTTTTCTGTACTCTAGTGACTGTACCACTGATATCACACATCTGTAATTTTGATTTGATCAATGGTCTCCTTATTCACAACACTAACTGTATCGTGGATTGTTCAGCACAGAGAAATCACCTTCTTTAAATCTGTGCTATCACCGATGGATACTGCTGCGATCCAGTGTGTTCTCCCGATAATCAGGGAGCAACTTCCAGTGAATCTATGTGGCAGATTCATCGCCGGTCTTGAAGAGGAACTCCATCACCGACAGTTGTCGCAAAATGACATCTTCTTCACGACCATTACGGCTTACATGTAAATGATAGAAAATACTCTCATAGACCATCTTATAGGTAATAAAATAAAATAAAAAGAGACGACTGTGTAAATATTTTTGAACGCCCTTTGAACAGCTTGAATCTTGTAACAAGTTGGCACCCCTACCTACGTATTAACACTGTGATGAGACCGATAAACACAACTGACGCATGAAGGACGCTATATCTTTTATTCTGCAACGGTTAACACAAATGATCGCTGAAATGCGTGATCTTCAAGACTTCAAAAGAGGCCAACTACTTAGTGTGCAGGTAGTTGGTCCATCTGTAACGAAAATGGCGGCACTGTTTAATGTTTCACTAGTGACAGTATCCTCGATAATTTCGTGGAGATACTGCAGTTGCTAAACCCTTAACAACGGAAGCCAACTTATAGCTGCCAAGGAAGTAGTGCTACGAACATAAAAACTGTACTCTTGAAAACTGGAAATATGCGCTATGGTGCGATGACTCATCGTTTACAAAGCTTCCTCGAAAGCCGGCCGCGGTGACCGAGGGGACTGAGGCGCTTCAGTCACGATCTGTACGGCCACTACGGTCGGGGGTTCGAGTCCCCCCTCGGGCATGGATATTTGTGCCGTCCTTAAAATTAGTCAGTTCATAAGTAGTTTGTAAGTTTAGGGACTGATGACCCCGTAGTTAAGTCCCATAAGCTATACAAACATTTTCTTCCTCGAAAACCCAAAAAGAAGCCTACGATACGGATACCTGCTTCCTACATTCAACCATGGGGAAGTTCGATCATTATTTTGGCACCTATATCGTGATATTCAACTATCAGTACCCTCACCTTTCGGATAACAGTAAATGGCATCTGTATTGTGATATTCAACTGTTTCTATCATTGCCCTTACCTTTCGGATAATAGCGAATGAAAATCTCACCGTCCACGGTAGCAAACTGCTTCTCTGATCTTGCTAACGCATGGAAAATAAACACTGCCATATCCCAAAAATATAACGCACCCACACGTTATTGGCATTGTGGTCTTCAGTCGCCAGGTCGATTTGATGCTGCTCCCCACGCTTCTCTATCCTCAGCAAGTCTCTTCATCTCCTCATAAGAACGGTAACCCACATCCATTTGGTACTGCTTAAATCTCTTGCTCATCTCATCGTCTCCCTCTACGATTTTTACCCCACACACTTGCCTCCGATCCTAAACTGACGATTACTTGATACCAAAGAATATGTCCTACCAATGGATCCCATCTTTTAGTAACGCTATACCATACATTTCTCTGTAGCACCAAATTTGAACAACTTGTACCCTCTTCCAGTCAGAAGTATTTGTCGTCCATGTTTCACTTCCGTACAGGGTAACACTAAGAACAAATGCCTTCAGAGAAGACATAATAACACTTAAATTGACATTCCAAGTTAAAAAAAATGTTATTGTTTTTCTTCAGAAACTTTTTTTTTTTTTTTTTTTTTTTTTTTTTTTTTTTTTTTTTTTTTTTTTTTTTTTTTTTTACTATCGGCATTCTGTGTTTTATATCAACTGTACTGCAACAATCGAACATTACTTTACCTCCCAAATACCAAAACACATCTACCACCTTTATTGTCTCGTTAACTGATGTAATTCCTACAGTGTTGCCCGTTTTCTCATACTACATTCCATTACGCTTCTTTTGGCTCTTGTTAAGGTTCGTCTTACAACCTCCTTTAAAGTCTCTGTCCATTCCGTTCAATTGCTCTTCCAGGTCCTCTGCTGTCTCTGACAGAATTATTATTTCATCGTGAGATGTAATAGGCAAGCTGCAGAGCTAAATGTTTACCGTTTTATCACCCAAATAGCAAACTAAACAAATTATTCCAATACAACCTTAACTGTTAAATGCCAGTTTGCGATGTCTGAGTATGGGCAGAATAAAATACACGATTTATAAATAAAGTAAATTATAACAGAAGACACATACACTGCTAGGAATACAAAATCCATTCAGGAAATAAATGACGGAAAGTGGACTTGCGGTTTCTAATCCAGTAGTTGTTCAAAAATGTTCAAATGTTTGTAGAGCTTATGGGACTTAGCAACGGGGCCATCATTCCTAAACTTACAAACTACATATGAACTATCTTCTACTAAAGACGGCACAAACATCCATGCCCGAAGGGGGATTTGAACCCCCGATCGCAGCGGCCGTGCAGATCGTGACTGGCACACCGCAGACCGCTCGGCCACTGCGGCCGGCTAATATTGCGAATATAAATTTGCCAGCATGGGCACCATTGTAGATAAACCAAACCTACAAGAAATATCTCGATGTTCTTGTAGCCAGAAAAGGAACTAATACCTTATTTCATCATTCTGTAAATGGTAGGAACATTGGCCTTCACTATTTTTCAAGATATTACTATAAATGACCAATATAGTGCTGATTTTATAGTTCAGCATATTTCAGATCTTTAATCTATACCAATTTTGGGCGCCGATATATTTATTCTTCTGATGCACTGTAGGGTAAAAGTTATGTTGAATTAAACAGTTTTATTCACAAACCTGGTGTTTGCTCGGTGTTCTTGTTGTAATTTGACGCACACATAAAATGGAGAACATTACTGTAGCTGCACGTATTCTCAAGGAATTGTAGGGACTCCTGTAAGATGGTAATGCAGATGAAATTTTATAAGAAGTTTCTACATCCACGAGATATTAAGGTAACACTGTTCTGAACAGTGATGCTGTGGAGATCTGTTAAGACGTAATCGTCACAACCACTGAGTCGGTGGACTGAACACTTTAAAGTCATTACGTAATAATCTGCGAGCCACAAAGTTTTTATATCTTCTCCCTGATCTTTAATTCCTTCTCCAAGTATCTCCCTGCGTAACTTAACAGCTTGCTGAATGTACAGATTGAATAACATTTGAGAAAGGCTACAATCCTGTCTTAGTCCGTTCCCACTCAATGATTTCCTTTCATGTATTTGGACACTTATAAGTTCTGACTGCTTTCTGTTCCAGTCGGCCGGCCGCGGTGGCCGAGGGCACTGAGGCGCTCCAGTCATGGTCTGCACGGCCACTACGGTGGGGGTTTCGAATCCCCCCTCGGGCATGGATATTTGTGACGTCCATAGTATAAGGTAGTTTATAAGTAGTTTGTAAGTTTAGGGACTGATGACCCCGTAGTTAAGTCCCATAAGCTTAACAAACATTTGAACATTTTGTTCCAGTCGTAAATAACTTTCCGTTCCCTTTATTTACTTCTGCTGATTTTAGAATTTGAAAGACTTTATTCTAGTCCACATGATGAAAACCTTTTTCCGAATCTACTGTCTGACTCTCTTTAGCCATTTCTCACACACGCTGGGTCGGCACTGTGCTAAACAAGGATTTGGCTTGTGTTAATATTTACAGAGTGGCCGGTTGCCCTTCCTGCCGCCACCCCATGCCCCCCAAGAGGAATTGTGTACCCCAGATGTCTGCGTATAGTGTTATATGTTTGTAAAAAGTGTAAAGTGTTACGAAATGTTTTCGAGTCGTGTAACTGAGGCGGGATTTGGGGACCAGCCTAGTATTCACCTAGGGATGTGTGGAAAACCGCCTAAAAACCACATGCAGGCTTTCCGTCTCGGAAAGCGATGCGTTAGACCGCACGGCTAACCGATTCTACAAGCTATAAATGTAGGTTTGCCTTTCTCTACACAGCCAAAAAAGATGAGGGCGTGTATTGTACAGTATATATATGCATTAGACAGTAACATTGGCATGTCTCTACATAAATTAAGTTATGGGTAGTTTTAGGGCAAACAGTGACGATTAAATTTACAGCTCCAACAGGGTTGAAGTAATTCGCGGACGTTTAAGTACAAAAACGAGTCATAGTCTGTTATAAACTACACAATACTTTACGAATCTATTCGTCGAGGACTTGCAGCTGTTCTCAAAGCTGGTGGTGGGCCGGCTCCTTTTCATTGAGTAAATAATGTGCCTGTGTTATCTGTTCACAGTATTTTGTGCACCCCCTGTAGATGTAATAGTCAGCAACGTACCTGCAGGATCCGCAACCAGCAGGCAGCTGGGAGGGAATCCGCAACGCCACGTCGTACGGCAGCGACTGCGTGCAGAACACAGGTGACGGCTCCGAGGACTGCCTCTACCTGAACGTGTTCGTACCGGGCGTCCCAGAGGAAGGTGCCAACCTGCCCGTGCTCTTCTGGGTACACGGCGGGGGGTTCGTCTACGGCAGCGGCTCAGACCAGGAGTACGGGCCCGACTTCCTCATGTCTTATGGTGTCATACTTGTCACCATCAACTACCGGCTGGGGCCGCTGGGTAAGCACATCTGTGACCACGTTTATTGTCCTCAGAAATCGTAATTTTAGATTATGTGTCCCTGATTATAATGGGGCACATAATTTTATCCCACACATTGCCTTCCACAAGTCTGGAAACAGGTTGCTGCGTATTAAAATGGAGCAATATGGAAGTGATCTATGTAAGCTATTGGTTAGAATACGGAATAGCAAGCTCAAACAACGGTTAATAATGACACAGTATTGTACACTTAATTATTGTACATATACATACATGTTGGAACATAGTAGTATCCATGTTGGAAAATAGTAGTATTAATCCGTTTTATGTAAACCGACGTTACCTGTCCAAGCAGTTCTACTAAACACTCCAGGTGGCGCGAGTAGACCGTATGGCTATGTAGAGGTACGTTGTTTACAGTTTTTTTACTTGTAGTTGCGTTTGCAAAAAGGTATTATATGCCGAGAAAGTAACTGAAAATGGCTCCAAAGTGCCAGATTTCTTATAAACAACGGTTAATGATAATTACTTTACACCAAGAAGGCAACAGTGTCAGACAAATAGCAGAGAAACTGAAGATATTCATCAGCGGGCATGGCAAAGCATAACCGGTATCGAGAAAACTCCTATGAAAATCGTCCTCGATCAGGAGCACCCATCAAAATATCAGAACGCCAGGAAAAGTATTTGGTACTGACCAGTAAAAGTAAAAGATTAAAAACTGTCCGTGAATTGACAATTTAACTAAACGCAACCATGGATACACCGGTGAGTGAGTCAACAGTGAGACGACGCTTGGCGGACAACAACCTCCGAGGTTATGCCGCAACAAGGAAACCACAGTTGCGCCCTGTTAACAAGAAGAAAAAGGCTTCAGTGGGCTAAGACACACCAACATTGGACAGCGGAGGATTTGGAAAGAGTCTTATTCACTGATGAATCCAAGTTCGAAATATTTGGAAGTAAGCGCCGTCAGTTTGTGCGCCATTTACCGTATGTACGCTTGAATCCTCAGTGCGTAATTCCAACTGTAAGGCATGGAGGGGTTTTTGTGATAGTATGGGGATCCTATGGAGGGAATACAGTCGAAGATTTGGTGAAAATAGATGGAAAAATGTACCAAAAGGATTATCATACCATTCTCCAACAACATGCTAAGACATCTGGTTTGCGTCTGATTGGGAAAGGGTTTTTCTTGGAGCAAGACAACGACCCGAACCATACGTGTGCTTGTGTCAGAACTATGTAAATTCTCTGCATGTTCGTAAAATATTGAAAAACATGGAATGGCCGCGATTGTAACCTATTCGAGCTGCTATGGGATGAAATGAGGAATCGAAAATTTAATAGTTGATCTTTCTGTGTGTCATTTGAGCTTAATAAACAACAAAATACATTTTGTACTGTATTTTATTTCCATTGTATATAACTACCCGGCGTTTCCAAACTTATGGAGGGTAGTGTACGTCTCGTCACTTTCGGAAACTAAAACTTCACCCATTATTGAAGCAGTGACACAATGTAACAGTTTATCACCAGTACCAAAGTTGGCGCTCCTCGCAGGCTTCCTGAGCACAGGAGACGAGGTGGTTCCTGGCAACGCGGGCCTCAAGGACCAGCGGCTGGCGCTGCAGTGGGTGCAGAGGAACATCGCCAGCTTCGGCGGCGACCCGCAGCTGGTGGCCCTGCAGGGACAGAGCGCGGGCGGCGTCTCCGTCTCGCTACACCTCGTCTCGCCTCTGTCCGCAGGTTGCGTTGCCCTACACATTCTTGCCTATCCAATACTTATTGTACAGTTACTTGAAGATATACACAATTTTCTTCCTTCGGGATATCCACAACCGTCAATCTTCATATTTAATAATTGGATCCGCAACCGTTGTTAATTTTAAACTTTTTTATTTGTATGCACTACCCGAGTTTCGAAACCTACATCTCATCATCAGGTGCATCTGCAATTTAGAATCAAATAAAACCAACATCTACATGGGATACTCTGCAACTCACATTTAAGTGCCTGGCAGAGGATTCATCGAACCACCTTTATACTACGAGGTGTGTCCACAAAGTAAGTTCCGTTTGTTTATATAAACCAAACGAGAACAGATACAGAAAAATATTTATTGTATAGAAATCTACAACTGTTCAAGTAGTTTTCTACATAACTTCCGAAATTTTGTAGGCACTTGTCATAGCATGGGACAAGTTTTGTGTGCCTTCTTCATAGAAGGTTGCCGCCTGTGTATTCAACCATGTGCAAACATGTTCTTTCAGCTCATTATCTTTGAAGTGTTGACCACCAAAGACCGATTTTAGGTGTATGAAGAGATGAAAGGAGTCTTTTTCTTCCCTTCACGTTGCCGCCCGACCTCATAAGGCGAATGTGACCGAACAACTCTTACAGGAATTTTACTGGGACGTGTTTGATCATCCTTCGTACAGCCCGGATCTGTCTCCTATGGCTTTCTTCTTACACCTAAAACCTGTCCATGTTGGTCAACACTTCAGCGATGATGACGAGCTGAAAGAACATGTTACCACATGGTTGAATACACAGGCGGCAACCTTCTACGAAGAAGGCATGCAAAGAATTCTGCCACGCTACGACAAATGCCTACAAAATTTCGGAAGCTATGTAGAAAAGTTGTTTAATAGTTTTATATTTTTGTACAGTAAATATTTTTTCTGTATCTGTAAACGTTTGTTTTATATAACCAAACGGAACTTACTTTGTGGACATACCTCGTATTTATCTCCCACTGCATTCTCGAATAGCACGCGGGAAGAAAGAACACCTGAATCACTGATTTCTCGTATTTTATTCTGATCATCATTTCTACCTATGTAAGTGGGAGTCAACAATATATTTTCGCATTCGGAGGAGAATGTTGGCGGTTGGAGTTTCGTAAGTATCCCATGCCGCAGCGATAAACGCCGTTGTTGTTGTTGTGATTCCCATCCCAGATCCTGTATCATTTCCGTGACGCTGTCTCCTCTGTATCGTGACTCTTTCGATGTCCTCCGTCAAGCACACTTGATATGGATCTCGCACGTGGCATCAATACTCCAAAAAATGATGGACAAGCGTAGTGTATGCAGTTTCTTTAGTACTTGTGTTGCATCTTTTAAGGGTTCTGCCAATTAATCTCTGGTTCTCCTTCCCCACGACGTTATCTACGTGTTCTTTCCAGTTTAATAGTAATTCCTAGGTATTTTGTGGAGTTTACGGCCTTCACATTTCATTGATTCCTCTTGTAAACAAAGTTTAACGAATTTCTTTTCGTGCTCATGTGGACGACTTCACACTTCTCATTATTTAGAGTCAACAACCAATTTTTACACCATAGTGATAACTTATTTAGGTCGTTCTGCAGTTGGTTTTGATCTTCAGATGATTTCAGTAGATGGTAAATGAAACGTCATCTGGAAACAACGTAAAAGAGCTCCTTAGATCTCGCAAATCGTTTATGTAGATAAGGAACAGCAGAGGACCAATAACCCTACCCTGTGAAACACCCTATATCACCTCTGGTTTAGTCAATGGCTTACTACGAACTGTGTCCTCTCTGACAGGAAATCCCCTATCCAGTCGCAAATTTGGAGCGATATACCATAACCACACAATTTAATTAAAAGCCGTTTGTGTTGTACAGTGTCAAAAGCCTTCTGGAAATCAAGAAATTGGGAATTATTTGAGATCCCTTGTCGATAGCACTCATCGCTTCGTGTGAGTAAAGAGCTATTTGTGTTTCGCTTAAACGGTATTTTCTAAGTCCGTGTTGAACTTGGGTCAATAGATCATTCTATTCCAAATAATTATAATATTTGAAATGACTGCTATACATCTTTACTAAAATTATTTGGTACAGAGGGAATATACGTACTTATAGAGTCCGTAAAACTGTTGCATGTAGGAACAGATGAAAATAGTGAGCCTCTGTTAGATGCAGGAAGCCGGGAGGCACTGTAGGCAGCATGGGCGCTTCATAGCCACTCTTAAGTTGCCTACAGTGTCTCCCGGCATTTTGCACGTACCACAGGCTAACTATTTTAATCTGTTCCTGCATGTAAAAGTTTTGCGGACTCACTAAGTGTGTATACTCCCTTTTAACTGAACAATATTAGTAAAGTTGTAGGATAGCCATTTTATTCCATGACAGACGTAACTATTTTATTTGATTGTAATTTGCAGATGCACCTAATCACGAGAGATCGGGTAGAGCGGTGGAGTAGCCGAGAGGTCTAAAGCGTCTCGCTGCGGAGCGCGCGATTGCTCGCCGTGGAGGTTCGAGTCCTCCCGGGGACATGGGTGTGTGTGTTGTACTTAGGTTAGTTTACCTAGGTTTAAGTAGTTTGTAAGTTACGGACTGATGACCACGCAGTTTGGTCCGATAGATTTACAAACATTTGAACATTTTTTTTGTTTAAAATTAACAACTGTTGTGTATCCAATTATTAAAGCTGAAGATATACACGACACGGCAATCGTGGATGTGTTGTCTACCTACCCGCCCCTTCACACCCGTGCCGTCTACAGTTCTGTAAGGAGTCCTTCTGAGACGTGGTTGTGCAAGTGATTTATTTAATTTGCAACGTCGCCAAGAGCTGACGCCGTTCAAGTGGGGTACGGTGCTTGGTGCCCACCGGATCGTAATTTTGATGTCGGTGGTGCGCAGGAATTAGCTGTCACTCTTTCAGTCGTGTTCAGGGTGTATCGTGAATGGTTGAATGGGGATGTTTCAGTACACAAGAGACGAACTATCGGCTGAGCATCCCATCTCGTTAACCATCACCTGTGACATCTGAAATGGATCATTAACAGTGAAACAAGGGCAAATGTCTAACAAATCACGACTCAGTTGAACAAAGGACATAGGCGTCCGAAAAAATAGTGCACCTGGAAAAACGGCGTAGCCGCTCGGAATGGCCGCATGGTCTAAAGCTTCAAGGTACGGACTGGGCCGCTGTTCCCATCGGAGGTTCGAGTCCTCCCTTGGGCATGGCTGTGTATGTTGTCGTTACTGTAAGTTAGTTTAAGTAGTTTGTAAATCTAGGGACTGATGACCATAACACATAGTAGTTTGGTCCAATAGGTAAGCTCTAATTCTTCCATAGAGACGATCGTGGAGGTGTCGAATGTAGTGTCGTGTAATGGCCTGCCATGCAATTTCCACCTGGTGCCTCAGTTAGGCCACATTTCGTGCCACTCACGCAGACTGCCCAACATGACGTTTCATCTGATCCCAACCATGCTCAATGGGGGACAGTGTACCTGACATGTACCTTGAATATCACGTTGGGTGGTATGGGATACGTGTGGACGTCCATTGTCCAGTTGTAAAAGCATATCCCCTTGTTGGTACATGGGTGATAGCAAGATGGGTTGAGTGATGGTTTCAATGTACCATGCACTCTTCAATGTTTTCTAGACGATCACTAGAGTGTACGATACGGTACCGCTCACTATGATACATGATCATGCGTACCGTTATGGTTTCTTCCACTCACGCTCCAACATCGTTTAGCCCGCCTCGCGTAGTGTCACGGTAAGCGCTTATGAAGGGATGAATGGACATGTGTCGTCTTCAGTGATGAGATTCGCTGCTGCTTCGTTGCTTATTATGGTCGTACGCGTGTATGGCATCGTGCAGGGGAGCGCGAAAATCTGTAGTGTACACGACAGAAGCAAATGGGGTCGACACCTGGCATCATGGTGTGAGGAGCCATATCCTACACTAGTCGTTCTCCTACGGTGATCATCGAGGGAACATTGAACAGTGCACGGTACATCGAAACCGCCACTCTTGCCTCCGTTCATGTACCAACAAGGAGATATGCTTTTCCAGCAGGACACATATTCCGTACAACTTAGCGTGTCTTATAGGTGTACGTCAACTATCCTGCCCATCATTATCTCCAGATCTGTCCCCCACTGAGCATGTTTCGGACCGAATGAAACATCATGTGTTGCGGTCTGCTTGAGTGGCACGAAATCTGGCCCAACTGAGGCATCAGGTGGAAACTGGAAGGCAGAAATTCCGTAAGACTACAGTCGACACCTCCACGATCGTCTTCATGGTATAATTATAACTTGTATTACTGAAAAATGAGGGTATACATGGTAATAACGTCAACATTGCTCACACTCTGGTGGCTGTACTCACGTGCTCAGCCTGTGTGATCGTGTGTTGTATACCTCCTCAAGAATGTGCCAATAAAATTTCCCTCTGCTGTGTAGATTTCAGTTTGCTAGTTACACATTCTAATGAAAGATAAAACAAATTGCTAGGTAAATGAATTTTGTATAGCACGTAGCCATGGTAGATGCCTCTTTGTGAATGTCACTCTGATCATTATTTATTTGCGTCAGGTCTGTTCTCGAGGCTCATCATCCAGAGCGCCAACTTTATTGGACGTCCAATGCCTCTGAAGGCGGCCCGAAAGAATGCCTTTCGACTGGGAGCTGCCCTCGGCCTCGAGACAGAAGACTCTCAGGAGCTGGTGGACTTTCTGCGATCGTTCAGCGCGTCAGACCTTTTAGTGGACAGCTCGCTTATCCTGACAGAGGAGGTGAGCTATATACTACCATCAAACAAAGTCCTCTCAACCATGGAGACGCGTTATTGTAGTTTATTGGATCTCATGAAACACCTTCCGCACTAAAATACTCGGAAACACGTATAAGAAAGCCTGAAAATACCAGAAAAATTTGGAAATTCCTTGAACTGATAGAAAATAGTGTATTTTTAGGACAAAAATGCATATTCTTTTTCCATCCTATTTACAATGAATAGATGAACTGCTAAAATCTGTAAAATATTCACCTAAGCCTTACGTATGATGATTACCGGACTCTAATGTTTTGCAGCTATATTTTTTCTTAGACATCAAAATATGGGAATGGGTCGGATATGAAGAAAAAGTTTTCTTTCTCTTTCTATAGATGTCTGGGTCGATAGATTCCAACCACAAATGCAGGTTGTGCCTTTTCACAGCATTTGCCTTACGCGCTTCAGAAAAATCAATGAAAGAAAATGTCAGTGGCTGGTCAGGAATTAGAAGCTAAAGTATGTCGACAACGAGTCTTACGTCTTTCCACTGCTCCACCCTGCTAGTGGATAGGACTATTATTCAAAACGTTCGTACCGCACATTCTTATTTTTCCATTTCTACAGCTCATTCAAAGGCAGATGGGTACTTTACTGATAAAAGTTAATTCACTGGTCTTCATCGATAATACTATAGTCTCCTTCAGTTTACACCTGTGCCAGGATGTTCTAGCGAAGGAGTGGCATTGGGTTAAATGAGCAAGACATGGTGACATCAGAATACGTTTTATTTGGAAATAGTTGTTACCTGCTACTAAGTGGGAGCTGGGTTGGAGTTCGACGCCTGTCCCTAAAGGCACATTGGAACTGAAGGAAGCAGGTCTAGTGAGGTTGGAGGATGGAGCGCAAGGGAGCGTCCGTTCTTCAGTCCGTCGTTCAGGTGTGGGCACAGTGTTCCCCACATGACCACCAGTGTTGCTCGTGGATTGAGGCCGGGTTCTGCCGAGTCTCCGAGGATGGCATAACCTCGTCTGTAGAACTGAGCCACCATGGAGAGTGGAATCGACAGGGACGTGCCGGCAACATGCGTGCAGAAAGTTCCTACAGCAAGCACGCGGCAAGACACGTTAGCGGCCAGGCCAGCCAGGCTGAGCGAAATACGTATGAAAATAAAATAAAAAATTATACTTCCCATTCCTATGCATCCTAGGAGCAGTCGTCGTCGTTGAACACACCTGATGTCACCTGGGGGTTAGTAGATGGTTTCAACGTCGTCCGATAACTCATAGTGTTAGTGACATAGATACCAGAGCGCCAACATTTTCAAATGTAAACCTAAGCGACTAACCTGCTGTCATAACTAATACAAAGGACAAGACACACACACACACACACACACACACACACACACACACACACATATCCTGCGCAAGGGAGGACTGGAACATACGATGGGAGTGGCCGCACAAGCCATGAAAGCCTCACGGTTATGGCCGCATGGTCTAAAGTGCTACGTCATGGACTGCGTGACAATTCCTGCCGGAGGTTCGAGTCTTCCCTCAGGCATGAGTGTGTGTGTTGTTCTTAGCGTAGGTTAGTTTAAGTAGTTTGTAAGTCACGGACCGATGACCTTATCATTTTGGTCCATAAGGTTCCAAATATTTGAAAATTTGAACAATTCGTGAATGGCATCTATGACCGCGTGGCCTTTGACGACCGGGTGAGAGCCATTTGTGTTTACCCTTTAATATAAGAAAACTGGCAAATTGTGGCCTTCCGAGTGGCCAGCTAGGTCTTTCAAACTGCCACACAAGTTGGACGTGCTGCTTCAGTTGTGCAATTATGCTGGTTGTAATGAACATTCTCATGTCGTAGACGAGGTTCTGATCGTCCACCCAATACACACATCAGCCACGATCGTTGTATTGTAAGGGCAGGTACCATAACGTTGATAACGGTTTGCAAGACCGTGTCAACACTAACAGCTGCCAACTGCTAACTAGTAGCAGAAACGGTCTCATACGACCTAGGCTTGGCGAGCCCCATTCGTCGAGGATACTGGCCTCACCCTAGGCCATATGGACTGTGATGTGATAGGCTACAACTCTAATTCACATTCATTGTTTGAAAGAGCTCACTGACCAGAATCGGTAAGTACAAAACGTTCTTTCACCATTCTAGAAAATTAAGGTGAGGTCTTTTTCCAACAGGATAATGTTCCTCCTCACTGCTGCAAGACGTGCAGCAACGTTCCTGGCCAGCATGTCCTCCAGACTTGTCTCCCATCGAGCACGTATGGGATATGATAGACGACAGACCAGGTGTGGAATAATGTGTTCCATAACAGTAGTCGCCAAGAATATCAGAATGAGCTCTTTATTGTGGCCTGTGGAGACCCCACCACATACTAGTATGGGTGATTCAACATGGATGGACAACTACCTCAGTACGGCTTGAGCTACTGATCTGTAAACGTAATCATTTATTGCAAATTTGTTAACATCAAACACTAATTTAAGCATAAGGAAGTCCTTTCTGAAGGCATTTGTGTGGAGTGTTGCTTTATATGGGAGTGAAACATGGACGATAAACAGTGCGGACAGGAAGAGGACAGATGCTTTTGAAATGTGGTGTTACAGAAGAATTCTGAAGATTAGGTGGGTGGATTGTGTAACTGAACAGAATTGGGGAGAAAAGGAATTTCTGGCATACATTGACTAAAAGAAGGGATCAATTAGTAGGACACATTCGTAGACATCAAGGAATTGTAAAATTAGCGTTGGAGCCAAGTGTGGGGTAAAAATCGCAGAGGGAGACCAAGAGATGAATATAGTAAGCAAATTCAAATGGATGTAGGTTGCCGTTCTTATGAGGAGATGAAGAGGCTTGCTCAAGATAGATTAGGTTGGAGAGCTGCATCTAACCAGTCTCCGGACTGAAGACCACAACAACAACATATGTACTGTTTCAGTAATAAATCGTGAGTGAACTGTAAAACTCTAAGAGGGTGTAGTGCATTTTATTTCAGGCAGTGAATTTAGGCAATTTAAACAATTCTACCAGTGAAACGTTATACTTTATACGAGAGGGTTTCTCTTAGCTCGTCACATTAGTAGTGGTGTGAAGCTTCGCTGCGACGGAATAGCCGAGTGCACCAAGGCGCCTTTCTGCGACGCGCGCGGCCATTCCCCATCGGAGGTTCGAGTCATCGCTCGAGCACGGGTGTATTTTTCGTCCTTAGCTGAAGGAGTTTGTAAGTCTGGGGACTGATATCCTAACGCATTGAGTTTCACAGGATTACAAACATTTGAATTTGAAGTGAAGCTTCTTCATGCATTCATTATACGCTATGAGTCTTGGTTGAGGTAATAAGATGATCCCATATGTCTAGACATTACAAAAACCCTTCAGAAAGACACAGAAGCATCTAATATACAGGGTATTACAAAAAGGTACGGCCAAACTTTCAGGAAACATTACTCACACGCAAAGAAAGAAAACATGTTATGTGGACATGTATCCGGAAACGCTTAATTTCCATGTTAGAGCTCATTTTAGTATTTCTCTGTAAATGTAAATTGAAATAATTCGTGCAGAAAATTGTCAAAATACCCAATTGTTTCGTTAGTATGTACTGTACTTCCTCGATTCACCGCCAGTTGGCCCAATTGATGGAAGGTAATGTTGACTTCAGTGCTTGTGTTAAGATGCGATTCATTGCTCTACAGCATCAAGCACATCAGTACATCAACTGGTTAGTGTTTATCACGAACGTGGTTCTGCAGTCAGTGCAATGTTTACAAATGCGGAGTTGCCCATTTGATGTATGGATTAGCACGTGGCAATAGCCATGGCGCGGTACGTTTGTATCAAGACAGATTTCCAGAAAGAAGGTGTCCCTACAGGAAGACGTTCGAAGCAACTGATCGGTGTCTTAGGGAGCACGGAACATTCCAGCCTATGACTCGCGACTGGGGAAAACCTAGAACGACGAGGACACCTGCTATGGACAATTCTTCGTGCAGTTGACGATAACCCCAATGTCAGCGTCAGAGAAGTTGCTTCTGTACAAGGTAACGATGACCACGTCACTGTATGGAGAGTGGTACGGGAGAACCCGTTGTTTCCGTACCATGTACTGCGTGTGAAGGCACTATCAGCAGCTGATTGGCCTCCACGGGTACACTTCTGCGAATGGTTCATCCAACAATGTGTCACTCCTCATTTCAGTGCAAATGTTCTACAGTATTTAAGGATGAGGCTTCATTCCAACGCCATCAAATTGTACATTTTCACAATCAACATGTATGGGTTGACGAGAATCCGCACGAAATTGTGCAATCACGTCATCAACACAGATATTCTGTGAACGTTTGGGCAGGAATTGTTGGTGATGTCTTGATTGGGCCTCATGTTCTTCCACCTGCGCTCACTGGAGCACGTTACCATGATTTCATACGGGTGCTGCTAGAGCATGTGGCTTTACAAGTACGACACAACATGTGGTTCATACATGATGGAGCTCCTGCACATTTCAGTGATGTGTTCATACGCTTCTCAACAACAGATACGGTGACCGATGGATTGGTAGAGACGGACCAATTCCATGGCCTCCTCGCTCTCCTGATCTCAACCCTCTTGACTTTGGGGGCATTTGAAAGCCTTTGTCTCCGCAATCCCGGTAGCAAATGTAAAGACTCTTCGTGCTCGTATTGTGGACGGCTGTGATAAAATACGCCATTCTCCAGGGCTGCATCAGCGCATCAGGGATTCCATGCAACGGAGAGTTGATGCATGTATCCTCGTTAACGGAGGACATTTTGAACATTTCTTGTAACAAAGTGTTTGAAGTTACGCTGGTACGTTCTGTTGCTGTGTGTTTCCATTCCATGATTAATGTGATTTGAAGTGAAGTAATAAAATAAGCTGTAACACCGAAATTAAGCGTTTACGGACACATGGCCACATATTTTCTTTCTTTGTGTGTGAGGAATGTTTCCTGAAAGTTTGGCCGCACCTTTTTGTAACACCCTGTATAAAATAAATGTTTTTGTATTCGTATTTTATGCGCGGCCATACCGTACAAGCGATTGTGATGAAACTTTGTCAACATATTGCTGATACTTTCGCGATGGTCATAGGTACCATTAAATAACCGTACGACAAATAATTCAGGAGATATAACGTCATAAGTAATTATATGGTTTAAAATCTGTGGCATCATGCGACATGCGAATATGGACTCTTTATTCATCCTAAAATCTGCATTATATTTTGGGTACGTGACCTTCAAACCAAGAGGAAGGTCACTGTTACATAAAATTTTAGATGGTGCAAGACGGAGGATATTTTACATATGGCCTTTGTCAGGTTCTATAGTTGTATTCCGATCCTGATGAAATTTTAAAATATTATTGAACAATTCAGTTTATCGGTGCAGTATTAATATATTCAGATTACTTATAATCATTTCAATTAATTAACGTGACTAAACAGTTAATTTTCAGATGGCCATACAGTAAATCTGATTGCGATAAAACTTTGTCAGCTCATTGCTTACACTCGCACGAAGGTTATAGGCATACTAAAATTAACTTCATGCTGTGCATGGCGGAGGGTACTTTACAAGCAGTTCATTCGCGTCTTAAGCCTTCACGCTGAAAGGGCTGGGCATATGAATGAAATTTTGAACAGAGATAACGATTAATACATAGGCTACTTTTCGTAAGCCACCGTATGGTGCATGGTGGAGGGTATACAAGGGCCTATAAGTTTGCTACTCCTTCATTCTAAAAACGATGGACAGATTTGAATGAAATTTGTAATGGAGATAGCTTGTACCCTACATGGGCTACCTTTCGTAAGCCTCTGTAGATGCATAACGGATGCTACATTACAACAAACATCCAAATTGTTTGATTGTTCACCATGAAAATCAGCGCACAATCTTGAAGGAGATATTTATAATCAGCAAGCCAGTGAAATTAGCATGACCTTGCGACTTCGACACCACATGACCAGTCAGTATGAAACTTGGCGCGTATATGTAGGAATAGGTGGAGGAGACAGACAGAAAGGGGAGGGAGGAGACGGACAGAGAGAGGGTAAAGGAGGAGACTGAGAGAGGGGAGGTGGTGACAGACAGGTGAAAGGAGATGAAAAGAAGGAGGGGGAGGAGGAAATGGAGAGAGAAAGGGCCAGGAGGAGACGGAGGGAGGGGGATGGACCAGGTGAACAGAGAGAAGGGAAAAGAGAAGGTCAGTGAACTCCATCGGTGGGGTCAGTTCATCTCCACGCTCTGAGGTGACGCTGTTCCCCTCCCATTACCCACACATCCCTAAAGAAACACTACTCCTGACCCAATCCTAGTCTCTCCCAACCCCCTGGGTCGCGTCCAGGCGGACGTCCTTGTCCTTATTGGCAGTCACCATGCCCCCATACTCCTCACCATTGACCCCCACGGTCGGCCAGACAGCGCCACCCATCCCGAACCCCCTCCTAAGATGGTCCATGATTACTCCCGTGCCAACTGGGGTACCAATCGTCGTTCCATTGACACCTCGGTTGCTAACTACCTTCTCTCCCACCGCACCCTCGCTGACATAGACCATGCCTCGTCCTTCCTACACCAGATTGTTGCTGATGCCGTCTAAGCACATATCCCTACCCAAGCCATCCACCCGCACCACACCACCCTCCCTCCACAGGCTGTTCTCCGAGAATCCCGTCGTCTCTATCGCTCCTTCCTAAGGACCAATGACCAGTATGCACTCCTACGCCACCAGCAACTCTAACAACACATCAGGAACCTTTTGAATGTGAAGAAACGCCGGACTGGGGTCAGACATGCACCCGCCTTAAGGCCATGCTCCCTGTCAATTCCTTTAAATACTGGAAAGCCTTCCATCGCCTTACTGACATTCGCCACACCCCCTTTTCTCCACAACAACTTTTCATTCCCCAATGATGCCAGTAAGGCACAGCATTTGGCTGACTACCTCTCCGAAGTTTTTGCTTTACCCGACAATCCTAGATTTGACTACTCCCGCTTTCCTGATATCCATGAGCGCACCGATACCTCCGGCCCTCGGCTCGCCCCAGGATTTCAGTATTTGGACCAATTTCCTCCTTCAGAAGTAAAAACTCCCATCATGGCCCTGGACATTGAATCTACACTTCGCACAAAACGCGAAACTGCCCCAGGTCACGATCGCCTCACATGTAGGCACCTCTGTGCCTGTCTGACAGCCTTCCATGCCGCCCTAGGCCCCTTATATAACGTTATCAACGGCTTACTCCCCGACCTGCGACACGTCCCATATCCTGATTTTCCTAAGACCCGACAAACCACCCTCTGATGCCTCCTCCTATCGTCCTATCAGCCTCACCTCAGTGTTCAGCAAAATCCTGGAAACTATCCTTTTTGGCCGTATTCACCAACATCTCCATCAACACCAATTCCTCCCCCTATCCCAACCTCCTTCTATGTCGATGACAAACTCCTTCGCCTCATCCATCCAAGTTAATTCCCGTCGTGCCACTATCTTCGTCTGCCTCGACATCGAGAAGGTCTACGATTGCGTATGGAAATCCGGTCTCCTATTCAAACTCCAGACCTACGCCCTCCCCATTAATTATGTCCGCCTCATTGCGTCCTTTCTCTCCAACCGCCTATCCTAGGTCACTGTCAACAACTCCCGTTTGTTCTAACCCGCCACCATGGTGTCCCAGGGATCCGTCCTCTCACCCCTCCTCTATCTGCTATATTCCAGAAATATGCCCCAACCCCATCCTCCCCTCCATCTCCTCCAGTGCGCTGACAACACTGCCGTCCAAGCCCTCTCCATTCCCAACACCTATCCAAGTTTCCTCCTGGTGTAACCAGTGGCTCCTAACTGTCAACCCTACCAAATCCCAGGCAATCATCATAGGTCGTACCACCCGCTCCTTCCGCCACCGCGACCTCTACCTTACATTCCATGACCGCCCCATCCCACAAACCACCACCCTTAGATACCTAGGCCTCACCCTTGACTATTCCCTTTCCTGGAATCCTCACCTTAAAACTGTCCGACAAAAGGCCCTCTACCACCTTCACCTTCTCAAGATCCTTTCCGACTGGACATGGGGATTGACCCCCTCCACCAACCTCTACACCTACCATTCCCTAATGTGTCCCGTCTTATGTAGCTGTCATCCCGCCTGGATATCCGCCCCGCCCTCCTACTATAAATCCCTCCAGATCCTAGAACGCCACGCCTTCCACCTTGGTTACCGTATCTGCCTCTATCCCCCCCACACGGATCCTATATGATCTTATCCCTTTCCTCCACCTTCTAAAACTCCTTGGACATATCCGAATCCTATACACCTCCCGCAAAATGGAATGTCATCACCTACTGGTCTCTCCTATCTTCCTGAATCTCGGACTTCTGTCACTCCCTTACCAGCATGTTCCTCCCTCTCTCCACCTCCATACTCTCCACATCCTATCCGAGGGTAACTTCCATCAGCTTCCTCTCCCAGTTGACGCTCTCCCTCCTGACATACACCCCTCCTATCGACCTTAGCTCTTCCTCGTAGATTAATGCCATGTCCCCCTCCACCCATCCTTTTCCCTTCCTCCGCTTGGATCCCCATCCCCACCCACTCTCTAGGAGTCCTTCCATCCTATCCCCACTCCACCCTACCCCGTTCCCCCCTTTTCTGTCCACCACACTTTCCTTCCCCTTCCCTGCAGGGCCTGTTCAGTGATTTTAATTTTGTGTCAGTGATTATAAGTGGGCAGTGACTTACTGCTTCATGTACAGTGTGTTTTTTTAAAACTTTAGCAATAGCGTTGCCATGTGTTTTTAAATGTGTATCTTTGTCTCATCGTCATTAGTCCGTTTCATCAACATGACAGTTTTATCCACCGTGGCTGTTTTAAGTTCTGAATATGTACATTTTATCATTCTGTTTCACAGTCATTGTCATTGCACCTACTTACTCACCGTGTCCATTTTCAAATTCTTCATATTTGTCACCTGTTTTTATTATTTTAAATCTTCTGTTACCATGTTTGTATGCTGTCGGCTGAAGAGCAGCATGTTAGCCGCTGCCAGCCTGCTCCTTCCAGGGGTTTTAAAATACAATAAAGAGAAAAAAAGTCTCTCTCAGTCTCACCTGACGATAGCTGCAGGTGTCCAGCTGAAATATCGTGTATTGGATACAACGACGACTCGCTGCAAGCCAGAAATCTGTTTGAATAACTTATAGAATATTTTTCCAAATTTTCCTCCACCAAATTTCTGAACGTTGTCGTACACATAGACGCTGCTGCAACGATCAGGTTATAACCTCCACTACACGTGTTTATCGGGATTAAATTTTGCACGATTGCCTTTCCAACTGATTAGCGATTTAGACGCACGGTATATTTGATTGTTAATTGACCGGTAATTGTAGTGGTGGGATGTTATAATGTTACCTTCGCTACAGGAATTCTTATAAAATTACGTACAAGTGAGAAATATTTCAGCAAATTAAAGTCCCAATTAATGAAACTCATAGCTTATGCGGGATCAATTACTGCTGTTATTCTTTTCCTCTGTTATTTAGCTATGAAAGTATCATATCTACAACAATTTCATTATCAATATGGATGCGGTGTTATAAAAGGTTAATTATACTGTATGTAATATACGTGTTTAAAACTCACGTTATTGCACTCCAAACGTTTGTTACCATTCGGTGATTTGGGCACTACCCAAGAAGGGCTGTAAAACTCCTATTACAAGCGGTTGTTATTTCGGTAACAAATGAGTAATTTCAACATAAAAGTACAGTATTACAGTATGTCTTAGAAACGTTTTGGCAGTGTATTTCCTTTGCTGTATTCTTCTTGTATTCAATTTTTGGCACATGTTTAACATATTGGTTTGGACCAATCCCTTGTTAGTTCGATGCTGAAATGAGTCAATAAACGCGTATCATAGGGTCAATATTAACAGAGAAAATCTGACATGCGACATTATAACAGTTATAGTTTCTTTACAGCCAAGTTTTATTTACTTATTCCAGGGAAGCTTACCACTTACTTATATTTCGGCTCATAATCCCAGTACATTAGAAATGCAATATGTATGTTTCCTCATTGTTACATCTATCCTTGTAAGACGCCTATGTTCTTGTAGATAATCGACAGAGAAGCGAAATCAAAAATATAGCAGTATTTCCTTCTGTGCAGTGATTACAGGCGAGCCTCTGATAGAAATTACATATTATTTACATACATTTAGATAATATTGTTGCGGGAGTTCAGCGATCTGTTACAAAAAAGGGGGGAAGGAAAAAAAAAAGAAATGATGACTTAAACAGTTTATTGATTGTGACCGCACGTCGCTGCTCAAGACCACCTGCAAAAGCCGAAGTGTGGCTTACATCTGAAGATGGCAAAAGTTTTTTTTTTTTTTTTTTTTTTTTTTTTTTTTTTTTTTTTTTTTTTTTTTTTTTTTGCCGAAACCGGTAATTTTAAATAAAATATTGCGATCTTAGACTATTTAATTGAATAAACATACTATTTCTCGGTTTCAGGACAAGCTGCTCTTTTCCTACGCTCTTTGGTCACCACACATAGAGCCGTCACTGGAAGGCGCCTTCATCACAGAATCTCCCATTCAGGCTCTGATAGATGGCCGTTTCCCACAACTGCCTATAATGACAGGTGTAACGTCCGGAGAGGGAGGTACGAATACATCTGTTAATCAGTTCAAGGTATTCGTTACAAGGCAGGAGGTGGATTTCTTTCTATAAACCAGCTTATAGTGAGTGGAAGCATTCACTGTTTTACACGAAATAATGTGTCGTTGGTCACTCAGTCTGTATTAAAATTATTGTAAGAAGTGTACACAAAGTTCAACGTGTTCGCACGTAGAAAAGAAATACTGTTATGTTTTTTGCCTACAACAGGCATTTAATCAGCATTCTTGCTGTACAGGTCCCGGAATACTAAACCAACAAGAAAAAATCAACACACTAAACAGCATGTTTCCTGAATCAGTTGGGCCATGTTTACACCTTTCAAATATGGATGAGCAACTGGAAGCAGCTGTCAAACTACGAGAATTCTATTTTAGCAACGACACTATCTCTGCTGACAATCCTGAAGCTCTTGTGCATGTGAGTAAATATTTTGTTTCGGTTAAACCATAAACCATCAAAGAATTAGAATGTAAGTGATTGTTCATTTTTAATGGGACGTTTTGACTTTGCGTGATACTGTAGACCATTAATGTAATAAACATGACGACTTTGTACAGATATACAAATGTCTATCGATTGATAGGGCAAATATATTACTGAGAAATTCAGTAAGATTATTTGTACATATGACGAAATAAAATGTCATCATAAAGTGAAAATCATTCTCTTCGCGAAAAAGCATTTTGTAAAAAACTCTTTATGAATGCAACTAATCTGTCTTATTGGCTATCGTAATCTAGAGTAAAATATGACACTTTTGTCTCTTTCGCTACTGCACATTCTGCTCTATGCAAACATTTTTAAAATGTCCTAAATACGTACCACATGATACGTCGTTAAAATATGGATGGAACAACAATTAATGGGTTTTCAAAGAGAATAAAAAAGTAAAATACTATGAAATAAAATAGAAGAGAAATTATATGGTATAATCTGTCAAACATCGGCAAATCATCCTTTGGGGCTCAATGTTAGCACAGTCTGCTATGAAGAAAACACAAGCAGGATCCAGCTTCCAACAATTTAATATCTTGTCGCACCTAGAAACCATATGAAACAAGTTTTTATTTACTAGCTGTGATGTTCTGTGCCATTTGCATGTATATTTACGCACTGGTCTCTTCTTGGTCAGAGATTATACTGAGTAACAAAATATGATCTACTGCTCGTACAAATTTCAGTTCATACTTTTATTAATTTGAGCTTAACATCAAAATAACAGCTCAGTAAAAATTATGTTTTAATTGTAACAGTTCAACGTGGACCTGGGGATCTTCGAGCCAACTGACGCCCTTGTCAGGAAAGTGACGGAAATCTCTAAGCTACCAGTTTTCTACTATGTGTTTGACTACCACGGAGAGCATGTGAACTCAACAGAGTGGGGTAAGTTCCTACTAATTGTTATGTTATTCCACAAATATAGTTCTGGAGCAGTGTCTGAACACAGTATACACTGTTTTACAAGACAATTATGGATCTTCCCACGCTCAAGGAATACTGATTACTGACATACATAATGATTTGTGGGAACTGAAATAGGAGGAAGAGGAGGACTTTAATGTTACGGCAGCTACTGGGCATTAGGGACAGAAGAAAGCTCGGACTAATTAATATGGACGAAGAAATCGAATTTGGACCTTCTATGTTACCAGTTCCATATTTTCCTTAAGTGATCGATGACAAACATGCTAAATTTAACTTAAAAGTTAGCCTGCTTCTCACAAACACGGGTCCAGTTTCTTAGAGACTGCCCCACCTCGTTCAGTTCCAAAAATGACATTGAACGTATCACATCTTATGTACAAAATAAGACTAAAGTGACTAACTTTTAAAACCAAAATTTCGTTGCGGCTACAAGCTTACAGGCTATTTTTTGGTGTTGGAGGCGTTTTTTAAATGACCTCAAACAGCGATAAAGTTCATGAGCTACCCTAAACTTGAAAATTCATATAGGCTACATAAATTTCGGGTCCACAGAAACAAACAGTGAATCTGAAGTATAAAACTAGTTCCTGTAAGATGACAGCTAAAATTATAAATATTAATCAAATTAGTTGAAAGCAGTGTACTATGACATTAGTACGAGGTGCGTCCAGAAAGTAAGTTGGTAATAAAAATCAAATGAAATTGTACACAGATACAGAAGACATTTTTATTGCACAAAATTCTACAACTCTTAAACTACTTTTCCACATAACTGCCGAAATTTTGTAGGCACTTGTCATAGCGTGCCACAAGTTTTTGCATGCATCCTTCAGAGAAGGTTGCCGCCTGTGTATTCAACTATGTGGTAACAGCTCTTTATCATCGTTGAAGTGTTGACCACCAAGGACAGATTTTAGGTGTAAGAAGAGATGAAAGTCACTAGGAGAGAGGTCCGAGCTGTATGGAGGATGATAAAACAGGTCCCATTGAAATTCCGTAAGAATTGTTTGGTCACATTCGGTGTGTGAGGTCAGGCATTATCGTGAAAAAAAATCTTTTGACAGTAATCCTCTTCTTCCACCTAAAATCTGTCCTTGGTGGACAACACTTCAACGATGATGACTAGCTGAAAGAACATGTTACCACATGTTTGAATACACAGGTGGCAACATTCTATGAAAAAGGCACACAAAACCTTGTGCCATGCTATGACAATTGCCTACAAAATTTCGGAAGCTATGTAGAAAAGTAGTTCAACAGTTGTAGATTTTTGTACCATCAATATTTTTTCTGTATTTGTATCCCTTCGTTTTATATAACCAAACGGAACCTACTTTCTGGACGCGCCTCGTATATTCTTCTTGAGATCCATGCATTTGCTGTTTCTATACATTATATTAATGCATCCCTTGCATCCAACTGTCCATCTTATCTCACACCAACAACACAGAAAGCCTTTTCTTGTATCTCGCGTCGGAGATTCGAATCCTCCCTCGGACATGGGTGTGTGTGTTATTCTTAGGTTAGTTTAACTTAGTTTAAGTAATTTTTAAGACCAGGGACTGATGACCAACGTAGTTTCGTCCCATATAATTACACACATTTGAACATTTTTTTTCTTTTATTTTATTTCGCTGGAGGTTCGCCTTAAGCATTTGCCCTTTCTTCATTCATGTATGTCGTATGCACATAAAATTTACGTAAGCTACCTCCTCCAGTATTCCAGTGACAGCAGCTTCTTAGACTTCTTCCTTACCTCTAAAACTACCAATTATCCTTCTATGTATGTACATCTAAATAAATTCACCTCTTGTTGAACCACTTTCTCTTCAAAATAAAGGCTACCAGACACCAAGTAATAGTTATTACACGAACCACTTACAGCTTTGACCTTTGCTACTTGTTATTTATTACCGTCGAATCAAAAATGTTCAAATTTTTGTATTGCTTATGAGACTTAACTACGGAGTCATCAGTCCCTAAACTTACAAACTACTTATGAACTAGCTAACTCTAAGGACGGCACAAATATCCATGCCCGAGGGGGGATTCGAACCCCCGACCGTAGTGGCCGTGCAGACCGTGACTGACGCGCCTCAGTCCCCTCGGCCACCGCGGCCGGCACCGTCGAATCCAGTTTACACTAACATACTCGGAATAACGTTCGTAGCATTTAACATGAAAACTCTATGCATTGAGCATCCCACAGAAAGCGCACAGGTCACGATGTACTGGAGACACTACAAATACTAAACAGTTCGAACATGGCGTTAGCAGCTTTCCACAATCACCGTTACTTCTATACCTTAGATCTGACTTTTTCTGTGCCCTGAAGAAATGAAAACAGATTTCTCCTTTCCCAGATAATATCACATACTAAAAATCCTAGAACCGCACGGATACCATTTTCCTTTGGGATCTATATACCTTCTCCAATATCAATCCTCCATCATAAAATTTCCCATCCTTCTATATGGAACACCTCCGATTACCAGTCCCGACCTTCTAATAACTTGGTTTGGATCCTTATCTCTCGTCACTATCTGATATCTCAGACAAACATCTAACCAAAGCCCAAGATACAAAATCTATGACAACTTTAGACCTGGAAAAATATTTTTAACAGTCTACAAATCAACATTTTTCTCTTAACCAACTTACCAGCCCTAATTTTGTGCAAGCACACGTTTTAACGTCTTATAAAAAATTGAATCTGTTCAGATTAATATAATGCACAGATCTCGGAATAACCATGTCAATTTTTTAAAAATTGTTTAGTCTAAATGCACCGAATTGTAATACTGACAGCTAACCTATCGCGTATTGCAAAAATGAAGCAGCATAGCGGAAAATGAGAGACATCATAGGCACACTGTGTGTGCAAAAACAAAGCCAACACACTGCTGCAGTACTCAATTTCTAGAGATGATATAGATAGATTGCGACTGGGAACATAAATAAAATAGGATAGAATTAGGAAACCGTATCATGTGAGGACTACAAGAGCCTGTCATACAGTATAGAAACAAATCTTTGAAATGACTTCGATATGTTCATTTAAATTTTTAGTGTTTTTTCTTGTACCCATGACTCTGCACATCCTATAAATGGTTCATAGGCATCATTTTGGCACAGTGTTATGTATCATACATCTTACGAAAATACCATAACGGTAAATGAATGAGAAAGAGTTCACAAGGAGTTTTCCACCACAATTTTGCTTCACACACCGTTCACGACTGGAACAAGAAAGACGAAATGTGTCATAGACAAAGTATTCTCCACCTAATGCCACAGGTAGCTTGCGGAGTAGATGTAGATAAAAATTTAATGCGTTTAAAATACCTTCTTTTCCAGGTGTATCACACTCAGGAGAGTTACCATTCCTGTTTCTGAGGAAAGATACTGAATACAACTTAGATCCAGAATCTGAAGAAGACCGTATACGCAGGAATATGCTACGGTACTGGACTAATTTCACCAAGTATGGGTACGTACACAGGTTTTAGTATCAATAATTTTTAACATATTTGGTAATCATATAATTAACTGTAGCTCACCTTGCTGACTAAAGTTATAGTACAAGAATAAAACTACATAGTTCAGTAGAGTTCTAAAAAACCACAACAAAAACGGCAATAATTGTTATAAATATATCGTATGTATTCGTTGTTTCATAGGAACCCAACTCCCGAGGCGGATCCTGTGGTATGGGAATCCTACAACATTGAATCCCGCGGCTACATGCTGATGCAGGCCAACTTTATCATTGCACATGACAAAGACGGGGAGCGGATGGACTTCTGGCATGAGAATGTGCCGTTACAACCTTACGCTGACGACCTCTGAGAGCAAACACGCAAAAACATGCTTTTGCCTCATTACTACGAAAGTCAGTTTGATAGTATTCACAGGACTCGAAAAGAATTAATTTCTATCTGTTCCAGTTAAAAATGTGGAATAGAGATTGCTGTGATATGCATACTTATTACATGTTTTTGTAGTCATATCGGAAAATTGTGAGGTCATATGCAGTGAAAATTCAGTATATAAGATTGGTTGAGGCAGGGGAGATTGAGGGGGAAAATCGGTAGTACTGAATTCATTAATAAATGGTTGGCGGGAGCTCCTGATTCCTGGAACACGCCACCCCTCTTCCTCCATTCCCCTCAAACTTCAGGTAAGAGAGTTGCTACATATATTAAACTTTTGACATTATCTTGCTGATACTATCAATACATACTGGATAAACGTGTGCTCCAGACTTTCCGTTGCATTATTGTTCTCAACTGCGCGCTTCCCTGCAGCTCTTGCATGCTTTGTAACTTCCTCTGATAATGTTTCTATTCTTCTATGGCTCTTGGAAACCAGAATATAGCTTCTTTTGTCTCTCTACCATTATCACCTAATTACATGACCCATGCTTATTTAAGATTGGAAGGTACATACGACTGTTCCTCTAGTCTGATCCCTGTTAAATTTATTTTACTTTTTTCCTGTAAATTCAATTTGACAGAGCCGTCAAAGAACTAAGTCGGAACAATTCCCTTGGAGTAGATGACATTCTCTACTGAAGTTTTTGGGAAAGCCAGCGATGACAAAACTATTTCACCTGCTGTATAAGGTGTATGAGACAGGAAACACTCTCAGACTATAAAGAAGTGCAATAATGACCATTCCAAAGAAATCAGGCGCAGACAGGTGTGAAAATTACATAACCATCAGTTTGATACGTCACGGTTGCAAAATTTTAACACCAGTTATTTACAGAAGGATTGAAAGATCAGTTCGGATTCAGGAGAAATGTAGGAACACATGAGACAATACTTACCTTACGACTTACGTTAGAAGATAGATTAAGGAAAGGTAATTTCTAGCTTTTGTAGATTTGGAGCAAGCTTTTGACAATGGTGATTGGAATACATTCTTTTAAATTCTGAAATCAGCAGGGGTAAAGGAGGGTTATTTACAACTTGTGCAAAAGCCAAACCGCAGTTATTACAACAGAAGGGCATGAGAGGAAAGCCTTGGTTGGGAAGGAAGTAAGACAGGGTTGTAACCTTTCAACAATGTTATTCAATTTGTACATCGAGCAAGCTGTGAAGGAAAGCAAAGAATAATTTGGAGAAGGGATTAAAGTTCAGAGCGAAGAAATTGCATTTTCTTGATTAGATTGTATTACTGACAGAGACAGCAAAAGACATGACAGAGCAATTGAATGGAATGGACACTGTTTAGAAGAGAACATGTAAGATGAACATTAACAAGTGCGAAAAAAAGGGGGGGGGGTAATTGAATGCAGTCTTAGAAATTCAGGCAACGCTGAAGGAACTTGATTAGGTAACGAAACAATAAAGGTGGTAGATGAGGTTTGTTCCTTGGGCTGTAAAATAAGATACCATGGTCGCAGTACAGAGGATATAAAATGCAGAATTGGAATGGGAGGAAAAGCCTTTTTGGAAAGAGGAATTTGCAAACATCAAATATTAATTTAAGTGTAAGAAAGTCTGTTTTGAAGACATTTGTGTGGAGTGCTGCCTTGTACGAGAGTGAAACATAGACGATAAATGGTTCAGAAGGGAACAGAATACAGGATTTTGAAATGTGGTGCTACAGAAGAATGCACAAGACTTGGTGGATAGGTTGCATAACTGAACAGAATTGGGAAGAAAAGGAATTTTTGGGATACCTTGACTAAAAGAAGGTATCGATTGGTAGGTCACAGTCTTAAACACAAAGGAAACTTGAATTTAGGGTCGAGGGAAGTGTGTGGAGTAAAAATCGCAGAGGGAGACCTAACGGCCGGCCGCGGTGGCCGAGGAGACTGAGGCGCTCCAGTCATGGTCTGCACGGTCACTACGGTCGGGGGTTCGAATCCCCCCTCGGGCATGGATATTTGTTCCGTCTTTAGTATAAGGTAGTTGATAAGTAGTTTGTAAGTTTAGGGACTGATAACCCCGTAGTTAAGTCCCATAAGCTTAACAAACATTTGAACATTTTTGGAGACCTAAAGATGAATACAGTGGATGTGGGCTGCTATACTTGTGAGGAGATGAAGGGGCTTGCTCGGGATAGAGTAGGGTGGAGAGCCGCATCAAACCAGTGTCTGGATTGAAGACCATAACCACAACAACACGTTCCTATTCAACGCTTGTTGGCAGAATATCACAGTTAAATTCTACAATCTCTGAACAACAGCACATATTTTGTCATCTTTGTATATCGATACAGACTGGTCAGCCAGAACGTTATGACCATCTACCTATTATGTATATAAAACAGTTCAAAGAATAGCTGCGTCACATGACGAGGAATAACTGATAGTTACAGATCTGCACGGTGCATGTAATATTAGTGTCTTCTGTGTGTAGAATGGGGAAGGCGCGCCGTCCTTTTGAATGAGGACAGATTGTGATGATCCGGAATCCAAATGTCGTCTGGTCGGGAGATCACTATTCATTATATGTTAAATGGAAACAGGTATTCATTGGACATATATATTACACTATAACTGATATGTGGTTCCTTTTTTCGCAATTTGGGTCCAGATCCTGAGAAATCAGTACCCAGAAGAAACCACCTCGGCCATAATAACGGCCTTGATACGCCTGGGCATTGAGTCAGAAAGAGCTTGGATGGCGTGTACAGGTACAGATGCCCATGCAGCTTCGACACGATACGACAGTTCATCAAGAGTAGTATCCATAAAAGCCCGTGCAGGACCTACAACATGTGGTCGTGCATTATACTGCTGAAATGTAGGGTTTCGCAGCGATCGAAGGAAGGATAAGGCCACGGGCCGTAACACATCTGAAATGTAACGGGTACTTTTCAAAGTGCCGTCGATGCGAACAAGAGGTAACCGAGACGTGTTACCAATGGCAGCCGATCCCGTCACGCCGGATGATACGCCAGTGTGGCGATGACAAATACACGCTTCCAATGTACGTTCACCGCGATGTCGTCAAACACGCATGCGACCATCATGATGCTGTAAACAGAACCTGGATTCATCCGAAAAAATGTCGTTTTACCATTCGTGCATCCAGATTAGTTGTAGGGCACACCATCGCAGGCGCTCCTCTCTGTGATGCAGCGTCAAGGGTAACCACAGCCATGGTCTCCGATCTGAAGCTGCTGCAAACGTTCATGGAGATGGATGTTGTCTGTTTACGCAGGAATCGAGATTTACTGCATGATCCGTTACAGTCATGCGGATAAGATGCCTGTCATCTCGACTGCTAGTGATACGAGGCCGCTGGGATCCAGCACGGCGTTCCATGTTGCTCTCCTGAAACAATCTATTCCATATTCTGCTAACAGCCATCGGATCGCGACCAACGCGAGATAGCAATGTCGGGATAGGCTACAATCCGACCTTTATCAAAGTCGCAAATGAGATGGTACGCATTTCACCTCCTTACACAAGGCATAACAATAACGTTTCACAATGCAACGCCGGTCAACTGCTTTTTGTGTGTGAGTAATCGTTTGGAAACCCTCCTCATGTCAGCACGTTGTAGGTGTCGCCACTGGCGCCAACCTTGTGTGAATGCTCTGAAAAGCTAATAATTTGCATATCACAGCTCCTTCTTCCTGTCGGTTAAATTTTGCGTCTGTATCATAGCATTTTTGTGGTGTAGCATTTTTAGTGGAGTCTATCTTCAGACTGTTATAAATCAAATGGAGTTCCACACCCTTTCAGACAGTACTAGGAATTAAAAGGTGTCATGGATTCCCTCTTACATAATCCCTCCACAACTAGTAGTTGGTAGCAGGTGGAGGGAGTGTGTAAGAATCCAACACGCAATGTAAAATAAAATAAAATAAAGTAAAATAAAGTAAAATTACTGTAGGGAGATAGGAATGTTGTCTTTGCAATTTCCGCTAATGAGCTTGCCACTTTCTTTTTACCTTTTCTGCAGAGACATAGGTCATGAGAAGCAAAAACCCCATTAACCAATGGCATCAACAATAAACTATATCTTTGATTGATCCTCTAACTGACTGGGCCAGTAGATCTACCATCTTGTCGACCATACTCATTGAACATTTTTATAGGACTGTTGTGGCGTCGCCATTCGGCACAACGTCGCCGCGCCACTTCGTGAAGAGGCGATAAATCTGTCCATTGAACTTCAACCGCTGAGGTCGCCTCCAGTCATCTTTACCTCTCTGCCTTGCTTCGCGCGCCGGCCAATCAGAAGAAGAGGGCTTGGCTAGATAGGCCGGCGCAACACAGCCACGAGAGGCAGTATAGTAGAGGACTCCAGTCTACCAGTCAACGAGTCAATGGAAGGGTACGGGGCAAGTACAACGGGCCAGCTGACTACGTTATCACGACATGGATCGCTACTATTGACTGACGAGAGAGATCATTGCACAGCTATGTATTAGATACGTCCTTGCATCAACAAGCACACCTAAAAGTTGAGTACTACCTTCAATTTGTAATAAAAGTATCTGTGAACTAATCACTTCTTTCAGTTGCAGACCTTTTCCACAATACTTGCTAGCCACGTCCCATGTCCATATATTTATTTGGTCATTCTCAATGCAGTAGACTTAATCACTTTTTATAGTGTTTCCCGACTCATCTAGTATTACAACGTAATGTTGCTTTTCAAATACATTCCTCTGGGATGGTACACATTTGACCTCGAATACGCAGAACCGCACAAGACCACGCTTAGAATAACACTCGATCGATTCGCATGCAAAATTCCGCAGTTCTCAGTTGCTCCCATCAGATGGTGGCATGTTGTCTGCTGGTTAAGTAATACAAATTTTACCTTTCTAGATGTAACTTTCCCAAACGAAAAAGTTATGCTGCAGGCATTTCAAACGGAAAACAAATATATTGCAAGCCCTTTAATGTTTATTTCTTTCAACAATGTAAGTGCTGTGTCAGAAAGATTGCTGAGTTTATTATACTACAGTGTGTCAATCGACAAGTGCCGATATTTGATCGTTATTTCATCCTCACATTTCACTCTATGATCTAAAGTCAATTTTCTGAACCAAATTATAAGCCTTGTAAGATGTATGTGTTGGGAAAAATATAAATGAAGGAGGGGCGAAGAGTGGATCCTGGCAGCACGCAAATGGAGGATGTGGTCCCAGTAATGGCAAGGAAGGGGAGAGGAAGTACGGTATGCAAAAGAAGTATGCAAATGGTTTGTTCACTTTATATCAAAGGATAGTCGTGGCTGACCCACCATCGATCAGTTAATGAATTTGTACTGCAATTAATCAAATCAATTAATTTTCAATTAATCAAAGAAACCATCCAAAATTGTGTAAACCTGGCTAACTAGTTTGAATGAGGCGAAATTAAAGAGTATAAGTTTTGATTCGTTTTATTCTCTGAAGCCAAAAGAACGCCACGGATTGAAAGCAAAATCCATATACAATTAATGCAAAGTTCAGTTTTAATTAATATAAAATACAATAGAATATACATTCCTGCAGCAAGTGACTGGTAAATCGAGGATAATTGTAACCGAATCTAAACACTTGTGACAACCGACATTTAACTGGAAATCGTGGCGTAATCGAGAGGTATATTCCGGTACCTGATTTCTGTGAGTTTACCTAACGTTTTCAATACGTCCAGAAACGTGCTTTTGAAACACTAGCAAATGCACGCGATACTGTACCAACACTGTGCTGTCTGGCGATGACAGCAAGACTACGGCTGTTTGTTGGCTTTGTTACCTGTCGATACCTGCAAGTCGCGGACCTAGAAATAACTCAGATTCATATTCCAGAAGTGATATTAACTAATATCAGCCAACTTCAACCCCCGTAGACCTCAGTGCCCGCATTCTCACTCGATCGGCAATGTCGAACCACTACAGACAATTTATGTGTGATACACGAATGTACTGTAGGCAGAGGTGACACCAGAACTGTGACAATCGCAAATAGGGTGTCGGTGTGTCTAATATCAGGCAGATTGACCTTTTTCTCGGCTTGTCAATACTCAGCGCTATACGTTTCTGGTGCAACTCCAAACGTTGTCCCACAAACCCTAGGTACAATTGCTCGAAGTATAAAATGAGAGCAGAAGAGAAGCGTTTGCTCTCTTTGGCTGCTCAAACACCAGTCTTTTTCACTCAGTTCAAAAATCCCCATCTCCTCTCTGCAAAGTGCCAGGCTCCGTCTACCTCTATTGAAACGCCAATCCACAGCGAGGCGCCGAAGTCCACCAAATCTTGCGTTCGGGAGTCGGGCAGGTCGAACCCACTTATGCTTTCCCACATTTTCAACAGTCGGGCCTCGCCCTCACGTCCAGCGTTCTCATGGTTAAGGTGGCTGACCTTCATGCACCGTTGAAAACACGGCCAGCAAGTTATTCCCAGCAAACAGCCAAACTCCTTCGCCGTTGTACAACTGTGGCACCCGCCAACATGGGGCCAGAGACGTACAATGACCTATCAGGTGCCACCCTAGCGTTAGCCAACTCGACGCCAGACGTGGTCATCACAGGGGTCTGTCTTTCATGAATTTGTCTAGGTTTTCCCTCGCAAAGCACCGTACACTGCCCTTGGAGGCACATTGTATTCCTCCAGACGCTCTCGCACAGACGACGCCATCATTGGTGGCGCCAGCCAGATGGCGATAACGTGTGCGGATATACTTGGAAGGTCGTCGCCTCAGCACTACCTACTCCAGTGGCCCTCGGCCGTATGCCGTCTTCCCGATACGTCGGCCCCTCAGAATAACAATGCACAGACCTACTGGTGCGGCCACTGGCTTGTACCATCAGCTCTAAACACGTATCTCTACCCTCTGTTACGGCGTCACACAACCAAGTAACAGAATATTTCTCTTTAGCCACAAATTATTAAGGAAAATCGATATCCTACGAATAATCAAACAAATTAACAACTGTACGCTGTTCTTTTGCCATTGGATAGCAATTTGGCAGTACTGAAATATCTCATTACCCCACACCCGAAGAAGATTTCTGCATGAGGAGTGCCACTCCTGAAAATTTTATGTGATATGGAGAAGAGGAAATCTACTCCCTATCAGTCACTTACTATGCCATATGAAATATTTCCTGAGTGTCACCAATCACAACAAGGGTCTCTTTCATACTTTATATTCTTTTCTTCGAGTTTCCTCTTTCCTTAAGGTTTTATGATATTGATTGCAACAACCCCTGATTTAAACATTACAAGACTATCCATTCCAATAGAGAAGCAAAACCATACACACCGTTAACCGAGAACAGGACCATTTAGTAGGTATACTGATATTTCTCAGGTAACCCCTCTGTGGTGCTGGGTCAGAAATTCAGACCCCTGTTCACATATATACACATTGACCATACACACATATAATAATTTTACCCTATGTTCTTCTAAGCAAACATTCATACTAGCGACAAAACAAACATTTAAAAATGTACACTGTGTTTTTCTGTTACATGTGTGAGAATTTTGTGAACTTATGGTCCATCATGTTTAACTGTTATTGTTAGTAGAAAGTTGTAAATAAACATGCGAGATGTGAAATGTTTACAGGTTCAAATTCAAAGACTGAATACATATAAAAAGGTAAATATTTGCAAGAGAATTTGTGACACGCTTGGGCATGTTTTCATGTTTTTGGACCAAAAAATCTTAATTACAAAAGTTAAACTGTAAAAATTTGATGAATTTCAAGATTCAGAAAACATATGTGGCAAGAAATATACATCGTATGTGTATTGTTTCATGTGTTAAATTTTGTTATCTTTGTTTATGAATGTGGGTCAAGTGTTTGTGTACATTTTGTAAATATGGTAAGTGAATTAAAAGTTACCAGCATCCGCGGAGTCAGAAGGGACACAATGTAAGTCGCCATTTGGACGGGTGGTCGAATGATTCAATGTCCAGATATGTGAGGCATTTAGATACGACATTGGCCAGATGCTGGAATGCAAAGGAAAGAAAAGGCAAGTATAGTCATCTTTAAAGGTCCGGTCGACCACATGTGACCATATCATGGGATATCATGTGCCAAGCAAATCGTAAACCCTTACATCAGCGTCTGCCATCTGTGATCAAGTTATCCACTACCAACAACATTCACTGTAATACGGCGTCTATATCTCAATGAATGTAAACTTTGGATATGATGGTTACTAAAAGAAACCGATCATTCAATATTAAGATTCATTTGTGACGACAATTTAAATTCACCTAAAGCTGGTGAAACCCTTCCTATCGCCACCACAAATGCATAAGTCTGCTGTATACAATCTGAAATCTGGCATCTGCGAGAGAACTGTGAAGTTGAATGACTTTTCGACTGGCACCATGCGGTCTAAGGCATCATACCATGGACTTGGCGGCCGTTCCCGCCGGAGTTTCGAGTCCTCCTTCGTGCATATGTGTGTGTGTGTGTGTGTGTGTGTGTGTGTGTGTGGGTGGGTGGGTGGGTGGGTGTGTGTTGTCCTTAGTTTTTAAGTCTAGGGAGTGATAACCATAGGAGTTCAGCGTCTAAGGGTGCAAACAAGACAAGAACCCAAAGGACTGTGAAATTCTATGAAAATACAAAGACATTATCGTATGGTAGATGTATAATCTTAGTCTATGACAAAAAATATATCTTTGAATTGTTATGTGAAGGACTGTATGACCATCTTCTTCTCTTTTTTTGGTTTATTTTGTTTGTCCTTTAAGTTTCTAGTTTCTTGGTGTGACGGGCTATGTCACGGATTGTATTGTCTGTATATTTAGGTTGCGAACGATTTATAAGCAAAAGGTACGTTTGGTGAAAATATACATATGTTAAATATGGATATTATTGTTATTCGTAGTTTGTGAACCCCGACATTATCATTTAATACAAAGTTTAAAGTTTTTCAGCTCAGAAAAAGGAATGCCGATGTCCGCTACGGAATCGCTGTCATCTGGCGCACATTTAGTTTTCATAAAAAGAAAAGTTCACAAGTTATTTTATGACCAGTATTAAAATAAAGAGATTCTATACTACATTATGTTTCATGATCAATGAATTTCAAGTATTTTAACGTCAATGTTTGTCTTTAATAGAACAAGATTTTGCAGAGATATGGCCATGGTTCATTAGATATAAAGATTCATTAAATTAATTTGAGAATTAAAGAAAAATAATCAGCTGCACACATAAACTCTTATCATTTAGAATAGATTCAATAACATTCAGGTTAGGGTGTATTCCGTTTACCTGTATGCAAAAGTATTGCCCAACAATCAGCGATATTACACGATCTTTTGTCAGAGTTAGTCTCAGCGCATTGAAGCTAATTTTATTTACAAATTATTATCATTTCAAATAAATAGAGTAAAAGGTACAGATAGACGGCGTACAGTTTAGTCCAATAGGTTTGCATCTGATTTTGATTTTTCGATGTCACATTAATTATGCCTGAAAAAAGCGGATTCTTTCAAGTGCTATACAATACAAGGTCTAGTGCGTTATTTTGGTTGGGGAACTATAAAATTTAGTTAGCGTAGATAAGATTAAATCTCCCTTACAACCATGCTGACTTACCCTCCTCCACAGATTCTTATGAACAGGTAGAATACAGTCTCACATTATAGTAGAATGCTAGTTATTATGGTTTCTTCTTCACACTTGTCGGCATGACACAGTTTAAAAGCGCTCACAAGTATGTTATTTTTCTATCTATCTCTCTGAAGTGTATTTCCTATGTGAACTCTCTTTAGCGTTCGTTGAATTTCTGGAGAGGGCCACGAAAGTGTCTTTTCCTTGTTATCTGTCCATAAGTTAAGTTGCTTTACGATTATCAAGTATTCTTGAAAACTTGAGTCCATCGCATATGCAGATTCTGTCGCATTCCTAATGAGGGTGTTCTATTGCATTATTTCAGGCTTGCAGCAGCAGTTTGGTCTAGCTCTTCTAGACAATATTAACAAATTCACGCCTGTGCGTTTTACATTCCTCGCTCCGCCATGACTTTCGTCTCGGTCTAGGGGTGGGGTGTACAGCTTGAAACGTCTGACCGCCCGCCAGTAAATGGCTGATAGACGACTGTTTCCATCGTGCCTTACACGATGCGCTGCTATTCAAACCGATATTCAATATACCTTTGAAGCTAACAGGCAGATTCTAAGGTAGCTATACACGGGTAATTATGGACCATCAATACTTACTATATTTTACTAAAGTTTTATATGTAATCTGTGAATCCTTCAATGGATATGTTCAAGGTATTGGACAGTTAACTCAATCAGTTACATAACATTAGACACGTTTCCATTCTTTAAACGGCCTTTCATGTGTAATAAGGAAACTGAGCGTTGACTTTTTACTATGATTCGGCATTTTGCTGTAATCTCTTAGTTTTGAACAGGGGACTGATGATCCTTTTGCTTAGTCCACCTTCAAAATCCTAAACGAAACGTCCCGTCGACACAGTGGTCATTAGAGGCGGATCACATGCTCGGATAATTTTGTCAGCAATGGAGAAGGAAATCGACCGTGCGGTTTGAAAGGAACCAGTCCTTAATTTACCTGGCGTCATTTAGAGAAATCACGGAAAACTTACTTAAATTACGGTGTCCTGAGTCAAGTTTGAACCGCCGTACTCCGGAATGAATGTCGAGCGTTTAGTTAACTTGCTCTGTTTTAGTGGCTAATAGATGACTAATATATAATGTAGCTTATCAGGAATGACAAATATGTCGTATCTGTGATGCTGAGCAAGACACTGATTAGTAATTTTAAGTATTACATTCCAACTTCATCCTCATGCTGTTAAGTACCGCAAAGAATCCATACATTGCATGCGTATTTCTTTGTAACTCTAAATGACATCAACCATTGGATAAAAAATATTGTCGAATGTTCATGACTGATGTCCTCCTTCGATTTCTATGTATTCTAACACTAGAAAGTGTATGGGGTTCCTAATTTACTAAATACATTTTGAGACTTCCTCTCTGAGATACAAAAACGTGGAATTAAAAACTGTTAGTAGTATGTTAATGATAAACCTTAGCTATTCAGGGTGCTCAAAAAAAAGTATCGGATACTTCGAGAGGTGGCAGTACTCATTGGACAAGGAAAGGAAGCTCAATAAGGTTCCCAAAAAATCATATTTCCTGGGATGAACTCGCGTTTGTAGGAAAGTCTGCGCGACGTTGCGCATGGTATCATACTTCGCTACCACAAAGATTTACGGATGTGGTTCATACATGATGGCGCACCAGTACACTTTCGACACAATCGCAGACATTTCAGGACCGTTAGATTGGTTGCGGAGGCTCCTCAACTTTGACATGTTCATTCCCAGACCTTAATCCTCTAGACTTTTGATAGGCTTGAAGAAAGTGGTCTATGCAACTCCAATCAATGATGTGCGACCTCTGGGTCGCGTCGTCAAATCATGCCAGCAAGTAATACAAAAGGGACCCTGACGCCGAAGGGCAGGGGGATGCATTGCCATTAATGGGTGCCACATGGAGCATGTCCTATAAACAAGTGTTTAGCTAAGAAAGTATGCATTAACAGATCCATGTCTATTTAACTTATTTCTCTTTCTCCGTTGAGTCCTACCACATCTCTAAGTATTCGAGACTTTATTTGAACAGCCTGTAGACTGCTGTCTACGTCTCGAGAAGGACTTCATATTAAGATTTAATAATTATGAAATATTATAACATGATTATAAAATGTTATGATTTTATTTTAATTTTTCCATTAATTACAACAGTCTATAAACTTCCAACTAGACAATCAGAGTTCAGCGGCGTAAGGCTGCAGCGGTACGTTCTTGTTCCAGAATCCAAGTCGTTCAGCGTACTTGTCATGGGCCAGCGAGAAGTTGGCCTGCATCAGCATGTAGCTGCGCGTGGCGTTGTTATACGGCTCCCACACAACGGGGTCCGCTTCTGGAGTTGGAGTCCTGCGAAAAAAAGTAGTCACTGTCAGTGATGGAATTAGGCCCTAGTACACGCAACTCCTGCTGTTTAAACTTTTCATTTGCAATTTTTTTTATTATGGAGTAGATGGGAAAAGGATGAGGAGGGGGGATGACTTTATTTGCATAAGAGCAGTGCTTTTCAACCTTGATCGCGAACCACAGGGGGTGGCAGAGTCTTGCTCGGGGCGGGGGGGGGGGGGGGGGGGGGCTTGCCCTCACAGGAGCAAGTACTTGCACCTTAAAATAACCAGGGGATGAGTAATGCAAAAACCTGTGCCTAAATGAAGTTGATTTAGTATTAAAATTACGGCGTTCCTTGGATTACATTAATTATGAGTTGGTTAAGCAAATGTATTTTTGTCACGGAAATCATGTAGAAATAAGATAATGTGTTCCATTCCGAAAAAGACACTGAAAAAATCGACCAGGAATATAAAAGAAAGCTGCAGCAAAAGAAATAAGATTCAATTTGTTTCCTTTAAGATGACGTAGTTTTCTTATGGTTCGTGAAGAGGTCGGAGGGTGGAGGGGGAGGGGGTCGCCAGACTATTTTTATTTGGAATGGGTTGTGAGAAAATTTTTAATTGGAAGGGGCGGCGTATTCGTAAAGGTTGAAAAATACTGCACAAAGGCTTTGAAATCACTCAGTGGTGACAAGTGAAACTGTGAGTCAGGCCGGAATTCATAAACCGGATCTCCCAGTTTGGATAAGCCGTCGCCTGAACCACTTGTCTACCCGCGCTGGTCAACCGTCCAATTCACACAGGTCGCACACTATGCCCGTAGAGCCACCGTCGTCCATTCCCTCTTATATTCGTCAGTTCGGATTTCCGTAAGAGGTCGAATATTATTACCGTATTTGCAATTAAGCAGATGAACCTTACGCTCTCATATCCGAAAAAAAGACATCACACCAATATATATATATATATATACATTAATTGAGAAATTTCTCTACTAGCTTTTTGATACACAATATTTTTCAAATTATTAAGGAATGCATAATTGCAACATGAAAGTCGAAAATATTTTTTCACAAAACGACTGTTTAGTTTGTGTTCTCGTTCATTCCCGAGCCAAGCTAAGGGGAGAGGTTCTCAACCATGCGTTAGATGAGAGCGTATCGTCTTTCTGCCAAACTGCGCTTCTCTGTGCGGTTCCAAATTTTTCAATGATATTTACTCGCTATAGACGAGTATGCTATGATATGAAAGTTCCTAGTGTATTAAAACTGGGTACCGGACTGCATATTTGCCTTTTGCGGCAAAAGCCTCTACATTTTTTTCTGAGGGTAGATACGTTGGAGTCATATTTGTTCTATGTTTAACCATGGCATCCACGAAACAGTCTACCAGCCAAACAGAAAGAGAGAGAGAGAGCGGAAGATAATTACAAAATTGCGCCTGATCGAACTCGCTGAGCTGCCGTGCCTACTGAGCTAGCCGAGCACGCCTCACGTCCTGTCCTCAACAGCTTTACTTTCGTCAGTACCACGCCTACTAACTTCCAAACTTCACAGGATTAGGACTCGTAGTAGAAAGCATATCGCGGGGCCATGGCTTTGCAGCAGACCTTTGGCAAAGACATGTTTCCGCTAAGCAGTTTCTTCCAGGAGTGCTAGTCCTGCATGGCTTGCAGGAGAACGTCTGGGAAGTTTGGAAGGTAGGAAACAAGGTATTGGCGGAAGTAAACCCATGAGAACAGGTCATTCGTCGTTCTTTGGCAGGTCTGTGGTATCCAGTAGTTCACTGCGTTCATTCCGATGACTCCTCGCTCGTTGTAATTTTTTCCTAGCACGCCGGTAAAGAACCAACCTAATAGGAAGACAGAGAGAGAAAGTGAGGGCTGGTTTCTTAGCCCGTTTTGGCAGGCATATATTTTTAATCTGCTAGGCAACGTCAAACAAAAAAAGTAATTACAGTTGATACAGTTCAAAAGTGTGTGGTGTTTTTCAGTACTTCTCTTACCACCAAAAATACGAAGTGCCTGAGGTTTAATGATAATATGAAAAGAAATTTTAGTTCTGCTGTTTTTCCCTAAACTGATAATTTTCAGACGTTGCTGCGTAAAAGCACACGATTATACCTATAAAGAAGAAAACATCAACCAGATACTGTCAACAATGCTAATTAGATACACAAATAGCGACAGTATCGGTTTCAAACTGAAAGGTTCTTCTTCCGACGGCTGTTACTGTTTGTATTACACTTGCTGTTTCTTTTAGTTTTTATAAAATACGATTACCGATTGAAGTTAATAGTAACGTGAAAGTTGTCTGAAGGTTAACGGATAACGGTGCTGTTTCTTTGAGGGGGTGTCAGAAAGTCTTCGCATGTATTTCTAATCCGAATTACTATTGTAAATGCGACGTAAACATATCTATTCCCAGCGATGGATCTTACTACTTCCCGGTAGATACATCACTCGGTGCAGCTGTCAGTTGTTAAACATGGCGATGTACTTCACACGTCTATGGCGTTGGAGCAACGAAGTGTGATTAGTTCTCTATGGAGCAAGGGATGAACGCACGTCGAGATCAATACGAAATGCAGCCCACTTATAGCGTGAGCTGGTAGCGCTGAGAGCTCGGAAAAGGCCGCGGAGTCTTACATGACAATGAACAGTCAGGGAGGCCGCGTTCGTCGCTAATGACGACAACTTTCACGCGTGGATGCTATGGTGAAATCAAATCGACGTGGCGCAACGCGGACATTTCCCTGCAGCTTGACATGTGGTATGAAAGAACATACTTCATCGTTCCAGAACCTTAGGGTACCGGAAGGTTTGGTGTTGATGGTGCCTAAGTGGTTGGATGATACGATGAAAAACAGACGAATGATGTGTTCACTGAATCATCTGGTACGGTTCACCAAGGAGGGTGACGGTTTCTTGGATAGCACTGCTGATGGCGATGAAACCTCGATACTGCAGTTCACGCTAGAATCCAAACTCCAGAGCATGGTGTAGAAACATCAGGGTTCACCTGGGACCATAAAAAATTACGTTCAGCGCTATATGTTGGGAAAGTGATGTTAACGGCCTTTGGGATAGCCGCGGGCCGCTCACGGTGGATTTCATGTCACAAGGTGTAACACCATTGTGGACAGCTTTTTTCCCTCACTGTCAAGTCTGAGGGTTGCCATGAGATGAAAGCGCAGAGGGATTCTCGATTTGGGCAACGTGATCTGCTCCACAGCAGTACGAGACCACATGTGGCAATCAGAACTGCCGGAAAGATCCAGGCATTTCAATGGGAGTTTCTGGGACACCCACCAAACCGTCAAGACCTCACCCTAGTTACTAAGTTCCGCTGAAGAAGTTCCTTGTTGGACTAAGCTTCACAAGTAACGATGAAGCCAAGGCAGCTGTCCGACGTTGGTTCCATAGTCAGCCGGACGAATTCTACTGCAGGCTTACACCTATTGAACGACTTAATCTGTTCTTATTTAGAGTGTAAAATTTATATAATTCTTGCATCCTTATGAGAGCCTAAGTTGTTTAATATTTATGTTTAATACATATTACATTTTACACTTACCCGTACTTAGCAAAATTGGTCCAATATCGAACGACATTCCTGCGTACTTTTTCCTCTTCCGAGTTAGGATCTAAATTGTACTCTGTGTCCTTTCTCAGAAACAGGAACGGCAGGTCACCAGAGTGAGTCACTCCTGGAACACGTGGTTAATTATTGTTCGTATACTGTCAGATACTTTAATTGTAAATTAAAAATGCAAAGTTCCGCTGTTTAGTTGTAAGATATTTCATTACGATTAATAACGGGGCGCTGATGTTGTATTAAAGTATTGCTTACTGATAACCATCATATATGCCATACGGATAATGGAAGTAATCCTATATATATTTCAAGATATTTACCCAAGAAAAGTAGTAAGATATAAGTGGCGTGACACAGGCACGGAACATTTTAGAACGAAGAACGTAATTAGTCTGCTCCATAGTTTTTTCATGAACCAATGAATAATAAAACGAAATGCTTGTAGTAAAGATTACATAAACCAGTATATATTAGTTTATATAACAAATCTATCTTGCGGTATATATATCAAATGTTTGTAAATCTTTCGGACCAAACTGCGTGGTCGTCAGTCCGTAGCTTACAACCTACTTAAACTAAGGTAAACTAACATAAGGACAAACACACACACACACACACACACACACACACACACACACACACACCAATGCACCAAGGAGGACTCGAACCTCCGACGGCGAGCAACCGCGCGCTCCGCAGCGAGGCGCCTTAGCCCGCTCGGCTACTCCACCGCGGCCATATAACAAATAGTTTTTTTGTGTTGAAGATGGTAACACAAGTACCTAAATCCAGTTTCGTAATAAAAAATAATTAAGATTGATTGCTGTGATCTTTACTACTTGAAAACACTTTCTCAGCGTTTTGTTCTGAATGGAATGAAACAAGAGGCAAGAAAATATTTGAAACTGGCGCAATGTAAGATACATTACGGACCAGTTCTACGCGCGACAAGGTAAAAAAAAATACATCACTTTAGACTGAATTCTTTGTACTTACCCCATTCTGTAGCGTTCACATGTTCACCACGGTAGTCAAACTCGTAATAGAACACTAGTAAGTCAGTGATTTCAGTCACTTTCCTTACGAGAGCGTCAGCAGGCTCAAAACTTCCTTTGTCGAGGGTGAACTGTTCCAAGAGAAGAAAAATTATTACTTAAAACTATTACAATAAAGCTACGAAGAATGAGATTTTATGCTTTTTATTCAGTAACCATGAAGATACTTCAACACTACATTTTGCTGCATATGCGAATTTAAAAATTATGCAATGTATTTTCGTTTCATGGCAGTTTTCTGGTAATACAGCTACTGACTCAGCAGTGGCAGCACGGTTGTATTGTGTGACCATCCGATCGGAGTCTGTTAGAGCCAACAACACAGTGGATAAAACAATATTACTCCAAACCGACGCGATTATTCGCTTTTTTGAATTCCATACCGAATACTGTTAGTTCCTTGAAAAATAAACGGAAATTATAACATTTACCTGTGTTTCAGCAATGAGTTGTTTTATATATGAATTTTTATGATAGGTAATATCGAGCACTTTCAAATGACTATATCGTTTGAAAACGACTGTTTAGTAAGTAGAGATTTGAGTATAAGAATTCCAGGGAATTTAAATAAAATTCATAATTGTAAACGAAGGCTTCCGCGGCCGTTGTCATTGTATATAAAACTCTTCTGGGTGTTGGACCGCATCGTCAAAATATCAAACACTTCACCGACGTTTCGGCCACTATTGCAAGTGGCCATCTTCTGGGTGTTACATTTACTGCTGGGTGACGGAAAGCTGGTGTCTTAAATACTAAATGTTGCTAGTTGCTATTGGTGGTTTCAGCTCTCTTTCATTGGTGTTTACTTTATTTCTTCCTATTGGTGGAAAAGGAAGTCCAGGATTGGTGTTTATATTAATGTTTGCCATTGGTTGAACCTGGCGAATGAGGAGCGGTGGTAGCAGTGACGTAGCAGTGATGTCTAGCGCCGGCTAGAGCGTGCTGTTTGCTCTGTGTACGCGCGGCCGCTGTTGTCTGCGGGCGGGCCCCTATGGACTGCACTGCGCGCGGTGTCGTCGCGAAGCGCTGCTACTGCTGGCAACCAAGACGCGGGAAGTCTGTACCCGTCTTCCCTGTTCATATTTCCGGGTCGCTTAGCTATTTCAATTGCTTCCCTGATTTTCCTCTTCAAAGTATAGGGCTGTTTTGCCAGTACAGCGACTTTCCGAAAATCCATATGTTTTCCGCACTCTTCTTGGTGTTCAGCTACTGCCGACTTTGTATGCTGTCCTAGCCGAATGTACCTCTCGTGCTCGGCTATCCTTGTTTTAATCGGCCGCCCAGTTTCGCCAATGTACACCTGGCCGCACTCACAGCCGATTTCGTAGACTCCAGCTGTGTGCAACTTATCCGTTTTGTCCTTCAGTGAGCCTAGGACATCTCTTATTTTATTGTTGCTGCGAAATATAGGCTTGATGCCCTCTCGACGAAGAATTTTGCCTACTCGTTCGGTGAGGCCTTTTACGTATGGCAATAGGGCGATGGTTTGTCCTTCCTTTGGCGCTTCCCTTTTGTTTCTATCATTAGGTGTCATAGTTTGCTCAATCATCCTCTTTCCATAACCGTTTGCTTCGAAGGTGGACCTGATGTTTTTTAATTCTGCTTTCAGATGTTGTTCATCACTAATCCGGTATGCCCTCTTAGTTAGAGTGTGGAGCACGGACTTCTTTTGCGTAGGATGATGGTGGGAAGTTGCGTGAAGGTACCTGCCTGTGCTGGTGGCTTTTCTAAATACCCGATGGCCCAGTTTGCCCTCTGGTTTCCGATAAACCTCTACGTCGAGGAAAGGGAGCACACCATTCTTCTCAATCTCCATGGTGAACTGGATCTTGTTGTGCTGTTGATTGAGGTGTTGATGGAAATTCTGCAGCTCCTCTTCTCCATGAGGCCAGATGACAAACGTGTCGTCTACATATCGCAGCCAGCAGTCAGGACGTAGTGGTGCGGACTGGAGAGCTGTTTCCTCGAATGCCTCCATGAAAATATCGGCTGCAACGGGTGAGAGAGGTGAACCCATTGCAACTCCGTCCGTCTGTTCATAAAATTTCCCTTTCCACCTGAAATAGGTGGTCGTTAAACAATGTTGCACCAGATCGCAAACGTCGGGTGGAACACGTTCCTCTAGGATGCTCATGGTATCCGACACTGGTACATTTGTAAATAAGGACTTCACGTCGAAGCTGACCATCAAATCCGTGGTGGAGATTCGTTTTTCTTCTAAAAGTGCTACGAAATGGGTTGAGTCCTTGACGTAAGAGTCCGTGTGGCCCACGAGATGTTGGAGTTTCGGAACTAGTTCTTTTGCAAGTCGGTAAGTCGGTGAGTCTATACTGCAGACAATAGGTCTTAGAGGAAAAGACTCCCGGTGGATCTTCGCAGTCCGCACCACTACGTCCAGACTGCTGGCTGAGATATGTAGACGACACGTTTGTCATCTGGCCTCATGGAGAAGAGGAGCTGCAGAATTTCCATCAACACCTCAATCAACAGCACAACAAGATCCAGTTCACCATGGAGATTGAGAAGAATGGTGTGCTCCCTTTCCTCGACGTAGAGGTTTATCGGAAACCAGAGGGCAAACTGGGCCATCGGGTATTTAGAAAAGCCACCAGCACAGGCAGGTACCTTCACGCAACTTCCCACCATCATCCTACGCAAAAGAAGTCCGTGCTCCACACTCTAACTAAGAGGGCATACCGGATTAGTGATGAACAACATCTGAAAGCAGAATTAAAAAACATCAGGTCCACCTTCGAAGCAAACGGTTATGGAAAGAGGATGATTGAGCAAACTATGACACCTAATGATAGAAACAAAAGGGAAGCGCCAAAGGAAGGACAAACCATCGCCCTATTGCCATACGTAAAAGGCGTCACCGAACGAGTAGGCAAAATTCTTCGTCGAGAGGGCATCAAGCCTATATTTCGCAGCAACAATAAAATAAGAGATGTCCTAGGCTCACTGAAGGACAAAACGGATAAGTTGCACACAGCTGGAGTCTACGAAATCGGCTGTGAGTGCGGCCAGGTGTACATTGGCGAAACTGGGCGGCCGATTAAAACAAAGATAGCCGAGCACGATAGGTACATTCGGCTAGGACAGCATACAAAGTCGGCAGTAGCTGAACACCAAGAAGAGTGCGGAAAACATATGGATTTTCGGAAAGTCGCTGTACTGGCAAAACAGCCCTATACTTTGAAGAGGAAAATCAGGGAAGCAATTGAAATAGCTAAGCGACCCGGAAATATGAACAGGGAAGACGGGTACAGACTTCCCGCGTCTTGGTTGCCAGCAGTAGCAGCGCTTCGCGACGACACCGCGCGCAGTGCAAGTCCATAGGGGCCCGCCCGCAGACAACAGCGGCCGCGCGTACACAGAGCAAACAGCACGCTCTAGCCGGCGCTAGACATCACTGCTACGTCACTGCTACCACCGCTCCTCATTCGCCAGGTTCAACCAATGGCAAACATTAATATAAACACCAATCCTGGACTTCCTTTTCCACCAATAGGAAGAAATAAAGTAAACACCAATGAAAGAGAGCTGAAACCACCAATAGCAACTAGCAACATTTAGTATTTAAGACACCAGCTTTCCGTCACCCAGCAGTAAATGTAACACCCAGAAGATGGCCACTTGCAATAGTGGCCGAAACGTCGGTGAAGTGTTTGATATTTTGACGATGCGGTCCAACACCCAGAAGAGTTTTATATACAATGACAACGGCCGCGGAAGCCTTCGTTTACATTTAACCAACCTGTATGGGCAGGACGTTTATGGAAACATCAGGAACTTCGAGTCGCTAAGACTAAGAAAAGGAAAACTGCTGAATGATCTCGCCTTCTTGAAGAGATGCAGGGATCACAATACTGTGCCAAAATTTCTGCAGCTGGCGTGCTACATAAAGTCGAACAGGGCGAAGAATATTTGTGCACAAGCCAGCAAAGCCTTGCTACGGGAAAGGATCCGCCATATACGCAGCAACCTCGACTCCAGCAACAGGAAGCTTATTGAACTACACCTCGTCCTTTCGAGTAAACTTGCTGAAGAGGACTGGGAGAAAGTGGATAGGTTAACCTTCCAGCAAGCCGAAAGGACAAACGATAGTGTCGCCACCCGTCAGATGAAGAAATTTTATAAGCTGCAGCAGAAAACTACGGGTAATGGACAAACAATGGATACGCAGCGAACGGTGGTCAACCTTTCCAGTCATGAATTAAGTGACGCAGCAACACAAATACTGTCCAAGGGGATGAATTTCGCGATCACACCACGACGAGTCCCTAAAGAAGACATCATAGAATCCGTCGAGGCATCGCTACGTCACCTTCCACAAGCAGAAGCAGAGAAGATCCGACAAGAGACAGTTCGAGTCTTGGCGCATGCAAAGCCACCAAAGCAGAACATCAGCAATGAGGAACGTCGTGCTATCATAGAGTTAAAGAACAACCCCGACCTAGTAGTGGTACAGTCCGACAAGGGGAACGCCACAGTGGTGATGAATACTACAGATTACGACGACCGGATGGAAAAACTTCTAAGTGAACCCATCTATAAGAAGCTCAAGGGGGATCCGACAGCCAAGGTAATAAAACAGACGCAAGCACTGCTTAAGATAACCAGAATGAACTTCGACACGGCCAGACGACTCAACCCGCAAGTCCCACAGGCACCAAGGATTTATGGGGTTCCGAAGATCCACCGGGAGTCTTTTCCTCTAAGGCCTATTGTCTGCAGTACAGACTCACCGACTTACCGACTAGCAAAAGAACTAGTTCCGAAACTCCAACATCTCGTGGGCCACACGGACTCTTACGTCAAGGACTCAACCCATTTCATAGCACTTTTAGAAGAAAAACGAATCTCCACCACGGATTTGATGGTCAGCTTCGACGTGAAGTCCTTATTTACAAATGTACCAGTGTCGGATACCATGAGCATCCTAGAGGAACGTGTTCCACCCGACGTTTGCGATCTGGTGCAACATTGTTTAACGACCACCTATTTCAGGTGGAAAGGGAAATTTTATGAACAGACGGACGGAGTTGCAATGGGTTCACCTCTCTCACCCGTTGCAGCCGATATTTTCATGGAGGCATTCGAGGAAACAGCTCTCCAGTCCGCACCACTACGTCCTGACTGCTGGCTGCGATATGTAGACGACACGTTTGTCATCTGGCCTCATGGAGAAGAGGAGCTGCAGAATTTCCATCAACACCTCAATCAACAGCACAACAAGATCCAGTTCACCATGGAGATTGAGAAGAATGGTGTGCTCCCTTTCCTCGACGTAGAGGTTTATCGGAAACCAGAGGGCAAACTGGGCCATCGGGTATTTAGAAAAGCCACCAGCACAGGCAGGTACCTTCACGCAACTTCCCACCATCATCCTACGCAAAAGAAGTCCGTGCTCCACACTCTAACTAAGAGGGCATACCGGATTAGTGATGAACAACATCTGAAAGCAGAATTAAAAAACATCAGGTCCACCTTCGAAGCAAACGGTTATGGAAAGAGGATGATTGAGCAAACTATGACACCTAATGATAGAAACAAAAGGGAAGCGCCAAAGGAAGGACAAACCATCGCCCTATTGCCATACGTAAAAGGCCTCACCGAACGAGTAGGCAAAATTCTTCGTCGAGAGGGCATCAAGCCTATATTTCGCAGCAACAATAAAATAAGAGATGTCCTAGGCTCACTGAAGGACAAAACGGATAAGTTGCACACAGCTGGAGTCTACGAAATCGGCTGTGAGTGCGGCCAGGTGTACATTGGCGAAACTGGGCGGCCGATTAAAACAAGGATAGCCGAGCACGAGAGGTACATTCGGCTAGGACAGCATACAAAGTCGGCAGTAGCTGAACACCAAGAAGAGTGCGGAAAACATATGGATTTTCGGAAAGTCGCTGTACTGGCAAAACAGCCCTATACTTTGAAGAGGAAAATCAGGGAAGCAATTGAAATAGCTAAGCGACCCGGAAATATGAACAGGGAAGACGGGTACAGACTTCCCGCGTCTTGGTTGCCAGCAGTAGCAGCGCTTCGCGACGACACCGCGCGCAGTGCAGTCCATAGGGGCCCGCCCGCAGACAACAGCGGCCGCGCGTACACAGAGCAAACAGCACGCTCTAGCCGGCGCTAGACATCACTGCTACGTCACTGCTACCACCGCTCCTCATTCGCCAGGTTCAACCAATGGCAAACATTAATATAAACACCAATCCTGGACTTCCTTTTCCACCAATAGGAAGAAATAAAGTAAACACCAATGAAAGAGAGCTGAAACCACCAATAGCAACTAGCAACATTTAGTATTTAAGACACCAGCTTTCCGTCACCCAGCAGTAAATGTAACACCCAGAAGACGGCCACTTGCAATAGTGGCCGAAACGTCGGTGAAGTGTTTGATATTTTGACGATGCGGTCCAACACCCAGAAGAGTTTTATATACAAAATTCATAATTGGCAATAAAATTCTTCAGGGTGTATGGCCGCACTGCCAACATATAAAATCCGACGTTTCGGCCACTGTTGCAAGTGGCCTGCAGTCAGCCAAACACCTTGACAAAGTCCACTTGCAACTGTGGCCGAATCGTCGGATTTCAAATATTGACAATGCGGCCAAAATTCCTGAAGAATTTTATTGATAGTGACAACGGCTGCGGAAGCGTTTACATCTAAAATTCATAATTATTTTTCGTTCTTGATAGATGTTTCGTAGGGATGGACCAAATAAAATGAACAGAATGCAGTATTTTACATCTTGCAGAAAGTTGGCAGCACTGCGACCGCGCTGACACTGAGACACAAGCGTAGTGACAATTGACGAACGAAGTTTTTTGACGTTACGTGCAGTACATAACACGTCTTATTCTGCGACATTAAACACAGATGATCGGTGAAATGCGTGATCTCTTAGATTTACAAAGAGGGAAACTGGATGGGCGCAGACAGTGGGAGCATTTGTGACGAAAATTTCTCCACTGTTAAGCGTTTCACTACAGGCATAGTATATAAAACAAGGTCATACAGCATTGCTGAAGAGGAATAATGGACGACACCCGAAGTTAAACGGCAACGATTGACGAGCATTAAGAACGATTGTGGCTAGATAACGCAAAACTACCACTGCAAAAGCGACAGCGAAACTCAATTTGGGTATTGTTACTTCGATATAAACAGTACGGCTGGAGTTTAACATTTATAGAAGATCTCCAGTTGCTAAACCATTAATACCGGAAGTAAACGCAAAGCTAGTAAGGAAAGGGTGACACGCTCATAAAACTTGTACAATGAGTGGAAGTACAAAGTGTACCACTTTCTCTTCTGCCGTTTGCCGATAGGTGGGGCAAAGGTAAGCAGAGGTCGAACAGATGACAGACGTCAGGTAGTTAACTTGGACCTCGGTCAACATAAACTCATTCAAACATTAGTCGATTTGTGTCTGCATCATAAAGCTGTTCATGATTGAAAATGCCAGTTAACGAGCCTAATTCTCGTCATTTGGAGTATTGCTGCCAGTGTGGGATTCTTATCAGGTGGGTTTGACGGAGGACATCGAAAGAGTCCAAAGAAGGGCAGCTCGTTTCGTATTGTCACGATACGGGGGAGACAGCGTTACGGAAATGATACAGGATCTGGGATGGGAATCATTACAACAACGGCATCTATCGCTGCGGTGTGGGCTACTTACGAAACTCCAATACCCAAAACATTTTCCTCCGAATGCGAAAATATATTGTTGACTCCCACTTATATAGGTAGAAAACATCATCAGTATAAAATACGAGAAATCAGAGTTCGAACGGAGAGATTCTGGTGTTCTTTCTTTCCGCACACTATTCGAGAATGGAATGAGGGATAAATAGTATAAAGGTGGTTCGATGAACCCTCTGCCAGGCACTTTAATATGATTTTCAGAGTATCCCATGTAGATGTAGATTCGCCATTGTCATCGATATGACGTGTACGTGATCAACGGCGTAACATCTGGAAGAAGGGGGCGTTACTGTTTTGGTTCAATATGAAGAAAACAGCGGCTGAGTCTCATCGAATGCTCTAAAGTAGGTGGGGTAAGGACGCTGTTAATGAAAGAACGTGCCGTGAGTGGTTTCAAGGCTTCATGAACGGCGTTTTTAACGCCGTAGATGGCAACAAGATCGTGCTCTGCATTTGATGGGCCGTGGCGGATGGCCAAGTGCATTGAGGCAGTAAGCTACGACGTGCGAGGCCGTTCCCCGTCAGGGGTTCGTATCGCCGCTCTGGCATAGATGTTTGTGTCGTCTTTAGTATGAGGTAGTTTTACCACTTCCATGAACCATAGACATTGCCAAGGTGGGGTGGCTTGCGTGCCTCAACGATACAGATAGCTGTACCGTAGGTGCAACCACAGCGGAGGGGAGTAGTATGGTAGTGCCGGTTCCACCCCACTGAGATTCGCGCGTCTTTTGTTTTTTGGCGGGAAATTTGAATTACGCCCCACCCCTCCTCCCTCGGCCAATTGCCTGACCGCAGATCAAAGGATACCGCCACAGGATGATTGATAGGTCTTCCTGGAAGAACGGAAGATGATTGACAGTTTACATTTAGGTCCTTTTGATTCGCTACTTGTCCGACTGCTTATCAAAGGACGCCGCCATAACGCACTTAAGGATGATTGACAGGTTGCAACACCTCCCTCGGCCACACACGACGCCCCCCCTCCGCCCCCCCCCCCTCCACCCCTCGGTGCAGCCACCAGACAGGCAGCACCTCCGACAGGTCCAGACCTGTAGACCCATCGACATGTCTGTACTCGCACCCTGGACCACACACCTGGCCGGTTCGATGCCCCCCTCCACCCCTCGGCACCGCCGCCAGACAGGCAGCACCTCCGACAGGTCCAGACCTGTAGACCGCTCGACATGTCTGTACTCGCACCCGCGACCCCTACTCGCTCGGCCGATTGCCGGACCACCGCCTCCGCCGCCGACAGATGCTACCCCCTCCTCCTCCACGCTAGCGACCGGTTCTCAAAGGACGCCGCCACCCGCCCTACCCGCGAGAACAAACAATACCGCGACGATTGTCTTGACCGCACCGACACCGCCCCCACAGGCCGACCCCTACGTACTGCACTCTTTTTACGGCGACCGCGACCCGCCAGGCCAGCAGCCAATTAAATTGCACATTTATTATTATTAAGCGCGCCGCAGCGATCCGTACGCCAGATCTCGATTTATGTAACAACAACAATTTCCGCCGTTTATTATTATTATTCTTGGAAAATAAAATAAAGCTACCATAGTGTTCTTCGTATGCCAAAAAAACAATTTAGAACAGAAATGCTTAGTTGGTCTCGTATACTACAGCATGTAGTAGTAAAATATTAAAACTCGTATGCAAAATTTGCAAGTAAGAATTTCCACTCCCATCTCTCTCCATGCTCTTCGCATAGACAACAGCCGACGGACGTGTTTAATAATAATAATAGCGCAGGTTACGGTAACGAACGCCACAAACTTACGTATCCATCTTAACATATACTCTTTCGATATACAGAAACAATTCTAACGAAAAGAAAAGAAATGGTCCGTTTCGGAACACGACCGCAACCTTAGATCTATAAATATATCTCTTCGTTTCGACGATGCAAGCAACAGCCGTCGAACGGAATGTAACTTGTATGCCAACCACTCTTTCGACAACATAACAGCAGCAGCAGCAGAAGACGGCATATTGTTTATACAAAAATTCCAAATAACGAAACTCGGCAATGACATCTAGCACAACGTTTCTAAATATACATCTGCAAAGCACCGTTAAACTCGTATGCAAAATTTGCAAGTAAGAATTTACATTCCCATCTCTCTCCAGGCGTGTTTAATAATAATAGCGCAGGTTAGATAATAAACGCCACAAACTTACGTATCCATCTTAACATATACTCTTTCGATATATACAAAAACAGTTCTAACCAGAGCCAATTAACGAAAAGAAAAGAAATGGTCCGTTTCGGAACTCGACCACAACCTTGCATATATAAATGTATCTCTTCGTTTAGACGATGCAAGCAATAGCCATCGAACGGGATGTAACTTGTATGCCAACCACTCTTTCGATAAAACAGCAACAACAGCGGCAGCAGCAGAATACGACATATTGTTTATACAAAAATTCCAAATAACGGAAATCGGCAATGACATTTAGCACAAAGTCTCTAAATAAACATCTGCAAGCACCGTTAACAATCGTCCAGAACGCAGAGCGCTCTCTCGGCAGACTACATAAAAGAAACATATGCTAAGTGTTTAAACAAAAACACCTAAGTTACATCTCCAAATGATCAAAACCTTCTACGCAGACGCACCACTCTGACAAGGACAGCTCGCAATGCATTTATTTAATGGAGCTGAGCCATGCCGAAAGTTCCGAAATTTAACACACTCTCTCTCTCTTTTAGCGATCTTGCCCTGTTACGTTTCCTTCTTCTTAGATCGAGGTATAACTGCGCATTCCGAGAGTTCGGGTATTTTAATTTTACCTCTTATTTCCTTGCTACAGCAGTACACATCCCATCTAAGAAATCTCTATGTCCTGTTACGATGCAAACTACATTTATCTGACACCGATATTCCAGCGCCCCAGAAGACATTTAATCCCTATTGTGCAACGGAGAGTCGAAATAAAAGAAAAATACGTGAAATAATTTACCGATTCCGCCCGTCTACACTAAAACTTTTCGAAATGATTGGCCTAACAACACCCTTATTCGACAATACAGCAACCACAGAACCGAAATTACCTGCCCAATGCAACACAGATTTCCAGCTCGATCCGCCCTTTACCCACAAAATTCCTACTCCGAACTAAGATTTATTATTTTAATTACAAGTAGATGTCCATCGCAAACGAAGACGCTAACCTACACGCCACAACACATGATTCTATATAGGACATGGAGTGTTTACAATTTTTGTTTTGTTTATTACAGTACAACTGAGTACATGCAACGTAATGTTCGCAAACACTTATATCACAACCAACTCCCGCACACTTCGATCATAACCTGCTCTCTAAGGAATGGATGGGAGTCACACACAGTACAAACACGTCTGTCGTGTGTTCCGCTAATTTCGGCCAGTACAACTATGCGCGACCAATCCCCCCGCCTGTTTACTGTAAAAGCAAATATTTTTCCCCACACTATCTGTTTAAACCGGGCTTGCACATATACAATAGCCTCCTTTTAAAAGCCTGTGTCTTCCCCATATAACCCAGTTTTCGTTTACCCTTCTTCTTCTTCTTCTTCTTAGGACTTGTGGAATAACGTAGACGATATCTACGTCTATGGATAATAAAGTCCTGGAATGCTAAAAAAAATATAGTTCCTTGCTCGACTCTACAAGTAATTTACAGTCGAAACTAAAAAAAAAAAACATAATGTCCGAGAGAGCGGTCAATTTTCTGGTACTCTTAATACCCAAGTATCAAATCTAAAAGCGTTTGCACAGTACAACGGCGCACTTTGTAAATACCGTATCTTCTCTTTTAGAACACTTAAACAATCTTCTTACACAATCCTCCATCCTGGTAATACCATCTTCTCGACCCGGCGAAAAAATAAAAGTCCTAACAATCAACTGCCTAGACTCTTTATAAAATCGATATCTTTGCTTACACCAGGGCTCGTGATTTTTCGACAAATTTATTTTGGTTCTACAATTCGACGCCAACCACGTTAAGCAGTCGTTTCCTCGCCCGCAACCACTTTGATATTGCTCCTCCCATCCGAAAGTCATGCTCGGATACGAACGCCACTCGGTTAAAGTATTGTCCAAAAATCCAGGAGATAGAAGCCATCTACACGAAGCTGCTGCTGTAGTATAGATGGGAGCGCCTCCATTAAAAAACATCGATTAGCTGCAGTTTATAAGATATATACCCACAGGACGTATATATTTCCCCCCATGTATTCCAGAAATAGTAACTTCGTCTTATCTCCAACGTTTGCAGTATCGAACTTGCGGAATTTACTACACACACACACGCGCGCGCGCAATCCATTGGCTACAACTAGCGCACTTTAAGTAACGAAACTATAGGAGTTTTATAAAACACGTTGATTTTCGACGAAATAATTATGATTTACGGCAGCAGACATATCCGCTACGTAAACGTGTTGCACACCAGACAACACTAGCATACGATTAAACAGGCGATGCTTCGACGAAAGATCAATGCACCACCAAAGTCAGTTTTCTTTACAGCTTTACCGTGACGTATATATTTAGGGTAGATCAACACTTTTTACTTACATTCCGTCCCATCTAACCTAAAGCACTCTCTGTAAGCGCCAAACATTTCCAACACAGTAACAGAACTACACCTTGCAGTCAACACGAACCTACAACAACAAACGAATCTAGCCATTCCAACTCGTTTTTTGTCCCAACTAGCATGCTGCAAGCTATGTATACGTTCGTAACAACCCAGACAGAGATATCCTTACATCCGTCACTAACCCAGTACCAACTCTAAACAAGTTACCACAGATGGTGTTATAGCCGTGATCAGTAACAGACAAGATCTCCCAGACACACAGCGTTTTAATAAAGTTTCGATCTCGCTCTCTCTCGACCCAATAACTACGTTGGTTACTTGACCTGTCCCTAACATCCAACCACAACTTTGTTTCCAATGCATAGCCCGGCAGACAATATTTCTGGAACGCTCTCTATCAGCCAATAGACTATATACCTCGAGCATTCGCGCATAAATCACCATCGTATTCCACTCCTTCTAACAAATTATTACTCTCGATAAACATCTGTAAAAAAATGAGCGACGTGCACACGCACAGAACAGCTAACAAGAAAAGATCTAGATCCAAGCCAAGTTCTTATAATCCTTACAAGCAGCAACGCAAAATAGTCTACACCATTTCGAACTAATGCAACACCAGATTTTTTTTAAAGATCTCCAAGAGCAATCCTTTAGAGACTAAACATACGATTAAATGCACCTCCAATGTAGGTAACTAATCCTCTAACTCGATGCTTATCGACCAAAGAACATTAATTTACCACTGCAATCATCTCCGATACGCTACCGAGAGACGTCCATTCGTAAACACAGCTAAAAGAAGATATAAATGCCCCACATCCATGCTACGAAGTAACTATATGTATTTCCACAATTGTGGACCACATCTGCGTTGCATCGTATCGCACGACTAAACAGTTCAAAATAGGTACTTCGCGCAAGCTAGCATGCATAATCACTAGAGGCACCTGTTTGTGGTGAAAATTTCTGCTCGATTTCGTCATTTTTAAAAAGCTATTTCGGTATATTTTTCGCTACTTTTATTTTATTTCGTCAATAATTTCGCTAATTTTATTTTCACTTTTTAACGAATAAAAACTAAAGCAAAAATCAATTTTAGCCTCATTTCAGTTTATTCGGAAAACATAATAAAAATGCCATCTGTAGGCAGCATTTTCTATTTTTCTCCTTGTTCTACTTATTGGAAGAACTGCTATTTATTTGGTTTGAGCACGTGTAGTTTCTTTGCCATTAAAGACGCACACTGCGGTATTTTCACATAAGTATTTTCCTTGTTTTATTCAAAACGTAAAATCCACCTGATGCGAAGTCTCTTTCACGATAAAAAACTGTTAGGATCATGTTAAACAACCAGCGATCAAAAACGATTACGACCACGCAGTACATTACCAGTCACCAGACCAAATAAAGCGCCTGAAACGGACTTCTTCACTGTACAGGAAATGAGGGTGGCAAGGCTCTATATATATCTAAGTGGTATATAATCGCTTGTCATTTTTATCTCTAATTTCCGCCAGTACATTTAAATGACTGATGAGATTTTACAAAATTTCGTGGATAATTTCGTAATTTTTTGTAAATTTCAATGATTTCGCGATTTTACGCAAAAAATTTAAAATATCGCAAAAATTTCGCGATTTCGCTCTTCGCGAAAAACAGGTGTCTCTAATAATCACATTCCATGTTATTTCTGGCTGTAGGCGAGTGCGGACCTGTTGACTCATCGTAGACGCCGGTTTGGAGCGTGTGTACGTCCTATACATGTAAACATACCTGTCCACGCTAGCACCTGACCCGGAGAAGTTTTCGGTTTAATTTTTCCTGGCCGCACCAGATTCCGAATACAAGAGAGCTATTTTCGCGAAGATAGATTTCCTCGCAGCTGACGCAAGCGATGTTTTTACCGTACGAGCAGTCGTTAAACTTTTATACGCAGATACATATACAGACAGTAGGATGTGCGCAAATTTGCGATGTAGCTCTTACAGAAACGAAACATAGTTTTTTTAGAAATTCGATAAGAAGAAGAAGAAGAACGAAATTTATACAAGATGAACCAATGTGCAATAAGTCAAACCCCAATCCATGCAGCAATGTACCGAGCAACATCGATTTAAACGAACGCTTTGCTTAACTGTAGAATAGAACAACACAGAATTACACCTCCCTAACAGATACTTTACCGAGGAGTTACTGCTCTTTGCTAACAAGAAACATGTCTTCTGGTATCTTCTCCTAAACCCTATAAGACCGAAACTTTCTACTCGAGAAGCTAGACACAGAATACAAATCGTTCTTTATTATGTTCTCGAACTCCATTACGTATCTTCGTTTCCTCCTGCACCTTCGGGCAATGCTTCTAGACGAGAACAATCGTGTATTTTAACTTTTCCCATTATTTCCTGGTTATAGCACTATGCGTCGCTATGTGTGTACGTTACCAACTCCTGTGGTAATTTCCGTATGGAACACTAGGTTTTACGATTATTGCAAACGATTGCTTGTTATTCCATCCGTTTTTAACTCTGCAAATGACTGTCTCCATTCCACCACATTTGGATGCAATGTAGTCCCTTCTCCAAACGATAATGCAATACGTTTTTCGTGTCTTCCGCTGTTTTCGGCCAGTACACCGACGCGTGACCAATCTCCCTGACTGTTTACTGTAAAAAGCAAATATTTTATAAGTCCCAGTCGTAACCAGATTTCTCCACACCCTCCGTTTAAGCCGGGCTTACACATATGCCATAGCTTCGTCTTTCTCCAGCATTAGTTTGTACTCGTCCTTTATGGCAGTTGCTTTAGCCATATATTCTAGCTTCCTTCTCTTGGTCTCGATATCCGCCATTTCCAGTTTTCTTTTCGCGCACATAAGACATTAACTGCACGTAGCGATGTAATTTCTTTAATGGGGACGACTTAAGCCTATGTGATACATTTACTCTTTTCGCTGGACTTGCAGAGTGACATTGTTTGTAGGTACCAGACCTAATTCGGCGATATCTATATCTGGAGGCAGTGTGGAGAACAATGTTCTGGATTGGGAGAAGTATGTTTCCCCTGCATTAATGTAGCTTTTAAGTGTACTACTTATATCGTCTTTGCCGCTGCCAGTATTACGAATCTCCACCTAATTTACAGGTAAACGTTTCGAGGATGTGACGTGGAGGCTTCTCCAACCATCCCTTATATATTCCAATACAACACCTTGTGGGAGTTGCGGAGGATGTGTGTCTTCGCTATAGCCTGGAGGTCCTCCCAGCTGCTGCGCTTCGGAACTTGCCACCGTCGCGTTGTCATATGCAGGATTCGATTCTACGCACTTGTCTCTATACCACAAGTCCCGAAGAACCCAACTAGAATCTCGCCTATATGGAGGTTATTTAGTACTTCGCCTGGAAATATTTTCTCCATAATTTGGAGAACGTCCTGGAGTCTTACTAGGGGATAAAACCGCTGGTTGTGGTGTGAATTTTGTGATCCGTGACCCAATTTACCCTAAAAAGAGAGATAGAGGTCTGTTTGCTGCATTTGAGCACTTACTTCGTCGTTGGGTCGAGAACAGGGGTATTACAATATACGATTACCGGATGGAGAGTGTTTTTGATCTTGTGCAAGTTTTTTAAACGGTATCTGCAAAGTGTTTCTCCACCATGTGGGGGGCGAATAACAAACACCTGGGACAACAGATGCTTTGTAGTGTTTAATAGTGTCCTGCAATTTGTGTACTGGGGTAATAAAAATACCCGAAAATTGATCGGTGTACAGGTTAAACCTTCCAGATCGATAAAAGCTTGTACGTTACGTTCTGTCAGCTTTTAGTTTCCATTGTTTACCTGTAAATTAGGTGGAGATTCGTAATACTGGCAGCGGCAAAGACGATATAAGTAGTACACTTAAAAGCTACATTAATGCAGGGGAAACATACTTCTCCCAATCCAGAACATTGTTCTCCACACTGCCTCCAGATATAGATATCGCCGAATTAGGTCTGGTACCTACAAACAATGTCACTCTGCAAGTCCAGCGAAAAGAGTAAATGTATCACATAGGCTTAAGTCGTCCCCATTAAAGAAATTACATCGCTACGTGCAGTTAATGTCTTATGTGCGCGAAAAGAAAACTGGAAATGGCGGATATCGAGACCAAGAGAAGGAAGCTAGAATATATGGCTAAAGCAACTGCCATAAAGGACGAGTACAAACTAATGCTGGAGAAAGACGAAGCTATGGCATATGTGTAAGCCCGGCTTAAACGGAGGGTGTGGAGAAATCTGGTTACGACTGGGACTTATAAAATATTTGCTTTTTACAGTAAACAGTCAGGGAGATTGGTCACGCGTCGGTGTACTGGCCGAAAACAGCGGAAGACACGAAAAACGTATTGCATTATCGTTTGGAGAAGGGACTACATTGCATCCAAATGTGGTGGAATGGAGACAGTCATTTGCAGAGTTAAAAACGGATGGAATAACAAGCAATCGTTTGCAATAATCGTAAAACCTAGTGTTCCATACGGAAATTACCACAGGAGTTGGTAACGTACACACATAGCGACGCATAGTGCTATAACCAGGAAATAATGGGAAAAGTTAAAATACACGATTGTTCTCGTCTAGAAGCATTGCCCGAAGGTGCAGGAGGAAACGAAGATACGTAATGGAGTTCGAGAACATAATAAAGAACGATTTGTATTCTGTGTCTAGCTTCTCGAGTAGAAAGTTTCGGTCTTATAGGGTTTAGGAGAAGATACCAGAAGACATGTTTCTTGTTAGCAAAGAGCAGTAACTCCTCGGTAAAGTATCTGTTAGGGAGGTGTAATTCTGTGTTGTTCTATTCTACAGTTAAGCAAAGCGTTCGTTTAAATCGATGTTGCTCGGTACATTGCTGCATGGATTGGGGTTTGACTTATTGCACATTGGTTCATCTTGTATAAATTTCGTTCTTCTTCTTCTTCTTATCGAATTTCTAAAAAAACTATGTTTCGTTTCTGTAAGAGCTACATCGCAAATTTGCGCACATCCTACTGTCTGTATATGTATCTGCGTATAAAAGTTTAACGACTGCTCGTACGGTAAAAACATCGCTTGCGTCAGCTGCGAGGAAATCTATCTTCGCGAAAATAGCTCTCTTGTATTCGGAATCTGGTGCGGCCAGGAAAAATTAAACCGAAAACTTCTCCGGGTCAGGTGCGAGCGTGGACAGGTATGTTTACATGTATAGGACGTACACACGCTCCAAACCGGCGTCTACGATGAGTCAACAGGTCCGCACTCGCCTACAGCCAGAAATAATATGGAATGTGATTATGCATGCTAGCTTGCGCGAAGTACCTATTTTGAACTGTTTAGTCGTGCGATACGATGCAACGCAGATGTGGTCCACAATTGTGGAAATACATATAGATACTTCGTAGCATGGATGTGGGGCATTTATATCTTCTTTTAGCTGTGTTTACGAATGGACGTCTCTCGGTAGCGTATCGGAGATGATTGCAGTGGTAAATTAATGCTCTTTGGTCGATAAGCATCGAGTTAGAGGATTAGTTACCTACATTGGAGGTGCATTTAATCGTATGTTTAGTCTCTAAAGGATTGCTCTTGGAGATCGTTAAAAAAATCTGGTGTTGCATTAGTTCGAAATGGTGTAGACTATTTTGCGTTGCTGCTTGTAAGGATTATAAGAACTTGGCTTGGATCTAGATCTTTTCTTGTTAGCTGTTCTGTGCGTGTGCACGTCGCTCATTTTTTTACAGATGTTTATCGAGAGTAATAATTTGTTAGAAGGAGTGGAATACGATGGTGATTTATGCGCGAATGCTCGAGGTATATAGTCTATTGGCTGATAGAGAGCGTTCCAGAAATATTGTCTGCCGGGCTATGCATTGGAAACAAAGTTGTGGTTGGATGTTAGGGACAGGTCAAGTAACCAACGTAGTTATTGGGTCGAGAGAGAGCGAGATCGAAACTTTATTAAAACGCTGTGTGTCTGGGAGATCTTGTCTGTTACTGATCGCGGTTATAACACCATCTGTGGTAACTTGTTTAGAGTTGGTACTGGGTTAGTGACGGATGTAAGGGTAGCTCTGTCTGTGTTGTTACGAACGTATACATAGCTTGCAGCATGCTAGTTGGGACAAAAAACGAGTTGGAATGGCTAGATTCTTCTGTTGTTGTAGGTTCGTGTTGACTGCAAGGTGTAGTTCTGTTACTGTGTTGGAAATGTTTGGCGCTTACAGAGAGTGCTTTAGGTTAGATGGGACGGAATGTAAGTAAAAAGTGTTGATCTACCCTAAATATATACGTCACGGTAAAGCTGTAAAGAAAACTGACTTTGGTGGTGCATTGATCTTTCGTCGAAGCATCGCCTTTTTAATCGTATGCTAGTGTTGTCTGGTGTGCAACACGTTTACGTAGCGGATATGTCTGCTGCCGTAAATCATAATTCTTTCGTCGAAAATCAACGTGTTTTATAAAACTCCTATAGTTTCGTTACTTAAAGTGCGCTAGTTGTAGCCAATGGATTGCGCGCGCGCGCGTGTGTGTGTAGTAAATTCCGCAAGTTCGATACTGCAAACGTTGGAGATAAGACGAAGTTACTATTTCTGGAATACATGGGGGGAAATATATACGTCCTGTGGGTATATATCTTATAAACTGCAGCTAATCGATGTTTTTTAATGGAGGCGCTCCCATCTATACTACAGCAGCAGCTTCGTGTAGATGGCTTCTATCTCCTGGATTTTTGGACAATACTTTAACCGAGTGGCGTTCGTATCCGAGCATGACTTTCGGATGGGAGGAGCAATATCAAAGTGGTCGCGGGCGAGGAAACGACTGCTTAACGTGGTTGGCGTCGAATTGTAGAACCAAAATAAATTTGTCGAAAAATCACGAGCCCTGGTGTAAGCAAAGATATCGATTTTATAAAGAGTCCAGGCAGTTGATTGTTAGGACTTTTATTTTTTCGCCGGGTCGAGAAGATGGTATTACCAGGATGGAGGATTGTATAAGAAGATTGTTTAAGTGTTCTAAAAGAGAAGATACGGTATTTACAAAGTGCGCCGTTGTACTGTGCAAACGCTTTTAGATTTGATACTTGGGTATTAAGAGTACCAGAAAATTGACCGCTCTCTCGGACATTATGTTTTTTTTTTAGTTTCGACTGTAAATTACTTGTAGAGTCGAGCAAGGAACTATATTTTTTTTAGCATTCCAGGACTTTATTATCCACAGACGTAGATATCGTCTACGTTATTCCACAAGTCCGAAGAAGAAGAAGAAGAAGGGTAAACGAAAACTGGATTATATGGCGAAGACACATGCTTTTAAAAGGAGGCTATTGTATATGTGCAAGCCCGGTTTAAACAGATAGTGTGGGGGAAAATATTTGCTTTTACAGTAAACAAGCGGGGGGATTGGTCTCGCATAGTTGTACTGACCGAAATTAGCGGAACACACGACAAACGTGTTTGTACTGAGTGTGACTCCGATCCATTCCTTAGAGAGCAGGTTATGATCGAAGTGTGCGGGAGTTGGTTGCGATATAAGTGTTTGCGAACATTACGTTGCATGTACTCAGTTGTAGTGTAATAAACAAAACAAAATTGTAAACACTCCATGTCCTATATAGAATCATGTGTTGTGGCGTGTAGGTTAGCGTCTTCGTTTGCGGTGGACATCTACTTGTAATTAAAATAATAAATCTTAGTTCGGAGTAGGAATTTTGTGGGTAAAGGGCGGGTCGAGCTGGAAATCTGTGTTGCATTGGGCAGATAACTTCGGTTCTGTGGTTGCTGTATTGTCGAATAAGGGTGTTGTTAGGCCAATAATTTCGAAAAGTTTTAGTGTAGACGGTCGGAATCGGTAAATTATTTCACGTATTTTTCTTTTATTTCGACTCTCCGTTGCACAATAGGGATTAAATGTCATCTGGGGCGCTGGAATATCGGTGTCAGATAAATGTAGTTTGCATCGTAACAGGACATAGAGATTTCTTAGATGGGATGTGTACTGCTGTAGCAAGGAAATAAGAGGTAAAATTAAAATACCCAAACTCTCGGAATGCGCAGTTATACTTCGATCTAAGAAGAAGGAAACGTAACAGGGCATGATCGCTAAAGAGAGAGAGAGTGTTAAATTTCGGAACTTTCGGCATGGCTCAAGTCCATTAAATAAATGCATTGCGAGCTATCCTTGTCAGAATGGTGCGTCTGCATAGAAGGTTTTGATCATTTGGAGATGTAACTTAGGTGTTTTTGTTTAAACACTTAGCATATGTTTCTTTTATGTAGTCTGCCGAGAGAGCGCTCTGCGTTCTGGACGATTGTTAACGGTGCTTGCAGATGTTTATTTAGAGACTTTGTGCTAAATGTCATTGCCGATTTCCGTTATTTGGAATTTTTGTATAAACACTGTGTCGTATTCTGCTGCTGCCGCTGTTGTTGCTGTTTTATCGAAAGAGTGGTTGGCATACTAGTTACATCCCGTTCGATGGCTATTGCTTGCATCGTCTAAACGAAGAGATACATTTATAGATGCAAGGTTGTGGTCGAGTTCCGAAACGGACCATTTATTTTCTTTTCGTTAGAACTGTTTTTGTATATCGAAAGAGTTTATGTTAAGATGGATACGTAAGTTTGTGGCGTTTATTATCTAACCTGCGCTATTATTATTAAACACGGCTGGAGAGAGATGGGAATGTAAATTCTTACTTGCAAATTTTGCATACGAGTTTAACGGTGCTTTGTAGATGTATATTTAGAGACGTTGTGCTAGATGTCATTGCCGATTTTCGTTATTTGGAATTTTTGTATAAACAATATGCCGTCTTCTGCTGCTGCCGCTGTTGCTGTTTTATCGAAAGAGTTGTTGGCATACAAGTTACATTCCGTTCGATGGCTGTTGCTTGCATCGTCTAAACGAAGAGATACATTTATAGATCTAAGGTTGCGGTCGAATTCCGAAAACGGACCATTTCTTTTCTTTTCGTTAGAATTGTTTCTGTATATCGAAAGAGTATATGTTAAGATGGATACGTAAGTTTGTGGCGTTCGTTACCGTAACCTGCGCTGTTATTATTATTAAACACGTCTGTCGGCTGTAGTCTATGCGAAGAGCGTGGATAGAGATGGGAGTGTAAATTCTTACTTGCAAATTTTGCATACGAGTTTTAATGTTTAATACTACATGCTGTAGTATACGAGACCAACTAAGCATTTCTGTTCTAAAGCATACGAAGAACACTATGGTAGCTTTATTTTTTTCCAAGAATAATAATAATAAACGGCGGAAATTGTTGTTGTTACATAAATCGAGATCTGGCGTACGGATCGCTGCGGCGCGCTTAATAATAATAAATATGCAATTTAATTGGCTGCTGACCTGTCGGAGCGCGGTCGCCGTAAAAAGAGAGCAGGGGTCGGCCTGTGGGGGCGGTGTCGGTGCGGTCAAGACAATCGTCGCGGTATTGTTTGTTCTCGCGGGTAGGGCGGGTGGCGGCGTCCTTTGAGAACCGGTCGCTAGCGTGGAGGAGGAGGAGGGGGTAGCATCTGTCGGCGGCGGAGGCGGCGGTCCGGCAATCGGCAGAGCGAGTAGGGGTCGCGGGTGCGAGTACAGACATGTCGAGGGGTCTACAGGTCTGGACCTGTCGGAGGTGCCGCCTGTCTGGCGGCGGTGCCGAGGGGTGGAGGGGGGCATCGAACCGGCCAGGTGTGTGGTCCAGGGTGCGAGTACCGACATGTCGAGGGGTCTACAGGTCTGGACCTGTCGGAGGTGCCGCTTGTCTGGTGGCTGCACCGAGGGGTGGAGGGGGGGGGCGGGGGGCGGGGGGGCGGGGCGTCGTGTGTGGCCGAGGGAGGTGTTGCAACCTGTCAATCATCTTTCGTTCTTCCAGGAAGACCTATCAATCATCCTGTGGCGGCATCCTTTGATAAGCAGTCGGACAAGTAGCGAATCAAAAGGACCTAAATGTAAACTGTCAATCATCTTTCGTTCTTCCAGGAAGACCTATCAATCATCCTGTGGCGGTATCCTTTGATCTGCGGTCAGGCAATTGGCCGAGGGAGGAGGGGTCAATGACCCTATCGTCGACGGGCGAAAGTTCAAGGTCACTGTGCGAGCAGGTTATGATCGAAGTGTGCGGGAATTGGTTGCGATATGTTTGCGAACATTACGTTGCATGTACTCAGTTGTACTGTAATAAACAAAACAAAAATTGTAAACACTCCATGTCCTATATAGAATCATGTGTTGTGGCGTGTAGGTTAGCGTCTTCGTTTGCGGTGGACATCTACTTGTAATTAAAATAATAAATCTTAGTTCGGAGTAGGAATTTTGTGGGTAAAGGGCGGGTCGAACTGGAAATCTGTGTTGCATTGGGCAGGTAACTTCGGTTCTGTGGTTGCTGTATTGTCGAATAAGGGTGTTGTTAGGCCAATCATTTCGAAAAGTTTTAGTGTAGACGGGCGGAATCGGTAAATTATTTCACGTATTTTTCTTTTATTTCGACTCTCCATTGCACAATAGGGATTAAATGTCATCTGGGGAGCTGGAATATCGGTGTCAGATAAATGTAGTTTGCATCGTAACAGGACATAGAGATTTCTTAGATGGGATGTGTACTGCTGTAGCAAGGAAAGAAGAGGTAAAATTAAAATACCCGAACTCTCGGAATGCGCAGTTATACCTCGATCTAAGAAGAAGGAAACGTAACAGGGCAAGATCGCTAAAGAGAGAGAGAGTGTTAAATTTCGGAACTTTCGGCATGGCTCAGCTCCATTAAATAAATGCATTGCGAGCTATCCTTGTCAGAATGGTGCGTCTGCATAGAAGGTTTTGATCATTTGGAGATGTAACTTAGGTGTTTTTGTTTAAACACTTAGCATATGTTTCTTTTATGTAGTCTGCCGAGAGAGCGCTCTGCGTTCTGGACGATTGTTAACGGTGCTTGCAGATGTTTATTTAGAGACTTTGTGCTAAATGTCATTGCCGATTTCCGTTATTTGGAATTTTTGTATAAACACTGTGTCGTATTCTGCTGCTGCCGCTGTTGTTGCTGTTTTATCGAAAGAGTGGTTGGCATACTAGTTACATCCCGTTCGATGGCTATTGCTTGCATCGTCTAAACGAAGAGATACATTTATAGATGCAAGGTTGTGGTCGAGTTCCGAAACTGACCATTTCTTTTCTTTTCGTTAATTGGCTCTGGTTAGAATTGTTTTTGTATATCGAAGAAGTTTATGTTAAGATGGATACGTAAGTTTGTGGCGTTTATTATCTAACCTGCGCTATTATTATTAAACACGGCTGGAGAGAGATGGGAATGTAAATTCTTACTTGCAAACTTTGCATACAAGTTTAACGGTGCTTTGCAGATGTATATTTAGAGACGTTGTCATTGCCGATTTTCGTTATTTGGAATTTTTGTATAAACAATATGCCGTCTTCTGCTGCTGCTACCGCTGTTGCAGTTTTGTCGAAAGAGTGGTTGGCATACAAGTTACATTCCGTTCGATGGCTGTTGCTTGCATCGTCTAAACGAAGAGATACATTTATAGATCTAAGGTTGCGGTCGAATTCCGAAAACGGACCATTTCTTTTCTTTTCGTTAGAATTGTTTCTGTATATCGAAAGAGTATATGTTAAGATGGATACGTAAGTTTGTGGCGTTCGTTACCGTAACCTGCGCTATTATTATTAAACACGGCTGGAGAGAGATGGGAGTGGAAATTCTTACTTGCAAATTTTGCATACGAGTTTAACTGTGCTTTGCAGATGTATATTTAGAGACCTTGTGCTAGATGTCATTGTCGATTTTCGTTATTTGGAATTTTTGTATAAACAATATGCCGTCTTCTGCTGCTTGCCGCTGTTGTTGCTGTTTTATCGAAAGAGTGGTTGGCATACAAGTTACATTCCGTTCGATGGCTGTTGCTTGCATCGTCTAAACGAAGAGATACATTTATAGATCTAAGGTTGCGGTCGAATTCCGAAAACGGACCATTTCTTTTCTTTTCGTTAGAATTGTTTCTGTATATCGAAAGAGTATATGTCAAGATGGATACGTAAGTTTGTGGCGTTCGTTACCGTAACCTGCGCTATTATTATTATTAAACACGTCTGTCGGTTGTAGTCTATGCGAATAGCATGGAGAGAGATTGGAGTGGAAATTCTTACTTGCAAATTTTGCATACGAGTTTTAATATTTTACTACTACATGCTGTAGTATACGAGACCAACTAAGCATTTCTGTTCTAAAGCATACGAAGAACACTGTGGTAGCTTTATTTTATTTCCCAAGAATAATAATAATAAACGGCGGAAATTGTTGTTGTTACATAAATCGAGATCTGGCGTACGGATCGCTGCGGCGCGCTTAATAATAATAAATATGCAATTTAATTGGCTGCTGACCTGTCGGGGCGCGGTCGCCGTAAAAAGAGAGCAGGGGTCGGCCTGTGGGGGCAGTGTCGGTGCGGTCAAGACAATCGTCGCGGTATTGTTTGTTCTCGCGGGTAGGGCGGGTGGTGGCGTCCTTTGAGAACCGGTCGCGAGCGTGGGAGGAGGAGGGGGGTAGCATCTGTCGGCGGCAGCCGCGGCGGGGGCGGCGGTCCGGCAATCGGCCGAGCGAGTAGGGGTCGCGGGTGCGAGTACAGACATGTCGAGGGGTCTACAGGTCTGGACCTGTCGGAGGTGCCGCCTGTCTGGTGGCAGTGCCGGGGGGGTGGAGGGGGGCGTCGAACCGGCCAGGTGTGTGGTCCAGGGTGCGAGTACCGACATGTCGAGGGGTCTACAGGTCTGGACCTGTCGGAGGTGCCGCTTGTCTGGCGGCGGCACCGAGGGGTGGAGGGGGGGCGGGGGGGGCGGGGCGTCGTGTGTGGCCGAGGGAGATGTTGCAACCTGTCAATCATCCTTAAGTGCGTTATGGCGGCGTCCTTTGATAAGCAGTCGGACAAGTAGCGAATCAAAAGGACCTAAATGTAAACTATCAATCATCCTTAAGTGCACTATTGTTCGAGTTTGGCGGCATCCTTTGATCTGCGGTCCGGCAATTGGCCGAGGGAGGAGGGGTGGGGGTAGCGGTACTCGCGCAATGCATCATGGGTAGAATCTCAGTGGCGTGAAACCGGCACAGCCCCACTACTGAGGGGTATCTGTGGAGAGGCCAGAAAAACGGGTGGTTCCTGAAGAGGGGCAGCAGCCTTTTCAGTAGTTACAGGGGCAACAGTCTGGATGATTGACTGAGCTGGCCTTGTAACATCAGCTAATGTGGCTTTGCCACACAGCTACTGCGAACGGCTGAAAGCAAGGGGAAACTACAGCCGTTACCTTTCCCGAGGACATGCAGCTCTACTGTATGAACATATGATGATGGCATCTTCCCGGGTAAAATATTCCGGAGGTAAAATAGTCCCCCATTCGGATCTCCGGGCGGGGACTACTCAGGAGGATGTGATCATCAGGAAAGACAATACTGGCATTCTACGGGTCGGAGCGTGGAATGTTAGATCCCTTAATCGAGTAGGAAAATTAGAAAATTTAAAAAGGGAAATGGATAGGTTGAAGTTAGATATAGTGGATATTAGTGAAGTTCGGTGGCAGGATGAACAGGATTTCTGGTCAGGTGAGTACAGGATTATAAATACAAAATCAGTTGGGGGTATCACAGGAGTAGGGTTGATAATGAATAAGAAAATAGGAATGCGGGTAAACTACTATGACCAGCACAGTGATCGCATTATCATTGTCAAGATAGATGCGAAGCCAACACCGACAACAGTAGTACAGGTTTATATACCAACTAGCTCTGCCGATGATGAGGAAATCGAAGAAATATATGAGGAGCTAAAGGAAATTATTCAGACAATTAAGGGAGAGATAAACTTAATTGTTATGGGAGACTGGAATTCGGTAGTAGGACAATGAAGGGAAGGGAAGATAGTGGGTGAATATGGTCTGGGCAAAAGGAATGAAAGAGGAAGCCGCCTGGTAGAATTTTGCACAGAACATAATTTAGTTATAACAAACACCTGGTTCAAGAATCACAAAAGTAGGTTGTATACGTGGAAGAGACCAGGAGACACCGGGAGATACCAGATAGATTTTATAATGGTAAGACATAGATTTCGGAACCAGGTTTTACAGTGTAAGACATACCCAGGGGCAGATATAGACTCTGACCATAACTTGTTGGTTATGAACTGTAGACTGAAACTAAAGAAACTTCAAAAAGATAGGAAAATAAGGAGATGGGACCTGGATAAATTGAAGGAACCTGAGGTTTTTAAGAATTTCAGAGGGAGCTTTAGGCAACAAATGACAGAAACAGGGGAAAATAAAACAGTAGAGGAGGAATGGGTAAAATTGATTGATGAGATAGTGAAAGTAGCAGAGGACATAGTAGGTAGGAAGGCAAGACCTACAAAAAATCCTTGGATATCACAGGAGATACTAAATTTAATCGATGAAAGGAGAAAATATAAAAATGCAGTAAATGAAACATGAAAAATGGAGTACAGACGACTAAGAAATGAGATTGACAGGAAGTGCAAAATGGCTAAGCAGGAGTGGCTAGAAGGCAAATGCAAGGATGTAGAAGAATGTATAAATAGGGGAAAAATAGATACAGCCTGCAGGAAAATAAAAGAAACATTTGGAGATAAGAAAAACAGCTCTATGAATATCAAGGACACTGATGGAAAACCAGTTCTCAGCAAAGAAGGGAAAGCTGAAAGGCGGAAAGAGTATATAGAGGGGCTCTACAAAGGAAATGAACTTCGAGACAATATTGTAGGAAGGGAAGAGAATGTAGATGAAGATGAAATAGGAGATACTGTACTAAGAGAAGAATTTGACAGAGCCCTGAAAGACCTAAGTCGCAACAAGGCCCCCGGATTAGACGATATTCCCTCAGAGCTACTGAAGTCTCTGGGAGAACCAGCCATGACAAACCTGTTTCACCTGGTGTGTAAGATGTATGAGACAGGCGAAGTGCCCTCAGACTTCAAGAAAAATATTATAATCCCCATTCCAAAGAAAGCAGGTGCAGACAGGTGTGAAAACTACAGAACCATCAGTTTAATAAGTCATGGTTGCAAAATATTAACACGAATTATATACAGAAGGATGGAAAAGCTGGTAGAAGCCGACCTCGGGGAAGATCAGTTTGGCTTCAGGAGAAATGTAGGGACACGGAAAGCAATACTCACTTTACGGCTTATCCTAGAAGATAGATTAAGAAAAGGCAAACCTACATTTCTAGCTTTTGTAGATTTGGAGAAGGCTTTTGACAGTGTTGATTGCAATAAACTCTTTCAAGTTCTGAAGCAAGCAGGAGTAAAATATAGGGAGCGTAAGGTTATTTACAACTTGTACAAAAACCAGACAGCGGTTGTCAGAGTTGAAGGGCATGAAGGGCATGAAGAAGAAGACAGGGTTGTAGTCTTTCTCCATTGTTATTCAATTTGTTCATTGAGCAAGCTATAAAGGAAAGCAAGGAGAAATTTGGAGAAGGAATTAAAGTTCAGGGGGAAGAATTAAAAACATTGCGTTTTGCCGACGACATAGTAATTCTGTCAGATACAGCAAAGGACCTGGAAGAGCAATTGAATGGAATGGACAGTATGCTGAAAGGTGCATATAAGATGAACATTAACAAGAGCAAAACTAGGGTAATGGAGTGCAGTGTAAGAAAATCAGGTGATGCTGAAGGAATTAGATTAGGCAACGAAACAATAAAGGAGGTAGATGAGTTTTGTTACTTGGGCAGTAAAGTAACAAATGATAGTCGAAGTACAGAGGATATAAAATGCAGAATGGCAATGGGTAGAAAGGCGTTCTTGAAAAAGAGAAATTTGTTAACCACGAATATTGATTTAAGCCTGAGGAAGTCCTTTCTGAAGGCATTTGTATGGAGTGTTGCCTTGTATGGGAGTGAGACATGGACGATAAACACTGCGGACAGGAAGAGGATTGAGGTTTTTGAAATATGGTGCTACAGAAGAATGCTGAAGATTAGGTGGGTGGATCGCGTTACTAATGAGGAGGTACTGAACAGAATTGGGGAGAAAAGAAATTTCTGGCATACCTTGACTAAAAGAAGGGACAGATTGGTAGGACACATTCTTAGACATCAAGGAATTGTGAATTTAGCGTTGGAGGGAAGTGTGTGGGGAAAAAATCGCAAAGGAAGACCAAGAGATGGATACAGTAAGCAGATTCAGACAGATGTAGGTTGACGTTCTTATGTGGAGATGAAGAGGCTTGCTCAGGATAGGGTATTTTGGAGAGCTGCATCAAACCAGTCTCCGGACTGAAGACTACAACAACATTTTGTAATTTTAGGGACTGATCATCCCGCAGTTAAGGCCTTAACCTTCGCAAACATTTTTTGCATTTGGTGGGACCAGCTCGGTAGTCGTGTACTATGTGTTGTTAAAATCAAGTGAAACAACCAAGGGTGCTCGTTATCAAACACAATTAACGCGTTTGAGCAGAGCATTAAAAGACAACGGCTGCAATACAGCGAGAGGCACGACAAAGTGATTTTGCAGCACGAAAACGCTCGACTCTGTGCTGTAAAAGAGGCCAAAACGTACTTGGAGACGTTAAAATGGGAAGTCCTATCCCACCCTCCGTATTCTCCAGACATTACTCCCTCTATCAACTGTTTAGATCAATGGCGCATGGCCTGACTGACCAACACTTCAGATATCACGAAGAATTCACAAACTGGATCGATTCGTGGATCGTTTCAAAAGATGAACAATTTTTTCGACTCGGGATTCTTACACTGCCCGAAAGAAGGGAGAAAGTAGTGGCCATCAATGGAAAATACTTTGAATGATAAATGTGTAACGAATTTGTTTCATTAAAGCCTCAAAAGTTGGGGAAAAGATGGCGAAAGCAAAGTTGTATACCTTGTATGTGGTATGGTCGGATAATTCATCGATTACATCACTTCGTACAAAAAACTTGGTTTATGCATCTAAAACACGAAAAGAAGCTTACGATACCGCTTGGTGTAAGGCGTCATGCTACGGACTGGTGGCTGCTCCCGCCAGAGGTTCGAGTCCTCCGCCGGGAATTGCTCTGTGTGTGTGTGTGTGTGTGTGTGTGTGTGTGTGTGTCTGTCTGTGTGTGTGTGTGTGTGTGTGTGTGTGTGTGTCTGTGTTGTCCTTAGTGTAAGTTACTTTAACTATCTTCAAACTTCCGAGCTAAGATGCCGTAGTCTGCCCACTGTTATTCAAAATAGTGGTTTTTGCGTATTATTCCGTTGAGAGAAAAGGCCTTGGAGTGCCTCCGCACTGAAAAGAAAATCTAATAATATAACTTATGTGTATATGTGGTGTTTGCTCTTTCTGGAAAAGTTGAGAAATTTTATCTGACGGGAGGTATGTTTGAGTAGTCCGTTCAGTTATGATGATCGCTGTGTCTCCGGTGGTGTAGTGGTCAGGAAGCAATAAAAACTAATAACTTGTAACAAAGCACGTTGGGATTTATTCCCATCTGCTTGCATTACGGAACCTCCCGATATCTCTGTTGCTTAATAATGGATATGACTGCAATTAGTCTATTATCATTTCCTTTTCCAAAACTTTTGTTATACTTTTTTATAACGTGACTAGCTGGAGTAATTTTCTGTGATTTTATGATGCAGAAATTTGTTTAATTATCAGTTATTAATGAATTAATGCCAAAGGTGTTTTGTTATATTTCAAATAGTTTGATAATTAGTATTTTTGTGTCAAGAAATTAAATTCTTTTCTCATAATGTTAAAGTAGGTATTACTGTGTTTCTCATGTAATGATAGAAAAGTTTTGCCCTCATTACTTCTTTATAATTACTGTCAATTACGAAAGTATTGTTGATATATCTATTTTGTTAAATACATAAATGAAATACTATTAATTGAACCGAGATTTGTATATTAATTTAATCAGTATTATTTACGCTATCTTTTGCTATAGCCAGTTGCATGTAATTGTTTACTTTTCCATTATAATTAATTTAATGTATGTAATTAACAATGCGTAATTTCCAGTACCTTCGTTTGAAGGTATAAATAGGATGCGTTCGCGGCATGTAATGAAGTATTGTTTCGTCCGTGTTCTGAGGTATAATTCACGCCAGTTCGGAGTTGTTTAATGTTAGGCGTGCAGAAAGTGCATCTACCATGATTAATCCATATTCGTGCCACACTGTACACCTCGAACTTTTGTATTCCACACACGAACTGTAAATTTGTATTATTGACGTGTGGAATGTACTTACCGGGTTTTGTAGACTGTAATTAATGAGAATTGTAAGATGGCCAAAAATGGGGACGATTGGGCACTAATAATAAATCGTTAAAGTGCCAAACAACTGCAATTCTGTGTGTTGCCTACGTTATTTTGTAGTGGATTCGTTTCTCCCCATGAAATTTCAGCCAGTCGCTACCGAGAGCAACGACCAACGAGACCATCAAGAGTCATCAATCAACGACCCGGTAAGATACATGCTGACCCATGTATTTCCAAAGAGGATTTCGCAATCCGTCAGAAGTATCTTACGAAAGGTATTAAAAACCTAAAGCAAAGTGGCCGATCGTGGATTTGCATACGGGTCACGTTTCTGAAACAAATACCTCATCAGTTTCGTTCCTTTGGTTGAATATAATGCATTATGGTAGAAGATGTGAAGTCTGTAGCTGTTCCAGAATCGCTATAATTTGAATCTGCAACTGAGATAATGCTGACCTAACTTGGTGACATTTTAAATATTAGACCCACTCACAAACATGTATTAAGGTATTATTTTTTTGCTAGCAAGTAATTCTTGAAGGCCAGCAAGCAATCAACAGTGTTCAGTTGTCAGTGCGAAGTACGGTACCGAAATTTCCACTGAGATGCCAAATGTCATGAGTTTGTGACATTCACGGATTAAGATAGCAACGCGCACATGTGGTATAAATCAGCGGTGCATATGCAGAGGTGACATTTGAACTCCGGTGCTTCATGTGAAAATCTTTTCGACGTAGTTACGGCCACACTACTGCTATCAACAGACATTGGACGCGGAATGGTAGTTAGAGCTAGATCCACGATATATTTTATTTTGAAAGTAGTTGGGGAATTCAGTATTCGAATATCAACAGTGTAAAGAGTGTGTCGAGAATACGAATTTTCAGGAAATTACCCTCACCACATACTACGAAGTGGCCGAGGGCTTGCACTTAACGACAGAGGTCAACGGCGTTTGTCAGTTCTCTGCGATAATCAACACTGCGCGAAATAAAAGCAAAAATAAAAAATGGGACACGACGAAAGTATTCGTTAATACAGTGCGGCGTATTTTAGAGTTAATAAGCTATAGTATTAGACAACCGACTAAAGTGCTTTTGGAAACAGCTCATTATTGCTTGCATCGCCTGTCTTGGACTCGTAAGCATATCAGAAGGGTCGTAGACCACTGGAAAACCGAGGCTTGGTGAGGTGAGTACCGATTTCAGTTACTGATACCTTGTGGTAAAGCCTGTGTGTGATGCAGACCCCACTTAACATCTATGTACTCTCTCGGGCTTGGTATGTGGCGCAGCTTCTGCCCATTCTGAAAATGATGGCCCACGAAATATCGCAAGAAATGTACTGGCTCCTTTGGCGGCAAGAACTCTTTAAAATCAAGATGGACACATGTGCACTCGACCCCACCTTGGGTGGATTGGATCTGGTGCACTTCTACTGCAAATGCGTGGCACTACTTATCAACCGTATGGCCATCGTTTAGGCCACCTCCCCGCACGTTTCGACGGCTGCCGTCCTCGACCTATATAAGCTCCAGTCAGAGGAATCTCCAATTTTGACGAAAACATTCCACAAAAATTGGTCCATATCCGTGATTATTATCTCCACAGGTGTTACGACCTCTGGACTGCGACGCATCGTCACCACCCGGTCCGCTGCTTGTACGATAAACTGCAGGGACGAACACCGATCCATAAGCTGGAGTTTCGGCACCCTGGGTCGAACTGTCGACAGGTGTGGGCTAATGTTTTTCACACTCTCCTACCGTCGACAGTGCACTGCTTATCGTACAGGTTGTTGAATAACACCTAAAGACCAAGCAGCGGCTAGCCGACATCCGCCAACTCCCGTCTGGCGATTGTTACACATGCCAAGTTTCAAACACCAAGGAACACCGGTGTGGGTGCCGCCATAAATCTACCATGTGGAACCACAATCGCGATATAATGGACATACTCAATGGGATTACCCAGCGAAATATGTTCGTATAATGGTTCATGATGCTGGACAAGAAGACCACACCTCGCACCAAGTACAACTACACCATTTGGCTGACTGGACACTTGGCATATGCCATTGTGGAACTGCAGTTAACAGACGGTGTCGCATTCGTGAGTTATCTGTGGACTGTTCACCAACAGGCCAAGTTCCTTCACCAAGTTTCTCATGGCAGCCCTGGTACATGGGTACCAAAGAGCACTCCACCGATAAAGCCTCCCATATTGTCAACGTCAGACTATTTTCTGTGTGAATTGTGTTCAAACTTTAAGCTACTTTCCTATATTATCCTCCATGCCTTTTGGGGATGGGGGTGGGATACGTATTCCTTTCTCTTAAGGATTATACGGATTTCCTTTTCCTCTGCTTCCCCTTAATCACCAAGTATTGGAGCTCCACTTTAGTACCCTTTCTTATTCTTAGGCGTTTGTTTTCGTTTTAATTTTCACTTACTCCAGGGGTGTTTGTTTCGTTACATGGATGCTCGTCTTCCACAAACTGGGCGGATTTCCTTTTCTTTAGCATAGGAATGCTTTCCATTTCTGCTCGGGTTGAGAATTCCATCGGTACCCATACACTTCCCACTTCATTTATTCACTATCACTGTAAGAATGATTACCGTAATGTTTTGTCATTATATTTATTTTGTTTTATTTCTATGCATAGAAGCTTTATTTCTTTATTTCTCGCCATGCAGTTATTTTTAATTTCTAAGAATGTTCTGTTTTGTTCCGTTTTTATGATGTCAAGCAGGAAGGGGAGAAGGGTTGGTAGGAGACCTAAGAAAATAATAATAATAATAATAAAAATAAAAAGCCACACACTAAAGTTTCCTCCAAGCACTTTCCAAGCTGATGGTTTTTCCATTTTGATGAGGATTGTATTTATATAGTATAGACTGGCTCCTCTGGTCTACTTTAACCGACAATTTACTCTAAATGCTTATATTAGACTACCTGGAGACGATTTCATGTCATTTGTGAACTTCATGTTCTGAAGCAAGAATAGAATTTTTTTGGATGTCAATGGGTCATGCCACAAAGCCAATTTTTTTTTTCTTAATTGGTCTGAAAAACATTCTGAATATTTAGCGAATGATGTAGCCACCATTACACGGTATTTAGAGACATAATCGGCAACACACCGGCAACACTTTCACAATATTATGGTCAGCTGTAGCGGCAGTACAGCTCAGTATTCTTGCAGGGGACCACCAAGAAGTTTATGCACTTCGCCGAACAAAAGGACACCCGACACAATATTAAGAGGTATCCGATGGCTTCTGTCACCTCTGCTCATTAATGCTTGATCGTCGGATGTACTACGTTGCGCTGGTTGACACTTAGCAATTACTCACATACACCAGAGCCGCCGGATTGTCTGTTGAGATGGTGTCGTTGCCGAAGTAGAACTCCCTCACTTTGGCTGCTGCAACTTGTTGCTGCTCTACTGTTGACAGGTGCAGACAGGGCCCCACCGACTCCACAAACTGGTTGTTGAGGGTGTCGAGGTCCGTGCGGCTGAGAGCAAATCCCGCTGCAAAAAATTCAGAATCAGTGCAAATAGCCATAAGAACCGTAACAAAGAGCAGCGCGTGGTGTAAGTTTTATTACGCTCATCCGTGTCTTACTACTTTAGAGTTTCGAGCTACCGGGCATAATCAATTAAGCGAACTGCAAGGGATTGGTCAATCATTTCATGTGGAAACGTATCGTAATCTTTTTTCTCTCATGGTTTAAGTCTCTAGATATGAGAAACATAAATTTAATCTGTCAGCACACGCGAGTCGATACATTAAAATCGTGAAACTATTTTCTGGTTTGGCACCTGCCACTTAATTCGTGGATACATCCGGTTACCGTTACCTGTGGTTACGGAGTGAGTAGTGCACATGACCTGGAGTTGGAACTCTGGTATTGTAGCTGCTGTGATCATTGCAAAGGTTGTGCTCAAAATAGTAGCTAATGTTCCATTGATCATACACTTTAAGCTTTCAGGGCCGGCGTCAACTACACTTGAGATTTCCGGGCTGAGAGGCCGTTGTCGAATAATAAATCTTTTGTGTCTTCTGAAAGTTTTTCGGTGCATTTTTTCTTTCACTAATTGTCGGGTGTGCAGCCGGATCCCGTAGACATTCTGCCACGATATTTCGGTCCTGAGATGTCCGGCCATCTTCAAGTGAGTAGGCAACTACTGAAGAGCCCAGGTGCGGTCGCGGAATTTATGCCTAGTTTCGCGCATGCGAAATACGCTGGTATCTTTCTGCGCATGTTTCTAATTATGTGGTGACTGCGCGGTACGGCTGAGTTGTGTGTGCTGCCCTCGGTGGTGAAAGTGAAAAGCTCCTCCGATCATTGATCCGTAGATTCTGCTGTGCCTCAATAATTTAAATTATACGATTCCAATTGAATCGGTCATTGCAAAAAGTTCATAAGTAAACTTTTTTACGAAAATGAGTTATCCATTGGAAATGGATGGGAAAGTGTAGCCGCATTCATACGTACAAGAAGGGCGGATGTCAGCTATCAAATGGTGTCACTATCGACCGTTGAAATCTTCGTTCATGGCAAAAAGGTCATGAGTCATTGATTCATGCCGTTTTTTGAATGACTGTGTGGAGGTGTATTTAATCGAACGCAGGCGTTATTGGCGGCGTTGCGCTTCTTTCCCGCGTGTTTTGTCGTCTGAGGTGAGCATCACTGCAACAATCCATTGTTGTGTTTACAACATTGTAGGTTCAAATAATAGTTCATTACTGTCGAATTCAGAAGCCACTTATTTGTCGAGGTGTAATTATGTCTGCATCTTCTTCCCACACTAAAATGCCTCCTATAGGCAAGAAACGGACAAGAAGTGCTGATAAGTACAAAAATAATATTATTCGTGATTCAAAAGTAAAGGGAGTGGAATACGTGAATTGGAAAGGAGAGAAAATTCAGCGTCTGAGTACAGCAGCTGACTGCAAGTGAGTAAAATACGTGTACTTGATTTGTGTATGGAAGTAAATGCATATACCTGCATAGTACACAATTTAAGCATTATCGTATTTGTTAACTTCGACTTTTTCAGGTGCAAAAAGGACTGTTTTTATCTGTTTGCTGATGACGCGAAGGTAGATATCACTGCTCACTTGAACTGTTTCAGTGATAAGAATCAACAAGATATCTTCCTGCAAGGGCTAATCGAAGTTCAAGATGTCAAGAGCAGAAGACCGCGAAAAGTGGATCCTAAATTAAAAAGCTATCATTACAGTTATTTCATCACTACAGGCACGACAAAAATAGAGGTATGTAAAAAAGCCCTTATTAGTCTGCATGGCGTAACAGAAAAAAGGGTCCGAAGATTATACCTCTTGCTAGTTCGAGGCAAACGTCCTCGCGATCTCAAGGGAAACATGTAAAAGGTAATGCCATACCAGGAGAAATTTGCCAAAAGATCAGTGATCATATTGATTCTTTTCCTAAGAAAACTACGCACTATTCTGAAAAGGTGCTGCACTATTTAAATGCTTGACTAGATGTTAAATCCATGCATAACAGTATCCAGATTTAAATATCAAGTACAAATTTTACTTACAAATTTCAATGAAACTTTCAACCTCAGATTTGGGCGACCACAGGTCGATGTTTGTAGTGCATGTGAAGAACTGTCAGCTAAGATACACAGTCCACATCTTTCTGACTCTGTGAAGCGAAGTGCGGTTGCAGAATTAATTATTCATCGTAGGAAGGCCAAAAATATTTACAGTAAAATTAAAGAAATTTCTGAACGTTGTGAAAAGTAAAATAATGTCTATGGTATGACTTTTGACTATATGCAAAATTTACCATTACCTAATATTGCTCTTCAGAATATTTTGTATTTGAGACAGTTATGGGTGAATTTTTTTGGCATAAATTTTATGAAAACCAAACAGTCACACTTTTATGTGTACAATGAAGGCGAAGCGAAGAAAGGTGTAAAGAGGTTTGCTCATATCTGTATAATTACATCGAGAAGTATATCTCAAAAGACGTGAATGAGCTTCACCTCTTCTTTGACGGGTGTTCTGGTCAAAACAAAAATCACCCAATGATTCGCTTTTGTTTAACACTTGTATCAACTGGGAGATTTTGGAAGATGAAACATTACTTCCCTATACGCGGGCATAGTTTCCTTCCAAACGATAGAGATTTTGGGACCATAAAAATTTGTAAAACGTCATGGCCGGATCTATTTACCTGAAGAGTATGCCATAATGATCAAAAAGGCATCAAGCAAATACTCAATGGAAACTATTGATAATGTTGCTGTATTAGCCTTTAAACTGGTGGCCTGCCTATTTTAAAAAGACTTCCCTCTCCGAATCAAGCGTGGGAAAAATTCCCAAGGAACAAATTCTTTTTATCCTTCAAAATGGACGACTTTTCAGTATGATGCACATTATCCTGGGCAAGTAAAAACAGAGCAATTCATCGATGGTATCATCAGAGAGACATTCCAGCTCCTCCATAGCTTCAATAAGCATCCTGCACTTCCTATAGAGTTGGCGTATCCTGGAAATCAGGGGCCGATCAATGTCAAAAAGAAAAAAAAAAAAAAAAAAAAAAAAAAAAAAAAGATTCATTGAAAGTGAAGAGGTATATTCCAACTGAATATATGTAATTTTATGATCAACTGCAAGAATGGCCAACGGAGGGGGGAACAAATAATGCAGATGATGATCAAGAAGATTGACTTGGTTTATTGTACTCTAGTGTCATGTTGTTATAAAAAACACAAATGCTGCGAAAAATGTTACTTCAGATAATAATATTCACATTTCATTTTACTTTGTAAAATATAATTGATTTTTCAAATTAAATAGGCAATTATTTGCAAGTAATACTTTCATTTGTTGCAACACGCAGTCGTTCATTGCAAAAATGTCATAAGTCAGCAATTTTTAAATTAATATTGTGGTTAAACTATTAATTACAAAACAAAATAAACAGTGCAACACAGTGTTTGGCACCTCACTAAATATTGATATTAAAATAACAATAAATAAATAACTGGTTTATGCTGTACAGCGTTTCTTCCTTCTCTTGTAAAATTTTACTTTCATGACTAATGACCTTTTTGAAACGACCGATTCAGTTTTTATCCAGCTGAAACAACAGCACCTAGAAGACAGGGCCTGGCAACTGGCCGTGCCTACGTCACACCGAGAGGCGGCGGCCGCCATCTGACTGTCCAGTCGCTACGACATCTACATCTACATAGATACTCTGCAAATCACATTTAAGTGCCTCACAGAGGGTTAATTAACCACTTTCATAACTTTTCTCTACCGTTCCATTCTCTAATAGCGCGCGGGAAGAAAGAACACCTAAATCGTTCCGTTTTCGATCTGATTTCTCTTATTTTATTGGGATGGTCAGGTCTCCCTATGTAGGTGGGTGCTAGAAAAATATTTTCACATACAGAAGTAAAGGTCGGTGATTGAAATTTCGCAAATAGAACTCAGAGCAACGAATAACATCGTTCTTTTAATGATTTCCATCTTAAATCGTGCAACATTTGCGTGACGAGCAACAAAATGGTGGTGCTACGAGAGGAGGTGGGCGTGGCCCCGCGGACAGCCAGTGAGCTGGCGGCCGCCACCTATCGGTGTGACGTAGGCACGGCCAGTTGTTAGGCCCTGTCTTCTAGCTGGTGTTGGTTGAAAGCCGTTGCCATGATTTATGAGATTCTCAGCAAGGTGTTTTAAAGAGAATTGCTCTACTCCACGACAAATAAGGAAGGCCCTGCGTAACAATAACAACAAGAAGCAAAGATGCAACGCACCGAGGACAATGAAGAAGATTATAAATCATGTAGGAAGTAGGATACCAACAGCCGTATATTTAACAGAAACAGTTATTCTTTCAGTACGTTTCGGCATTACATTATACCATCTTCAGGACCCTACATCGGAGTATTATATCCATTAATTAGGGATCGAAACTGGTTGCGTGGATTTCTAGCTCTCAGTAGATCCCTACTTAATGCATATAATACTGCGAAGTAGGTGCCTGAAGATGGCATAATGGAATGCCGAAACTGGTAGTGAAAGAATAAATGTTGCTGTTGGTATCCTACTTCCTTACATACTCCTGACCAGCCGCAGTCCCGAATCCACAGTAATGATGGATTCAGTGATATTATAAATCAGTTGTATTCTTTCCTTAAGTGGTAATGTGAACACTCAAATAGGCAGATTGCTTCCGTCATCCAGTCGGATCTGTTAAAGACGAATTGCAATTGAAAAAGCGGGAGTTTACAAAATTCCCTGCGAGTGTTGTTCTGCTTACATAGGCCAGATGACTCGAACAGTTCAAGAGCGCTGTACGGATCGCGAAAGTCACACCCGCCTTCCATAACCGTCGAAATCAGTAGTAGCAGGACACAGCAGTTTCCTGGGACACTCCATGGATTACAATAAAACAACAATTTTAGCTCCAGTTTTCGGTTTTTGGGATTCAGTTATCAAATAAGAGGTGGAAATACGCCTTGCAGTGACTCTTATAAATCGTGACAACGGATTTCAGCTGGGAAAAAATAGGAACCCTGTAATTAAAATTACCAAGGCACAGCGGAATCGACAGAATCATTCGAGTCTGGATGATTGGAGCAGCTTTTCACTTTCACCACCGAGGGCAGCACAACCAACTCGGCCGTACCGCGCATGTCACCACATAACTAGAAACATACGCAGAAAGACACCAACGTATTTCACATGAGCGAGACCGGCATAAATACCGTGACCGTACCTGTGCTCTTCAGTATTTGCCTAATCACCTGAAGATGGCCGGACGTCTCTGGCCCGAAATATCGTGGAAGAATGTCAGTGAGATCTGGCTGCACACCCGAAAATTACTGGAAGAAAACCTTTTCCCTAACATTTCACCTTCAACTGCGGAAGACATCATTGGAGGCAAAGCGGCGAGCTGCGATCAGAACTCCAGAGAATGCCGATTATACAGGATGGAGAAAAATTGTGTCACGAAATCTTAACCGTCAACAGCTAATGCCAGTAGGAACCAAAATTACTAATTCTATATTGGTCGGAAACGCACCACGTTTGAACTACGAAACTTGGTTCCAAGCGTACGGATTGACCGTGGTCAATCAGAGAATCCGGCAACAGAGCAATATCGCAGCCAATCGGAGCGCGTGACGCCAAGCTTCCGAAGTTCAAAAATAGTTTTTTTTTTCAACCGACACAACATTTGTATTTTCGAATTCTACTGCCATCAGCTATCGTGGGTTAAAATTTCGTGACACTCTTTTTCTTCACCCTGGGTAGGCGGTGTAGAGGGCATTACAATCCATCACGGGGTGCGGATACATCTCTCATATTGCCAACATAATTCATAGAGGATAACATATGGTCAATCCGTTGGTGTGACACTGAAATCCTAATTTATTCAGTCTAACTCCTTCCTTTTTCTGTTAAAATTACTACTATGTTTGTAGCTCTCGGTGGCTTCTTTATACGTGTGCATACAGTAGTGTAAAATTTTCGATATGACACTAGTTTCGTTGATTTTCTTTTCATTTTTGCCCCCTTGGAAAAAATACTGAAACATCAAATCAAATGACATGCTGAGTACCTGAGACTGCAGGTAGCACCTGAAGAAGGCAACGAGTTACGCGGCCGAAACATTGTGCCAGAGCGAAACAAACATCCGGCAGTAAACCCGTTTACTCAGCATGTCAAGTGTTCGCCGGGAAAGACTCAAGAGATAAGCAAAGCAAATGTTTGAAAAGCTATGGGACCTTCAGTCTCTAGACTTACAAACTACTTAAACTAACTTACACTCGTTTGGCATTATCTTGATGAATGACAGGCTGTTTCATGTGTGGAAGAACTCTTCAAATTCGTACTTTCAGTTTTTCGAGAGCTTCGCAGCACCTTGCACAGGAATGGTGGCACCACACTTTGAAAATATCAGAGTACTGCGAGCACGACTTTTTATGCTCATGGCATGATCTTGAGCGTTTTTTTTTCTCTGTGGTTGTTTCTGGCTAAAATATGTGGATTTTTGAATGTTTTAGATATCCTTAATTACAAGAATGAACGACCAAATGTTGGATTCCAGGCCCGTTTTCTCTGGTTGCAACACACTCTTTCCCCATGCATTAAAATAGTTATGTTCACATCTCCCTGTTTCACGCTACAGTTCAGAGCCTTCTTAGCGGCAGAGAGTTGCAGCTTCAAAATAAATGAACAAGTAAATAAATAAATAAATAAAACTGAAGTAGGAGGAAGCTTAGGGTTTAATGTCCCATTGACTTGCAAGTTGTGTTAACGACGAAATAAGTGTGGCACGTAATAGCTCAAGACTCAACAGATAAAAACCGAGAAAATAATTAACAAACTTAAAAAGCGAGGCAATACGTTTTCATCAGTCCTTGGTAAATTTTGTTCGGAAATACCATCCTAGGATTAACACTATATCTTCGAAGTTCACTAATTCATTGTTCTACAGGACACAATTGCTCTTTTATGATGTACTATAACCAGATACGAACCGCTTTCACCGGAAGTGACGCCAGTCATGATGGGAACTTGCATGAAGCGGCCCTCGATGAGCGGCTGGATTGGAGGTTCCGAGATGAAGGCACCCTCATACTCTGCTTCTATGTGCGGGGACCACAGAGCATACGAGTACAGCAACTTCTCCTGAAAGCAAAGGCGTGTTTTCATAATAAAGTCGCATTCGTTACTTTCTCATTGTAAGCATAATAACAAAACAATTAAAAATGCGATATATTTTCATTGTCTCCAATCAATCCAGTCTCCACCAACCGGATCATTCCTGCAGGCCTCCTGGAACTCTTGAGTTATCAAATTATATTTTACCATATATACAAGGTGTATCAAGTGCAAATATTATTGTTGTATGTGGTAGCTTAATATCTACAGAAATCTATTGCTTCATTTTCCTCAGATGTCTCACACAATAAACACAAAAGGTGCAACCAGATGATTTCCGTTTTGCTGTACCTCGCTTGAAAAGTGAACGACACCTGGCCATGTAGACTTCCGTTGCGTTTCCTAGCTTTTAACTCCCAATAGCCGCTGCCCGAGTAATCGCTTTACTCCTAATCTTGGGGAATATAACTAAAAACGAACGACTTTCAATATATATACAAGTCTCCAAATGACAAAATACCTAATATAATGTTTAATATTACGTTGTTCAGTACACTGTTCCGAGTCGAGAATGTTTGCACGTATGTGTTTTAGATGAGTCCCTGAATATCTTGTACTATGCGTAGATATAGACACTACGTACTAGTGTTAACAAATTTAAGTCTTATCCCATTTAATTATGACGAAAAATTACGATACATAGACTCTGCACGTGCCTTAAGGGGTTAGGCCACTGCAGAGTCAGGAAAAATTGCGTTTTTGGAATTGATTGCCAGAAAAACTACAAAATAAATCCATAGTATAAAAACAGGTGTGTGAGATACATATCAGTGACTGCATACAATAATTTTTCTGAACCGTTCAGTTGCAAATTGGTGGATGGGAAGCGTTTTAGCCATGAAATCTCCGTTTCTTCAGGCTCCACGGTCGGACAGGCAGCCCCTGTGTAAGTTTGGGTTCATAATAAGACAATGAATGTTGTTCGATTACATATAAAACGGCTGTAGAAGTACATAGGAGTTTTGGATATATTTCTTTTTGGACATATGGTTATCTTCTAAAGTGGAACGTGAAAGGTTGCTTACAAACCCGTAAGATAATTGTGAATTTTTACGATTTACTAATGTAATTCCACTGTTCGTTATTGTTAAATTAACATTTAACACTAAAGACTGTTATTTATCGAAAATTGTTAAAACATAAAAACGGTGCAGTAGGAAACAAAAATCCTACGTAATAAAATAGACAACGTAATTTTTCAAGATTTGTTCGCAATTTAAAGCAATCGGTTGAAAATTGCGTGAGGTATGTTCCTGGGCAACCTGAAAAATGTCGTTCCGAGATACACACGTTTGAATTTATGAGTAGTAGAGACTCATGAATAAATGTGCAATACCTTCAATCTAAGATTCCTGCACCATACAATTGGCCTTCCCGACTATCGTCCTGCTCTCGCATTTTTCGTCTGCTTGATCTTGAAACGATATTTGATACTGATCGTCCAAACACCGTACATCAGTTCAACACAATTAGGAAAAGAACAGACAGACTAGACACTTATATAGCAGTTTACCGGATTGCCATAAAAGGTAAAAATTTGTATATTTTATGCTGAATCTCAGCATGGTCCACAGCGGCAAATGAGTATAAATGTGCCTCTTTCAGTAAGAAAAAGGATAGATAATATACTATTCTCAGTATTCACCAGGAGATGCGTGTATTTTAAAAATAAATAAATAAAATTAACGTAAATTTTCATGACAAATTCGATTTAAAGTTTCTGAGATAATTATATGATGTTTCATGTTCCTTACCTACCTAATATGACTATAATTGATAACTTGTAGCTATGAAAAACTGAAATCCAGGTACTCTGAACTGGTCATTTTACAGTAAATTGAAATTATCAACATAAACGGCTGACGATGTTGATATACCCAGACACTTTTACTTCTATAATCTAATATATAAAGCAGAGTGTCCGCATATTTGTACGTGTTGCATACAAATCTACAGTTTTGTTCCAATCTTTATGAAATTTTATACACGTATGCTTCAATCCATCAGAACGGTCACCATAAGTGTAAGAATCACATACGATATATAGTTCACGAGATATGACGTCATAAACAATGAGACGCACCGAAAACTGCTGCATTTAGTGACGATTCTGCTCATTTTCTCCTATACCACTGGACCGATTTCAACCAAATTTGGTACACAATTTCCTTACCGTGAGGTAAAATTGCTGCACTGTTAAGAATCATATACGACACATGATTCATAAGATATGACGTCATAAACAATAGGATTTGCAAGAAACTGCCACATAATGTGGCGAGAATTTATAAATACGCTGTATGAGAAGCAGAGTACTTAGCGACTTGTAACAAACTTTATACATAATTTCAAACTTTTATTAAACTTTCTCTCGCTGACAACCATAGCAAAATGATGAAAGGAAAAAATGTTTCTCGCTTACTACTTTTCCGCTGTTTATTGAGTAAGACTACGGTATTCGGTATAACGTTACAATTTACAATCTGTACACTACAAATTGTAGCCGCAGAAAATTTTACAGACAGTATACACGCATATAGTTGAGTGTAACTTCTAAGTTGCATCACAGTACGACAGATAGTTTATGAGACATGAGCACGTAAACAGTAACGTTCGTGGAAAACCGCCCCATCACGCACCAAGTTTTAATCTATTACTTCTTTACTACTAGTTGTATTCCCAAGAGATTTTACAGACATGCAGCCTTTATACAAATAAATATATACCTGAAAAATGGCAGGAATAAAAAAATAAATATCCGGTCAAAGCCGGGTTTTCAGCTAGTTCTTACTAAATATTCTAAAAAAAAGCAATTAAAGGCGCTATGTTTGCCAAATCATGGTACGAACCTCGTCTGTCAGTATGAGTGATCTGTCCACAAGAAGGTCCGTAGCGTTGACGGAGCGCAGGAATTCCACCAGCTCTTGCGAGTCATCCGTCTCTAAGCCGAGGGCAGCCCCCAGTCTGAAGGCGTTCTTGCGAGCAGCTTCCAGGGGCATCGACGACCCGAGGAAGTTGCCGCTTTGGATGATCAGCCGCGAGAACAGGCCTGTCGGAAACAAGACGAAAAGTACATTGTACGAAATTCAGCGCTACTGAAATCATTACTTCGTATGTGTTGTCAATGGCCTGGAACGTGTCAGCATCATAAAGTTTTTCCGTTTAATCGAGCCAGATGTTGTGTTTCATAAGCCACAGAGCTCACTTGTGAGTTGGGTGGTCATTTGGTTAAGCTCCACGGAAAATTTTGATAATTGTATAACTATTTGTGTGCGTGTTCCATCCGTCTGAAATGACAGTTTGAGAAACCATGTCAGTCAGGCGTTTTTGATATATATATATATATATATATATATATATATATATATATATATATATATATATATATATATATATAAGGTAAAGCAGTCAACAATCCAAAGATTGGTTTGAACACCACAGTGCTTTACTAGGCATGGTCCTGTTTGGAGGTGGTATGCCCTAGCATTCCTCCGACCTTCTAACTGACTTACCCAGCCAGTTATAGGGGGACCTATAGTTTAACGTGGGTTCCGAACCACGGTGCTACTCGGTATTTTACACATGAGCAATACTGCCAGAGGTGAAAGAAGTGGAAAGTGACAGATAAAAATCCTAGGACCTGGCGGGGATCGAACCCGCGACCTTCGGATTTGATGTGTGTGTGTGTGTGTGTGTGTATGTGTGTGTGTGTGTGTGTGTGTGTGTTTGTGTGGCTTAATGGGCTGTCCTGAGGTCCACACTTACAAACTTCAGACGTTATGACTTAAAGCTTCCGGGCTGAGATGCCGTGATCCATAGATAAAACGTTCCCCTGACATTTCGCTCTCGTCTGCGGAAGGCATCCTCGGAGGTAAAGCTTCCGCAAACGAGGGCGAAACGTCAGGGGAAAGTTTTATGTATGGACCACGGCATCTCAGCTGGAAGATTTAAGTAATGACGATACCTGCCGTGAAAGCCTTCATTCTATGTTCAGACGTTATAGCTTCTTGGACATAAGCAAATATGTGCCAGACTAGTTTGGGAAAATTAATGTTACGTCGCTTGTGTTTGTACCAGAAATATGTGGTTTATTTTTATTATTGTTTTTAATAAAACAAGAGCAAAACAATTGTCTTAATCAACTGGTATAATTATCATTGTTCGATTCCATATCCCTTGCCTTATCTTTCACGTGTCAGTCTAATCATGAGGACGTAAATGTGAAGTAAGCTTTCAAACAAACTATTCTTCACCTTGCCTCTTTCATAAATTGTAAATTACCTCAAGCTTTGAGCACCCTATCAGCCAAACATTCATCATTTCGAAATGTATATTGTGCTTTCTTCTGTGTTTACCAAGAGAAATGGTCAACAATAATGGCTATAACAAGAACACACATTTGAGGAAAATTAAATATATAAATCATATCGCGGTGTGCCCTACTAAGACTGGCTTTACAGGCAGCACACGTTTAATGTACATTTGTTTTATAAATAATGGTGAGCACTGTGTGTCTTGACCACCCAAACTTTTTCATGTTTTAATCTAGCCAAAACTACCACATTGATTTCTGGATTTCCACATTATTAATCCAAAACAGGGCGCTCAAGTGTTATGTAGGCTGTTTCTTAAGAAGAACTGTTCCATCTTCTAAGTGTTCTGCCACTGAAACGAAGCCTTCGATTCATCTTCCTTACCATACTTATTATGTGCTTTTTCCAATCAAAGCTGTTCGTAATTGTAATTTGGAGGTATTTAATTAAATTTACGGACTTTAGATTTAAGTGATTCTTCCTTTAAATGAAGTTAAACGGATTTTTTATTGCTCATGTGGGTGACTTCACGCTTGTCATTAGTTAGGGTCAATCGCCAATTTTCGCACTATGCTGATACCTAAATCATTTCGCGGTAAATGACAGCACCATAGGCAAACAGCCTAAGAGAGTACTCAGATTGTCTCCTAAATCGTTTATAAAGATAAGAAACAGCAGGAGCACTATAACACTTGCCTAGGGAACGCCTTATATCGCTTCTGTTTTACACGATTACTTTCCGTCATTTCCTACGTATTGTGTCCACTTCGACAGCAAAATCGTGAATCTAATCGCACAAGTGTGGCGATATTCCATTAGCACGTTATCTTATTAGTTCCGGAAATCTAGAAATGAGGAATCCATTTGAGATCCCTTGTCGATTGCACTTATTATAGGGTTATCTGTGTACCACATAAACGATACTTTCTAAATTCGTGTTGTCTATCGGTCAATAGTTCGTTCTCTTCGAGGTAGTTCATAATATTTGAGGAAAGAATATGTTCTAAAATCGTGCTACAAACTGACGTCAATGATGTAAGCCTGTAATTTTGGCAACAACTATCGAGGTATCTCTTTAATAAGCGTTGTAGGCAAAATATTCTCAGGTATTGTTGAAAGGAGAGTGCGAGTATTAATTGAGGACAAGTTAGATGAAAATCAGTGTGGGTTAAGGCCTCTTAGAAGCTGTCAGGACCAGATCTTTAGCCTACGGCAGGTAATGGAAAAGTACTATGAATGGAACAGGGAATTATATCTATGTTTCATAGATCTGGAAAAGGCTTATGACCGTGTTCCTAGGAGGAAGCTATTGCCAGTTCTTCAAGATTATGGTATAGGAGGCAAACTTCTGCAGGCAATCAAAGGGCTTTACGTAGACTGTCAGGCAGCAGTTAGAGTAGATGGCAAATTAAGCTCATGGTTCAAGATAGTTTCAGGGGTAAGACAAGGCTGTAACCTGTCACCACTTTTGTTCATACTATTCATGTATGATATGTTGAAAACAGTAGACTGGCAGGGCAGGATTAAAATAGGTGAAAACAAAATAAGCAGTCTCGCATATGCGGATGACTTAGTTGTAATGGCCGATTCGATTGAAAGGTTGCAAACCAATATTTCAGAGCTCGATCAGAGGTGCAAGGATTATGATATGAAGATCAGCATCTCCAAAACAAAAGTAATGTCTGTGGGATAGAGATTCAAACAGGTTGAGTGCCAAATAGGAGGAACAAAGTTAGAACAGGGAGACAGTTTCAAGTACCTGGGATGTATTTTCTCACAGGATGGCAACATAGCGAAAGAACTGGAATCGAGGTGCAGCAAAGCTAATGTAGTGAGTGCTCAGCTAAGATCTACTCTCTTCTGCAAGAAGGAAGTAATTACCAAGACTAAGTTAGCAGTGCACCGTTCTATCTTTCAACCAACTTTGTTGTATGGGAGTGAAAGTTGGGTGGATACAGTTTACCTTATTCATAAGGTAGAGGTTACATATATGAAAGTAGCAAGAATGATTTCAGGTACTAATAGAAGGGAACAATGGCAGGAAGGTGACCATAATGAGGAAATCAAAGGAAAACTGGGAATGAACACCATAGATGAAGCAGTTAGAGCGAACAGACTGAGATGGTGGGGTCATGTTACACGCATGGGAGAAGCAAGGTTACCTAAGAGACTCATGAGCTCGGCAGCGGAGTGTAACGATACACTGAAATTTTTATTTATTTTTTGTTTATCTTTGATCAGCGATACTTATCGCCCCCGATTCCCTCTGACTCGCAATGCAACTAATTTAATTTCGTTAGTCATTTTTTACTCCCAAAACAAGCGAGAAGACGGAACCGAGATAGTAGTTTTACTCACTCTCTTGTCTATGTTCGTTCTGTACGGCGTCTTCCATTCATGTATCTATTCAATGTCAGGCATTGTCATGCAAGTTGTTGTCAAAGTATATTACTTACATTTAAAATGATCCCCTCTCTTTGGCTTTTATTTAAATGAATCCCTCCACGTCAAATACTTATTTTCTATTGTTTTCAGCTCCTTCGCCTCCGTAATAGATTAATGTTCAGACGCCATTACAATCGCTTTGATTTATCTGCAAAATTTCAATCAATCAATCATCCTTATACAATACTTTGCTTGATTTTAGAACCTGCAGTCATTTCTTTTGTAATTTCACGAAGTCCGATCATTTTTTCAAATTATTTTATCATTACCAGTAACTTCATGTTCCACCCACGGTCACACAACAATGAAAAGCGAAGTGAACATTCTGAACATTGATCTCCTACGGAAAGTATCTCGAACATTTACTTATTAAATAAGACATAAAAGTTATCATTTCCAGCCTCTACAATACGAAGTGCAGGATCCAGCTAAATCTTTTCCGTATGTTTTATAACGTGCTGTTGCTTGTATGGTGCCCAACTTTAATATGCAATCCGCGGTTTATTTGCTTTAATGTCCATTTTGTGCTCTCCTTAGCTTATTTCAAATTCAAACATTCTTTGTCCAAAAAAATATAATCGCGGAATCTACTTTTAACAATTATGGCATCATACGAAGCAAGGGCAATGTTATAGGAGGGTAAGAGGAGTCGAGGTAGACTAAGAAGAAAGTACTTAGATTCGGTGCAGAATGATTTTGTAGTAAAAGGCATAACATCAGACGAGGCATCAATGTCAGCATTGAATAGGGGATCATGGAGGAATTTTATTAGAGGTACTATGCTCCAGACTTAACGCTGGTACTGATCTTTCGCTGAACGAGCGTTTGTATATGACGACTAGGTATGGAGCTACTGTATCAGCATACTCTGTGAGGAACCTAATTGGCATCCATTCTGGCCAGGGAGAGTTCCTTTTGTTAAGTAATTTAATACTTTTGAGCAGGCTGACATGAAGCCGTTTATTTCGCATATTAATATGTGTTAAAGAAGTTTTCTTGGTTAGAGTACTGTGCTACGCAATAGTAGAAATGGTGTGAGAGAGAGACAGTAGATGAGCTTGTATCCCGTGGGAAAGCTCCGCACCTATTGCAAGTTGAGATCTGATTGGCTCCCGCCTATACTAGTTGTCCGCCAAAACTTTAAGATGCTTTTATTAATATTTAACTTTCCTATGTCTATTAAAATCATCTGTATATTTTCTGTAATGCTTTTGTGCTAAGCTATATTCCGGTTAATTCAAAGATTTAATTATTTGTATATTTTGTAATAAGTTGAACAATGTTAGTCTAGGAGTTTCGCTTGGCGCCAAAACGGTGGCTTGTGGCGCGCAGCGAAGTGCGGCGGCAGTCAGTCGAGCGCCGACCGCGATACCTTGCACATTCATGTCAGTTCAGTGCGAGCCAGGGATAGTTTACACGTTATGGAACGTTTATATTTTTAACATTACTTAGTCTGTATATTTGTCCTTGGATATACACTGGCATTTCTTCAATAATTACAAGCACTGGCATCCCACAAAAGCTAAAGTTATTCGTAGTGCAGTACTTCCTAGCCACATCTCAACACCTCTTTTAGCATCACTTCAAGTACAACGGATGTGCGACCTGTGTGCTTCACCTGCGCAATGGGACATCTACTACGACAGAAGGCACGAGGTTAGTAAAGAGTGAATTCAGACATGCACTGTAGTTGCATGTCGACATGGCACCTCACGTGCAGTGCTGCCCCGTTTACAAACCAGGGCACTGGCACGAAGTGTGTTGGTAACAACACCGAGGGAAGGCTTGAAAGATGGGAGGTGTTTTAGGAACTTTGTCAACTGTGCACTGACCTTCCCTCCCTGTCTTTTTTTTTTTTAAGAAGCCCCGCCGTATACTCCAGGGATATCTATTCCTAAATTGAGCACGCTGGCAGTTGTGAGTCAAATACGGCGCCTTAAACTGACCTGAGGAACGAGGCGAGACGAGGAACAAGGAGACGGCGGATCCGCCCGCGCTCTGCCCCCACAGCGTGACGAGGTCAGGGTCGCCGCCGAAGCTGGCGATGTTGTCGTTGACCCAGGTGAGCGCCAGCAGCTGGTCCTTGAGGCCCGCGTTGCCCGGCGCCGCCTCATCGCCGGTGCTCAGAAAGCCTGCGGTCAAACTCGCCATTATCAATCGCGTCTCCACAGGCTAACAAAAGGTCGTGTGCTGCAGCGTAAAAAAAAAAAGTTTTGGTAAGGTGAGTGCTAACAGCAGTCATGTATTTAATAAAACGCACCTTTAACCATCAGCTGCTTTATTAAATCCTTAAAATCGACTAGTTTCGGTGCAGGACCATCATCATAGAGAAAAGGGTATTAAAACAGGTGAGTAAACAGCATTAAATAAAATACATCAGGGTGAAACACCAGGAGCCACTTCCACTAAAATTACAAAAGTCATACTAGATTGTCATAGCAGTCAAAACTGCTTTATTAATTCCTTAAAATCGACTACTTTCGGTGCAGGACCATCATCGTAGAGAAAAAGGTATTAAAACAGGTTAGTCAACAGCATTAAATAAAATACATCTGGCTGAAAACACCAGGAGCCACTTCCATTAAAATGACAAAAGTCATACTAGATTGTCATAGCAGTCAAAACTGCTTTATTAATTCCTTAAAATCGACTAGTTTAGGTGCAGGACCTTCATCATAGAGAAAAGGGTATTAAAACAGGTTAATCAACAGCATTAAATAAAATACATCTGGCTGAAAACACCAGGAGCCACTTCCATTATAATTTCAAAAGTCGTACTAGATTATCATAGCAGTTTTGACTGCTACGTCAATCTAGAATGACGTTTGTAATTTTATTGGAATTGACTCCTGGTGTTTTCAGACAGATATACACTATTTGCCATTATAATTGCTACACCAAGAAGAAATTCAGATGATAAACAGGTATTCATTGGAGAAATATATTATACTAGCTGAAAACCCGGCGTTGCCTGGGTATTTATTTATTTATTGGAACCTTGAGTTAGTACTTTTCCTATCCACTCTCTCTCTCTCTCTGTCCATCTCCTTTTTTCTAAAAACTTGTGACATTTATCAGAGAATATATAAGAAATCACAGGTAAATATGCACTCGTTTCGAAGAATACAATCACGAAATTCAACAATAATGATTGTAATAATATCACAGATGGATCACTTGATGTAATGAGCGAAAGGTCAAATCGATGTTTTTAAAGAGATGTATTAAAAGAAATTTCTTTTTTACTGCTTTATTTATTCTTATATTTCGTTATTCGTATGCTTATCCTTACAGAGAAAGAGTTGAAGACATTGTAGCACGCATAGACCAAAGATATGGTCTGTGGCACCATGTTTCGCTGTACGTAACCTCCTTGCTATAGAGTCGCAAACGTCATCGGTGGCCTTCAGTCCGAATTTTTTAATAATTTGACGACTTTTAACCACCATATCTTCCACCCCCTTATAGCTGTCGGCATGGAACTGCTATGGTGTTCAACGGGAGACTTTGAACAACAATTACACACACACCATTCTTTTGCGTTCTGTAGTTTTCGTTGCAGATCAAAATATTAACACACACACACGTAGAATTTTATATACACTGATAACATTCCATCCCAATATACTCCACCCTTTCATCATTATCAACCCTCAAGCAACAATGCAACCAATAAAACCATTTTCAAAGAGTAAATATAATTTTCAAAGAATCATTATTGTTCCGCATTTCGCATTATATTATTCAAATTACTAAATATCTATCAGATCGCTATAAAACCGTGCCTAAAACCTTTCTCAGGTATAAATTAGTAACTGCACAAATATTTATGTCTCTGCGTCTTGTCGTTTGGACGTGATAAACGTACACCGAACAGACATTCACAGTAATATATATAGATAAATAGCTATCCGATCTCCTTAAAACCGTGCCTGAAGTCTTCCCCGGGTAGATATTAGTAACTGTACAAATTTTTAGCTCTTTATGTCTTGTGGTTCAGACGTGATAAGTGTACACCGAACAGTCATTCACATTATATATATATATATATATATATATATATATATATATATATATATATATATATATATATATATATATATATCAGATCGCTATAAAACCGTGCCTAAAACCTTTCTCAGGTATAAATTAGTAACTGTACAAATATTTAAGTCTCTGCGTCTTGTCGTTTTGACGTGATAAACGTACACCGAACAGACATTCACATTTATAGATATAGACTAGAACACACATGTAATTACATTTCACGCAATTTGGGTGCATAGATCCTGAGAGAACCCAGAACAACCGCCTCTGGCCGTAAAAACGGCCTTGATATGCCTGGGCATTGAGTCAATGACGTGTACAGTAAAGATGCCCATGCAGCTTAAACACGATACCACAGTTCATCAACAGTAGTGACTGGCGTATTGAGACGGGCCAGTTGCTCGGCCACCATTGACCAGACGTATTCAATTGGTGAGAGATTGGAGAATGTGCTGGCCAGGGCAGCAGTCGAACATTGTCCGTATCCATAAAGGCCCGTACAGTACCTGAAACATGCGATCGTGCATTATCCTGCTGAAATGTAGGGTTTCGCAGGGATCGAATGAAGAGTAGAGCCACGGGTCGTAAAACATCTGAAATGTAACGGCCACTGTTCAAAGTGACGTCGATGCGAACAAGAGGTGATCGAGAAGTGTAACCAATGGCATCCCATACCATCACGCCGGATGACACGTCAGTATGACGATGACGAATGTGCATCCTCCGGGCTGTCGCCAAACACAGATGCGACCATCACGATTTTGTAAACGGAACCCGGATTCATACGAAAAAATGACGTTTTCCCATTCGTGCACCCAGGTTTGTCGTTGCGCACACCATCGCGGACGCTCCTATCTGTGATGCAGCGTCAAGGGTAATAGCAGCCATGGTCTTCGAGCCGAAAGTTCATGCTGCTGAAAACGTAGTCGAACTTCGTTTAGATGATTGTTGTCTTACAAACGTCCCCATTTATTGACTCTGGGATCAAGACGTGGCTGCACGATCCGTTACAGCCGTACGGATAAGATGCCTGTCATCTTGACTGCTACTGATACGAGGCAATTTGAATCCAGCACGGGGTTCTGTAATGCCCTCCTGAACCCACCGATTCCATATTCTTCTAACAGTCATTGGATCGTGACCAACTCGAGCAACTATGTCGCGATACGATAAACCGCAATCAAGATAGGATACAATCCGACCTTTATGAAAGTCGGAAACATGATGGTACGTTTTTCACTGCTTACACGAGGCATCAAAACAACGTTTCACCAGGCAACGCCGGTCAATTGCTGTTTGTCTATGAGAAATCAGTTGCAAACTTTCCTCGTGTCAGCACGTTGTAGGTGTCGCCACCGGCGCCAAATTTGTACTAATACTCTGAAAAGCTAATCATTTGCATATCACAGCAGTTTCTTCCTGTCGGTTAAATTTCGCGTCTGTAGCACGTCATCATCGTGGTGTAGCAATTTTAATGGCCAGGAGTATATTTTATATAATAATGTTGACTAACCTGTTTTAATACACTTTTATCTATGATGATGATCCTGGACCGGAACTAGTCGATTATAAGGATTTAATGAAACAGTTGATGGATAAGATGCATTTTATTAATTCATATACACTATGTGATCAAAAGTATGCAGAGACCCCCAAAATCATACGTTTTTCACATTAGGTATATTGTGCTGACACCTACCGCCAGGTATTCCAAATCAGCGACTTCAGTAGTTATTAGACATCGTGATTTTGATTGAAAATGTTTAAATGTTTTTTAAGTTTATGGGACTTTATAAACTACTTATAAACTAATTTATACTAATGACAACACAAACATCCATATCCTAGAGAGGATTCGAACCCTCGACGAGGAATGACCACGAGCATCGGAGCATAGCGCCTCAATGCGCTCGGCCACTCCGCCGCGGCAGATATCGTGAGAGAGCAGAGTGGGGCTCTCCACACAAAACACAGACTTCGAATGTGGTCAGGTGATTGGGTGTCACAGTTTCTACTGTTTCTGGTGATAGTGAAGCGTTAACGTGAATTGTCACGTATAGCACGAAAGCGTACAGCCCGACTTCGTCTGTTGACTGACAGAGACCGCCGACAGTTAAAGAGGGTCGTACAGTGTAACAGGCAGGCACCTATGTGTACCATGACACAACAAATTCATACTGCATCACGATCTACTCCTAGGGCCGGCCGAGGTGGCCGAGGGGACTGAGGCGCTTCAGCCACGGTCTGCACGGCCACTACGGTCGGGGGTTCGGATCCCCCCTCGGGCATGGATATTTGTGACGTCCTTAGTTATAGCTAGTTCATAAATAGTTTGTAAGTTTAGGGACTGATGACCCCGTAGTTAAGTCCCATATGCTCTACAAACATTTGAATATCTACTCCTAGTACTATGACAGGTGGGAGGTGAGATGATCGAGCGGCTGCAAATAAGCCATACATTACGCAGACTAATGCCTCGCTTAGTGTAAGGAGCGCAATAATGGACGATTGAACAGTGGAGAAACGTTGTGTGGAGTGACGAATCACGGTACAGAATGTGTCGATCCGACGAGTATGGCGAATGCCGGTGAACGCCATCTGCCATCGTGTTTAGTAACAACAATAAAATTCGGAGGTAGTTGTGTTACGATGTCGTCGTGTTTTTCTTGGAGAGGGCTTGCACCGCTTGTTGTTTGACGTAGTGCTATGACAGCAGAGGCCTAGATTGATGTTTCAAGTACCTTATTGTTTCCCACTGTTGAAGAGCAATTCGGAGATGGAAATTGCATCTTTCAACATGATTGAGCAGCTGTTCATAAAATGTTCAAATGTATAGTTTATGGGACTTAACTACGGGGTCATCGGTCCCTAAACTTACAAACTACTTAAGAACTACTTACGAACTAGGACGGCACAAATATCCATGCCCGAGTGGGAATTCGAACCCCCGACCGTAGTGGCCGTGCAGATCGTGACTGGAGCGCCTTAGTCTCCTGGGCCACCGCGGCCGGCTAGCTGTACATAATACACGGCCTGTGGTGGAGTGGGTGTTGTTGTTGTTGTGGTCTTCATTCCGGAGACTGGTTTGATGCAGCTCTCCACAATACCCTATCCTGAGTAAGCCTCTTCATCTCCACATAAGAACGGCAACGTACATCTGTCTGAATCTGCTTACTGTATCCATCTCTTGGTCTTGGTGGAGTGAGTACACGACAATAACACCCCTGTCTGTACTGGCCTGTACAGAGTCCTGACGTCAATCCTATAGAACACCTTTCAGATGTTTTGGAACACCGTCTTAGTGCTAGACCTCACCAACCTACAACGAAGCCTCTCCTCAGTGCAACACTCGGTGAATCTTAGGCTGCAATTCCGCAAGAAACTTTGCGGCATCTGATTGAACGTATGCGTGCGAGAGTTGAATCTGTCATGAAGGCTAAGGGTGAGCCAACACCATACTGGATTCTAGCATTACCGATGGAGGGAACCACGATCTTGTAAGTCATTTTCAGCGAGGTGTCCATATACTTTCAAACACATAGTGTACACTCTCTCATTGCACATTATTCATAAAGAAGACGTAATAACTGTAGCGTAAAGCCAACTGAAAATTTTCTATACTGTAGGGAAAAATTACGAGAAACTTTAACAGGTTAACAACTTTAGATAAAGAAATACATGATTTACTAACAGACGCGGACTATGAAACGGGCGTTTTACGATGTGAGTATTATATTGACGCTGCTAAACGCACGATCGCTCGAGCGAAACTTGGCAGTATTCATAACGACTTTGAGGTATCATTCACACAGCCTTTGAAAGCCCCCACACATTCACTCGTCTTCCGACTGCTTCGATAGATATAGAATGGCCAAACAAGTAAATTGCAACTGGCCTATCCCGCAGATCAGCATGAAGACTTACTCACTGAAGTACTCATAGGAGCAGGATACTTCTGACAAATTATAAAGGACTCTGCACCTCGGCCCATCTCGTCAACGAAGGTATTACTTCCTTCCCCAACTGGGTGGATACTCAGCGGAAATCGTGGAGGTATATCAGTTAACTACACTTTGGTAAACTTCATAAACTCACAGGAAGACGAACCAGCATCTGAGGACTTGGACAGGCTCATACATAATGGGAGAAAGTAGAAAAAATTTTGTTATGAAACTACGCCGTTGTGTGGCATGTAGACCCCCACAGCTGATGTATGGTCCTATTTTTCATTTCTACTCTCTCTCTCTCTCTCTTTCTCTCTCTTTCGCTACCACTACAACTATGACCTTTACTTCTACTATATTTCTCCCTCCGTCACTGTATCATTCCCCTTTTATCCTAATGGCAGCAAATTTTCTCTGTTCCACTATTACTTTATACTCCTCTTCAAGCACGAAAAATATTAGTATGTTCGTGTCTCAAATGTTTCTGGTGGGGCAGCTGGTTCCCCACAAGTCTTTTAGAAAGGAGTATATTTGCTTTTCGGTGCTTAGGCAGGAAATTTTTCAGTTGGTTCGCTTGTTTCCCTTGCTACAGCTCAAAATCAAAATGTTTGTATAGTCTATGGGACTTAACTACGGGGTCATCAGTCCCTAAACTTACAAACTATTTATGAACTAACTGGGGCGCAATGAAGGAGCCTCCCCGAAGATTGCGACAGCAAGATAAAAAACAAAAACCGCAATCGGGCGCACCCTGGGCAAGGATACATAAGCGGCTAATCCTTCAACAACCGGAACGGACTTCAGAGAAAATGAAGACCAATAAGGCCCCACCCAAACGGTCTTTTCCAAGGCCACTTGTGACAATATCGATAAACATTGAAGGAATATCGAGAGACAAAGAAGTTTTATTATCTGACTTGTGTAAAGAATACCAATGTGACTTCCTCCTGATTCAAGAAACTCATCGGGACATTATAAGACCTTCACCCAAAATAGACGGAATGAAAATGATTCTGGAGAGACCACATGAACAGTACGGTAGTGCCATTTTCGCTAGGCCAGGAATTGACGTAACATCTGCATCACTGACTGATAGGGATGACGTTGAAATATTAACTGTTCGAACTCAGCAGTATAGCGTTTACCTCTGTGTACAAGCCTCCAGACTCTACTTTTGTCTTCACTGAGTCTGATAACTTCAGTTACCAAGAGATTAATTTTATATTGGGCGATTTCAACTGTCAGAGCTCTGCATGGGGTTATAAAGAAACCAACAGCAGTGGAGCGGAACTAGAGAAATGTACATGACCTACTACTCATACACGACCCGAAACTGCCAAGCTCATTTAATAGTGCCACATGGAAGAAAGGATACAATCCTGATAACATCTTTGTCAGCAAGAAACTCGCAGCTCAGTCTGAAAAATTGATTGGGGAGCCAATTCCACATTCGCAACATAGGCCCATAATTTGCACGGTCAGTGCAGTTGTTAAGCCTGAACAAGTTCCTTTTAAAAGAAGATTTAACTTTAAAAAGGCTAACTGAAAGAAATTCAGAGAGATTATTGATTTAGAAGTGACAAAAAGCCCTCCACAACCTGAAATGTATGACTCTTTCGTCAGTCTAGTTCAGAATGTGTCTAGGAAGACAATACCGCGAGGATGCAGAACGCAGTATATCGCTGGACTCTCTGAGGATGCAAAACCATTACTGGAAAGATACCGGAAGCTCTTCGATAATGACCCATTTGATGATGAGACTCTTTTAGCAGGGAATGAACTCATGTCAGTCATTGCAGACTACCGCAAAGCCAAATGGAGTGACCTTGTGGAGAACCTGGACATGAAAGTGAACAGTAGGAGGGCTTGGAAACTGCTAAAGAACGTCAACGGTGACGTCACAAAGTCAAACGATAAATTTACTAACGTCAATGCAGACTAAGTCGCCACTACACTCCTCTTGAATGGCAAACCCCACGGCAGAAAATACCCCGAACCGTTAACGCATGTTCCGGCAGAGGAAGAACATCACCTCAAGGCACCATTCACAATGTCAAAACGTACAGCAGCTATTTCCAACCTGAAGACTAACAGAGCTCCTGGTATCGATGAACTGAGGGTCGAGCAAATTAAAAACCTCGGCAGTAATACCCTACAGTGGCTGTTAGATCTGATGAATGCATGCGTAGAAAGGCTTCACATCCCAAAGATGTGGAGGAAAGCCCGCGTGGTTGCTCTTCTGAAACCGGGAAAGGACCTTAATGATCCAAAAAACTTCCGACCTGTGTCTCTTTTGTGTCACTGTTTTAAGATCTTGGAACGCCTGACGTTAAGTCGCATAGAAAACGTCTTAGAACAACAGATAATCCCACAGAAGGCAGGTTTCCGACAAGGCAAATCGTGCTGCGATCAAGTCCTGAACCTGACCCAACATATCGAAGACGGTTTTGAAAGAAAAGAGATCACGGGGGTGGCTTTCATAGACCTTATAGCTGCATACGATACTGTAAACCATCGGAGGCTCCTCAGGAAAGTATATGATGTAACAAAAGATCATCGTTTAACATCACTGATTGCTACTTTCCTGCAAAATAGGAGAGTTTTTGTCTGTCTCCAGGGTAAGAAGAGCAGGTGGAGAAATCAGAGGAACGGGCTCCCTCAGGGAAGCGTCCTCGCTCCAGCTCTGTATAATATATACACAAATGACCAACCAGTGTCAAACTCCAGGCGCCAATTTATGTATGCCGCTGACACTGCAGTTGCAGCACAAGGTAGGAATTTTCTGGATGTAGAGGAGAAATTATCCAGTACTTTGGAATCACTCTCCCAGTATTATGAGGCAAACCACCTACGGCCGAATCCTTACAAGACGCAGGTCTGTGCTTTCCATTTAAAGAATGCGGAGGCAAATAGGGAATTGAATGTTACATGGAGAGGTGAACGACTCGCGCATTGTCCGATGTCCAAATATCTCGGTGTCACACTGGATCGCACACTGACCTATAAACATCATTGCAATGCCACAAGGGAGAAAGTCTCAGCGAGAAACAACATCATCAGGAAATTAACTAACGGATCCTGGGGTGCAAATCCAAAAGTCCTGAGAACCTCAGCCCTTGCGCTTAGTGTATCAGCTGCGGAATACGCCGCTCCAGTATGGAGTTCGTAAACACACGCGAGAAAAGTTGATATCGCGGTGAATGAAATGGCACGGATTGTGACTGGGTGCCTGAAACCAACACCAGTACACAAGATGTACTTAATTATGGGGATCGCACAGCCCAACATACGACGTGACATTGCTGCAGAAACTGAAAAAACGAAGCAAGAAAAGGACATGCGTCACCCTCTATATGGACACCAGCCTGCTGACCGACGGCTTCGTTCGAGGCAGAGCTTCCTGTCACGTACCCGAGCATTGGAAGGGTCGGCCGCAGGGAACCGTATTGCAAGGTGGGAAATGTATTTGAGAAGCTCACATAAAGCAGCAAAAGAAGAACTGGCACCTGGTGGAGACCTGCCATACACAATCTGGAGAACCCTGAACCGTATGAGGGTAGAAGTGCCAAAGTGTAAGACAAACATGCAGCGATGGGGCTTCCTAAAAGATAATGAGAACACTCTGTATCTTTGTGGTGCTGTACAGGATCCTCAACACCTGCTTATCTGTCCATATTTAGAAAAGCCCTGTACAATGGAAGACTTATGGGAGGCTAACGAAAAAGCCATATCGGCTGTTAATTTCTGGAAGTTAGAAGTATAGTTCCGGACACGGAAAGTAAGTAAGTATGAACTAACTAAGACCAAGGTCGGCAAAAATATCCATGCCCGAGGGGGGATTCGAACCCCCGACCGTAGTGGCCGTGCATACCGTGACTGAAGCGCCTCAGTCCCCTCGGCCACCGCGGCCGGTTTGCTACAGCGAGGTGGCTGCTGATATAAGACACATTCTATGTATACGTAAAGATTGGACAATGTATTACACTCTCCAAGTTTCTTATTTGCAGGGTATGATGAATAACAAAAAGAAATCCATTTATTTTAAGTTAGTGTCCAAGTCTACTTGGACAGACATGGACACACCGTGTGGTTCGTTCAGCGGATACAAAATGAGTATATAGAGAAAATACTGAGATACAGCTGTGATCTAAATCTTAAATAAAATTTTGTATGTCGTCTGCATTTGATACGCATGAACTGAAATCAACTGTATGTGAGTCTATGTAATATGTCTTTCAAGTACCTCGCAGTGTATCTTTGATATTGATTCTCCAGACAAAGATATTGCACACAGGATTATAGTAGGCAGCTACGTCTACAGAATTCTCAACGACGAAAACTGGAATACGATTTACAAAATTGAAAGTGAGTCATGAATGAAACGTATGACATACCGATTTTCATATATGATTTTGGGATTTGGGTTACTAGAAGCAAGGAAACCAGTTTCATTCATGTTTCTCGAATACGATTTCTCGTAGCGTATTAACAGATCAGGAATTCAGGGAGGCAGTCAAGGACACACGTGTTTTCAGAGGGATCTTCGGTACTACTAATCATTATTTAATCCGCAGTGAAATGTTTTGTGAAGCCAAAAGTGCAGAAAGTCATGTCCATATGAACAAGGATAGTGGAGGTCCTTCAGGACAAGCAAGTTAGGCACTAATACATAACAATGATCTCCAAACGTTATCATTTAGTTCAATGTAGTCATTTACAGTCATTGGAAGAGGAATGGACAAGGTACAAGGACACGTACTAGAAGTGGTAGAGGATGTCTTGGAACCGTAGTGTGTAAAGGCAGAAAGAAGCAGACAGCTTAGTGGAATGACACAGTGAAGGCAGCCTGTAAAAAGAAGAAGGCATTTCTAAAAATGCCTCATACTAGAAATCAGACAGACAAAGTTATGTTAAAACAAAGCCAAACATATAATTGTAAAATACAAGCAGAAATCATGGGAAGACTTTGGAAATAAACTAGAAACCATGGGTCAAACCGTGGAGAAACCATTATGGAGCGTAATAAGCAGTCTTCCAAAGAGAGGGAAGAAGGAATTAACAAGTGTTTTGGGCAGGTCAGGAAAGCTTATAGTGAATCTTGTGGATGACTTGGACCGATGGATGGAACATTTTGAAGAATTGCTCAATGTAAGTGAAATGTTCAATGATATGTCAGATTTTGAGGTAGAATGGGATAGATAAAATGACGGAAACAGGATCACATTTGAGGAAGTGGAGAGCATGATTAATAGATTGCAGTGCAATAAAGCGGCTGGGGTGGATAAAATTAAGCTGGAACTCTTCAAATAAAGCGGAATGTCAGGTCTCAATTGGTTACATAGGACAATTGACTGGACGAAAGCCGTAATAAGGCCAATTTTCACACATGGAAACAGAAACGATTGTAACAAGTATCGAGGTATATCTTTAATAAGCGTCGTGGAGAAAATATTTGCAGGTATTGTTGAACGAAGAGTGCGAGTGTTAGTTGAAGATAAGTTCGATGAAAATCAGTGAGGGTTTAGGCCTGTTTGAAGTTATCAGGACCAGATCTTTAGCTTGTGACAGACAATGGAGAAATGCTATGAGAACCGGGGATTGTACCTATGTTTTATCGATCTAGAAAAGTTTACGACATGTTCCTAAAGGGAAGCAGTTAAAATAGGTGAAAACGAAGTAACCACTCTCGCATATGCAGATGACGTAGTTGTGATGGCAGACCCCATTGAAAGGTTGCGATTTAATATTTCAGTGCTCGATCAGAGGTGTAAGGGTTATGATATGAAGATCAGTATCTGAAAAGTATAAGTAATGTCTATGGGAAAGTGATTTAAACAAATTGAGTGCCAAATATGAGGTACGAAGTTAGAACAGTTAGTTTCAAGCATGTTGGGTGTATTTTATCACAGGATGGCAACATAGTGAAAGAACTTGAATCAAGGTGTATCGAAGCTGATGCAGAGAGTGCTACTCTCTTCTGCAAGAAGAAAGCCAGTACGAAGGTCAATGTTAGCATCTGAATAGGGGATCATGGGGGATTGTTATTAGGTGGAATGAACGCTGAAAGGCATAATCAGTTTCTAATGATGATGATGATGATGATGATGGTCAGAAAGACACGAAGAGACAGAGTTCGGAATGGAGAAATTCCTTACGAGGCTCCAATTATAAAATTAAAATAAAGAATAACCTCACGAGGGCTTATATACTATTGTCATATGGGTCGTATGGACAATTACTGACTAGCAATTAAATTGAGGCAGGAGAAAAATTCAAGAACCAGGACTATCGAAAGTTTCATTCGACTACCCATCGAATAAGATATACCGATGTTGGATATGGATATGTTGAATGTTGTTGAAGGATTCGCCAAAGTCGGCACCTGATATTGAAAGTCATAACGGCAAGTCATTCGGTTCCAATCGTCTACTGTCCAGGGTCGTCTCTTAGCGTTGAATAGAGAAATGTGTGGCTTAGGAGGAGCTGGTCAAGCATTGTCACTCATTCTATCTCTGTAACTCATTAAGCTCAGTCCTTCTGTTCGCTCGACTTCTGAACTTTTGATAACCACAGTTGATTCATTTCTCTGATTTCATGTAGTTTTTAACATCTACCATTCGTAATACTTCGTGGTATTTATCCGTCAGCAAGTGAGACGGGTCTCGTCTTGGGTTACTAGTCGTTGCCCCTTCATGCTTCCACTTCACAATCACGTCATCGACAGTCGACGTGGAAAGCTTTATGACCGGTTAAAATACACTTGTTGGATTTCTTACTCAAGTGACAGCCGAAGACCAGTACACGTGAACGGTCAGTGAGTTCTACTGATCGATCGATGCTTTTCTTAATTCTCTTCTAACAAAATACCTCGCGCCATATTTTACACTAGCGGGTCCGTCTCTTATAACATGTAGTGGTCGATTCCGGATTACATAGTTGTCCCTAAACACTTTTGATCACATAGAGTAATGCTCAAATAGAGCTGATTTTGCACCGTGATTCAAAACTGAAAGAAGCTAAGAGTGCAACGTAATTTGTGCATTTAGGCAAGTGCTAAGAAGGCCGCACCACAATAACACGTCACAGGAATGCTTGTTCATACCGAGTGGCCCAAGGCGGTAGTTGATGGTGACGAGTATGACGCCGTAGGAGATGAGGAAGTCGGGGCCGTGCTCCTTGTCGGAGCCGCTGCCGACGGTGTAGCCCCCGCCGTGCACCCAGAAGAGCACGGGCAGCTGGGCGCCCTCCTCTGGCACGCCCGGGACGAACACGTTCAGGTAGAGGCAGTCCTCGGAGCCGTCACCAGAACTCTGCACGCAGTCGCTGCCGTAGGACGTGGCGTTTCGCACTCCCTCCCAGCCGCCTGCTGGGCGCGGATCCTGGCAACAGTCAGTCAGCACTGTCTGAATAATTGGTACCCGTGTTGCTTTCTGTGGACTGATTACAGGTAACTACTTAGAACGATGATGAAGCAGGGAGATTTCAAATGTGCGTACATATTGCTGGATCCAGAATGAAACTTCACTCTGCAGCGGAGTGTGCGCTGATATGAAATTCCTGGCAGATTAAAATTGTGTGCCGGAACCGGGACTCGAACCTGGGACCTTTGCCTTTCGCGGGCAAGCGCACTAACGACTGTGCTATCCCGACAAGACTCACGATGCCGCCTCACAACTTTACTTCCGCCAGTACCTCGCCTTCTATTTCCAAACTTCACAGAAGCTCTCCTGCAAACACGCAAGACTAGCACTCCTGGAAGATCCCAGGTTCGAGTCCCGGTTCCGGCACACAATTTTAATCTGCCAGGAAGTTTCATCATGCTGGATATATGGGTGCTTCAGCTGCAAGTTATTGTTGTTGAGAACCAAGGCTATTCTCTCTGATTCGTCACCCAGCTACATTTACTGTTTTCTTTATTAGCAACGGATTTCGAATCATTTCATGGCTTTATCTTCAGGAACTTCTACTCACTTGGCGAAATGCTATGCACATTCTGGTGTATCGCTTTGCTACAACGTACTAAAATGTAAAACAGGTTATAACCATGGTAAAACAATTCTCACATAAAATACTCTTTACGTCTAAAATAGATCTCCAGTCGCGCGGGAGTGGCTGAGCGGTCTGGAGCGCCACGTTGCGGATCGCGCGACCTCCCGCGTCTGAGGTTCGAATCCTCCCTCGAGCATGGAGCATGGAGCATGGAGCTCATCGTTGAAGGTTCGAGTCCTCCCTCGGGCACAGATGTTTGTTTTGCCTTAACATAAGTTAGTTTAAGCAGTTTGCAAGCCTAGAGACCGATAACAGCAGCAGTTAAGTCTCTTAGATTTAAAAGCATTAGAACTTTTTTCCCAATAAACAAATTACATAATACAGGTCAATCGTTTTGATCGCTGCGGAAGTGAAACGTAGACCAGTGCATTATACTTTTGCGATACCTAATTCAAATATTGTCCCTGGAAACTGTGGGGCAGGCCGCGGTGGCCGAGGGGTCTGCGGCGCTCCAGTCACGGTCTGCACGGTCACTATGGTCGGGGGTTCGAATCCCCCCTCGGGCATGGATATTTGTGCTGTCCTTAGTATAAGGTAGTTGACAAGTAGTTTGTAAGTTTAGGGACTGATGACCCCATAGCCCATAGTTAAGTTCCATAAGCTTAACAAACATTTGAACATTTGAAACTGTGGACTTAGAGTTTTACGGGTCAACTGGTAATATTTAAGGCGTTAGTCAACACAGGTTTTTCTTGGATGCTCTACCGTTAAACAAACGTGCTTAACATCATTTGTGCAGCTCTTTTTTGTGTACGGTCATTATTACTTATTACTCCTACTTGGTTACCGCTCGGTTAACTGTCTGGTCTAACGCACTGCTTTCCGAGACCGGGAGGCGACCGGCACCGATTCGAATCCTCCCGGCGTATTAACGAAGGGGTTCGGAGTGCCGGCCAGCCTGGATATGGTTTTTGGACGGTTCTCCACATCCCCTGAGGTGAATACCGGCCTGGTTCCCAAAGTCCCGCCTCAGTTACACGATTCGCAAACACTTTACACTTTCTCACATATAATACTAGACACAGACATTTTCCTCTAGGAGGCCATCGGGTGGAGATAGCAAGGGCATCCGGCCACCCCGTAAACATTAATACGCCAAATCCGGATTAACAAAGCCGACCCTGCATGTTCGAGAACATGTCCAAAGAGAAAAGAATCCTACGTGGTACAGGTCCCCGAAGCTTAAGCAAAACTGTGCAGTGGGAAGCATAACAGTTTTGCAAGCTGTCGTCTTCATATAGTGAAAGCATTTTCTCAGTAGCCTGCTACTTAGCTGAAAGACATTCTATGAGGCGAGTTCAGAAAAAAATCCCTTTTTTTAACAAAGACGACATAGTTAAATGAAAAAAAATTTTGGCAGCAGGTACAACAATTTTTGATCTGTTTTTCTAAACATTCAGCAAAAGAATCGAGACACTTGTCACATCGCTGGATCAACTTTTGTAATCCTGTGTTGTAAAAGTCTGTTGCTTGTGAATGGAACCAGCGTGTGATAGTTGTGTTCAGTTCTCCATCGTTGTCAAAATGTTGACAGGAATTTCTTGAGATGCAAGAAAAGATGGAATTCACTACGAGCAAGCTTAGGATTGTATTATGAATGATCAGCTTCTTCTGCAAAACGCTGAGGTACGCCGAGCGCTATGGGGACAAGCTTTGTAACTGAGCAGCACAACACCTGCAGAAGACATTGCATCTTCTCTTGCACCTCACAAAATTGCTGTTTTCCTCCCAAAAAGTACTTTTACTTTTGCCCATCACTAACGATTCAAGACAACTCGCTGCCAACCGGAGAAGAAAGCAATCCCTCATTCAGTCACTAATGTTGTTTAAGTCCCATAAGATCGTTAGTTCCCCCCTCCCCCCCAAAAAAAACCCACTGGATTGATACTAAGCTAAAATATAGAATTTGGGTATCTAACTGCATTGATTAACTGATGTCCGCCGCGATGCAGTGGCTGAGCGCTCTAAATCTCCTTGATGCGGAGCGCACCGTTCACGCCGTCGGAGGTTCGAGTCCTCCCTCTGGAAAGTGAGTGAGTGTGTGTGTGTGTGTTGTCATTATCATAATTTAAAGTAGCTTGTAAGGCGAGGAACGATATTCGCAGCATTTAAGTCCCTTAAATTTACAAACATCTGAACATTTTTGATTTCTGGGTGAAAACAAGCAAACTGACATTCACACGGCTCTGTTTTCGGAATCCGTGCTGATTAGCACAGAAGAGACCAGTGTGTTAGAGAAGATTAGACTTTAAATCAGAATATCTTTTAAGGTCCTACAACTCTTGCAATGCACTGACACTGGACTATAGTTTTGCGTTTAATTTTTGATACCGTTATTGTAGACTGGAATAGCCCATGCTTCGTTCACGGTATAAACAAAGGTCAAATCCGCAAAGAACACTTTACGGTGTATGATAATGAGTAAATCATACCTTGGAATCTTGCCGCTAGGCATTTCCAAATATAATAAATATACGTCATCACATTCATCGTCACTCTTTGGAAATTAATGTGTATATTCGTTCTTTTTTTAGAAATGATAACAATTATATTTGAAAAATCGATTGAAAAATCCAATTTCATAAATTTCCCAACTTGCTTATGTGTTACTTACTCCACTCCTTATGTCATTTTAGTAAAAGCTGTGCTCGTATTTATTCATTGTCTTGAACATTTCTCTCAGCATAGTACCTCCCATTTCATCAATATGTACTTCCTCTTTCCTTTCTAAAATATTGTCTCTCACTTAGTTTCCTCTGTAGAGCTCCTCTATACATTCTTTACATGTTTCAGCTTTCCCTTCTTTGCTGCGAACTGGGTTTCCAGCTGGGTTCTTTATATTCATACCGTTGCTTTCCTTCTCTCCAAATGTGACAGAGCACTTAAAGACCTACGTCGAAACAAGGCCCCTGGAGTGGACGACATTCCCTCAAAATTACTGAATGGGAGAGCCAACCATGACTAAACTATTTCACCTAGTGTGTAAGATGTATGAGACAGGGAAAATACCATCAGATTAAAAAAAAAAAAAAAAAAAAAAAAAAAAAAAAAAAAAAAAAAACAGTGATAATCCCCATTACAAAGAGAGCAGGCGCAGACAGATGTGAAAATTACAGAACCATCAGTTTAATAAGATATTTGCAAAATTTTGACACGAATTATTTACAGAAGGGCGGAAAAGCTGGTAAAGGCCGACCTCGGAGTAGATCAGTGTGGATTCAGGAGAAATGTAGGAACACGGGAGGCAATCGTCACTTTACGGCTTATCTTACAAGATAGATTAAGGAAAGGGAAACCTACATTTCTAGCTTTTTTAGATTTGGAAAAAGCTTTTGGCAATATTGATTGGAATACACTCTTTCAAATTCTGAAATCAGCAACAGTAAAATATAGGGAACGGGTGGTTATTTACAACTTGTACAAAAACCAGGCGACAGTTATCAGAGTTGAAGGGCATGAAAGGGATACAGAGGTTGGGAAGAGTGTAAGACAGGGTTGTAGCCTTTCTCCAGTGTTATTCAATTTGTACATTGAGCAAGCTATTACGGAAAGCAAGGAGAAATTTGGAGAAGGAGTTAAAGTTAAGGGCGAAGAAATAAAAAAACTTTGCGTTTCGCTAATGAGATTGTTATTCTGTCAGACAGCAAAGAACCTGGAGGAGCAATTGAACGGAATGGACAGTGTGTTGAAAGGAGCATATAAGATGAACATTAACAAGAGTAAAACAAGGGTAATGGAGTGCGGTATAAGAAAAACAGGCGATGCTGATGGAATTAGATTAGGTAACGAGACAATAAAGATGGTAGTTCAAAAATGTTCAAATGTTTGTTAAGCTTATGGGACTTAACTACGGGGTCATCAGTCCCTAAACTTACAAACTACTTATGAACTACCTACGAACTAGGACGGCACAAACATCCATGTCCGAGGGGGCATTCGAACCCCCGACCGTAGTGGCCGTGCTGACCGTGACTGGAGCGCCTCAGTCACCTCGGCCACCGCGGCCGGCAAAGATGGTAGATGAGTTTTGTTACTTGAGCAGTAAAATAACACACGATGGTCGCAGTAGAGAGGATATAAAATGCCGAATGGCAATGGGAAAAAGCGTTTTTGAAAAAGAGAAATTTGTTATCATCGAATATTAATTTAAGCACATGAAAGTCCTTTCTGAAGAGATTTGTGTGGAGTGTTGCCTTGTATGGGAGTGAAACATGGACGATAAACAGTACGGACAGAAAGAGGATAGAGGCTTTTGAAATGTGGTGTCATAGAATAATGCTGAAGATTAGGTAGGTTGATCACGTAACTAATGAGGAGGTACTGAAGGGAATTGGAAAGAAAAATAATTTCTGGCATACATTGACTAAAAGACAGACATCAACGAATTGGAGGGAAGTGTGTGGGGTAAAAATCGCAGAGGGAGACCAAGAGATGAGTATAGTAAGCAGATTCAAATGGATGCAGGGTGTCGTTCGTATGAGGAGAAGAAGAGGCTTGCTCAGGATTGAGTAAGGGTGGAGAGCTGCATCAGACCAGTCTCAGGACTGAAGACGACGACAACAACAACAACGAACATTTCTCTCGATATTGTACAAAACAAGTAACTAGTAAAAAGTTCCACAGTGATACAAACATATTCTTCACTATACACTTCTTGCACTTGTACTTGACTCGGGATTTATTCCAATTGCTAATAGTCAACTGCGAAGCTTTTAAATGTATTCTTTTAATTTGCCCAACTTTTCTTCTAGATGAAATAAAAAGCGCGTCTAAAAAGTTCGGCGAATGGTCTAATATTTGGCGAGGATGAGGTGCCGGCGCGTACATATTGAGGGACATGTCAACAATCGCCCTTATCGTGCAAAGCACTGCAGTGATGCGGTAGTACACGCTGCGACCAAACTAACAGGGTCAGTATAGAACTGTGTTATTACAACATGGAGCGCAAAACAGAGACCCTCGTTAACCTCACGTTTTGTTTCAAATTAGACCCGGGTGAAGTTAGTGTAGTTATATGTTGTCGAAGGAGAGAGTAAAAAGTGTGTATTCGAGTGGTTTAAATGCTTTAGAGACGGAAAGGAAGATGTCTAGCCACGTTCGAGTCATCAAACGAGTGCGACGGATGCTTGCGTATGATCTGTTTACCCACCTTAAATTAGCTCTGAAAGCCTTATGTTTCGCAACAGTAGCGGAGATCCAACAACGCGTGACCTGAGTCCTTTAAACGATTCCATAAGAAGCGTTTGCTGACCGTTTCCAACAGCTGGACAACCGATGTCAGAAGTGTATTGTAGCAATGGCTGTTACTGTGAAGGACAGTAAAGGTATTTTGTTTGTAACGCTTGTTTGCTATATTTCCTGAGACCATTCACCAAACTTTTGAGATGCACCTTATATCTCTAATCACTCCTTTTCTTGTTTTGTACTTGAAAATTCCACAGGGTCGGGACTCTAAACCGTATATTCCGCTGCTCGTAAACGACTGCCTTGATTGCCTCTGCCATCCGTAGTCATGGAACAAGCGTATTGTATTCCCAGTTGCAGCATAACCTCTATCCGCCTCTATTCATAGTCTTAAATGCGTTCCCACCAGGGGTCGGACGATGCTATGCATCCATGTTGCAGAACACGCCCAACCATGCAATTGAATTTATTGCACTAGCTTGTACCCCGCGCGTTGCTGCCACAGAAGAAATAATTGCGGAAATAACGTTTGAAATCTGAAGGTGTTAGCATCGAAATGAGTAGGACACAATAAAACGCTGATCTGTTTGTTTGTGTTACAGTCAAACGTCTCACTGCTTCAATGTCTCTTCAGATACATTTGCCGGTACGATATCCATCCCATGTACTGTAAGTTAACTGAAAAATGTTCATAACCTTCGCGTAAGAGCAAAAAGAAAGTTGATGAAGTTTTATCGCAATCAGATGAACGTTATGGCAACGTATAAAATACGAACCAAAGAAGAAAAATATATGAGGTTTCCAAACTTTCATTAGTCCATCTCCTCGTTTCACCTGCTCCTCCACCCATCTCCTCCCCCTCCCGCCTCCCTCTGTTCAACTTTCATTGGTATGTCACCATCTCCCCTCTCTCATTTGATGCGGTGTAAAGTCAGCACGACACGCCAGACGCGCGAGAACGATCGTGAAGAAGGCAGCGGACGACCGGCAGCCAATCACACCACGCTGGCGCCGCGCAACCTTGAGGGAGTAAACTAGAAGCGTGCTCTCTACAGACGATCTAGGTCGGCATGTGTCTGGACGAGCCCGTCTGAACTTGGCTCCGAAGTAGGCAGTCACTAGAACTCAGCTCAGGTAACATCAAGGTAGAAGACGCCGCGAGAAGAGAAGAATAGATAGAAGTTGAGTATTGTAATTATTAGCAAATAAAACTTGTATTACTGATCTGTATAGCTGTTATAGATGTCCACGTATCCTGAACAGAATCTTTCCTGAAAGACAGGCTGGGAACGACTAAACAGAGGCTGATCAGGACGACAAAACATTCCCCTCTCTCTGTCCGTCTCCTCCCTTGTCACTGTCGGTCTCCTCGTCCTCTTTCTGTCCGTCTCCTCCTCCTGCTACTTCTCTCCCTCCTACATAAGAAAACATACATATATGCACCTATTTCATGGTGACTGGTGGCTTACAGATCATAAAAATCTACTTCACGAAATATACATTTAAGTGCTGACTTTTATGGTGACCAGTCAAACAATTAGGATGTTAGTTGTAACGACCCTCCGCTATGCACCTACGGAAGCCAACGAAAGGTAATCCATGTATTAATTCGGGGTATAAGCTATTTTTATTCCTCATTTGATTCAATTCCTTCAGCTCTTTCAGCGTGAAGAGTAACAAACGTGTTAACGCACTGTAAGGTACTATCCATTATGCACAGTAAGGTACTTTACGAAAGGTAGCTCATGGGTTGATTCAGGATACAAACTATCTTCATTCCAAACATCATTCAGCGTGAAGAGCATCAAACGTATTAACACCTTGATAGGTACCCTCCGACATGCGCCATACGGTATCTTACGAAAGATAGCTCATGTATTAATGCAGGGTATAAGCCACCTCTATTCCAAATTTCATTTTTGAAAATTCAACAACAAAGGGGGTAAAATAGGAGATCAAAAATTCTTTTCGAAAACACATTGCTATTCGGACAATTTTGGAGCTAGAACAGCCAAAACTGGTAATTGTATTGTTGGTTAGAATTTAAAAACTATGTGTCGGTCTTTTTGGAAATTCAACCATCAAGGGGGTTAAATTGCGGGGATGGTTTTTCGAAAATCTTGTGCTATTAAGATAATTTTGAAGAGAATTTAAGAAATTTGAAGAGGGTTAGAACGGAATTTTTTCTCAAATCGGTGTATGTTTACTTGTTAAGAATTAAAATACACGTGACTCGGTATTTTCAGAAAATCAATCATTTAGGGGTTGAAGTAGGGGATCAAAAGTTTTTTTGAAAATACGTTGCTACCAAGCCAATTTTGAACCCATAATTGCCGCGGTGGAGTAGCCGAGCGGTCTAAGGCGCCTCCCTGCGGAGAGCGTGGTTGCTCGCCGTCGGAGTTTCGAGTCCTCCCTGCCTGGGTGTATGTGTTGTCCTTAGGTTAGTTTAAGAAGCTTGTAAGCTGCGGACTGATGACCAAGCAGTTTGGTCCGATAGATTTACAGACATTTGAACCCATAATTACAAAAAATGATATTTGCATACTTGGTTGGAACTTAAAAGATAATGTTGGGGTATTTTACCAAATTCAACTATTATGGGATGCCATAGGGAGTTAAAAGTAGTAAAATCAAATGTTCAAATGTTTGTAAATCTTAACTACGGGGTCATCAGTCCCTAAGGCTTACAAACTAATTAAACTAACTTAGTCTAACTTATGCTAAAAAGAACACAAATACTCAAGCCCGAGGGGCGAATCGAACCCCCGACGGCGAACAGCAGCGCGCACCGCAGCTGGGCGCCTTAAAACGCACGGCCATTCTGCCGCGGCTACAAGTAGTATCACAACATTTCATTACGATAGTACTTAAGCTATATCTATGAAAATGTATATTAAGAGGGAGAAACAACTGGTGCAGACCAACGAGCCTACGCATGCAAAGCAGTGGGCGTTAAGCTAGTTTGCGTATATTAGAAGATATGTTGCTTCCTGCATGTACGAAAGAACACACACCAAACATATAATGGTATAAACAAGTGTGGATGGACACAAACTACAATATTCAAAGCGGATGCATAACATCACTTAATTCGGCCTCTGGTAGGAATAAAGTTAGGTAAACTGGGAATGAACGTAATTACGTAGCATTTGGAATTTCATTCATATCACAGTTGTATCCGGATGGTGGACGCGGTTAAGGTAGCTATTTGCGACAAGTCGAAGTTCCAGTTTCGAGTTCCAGTCGGAAACAAATATTCAAGCGTAGAAGCTGCGTTATTTCACTGTCAAAGCCTGTATATGGAACGATTTTCCTTTTAACTGGAGACACGACCAGTGATGCAGGACTTACCTGGAAGCGCAGCTCCCCAACGGGCGGTTCGGCGTACGGGATGCCCAGAAAAGCGGTGTAGGACGTGTTGTAGACGCTCGTGGCAGTTTTTCCCAGCAGACTGCCTTGCTGGACGGTCACCACCACGTCCTCGGCCTGCACAAAGAACATAGCTAGGCGTGAATCCATCTTTCCAGTTATGAATAGTTTAGCGCCGACAGTTACGAGGGTGAGTCACTAAATAAGTCGCAAAGTGAGGCAGACGCGCCAGTACTGCGTTTACAAGCCTGAAAATTGCTTTAATTTTCAGCTGAATCCACCTGTAAATTTAAACATCCGTCCCATTGTTCTAGAAGGTTTTGAAAGCTTCGAGCTTGGAATTTTTGTGGCAGCGTTTGCGTCCTACAAGTGACGCTCTTTTGAGTTGTAACATTAGTTGGTTCCTAGAACTGCTGCAGCCCACAAGACGCATGTGTCGCAGTGGTAGAGAAATACCCCTACACAGCGCGCAGTACCGGCGTGTCTACCTCAATTTTCGACTTATTTACCGACTCACCCTCGTCCATCTATATGACTGGTTGGCAGTGTACACCATTTCTGCTGGTTGCAAGTAAAGGAACAATCGATTTTGGGGAAAGGAGGGTAAGATGACAACAGTAAACTCCAGAATGTCTTTTATCCCCATATTTTACACCTGATGCCTACAGGAATACTTCAGAGAAACCATTAGAGTTTTGTTTCCAAACAGAGATTTCGTAGTTTTTTTCTAAATGATATATGACATATACTTTGACTTTTTCAAATGATGTCAAACACTTCATCTTACCTTCGTTTGCGGGTAAGATGACAAATGTCGGTGGGTAATTTGACGAAGAAAAACGCTATTGAATAAACATTAAAAAAATTCATTTTAAACACACAAGTCTCACACATTTACTTTGCGCTTCCTATCTGCCGCAGTTTAGTCCGGTAGAAGCAGCATGGGCCCATTTCCGCCATCATGAACAACCATACCACGTCCATAACTTATCACAGTCACTGTTGAGGCCACAAACTTCTTCTCTAAGGAAAACATGATCGTCGTCTCGTTTTCAGTGTAGTTGACTCATATCGAGAAATTAAGGAGTGTGTCACCACATTTGTTTTGCTTTTTCTTCTCCTCTTGGTCCCCTATTTGTCATTCAGTTTTCTTTCTTTCTTTTTGTTTTTTTACTCCCTTTTGAAGTTGCATACCATCCTGTACCTCCTGCACAATGGTCATCGGTTCCTGTGGCCATTGCTGCCTGTTGGTCCTTCCTTTACACTTGTTACACTCATTCAAAACTGAAAGCTCATTAAAAATTGTTTAAGAATTCTTTGGGAAATATGACCAGTCGTAATCTTTTCCAGTCAGTAAATTCGTCAACTTACCCAAAACAACCATTTATAATTTAAGGGCTGAAGCGGAGCAACCGAGCGCATTGAGGCGTCATGCTCCGATGCACGAGCCCGTTCCCCGTCGGGGGATCGAATCCTCGGGCATGGATGTCTGTGTCCTCTTTAGTACAACGTAATTCATAAGTAGTTTGTAAATTTAGGTACTGATGACCCCGCAGTTAAGTCTCTTAAGCTTAAGAAACATTTGAACATTTTTTTTTATAATTTAAGGGGTGTTGGAATGCCCTATCCCAACGATGTTTAATCTTGTTACTTGGTTGCCCTGTATTTAAAAAACATTGTACCCACTGACATAAAACTTATACAGGACATAAAACTGTATGTTCTGCGTGAACTGGACTCCAATAATTGCATTTCAGCAATTGCTTTCCGAAATACAATTTCTTAATTACAGGGGTATAATTTTGTGTACTTTTTTGTACGTTATCGTAGATAATTTTAATTATACATAACATTATGTTCTTCTTTTATTTCAGTAGTTTCACCCACTCAAGGTATGTATGTTATTACTTCCTGGAAATTTAAATTCTCTTCTCGAAGTGGTTTCTTAGATTTATGGCAAAATGCAACAGAAAATGTAAATTTACAGGAACGGCTTCTAAAGTTTCAAACAACTGTAACTCGCTTAATATATGCTTATTTTTTTATTTTTAGTCACTCAGAAACTGCACCACACTGTATATCACCCTCTTGACCTTTCTTCAGTCTGATTCGTCTTTTCTTCTTTCGGAACTCCTTAGTGGCCAACTGTGCTGCATACTTTGCTTTATCAATGCGAACCTTGTCCTTCCGTTCAGGTTATCTGACGCTGTTTGCTCCAGGATTAATTCCCAAATTCCCATAGACTCTAGCAGTTACAGCCTACCAATGTTGCCATCATGAAAAGCAGTAACAGTATCACAGACCTCTCACTTTAGTGCCTTCATTCCAACAAAAACTTTTTGGTAAGCGTGTCCATATAACATTAATAAATGATTCATTGGGATTTTGAGTCTGACCGTACAGATACTTCTTCAGTAATTCAGGATTTGCCAGGTTTCTGTAAACAAGTTCTATGATATCCATGACTGCTGCTGGCATGGAATGTTTGTGGCTATATGAACTGTTTGAGTACTGGGCATTGCGGTAATTGGGCCATGAATTAGGTCCAAGAGGGCAAATGTTGTGTACTGATTTTTCATCAGTTGACAGTCTGCGGAAGACGAATTCCAAAATATTTGCAAGTGACAAAATTAAGGATACATTTCCTGGTTAATCGATTTTATACCTTACTGTATACATTTAAACTAAGTGGCCCTCCACATCTTTTAAAACACACACATTCACCTGACTCCCTTGTTAGGATGTGTAACGATACGATACTGATTTTGACAGTGCGACCAATGAAAACATGTAATTTAAACTTTATAGCACAGCAATCCACAGCCTTCTTGAAGTAATGCAAGTAAACATTTTAATATTTTCAACGGGTGTAGATTATATTAAAAATAATAAAGTAAAATACCCTACATGTCAGTTTATAAGTGATATACTTGTATATGTTGTTGTATTTGAAAAACTATAACCTTTATAATGAGATAAAACACCGAAAAAGTGAAAAAAATCCGTTCTAACGCCCTTAAAATTCCTTAAATTCTCTTTGGAGTTCAATATATACAATAGAGAAACAGTATGGTTTATGAAAAGACTAAAACCAGCTTGGAAAAATTTACCACACTTGTTCCAGATGCTATTTCGGTGCAATAATATATTGCAACTGCGTTAACATAAATGAAAGCGTCTTAGTGCTAAACGATGTCGGTTGGCTTTAGTACATACTGAAGCACACGTAGAGAGCTAATCATTAGCAAGGCAGGCACTTAATTTGCTGCTCTGTCTCCACAATCGCATTAAATTAATGATTCGTCATCTTAGACTCGCCGTCATCTTACCCTACCTTTCACTACTTCGCAACATTCATGACATGTTAAGAGTCTTACTTGACAGGCCTACTTGAAAATTATCCGCCCAGTAACGAATTATGCATTCTCAACATTGTTCTGAAAATACATTTTTTTGTTTATAGTCTTACTTTAATTTTGTCTTCAGCTACTGCTTTCAGTACACAGTATCATCGTCTGATCCTCTGATCAAAAACTTCCTGTACATAGCTATGATTATATTTCACACACATATCGTACACAAATATTCATGGCATGTTTGAATAAGTTGTATCGAGAATAAGAAGGAAATATATTGAGTCGTGGCTGTTTTAAAAACAGGCAAAGCACAAGTGAAAGAAGGATGGGAAATGACATGCATAGAACAGCTTACCATAGCGTAAACTACGAAAAAAAGGGATAATAACAGAAACGGGCACTCTGGAAGTTTTGGTTTCGGTCGCCAATAGGGGTAAGAACAAAAAGGGTTAAAGAAGACAAATTGGAGTAATTGTGGTGAGATTCGAAAGAAATCGGTGCAGACCGGAGAGGAGTCGCTAATTTGATGGAATTCTTGAATTGAAACCGTCAAATTATTAGTGGAGATTATCTCAACTATAACTGTGTATGGAACAAGAAGTGTGAACAGTCGCGGTAATTAAGTATACAAAATGAAGAAAATGAGGCGCATTTTGAAGGCGACATACAAATCTTCATCCAGATTCAAGACAAAAATTTATCTAGGATAATAAGGTCTGGTGGATTTTGAAAAATAATTGTATGAAAATGAGTAGTTGACAACACTGGCACATCGCTCCGCGCAACAGAATGTACAGATAATTGTTTATCAGCCTTCACGACCGTACCAGTTGTTTTAGATGAATGACACTGCCGTGACAGCAAACCCAATTCCACGATGGCGCTATGGTTGGAATCCTCGTTACGTTATTTTTTTTTTTAATTTTTAATCGGCCATCCCCTAGACAGTGTTGACTGCTTATAATTTTTAAACATGTTTTTAAAATGTACCTGGCTAAGTAACTGCATGTCTACTCTTAGCTGTACCATATTTTTTCATCTTGTTTGTTGATACTGTGATTAGCCTTCATATGTCATTTGAACACTTGTTGTGTATCCATTAGCTCTAGATTTGTGAGCTTATTCAGAACATGCCAAGAGCTGAGTAGCCAGGCGAAATCTGAGGGCCACTGTGTCACCTGTACCCAGGGTGCTTCAGGGTAAGCAGACAAAGATGTCTTCTTGTGGGCAACTAGATTTGAGTGGCACTCACTGAGTACTTCCCTTAAGCGATGATTGCGTCCCTTTCTGTTTTCCTTTAGGCCTTCATAAGAAGGAAGGAAGAATACTATTTTAGGCCTCGTCGACAGCATGGTCATTAGAAAAAAGTGTTCAAATGTTTGTAAATCTATCGGACCAAACTGCGTAGCTTACAAACTACTTAAACCTAGGTAAACTAACTTACGGACAAACACACACACCCATGACCCAGGGAGGACTCGAACCTCCACGGCGAGCAACTATGGTCATTAGAGAGAGAGAGCGAAAGTTCAGTTTGTTTTTAAAAGGATAAGGAAGGAAATCATCTGCACCCTGTAAAACTATCGCGTCCTTTTCCTAGAGCGATTTAAGGAAATCACAGAGAACCTAAATCCGCATGGCCAGAAGCAGATTTGAATCCCAGTCTCTCGAATGCGAATTCAGTATAGCAACCACTGTGCGACCTCGCTAGGTTTGGGCCCTTCAAACCCCCTATCCTCCCTGTTCATTGGCTAAATGGCCAAATCCATTCACCAGCTGTGGCCTCGTCATGCCGCTATGACCTTCTCGTGTAGCTGCCACGGACTTCGTAAAAAGTGTACCAGTCGGTTGCAAAAAATTAAGACTGGGAAAGCGGATGTCACCACTAAGGTGCCAGAAAGTCACAAGATTGTAGAAGCACTTAGACCGTGTGGTCCTATGGAAAAAAAATACTGGAGTGCAGTCAGATGATTGGTGGAAAGAGAGATATTTGTTTCTGTAAGATTCTCCTGAGTAAGAAATGCAAGTTCGGTAGCAATATCTGCATTTTTTTTACAAGTTTTTCAGTCGCCAAATCGAATATGATTTGCATTAAAACTGCAACCAGACACGGATTGAGGTTGTTGTTGGTTTTTGGAAGGGACTAAACAGCGACGGTTATTAGTACATTGTTCCAGTCTTAGAGACGGATTGAGGAACTCGCAGTTTTCACGTACTACATATGGAGTACCTGGGGAGGGAGTTTTACTCTAGAAGAGACAGAGGATATTCGACATCTAGCCTTCATAGGATGACGTTGACTTAGCCTGTGATCATCGAATAAAGTCTTTCGCTGTAGCCACCATAATAAGAGGCAGAATCAACTACCCATATATGAAGTAAGAGAACGAATATGCACTGTGGTTTTGCAAGCAATAGTTAGAGGCAATGTTTTGTGTACTCCCATAACCGGTTTGAGAAAAGATAGCACTGCTTCCGCACTTTGCAGTTTGCTTCAGGTGTGATGTGAGACGCTCGCAGCTTCAGCAGAGCCGTTTCCAACACCCACTGCAGCTGCTCCTGCTACTGCAATACGCCGACATGTAGTCAGGTTCACAACCAGTGTAAACTTTCGATTAAACTGTTTTATCATCCCTCTTCATTACGGGAAATGTCAATAGAGTTCATCCATCTTACATTTTCTTTTGCAACATTAAGATTATATTTTGTCATTCTTTTGGATAATAGAAGTGGGGAAAAAGATGGACTGATTGATTGAATGAAGATGAGGTTAGTCCTGACACTGAGCCTGGCTTACTTCGTAACACCATTTGCGTTTTTAGTCCATTGGGTACAGGTTATAGGACAAGTCTGCTGGTCCGGATGGTATACCAGTACGGTTTTACAAAGAGTATTCTGCGGCATTGGACCCCTACTTAGCTTGCATTTATCGCGAATCTTAAATTCAGCGCAAAGTTCCTAGTGATTGGAAAAAAGCGCAGGTGACTCCCGTTTATAAGAAAGGAAAGAGAACTGACCCACACAATTACAAACCAATATCGTTGACATCAGATTCATGTAGAATTTTGGAGCATATTCTCAGTTCGAATATAGTAAATTTACTTGAAATGGAAAAGCTTCTTTCTATGAATAAGCACGGGTTTAGGAAACATAGTTCATGTGAAACTCATCTTGTGCTTTTCTCACATGACATGTTGTGAGCCATGGATGAAGGGCAACAGGTGAATTGTGTTTTCCTCGACTTCAAAAAGGCGTTCGACGCGGTGCCACACTGCAGACTGCTATCGAAGATACGAGGTCATGGAATAGGTTCACAGATTTGTGAATGGCTGGAAGACTACCTAAGTAATAGAACGCAGTAGGTTTTTCTCGACGGCGAGTGTTCATCAGAGACGAGTGTATCGTCAGGCTTGCCCCAGGTGAGTGTGATAGGACCGCTATTATTTTCTATCTATATAAATGATCTGATGGACAGAGTAAGTTGTAATTTGCGGCTGTTTGCTGATGATGTTGTGGTGTATGGGAGGGTGTCGTCTGTAACTGACTGTAATAGCATACAGGTTGACTTAGACAAAATTTCTAGTTGGTGCGAAGAATGGCAGCTAGCTCTCAATGTAGATAATTTTAAGATGATGCGCATGAGTAGGAAAAACAATCCCATAATGTCGGAATACAGCATTAGTAGTGAGCTTCTTGATGCTGTCGCGTCGTTCAAATATCTAGGCGTAACACTGCAGAGCGATATGAAATGGAACGAACATGTAAGGACAGTTGTAAGGCGGACAGCCGACTTCGGTTTATTGGGAGAATTTTGCAAAGATGTACTTTACCTGTAAAGTAGAGAGCATATAAAACGCTTGTACGACCACATCTTGAGTATTGCTCAAGTGTCTGGGACCCGCAGCGGATCAGTTTAAAGGAAGACATAGAGGCAGTTCAGAGGCGAGCAGCTAGGTTTGTTACTGGTAGGTTCGACCAATGCGCGACTGTCACGGAAATGCTCCGGCAACTCAATTGGGGATCGCTGATTTTCTGTTGAGGAAATTTAGAGAGCTGGAATTTGAAGCTGAGTGTAAAACGATCTTGCTGCCGCCTACTTACATTTCGCGTGGTGATCACAAAGACAAGATAAGAGAAATTAGGGCTCGTACAGAGGCATATAAGAATTCTTTTTTTCCTCGTTCTATTTGGGAGTGGAATGGTAAAGGAAATGCCTTGTAGTGGTACAGTGTACCCTCCGCCATGCACCTTACGGTGAATTACGGAGTATGTATGTAGATGTAGAAATGCTAGTTCTGTGATAGAAAAATTAATAGGCATCCATGTCCAATTTTAAACGTCACACCTCTCAAACCAACAGACTGAAGAATTACCAGAAGACTTTCAGAACATGGCAAGATGTAGACATTTAATGATGTGTACATTCCGGAAGAGATACAACGGCAACAACCACTTATATTTTACTAACTATTTCATTTTTTTTTAAATAATAGAATTCCACCAAAAAATTAAATTTTTCATATAATTAATCCAGTCTCCATATATGTGATGGCCATGTATCTTACCTTGGCGTAGGCAACGAGGTGAAGAATTAGAGCGGTTACCAGGCCGATGCCGCGGAGTTTCATGTTGTCTCGCTTCGCGTTGTGTACGCAAGACGATAACTGAGAACTGTGATGCTTTCAAGCCTGGTGTTACGTGGAGACCAGCGAAAGTTGTTAAATACTCTCGATTGGATTGATGATGCAGCAAAAATAGTAATTTAGAAGGGAACAGAATCGTGGCTAGCTGTACTAATTGATTTTCTCATATAGCATCTGTTGAAGATGGCTCGATTAGATAGACTGAAGTCTTATCGTCCTTCACTGTATCTCAGTAATTACACAAGTATCGAAACGAAGATCAATCTCGATGATAACTCTGATCAACAACTAAAAGGAAGTGGGTTCTATTCTACCCTAAACATTCTGATACTGTCGAAGCTGAAAATGTAAATGTGAAAGTTCAAAGGTGTTGCGTACTTGTTTGTTTTCAGGTAAAACTAAAAATATATGGTTTTAAGTTTATCGGAGTATTAACCAGAGTTTATATAATCTCTACTGCTCAATTATATCATAATTTTTATTTATATCCCTCCAATAGATCAATAAAATCACACATCGTGTCGAACTGATTTAAAAGAAATTGATAAGGAAATAATTATGTATATGACACCATTTAGAATAACCAGGAAAAATTAGCAATCAAAATTCTTTTTGCAGAAACACACTTCTTATAACTGAACAATAATTACACCAAAAAATGTCATGTGTTATTCTACGTACAACAGATGAAAGCTATTTACAATTTCATTGGGATATTTGGCGATGTAAAGCACACACCGTTGCATTCCGAATACATATTTTTATTGACAAAGGATATTTCAGGCCTTCAGAAATTTCATAATACACAAGCATAACACACTCCAAAGTTCTTCAAAAGACCGATGTCAGAGAAATCTGCATATCTGTTCCATGACGCTTTTTGAAAAAGGGAATAGCCTGCGAATTTTTTCAATAATTAGGAATGCTTTACCCGAGTAGATACCTGCAGTATATGGCTGCTAGAAGTGAGGCAAGTTTCTTCACATACTCGGCATAGAATAGAATTTGTGTCCCGTGAGCTCCAATGGTCACTCTTCTGTTGAACAATTTCTGTAGCTTTTCCATCACTTGGTTGATCAATTTCTGTAGCTTTCCCATCACTTGGTCTCTTATTTTGATATACGACACGTCGTCATTAGTGCAAGGTTTCTAGGAGCAAATATGTTACGATCTTCATCTAAGGAACAGCTTTCAAAAAAGACGTTAGATACTACAGTCATTGGTGCTTCAGCCTCCGTTTCGACTGCCATTATGGCCACAGAATATGGTTTCAATCCGTTTACTGATTTAACATACGATCAAAACTTCTTTGGATTTTCAGTCTGGTCAGTCCATAGGACTTTACTTTCTGAATCGTCTAGTTGATAACGGATAGCCATAACAACTTTATTTTTGGCATCGTTTAATTTATCTTGTATGGGAGGTTTTGGCTATTTTTAAAATTGCAGTGAAGCTCTGTTTGCTTCGCATAAGTAATTTAACTTTGTTGTTAAACCACGGAGGACCTTTCGCACCTCTCACAATTTTACTAGGTATCTACTTGTCTAAAACCTTATAGTACAATCACGGCGGATTAGCCGTGCGCATTAAGGCGCCGTGCTGCGGTGCGCGCGGTCGTTTGCCGTCGGGAGTTCGAGTCCTCCCTCGGGCATGTGCATGTGTTGTCCTTAGGTTATTTTACCTTGGTTTAATTAGTTTGTAACTAATAGGGACTAATAACCAAGCAGCTGAGTCCCATAGATTTACAAACATTTGAACATTTGTTTTCGTATAGTACAAAGCTCTTGAAATTTGTCGACTGTCAGTAATGGAGACAAAAATTTCATGTTGAACTATCAGATAACTGAAATATGTATCTTGTCGTCCTTGATAATCAGAAAATTCTTCGTCTATTTTTCCATAATAATATTTGCAGCCGTATTCAGCGATGCTGTAACGACCTTTTGATCACTGGTTCCCTAATCCTCTCTCAAAGTTCGATTAATTTGATCGGACTTCTGCCAGGGTTTACTGTCTTTGATGCGGAACGTCATGTCATTCAGTGGGCAGTGCAGCAGATGAAACGTGTAGCAAGTTTTGAATTTCTTGTTTGCTCCGACGCACTGAGCGCCCTTCAATCCCTTCAAACCCTGTACCCACCGGATATAGTAGTCCAGAACATCCAGGACGCCCTTTCGCACCTACAAAGTCTGGGGAAGGTGGTGCCTTTCTGCTGGGTTTAAGGTCATTTGGGTCTTCAAGGGAACGAAAGGGCGGACGTCACATCGAAAGAGGCATATTGCGCGAGTACGATATCTCAGTATCCTATTTCCTTGCGTGCTCTGGCCAGACTGTTGAGGAACAAAGTCATGTGTCGATGGGAGAATGAGTGGCGGGAAATAATGTACAAGTTGCGAGTAGTGAAGTGCACCATACGGCCGTGGCGAACATCCTACCAATCGCGCTGGCGGAATGAAGTCCTCCAGACTTGTCTCCGTATAGGTCATTGTCCCACGACACACGGCTTCTTGCTCCGACGGGAGGACCCTCCTTGGTGTCGTGCTTGTGATGCACCGTTAACTGTGCATCACATCTTGGTTCAGTGTGTTTTATATTCAGAACAACGGGCGGCAGCTCTTTTGCCGAGTGATCTGCCCTCTATGTTACGCGATGCTCCAACGACTGTGATCCGTCTTTTAAAATTTTGTGAATCCTCAGGCTTACTCTCTAAAATTTTAGTACAACATTTTTAAGGTATCATCAGGTAGACTAGCTCTTCCGTCCTTTTGTTATTGGTCCACTTGGGACACACATTACAGTTCTTAGCTTTACTGGTAACTTAAGCAAGTTTTCAATGTGCGTGTTCTTACGGGAATATCTGGAAGGAAAGGCGGCGCTTTTTAGACGGCTCCAGCTTTTCCTCAGATCCCGTTTCTCCTGTCTTTTTTAACATGAGAGTTATATATGGGCGACGGTAACCTCGATGCTGAGCGCCCCTCTAACCCAAAAACAACAACACAATCAAAAGCCGCTGGGCGTTGCTTCCATCCAACACGGTTCTTTTGAAAACGAGTTGTGTGTGCCCACATGGGGTGTTCGGCTTTCCACCATAGGCCGGCCTTTGTAGTGGGGGCATTCGTAGCAATCCATCTGCGTGCTTTGAATGCTGGCGTCCGAATGCCTGACCTCATCATAGCGTAGTGAGATGAAATGGCGCCCATACATGAATCCTCGTGTAGGCACGGTGTCATGATAGATGCCAAGACAAAACACGAGGGTGTTTCCATTGGCCCCCCTGGCGACCAAAGGTTAGATCCTAAAATAGCGACGCCAGGGTGGAGAACATGGCAGACGATCATTGTTGGGCTCAAAGCTACCTGTACAATTTCATTATAGTCGTTACCCTGGAAGCTCGGTTTTCCGTGAGAACGCTGGCCACTATAGAGAGTCCCACCCGCTAAAAGAAGCAGGAAGACGCTGTATTGGCTATGTCTTGTAGTATGCCTAGAATGTCTAGTGAAATCGATCTTGTGAGAGCGATCATGCGTTGGTCGGCGCTCAGAATCTTGGCTAGGATTGGAGACCGCATTTTCTAGGGACGGCTTTCCCGCTCTGTGGAGACGAAGAGAGACCTGCTTGCGAGCACTGGAAGAAAACAGGCCCTCTTCCGTCCAGGTGGCTCACGGTTTCACTATTTTTGTAGGATTTTAGTGTGGAGTACAGTGTTCGAACTTTGGTTCGGAAGTTGAAATGGTTCTGTGATTCTATGTCTAGTCTCAAATGTTCAAATGTTTGAAGAACTTATGAGACTTAACTACGGGGTCATCAGTCCCTAAGCTTACAAACTACTTATGAACTAGCTAAGACTAAGGACGGCACAAATATCCATGCCCGAGGGGGGATTCGTACCCCCGACCGTAGTGACCGTGCAGACCATGACTGGAGCGCCTCAGTCCCCTCGGCCACCGCGGCCGGCAAGTCTAGTCTGCTCTGGTGTCACCTGAGCACACAGCGATAACGTGTAGAAATACACTAGTTATTTTGGCAAGACATAGACGAGAGATCGTAGATACTGTGGCTTTCCGAAGTCACAGTGGCTGATAATCGGTGTTTTACCGCTCTGGAAATAAGGATAATAGATTTCGTGGCCAAGGGTTTCAGTTGAGAACGAGCAGCCAAACAACCTGTTAGCAAGGACAGGTTGTCGACGAGCAGCACGCAGTATTTAATAATGTTTCATCAGCACTCGCTAGAGAGACAGCGCGAGTCAATGTCCACATCATTCAGTGAGCTTATGTTTAGGAACCGTGTACTGAGGTTCAGCCTTCAGACAAAGCCTATGTCTAGGGCAACAAGTTCAGTGTATTCAGTAATAGATATAAGATTATAATCATTTGTTGTCAGCAACTCTCCAGTCATTTACGAGTCAAATCAAGTGTGTGAAGTCTTTTAATTATTAATTTGTTAATGTTTCTTTCCACTCCCATGAACCACAGACATTGCCGAGGTGGGGTGGCTTCCGTGCCTCAACGATACAGATAGCCGTACCGTAGGTGCAACCACAGCGGAGGGGTATCTGTGGAGAGGCCAGACAAACGTGTGGTTCCTGAAGAGGGGCAGCAGCCTTTTCAGTAGTTACAGGGGCAACAGTCTGGATGATTGACTGAGCTGGCCTTGTAACATCAGCTAATGTGGCTTTGCCACACAGCTACTGCGAACGGCTGAAAGCAAGGGGAAACTACAGCCGTTATTTTTCCCGAGGACATGCAGCTCTACTGTATGAACATATGATGATGGCATCCTCTCGGGTAAAATATTCCGGAGGTAAAATAGTCCCCCATTCGGATCTCCGGGCGGGGACTACTCAGGAGGATGTGATCATCAGGAAAGACAATACTGGCATTCTACGGGTCGGAGCGTGGAATGTTAGATCCCTTAATCGAGTAGGAAAATTAGAAAATTTAAAAAGGGAAATGGATAGGTTGAAGTTAGATATAGTGGGGATTAGTGAAGTTCGGTGGCAGGATGAACAGGATTTCTGGTCAGGTGAGTACAGGATTATAAATACAAAATCAGTTGGGGGTATCACAGGAGTAGGATTGATAATGAATAAGAAAATAGGAATGCGGGTAAACTACTATGACCAGCACAGCGATCGCATTATCATTGTCAAGATAGATACGAAGCCAACACCGACAACAGTAGTACAGGTTTATATGCCAACTAGCTCTGCCGATGAGGAGGAGATCGAAGAAATATATGAGGAGCTAAAGGAAATTATTCAGACAATTAAGGGAGAGGAAAACTTAATTGTTATGGGAGACTGGAATTCGGTAGTAGGACAAGGAAGGGAAGGGAAGATAGTGGGTGAATATGGTCTGGGCAAAATGAATGAAAGAGGAAGCCGCCTGGTAGAATTTTGCACGGAACATAATTTAGTTATAACAAACACCTGGTTTAAGAATCACAAAAGAAGGTTGTATACGTGGAAGAGACCAGGAGACACCGGGAGATACCAGATAGATTTTATAATGGTAAGACATAGATTTCGGAACCAGGTTTTGAAGTGTAGGACATACCCAGGGGCAGACATAGACTCTGACCATAACTTGTTGGTTATGAACTGTAGGCTGAAACTGAAGAAACTACAGAAAGGTAGGAAAATAAGGAGATGGGACCTGGATAAATTGAAGGAACCTGAAGTTCTTAAGAATTTCAGAGGGAGCTTCAGGCAACAATTGACAGAGACAGGGGAAAATAAAACAGTTGAGGAGGAATGGGTAAAATTGAGAGATGAAATAGTGAAGGCAGCAGAGGACAAAATAGGTAGGAAGGCAAGACCTACAAAGAATCCTTGGATATCACAGGAGATACTAAATTTAATCGATGAAAGGAGAAAATATAAAAATGCAGTAAATGAAACAGGCAAAATGGAGTACAGACGACTAAGAAATGAGATTGACAGGAAGTGCAAAATGGCTAAGCAGGAATGGCTAGAAGGCAAATGCAAGGATGTAGAAGAGTGTATAAAAAGGGGAAAAATAGATACAGCCTACCGGAAAATAAAAGAAACATTTGGCGATAAGAAAAACAGCTCTATGAATATCAAGGACATTGATGGAAAACCAGTTCTCAGCAAAGAAGGGAAAGCTGAAAGGTGGAAAGAGTATATAGAGGGGCTCTACAAAGGAAATGAACTTCGAGACACTATTGTAGGAAGGGAAGAGGATGTAGATGATGATGAAATAGGAGATACTATACTGAGATATGAATTTGACAGAGCACTGAAAGATCTAAGTCGAAACAAGGCCCCTGGAGTAGATGATATCCCGTCAGAGCTACTGAAGTCTCTGGGAGAACCAGCCATGACAAAATTGTTTCATATTGTGTGTAAGATGTATGAGACAGGTGAAGCACCCTCAGACTTTAAGAAAAATGTTATAATCCCCATTCCAAAGAAAGCGGGTGCAGACAGGTGTGAAAACTACAGAACCATCAGTTTAATAAGTCATGGTTGCAAAATATTAACGCGAATTATTTACAGAAGGATGGAAAAGCTGGTAGAAGCCGACCTCGGGGAAGATCAGTTTGGGTTCAGGAGAAATGTAGGAACACGGGAGGCAATACTCACTTTACGGCTTATCCTAGAAGATAGATTAAGAAAAGGCAAACCAACATTTCTAGCTTTTGTAGATTTGGAGAAGGCTTTTGACAATGTTGATTGGAATAAACTCTTTAAAGTTCTGAAGCAAGCAGGAGTAAAATATAGGGAACGTAAGGTTATTTACAACTTGTACAAAGACCAGACAGCGGTTGTCAGAGTTGAAGGGCATGAAAGGGATGCAGTGGTTGGAAAGGGAGTAAGACAGGGTTGTAGCCTTTCCCCAATGTTGTTCAATTTGTACATTGAGCAAGCTATAAAGGAAAGCAAGGAGATATTTGGAGAAGGAATTAAAGTTCAGGGCGAAGAATTAAAAACATTGCGTTTTGCCGACGACATAGTAATTCTGTCAGATACAGCAAAGGACCTGGAAGAGCAATTGAACGGAATGGACAGTGTGCTGAAAGGTGCATATAAGATGAACATTAACAAGAGTAAAACTAGGGTAATGGAGTGCAGTGTAAGAAAATCAGGTGATGCTGAAGGAATTAGATTAGGTAACGAAACAATAAAGGTGGTAGATGAGTTTTGTTACTTGGGCAGTAAAATAACAAATGATGGTCGCAGTACAGAGGATATAAAATGCAGAATGGCAATGGGTAGAAAGGCGTTTTTGAAAAAGAGAAATTTGTTAACATCGAATATTGATTTAAGCCTAAGGAAGTCCTTTCTGAAGGCATTTGTATGGAGTGTTGCCTTGTATGGGAGTGAAACATGGACGATAAGCAGTGTGGACAGAAAGAGGATAGAGGCTTTTGAAATGTGGTGCTACAGAAGAATGCTGAAGATTAGGTGGGTGGATCGCGTAACTAATGAGGAGGTACTGAACCGAATTGGGGAGAAAAGAAATTTCTGGCATACCTTGACTAAAAGAAGGGATAGATTGGTAGGACACATTCTTAGACATCAAGGAATTGTGAATTTAGCGTTGGAGGGAAGTGTGTGGGCTAAAAATCGCAGAGGGAGACCAAGAGACGCGTATAGTAAGCAGATTCAAGTGGATGTGGGTTGTCGTTCTTATGAGGAGATGAAAAGGCTTGCTCAGGATAGAGTAGGGTGGAGAGCTGCATCAAACCAGTCTCTGGACTGAAGACCACAACAACAACAATGTTTCTTTATATAAATTGTTATGTAATGGGTTCTTCTTCAATAGTACCCCAGTAGTCATGTTGTGTGCTTAAGATTACATGTAGATTTCTGAGATCATTTGAGCTGTTAGCTACCTGATGATCATAAGTCATGATTCATTAAGGATTAAATACATTTCTTCAGTTATTTTGTAAAGTAGACTCGACCATAGACATCGTGTAAAAACACTAAAATATGACGCGTTTCAAGGGTCAAGCCCTCATCATCAGATAATCCATACAAGAATCTTAAAACATGAAACAAAAATATAAAACGTAATAAAAGAAAACGTGGTTACTTCCCTTGTAACCGTGTCTAATAAGAAAGGTCCTCAGCATACTGTCAGAATTCAAACCAGACTCCAGCACTGGCGGCGCATAGCACAACCGAAATGCACGGAGTCAACAACACGACTGGTGCGCACGTATGCACATGAAAACAAAGACCTCTAAATTCCAAAGATCATCCTCAAGCTATAGGGTACACACAGGTGTCACGAAATCATTTTCACAGTATGACAGAGGTTGAAATTTATAATAAACGACTTTTGTTACAAAATGTACACAAAGTTTTTAAACAAGCTGTATGTAATACATAATATGGGTGGTTCTGGAGAAATTAAATACCCAGGGTGGACAAAAACTAGCACAAAAATCCTGACACGTTTGTGTGAGATACGCCGGTACTCTGGCCACCGTCTGTTCGCTCAGTCGGCACGGCTCGTTCTTTCTTCTGGACTTCAAAACCGCAGCCGTAAGCCTGTGTGCTCTTCGGCGCTCACCACAAAACCCATTTCAAATAAAAAAATCCTGGCAACATATGAGGAAAAGAATACGCTCCTCCGGGCCTCGGTTAAGAAAGTGATGAATGGACCTGATCATCGGTTTTCGGGGGATCAGGTCTCTCATGAAGAGAAGAGTCGGAGCTTTACAAAAATCTTGAAAACCAAGAGAAAATTATACATCGTCACATTTAACGCAAATACACAACAAAAAGTGAGTAAACTCAAAAACCTCACAGACTCCCTTGATAAATTTAGCATTAAAATTTCTACTTTAAAAGAAACACGATTCAAGAGACGAAAAACAATTCGACTCAGAAAACTATGCAAATTTGCAAAGGAAAACCCGCCGCAAAAATTTCCAATTCTTACCGATATATCTCTGGTACAAGATTCGTCGTACACAACCCCATCATCGAGCCCATAGTAAATCACCACTCCAAAAATGAGAAAATGTCAAAACTCACAATAAAGTCAGGAAACAAAATGTACACAACCAATAATGTACTTACACCTAGAATGGATCTGAACAGGAAAAACTCATAAACGTTCGAGAAATTCTGGGAATACCTTGAAGAAATCATGTATAAAATCCCCGAAAAATACGTGATAATTCTTCTAGGTGAATTTAATACTTGGGCAACGGAAAGAAACACAATAACATCACAGGACAGCACACCGCCCACAAAAGCACAAACAAATCCGGCGGGAGGCTGATCAATTTCTATAAAAATTTCAACCTGAAAATCATGTCCACCCAATTCGAGAAACCCCGCCCGAAACTGACAACATGGAAAGCACCAAACTGCTCCCTGGCTGAAATTCAGATAGATCAAGTCGCTATCTCTAGGAGAAATTCCCGGGAAATCCTAAGTATGAAAACAAGAAAAGGTTTTTTTTTACTCAGACCATCATCTGCCTCAAATCAATACACGATTTAGCCCAGACAGAAAACTTCATAAAACTAAAGCAGTCTTCAGAACAGGCCCAGAATACCTCAAAATTAACAAAGAAAAACATCATACAAGACATCTCCAAGATTGCAGAAACCAACTGGACGGAACTTTCACAGAAAATGAAAGACATAACAAACTAGTCCAAATCCCAAGAAAACGAAAACACAGATGGTGGAACTCAATGTGCGACTAAGAAATCGAGCAGAGGATCTTCGCCTGGAAAACTTTAACAGTCACAAATCACCTGAAAATTGGGAAACTTGTAAGTCAGTAAGAAAACTTTCTTCAAAAACTATTCACAAGCGCCGGCCGCGGTAGCCGAGGGGACTGAGGCGCTTCAGTCACGGTCTGCACGGCCGCTACGGTCGGGGGTTCGAATCCCGCCTCGTGCATGGATATTTGTGCCGTCCTTAGTCTTAGTTAGTTCATAAGTAGTTTGTAAGTTTAGGGACTGATGACCCCGTAGTTAAGTCCCATAGACTATACAAACATTTGAACATTTATTCACAAGGAAATACCTATCTACTAAAACAGCCGTCTCAGAGGTCCAGAAAGATTTCACCAAAAACAAAAGGAATTTCTACAAACTTCAAGGAAAATAAATAAATAAATAAAAATAAAAAAAATAGATCTCATTCACCCAACCCCAAAAAAGGGGACAAAACTGATCCAAACAATCTCGTTGCTCCCACTCACCTACAAAATTTTCTCTCAAGCCCTGTTAAACAGACTAGAGCCATAAATTGACCCCGAAATCGGCGAATATCAAGCGGGCTTCAGAAAAAACCGTTCCTGTAGAGAACAGGTTTGGAATCTCCGCACCATCGTATCCTTAAGACACTGCAGGAATACTACAGTGGCATATGTAGACTTCAAAAAAGCCTATGACACCATTTACATCTACATTCATATTCCGCAATCCACCGTAAGGTACGTGGCGGAGTACACTGCACCACTACCAGGCCTTGCCTTTGTGATCATTACGCGAAATGTAAGTAGGCGGCAGGAAGATTGTTCTACACTCAGCTTCAGATTCCGGTCCTCTAAATTTCCTCAACAGAATTCCCAGCGATCCCCATTTGAGTTCTCGGAGCATTTCAGTGGCACTCGGGCATTGGTCGAACCTGCCAGTAACGAATCTGAACTGCTTCTATGTCTTCCTTTAAACTGATCTTCTGCGGGTCCCAAACGCTTGAGCAATACTCAAGACGTAGTCTGACAAGCATTTTATACGCGATCTCCTTTACAGATGAAGTACATCTTCCCAAAATTCTCCCAATAAACCGAAGTCGGCTGTCCGCCTTACAACTGTCCTTACATGTTCGTTCCATTTCATATCGCTCTGCATTGTTACGCCTAGATATTTGAACGACGCGACTGCATCCGAGACACACTCTCCCAGACTCTAAAACAGATGAAGGTAGACCTTAATAAGCGAAATCTAATCCAAGAGACCATCACTAACAACAAATCCAGTGCATGGGAGAATTATCAGAGCCCTTTGAAAACAAACCGGCGTCTGGCAAGGCGATGGTCTCTCGCCCATCCTATTCAACGCAGTCTTAGAGAAAATTATTCGTATGTGGGAAAGAGAAGTCACGGGAATTCAGCCAGGCAGAAATAACGGAAAGATAACAAATGAAATAGTTCGCCTTCGCACACGACATCGCCATACTCTCGAATACCAGAACAGAAGCGTAACATGCACCTAGAAAAACAACACGAGACTGCCATGAAAACCAGTCTACAAATTTTTTATGGCAATTTTTTTTTTGACACAGATCATCAGATAAACTCCCACTAAAAACTAAGCACGGAAAAATTTTATAATTCGGTGAGTTTAAATATTTAGAAGAAACGATGCAAAAATCCGGACTAAGCACAAAAGCAAACAGAGAAAGAGGCTCAAAATAATTAAGGAGAGCTTGCAAACTCACCTGGTCCCACTACAATAAAAATGTTATTCCACGGCCGCAAAACTACCACACTACAGTCTTAGCGGAGGCTATGTACGCAACGGATAGCACGAGCTCCATACGAATGACGAAAATCGAGGAGATTGAAAAACAAGGAAGGAAAATCCTGAGAAAAATCCACGGTGCAGTTTTTAGAGAAGATATCTGGCAAAATGAAAAAACCATAAGAACTATACAGACATTCTGAAACAATCACGACACATAACAAGGTCAAGATCCAGGACATGGCATCTGGCTCCAAGGGGAACCTATCAGCGGGTCACTGTTTTTTCAAGAGAGGGAGCAATGCCGCGAGATCCCACGTTAACCGACTGCGGGCGTGGCGCAAGGGATAGCGTCATCGATTGCGTTTCTGAAGGGCGCCGATTCAATCCCGTCCACCGGCAAAAATGTATTTCTTCGTAATGAACAGTTCCAAAATGATCCAAATGTTTCTTATGTTCAATTGTAATTTCTACTTGTTTCGGTAAAGTTTTCATATATGTAAGCATAATTTCTCCGTAGTTAATTACGACATACCTTACCTTAAAATACATGTTTTGCAAATGTCTTTCAAGCGCCGTTACATTTAAGTTGCCATCTTTCGTAATATTGAAGTATAAATACAAAATCCACCAAATACGGCACATTTGCTTCCGATCGCCTGAATTGGAGGCTGCGCAACGCGATGTTCATTTGTTACAGACCACGTGATTATGTGGCTAGCGAATTACAGCACAAAGAAGAGTATCGTTGTCAGCCAATGGTAACCAAACCTCACCTCCGCGCAACATGCAAATAAGATTTTTTTGACGTTGGAAATTAAATATGCTGTAAAGTTTTTATACACGAAACCACGCAATGTTTTGAGATGTGAAAATTAACGTGTTAACATGAAGTTTCAATTATTTTATTTTCGAAATCACTTGATTACACTTTCAGACAGACGATAAAATAAATAAAACATGCTATACCTGCTCTATGGTTGACAGGTTCTTGTATGTACCCTTGTCCGGTCAGTAACAGAAATTGGCCTGACGACGATACTCTTCTTTGTGCTGTGATTCGCTAGCCACTTAATCACGTGATCTGCAACAAATGAACATCGCGTTGCGCAGCCTCCAATTCAGGCGATCGGAAGCAAATGTGCCGTATTTGGTGGACTTTGTATATATATTTCAAAGCTGGTAACTTAAATGTAACGGCGCTTGAAAGACATTTGCAAAACACGTATTTTAAGGTAAGGTATGTCGTAATTAAGTATGGAGAAATTATGCCTACACTTATGAAACCTTTACCCTTGTTTCTTATATTAACTATTCTTCTGATTTCTGCTACATTCTGTCTATGTATAAATAGCAGAGCACTCTGCCCAAGATGTAGTCAGTGCTGCGTGAACATTTCAGTTCTCAATAAACCTGCTTTCAGTATAAGTGCTGTGATCAGTCGACAACCCTACCTTCGTAGTCAAGCGTGCTTCCATTTCTACGAGACAATATATACGAGACCGGAAATAAGCCTATTAATGGGCTATCTTCAAATCGATGTGACTTCGGCTTGAGGTCCACGCAGAAGATGTACTACATCTTTATTTATATGGGATACTCTGCATTTCACATTTAAGTGCCTGGTAGAGGGATGATCGAACCACCTTTATACTATTCATCTACCATTCCATTATCGAATAGTGCGCGGAAATAAAGAACATCTCAATCTCTCCATTCGAGCTCTGATTTCTCGTAATTTCTGTTTGGTAACCTGTTCATGCGTGGCGTGCGATTCAAACTGAAGCCACACTTGATTTGAAGACGGGACATTAATAAGCCTAAATCGGTGTCGTATATATTAATGTTAACAATGCGATCAATGATTCATGATTAGGATCTGTAAGAAGATTTCCCAAAATCTTATATAAAGTTGTAAGCAGATGTATTTACAGAATATATGAATGGCATGGGCGTTTTTAAGGTCTTCTTTAAGAAACCAGACCCTGTAGGATAGATTCCTCCTTGCTCACAAAAGTGTTTATTGTGTGATAAGAGGTGGTCAAGTTTAGTTTATAAACGTAACATTTTTGCACTATTAGTAGCAAAATATGAAAAACTAACGGACGGCAGTATCTCTGAGGAAGTAACTCTGACATTTCTTGGTTTTATGATATTTTTGGTATTATTTGATCTTATAAGTATATTCTGAAGTAATATAATAACCTTTACTGATTTAATACACACAAACACAGCGAATCAGAAAATTATAATGATCTTTAAATCGATCCCGTACGTAGCATGTCGTAATCACGTGTCAAAATGGAAAATAAAAAGATCCAGTTTCTTCAGTAATAGTCAACAATACCATAAACTGCAATTTTAGTATTTTAATAAAAGTCATGCAAAGAATTACTAACATATGTACAGGTAACAGTCTGGAATTCGCGTTTAAATGATCGTCGAACAAGTGTACAACTGAAACTTCCTGGCAGACTAAAATTCTGTGCCGGAACCTGGATTCGAAGCTGGAACCTTTGCCATTTGTGGGCGAAGGTCTCAGGTTGGAATTCCAGTTCCGGCACACAGTTTTGATCTGCCGGGAAGTTTAATATCAGGGCACACTAAGCTGCAGAGTGAAAATTTCAATCAGATCTAAAACTGCAGAACCATAATACACTTCTGCACAGACTTGAGGAAATTCTTGAACTGTTTTATTGCAAGATCATTATTGTAGTATCACATGGTTATGGTGTTTATGAATGTTAATAATAACAGTATTATTAATTATCAGGCGAATCTGTAAGCACGGCTATTCAGGAAGTCCGCCAGTCATGCAAAGAATTACTAACATATGTACAGGTAACAGTCTGGAATTCGCGTTTAAATGATCGTCGAACAAGTGTACAACTGAAACTTCCTGGCAGACTAAAATTCTGTGCCGGAACCTGGATTCGAAGCTGGAACCTTTGCCATTTGTGGGCGTGTAGTATCACATGGTTATGGTGTTTATGAATGTTAATAATAACAGTATTATTAATTATCAGGCGAATCTGTAAGCACGGCTATTCAGGAAGTCCGCCAGATTTAAATCATGCTGATTCTCATGACATCGTTGTTTGAGGCCGGCAGGTGTTAGAAGGTTCCAGGGAAGGGCATCAGCGGGACGTTCTGGTGCCAGAAGCGCATGCGTTCGCCCAGCCTGTCGTGGGCGACGGAGAAGTTGGCCTGCATCAGGAAGTAGTTGCGGCTGGTCTCGTTGTACGGATGCCACACGACGGGGTCGGTCCACGGAGTCGGAATCCTGCGAGAAAACCATTACAACGCATCAGTATCTCACAAAATACTGCATACATTGCATCAAAAGCTGATTTTTTCTTTGTGGAGATTTATTTCGATTCTAATTACTTTGCACAGTATTTTTTATACACAGGGTATTTTAGGAGGAATTTTACATCTTATAAAATACGCTTTATGTGTGTATGTATGTATGTTCCACATCTCCTCTTAAACTACTGGATCGATTTCAGCCAAACTTGGTACACATGTTCCTTAATATCAGGCAACAAAAGAATCATCTACGACACATACATAAGGAGATATGACGTCATAAACAGTGAGATGCGCGAAAAACTGCTGCGTCAAAAGACAATGCTGCACGTTTTCTTCTAAACCACTGGACCGATTTCATCCAAATTTCGTACAAATATTTCGTACGTGAGGTAACAACTGCAGTAGGAGTACGAGTGACGTACGACACATGGTTCAGGAGATATAACGTCATGAACAATAGGAATCACACAAAACTGCTACATAATGCGACGAGACTTTATAAATACACTGTGTGAGAATGACAGTACTTGGCGACTTGCTACAAACTTTAAACATAATTTCAAATCTTTATTATTTTTTTTCTCGCAGACAACCACATCAAAATAATGAAAGGAAGAAAGTTTCTCGCTTACTACTTTTTCGCTGTTTATGAAGCAAAACTATGGCGTTTCGTATAACGTTACAATTGGTAATTTCTAAACTACCAGTTGTACTCGCAGGAAATTTTGCAGACGCAATACACACTTAAAGATGAATGTACGTTCTAAATTATATCACAGTACGACACGTAGTTCATGAGATACAAAGACGTGAAGAGTAACGTTCATGGAATACCACTCCATCAAGTATCACGTTTTAATCTATTACTTCTTTACTACTAACGACATTCGCAACAGATTTTACCGACATACAGCACTTATACAAATCAAAATATTCCTGCAAAAATTTACAATTGTAAAACGTATCTATACTAATAATAAATCTGTAAATGTAGGCCTGTCGCTGTTCGCTTCAATCTTCAAAACTACAGGACGATTTTCATGCGGTTTTCACAGGAAACATGAGCGTAGATTGGTTTAGGATCTAGGCATGATGTCATCAAAATAGAATAACGAAATGTTTTCATAGACCGTCGTGTCTGTCTGTTCATCTATTAGAAACCACTTCTCCCAAACTAATTAACGAATTCGCGTGGGGTTTTCACAGGTAACTTCAGCGTACCTTGTGACAACATAAATAGTTCAATAAAAATCAGATCACGGAGAGAAGAACATTACACTTTAATGTTTTTCATCAACAACTGTCATTTCTATCTTTGTCTTTCATCTCCAAAGAGGGTATCTTGCGGTTACAGAAACGCTTCATTTCACAAAATCGGATCAGATAAGTATATCACAATTTAAACATTTCTGTGGAAGTAATTGCATGTGTCTGTTAGTAGAGTAATCTCCAAAAGTACTAAATCAACATTCATGGGTGTATCACAGATAAATAGATCAGGAAAGTAAAAGATATTGTGATTTGAAAATTTAGGTGTATTTCATGCTTGGAAAGAACAACGTAATGCAGCAAAGAACTAATAGATAGCGCTGCGAGTGTTCGTGTGAAGTTCGGGGCAGCGATAGGATTATTACCCAATGAAAATATTACCTTCTTTTCGACTTTTCACATTTACCATATTTCTAAAAATCGTTTTATTTGTTGCTATGTTCTTCGAAAAATGTTTCAACGCAATGAATATAAAATCCCCGCCGTGTCTAATTCACATATTTACATACTGATATCACAGTCTAACGTATATGTACAACTGCTATGGAAATTTACGTCTCACGCTTGGAGCGACAACAGCGCATCTAACGAAAAGAGAGCCAACCATAAGAATAATAATTGTTTTCAGTGGAATTTCTACTTCATTAAGGAGATATTTACTATATTTCAGCTTTCCATTCCTCAGCCCATTGTCCAGAGATATGAATGATCATAAAATAAATGTTTTAAATGGCGAATATAACCGATGTATGATGTTAGCTACATCATATTCATGAAGATATGCCTATTTCTAACACGTTTCGCAAACGTAAAAAACTACTGACACATTTTCATGTGATTTTCACAGGATATTTGAGGTAAGATTCGCGAAACATATAGGCATGAGTTAATCAAAATCAGATTACGGAAAAAAGATACATCTCAATCTTAAGTGTTTTCATTAACTGTTTGTTCATCTATTAGAAATACCTAATCTCCTAAACTACTTCACGGATTTGCATGGAGCAACTTCGTTTCATAAAAGTGTTTTAGATGTAGGTTATGCTTGTTCAAATGTTGTAGAACTTATGGGACTTAACTACGGGGTCATCAGTCCCTAAACTTAAAAACTACTTATTTACCACCTTATACTAAGGACGGCACAAATATCCATGCCCTTGGGGGGATTCGAACCCCCGACCGTAGTGACCGTGCAGACCGTGACTGGAGTGGAGTGCCTCAGTCCCCTCGGCCACCGCGGCCGGCGGTTATGCTTGAAGTATGGATAGTGTAGTACAGCAAACAAGCGATAGAGGCGCTGTAGTGTACCAAAGAACTAATAAACACCGCTGCTGCACAATAAGGAAGCGAACGTCTGTGTCAGAATTAAGCAATGTTATGTCTTCGAATACCAACAAACATTGAACATAGTGTTACTGATTTCGCTTTGTGTATTAATTATTTAACGGCATTTCTTTGATTATTTTAGCACATTTCACTCTTTGTATAAAAACTTTGTGAAAATACATCGTTACGGACAATGAATTTTACTTACATTTGAAATCATGGCTAGGACAACTGAGTTTATTGACAGAGCGATCCAACAAGGATTCTGTTTTTACTGACTGAGGTCCGGAACCCTAAAAATGCATGATACACACATGGCTCTCCTTCAACAACCATTGTGAAGCATGGGCTTTTAAACTAGTAGAGAATATTTTAAGAAGAGGACAGTTGTAATAAAATGACATATAACATGTGTCAAACTGTTGTTGAGCAATCATACAGCCGAGTTTAATTCATTTTCGCTTCTTGTGTTCGTGCACAGGTCAGTATGGGTTACGTTGGCGTATTTATCGAACGCTAGCAGTACAATTTTGATGTTCAAGTTCTTAAGTCATGCTTTATTTTTAACTGAAGTTTCCATTTGATTTGTTGGGCAACTCTACTGCACTATTGCGTGAAAACATGCCGCACGTGTGATAATATGGTGTTTGTGTGGTTGTTATTGTGGTCTTCAGTCCGCGAAATGCTCTGATGCAGCTCTCTACGCAACCCTGTCCTGTGTAAGCCTCTTCATCTGAGAATACATATGGCAACCTACACTCTTTTGAATCTGCTTACCGCATTTGCCTCTCGGTTTCCCTCTACGAATTTTACCCCACACACTTCCCTCTAATGCTACATTGACGATTCCTTGATATCTCAGAATGTGTCCCACCTATCTATCCCTTCTGTTAGTCACGATATGCCAGAAACTCCTTCTCTCCCCAATTCTGTTGAGCACCTCCTCATTAGTTACGGGATCTACCCATGTAATCTTCATCATTCGTCTGCAGTACCACATTTCGAAAGATTCTATCATCTTTTTGTGTGAACTCCTTATTGTTCACGTTTCACTCCAATACAATGCTACACTCCAGACAATTGCTTTCAGAAAGGACTTTGTAACATTTAAACTAATATTGGAAGTTAACAAATTTCGTTTCTTCAGAAACGCTTGTCTCCCCATAGCCATTCTGCATTATACATCTTGTTGACTTCGGCCAACAGAACTTATTTTATGTAAATTCATCGATGGTTTAGGATCAGCAACTGAGAATATTTTGGAAAACAATTTATTTTGTCCGTCGTAGTTGCACAATTTTGAAGTCAGTGTTATTTGTCCGTCATAGTTGCACAATTTTGAAGTAAGTGACCAGTTTCGGACTCTACGGTCGCGTCCAAAACTAGTCACTGCCTTCAAAATTGTGCAACTGCAACGGACAAAATAAATTGTTTTGCAGAACTTATTTTGCTACCTAAATAACAATGCTCATCTACTACTTTTATTGTCTCATTAGCTAATATAATTCCTTCAGCATCGTCTGATTTTCTGACACTACTTTCCATTACCTTTGTTTTCTCTTCTTAATGTTCATCTTACACTTTCCACTCAAGACACTGTCCATCCGCTTAATTGCTCTTCCAGGTCTTTGGCTATCTCTGACAGAATTACTATGTCGTCAGCAAACCGTAAGGTTTTCATTCCCTCTCCCTGGACTTTAATTCCCTCTCCAAATTTCTCCTTGTATTTCTTCACAGCTTACTCAATGTATAGACTGAACATTGGGGAAAGTCTACAACCCTGTCCCAATCCTTTCGCAACCACTGCGGCCCTTTCATGATCTTCGACTCTAATAATTGCTATCTGGTTTTTCTACAAGTTGAATGTAACTCTTCGGTCCCTATATTTTACCCCTGCTACCTTCAGAATCTGAAAAAAAGTGTATTCCAGTCAACATTATCAAAAGATTTCTCCAGAACCACAAATGCTGAAAACGTAGGTTTCCCTTTCCTTAATCTATCTTTTAAGATAAGTCGTAAGGTGAGTATTGCCTCCCGAGTGCCTAAATTTCTCCGAAATCCAAATTGATCTTCCACGAGGTCAGCATCCATCAGCCTTTCCCATAATTCGTGTTAGTATTTTGCAACCATGACTTATTAAACTGATAGTTCTGTAATTTTCATTTTTGTCTGCACTTGCTTTCTTAGGAATTGGAATCGCTACATTCTTTCTGAAGTCTGCGGGTATTTCACATGTCTCATACATCTTGCATACCGAGTGGAACAATTATTTATGACTGGCTGTCCTAACGGAAATAGTGGCCTTTTGTATGTGAGTCGTAATGAAACACCGCTGCTAGACACCATATTCAACTGGTAACACTGGTACAGTGCTCCTCTGTCTTAATGTATGTGAACGTGTAAGTGAACAGACTGTGGATACGAAGCAAAAGGCATTATTCAGTCGAATTACCTTGTCCTTCAACAGGCACATACAAAATTTCTGTAAGTATTGGTGATCCATGTACAGGAGTATGGCGGACTTTACGTATGCGCCGGTTCCATCCGTATCATTTAGGTCTCATTCAACACCTTCGAGCAGGAGATCAAAAACGATTGCAATTTTGTCATTGGTTACACGAAAATCCCATATTTAGTCTTCAGTGATGGCGTCATCAATAACACTCGTTATTCGCATCACTGGTCCGAAGGAAACCCACGTATTATCGTGGAGAAATATTTTCAAGAACGCTTGTATGTAAATGTGTGGTGTGGTTTTCAAGCAATCAGCTGATAGGCCTGGTGTCTTACAGCATTGTATTATAGGACCCACGTACCTACTACTTTCTTCAAAATGAGCTTTCATACCTAGTCAGATGCAACTAATTTTTTCCGAGTGTGCCATTACAGTTTTATTTCGTGGATTTAAATATTCTTCATTCACTTTATAAGCAAGTCAGTTTAGTTTTTCAGTAATTTGATCTTTTGTCAAATTAGTTAGAGGAAATTTCTAAAAAAACTTCGATACAAGTATGGCACATGCTTTTGAAATGGTAGGCACATACACCAGTCATCTCTTCGAATAACCAACGAGCGAAGATTTACACTGACAAAAACCAAAAACGTATAAGCCTCACAAACATTCCAGATAATTTGGATCCTTTCAAAATATTCATTTTTTTGTAAACGTAGGGAACCGAACCGCTGTGGTCATCGGTCCCTTGACTTAAAAACTACTTCAACTAACTTATACTAAGGACAACACACACACACACACACACACACACACACACACACACATACACATACACATGCCCGAGGGAGGACTCGACACTCAGACGGGATCGGCCACACTATCCGTGACGTGACGCCCCAAACCGCATGTCCATTCCCTCGCGACTTATCCATTCATTAAGAAAACTTTCAAACGGGAGAGTAGATTCTTATAAGTCTTATCCTCTGCGCAGTTTGTGGTCTACTACTACCGCGTCTGTTCCTTTGATGACTTTTGTCACACAAACACGTTTGAATTGAAGACTCAGTTGAATGGAGAAGAAGCAGATGTATGTCAGTGGACAGTGCCACCTTCTTGTACAGTTTCTTTTTCCTTTAATCCCTGTAACAACTTCTATTTTTCTCTTCTTATCAGGTTGGTTGTGAATGTTTCCATTGCATATTCTAGTTAGAGGCTTTTGTAATTTCTGGGATGTTATAGTGATGAAGTTTTGGGCAACAGCTGGAGTGTAGTGTTAAATTCGAATAATATTGAGATATATTAGCAAATTTTTGTTATCTGTGAGCAGTTGTGTTTACATATCTAGTAATACATCCTTAACTGGCATTCAAGATCACTTTTAATTATGGATCTATATAATCTTGCCATTTAATACGTGAGCGCTCTTACCCGTATTTGACAAAGTTGGTCCAAAGTCGCAGGAAACTCCGTCGTACACGATCCTCTTCAGAGTTTGGATCCAGATTGTATTTCACTCCATTCCTCCGAAAGAGGAAAGGCAGTTCGCCGTTGTGAGTTACTCCTGAAACAGCAGCAAACAAATGTCAAAATACGTGATATACTATCCATTGAATTTCTTATTGTTAGTGGACGCTGAGTCATTGTACAAGAACATGCTTTGTGAACTGTAAACATCTATTTTGATACTTTGTTGAAGTTTATATTGTCAGATCCCTTCCAGCACCAAATGTTGCAAAAGTGTTGTGAGCATTTAGAACTCTTAATGTGTGACATAAGTTGGGAATTTACTATTACATTTAGTGTAATTGCTGTGATTTGATATTTGCGCTACACCAGAGGTTCCACCCTCCCCCCCCCCCCCCTCCTCGGGGGCTCTCATGGTTCTTTCGTGAGTACGTGCATGGCGAGCACGAGTCGCGGATCTAATGCAGCCTTTCTTCCTACTTTCCTTCCTGAAATGCATTTCCTTTCCCTTCCCCACCTTTCCTATCCTCAATCCTTGCCGACCCAACAGGGGGATTGATATTCTTAGCAGTTTGGTTCCCATTTCCCAAACAAACAAAACAAAAGAGGTTGAATACATACCTCGAGTTTCTCACTGTAATGTCTCAAACTTGGTTGAAGCGCTTTATCTCACGCGTAATGCTCTTACGTTCTGTGTAAACGGAGGATTGCCCTCCACTTCTGTCAGTCCATGTCCGAATGCCACTTAAATATCATATTTACAATTCGTATCTAGTTGATTTGTAGTTGATTTACATATAATTTCCCTGATACTTCTTTTCGCAGAGAGATTAACGTCATTACAAGTCAGTGCAATGGATATCTTTAGTTTATTTACATATTTACATCTACATCTACAAATGTACTCTGCAAATGACATTTACGTGCTTGGCAGCGGGCTTATCGTGCAGCTTTCATTATATATCTGCTATAAAACGCCAGGGATATCTACTTCTAAACTACGAATGCTGGCAACTGTTCTTAAATTCTGGGGTGAAGCAATTTCATAAAGCCGTGTTGAACAATTCTGTTTTAGCAGCAGTATCATCAGGTGATTTACCATTCCTATAGCGTAATGAAAGTATAGATTGTATTTTGCCGCTGGTGTCAGAACCGTCTGAGACTCTGATTCAGACCCTTCAGTCTGCTCTGTACTAGAGGTTCGCATTTGGTCCTGTTAATTACGCTGTAGAAATAAGCAATACTAGCAAACACTTCAGATAGCCGCCCAAAAGTAGAGACGATCTCTTTCTATCCGCCGCGCGGGAGGAGCCGAGCGGTCTGGAGCGCCACGTTGCGGATCGCGCGGCCTCCCGCGGTGGCGGTTTGAATTCTCCCTCGGGCATGGATGTTTGTGTTGCCTTTAGGTTAGTTTAACTTAGTTTAAGTGGTTTGTAAGCTAGCGATTAATAACCAAGCAGTTAAGTCCTATAGAATTACAAACATTTGAATATTTTGAGCCGGCCGCGGTGGCCGAGGGGACTGAGGCGCTTCAGTCACGGTCTGCACGGCTACTACGGTCGGGGGTTCGAATCCCCCTCGGGCATGGATATTTGTGCCGTCCTAGTCCGTAAGTAGTTCATAAGTAGTTTGTAAGTTTAGGGACTGATGACCCCGTAGTTACGTCCCATAAGCTTTACAAACATTTGAACATTTGAATATTTTGATCTTCCTATCCAAAGTGACACACATGGTTAGTACGGACATGAGCCACCACGTGCAGCTGGCTGCACAATGTACTCTTCATGGCACCTGAAAGGACCCGTTCCGCATTTGAAAGAATCCACACGGTATGCACACAGAGTGGGCGATGGTCATCTTCCCTTTCCTTGCAACCATGTCCTTAAGGGGCTCCGTTACCCGCCTAATGTTGTAGCTCCCAACTACAAGTAAACCCACACTCTGTGATTGCCCGGTTCTTCCATGCTGGGTGGTAACTTCAGGACAGGCGACACCACCTACCTCAGTAACAACCTGTTTGTAAACGAACCAGGGCGGCCTCTCGATCGGTCCCCTGGGAAGTCTTTCGCTGCCTACCTTGCCACGCGACCACTGGTGGGTGGTCTGAGATCAGTAATAAGGCTGGTAGTAGCCGCTGGACAATCGTTGGACTGCCAGACGTGTTGGACATTCAGCCTGTCTCCACGGCCAGTCCACATCAGGTTCGTCTCGACCACAGCCTCCAGCTTTGTAACCAAAGTTAACACCGCCTGAAACTAGGAATGGAGTGTCACCAGCTCGTATCCACACACAGCTTTTACAGCCCCTACCCATGACTACAGCACGAACCAATATAAAGGCCCGCTATATGGCTGTTCAGTAGGTAAATGAGAACAACGCCACAAAGTAAAACTATCATGTGAAAGTAAAAGAACTCAGCAAAGAAATTACAAGCGAAAGGACTGTATTTGTAGAGGAATCGCAAATACACAGTTATGAAACTACACTATTTCGAAGAAACGCAATAGTAGACATACTAAATACAAAAACAAGCAACGAACGTAAGAATTAAAACTTTTGTGCTCAATCGGAACCACCTGCTAAGGATCTGATGCCCATCTGGCCCAGTGACCACTGCTACACATAGAACATCACACAACAACCAGTCAGTTAGGACGAAATTATACGAGAAATTACGATTAAGAACATTCTCTTGTACAAATCAGTACTGTTAATTAGGTGATGGTTACGGAATAGAAGTCAGAATTGAGACAACACTAATCGGAAATTGTAAGCAGAATTAACAATTTGACTACTGAAGACTCGAAATTGCACAGAACTGAGTAAATACAAATCTGTCAGACATCGTGACTAATGAGCGACCACCTATATGGCTTTTAAAACGGAACCCCCAAAAGATATTCTATGTATACTGTGTGTCCCAGTAAATGAGTTTGCCTTTGTAACTTAACAAAGTAGTAAGTGCCGGGAATATTTATTGTGGTATATCAACATAAGAAACGTTACACTTTTTGCGGAGTAATGAACATAGTTTATTGTGCTATTTTCCAGTGGACTTCAGCAGGAAGATACACCTTTATAAATGGAACAATAGTTGTTTAACACGCTGGATTAATTGTCACCAGCTGTGTATACCTCCAATTAAATAACATTCCTATCACGTTTAGTTTGGGAGCTACAGCTCTTCAAATTTTCATGACAGAAACCATGCGCTTAACGTAACGCAAGGCGCCTTCTGAATCTGGTGCGGCCGAGTTGTAGCGTCACTAGTATCACGGAGCGAGGAGTCGCCACGATGCGCTGTTAGACTGCAGACTGTCGTCGCACACGGCAGCATATGCGATGGGTCGACCACACAGACGTCGGTTGAAGATGGCATACACAATGAGTACGTTGATATATAGGTGATGCTCGGCGACTTCAGACACAATGTTACTGGAGCAGCCGTGCCGTATGGCGTGAAACAGCCTAAGAGAAGAGCAACAGCAGTCATTACGTTCTTATGCGCTGAACAACGACTTCGAGAAACAGACAGCAACGGAATGCATTCCAGTAACAGACAAAGACCTGAGGAGACGGAGGTGTTTGTTTGACAATCTACATGTCAGCTATTGCTGCAGTTGCTGGTGTCAGTATTACGTCTGTGTGGTGTATAGTACATGGCCACAGGTTTAACTCGTACGACCTATCAATGACCCAGGAGCTGAATGAGAACGATTTCAATCAGACAACTTCTGTGAATAGGCCATGCGTAATTTCGCACTGGAGTCTTTACAAAGTGTTATGTTCTCTGAAGTGTCAACGTTCACCAATTATGGTGCAATGAACTGTCATAACATGCACTGGGGCCCAGACAATCCTAGGTGAGTTCGATGTCGATCCTGGACACTGGTGGTCTATATGGTTTGGAATCAAATGTTCAAATGTTTGTATAGCTTATGGGACTGAACAACGGGGTCATATGTCCCTAAACTTACAAACTACTTATGAACTAGCTAATACTAAGGACGGCACAAATATCCATGCCCGAGGGGGGATTCGAACCCCCGACCGTAGTGATCAAATGTTCAAATGTTTGTAGAACTTATGGGACTTAACTACGGTGTCATCAGTCCCTAAGCTTACAAACTACTTATGAACTAGCTAAGACTAAGGACGGCACAAATATCCATGCCCAAGGAGGGATTCGAACCCCCGACCGTAGTGGCCGTGCAGACCGTGACTGGAGCGCCTCAGTCTCCTCGGCCACAGCGGCCGGCGGTTTGGAACCCTTGGTAGTAAAATCACCGATCTACATTACTTTCCAGGTACTCTGGGAGGTGAGATATATAGTGGTTTTATAGTTGACAGCTTGAGAGCTCTCGTTTGACATGTATGTGTATACGTTGTATATGTGGATGCAGCTTGACGGTCACCCAGCCCATTATGTCCATGTGGGAGAACTGAACAACTGATTGCCAGGAATATTGTTGGAGCACCTTTGTCCTTAGGCATGATCCACGGTCACGTTATTTAACGCCAGTAGATTTCTTTCTGTGGGGAATCGTATTTATGTCATTGCGCCCACAAACCCGAAGTGGCGACTCCAGGAAACAAGTCGCTCTGCTACACCGGAGTTGTTATATTTCGTTATCAGATCCTTTAAAAGACGCACTGTGTTGTGCATTCAGGGAACGTGGACACACATTTGGACACTTCATTTAAATCAACATTCCGCCGCCAGAACATTCGTCACCACACAGCCATGTAATTAATATACAACGTTTGTTTTCCGCTACTGAAACTTTGAAACTTTGTACCTCCCAAACAAAACGTGTTAGTAATGTGATTTAACTGATGTATACACAGCTGGCGTCAATAATTCAAGAGCGTGATACAAAAAAAAAAAAAAAAAAAAAAAAAAAAAGAAGAAGAAAAGTTCCATTTAGAACATTGAATCTTTGAAAAATAGCTCAGTAAACAATGTTCATAGTTCCGCGGAAAGTGTAACGTTTTTATGTTGACCTACTGCAACAACTATTCCCGTCCTCTATGACTTTGTAACATACAAAGGAAAACAAATTTACTTAAACAACCTGTATGTGTTACTGAAACATTACTAAGCGTCACTAACAGGGCAGTGAAAGCAAGCATCGATTCCAATACAATAAAGTTTTGCTTTGTATCTAAAGTTTTTACACTCACATAACAAATATGCACACAATATTTGACATCGACAATTAGGTTGCACTCTACAGTCATGTGTATCTTCTGTCACCGGGTTCAATAAATGTTTCGTTGGTAGCTGTTAACAAAATATTACATAGACAAAACATGACCACTGAGAATCAAGTGCGAGAAACCGAGTACATCTCACAGCAGGAGCACGCAGTCAATACTTGCATGTGCAGTTGTCCGAATCACATTTCATTATTGTTAGCATGTCACGATGTTCGTGAACATATACCATTTTATAAGATTTCCTATGTGACGGCTCATGAACTGAAAGAGCCGATGATGGAAGATTAATCTACCGAAACCGGTCACTTTAATCGAGAAAATTAGCCATGTTGGCTATTTTAGATAATGAATTAAGATCACCCCAAGTATGACAAACATTTATGCAGATATTTTTGTACCCACCCTCGCCATGAAACCTTCTCCTTAACCATACCCTGCTTCATTTAGTTACTTCTCTCCACCAGTCCCTCGCCAGTGAAACAAATCAAATTTCAAATAGAGACTTCTTTTGCTGTTTGTTGGTACAGCAGCTTTTTAAATATGTAAAGTAATGGCGTTGATTTTAGATATATATTTTTTATAGCCGTTGTAGGTGGTTAAATTCACCTTCTTCAGTACTTTTAGGTTGAACCAACATTGAGAGCAAACTTATGATAATACATACATTTAATTTAGCTAATGTAATATTTTAGTACTATTTTTTTTTTTATATTACGTATGGTGAATAACGATATGCTTGCAGTAGACGGTATGTGATGTACCTCTGAAACAGATCGTAGATCAATAAAAAATAATAATATAGCTGCAAGCGTAGTAGTTATAGTACATAAATATACATCTGTTTCTGGTTATTCGATTGAAGTGATTTAGAATTTATTCAGGAAATAAATAAAATGGTGCACAAGTACGGAGGTATCTTCGTGGTGAATTCATCCAGCGTTTTTTTTTTTTTTTTTTTTTTTTTTTTTTTTTTTTTTTTTTTTTTTTTTTTTTTTTTACGTGTTAGGTATAAACGAAAGATGCAATGTGAATCATTATAAAAACAAATTAAAAATCTCTCACACTTACCCCATTGCGTTTTGTTCACATTCTCTCCCCTGTAATCGAACTCGTAGTAGTAAACGGGAACATTGGAGACTTCAACAACTTTTCTGACAAAGGCATCAGCCGGCTCGAAATTCTGAATGTCGTTGTTGAACTGCCAAAATCAGAATTACTTCTTGAGTAGATGTGGAAGTGTGTCACAAACAAAATAAATGAAATAGTATTAGAGCAAGTTGAGACAGAAAAGTGAAATTTTGGTATAGTTTTCCTTTTTCTTTAGAGGGAAAATTACGTAAATGTTCAGATATCGGTACATTATAAAAGAGACAGATACTTACGAAAAGTAGTGATAAAGAAAGTGTAGCTACAATTACACAAATTAGCTTTGTAATATTTTCGGGTGTTTGCGTGGGACTCATCGTAATACTTCGCGATATTTCGGCCTCTCGACACATTATGGACCGCCTGAAAATGACAATGTATCGGTTTCACGAAATATCGTGGGGTATTTAGTGCACGGCTGAACATAGGAAAATTCTGCAAATCAGGAACATGATGGGAAAACACTAGATAGCATGCCCCACATTCAATAGTTCATCGTTTCTGCCGGTGCTAAAATATTACGTTCTGTGAATCATTTCAGCTGTGAACAATATAATTAGGGCATTATTTGCTCAGGGAAAGGAACGAAGGAAAATTAAAATTTTAGGACAAATTAAAACGAAATGACCCGTTATTTGTCTGGAGCGACTTAGAAATCGCCGAAATCTAAGGAAGTGAATCTGAGCCGTCTTCCTCCCGAACACGAGTACAGTGTCTGAAGCACTACACCATCACACCCGGTTTCGTTCAAAGTGCATCGCTGTTTGTAGTTAGCTGTTACAATCGTATGTAGAGCAGCTGTTCCAACCGTTTCCTACTTCAATAAAGAACGCTGACGAAAGGTGTAGTTTTCAGAGTCTCACAGCGTTAATCGGCTCTTCACTCCCAGTTTTAGTTCACAATTCAACCCGCTAGGGGGTGCTTGGGAGCGGTGTCGCACGTTTCAGCGAAGAGTCTCCGCTATTATCTGTATAAGGTATTTGGTGGAACCATTTCCTTCGAAGCTTTTCGTTGGTTTCCCTCAATAGTGTACACCACTTACAGCCCTCCTATAATAATTTCGTGTGGCTCATTAGCCTGGTGCAAGTACTTCAACTGGACACCACTTCGGCAACTTGTGTGTCCCAGCGCTACTATGAATGTTGAGCTCCAGTAATGCTGTTTTTATTGAAAGCGTATCACTGAAGCGAGCGTTGAGTTCTGCAGTCACTAGTGGTAGTTTTATATTTTCTGCCTACATTCATTCTTAATGCCCGTCTGTAATTGTTAACTTTAAAATTTCGCCTACTTTTCCCCTTCCACAATGTTTTTGTACCTTGTTTTGTGTACGCTGTTATCACCGAGGATACTGTTGTTAGTGAAAAGTTAAACAACACAACCGTTTCCGTCACAGATGCTTTCACTAACTATGTACGATCCAGTTGGCCTATTTGAAATTCTGAGTGACCGCACATTTCATTTGTGTATAATACACTGCAGTGTAATATCAAAGACGTCGTATTTTAGTTGTGCTTCTTGGTTGTGCAGTACGGTCGCGTCTCAGAATCAACACGTATGCAGTGATGCCAACGTGCAACGAGATGGTTTATTCTGCATGCTGTTGATATTCTTTTGTACACCCGCCGTAGCACCGCATCTCAAACGCTTCGAGTCTCCTCCTCTCCCGTTTCGTTATAGTCTTCGATTCATTTCCGTAGAACACTGTGTCCAGTCGTACTATTTCAGAACTTTCTATCTCAATTGTTTGCCAATAGTTGATAGAAGTATCCTTGGGCTAAGAATATCGTCTTTCCTCGTTTACGTTCATTTCTGAAGTCCTCAGTGCTACGTCCTTCATGCGCAATTTTGCTTCCATGGCAGCAGTCTCTTAGTCTACTGCGTTTTGATATATTTATTATTATTATCGTTTGTGCCACATCTCATTGTTTTCCTCCATAATCGATATCTTCTTAATCGATCCTCTATGATCAGAAGACAATTCTTGTATTCAGAGTTCCATGCAATAGTAATGTCATCAACGTATCTTATGGTTGACAGTGTTTCACCATAGATTTTAATTCTATTGCGGAACCTATATTTAATTACCGTCATTTTTTATTCAGACTGAACAGCGGAGCATTTCGTGCGAATTTTTCGGTAATATTATTGGCCCATCGTCATTCCTTAGTGAGATAATTAGCACAGGAGTTAAGACACTGCACTCCCAATAAGGAGGACGAAGGATCAAATCCACACCCAGTCACCAAGATTTAGGTTTACCGTGATTGTTCCCTGGCACTCTAGACAAATAACCGGATCATTTCTTGGGAAATAGCTGGTCAGTCAGTCCCTAAACGTATAAACTACTTATGAACTAGCTTATTCTAAAGACGACACAAACATCCCTGCCCGAGGGGGGATTCGAACCCCCGACGACGGACGGCCGGGAAATAGCTCTGCTGGTTCTGTTCCCATCCTACGGAGATACGAGCTTCTGCTCTTTCTCTATTGATCGCGCTTTCCACGGGAAGCTAATCTGCCTTTTCATCTTTATTATTATAATACTTTATTTGCATTACATTTTTCCTAGTAATCTATATTATACTGCATTATATGGCATAGTCTTATGTTACTTTAGGGTACACGAATCATATGAAGGTGCAGTTATAAGGACCTGGAAGGAGCTTTTTGTGGAGTATTAGTATCCATTTTATTGTGGCACAAATTAGTGGATATCATGGACTTCGATAGAGAATGTAATGTTGAGTGGCCAGACTAGTTATAAACGGTGCGGGTGTTACCACGTGGCAAATTAATATCGTTTTTTGCATAAGGTGAACGATGTACGAGAGTTAATAATATGCTTTCGTACGTTCATCTGGGTTAATGCAATTGTTTATTGGAATAAAATGGATTCAACAGCTCAGATGAACACCCGAAATCGTAAGAGCTCACAATGTACGGAAGTTGCATTTCGATAGGAAGAGTGACAATTACGTACATCACGAAACCTATCTCACACTTAATGTTTGAACAAAGGGTGTTCGCTGACCGTCTAGCTTTAAAGAGTAAATCAAGTATGACACCGAAAAGAGGGCAACAGAACAGTGCAGTAAGTTTCAAAAGTGTTTATTTCCGTCAACAGTAGCAATACATTTAATTCCATTCCATGATGGTGGTGGTGGCGGCTGGTGCAGCAACAGTGTTGAATAATTAAAAAATGCTTAGTCTCTGTTGCAAATATTGCGACAGAGACTAAGCATTTTTCAATTAGCAATATATTTGTTTAATTACATGTTTCAATCACTTGGAGCATCTTCAGATCTTACAGTTGCGTTCGCAACTCGTCTGGCTGAGTACCAATTAATACCAATTAGTACTCATCTAGACGAGTTGCGGACGCAACTATAAGATCTGAAGATGATCCAAGTGATCGGAACATGTAATTAACCAAATATATTGCAACTGTTGACGGAAATAAACACATTTGAAATAACACAGTGCAGTTGTGGACATTCTCCAGTCGATCATGTCGACTATAATAATAATAAAAAAGTGCAGTAAGTGTTTGTTATTATGTGGTATACATAGTTTGCTGCCTTTATTGCAGTAACCCATTAAACGACCGTTCGACTTCTAGTATGAGAGGTCAGAAAGATTTAAGGATTCAAGGTCATTACATCTACATGGGATACTCTGCAAATCACATTTAAGTGCCTATCTCTAAAGGTAAATCTTGTAGACATATAGTGGACTGCCATTTAGTACGTCTCTGATTGAAGCGTTCTGTTATTAGGGACTTCGGTATATTTATCATAAATGACACACAAATTTTTGAGTTATCATCTTATCTTTGAGTTGCAGTAACCAGAATAATTCACGAGCGGTATGATTTAAAATGTCTTACTCACGTTTACTAAAGGCACTGGGTCATCCACAGAGATGTTACCATTCCCAAAATAGAAGTTCCTCAGCTTGGATGCGGCGTCTGCCTGCTGTGGTTTTGTTGACAGATGCAGGCACGGCCCGACGACACTATCGAACGCTCTGTCGAGGCGGCCGACAACTGCTGCTTGGTTCAGTATGGAGAAGCCTGGAGCGAAATAATGTAGCAAAGTAACATCACCTTAACAGATTTAATAATGTGCTAAATTGAGTATGTTCCTTTCGTTCCATATGTTTGCTGGAAATATTATAATTTGCAAGATTTGGTTATGCGCAACTGAGACAGCATGCTTATTGTGGAAAAATCCCAATTCACTTGTATGTAGACTCCTTTTCTTGAGTCACTACCGATCTCGGAACATTTCAGTTCCATATTCAGGTGAACAAATAAATTATGGACTATCTCACAAACTGTGCGAATCGGATAAGAGGGCACGCTCTTCAAAATGGGTTACTTTCCGAAGCGGGTAGTGCTTTAATGAAGTCTAATTAAAATTGAAGCGGATTTTTTCCACAATAACTGTTATAATTCAGTATGTCAATTGTGCAGGATGACGCTATTAGTAGCGATGGGGTTATAGCAGGGGTGGGCACGAGAGCTGCTCGCGCGGCTGCCCGCGAGCAGCGAGAGCCGCGAGGGCAGCGCTGAGCGGCCTTGAGAGCCAGCAGTGCGGGTAGCAGGGCTGTGCGCTGTGGCTGGCCGCTTGCTGATGCACAGTGCACGGATAGGGGGCAACTGTGCAGCTGTGAGGGGGCCTGAAATACTTACTGCACGTACAAAACACATGAGGTCGTTTCAAGCTGATGCGGCTTCCGTAAAAAGGGCACCGGTACAACCATATCTGTCACAGCATGTTTGAGTGGGAAGTAAGTGTTAATAGTGCTCACCCGAAAATTATGTATCCTGTACCATACAACGGTTGCTAATGTAAGGATGAAACACAGTTTCGAACCACTGTAAAACCTACTTTCGTGGTCACAAATAGGACATAGACGTAAAGAATGAAGAAAAGACTCTTTTATTCTAAACTTTACGTTATTTTTTTACAGAATTGTGTAGATTTTTTTAAAACAAAATGTAACAAAACTAAACTTTCTGCAACTAAAAACTTGCTTCATTACAATGACGAGAAACTGGGTGGTCGGTCAGAAGGTAACAATTATTAAGGTTCATTACATCCTTAGGAAAGGATGAAAACTGACACCATTCTGAAGTGGGAAAAAATTCCAGAACTCAAGACCTTAGAGCAATGTAAAAAGTTCCCTGCCTACGTCAGTGGTACCACAACGAAGTTGTCGTGGTACGATAAAGAACTTCCACAAAATAACCAAATAAGTACATGGGAAAATTTGAAAGCTAAAGGAAAATAAAATATCCTTGCTGCGGAAAGCAAAACCTAGGAACTATTAAGATAAGCATAATTTATCAAGTGTAAAACAGAAACCTTCTCCCTGGAAGAAGTAAAAGCGATAACTAAACTCCTATGATATATAGAAAACATAAAGGGGAAGAAACTCTGTGATCGCAAAGCCTATCAGTTTCCTGTCAAGATAAACAACAAGGTGACATACACATAAAACAATTGTCATTTTAGAGGAGAGGTACTACGAACAAAACAGAAATAAGCATTAATTGACATCATTCTGGATTTATTTAAAATGATTTTGAACCAACATCTCGAAGTTATCGAGAACGAGTGGTTCCGCGTGGTGTAGTGAGGTGCGCGGCTAGTCGAGCATGAGTGGGGGGCACTGCTGGCTGGCGGAGTGGGGGGAGGGGGGGGGAGGGGGAGCCGCGAGCAGGCCGTGTGAGCCGCTGAGAGCGCTCGCGCTCGCGAAACGGCATTTGCCCAGCCCTGGGTTATAGAATGAATGAGTGAATTGTCTGCAACATTTTGTAACTGATCATCAGATTTATATTATTATTTGCTAACCCGGCAACCCTGCGGAACTGCTAAATTGCGTATGAATTGGATATACACACTACACTGTTTTACTCTGACCATCACTTTCCTCATTCTATGCCTATTTCTTACCTCTTGATCCCCTTAGATTTCTTATTGCATTAGTTACTTGAAAATCTGGCGTTGATCATGTATAGGCAGTATTTCTTTCAATATTCAGTTAGTAAATGTACTACCATCCTCCTCTCTCTGCCCACATTCTCCTTTCTGTCTACCTACCTCTGCCTTCTCCTCTTCCTCCATCTCCTTCGTCCCTCTATCCACCTGTCCATCCCGCTACCTCTGTCATTACATCCCCCGCTCTCTTTCAGTCCTTTCTAGAAGTATGCACGACATGCTATTAACTGTAATACTTGTATCATCTGCAAACAAAACGAACTCTGCTTCTGGTAGTGTAACTGATGAGAGGCGATTAATGTGCACAATAAAAAGCAATGGCCCTAAGGTGGATTCTTGTGAGACACAATCATGTAACTTCTTCTCAACCTGATGACTTATGGCTGAATTCACTAGTCCCTTGCAGTGATACCCTTTTTTTCCTGTTAGCGAGGTATGAGTTGAAACATTTTGCAGCATAACCTGTGAGACCGTAGAATTCTAATTTACTTAAAAGTATTAAACTTCCTGGCAGATTAAAATTGTGTGCCGGAACCAGGACTCGAACCTGGGACCTTTGCCTTTCGCGGGCAAGCGCACTACCGACTGTGCTATCCCGACACGACTCACGATGCCGCCTCATAACTTTACTTCCGCCAGTACCTCGCCTCCTACTTTCCAAACTTCACAGAAGCTCTCTTGCAAACACGCAAGACTAGCACTCCTGGAAGAAAGGATATGGTGGAGACATGGCTTAGCTACAGCCTAAGGGCTGTTTCCAGGCGGAAGTAAAGTTGTGAGGCGGCATCGTGAGTCGTGTCGGGATAGCACAGTCGGTAGTGCGCTTGCCCGCGAAAGGCAAAGGTCCCAGGTTCGAGTCCCGGTTCCGGCACACAATTTTAATCTGCCAGGAAGTTTCATATCAGCGCACACTCCGCTGCAGAGTGAAGTTTCATTCTGGAAACATCCCTTAGGCTGTGGCTAAGCCATGTCTCCACCATATCCTTTCTTCCAGGCGTGCTAGTCTTGCATGTTTGCAGGAGAGCTTCTGTGAAGTTTGAAGTAGAGTTGTGAGGCGGCATCGTGAGTCGTGTCGGGATAGCACAGTCGGTAGTGCGCTTGCCCGCGGAAGGCAAAGGTCCCAGGTTCGAGTCCCGGTTCCGGCACACAATTTTAATCTGCCAGGAAGTTTCATATCAGCGCACACTCCGCTGCAGAGTGAAAGATTCATTCTGGAAACATCCCTTAGGCTGTGGCTAAGCCATGTCTCCACCATATCCTTTCTTCCAGGAGTGCTAGTCTTGCATGGTTCGCAGGAGAGCTTCTGTGAAGTTTGGAAAGTTGGAGGCGAGGTACTGGCGGAAGTAAAGTTGTGAGGCGGCATCGTGAGTCGTGTCGGGATAGCACAGGCGGTAGTGCGCTTGCCCGCGTAAGGCAAAGGTTCCAGGTTCGAGTCCCGGTTCCGGCACACAATTTTAATCTGCCTGGAAGTTTCATATCAGCGCACACTCCGCTGAAGAGTGAAATATTCATTCTGGATACTTAAAAGTATGTTGCGGTTCGCACAATCAAATGCCTTTAACAAATCATGGAAAATACTTGCTGTTTGCAATTTATTAACTAATAATTTAAGTACATTCTCTCTGTAGGTGTTAGTAGCCTTCTCGATATCGGAACACTTTACAAATCCTAACTATGTTTCGGACAAGACGATGTTTGTGATCAGGTGGTTGAGAACCTGCCTGTACATTTCATTTTTTAGAATTTTCCGCCGGCCGCGGTGGCCGAGGGGACTGAGGCGCTCCAGTCACGGTCTGCACGGTCACTACGGTCAGGGGTTCGAGTCCCCCTCGGGCATGGATATTTGTGCCGTCCTTAGTATAAGGTAGTAAATAAGTAGTTTGTCAGTTTAGGGACTGATGACCCCGTAGTTAAGTCCCATAAGCTTAACAAACATTTGAACATTTTTTGAATTTTCCATAATTGTGGCAAAAGTGAGATTGCTCTTTAGTTTGATGGTTTCTCTTTATACACTATCTTGAATATAGATTTAATATCCGCCAATCATGAAGTGTCTCTGTTATAATAGACTAGTTGCACAAAAAAATTGTACAAAACTCACAAGAACACTCTGTAATTAACTGTTTTGGTATTTCATTGTAACCACTATGATGAGTTGTTTTTAAAGATTTCATTGTATAAATTGTTTCTTGTGGTGCAATGAATGACATATATACTTGAAGTTATCTGTTAATGCTAGTTTTAGATATTCTGACCCTGATAATCGCATACTTGTTAAATAGATTTTCCACACCACGCCCGTCGGTTACTAATGCATCATCTACTCTTAATGCTTTCTGCTCCTGTTCTTTTATGATTCAAGTCTTCTCTTCACTATATTCCATATTGATTATATTTTGATGCCTGACATTTCTATCTCCCTAAAGTAAAAACGCATGCCTAGTGTAGTCCCACCTACAGATAGCATTCACAGGAATTAAACCAATATGGGACTCTATATTTGATGTAACCAGCTGCTCCATCTGTAAGATTACTCTCCTGAGGGAAAGATATCAAATGAGTTTGATCCTGGCTTCTCAAAAGGCACACAAATCCCAAACTAGGCCACTCTTTACGAAATATTCAAAATCTCGGTCAATACTAATTCCTACACCACCCACTATAAACACGGTATCCTCCTTTATAAAATCTTTGCATAAAGAACCTATATCTTCTATTACCTGACCCAGACTTGCATTAGGTTTGAAAATGTTAGTGACCTGGTATTCTGTACCTATTACTTCTGTAGTTGTTGACCAACACCTCTAAATTATTAATTTCCTAGGAAATAGACTTTCTTTCTCATTTCAAATTTTCCTACATTTTTCAAGTCCTTCTTGAACATTTCTTGAACCCTTTCTACAGCTTCATCTACAAGAGACTCATGCGATTGTGCCTCAGGCAGCAGGTCAAATCTATTTTGCAGATTAATGAGAAAGTTGACTGGTATTTTTCTTTGGCTGTTCACCATGTTATCTGTAGCCACATACCATCTTACTACACCCTCCCCCTTCAACTCGTCTAGAATCTCTATTGCCTTATCTACTTGAGCTAGAAGAAGTACAATTCCCTCCTCCTGTTACATTACTTTCCTATTTCTACAGCAATTCCTACAAAACCACTGGTGAACCTCATTTATGTCGCCATTTCTCACACCACTACATTCGCCCCAATGAAAGAAACCACGGTACCAATCACGCAACTCCTCACAATTAACGATCCTATGGCATGTCGCACACTTCACACCCATGATAGAAACAGAAATCGTTCCAACTGAATAAGTACAGACTAGAACGTAAATTGACACCAAGGGACACAAACTATTCACAAATGTTCAAATGTTTGTAGATCCATCGGACCAAACTGCATGGTCATCAGTCCGTAGCTTACAAACTACTTAAACCTAGGTAAACTAACCTAAGGACAAACACACACACCCATGCCCCAGGGAGGACTCGAACCTCCACGGCGAGCAACCACGCGCTCCGCAGCGAGAAGCTTTAGACCGCTCGGCTACTCCACCGCGGCAAAAACTATTCACACAAATAAAAAAAATAATAAAGTGAAAGGGTACTGAATGAAGGAAACTCGTTCACAAACAATTAAGCGTAAAAAAAAAAAAAAAAAAAAAAAAAAAAAAAAAAAAAAAAAAAAAAAAAAAAAAACAACCTCATTACTAAACGCTTTTCGTGAATCACGAAGTTTATTCTACGCTCTATTCCGTTTATTTGTGTCTGAGAGACTTCATAAACCTTAACTACTATATGTCATCAGAGATAAAAAAAAAGAAGAGTAGGTAATTGGACACAAATTTAAGTAACTGTTTACAACGATTCTCGCTTTAAATTAGGCCTAAACGACGTTCTGTCGGCGCGAGAAGAAAATTGAGTTTTTCACCGTTAAAACACTTCTATAAATGTAAAACCACTTGTTTTTATAACGATTGGAAACGTTTAGAAATAACTTAAAAACAACTATTTTGTAACTATTTGCAGCAAATACTAGACGTGTACACAGTACCAGAGTGTTGTCACTCACTTCAGTTGGAGCCCCAGACCGCCCCACGCAACACCTTGTCTCTCTTTCCTTTGGGGGTACATTAAAGACCCTTAGGCGCTCGCAATTCCGACAACACTGGAACCAGGCCGCGGCGCGCACGTCATGTCACGCAAGCAAGGTAGTCCTGAGCCAGTGCGATCGCTAGCTGAGTGGTTGGCCACTATGAGGCAGTGGGCTATGCCCCAGCGGCCGGCCAATCAGCTAGCGATGGCGCCGGCTGAGGACTACCTTGCGAACAGCTCAGACGTCATATCAGTCTTTGTGCGATGACCATAACAGGATTTTGCAACATGAGTTAAGGAACGGACGCGCTCTTGATCAGAGGAAAGCTCTAGGACGTTTATGAAAATTGCGGAGGGGGCGAGTTAACGATTCTATTCACGCAGCAAGCGTAATTTTAAATGTAACATTTCGAAAATATAAAGCTTTGAAAACGAATGGATCCCTAATAAAGCATTGTGTTATGGGTTTACCAAATTCCAGTATCTGATAATGACTATTTTGTTTCGTTTTCTGAACAGAACATTCTCCTTCCACTTTTAAGTTTGACGTTATGGGCCTGCTTCATCTAGGTAATCACTAAGAACAAAACGACGTAAACTAACTTGACTCGCTACACTTATATGTTTCATGTGTTCGACCGCCTACCTGTCTCTCCTGATGTGACTCCTGTGATGATCGGCACTCGACAAAAGCGGCCTTCATTCAGGGCTTTGATGGGTGCCTCCGAGATGAAAGCCCCCTCTAGAGCTGGCTCGATGCTGGGGCCCCACACGACAGGCACCAAAATAGTTTTCTCCTGGAAAGAAGTACAAGTTTACATCGTTGCGATGGAGGTACAGAATGCTTTAGAGTGTTCTGAATATACGAAGCACGTACAGGTACTGATGCAGGCTTTCAGGGACGATGTAGACATATCCTATCTTTCCAAAATGTTTGGAGTTTAGATTAATAATAATAATAATATATCGGTTTTATCAGTGTTAGTATTACCCATCTGAGTAACACGCTCAGTATATTCAACCATTAAAATTATCAGAATATTTCGTAATGTTGACTTGAATGCCGGCTATGTCATTATATCGCAGGGCTTCAAATGAATTTCTGATTTTTCCTTAATTTTTGTGTCGTAAGTAGTGAAGACTTCTGTTTTCTAGAAAAAAAAATCTCATTTGGGTTTAGATCTAGTCGTGTCCCACATCCACAGTCGCTATTTTTGCTCCAGAGTTAAGGTATGCGGCATAAAATTGCACAGAAATTTCTCTTACTCTGAAGGTTCAACACACTACAGAATGATTGTAAGATGCTTCTCCATTCCGAACTGCGATAAAAGAACGCTGACACATGACGTTCGCACGTCCACTACTTGAAATTGTTTGTTTACAACTGAGTGAACTGACTGGTCAAATCGACATGTTCAATTACAGTTATTGGTTCTAGTTTCCACAGTAATTACTACTCTGGGGGAATTTTTTGACGGTCAGTTTCGAAATCTACGGACATCTCTCCGGAAACGACGTAGTGAAGAATATAAAATGCAGAAGTTCAAGTTCATCGCTAGTCTATTATTTATAACAAACAATGCATCTGGCATTTATCGAAAGTGGTTAGGCGGCTGAAAATATCTTATACAGGGTGAATCACCTAACACTTGCACTGCAAATATTGAGGAAACGGATTGGTAGTGAGAGGCTCGTATTTTTAGCTATTAAGCAAATTGTAACATTACTTATAAAGTTTATTTTTTATGCAAACATACAGTTTTTTTAATGGAACAACGGTTGTTTCTATCATGCACTGGAAGATTTGACACGAGCTGTATATACAGAATTCTGAATGACATTTTTATCACGTTTAGTTTGACAGCTACAATAGTTCAAAGTTTCGCGGGCGGAGGCTGCAATAGCGTAGCTCACTAGCCGAGTGGCTAGCTCCTGGGGCATGGCCCACTGTCTCATGACCACCAGCCAGTCCGCTACGCTGTCGTAGCCTCCTCCCCCAAAACTTTGAACGGTTGTAGCTGCCAAACTAAACGTGATAAAAATTCTTTGTACACAGCTGGTGTCAAAAAGTCCAGTGCATGATAGAAACAACCATTGTTCTATTTGAAAACTGTATGTTTGCATAAAAAATACACTTTCTAGGTATTTTTACAATCTGTTTATTGCCTAACAATACGAGTCCTTAATAGCAATCCATTCTGTGAAAACCGCACATCAATCGCAGTTACCGTTTCCGCAATATTTGTGGTGCAAGTGTTAGATGATTCACCCTGCATATTGGCCTTATGCAGCTACAGCTTTTTAGGTACTCTTCGTTATAAACTCTTATTAAATGGTTGTAAGCAGTCACGGAAACCAGAGAGCAGAAACTGTCGGAAAACGAACCGTCAGCATGGCCTCCATTTCACAACTGAGACGAGGCCTGGCATGCAGTTCTTTGTATTGAAGACGTGCCACCTGTCACTGTACCTCATAGTGGTGTATTGTTCTTATACACTTACAGAAAGCTTGAACTGCTGCAGCATTGTTCAACTTGATATTCAGAAAACAGGTTATCACGTCACTGTTTTGTTTTATCTTTGCTAGATACGTACTACGGTACATCGTTCGGCAATTTCCAACTTACCACAACTGCACACACCATAAAAAACTAGTATACGTTGTTTCTTTTTTATTGGTGTTAGTAGCCAGAAGTGATGACCACTGCTTGGAACGTTGTAACGAATACACGAATAGCTTTATTTTTCTTATTACGAACAGGTAAAAACACTATGTTACTGGGGTTGATGGGGGATTATTAGGTTTTAAGCACGGACTACTCTTACAGACGTTTACATCATAAATGATCACATTGCTGTACGTATCGTGTCATCTAAAATAGTTTTTTCTGTCCACACTATCCATAACGTACGCCCATTGTCGGCAACTACGTACTGAATTAACCAGGTTATTACATCGTATAAATTACATCGTTTCACAGTACTACCTCGTAACCGTAATATACGGCTGAGTTGTTTCCATAACACTACTTCCTGTTACAATTATTAAAACATTTGCCATTCTCATTCGTCCCTGAAAATGTATCGCCATTAAGGGAATACTTTTCCCGTTGTTTCTCGCATCATACTATTATAACGGAATCGCCAACTTGAATTATAGATAGGTTTCATTCTGTACAGCCTTGGTAATTAAAGGATACATCAAAACTAATTCAAATTTACTGAAGCCATTATTTCTCGCTATGACGTAGTACTGTTCAAAAGATGGTCAAGTAAGTTAATACGAATATAGCATATTTTAATAGAATGGAGGAAAAACGTTCATCGCTTGCTATATTCTCTTTGAGAAACCACTTCATTCATAATGTTTTAATACATTATTTATTTATTACTGACCTGATTTGCGACGTGTTTTGAAGGCTTCATTCGTATAAACCGCAGGATGTACGAGCAAAATTATATCGTTATAAGACAAAATATCAAATGTTTGTTAAGCTTATGGGACTTAACTACGGGGTCATCAGTCCCTAAACTTACAAACTACTTATAAACTACTTACGAACTAGGACGGCACAAATATCCATGCCTGAGGGGGGGGATTCGAACCCCCGACCGTAGTGGCCGGGCTGACCGTGACTGGAGCGCCTCAGCCACCTCGGCCACCGCGGCCGGCCGTTATAAGACAATATTCAACAGGTATGACGTCTTAAACACTGGGAGAGGTGCAGAACTGCAGCAACATGGATAACTTCCAATTCACTAGCTCCTTACTAAGTCTGTGAAATACATGTGACGTTGCTGTTCAAGATATATATAAATGACCTTGCGGGGAAAAAAAGTTCACTGAGACTTGTTGTGGATGATGTTGTAGTATATACAGAGGTTGTAACAATGGAGAATTGTATTGAAATGCAGGAGGATCAGCATTGTATTGACGAATGGTGCAGGTAAAAGCAATTGAATCTCAATGTAGACAAGTGTAATGTGCTGCGAAGATACAGAAAGAAAAATCCAGTAGCAGGTCAGCAACTGGAAGCAGTTAATTCCATAAATTATCTGCGAGTAGGCACTAGAAGTGATTTAAAATGGAACGACCATATGAAATCAATCTTGGTAAAGCAAATGCCAGACTTAGATTCATTGGAAGAATCCTAAGGAAATGCAGTCCGAAAAAGTAGGTTACAGTACACTTGTTCGCCCACAGCATGTATACTGCTCACCAGTGTGGGTTCAGTACCAGGTGGGGTTGATAAAGTAGAAAAGATCAAACGGAGAGCAGCGCGCTTCGTTAAAGGATCATTTGGTAATCGTGCAAGCGTTACGGAGATGATCGATAAACTCCAGTGAAAGACTCTGCGGGAGAGACGCTCTGTCGCTCGGTACGGGCTTTTGTCGAAGTTTCGAGAACATACCTTTACCGAGGAGTCTAGTAGTATATTGCTCCCTCCTACGTATATCTCGCGAAGAGATCATGAAGATAAAATCAAAGACATTAGAGCCCACACAGAGGCATACAGAGAATCTTTCTTTCCGTGAACAATACGTGACTGGAATAGGAGGGAGAACCGATAGTGGTACTCAAGGTACCCTCCGTCACACACCATGGGGTGGCTTGCGGAGTATTCATGTAGATGTAGATAACTTATTACATGGAAACGAATACCATCGACAATCCGAATTGAAGCGCTTTGTTCTGAAATGCTTTTTAACAGATCAAAAAGGTAGAAGTCACAGGGCGATATGTTCGGGGTGTAGGGCAGATGCTCAAGCAGCTCCCACTTAGCCGATACACTTTGTGTGACCCTGGAGACGTGTGGACGCTTGTCTTCATGGAGCAGAATCACTCCCTCCGTGAGCAGTGCAGGCCGTTTGCTATTGATGGACTTGCACAGGCTACTGAGTGTCTCATATTACAAGTCACTGTTAACGGTTTCTCTGTGCTCGAGGAATTCGATGAGTATCGCACCGTGGACGATGGCATCACCATGCCTGCTGAAAGCAAAGCCTTGAATATTTTAGGGGAAGGTGACGACGCATACTTCGCGTTCCCAGATCTCGCACTAAGTTATCACAAAGCAGCTTACTCAAATTTTAAGCCAGACTACGAATCTAAGGATCGCGGATTCGATCCCCGCCACAATGTTGCTGATGTGAAAAATGCCAAGTAGCACTATGGTTCCGAATCCAGGTTAAACTGTTCCCCTGTGCCTGGCTGGATAAATCAGTTCAAAGATCGGAGGAAGGCAACGGCATACCACCTCCAAATAGGACTGTGACTAATAATGCATTATGGTGTTCAGACCAATCTTCGTATTGTTGATTGCATTACCATTATATGTACATAAGAATGTTATGGAACATTGTTCTCATTGGAAAATAACAGCGATCAAACAATTTCTTAATCTTATATATTAAAAGAATCTACGAAAACTAAAATCAGTCGACCAGACCAAACTACTGGGCCAATTTCCTTCATTTTTGTTTTAAACGAAAGGTATTCGTCCACAGATTTGTCATCAAGTATCGGCTTGTTGTATAGCTTATGGGATTTAACTACGGGGTCATCAGTCCCTAAACATACAAACTACTTATGAACTAGCTAACATTAAGGACGGCACAAATATCCATTCGAAACCAGACCGTAGTGGTCGTGCAGACCGTGACTGGCGCGCCGCAGTCCCCTAGGCCACCGCGGCTGGCAAAGTATCAGAATTTACATAACTCTCGCCTTCCTTTTTCTATACTCAAATGTGATTTCCTTCTGTATATTTCTTATTGGGATGTCCTCTCTTTAACCTAAAGTCAGTCGGCCAGGTGTTCTCCACAACCGTCCCGACATCTATCCCTCCTTCCATCTTTGACCTCTCCCTGTGGACTATCGCCCCCTCCTCCCTCCCCCTCCCGTCCCCCACTTGGCTCACCCCCTCCTTCTCCGCCTCCCTGGGAGTCCTTTCGGTTCCTCCCCCCTCCTCCCACCTACTTTCCCCTTCCCCCGCGCTTTCTCCATCCTCCCCCCTGCAGGGCTATTCCTTCAATTTTGCTTTAAACGTTAGATATTCATACGCAGATTTGTCGTCATGTATTAGAATTAACTTAAGTCTCTCCGTCATTTACTTTTATCCAAATGCGGTATCCTTCTATCCTTGCATTGAATATTTCAGTCGGTTTGTTTTACGGTATCTTCGGTTCTAATTTATTAAGGTACGCAGTTCTTTTTGACCTAAAAACACTCAGAGAATCAATCTCTATCTTTTGCGCTTTAAAACACTTGCAATGATCGATTCTGAAGAAAGCTATTCGTGAACATTCAACTTCCATTTTCCCAACTTTTTTGCCATTCCAGTAACGGTGCGAAGTAATTGCTCGGGTCCTCTAGTAATGTAGTAATCACAACAGTATAGATCGCAATATGACATTTATTTTATTACTAGCTGTAAACCCGGCGTTGCCCTGGTGTTTATTTATCCTACACTCTCGTAGTAGACACCCCTTCCCCCCTCTCTCTGCATCCACCTCTTTATCTACCTTCTGTCTGTTCGTTTACATGTTTCCCCCTCTCGGCAAAATTTTCTGTTCAAATGTTTGTAGAGTCTATGGGACTTAACTACGGGGTCATCAGTCCCTAAACTTACAAACTACTTATGAACTACTTACAACTAAGGACGGCACAAATATCCATGCCCGAGGGGGGATTCGAACCCCCGACCGTAGTGGCCGTGCAGACCGTGACTGGAGCGCCTCAGTCTCCTCGGCCACCACGGCCGGCAAAATTTTCTGCAAGGTACCCTCTGTCATGTACCATATAAAACCATATAAACATTTATGTGCCCAGTGATCTTCCTCGTGTGTGCAAAAATGCATAAAGATTGGAGCAAAACTATGCATTTGGAAAAATTCCATAAGTACCCTTCACCACACACCGAACGAAATTTTATACAGACCGTGACATTCCTATTGTTTTTAAGGTAGAGTGTGAAAAATTTTTCTTCCCAAATATTCCAGTTTTATTTAATACGACCCTTGTTCTGAGAATGACGAAAAAAAAAAAAAAAAAAAAAAATGATATGTGTAATCTGTCTAGCCGTTCTCAAGGTATGACACGACAAAGGTATTTTGGGATCCATTTTTATGTTGCAAAGTATCCTCCCCCATACAACTTATGACCTTCCTCTTGTTTCCAAGGTCAAGCGTGCGAAATTTCGTGAAGATCGGAATGAAACTGTAGATTTCGTGAGTGTGTCGGAGAAGTATGCTCCGCCATGCACCCATCACAAAATACTTTCTTAGCTGGCTTTTTCTACCTATAAACTACATTTCTGCCAAATTTCAGCTTCAGAGGTGAAGTAGTTTTCGAGATCTCGTGTTTAGTCAGTGAGTGAGTGCCCTTTCGCTTTTACATAGATAGAGATTAAGAAAACAGAATGCTTAATTTTTGATACAAGAGAAATAAGGGACACTTGCAGACAAAAATAAATAGTAACATGCAAATCTGTAATGCTAACTTTATTGCTTGATGCGACAGTTTTACGGCATCTACAGCGAAACTGTTGCAGTAGTACACTTGTTTTCGTTTCTTCATTTTGTGGGGAGGGGGGTTCAGTTACAAAACGCTTCATAAACGTCCGAAATTACATGCAAACTTTGTTGCAGGTCCCTAACTACTCCCATTTTCCGATAATTGACGCATAAATCTGGTAATTCTCTCGCGGTGGCCTCTCATTATTTCTGACGTCGTATCTCCTGAACTATATGTTGTGCTTTTTTGTTTTTGGTACAGGAACCTAAGTGAGCGTACGGTAAACAGTTCACCAAAATTTCATTGCAATCGAATGAATCGTTTATGAGCACATAGAGGACATACAGAAAAACATTCATTTAACACACACACACACACACACACATATATATATATATATATATATATGATGAGCGGTTTCGATAAATAAAGATAATCCTCATATCAGGCCCTTGTGAGTAGCTGGTCCGTCTCTTGAGAAGCAACACTGTAACCGGTCATCATCATAAAATAAAATAAATATCATATTGCTATGTTGACTGTTGTAATTATTATATTATTCATATATATACAGGGTGTTTGTGTGGATCCAACTGTCGGGTATACGGCCGTGCGCGGCGACAGTCGGCAGTCTAACAGCGCATCGAGGAAGCTTCTCGCTCCGTGACACCGGCGACGTTACAATTCGGCCGCACCACATTTAGAAGGCGCTTTGCATTATGCTCAGCGTTTGTGGTATCTGCCCCTTGAACTTTGAAGAGTTGTGGCTCCCAAACTAACAGTGATAGGAATGTAGTTTAAATTGATTTGTACGCAGCTGGTTTCAACGATTCCAATGCACGACAGAAAAAAAACTATTGTTCCATTAAAAAAAATATATCTTTGTGCTGTAACTCTGTGGAAAATGATACAATAAACTATGTTCATAGCTCCGCGAGAAAGTGTAACATTTCTTGTGTTGACCTACCGCATTAAAATTTCCCGTCACCTATTATTTTATAAGTTACACAGGCAAACACACTTAGTGAAACACCTTGGAGATATGTACGTAATGGAAGGAGGGACAAAGAGAGAGGGGAGGACATGGATTGGGATAGGAGGAAGAGACGGACAGAGAAAGACGGCAGGAGGTGGACTGAGTTGGGGGGAGGAGACGAACAGAGGTAGCGGGGGACGTGGACAGCGAGAGATGAGGAAAGCAAAAGTACTGTCTGTAATAAAAAATTATCCAGGCAACGCTAGTATACATCCTGGGAAGACCTCCCGAAATCACATACATTTACTTATTGGACACTGAAAGGTTACGGTACCTCGTCGGAGAGTATGAGCGAGTTGTCGACCAGGAGGTCGGTGGCGTTGACGGTGCGCAGGAAGTCTACGAGCATCCGCGAGTCGTCGGTGTGGAAGCCGAGGGCGGCTCCCAGCCTGAAGGCGTGCTGGCGAGCCTCGTCCGCGATCACCTGTCGCGACACGAAGTTGCCGCTCTGGATGATGGCCCGCGAGAACAGCCCTGGCAAGTGCCAACACAGTTATCACCAAGATGCTACATCTGTAAACAGTGTAGCATTAAACATAATAAATCATGTCCGGTAATAAATATCGCAGGACTTAAATAACTGATAATCGGCGGATGTTACAGGGTCATATTTGTAACCTACAACACGGATCTTGCATTGTGTTCACTAACAAGGCAAGGTGACCTACCTTGAAATTATTGAAATTAATGAGCATTCGGGTACTTGTCCGGGGTAAGCCGGCATGATTAGCAAATCGCTAATGAATAATTGATTATTTAATTTCATATATTCGGCTGCGGTACCATCACAATCCTTTGAAATCCGTTTATGTTATTCTTCAGACTGGGTAGCTATCTAGAACAACGTGCCACAGGCATCAGACTCGGATTCTTTTCTGTCCTTCATATATATTTGCGCATTATGTGAACCTATTATTTCAACTTCCTGCACTCTCTGTTACAAGGAAAATTCACAATTCAAAAGTTTTTTTTGGGCATTTCCATTGTGTGGTGCTGTATCAGCAACTATTTCTTTATTTTATTGTCCGTCACCATTGCATCTAAATTTTTCGTTACTGGTAACCGGTTTCGGATTTCTGATAATGGCTGTGAAGTCCGAAACAGCTTACAGGTAATTAGAAGAGAAATATATCAAACTGTGACGGACACTCAAATATATAAATCAGTCAACACACTTTCACTTAAAATTTCCAGGCTGGTAGCCGTGGTAGATTTATAAAACTTTCCCCTAACGTTTCGTCTTCAGCTGCGGAAGAATCTTCGGAGGCTAATTGGCAACTGCGATGGGGCCTCGAGGAAGCGCCGCATATATAGGGAGTATAGGGGGGCGCCACAGCATATCACATAACGTCGGCTAAGCAACTATCTCTGGTAATGCCAACCTTATTTCTAGAAGAACGATTGTCAACGTGGTTGTGCAGAGTTGAAGTGCAAATCTGTCCTAATTTAACACCTTCCTCCTTTCTACTGAAATGTGGGTTCACAACCACAACCACTAGACGCGGCTGGAAGCTCGAGAAGATTTTATTAATTCATATCGCCGCGAGACCTTGCACTCATATCTTACGATGTTTGTAAATTTCAATGGCTTCTCTGTATGTGCGAGCATAATAGTGAGAAGTTTTTGATAAAACACTGGTCTCGTTAAATTTAATTCGGTAAACATGCTCCGCTACGGACGATTTCTGTGTATGTCCCAGGCGGCAGTTTCTCTTGTGTTCTCTTAGACAAGTGTTGACACTTCTTTTCGTAGTTCCGATACACACTTGACCACAGCTGCCAGGAATTTTATACACACCCGGTGTATCCAAAGGATGTCGTGCATCTTTTACAGATCTTAAATGTTCAAAATCAAATGTTCAAATGTTTGTAAGGCTTATGGGACTTAACTACTGGGTCATCAGTCCCTAAACTTACAAACTACTTATGAACTACTTACGAACTAGGACGGCACAAATATCCATGCCCGAGGGGGGATTCGAAACCCCGACCGTAGTGGCCGTGCAGACCGTGAATGAAGCGCCTCAGTCTCCTCGGCCACCGCGGCCGGCCTTAAATGTTCTTTAATTTTCCTGGTAGGTCTCAAAATAGTTTCAACACCATGTTTGTTCAGCACTTTTCCAATGCGATCTGTGACATGACTAATAAAGGGAAGGAACACTTTCCCTTTGGATGGTTGACGTTCCTTGTTGTTTTTAGTTTTCGTCGTAGGGCGAAGAAATCGGTCTATTTCTCTGGTGGAATAACCGTTCTTCTTGAGGGTCCTACGTAGATGTTCGACCTCATCTTGTAAGTAAACCGGTTCACAAATTTTATGCGCCCTGTCGACCAAGGATTTAATCACTCCTATTGTTTGTCTAGGGTGGTGGTTGGAGTCTTTATGACGGTAATGATCAGTATGCGTGGCCTTTCTGTGAACCTTGTGGCCCAACGTGCCGTCTTCTCGTTTCATCACAGACACATCTAGAAAATTAAGCTGGCCACTGGTCACCTTAACTTTTTAGAAGTGTCTGTGATGAAACAAGAAGACGGCACGTTGAGCCACAATGTTTACAGGAAGGCTACGCTTAGGGATCGTTACCTTAAGACTCTAACCACCATCCTAGACAAAAAAGAGGAGTGATTGAAACCTTGATCATCAGGGCGCATAGAATTTGTGAACCGGTTTACTTACAAGATAAGGTCGAACGTCTTCGAAGGATCTTAAAGAAAAACGGTTATTCCACCAGAGAAATAGACCGATTTCTTCGCCCTACGACGAAAACTAAAAACAAGGAACCTCAACCATCCAAAGGGAAAGTGTTCCTTCCCTTCATTAGTCATGCCACAGATCGCATTGGAAAAGTGCTGAACAAACATGGTGTTGAAACTATTTTGAGACCTACCAGGAAAATTAAAGAACATTTAAGATCTGTAAGAGATGCACGACGCCCTTTGGATACAGCGTCTGTGTATAATACTCCTTGCATCTGTGGCCAAGTGTATATCGGAACTACGAAAAGAAGTGTCAGCACTCGTCTAAGTGAACACAAGAGAAACTGCCGCCTGGGACATACACAGAAATCGGCCGTAGCGGAGCATGTTTACCAAGAGGGCGACCATCAAATTAAATTTAACGAGACAAGTGTTTTATCAAGTACTTCTCACTATTATGCTCGCACATACAGAGAAGCCATTGAAATTTACAATCGTAATTTCAATAGAAAGGAGGAAGCTGTTAGATAAGATTTGTAATTCAACTTTGCACAAGCACGCTGACAATCGATCTTCTTCTATTAATAAGGTTGGCATTACCAGAGGTAGTTGTTCAGCCGACGTCGCGTGATATTCTGCGCCCCCTACACTGCCTAAATATGCGGCGCTCCCTTGAGGCTCCATCGCAGTTGCCACCTAGCCTCCGAAGATGTCTTCCACAGCTGAAACGTTAGGGGAAAGTCTTATCCATCAACCACGGCCTACCAGTCCGTGAAGTGAAACTGACGCCGGCCGTGAAAGCCTACATTGTATGATTAACGTCAACAAACTGATCAGCGAGGTATAGACGTAACTCTGATGAGATTTCGATACATTAGCGGAAAAATATTTAACACGCGAACTGTTGACAATGCTACAACCACGCAAACTAGTAGCGAAGTATTCAGTTTCCGTCGTCTTTCAAACTTCTTTAACCCTCTCACGCACGAACTATTAACCCGACAATGGAAAAATTTTCTGATACATTATTTGGCAACTTAAGACTTAGCTTGTGCAGAAATCATCGTAATTTATCTGAAAAAAAAAATATATATATATATCACAGACGAAATGGGAGGTGTCCTCAAATGAGGACAGTGAGTACGAAACCTGCTACATTTTGCATGGAATATCTATTGATAATATTAAACAGTAGATGAATAGTGTGCACTATTTCGTATTTTTCATACAAGGAAATTGTTTCCGACACACAACAGGTTCTCACTTTTCTCAGTTGTGACGTGTTTTCCGTTGGCAGTCCCGATCATGACACCCCTTGTCATTGGGATAAACTGACTCGGCTGGCCAGCGTTATACCCCATCGAAGCGTAATTCGTTGGGTACCTAATGAAAGGATTTTTTTTCCTTTCTTTCTTTTTTTTTTTTTCTTCTTCTACGTACAGACAACAATGTGGTTTCATCTGAGGGACTGCCTCTATTTTTTCCTTGTAATCTCTACTTTCCATTTCTTTGTTAGTCCAATGACTAACACTGCTGTCTTGGAGGCATTCTAGCATTCATTATTAGTCCTCATGTGAGGTACCTGTGCTTTTACGGTCAGACATGAGACAAAATTTAAGTGTCCTCATTTGAGGACGCGGCGCATGACGGGGTTAAATCAGTCAGTGTGATAGCAGAATTGTAGATAGCTGAGGGTAGTGGGAAGCCGGCGCTACCTGCGGAGAGGGGCGAGACGAGGTGCAGCGAGACGGAGCCGCCGCCCGCGCTCTGGCCGGCCAGCGTGACGCGCCGAGGATCACCACCGAAGCGCGCGATGTTCCTGTGCACCCAGAGCAGCGCCAGCCGCTGGTCCTTGAGCGCCGCGTTGCCCGGCGCCGCCGCGTCCCGCGTGCTCAGGAAGCCTGCAACCACCAAGTCCTCACGTCACAAACCCCAGAGACACACTCTTTGAGTAATAAAGTTATCGACTGCTGTGCGGGATGAGTGCAGGCAATATGGCTTCAGGCTTGAGTGTGGTGCGGGGTGATTGTGGAAAGTCTGCAGCTCAAGCAGGTGATTGGCATTACGGTGGATAACAGTAGTGCCTTCAACAACCAATGGTGGCTATCGCTCTTTTCCCACCTGTGGGAGGTGGTGTATCGCTGTATGGTTCCTGAGGAACTAGTGTGAAGAAATGTCTGGCTGTCGCCCACAATTTTACGAGTAATTAATGCAGTCGATAAGGAGTGTCCGCAGGGCTCTGTCCTGGGGCCAATATTATTGTGGGACACCAATATGGAGCCTCTTCTAAGAGATCAATATTTTCTCGCATTAGCGAATTTCTTTTAGCGCCACTGTATAAGGTATAAGTGTTCTACCAAATGGTGACATGAAAATTTGTGCCGGGCCGGGACTCGAACCCGGGTTCCCCGTTTTACGCGAGCGGTCGCCTTAACCACCAGGCAACCCAAACACGACTCCAGGACCGACCAAATTCCATATGCCACATTGACTGCACATACAAGTCACGGCCCGGCACAAATTTTCATATGTCACCATTTGGTCGAATATCTATACCTTATACAGTGGCGCTAAGAGAAATTCGCTATTGCGAGAAAATATTGATAATATTATCATCACTGTAATTGGTCACCACGCAGTAATTTAAAAGATGCCTAAGCGAGGCAGTGACGATAACAGCGTCAGTCAATGCCTCGTTGTTTCATTCTCCCTGGTGCGGGAATACAGATTAAGCTGCGAATGATATGGGATGAATGCAGTTGTGGCATATGGAAGTTGGGGTGGGTCCTGGAGTGGTGTTTGGGTAGCCTAGTGGTTAAGGCGACCGCTCGCGAAAAGCGAGAAACCCGGGTTCGAGTCCCGCCCCGACACAAATTTTCATATGTCACCATTTGGTAGAACATCTATACCTTATACAGTGGCGCTACAAGAAATTCGCTACAGCGGGAAAATATTGATAATATTATCATCACTGTAATTCGTCACCATACAGTAATTCTTCTAAGAGACTTATAGAACAGTAGGGACGTGCTAGAGGTTGTAGCCTACGCTGACCACCTCCTGCTGATTGGCGATCGTAGACGCGAAGACTTAGAGGCTCGGATTGATTGGGCGTTTAGATCTTGAATTCATGCTGCCAGAGAACAAAAACGGTGGTGGGACCAGCATTTACCAACCTGTTACTGAAAGGTCGGTTGATCGGACCCAACTGTGAGAATCGAAGGGAAACTGGTTATTCAGTGAAGTCAGCACGATATTTAGGGGTCTTAATAGACGAACGATGTAACGTCGCGAAGCCAGAAAGGTATTTAGTAGCCTTAAACACATTGGCTGGGACAGGAGATAGGAGGTTTCACCTTTCTGCCAGTCTACATCTACATAAATATGAAACTCACACTTAAGTCCATGGCAGAGGGTTCGCCGAACCGCTTTTATGATATTTTTGTACCGTTCCATACTCTAATAGTGCACGGGGAAAAGAAACACCTAAATCTTTCCGTTTTAGATCTGATTTCTCATATTTTATCTCATCAAACTATATCTCTTGATCAAGAGGCGAAATGTTGCCCTGTTTTAGTGAAATCCACTATAGTGGAACTACATCACGCACAGATGGTGCTTACAGATGAGTGCAGAATTTGGATGCAAACGACAGAAGCCACTGTTGATTATGTGGCTGAGTATTATTCGATGCACGGTTTCATGTGGTTTCAAGCATTGTAGATCAAATGTTTCTCTTATTAATGGTACGGATTATGTCTTTCCTTAATGCAGTGCTCCTAACTAGTGACTTGTTTCACTTTATGGAAAAAAAATGCGAACATTAAAGAAATTAAAGGATGATGGACAGAATAAGGCTATTGCGCACAATGTAAATGGCGGCACATACCGAGCGCTCCGAGGCGGTAGTTGACGGTGACGAGGATGACGCCGTAGGAGACGAGGAAGTCCGGCCCGTACTGCACGTCGGAGCCGCCGCCGAAGATGAAGCCTCCGCCGAACACCCAGAAGAGCACGGGCAGGTTGGCGCCCTGCTGCGGCACGCCCGGCACGTACACGTTCAGGTAGAGGCAGTCCTCGGAGCCGGCGCCGTTCTGCTGCACGCAGTCGCTGCCGTAGCGGGTCGCGTCTCGAACCCCGGACCAGCAGGCGGCGGGCCGCGGCGCCTGCAAGCAGTTGTCGTCTGTTTCAAATAAAGCTGTCAGGGGGACGAGTAGGTTACTTGGAAAGACAGTGGGTTTATATACAGGGTGTTAAAAATAAATATCGCGGTTTTAAAGCTTTAAATTTATTATATTAAACTTACATTTATAAGGAGGATGTTGTCATCAGGAAAGACAATACTGGCATTCTACGGATCGGACCATGGAATGTTGGATCCCTTAATCGGGTAGGAATATTAGAAAATTTAAAAACGGAAATGGATAGGTTGAAGTTAGATATAGTGGGGATTAGTGAAGTTCGGTGGCAGGATGAACAGGATTTCTGGTCAGGTGAGTACAGGATTATAAATACAAAATCAGTTGGGGGTATTACAGGAGTAGGACTGATAATGAATAAGAAAATAGGAATGCGGTAAAATACTATGAGCAGCACAGTGATCGCATAATCATTGTCAAGATAGATACGAAGCCAACACCGACAACAGTAGTACAGGTTTATATGCCAACTAGCTCTGCCGATGATGAGGAGATCGAAGAAATATATGAGGAACTAAAGGAAATTATTCAGACAATTAAGGGAGAGGAAAACTTAATTGTGATAGGAGACAGGAATTCGGTAGTAGGAAAAGGAAGAGAAGGAAAAATAGTAGGTGCATATGGAGTGGGCAAAAGGAATGAAAGAGGAAGCCGCCTGTTAGAATTTTGCACGGAACATGATTTAATCGTAACAAACACGTGGTTTAAGAATCACAAAAGTATGTTTTATACATGGAAGAGTCCAGGGGACACCGGAAGGTATCAGGTAGATTTTATAATGGTAAAACTTAGATACTGTAAGACATACCCAGGGGCAGATAAAGACTCTGACCATAACTTATTGGTCATGAAAATAAAGAGACGGGACTTGGATAAATTGAACGAACCTAAAGTTTTTAAGAACTTCAGAGGGAGCTTTAGGGAACAATTGACAGAAACTGGAGGAGATAAAACAGCGAAGTACCCTTAGACTTTAAGAAAAATATAATAATCCCCATTCCAAAGAAATCAGGTGCAGGCAGGTGTGAAAATTACAGAACCATCAGTTTGATAAGTCATGGTTGCAAAATTTTAATACGAATTTTTTACAGGAGAATGGAAAAGCTAGTACAAGCTGACCTCTGGGAAAGTCAGTTTCGATTCAGGAGGAACGTAGGAACTCGGGTGGCAATACTCACTTTACGGCTTATCCTAGAAGATAGATTAAGGAAAGGCAAACCTACATTTTTAGCTTCTGAAGATTTGGAGAAAGCATTTGACAATGTTGACTGGAATACACTCTTTCAAATTATTAAGTCAGCAGGGGTAAAATACAGGGAAAGTAGAGTTATTAACAACTTGCACAAAACCCCGACCGCAGTTATTAGACTCGAAGGGCATGAAAGGGGAGCATTAGTTGGGAAGGGAGTAAGACAGGGCCGTAGCCTTTCTCCGATGCTATTCAATTTGTACATAGAGCAGCCGGTGAAAGAAAGTAAGGAAAAATTTGGAATAGGGATTAAAGTTCAGGTTGAAGAAATAAAAACATTGCGCTTTGTTGATGACATTGTAATTCTGTTCAAATGTTCAAATGTTTGTAGAACTTATGGGACTTAACTACGGGGTCATCAGTCCCTAAGCTTACAACTACTTATGAACTAGCTAAGACTAAGGACGGCACAAATATCCATGCCCGAGGGGGGATTCGAACCCCTGACCGTAGTGGCCGTGCAGACCGTGACTGGAGCGCCTCAGTCCCCTCGGCCACCGCGGCCGGCTTGTAATTCTGTCAGAGACAGCAAAGGACCTGGAAGAGCAGTTGAATGGAATGGACAGTGTGTTGAAGAGAGCGTATAAAATGAACATTTACAAGAGTAAAACAAAGACAATGGAATGCAGTCTTAGATAATCAGGCGACGCTGAAGGAATTAGATTAGGTAACGAAACAATAAAGGTGGTAGATGAGTTTTGTTACTTGGGTTGTAAAATAATATGCGATGGTCGCAGTACAGGGATATAAAACGCAGAATGGCAATGGGAAAAAAGCATTTTTGAAAAAGATAAATTTGCTAACATCGAATATTAATTTAAGTGTAAGGAAGTCTTTTCTGAAGGCATTTGTGTGGAATGTCGCCTTGTACGGGAGTGAAACGTGGACGATAAACAGTGCGGACAGAAAGAGGATAGAGGCTTTTGAAATGTGGTGCTACAGAAGAATGCTGAAGATTAGGTGGGTAGATCACATAACTAATGAAGAGGTACAGAACAGAATTGGTGAGAAAAGAAATTTTTGGCGTACCCTGATTAAAAGAAGGGATCGCTTGGTAGGACACATTCTCAGACATCGAGGAATCGTAAATATAGCATTGTAGGGTAGTGTGTAGGGTAAAAATCGAAGAGGGAGGCCAAAAGACAAATATAGTAAGCAGATTCAAGTGGATGTGGAATGCTGTTCTTATGAGGAGATGAAAAGGCTTGCTCAGGATATAGTAAGGTGGAGAGTTGCAGTCTCCGGACTGAAGACCATAATAATAACTATAAATGACTGGTTGAACACCCGGCATTGCCTGGGTGTTAATTTATTTATTCTTGCCTTGAGTTAGTACTTCTCATATCCCTTTTCTCTCTCTCCATCTCCTTTTTTCTAAAAACTCTTTACATTTATCGGAGAATATCGAAGAAATATGGCTGTCTTGCATAATGTACAAAATTATAGTGCAGTATCCAAACAAAGAAAGGTAGTATTGAAAATACAAATGACATACAACATTGGTACGATCTCATATTTATTGAGTTATAAGCTGTACAGTTGTGTAATATTTCATGTATACATTTTTATAAGTGCTGATGTCTGAAAAATCTATTGCGAATACAAGTAGTAAGAAAGAAGTAATAGATTAAAACGTGGTGCGTGATGGGGCGGTTTCCCATGAAAGTTACTGTTTATGTGCTCATATCTCATGAAGTACCTGTAGTACTGTCATGCAATTTCGAAGGCTCATTGAGGTATATGTGTGTATTACTTGTAGTATAGAAATTATAAATTGTAACGTAATACCGAAAGCCGTAATTTTAGTCCATGAATAGCTGAAAGTAGTAAGCGAGAAACTTTTATCTTTCATAATTTTGCTTTAGTTGTCAGGGAGAAAAAGTTCAATAAAGGTTTGAATTTCTGTTTAAAATTTGTTGCATGTCGTTAAGTAATCTCATTCTCATAAAGTGTATGAACAAAGACTCGTCGCATTATGTGGCAGTTTTTAGCGATCCTATGGTTTATAACGTCATATCTTCTAATCCTGTGTCGTATGTGATTCTTAAACCAGCAGCAACTGTTATGTCAATGTAAGGAATATGAGTATCGAATTTGTTTGAAATCGGTCTAGTGGTTTAGGAGGAAATGTGCAACATTGTCACGTGATGTAGTATTTTTTTCCAATCTCATTATTTATGACGTAATATATCGTGAACCGTGTGTTATACGTGATTCTTACACTTACGGCGACCGTCCTCATGGATTAAACCTTACGTGTGTCAAAGTTCATAAAGATTGGAACAAAACTGTAGATTTGTGTGATATACGTACACACAAAAAACACACAAATATAGCGACACCCTGCTTTATATATAAAGATATGTCAAGTGAAATGAGCAACTCAAACAGTTTCAACAAGAACCTTATAAGTCCAATACTCTGAGGTTTTCAGCTGTCAGTCGCACTTTTTTTTTTTAATTCTTTATTTGCAAATCATTATTTTGGCCAGTAACTGGCCATTATCAATACATGTGTTTAACTGAAAACATTGTTAATATGGATGACTCACACCACGCCAAGTATGACAACTAGATATTTTCTTCAAAAAAGTTCGACTGATAGCTGCAAACCTGAGAGTATTGGAAACACATCGTAGTCGTGGAGCGCAAACCGTGGAAAGTAACCTTATAAACGTCCAATGTCAGCACCATTTGTCACACGGCACACATCATGTCTATAGCCGAGTTCTTCACAAACCTTGATAAGTGTGTCTTCACCGAGTGTAGCAACAGCTGCTTCAATCCGGTTCTTAATTCAGGGAGATCAGCTGGTAGCGGGAACCCGTACACACGATCCTTGATGAAGCCCAAAGGAAAAATCACATGGTGTTGGGTCGGTTGAACAAGGATGCCATGCAAAGCAAGTCCTGTCATGGGGTTCCTTGCTGCCTATCCAGCGTTTGTGTACAGTGACGTTAAAAATTCAAATGTTTGTATAGCTTATGGGACTTAACTACGTGGTCATCAGTCCCTAAACTTACAAACTACTTATGAACTAACTAATACTAAGGACGGCACAAATATCCATGCCCGAGGGGGGATTCGAACCCCCGACCGTAGTGGCCGTGCAGACCGTGACTGGAGCGCCTCAGTCCCCTCGGCCACCGCGGCCGGCCGTGACGTTCTACCAATCGCGTACTTCGCTATGCCAGTTCATCTTCTTCCAAGTGAGGGAAAAGCCACTGCTCTAATGTATCAAGGTAATATGTGCCAGTTACAGTAGGTTCATCAAAGAAGAGAAGTCCATAAACTCTTCGCCGGGAAACGGCGCAAAAATCAGTAACTTTAGAGGAATCTCGTGGCATTTGTACCATATTTTTTCTGAGCCCCAGATGCGCACGTTGTGAGATTTAACATGAACAGTAAGATGGAAGGTCGTTTCATCACTGAAGACAACATGATACAGAAAATCGTCATCGTCATGAAAAAAAACATGTCGTTTGCGAATTTGGCAAGAAATCAGTGGACTGTCGACTTTAGAGCCCGGAGGCTACATTGTCAGAGGACTGAACGGGGACGGCTGCGGTGGCCGAGGTGACTGAGGCGCGGCAGTCACGGTCAGCACGGCCACTACGGTCGGGGGTTCGAATCCTCCCTCGGGCATGGATATTTGTGTCGTCCTAGTTCGTAAGTAGTTTGTAAGTTAGGGACTGATGACCCCGTAGTTAAGTCCCATAAGCTTAACAAACATTTGAACATTTTTTTTTAACTGAAGGGGCTTACCAATGCCAGCTCAGGGACTCCGGGATTGCCAAGCCCTTACTCATCAAGTTACTGCTGAGAATTTTGAGCGGCGTTAATAATTTCGTCTTTGCCTTACGTGAGAATGTACAGGTTCGGTTATCAAGTCCCACTCTTTGCGCTAATGTCCTGGATGAATTTCCAAACCTCTCTGCAGTGTCTCATAGAGTGATTACATGCGAAGCTATTGATAGTGATCCGTCCGTCGAGTAGGGACGTTAAACTCAGTGCCCCCCCCCCCCCTCCTACCCTGGCACTTTTCGAAAGGAGTAGACTGCGTGCCGGCACTGGGTTTCACCCTATCCTTTTCTCACATAATCTCCAACACGAAAACGTCACAACACGCACATGAACGCACACACACACACACACGCGCGCGCGCGCGCGCGCGCGCGCGCGCCAGCACACACACACACACACACACACGCACACACACAGAGAGAGAGAGAGAGAGAGAGAGAGAGAGAGAGAGGGAAAATGCTCCTATTTAGGCGGCTGAACGTATCATTCAGGGCCTCACAGCCAGTCATGTCATATGACTCAACTATTTTACATTTCTCTTGAATGCTTTACAGAGAGCTTTGTTTCATTGTTTTTCTCACCTGGAAACGAAGTTCTCCAACGGGTGGTTTTGCGAAAGGGATACCACGGAAAGCCGTGTAGGACGTGTTGTACACACCGGTCGCCGTCGTCCCCCGTAGAGTTCCCTGCTCCACGGTCACCAGCACGTCTTCCCCCTGAAATATAAGAGACTGTCGTATTACAAGTTTAGAACTCGTCACAGTATATTTCATCTACATCTGCAGCATTAAGAAATGATGACATTCCAAGGAATGTAATGCCGATTTCATAAGCAGCACATTTGGTAAAAAAGGTAGCTTATACCCTGATTAATACGTGGGCTACCTTTCGTAAGCCACCTTATGGTATGTGGCGGTGGGTACCTTACAATGTGTTAATAGGTCTGTTTTTCTTCACACTGAAACAGCTGGACGGATTCGAATGAAATTTGGAATGCAGATAGCTTATACTCTGAATTAACGCATGGGCTACTTTTAGGAAGGCTGCTAAAAATGTTCAAATGTTTGTAGAGCTTATGGGACTTAACTACGGGGTCATCAGTCCCTAAACTTACAAACTAGTTATGAACTAGGACGACACAAATATATTCTTGAATATTGGAGTGACCTGTGCAACTTTCCAGTCTTTCGGTACTGAACGTTCGCTAAGCGAGCGGTTATATATGATAACTAGCTATGGGACTATTGCATCAGTATACTCTGAAAGAAAACTAATTGATATACAATCGGGACCGGGAGACTTACTTTCGTTAAGTTATTTAAGTTGCTTTATTAACCAGGGGCATCTACTTCTAAATTACGCATGCTGGAATCTGTTCTTGATAAGAATTCTTGAGTATTTGCTTCGTCTTCTTTCATCACAACTCACAAGGGACAGCTTTTACCTCGATCGCTCCGAACCGCACTAAACTATGCTCAGCACGACAAATAATCATAAACAAAACAGTGGTGTGCGTCATTACAATGCAAAACGCCGCATTGTCTGCTAACACCACTAGATGGTGGCGTTGTGTAGCTGCACTGACCAGTGCTCCTGTTGCGTGAGTGGTATAGCTGCAATACGTATTTCTCTCTTGCAGTGTTCGCAAGCGATTTACTGCGTAAACTGTGTACAGTGCAGTGATATCATGAAGAGAATTAATCCTACGCCTGTGGTCCAAATACTAGAGATCAAGTTGCAACGTCCTGAACATGGAAATGACATCGGGGCCGCGGATATAATCAGTATTTCATCTTGTGATTCACTTTGTGATTTACAATCAATTTGCTGCAAGCGTATCTTGCAGTACACATGGCGAAAGCCAGGGTATGACATGGTGTACACATTGTTCTCTCCCACTTTGTTTTAACCACTTCATCGAAATCCCGCTTCTGTACTTTCAGAACTAATATAAGCACTTTCATGTGTGCAGTACTGCTCTATATTTGTGTTTTGGCCTATTGTAAGTACTTTAAAGAGAGAGTTTTTGGCGATGTTGATTTAATATATAATGATACACTGACGCCATTAAATTACATTTTATTTCTTTCCTATGGTACTGATACCTTGTTACTTGTTTTCTATTAATTAAAATGTTACTTGAGGTGCAATGCAACGTTTTGAATGGAAATCACATACACCAGTGTCCTGTTTATGATTCCCTGTTATTGAAACCATGGCTTCGTTCGGTTTTGAGCGTTCGAGATCAAAGGTGTCCCTCGTCAGTGCAAAAATTTGATACCATAATAGAAACGTCAGTCTTGAATTGCACCAATCGCTGACAAAGACTCCATATCACATTTGGTTTTTCTGAATTACTACGAATAGTCTGTTCGATTATCTAAAATTCAAACAAAATACTTCAGTGGAGCTTCACTGTGTTTTTGAAGAAACCATCACCTTCACGCTATAAACTGTAATTGGATTTTTGACATAAATAGTCCACTCTGTTTCATGTCATAATTTACCATTGACACACACTGTGTTGTGTACTGCAGATAATGATAGCCTATATAAGATCGTAGTAAAATGACATATTTACCTGAGAGACGTGTCTGTCTCACCAGACGACATTATCAGCTGATTTCATCACCCCAACTGTGAAAATTCTCGTGGGTTGCCATTTCCTGCCGTCGACAACACTCTCTCATACACACGTTTGGGTTAGCACCAGCGTTCCCTCCATTACGAGTGTGGGTGTTACTGATATCGATACAACACACAGCGTACGCAACTTTCATTATTCTATGAACTTCAGATGGTGGCACTGATAAGTATCAGTTAGGAGAATAAAAAAAACTCTGATTTGGATAGCACTGAAATGTCTGTCTGAGAAATTCTCTGATTTTGTCGAGCATCGTGGGCACGGCTAGGTTTAACTATCAGGCAAGACCGCGAGATGTCTGTTCAAAATGAAATAGCACGGGATGTATTAATCTTTCATGCTAGAGATACAGAGAATAATTTTTGATATTGATCTTAAGTCAGTTGGAGACATATTAACATGATTTTGTGATGAACACAATTTGGTGGAAGAGGGAAGAGGTAAGGAGTTATATTAATTTTTTTATTTTGCGGCGGCAGTAAATATCTCTCAGTCAGTCATTGTTTAAAGATTGCCAGGGACACGACTTTGTTTCTTTTGAAATTAATGCGATTTGTTTTTATATACTATGATGATTCAGTGAAATAGTTAACAGATGTGTGTTCGAATTCCATTACATGTGAAAGTGCGAGTTTTAAGCTTCATACCTAGGAGTGAATGTATCTTATGTGAGAATAGATGTGATGATGAATTTTGCGTCAATCTATTCAGAAAATATAAAACGTCGGTAAAACTGAAACGTCGTGTCAACATAGATATTTCTTACCGATTATGGAAACTGACGATTCAACAATGGTTGAAAGAACTCGCTACATATTTAAAAGTAGAAATTTGCTCTTAATATAATTTGCAGCATAGTATTATGAGATAATTTTATCTGTAATCATTACGTATTAACTTTTTTCTTCTTAAATACAGTCATGTTTGAGTAAAACAGTTTACAACTGTTGATCATTCAGACTTGCAATTAGATATCCTATTCTGATAAAGTGTCATTACAGAAATATGATACAAATATTTCCAACAAATCAAAACAAACTCAGACAATTACTATGGTAGACTTATTTATGATATTAGCTACACAGGAATATTTTGAGTTCAAATTATTCACGTATGCAGGCATTAATTCACACACACACACAGACACACACACACATACACACACACACACACACGCACACACACACACACACACGCGCGCATAATTTTCATTAGATAACTTTCAGGATGTTTCATGCTGTTGTCAAAGAAATCAGGCACGGACAGGTGTGAAAATTACAGAACTATCAATTTCATAAGTCATGGTTGTAAAATTTTAACACCAACTATTTACAAAAGGATGGAAAAGCTGGTAGAAGCCGATCTCGGGGAAGATCAGTTTCGATTCGGGAAAAACGTAGGAACACGGAAAGCAACACTCACTTTACGGATTATCTTAGAAGATACTCGTAAATTAAGGTAACGCAAACCTACATTTCTAACTTTTGTAGATTTAGAGAAAGGCTTTGACAATGTTAATAGGAAACCACTCTGAAATTCGGAAGTCAGCAGGGGTAAAATACATGGAAATGAGGGTTATTTACAACTTGTACAAAAGCCAGACTGCAGCTATTAGAGTCGGAGGGCATGAAAGGTAAGCATTGGTTAGGATTGGAGTAAGACAGGGCTGTAGCCTTTTTCCAATGTTATTCGATTTGTAATCGAGCAAGCTGTGAAAGAAAGCGAGGAAAATTTTGAGATAGGGATTCAAGTTCGGTGTGAAAAAAAAAGACATTGCGTTTTGCTGGTGATAGCTTATAGATATAATAGCGGAAACTGTTCCCTAAAGCGTGCGACAGCACACCCGGGCACCTCCTAGCGTGAGTTGTAAACTAATGTTGGGAGAGAGCAGCGGATTTACATTGTGAGGCTCAGAAGATTAGTCGGCTTACTTTACGGAAGTAGGAAATGGTTGGAAGAGGGAGTATACGTGTTGTATACGGTTGTAACAGCTACAAACATCAATGCACTCCGAAATCTTTCTTTAGGTTCCGGGAAAATAAGGCAGATGTAACTATAATAGCTTAAGCAGGGTTCCATTAGAGCGACACAGATCGTTTGCTTTTAATAGTCTTTTACGCTTCGATTTATGTCATTTTATAATTTGTTTATAGATGCAGCCCGTAGGGTATTCGTAAGAGAAGATCTGATTGGATAAAATTAGAAAAATGAAAATTCAGAACATTTGAATAAAAGCGTACTATTATCCCAGATCACTCTCTGCAGAAACATTTCAGAAATAAGAATTTGTTGTAATTAGTTCCCTGCGTGTATTTTTTTTTTTTTTTTTTTTTTTTGAAGGTAGGTAATTTAATACAGCAACAAACTGTATAGTGTACAGTTTTATTTGAATGCCTATATTCAAAGAATAGAAGAGCTAAAACACACTATCACAATATCTGGACGAAAATTTTTTTTTTATTACTTAAGCATAAGTTATATTTTATGGAGCACAAGACTAAACAGAATTTTAATTAATATATTTTTATTGTCGTTTTCGGTATTTGGCTTGCTGCCGTGCCTTCGATTCGGCTTCGTAAATATTTAATGGAAAGTGCATGCATTTATATGCCTAAGACTTGTCATCTAGTATGTTATTTTCAGTTCGAATCCTAGCCCAAAATACTGTACAGATTATGAAGAGCATTATTTGTCCGTTTATACAACTGCAATACACTGCGGTCATTTTTCTCCCGACGCATTCCGTTTAATTAAATATAAAATATTTTCAGTGGTCTGAAATGAGAGTTATCTATGATTTGATTTGTTTTCATAGATCGGAAACAGTTCCTTAGAAGTTTTGTAAAATGTTAACCCCCTAAGGAAATTTTTTCTTTGATTTTCGCCTCACATTAAGTAGCGCTGACGTGTTGCATCGATCATGGCAGAGATAAATGCTTTATTTTTCAGCCCGGAACTTTAAATAATGAATCTTCTAATGCAATATCTTAAAAGACGTAATAAATGCAACACGCATATAAATGCCACGGAGCTTCCTCTATTACGTTTATAAGCTATTTGATCGCAATTCTGTCGGAGACAGCAAAGGACCTGAAAGAGCAACTGATTGAAATGGACATTGTGTTGAAGGGAGCGTATAAGATGAACTAAGAACAAAACAAGGGTAATGGAATGCAGTCTCACGAAATCAAGCGACGCTGAAGGAATTAAATTAGGTAAGGAAACAATAAAGGTGATAGATGAGTTTTGCTACTTGGCTCGTAAAATAACGTACGATGGTAGCTGTACAGATGATAGAAAATACGAATGGCATTGGGAAGAAAACCGTTTATGAACAAGAGGCATTTAGTAACGTCAAATATTAAGTGTAAGAAAGTCTTTTCAGAAGGCATTTGTGTGGAGTGTTGCCTTGTACGGGAGTGAATCATGGGCAATAAATAGTTCAGACAGGAAGAGGATACAGGGTTTTGGAATGTTGCTACAGAAGAATGCTAAAGATTAGGTGGATAGATCGCATAACTAATGAGGAGGTACTAGATAGAATGGATGTGGAAAGGAGGTTTTGGCATACCTTGACTAAAAGAAGGTATCGATTGGTAGCACACATTCTTAGTCATAGAGGGATCGTGAATTTAGTTTTGGAGGGAAGTGTGTGGGGTAAAAATTGCGGAGGGAGACCTACAGGCGAACACAGTAAACAGATTCAAATGGATGTGGGTTGTCATTCTTATGAGAAGATGAGGCTTGCTCAGGATACAGTAGGGTGGAAAGCTGAAGCAAACCAGTCTCCGGACTGAAGACAACAACAACAACAACAACAACAACAAACAAACAAAGTCGATCACAGCACGCTGTGTCTCGTGCGCTGACATGCATACTCACACACGACCGTGGTACACAGTACATTGTAGAGCGCTGTAGTGGCAGCGAATCGGTAACATCCAAATAGTGAGATGCACGACTTGTAATACAACTGACACTGAGAATAGAATAAATGAGCAGTCACTATTTTTTAGCACTCCGTCGTAGATAATAGCAGTAGTTTTTTCATCAAAGAAATACGTATACCAAGACAAATACATATTTTCTTGAATCGAATGTCTCATATGAACGTTAGCAGCATAATGTCACTTTCTGGTAGGCTATGGCACAAAATATAATGCAGATAAAATCAGTAACTCACAGCAGTACAGTAACACATGTCGACTTATAAATGAAAGCAGTAACTAAAACACGGTAATACGATAGATAATTAGTGCACAGCATAACAAAATACAGAAAATGTTTTCCTGTTGAGAGCCTGAGGATTTAAATTATGGGACAATCGTCCATGTTAAGTAATTGTTCGTTTACTAATCCAATGGTCATTGAACAGGTTACTGTTCAGTACTTCTAGTTCTATATCATATTCCTTCATTAAAGATGAATATTGATACTGCATATAATTTTAATATATGATTGTTAATTATTACGTGTTGTGGTGCAAACGTAATGTGTCATTTAACTGATGTTGCAGTGTTACTAATGTAGTTAAAAGCGTTAGGCATGACAGCTCAGTAAAACTTTTCTACTGTTGTAAGAGCTTTGCTTTCATGTTGGATGCCCAACTTCTTTGGTGAACACAACAAAACAAATAATAAATAAATAAACCCTTCCTCTTTGTGATTTGGCTACGTAAAATTCTTTGAAATTAACGGCAAAATTATAAGAAGGGCAATTAATGAGAAAAGAGGGATAAAAACTGTCAAAGAAGACATTGGTCATCAAAAGCTCAGAACCGCACCAAACCATGCTCAAAAAGCTCTCATTTGAATGCAAAAAGTGACATTTTAATGGAGAGAAACAAAGTAATAAAATATCGTTTCTATAATAGGTGAATTATAGGTAATAGATAACCCTGCAAAACGCACCGAACGAAATTTTTTACAAACAATGGCATTCCTCTTGTTTTTCAGGTAGAGTGTGCAAGTTTTCATCAGTATCGGAACAAAACTATAGATTTCAATGCCATAGAAACGCAGGGTCACATTGAAAAATGCACTTCGTTGTTCTCAAATATTCCAGTTTTATTTCATACAACTCGTTTGGAGAAAGACGAAAACAACAAAAAAAGGATTTGTGAAATCGGTCGAGCCGTTCTCGCGTTATTATGCGACCGGTATTTAGGGATCCCTCCCCCGTGCTCCGTATGAAACTTAAGGTAGACGGTGACCTTCGTCTTGTTTTGAAGGTCAAGCGTGCGTAATTTCGTAAAAATCGGAATGAAACTGTAGATTTCGTGAGTATGTAGGAGAAGTATGCTCCGACATGCACCTATCACAAAATACTTTCTTAGCTGACGTTTTCTACCTATAAACTACATTTCTGCTAAATTTCAGCTACATAGGTGAAGTAGTTTTCGAGATTTCGTGTTTAGTCAGTGAGTGTCCTTTCGCTTTAATATAGTTAGAGATAAAGAAAACAGATTGCTTAATTTTGGATGCTAGAGAATTAAGAGCGACTGACAGACAAAAATAAATAGTAACATGCAAATCTGTAATACTACATTTATTTGATACAAGGTCATGCCTGATGCGACAGTTTTCCAGCATCTACAGCGAAACTGCTGTGTGCGGTAGATTTCTTTTGTTTCATTATTTTGTGTGTGTGTGTGGGGGGGGGGGGGAGGAGGTCAGTTACAAAACGCTTCATAAACGTCGGAAATTAAATGGAACCTTTGTTGCAGGTCCATAACTACTCCCATTTTCCAATAACTGACGCATAAATCTCACGCGGTGGCCTCTCATTATTTATTTATTTATGAAGTCATATCTCCTGGGCTAAGTGCCACACACTTTTGTTTTTGGGTGAGAAACCGTCATGGACGTACGGTGAACAGATCACCAAAGTTTCATTGCAATCGAATGAATGGTTTATGTACACATAGAGGAAATACAGACAAACATTCATTTTTATATATAATAAAGATTAATGGTTTCAAAATCCTCCCGATTAACATAATCACAATAGCGTAAAACAGGTTTACTCTATACACCTGATAGAGCTTATATTGCTTCTCAAAGTTTTGATGCCGGAGTTCGATGAAGTGGTTACAACAAAGTGCAAGACGACGACGTGCAAAGCGATTTTCAGTGTAAAAACTTGGCTTCAGTGACAACAACATGTAGTGCGCTTCTAAAAAGACACAAATATTGTGAGATATCAGAGACCTTGACATGGTATCTTAGCGTAGCGGTCGTTAGCGTACATGAACATAGTTTTTCGCTCTTGGCATGGTATTAATTTGCGCTCTGAACGTTAGCTGTCAGTTCCTCTAGAACGGTGTGTACTTCGCAATGAATGTCTGATAGTTTATTTCTTCAGTTAGTTAAGTCTGTGAAAGCAGGTGCTTCATTCCAACACACACTTTTAACATGTCAAAGAGTGCCATCTCAGCGCACAGAGTAAAATTTCTTCAACTTTCTCTTCTTAGTGATAAGTGCATTACAAAAATGGAATCATAGGGCTACGTCGACCATAAGACCGAGCAAGCTATTCCATGTGCTTCTATTACCAATAATAATTTACCTTGCAGTGTGTCACGAATCCGACGAATGCGAGCATGCCGGTGATTGCCAATTTGAGCTGCATCGCTGTTGCGCTGTTCCCGCCACCAGCTGACGTCGTTTCGTGCGCTCTGCCTTGCTCTACGCCTCTTCTGCCACAACTGATCCCACAGTCCTGAAATACACAAAGGATGCACTGAGGCAAGGTTTGTTTCAGTGTGACAGTTTATATTGGGCGACGATGTTTTTCCAAGCTCAGCTGGGCGCTATCTTCGGAGGAAGTTGCTCTTATCTCCGTTACCGGTACAAGTTATGAAACGTTTGGTGTTTGCAAACCTCATTTGCTGAGAACTGTTTCTTCCTGGAAAATACTCTGCGGTGTATTTTTCTCGTATCTCAGAGGCGAATTTTCTTTTCTTTTGTTGAGCAGTGGATAGTCTTCCTGGAAAATCACTGTGCGGTGTACTTTCTGCGTATCTCACAGGCGAATTTTCTTTCCTTTTGTTGAGCGATAGTCTGTTTTAGATCAGCGTCAGGAAATCCCACTGCCGTAATGAGTATTTAGCTTTTGCAAGATGTGAATTTTAAAACTTCCTAGTACATTAAAATTTTTTAATGAACCTCGGCTGTGCGTTTACTGCATTACGTTTATTTGGCAATACGTTCAACTACTGATCTATCCAGACATGATCCACGCTCTGCTCACTGTTTCAAGACTGTAGTTATCTCCCAATTCCTACAATTCGCAAAAGCTCTCCTGCATGCTTTGTTGGACTAAAACGTCCGTGAAAGAAGAGAAGAAATAAGGAAGAGACATGTAGTTTGGTCGCAGCACAGCCAATTGGTGAGAATCTTCCTATGATAATCATTCTGGACGCAACGCCTAAATTTTGAACTGAAGATTTCTCCATTATCTAATTACACTAACAGTCATGTGATAACTCCTATCAATACTGCTGGGCTTCCTTCGGTCTGGTGGCTTGGATTCAACAAACTGGTTCGACGTCACCTGCAGGAATATTGAGCCGTGGTATCTTTACAGCTATCCATAATTGCAGACACCATAATTTTTATGGGGCTCGTGACTGTTGATCTGGGTTGTCAGATCATTTAATTGAATGGTGTGGGATATTTCTTACACAAATTGCGAACAGTTGTGGGCCGATAATGTGATCCGCATATAGCAGATTGGAAATATGATGTCAATTGACGTTGTAATATTTCTGGCTTAAATCCATCACATTAAGTTCGAAGTATTGCTTCAGTGCAGCCGGTTAGGAGCAATAGGCGACGGATGGTAAAAGCTGGTGAGAACCACGACAGGTGGTACAATAGGTCGGGTTCTCATGGGAAAGAGCACTGGCAAATCTCCCCGAATTCTACGAAAGTCCCCGAGCGGCAGGCACTGAACGCCGATTGAACATTGGCGGTCACGCGCCAAAACGCAATCATATTTTTATTAATATTTAATAAACTAATAATATATTCAATGTCAAACTCAGTTCATAAAAACCCCTCAAAGCTAAGCTATGCCATGCATAGGTAAAACATATTAATAATTGCTAATTATATAAACAAAACAATTAATTTCAGACGGACGATGCATGGCAGCCATGTTTGCGCACCAAATTGCGGAACGAAAGCAGTCTTGCATCGAGCCGCCTCTCTTCAGTTCAGAACAGGCACTCGGAAGAGTAACATATGACTTCAGTACCCGCACTCGGTGGAGTAACATGCGTAAGTAGGCGATCATAAAATATTGTTTAAACATCTTAGATCAAGGGAAATAACTTTATATTTACTTTCAGTTAAGACAAGGTGTGACAAGTTGATGTTATTATGCGGTTTGCTGGTTTTCTGCTTACTTTAAATAAATCAGTTGGCATTCCGAACTACCACAGTTTTATTCCGTAATTAGATCAGTTCCTGCCAATAGTTTAGCAATTTCAGCCTCATTCAAGAACTCCGACCTGCGTGCTATTATCTGCGTGAGGACGTCTATAGAAGACGTCAGGCAGTCTACTTCCGCCTCCCGCGGAGTCCGGACGCGTTTACTGCTGCGCTCTGTGCGGTCGCGCTTTGTTTACGTTTCCCGGTCGAGTGTGGTGCAACGTACTTATTCTTCCGTGCGTTTGTATAGTCTTATCTGCCTTTTCGGGGAGAAACGTTCACGTGCAGAGTGGTGCGCGCCGGAATTGTGTGTGTTGTCTCAACCACACGTTCGTGGTAGCAGTACTACTCAGTGTATCTTCTAAATGGCCGACCCACCTAATACGGGTCAGGTCATCCAGTCCGCCATGGAAATATGTAATCAACCTGCAGCGACGGCTCTCCCGCTGTCGGTGATGTCCGACAACCCTGCTGACGTACAGCAGAATCAACTACCAACACAGGACCTACAATATGCACAACAACAAGGGCCACAGCAGCAACAAGAACCGCAGCTTCTACACCACCAACACCTACAATTCCAGCAGCAACTGGCCGAGCAGCAACAGCTTCAGCTACTGCAGCTGCAACAACGGCAACACCAGCAATTCCTCCAGCAACAACATCAACAACATGAGTTACAACAGGTTAGTCAGCACCTCAGCTATTCCTGCGACCCCTCCAGCATATTACCTAGTGGCGATACAGCTGCACAACAGCAGCAAGAAAGTGGTCCCCATAGTAAACGACTGTGTGTCGATTCTCCTTCAGTCACGGACTGTGAAATGAACCAGGTACCGGTTTCCCACGCGTCTTCTACCGACGGCACCGGACAGGCAAACACAGAACGCACGCCGGTACAGACATCTGCTTCTCCTGCCACCGTTACTCGACCGAGTATCAATAACCGATACAGTCGGACAGATGCAGGCCCATACATTATCTTCGTGGAGAGCTTAGATAAAAACGTGGCAAACTCCATCCCATGTCAGTGGGCAAGTTATTGTATTCCTACAGCTCTCACCTCAAGCACGAAGTTCGATGTTTACATCCCTAACTTTTTACTCCATACGTATGGCATTATCCATGACGTAGAGACCAGCCTAACGGACAAAGAGATAATAGATGCCATGGAAAGTGTTTATCCTGTAACAAGTATAAAACGATACACGAAGAAACATCCTTCCAATCCTGAGCTCACAGTACCCATTCCAGTCTGCATGGTGGTGTTTCGCTCTCAGACATTACCCTCTCATGTTGCTATTCTGGGGGCACGCTGTTCAGTGGTACCGTACGTTGCCCCAGTCATTCAGTGCACAAATTGCTGGCGTTTTCATCATCGGGCGAACCAGTGTCGAAGCCATACTCGTTGCAGCAGATGCGGCGGTCAGCACCAAGCTGATTCGTGCCCTGCGACGATTCCGACCTATTTAAATTGCTCTGGACAGCACCCTGTCACTGAGAGGTCATGCCCCATTTTTCTCCACCAGCAAGAGCTACAACGTGCAAGGGCGTACGCCACGTCAGGAAGGGCACTCAGTGGGCCGCACCCCACATATTCCGCGGCCGTACGGAAGCCCCCTAGCCCTCAGAGTTCTGCGGACTTCCCGCCCCTACATCCAAGGCATTTACAGCAACCGCAAGTCGCTGTACAAGAGCGTTCTACGGGGCCACAAATGCCGCCATTGGCGCCCCAGCTGCGTTCACCCCCTAAGGACGAAAGCTATCAACGGAATGATGTTCCCATAGCAGACAGAGCGGGTGTCAGTTCCGTCATGAGCGGCACGGGGAAAAAACAAACTTCCAGACCCGTCTGCCGTCAGGGATTTTCAGACGTTAGTCACGAATATTCTATCTCTCAACATCTACCACAGGCCCCTTTACCACCCAACCCGTATCCTCCTCAGTACGGACAACATGCAGTGCCACCACGTAACAATAGTGAATACATCGTAGAGAAAATTATCTGGTTTATCCTTCACCTCATAGAAGACGCGGAAACAATGCCACCTGGAACTTTACAGATACAGCCTATTCGCCAACTATTAACGACTCTCCTTACTTCTAACAACAATGGCGGAATTTAAAATACTGCAGTGGAATGCGCGATCTGCGATTGGCAACAAGGGTGTACTTCAACGTGAACTTTGGATGCGGAAGATAGCAGTGGCCGCCATCTCTGAGACATGGTTTCAACCAGATACCATCGTACGCTTCCAAGGATACCACGTTTACCGCCAAGACAGAGATGATGGTCGAGGAGGAGTCGCCCTCTTTATCAATAATATGCTGCATCACACCCCTGTTCTGATTTATCATGACGATATTGAAAGCTTTCAAGCGATAGCAGTAAACTTCTCATCTCCAATTGGTCGAATAACTATTGTGGCCCTCTACAGCCGACCACGGTCATACATTACCATTGAAGAGTGGTGCGCTCTGGTACACCAGTTGGAACCTCCATTTTTGTTCTGCGGGGATTTTAATGCACACAACAGATTGTGGGGGTGTGCATATAACGATAGGCTGGGTGATGGCATTCTTGATATTATCGACGAGTTCAATCTTATCATCCTCAATGATGGATCCCCTACGTTACTTCCATTACCCGGACAGAGACCATCAGCCGTCGATTTGACTTTGTGTTCAACGTCTGTTTCTTCATTCTTTACATGGTCTGTACTTTCATATCCTATGGGTTCCAACCATTATGCTATTCTGCTCTCTTCACCAACCTCGTCACCGAACACGGTCTGTCGGCCGTCTCGCAAATGGAATGTCAGGAGGGCAGATTGGTCCCGGTATGGTGCCATCATGGATACACAACTTTCGTCGTTCCCCACCGAGTTGTCACCGCAAACAAGGTACGCTCATTATAGGAATTGCATCAACCTAGCAGCATCGCAGTCAATCCCACAGACGAGGGTGGTAACTGGCAGTAGACGTCTGCCGGTTGCCTGGTGGAACCAAGAGTGCTCGCGTCGAGTGGCGCAAAGGAGACTGGCATGTAGCCGTTTTAAACGGGAAACCACATGGGAAAACTACCTCGCCTACAAACGTATAGATGCGACTACCAAACGCTTTCTCAAGACTTGTGAAAAAGAACATTGGAAGAAATTTTGTGAACAGTTATCCCTGCATACTCCTGTCGGAAGGATTTGGTCGAAAGTTAACTCACTCAAACGAAAACCAATGCCTCCCAAGCGGTTACAGACCTGGATAGACGAGTTTGCCAACATTGTAGCACCTCTTACGGCCATGCCAGAACCCATTGATCCCACCACATATATCGCCGTTGAAGATCTTCAAGATGATCTCACCTCACCGTTCTCCCTCGCTGAACTCAACAGTGCGCTGCCGCCCTCGACCGATACGTCGCCCGGGCATGACCAGATACATTACTCCATGATACGCAATTTGTCTGATGATGCAAAACTTATTCTTTTGAATATCTTTAATGACATCTTGAGAGAGGGGTCTGTTCCAACCGACTGGACCACTCAGGTATTGGTTCCTATATTGAAACCTGGAAAAGATCCTGGTCAGGCAACGTCGTATCGCCCCGTTGCATTGTCGTCATGTGTGTGTAAGACCTTTGAACGTCTCCTCAAGGTCCGGTTAGAATGGTGGTTAGAGCATCACGATCTGTTCCCACGGACACAATACGGTTTTCGCAAGGGGAAGAGCACTTACGATAATATAACATCTCTTGCTATGGACATCGAAAAAACATTCCTGACAAATGGGTATTTGACGGCTCTTTTTCTTGATTTTTCGAGGGCTTATGACAATGTTTTGATACATAAACTTATAAATAAATGACAACTTTTGCATCTCCCGCTAAAGGTGTTAAGAATTATATACAAATTACTTTGTTGCCGCACTGTTTATATCCGTGACCAGGACAATGTGTTACATGGCCCGCGAATCGTTTCCCGTGGCCTCCCGCAAGGTGCGATATTAAGCCCCTTGCTATACGCCTTGTATGTTGCCGACTTAGACTCTATCTTTCATCCTACTGTCAAAGTTCTACAGTACGCGGACGACGTTTGTATATACGCCCACTCGTCGTGCTTTTGGGTGACTAACATATGGCTTACTACTGCAAGTGAAAAACTGGCTGAATGGGAGTTAGAACACGGACTCACGCTGTCGCCTGAAAAATCTACTGTGGTGATATTCACGAGGAAACGACAGAATTATTTCTCTCCAGACCTTCAGCTCGGTCCATACAAACTGCCTGTTCGGTCATATGCTAAGTTCCTTGGTGTTTACTTCGACAGCAAACTGACGTGGACGCGCCATGTTGAATATCTCTTGGACAAAGTGGACACTACTGCAAATATCCTGCGTATGCTTGCCAGAGTTTGGTGGGGAGCCGATACGACGGTACTCCTTACTCTTTATAAGGTCTTGATCCGCTCCGTTTTGGATTATGGCAGTATCGTCTACGCTACTGCAGCGCAATCGACCCTGCGCAAACTTGATGCCCTCCAGTACAGAATGCTTCGTCTTGTTCTCGGAGCTATGAAGTCAACACCCACCAACGCCTTGCTCGTGGAAGCGTCTGAAATACCGTTAACTATACGTCGACAGATGCTGTCCGATATTTTCTTCCTCAGCCGAGCGTCAATATGTGATAGTGTCTCTCTCAAAACGGTACAACAATTTTGGAACATAACAGAAATGCATCACAGAAGAGGCATGACCCGAGTTCCTTTCCTGGTTCGCAGCTACGAGAAATGGAGACATCTCTTCCCACTCATCATACAGGACACCAAACTTCCTTGTTTCCGTTATTCTTATCATCGGTTTTTCAACCCAGTCCCGGTGACACATTTGCCATCAGACTACACAACGGGGACCAAAATCACTCTCGACGTGGAACAGTTTCTTCTCCGCAACTGGCCACTGCATGCTCACATCTATACTGACGGCTCTAAAACTGAAGTAGGGGTGGGATACGCCTTCTTTTGCCCCTCTAACGGCATCTACCAAATGTTTGCGCTTCCGCCTGCGTCATCTATTTACACGGCAGAGTTACTAGCCATCAGGGAGGCCATTTATTACGGCGCACGAACATTTAACTCTATATTGATACTCACCGACTCTCAAAGCGTGCTGAAAAAAATTACAACATCCGACGTTTGACAAACGAACGAATAGATATATATTGGACGTCTTGGAGGCTATAACAAATGCACAGACAGTGGGCATAGACATCCACGTACTTTGGATTAAAGGACATCGAGGTATTCCCCATAACGAAACAGTAGACCGCCTTGCCAAGAGAAGTATTACGGAAGGACAACAACGCCCCACGCCGATTCCATATACAGACTTACGAACGACGATTCGGAAAGCTGCCTATCGCACTTGGGACCACGAATGGCACCTCTCTCATGTGTTTAAGGGAGGACACCTGGCAGCTATACAACCAAATGTCTCCTCACGACCGTGGTTTTCATCGATGACGTTTAGTAGACGTCATGCAACGTCTATCATTCGGATGAGACTGGGGCATGGATGTTACCCTGCCCACCTACACCGTTTGAAAATCATCGCTTCTCGGCATTGCGACGAAGATGTAACGGCAGTGGCGGATCTCAACCACATCATACTGGCATGCACCAAGTACACGGCCGCACAAAGTGTATTCTACCGAACGCTGGTCGCGAGGGGTTACCCCCTCCCCACAAGTGTCACTGTCCTCCTTCATGGATTCGACAAGCTTAAGTACACTTTACTGAAGGACTACCTCAAAGTCACTGGCATACAGCTCTAATTTTAGAGCTAGTGTGTTTACCTTGAACATGCATAACATGCATAAGTGATTTTATATTATATTTTGACTTTTATTTGTCTTTGCACCTCTCATTTGGTCCTATGCTTTCTGCACTTTTATTGTATTACAAATATCTGTCGTACTGTTAAATATGTATTGTTTAATGTCTTTACATGTTATTTTTATACTTTTATTCTAAGGCTATATGATGTAACATACTTATTAATATTGTGCTGTACATTGTAAGAATCTCAATTCTATTGTAATGTTGTCAATGTAATAACCGCTGGCTTTATGGTCACTGTCACCAAAAGCCATAATAAAGAATTAAAAAAAAAAAAAAGACGTCAGGTTGGTGATCTTTCAGAGTTTCTACTCTTCACACAGTGCAGTGGGGAGTTACTACAACCCTCGCGTACACTGTCGTTGCGGTACAAATGCAAACTGTTGTGCGTCATCCATGGTAACATGCGGGAGGAAAGGAAATGATATAGGACCGGTTAACACAACCCCCTGTAGTCATAATTCCCGTTGTAACGGCTGTAAATAGTCTCCAAGAAACTGAACATAGCAATTCCCAGTTGTTCATATCGTCTACATCTACATAAATACTCAGAGGTTTCATCTAACCGCTTTTATGACACTTCTCTACCGATCCATTCTTTCAGTTTTCGATCTGATTTCTATTATTTTATTGCGATGATCATTTCTTCCCATGTAGGTGGGTGCCAACAAAATATGTCCGCATTCGGAAGAGAAAGTTGTTGAAAGAAATTTATCAAATAAATCTCGCCGTAACAAATAACGCCTTTCTTTTTTATGATTCCCACGTCAATTCTTACAAAACTTCCGTCACATTCTCTCCCTTATATCGCGATAATACAACACGAACTGCCCTTCTCTGAACTATTTCTAAGTCGTCCTTCACTCCCACTTCTTGGAAATCTCACAAAGTGCAGAAATACTCCAAAATAGGGCGCACAAGTATAGTGTAGGCTGTTTCTTTAGTAGAATTCTTAGCATCTTTTATCTGCTAACTAAAAGTAGCCTTTGGTTCGTCTTCCTTATAATATTTTCTCTGTGTTCTTTCCAGTTTAAATTATTCGCAATTGTTATTTCTATGAATTTAGTAGTGTTTACGCTCTGTAGATTTGACATTTGCTGTGTAAATGAAGTTTATTAGATTTATTTTAATGCTCATATGTATGACTTCACATTTTTCGTTTTTCAGGATCAATTTCCGATTGTTCAGCATGCAGATATCTAAAAGACTTTGCTGTCGCTTTTGATATTTTGGTGACTTGGCTAACAGATAAATGACAGTATCATCCGCGAACACTGTAATAGAGCTGGTCACATTGTTTTTTAAATCATTTATAAAGATAAGGAACATAAGGGGCCCTGTAACACTTCCCCTGGGAACGCTAGATATCACTTCCGTTTTATACCATGACTTTCCGTCGGTGACAAGGTATTGCGACCTTCCTGACAGAAAATCACGAATCCAATCGCACAATTGTGGCGATATTCCATAAGCACGAAATTTTATTGGAAGAAGCTTCTGAGGTACAGTGACAAAAGATTTTCACAAGTCTAGAAATATAGAATCGATTTGAAATTCCTTGTCAATAGCACTCTTTAGATCATGTGAGTAAAGAGCTAAATGTTTTTCACGAGAACGATACTTTCTGAAACAGTGTTGACTATGGGCCAATGTATTGTTCTCTTTGAGGTAATTCATGATGTCCGAGAAAATTATTATGTTCTAAAATCCTGCTGCAAACTGAAGTCAATGATATAGGCCTATAATTTTGTGGATCACTCCTACTGCCCATCAGAGGAGAAACTCCACTCCATGTAAAAGCAAAACAACATCATTATGCAGTCACCACAATTTTGCTCAAGCTACCATCTGGAATCGGGACTCATGTGATACTTGGTTCGATTAATTATACAATGGTCAAAACAATTAGGGGATCAGGTGAAATATCGTACACAGTGTGCCATTGGTAACGTATTTTAGCCACATATTGGTTATAATTGTAATTCGTGTGTGACACAGTACGACATTTGGCTTTCTCAACTCTTCATTTGAGGTCTTCATGGCGTTTAATTAGATCGAGCCACAATGTGGCTACCATAATAGTGAAAAAGTCATTGTCGTTGTCCTCTTATATCGTGTGTGATCAACTCGGACAGTCACAACTGTGTGGCATGGACAGTATGAGGTTATCAATCAGTTCTTAAGCGACATTTGGCCATATGAGTGTAATATCCAGCTCTGCAACCGTTGTGAAAGGTGCTGGTCTGGCTACAATGCATCTGCCAGGTGCATTTCAGACATGCTCAATTGGATTTAAGTCCAGTGAACAAGCTGACCACTCCATTCATCCGTTTCCCTCAGCTTGCAGCATGTTGCCCACCAGTTCAGCTCTGTGGGGACGAGCGATATCGTCCACCGGAAAGAACTGATCTTCTATGGCACCAGCATAGGTCACAACAAAATGTCGAAGAATCTTGTCTCTGTAGCTATAAATAGTCAAAGCGCCATTCCTAACGACATATAAGTCCGAAAGTCCGCCAATACTGACTCCTGCCCACACCATTCGTCCACCACCATACTATGGTGATGTTTTCAGCACTTAAGCAAAATTATTCCGATTTCCACGTTCCTCCGGATGAAAGGACGGCTCATTTGTTAACCCAGCGATATTAGTTAGGATTCCAATTCTAATGTTCCTCCGACCAGTTTTTGCGAGTTAAACGATGTCGAATCCTCCCTCGGGCATGAATGTTTGTATTGTCTTTAGTATAAGTTAGTTTATAAGTAGTTTTTAAGTTTAGGTATTGATGAACCTGCAGTTAAGTCCCATAAGCTTAACAAACAAAAACGGTGCCGTGGTTTTAAGGCGACACACAACGTAGTCCTCTGAGCATAGAGGCTACAGTCCCGAAGACGATTTCGGACTGTTTGTGTTGATAATACTCGTCCTGTTGCTACCTGTAGCGTGCGTTACAGATGAGTTGCATTCAGCCTCCTGTCTTAACGGACTGTTAACCGAAGAAAACGGTTATCTCTCACCGATGTTATCCATGGACCTTGGCCTTGCCTTCCGTTAACGGTTACTGTTGTCTGAAATTACTTTCAGGTTCTAGAAATTACACTTTGGAACACTTCTACAACTGCAGCCATGTCCCTCTGTGTCTGTCGCCATTCTAACTATCCTATGCTCTCCACGCCGTAGCTGCGGGTAAATCACGTTGTTGTTGCAATGGACTACCTCTCCACACTATCTGACCCCAACTGCTTGTGTAACTCGTTGGGTAGAATAAACACAAGTCAACACCAACCCTCTGTGCAGCAACTGTCTGTTATTACCACTATCTAGATTGCAATAATGTTCTCTTCTTACCGTAGAACCGACAGAGTTAATTCTGCCGATGATAATACCCCATATCATGTATATCTTAACTGGTCCCATAACTGTTTCGACCAGAGTATGTTACCGAAGACAGATCTAGTTTGAAAGTTATCATTGAGAATGGGTATACAGCATAGAACCAAAATTTGTTCCATTACCGATTAATGTTTACAATCTACAAGCCTATATTCACGATCATTAATAAAAATAGATCTGTCACAAGGAACATATAATGAAATGTGCATATGTTAGTATATCTATGGGACTCAACTGCTGTGGTTATCAGTCCCTAGGCTTATGAACTACTTAAAGGAACCTAAGAATAACGCACTCACCCACCCACCCATACCAGAGGGAGGAGCGGAGGGGGCGTGGCAACCGTGCGATCTGTATTAAGGCGCCTTAGAGCGCTCAGTCATTTCACTGCAGTGAAGTTCATTAAAACGTATTAAACTATTTTATATGACATTTTAAAAAAGGTGTATCAAACTTGCTTAATCAAAGTACTAAAAATTCCAGTCTCCATCTAAAATAATCCGCTTGGTAGCAATGTGTCTAGAACAGACACTCTGTAAAGTGTAGACAAGTACTGGTCTATCAGAACAGTTTGAAGTTCGAACTGGGCTCAGACAGGGGGATGCACACTCCCCTATATTATTCAACCTTGTGCTAGAAAAAGTAGACCGGGAATTTATGAAAACTGGCCCCATTGGAACACCCTTAGACAACACGTCAGTGACTCGACTGGCTTATGCGGTTGATATAATCCTTATCAGTGGCAGTAGGAAAGAGCTGAGAAGAATGGCAAGCTCGTATTGCCAGTAAAGCAGGCTTGCAAGTCAGTGAAGACAAGACGCAACACATGGTCATAAGCAAGTCGGCTAGTGATGGGGACCCGCTCACGGTGGACAATCTCCGATTCAAAAGGGAGAATATTTTCAAATTTCAAATATCTTGGTAGCCTCTTTAGTGATCAGTGTTTATGTACGGTTGTGAAAGCCTCACCCTCAGAAGAACAGATGAACAGACACTACTGGTTTTCGAATGAAAAATCCTCCGAAAAATCTATGGTCCTGTGATAGATCCACCAACAGAAGAATGCAGAAATCGAAAAAAAAAAGAATTAAAAGAGCTTTACGCACAGCCGGCCATTATAAAAAGAATGAAGAGAAGAAGGTTGACCTGGGCTGGACATGTAGCAAGGATGAGCGAAGGGAGGATACCCCTTGATGTGCAGCTGGGACCGGTAGCTGGAAGGAGATACCGGGGACGACCACGGACAAGATGGAAATACGATGTTGACAGAGACACCGAGGATATGAGACTAGGAGCAGGTGATTGGCTGCAAGAGGCTCGCAACCGGGAGCGATGGAGGAGGAGTGTAGAGCAGGCATATGGTCACTAAGGCCCAAGCCACGGCTAAGTAAGTAAGTAATCCTAAATTATTCCCACCAATACAAATATATATTGGTAATACTTAATAAAATGTAGAAATCAGTGCCATGGCTGCCAAGAGAAGATGAAATATAATGCAATGTATGTAATATACTTGAAGGAAGGAAGTGTGTTCAGAAAATGATGGAGCAGTTTTAATCGGTCACAGAAAGTCAACAAAACAAGATAGACATATGAAACCATCACCAAATGATAGAAAAACTTTCCAATTTGTATTACCTAATTTTCATTGTATTTCGCGTCAGTAATGATGACGGCACAATGAAATGAAGCAAATCACGTAGCTGCAGAAGGTCAGGCCATTTCACTCAAGATGTAGAAAGCTCAGAAGAAAAAACAGTGTGTTCTATGGCTGTCTGATTGTGAATCAGTGACACATTTTCAATGTGTGTGTGTGTATGTACAATAACGTCCTACGTTATAGAAGTAACATTACGCGATGGGATCACTAGTCGAAGGAAAGTGGTAGCTTGTTGGACGAAAAATATCCGGTAGGCCTACGTTAAGTGACGAAGCTATAGAAGCTACGCGGGCCACCTGCCTAAGGACCCATAAGAAATCGGTGCATACATATGCTCGAGAGCTAAACGTAGAAAACGACTACTGTCTATAAAGTTTTAAAGAAACGTCTCAGTTTCACGAGTTGCTGAAGAAGACAGTATTAGTAGTGACGCCACATTTTGTATGTGCCGTCTTGTTCATCGCTATAACATAAGAATATGGGCTGCTGAAATCCTCTTCCCTACACAATCAACGTAACTCCCCAAAGGTGAACGTGAAAGTGTGCCATGAGGTATGATAAAATTATATTTCTCTTCGGAGCTATGAGCTTTAACAACTACCTATAAATATTTGAACCGTATGCAGTGCCACTAACCCAAGATATAGGTGAAGGTGTCATCATCCACGAAAATGACGCTTCTCCATACTACGCCAGAATTGGTCCAGTGTATCTGGATACAACGTTTGCTCAGCTATGGCTAGGAAGAAGTGCGTTTAAAGCATGGCTACACTGGTCCCCGGACTTGACTTTTCCTGTGGGGTTGTGAAAAACAACATGTGTAATGTTTGTATAGTCTATGGGACTTAACTACGAGGTCATCAGTCCCTAAACTTACAAACTACTTATGAACTAACTAAGACTAAGGACGGCACAAATATCCATGCCCGAGGGGGAATTCGAAACCCCGACCGTAGTGGCCGTGCAGACCGTGACCGGAGCGCCTCAGTCCCCTCGGCCACCACGGCCGGCGCACAGGGAGAAACTGCCAGGCAAAATAACTAAATAACTACAGACAGTTACACCTTTCAAAGAGCCGAACATTTAAGTACCTGGCTCGACTCACACCAGTCAAAATGGTACCTCCTATGAAATAAAGTAGCGGCAAATTGCACCCAAATGAACTTATTTCACCTAAACCATACTTCAATGTTCTTGACCAGACCGGTGCTTGCATATGTCTCTGAAACCTGGGCTCAGGCAAAAAAATATACTGAATTGCTGGATGCATTCGAAAGAATGGATCTCAGGAGAACCATTGGCTCAATTTGGTAAAGAAAAAGATGAAGGAGGAGATACGACCAAGAGTTGTACGCCATTTACAAACATCAACCTGTCAGAAGAATACAGTCTAAAGTGGGCTGGACACAAAACTCGGATGAATGATACGGAAATACAATGATAATAATTAATAATAATAATAATAATAATAATAATAATAATAATAATAAAAGAAGAAATCCAGGTGGATAGTAAGGACCTGGCCCACTGTAAACTAGATGGAAAGACGGAGTCATTGAAGACATTTCGAAAATGGGCTACAGGAACTGAAAAACTGGAAAATGTTAGCAAGGGACCAGAATGAATGGAAGAAGATAGTTAAAAAGGCAAAGAAATACCATGAGTTGTAGAGGCGCAGAAGAAGAAGTTTTTTGTGGTCGCGATGAGACATAAATGTATTAAACCATCTGTAGCGTCGCATTGGTAGCGTAGCTCCAGTGATATATAGAGAGAAGAACATTTCCGCTATAGACCTGTGTCATCTGTTTTCGATTTTTAGAAAAACTTTAGCAATATACTAAGGGTAATCCTAAAAAGGCAATAAAACCACTCCAACATGTCGGATGCCGTCGCCGAAGAAATAAATTTACTTTGTGCAGAATAGAAACAGTTAAAAATCTACAGCATTCGATAAATCTGAAGTATTAGATGGTCCATCGTACTCGAAAGAACACCTCTCTTAAGGCCTGCGCATACATTTCTAAACTCCACTGTGAAGTCAGACACATCTGTAAGGTTAACACATAATGTGACGTGCATAGCATTTATGACGTTTCCAGTAAAATTAAGTAGCGTGTTGGGAAGAGCGTACGAACACTGTAGTGGATAACAACATTTTGTTCTGTGCAGTCTGCCCGAGGTGTAGACTACCAAGATTGTGAGATTAGGTCGCTTTGTTATATCAATGCGTCAACGATCTCAAACCGACCCAATTCCACATTTCTAGATTTCTGGGAATTTTGACACTGTATTTCACACGCGGTTTTTAATAAAACTGCGTGCTTATTGAATGTTTTACGATTGGACTCATGGCTTCCTGTCAGAAAATACATTGTACGTTATAATTGGGGGAAATTTACGGTTAAAACAGAAGTGATATCTGGCGTTGACGAGGGAAATGTTATAGGGCCCCCAATGTTTCTTTATTTTATACACAACTAGCTGAAAACCGGGCGTTGCCCGGGTATTTATTTATTCCTGCCTTGAGTTGGTACTTCTCCTATCCCATCTCTCTGTCCATCTCCTTTTTTCTAAAATCCTGTTATATTTATCGGAGAATATATAGGAAATAACGCTGTCTTACAGAATGTAGAAAATTACACTGCAGTATCCAAACCAAGAAAAATAGCAGTCAAAATACAAATGGCATATAAAATTCGCACGAACTCATATTTACGTTGTAAAATTTCAGGTATATATTTGTATAACTGCTGTATGTCTGTAAATTCTGCTACTAATATAATTAGTAATAAAGAAGTAATAGATTAAAACTTGGTGCGTGACAGGGTGGTTTTATATGAACATTACTGTTTATGTGCTCATATCTCTGAACTACGAGTTGTACTGTGATACAATATCAAAGGTACATTCAGCTACATGTGTGTATACTGTCTGTAAAATTTCCTACGGCTACAATTTGTAATGTATAAATTGTAACATCAGACCGAATGTCGTAGTTTTATTTCGTCCATGAATAGCGGAAAATTAGTAAGCGAGAAATTTATTTCCTTTCATAATTTTGCTATAGTTGTCAGCGAGAAAAGGTTCAATAAAGGTTTGAAATTAGGTTTAAAGTTGGTTGCAAGTCGCTAAGTACTGTTATTCTCATACAGTGTGTGAATAAAGTCTCGTCGCATTGTGCGTCAGTTTCTTGCAACTATATATATTGTTTAGAGGGTCATGCCTGATGCGACAGTTTTACGGCATCTACACAGCGAAACTGTTGTGAGTGATACACTTGTTTTCGTTTTATCTTCTTTTTTTTGGGGGGGGGGGGTCAGTTACAAAACGCTTCATAAACGTCCGAAATTACACACAAACTTTGTTGCAGATCCCTAATACTCCCATTTTCCAATAATTGACGCATAAATCTGAGTATTCTCACGCGCTGGCGTCTTATTATTTATGACGTCATATCTCCTAAGCTATGTGTCGTGATCTTTTGGTTTTGGGTCATAAACCTCCGTGGGCATACGGTGAAACGTTCACCAAAGTTTCATTACAATCGAATGAATCGTTTACAAACCCATAGAGGACTTATATATATATATATATATATATATATATATATATATATATATACGAGACAATATGATTAGCTGAATTACTATCTTATCGGAAGATGCTGTCGTTTATAGATTAGCAAAGTCACCAGAAGTCCAAAAGCAAAGCAACTGCAAAACGATTTAGACAAGATATCTTCCGGATGCGAAATTGATAGCTAACCCTAAATAATGAAAAGTGTGAAGCCATCCATATGAGCGCTAAAAATATCCTTTAAACATATACACGATAAATCAGTCAAGCCTGCATGCCTTAAATACCTAGGAATTACGATTATGAAATACTTTAATAGGGAGGCGAACCAAACGCTACGTTTTATTGGCAGCACACCTAAGAGATGCAACATTTTTACTAAAGAAACTGCCTACAATAGTACTTCTGCGCGTTATGGGATCCTCACGAAATGGAACTAACGAACTATATAGAGTACATTCAGAAAAGGGCAGCTGGATTTGTATTATCAATATACAGAGGAGAGAGCGTCACGGAAATGATGTACAAGTTTCGATGAATAACATTGAAAGAAAGACACTATTAGAAACACTATAACTTGCGGCGAGACCTGTGTGCTAAATATTTTTAACGAACTTTCTCCTCCGAAGCGATCAGTTTTTGTGTTTGGAAGCACCTTCATAGGGAGACACAACCATCATTGAAAAAAAAAAAAATGAGAAATCAAACCGAAAACGGAAAGCTATAGGCATTCCATTCTCCCGCGCGCCATTAGTGAATGCTGCGGTGGAGAAACGGAATCAAAGCTTTTCGACAAACCCTCTGCCACGCATTTAAATGTGACGTAAATGTAGTTGCAGATCATTGGCAATGTTGATGCAACTTCAGCAAAGCTTTCGTACGTCGGTGGGCGGCTATGGGTCATTGGCTGTCATGCTTCAGGTAATAGTGAGAATTACTTACAGATGTTTCTGCTGTGGCCTCGTCTTCAGCCAAGGACGAAGTTCGCAGCTGGTGCGGCTGCAGTGCCGGATCAACTGGCGGTGCTTCCCCTCGCGAGGTCACTAGCCAGCTCTTCCCCTACCAGTGCCCCTCCTTGGCACCTCTTGCAACTGCTTCTATCCCGTCAACATTGCAGTCGCTGATTACGTAGCCTCCAGGTCAAGGGCTCGCGAATATCGTCGCTCAGTGTTCAGATGTTTGGAAAGCTATGGGACCGAACTGCAGTGGTCGTCACTTCCTAGACTTGCTAAGGACAAGACACACACACACACACACACACACACACACACAAAGATGCACACGCACATGCCCGACGTAGGACTCGAACCTCCAACGTGGACCAGACGCGCACTCTGCAGAAAAGGCGCCTTAGAGCACACGGCCACTCCTGCGCCACTATCCTCGCTCAAGATTCACATTAGTTTATTTTTCCGAGGCGGAACTACATATATTTTAAAAAATCGCACTGACTTGTTTCACTGCCCACTTAAGATTCGTAGTTTTATACATTTTTGCAAACATTTTGGACCAAATAATAATCTAAATAATAAAAAATTAATTAATAAGAGTGTCTGAAACCTTTTATAGAATTAGGTAGGGGCGGGTTCCGAACCACCAACCTAAATCGCTATAGTCCAATGCCTTGCCCACTACGCTACGGCTATCGATCAAAAGATCAGTTCTTTAATCTCATACTATCGATGGCCGTTGTTAACTGATGCTAATATGTGCATTTGTAGACACTAGATTATCATTTATCGTACGAAGAACGATATGTTTTTGTTAATTATTCAGTGCGCCATTGTTTTGAAATGACAACGTGTAAGTTACAATAAAAAAATCATCAAATACGCAACGCATATGCCAGAGAGAGTTCTGGGCGAGGAATGGCAAGTTACATCTCCGAACGGCTGGTTTTCGTTAATTCAATGGTGTCAAATCTCCGTTATTTTTGCAAGTATGTCTCAAACGATACGATATATGAAAAAAAAGAAAAAAAAACCATAAGGGAGCTAAGTTGTAGAGAATTTTCTCCTCTACCAATAAGGTTATTCAATTTTCGTGTCAGATGAACGGTTCGTTTGCAATTACAATTATATAACAAAGGGCTTTTTTTTTTTGGTATTACTACCGTATTTTTTGTCCGAAAAATTTGAAAAAGGAGGTTCTGGTCTCTGGCGGCCTACAATCATGTCTGTAAAGTTTGGTGCTGATCGGTTGAGCCGTTCGTCTTGAAAATAGGGAACAGACAGACAGACAGACATAAATCCCAAAATCGCCGTTACTTTTGCAAATATCTCTGAAACGCTACGATATATATATATATATATATATATATATATATATATATATATATATATATATATATATATATATATATATAAAACAGAGCAAAGTTGTAGAGAATTTTCCCCTCTATAAATTCGGTTATTCAATTTTCGTGTCAGATGAATAGTTGAGCCGTTATTTTCATTTAAATTTCGAGCTATCAAAAGACGATCGCAAAGGCCCACTTTTAGTGTTACTACCGTAACCTAAAGTGGGCCAAAATTGTCACCCACCAAACAAAAGTTCTATGGTATTCTAAACTACACGGTGATAATTATTGAACGACTAGTTGATACGTGCGAATAATTCGTACTCCATCCTGGTAAGTCACAGATAGGTAATACAGTAAAGGAGAATAGGCAGAGCCACGTACATACGTATAAAAGACAGTGATAATACTGCACGCACTGAAAAGTAGCGGGCAATTTAAAGTTAAATAAATTATTATAAGTAATAATAGTAAGCGGTACTTACCTGTGATGATGAACGTTGAGGTAATTCATTTTAATCGCGCAGTACACAGCGCTTCCTTGACAAAAAGTGAACAACTGCAACAGCTGTTGTGCATTGACGTGCGAGACAGAAATTTAGTAATAAACTATGCTTGCGTAAGGAACCTAAACAACTGCAAGAGCTGTCATGCTAAATTAAATTATTTGTGTATTTTTCGTCGTTACATGGACGTGTGTAACTGAAATCATGTGATAAACTATGCTTGCATCAAAGAGGATCATTGACTTGCATAAAGAATCTAAACAACTGCAATAGCTGACGTTCATGATAGTTAAACTGATTGCCAATAGATGGCACCGTCTACATTCCTTTTTGTCGGCTGCGCAAACTAAGTTGATACTCGGCGCGGTGGGTGATGGGAGCAACCGTAAATACATCTGCCATTTATGATCGTTCGGCGGGTATTAGGTTGTACGAACAGTACAAAAAAATTAATAGAAGACATTTTTTGCCATAAATATAACTTTAAACTATCTGTGTATTTTTCTTCAGTGGCGGAGAACAAAACCTTGAAAATGATACCTCAGTCATTCATTTTGGATAAGTAATACGAGAGATATATGGCGTACCCACAAGAAAACACCGATGAGAAATAATATATATGATATGTAACGTAAATTAGTTAGAAAATACGGCATTCACGCACTTTATTCGACACGTAAATGTCACTAAAGATATTGGGGCGTAGGTTATGACGTGTTTGACACGATTTCTTTCGGTGGCGCAGACGATTAGCGAAACTCTGCATGATCTGTGCATGTGTCGGAACAGCGATGCTATCGATGACCTCCTGAATGTCTGTGTTTAGCTCGTAAACGGTTTAGGGGTTATTTTTGTATACCTTAAAGGTAAAGCAGTCAACAATCCGAAGATTGGTTTGAACACCACAGTCCTTTACTAGGCATGGTCCTGTTTGGAGGTGGTATGCCGTTGCCTTCCTCCGACCTTCGAACTGACTTACCCAGCCAGTTATAGGGGGACCTACAGTTTAACGTGGGTTCCGAACCACAGTGCTACTCGGTATTTTTCACATGAGCAATACTGCCAGAGGGGAAAGAAGTGGAAAGTGACAGATAAAAATCCTAGGACCTGGCGGGGATCGAACCCGCGACCTTTGGATTTGTAGTCTGGCACTCTACCACTGTGCAACCAAGGCGCACTTTGTATACCTTATCTTTAATATATCCCCCACAAAAAGGAGTCGACATAGTTCAGACGCGGAGAATATGGCGGCCTATCGAGGAGCAAAGTGCTCCTCCAGAACATAAAACACTGTCCTGCTTCGATGGGGTCGACCTCTGTCTAGCACGCACCACACCCTGTCGAAATCAGGGACACTTTGGATAATGGAACTGACATCGTCTTCCAACACCTTCACGTACCGTTTGGTGGTCACCACGTCGTCGAGGAATATCGCAACGATCATTTCGCGACTGGAGACTGCACACCACACAGTCACTTGATGAGGGTGAAGAGACTTCCCGATCATGAATTGTCAATTATTTGTTCCTCAAATGCTCAAATTATGCTTACTGACGAACCAGGTGATGAGATAGTTGTTGATGGATACCCGACGAATCCAGATGCTGTTCTTAATCCGAAGAAAATGTTTTGAAACAGTTGCTATAGATTTGAAGATAAATTATGCGAATGTTGCTACATACAATGGCGAGCCTCTCTCTTTTGTGGGAAAAGGTGTTATTACATCAAGTGTAACTAATGTTTTTATAAAAAAAAATAAAAAAATAAAAATAAGAGTGGGCATCGTCAGTAAAGCAAACCACATTTACATCAAAGTCCTGTTCGTCAGATCTGTGTACAATAATGTTGGCGAAACGTTGCCGCTGTTCCATGGTCCTGAGATTTAGTGACATACTGCCTTGAATTTTTTATGGGAAGAGATGCGGGTATTAAACAACGTCGCAGTGTTTCCCGATCGATTGAAACTTATTGTGTATTTCGTCCAATCGATTTCCTTGGTCTGGTTTTCTCGATATTATCAGGCGTTCACTATTTTTGGACGACTGAAATTACCAACACTGTCGTCACGAAAGCTACCCGTTCTCTGAAAATTGCTGATCAAATTGTTGATTGTTAGTTCACTTGGAAGGGTTATCTTGAACTTGATGGCAAACTCCTTTCGACGCGCAGTTGGACTGTTATTGTTGGCATAGTAGGCCATCGCAAGCTCTATATATGCTTACGTGGAAATTGCCGACAACAACAAGGTCTGTGCATACTAATTTCCACCATGACCATGACAGTGCAGTTTGAACGTCCTAACATAAACCGTTCAGAAGTTATGACTATTTTATTTCTTGTAATTCAATAATCGTCGCAATGGGAGATGAATTGGTATATACCGACTGATTGACAAACGAAACCTAAAAAATAGCATCTATTATTATTGACGAGAATCTAAAAATCAGTTTCATTGAGCAAAGCCCATTGCGTAGTAACGTTATTAAATAAACCTGTTTATAAGAGTTCAAATGTTCAAATGTTTGTAAATATATAGGACTCAACTTCTCGGTTATTAGTCCGCAGCTTACAAACTACTTAAACTAAGGTAAACTAACCTAACGACAACACAAACACCCATGCCCGAGTGGGGACTCGAAGCCCCGACGGCAACCGGCCGCGCGCACCGCAGCACGGTGTCCCAGTGCGCACGGCCAATCCGTCGCGCCTTACAAGAGTTAAAACAAATTTTTTAATTAGTAGCATGACAATATTTAATCAGAGTTGCCATTGTAGGTAGTATATGTGCATACTGCAAGGTATATTTTGAAAGAGCTTACTTCCTGTTAGTTGCACATATCACCAGACTGAGGTTTAGTCTTTTATGTGTTTACAGATAGTTAAGTCTTGATAGGTTAGGTGAGTATCTTGCCTATATACCCGATAAATTTCTGAAGAGTAAAGAATTCGTATTCCCTGTATGAATTCTATTTGTATTCCGAGAATCTCACAATCTCAGTATGCAGAGAAATATAAACGGAATAAACGAGCGGTGATGTAAGCTAAGCCGGAACAGCTGATTTGTGTTGCTAATACCTCGTTTTACTTTAAAGTAAATGATTTTGAGATAATGTGCTTAACCACAACTGGGTTCTATGATCTCTCATTCCTTGGTTTCATCAGCTCACTAGCAAATTCTTGTCTCCCAACCTAGCATCAATCTTGTGCTGTGCTCCAAATCAGCCTGTTACCACAACTAAGTTTTAAATTTCGTAATTTACAGCTACTAGTTGACTGCCATACTAAAGATGTACCACAAACTTTTGCACTGTGAACTACATTAGAATTTAGCATAAAATGGGCAATAATGAAGGACCCCATACAAAATGTCTGATTTGATCTTTGGTGTCACTGACGCGCCCATACCAACGGAAAAAAACGGGGAAAAGCATCATTCCAAAACAGAAAACAGTACTTATAAAATAAAACTTTGTAATAGACACAAATAAACTTTCCTTCCTCTGACAAGCAGTTGCCATTACAAATGATAAATGTTTCAAGTGAATCATGTTGTGTTGGGTTATTTATAGAACGCGATTCCACCCGTCGGCTTTCACCCGTGACGTCATCGCTGAATGGTAATTTCGAGGCGCGTGCGCTTTTGTTGAAGGCGTGAATTATGTGGTGGTTGAGTTAAAGACGGTAGTCTGTTTACAAGCAAATATACATTATAGATTAATATTTTGTGTTCAAAAAGTGATCTGTAGCTTCACTCTGACGGTATGGTATACGTAAGTGAGCGCCGAATGCGCAATGTTATGGGCTGAGGCCTGTGATCGATGGTATATTCTGTTGTAATCTGTAATTTACGATGATAACAACAGATTATTTATTACATACAATACCTAAATATTAAGATATTATCGCATATACAGGTTTTCCGACATGACGGCATGGGTCAAAGCAGACAGGTGGATACGCGTCGTAAAGTACTCCAATTTTTTAAAATTAAAACGTGGGGCTCGGATAGGTGGATAAGTGAACGTAAATGGATCAGTTTTTATTGTAAAAAGTAATGTCACATTCGTTTCGAAGAAAATAATCAAAGTTTAGACTCAAACAACACTACACACTGGCGTAAGGGGGCAAGCCGATAGGTGGTATCATGTCTTTCATTTGACCCTAAAAGTATATAGTCATTACGTTTGGAACATTTAAAAAATCCACTCATTTGAAGCTTATACAGCAACTATTCATTCACTAGCGTTCTGCAAAAAGCAATGCTGAACGTAACAAGGGACAACTCTGGGGGCTTTGGGAAACGTAGTTACACTCACATTTAGAAATGATGCAATAATTAACTGAAGAAAATTATTAAAGAAATAAAGTCGTTTCCAAAATTTATTTAGAACTTTATTAGGAGATGACGGATGGCCGCGGTGGCCGCGGGGCTGAGGCGCGCCAGTCACGGTCTGCAGGGCCACTACGGTTGGGGGTTCGAATCCCCCCCCCCCCTCGGGCATGGATATTTGTGCCATCCTTAGTATAACGTAGTTCTTAAGTATTTTGTAAATTTACGGACTGATGACCCCGTAGTTAAGTCCCATAAGCAATAAAAACATTTGAACATTTGGGAGATGAGAGAACAAACAGAGATGGAGGATCGGGGGAGGGGGAGAAGGACATATAGAAAAGTAAAGATAAGCTGGACAGAGAGAGAAATGGGAAGGAGAGATGGATTAACGTAAGACTGGAATAAATAAATATCCGCTGACACGGTACTATCAGCTAGTGAATACTAACAGCATGCCGCTAAACTTCGTTCACCAGATAAATCAGTCAAATCTTAAGGCCGTAAATACTACTAGATACCTAGGAATTACAATTACGAGGAAAGTACGCATGGAAAATGTGGGGCAAGTGATCCACAGACTGCATGTTATTGCGAGACCACTTAATAACAAACTGTATAAACTATGCTTGTGCATCCTCCTTTAGAGTACTACTTCGCCATATGGGCTGCTTACCTGATGAAATTAACGTAGAACAACGAAAGATTACAAAGATGGGCAACTGTTCTGAATTGCTACGATACAGAGGTGAGAGGAGAGAGTCACAGAAATTATACGTGAGTTGCGGCGAGATCTACTTACCAAGTTTCAATAATCGACTTTCTCCGATGAATGTGAAAACATATTGTTGACTCCTAATTACATGTGAAGAAATGATCAGAAAAACAAAATAAAACATATCAGATGTTTAACGGCGAGATTTATATGCGCTTTCTTCCTGCGACTTATGAGAGAATCGAATGGCAGATAAACACACACATAAAAAAGGGTTGAATCACCATTTATATCAAAAATAAATATTCACTGCTGGCCATTAATATTGCTATACCAAGAAGAAATGCAGATGATAAACGGGTATTCATTGGACAAATATATTATACTGGAACTGACATGTGATTACATTTTCAGGCAATTTGGGTGCATAGATCCTGAGAAAACAATACCCAAGACAACCACCTCTGGCCGTAATAATGGCCTTGGTACGCCTGGGCATTGAGTCAAACAGAGCTTGGATGGCGTGTATAGGTACAGATGCCCATGCATCTTCAAAACGATACCACAGTTCCTCAAGAGTAGTGACTGGCGTATTGTGACGAGCCAGTTGCTCGGACACCAGTGACCAGACGTTTTCAGTTGGTGTGAGATCTGGAGAATTTTCTGGCTAGGGCAGCAGTCGAACATTTTCCGTATCCAGAAAGGCACATACAGGACCTGCAACATGAGGTCGCGCATTATCCTGCTGAAATGTACGGTTTTGCAGTGATCGAATTAAGGGCAGAGCCACGGGTCGTAACACATCTGAATGTAACGGCCACTGTCCAAACTGCCGTCGATGCAAACAAGAGGTGACCGAGACGTGTAACCAATGGCACTCCATACCATCACGCCGGGTGATACGCCAGTACACGCTTCCAATGTGCGTTTAGCGCGATGTCGCCAAAGACTGATGCGACCACATGATGCTGTAAAAAGAACCTGGATTCATACGAAAAAATGACGTTTTGCCATTCGTACATCCAGATTCGTTGTTGTGCACACCATCGCAGGCGATCCTGTCTGTGATGCAGCGTCAAGGGTAATCGCAGCCATGGTCTCTGAGATGATAGTCCATGCTGCTGCAACCGATGTCGAACTGCTCGTGCAGTTGGTTGATGTGTTGGAAACGTCCCCATCTGTTGATTCAGGTATCAAGACGTAGCTGCACCATCAGTTACAGCCGTGCGGATAAGATGCCTATCACCTCGACTGATAGTGATACGAGGCCGTTGGGATCCAGCACGGCGTTCCGTATTGCCTTCCTGAACCCACCGATTCCATATTCTGCTAACAGTCATTGGATCAAGACCAACGCGAGCAATAATGTTGCGATACGATAAACCTGAATCACTGTAGGCTACAATCCGACCTTTATGAAAGTCGGAATCGTGATGGTACGCATTTCTCCTCCTTACACGAGGCACCACAACAACGTTTCACCAGGCAACGCCGGTCAACTGCTGTTTGTGTATGAGAAATCGGTTGGAAACTTTCCTCATGTCAGCACGTTGTAGGTCTCGCCACCGGCACCAACCTTGTGTGAATACTCTGAAAAGCTAATCATTTGCATATCACAGCATCTTCTTCCTGTCGGTTAAATTTCGCGTCTGTAGCACGTCATCTTCGTGGTATAGTAATTTTAATTTCCAGGAGTGTAGACATACAAAAACAATGTTTCAATTCCGTTCATTGCTAATGAAAGCAGAAATTTAGATGATTTATGACAATAACATGGACACTGTGAATTTGTTTTCCATATTGTAAAACATATGAGGGTACCAAATACACGACAACACGCCATCTTACAGTGATGCATTCCCGTATTCGTCGTAGCATACACCAGTTCTCCTAATAAGCGGTAACACACGTCTTGCAGCGAGGCATTCCTGTATTCGTCGTGTCATACCACCCCCTAGATCACAAGGGACCGTTGGTCCATACTGTCCAATTACTTAAAGGCGATTCGGCATACATCTATCTGATTGGTTGGTGGGTCGTCTCGTTCAAAAACAGCTCTTTCAGTTTATCCCAGGCATGTTAGATTGTGTACATTTGTGGAGAAAGTGCTGGCCATTCTATTCCTGCGACGCCGATATCATAGAAGGAATACCATTCACAAGATTTGCATGAGTTGCGCGAGGTCGTCCCTTCAAAAGTGTTCAAATGTTTTTGAATCTATCGGACCAAACTGCGTGGTCATCAGTCCGTAGCTTACAAACTACGTAAACCTAGGTAAACTAACTTAAGGACAACACACACACCCACGCCCCAGGGAGGACTCGAACCTCCACGGCGAGCAACCGCGCGCACCGCAGCGAGACGCTTTAGACCGCTCGGCTACTCCACCGCGGTAGGTCGTCCCTTAACCCCTTCATTCCCATATTATGAAATCCGCTTTGGGAAATATTAAATTCAGTATTTTATGTTTTATTACAATGCCCTAAAAACAAAATAATGTTCTTTAATATTTATGACCGAACATTTATAATGTTTATGTCATGTTTTTCATGCACAACACTTGTTTGGTTGAAGTTATGTTATGACTTAGGAAGTTATTTAGTTAATTTTTAGCACTGTCACATTAATTATGCTAGCATAATCTTCACCACAGCACCAAAAACAAGACAATTCGCTGCTGAAATAAAATTACACGAACCACACTCACACTCACACCCATGGCCGAACTCAAACTGCAGCGTAACACGACTTGCAAGTCGGAGAGAATAATACTTCTGAAGTTGATACATACTCCACCAAGCAGCAAAACGTCGTTCTATACGCATGTTTTTTCTCAACAACAACGTCAATTTTAGGATTGCTACTCATAAAACTGTGAAAGCAGGTTTTAATAATGTGTTGTCTAGGAACTACACTGGGAATGAAAGGCTTAAGACGCATCTTTCACCGAACTGCAGCTGGTACGGTTGCACTATACGGCGATGGATGTCATCCCTGTACCGTATAGCCGTTTGATTTTCTACTACCACCATGGCGTGCGCTGGCCCCACATAACGCAACCCCAAATCATCAGGAACCACCACACTGCTGCTCTCGCTGCATAGTGTTTTTAAGTCGCTCAGTATAACCAGGCTGCCGCTGTTATAATCTCAGACGAGTGTCTGGTTGAGGGCAGATGAGAGTCTCATCTGTGACTCGCACTTTGTACCATTTGTGATGATTCCACTGCTCTTGGGCTCATCTATACCGCGCTCCACGATGTCAAACGTAGACCTCGCCCTGGACGTCGGGAGTGAGGTTGCAAGTGATGCAAGTTGTTATGTACAGTGTCAGTCGAAACACGACGTTCTGTGGTTGCTTTCCTACCAGGGATCCTCCGAGGTGAAATCCGATGCAGCGGGTAGGCTTTGGGCGGCCACAGCGAGGCAGGTCATCGAGGGTTGCTTTATGTCTGGAGTTGCCCCGGGTCCGAATAACGTCGCTTTGGTTCACTCTGAGACGTCTGGAAAATTCTGTTGATGAACCCCTCCTGACACAAGTAACAATTTGAATACATCGAACTCCCCGATATGACCACCGAGGCATGGCAGAAGAAGTGTACGTCCTTCCTGGTTTCACGACTTCAAATGATCGGCCATCTTAGCCAGTCCGTAGCTTTGGCGCTGCTGTGGTGGAGAGTCCGACCGTTCTAAGGCGCCTCGCTGAGGAGCGCGCGGTTGCTCGCCGTCGGAGGTTCGAGTCCACCTTCGCTCATGAGCATGTGTGTTGTCCTTATGTTATTTTATCGTAGTTTAAGTAGTTTGTAAGCCTAGGGACTGATAACCAAAGACGTTAAGTACCACAAATATACAAAAATTTGAAGCATTGGCACTGTTCATGAGTAGTTGTTCGAATGTTCAAATGTTTGTTAAGCTTAAGGGACTTGACTACGGGGTCATCAGTCCCTAAACTTACTAACTACTTATGAACTACCTACAACTAAGGACGGCACAAATATCAATGCCCGAGGGGGGATTAGATCCCCCGACCGTAGTGGCCGTGCAGACTGTGACTGAAGCGCCTCAGTCCCCTCGACCACCGCGGCCGGCTGAGTAGTTGTTTACATATATGTGCGGAAGTATTAAAATACCATGATCGCAAATTTTGATTTATTTTTCCTGACGAGTTGTTACGATACACTAAAGTATCATCATCTGGTCACTTGTGTCCTATGTTATCGTTTTATGAAGGCGTATGACATTAAAATGTTGCGTCAGTCATAAAACAATTCACTATGACCAATGGTACGTCACACATAAAACGGATAAAATACTGAAAACACATTCTCCATTGTCATGTTGACCGAGCGCCTTCTTCCAATTAATCAGCGGTGTCAGGCGTGCACATTCTCCATTGTTATGTTGACCGGGCGCCTTCTTAGAACTCATTATCGGTGTCAGGCTTAGCTTAAGCCTGACACCGCTAATTATTTGTAAGGAGACGCTCGGTCAACATGACACAATGGAGAAAGTGTTTTAAGTATTTCAACCATTCTATGTGTGACGTACCATTAGTCAAAGTGAATTGTTTTATGACCGACGTAACATTTTAATGTCATACGCCTTCACAAAACGATAACATAGGACACAAGTGACCAGATGATGATACCTTAGTGCATAGAAACCGGTCGTCAGGAAAAATAAATCAATATTTGCGATCTTGGCATTTTAATACTTCAAAGAAAAGAGTTCGCCGCTCCTACGATGGAAACATTAAATATATGTGCGGGTAGAGTGACATCTGTGGACAATCTAAGCAACCGTGTTCTTGATGCAATACACAACATCGGTCTTCAGGAGACCTAGGAACCACCGTGATGCAACCTTTTACTGTCTGTAGTATGAAAGCGGTCCGATGAACTCTCTGCCAGGTACCTCAGTGTGATTTGTATAGTAGTAACGATACAAATGTAGATATAGATGTAGAGCAAGTTTTCAATGAAAGCTGTGTGATGAAGGATTAGAGCCAATTCCCTGTACGTATAGTGACGTAGATCGGTCGGGCGTTGGCAGGCGTTTCCTAGGAAACCGTGACACGGGCGCCAGCATTAGCTGATGGTCTCACGCTTCACGGGTGACGCACGAGGTGCTGTCGTCCTGCGAGGCACCCACCGCCGTTCAGCGCAGCACTGTCGACCTCGCCGTGTGGCGTGGCAGTGGCGTGATTTTTTCCCGATGAAATAAAAGAAGTAGAACACAATTTCACTCTCGCAATCCCGCAGACGTTCCAAAAAATCGTTACTTCTAGCACTTTGAGGCCGTAATACAAGAGCTACTACCTGGATGTATATTGTCACGTTGCAATGGAAGTAGGTTTGACTTCGAAGGCAACTAAACACAGCACTTATACTGAAAGCACGTTTATTACGAACTCAACATACACGCAGCACTGACTGCCTCTCAGGGAGAGTGCTCTGCTATTTATACACAGACAGAATTTACCAAAAATTAGAAGAACAGTTAACATAAGAAACAAGTAGAATTTACAAGTGAACATAAGAAAGATGTAGAACCTTCTGGAATTGTTAATTACAAAGAAATAAATTTTTGCCGGGGGGCGGGATTGAACCGGCGACCTTCTGCTCCGCAGTCCGTGATGCTACCCCACCTTTTTTTTTTTCCCCTCTATGGGTAGTTTTGTTCGTTGCGGACGCTGATCGTGTTTGTTCGTTCTTGTTCGATGTGATTTTGGCTCAGCTTCTTTATTACAGAGGACGTTCATCCCTCTGACCGGGCGCGCTGAGCCAAGGCGCCCGGCCCCCCTGCGCCACGCTGGTAGTTGGTGTTAGTCGTCTCTCGCGGCAATATTGATGTCCCTTCATTCACGCTCACGAATCCGCACACCTTCCAAAAATGCGTTACTTGTTCGATGCCCAACTACTAAAGCTACTACCTGGCTGTGTCTTGCTTTCCCTTTATTGAAAACGTGAGTAATGTCGTTCTGAACAGACAATACATTTTATGATTTTATATGCGACAGGAGCCTCAGCCATATAACATTTTTTAAACGAGCTGACCGCCATTTGACTGAAAGTTTTTTTTAAAAATATTTTTATTTTTATTTATTTACTTATTTTTTTCATTGTAACCTTGCAGAAACAAGCACAAAAAACAAGCAAGTTCGCCCTTTTAAACCTTCAATAACTACAAAACTATGCAACCTACAAAAATGAGACCTACATATTCAAAATCAGCACAAAAAACTCAACTAAATACACTTGGAACGGTAAAAATACGATAAAATTCCATCCGGACCTAAAATCGTACGCGTGCTAAAGGAAGTCTAGTAGCACGCGTACACGCGGCGGTTGGCGTCGCCGCGGCTAAGTCCGTTATCGCTGACGTCACTACTGGCGCGGGTTGCATACCGCGCAGGGGAGTCGTTACTCCCCCCATTGCTGGTACCCCCCACGATTTCTCCATTTGTTGTTGCTGTTGCATTCCTGTTTAACCGTAACCTATCACCTGACCAACCTGTCCGGATCGAATTTTACCGTACGTTTTCCGTGTAAAGTGTATTTGGTTCAGTTTTTTGCGCTGATTACGAATATGTAGGTCTCATTTTTGTAGGTTGCATAGTTTTGTAGTTATTGAAGGTTTAAAAGGGCCGTTAGGAGCTTTCTCGCGGTCTTTCTGGATCGGATAGACGTTCATTATGGTTCGTAGGCGGAGGATGAGGAGTTCTCGTCCTACAGTGTTTAAGGCTATTGATAATATAGACATTAGGAATGCGACGAATAATGTAGGGGCACAGGTGTTTCTGGAAGGACCTAGTGTGTTTTGCGGTGGAGCTTTCTCGCGGTCTTTCTGGATCGGATAGACGTTCATTATGGTTCGTAGGCGGAGGATGAGGAGTTCTCGTCCTACAGTGTTTAAGGCTATTGATAATATAGACATTAGGAATGCGACTAATAATGTAGGGGCACAGGTGTTTCTGCAAGGACCTAGTGTGTTTTGCGGTGGTGTTCTCCAGTTTACAGTTACTAGAGCTGACAATGCTCCGAGCCATGGTAATGGTTGGATTACAGCTGCAATTGTTCGTGGTAACGGTGATACTTTAAAGGCGCAAGGTGGACTTGAGAGTTTTAATAATAGAGATGTGATTGCTTATCGGACATTTCAAGTGTTTGAAGTGTATAATAAGGATATGGGTAAATCGTATTACTCTTGTAACATGCCATTTGTTGTTAGAACTCGTAATCATCGTAGAGTTAACGAACAGGAAGGCGTCGCTATTTGGATTAAAGGAATGTTGAATTGTAGTAAGATTAGAGTTATTGGAGATGTGTTGTATTATTATCGTCATTGAAATAAAGAAGTATTTTTAGTTTCAATAACAGTTTTATTTTAAGATAAGGACACACTATACATATTGAACTGTAATGTAGTCTGAGTTGGTCAGTTTGGTCAGGTGATAGGTTACGGTTAAACAGGAATCCAACAGCAACAACAAATGGAGAAATCGTGGGGGGTACCAGCAATGGGGGGAGTAACGACTCCCCTGAGCGGTATGCAACCCGCGACAGTAGTGACGTCAGCGATAACGGACTTAGCCGCGGCGAGGCCACCCGCCGCGCTTACGCGTGCTACTAGACTTCCTTTAGCACGCGTACGATTTTAGGTCCGGATGGAATTTTATCGTATTTTTACCGCTCAAAGTGTATTTAGTTGAGTTTTTTGTGCTGATTTTGAATATGTATGTTTTTTGTGCTGGAGCCGTTAGGCCATTTTCAAGTGCTGTGATATAAAGTTGTCAGACAGGTTTCCTTATGTCATGGCCATCATAATAAAAACAATTGAAATATTCGGAGTTGAGTCCATGTCGGAAGTATAAGATGGGTATCCGCATCTTAATTTAAAATGATACAGAATGTTTTGGCCCTGTGTAACAAAGTCAATCCGAATATGACCGAGGCCGACAAAATCACGCACCTGATGGAGGGAATTGCAGACGTCGATACGACGGAAGAATTCATCAAGTAGTGCCAGCGGATTCAAGAGGTGCAACAAAGAAGGGTTGGACGCAAGAAGTATGACAGACTCCCCAATGTAGTCCCTATGGCCGTTGTGGAAGACCAGCATGACTTCGCTTCTCTCATACGACAAATTGTGAGAGAAGAATTACAACAATTTATGGCAGACGGGACTATTACACCGACCGAACTTCAGATTATGGCCATGGATGTAAGCCCTGTAAGTCATGAGGAAGTCGAAGCCGCTGAGGAAGAGGTATTTCAGACATTAGCTCCTGTCTGTCCCGCCAATCGCACCCCACGTGAAGAATGGCGTCGCCCTGCTATGACTTACGCTGCAGCCACCAAACGGTAGCCCACGAACCGGCCGACGCGATCACAACCAACTCCCCCAGTAACTATGACGCCCCGCAGAAGAACAGACGTCTGGAGGACAGAAGACAACACTTTGTTTCCACTGTGGACGCCCTGGACATGTCGTATGCTACTATAGAGAGAGAAGGCGAGTTTTCGACGATTATTTTGCCGCAAGACGTCAGCCATCAGAGCAGTTCTATCCCAGGCAATCACCTGCTGTTAAGTTCAGTCGACCTATGGGAAGAAGCCCATCGCCGTACCCTGGACGAGGTCGCTCCCCGACGCGCCTCTGCCGTTCACCGTCGCCGTACAGAGATACCAGCCGCTCCTCTAGTCGCCGCGCCAAGGAAAACTAAGCGAGGCGACCATCTATGGAGGTGAGGCCACCGCTGATGAAAATCCTCCATAGGACTACTTTCAAGCATCCCAAGCCATCATTGACTGTGGAACGCCGGCCGCAGTGGCCGAGGGGACTGAGGCGCGCCAGTACGGTCTGCACGGCCACTAAGGTCGGGGTTTCGAATCCCCCCGCGGACATGGATATTTGTGCCGTCCTTTGTGTTAGCTAGTTAGTAAGTAGTTTGTAAGTTTAGGGACTGATGACCCCGTAGTTAAGTCCCAAAAGCTAAACAAACATATTCTGACTGTGGAAGGTCTGATCTGCAAATTGAGGAAGTGGTTCCGACGGTTACACGTAGTACAGAATTTTCTGGGAAGTTATTTGCCATTGACACTGTAACGATAACGCCGTTGACAATGAGAAGAGTTGCAGTCACAAACACAGATGACCGGTTAAACTGTGAAGTGTTTGTTGATAGTACAAATTTTATCGGGCGCACCAAAAAATTACATACCAGCGGCTATCATAAGCATTACCGGTGGTTGAGCAGAGTTTTGGATCACTAATTGTCACGACCAGTCACAACTTATCCCCAAAGGAATGTGTATCGGGACAGCTGAACCGATCCAAGATGGTTAGTTCAACGTCATCAACAAAGACCCATGCTCTGCTTTTGGTACAGACAACACGCTGGAGGAAACAACTGTGGACTGCAAATGGGGCCCAGACTGATCAAGGAACAACGCCAGCGGGTGTTACGCCAATTTTCGAGTGCATTCACACCTCAACAGGGGAAACGTCAGACGAAACGGCCCACAATAAGGCACCGTATCAATATTGGGGATTATTCACCAATTAGCCAGTGTTCGTATAGAGTGTTGCTAGCAGAAAGACGGGTCATTCGGGAGAAGATGTTGCATGATGACATTATTCAACCTTGGTCATCTCCGGTGGTCCTCGTAAAGAAGAAGGATGGTACGTGGCGATTCTGTGCCGACTAGTGGCAGCTGAACAAAATCACAAAGAAAGATGTCTACCCATTGCCGCGCATTCATGACACCTTTGACTGCTTAAAAGAAGCTACATATTTCTCACCTATGGACATGCAGACAGGTTACTGGCAAATTGAGGTTGACGGAGCTGACAGGGAGAAGACGGCTTTTATTACACCTGACGGCCTCTATGAATTCAAAGTAATGCCATTTGGATTATGTAATGCTCCGCCCACATTCGAATGCCTGATGGACAACTTGCTTCGACGCCTTACGTGGACGACGTGTCTTTGCTATTTAGATGACATTATCGTCTTCTCGAAAACATTTAAAGAACATCTGAGTCGCCTGTCAATTGTGTTGAAATGTGTTCAGACTGCAGGACTCCACCTCAATCCAAAGAAGTGCCTCTTCGATGCCAGAGAGATAAAAATCCTGAGGCACCTAGTCAACAGGGTATCCGCCCTGATACAGATAATGTAAGGGCAGCCAGAGAATTTACAACTCCTCAGCACATTCGTGATGTGAGAAGTTTTCTTGGGCTGTGCTCATACTACCGACGTTACATAAAAGGATTTTGTAACAAGGCACGTCCATTACAAGAACTTCTGCAGGGAGACGCCAGGTTTTACTGGGATGAAACAAAGGAAAGAGCTTTCCGGGCACTTAAGGAGGCTCTAACTTCCGCACCAGTTCTAGCCTTGTACAACGAGAATGAGGAAACTGAACTTCACACAGACACGAGTGGTTATGGGATTGGTGCAGTGCTTTTACAAGTTCTGGAAGGTTCTGAATAGGTGATAGCCTGTGTATTAAGAGTACTCTCAAAGTCCGAGATAAACTTACAACTGAGAATGACTGTCTCGCAGTTACCTGGGCTATCAATAAGTTCCAGCAGTATTTATTCGGCAAACCATTCACCGCCGTAATGGACCTCCATTCTTTGTGTTGGCTGACCAACTTGAAGGATCCATCAGGTGACTAGCAAGATGGGCACTAAGACTCCAAGAGTACGACGTCACAATGGTATTCAAGAACGGGCGCAAACACAAGGATATCGACTGCCTTTCGAGGAATCCATTAGTGGAACACAACAGCATAAATAAAATATCAGCCCTCACTGAATTAGGTGACGTTACAGCTGAACAGAGGGAAGAGCCAGCACTATTAAAAACCATAGAGGCCTTGGAGAAAGGAGAACCGACCAATGGAGAGTTCCGACTTATAAACGGGACATTGTATACAAGCAAATACGATCCACTGGACCCCAAATGGCTACTGGGTATTCCAGCTCATCTCCAGCCAGCTATTCTCAAGTATTTCCACGATGCTCCAATATCTGGTCATCTGGGATTCGTAAAGACCCTAGACAGAATCAGGCGCAGATCTGTCAAGTACTATGTGTGTCACTGTAAAGAGTGGAATAAATCGCAATTTGCGATGTTATGGCATCACTGTATTAGGTTTAGATGGAATACCAAACTGTGGAGAATGAAAATTTGTCCCCGGCCGGGATTCGAACCCGGGATCTCCTGCTTACTAGGCAGACGCGTTGACCACTACGCCACCGAGGACACAGTGACAAGTCCGACTGCAGAGGACTCTTCCCTGCACGTCTCCCGCCGCACAGAAAGGCGAAAATGGCTTCTTGTACAAGGACTCTAAGGACGGTAATGATACTGATGAAGCCACGACAGGAACTTCTGTCGTCGATAATCGTACAGAAAGCAAGAAGGATTCTCTAGAACCGCCATACAGAGGACCTATGATAAGATCAAGATCCAGGACATTGCAGATGGTTCCAAAGGGAACCTAACAGTGGGTCGCTGGTTTTTTTTTTTTTTTTTCTTTTTTTCTTTTTTTTTCCAGGACAGGAAACAATGCCGCGAGACACCACGTAAACCGACAGCTGACGTGGCACAAGGGATAGTCTCACCGACTGCGGTGCTGCAGGTCGCTGGTTCAACCACCTCCAACGGCAAAGATTTATTTTTGTGACATCATTTCCAGAACATTCTACATGTTTCTAATGTTGTCTTGTAATTTCTAATTGTTTCTTGTGTTAACTATTCTTCTAATTTCTGGTCTGTGTATAAATAGCAGAGCACTCTGCCCGAGAGGCAGTCAGTCCTGCGTATATGTTTCAGTTCACAATAAACCTGCTTTCAGTATAAGTGCTGTGTTCACTCGACAAACATGCCTTAAAAGTGAAGCCTGCTTCCATTTCAACGCGACAATATCCTTATGTTTTCGCGGAGCACCGGGAGATCTTTCGCGGAGCCCGAAGTGCTCCGTGGAGCACAGTTTCAGAAACTCTGCATTAGACAATAAATTACAGGCTGCTGGTGTGTTTTGAGATTAGTCAAATGCATTTGACTGTGTAAATCAGAAAAGACTTTCAAGTAACTTTAGAATATTATGGTGTAAACGGAAATTCTGCAAAATGATTCAAGTCATATACCTTGGACACTGTCCACTCTGAAAGTAAAAATTAATTCTAGTTCAACATTAACCCATCTATGACTGATTTACAATATTGACAATATTGTAGGAGTTGTTGTGACCACTGTAATGTGTTAATTTGTTCAGGCTTCTCAGGCTGCATGTGCTCGCTGTGTTCCTTGTCCTGCTGAATTTTTCCAGGCGTCATCGCCGGCGCGGTTTGAAGGGGATCAGGAGGGGAGTTGAAGGAGAGATAAAACGCATTGATTTTTGCATAATGCAAAACAAATCTACAATGCTACTTTGGTAATCATTTGACATTCTGCAGGAAAATTCCGAGAATTTTTTTCAGTCCTTATCAAATAATCATAAACAAAATAATTGGTAAAAATTTTAATTCCAACAGTGGTAACGCACTGGACTAGTATTTGGGAGGACGGTGGTTCAAATCCACCACATCCACGTTTAGATTTTCTAAGATTTCCCTAAATCACTTCAGACAAATGCCGGGATGGTTCCTTTCAAAGGGCACGGCCGATTTCCTTCCTCATCCATACTAAAACCTCCAAGCGTTAGCTCCGTCTCTAATGACCAAGCTGTTGACGGGACGTTAAACACTAATCTTCCTTCCTTCCCTACTGTGCGGTTATGTGATGCCATATCACTAACATTTGTGTATTTATTTATTTCTATTCAAAACATTTCAATGTCAAAAGCAAGGAAAAGCGGAAGACGTCCGCAGTGCTGTGCGAGACAAGTCTAACTATATTCGGTCATTGCACGGACACAGTATGTAGTGAAGGTGATTCAGATATAATTGGAATGCATCCCACGATGGCAAAGTGCTGTGTTAAAAAAATTATCTATGCCTGTTAGTTTCTTATTTTGCGACATGTGTGATTGAACAACCATATTGATATTGTTATTCGCCAATAACGTACTAATCTTAATGCTTCACCCTTGCTACGGTAAGCGGCAGCGGCGACTCTTCTCCACTGCCCTTCACTCTACGTACAAAGACGTCGATAACTGTCGGTAAATAGAGTACATGTTTCTTTTTTGGAGCACTAGCACCTATCAATCGTTTGAGAGTGTGGCATGTTGTGTATGAATCAGCAACTTTGCTTTTTACAACTGACTTGTGCCAGTCACAAAGTGATTTTAATATTAGTGCAGGTATTTTAATGTTAGTGTCATTGAAAATCTGACAAACGTTAAGGAGTCCAATTTTCAGAGTTTTTTCCCTAAGCTCTGTGACAAACGTTTGAGCCACGTAATGGTTGTGCGGTATCTCACTTAAAGAATGTTTCGCTGTCCCTCCCTGTCGTACCCATATTGACGCATTGTTCATATGAGACCAAACTAACCACGACGAGGTAGGTGTTGCCGTAGTAGGTCAAATGTGGCGGATGTGGTCACGATTCCTAACAACAAGGCTGCAGTACGAACCTTCACAATTTTTCGAGACTGTACCCGAAAATACGAAACAAATCTAGAGTACTTGAATGTACTTGATAAAATAACAAGCGACATGCCAAACATAAACAATCACATATTGTATTTCATTTTAAATTCCTCTCAGGAAATGCCTGAAATGAGTGTTTTGAGTTGAACCTTTGTGATATTACAGATACAGGTGGAAGCTGATAAGCTGATTGTTTCCATGTGAAAGGCAGGTTTTGCCAGGATGTTGGGTTTCCCAGCCGGCCGGCTACCAGTTTGAACCTAGTGAATGGACAGGTAATCAGGGTTTCCCTAATGTGCTAGGAAACCGGAAACGCTTGGCTGAGTGAGGGAGGCTACTCCAGATTGCAATTGAAATACAATATAGCCGCAAACATTATTAAAAAACTCTATATAAAATCAGGGAATGATCATACAATGAAAGAATCCCTGAGACAGATTTACGTCTCAAATATGTCAAAGACATTATTGATAGGTCTGAAGCATTGAATTAAAATTTGTGGTGTGGCCAGGAATCGAACCCGGACCTCCATGCTTACTAGGCAGACGTCTTAACCGTTAGACTACCACACCACTAACGATTAAGGAACAAAGAAGCTGAATTAAAATTTGTGTTGTGGAGGGGAAATCGTACATAGACTATTCCGAGGCGCCTTAATCGTTAGTGGTGTGGTAGTCTAACGGTTCAGACGTCTGCCTAGTAAGCATGGAGGTCCGGGTTCGATTCCTGGCCGCACCACAAATTTTAATTCAATGCTTCAGACCTATCAATAATGTCTTTGAATGATCATATGGCAAATATAATTATACGAATGGATTCAGGAGACTTGAGAGTATCAAAAGCCGTAATTATAATTTAAATATGCCTCACAGATAAAATGCCGGTAAGATTCAGTACTATAATAATAATATTAAAAGACTTATATTTACAAATATTGATACGTAATGATTATCAGTAACAGTTTAAGAAGCAAATGGGCAGCATTGCACCACACTACGTATCTCAAAAGACGCACCACGTTATTTCCGTATTCCTTCAATAAACTGTATTTTTCTCTTTTGTTCTGCTTTTCGTTGAGGTACTAATAGTCTTGTGTCAGAACATAGATTCCACCACAGAAACACAAAAGAAGAACCCAGCAAAGCGCATTTCATTTATAAATGTATTTTATTTTATTTAATATTATTCATAGTAATGTTCGTTTTATGTCAATATATCGAAATATTTCATGGCCGTTTAAAAATAGTTGATATGAAGCAGATAACTTATATATAAACAATTATATTTATTTGTGGACAATAACTGAATATTTTGGCTTAAAAAGCCATGATAAATTAAGTATTGGTTGTGTAATTATATTTCGACGGCGGCAGTATATTTGAACAGTGAGACGCCACGCTTAATAGCAAAGAGCTTCAGTCTCAATCGTATTTTAGTATTGTTAAATATGTATTTGTTTGTTAAATGTAAAAAAACATTTTTGGGGAAGTGGTCGAAGCATTTAATTCTGTGATATTCAAATGTATAATATTTTGGAAGGGAAATTGTATTTTAAAGACGAGGCGTTAGGATGAGCGGAAGGATACAATTTTGGGAGCAGGAGAGCATGCTTTCGAACGCTTGGGAAAGGACTTGTAACATGGGCGTGGTGGTGAAAGGTTGTGACGCTGGGCGGTATGAAGCCGCGGTAGTAACTTGTGATTTGAAGAGATAGGCATGTGTGGACTTAGAAAATTTACGGGACTGTGACTGCAGAACTTAGTCTCTAGTGAAAAGTGGTAAACTATGCACGGTAGTAGGGCTGTGGAACTGTGATAAATCAGCAATCGTGTACTCGTGTGATGACAAACTGTATTTTATAACAAATACTGTAGCTAATCGCGGATTAATTACGAGTGATAATTTGGAACTTCTACTCTCGAGTGCGTGTGATACTTATAGTGCCTCTCATGAACAATAATTGGGGATTTTCCGATATATAAAGTAGGACCACCTCCGCATTTTCATGTCCAGAAAGGGAAATAAACTGTATTTATAAAGAATTACTTCGTAAGTGAAACACTCCATTATCTTACAATCAATTTTTTTGGTCATTCAGAGGATTAATTATGTTTGTTAAATATATTTTCATGTCATAATATGCTGATTAATAGACTGGATAAACTACAGATTAATTATTTATCTTGTTTAAACAGATTGCGTAGCTGTTTAGGGCATAGAAGCTGACATACATAGCTCACCCATATGAACAGAGAAAACGAGCCATAAACTTTCACTACCCAGAGCTATGTATTGCCCAAGTCTTATTGGTGAATGCCGATAGGAAGGTCGCACCTTGTAAAATGTGCAGGTTATTTAGATGTCAGTTGTAGCAGATGTAATAATTCAGCATAATAATTGGTGTTTACTGGAGTAGTTCTTAGTATCATTAAGGATAAACAGTTCTTCCACGAAATAGATCATCTGGAACTGGAAGCGTTGAGTACTTCTTCGCGAACTGTTTGGAACTTGGTTCCTCAGCTTCTCGAATGAGATACTGAAAAACATCTTCATCTCTCGAAAGTCCTTGAGGAATTGAGTACACTATTGAAGATGGATCTGGTTCCTCGAATAACCGTTTCTCTGCTGTAATTTACTGCAATTCTTTTCAAATAGCTGCTGTATTTGGCGGAATTAAAATATTGTTCCGCCAACTTTGCAACATGGTTTTCAAACTATCATTTCCTCGCTAGTGCTGAAGAATTTCAAAAATTGCGAACAAAACCTTGCTCCCTCATGTTTCTGAACTATTATTAGAGTAACGGCATATGCAATCTTTATTACGCCAGACGCCTTCTTTATTTTTTCAACAGCTTCTGTCGAGAGAACGCAAAAAGAAAGAGAGGAAGAGAAAAGAAAACATTAAGTCAGCGACGCAGGTCGTGTGTTTAGCTGAATGTCCAATACTGGCGTGATAAGTAGACCTTTTTAATTATTGTTACTTTTATTTGTGACGTCATCATTCGAACAATATTGCCATATTTTGCTTTTGTATACTTAAAAAATATAATCACTGTTGATAACAGTTAGATGATACGTAACGTGTTGCTCAAAATATGAAAGGTGGAACTGCACAAAAAAGATTTCATTTTTGTGAACTACATTACCTTGATACTTGTATTATGTTCACCCATATTACTTGTCATTAAAGTGAGTCTTACTGATTACATATACAGGGTGATCCATTGATAGTGACAGGGTCAAATATCTCACGAAATAAGCATCAAACGAAAGAACTACAAAGAACAAAAACTTTTGTAGCTCGAAGGAGGAAAACAGATGGCACTATGGTTGGTCTGCTAGATCGCGCTGCCATAGGTCAAACGGATATCAACTGCATTTTTAAATAGGTACCCTCATTTTATTACATATTCGTCTAGTACGTCCATAAATATGAATGTTTCATTTGGAACACGTTTGTCGCTTTGTGGCGCTGTAATTTTCAAAAACATATTGCTCACAATTTTAGACGAACAGTGGGTAACAGGGAGGTTTATTAAATTAAAACACAGAACGTTTGAACTTTATATCGGTTGTTCTAATGTGATACATGTACTTTTGTGAAATTATCATACATTATGAAAACACATGCTGTTACTGCGTGATTACCTGTAATTACCTCATGACTTCAATAAATGCTCAAAAATAAGCATTCAATCCACCATTCAGATTGCCATCGATAAAATATCCTTCCTCTCATAATGCCGCACCATACATTAATCCGCCAAGGTCGCCGATGTTCCACTTGTCGCAGCCATCGTGGCTTTTCCGTTGCCCAATAGCGCATATTATGCCTGTTTACCTCTGTTTGTGAATGATGCTTCGACACTAAACAGAACGCCTCAAACAAATCTGTTATCGTCCCGTAATTAATTTTGTGCCCAGTGGCAAAACTGTACACAGCGTTCAAAGTCTTCGCCACGCAAATTCTGGTGCATTGCAATATGGTACAGGTGAAATTTATGTCGATGTAGAATTCTCAGCACCGCCGTTTTTGAGATTCCCAATTCTCGCTCAAATTGTCTGCTACTGATGTGCGTATTAGCCGCAACTGCAGCAAAAAGACGTAGTTGCGGACGCGGTGGAGTAACCGAGCGGTCTAAAGCGTCTCGCTGCGGAGCGCGCGGTTGCTCGCGTGGAGGTTCGAGTCCTCCCTAGGGCATTGGTGTGTGTGTTTGTCCTTAGGTTAGTTTACCTAGGTTTAAGTAGTTTGTAAGCTACGGACCGATGACCACGCAGTTTGGTCCGATGGATTTACAAACATTTGAACATTTGATTTTGAACTTAGCTGGGCATCATAATTAGTTGCAGGTCGTGGTTGACGTTTCACTTGTGGTTGAACACTTTCTGTCTCTTTAACTAACGTAATTATCCGACGAAAGGTACGGACAATTGGATTATGTCTTCCAGGATAACAATCAACATAAATAATACAGGCTGATTGGACATTTTATCACAATAGCAATACATAAATACCATATCGACCTTTTTTGCAATTGGTAAACGGTCCATTTTGTACGAGTAATGTGTCACGAAGCAAATACCGTCCGCACTGGTGAAATGTTACGCGATACCATGTACTTTTACGTGCCATCTATCACAAAGCAAAGAAAGGGTTCAAATAAAACTTTCATTTTCTTCTACATACTAGACTAATATGTAATAAAAATGGAGGTACCTATTTTTAAAAAAATGCAGTTGATATCCGTTTGACCTATGGCAGCACCATGTAGCGGGCCAAACATAGTGCTATCTGTTTTCCCTTTTCACGCTAGAAAAGTTTTGTTATTTGCAGTTTTATCGTTTGGTGCTTATTTCGTGAGATATTTGGCCCGGTCACTATCAATAGAATACCCTGTATTAGAAGAAAATGTTTCATGTAACTACTATTGCCTGGGGTATACGAAGTGACTCCTATGATAGGCCTGCGTCTACTTCAAAATTGAAAATGGCACACAAATTTGCTTCATTTGACTAGAAGAACTACGAAGCTATTTACTGCGTAGTTCTACCGAAGCAATAACGTCACTATTAAATAAATTACAAATCTTAATAACATTTTAATTATGTGTCATTTATTTTATTATTTGCCTCTTTACACGAGAAAAGTGTTTATTTACTTGATTTGTTTTATGTATCCTGACACCCCAATTCTGCTTTTAAATTTTAAAAGTATTAGGGTATGTATTCTTCTACATTAGCAAATACACGGGGTCAATATGGAATCAAAATTAAGAAATATTTTTCTTTCGTCTAATTTTCATCGGTTGCTGTTCGATTTAAAGTGAAAATAAATCACCGTTTTAGATTATTAAATTTTAATTTTGATTGAATTAATATAATAAGTAGAAGTAAAACATTGTTTAAAAATGCAGACGACTTGTGCTGATGTGCCTACTGCCTTCAGAAAAATAATAGGCGGTACCTGTAACTGTTGGATTTGTGGATGCCTGTATTGTTACTACGTCGTTAGTAATGTAAGATAGTCATAGTTTATACTGGACTGCCGGCAGTAAAGCTTGAATACATATAACTTTTTACCAACTTTAATGCTCTTAAGTAAAAAATTGTTATTTTAAATTAGTGCAAAATATTTTTATAAATATTTTCCTCATTGTGAGGAAGAGGGCCAACTGAACAAAATCAGCTATCATAAATTTTACCAATATGTATAAATTTGTACATTTACTAGGATATCTGCCACATCACTTTTACATTTGTGATAGTAAAGGATGTAATGTGCTCTTTCTCCTCTTCTATCGTCTCTTGAATACCTGTAAAAGGAAACAGAAGCCGTATACACAACACCTGTGAATTTATGGTCTGTAATAAAATATAAAGAGAATGGCGCGTTATTTAGCCATCCCGAAAGGGTTTCGTTTATGTTTTATATTAAAAATCATAAGTGTGAAATCGCGTCCTTGTCCTTACATTACTCCATTGACCTTTGTGTTTGGAAATAATGACAATTTACCTAGCGACGATATATGCTGGTGAGCAGGTAATTATTGATAACTGTAGTAATAATCTACTCGTAAAAATAGCAGCATGTGACCATAAAACAGACTTATACTTTGCAGTTTTCTATAAAACATGTATCTTATGAGGAGGTAATGGTATTAGAAAGTGTAATAAATGAAGGTGAAACTAATATTCACCATTATAGGCCTACAGAGAAATGGTAGTTAATGAATGTTGCTATATGGTCAACCTCGTGAAGGAATGAAAATTAGAAAAATATTCTATATTTTACAACAACAAGAAATAGTCTTATAGAATTGGGGATAAGAAATCAAACAACGGATAACAGTAGTGCAAATAAAATTCCTAAGATATTTTATAGAATACACAAGATAATTTGAGTGACAAATACAGAAATAAGAGTAGTATAAGGGTCAATGTCTCATACGAAAGATCACGTCAGTAGGCCCGGAAATATTGTACTTATAAAATGCTACAAAATTACAAATCAGCATGGCTTCAATACATTTAGAAACCCAAAACAGACGAAATAATTTCAAGTCTAACATGAAAAGTGTAATGCGCCTAGAAGAAGTTAATACAAAGTGAATCTGAAAAGTTCGCTGACTGGTGTCAGGAAACATAGAAAACAACAGTTAAAAACAAAATACCTTTACTGGCCTTCAAAGTAATCGCCATTGGCTACAATACACTTCTGACATCGGTTAGACAGCTGTTGGAAACTGTCAGAACACACGTCTTATAGAATAGCTCGAAGAACCAAGATCATTTTTTGTTGGATCTCCGCAACAGTTGCGAAACGTAAACCTTTCAGAGCTAATTTAAACAGGGGAAACAGGAATAAGTCCGCAAGCATCCGTCGCACTCGTTCGATGTCTGGGACTGTGATTGTGGACGGTCGACCCGAACATGGCTCGACACTTTCCGTCTGTAAAGCGATTAAACTACTCCAACACACACAGTTTTTACTCATGGATTCTACACTATACACATGCACCAATATCCCATGGATCTCCGTTTTGCCTAATTTGAAACAAAACTTGATGCTAACGAGTTGCTCCATGTTGAATTGACACGTGTTCTCACACTGACTCTGTTAGCTCTGTCGTTGCGTGTATCACCGCTTCATTGCACGATAGGGGTTGGTTGTTGACATGTCCCTCAATGTGTATACCTCATCCTAGCCAACGCGGTTTGTGAAATGTGGAACCAATCACCGAACATTTCAGACGCATACTTCAGTGGCGACAACGTGGAAGTAAGTTATTTAACATTAAAAATTGTATTTCCATCTTTATAAGCAAAATTTGAACGTTATCCCAAAATTAACTTATTAATTTTGCTATCCTCTAGCTCATTTGCTTTAAGTATTTTGGCATTAATTATACGTAAATGTTTGTCACAACGTCACAAGGTTTTTCACATCATCAACAAATGTTTCATAATTTTTTATTTTTTATTTTACCTATGACATATTGACCTCTTGGGGTGTTTTATTAGGTGTTGGGAAATGGCAGCAGTGGAACGTTCTCACGCCAAAAGTCCATGCGCTCGCCATATGGGTCGTGCGCGATCGAGAAGTTGGCTTGCATCAGCAGGTAGCTTTGGCTGGTCTGCTCATATGGTTCCCACACAACGGGATCTGCCTCCGGTGTAGGGTTCCTGTTGAGACAAACATCATACACATTACACTGGTTATTCAGAATTAAACCCGTGGGGTAACACTATAAGTTATTAATTTATTACATTAACAATGAAGACTGCTTTCCTCCAAGCATCTTTAGTTCACCGACATTCACTTCATATGTCACAGAACATAAGATACCACGTTGTTTTCGTACAAAGCCGCCTCAAAAACTGAAACTCTCTTCATTCCAGAGAGTTAGTGAGTTTTCAAGTTTATTCAGTTGAAACCATTTATCGGTGATTACATCGCATAGAGATACTTAATCGCGCGGATCTTGGTTGCAACTTATCATCTTTTGTTCCAAATAATGCCTAACAATTGTGGTGCGACTAACGTCCAGAAGCGTTAGTCCTCCCGTGGCACACTATATATAGGATGCTTCTGAAAAGAATGTAGAAAATTGGAAGGTTGGTACAGTGGATCACAACTTGTATATTTGACATAGCAACCCATGTCCGCCTGCATCACTTAGCTTACGGCTCTCGGCGACGTTGAAAGCATTGCGCGCCGCCAAGAAGATGAACACGCAACATGCCACCTAAGACTGCAGGGCACCTTTTTCGAAGTATTCATGATCGGAGCGTGGAATGTTCTGTCCGTGAATCGAGTAGGTAAGTTAGAAAATTTGAAAAGAGAAATGGATAGGTTAAAGTTAGATATGGTGGGGATTAGTGAAGTTCGGTGGCAGGATGAACAGGATTTTTGGTCAGGTGAGTACCGGGTTATAAATACAAAATCAGTTGGTGGTAACGCAGGAGTAGGTCTGATAATGAATAAGAAAATACGAATGCGGTTAAATTACTAAGAACAGCTTAGTGAACGCATTATCGTTGGAAAGATAGACACGAAGTCAACACTGACCACATTAGCACAAGTTTATATGCCACCTAGCTCTGCCGATGATGAGGATATTGAAGAAAATTGTACCAGGAGATAAAATAAATTGTTCAGACCGTTAAAGGAGAAAAAATGTGATATGGGACTGGAACTCGGTAGTAGGAAAGTGAAGAGAAGGAAATGCAGTAGGTGAATATGGACTGGGGAAAAGATATGAAAGATGAGAACGCCTGGTAGAATTTTGTGCAGAGCAAAATTTAATAACCACAAACACTCGATTTCATCATCATGAAAAAGAAGTTATATACTTGGAAGAGACCAGGATACACTGGGAGATACCAGATTGACTTTATAATGGTAATGTATGACAAAGGTTTAGAAACCAGGTTTTAAATTGTAAGACACATCCAGGGCAGATATAGACTCTGACCACAACTTATTGGTTATGAACTGTAGATTCAAACTTAAGAGACTGCAATTGAAGAGTTTGTTGAGGGTTTTAGAGGGAGTATTAGGCAAGAATTGTCTGAAACGGGGGAAAGTAACACAGTACAAGAAGAATGGGTAGCTCTGAGAGATAGAGTAGTGAAGGACGCACAGGATCATTTAGGCAGTAGCACAAGGCCTAATAGATATCCTCTGATAACGCGGGAGATACTGTACTTAACCGATGATAGGAGGAACTATAAAAATGCATCAAGTGAAGAAGGTAAAATGGAGTAAAGACGTTTGAATATTAGTTTAAATGTTAGGAAGTCCATTTTTTAAAGCATTTGTCTGGAGTGTAGCATTGTGTGGGAGTGAAACGTGGACCATAAGGAGTTCAGACAAAAAGATGATAAGCTTTCGAAATGTGGTGCTATAAACGAATGATGAAGATTAGATGTCTAGATCACATAATTAATGAGGAGGGGCTTAACAGAATTGGGGAGAAAAGGAATTTGTGGCATATCCTGACTAAGAGAAGGAATAGGTTGCTGGGACACATTCTGAGACTTCAAGGAATCGTCATCTTAGCATTAGAAGTAAGTGTGTGGGGTAAAAATCGTAGAGGGATACCGAGGGACGAATACAGTAAGCAGATTCAAAAGGATGTAAGTTGCCGTTCTATTCTCAGATGAAGAGGGTTATACAGCACAGGGTAGCGAGGAGAGCTGCATCAAACTAGTCTGCGGCCTGAAGACGAAAACAACATTAACAACGTGACACCAAGGTAAATGATACATCGGGTTGAAGGCTTATCACCTTTCTTTTTTCGTACACGCTGAAGGCGACGTAGTTGCAAATATTCCAGGCGGGAAAGCACTATGGTTTCCGGAATTTGTAGGGGCGTGAACGCATTGCTTCTGGCCGCTCACATGCCTATGTGATAGGTTTTGCATAGACAGCAGGATCTGTACACGCTGCAGAGTCCGGTTCGCCCTGCGTCAGTTTCTCACAAAACGGGGACACTCTTCTGTTTGTAAACTGTGTGGAGCGGACAGAAAATGGAGTGCTATTGTTGGACGGAAAGGGCAGATATGCACTATACCAAATACTGTAAATATTTATCGATAGATAATGGTATATGTGACAGAATGTGTAAATGAAAATACCTGTCATGCGCACGACTCATTGAAGTTGGTATAAAGACGCCGGATTTTCCTCATAAACGGCTTTTAATCAAATTGAGCGGTTATGGTATATCGCCCCAAGTTTGCGACTGGATAGGGGATTTCCTGTCAGAGAGGACACAGTTTGTAGTAATCGATGGTAAGGCATCGACTGAAACAGAGGTGATATCGGGCATTCCATAGGGTAGTGTTATTGGTCCTCTACTGTTCCTTATTTACATAAACGATTTGGAGGAAAATATAAGCAGCTCTCTTATGTTGTTCGCAGATGACGCCGTCCTTTTCCGCCTAGTAAAATCATATGAATATCAAAACTAACTGCAGAACGATCTGTGGTGTAAAACTTGGCAATTGACTCTAAATAATGAGAAGTGTGAAGTCGTCCACATGAGGACGAAAAGAAATCCGTTGAACTTTCTTTACAAGATAAATCTATTAAAAGTGAAGGCCCTAAACTCCACAAAACACCTAGGAATTACTATTATTTCCGACTTAAACTGGAAATAACACGTAGATAACGTCGTGGGAAAGGCGAGCCAGAGACTATGTTTTATTTGCAGAACGCTTAATATATGCAACAGAACTACTAAAGAAACTGCATACACTATGCTTGTTCGTAATTTTTGGAGTATTGCTAACCAATGTCGGATCCTTTTCAGGTGGGTTTGACGAAGGACATCGAAAGAGTCCAAAGAAGGGCTGCTCGTTTTGTATTGACACGATACAGGGGAGACAGCGTTACGGAATTGATACAGGATCTGGGATGGGAATCATTACAACAACAGCGCTTATCGTTGCTGCATGGGCTTCTTACGAAACTCCAATCGCCAACATTCTCCTCCCAATGCGAAAATATATTGTGTCTGCCACCTGAGTAACCTAAGCTTCCTCTCCGGGGGACACCACCTTGCGAAGCACTGTCCGTGCGGGTGGAGAGGCTTGCGTATCCGCGTGAAGCAGAGGGCTATACCGAAGGTAAAGAACCTACTGCCGGAAAGGCCTCTGCTGATGGATCAGACTTAGAGTGTCCCACAACGTCCCGTCTTCCTTATCCGCTCCCATTCCTTTCCCAACCCAAGGTGTGATGCGATCCGTGCCGAGGGGTGCGTGGCACATGGGTGGATGTGTCTCGAACGGAGCCTCAGGGATACCGGGCGACCTCCCTGAGTAAGTAGCCTTGCACCACGCGGGGTTATCGTGGTGTGGACCATGTAAATCCCCAAATCTCGTGGGACTAAGATGAACATGGAGAAAGAAAGTATTTTAAAAGAATCTGAGGGGCAATCTGAGACCTCAGATACTCAGACATCGGGATCAGGACCGATGGAGTGCACTCCTACTTCTGAATCAGGGTCTAGACCTGAGCAAGAAGTGGGAAGCGTAACAGAGAAGTTGGACTAGATTAGGATTAAGGCCTTGTCTGGAGCTCAGAGGAGGAAACTTCCCAAGGAACAGAAGCAAAAGGAAGGAAAAGAATGGCTTCCTAACCATAAGTGGAGGGAATCAAAAGGGCTTGAGCCCAAGACCTGCAAAAAGAAACTGCCTCAGGTCGAAGGGGATACACAGACCCCCTCGACGTCAAAGACAGGTGGCAAGAGGGTTAGGGAGGAATCTAAGACTCCCTCCTCTCTGGACAAACGTGATCCTAAAAGGCTGAGGCAGGAAATAGGGAAACAGACCTATAGTACTGCAGTCTCGGTCTTTAGAATGGCGGTTGTGCTAGAAGGATACCCACTGGTGAGCATCACCTCGCAGGAGGAGGAGCTCGTGCAGATGGCCCTCTTTGAAGAGATTGGGGGAGACGCTGGTCCAGGACCCATATTCAGGAGGGTCTATCTAGATCGCGGTGCCCTCATTTTTGTCTGCGAGGGGGAGCACTCAGCAGAATGGCTTAAGGAAAAGGTGCCCATGGTATCCCCGTGGGAGGACGCGAAGCTGCTGGTCAAGACAGCAACCGAACTCCTGAAGACCGCAAAGGTATCAATATGGGTACCAAAGATCCTTAAGGATGTCCCTCCAAAGACTGTTCGAGAAAATAAGGGTCCAGAACCCAAAAGTCTCGAGCGTAATTAACCAAAAGGTCGTTCCAGAAGGACGAACCCTGGTGGTGGAGGTCTGAGAGAAGTCCCTGAAGGCAATGCGAGAGCAAGGCCTGAAACTGTATTTAGGGTTCTCGCAGGTAATAAAAGACCTTAAAGGCAATAATGGCAGCAAGATGGGGACTGGAAGTGCTGCAGATAAACCTGCAGCACAGTAAAGGGGCCACTGCTGCCCTGAGCCGTCGCCTGGGGAGACAGGAGGTGGACGTAGCCCTGATACAAGAACCCTATTTATACAAAGGGGGTGTATCGGGCCTCAGTGGTACTGGAGGTAAGCTGATTTATGCTAGAAATCCAGAACATGCATTTATGTTAGAAATGGAATACCTTTCATACCAATGATGGATTTTTGTTCCAGGGACTTGGTGACCATCAGGATGCAGCAACGTGAGGAAGGCATCAAGAAGGAAATTGTTTTGCCCTCGACATACCTTCCTTATGAAGACAGCTCTCCTCCTCCTTTGGAAGTGAGGAGACTGACGGAAGCCTGCCACCGGCAAGGTGACGAACTGTTGGTGGGATGTGATGCCAATGCCCACAATCTATTGTGGGGCAGCAAGGACACCAACAGTAGAGGTGAGCACCTTGAATTTCTCCTATCTAACAACTTGGAGATCCTGAATAGGGGTGATGAACCTACATTCAGGAATAGTAGAAGGGAAGAAGTAATTGACATAACTTTTGGTTCCATGATGATGGGAAGTTACATCAAACAGTGGCATGTGGTCCTGGTGCCATCCTCATCAGATCACATGTATATTAAATTCAAGGTTGAAATGGGAACCAGACAGACCATGGCCTATAGGAATCCCAGGAAAACGGACTGGGAGGCATATAGGAGAGACCTTGACTTCAGCCTATCGGAAATTAAAACTTCGATAAGGAATACAGCATAGTTTGAGGAAGTAGCAGAGGCCGTAACCTCTGCTATAGTGACCTCATACCAGGACAACTGCTCAATCACCAAGAAGTGCACCAATAGGAGTGTGCCTTGGTGGAATAATAACCTGGAAATGCAAAGCAAACAGGTACGAAGACTGTTTAACCTTGCGAGGCGCAAAGGACAATGGGCAAAGTATCGTGAGGCCCTTGTAAATTACAACCTTGCCATCAGACAGGCAAAGGAGGCATCCTGGAAGGTATTCTGTGAGGAAATGGAGGGCACGGCTGCTCAAGCGAGACTTCATAAAATCCTCACTAGAGTACCAACTCATCCAGGAGGAACATTGAGGAAGGAGGATGGGGAGTATACAAACACAGCACATGAAACGCTGGAACTGCTCCTCAAGACTCACTTTCCTCAATATACTCTGGGGGATAACTCAGACCAGAATGTGATTCCTGAGAAACAACAGTTCTCAGGTATTCGCAAAGAGGACTGGGATCTGGCCAAGGAGTGTGTCGATTTCAGTAAGGTCCGATGGGCGGAGGGAACATTTCAACCGTTCAAGTCACCTGGCCCCGATGGAATCTTTCCAGCTCTCCTGCAACAAGCGGGAGAAGATTCTTATTAGATTCCTATGCAGGTTATTCAGGGTTAGCCTAGCAGCAGGAATCATTCCCAATGCCTAGAGGGCAGTGAAGGTTATCTTCATTCCAAAGCCAGGGATAATTGATCATACCAAGGCCAAGGATATGAGACCAATCAGCCTGTCCTCCTTCATTCTTAAGACATTGGAAAAGCTGGTTAATGTGCATGTTGGAGAAAGGAGGTTAAGTAGGGTTCCTCTACATTCAAACCAACATGCATATCAACCAGGTAAATCATGTGAGACAGCTCTCCACCAACTTGTTGGGAAGGTGGAGAAAGCACTACACTTTCAAGAAATAGCCCTCTGTATCTTCCTGGACATTGAGGGGGCTTTTAGCAACAAGACCTTCGATTCCATGGTTAGGGCAGCAGAGGTGCATGGCCTAGGGGCCACTATATGTAGGTGGACTAGGGCCATGCTCAGTGGAAGAAAGGTAGAGGCTTCCATGATGAATGAAAAAATGGTAATCAACACCACTAGGGGTTGCCCGCAAGGAGGAGTTCTTTCCCCTTTATTGTGGAATCTAGTGGTGAATGATCTCATTGGAGAATTAAACTCCAGGCAGTACTTTTGCCAAAGATACGCAGACGATCTTGTCATAGTAATACTTGGCAAAGTTGCTGACACAGTAAAGAATATGGCACAAGGTGCCTTGGACATTGTGAAAAACTGGTGCAGAAAACAGGATCTGGGGGTTAGTCCTAAGAAGACTGTTGTTGTACCATTCACAAGGAAACATATCCAACACTCAAGTTGGAATCTAAAGCTTTTCAATGAAGCGCTACCTGTGAAGGGGATAGTGAAATATCTAGGGGTTACCCTAGATGAGAAACTGACATGGACCCCTCACATTAGGAATATTTGCTCCAAGGCAAAAGGTACTTTAGTAAGTACCAGGAGAGCTTGTGGCAAAAATTGGGGCCTGAGCCCCAAGGGTATGCACTGGATATACACCACAGTGATTAGACCCAGGATCACCTATGGGGCGGTCGTGTGGTGGAAGAAGGTAGAACAGCAGGTTGCTGCTAAGGAGCTTGGTAAGGTGCAGAGACTAGCCTGCTTAGCCATAACAGGCGGAATTAGCAGCACACCAACTCCTGGGATGGAAACCATGCTGGATATGCCCCCATTACACCTTTGGGTCAAGATGGAGGGGGCATCTGGTGCCTACAGACTCAAATCTGTCAACAACTGGAACTCTTTGGGATATCCAGAATCACACACTAAAATAGTGAGTGAGGTAAATATAGGAAAGGTTGGGGAAATGCCAGTCGACTATATTATAATCCCATACTGCTTCAACAAGCCTTTCAGTATAACAATTGGAAGTAGGGAGCAGTGGGAGAAAATAGTTCGACTCCTACGGGGGATATTGTCTGGTTCACTGATGGGTCGAAATCAGACCAAGGCGTTGGGGCCAGGGTATACGTGGTGCAGCCAAGACTGGAGGGCGTTATCTCTCTAGGGAGACTGGCCTCAGTATTCCAGGCCGAAATCACTGCCATCAGGGCATGTGTGGAGGAGAATTTGCGTAGGTGCTACAAAGATCGTAACATCTATATCTATTCAGACAGCCAGGCAGCCCTGAGATCACTGGCAGCTCCTACAACAAGGTCTAAAATTGTTGCAGATTGTCACAGGGTTCTGATGGAGCTAGGGGAAAGCAATAGAGTAAACCTATTGTGGGTCCCTGGCCACTCGGGGATCAGTTGCAACGAACATGCCGACAGATTAGCCAGGATGAGGGCAGAGGCTCCATTTATTGGACCGGAACCTGTGCTTACAATCACCAAGGCAATGATTAAATTGGAGCTACGTAACTGGCTCAGAACACAGCACATAGAATATTGGACCAAAATCCATAAACAAAAACATGGCAAGGTAATGATGCCAAAGCCTTGTTTTAAAAGAAGCTCTGCAATCCTGGGTCTGAACAGGAGAGAGATTAGACTCATGGTTGGATTGCTGACTGGCCATGGGAATTTCAAAAAACACCTACACACAATTGGAATAACAGAAGAGGACCATAAATGTAGGATCTGTGATGACGGTGATGAAACTGCATCACATCTGATCTTCGAATGCATTGCATTGGAGAGTAAAAGGCACATAACATTTGGGACAACCAGACCCGAAGAAATTGTGTCTAATAAAGAACTGGTAAAGGGACTCCTTGCACTGTTCAAGGGCATCGGTTGGCTTTACTAGACATACAGGGAGCGATACCGCACAATAAACTTAGTTTTGGTGCGGGCAGTGGCGAGTTAGACCAAGACTGTTTTGGCTTCCCTGAAAGAATCAAATCAACCTAAGCTTACCATTATTTACAGTAGATGTTGAAAATGATGTCCCTCTATGGAAAGAGCGGCCTGACATCTCTTGAACACTTTTGCGAACACACGACGAATTTCGGCTGCCGAAATCTGAGAAATGACTAGTCGAATCCTGTCTTCCAACTCTTCGAGTGAATGGGGATTGCTTGCATACACCTTGTCTTTCAACATTCCCCAAAGATTAAAGTCACAGGGATTGAGATCTGGAGAACGAGGAGGCCAGTCAACTATACTATCATTGCTGCCATATAAGCATTGGCAATGTGTGGCCTTGCATTGTCCTTCACGAAATAACCGTAAAGCTTTTCGTTGGGTGAAAGTTCTTGAACAAAAGGATGTAAGATATTGTTCACATACCTGTCAGAATTTATTGTTTCGTGAAAAAAGATTCGACTAGTCATTTCCCAGATTTCGGATCCGAAATTCGTCGAGTGTTCGCAAATGTGTTCAAGAGCTGTCAGGCCGCTCTTTCCATAGAGGGAAATCATTTTGAACATCTACTGTAAATAAAGGTAAGCTTACGATGTTCAGATGGCAATGTCTTTTTGACTTTAACTCAATGTATGCGCCCTTGGCACAATAGAGTCCGAGTATCGGGCGCTGCCGTGGCCGGCGGATGCGGTGGCGGCGGCTGGAAGCCGTGCCGTGCGATCCGTGGACGCCTGGCAGGCGTCTTTCGTGAGACACCCTGTTAACACAAACATCTTTTCTATGCAGTTTCTTCATTCATAAATTCCACATAATTTTTTCTCTCTTTTTTAATGTCATAACGATTATATATTTTTCAATTTATGATGTCACATTGTCTATGCAATTCTGAAGAAGATGGGTTTATATCAGTCGAAACCGTGGTCAAGTTTATGAAACAGCTATTATTGCAACTGGTTGGCTGATTATTAATTTGTTTTCTACATAATTGAAAAACTATGCCACAGAAAGTGACCTTCAGATGACTGCATAACAAGTAGTCTAATGGAGTGATGTCGGGAGAACGAGCAGGCCACTGTTAGAAAGTGGGATACATTTTTACAAACATTGCCTAAAATTTAAGTGAGGTGGTGATGCATAGCGTACTTATTTTTTAGTGGTATTCTTGAAATCTTTGCTACCAATGGGGGTCATTTGAAGGCCATAATGTATGCCACACCAGTTCATTAATTGGAATTACTGCGTCAGCCCATAGAATAAGAGCACATACGACAGACTGCTGGAGTACAGCAACGAGTGAGACAGTCGATGATGCAGGGCATAGACGTCTGCATAACAGCTCGTATTAGCCTTTTTGATAACCTTCTGTAGGGAATTGTACATATTAAATTACACTGTATCCACACAAATTACCTACATGCATCGTGAAGTGATCTGTCATGTATGCTACAACAAATGCCTGTAAAACAGTAACGAAAGAGAAAAAGAATAGTGAAAAAACTGTTTATAGGGTATGTCCTGCTTGTTGTCAGGTCATCTATGGAATCCCCAGAACTTTCCCACATATTTAATCGCACCCTGTATATAAACCGATACTTTTTTCCTGGTGTATTGATTAATAGCATAAATTGTGACCTCGAACTACATGTTTCCTATGTTTCTTCAACATTAAGAGCTGTTGCTACCCTCAGACTTTATGACATAGTGGGGGTGAAGGGCATCTGTGGAGACATCATTACGTAGAAACATCTTATGACAAAATGGGGAGGTATGTCCAAGATTATACCAGTAGCATATTACCTGAATGAAACTCAACAAAGATTACACCAACGCTTTTACCTAATTGGGCATGAAGCGTATTATTTGATAAATGGAGCAGTAAGCTCTGCACACCGGGAACAAAGTAGGATTTCTGCTATCGACTAAAATTGTAATATATGGACTAAATACATTACTTGTTAAATACATAATTGAATGGGACTTGACGTTGCTAATGGAGTGCTAACAGATATTTTCAAGCGCTTAGCACTAGTTGCGCATCAGTATCCCTTGAAATGTATTTTTACTGTAAAGATTAAAGGGTTTTGTTTTCCTTTTGAGTTATTTAATTTTTTTGTTGTTAGCTATAGGAAACCTATTGTTTTAATCAACGATGATATTGCATACAGACATTTTTGGTGGTACAATGATGTTACTTCTATGAATGTACATATCAGTGACAGCTTTAAAAGCAACAGTCGGCACCGACATTGTGATACCAGCTAGTAAGAGCTTATGATATGTGTCTTTTTTCACATTGATAATGTTGAGTAACTCATTTAGAATGAATATAAGCATATTTAAACGTAAATATGGTTTTTTACTACTTCTTGTTTTCACTGATTTCTTTGAAACTAAAGATGAATTTTATGAAACAGTTTATGCTTTTTTTATATAGTTGTAAATCAAAAGGTTTATAGTAGCTTAATGGGTATAGATTGTTGGTGCTGCAAAGTTCAGCTGCAGCTGCAAACTTGTATATTGTCAGTTACTAGGGTTTCATTGCTATAAATGTGTACCTCAATTTAGACTATATAAATGTTCAGTTCCAGTCAACAGTATGAGTTACCCATGTTTTGCGAAGTTCGTCCAGAGACGCAGCATGTTTCTGCGTACTTGGTCTTCTTCCGATTCAGGATCTAAGTTATATTTTTTATCTTTTCTCAGGAAAAGAATACTTAATTCTCCTCCATGCGAAACTCCTGAAAAAAAGGAAGAAGAAAAATGGTAGTCAGTACACCGCATATGTCAAGTAAGTCATCGATTATCTCACAGAGTGGCACAATCGATTGTCCCACAGTGAAATTAAAAATGCTCCTACGTCAAAGTTTTGATAAAAACTTTTAGGAGGATGTTATTATAACGGAAATATGAAAATGGTAATCTCCACCAAATATCCTACTTAGGAATACATCTATCTCATTGGAACTCACTGAAATCCCTACTTTGGGTTGTAGCATAAAAAGTTCAACCTTTGGTGGCAGTGGAAAGTAAACTAAAACTGGTTTAAAGAAATGTGGTATCTTAGTGGCATGATCTTGTGCCAGAAGTAAGCAGCAATAGCTTTATTTTATATAATTTTATTTAAGGCTTAGTTTAATGGGAGTCGTGACACGGAATTCTATATAACGCCTTAACTGTAATAGCTACAGTGACAACTTTTTCACAGCAGACACGTTTCCCTTTTTATTTATAAAGCATCTTCTGTAGTTATGTAAATATCGATACTTAGGTTTGTACATGTCGTTTTGCTTATATAGATTAGTAACAGTTTTTTAACTTTTAGTGCACGTCCTGCATTTTTAAGTTGATGTATAAATTACTTACGGTGTTATTGCCTCTTCTTTACTTCCCACAGCTGTTTCTTCCGAATGTTAGGCTGGGGTCAGTCGGTTTTTGATGTATGTTTTTTATTTGCACTCGACAAATTTGCCCTGTTTTCGTCTCTTTTTTCGTTTCATTTGTTTACACTTGAATTTGTTTACAGTTGAATAAATTCGGCACATCACCCGATTTTTAATGTAATTACTTTCAATTTGTTCTTCACTTCTCCGCACTGTAACTGTTTCACCTTATAAGTTAGTTATACATCATTTAACGGTGCCCACTGGATGGGACTTTCGACTTCTGCAGAGGTGCATGAATTCGACATCATGCGTTCGATATTATCCATGGTGTACCGTGTCTCAATCCACATAAAACAAATTACTGGCCGTGCAGTTTTCTGCTGGCATTTACTGGCGACATTTTAAACGGATGGTCAACACTGACAGATTGGTAACAGAGCAGCATATCACGGTTCAATTCAACACGACGTGCTAGAGACGCTGACAGTCCTTAGGAACATTTGTTCCATGAGGGTATGGTGTAGGCGGCTCACACGGATGCCATTGGTAACACAAAGCCATCAGGAGCAGTGGTTTACATTCGTCTCCAATCACTAGGGATGGACCCGGAAACAATGGTAGAACTTGATATTGTCATGATTTAATCTGCAGCACGCTAATGGGAAGCACTACATGTGTCACTTACCATATAAATTGATGTACCGCTCCTGCCAAGAATGTGTGGTGCAAGATAGTGGTTTCACTGATGTGGTCCGAGGTGCATTTACTGGTATGCAAAGGGCCCCCTAGTTTTTCTGACCGGCCGTTTGAATGGTCCACCCAACCACCTGATGGCTCTGATAAATGATAAAGTGCCGGCTCAGCGCTCTCACGTCGACCAGGAATAGTTCCAGGAAGATGCATGAGACGTAGAAATACCGAGAGATCCACACTAGGGGCTCTCTTGGAACCTCATAGATCTGGGATGTCATGGAACGCAGGTTCCGTGCCAGGTTCCTGCACCCTGGAACAGCCAAAATTTGGCTGCCACTCTGCACATTATTTGGTGACTATTGAATGGACACGGACTCTTATGGCGTCTCTCAGCAGTCCGCAGAGCCAGAGGAGGCACTACATGATATTAAGTGCATATTCTTTCTCAAGCGTTTGCTCTGATATTTAGTAATTTCTTTTTCCAGAGTAGTGAGGATTGAAGTTTTGTGACCATATTTTTCCCCTCTCCAGGCTTCGCATCACGACATCAAGCCTTCACAGACATAACTTGATCTGCATCTGCCCTTGGTACTGATCCGATCGCGCGATCAATCTACTGCACATTGATCTAAAACTCTTTCCAGGATTTGGTTTCATCCCAGTATACTGCTTTTCTAAAGAGAATTCGTCTGTTTTCTTTCTTGAAGCCAGCATTCTGTTCGTCACCTTCAGATTATCTGCTGCATACTGACTCGGCTCCCTTGAATATAGATAGTATAGCTGTGTACAATGATGTTTAGGAAGACCTTATCAGATGCTTGTATAGTACACGTGTGGGAAAGGATGACTGTGCCTCAGATGTCACATCACACCCCTCACAAGATCAAGTGTAACCTGATTAAATGTAAATAGGTACAGCTACCAATAAGAACATCATATCAACAGATCGCCAAGACTGCTGGTAATTGTAGAATGATTGCAAAATGACGGGTGACGAATGAAGTAACGAAAACATTGCTGCAAGAAGACACAATTACTTGCAGAAGGGCAGCATAAAGAGAAGATCTCAGTGTTGTCTGTCTGGTTCTAAATAACAGACAAATGATAGAAGCTGCAATCTAGCCAGAAATTACAAAGGAATAGTTGCAACCAACAAGTGAGTTGAAAGTTCGTTTGTTATTGGAATTGGAACGTGTCGTGTATTGCTGACACCACACTACAGACAACAAAAACTTGTGTAGCGTATAGCCAGAGAGGAACAGACTACTGAGAGGCTTCATGTGCTGTCCAGAAGAGAAGTCTCGCTTCGGTTGAAGTAATATCAGATACAAGCAGACATGTGTTTTGACAAAATGTTCAAATGTTTGTAATTCTATCGGACCAAACTGCGTGGTCATCAGTCCGTAGCTTACAAACTACTTAAACTAAACTAACCTAAGGACAACACACACACCCATGCCCCAGGGAGGACTCGAACCTCCACGGCGAGCAACCGCGCGCTCCGCAGCGAGACGCTTTAGACCGCTCGGCTACTCCACCGCGGCTGTGTTTTGACGACCTGGTTCCGTTCTAGGGGACATCTTACTCATCTGCAACTACATTTCGGTGTACTACTCGTCCGCAGGCCGCGGTGGCCGATGGGACTGAGGCGCTCCAGTCACGGTCTGCACGGCCACTACGGTCGGGGGTTCGAATCCCCCCCTCGGGCATGCATATTTGTACCGCCCTTAGTATTAGTTAGTATTAGTTCGTAAGTAGTTTGTAAGCTTAGGGACGGATGACCCCGTAGTTAAGTCCCATAAGCTATACAAACATTTGAACGTTTGAACTACTCGTCCAGTACTGAGCTTTTTTATTTAAAGTATTGCATCAAACACCAAGCGCGTCAATAATCGAAGCATGCTTGACCTACATGGTGTTATTCTGCTGTGGCGTTTCGCTCGGAAAGGATAATTTTTTTTTTTTTTTTTTACTAGAATTTTTACCTATAGCTATTGCACCGGTTCATTTTAACACAAAATTGCTATAATGAGGTAATCTGAGAGTCCAAGGGTACGAAACAGAGTAGAATAATCAAATTACTTACAGTGTTATTTTCTGAACTCTTTCATACGAAAATGTTAGTAATATCATTGTAGCTTAAAACAGGAGTTATATTTTACTTACCCCATGGATTTGTGAGAATGTTGTCTCCCCTGTAGTCTAATATGTAGAAATATAGTGTCAAGTTAGAGACCTCGACTACTTTTTTAATTAAGGCGTCGTTGGGATCGGACCATCCAATGTCATCGAAAAACTGCAAAAGAGATTCGTTTACATTATCATAAAAATAGGAACACTTATGGCAGATAAACAGCAAATGTCCTTCATAGGTGGCAGATGGAAAGAGAAAAAAAATAGAAACTGTAAGGTTAACGAGACTGTTGTCATAATTTCTGTAACTGCAAACGTGCATACGTGCGCCCCACTCGTGTTGTTGACTCCGTGCGTTTCACTAGTGTTATGCGCCGCCAGTGCTGGGGTCTGTTTTCAATATTGACGAGGCACAGTATGCTGAGGAGCTTTCTGAGGAGACACGGTTACAAGGGAAGTAACCACGTTTTCTTTTATCACGTTTTAGATTTTTATTGTCTCGGGTTTTAAAGATTCTTGTATATTTTATCTGATGATGAGGGCTTGACCCTTGAAATGCGTCATATTTTAGTGTTTTATACACGATCTATATGGTCGAGCCTACTTGACAAAATAATTAAGCATACAATCGCGCCCTCACATCCATTATGGATGTAATTAACTTTTAACTGAAACTTCCATACTGAATGATGTGTTCGCTAGTATAAATTTTCTTCAGCAAATAGATGTATATGTTTTGAAATATTCCTTTTTTTTTTTAAAGCCACCGGAAGTGGCAGGCTGGCAGCAGCTTTATTGTTGCTCTTTAGCTGAGTGTAGTTTCAATTTTGCCAAGGTGTTTGTTGAAAACACAGAAAGGTGATAAAAATATGTTGAATTTAAACACTTGGAAAGTTAAGTGGAGTAACATACAAAGAGCAAAGAATTTGAAGTAAAGCATAATCAGAAGTAAAACAGCCATGGTGGTTGAAATCACACATAGATAGCAGTGGCGGCTACTCCTTAAGGACTCTGGGGCGGCGCCCTCCCAAAAATATCCAACACGGAATACGTACCAGTCGTTATTCACAAATCGAATCGAATAATTTTCGTGTTGCAGCAGCCCCTGTAAGTGAATGATCAATGTTTTTAGACTAGGTAGTCTGCCAGCCAGGGTCAGCGAATGTTTTCAGACTGGGCTGACTGTCGGACTCTACGCGATCCGTCCGCGCCGTGTAAAGGCTGGCAACGGGCGTTTGGGGTGAGTGGGGGTACTGGGGGTTGGGTGGGGGTAGTGTGCTGAACCGGGCCGCTTAGGACGGCGTCCGCGCCAGGGGCGCGAAATATACAAAGGCGCACCGCCACCGGTCAGGCAGTTTCTAACAGGTGCAGTGCGTGTGATACTAGTGTCGTTGTTGTGAAGGCGCGTGATATTGCCTGTTTTTTCTAGTTTCCTATTTAGAATCAATAATATAAATAGAGTAAACTAAATTTTAACATTTGGTAGTAAAAAATTGACTTTTGAGTGAAAATTGGAATTAAAAAGGTTACGACCACCGAGACCTGATTTGAACATTGTACAGACACAAAATGCGCGCAAAAGCAGTAGTAGTTTCACTAGGAAATTTAATCCTGCTTTATATAAACATGCAGACTGGCTTTGTGGATGTGAAATAAGAAATGCTTTCTTCCGCTACACGTGTTTGGTAATGAATGTTGCGGAACATCCTTGTACCACAGATGGGGTAACAGACATTAAACATTTAGCTGATAAAGTTAAAAAAAAACATAAATTAAGTGCACTTCAAACAAACAGTAACATCGAATTCGTTATGCTTAGAAAATTAGATATTAGATGTCAGCTGGATACAGCTTATAGACTGTGGATTAAGAAGGTAAATGAAGATGTTTCTAAGAATCGTTACATCCTTAGCAAGTTGATCGACTGTATCAAGTTCTGTGGGAAATTTGAACTTGCACTAAGGGGACATGACGAAACAAATGCTTCAGATAATCATGGTATTTTTCGGGGTTTGGTCAATCTCATGGCAGAACTGGATTCCACGTTGAAGGGACATATTGAAATATTGAAATAACCAATAATAGTGTTTTTTTTTTGGGGGGGGGGGCATTCCAAAACAATTCATAACGAACTACTGAACTCTGTATATACTGTGTGCCATCAGTTAATTTCCAAAGAAATGTCAGAAACAGATTATATCGCTATTGAAGTTGAAAATTAATGCTATATTCTCCCTATTCATGAAATGTTCTGAAGGGACAAAATGTCGTGTACAATTGAAGAGGCATGCCGCCCCTCCTAATAAACAGCCCACCAGCCGCCACTGATAGATAGAAGTTAAAAATCTAGGGCGGTTGAAATCACATTGGTGGAGCACGCTAGACGATGACGAAGATACTGCTTAAAACACACGGCAACACCAATATTCTGTCTGTTCGTCGGTTGCTTATATTTTAAAAGAGACACTTGTAGCATAATACACATACAATGGCATAACACTAATGGTGCACTGTTAAAAGTTGTAGGGCACAGGTACCCAGCAGGGGATGAGGAAGGGAGGGGAGGTGCGGAAGGCAGGGATGGGTGGTGAAGGGGAGGGGGGAGGAAGGCGCAAGGACTCCAAGGGATGGGGATGCCAAGCGTGGGAGGGAGTGGTACAAGTACGGGGATGGACTAGGGTTGATAGGATGGGTAGGTGTCGGACAGAGAGCGTCATCCGAGAGGGTGAGGTGGCGGAAGTTACCCTCGGACAGGATGTGGAGATTGTGAATGTGAAGGGAGGGAGGGATAACGAGGTAATGACGTGGCAGAGACCCAGGATGCAACAAGACATCTACTTCTACATCTACAACCATACTCCGCAAGCCACCTGACGGTGTATGACGGAGGGTACCTTGAGTACCACTATCGAATTTCCCTCCTATTCCAATCACGTATTGTTCGCGGAAAGAAGTGTGAGCTCTAATCTCTCTGATTTTATCCTCACGGTCACTTCGCGAGATATAGGTAGGAGGGAGCAATATACTGCTAGACTCCTCGGTAAAGGTATGTTCTCGAAACTTCGACAAAAGCCCGTACCGAGCGTCAGCGCGCCTCTCCTGCAGAGTCTTCCACTGGAGTGCATCGATCATCTCCGTAACGCTTTCACGATTACCAAATGATCCTGTAACGAAGCGCGCTGCTCTCCGTTGGATCTTCTCTACCTCCTCTATCAATCCCACCTGGTACGGATCCCACACCGGTGAGCAGTATTCAAGCCGTGGGCGAACAAGTGTACTGTAACCTACTTCCTTTGTGTTCGGACTGCATTTCCTTAGTATTCTTCCAATGAACATGGGTTACTGGTGGGTGCTGGGAATCAAGTTAGCGGACTTTTCGTGTTTTTTAGTTTTTCAGTAGTGTATAGAAATTACATCATGACATTTGATGACAACATTAAGTATATATTACCATTTTGTCATTAATAAACTAAATTATCATATCCAGCACCTATGTAAAAAGTCTCCTCATAACCTCACTTCATCATTTAGATGCGAAACTAGCTCTATGTCCAGAAGACACCTCTACAATTGGGCCCTAACGTCTGAACGTAAACGACTACTCGAAATAGAGGATACTCAGTAAGGAAATAACACGCCTGGGGCGCTGCAGTAGACCCACTCGTCTCGATTAGGTAACTGAGATAATAAAGTCGATCGTGTAAAAGGGGCTTAACACTAGGCTATAATTCTGTGCGGTTTACAAGTATGTCAAAACACACAGAGCACTGAACTCTCCTAACGACGGGACTCCGCGGCCGACGGCAGATGCATGTGTCAATTTTAACACCACGATATCGGAAAGTACGCCTGAAATCGGCAGGTGACCATTATTCCTGTACGATGGCGAAATGGAAGAGTGTTGAACGGTCTGATGAATCCCAGTACCTTCATCATGGCGAAAGGGGGAAGGCGGAAGTGGTCGAGTATAAACCTCATCTTTCAGGGGCACATTGCCTTTACACCTCTACTGTATAACGGAGACAGCCACTTGGCAGCGTAATTATGCTCTGGGAAACATTCACATGGCATCCGTGAGACCTGTTGTAGCTTATCGCAACCCACAGAATAATACAAGACTTGGAATTTGAATCGTGGCAACTTTTTATTCACAACCGTTACAAAAGCGTACATGTTTGTACCTGTTACTGTTCTTCAAAGTAGTAACCAGCGTTGTGTAGAATCCGTTGCCAGTGATGTGGAAGGCGTAGTATACCGTTATCAGAGCCTGCTCTGTGGATGGTGCAAATGGAGCGGTCTGCTGCCTGTCGAAACTCTGGAACAGTTCTAAAACGAATCCACGAAGTCTTCTTCGGAATCAAATAAAAATCACGAGGACTTAAGTCCAGGGAGTATGATGGATGGTACACTACATACCAGTCCCATCGACCGAATACAGCAGCCACAGCTTACGCTGTCTGAGACAGCGCTTTGTCGTGCAATATGATGGGTGGGTTGCGCTTAAAGTGTTGCCGCTTCTTACACAAAGCTGGTCGGCTGGTCGCAGGTGTTGCTCCGAAAACTAACAGTAATACTGTGTATTGATGGTATGCCGTGGAGGAACGAAATGCATTACGATAGCACCATCACAGTCGTACACGAGAATCGCCGTAACTTTCACCATAGTAAGATTATTGGTGGCACTGTTGTGCTGTACGACCTCTGGGACATTCGAAATTCATCTCCGTTGTTCCTGTTTCGAAAACATGTCACCATTACGTTAGACTGTTTGGTCACAAGTGACTTTGTTTCCCTCGATTGTCCACACGCCTTTATTTGATCAAAGGTGAGACTGCTATGTCAACAACGAGTGCTAACAGTGACAGTAGTAGATTCCATTGAATAGTGCCTCCACAGCAATGTTGCCACTATTTTTAAGTTCCAACCCTCGTATCTGTGGTGTGAACGATCTGCCTTGGTCGAAAGCACTCTACGAGATAGCGCTCACCAGGTCTACGTCATACGCACAAACTACGATAACTTGCGTGCAGAAAGAATCAGCATTCATCGCTGAAGATCATGGTTCGCCATTTCATGTTCCAAGTGATCCTCTGACGACACCAGTCCGGCCGTCAACATCGATGCTGTGTCGTGAGTGGAAGACGGGCTACAGGTGTGCGTGTCTGCTTTCACATTGCTAGTCACCGGCTGACAATAGTTCGTGTCCACACGTTGTCTAACAAACCCTGTTATCTGTGTTGTCGTAGCTGCCCTCACAATATGACGATCTCGGCGGACTTTTGTGCAGCGTGGTCTTCCAGAACCTCATCTACATATGGAAGGCAGTGCAGGTGACCACTGTAACGAGTATCGTTGTTCAACTGACGCAGCACATCCAACTTGTGCGGCAATTCTTCGAAAGGGCCATCCCGCCACTCGGAAGACCACAGTTTGACCCCTTTCAAAGTCTGGGGGCAGCACGAATGATTCTCCGAGCCATGGCGCCTGTTCGCTTCACAGGACGATATCACACTGAGCCTTATGGCTGTGAATGTAGTCGCCGCTATGTTACTTCGCCATTTGTAGTCGTATGATGCTGTAACCACTATCAGTAGTACATATACTAACGCCTAGGTTGCATCTGCCGTCATCAGATGAAAACAGTCGACGTCTTCCAAGGTGTTCTACTTTTTCTTTCGTTTTTATGTGTAGCGGAGGGTACTTTTACCACTATTACTCATTTACTACAGTGAAAACAAAAATTAATTAAACCGAATCAATTTCCAATTGATTACGTACTTTTTCATTTTCGTACTAGTTTCATTATAGAAAAACTATATAAACAAGCAACGAATTTTGTTTCGATTATAGTAAAGTTTCACAATCCAATTCTTTGGTCGAATGACGCCCAAGTTCGTTGATGCAACTTCATTTCGTTAGGTATTTGTTTCTCAGAAACGCTTTGATTTTCCTCATATCTGGAATGGAAGTTTATCACTTGCTTCACGATAAAACAACTTCACATCAACAATGTTGTGGCGTCACTATTCGACACAATGCAAAACAGAGCTTCTAGTTAACTCTCAAAAATATCACTATTCATATTAAAATAGGCTACCATAACAATATGGAAGTAGTTTTAGTAGCAATTAATCAGTTATTTTTATATGTCAAAAATAAGTTCCGAATTGTTGTTCTTCTAAATGTTTATACATACTAAAATCACATTTTAGTCACTATTCACATAGAAATCGGTTATTTATATATAATACGATTTCTCCCATATAAAACAGAAAGGGAAACTTCTAAAATACACAGATACAACTGAAGTAGCGCCACTATTACAATGGAAAATATAGAGAAATTTAGACAAGAAGTTTTTAACAGCAAAAGGACGCCATTGGCATGAACTCCAGGCACAAATCACTAAAGCTGCAGAGAAAACATTAGAATTGTCCGAGAATAAAAACAATCCGTAGTGGAATGAGGAGTGTGAAGCAGCACTAGAAAAAAGAGCTCAAAACGGGATGCTCGAAAATAACATCTAAAATTACTAAGAAATTTAAAACGAATGAAAAATCTCAGCATATAAAAATACAATAAAATGTCACCAAAAATTGCACTAGTAATTTTTACCAAGCTTTTAAACATGTACTTAAGTGATATCAGGCACTCACAATATGTTTCCAAGATGAAAATGAAAAAAATAGGATTAAAAAACAAGGAAAATCGCGAAATATTACCTGAGTTTTTTGATTAACTCTTAAACAGTCTAGTTCCAACAATCAAATTAGACTTCCCAATACCAGAAAAGAACCTTTAGGATAATTTCCCACCAACAGAACAATAAATTCATAAAGCCATAAAAATACTAAGAAACAACAAAGCAAGTAATGAAGATTCCATTACAGCAGAATTATTCATATGGTCAGATCTGAAGATCCTAAGTGATGTAGATTTACTTTTGAATACATTTGGAAGGCAGAAAAGAGTCCACAAGAATGGAATATAACATTGATGTATACGTTACACAAAATAAAGGAGACCAACAAAATGTCAACAATTACAGAGGCTTGTCACTTCTTCCAGTAGTGTATAAAATATTATCAAACATTTTGCTGAACAGAGTTGAAGAAACTTTAGATGAACAACTAGGAGAATATCAGGGTGGTTTTAGAAAGCGAAGATCCTGCACAGAACAGATTTTTAAATTAAAATCAATCATCGCCACAGAACGATAACCACCAAACTTATAACAGTATCATTTAATGATTTTAAAAAAGAATTTGATTTAGTGAGCAGACACACGCTAGATAACAAGTATCCGAGGATTTGGCCTTAAAGCTAAATTCGAAAACATAATGCGTAAACACTGCAAATACTATACCTAAAGTTAGAATTATCAGAGGACTATCTCAGCCATTTGAAATAAAAGATGGTGTTCGGTAAGGAGATCGGTTATCACCTTTACAATAAATTTACAAGTGTAATAGAAGAAATTGTAAGGATATGGAATTTGGAACTACAAAATCAGAAGGTGCAACCAATAATTAAGAGAAGGAGAAAAAAATTGAATCAAGGTAAACTGACTGACTTTTGTGGATATTTTTCAATTTTTTCAGAAAATCTGACTGAAGCAGCAACTCAAATACATATTCAGAAAAACATTGCAAATATAACTGGCCACAAAATTTCAGCTGATGAAACTAAATTCATGACGAACATAAAAGACGCACCAAGATAAATAGATGCACCACTAGGTAAAATAGAGCGAGGAAGGCAATTTATATATCTTGCAGGAGTTATACAGCTAAACCGACTAGAAAAGTTTGTAATAAATGTACGAGTCAGTAAAATGGGAAGAGCATATGGGCTGACAAAAAATATCTGCAATAAGGAATGTATATCAAGAAAAACTAAACTAAAACACTATACCCTATAGTAAGACAGGAATGTTTATATGCAAGTGAATGCTTAACTATAAACTATAATCTGAACAGAATAGAGGCTCTTGAAAGACGGATTATTAGAAAAATATTGGGTGCTATACAAACTACAGATGGTTAGAAAATGAGAAGCAACAAGGGGATTTATGAAAATATAGAGCAAACATCAGAAGTAATGGCAAAGCGAAGATTAATCTTCTTAGGGTATCTCTTCCGAATGAATGAGAACAGGCTGAGTAAACAAATTTTACTTTCTTTTTGGAAAAGGAAATTAACAACAACACGGGTCTTAGAAGTAAGAAAAAATCTAGAAAGAAACCACACCAAAGAATCATAATTAGCAGACAGGAAAACTTATAAGAATAAAACACTAAATTTAGAAGGCCTTCAAGGCAGAAAAAATGAGAAATGAGGGACAATATGCTCAGCAGAAAGGAAAAGACAACATGGGGAGAAGATGATGGAATATTGGAAAATTAGGAAACAACAAAGAAAGAGAAGAAACGCTGCATGTTGGATGCTATAGCAGTGTTAGCAAATGTTGTTTCATATTTTCCTTACTTTTTATACGTATAATTTAGACTTTTGTGCAGTAAAACGCATTTAAATGTTTTTATGTAAGAATTAAAAAGTATTTTGTGAAGGATATAGTGGAAACATTCCGGAATTTGATGCTTTTATGTTTCTAAGTTTTTCAAAAACGATCCAGGTTTTTAAGTGACTCAAATATTAAATGGGAAAACTACGTTTAAATTAAATTTTACCAATGTTTAGCTAACTATTGCTTTTTTTCCGTAACAGAATGTTTACAAGCTATTGGACACAATAAACTTTTGTAAATAGGGATTGCGTTTTGGATGTAGCGTTCGTTTCCCTAGTGAAATCATTTCACTTTTAAATGAACTCTATTATTATTGAACACTGTAAAAACTACATGGAAAGTATGCACCTGTATAGCTACAGTTCGGAATAATTCGTGTTTATACATAAATAAATCTTCCGCTCTAGTTACTTTCCACATATCATACTGCTTTTTTATATCGTCCTGATTGGTTACAAAGAAATTTGTCAGGTTAATTTTAAATTTGATGTGGTGGTTAGGGGGTTCGGGGCTCTCGAAATCTAGGTCTGCAGCGCCCTCAAAATTTGAGAACAAGTGAAGGGTGAAAAGACGAAGACACCTATTTTATGTTAGGTGCCAACACTAAGTACTTTCCGAGAAATATGACGGTTGAAGTTTTGAAGTAAATTTATCTACTTGAGCGAATTCTAAACGAGTTACTTTGTAGCGCAGATGTTAGCGTGTTAGGCCAAAAATTTTGCTTTCCGTTTTCAAATCCAACCCCATGTCGTTTCTCTCTCTTTTGATGTTGGTAAAGAATGTATACTGTGAAACAGAATGGCAGTACAGAAAACACTGACAATCTGTATGATGTATGCTCATATCTGAAGTACTGCATCACTAATGTAAATATTAAAAGTGACAACCAATATGAAATTTATACTTTAAGCAACTGCATCAGAAAGGGACTTTAAATATAAATTTTTGCATGTATATAGTAACAGCTGTTTCGCAAATGCAAACATCAGCTTACAAACCTGTACGTAATGATACTTACACCTTTGCATTTGCAGAGCATTATCCTCATCAAAACGCACGAATTGACCGCTAACTCATTTGACTCTGTAAGAGCGAGTTTCAAGAACCTTTTAGGCATATTTTCCTTGATTGTAACTTGCCGAAATAATTTTTGGGGTTTTATAGTTACATTTTCAGCGAGTACTAAGCAATGTTTGTAGGCAATTTTCTATAAGGTGAATACTCAAACAATATATCTTAAGACATCAATAGCAGCATCCTGCAGGTTCTCGTCAAAGACATCACATGATCAAATTGAGCGTTTTAGAGGGCCCTGAAGTTACCTGAGTTTCAGTTCTCATAAGGCAAAAAAAGAAGACCGAAATTCATGAGGAAAAAGGCATGTCATGGGCATAAAATGAAAACTATTTAAGGCGATTTCCAGAAAACAGTGGACGAGAGTGTCTGAATTATTAGTTGAAATGGTGTCGTTGCCGAAGTAGAAGTCTTTCACTTTGTAGGCGGCCTCTGTCTGCTGTTCCACTGTAGGCAGATGCAGGCTGGGACCTATCACTGCTGCAAACTCTTCGTTCAGACTGGTTATCAGCTCCGGTCTCCCAACAAGTATGTATCCTGAGAAAAACTCTAGAAAATCACCTAGAACTGCAATAGGTTAAGGTGTATAGCTAACATTTTTATCACTAGCAACAGACGCAAAAAATAGTAAAACATGTATAACCAGAGATAGGTCAGGTAATGATATTTTCATGCCCATTAATAAACAGTTCCTAAGAAATTCCTGTCACAGAACATTGAAAAACATACTATATAGTTTATCACATGTGAAAGGTTTCTTGCCAGTACCTTCCTAAAATATCACGACTGTGAGATAGAGGGAGTTAACTAGTATTAAATTCTAGCGGTTATAGCTTGACAATATATTGAAGTGGGAGGAGAATACTACTGAATTTCCGTTGCGCCTAAACAAATCTATATTTGCTGCACGAATGTATTCAGACGTAACTGATATAAAAATGAAAAAGGCTTTCCTTCATTCCATAATGTACGTGGTTATTTTCCCAGCGGCAAAAGTGCAATAACAGTTATTTGTGGTCTGAACTCAAGTATGTCGTAAGAGAGGACTGCTTAAGGAATTAGGAATTCTAAATACTGCTTCTCAATATATTTATTCCTAAATGAAATTTGTCATTAAAATATCGATCCAAATATAAAGTATTTGGATCGATGACCACTGGAGTTTGCACCCGTAGCTTTATAAACATTTGAACATTTCAGTTGACGAATTTCTTTGTGAAATCGATTGATGCGTGAATATCATTAATAATATCACATAATGTGAATACTTCGTAGAAGCTTACTTCTGTATAAATATAGTGGAGTAAGGCAATCACTGTAGATGTGTTGTAAAATGTGCCGCGGCGGAGCGGCCGAGCGCATTGAGGCGCCATGTTCCGATGCGCGAGGTCGTTCCCCGTCGGGTTTCGAATCCCTCCGTCTTTAGTATAAGGTAGTTCATATGTAGTCTGTACATGTAGTACAGTCGCTTAAAGAATGTAAAAAAAGTACTTATATTAAAATATTGTTTCTATAATGACTAATAATTTTGTTTTTCCTTAGGTGTGACGGCATTTAGCCGAAAAATGAACGGAAATTGGAACAACATTTCTGCTATCAAAAGTGGTGGCAGATTTCGATGAAGCTATACACAGCTCAGTAACAGCAGTGTGACCAATGACAACTGTTCTCGGATGCCGCTTCCACCTCACGCAGTCGTGGTATCGCGGAATTCATCATCATGGGTTGGTGAAATATTACAAGGACACGACGTCGGATGTAGGAAGATGGTTGAGGTGGACGTTTGGACTCAGTCTTTTGGATCCAGATCAAGTAAAAGACGCTTTCGTAAACCTCATGTCTGAACTTGCAGAGGAAGCCACACTTTACGCCGACCAACTCGTTAATAATTATATGGAAGCTACGAGCTGTTTCCCTCCTACTGTGTGGGCATCAACAGACGTGTCCTCAGAACGAACAACCAACTGGTGTGAAGCATTCAATTCGACTTTGGGCGGCAAATTTTGTTCGACGCATCCGAACGTTTTTGTATTCATTAACGCATTAAAAGACGTTTAGACGACAAGCTACGTCACAATGTATACAAACCGGTACGAGAATCTAGTAATCCTAAGTTTGTTAAGCGGCAAAAATATCTCAACGATATTCAGTCTGCATTTTTCACCAAAAAAGTCACAATGCTGCAGTACATTAAAAAAAATTCCTTATCTTTACTACAAATAAAATAATCACACCCAAATTTGCTTGTGCTTTTTTATCTTATATTAGAATGTTGATAACATGTTTTTAATTTCTTTTTGTTACTATTTTACTTAAAATTCACTACTTTGCTGAGTTCATATTCATTGCTTATCTTATAGTAAAAATATTCGCCATTGATAGTTCTGGTATCAGTTCTTTAATAATTTGTGAATAATCAGAACGGACTGTCCGAATTTTTGCTGCCTGCCGCGCCGCGTCCCTCGGTAAGTGACTCGCGCGCAGCTGGCGAAGCCCCTTCTGAGGAATGTGTGGTTGACCCAAAATTCCACCGACCGCCGCGCGCAGTTGGTAGTCACCCATTTGAACATTTTGTTGTAAAATATCTTTGTATTTCAGTTTTATTTATGATGCGTTGCTACAATAGTCCAAGAATTTTCCTGTACACCTACGTATATTGAACATTTTATTATTTGTTAACTCGTTTCGTTTCCTTTTTAGTGTAAATACACAACCTCTGACAACAAAGATCGGTGAATAGTTCTGGATCATTAACGTAGCTGAGCTATAAAGTTCAGTTACTTTACTGTCCTTCGAAACGCTCTACTCCCATTATTATCCACCGCTGAGCTCGCGATACGTGTTCTGAAAACTTAGCATTAAGTCTTCGTTTGGTATAGTATTCAAAAGCCTCGTTACGTTTTATTGGATGTCAGGAATATAGCCAAATTTATTTTCTTTCAAAGTGAGTTTGAGTCGAGGGAATAGGAAGTCTGGTGGATTGAGATCTGGGGAGTATGATAGATGTTAAAATTGCACGACAACGCTGACGATACACAGCCAATAACGTCAAACAGTTAGAAGGGGTGTAACAATATGAAGGCCCACCATACTCGCCAGAACTCAGACATCTTCATATTCCGTCGACTCAAACTCGCTTTGAAAGGAAAGGGATTTGACGATATTCTTGGCATCCAACGAAGATCCAAGGTAGACATCGTGTACAGTATCCAGGGCATGTATCACAGAGCTCAGCGGTGCATAGTTATGGGAAGTGACTATTTCGAAGAAAAATATGGTAACTGCTTAATTCAGCTACGTTAATGTTACAAGACTGATCACCGAACTTTATTGTCAGAGATTGTAATTAGAATATTTTCTGTCGATTCTACAGTAATGAAAACTGGGGTTTTCTTACTATGGATCAAATTGGACCTCAAGATACATGGACTCTAATCTATAAGTATAATGAAATGATGAATAATGTATCCGAAGAACCGTCTTTTATTAACAACATAAAGAGGTGCTGTTAATTTTAGAGGAATGTGTTTGTACAAAAATGAATACAGTTACCTGTTAGACGTCCAAACTTCAACATCAGGAATGAATCAAGTGCAGTGAAATTGGCAGCTTGCATTTGAGACAAGATTCATATGACTAGAATTTTAGAGCGGGCCCACGTCACAAGCGCTGTATGACCGGAAGACACACGGTACGGGAATAGTTATATTCTGTGGTTCATTTGCATAAGCAACTTCACTATACCTCATAGAACGAATCGGCGACAGTGTCGGACGTAGCCAAGCAACTGTGATGCATGCATGTAATGACTGGCTTCTGTAGGGAACGACAGATCGACGCTACCGATTGAACCAACCTAGTTGCACCGCTACGCGTGATGATAGATATATTGTGAGCATAGCAGGGGTTCATCGTTCTGCCACCCGAGGAACCACACCACAACAAAGACGGTTCACTGCCTAACAAATGTTCAACTCTTTGGCAAGTTAAGGGGTTAAACTACTGAGGTTATCGGTCTCCAGACCTATAAACTACTTAAACTAACTTACGCTAACCACACACACACAAACACACACCCAAGCCCGAGGAAGGTCTCCAATAAACGCACACACATATACACTATGTGATCAAAGGTATACAGACACTCCCAATAAACAACATCTATCATATTAAGTGCGTTATGCTCCCTTCTACTGCCAGGTAAACCATATCAGCGACCTCAGTAGTCATTAGACACCTAACACAAAAGATCTTTCCACAAGGACGTTATAAGCTACGCAACAGTTCAGCACAACACATTTTACTCAAATGACAGAGAAGTAAATATGTATTAAATACCAAACAAACACAATATAATCTATTCGTAATACAAGTATGTTCCCAGCAGTGTAGCTTGGCACGTAGTGTAGTTGTAGTTGCATGAAACGACGTTGCTAGCAGCAGCTGTTCCCTTGTATAATTGTGGTGGATGGGAAAGGGAAAACAACGACTGACCGTAGTCGCTTTGTGCTTCAATATTGTTTACTGCTATTTAATGGCATAGGTAATCAATTCTGATAAAATTCCACGACAACTAGCACGATGCATAGTCGGCTAATGGAACACATAACGAAAGTAAAAAAAATCGAATATGTGAAGATATAAAACTTTCCTCGAATGTTTGAATTTTATACAAGCAATGTTCCAGACAAGGATAACCGGTCATGTAGCACACATCTGCATCTACATGGGATGCTCTGCAAATAACATTTAAGTGCCCGGCAGAGGGTTCATCGAACGACCGTTATACTATTTATCTTCCATTCCATTCTCGAATACCGCGCGGGAAGAAAGAACACCTGAATCTCTCCATTCGAGCTCTGATTTCTCGTATTATATTCTAATGATCATTTCTGCCTATGTAACTGGGACTCAACAATATATTCTCGCATTCGGAGGCGCACGTTGGCGATTGGAGTTTCGTGAATATCCCATGCCCCAGCGATAAGCGTCGTTGTTGTAATGATTGCCATCCAAGATCCTGTATCATTACCGTAACGGTGTCTACCCTGTATCGTGACAATACCAAACGAACTACTCTTCTTTGGACTCTTTCGATGTTCTCCGTCAAGACGGACAAGCTTAGTGTATGCAGCCTCTTTATTAATTCTCCTGCATCTTTTAAGGGTTCTGCCAATAAAACGGAGTCTTTGGTTCGCCTTTCCCAAGACATTATCTACGTGTTCTCTCCAGTTTAAATCTGAAGTAATAGTAATTCCTAGGTATTTTGTGGCCTTCACTTTTGATTGATTTATCTTGTAAACAAAGTTTAACGAATTTCTTTTCGTACTCATGCGGACGACTTCACACTTCTCATTATGTAGAGTCAATTGCCAATTTTTACAACATAGTGATATCTTATTCAGATCGTTCTGCAGTTGGTTTTAATCATCAGATGATTTTACTAGACGATAAATGACGGCGTCATCTGCAAACAACCAAAGAGAGATACTTAGATTTTTCCCTAAATCGTTATGTAAATAAGGAACAGCAGAGGACCAATAACACCACCGTGTGGAACACCCGATATCACATCTGTTTTAGTCGATGCCTTACCATCGATTACTAAGACCTGTGTCCTCTCTGACAGGAAATCCCCTATCCAGTCGCAAATTTGGGGCGATATACCATAACCACACAATTTGATTAAAAGCCGTTTGTGAGGCACGGTGTCAAAAGCCTTCTGGTAATCAAGAAATACGGAATCGATTTGCGAACACTTGTCGATAGCACCCATCACTTCCTGCGAATAAAGAGCTACTTGTGTTTCGGATGAACAATATTTTCTAAATCAGTGTTGACCTTGGGTCAATAGATTATTCTGTTCGAGATAATTCATAATATCTGAATACAGGATATGTTCCAAAACCCTACTGCAAATTGACGTCAATGAAACAGGCCTGTAGTTTAGTGGGTTACTCCTACTGTCTTTCTTGAATATAGTTATGACCTATGCAACTTTCCAAACTTTTGGTACAGATCTTTCTTCGAGAGAGCGGTTGTATATGGCTGTTAAGTAAGGATCTATCGCTTCAGCATAATCAGATAGAAATCTGATGGGTATACTGTCCGGACCAGAAGACTTGTTCTTGTTAAGTGATTTTAGTTGCTTCACTACTCCGATGATATCTACTTCTACGTTACTCATTACGGCCTCTGTTCGTAATTCTAAATCTGGAATGTTGGTTTCGTCTTCTTCGGTGAATGAGTTTCTATAAGGTATGTTTAGTAACTCTGCTTTAGTAGCGCTGTCATTACTATTACGTAGTGAGGGTATTGTTTGTGTTTTACCCCTAGTATTTAACATATGACCAAAATCTCTTTGGGTTTTCTGTTAAATTTCGAGAAAGAGTTTCTTTCTGGTAAGTATTGTAGGCATCATGCATTGAAGTCCTCGTTAAATTTCGAGCTTCTGTATAGGATCGCCAAACCTGGGGATTTTGTGTTCGTTTAAATTTAGCATGCTTTTTCTGTTGCTTTTGCATCAGTGTCCTGATCTGTTTTGTGTACCAAGGGGTATCTCCACCTTCTTTCATTAATTTATCTGGTATAAAACTGTCAATTGTTGTCGATACCACTTGTTTGAATTTGAGCCACATCTGGTCAACACCTACGTTTAGTGTTAGAAACAAGTGGAATCTGTCTTTCAAGAAGCAATGTATTTTATTTCTGTCTGCTTTCCTGAACAAATATACTTTTCGTTTATTTTTGGTAACTTTGGGACTTTCGATATTCAATCTCGCTAAGACAGCTCTGTGTTCACTAATACCTGTATCCGTTCTGATGCTCATTATGAGCTCAGGATTATTTGTTGCTAAGAGATCATGTGTGTTTTGACATCCATTTACAATTCTAGTTGGCTCATGATCTAATTGTTCGAAGTAATTATAGAGAATGCGTTGAGTACAATTTCACACGATGTTTTATGCGTCCCTTCTGATTTGAAGATATAATTTCGCCAACAGATTGAGGGTAAATTAAAAACACCGCCTACTATTATCAAGTGAGTCGGGTATGTTTTTGTAATTAGACTCAGGTTTTCCTTGAATCTTTCTGCTATTGTATCGTCAGAGTCGGGAGGCCGGTAAAAGGAACCAATTATTAACTTCTTACGATTTTTCATGTACAACCTCTACCCATAATAGCTCACAGAAACTACCAACTTCAACTTCGCTACATGAAAGACTACTTTTGTCGGCGACAAACACGCCTCCACCTATGTTGTTTAATCTAGCCTTTCTGAACAGTTAGATCTTTTGCAAATACTTCTGCTGAACTTATTTCCGGCTCGAGCCAAGTTTCGCTGCCTACAATGATGTGTGTTTCGGTGCTTACTATTAACGCTTGTGGTTCTGGTACTTTCCCGACACAGTTACGACAATTTATAACTGTTATACTGATAGTTCCTAGATCTGCATTTCTCCTGTGATCTACCTGCACCCTTTGAAATTTCCCACGTGGCGACAGCTGTGCATCCAGTGGAGCACGAATGGAATACCTACCAGTTTCTGCAGATGTTGTGCCTGTCATGACAGGTACCTTGCTAAAACGGCCGTCTATGAACATCTGATTAGGAGATTCAGTCAGAAAAGCACCCACCAGGTCTGGCTCAATGTTTGGTCCCCATAGATTCAGAATCATTTGCTTCTTTTCCTAAAATGTACAGAACAAAATTGTAAATTACATGTATTACATTGTAAGAATTATACGTATCTTATACTTGTTTAACAATAAACTTTACTTAGGCCTACCACTTCACACAACACTACCCAGTTCTTTTTATCTCGTATAAAGAATCTCTAGTTAAGTTAGTAATGTGTAATGAAACGAATGTTTCATGATTCTTAATCTACTAAAACGTGCTGAAAAGTAGTGCTTAAGACATTTTCTTAACATCTGTTCAGGTGTTACAAAGCACGCATAATGCCCCACCAACTTACCCGCTTCGCTGGCGATAGTTGGCTTGTCTTCCGATAGAGGGTGTAACAATACTATGTCGTTGCGTGAGAAAATCGTGCAGAAATCGAGTTGCTAACGGCAGAAAAAGTGCTTTCAGTTGATTCATAGATTGAAGAAAGCTGTATATGGCAATGAATCGACATTAGTAATGTGTGATGTTCCGCTGTCTGTCTCTTATTGAAGGAAACGGTTTTGCTCACCCTAACGTGTGTGACGGAGCACGGAGTGAACAAACCGCAAAAGTTACTTTCTGGCATGATCAGCGTGGAGATGGGTGATCTGTTCATATTGAGAAATAAAAAGACTATATTCTTATTAGCCAAGATCGTTATAATATATATAAAATTAGATAACTAGTTTCTGATTATTTGAAAGCCATCTTCAGATCTTGTCAACCCAGAGATCTGATATTAAACTTATCTCTCTAGGAAATATGGGTAGAGAATATTAGAATATAGCTTGCAAGTAAAACGAAACTAGTAATCACGCTTTTACAAATATCATCGCGATCTTTGCTGATAAATATTTTGCAGAAAAGTCTTCTTATCTCATAATATGCCAATTTCTATGATTCCCGTTGGTTGCCGATGATGTCCACTATCAGCTCCACGTATTAACATTTCCATCTTTTGAACCTAATTTGCCATCTGATTCATGTAAGTTCTACTTCTAAGATCCTTTTTAGTTTCATACTTCGGAGTGCTTCTACAAACTGACACCTTTCATTATTAATTGTTGCTTGGGGATTTGTATTATCTGTCAGTTGCTTATGTTAATGTCGGTTTTCCCTATCACCTCTTTTCTTTCTTCTTCCTCCTCCTCCTCCTCCTCCTCTTCATCATCATCATTTACGTCTGATTATGACTTTCAGAACTCAGTCTGGAGCATATTATTAAATTTCTTCATGTTTCCCTATTCAGAGGTGCCCCCCCTGGCCAATTACTCCCTCTCCCCTCAAACTGCGACCAATCCCACCCCACCCACACACCCAAGAAATTAGATCCTGTTTTGCCATTAATATTGAAATTACATTGTTTGTTAATTATTTTATAAGGCCCCCCCAGGCTGGCCAAAAGTGCTAATTTTTCACACACACCCTCCCACACCCCCTCAGTGCTTACAGTGATGTTAAATCTATTACTTCCAAACCATTCTTATCCGAATACAGGTCCTTTTTTATTGATACATCTCTACACTTCCTACTCTCTTTCGTCGAACCCTTGAGTCTCTTAGGCAACGTACCTTCTCCAGTGCGTGTAACATAACTCTGTATCTACATACAAAAAATATGTTTCATTCTACAACATAAATTTCTCTATCTGCCTAAGTTGTAGTATGGAGACATTTTTGAAAAGCCTTCTTTTTCCTTGTACGGGCTATTTGGCTATGTCATTCCACCAAGCTATCTGCTTCTTCCTGCTTTAACACACAACTCTTCCAAGACCTTCTCCCGCTTCGTCTAATGTGGTGCCCTGTGCCTTGTCCATTCTCTTCCAATGTCTGTAAATAACTCATTCAAATAAGTGATACCTATGTGAGATCATTTTTATGCATTTGTGACTGATTTTTTTGTCCAGGAGCTTCTCCACTCTTACTCTCCTAAAGGTGGACCTGACTTCCTGCACTTTTTGCTTCACAAAACCAATTTAGCTGCAGATTAAATATTATCTGTCTCATCAAAGAACTCTCTCAATAAACTTGTGTCCCTGTCTGTCTTCCTGAATTCCTGAACTCTTGTTAGAAAGTCAATGACTGATATCTGGTTCCCCTGTCTTCCCACAGATGCCGGTGAATGTTCTTAACAAAATAATAATAATAATAAAACTAAGCCCATACTGGCACAGAAATCTAAGATCTATCATCCTTTCCTGTTGGACTCCTTATTCTCTCCAAACTTGCCATAACCTTTTCGTACCCTTCTGTTCGATTTCCTTTCCTGATACTGAAATCACTCATGACGAAATCATTGTCCTTGTTTTTTCTCTGACAATGACATCACTTAATTTGTCTCAACACCTTCCATATCGTCTTGATCTGTCCCTTTAAATGACGAATCAACTGACAGTCCTAATTTTCTTTTTGGAGAGAGCAAAACCTGTCCTCATTGGTCATTCGTTAACATAATATTGTAATTATGCAGGGTTCCATTACTTTCCTGGTATAACACCCTACATCCCATTGTGCTCTTCCTGCTCTGACTCCTGATAGGCCGGCCGCGGTGGCCGAGGGGACTGAGGCGCTCCAGTCACGGTCTGCACGGCCACTACGGTCGGGGGTACGAATCCCCCCTCGGGCATGGATATCTGTGCCGTCTTTAGTGTAAGGTAGATGATAAGTAGTTTGTAAGTTTAGGGACTGATGACCCCGTAGTTAAGTCCCATAAGCTTAACAAACATTTGAACATTTTGAACTCCTGATAGGTAGGTCTTAGTAATTCCTGTGTTTCTGTGTTTTCTCGAGTTAATATGACCTATATTATTCAAGGATTTGTTCTACGCCTTGCCTTTCATGTAATATGTGTCCCTTTTCCTATTTCATCTATTGAAGCAACCAATTGTTTCTCTTGCTTTTCTTCCAACTGTTAAAGTCTAAAGTGGCACAATTTCTTGTCTGAAATTCTCCATTATATATATTCCAATTGATACAGATCGCACCTCCTACATTTTCTACCTTTCGTCGTTTCGTGACTTTCTATCAGTAGATGATACCCAATAGAATATGGTCCGAGTTCATATCAGAAGATGGTTTCAAAATATCTGCCTTCTCATTACATAATCGGTCTCAAACCCACTAGTGCCCCAGCAAAAATACATATTTCTTAAATCAAGTGTTAAAGATAATTACTATATTTTCTGTGTAGTATCACACCAGTCAGCTTCCTGTTTCATTCCTCCTCCCCGGAACATTTTCTGCTTTTACGTTTCCTATTCTTCCTTCCATACAACCAAATTTCAAGCCCGTCTACATCTGCACCTACATCTACATGGGATACTATGCAAATCATATTTAAGTGCCTGGCAGAGGGTACATCGAACCATCGTTAAATTATTTATCTCCCATTCTATTCTCGAATAGCGCGCGGGAAGAAAGAACACCTGATTTCTCGCATTTTATTCTGATGATCGTTTCTACCTATATAAGTGGGAGGAGAATGTTGGCGATTGGAGGTTCGTAAGTAGCCCACGCCGCAGCAATAAGCGCCGTTGCTGTAATGATTCCCATCCCAGATCCTTTATCATTCCCGTAACGCTGTCTCCCCTGTATCGTGACAATACGAAACGAGCTGCCCTTCTTTGGACTCTTTCGATGTCCTCCGTCAAACCCTCCTGATAAGGATCCCACACTGGGCAGTAATACTCCAGAGAAGGACGAACAAGCGTAGTGTATGCAGTTTTTTTAGTAGTTCTGTTGAAACTTTTAAGGGTTCTGCCATTAAAAGCACTCTCTGGTTCGCCCTTCCCACGACATTATCTACGTGTTCTTTCCAGTTTAAGTCTGAAGTAATAGTAATTTCTAGGTATTTTGTGGAGTTTACGGTCTTCACATTTGATTAATTTACATATCACATATTCAATTTCATTAACTGTATGAATAATCTCCTTTATTGCACCATACATTCTTTTGATCACTTCATCATCTACAGAGCTAGTTGACATATGAATTGTGTTACTGTGGTGCATGTTGGTTTCAAGTCTGCCTTACCTACGAGAATGCGTTCACATTCAATTTTAAAATCTTAATCTCATTACTATTTCCTTATTCGTTATTAGCCGTACTCCTGAATTACTCCAAATTGATGTGTAATAAACCTCTATTGATCTGAACAAAAATTCTGCTCCTCATGTGACTGCTCTGTAATAGTTCAAAATGGTCAAACTACAGAGGTATTCAGTCCCTAGACTTACAAAATACTTAAACTAAGGATAACACGAACGCCCACGATTTATCAGGAATCACAATACTAGTTTACTGTTCACAGCAAAACTATTGAGTTTCCCATTAACCGAATCCCTTGACGACCCTTCGTTGCCCTTTACCCCACCTCATTGCAGTCATAGATAGATCCTTCGTACACATTCGCTCCATTACATGTTGTATTCTTTTGACTACGATATCCTCCTGAATAATCTCTACCAAGAATCCGAATGGTCGAGTATTATATCTGTTGAATACTTTAACATTGTGGATGCAGTAGCTATTAAGCCGTAGCAGAGAGCTGCATCCGTTCGGAATTGTATGTTCATTTAATTCTCAACCGTTCACAATACCGACGCAGTGAGATCACTTTGGCAGATCAGTCAGTCGTCCAGAACTTTGCTGCTGAAAGGACAGTTCTTCACGTACCTCATTCGACAGTTATAATTACACTTACAGTATGTTTATTCGTATCGTTGTGGCTGTCAATCCACAGCCCATCGGCGAGGTACGTGGTTCACGACGAAATGTAAAAGGTAGCCAATCATCATATGAGAAAGCTTCATATAAATTGTAATATGCGTTGACTAGCATAGTCCCAAAGCTATGTATCAAGTATCTTAAAACTACATCGCTGATCGCAGTGAAACTATATGAACTGCCCCTTCAGCGTCCCGCAGTGCGACCCCTCACGCCTACTTCTCTTTCCCCCATTCCCGCCATCGCTCAAATCTTAGGTACATACAGCTCCAAAGCTGTAAGCAGGATGACAGTGTGTACCTACCACATCGGTCTGGATGAGTGAGTCGTCTACGAAAAGGTCTGTACCATTTACAGACTGCAGGAAGTCGAGTAGCTGTTGCGAATTATTTGTTTCGTAACCCAAGGCGGCCCCCAATTTGAAAGAATGAATCCGGGCATTTGCTGCTGACAGTGGGTTTGCAGCGACAATGTTGCCACTCTGGATAATGGCTCGTGAGAACAGACCTGAAAAATGAAATATTATTCATTTTAATTTGCAGAGATATTTATTATAGGTCGGATTTGGTGACTTAGTGGTGATGGTCATGGAGAGATATGGGAAAGGAGGAGGAGAAGGAGGAGATGGACAATGGAGGGGACAGTAGGAGATGGACGAATAGAAGGGGGAAGAGGGTAGAGAGAAAGGAGGATAAGGAGACTAGGGTGTATATCTAATTCCAATACATGTTACAAGCATTGGCGGGCTCACTTGTAAATATCATTGTAAATCACTCTCGTAAATAAAACTGACCAACAATAAAAAATCGGAGACATTAATAGTTAATTCTTACATATTTCCATCTCATGGATAAAAAAAAAATCACCATAAAATGACAAGGGCGGAAGAGCGTTGGAAATGAAGCGCGCCGGCCGTGGTGGCCGAGGGGACTGAGGCGCTTCAGTCACGGTCTGCACGGTCACTAAGGTCGGGGGTTCGAATCCCCCCCCTCGGGCATGGATATTTGTGCCGTCCTAGTTCGTAAGTCGTTCATAAGTAGTTTGTAAGTTTAGGGACTGATGACCCCGTAGTTAAGTCCCATAAGATTTACAAACATTTGAACATTTCTTGGAAATGAAGCGAAATTTAATTTTTATAATCAACACTTTCAGTTTCGGGTAAAGTTTGTTTTCGGGGTTGGCACACCTGTATAATAACAAAACACTAATTTTCTTAAATTCTGGGTAGGTCATAAACATAGGTATTGTTCCTGTAACTCTGAGTTTCACATAGTTTCTGTTGTAATTAAAGAGGAATTTCTAGTCTGACAGTACTGTACTGTAAAATTCGTAAAAAAAGGTTTGACAATGTGTAAATAAAGTGATTAATTTTTGTTACATTTTTTGGGAAATAACATTTACCTCATAGAAATCAATCAGATGCTTCTTATGAAAATTCATCGTAAAGTACACGTTGGAGGCCTGGGGATGCATTATCTGTTTTAACAGATTTTAAATTTTAATGTAATCAAGTCTTAACAGTGGATAATGTACAGATTTTATCAGTCATTTGCTTCATGCGGTGTATTATTACGGTTGGAATAAGGCCAATGGTTTGAAAATGGACGATTAAGTCCGAAACTAGTCACAAACTCCTAAATAATGCAACTGTGACGGAAAAATAAATTATTATCAGATGCTTCTTGTTAATACCGCCCTTTATTTCGTTATGAAAGTAGGGTAGCAGGATACAAATACTTTGCGACGCAAGTTGAGTTACCCTGCGAGAATGGATGAAAAGCCGGCCGCGGTGGCCGAGGAGACTAAGGCGCTTCAGGCACGGTCTGCACGGCCACTACGGTTGGGGGTTCGAATCCCTCCTCGGGCATGGATATTTGTGCCGTCCTAGTTCGTAAGTAGTTCATAAGTAGTTTGTAAGTTTAGGGACTGATGACCCCGTAGTTAAGTCCCATAGACTATACAAACATTTGAACATTTGAATGGATGAAAAATAAGAAACGATCTATGGTTTTTGATGTTCCTATGGTTTGGTGGGAGTCATCTATCTTCGATTTGCTATTAGTCTCCTAGCACAGTCAGATAGTTTCCCAATTCCTACTCCAACCGAAAGTTGTGTGTCTATAATAGAAAGGAAAACAGTGTGAAACAAGAAGAAATAACGAGCAACTTTTCTACTCCCGTGACCCTGATTTGGAGGAATGATAAACTGCATAGAGCCAAGCGGAATTGAATAATTTCATTAGACCTTGACCTGTGAAATTAGAAGGCAGACATTCTTGTGTCTCGACAAGAGCAATGGAATATTCTTGAAAGCGATGTCACAGTACAAGAACCGTCACATGCAACTGCTTCCTCTTTTGTAGAAGAAAATCAAAGAAATTCAAGGCTTGATAAAATCTTTGAATTTCAACAATGATCCATCTGAATGTAGTCTGTTCATAGACTCCTTCAAACTTAGTTTGTAATCCGTTTTACTTAACAAAGGCAACCGTCTTCCTACTATTACTATTGATCATGCAGTTAACATGAAGGAGACATATCAAGAAGTCTCAGCACTCTTCGACTCAATCAGGAACACAAATGGAAAAACTGTGGTGATCTAAAAGTCATGGCCATTCTCTTACAAATGCGACTGGGACAGACAAAACATTGCTGCTTTTTATGTATGTGAGACAGTAGTGATAGGAAATCGCAACATACTAAAGCAGACTGCTCTGAAAAACATCTTAACCCTAGCGAGAAAAATGTCGTTGCAGAGCTTCTTGTGGAACCGAGAAGCACATGAAGCTGGGTTTGATTAAAAATTTTGTCAAAGGTATGAACACAAAGGAAGGTCCCTTAAGTATATGAGAAAACATTCCGACATTAAGAGATGCAAAATTCAGGAAGATTTTTATTTATTTATAATTTTTTATCGGCCTACAAATTTGAGAATACAAAGGATCCTGCATCTAACAAAGTTTTTGAGGAGAAAGATAAGGAAGCTTAGGAAGCCTTCAAGGGAAACGATCGTGGATTATTAGGTAACAAAAGAGATGATAACTACAGTCAATTGGCAACATTGATTCTGCAAAATTACCTAACTTTGGGTGCAACATGTCCCATACAATCCATTTTTTCCACTATAGCGTAGACTTTTTCCGTACTAGTTGCGGTGCTGATGACATGGTGAAAGATTCCATAATGACATTTCTGTTACGCAACAATTATATCAGCATCACTGGAATAAAGCAACGCTAGCGGATTGTAGTTAGTGTTTTTGTACGGATGCTTCGGAACTCCATCTGCAAGATATTCTTCCAGAAATATAGAAATTTTAAAAAATGGGATACATATTCATTGTTGTTATCATTTGTACTTAAATAGTTTTTCTTTCTTAATCTGTTAATACTGAATACTTCTACGTACGGAATACCACAGAAACTAAAGCCAAGGTAATTTTTTTTTTCATTGTAATAATCGTTTTTTCGACTCATAATCAATGGTAATTGTGTGATGAAATGTAAAAACCGTATTTTTGTTGGGCAGTATTATGAAAGAAATTCTAAAAGTGACTTCCTCACGCGATGTTCAGAATTTTCTCGATCGGACAATTTTATACCTGATAGGTCATTGAGATCATTGAAAAGCCTAATTCTGAAACTTTATCTATAGCTTTAAAAATGAATGTGTGTATATATATTTATTCGCTATAGACTTCAAGATGGTTGGAGTAATTTTTGTTAAATCTTCAGGAACCCTCACATTATCCCAGCAGGTCGTGTCTGAATCCCGGAACGACAGTTGCCCCCCTCCCCCCCTCTTGCCTCACACCTCCTAGTATCAACGATAGTATCGTGTGCTTCTTTTATAACTGCAATGCTGCCATTGAGCGCCAGCATCGCTTCCATGGCCGTGTTGATAGTGTCGCTGTGGTTGACTCCTTCCCCGCAAGTAGCGTTACCGTCGTTCCCAGTACAAGAAGGAAGGAAGAAAGATTAGGGTTTAACGTCCCATCGACAGCTTCGTCATTATAGACGGAGCTAACGCTCCGAGTTTTGGGTAAGGATGTGGAAGGAAATCGGCCGTGACCTTTTTTTGAAAGGAGCCATCCCAGCATTTGCCTGGAGTAATTTAGGGAACTCACGGAAAACCTAAATCAGGATAGCCGGAGGTGGATTTGAACCACCGTCCTTCCGAATGCGAGTCCAGTGTCTTACCACTGCGCCACCTCACTCGGTCCGGTGCAAGAGACGAACTTTCACAAATATATATGACTGTTTCCAGAATGAAACTTTCACTCTGCAGCGGAGTGTGCGCTGATATGAAACTTCCTGGCAGATTAAAATTGTGTGCCGGAACCGGGACTCCAACCTGGGACCTCTGCCTTTCGCGGGCAAGCGCACTACCGACTGTGCTATCCCGACACGACTCACGATGCCGCCTCATAACTTTACTTCCACCAGTACCCCGCCTCCTACTTTCCAAACTTCACAGAAGCTCTCCTGCGAACCATGCAAGACTAGCACTCGTGCCGGGATAGCACAGTCGGTAGTGCGCTTGCCCGCGAAAGGCAAAGGTCCCAGGTTCGAGTCCCGGTTCCGGCACACAATTTTAATCTGCCAGGAAGTTTCATATTAGACTATGTTTTAATAGGTGAATATGGATTATATAAGCTCAGGACTGGATAAGCATGGTACACATGCTGTTTAAACATATCATATGGAACACACAACAAAGAAAATACATATACATATAGATTTTTATTGATCTCTATACATATTAAAAAACAAAGTCTCCTCGCCTCATCTCTCTATCTGTCCTCGATAAGCTGAGAAAATAAGAAATTTTCATAACTATATCTGCCTCATCGCACCCTTTCGCTCTAGACACCCGTCCCATGTCACAACTCCAATTTATGTTTGTTTTATCCCTCCGCCGGCGTTCCCCAAGCATCGTCCTGTCCCTGTACATTCTGTACTCTGCAGACATGCGCCAACCTCCTGTTCATCTCACAAAATACACCGATGACGTCGCCTTCCTCGCCCCCTCCCTCCTCCTCCCTCCCCCCTCCCCCTCCCCCCTCCCACTTTCCAACTATCCTAATACCTTCTCCGAGAACATCTCTCCCGTTTTTCCTCTTTCTACAACCAGTGCTTCCTTACGATTAAACTCGAAAAATTCAAAACTACCATTTTAGGTCGTACCACATGTCCCTTCCGCCCCCCCCCCCCCCGGTGACCACCACACCCTTTACGGTCGCCTCTTACGCCTCACCTCCATCCTTAAATACCTCAGCCACACCCTGGATCGCTCCCCCTCATGGTCTCTCCATCTAATTGTTCAATAAAAGGCCCACACCCCACTCCATCTCCTTAAACTCTTCTCTTTCCGGACATGGAGCCTCCAACCTTCCACCATCCTGTACCCTTACCACTACCTCATGCGTCACGTCCTCTTTAGCTCCAACCCCGTCTGCATCTCCGCACCCCCCCCCCCCCCCCCTCCTCCTATAAAGCCCTACAATTCCTAGATTGCCACGCACTCCGCCTCGACATATTAATGTGATTCTAAATGCCATTATGGGATATCGGATCATTGTGAGAGAGTGGCCAAAGTAAACGACTGATGGACTGGAAACGACTTTTATCTTTAGGATCACTGACTATTCTGGAAAGCTCTCCAGGGGGATGTGAACAACTTATGACAGTACAGGAACGTTATACTGACTGTGTTGGAGTACTTCACTTGTTAAAGGTTCTTAATAGAGGGCCACAACATTATAAATTTTTGGGAATCTTGCAGCGGGTCTGCAATGTAAACTTTGATAAAAATGGAGAATAACTCTCCAAATTGTTCTAACCTGAGGACATCGGTGCGACCAAGTGCAAGGAGACAGACAGCGCACCGGCACTTTGTCCGAATATCGTGACCCGCTGCGGGTCGCCGCCGAAGCTGGCGATGTTCCTCTGCACCCAGGACAGCGCCAGCCGCTGGTCCTTGAGGCCCGCGTTGCCAGGAACCACCTCGTCACCCGTGCTCAGGAAGCCTGCAAGTAACGGTGAAGTTCATGACATGAGAAAGTGACTTGTAATAGAAGCAATCGACTACTGCAGATGGGTATTTTATGCCATTTGGAAATATACTTATCACAAATATATTGAAATATTGATCATGATGCATGAAAGATATGTGCAGATGTGTCATACAAAATATCTTATCAAGCCTTACACGAAAATATGCAATAAAGATTGACATATAGTAAAATATTTTCAAATTTAATTTGAAAACATGGAAACGCCCTGCATTTTAGTCAAACGGAAAGAAATATCAAAATGAAATGTTTCCAGTGTATGGAAATCAAGTATCGAATAACCACCAGTGCTGTTAGCTGACGGGAGTGTTACGTCTCAACATCTTCCCATTAAGCTTGTACAAGGGAAGCTCAGAATGCAACGATTAGATTACATTAGATTAATACTTGTTCCATGCATCATGTCTATGGGATTTTGAAATGTTCTGGAATGTGTCAATTTAGTAAAAGATAACATTACAAGACATACAGTTCTTCATCTGGTACACGCTGGCCTTCCTCAAACCGAGATCATCTTTGGCGCTCCCCACCAGTGCCCGTTGGACACTGTAGATCGGCAGTACACCCGTGGATATTTTGATTATCAAATACGCCGGGAGTAACTCAAGAATCATAGAGGTCGTTTTCTTTATCGTTGGTGGACCTGTAATCCAAATTGCCCCTCGCCGCAGACACAATGTGGTGCCGGAAACCAAACTCCAGACTGGATGTGGAACTGACTGTGGCGAAGTACGCAGTCATAGTCTGCGCAAAGTCTCGTGGGCTCTTTTGCGGACTGCCGTTTCCCTTACAGTAGCTACTAGGCACCTTCTTCTTCTCTCATAAATCCACTTGCTCGTCTCCCCGTCTCCCATAGTAGGGTACATTTTGTTGAACCTTTTATGGAATTGAGGAACTGTCGCCAGACTTCCTCTTTCACTTACGAATAAACTGCCGACTTCACACCACTCAATTCTATCACTACAATACCGTACAATCATAAGCAACAGAATTTTGTGCATCGCAGGCAGCTTTCGGAGACGACGCTTCCTACACTCAGCATTACATATTGCGCTGACACTTAAGGGTCTTCTTCTACTGTGCAATTTCGCCTTCTATATATCCCGGTGGGTAAATCAGTCTTTCAAATTGTGAAATTTGGGACGCGTTTTCGCTCCAGATGCAATACTCACAATCTTGCATTCGTAGTTTTGAGTACCCATCAGCGTCATGTTCGAATACACTCTTTTGAAGAAATTCACAAACATTACCGTCAGAAGCTGGCTTATTGGTAAGAGTTACGTGTATCTTGTATTTTCTAGTGCTGTTGCTTTCTGTGAATAGTGTGATTTCGAGTTGACGTACCGAAGAAGTACATGAATAAAATTAAACCCATTTTTGTCTTGATGTGGTTATGTTGAACCAAATAAAAGTTACGCAGTATTTTTTTTTTTTTTTCAGAAAATAATATATTCTAATTCCAGTGTATCCATAAAATTTTTCGCTTGGTCTTCTTCCTAACAAACATTTTGATTCAATGAATCTGGAGCATGCGACAACCTATAATAGCTTAGGATAAGAAATCGTTTTCCTCATTCTGTACATGAACCCCCCCACCCTGTAAACCGCTCTCTCCTGTATCTATGATCCATGGTCCACGTTTGTCCATTCCCCATTTCCTTCCTCCTGTCTTCACCTCCTCCTCTCTCCTCTTGCTTTCACTCTCGCTCTCTCTCCATCTCCTCTTTCCCTCGTTGTAGCTGTTCTAAATTAAAAGGTACTTACTTCATTCAAATTAATTTTACGATACCAAGTGAGCAGAAAGTTAATCTTACAGAAAAGCAAGAGAAATAATGACTACAACAAACTACGTATCAGACCCAATTACTACAATGTTTCGATTTCCACTACTGGCAACATCATCCACCTATAGTCCGCGTCATGTAGGAAGGCGGCCCAGTTTTCAGCCTTACTGCACATCCCCCTCCTTTACCGCACTGATAGCCAATAACATTCATTCTTTAGGCGCGTGGCTGGCCGCGAGTTACGCAATGTTTCTCCTGCATGACCATAGCTCCTCCCCTTCACGCTTCTCCTGTCGCTCCGCCTCTATACGCAGAACTGACTAGCTACATGACGCCAACTATAGTAGTAGTAGCGTCGTAATAGCGCATATTGTGTGTATTACTACAAATGAAGCGTTTAACCATGTAGTTTCTGGTACGCAGTTTGACGAAATGTTATTATGAGGGGGAGCTGGAAAATAAGTTTTCCCACACACACACACACACACACACACACACACACACACACACATGTTTGTAATTCTATGGGACCAAACTTCTTTTGTCATAAGTCCCTAGACTTACAAACTAATTAAATTAAGTTAAACTAACCTAAGACAACACACACATCAATGCCCGAGGGAGGATTCGAACCTCCGACGCAAGAGGCCTCGCGATCCGTAACGTGGCGCTCCAGACCTCTCGGCTACTCCCGCGAGGCAAAGTTTTCCCTGTTCCCTGTGGGAAGAGATGCGTATGAAAGGAAAAAAAGACGTTAAAGAAAGGCAAATCTTTATTTTTCTACATAATTTCCTAGTACATTGCGACATTGTTTTATAAGCTTCAAAAAAGCCGCAGAAGAAAAAAGTCAGAGTGTTGCTTACAGGATAAACGTTGAACAGCAATGGAGTGGAAACATCCGTCATCACCTGTCCTAAAGAAGTTCAAAAGCACTCCGTCTGCAGGTAAAGTGATACTCATTGATTTCTGGGACGCCCAGGAGTTTTGTTGCTGGATGTTTTGGAGGATGCAACCATCAATGCTGTGCGATACTGTGTTCCTCTGTCGAAACTGAAAGACGTGGTTCGTAAAAAGTGGCCTGGCGTTCTGCTGTTGGGTGACAATACCAACCGCGACGGCAACGCAAAACCATATTGTAACTTTTTGCAGGGAGCGCTTACACCATCCGCCATATAGTTCTGATCTCGCACCAAGTTTCCATCTGTTTCTAGCTTTGAAGAAGACTCGACGGAAGGCGCTTTGGCAGCAATGCTGACGCCAAACAAGCCATTCAACGCTTCTTCCGTATGCAACGCCCACATTTTTTTCCTAAATGGCTTTTTGAAAATTATAAAGCGGTATGACAAACGTCTAAATGTACTTGTAAACTATGTAGAAAGATAAAGATGTGTCTTATATTTAATGTCTCATTCTGATTTCTCTTCCTTTCTTACACAACTCTGACAACAGTTCAAAAAATACCCAATTTCCAACTGCACCTCGTATTGCACTGTTTCTTCATAGCACCCAATCGATCTACTGATGGCTATAACAAACGTTTTTCCGTAAAGTAACTGCGGGAGAGTAATGCTCTGTGCTAGAGTTGTTTGATATTTGTCCATTGTACTCTACTTTGAGCAATTTAGCAAGTGGAAGGGGGAAACCCCGTGGGGCAGGAAGCAAAGGAGCTTCCTCGACGCCTCCCTGGGTAATTCAGTTTGAATTAGCAGACACCTTTGCACAGATATTCTTATTCACAAATTCACAATTCATAATATGTAGAACAGCAGTCAATTCTGTTGTCTGTCGGGCTTTTACTAGTACAGATATAAATGCATTTTCGTTATTTTGCATTTCCTTGTGCCTAGGAACACACACGATTTTCATTTTGTGCATGGTTAAAATTACGTAAATTTCATTGGCCTCCTTGTAAAATTAATAATTAAGAATTATTAGTTAAAATTTTCATGTTGACGTATTGTTATTATGTTGTGTTTATGGCCACGGCTTTCATTTCATGTGGAATGAATCACTGACGACTGTTATGTCTGACAGTTTCTCCACCACACCGGCAATGGGGTTACATATAAATTTATTCTGCTTTTGAAATCTCTCTGACAAGATCATTAGCTGAATGCGGATGACTCTTTGCATCAAAAGTTCTTATAAACTTTTTATTTATTTATTTATTGTAATTTTGAAGCCATCGGATGGTGGCAGGCTGGCAGCAGCTTCAATGCCGCTCTTCAGCCGAGAGTTCATACAGTTTGTCAAGAGGACTTAAAACACCTATGGAGAAAAATAATTCTGAATTTAAAACAATGCAAAGGTGATAAAACTGGCGAAGTACAAGAATGCATAAAGAACAGGAAGACACATATTCTGATTTGTAAAATTGCTACAATCGTTGAAATAAACATACATAGAATGTTAAAACTTCCGGAGAATAAAATATATTCAGTGGAGCCATGAGAAGAAGACGAGAGCACGCACTCACAAACACATGGCAACTCGATTATACTGCCTGATCGACGGCTGCTGAACTATTACATCTACATCTACATGCATACTCCGCAATTCACTGTAAGGTGCGTGGCGGAGGGTACACTGTACCACTACTAGGCATTTCCTTGCCTATTCCACTCCCAAATTGAACGAGGAAAAAAAGAATGCCTATATGCCTCAGTAGGAGCCCTAATTTCTCTTATCTTGTCTTTGTGATCATTACGCGAAATGTAAGTAGGCGGCAGCAAGATCGTACTACACTCAGCTTCAAATTCCGGCCTTTACTCAACAGAAATTCACGAAAAGAACGTCGTCTTTCTTCCAGCGATCCCAAATTGAGTTGCCGGAGCATTTCCGTGACACTCGCGCATTGGTCGAACCTACCGGTAACACATCTAGCTGCTCGTCTCTGAACCGCCTCTATGTCCTCCTTTAAACTGACCTGCTGCGGGTCCCAAACACTTGAGTAATACTCAAGACGTGGTCGTACAAGCGTCTTATATGCGGTCTCCTTTACAGGCGAAGTACATCTTCCCAAAATTCTCCCAATAAACCGAAGTCGCCTGTCCGCCCTACTCTTAACTGTCCTTACATGCTCGTTCCATTTCATATCGCTCTGCAAAGTTACGCCTAGATATTTGAACGACACGACAGCATCAAGAAGCTCACTACTAATGCTGATTCGAACATTATGGGATTGTTTTTTCTACTCATGCGCATCACCTTACGTTTTTCCACATTGAGAGCTAGCTGCCAATCTTCGCACCAACTAGAAATTTTGTCTAAGTCATCCTGTATGCTATTACAGTCAGTTACAGACGACACCCTCCCATACACCACAGCATCATCAGCAAACAGCCGCATATTACAACTTACTCTGTCCATCAGATCATTTATATACATAGAAAATAATAGCGGACCTATCACACTCTGATGAACACTCGCCGTCGAGAACAACGTACTGCGTACTATTACTTAGGAAGTCTTCCAGCCAGTCACAAATCTGTAAACCTATTCCATAAGCTCGTATCTTCGTTAGCAGTCTGCAGTGTGGCACCGCGTCGAACGCCTTTTTGAAGTCGAGAAAAACACAATCCGCCTGTTGCCCTTCGTCCATGGCTCGCAAGATGTCATGTGAGAAAAGGGCAAGCTGAGTTTCAAATGAACGATGTTTCCTAAACCCATGCTGATTCATGGAAAGAAGCTTTTCCGTTAAAACACCACTTGAGCATGTAGCACAAACACTGGCACAACACTAAACGGCGCACTGTTAAAGTTGTCGAGACAGATGCCCCACAGTGGGAAAAGGGAAAGAGGGTAAAGCGCGGTGGGAAAAGGACTGGTGGGGAGCGGGAGGAGGGGGGGAAGGCGCAAGGACTCACCGTAGGAAAGAGCTGGGAGAGGAGAGCCAAGCGTGGCAGGGGACAGGGATGGGAGGGAGGAGGAAGGGAGACGCACAAATACAGGGATGGACTAAGGTCGAAAGGAGGGCTAGACGTGGTGACGGAGGGCGTCATACAGGAGAGGGAGTTGACAAAAGTTACCCTCGGAGAGGACGCAGAGAGTGTGAAGGTGAAAGGGAGGGATTAGATGGTATCGGCATAGTAGAGGCCCAGGATTCAGCATGAGGTGGGAGACGATGGGGTTTCTATTTTATGGGACACAGAGCGGAGGCGGAGGTCTTCCAGGAACTTCAGAAGTTGAGCAAACGCAATCAAGTCGCAAAAGATCAGCGTGAGGGACGGGAGGCGGATACGGTAAGCGAGGCGGAATGCGTGGCCTTCTATGATCTGGAGGGATTCGTCGTGGGCAGGGGGCACGGAGACCCAGGCGGGATGGAAGAAGCAGAGGGTAGATGATGGATCGGTAAGTGAAGAGGATGGTGGAGGGGTTAAGGCCCCACCTCCAGCCGTACAGGAGCTTGAGGAGAGGGCTTTCTCACGGACGGATTGGAGGTGTGGTTTCCAGGAGAGGGATCGGTCAAGGGTAAGGCCAAGGTACTTGACGGTTTTGGTTTGTTGGATATGTTTTCACGAACAATTTGTGATGATTTTTGTTCTATTCGAACTTGAGACGCAGTAATATCTACCGACTTGTGGTCAGAGAGGATTCTTCCAGATCAAATCACTGGAAAGGATAACTCACCCAGTTGTCCCAGGCGATAGTTGACAGTGACAAGTATGACACCGTACGAGACGAGCAAGTCTGCGCCGAATTCCCGGTCAGAGCCGCTGCCCTCCCTGTAGGCACCACCGTGCACCCAGAACATGACGGGAAGTTGTGTGCCCTCTTCTGGCACGCCCGGCACGTACACGTTCAGGTAGAGGCAGTCCTCGGAGCCGCGGACGCTCCTTTGGAGACAGTCGCTGCCGTACTGAGTGGCGTTAAGGACTCCCTCCCAGTTTTTAGCTGGTTGCGGGGCCTGTATGGAATTTCATTTATACAACCTGACGTAGTCAGTGGGAGACGTGCGACCTTTCTTTCTTAAATACTATTTTCCATGAGAGAATACATGGGATAAATCGTCATGAACTTCAATTAAACTTTATTTCTTTTGAAAACAATTTTTTTTTTTTCGTTACAGTTGCACGTTGCACGCTGGAGGCTCGTGAATACATCTATTTTAACCTATTTTAAATTTCAATGTAATCATGTATTAACAGTGGACAACGTACAGATTTCATCAGTCATTTCCTTAATGCAGTGTATTGTTGCAGTTGGAATAAGGCTTATGGTTTGAAAATGGACGAACAAGTCCCAAACTAGTTACCAACTTCTAAATAGTGCAACTGTGACGAAAAAATAAATGGTTTTCATTGCATATCCAGTTGGTGATCATGCCCTATCTTCACGATGAATTTTCATTTATTTCTTTTACCAATCACAAGAAACATAATAGATCACCGGGTTCGATGTTGTCAAATCATATTCAGATCAAAGTTTTCAAACAAAATGAGTAAAATAATAGGTGTAATGTCACTCCTTAAATACATTTTACATGAAGAATTAACATATGCCAATATATAATTAACAATTGAAAGACTGATAGAAAAAGAATAAAAGCCTCGTTTTCAGACATCAAAAAATAATATCAGATGTCACTGTCCAACAAAATAGTTTTCCATATCTCTTAAATCATAGATGGTCGTTAGTATATTCTGAACACATTTTTGTGGTGAAAAATCTGTCTTGGCTGTCTTGAAACAGCGTAAGAATGACGTACAGTTCGTCTGATGTCTGTATATCAGACATGCAGACGTCACACGATTTCAAACGATGTTTTACTCTTGATAAATGATGCAATTCTGAATTGGGACCGACACTGAAGTTATTATCTGAAGTGGCCTCTAGGTGGTGCTAGTATCATATTGATCGTCATTTTTCCAGTTTAAATTACAATATCTTATTTTTTTATGTAATGATCACTCATCGTTTACTGAATTTACTTTCACAACGGCAAACTGACACAACCGATATGAATACTTCAAATCGTTTCGAAGTTTCAATACCAGTTATACAGGGTGTTACAAAAAGGTACGGCCAAACTTTCAGGAAACTTTCCTCACACACAAAGAAATAAAATATGTTATGTGCACATGTGTCCGGAAACGCTTAATTTCCATGTTAGAACTCATTTTAGTATTTCTCTTTAAATGTAAATTGAAATAATTCGTGCAGACAATTGTTCCGTTAGTATGTACTGTACTTCCTCGATTCACCGCCAGTTGGCCCAATTGAAGGAAGGTAATGTTGACTTCAGTGCTTGTGTTGACATACGACTCATTGCTCTACAGTACTAGCATCAAGCACATCATTACGTAGCATCAACTGGTTAGTATTCATCACGAACGTGATTTTGCAGTCAGTGCAATGTTTACAAATGTGGAGTTGGCAGATGCCCATTTGATGTATGGATTAGCACGGGGCAATAGCCGTGGCGTGGTACGCTTGTATCGAGACAGATTTCCAGAACGAAGGTGTCCCGAGAGAAAGACGTTCGAAGCAACTGATCGGCGTCTTAGGGAGCACGGAACATTTCAGCCTATGACTCGCGACTGGAGAAGAACGACGAGGACACCTGCAATGGACGAGGCAATTCTTCGTGCAGTTGACGATAACCCTAATGTCAGCGTCAGAGAAATTGCATCAGGGATTCGATGCGACGGATGGTGGATGCATATATCCTCGCTAACGGAGAACATTTTGAACATTTCCTGTAACAAAGTGTTTGAAGTCACGCTGATACGTTCTGTTGCTATGTGCATTCCATGATTAATGTGATTTGAAGAGAAGAAATAAATGAGCTCTAACATGGAAATTAACGTTTCCGGACACATGTCCACATACCATATTTTCTTTCTTTGTGTGTGAGGAATGTTTCCTGAAAGTTTGGCCGTACCCTTTTGTAACACCCTGTATATCGTTAACTGTGCTTTCAAGTTTCACTCCCACCAGTTATCTAGGGTCTGACTACGATTCTACGTTTTGTTTGTTTGAATGTTGTGGCTAAGATTTCTTGAGTGAAATGTAGTTCACTGCGTGCCCAGATACCTTATCACGAATGCTCCAGCTTCAATAGGCGGACACTCACCAGGAACCGCAGCTTTCCCACTGGAGGCTCGGCATACGGAACGCCCAGAAAGGCGGTGTAGGAGGCGTTGTAGACGCTCGTGGCTCTGCTCCCCCGCAGTCTACCTTGCTCAACGGTCACCAGTACATCACGTCCCTGGAAACACAATCTGACTAAGATGCTTTACCTTCAAAATTTGGCTTTTGTACAAAAATTTACATCAGAAAATATTTCCATAGATCACAAAAATTAGAAAGTTTCAGAAATTAAAATCCGTGCGTAAATGATGCCTTAGTTCACGCGCCAATCCGCCCGGAAGACGAAAGGTTGTTCAACTCTATATCAGGAATTATCCCATAACTTTTGTCACCTCAGTATATGATTTAAATATATTATTTAGTTTGTAAACTGTAAGACGTTTCCACTGTAGATCACTGACGACGTCTGTAGAGGAGAAGGTCTTAGTCGGAAATCTGCAATAGTTTATTTTTACTTATTATGTTCACAGGACCAAATTGAGGAGCAAGTCTCCGTAATTCGTGGAACTAGTCAATATATGAAATTGTAACAAATGAGTAGTAATAGGAAAAGTGCAACGCGTAGCAGTCCTATGCACGTGACAGGCCTAAGCATAAGTCGAAAGAACCTATAACGTAAAACAAAAACTAGCTTAACGTTTTAATTTTTCCAGGAATTCCTCCACAGAATAGAAAGAGTGAGCATTGAAGAAATGTTTCACTTTAACAATGAAAGTCGGAGGATTACAACTAAGCATTTTCAATTCTTGTGGCAGCTTATTAAAACAAGGGTCAAGGAGGTGTAATCCAAACGCATTTTCGATTTCTGTCTAGTACTAACTGACTTAAAGTTGCTAACTCTTGGGAACAGCCAAATATTATGACCAAAAACCGACATTAAAGGTAATATGTATTGAGAGGCCAGAATTCCCAGGCTACTAAACAAGGGTCGACAGGAAGTACGCGAGCTTGCCCCACATATTGCTCGGAGGGCCGAGCGCGAATTAGACTAACCAAAGTAGACTACTTTCGGTATCAGACTACCACTTATTTCATAAAGTATCCAATGGTAAACAACGTGGCATTTAGTTTTTGAAGAGGATCCTGAATTTGGGTTTTCACTATAGCTTCCTAACTATCTGAAAGCGTAGAAATTTGAGCTCTCCACTCCCACTTAATGTTGTTGTGGTCTTCAGTCCGCAGTCTGGTTTGATGTAGCTCTCCACGCTACCCTGTCCGATGCTAGTCTCTTCATCTGAGAATATCTTCGGCAACCTATATCCTTTTGAATCTGCTTAATGTATTCGTCCCTCAGCCTCCCTCTATGATAATTACCCCACACACTTCCTTCTAAGTTGAGAATTCCGTGATGTCTCAGAAGGTGTCCTACCAATCTTTCCCTTCTCTTAGTCACGAGATGCCAGAGACTCCTTATTTGCCCAATTCGGTTCAGCACCTCCTCGTTAGTTACGTGAGCTACCCATCTAATTTTCATCATTCGTCTGTAGCACCACATTTCAAAAGCTTCTATCATTTTTTTTGTCTGAACTCCTTATCTCCTCCTTTCACTCCCATACAATGCTACACTCCAGACAAATGCTTTTAGAAAGGACTTCCTAATATTTAAACTAATATTGGATGTCAAAAAATTTCGCTTCTTCAGAAATGGTTTTCTTCCCGTAGCCATTCTGCATTTTATATATTCTTTACTTCTGCCATGAGAAGTTACCTTGCTACCCAAATAACAAAACTCATCTACTACTTTCATTGTTTCATTACCTAATCTAATTCCTTCAGCATCACCCGATTTTCTGACATTACAGTCAATTACCCTCGTTTTACTCTTGTTAATGTTCATCTCATATCTTCCTTTCAAGACACTGTCCATTCAATTCAATAGCTCTTCCAGATCCTTTGCAGTCTCTGACAAAATTACTGTGTCATTGCCAAACCCCAAAGGTTTTATTTCTTCTCCCTGAACTTTAATTCCCCTTCCAAATTTCTCCTTGCATTCTTTCACTGCTTGCTCATTGTACAGATTGAACAACATTGGGGAAAGGTAACAACCCTGACTTTCTCCCTTCCTAACCTCGGCATCCTTTTCTTGCCCTTCGACTCTAATAACTGCAATAAACTCCTTTTCTGCCCAGTTAAGTTGAGCACCCCCTTAATAGTTATGTGATCTACCAAGCAAATCTTCATCATTCGTCTATAGCACCACATTATGAAATATTCTGTCATCTTTTTCTGAACTCATTATCGTCCACGTTTCACTCCCATTCAGTGCTACACTCCAGACAATTGCTTTCAGAAAGGACTTCCTAACATTTGAACTAATATTGGACGTCAACAAATTTCGCTTCTTGAAAAACGCTTTTCTTCCCATAGCCATTCTGCATTTTATAACTTCTGTACTTCGGCCATCAGACGTGATCTTTCTACACATATGACAAAATTGATCTACAACTTTTCTCGTATCATTACCTAATCTAATTGCTTCGGAATCGCCTGATTTTCTGACAATAAGTTTCATTGCCCTCGTTTTACTCTTGTTAATGTCCATCTTATTCTTCCTTTTTTCAATTGCTCTTCCACGCCCTTTACTGCTGCCTGGGTGTTTTTTTTGTTTTTTGTTTTTAGGTTCAATATAGCTTTTGGCTCCGTATATTTTTCCCCTGCTACCTTCGAAATTTGAAATAGTGTATTCCAGTCGACATTGTCAAAAGCTTTCTCCAAATATACAAACGCTGAAAAAGTAGGTTTGCCTTTCCTTAACCTATCTTCTAAGATAAGTCTTAATGTGAGTATTGCCTCACGTGTTCCTACATTATTCCTAAATCCAAACTGATCTTCCCTGAGGTTGGTTTCCACAAGTTTTTCCATTCGTCTATAAATAATTCGTGTTAGTTTTTTTTTACAACCATGATTTATTAAACTGATAGTTCTGTAATTTTCACATTTGTCTGTACTTGCTTTCTTTGGAATTGGAATTATGATATTCTTCTTGAAGTCTGAGGGTATTTCCCCTGTCTCTTACATCTTACACGCCAGGTGGAATAATTTTTTCATGACTAGGCCTCCAAACGATATCAGCAGATCAGAGGGAATATCATCTACTCCAGGGGCCTTGTTTCGACTGAAATTCTTCTGCACTCTGATAAATTCTTCTCGCAGTATCATATCACCTATCTCATCTTCCTACACTTCATCTTTCTTTTCTAGAATACTGTCTTTAAGTTTATTTCATTTGTATAGGCCCTCTATATATTCCTTTCACAGATCAGCTTTCCCCTCTTTGCTTAGTACTGGTTTTCCGTCAGAGTTCTTGATATTCATACAGCTGCTTTTGTTGTCTCCAAATATCTCTTTTATTTTGCTGTAGGCCGTATCTATCTTTCCCCTAGATATACATTCTTCTACAGTTCTGAATTTGTCCTGTAGCCACTCTTGCTTAGCCAGTCTGTACTTCCTGTAAATCTCATGTTGCAGATGTTTGTATTCCCTTTTGCCTGCTTCACTTGCTGTACTTTTATATTTTCTCCTCTCATCAATATCCTTATATGATCCTCTGCTGCTTTCACTACTCTATCTCTCACAAATATCCATTCTTCTTCTACTGTATTATTTTCCGTCGTTTCAGCCAATCCTTTCCTAATGCTGCCTCTGAAACCGTCAACTACCTCTGGTTCCTTCAATTTGTCCAGGTTCCATCTCCTAACTTTTTTTATCTTTCTGCAGTTTCATCAGTTTTAATCTGCAGTTCATAACCAATAAGTTATGGTCAGAGTCCATATCTGCCGCTGGATATTACAGTTTAAAATCTGGTTCCTATATCTATTCCTTACCATTATAAAGTCAATTTGGTACCTTCCAATGTCTCCTGGTCTCTTCCACGTATAGAGCCATCTTTCATGATGATTTAACCAAGTGTTGGTGATCATTAAATTGTGCTCTGCGCAAAATTCTATCAAGCGATCTCCTCTTTCATTCCTTTTTTCCTGTCCATTTTCACTTACTACATTTCCTTTCCTACCCTTTCCTACTACCGAGTTCCAGTCCCCCATCACAATCAAGTTTTCGTCTCCCTTAACTTCCTGAATGATTTCTTTTATCTCCTCATACATTTCTTCGATATCCTCATCATCGGCCGTGATAGTTGGCATATAAACTTGCACTACTGTGGTCAGTGTTAGTTTTGTGCCTTTCTTTGAACCGATAATGCGGTCACTTTGCTGTTCATAATAACGTATCCGCATTCCTATTTTCTTAATCATTATGAGACTTACTCCTGCGGTACCACCAATTGATTTTGTATTTATAACCCTGTACTCTCCTGACCAAAAATCCTGCTCATCCTACCACCGAACTTTACTAATCCGTACGATATCTAACTTTAATCTATCCATTTCTTTTTTCAAATTTTCTAACTTACCTACGCGATTAAGGGTTAGAAAATTCCACGCTGCGACCCGTAGAATGCCTGTTTTGTTTTTCTGGATGACGACATCCTCCTGAGTAGTCCCAGCCCGAACGGGGGACTATTTTACCTCCGGAATATTTTACCCAGGCTAACGCCATCATACAGTAGAGCTGCATGACCTCGTGAAAAGTAACGACTGCAGTTTCCCCTTGCTTTCAGCCGTTCGCAGTGACTGCATGGCAAAGCCACGTTAGCTGATGTTACAAGGCCAGTCAGTCAATCATCCAGACTGTTGCCCCTGTAACTGCTGAAAAGACTGCTGCCCCTCTTCAGAAACCACACGTTTGTCTGGCCTTCCCACAGATACCGCTGTAGTTGTACCTATCTGCATCGTTGAGGTACGCAAGCCACCCCACCTCAGCAAAGTCTGTGGTTCCCCCTTATATGTTCCTTTAGCCGAGTGTGTATCGTGCTAGTGTCATCAGAAAAGTAATATCTGAGAACTACCTGTTATACTTGAAGGTACATCATTTATATCAATGAGTAACAACAGTGCCCCTGAACAGAACTCTGTGTCATCCCCGACTTAGCTGTGCCCCAATGCGAGTGCATGTCAAAATCTTTTTCGTCATTGCAGAGAATCACCTTCAACTCTCTGTTACAAAAGTAAGAGGCAAATCTATGGGACTTACCTTCTTTGGTTATTAGTCCCTAGGCTTAGAAACTAATTTAACTGAAACTGACCTATGGGCAACACGCACACTCCCATGCTCATGGGAGGACTCTAACCTCCTACGGTGAGTAACCGTAGCAAGGCGCCTTAGAATGCTCGGCCACTCCATCGCGGCAAAGTGAGTGGTGAATAAATTGTGAGTTACTCCCCTTAATGCATAATATTCCAACGTCTGTAGCTATATGTTGCGATCAACAAAATCAAATGGTTTTTGGGCGTTGCTGATTGAATATGTAATGATACACTGAAGCCATTAAACCATGTTATTGATATTTTGTTACTTTGTTTCTCTCTGTTAAAGTGTTATTTGAGGTACAATGCAACGTTTTGTATGAAAATGACGCTAACCACTCCCCTGTTATATATTGCCTGTTATTCCAAGCACGGTTTCGTGCGGTTCTGAGAAACTGACATTTCGAAAGGAAAAGTATCGCGCTAATTATTGACTCAATCTGTCCTCGGTCAGTATCAAGGAGGACTACTTGAGGTAACAGCCACGGAATGTCTCTAGAGAGTTTTATGATTATCTGTAGAAGTTAAGGTTCCTTTTAATTCACCAGGTATATACAGAAAGTGAATATTAAATACTTTACGTCTATATGACATGTCAGTAATAGAACAATTTTCATCACGCGCTGATTTTATATCCTCTGTAATGACCAAATCTTGGGAATTGCCGATTATTTTAGCAAACTACATATTTTTTGTCTTCTTAATGATATTTTTCAGAACCTTACAGTACTGTTTCTAATGTGCTACTGCCGCAAGATTATGACTACGTTCTTTAATTAGGCTTGAAAAGACCTCTGTTAGGTTTTCTAAATAGTTTACAACTATATTTAATAGGTGAACACAAAACTCTTTTCAAATTAAAATTTGTGTATCATGGTCTGAAACGCCATTTAATATTCTGCTAACAGAATCCCCTTCTGATAACATGGAATTGTTGGATATGGAAGCGAATGTCCGAAGATGTATGTTACAATTGGGTACTACACATATGGACAGTGCTGCTAGGGTCTTCAGATTCACAGTTACCGAATAAACTGGAATTACATTTTGTAAAACTAGCTTAACATCAAATTGTTTGCGAATATGGAGTTAGTTTATGTCCATTTTCACAGTAAGGTTAGTTACCGTAAATAATTCTTTCACCATATGAAACTATGTAATCGTTCTAACCCCCTAAAGTTTTATACGAGTGTTTTGATTGCTCACAATACAGATATTTTTTATTTTACAGAGTTGCAGGAATGTATGCCAGTGCCTTTTGCTGTTTCACTGTAAACGGGCGAATGAATTCCGTTTGACGTGTTGCACGAAATAATAAAATAGAACCGACAAACTGTCTGGATATTTGTTACAAGACAGAAATAATATAATACAATGAAAAGTTACCTTGCAAAGTGTGTAGAGTCCAATGAAAATGAGCGTCGAGACGATTGGGAATTGGAGCTGCATAGCAAGTGCGCTGTGTCCTTGCGACTGGGAATTTCTCAAGCTGTTTCTGTGCGTCATTGGTACGGAATCTGCCCAAATAATCCTGCAAAACACAAGGTTACACTGACACACTTTTGTTAGTAAAGCGACATCTTATATACAGCTGTAATGCAAACGAGCACTGTGCTAGGCCTTATCGAAACGAGATACTGGTATCACCGTCAGCGGTGGAAATTATGAAACGTTTCGTAATTATAGTCCGGTTTTCCCCTCAGGGGCTCAGCATTAATTTGCTGAGTACGGGCTTGGCGAACCCGGGGTCCTGAGCCGTGGGCTGTGTTGCGCCAACAGTCCGCTACACCGTAAGCTCTGTGCGTGCTTCAACGACCATCGTTCGGCGCGACGGTGGAACGTTGTACGTTTCAGAGCCCGGGGATCTTGGCTTAATCGCCCGGGTCGCGAGGACGGTACAAATCTCTATAAAAAAAACCTCAATCTCAAGGTGTGCTACGTGCCGAGGAGATGCATGGCTGTTGAGGTTGAACAGCCGCTAGCGAGCAACCTCTGAGGAACCTGCCGCACCTCAGTTGTATAAGGCTTACCCAGGCAAGCGGGGCTCTGTCTGGGTAGACCTCTTTTCCCTAGCTGTTCGTGGGACCGAGATGAAACGAGCTAATAAAAGCGTGGCCGGTCGCAAAAACGGCGTCTCAAAGCGAGGAAAGATTGACTTCAATGCTGAGAAATATGACCCTCAGTCGTTCCCTGCCTTGGCAACGCCATGGGAGGAACGTAGGGCAAGAAATCGAGGTGAGGCATATGCCCCCCGATACTTAGTATGTTCCCGGACTGACGGTGAGTTGTTTACCAACACAAAGCCCCTGTTTTTTGTTGAAAACGTAGAGGATAAATTCGGCGAGGAGGAGGGCATGTCAAAGATGCGATCCGGCTCTGTCCTTATTACGACGTCATCCCCAGCACAGTCACGAACACTGCTTGTCTTTGACAAGCTGGGTGATGTTCCCGTAACGATCACTCCTCATACGAGCCTCAACATGATACAGGGTATTATATTCCATAAAGATCTTCTGTTGCAGACCGATGATGAGCTACGTAAGAACTTGGAGCGGAGAGGAGTTCATTTTATACGGCGAGTGCATACGGGTCGCAACCGGTGCATTCATCTTGGCCTTCAAGGGTGACACATTGCCTGAAAAGGTCAAGGTGATGATTTACCGGATTGACGTGAAGCCCTACGTGCCTCCCCCTATGCGCTGTTTTAAGTGCTGGAGGTTTGGGCACATGTCCTCCAGGTGCACTGCCAACTCCACCTGTCGAGAGTGTGGACGTGCGGAACACCCTAACGTCCCTTGTGCACCTCCTCCATTCTGTGTGAACTGTGGACAACACCACTCCCCTTGCTCGCCCACCTGCTCTGTTCTGCAGAAAGAGAGAAAGATCATGGAATATAAAACCCTGGATAGGCTGTCTTACTCGGAGGCAAAGAGGAAGTACGAGAAAATGCATCCTATCAGCATGAAGACATCCTTTGCTGCGGTCGCATCTAAAGAGTTACCACGTGTACAGTCGGTCCTAGTGGGCTCCCAGGCCCAACCATCCACCTCTGCTCCCCTAACTACTGGGGGCACCTCATATTCCACCACCCCCAAAGACTCTGCTTTGGGAGCGGTAACCACCACACCAAAGGGGACATTGGTCCCCACCCCAGAGCCAGAGTCACAACAGCCTGCTCTGGCTCCTCGCACTAGGAAGGGGTCGCTTGGATCCCTTCCCTCTAAAGCTTCTCCCGTTGAATCAGCGGATGCCAGTGGCTGGCAGAAAGTGCCGCCAGCTGGTCGTAGGGCTGCACGTCGCTCCTCCGTCCTGGGGACTGAGCTGGCAGCGCCCTCCCAGCATGAGAAGGCTAAAGAAAAGCGCGAAACCAAGAAGAAGAAGGACAAGAAACCACCCAAGGAGAAGGATGCCCCGGTGGCCACCTTGCCGCCACCCCCCTCCACCTCTTCTTCTGAGGACGAGATTGAGATACTCGCGTCTTCCAAAGACTTGGCAATTGCCGAGTCTTCGGAAGCCATGGACGTTGAGGCTCTGCCTCCGAAATCGGCGACGGCAGAAGATACTGGGACTCCTACTGCGCCGCCAAATTCAGCATGCCCCAGCGACAAGGAGGCTCTCTGATCCTCCTGGCTTTTTCCGCCATCTGCCAGAGTTACAGCACTTGTTGTGCCGCTTCCCAGCGTTTTGTGTAGCCCTGCAGGAAACCTGGTTTCCTGCTAATAGGACCCCAGCCCTTCGTGGGTATCGGGGCTATTACAAAAATCGTCTCCTATACGACAGGGAGGAGGTGTGTGTATCTATGTCCTTGCCACTGTCCCCAGTGCCGCTGTGCCTCTACACACGACTCTTGAGGCGGTGGCTGTTCGAATCCGGGCTATGCAGGAACTGACGATCTGTTCACTTTACCTTCCTCCAGATGAGACGATTTCAATTACGGACCTTGCTACCCTGGTGGCACAATTTCAACCTCCGGGCTGCCCATCTCGATGGTCTCTCCGTCGAGCTGATTGGCAACGCTACACCTCAGTTGCTACGGTTCCTGTTCCACTGCCAGCTGACGTGGACATGGCGATTCACCAGGTAACCAGCACGATAGTTTCAGCCGCTGAGTCAACCATTCCCACCACTTCTGGCTCCCCATGGCGTAAGTCTGTGCCCTGGTGGACGCCGGAAATCGCTGAGGCCATTCGAGATCGTCGTCGGGCGCTCCAGCGGCATCGTCGACACCCCACCTTAGAAAACCTAATAGCTTTTAAACGGCTCCGGTCCCGGGCTCGACAGGGTGAAAGGGACTGTTGGGAGACGTATGTCGCCAGTATTGGCCGTCGCGCCTCTGCATCTCGGGTATGGTCCCAGGTCAGGCGCCTCTTTGGGTATCGTCCAACGACAGCGATTCCCAGCCTACGCATCCAGGGTACCCTATGCACCGACCCCACTTCCGTTGCAGAACACATGGCTGAGCATTATGCTCGCACCTCTGCAACATCCGAATACAGTGTCGACTTCCTTGCACTGAAGGAGCGAGTTGAACAGCGACGGCTGTCCTTTCACACGCGTAGAGACACATTGTACAACTCTGCTTTCAGTGATTGGGAATTCGACACTGCCCTTGCCGCATGCCCCGATACCTCTCCAGGACTGGACAGCATCCACAGTCAGTTCATCCGGCACCTTTCCGTGGAGTTTAAACACCAGCTTCTCGCCCTGTTTAACCGTTTATGGGCGGAGGGGGCTTTCCCGTCACAATGGCGAGAAAGCATCGTTATTCCGGTGATCAAACCTGGTGCTGATCCACAGGTGGCTGATAGTTACCGCCCAATCAGCCTCATCAACGTTATGTGCAAGCTATTTGAACGTATGGTGAGCCGGCGGCTTATGTGGATCCTTGAACATCGGGGTCTGTTGTCCCCACGTCAAGGGGGTTTCCGGCAAGGCCGCTCCACCGTTGACAACTTAGTGGCCCTGGAGTCTGCCATTCGTACGGCATTTAGCAGGCGTGAGCATCTTGTTGCCGTCTTTTTCGACCTCAGAAAGGCGTACGACACCACTTGGCGCTACCACATTCTGGCTACGCTGCACGCTTGGGGCTTGAGAGGTCCGCTCCCACTTTTTATTCAAAACTTTCTTTCTTTCCGATCTTTTCGGGTACGGGTTGGTACTTCCCTCAGCTCCTCTCACGTCCAGGAGAACGGTGTCCCACAGGGCTCTGTACTTAGTGTACCCCTATTTTTAATTGCCATCAATGGACTTGCTGAGGCAGTGGGGTCATCGGTTTCTTCCTCCTTGTTCGCCGATGACTTCTGCTTATACTACAGCTCAGCTAGCATTGGGGTAGCTGAAAGGCGTCTACAGGGAGCGATTCGAAAGGCGCAGTCGTGGGCCTCAACCCATGGGTTCCAGTTTTCTCCGGCGAAAACCCGGGTTATGCACCTCTGCCGCCGTCGAGCTGTCCATTTGGACCCAGAGCTATATTTATATGATGAACTTCTTCGTGTCAAAGAGACTCACCGATTTCTAGGCATGCTCTTCGACAGCCGGCTCACTTGGGTGCCCCATCTTCGCCAGCTCAAGCAGAAGTTGGGGAGCCGCCCGTACGAGTCTTTTGCAGCTCTACAGGGCGCTGATTCAATCTCGATTGGACTACAGGAGCTTTGTATATTGTTCGGCAGCCCCATCTGCATTGCAGGCCTTGGACCCGGTACTCCACAGGGGCGTCCGTTTAGCGACAGGTGCCTTTCGGACAAGTCCAGTGGCCAGCCTCCTTGCTGAAGCTGGAGTCCTTCCCCTGCGATTTCGGCGGCAGCAGCTGTTATCCTCCTATGCTGCCCATGTCCATGCAATACCGCACCATCCGAATCGCAGGTTTCTTTTTCCAGCTGCTACACTCCCGTCTCCACGACAACGACCGAGTTCCGGTCTTCCGATCGCGGTCCGCGTTCGTTCCGTCCTGTCATCCCTTGAGTCCCTTCCTATGCCTCCTGCTTTTCACTGGCCTTACCGCATCGCTCCTTGGTCACTTTCACGTCCACAGCTTCGGATGGACTTGACGCATGTATCAAAAGCCTCTGTAGCGCCACTGAGTCTCCGTCGCCAGTTTCAGGCGGTTATAGAGTCGTTCTGTGGCGCCGAAGTAGTGTACACGGATGGTTCTGTGGTCGACGGCCGTACTGGCTATGCATACGTCCATGGTGAGCATATCGAGCAGCATTCACTGCCCTGTGGAAGTAGCGTGTTTACTGCAGAACTGGTTGCCATCTATCGGGCACTTGAACACCTCGGAGGGTGCCCTGGGGAGTCTCTCGTCATCTGTTCCGACTCCCTTAGTGGCTTGCAAGCCCTCGCCCAATGTTTCCCGAAACACCCTTTAGTGCAATCCATGCAGGAGTCTGTTTCGAGGCTTGTTCGGTCTGGTCGCTCGGTGGTCTTTGTTTGGAGCCCAGGCCACATCGGCATTCCTGGAAATGAACGTGTGGATCAGCTGGCTAAGCAGGCTACTTCCTCCGGTCCGTTGGCTATTGGTCTTCCGGAGAGCGATCTCCGACTGGAGTTCCATCGGAGGATCCTTGGCCTGTGGGATTCCGAGTGGGCTGACGCCGCTCAACCCAACAAGCTTCGTGCAGTGAAGCTCTCTACGGCTGCATGGAAGTCCTCACTGCGGTCGTCTCGTAGGGAATCGGTTGTTCTCTGTCGCCTACGAATCGGCCACATATGGCTGACGCATGGCCACCTTCTTCGGCGGGAGGACGCACCACGATGTGACTTTGGCGCCCCCTTGACAGTGGTCCACATTCTGGTGGACTGTCCATTTTTAGTTGCATTGCGACAATCCTTTAATCTACCAGATGCGCTTTCTTTTATGTTAGGAGACGATGCTGCTATGGTCGTACGTGTTTTAGATTTTATTCGCTCTGCAGGTTTTTATCATATGATTTAATAGTGGGTCCCTAAACCTGATATTTCAGGCACCTGCCATTTTACCGGTTTTAATCTGTTTTACTTTCATCTTGTCAGTCCCATGGATGACTGGCATTTTAGTCTGTGCAGAGGGGCTGGCTCATCCTGTATTATATCTGTGATCAGCCAGCCACAATCTTCTGCTGTGCTCTTTGTGTTATTGTCTCTTTGGTCCATTGCTTTAGTGATTTTTATCTTTAAATGTTGTCTTCGCATGTATTCTCACCTTAAACATTTCATGCATTAGATGTGGCATATTCTTACGTGCTCACTAACAGACGCTCTCTCTTAGCTAGGAACAGGGGACTGATAACCTAGCCGTTTAGCCCCCTTTAAAGACCCCAACAACAACAACAACAACAATATAATCCGGTTTTGCTGACAACAGCTATTACAAGAGGATTACTTCCATTATATTTTTCACGTGTGAAGTATGTAGTTAATCTTGTAAATTAAAATGCTATTTGTTACGATGTAACGAAACCCTTTTCTTGATATAATGTTGATGATTAATGACAGCACAGTGTCGTGGTATGTAAGTCAATCTTTGTTCTTTTATCAGTGGGGTACCCAAGAAAGGAATATATTTCGAAGATCTCGCAGGTTTGTACAAGCAGCACGTAAGACGTTTTTAATAAAAAAAAGCTAAGCTTTATAGAAATACACTCCTGGTCATTAAAATTGCTACACCACGAAGATGATGTGCTAAAGACGCAGTGATATGCAAATGATTAGCATTCACACAAGGTTGGCGCCGGTTGCGACACCAAAAACGTGCTGACATGAATAAAGTTTCCAACCGATTTCTCATACACAAACAGCAGTTTACGGGCGTTGCCTGGTGAAACGTTCTGATGCATCGTGTAAGGAGGAGAATTGCGTACCGTCACGTTTCCCATTTTCATAAAGGTCGGATTGTAGCCTAACGCGATTGCGGTTTATCGCATCGCGACATTGCTGCTCGCATTGGTCGAGATCCAATGACTGCTAGCAGAATATGGAATCGGTGGGTTCAGGAGTGCAATACGGAAGGCCGTGCTGGATTCCAACGGCCTCGTATCACTAGCAGTCAAGATGACAGGCATCTTATCCGCACGGCTGTAACGGATCATGCAGCTACGTCTCGATCCCTGAGTCAACAGATGGGGACATTTGCAAGACAACAACCAACTACACGATCAGCATGGACTATCAGCTCGGAGACCATGGCTGCGGTTATTCCGGTTATTCTTGACGCTGCATCACAGACAAGAGCGCCTACGATGGTGTAAGCAACGACGAACCTGGCACCACGAATGGTGAAACTTTATTTTTTCGGATTAATCCAGGTTATGTTTACAGCATCATGATGGTCACATCCGTGTTTGGCAACATAGCGGTGAACGCACATTGGAAGCATATATTCGTCATCGCCATACTTGCGTATCATCCGGCATGATGGTATGGAGAGCCATTGGTTACACGTCTCGGTCACCTCTTTTTTGCATCGACGGTAGTTTGAACAGTGACCGTTACATTTCAAATGTGTTACGACCCGTGGCTTTACCCTTCATTCGATCCCAGCGAAAGCCTACATTTCAGCAGGATAATGCACTATCGCATATTGCAGGTCCTGTACGGGTCTTTCTGGATACGGAAAATGTTCTACTGCTCATTCTCCAGATCTGTCACCAATTGAAAACGTCTGGTCAGTGGTGGCCGAGCAATTGGCTCGTCACAATACGCCAGTCACTATTCCTGATGAATTGTGGTATCGTGTTCAAGCTGCATGGGCATCTGTACCTGTACACGCCATCCAAGCTCTGTTTGACCCAATGCCCAGGCGTATCAGGACCGTTATTACGGTCAGACGTGGTTGTTCTGGGTACAGATTTCTCATGATCTATGCACCCAAATTGCTTGAAAATGTAATGACATGTGAGTTATAGTATAATATATTTATCCCATGAATACCCGTTTATCATCTGTATTTCTTCTTGGTGCAGCAATTTTAATGGCCAGTAGCATATTAAAAAAGGTTTACAAGACCCATACCTGAAAAGTAAATTGGAGTGAATGTCAAATAATGTATCTATGATGATGATACAGACTAAAGTGTGTGTGGTGTACATACTTAGCAAGTTGTTTTCAGTTTTTCGCTTCCTTTTTTTATCCTCACTGCATCTACAGCTATATTGATACTCCGCAAGCCACGTCATGGTGTGTGGCAAAGGGTACTTTGTGTACCATTGTCACTTCTTCCTCCTATTCCAGGCGCCAATGGTTCGCGGGAAAAACGATTGCAGGTATTCCTCCGTGTGGCCCTAATCTCTCTAACTTTATCTTTGTGGTCGTTTCGCGAGATATACGTAGGATCAAGCAATACATTGTTTGACTCATAGTGAAACGTATGCTCCCGATACTTTGACAGAAGCCCGTACAGCGGTACAGTACGGCTCTCTTTCGGCGTCTGCCACTGGTGTTTCCTGATCATGTCCGTGACGCTTTACAGCTCCCTAAGTGAGCCCGTAACGAAGCGTTCTGCGCTCCCTTGGGTCTTCTCTATGTCTCCTGTTAACTCTACCTTGTACGGATCCCACGCTGTTGAGCAATATTCAAGCGATGTCCGAATGAGTGTTTTGTAACCTACTTCCTTTGATGACGCAATGCATCCTGAGTCTGACGTTGCCTTACCCATTATTAATCTTATATGCTCGTTCCGTTATGTAGGCCTACTCCCAGATATTTTATGGAAGTTATTGATTTAGTGTTTGTCCTGCTATGGCATAGTTATAATGAAGGATCTTTCTTTTTATGTAAACGTAGAACTTTACAACTGTTTATATCGATAGACAGTTGGCATTCCTGCGCCATGCGTCGATACGTTGCCAATTTTACTAATATTGTGATTTTCATAATCTACAGAAACATCAACAAAAAGCCTCATGATCTTCCGCTGTTATATAAGAGGGTCGTCCACAAAGTGTTTCGTTTCTAATTCCATCCGTGGCAGCGCTATAATCATAGTTCCGAGCATGCGCGGCAATTACTCTGACTCCAGTAGAAGACATGTACGCCATGTTCACATCGCCGCTGCCGACGCGTGCTCTGTAGTGCTTCTTCATAATGTCAGCCGTAATTGAGAATGCCGCCGCGTGTGATGTCAGATTTGTGATTTGTTTTCTGAATGCATAGGAAGTTAAGCCAAAGGAATTTAATCGCCAAATCTGCGATGTTTTTGGATAAAATGCTATGGGTAGGAGATGGGTCAGACTGTTCAATGAAGGACCTGATCAAATACACGATCAAGAACGAAATAGACGCCGGTCTGTGGTTACGGATGAACTGGTTCACACAATTGAGCCGGCCGCAGTGGCCAAGCGGTCTGCGGCGTGCCAGTCACGGTCTGCACGGCCGCTGCGGTCAGGGGTTCGAATCCCCCCTTGGGCATGGATGTTTGTGCCGTCTTTAGTGTAAGCTAGTTCATAAGTGGTTTGTAAGTTTAGGTACTGATGATCCCATCATTAAGTCCTATAAGCTCTGCAAATACAAAATTGAAGAGAAGATTAAAGCACACTCATAAGTTTACACTTAGTGCCCTTGCTATGCAAATTCCGGAAATTTCACGATCACTAATTCATGAAATTGTTACTGAAAAACTGAAATTTCGAAAACTTTGTAATTGTTCAAATGTTTGTAATTCTAAGGGACCGTACTACTTTGGTCATCAGTTCCTAGACTTACAAACTACTTAAACTAAGTTAAACTAACCTAAGAACAACAACACATATCCTTGCCCGAGGAAGGAATCGAACCTCCGACGCGGGAGGCCGCGCGATCCGTATCGTGTCGAAAACTTTGCTCACGTTGCGTACCCAAAATTCTTACTGAACAACACAAAAAACAACGGATAGAGAGTGCACTTCAGTTTTTGATACGCTACAATGGAGAAGCCGATGGTTTTCTTTTTCGGATAGCCACGGGAGATAGAACTTGGGTATCGTACGGCGCTCTTGAAACAAAACAGCGATCAATGAAACGGGGGCCTACTTCATCCACAAGAAAATCTTGACACCTCGTAATATGAATATACAGAATATTAATTTTGATGATTTCTTACCACGAAGCCAAACAATCAATGCATATGGTTATTCCGAGACCATTAAATCTATGGGACTCAACTGGTTGGTCATTAGGCCGTAGCTTACAAACTACTTAAACTGAGGTAAACTAACCTAAGGACAACACAAAAACCCATGTCCGAGGGGGGACTCGAACCCCCGACGGCGAACGACCGCGCGTACCGGAGCATGGCGCCGCAGTGCGCACGGCTAATCCGCCGCGGTGACAATTAAGAAACTGTGCCGCGCAATACAGAACAAGCGCCGAGGATTAATGTCAGAACGTTGTTTTTTTGTTGTTTTTTTCACTATAATGCCACACTTCACATGGCGAATGTGACCAAACAATGCTTAACTGATCATCCTCCCCGTACAGCCCGGATCTCGCTCCCAGCGACTTTAATCTCTTATTACATCTAAAATCTGTCCTTGGTGGTCAACATTTCAACGATGATGACGAACTGAAAGAACATGTTACCACATGGATGAACTCACGGGCGGCAATCTTCTATAAAAAGACATACGAAAACTTGAGCCACGCCATAACAAGTGCCTACAAAGTTTCGGAGGCTATGTATAAAAGTTGTTCAACAGTTGTAGATTTTTGTACAATAAATATGTTTCTGTATCTGTAGAAGTTTGCTTTATACAACCAAACGGAACTTACTGTGTGGGCATACCTCGTAGATTGTGAAAAGCAACAGTCCTATAACACTCCGCTGTGATATAGCTGAGATCGCTTTAACGCCTGAAGACTTCTCTCCGTTGAGAATTAGATGTTGCCTTCTTTTAGAAAGGCCTCAGTTCAGGCACACAGTTGCTCCAATATTCAATATGCGCCTACTTTCTTCAACAGGTGACAGTGCGGAACGGTGGCGAAAGCTTTGGGGAAGTCAAGTAACACGGCATACAGTATCTACTGCCTATAGATTTTGTGGATGAATAGCGGGAGCTGGGTGTATCACGAGCGTTGCATTCGGAAACGATGTTGATTCTTAACTGAATGTAACGAGCACAATAATTACCAATGCAATCTGACTCAGTGCAAACACTTCTTAAGCTTTACTGAACACTGTATGAATTGTCCTACCCTGAAATCTGTAAACCATACTAAACTGTAAGCATGACGACAAAAACTGATACATTCTCAGTTTCACTTACTGCATAAATCTGCGCAACACCAAACTGCTTCCTGCTGTACTAACTACTGGAAATCTAACTACAGAAAACATCTATGGCACTTTCAATAAAAATGTGAGAAGGGATAAACTGGTAATCTGTTTAAGGAACTCGAACTAATAATAAATAAAATGAAATATCTGGTTTATTTTCTAACTGATGTAACATCATGAAAATTACTAACAATGTCATGTTTTGGATTTTAAAATCTTTCAGAGAAAAATGTAATTCAGATATGTAATCTGCCTACAAAATTATTTTTAAACAAATACAAACATTTCTTTACTGTTAATAAATTTAACTCTATTCACACAAACAATGTTACAACAATACCATATTTCAATAACCCTACCTATGAAATTCCTATTTCATGAAAAACGCACTCTCAAAACTAAACTAAGTTATTACAATAAATACTTTTCTAACACAGATGGGGTCCCTAGCATGAATCGTGAGACCACAAGCAAGATCTTTCCTGACTGTTAGTGTTACCATCAGTTCAAACTAACAATGCGAAGTTGTGCCATAGAAACATGCCAAGTACTTCATGAAAAGCTTTACCTTATAAAAACTTCAAAAGATCGTTTCTCCAACGTCATCTACTCCTTCCGTCTCCATTACTTAAACAAACAGCTTGGCTCAGCATTCAAGTCTCAAAATCTCATCTCCTCGGCTTTCCCGCCGGAACGACAACTGCACACAACCTCGGTCCCCACGCTTCTGCAGTCTCATCCGCACGCCTAGCAAAGTCTGCACTCTCAATAATCACAACCTTATTTCTCGGCATCAGTACTATCACCGTCTCAAATATCGATAGTACTGCCATCGAAAAATAAGCCTGTAACCAAAGATAAACGAGCCATGCCTGACTAAATTGACACTGGTCTCAAATTCGCAGTACATTTGGATATGAAATGTATACCTTCCCACAGCAGGTATCTTACAATCCTACACGAACATAATACGTGTATCTGGACGATCTCAGATTCGTCCATCTGTTAGACAACTCTTCTTGAATAAGGAAATTACCTGCGGTTTTTTTATTATTGTAATTAGGTACGCTTATTCCTATTTCCTATATAAAACTTCGGTACATTGCAGCTACAATGAGTGAAATTCCTTCGCAAAATCGAGTTGGTATTCCGTCAGTTCCAGCGGCCTTTTCCTCTGTTGTGTGATTTCAATTGCTTTTCTATCCTTCTGGCGTTTACTTCAGTATCTGTCATTTTCTCGATCGTGCGATCGTTTAGAAACAGCTTTTTCAAGGCCATGGATATCTCGTTTTAGAACCGTTTGCCCCTTTTACGTAGTACCTGTGGCTAAGTCGGTACTGAAAGTATTGCTCTAAAACTCGTTGAACGCCTCTCGCACAGCATCCTTTCGCTAATTTTTTTGCATCGTTTGGGTTTTGCTTGTGTGTAAGACTTTTGCTATATTTATAATCGCAGTGAAGTTCTCTTCACTTTGATAATAATTGGTTGTTGAACAACGATGGATGATCCCCATTCATCATCATTTTCTCTACACACACTTTCTAATTCGTATTTTGTAAGGTGCACTTGAACTTCGCCATAGACGCTCAAAATTTCCAGTTTTAGAGATGACACTTTTGTGTTCATGTATTCTGAAAATTCTCACTTTTCGTTTTTGCTGAACAGGAAGGTGTTCATACCTTCCATGATATTTCTATTTACAGCTGTACTCATTGAGTCATTGGAACGGCCTTATGATTAGTGATTGCATATTCTCGCTGAGTCGAAAAGTTCAGGTCCATTTGTAATGAGCACGTCTAGGACATTATACCTAAAAGTCGGCTCTCTGTTTAACTGCTCAAAGTATTTTTCGGCTAGAGAACTTAGCACAATATTGCTCGATTTTCTGTCCCTGCTATTCGTCTTAAACACGTTATTCTTCCAGTCTATATAATATGGTAAGTTATAACGCCTACCTTAAACTATAACCTGACTAGGAAATTTACAGGAAATATCTAAGTATTCCGTCAGATGATCGACCACTAGTGCTGCTGAGCAAGATAATTTATAAAAACTTCCAATGACTAAATTTGAGCCCCGTTTAACGCTGACCTTTGCACAAATTATTTCACATTCCGTAACTGTAATAATTCACGCGATACAGTAGTATGTTTTATCGCTATAAACACGCCTCCCCCTTCTGTAGTCGACTATCTCTGACTTCATTCTATCGACATCTTATTTCAGACAGCTTTCCATCCCTGGTAATAGGTGGGCATTGTTACTATCTAAAAGGGAGAGCAGTTCTGGGATCTTTCCATTGATGCTCCTACTACTAATATAATCTTTTCCTTCTTCGTAATATAGTGCCAAGTGCTACCCCGAGAAGTAATAATCTTAACGGGCCTTGAGAGAGATTTCTCTGTCCTAGAAAACCAACATGTGTAATCCACACGTACACCACTGCTCTAATAGGCGCTTCCTCTGTTTAGTGCACTCCTGACCTATTCAGGGGGATCCTACATTTCTGCAAAAGATAGCGGAGGTTGAGAATTTTGCTCACAAGATCACCACAGAATCGTCTGAGCCTCACGTTTATGCCTTCCGCTATCATTTCAAATTGTCGCAATTTGTACTATATGTTCTTCAGATGACATTCTGAAAATACTTTTTAGTTATCCGTATAATTGTCGATTACCAAGATCCAGAGTTTCAAACTGATCGTACTTTTGCAGGGAGTCAAAACACCTAAATTTTAGTCGTTTCTGCACTGTGAGCAGCAAATATGTAAATAGCTAACTATAGCAAATTGTTCAAATGTAAATGTATGGAGGTACAAAAAGAAATTGTCGCATCTTTACTTATACACATTGTTTGTTTGATGTAAGCAGCACTAGAGGTCTGCACCTCATTCGGTTGCTCGCTCGAATCGCGTAATACATGTCGTTCTATGACAGTCCGACAGGTGTCGGTGCTGCAGCTTGCTGCAAGGCGTGTGGCTGCGCTCGACTTCCTGCACGCTCGTTCGAGCGGCGCACGCTCGACTGGCCCGACCGTCCACACTGCCCGCTCGCCACTCGGTCGCCCACCGCAGCGCCATTCGAGTCCAAAGCGAGAGTCGGGAGCAAACTAGACGCTTGAGAATAAATCCTGACTGAGAAATTTGGAATTGTTTCCTTTCTCGGGTGCTTCGAAAGCTGTTCTCTCGATCCAGTTGAACTAGCTATTCAGTTTCGCATTTTGTACTTTACCATACAAGTTATTATACGTGATTAACATAAAGTTTCTATGCTAAGTTCATTTACTGAATCAACTTTCCGTGATCTTTCTTACTTTCTTGTTCCCATTTTGTGGTCTGTTAGTTCCTGTTTAGTGGTAAGTGTTACTTACCGTGTTAAAGAGCAAATGATTGTATTTTATATCCGTTCCTCTTATCACTCTCAAGTCCTGGAATACTTTATCAGTCTTTTATATTGATAATAAATACTCCGATATTGATGTACATTCGTTAGGTTAGTTTTGTGCATCTATCTCTCTTCACCTAGTGAACGCACTTTCAGTGCGGCAGGGATTCTGTTCTCTGATAGAAGAACTCGACTCGATCTACAAAGTGTCAATATTTGAACAATACATTGCAATTACAATGCCACTAACGAATAATTTGGGGATAATATTACTTTTCGATGTATACTTTGTTGTACGGCAACTATCACTTTTGTATATTGCAATAAAAACGTTGTTCGTTTTGTAGTTTCTCTTTAGATCCTTTACATTACTATCAAATGTTGTATTTAATGAAAACAAACTTTTTGACTCGTTTACGGTATAATGATATTGCTATTGTGCAGGAATATACGTCTACAGCATAACTGATTTTAGTTTCTTTAGTTTGTGGGGTGCGTCAGACGCAATAGCAGCCCACACCTCAGAGCCACAGAGCCGCTGCCTTATCTACAGACAAGTAAACCTACCCAAGTGTCACTCTCCGATTTTTATGAAATTTGGATTTGTTATAATACATGAAAAACTGTGGGACCCGTATTTTTATTTTTTTAAGCAGGGGGGGGGGATACATATTTAAGGGGTGAAACGGTTCCTCCAAAATGGGGCCAAAATAGAAAAATCGTGATAACTTAGAGATTAATGAAGGTATTTTAATGATTTTTTGGTATAAACGTATCTTTTGATTAGAATCGGCCTAGGTACATTGCAGGGGAAGTAACAATTAGGGGGCAACTACCCCTAAAGCGGCCAATTTTTGTGCTCAAAAACTTATTTTGATTTAAACGAAGTTGAATCTATGAAATTTGTCTTTTATCAAAAGATACTTTCATACCAACAATCATTAGAATCGCTACACTAATCTCTAAGCTATCGCCATTTTTCTATTTTAGCCACAATTTTTGAGGTACTGTTTCACTCCTTAAATATGTTTTTCCGCCGCTAAAAAAATTACATGTCCCATAGTTTTTCATGTAATATAAAATATGCAAATTTGATAAAACTTGGAAGTGACATTTGGGTAGGTTTCCTCGCGAGTACAGCGGCCTCTGCCCGCTTCGCCCCACGCAGCTTCGTTCGAGTGTCAACACGCTCGCTGCGAGCGTACACACACGGCGCGCCACCGCCGAGCGTTGCGCACTCGACCGAGTAAGAGCGAGCGAAATCGGCGATTTGCAGACCTCTAAGCAGCACACCCTGCTGTTGTACGGAAGAGAAGCCAACCAGCTTTATAAACACTCCTACAAAAGGCAGATATGTTCCTGTTCATACAACACTGACAGACAAGTGGCCTCATTCCACCTCATTGCAAAAATTTTGGTTTTCGATGATATTCGCGCTTTTTTGTGCTGAAGGAGATTAGCAGAGTGACGGTGGTAGAAAAAAGAGGACATTGTTTAGGAGAGACGAGACAGTTATTATGTGAGAGAGGAAATGGCAATGAAAAAGAAAAATTGATATAGATAGTAACAGTGACAGCAAAAGAGAACGGAGACAGTGACATTGAAAAAGAAGGTGTATTTAGACTATACATAATACATAAATTGGGCTGAGCACACAGCCGCAGTGTGTAGGAAGGCATCAGCATCTCTTCATGCCCTACAGAGATATAAGAAGCTTTTTCCTCTTGATCTTAAAAAGAAACATATACAAACACTTGTAGTTCCAGTTATTGATTACAGTGATGTTATCTTGCAAGGCCTTTCTTGGGAAAGCTCACGACGTCTGGAACTAATCATGAATGCCTGCGTTCGATATATATGTAACATCCGTCTCTTTGATCACATTTCACCTTCTTATAAGCAACTATCCTGGCTCCGTGTTGACAAGCGTAGACATTTTGATACACTCTGCTTCCTCTTCTCTCTTATCAACGTACACAGTCCCTCATATCTTTCCTCGACCTTAACACTCTTATCTGATCAACATAACAGAACTATTCGTTCCTGTCAGAGCATAACCCATTTTGTCCCTATCCATCACTCAGCCGTTTTCTCAAAATCCTTTTCAGTAGCAGGAACAAGGCTCTGGAACAATCTACCTCAGTATATCAGAGAACTGAATAACACTGCCAGCTTCAAACGACAGTTAATGGATTATCTACTAAAGCAATAATTACGCCAGTCTTTAATACCCTACGGTCCAGGTACGTCACATCCATTCCTCCTCCCAGATATTCTCCTACTGCCATTCCTCTCGCCAGGTACAGCTTTCTTAACTTCCTTCTGTCAGAATTCGCCATGCCTTAACCAGTCTCGATATATTCAAAAGTACATCTTGTATCTGCTAATATCAATGTTGTTACTTCTATTATTACACCAACAGCAGCAGAAGCTGTCTCAGTGGTACTACTAGTATTAATCCTATTAGAGTTAAGTCAATTCCTTTTATTTACATACTTTTACATGTAATCGACCTGTATAAATTATGTTATTAATTGTTTATCTGTAAAAGTCATTGTTATGTTATAGGTAACTCACATGTAAAGAAATACTGTATGTGTAAAACCCTGGTCCGGGTTTTTTTTTTTTTAACATTGGGTAAAAGCCTTGTCGGGAAGACGGGAAGTGTACTTCAGTTTATGGGAAGAATTTTGCGAAGATGTGGTAAGCACTGTAAGCACTGTATACAGAACTTGTGAATCATACTTGAGTACCGCTCAATTGTTGAGACTCCCCACTGTTGTGACCTCGTCGCCTTTTGTTGTTTCCTCGTCCCGGTCTGGTTGTCAATAAAGGTATTGGTGCAGGATCCTTTGACATCTAAAACATTGATATAGTTAGTATTACAAGACATTTATTGACTGAAATTTACAATGCTCATCTTTAAGAACATATGTCTATTTCTTCTCTCTTCTCGCTTCTCGCGGCGTCGTCCGTATGATGCTAGCTGCGCTGTGACCTAGTTACTGCTAAGTTCTGACTTAATACTGTCCTACTTCTGTCGTCGTAGGTGCGTAGTAACTGCCTGAGTTCTCATAACTGACGAGTTCTCACTAGTAACTGCCGGGTGTCCAGACGTATGTCGGCGTAGATATAGCCGCTTGTAGAGGGCGGGCGTCTTCGGTTACTCCCTCCAGGATGCGCGGCGCCTGCTTCTGATTGGCTTTCTATCGTTCGCTGTCTTCTCCACGATCGTTCTCTTACGTCTGGTGTGTAGCGCAGACTTTACGCCACAACGTCCACCAAGTTGGTGTAAAGCAAAGACACAGAAGAAATTAAAAAGTGGGCTCCTATGTTTGTTAACTTTAAAGATGTTGAACAGGAGATTGCTACATAATTGATACAGGGACTCAAATGGCAATCCCTGGAGAGACAACTACGTTCTTTTTGAGGAACACTACTGAGGAAATTTGTGAGCCAGCATCTGAAGTTGACTGCAGAAAGTAGCGCGAGAATGGCCGGGCGGTCGAAGCGCCTTGTCAGGGATTACGCGGCCGCTTTCGCGGAAGGTTCAAGTCCTACCCCGGGCATGGGTATGTGTGTTGTCTTTACCGTAAGTTAGTTTAAGTAGTTTGTAAGTTTAGAGACAGATGACTTAAAAAAGTTTGGTACCTTACGTTTACAAACATTTGAACATTTTTGACTACAGAACCATACTACTGCAACCAAATCACTTCTCGCATTACTATTAGGAGAAAGTAGAGCCCACACGGATGAAAGTAGACAGTCGTATCTACTCTGTTTGCGGAGTGGAACAGGAGAGGAAATGGGTAGCAGTGGTGCGAGGTACCCATCGATATGTTTGTATGGTGTCATGCGGAATATTGATGAACCGGTAACACAGTGGCGTAACTATGGGGGGATGAGGGGGATAGAACCCTCCCCAGAACCCCCTCCCCAACAAAATAAAAAAAAAATAAAAAAAAATAAAAAAAAGGAAAGAAATCGTATAACAGCAATCAGGTAAAGGTAAAGATTGAAAACTTGGGGTGTTTTACCATAATCTTTCATTGGATGGGAGTGCATTAGTTTATTCACCGGGAGTGGTAGATGGTAGTCTGTCTGGAAACTGACTAAAATTTTGCTCGTCAAGCAGATCTATCCCCCCCCTAAAGCCAAGTCCTAGTTACGCCACTGCGGTAACTGTAGATTAACGAAAGTCTGAAATGAAAGGGCGAAGATCTTGTAGAAAAAACGTATTTAAGGCTTAAAATGGCAGAATAAAGTACCGAAGAGGAAAATGGTAATTATAAAGGTGGTTTGAGAATCCGTAACATCATAGCGCAACGTGCTTCAATGATGATGATAATTCGTTTTACAGGGTGCTAAACAGGTTATCAGAGCCCTATCTACTTGAAAGTGGAGTCGAAGCTACAGGGTGACACAAAAGGTTATTTAACAGGTAAATTTAGCAGTAATGAAACTGGCAAAATCTGTGTGTATACTCATGGAAAACAGCCATTTGAGGATGTAATAATTCACACAAAACGATAGGGATGAGAGTGTGAAAACTGGAGAAACCCACCGTCAACGAAAGGAAATAATCTCAAAGATAAAAAAAGATAAAATTAATTTCATTTCAAACTCAGCACCTGTGATATGGGACCGCTACTATACAGGGTCATTCAAAAAGAATGTTACAAATTAGAAAATCAAAAACTGCAAAGAAGAAAAGTAGAGCTAAGCTCTTGTTGTCGTCATTTTAAGGAAGCTTTGAAGTTTCAGTTAGTTGCTCATTTGGTCGTAGGAGGACATTGCTCCATTTCTGGTGTTAATACAAAAATGGCGACTACTCAACAAAATGATTTTTGTGTTATGGAGTGTGGCAGAATTGAATCGACGTAAGTTTCTATTCGTTCATTTAGAACCAACTATGCTGTTCAACTTCATGATAGGTGACGTATCAAACGCAGGTACAAATAACTGAAAGAAAATGATGTTTGTGCAAAGGAGAAAGTTGCATGAACGTTGATAAAGCAAATCTACCGGAAGCATAAAGAAGTAGTGGAATGGAAATGAGCGAAATGTCATTTTCGCCGCAGAAGTATCTTAAGCAATACCGTGCTTCAACCAGTAACGTGCAGTGAGACAAACGTACACATTACCCTGATAGTAACATCAAGATAGACAAAACGTCTAAATAAGCAAGACAGTTGGAAGCATGTGGAACACGCCTGTTAGTTAATTCATCTAACCGTGGTGGCGACGAAATATTAGTACTGAAGACAAAAGTGAGAGCTACTTACAGATATTCCCTCTGAAGACTTCAGCAGTGGAGAAGCAAGTCTAGAGTCAGCTCGGCTGCAGTCACAAGGCAACTGCCGGCATGTCCCCTCTCTAGGTCACTAGCCAGTAGCCAGAGAACCCCTCCCCTCCCCTCCTCCCCACCCATTCTCCGAGCAATTGCTCTGTCCTTCTCACCTTTCTGAGCAGTCACTTTTCTGGTTACGTAACATCTAGGACAATGACATGTCTGTCCTTGACAGAGACCCTCAACAGACTATTTTTCTGTTTACGTTTCTGAGAGAAAACTGGACATTCGACTATTCCTCTTTGAGAGATCACAGTTACACAAATTTACTGAATTTAACGATCCAACATTTGATTGCAAGTAAATCTTCATTCATTACATAGTCATGATTTCCGCCTTTTTAACTACTGTCAAGCATCAAATGAAATTTTAAAAGCCGTGCAGGGGTACCCGTGCCCTCCAAGGCGCCTTGCAGTGGAGTGCGCCTCTCTCCCCTTCGGTCGTTGGAGTCGTCCGTCGGGCATGGATGTGTGTGTTGTTCTTAGCATAAGTTAGTTTAAGTTCTTTGTAAATCTTCTTCCTATAGCTTTATAAATATTTTCGAAATTTTAAAAAATATCTAACATCCCCAAAAATATATGTAATTAGGCTGACGCCATGATAGTTTAGCGATCCCAGATTTTAAAATTAAAAAGGCGGGTCACCTAAATAATAAAGCTATCATAATTTGTATTGACCCTTAAAAGACTTACATGGTGTTAACAGTCGCTCCACTGTTAGAAGGTAATGTTGCTCCCTTGCTGGGTTTTGCGAACCGTATGTTGCAGTACCATGAATACAACCAAACTTATCCGGTTTTCTGAAAGAAAGTCGAAAACAACCCCACACGTATAGTCGTTCAAACGATGTTCTACTGTAAGTACAACTTCCAGAGTGACCATGCTCATGCAATTTCGTTCTTTTGTCCAAAGTGCATTTAAAAGGGAGAACACACGTTCTACAGCAGCGTTGGTTACCGGAATACAAAATAAGAATTCTAGTAGTTTGTTAAAGTTTTCACGTGATACGCTTGTTTTTAAAATACTGAAACGCTATCTGCCTGCTCTACAAATGAGATAATTCATTTCGTTGTTTTGAAACTCTGACTGTGAGCCACCGTGTGAAAAGAGAATGTTCCCCCTTTAGCCGCCAGCGCCATTTCGCTGTCAACCATACACGTATTCGCAAAATACGAATGAAATGTGAATATTCAGGTTTTGGCGGCGCAAAGACTGTTCCATTAAGTTTCGGGTGTGCAGCAGCAAGAATTCTCCTCCTCCATCTTCTTCTTCTTCTAATATTTCGGCTGTGTAACGTTCAGCCATCTTCAGAGTGAGTCGAAAGATTGACGCACCAGTGCTTGCTTCAACCCTTTATACTCGAGTACCGCGCGACTGCGCATGTGGCCACAGATACATAAGCGCCAGAGATGTTGGTCGGTGGCAAAGACGTGCATAATGCACGAGTTGAATCTAAGACTCCCCAGTCGATCGGTGTTGGCATGTCGATGTATCACTATGAGCTGCAATCTACATCTATATCTGCAACCATACTCCGCAAGCCACCCAACGGTGAGTGGCGGATGGTACCTTGAGTACCACTATCGATTTTCCGTCCGATTCCAGTCACGTATTGTTCGCGGAAAGAAGGATTGTCGGTATGCCTCTGTGTGGCCTTTAATCTCTCTGGTTTTATCTTCACGATCTCTTTGCGAGATATACGTAGGAGATATACTGCTAGACTCCTCAGTAAAGGTACGTTCTCGAAACATCGACAAAAGCCCGTACCGAGCGACAGAGCGTCTCTCCTGCAGAGTCTTCCACTGGAGTTTAGCGATCATCTCCGTAAAGCTTTCACGATTACCAAATGATCCTGTAACGAAGCGCGCTGCTCTCAGTTGGATCTTCTCCACTTCCTCTATAAATCCCACCTGGTACGGATCCCACACCGGTGAGCAGTATTCAAGCTGTGGGCGAACAAGTGTACTTCCTTTGTTTTCGGACTGCATTTCCTTAGAATTGTCCCAAGGAATCTATGTCTGGCATCTGCTTTACCGACGATTGATTTTACATGGTCGTTCCATTTTAAATCCCTCCTAATCACTACTCCCAGATAATTTATGGAATTAACTGCTCCAGTTGCTGCCCTGCTATAGTATAGCTAAATGATAAAGGATCTTTCTTTCTGTGTATTCGCAGCACATTACACTTGTCTACATTGAGCTTTAATTGCCATTCCCTGCACCATGCGTCAATTCGACGCAGATCCTCCTGCATCTCAATACTATTTTCCATTGTTACAACCTACCATACACAACCTACCATACACTACCATATCATCCGCAAAAAGCCTCAGTGAACTTCCGACGTTATCCGCAAGGTCATTTATATATATCGTGAACAGCAACGGACCCACAACTCTCCCCTGTGGCACACCTGACATAACTCCTACTTCTGAAGACTTCTCTCCATTGAGAATGACCTGCTGATTTCTGTTATCTAGGAATTCCTCAATACAATCACACAATTGGTCTGATAGACCCTATGCTCTTACTTTGTTCATTAAACGTTTGTGTGGAACTGTATCAAACGTCTTGCGGAAGTCGAGAAACACAGCATCTACCTGAGAACCCGTGTCTATGGCCCTCTGAGTCTCGTGGACGAATAGCGCGAGCTGGGTTTCACACGAACGCCTTTTTGAAACCCATACTGATTCCTATAGAGCAGATTCCTAGTCTCGAGAAATGTCATTATATTCGAACATAATACATGTTGCAAAATTCTACAACTGACCGACGTTAGAGATATAGGCCTATAGTTCTGCACATCTGTTCGAGGACCCTTCTTGAAAACGGGGATGACTTGCGCCATTTTCCAATCTTTCGGAACGCTATGCTCTTCTAGAGACCTACGATACACCACTGCGAGAAGGGGGGCCAGTTCCTTCGCGTTCTCTGTGTAAAAACGAACTGGTATCCCATCAGGCCCTGCGGCCTTTCCTCTTTTGAGCGATTTTAATTGTTTTTCTATCCCTCTGTCAGTTATTTCGATATCTGCCATTTTGTAATCTGTGCGGCAATATAGGGAAGGAACTACAGTGCAGTCTTCCTCTGTGAAACAGCTTTGGAAAAATACATTTAGTAATTCCGCCTTTAGAGTGTCATTCTCTGTTTCAATGCCATTTACGTCACAGAGTGTCTGGACACTTCGTTTTGATCCACCTACCGCTTTGACATAGACCAAAATTTCTTAGGATTCTCAGTCAAGTCAGTACAAAGAATTCTACTTTCGAATTCGTTGAACGCCTCTCGCATAGCCCTCCTCACGCTACATTTCGCTTCGTGTAAATTTTTGTTTGTCTACAAGGCTTTGGCTACGTTAATGTTTGCAGTGAAGTTCCCTTTGCTTCCGTAGCAGCTTTCTAATTTGGTTGTTGTACCACGGTGGCTCCTTTCCATCTCTTACGACCTTGCTAGGTACATACTCAGCTAATGCATGTTGTACGATGACTTTAAACTTAGACCACTGTCCTCAACACCATCTGTACTTAAGATAAAACTTCTGTGCTGAGCCGTCAAGTACTCTGAAATCCCCTTTTTGTCGCTTTTTCCGAACTGAAAAATCTTCCTACATTTTTTAATATTTCTATTTACGGCTGAAATTACCGATGCTGTAACTGCTTTATGATCGCTGATTCCCTGTTCTGCATTAACTGTTCCGAATACTTCGGGTCTGTTTGTCACCAGAAGGTCTAATATGTTGTCACCACGAGTCGGTTCTCTGTTTAACTGCTCAAGGTAGTTTTCAGATAATGCACTCAAAACAGTTTCACTGGATTCTTTGTCTCTGCCACCTGTAATAATCGTTTGAATCTCCCAATCTATATCGGGTAAATTAAAACTCCTCCAAAAACTATAACATGATAGGGAAATCTATTCGAAATATTTTCCAAATTATCCTTCAGGTGTTCTGAGCTGCTGAGCCAGGAGGCCTATAGAAGCATCCGATTACCATGTTCGAGCCTGCTTTAACCGTGACCTTCACCCAAATTATTTCACACTTCGGATCCCCGTCTATTCCCTTCGATTCTAGTGCACTTTTTATCGCTATAAACACGCCTCCCCATTCACCGTCCAGCCGATCTCTGCGGTAAACATTCCAGTTTGAGTTTAGAATCTCATTACTGTTTACATCTGGTTTCAGCCAACTTTCCGTCCGGCGGCCGCGGTGGCCGAGGGAACTCAGGCGCTCCAGTCACGGTCTGCACGGCCACTGCGGTCGGGGGTTCGAATCCCCCCTCGGGCATGGATATTTGTGCCGTCCTTAGTCTTAGCTAGTGCATAAGTAGTTTGTAAGCTTAGGGAATGATGATCCTGTAGTTAAGTCCCGTAAGTTCTACAAACATTTGAACATTTGAACTTTCCGTCCCTAATACTATGTGGGCATTGTGATCGTTTATTATTGAGAGCAATTCTGGGACCACTACTACACTGATCATTTCCTTCCCTGTTGTGTTCTGCCTACTGCTATCTTGTCACGGCTCAGGAGGTGAGTTTATTACAGAAAGTGCCGGATTCCATGCTTTATCTAGATTGAGACAATATCTCTATTAATTAAATTCGTCGTCAAGCGAATTTCAATTGCCTCCTTTACTACAGAGTCCCAAAAGAATGATATAGTTGCACAAAATTTCAAAGTTGTCGCACAACATACTGTGACCAGTGTCAATATAGTGCTCTGCCACTGCAGACTTCCTAAAGTTGTAAAACTCGTGTGTGCCTTTGGTGATCTGTACATCTTTAATGGACAGTACGAGTTGTTTGTCCGATGCAAGAGGCCACATTCACATGGAATTTTGTAAACTCCAGATTTTCGGAGCAGCAAATCATCTTTGAGGGAGCCCAAGAGTGCAGCTGTCTTGCGTGGAGGACGAAAAATCACTTTCACTTTGTGTCTGCTGAGAATCCGTCCTATTTTTGACGAGAGGCTACCCACATATGGCAAGAAAGCCATGGATTTAAAGGTTTCTTCGTCCTCTTCTGTATTCTTTGTGGCCTCTTTCGGTTTCATATGCAGTGCCTTCTGTATCTGCTGTGGAGCATACGCATTGTCTTCAAACACTCTCTGTAAATGGGAAAGTTCATCTTGCAGACTGCTTTCGTCAGAAATAGTATGTGCTCTGTGACCAAAGTTCTTAGAACACTTATCGTCTGGGAAGGATGGTGGCAGCTATTTGCACGTAAATACAAATCCGTGTGCGTCGGCTTCCGATTAACTTCATGTTCCGAAGTGCGATCCTCTCTGCGCCGAACCAGAACGTCCAAGAATGGAAGGCATTCATCCTTTTCAATTTCCATCGTGAACTTTATTTGATCATGCATGGAGTTCAGATGCCTTAAAAAGTCTTGCAAGTTATCTTCCCCATGGGGCCAAACTACCTCCAGAATGCTGTGGGTTTGAAGTCAGCAGATTCCAGCGCCTTTTCCTCGAAGTTCTCCATGAACAAATTGGCCACCAGATGTGATAAGTGACTACCCATGGTGACTCCATCCGTCTGTTCAAAAAATTCATTGTTAAATAAGAAGTACGTCGAGGTCATGACTAAATAAAACTGAAATCTCTTTGTCAAAAATTCTTTCAATAAGGTGTAAACATTCTGGAAGGGAGGACCTTTGTGAATAAAGAAACCACATCGAAACTAACTAAAATATCAGAAGGGTTGTTTCAATGATTTCAGTTTGCCAATGAAATCAGCAGAGTTTTTTTTATTTCTTTTCATTTTTTTATTTTTATTTATTTATTATTATTTTTTTTTTTTCATGTGGTGGTCACATTTTCCCACGAGAGGCCTCAATAATGATGCCAAGTGTTTGGCAACGTCATATGTCGTTGAGCCCATATTACTGACTATTCGACGGAGAGGAATACCTTTCTTGTGGACCTTAGGTAATCCATAAAGTCTCGGAGGCACCGCACCACTTGATTTTAATCACCGAACAACTTCTGGTGGGAAGGGAGAGTCATTCAGAAGCGAAGCAGTTTTCCTCGCCACTTGATTAGTGGGGTTCTTGCTGATCTTCCGGTACATGCTGTCATTCAATAAATTGTACATTTTATCATGGCATTCGTCCCGAGACAATAAAACACTAGCATTACCTTCGTCAGCTGGAAGAACCACCGACTGAGTATGTTTTACTGAATAGTCTCGCAAAATCTCTTTCTGTGTATTTCTTACTTTTTAATAGTTTTTGAATATTATTTCTACTGGCATGATCGATTGAGATTGCAGACTTTCGAATAACATATAACACTCCATGTCAATTTCAAAGCTATTAACAAAAGGAATTTCGCGTTTTAAAATGTCCGAAAACACACACTTTCTCTTCGGTGGCATGCCACTATCACAAAACAACGAACTCGGGTCCGACACTCACAGAGAGACAAAACATGTATTGTCTTTTCTTACTTCAATACTGCTCTAGTGCTCGTAGTACGGTATTGTTGGGACGATTTAATGGATTTATTTCCTTCGTGTCCACCCTGCCTTACATACCATAGTGACATTATGAATTTTTTTTCAAGACCATAGACATTGCTTTTTAAGGTTAATTTACTTGTTATACTATAAGCTTTTTTCCGCTCCAGTGACATCTTCAGCCGTAACGTAAAAGTTACATATCTAGAAGCTACATTATCGATGAATTTAGGCCATTACAGGACTATAGATAGTGTCTTACGTAGATAGGATCACCATGGTTTCCACTTTACATCGTTGTCACTGTTTATATGTCTTCTCTTTTGCTACTGACATTGTTATAATTATCATATTTTATTAGACATTTGGAGCTTGCTTTTGGGTTAAGGTATTTGACAGGTACAACGACAGCTGTGTCGTTACATGGCTACAGTCTGTTTTGCATAAATGTTTCTCCTTTCCTCATCGCAACAAATTTGGCTAAATTCCCGAGCTTTCGACGATAGCCCCTCTAGGTTGATCAACGAGGTGTTTATCATTCATACACCTGATCAGTTTACGAACTCTTGATAATTCATAACGTTGATCTGCATTTCTGAAAGTCGTAAACGACACACGCATCATAACACACATTTACACCTGTTTTACAGTTTTTCCGGTTAGATAATGCCATCTTGTAAATTTTCTTTGTGATAATTGACGTAGTGATGCGACGAAAATACTGTGACACAGTGTTGTCATGCAGTTTCTTAAACTGGAGAAATATGAAACTGGTTTACTTACTTGGATTATTTCTTCCGCAGAAGGACAGTGAAACTAAAAAAGTTAACTTGTGGGCAACTTCCAAAATTTCTTGATACTTATGACATGAAACTAACAGATTTAGGTACACAAAAGTATAGATCTATACTTGCCAAAACGTAAAAGCGTTTAATTTGGGTATAATTAGATACATGAATATTACAGAAATTTGGCTCAAAGTCCTTTTTCACAATCGTTATTCAGCTGTACTGTGCCGTTTTTCCTCCTTTCCGGCGAAGGTGAATATCTGTAACAAGAAACAAAAATAATATATTGATAAACCTGGAATATTAACTGGCTCTACAGTCACATCGGAGTACCAATAATATAATTAAGAGATTCGTAAAACTTTAGAAATGCCTGTTGCTGAAACAAACACATTCTGCTGTAGGTGGATCATGCATGCTATGAGATTGCCTGCACTCACGACTGGAGGTCTCAGCTATTTTGAAGCTTACTTAATACAACACACAAATAACACTGGGAATTCGCTAAAAAAAGGAATGATGGGAACTGCTACATTCACTTTCAAAGAAGAATTATCCGTATTTAGGTGTGCAAAAAGCCCTGCTGCTAAGACAATGATCGTGATGGGAATTTCAAAAACGCAAACACGAATAATCGTCATTCATTTCGTTGATGGATTTTATCGGGGTAAAATATGCAAATTCAGACACGTACTCGACAAGAGTTTCTTTTCCTAACCAGGTAAAAAAGTCACACAAAGGATGTACGAAGAGACACATACATCCATTGGAGGTAAAATTAATCGAAAAAGAGCATCAACAAAGGTCTACCAAATAGGTGCTTTATCATTAGTGGTTATTGTAGAGCTGAGACTTTTCGGGAGCATCAACGTTTCTAAATCATATAATATGCGCTTGTGTACGTTGGTCATTCACCCTCGGGAGCCCTCATTTATGAGTGATCGTTGAAAAAAGAAAAAACAGTCTGAAGTTTGCACATTTCTGCAGAGCCTCGAATCAGATAAGACACTCAGAAAGCCGGTGGAATGCCTCTTTGAAAAACAATTTCGGAATTTCACTTGGAAGTCTAGAGTTTTAATGGGGAACAACAATATTGTCAGTTGTTTTATCGTACTGTATCCCGTGCTAGGGTGTACCGGTACTAACCTAATCACCTTCTCCACTATTATTCATTTCCAAAACTTATCGAAATTAATGTGATCGCTGTTTTTATTCAGTTACTAATTTAAATGTCACTTTTATTTATAATAATATTATGAAACTGGAAGTAATTAAACCGAAGTTAACACATAAATTAAAATTGGGCAATAAGGATTCCAAATAAATAAAGAATGACAGGAAGAAAAAGTATGATCTACTGACAGAATGGTTCATACAATGTTTACAATAATGTGAAAAAGGATTATGGCTAAAAATTCACATTTAAAACAATTAAACGTAGTAGGAAAAGGAAGAGAAGGAAAAATAGTAGGTGAATATGGACTGGGCAGGAGGAATGAAAGAGGAAATTGTAACAAACACGTGGTTTAAGAATCACAAAAGAAGGTTGTATACATGGAAGAGACCAGGAGACCCCGGAAGGTATCAGATAGATTTTATAATGGTAAGACATAGATTCCGGAACCAGGTTATAAACTGCAAGACATACCCAGGGGCAGATATAGACTCTGACCATAACCTGTTAGTCATGAACTGTAGGCTTAAGCTGAAAAAACTGCAGAAAGGTAGGAAAATAAGGAGATGGGACTTGGATAAATTGAAGGAAAGTGAAGTTCTGGATAATTTCAGAGGGAGATTTAGGCAACAATTGACAGATACAGGGGGAAATAAAACAGTAGAAGAGGAATGGGTAGCATTGAGAGATGAAATAGTGAAGGCATTAGAGGACAAAATAGGTAGAAAGGCAAGACCTACAAGAAATCCTTGGATATCACAGGAAATAATAAATTTAATTGATGAAAGGAGAAAAAATAAAAATGCAGTAAATGAAACAGGCAAAATGGAGTACAGACGACTAAAAAATGAGATTGACAGGAAGTGCAAAATGGCTAAGCAGGAGTGGCTAGAAGCCAAATGCAAAACTGTAAAAGAATGTATATGAAAGGGAAAAGTAGATACCGCCTAAAGGAAAATAAAAGAGACATTTGGGGACAAGAAAGGCAACTCTACGAATATCAGGAACTCGGATGGGAAACCAGTTCTCAGCAAATTAGGGAAAGCTGAAAGGTGGAAAGAGTACATAGAGCAGCTCTACAAAGGAAATGAACTTAGAGCGATGTTGTAGGAAAGGAAGAGGAAGTAGATCAAGATGACATAGGAGATACTATACTGAGAGATGAATTTGACAGAGCCTTGAAACACCTGGGTCGGAACAAGGCCCCAGGAGTAGATGACATACCATCAGAGCTACTGGAGAGCCAGCCATGACAAGACTATTTGAACTGGTATGTAGGATGTATGAGACAGGCGAAATGCCCTCAGACTTTAAGAAAAATGTAATAATCCCCATTCCAAAGAAATCAGGCGCAGACGGGTGTGAAAATTACAGAACCATCAGCCTGATAAGTCATGGTTGCAAAATTTTAACACAAATTATCTACAGGAGAATGGAAAAGCTGGTAGAAGCTGACCTCGGGGAAGATCAGTTTAGATTCAGGAGGAACATAGGAACCCGGGAGGCAATACTCACTTTACGTCTTATCTTAGAAGATAGATTAAGGAAAGGCAAACCTACATTTTCAGCTTTTGTCGATTTGGAGAAAGCATTTGACAATGTTGACTGGAATACACTCTTTCAAATTCTGAAGTCAGTAGGGGTAAAATATAGGGAAAGGAGAGTTATTTACAACTTGTACAAAAGTCAGACCGCAGTTATTAGACTCGAAGGGCATGAAAGGGAAGCATCAGTTGGGAAGGGAGTAAGACAGGGTTGTAGCCTAACTACGATGTTATTCAATTTGTACATCGAGCAGGCGGTGAAGGAAAGCAAGGAAAAATTTGGAATAGGGATTAAAGTTCAGGGGGAAGAAACAAAAACATTGCGTTTTGCTGATGATATTGTAATTCTGTCAGAGGCAGCAAAGGATCTGGAAGAGCAGTTGAATGGAATGGACAGTGTGTTGAAGAGAGCGTATAAAATGAACATTAACAAGAGCAAAACAAAAATAATGGAATGCGGTCTTAGAAAATCAGGCGATGCTGAAGGAATTAGATTAGGTAACGAAACAATGAAGGTGGTAGATGAGTTTTGATACTTGGGTAGTAAAATAACATATGACGGTCGCAGTACAGAGGATATAAAATGCAGAATGGCAATGGGAAGAAAAGCATTTTTGAAAAAGAGAAATTTGCTAACATCGAATATTAATTTAAGTGTAAGGAAGTCTTTTCTGAAGGCATTTGTGTGGAGTGTTGCCTTGTACGGGAGTGAAACATGGACAATAAGCAGTGCGGACAGGAAGAGAATAGAGGCTTTTGAAATGTGGTGCTACAGAAGAATGCTGAAGATTAGGTGGGTAGATCACATAACTAATGAAGAGGTACTGAACAGAATTGGCGAGAAAAGGAATTTTTGGCATACCCTTACTAAAAGAAGGGATCGCTTGGTAGGACACATTCTTAGACATGGGGGAATCGTAAATTTAGCATTGGAGGGAAGTGTGTGGGTAAAAATCGCAGAGGGAGACCGAGAGACGCGTATAGTAAGCAGATTCAAGTGGATGTGGGTTGCCGTTCTTATGAAGAGATGAAAAGGCTTGCTCAGGATAGAGTAGGGTGGAGAGCTGCATCAAACTAGTCTCCGGACTGAAGACCATAACAACAACAAAACGATAAAAATTGTGATCAAATTTTCGATAAAGATACGTAAAAGATGTTTAACCACATAACAAGATTTGAACCTCTTGCGCATTAGGCAGACGATATCGACTGCACCATACCTACAAAAATAGGCGTTGTGTATCTTGCCCAAAATGTGTAATTTTTTTCATCGATTATTCTCGATACGGGCTGACTGAACAATATTATTTATTAGAAATTTTTCATTTGTACGTACTCTTTGATTACGTCCACTTGCGCGACGCCTGTCCATTTTAGCAGACGATACAAATTCGTAGCAGCACTACGATATACCGTGACTGTACAACGCCGGGCCTCGTACGTCTATCGTGTACTGTCGAGTATTGTCGGACGCCTTCGGCCTCATTTACGTTGTAAAAACAGTCTAGATCCGCCTTATCTGGGCGGAAACAATGATTAGTTCCGTGTTGTGCCGTCAGCAACTGTTTAACGGGTACCGGAAAATAGTTAAATAACCGGCACATACAGTCTGTTGGCAGAGTCCATCGCGTTCTCACCTTTCTAAAGTGTTACGCAATGTACAGATTAAACAACATTCGGGAAAGGCTACAATCCTGTCTTACTCCCTTCCCAACTTCTGCGTCCCTTTCTTGCCCTTCGACTCTAATAACCGCTGTCTGGTTTTTGTATAGGTTCTGCATTTGTCCTCTAGCCACTCCTGCTTATCCAGTCTGCACCTCCTGTCAATCACATTTTTCAGATGTTTGTACTCCTCTTTTCCTGTTTCACTTGTTGAATTTTTATATTTTCTTCTCTTATCAATTACGTTCAGTGTATCCTGTGTTATCCAGGGATCTCTATTAGGCCTTGTCCATCTGTCTATATGATCCTCTGCTACCTTCACTAACCTATCTCTCAGATTTCCCTCTCCTTAGCTTCTCTTCTAGGATAAGTTGTAATGTGAGTCTGCCTCCCGTCTTCCTACATTTCTCCTAAATCCAAACTGATATTCCCCAAGGTCGGATTCCATAAGTTTTTCAATTCGTATGTAAATAATTCGTGTAAGTATTTTGCAACCATGACTTATTAGACTGATAGTTCTGTAATTTTCACACTTGTCTGCACTATTCTTTCTTTGGAACTGGAATTACAATATTCTTCTTGAAGTCGGAGGGTATTTCCTCTGTCTCATACATCTTGCATACCAGGTGATCCAATTTTTTCACGACTGGCTCTCCTAACGATACCAGCAGTTCAGACAGAATAACATCTACTCTAGGGGCCTTGTTTCGACTCAAGTCCTTCAGCACTCTGTCAAATTCTTCACGCAGTATCATATCTCCTATCTCATCTTCCTCCATTTCGTTTTCCATATCTAGAATACTGCCTTCAAGTTTATTTCCTTTGTATAGGCCTTCTATATATTCCTTCTACAGTTCAGCTTTCCACCCTTTGCTTAGTACTGGTTTTCCGTCTGAGGTCTTGATATTCATACAGCTGCTTTTCTTCTCTCCAAATATCTCTTTTATTTTCCTGTAGGCGGTATCTATCTTTCCCCTAGTTATGCATTCTTCTACGGTTCTGCATTTGTCCTCTAGCCACTCCTGCTTAGCCATTCTGCACTTTCTGTCAATCTCATTTTTCAGGCGTTTGTACTCCCTTTTTCCTGTTTCACTTGCTGAATTTTTATATTTTCTTCTCTCATCAATTAAGTTCAGTATATTCCGTGTCATCCGGGGATTTCTATTACGCCTTGTCCTTCTGCCTATATGATCCTCTGCTACCTTCACTACCCTGTCTCTCAGAGCTACCCACACAGAGTAGGTCGCGATCGGACAGCTAACTTGCTGGCTGGTATAAGTCAGCGGGCTGTGCCCAGTGGCCAGCCAATTAGCTACGCGATTACGGTTTACTCTGTGTAACGTGATCCGACAGCGCTCAGGCCTTCGCTGTAGTCGACTGGACTCCCATTTGGAATGACAGCGGGTGAAATCTGGCTCCGGCTATCATGATTTAGGTTTTCCATTTCCAACAACCGCTCCAGGCAAAATACGGAATGGTTACTTTAAAATGACATGGCGGATTTCTTCCTCATCCATAACAAAACAATCTGAGCGTGTTTTCCGTCTCTAATAACTTCGCTGTCGATGGGACGTTAATACATAATCTTCCTTCATTCAACAGGTCAGTGTAACGAGACAAAAAATGCAGCATGAACGTCCTTGGATTGAAGAGCACAAGGATGAGTTTAGTATGTGCCCCTGGTCACCAAACTCCCCAGATTAATACCTGGTCAAGAATCTGTGGCACCATTCCGATCTAGCTGTTCCTATAGATCCTCAGTTACGAAACGTAGATCTACTGGCCCGGTTACTAGAGAGGCTCTTCTCGCTTCACGGTTATCTTCTAGAATCTCACTGACAAACCTTCTGTTTGTTTCGTAATGATCTGCGCTAAAAAAAGGTAATCAGCCAGATTTTTAGCTGGTGGTCGCGTTAATGTGACAGAAAAGGGTATTTGACCAATAGCGATTTTTACCTTCTTTGCTGTGTCACAAAGTGTCGGGAAACGGCAGCAGTGGCACATTCTGGCGCCAGAAGTCCATGCGCTCTCCGAGCCTGTCGTGCTCCAGCGAGAAGTTGGCCTGCATCAGCAGGTAGCTGCGGCTGGTCAGGTCGTACGGCTCCCACACCACGGGGTCCGCATCAGGGGTGGGGTTCCTGTTGACATAAAATATCTGAAGATATTCGCAACATGAAGAGAAGGATCGATATTTATTTTATTATGATTGTATCAAGAAATCCTGAGTTAAAATGTTACTCTAATTATGTTTAACACTTAAATGTTGATTAAGATGATCAGACGTGGTTTCCAATGGAGGATTCAGCTGTCGTCTTGTCATCAAAGTTTGTGACTCCAATTCAAAAGCCTCAACCTTTCTACTGCTAATAGAATAGTTATGTGGTGCAGACCTTACACCACAAAAAACAGACACAAAATTGGAAACAATGAACAGACCGGTAGGACAGTGGATAATTTGTGAAAAACAAAAGATAAAAATATATAGTCTGTGCTCTGTTACTTGTGGCAAAGAACCATTTTCCCCCTTCAATTCATTAGTCAGGAAGGCAAACTACTCGAGCCCTCTTGTGAGATCGCGTGTTAATACTCTGTACTGGCACAACCATCCCTCTGGATGGTGAGAAACAAACATTCTAACGATCCATCTCGGTCCCGCGATCACCTAGGGACCTAAAAATTGAGCGAGAAAAGCTCCTCATGCCTTGGTAGGCCTTATACAACTGAGGTGCGGCAGTATTCCCAGATATCGCTCGCTAGCGGCTATTTCATACCAGCAGCCAGGCAGCCCGTCAGCACACAACGCATCTTGGGATTGAAACTTTTTTTACCGAGGTATTTTCCTTCCTCATGACCCAGTCAAGAAGATCCTCATTCCCCAAGAAGCACAGCGTTCCATTTCTGGCCACACGGTGGTCGCTGAAGCGTGCACAGAAGTTACTGTGTCAAAGGACTGGCGGCGCTTACTATTCCCAGCTAAGGGACCCGGAGTTCGCCAACCCCGTATCCAGTAAGTGAAATATGAGCGTCCCTAGCGTCGTCGTAAGTACCAGGTGTCTCACGAAAGACGCCTGCCAGGCGTCCGCGGATCGCGCGGTACGGCTCCTGGCCGCCGCCACCACATCCGCTGGCCACGGCAGCGCCCGATTCTCGGACTCTTTGTGCCGCAGGCGCATACACTGAGTTAAAGTCTAAAAAACATTGCCATCTGAATAACTTAAGCTTACCTTTATTTACAGTAGATGTTCAAAATGATGTCCCTCTATGGAAAGAGCGGCATCACAGCTCTTGAATACATTTGCGAACACTCGATGAATTTCGGCTGCCGAAATCTGGGAAATGACACGTCGAATCCTGTCTTCCAACTCTTAGAGTGTACGGGGATTGCTTTCATACACCTTGTCATTTAACATTCCCCAAAAATAAAAGTCACAGGGATTTAGATCTGGAGAACGAGGAGGCCAGTCAACTATCCTATCATCAGAAACACTTCGTATTGCTGCCATAGAAGCATTGGCAATGTGTGGTCTTGCATTGTCCTGCATGAAATAACCGCACAGTTTATCGTTGGGTGAAAGTTCTTGAAAAATGGAGGCAGGTTATTGTTCACATACCTGTCAGAATTTATTGTTTCGTGAAAAAAGATTGGCCCAATTATTCGCCTCGTACTAATTGCACACCACACTCCAGTTTTCACGTCATGAAGAGGTTGTTGATGTAACTTATGTGGATTTTCTGAGATCGAACGTCGATTGTACTGCGAATTTACGTATCATGACAAATGCAGCCATGCTTCATCAGAAAAAAAAAAAACAATCCCTATACCTTTGAAGAGATGGAAGACAGGATTCGACGCAAATGTATTCAATAGCTGTCATTTTTGTATCCCGACTTCGTCGCCGCTTTTGTGTCCCAGCCTCGCCTTAGGTGTCGGTGGCCGAGGGGAATGAGACCGACACGCTGGTGCAGGTACGGAGGGGAGCAGCCAGAAACTATAAACACTAGAGCAAATTAGAAAGATATATATTGCACAGAATGTAACAATACTTAACTTTTACATAGTACTGCAGAATGTTGATACATAGTTGTTAGAGGCCTGCCTAGTGCCTGTACAATAGCAAAGTCTTCACTGGTGCCTATCTGGTTACGAAGGTCCTAACTCGTTGCTATCTCAGTCCCAAGTGCTTACTCGTTGCTGTCCCAGTTCGAAGTGCGAAGTGCGAAGTGGCCGATGTCCTTCAGTGGTGGCCACGAGCGGCGTTGTACCAGAGGGCGCTCGTGGCTGTCGTCGGAAGAACGCCGCGCCGTGCATGCATGGCGGCGCGCGGCGAAAGTAGGTGGCGCGCACTTTGTACTTGTGCGACACCACACCCCTCCCCCCCAAACCGCCGCGCCGTCGTGGCGTAGGGCTGAGGGCCACGGCGACGGCACTGGGAGGAGGGCCTGGGCGGGGGCGTTACTGGTGGGACGGGCGTCGTAGCGGAGGCCGGGATCGAGACGCCGTCCGCGCCCCGGCATCCGCCTTGCGATCCTCCAGGGAACCCGCCGAAACCTGGGGAAGGGCGCCCGCCCCCGCCCAGAGGGAGCAGGTCATCTTCTTCTGAGGTGCGTGGCCCAAGCTGGGGGGGCCCGCACGGTCCCGGAGTCCCTCTCGGTGACGCTGTCGTCTGCGGCGGCGACAGCGGCGGCGACGACTGCGTCGGATGTACGTCGACGTCCATAGGGATCTCGTAGTCCGGGGACGAACGATGTGGTTGTGCTCCCTGGCGGTGAACTGGGTCTGGAATCAAGAAACCGGAGACAGGATCGCGCGGTCTGTGCAGGCGCAATTGGTTTGCGTGGCGCCGCAGCTCCGACCCTGTGGAAGAACGTACAACAAACATATTGTGCCCAAGCACGCGTTGAATGGTGCCCGGCAACCATGTCTTCTTGTTTCCAGCAAACACCCTGTACAGCACCGGCGTGGAAACCTGAAAACGCGTAGCGCCATACGAACCGACTCGGTGCGTGGGAGGCTGCAGCAGGTGAAGGAGAGTGCGGTGACGGCGGCCGTGTAGCAGCTCGGCAGGAGACGGGCCGTCACGTGGCATGCACCGATACGTAGACAGGAAAATTTGAAGAGCTTGCTGCCTGGAGTGCTGACCTTTCATCTTCTCCATGTGAGACTTGAATGTTCGAACGAAACGTTCTGCTTCACCATTGGACTGAGGGTGAAAAGGTGCGGTGGTGATATGCTGAATGCCATTCACACGACAAAACTGTTGAAATTCCGCACTAACAAACTGAGGTCCATTGTCACTGACGATAGTTTCAGGCAAGCCTTCGATGCAAAACACTGATGTTAAGGCACTGATTGTACTAGAAGCTGTCGTTGAGTTCATGGCAATCACAAAAGGAAACTTGCTGAAAGCGTCTACAACAATTAACCAGCGCGTATTCCAGAAAGGTCCGGCAAAGTCAATATGTAAACGTTGCCATGGTCCCTTGGGGCGTGGCCAGTCTGAGAAACGTTGCGGAGGAGCTGCCTGATGCTCCGCACAAACAGTACACTGTGACGTCATGCTCTCTATCTGAGCGTCCATACCAACCCAGGTACAATGACGTCTGGCCAATTGCTTTGTCCTAACAATACCCCAATGTCCTTGATGCAGGAGGCGTAATACTTCTCGTTGCAGGGAACGAGGAACAATCACTCTTGCTTGGTCGTTGTCGGTATGCAACAACAGTACACCCTGACTTAAAGACAATGCATGACGTTGTGCAAAATAACGTCGAACCAGAGGCCGATCAATGTCTTTGGCTCTGGCAGGCCAACCTGAGCGAACAAAACGTGCTACCACACTTAGGTCTGCATCCGCAGCTGTTTCCTGTGCAACCCGACGAGAGTTCAAAGGAAAGTCTGCGACAGCGGAAGCGTCTCTGGAGTCTATCTGACAACATGCCATTTCTGAAGAATCAAATGATACATCCTGGCCAACCGGAAGTCGGGAAAGTGTGTCCGCGTTAGCATGTTTAGTGGTAGGTCGGTACAAAATCTCATACTGATAATTAGACAATATCAAGGACCATCTCTGAAGCTTTTGTGCCGTACGTGGCGGAATCGGCTTTGTGGGTGAGAACAACGACGTGAGAGGCTTGTGGTCCGTCAACAAATAGAATTTTCTGCCATAGAGATAATGATGAAACTTTGTGACGCCGTAAATGATTGCTAAGGCCTCCTTTTCTATCTGACTGTAATTCTGTTGCGTCGGCGTCAGTAGCTTGGATGCAAAGGCAATAGGACGATCGTGAGAACCAATACGATGTGAGATTACTGCGCCGAGACCGTACGATGAGGCGTCAACTGCTAACACTACAGGCTTCTGGGGGTCAAAGGGAATCAGACATGCATCACTGAGTAGTGCAGACTTTAAGTTGTCAAAGGCAACCTGGCAATCTTTGGACCATACAAAAGGAACATTCTTCCTACGTAAGTGATGCAGTGGAGCTGCAATCTGAGAGGCATTGGGAATAAATCTGAAATAATAGTTAAGCTTTCCCATTACTGCTTGCAATTCGTGCACATTCTTAGGAGGAGGCAAGTCTTTGATTGCTCGAAGATGTGACTGTAAGGGATGAATTCCTTGGGCATTAATCACATGGCCTAGGTACTCTATTTCAGTTTGAAAAAACGAACACTTGGCTTTATTACAACGTAGACCTGCTGCAGTCAAAACTTTGAAAAGGCACTCCAGGTTTGCCAAATGTTCTTCAACTGTACGTCCGGATACCACAATATCATCTAAATAGTTCGAACAACACGGTACAGAAACTGTCAGCTGTTCCAAAAACGCTGAAAAATAGCAGGGGCGGAAGAACTGCCAAAGGGTAGGCGTTGAAATTGAAAAAGGCCCATGTGAGTATTAATGACGAAAAACTTTTTTGACTCGTCATCGAGTGGAATCTGTAAGTATGCCTCTGCTAAATCAATCTTGGAAAAGAAGCGAGACTGTCCTAATTTGTCCATCAGTTCCTCAGGTCTGGGCAGGGGATAAGTGTCGACAATTGTTTGACTGTTCACTGTTGATTTAAAGTCCGCACAGAGACGAAGTTTTCCTGACGGCTTGGGTATAATTACTATAGGCGAGGCCCACTGACTCGCAGAAACAGGAGAGATCACCCCACTATCTTGCCAACGTTTAAGTTCTTCGGCAACTGTATCACGCAAGGCGATAGGCACTGGTCTAGCTTTACGAAATTTTGGAACTGCAGATTCTTTTAAAGTTACATGTGCCACGAAGTCTTTTGCACAACCTAGTTCCGGCGAAAACAAGTCACTGTATTTGTCACACAATGCATTGATTTTATCCTGAGGCACTATTGACGAAATTTGAAGCACATCTCTTTGAATTGATAAGCCAAACAAGTCAAAAGCATCTAGTCCAAAAATGTTCTGTGTCGATTTGGCCTGAAGAACTACAAAAGCAACTGTTTTTGTTACACCTTGAAAAGAGGCGGGCAGGCTACATGTTCCTAGCACGGGAATATTTTCACCTGTATAAGCTGTTAACACTTGCTGTGACGGCGACAATTTTGGCGAACCCAGAAGTTCATAAGTATCTTTATTAATTAATGTAACAGCGGAACCAGTGTCGAGCTGAAATTGCACAGTCTTATTGTCAATGGAAAGATTCACAAAAAGTTTTTGCTTTCGGCGCTCGACAGGTGCGCGAATGTGGGCAACGTCTAATACATATTGTTTTCTGCGCTTGCGCGGGTTGCGTGCGGTAGGAAGCGGCGCATACTCGGCACACAGCGGATTAACCACACTGTCACTAGATGACACTACCGCCGGATCGGCGTCCGCGCAATGCGAGGCTACTACAGAGTCACTAACTACTGCACTACACTTTTGAGTAGCTACTTGATGGCTACTGTCACTAGCTACACAGTACTGGGCACTATTACAAGGAGCAGTTGCAGAAGGCACTATTTTCACTACAGGAATGCACTGTTCATAGTCATTTTGCTTGTCCCGAACCCTGTTCCGTTGCACTGTTTTACGCGCTCGTCGGCGCTTGCTACGTGGTGCACTATATAGTTTTGCCATAGGCGCAGAACTACTTTCTTGCAATTGAGATCCAAGGAAAGCACTGTTCAATTCCACAGCCCGTATAACATTTACAGAATGAACTGTTCTCGCACTTTGCGAAGCACTGTTTCTAACGTTACTGTTCTTTGAGTTTTTAATTTGCATACACACAGACTGCACATGTCCTGATTTGCCACATTGATAACAGGTTGCGTTGCGACTAGGGCAATGAGCACGCTTGTGGCGAGACACACACTGGGGGCAAGATTTACGTACATTTTTCTGAAATGAGCGTTGGCGCCCGTTATTCAAATTACTGTTTCTAACACGACGGGGCGACCTTTGTGTCGCACTTTTACACTGGCTACTGTTCACTGTCTGTTCAGCACGGCCGGTAGAAAAATAAGAATCACTAGTGCTATACTGAGAACTACGGCTAGGAAAGCGTCCGTTGCGGCGCACTGAATTTACACTATGGCTTTGCATTTCTACATCAGCTAAGTCAAAAGTATCATGCGCTTCTATAAGCTGCAGTACACTGTCCAATGAGGGGTCAGACTGTTTTAGAATTGCTGCCCTAATTCTGGGGTCCTGAATGTTCTGCGTAATCGCATCTCTCAACATAACGTCACTATAAGAAAGTCCACAAGAGCAAGTAAATTTACATTGGCGGGTTAAGCCCTTCAATTCCGTAATCCACTCTTGGTGTGATTGCTGCGGTAATTTTTTAAGTCTGAAAAATCGGTATCGTGCAGCGGCTACAAGAACTTTTCTCTCATAATGAGCATTCAGTGCATCTACAATTTGTTCAAAGTCTACATCACGAGGAGATGCGTGCGGGAATAGTTTTTGCAGTAACACGAAAGTTTTGGGGCCCACCACAGACAATAAAAGATGCTTAACAGTCTGACCTGTAAGTTGATGAGCCGCGACGAGTTCTTGAAACTGCGCGAAATAGTCGCTCCATTCTTCCTCACGTTCGTTGTACTGGCGGAACGTCGGAAGCGGTGCGGCGGCAGGTGTGGGCTGCTGATGTGACGACTGTTGTTGTTGGTGAGCAGCCTGTGTCGTCAACTGCGACACGGCCTGGAGAAGCTGGGTAATTTGCGCCGTCTGTAACTGAATAATTTCCATTAAGTTTGGGTTCGGGGTAGTGGCCATGCTGACCGATTAGGCGCCGCGTATACAAGTAACTTATAACAAAACACAAATGCAATATGAAAGAGGACTCGCTCTGCAACAAAAAAAAGTCCACAAAACACGTAACTGAATATATTCCCCCAAAAATCTTATAATAAGGGTGGGTGGGCGGGAGCAATTTCTGCGTGCTCCGACTGCTGCTGTCTGGCTGCTGCAAGAGGGCTGGTCCAAGGTTCTATCACTCCTCGTCGCCACTTTTGTATCCCGACTTCGTCGCCGCTTTTGTGTCCCAGCCTCGCCTTAGGTGTCGGTGGCCGAGGGGAATGAGACCGACACGCTGGTGCAGGTACGGAGGGGAGCAGCCAGAAACTATAAACACTAGAGCAAATTAGAAAGATATATATTGCACAGAATGTAACAATACTTAACTTTTACATAGTACTGCAGAATGTTGATACATAGTTGTTAGAGGCCTGCCTAGTGCCTGTACAATAGCAAAGTCTTCACTGGTGCCTATCTGGTTACGAAGGTCCTAACTCGTTGCTATCTCAGTCCCAAGTGCTTACTCGTTGCTGTCCCAGTTCGAAGTGCGAAGTGCGAAGTGGCCGATGTCCTTCAGTGGTGGCCACGAGCGGCGTTGTACCAGAGGGCGCTCGTGGCTGTCGTCGGAAGAACGCCGCGCCGTGCATGCATGGCGGCGCGCGGCGAAAGTAGGTGGCGCGCACTTTGTACTTGTGCGACACCACACCCCTCCCCCCCAAACCGCCGCGCCGTCGTGGCGTAGGGCTGAGGGCCACGGCGACGGCACTGGGAGGAGGGCCTGGGCGGGGGCGTTACTGGTGGGACGGGCGTCGTAGCGGAGGCCGGGATCGAGACGCCGTCCGCGCCCCGGCATCCGCCTTGCGATCCTCCAGGGAACCCGCCGAAACCTGGGGAAGGGCGCCCGCCCCCGCCCAGAGGGAGCAGGTCATCTTCTTCTGAGGTGCGTGGCCCAAGCTGGGGGGGCCCGCACGGTCCCGGAGTCCCTCTCGGTGACGCTGTCGTCTGCGGCGGCGACAGCGGCGGCGACGACTGCGTCGGATGTACGTCGACGTCCATAGGGATCTCGTAGTCCGGGGACGAACGATGTGGTTGTGCTCCCTGGCGGTGAACTGGGTCTGGAATCAAGAAACCGGAGACAGGATCGCGCGGTCTGTGCAGGCGCAATTGGTTTGCGTGGCGCCGCAGCTCCGACCCTGTGGAAGAACGTACAACAAACATATTGTGCCCAAGCACGCGTTGAATGGTGCCCGGCAACCATGTCTTCTTGTTTCCAGCAAACACCCTGTACAGCACCGGCGTGGAAACCTGAAAACGCGTAGCGCCATACGAACCGACTCGGTGCGTGGGAGGCTGCAGCAGGTGAAGGAGAGTGCGGTGACGGCGGCCGTGTAGCAGCTCGGCAGGAGACGGGCCGTCACGTGGCATGCACCGATACGTAGACAGGAAAATTTGAAGAGCTTGCTGCCTGGAGTGCTGACCTTTCATCTTCTCCATGTGAGACTTGAATGTTCGAACGAAACGTTCTGCTTCACCATTGGACTGAGGGTGAAAAGGTGCGGTGGTGATATGCTGAATGCCATTCACACGACAAAACTGTTGAAATTCCGCACTAACAAACTGAGGTCCATTGTCACTGACGATAGTTTCAGGCAAGCCTTCGATGCAAAACACTGATGTTAAGGCACTGATTGTACTAGAAGCTGTCGTTGAGTTCATGGCAATCACAAAAGGAAACTTGCTGAAAGCGTCTACAACAATTAACCAGCGCGTATTCCAGAAAGGTCCGGCAAAGTCAATATGTAAACGTTGCCATGGTCCCTTGGGGCGTGGCCAGTCTGAGAAACGTTGCGGAGGAGCTGCCTGATGCTCCGCACAAACAGTACACTGTGACGTCATGCTCTCTATCTGAGCGTCCATACCAACCCAGGTACAATGACGTCTGGCCAATTGCTTTGTCCTAACAATACCCCAATGTCCTTGATGCAGGAGGCGTAATACTTCTCGTTGCAGGGAACGAGGAACAATCACTCTTGCTTGGTCGTTGTCGGTATGCAACAACAGTACACCCTGACTTAAAGACAATGCATGACGTTGTGCAAAATAACGTCGAACCAGAGGCCGATCAATGTCTTTGGCTCTGGCAGGCCAACCTGAGCGAACAAAACGTGCTACCACACTTAGGTCTGCATCCGCAGCTGTTTCCTGTGCAACCCGACGAGAGTTCAAAGGAAAGTCTGCGACAGCGGAAGCGTCTCTGGAGTCTATCTGACAACATGCCATTTCTGAAGAATCAAATGATACATCCTGGCCAACCGGAAGTCGGGAAAGTGTGTCCGCGTTAGCATGTTTAGTGGTAGGTCGGTACAAAATCTCATACTGATAATTAGACAATATCAAGGACCATCTCTGAAGCTTTTGTGCCGTACGTGGCGGAATCGGCTTTGTGGGTGAGAACAACGACGTGAGAGGCTTGTGGTCCGTCAACAAATAGAATTTTCTGCCATAGAGATAATGATGAAACTTTGTGACGCCGTAAATGATTGCTAAGGCCTCCTTTTCTATCTGACTGTAATTCTGTTGCGTCGGCGTCAGTAGCTTGGATGCAAAGGCAATAGGACGATCGTGAGAACCAATACGATGTGAGATTACTGCGCCGAGACCGTACGATGAGGCGTCAACTGCTAACACTACAGGCTTCTGGGGGTCAAAGGGAATCAGACATGCATCACTGAGTAGTGCAGACTTTAAGTTGTCAAAGGCAACCTGGCAATCTTTGGACCATACAAAAGGAACATTCTTCCTACGTAAGTGATGCAGTGGAGCTGCAATCTGAGAGGCATTGGGAATAAATCTGAAATAATAGTTAAGCTTTCCCATTACTGCTTGCAATTCGTGCACATTCTTAGGAGGAGGCAAGTCTTTGATTGCTCGAAGATGTGACTGTAAGGGATGAATTCCTTGGGCATTAATCACATGGCCTAGGTACTCTATTTCAGTTTGAAAAAACGAACACTTGGCTTTATTACAACGTAGACCTGCTGCAGTCAAAACTTTGAAAAGGCACTCCAGGTTTGCCAAATGTTCTTCAACTGTACGTCCGGATACCACAATATCATCTAAATAGTTCGAACAACACGGTACAGAAACTGTCAGCTGTTCCAAAAACGCTGAAAAATAGCAGGGGCGGAAGAACTGCCAAAGGGTAGGCGTTGAAATTGAAAAAGGCCCATGTGAGTATTAATGACGAAAAACTTTTTTGACTCGTCATCGAGTGGAATCTGTAAGTATGCCTCTGCTAAATCAATCTTGGAAAAGAAGCGAGACTGTCCTAATTTGTCCATCAGTTCCTCAGGTCTGGGCAGGGGATAAGTGTCGACAATTGTTTGACTGTTCACTGTTGATTTAAAGTCCGCACAGAGACGAAGTTTTCCTGACGGCTTGGGTATAATTACTATAGGCGAGGCCCACTGACTCGCAGAAACAGGAGAGATCACCCCACTATCTTGCCAACGTTTAAGTTCTTCGGCAACTGTATCACGCAAGGCGATAGGCACTGGTCTAGCTTTACGAAATTTTGGAACTGCAGATTCTTTTAAAGTTACATGTGCCACGAAGTCTTTTGCACAACCTAGTTCCGGCGAAAACAAGTCACTGTATTTGTCACACAATGCATTGATTTTATCCTGAGGCACTATTGACGAAATTTGAAGCACATCTCTTTGAATTGATAAGCCAAACAAGTCAAAAGCATCTAGTCCAAAAATGTTCTGTGTCGATTTGGCCTGAAGAACTACAAAAGCAACTGTTTTTGTTACACCTTGAAAAGAGGCGGGCAGGCTACATGTTCCTAGCACGGGAATATTTTCACCTGTATAAGCTGTTAACACTTGCTGTGACGGCGACAATTTTGGCGAACCCAGAAGTTCATAAGTATCTTTATTAATTAATGTAACAGCGGAACCAGTGTCGAGCTGAAATTGCACAGTCTTATTGTCAATGGAAAGATTCACAAAAAGTTTTTGCTTTCGGCGCTCGACAGGTGCGCGAATGTGGGCAACGTCTAATACATATTGTTTTCTGCGCTTGCGCGGGTTGCGTGCGGTAGGAAGCGGCGCATACTCGGCACACAGCGGATTAACCACACTGTCACTAGATGACACTACCGCCGGATCGGCGTCCGCGCAATGCGAGGCTACTACAGAGTCACTAACTACTGCACTACACTTTTGAGTAGCTACTTGATGGCTACTGTCACTAGCTACACAGTACTGGGCACTATTACAAGGAGCAGTTGCAGAAGGCACTATTTTCACTACAGGAATGCACTGTTCATAGTCATTTTGCTTGTCCCGAACCCTGTTCCGTTGCACTGTTTTACGCGCTCGTCGGCGCTTGCTACGTGGTGCACTATATAGTTTTGCCATAGGCGCAGAACTACTTTCTTGCAATTGAGATCCAAGGAAAGCACTGTTCAATTCCACAGCCCGTATAACATTTACAGAATGAACTGTTCTCGCACTTTGCGAAGCACTGTTTCTAACGTTACTGTTCTTTGAGTTTTTAATTTGCATACACACAGACTGCACATGTCCTGATTTGCCACATTGATAACAGGTTGCGTTGCGACTAGGGCAATGAGCACGCTTGTGGCGAGACACACACTGGGGGCAAGATTTACGTACATTTTTCTGAAATGAGCGTTGGCGCCCGTTATTCAAATTACTGTTTCTAACACGACGGGGCGACCTTTGTGTCGCACTTTTACACTGGCTACTGTTCACTGTCTGTTCAGCACGGCCGGTAGAAAAATAAGAATCACTAGTGCTATACTGAGAACTACGGCTAGGAAAGCGTCCGTTGCGGCGCACTGAATTTACACTATGGCTTTGCATTTCTACATCAGCTAAGTCAAAAGTATCATGCGCTTCTATAAGCTGCAGTACACTGTCCAATGAGGGGTCAGACTGTTTTAGAATTGCTGCCCTAATTCTGGGGTCCTGAATGTTCTGCGTAATCGCATCTCTCAACATAACGTCACTATAAGAAAGTCCACAAGAGCAAGTAAATTTACATTGGCGGGTTAAGCCCTTCAATTCCGTAATCCACTCTTGGTGTGATTGCTGCGGTAATTTTTTAAGTCTGAAAAATCGGTATCGTGCAGCGGCTACAAGAACTTTTCTCTCATAATGAGCATTCAGTGCATCTACAATTTGTTCAAAGTCTACATCACGAGGAGATGCGTGCGGGAATAGTTTTTGCAGTAACACGAAAGTTTTGGGGCCCACCACAGACAATAAAAGATGCTTAACAGTCTGACCTGTAAGTTGATGAGCCGCGACGAGTTCTTGAAACTGCGCGAAATAGTCGCTCCATTCTTCCTCACGTTCGTTGTACTGGCGGAACGTCGGAAGCGGTGCGGCGGCAGGTGTGGGCTGCTGATGTGACGACTGTTGTTGTTGGTGAGCAGCCTGTGTCGTCAACTGCGACACGGCCTGGAGAAGCTGGGTAATTTGCGCCGTCTGTAACTGAATAATTTCCATTAAGTTTGGGTTCGGGGTAGTGGCCATGCTGACCGATTAGGCGCCGCGTATACAAGTAACTTATAACAAAACACAAATGCAATATGAAAGAGGACTCGCTCTGCAACAAAAAAAAGTCCACAAAACACGTAACTGAATATATTCCCCCAAAAATCTTATAATAAGGGTGGGTGGGCGGGAGCAATTTCTGCGTGCTCCGACTGCTGCTGTCTGGCTGCTGCAAGAGGGCTGGTCCAAGGTTCTATCACTCCTCGTCGCCACTTTTGTATCCCGACTTCGTCGCCGCTTTTGTGTCCCAGCCTCGCCTTAGGTGTCGGTGGCCGAGGGGAATGAGACCGACACGCTGGTGCAGGTACGGAGGGGAGCAGCCAGAAACTATAAACACTAGAGCAAATTAGAAAGATATATATTGCACAGAATGTAACAATACTTAACTTTTACATAGTACTGCAGAATGTTGATACATAGTTGTTAGAGGCCTGCCTAGTGCCTGTACAATAGCAAAGTCTTCACTGGTGCCTATCTGGTTACGAAGGTCCTAACTCGTTGCTATCTCAGTCCCAAGTGCTTACTCGTTGCTGTCCCAGTTCGAAGTGCGAAGTGCGAAGTGGCCGATGTCCTTCAGTGGTGGCCACGAGCGGCGTTGTACCAGAGGGCGCTCGTGGCTGTCGTCGGAAGAACGCCGCGCCGTGCATGCATGGCGGCGCGCGGCGAAAGTAGGTGGCGCGCACTTTGTACTTGTGCGACACCACAGTCATGCCGCTCTTGTCATAGAGGGACATCATTTTGAACATCTACTTTAAATGAAGGTAAGCTTAGGTTACTCAGATGGCAATGTTTTCTAGACTTTAACTCAGTGTATGCGCCTGCAGCACAATAGAGTCCGAAAGTCGGGTGCTTGCGTAGCTGGCGGATGCGGTGGCGGTGGCCAGGAGCCATACCGCGCGTTCTGCGGTCGCCTGGCAGGCGTCTTTCGTGAGACACCCTGGACTTTCCACTCGAATTTCCAAATGGAGGACTATTTTACCTACAGAATATTTTAGCTAAGAGGTCTCTGTCATCATTTAATCATACAATAAAGCTGCATGATTTCAAGACTATAACGGCAGCAGTTTAACCTAGCTTTCAAACGTTAGTAATGCTAGTATGACAGTGCCATGTTTGCTGGCGCCACAGGGTCGGATCAGCATCCAGCAACTAATCAGATCATTTAGTAGAAACTAGTGGGCATACACATTGCTCTTTCGGTGACCATTTAATATCTATCTACCACCACGCCACCAACATCGAAACTGGTCTAAATATCCTGATACAACTGTGAAGCGCTTTCACAATAAGCGATATGTCTTCTGTCTCATGTGAAGAGTAGGATGGTGTAATATTTTGAATTAATGCCAAGGTGATAAGCTATGCCACCTTGTGTTTTAGAGCAACGATAACCAAGTAATGGGAGCACCTTATAGATTACGTAACATCAAAATACTCTTCAAAGGAGTATTCTCTATACTGCCGCGGATTCTACCTATATTAACAACGATATAATTGTAGTTTACTTTTTCATATTCGTTAATAATAGACTCTCGTGGCGTTGAAGATGGCAGAAGTATGACGAAACAGTGACAACAAACACATGAATTACCCATTAACTCCAAAGTAGAACAGTATTATAAGAACAATACACTAAATGCAAACACGGTAGTCCAATATCATTTTAGCACATTTTGTAACGACGCTGATGTTTATACTTTTCAGATTAAAGAAATCCACTGATAATGTAGGTATTCTGCTGAAATTAATATGGGGAAAAATAAAAAGAGGTTTTCATGAAGTAGAACCAAAGTTCCATATTTGTTAAACTTTTTCATAATCTACATCTACATACACAATCCGCAATCCACAGTAAGGTGTATGGCGGAGGGTACACTGTACCACTACTAGGCATTTCCTTTCCTATTCCACTCCCAAATAGAACGAGAAAAAAAAAGAATGCCTATATGTCTCCGTACGCGCCCTAATTTCTCTTATCCTGTGCTTGTGATCACTACGCGAAATGTAAGTAGGCGGCAGCAAGATCGTAATACATTCAGCTTCAAATTCCGGCCCTCTAAATTTCCACGAAAAGAACGTCGTATTTCCTCCAGCGATCCCCAATTGAGTTGCCGGAGCATTTCCGTGACACTCGCGCATTGGTCGAACCTACCAGTAACAAACCTAGCTGCTCGCCTGCTTCTATGTCTTCCTTTAAACTGATCTGCTCCGGGTCCCAAACACTTGAGCAATACTCAAGACGTGGTCGTACAAGCGTTTTATATGCGGTCTCCTTTACAGCTGAAGTATATCTTCCCAAAATTCCCCCATTAAACCGAAGTCGGTTATCCGCCTTACTCACAAGTGTCCTTACATGTTCGTTCCATTTCATATCGCTCTGCAATGTTACTCCTATATATTTGAACGACGCGACAGCATCAAGAAGCTCACTACTAATGCTGTATGCGAACAGTATGGGATTGTTTTTCCTACTCAAGCGCATCACCTTACATTTTTCTACATTGAGAGCTAGCTGCCATTCTTCGCACCAACTATAAATTTTGTCTAAGTCATCCTGTATGTCATTACAGTCAGTTAAAGACGACATCCTCCCATACACCACAGCATCATCAGCAAACAGCCGCAAATTACAAGTTACTCTGTCCATCTAGATTATGTGTTGCACCAAATTTTCTCTTGGATGAATTATGACATATTATAGATTTTCAGGTACATCCAATATCACTAAACTCAAAAAGCCTTAGATTAGCTCCTACCAAACGGCAACTACCTTGGACGCATTCATCTGACGCTTGAAGTTCTGTTTCGTATTTTGTAAAATTAATTTTTAAATATATTACGTGATAACAAATTTCTAAAGCTTCACCTGTATTCTTTGCAATTTTTATACTGATTACTTGTCTTACACTTCACTCTGTGCTACTTATGCATTTTCAGGGAATTATTATTTCCGATGGGTCCAAAAGAAGTTTTTTGAGCAGCTTCACTGGGTCTCCGACAGTATAATTCCAAAAAATTCCACATCACTGTTTCGTGATGTTAGCATATCCTATGGTTTTACGTTCGTACTTACCTACCGGTTATCTATTACTGTGTTACATCTGTCTTCTAGCGAAAGTGTTTTCGTAATAGTAATGATACTTTAACAAATACGAGCTTATAATGTCGACAAAAATAGTTATCTTTCCCACTTTTCGCACAGTGAATGATAAAATCATAAACGGAAACATTCCTCAATTTATGAGAAGCGCTATGTTTGTGAATCGTATGGTCCTATGTTGACAAGTAAGTAGAATCCGCAACTGCCGTTATTAATGTGTGACTACCCCGTGCAGCAGCTGACAAAATTCCATGGATTAAATAAATATTTTATTTGTACGTTGAGCTACTTTTAAAGTTTTGTTTTTCCTATGAATCTATTATTTTATAAATGTTACCAACCGACATTCTTTTATGTATTACTTTCATGCTAATAATTGAGTGTTGGCAAGATGCAATTTATTTCTTATGTGAAATACACTCATCACGCCAACAGTGAAATATATCCGCAGAGGCAACCGCAATATTACTGCAAACAGATTGTTGTTACTGGTAATTTCAAATGCACCTTCACACTGGTTTTGTGCCGCTGCTCTATTTCTGGTACCTTCATTGCAGTAATTTCACTGTAATTTCGATGGTTTAAATTTTCAGTATGCTTAGCTTCATTCAGCCCATCGACGTACCCATATTTTGCGAAGTTCGTCCATACACGAAGCGTATTTCTGCGTACTTTGTCTTCTTCTGATTCAGGATCTAAATTGTATTGTTTATCTTTTCTTAAGAAAAGAAGAGCCAACTCTCCTCCATGTGTAACCCCTGAAATCAAAGAAAATGATATACGGAAAAGAATTAGTTATGTTAACGTTCAAAAAGTGTACTGCATTTGACAGCATTGAAACACACGAAGAAAAGATACAAACACACACTAGGCATTCGTATTTTTCTATCGGTTCAGAAATGAAAACTGATCTGTTACTGGTGTTACGGCAAGATTTTCTCGAATTTCCTATTGTAGTAAGGGAAATCCGAAACTGATATTCACTTTCAAATATTGTTAACTAAGCATTCCTCTTAGCTTAAAAGAATTTATCTCTACCTTATGCTGGATCACCGACAGTTCAATAGCCAATCTTTCTGTAATGAAACATAAAATTTTCTGGTCTATAATGTCTGCATTAATAAAAAGTTCGATTTTGCAGCACCGTTAACCTCTGGAAGTTCTTGAAAATGTCTCAGAAACGCGTGACTCGGTACAGCTAGTCTTGAATAAAATGGCCTTTTCACTTCTTAGCAGCTTTATTACAGCGGCAACAAGTTCCTGTAAGGAAACATAGTGAATAAGTAGTTATTACAAAAGCGGACCAGAATCCGCATCAGGTTATGTACTTGCGTTAGTGTCACCGTGAATTCAGAACAGCTACATTAGGTGATACGGATGCCGGTTCGCTTTTGCAATGAAGGTTTGGTCCTTATGTTTCCATAAAGGTCTTGATGACGTACAGTGAAATGCCGGAACCAATTGCTGCTGTAATGAAGCAGGAAAGAATGTACAGCTTCTGGCAAAATCATTATTAATCGTATAATAATTTAGAGATTTCCACACTGTTTACTATTTCCTTTAGGCGTATCATTAGTATAGTATCTTCAGATATGAAGGACGTAATATGTATTGTGTGTTTTTTAAAACTGCCGGCCGCGGTGGCCGAGGGGACTGAGGCGCTCCAATCACGGTCTGCACGGCCACTACGGTCGGGGGTTCGAATCTCCACTCGGGTATGGATATTTGTGCCGTCCTTAGTCTTAGCTAGTTCGTAAGTAGTTTGTAAGCTTAGGGACTGATGACCCCGTAGTTAAGTCCCATAAGTTCTACAAACATTTGAACATTTTGTTTCTAAAACTAAGACTCAGTCTATTCCAGAAAATCAGTCAATGATACTATCTTCGTCTGCTTTATATGTACTGAAATGATTACAGTTGTAGTATTATTCGCAGCAGTGGCATAACTATGGGGGGATGAGGCGGATAGAACCCCCCAGACCCTAAAAAAATGAAAAAGAAATTTGCAATCTGGTAAAGATAAAGATTGGAAACTTGGGGTGTTCTACCATAAGCTTTCATTGAATGGGAGTGAACAGGTTTCTTCAACAGGAGTGGTAGATGGTAGTCTGTCTGGAAACTGACTATAATTTTGTTCCTCAAGCAGATCTATCACCACCCCCCTCCCCCAAAGCCAAGTCCTAGTTACGCCACTGATTCGCAGTGAAAATTCCTTTAACATATGGAAGTCTATGCTCATGGAGTTAAAAAGTGACACAAATGCCTGTAATAAGACGAGGTTTTATTGAAGCCCAAAAAGTCCACATCATATTCATTGTTGGCGTTTCATTTTATACTAAACTATAATCTTTTTTAAATCTTTGGAGTGACCACTGTTTCAGAATGGGGAAGGGTTTTACAGGCCAGCTGTTTCGAGTAGCTCAGTAGTCATGTGGGAGGATTCTAATTCTTCCTCCTCTCAAGTTCAGTGAGGGCATATTCTCGGAAGATCTTTCTCACGACTTTCATACCAACGCCATCAGATTTTGTAGTGTTAGGGTAGTCCACACCAGTTAGAAACTGCTAACTAGGAAAACATTATGACCTTCACTTACAGCAACCAATAGTGAATTTTGGAATTATGTTTCTTGTGGCTAAAGAGACTGTTGGTAAGTGTGGATTCCTTTGTCTATTTCTCTGTCTATTCCTAACTATGAATCAAAGTACTAACTAGAGTCACTGCTCTTACCATACTGTCCTAGCTGTTGACTCCATTTCATTGCTTCTATCCGTGATGTGTGTGTGTGTGTGTGTGTGTGTGTGTGTGTGTGTGTGTGTGTGTGTGTGTGTGCGTGTCTGTTAGTGTAATATTTATTGAACCTCAGGAATTACAGACTTTTACATATTTTGAGTTACTCCAGTCACATGGTTCTGACATAGTATGCTCGTATAAAGGATAGTATATTTACTAAGGAGGTACAATTTCAGGTTTATTCCAGATCTTTTTGGCAAGGGAATGCTATAAATGGCACACATTGCATAACATGTTTAATCCCGTGTGCACATATGTAATACTAAATTTACTGACAAGGCAGGATTTTAGGAGCTTGGACATATTTTTTGCTATGGAAACAGTGTAAGCTATGTCCATTATGCAAACAAAAGAGTAGTTGTAAGAATCAAGGAACATGAACGAGAAGTGGTAATTGAAAACAGGGTGAGACAAGGCATATGCTGGGAAGCTTCTTTTGAAAGGGCACTGCCGATTTCCTTCCCTTATCATAAAGTAAATAATTCTGAGCCTGTGATCCATCAAAAGTTCAAATGTTCAAATGTTTGTATAGTCTATGGGACTTAACTACGGGGTAATCAGTCCCTAAACTTACAAACTACTTACGAACTAGGACGACAGAAATATCCGTGCCCGATGGGGGATTCGAAACCCCGACCGTAGTGGCCGTGCAGACCGTGACTGGGGCGCCTTAGTGTCCTCGGCCACCGCGGCCGGCTGTGATCCATCTCTCATGACCACTCTGTCTGTGGGATGTTAACCTCTATTCTTTCTTTCTTCTTTCTTCCTGCTATAACCAAACAAATCAGGGTGGTACTTAACCTTTGTCATAAGTGTAGTGTAGTGGACACGCCTGGGGAAGTGTATTGGGTGTGGTCTTTGTTTTAAGCGATGAATGTGTGGCTGAAAATAAAAATGAAATGATGAACCCCAAACTGCTATTTGAGTGCCATACATTATCAGTAGCGGAGGGGGTTGGGGAAGGAGACACTACAAACCGGTGTGACCTAACAATATTCGTAATTCACTACTTTATTAAAATTTAAGTAGGAGAGTGAAATTTTATTCAGTTTTTTAGTCTTCAAGTAAACAGCGACACTAGTACCTTCGAGGTGACCCGGACATGAGAAGCAGGTATCCTGAAATTGGACAAGTAGCACCAGACAGTTTTACCTAATTTATAATGATTTCTAAACTCGTCTTCGAGAGTATGTAAGAATATTTACAAATATTGTTCTAATAAATATTCAGACAAGAACATGCACACGTAGTACACTTGCTGCAGTAAAACAACAGCTAAGTGTCTCAAAAATGTCTAGAGTGTCATTTGCTAAGATTTTTTAAACAAAAATAGGAATGGAATTCATCATTAAAGTTAGCAGAATTGTGATTCTGCTACTTACCATATGGATTAGTGGAAATGATGTCTCCTCTGTAGTCAAATTCGTAAGAATACAGTGTCAGATTGGAGACCTCAACAACTTTCTTTGTTAAGGCATCGTTGGGATCGGAAAAGGACAGGTCCTCATTGAACTGCAAAAATGTAAAACATTTTTTTCTAAATTATCATTGAGAAACAGAAATACTTTCAAAGAATTGATTCACAATGGATGTACAGTAAGAGGATACAGGATATCATTGACAGGTTACATCAGCACGTGTACTGCTTTTCAACTATTGGAAGCCTATCTTACTCTTCGACTGCTTATGGGTGTATTTTAATTTCTTAATATTTTTAGATAAAAATTGACTCTCACTATTTTATGTTCATTACCTACAGTATTTTAATGACTCCATTCTAGGCAACACTCAAAATCTTTCTCCACACCTACTGCTCAGTGCAGTAAAGTCTGTAAATAAATTAGTGAAATAAAATACAATAACAAATAAAAGTGAATAATACGTGAAGTAAGAATGAAAATTTAATTCAGTTCAGTCAGTCAGACAGTGACCCTGAAGGCATTCAGCCAGGTCCGTCAAATAAATACCACAGCCAAGAAGACGCCGACCTATAGAGTAATGCAGATAGAGTGATGGAGTAGTATCGTCATATTGGAAGTAGTGGCGTTATTAGCAGCATCAGCAGAAGCAGAAGGTGGAGTGTTAGTTACGAACATCCAACGGCAGTTGGAGTCTAAGATAGAAGATGGAAGTATCTGGTCTCCAGTAACAGTGTTCGGAAGGAGATCAAGGACAACAGAAGTACTCACCCAGTATGATTGGCCAGATTATTTATTTATTTATTAACTCTTGTTGCAGACCAGCTTCCTTTGGGTATATAGCTGGTCGTGATTACAAAAACTATGTGATACATTTATGCGACTCTGATAAATTATTTTTTATACATTTGCAGTAATTAGATAAAAAATACAATGAAAAACGTAAAAACTTATCATAAGGAAAATGGAAAGGCAACTTAAAAATATTAACTTTTTTAGGAAGAGAATAATAGAAGATAGGAAAGATTGGTTTAAGAGATAGCCTGAAGAATAAGAAAGTCCAGGGTGGGAGGCCTCGTAATTGACTTCGAGCCCTGCCATCCTGGAGTTTTCTCATTTGGCGACTCCTATGATGACCTATATCTGCAAGTTACATTTCGCATGTGTTTATATCGTCCTCTGTGTCGGGACTGTCGTCTGTGCTGTAATTTGTACTGTTTGCGCTTTCAGTGTCAGACTGATCATAAGTGTTTTGTCTTCTGTTGTGGGCGTTTCGTGTTGCATTATGTCTTACGTTCTGTGTATACTCGTCTTTTTCCCGTAGTGAGACTTCGTCCGTCAGCCTGTTCATTATGTCCCATCCGTTCTTATCTCGTATTAGTTCGTTTAGGTCTGTAGTCGTGTCAAAAATAGTGTGTGTGTTTTGTAGAGCTGACAGTGTATGACAGTGTGTTCTGGGGTCCAAATTTCTCCACACGTACAGCATGGATTGTCACTGAGACCCAAAAGTGTGAGGTGTGTGTGGTAGGGGACGTGTCCCGTTAGGAAGTGTATCATACCCAGGTTGGGATTGATATGACCCATTCGAAGACGTTCCCTTACATTCGGGAAAAAGTCAATTAGTTGCATGTGGTCGCAATTCTGTTTCTGTTAGTTCACTTTCATATAGTCTGTCTCATTTTTGTGTTAAAATGTCACATTTGTATTTAAACCTTATAGCAGTATATTAATGTGCAAATTAAATCTCTTAATTGTGATATTTTTATTATGCAGAATTGTGAGGTCCTGTTAACAACGATATTTCTCTTTTATTGGAATATTCGTTCTCATCAGATCACGCTGTGTGTGTCAAGTTGGTTTATTCTTGTATGTTGTGTCACAATGTTGACAGATGTTGATCCAGAGGACATTATTGAAACGTTTTACATAGTCTGTCCATTTGTTTATCATGTGGTACAACTTTCATTATTAATTGTGCGCAGGAAAATAGCTTCAAATAATGAAGTACAGAGCATAAAACATTGCTCTACAGAAAAATGGAATTAAATAGCATTTTCGTCATTCATTGTTTTAATATCTTTATCTTTTTTCTCTTGTCTTAAACTTGAAAGAAGCGAGCAGTTCTTTCTAATATTTACACTCTTGAATACTTTCCATAAGAGCCATAGTGCTTATTTAGTAGCCTAATAATTTTGATTGGTTAGGAACTGCGTTAGCACCCGAAGGTAGGGATCAGCAAGAATCTGCTTAATGCTTCTCTTTCTCTGCGAACCCCCCTTGCTTCTCTAAGATCTACAAGACGTCTTGTTTCATCTTGGATATTTATTACTTAGTTTCTGTGAGTATCTAATATAGTTATCTAAAATAAGAAAAAATTATAAAGATAATTTGCAGATTTCAACACTTCAGTTACAAGTCTTTCCCCAATAGTAGGATACATCCAAATGGATCAGATAGCGATATGAAATCTCTGAAATTTTATACGTAGTCCTGTAGGAATAGAATTATTCAGCACCTTCCAACACTTTTGTCGATGTGACTAACTTTATTTTGGGACATAAAAGGGCAGCCCTGCACTGGAAAAGCTAAAACAACTTTTTTCTTTTTTTTCAAATTGGCTTCATGCTTGCCAAACACTTATCATAACCATCATTTTTCGAGTTTTGATTTGCTCCCTGCCACTGTTAGCAGAAAGACGTACATTGTCTAACGTTGATGGGACATATGGATTTATAATCTTATGATACATATACAGAAATGTATTTCATTTGGCTTCAGAACGTTGAGACAAAGACAGAATTTGAGTTTAAAACTAACATCTGACGTACATAGTTTTGGATAACAACTACGAGTGGACAGAAAAGGTTTTGAAACAGAATCCAATTATTTATGCTTAACATTTACGGGAGTACTATAAAGCATCAGGAACGTGTCATATCTTGATTTTCGATTATTTTGACATTTTTCATTTGGGAATTGATGGTCTTATCTAAGTGGCTAATGTAAGAAAGAATTTGCAATTTATATGAGATCTGTGGTCGACATTGTATCTTGGATCAGGAACAGCCTTTCGTTCATAGGGTCTGTCTCGCGGCAGTACGTACTTGGCTGTTCGGACGTTTTTAGCTGTCGGAAGTTTACGTCACGTGACCAGTCAATTCGTTTCAAGATGTCTTCCTATTTCATTCTGATCTTTTCTGCCACACTGAGCGCTCCGTTTTATCTTCGTTACTGCTTATTTATTTCGTTGTTGGTGTTTTCCATTATTTTTTTGTTGCTGTATTTTGGTGAACATGAGTGATTCGCACAAAACGTTCCAAAAGTGTGAGGAATGCCGTTCAGAGTTCAATATGCGTTAGAGCCTCTACAATCACTATAAAGTTGACTTATCTGAGAACATTCGTGTGTCGAAAAATGGAAAAGGAAGTGTCCATAATGTAGAATTACATTATCAAGATGCAGTTCCTGAAAACGCCATCAAATAAAATTTTAACCCACTATGCTCCATTCGAGTAACGTCCTACCCTGTAATTGACATATATTTACCTGACACGAAACTGTACTGGACAATGAAATACTGCCATTATTGGAGATAGCTTTGGTATAGTATTTGAATAAAAGATGATAAAGGAATTTCTGTCATGTTTTTACTGCAGTGCATTGAGAGCCAAATACAAAAAATCCTACGAAATTTCTGTGTAAAAACGAAGTAGTCTGATATTTTCAGTGTTTGTCACGTTTGTTATGTCAAAATATTTGGTGAGGTTAGGTTGCTCACGCGCGCATGTCACACACACACACACACACACACACACACACACACACACACACACACACACGAAAATTATTTACGAACGTTTGTAATTTACGAAGATAACTACAGATTATTTATTATCTAGCCCACAATACAGAAGTATCAAGATATCCTGTATACCAGTTTTCCGACATGTTGTTGACGTCATAGTACCCCAGTCTTCAGTTATGCGCGATTATGTATCCATAAGTTGCTACACTTCATTACGTTCAATAACTACATTTACGAATTTACCCATTTTAGGCATAACTGAAAACAGTTAATCGAGTACTTCTTAGTCATATAAGGATATTGCTGGTTTTGACCAAATCTGACAGTGCACAGCTTACACATGAACTCGTGTATGTATTGACAGTCATTCCTAGTGCAGGTTATGTCGAACAGTGACAGCTATTTTGAGTTGGCGAAGCCAACAAATGTGCATGCGAAATAAGTCGTGGTGGTAAGCTGATCTCAGTGTACTACAGTGTCAACATTTTCGCCACATTTATTTTGAAATGTTAATCACATTTCATTGTAAGAATTAAAAGTTCCAGATAATTACAGTGAAAAAGAAACACGTTACCGTTGAGTATTTTGAGCATCCTCTGCACATGTAATATAAACTAAAAAATTGCAATGACGGCTTATTGCTTAACTCTAACCCTGTTTTGTTTATTGTAGATGAACGACTACAGCATGAGATGGGAATTGACACAGCCCACGTTAAACTGAATTCTTCAATAATTTCAACAACAAATTCTGTTAGGAGCGGGACTGCAGCCTTGTGTTTACATATGGAACAGTCACGTGACATGAACTTCCGGCAGCTAAACGTCCGAACAGCCAAGTGCCTACTGCCGCGAGACAGACCCTTCGTTCATATTGTTGACTGTGGAGTCAATAACGGAACAGTAGTGGTGCAGCCATGGGAAAAGTGGGGGGGAGGGGGGGGGAAGCTAATGGGGCTAAAGTCAGCTCCCCCCCCCCCCGGCAACTCCCACAGATTTTTTAATATTATTATTTTTATTATTTTCATGGTTTATTTTTTAAAACAGGTCGGCACCGGAACTTTGAAATAGCCTACATGTAGTAAATCACAACGTATCTATAATTTGTCAAGCATAAGTGAACATGACAATGGTTAGCCAACGTGATTCCGCAACTGAGAACGTGTGCTCCTGTTACAGTGAGCGGTTTTAATACCGCCGCGACCAGCTTTGATGCTGCCGCTATTGTTACTGCTATGCTGAAGTTACGAGCCGATTGTTCATATGCGGCGGCCAGCTTCTTACCAGGTCGGAGGCGCCACCGAGTGGAATCTTATGAGCAATAGTATTATTTTAGTTCAATTTTTACACATAGAGTCTCATGATAATTAACCTAAAAAGACCTTTCTCTTTGGCTAGTAACATACAAGCTGCCTAATTATTATACGAGCTGATTATATACACTACACTTCCACCACGTTGCTCCTCTTCCAATTTCAAATTAATGCGAGCGTACTCATTTTATTTCTTGTGCAATTGTTTTAGTAGTATAATTGGTTAAATTATAAAAGTCTTAAAATAACTCTTAGATTAATAAATTCAATAGGCTTTATTTAAAAAAAATGAGTCCCTTCCTCACCCCCTCCCCCAGAACCAGTTCTGGCTGCGCCACTGGGCACTACTGATTACGATGACGATTTGTCATAATCATCATTATAAATAAGCAGTACCGAACTACTTTGGAGGGAAGATGGACAATAATAATGTACTTTTTTCTACTTTGCCCATCCATTTGGAGCATGTCCATTTATCCTTTCCAAATTAGACTAACTAGTATGATAGTGTGAATGAATAGCAGAAGCCTTCCTTCAAGGCATAAGCTATCCTTGAGCAGTATCAACATGATGTTTGCTAACCTGTGAGTGAAATATGAGAAAGTCGGGATTCGCCTGTTAACATAGAGGGTCACGAATGTGTCGACCACAGGTTGGTAGAGAGCCTTCTCTCCCCTGGTTGGGCCTGACTAGTGCGGGATCCGTTAGATACATAACCTCCATGTTTTAAACACTCATGCAGCAGGACCCAACGATGAAAGTCGCATGGTGGTAGAACTCCGTCCAGGTTTTGTAAAAGTTGGTAAATGTGGTGGTGATTGTAATTGAAGCACCTAATAATGTTTCTTTTCAGCTCAATCCAAGTAATAGTAGAGTCGCAACCAGCAATTTTTTGCTTCAATTCAGTGTATTTTTCAAGTAATTGGCTTCTAAGTCAAACTTTTCTTTTCATGCACCTACAGACTTTTTTAAAAATAGGAATAGTTAAATGGAGGTAATGTTTCATTTGCAGAGTAAGTTTGAAAGACGAATCATTTTATTTAATGTTTTTTTCTTTTCTTTACATGATGGGTTTTTGAGCCCACGAGGCGAGGAAGCAATTAAGTCTCAGGGTTTGTGGCAGATTACAATATTTTTTATGTTCTTTCTTCCAGTAATGATTAGGAAGTAGCGCGAGTGAAACTTTTATTATTCTTTTTGAAATGCGTGTGATTCTTGTTTTTTTTTTTTTTTTTTTTTTTTTTTTTTTTCAATTCTTGGCTGGGCTTTGTCTTAGAGTTGAGAACATTCAAGTACGTTGCTAATACAAGAGAATGCCCCAACCCTCATCCTAAAATTAATTAATGTTGCATGTGAATATTTACAATAAAGTTGCCGAGGGCAGGCACAAAGGTGAGTTATTCTCAATGCCCAATGACCTAAGAAAATTATATAACGTAAATTCATTCAGGCTTCCGTGTGAATATTTGTATTGAAAGTACTAGGATGAACAAGAAGGTGAGTTCTGTTAAGGCAAGAGCGTCGGTCCTTGAGTACGATAAGACTAGGTAATAAAGTTGACATGTGAATATGTAACAGGATGTCTATTTCTAACAAAGTGTGTCAATATTAATGTTCATATCTGGCTCGGTTAGGGAAGAAAACTTATCCCCCTTGGCAATGCTGGCCATATGTTAATTTAATGCAATAATGAGGACTGAGTGATATACATGAGAATTATGGGATAATCAGTAAAATCCGTTCTATCCCTATTCCCTGTGCTCCGAGTAAAATGAATAATGTGTGTCATTAATTACTAAGAAAAAGGCAACGTCCCTGAATAAAATATTAGTAATCTATTAAGAACGTTAGGTTTTGTGGGGGAAATAAAACAGTAGAAGAGGAATGGGTAGCATTGAGAGATGAAATAGTGAAGGCAGCGGAGGACAAAATAGGTAGAAAGGCAAGACCTACAAAAAATCCTTGGATATCACAGGAAATACTAAATTTAATTGATGAAAGGAGAAAATATAAAAATGCAGTAAATGAAACAGGCAAAATGGAGTACAGACGTCTAAAAAATGAGATTGACAGTAAGTGCAAAATGGCTAAGCAAGAGTGGCTAGAAGTCAAATGTAAATCTGTAGAAGAATGTATAGCAAGGGGAAAAGTAGATACTGCCTACAGGAAAATAAAAGAGACATTTGGGGACAAGAAAAGCAACTCTACGAATATCAAGAACTCAGATGGGAAACCAGTTCTCAGCAAAGAAGCGAAAGCTGAAAGGTGGAAAGAGTACATAGAGCAGCTCTACAAAGGAAATGAACTTAGAGACGATGTTGTAGGAAGGGAAGAGGAAGTCGATCAAGATGAAATTGGAGATACTATACTGAGAGATGAATTTGACAGAGCCTTGAAAGACCTAGGTCGGAACAAGGCCCCAGGAGTAGATGAAATACCCTCAGAGCTACAAAAGTCTCTGGGAGAGCCAGCCATGACAAGACTATTTGAACTGGTGTGTAGGATGTATGAGACAGGCGAAATGCCCTCAGACTTTAAGAAAAATGTAATAATCCCCATTCCAAAGAAATCAGGCGCAGACAGGTGTGAAAATTACAGAACCATCAGTTTGATAAGTCATGGTTGCACAATTTTAACACGAATTGTCTACAGGAGAATGGAAAAGCTGGTAGAAGCTGACCTCGGGGAAGATCAGTTTGGATTCAGGAGGAACGTAGGAACCCGGGAGGCAATACTCACTTTACGTTTAATCTTAGAAGACAGATTAAGGAAAGGCAAACCAACATTTTTAGCTTTTGTAGATTTGGAGAAAGCTTTTGACAATGTTGACTGGAATACACTCTTTCAAATTCTGAAGTCAGCAGGGGTAAAATACAGGGAAAGGAGAGTTATTTACAACTTGTACAAAAGCCAGACCGCAGTTATTAGACTCGAAGGGCATGAAAGGGAAGCATCAGTTGGGAAGGGAGTAAGACAGGGTTGTAGCCTTTCTCCAATGTTATTCAATTTGTACATCGAGCAGGCGGTGAAGGAAAGCAAGGAAAAATTTGGAATAGGGATTAAAGTTCAGGGGGAAGAAATAAAAACATTGCGTTTTGCTGATGACATTGTAATTCTGTCAGAGACAGCGAAGGACCTGGAAGAGCAGTTGAATGGAATGGAAAGCGTGTTGAAGAGAGCATATAAAATGAACATTAACAAGAGCAAAACAAAAATAATGGAATGCGGTCTTAGAAAATCAGGCGATGCTGAAGGAATTAGATTAGGTAACGAAACAATGAAGGTGGTAGATGAGTTTTGTTACTTGGGTAGTAAAATAACATGCGATGGTCGCAGTACAGAGGATATAAAATGCAGAATGGCAATGGGAAGAAAAGCATTTTTGAAAAAGAGAAATTTGCTAACATCGAATATTAATTTAAGGGTAAGGAAGTCTTTTCTGAAGGCATTTGTGTGGAGTGTTGCCTTGTATGGGAGTGAAATATGGACGATAAGCAGTGCTTACAGGAAGAGAATAGAGGCTTTTGAAATGTGGTGCTACAGAAGAATGCTGAAGATTAGGTGGGTAGATCACATAACTAATGACGAGGTACTGAACAGAATTGGTGAGCGAAGGAATTTTTGGCATACCCTGACTAAAAGAAGGGATCGCTTGGTACGACACATTCTTAGACATCGGGGAATCGTAAATTTAGCATTGGAGGGAAGTGTGTGGGGTAAAAATCGCAGAGGGAGACCAATAGACGCGTATAGTAAGCAGGTTCAAGTGGATGTGGGTTGCTGTTCTTATGAGGAGATGAAAAGGCTTGCTCAGGATAGAGTAGGGTGGAGAGCTGCATCAAACCAGTCTCCGGACTGAAGACCATAACAACAACAACAGGTTTTGTGGACAGTATGTTGTCCACCAGCACATAGTGTGACTGTGGAATGCATCCCAAAAGTAAACGAGCAATGTGTCTATAGGCGAAAACAACGAACCGGGTTTCCAAGATGGCTGATTGTTTGCTGTAAGTTGGTTCATAGACAGTAAATTACTGGAGTTCTAAAGATCCATAATGCGTGATTATGGATCACGTTCTATAATCCTATAGCAGTTTGGTGTTAACAATATTGACCTGAATACATATCTGAGAGTTGCAATTAATTCAGATGAGTTCTTTCTGTTAAGGCATGCACTTTTGGTCACCTCACCCTAGGGGTGTAATTTCTCTCTTGAGGTGCTATGGCTGACTTTCCATTCCACTATCTCTTACCTAGATACCACGTTCGCAAACATTTCGGAGGTTCGAGTTAATTAATTTTGGCGTTAATTGCGACTAACTTTAAACCTGTGTCCATGATTTTGTGACATTTACTGCCTTTTCGTTAGATGGAAATTGTCCAGCGATTTTCGTCTAAACGGTAGTTTATAATTAACTCTGAAATCACTGGAGCGCTTTAACTCAGTTCATTGACATTAATCATTTCTTTGTCGAGAACACTTTGACAATCTGCACGTGTATGATGAAACCAGAAAGATATATTACGAGATTAGTAAATTTTTCTCTGTGACTGAAGCCTGACGGTGCCATCTAGCTTCATCTCACGTCAAAAGTTTCCATATTGTATTGCTATGATCTTCTGATACGAAGCTTTACTAGTTGGTTTAAACATGCTTTGTATTTGAGCTAATACTTCCGTGGTAATATAATGTAACACATAAATTGTAGAATGAGAAGAGCATATTATATACAGTAAAAGCAGGCTGTTGTTTTCGGAAGAAAGGTCATAAGAATAAAGATACGTGTTATTAACGACAAATAGCACATTTTTAACGGTCATAATACTGTAAGAAAAGCCGAAGTTGATCAAAACTGGTTACAGATTATAAAAAAAACAGTAAATTAACGCAATGATTATAATGTATCAAATGAGACTGTAGTTTTCATTAGAGCTTTCAAATGAATAAAGACACTTGTTATCAACGGTAAACAACACTTTTATAATAAGCATACTATCGAAAGGTAAGTACAAGGTATTTACGTCAGTTCATCCGTATTTTTCTGTAATTTAACACACCAGTGCGCACCCGTTCATAGGATAGAAATATGGTCTAAGACTTCAAGGGGACCAGTGATATTGTATACGTCATTACAGTCTAGTAATGTATGTCTGTAGATGAAACTCCCTTTGGTTACGTAGACATGGCTTTGATTAGGTCTGACAAGAATTTCATGTGTTATGGATAAACGCAGTCCAGTGCCCTCAGTCGAGTGCCTGTATAGATTTATTCACATTTCATAGGTTACCTTGGTATATAGGAACTAGTGTGAGTAAATCTTAATAACTCACGTAAACAAGAGGATCTGGATTATCGGCTGAAATTGTGTTGTTGCCGAAGTAGAAGTCTTTCAAGTTGTAGGCGGCCTCCGTTTGCTGTTCCGAGGTTGGCATGTGCAAGCTGGGACCCACCACACCTGCGAAGTCTTCGTTGAGGCGGGTGATGAGATCCGAGTTCTGAAGAACGCTGGACCCTGTGGCAGAACTGCAAGTGATCAGCTGGAGCGGGGAACTGCAGTAGCTTACGTGTGGGATACCACAAACTGTAAAGTTTACTTCTACGACAAAACAAATGAAACTCCTCCATAGGTGCCGCCGATTATAAAATATATAAACTTATACAGCGTTAATATGTAGAATCAAATTAATAAATTGGAATATTTGCTATTTATTATTTCACTTTGACACTGGGTATGGTATAAGAATGTAAAACAAGTTTTAAGCAATTCGTTACTTTTTAAAATTGCTTTTCAAAACGTTTCAACATTTAGTCTATATCATCTGGAAAACGAAATGATAGACGTGCTAAAAATTTAATGGCATTAGTGATTGACAGGTCTGTGTGACTTTGTGACGGAAAATGATTTCGTCCTTTTCTTTACTAGGTGTAACTTCTGTGTCTTAGATGTATCAATGTAATCCACCTTGTGATACACTGAATCATTGACGGCGAGAAAACCAGAATAGAAAGGAGCCGTGTAGAGATAGGCGGATAGGTTCTCGTAGAATCTCCGAAGAAAGGAGCATGATGGGACTCACTGACAAGAAAAATGGAGACAATAATAGGAAATATGTTAAAGGGCCAAGGACTTGAGGTTTCCACAGAGGGCAAAAACAGTATAGCACATAGACAGGAATATATTTAGTAATTCATTGAAAACGAAGGGTGCCAGACATACTGGGATGATGAGGCTGGCGCACGAGAACGATACGTATCGAGTTGTATTAAACCAGAGAAAGACCGAAGATTGTCCCTACACCTTCCGTAAAATGGATTTATATCGAAGTTCGAGAAAATTGTGAAGTTAAATTAAATTTACTATGAGCCAAAGCTTTGGAACTGAAAATAAAGCTCAAATCATTGGTTCGTTTCTCCCACTACATTATAAATTATGTGCCCAGTTACACCTTCAGTAACATGCATTCCACCTTTTCATTCCCATTTCAAGTGTATGTAATATACGGGTTGTTCGAAACAAAAAGTGCCTATTACTTTCCGAGCTGGAAGTACTCATCGAAACAACAAAACTGAGTCCACTGGACACGGGCCCCGGGAAACATCCTTTCTGATATAAACACATGTTTACAGCCCTGGTAGGGCTGCGCGACCCTTGTTTGCGGGAATTTGCACAGTCCGCCAAAAGTGTCAGCAGGGTGTTACGATGTTTTTCTCACATTACTCCTCCTACCGTTAAGTAGTCTCCAATTTCTGTACTTTAATCGTATTGCTAATGAGTGGTGGAAGGGAGGAAATGTATTATGTACTACACTATTTGTGCATACAAACAGTAACAATAAACTTAAGCCGGCCGCGGTGGCCGAGGGGTAGAGGTGCTTCAGTCACGGTCTGCACGGCCACTACGGTCGGGGGTTCGAATCCCCCCTCGGGCATGGATATTTGTGCCGTCCTAGTTCGTAAGTAGTTCATAAGTAGTTTGTAAGTTTAGGGACTGATGACCCCGTAGTTAAGTCCCATACGCTTTACAAACATTTGAACATTTAATAAACTTAAGCGTGAATCTTTTTTTGTACCAAGGCATGATACATACCCTGGGTTGACAGTACTGTAAAATAAGAAACATGAACACGATGAAAACTCACGTACCCTCCAACACGACTCGAATCCCACAACTGACTACAGAGTTCCTAATGGCAGTTAAAGTACTGTGAGTAAGACATCGAATTAACTTGTTCACATAGCGACGATGCAGCAACTGTTGTAAGGGTCGCGCAATCCATCCTATAAACACGTGTTTAACTCAGAAAAAATACTTTCCGGATCCACGTTTATTGGACTCGTTTTTCTCGCATCAGTGAGTCCTACTAAGTCTCAAAGTAATCGACACTTTATAATATACTGTAGCTCTAATAAATGCATATACAAAACGACATTTTTGAACCTTTCTAAATGCAGAAGTTCTAAGAAATACAAGCGGAAAGAGAAACCTTTGGCGCAGGTTAATTGCGAAGAAAAGATTATAAAGCACTTTACAGCCATAATAGCGACTTATTTTTAATGTTTGTTTTCGTTTCAAACATCAAGTTTTCATGCATTATTGCCAAATGTTAACTAGAATTCTGTAAGCTCCATCATATCTGGAAAGACGGGAAGTCGACTGTTTGTATATTGAAGGCAGCATGATATGCAAAAAGTAAAATGTCCTACATACAAGTAGCATATTAAATGTGAATTACGACTAATGGGTGGATGCATGTAAACATGAGAACTACATGTCACACGACTCTTCATAGATGCAAATTGTAGTCAGACTTTAATAAAATTGCATATTGGGAAATAACTCTCAGAATCGAAGCTAATATATTTGTGTTTTTAAAACAATATTGATACATTACAGTACTATTAAGAAACGATAAACTCTTTCATTGTTTCGAAACAGTGTTCCGAAACATTACATTGTACCGTTTCATTAGTTTCGATGCAGAATTAAAAACTGATGAAACATATTATATTAACCTATTATTTTCAGCACTTTTGAAGTGTTTTACTTTCTTAATGAAAGATGTATTAAACTTCCTGCTCATTTTTTTTTTTTTAATTTGTCAGTTTCACATAAGCGTTCCTCTTATAAAGGACGTACTGGTACTGCAGCTCAGTTAGAACAGACAGGTGTCACTTACCTGATTCGGCAGAAGTGGTGCCTGTCATGACCGGCACCTGGCTGAAACGGCCGTCGATGAGCATCTGAATAGGGGACTCGGTGAGGAAGGCACCCTCGATGTCTGGTTCGATGTTTGGTGCCCATAGAACGCTTATAATACGCTCTTTCTCCTGAAATTGAAAATTAAGCTAATGTTTACTTGTATTAAAGTTTTGATGGTCATCGTGAATCTATATTTCTTGACCATACCCCCCCGGTTCATGGAAAGACATTTAATGGAAAACAGGGCTTCTGATCGTATGACTGAAGCGTATTGTTTAAATTTCAGATTGCACGACAGGCAATTTTTGGTGTAAATGTTCATAGTCAGTCGATAGGGTAGTTCCAACTTGTTGATTCTCATGGATATTGATGTTTTTTTTTCTGATAGATTGGGTTCATTCCTTTCTCCAATTTACATGAATTTCTCAGTTCTTTTAATGCTTCCCTGGTCTAGTAACATCTCTCTGTTAGCTTCTTTGATGTTGGTGAAGAATTTTGGTTTCTACAGGGACACTTGAAGATCCACTTTGGCTGCATGTTTCCTGAGTCAGTTTACCTGTATCGTTGCCATTCAGAGACAGTCAGCAATCATCAGTGCCATGTCATCTGCAAAAGCCCGACAATCTGCCATCAGTCCTTCGTTCTTGCGACCTAGGTAGACACCACTCTGCACACCTAAGTTTGTCAGTTCCTTGCGTCATTCTCTCACAACCTTTTCAAGGACACAGTTAAAGAGAAGCGGGGAAAGTCCATCCTCTTGTCTCGCTCCAGTTTTTATATCGAACATTTCTGAGATCTCACCTCTAAATTTGAACTTGGATTGGGTGTTTGTCAAGGGTTCTAGAATGATTCAGCATGTGTTGTTGTCTAGTCCTAGTTCCTGGAGTATTCTGTTAAGCGTTTCTCTGTCAACAGTGTAGTAAGCCTTCTTGAAATCAACAAAGGTGACGACCACTTTTCGGTTTCTCAATTTGGAGTATACCAGTCCAGTTTTAAGGTTGAGGATCTATTCAGCACAGCATCTGGTCTTCCTGAAGCCTTCCTGATATTCTCCCAGTTGATCTTCTGCCCTTGTTACTAACGCCTTAGAGAGAATCTTGTATGTTACCGGAACCAAAGAAATTCAACGGTGGTTGTTAAGATCAGTATAATCTCCCTTTTTGTGAAGCGGATGGATCAGAGCCGTGTTCCAATCTTATGGTAATTTCTCTGTTTCCCAGATGTCGTGGTTGATCTGTGTGAGCTTGCCCACAGCATTGCTTCCAGCACATCTCCAGAGTTCAGCAACGATAGAGTCCTAGATCAGCTGCCTTATTATTCTTTAGAAGTTGAATGATTTGTCCAACTTCTAATGAAGGAGGCAGTGAGTCCTGGTTTGGTGTGGTTTGTTTCTTGTCAAAGTCTTCCCTGGGTGGATTGCAGTTGAGTAGCTTTTTAAAGAATTCAGCTGGCAGTTGTCCTTGTCGTTAAAAACCAGTTTGCCCTGTGAGTTTCTGAAGTGGAGGCTTAGCGGATTGTATTTTCTAAGTGTCTACTGGAACTGTAAAAATCTCTGTTCTTAGCAAAGTTCTCTTAGACTTGGGTTAGTTGGTTTTGAGTGAAGGTCCGTTTGGTTCCTCGAATTATTCAAATGTTCAAATGTTTGTTAAGCTTAAGGGTCTTAACTGCGGGGTCATCAGTCCGTAAACTTACAGACTACTTATGAACTACCTTATACTAAAGACGACACAAACATCCATGCCCTAGGGGGATTCAAACTCCCGACCGTAGCGACCGTGCAGACTGTGACTGGCGCGCCTCAGACCGCTCGGCCACTGCGGCCGGCTCCGCGAATTATCCTAGCTGTAAGCCTTCTATGTTCCAAAACGTCCTCACAGTTTTTCTTCGCTTTCTTACTATTATACTTCTCCCAGAGTGTCTGTTTTTGGGTTATTGTATTATCACAGTCTTCATTCAACTACGGGTGCTTCCTTCCTCTAGTGAGGGGGGCGAGTACATTGGCTGTCTTCACAAGAGCCTCCTTCAGTTGGTCCCAGCTGTTGAAAACTGTACTGTTCAGTCTCTGGCTAACTTCTTGGCTGTTCTTAAGTCGCTCTATGTCGATTCTTACCATCTTAGGTGTTCTGTATACTCCAGTGTTTCTGGGCTGGTTTCATTTTGATCTTTGACAGGTTGTCGTCTGAGTCAAGATTGGCACTTCTTAATACCTTTACAGTTTGTATTTCCTTTTGAGATTTTTTTGAAATGGTTTCATGATCTCTCTTCAATTCACCCAAGTTGGCGTTGGATGAAACCCAAGTCTTCTGCCTCCTTGTCAGGGGCTTGAAAGCTGTATACTTCATGACAAACCCAAAAGTGCTACCAGATCCACTAATCGTTCCCCATTGCGTTTGGTTCTCATATGTACTGGATAGTTGCCCACTATATTTCTGTATTTTTTCTCTCTTTCCAATTGGGCATTGAAGTCACCAAGAAGTGTGATAATGTGTGTCTCTGGAATTTTAGAGAGAATATCTCCTAAGTTTTCCCAGAATTTGTCCGTTTTGTTTGGATTTCGTTTGTTGTCCTGGTTCGTTGGGGTACACGACAGATTGGGGAAGTGAAGTCAATTGCTGAATCCAGTATCTTGTGACTGATTATAAATCCTGTAGTCAAGTGGGGTACGGTGTTAGTGTATCGGTTAGATGTTTCAATTTACCCATTTTGAGCAGTGAACTAGCCTTAAATGTTACGAAGAAGCTTTGCCGTCTTGATTTGAGTTTATGTCCGATGATTTCAGGATGCTCCGACTCATCCTCATAGCATGCTCGTGCTGACTCTCCACAATCCGAAGGTCCACTACCGTCACCTTGGATGACGTTGGATTGGTTACCACCTGGGGTAGTGCATTCAGCGAAATTTTCCTCTATGCTCGTTGAAGATTATTGTTTATGGGGCAGTGGCTAGCCACTGTCCAAGATACTACCCAAGTTGTTAGCTTGAGAGGCATATTATTCGGGACTGTCACCCCTAGACAGGTTGCCTTCACTATTGATAAGGAGTCCTGTCCACCCCACTCTTGACTTATGGCAAGGGATGGTAAGAAAAAAGGACAAGGTAAGGACAGAATGAGGATAGGAGAATGAGGACACATAGGCTGTTGTGAGACACACTTTGTCTGGGTTCTCCCCTTCGGCCTGTGACCCTTCTGGAAGTTAAACTACCGCCGGCATAGCCCTCCGGATCCAGAGCATGCAAACCTTCTCGACCGCACCGACAGTGTTTCGTTAAGGCAGTGTCCCCGGAGGAGGCATCAGCTGTTTATCAACTATCAAGAGTTTACAATAATTATTATATGTATAATAAACATCAGCTGTTTAATAATTATAGTAAACAACTGATGGTTGATATTATGCATTTTTTAAAATATATTACTGCTGTTGCCCCCATCTCAGTAATTTAATTCTCATCGTGTTTAATCCATAACTACGTACTAATATCACAGTGTAACACATATGTAAAAGTTTACGCTTTGGACTGGGATCGACAGTTGAGGAAGAGTCAGACATAGTGGAATTATCTACATGAAAAATATAGGAACCGACGAAAGTGCTCCAAGAGGCAGAACGGCAGTTACACCAGAATGGTGTGATACAAATGGCTGATTCTTTCTCTGACAGGGAACCTGCAGTCATTCCAAGAGCCGGACGTAAGCTTCTATGTGTACATTAATAAATATCTTTATCCAATCGCTACCAAGCTTCACAGGATCCCCCGATGGGCTTATCCAAAAATTTCATCAAAATTGCTCCAGCCATCTTGGAGTCCAAAGACAACATAGATACATATATACATAAACACATCCATATTATAGGTACAGGTTAAAGGTCTTCTGGTAACAGTATTGTACACTAGTGATAAACGGAGTGAGGTAAGACTGGTTTCACCGGTTTAGCCTTGTATTTCAACGGGTATACCTCAATCTTCCCATACTTGTTTAGGTCACCGATAGTTTACCTGAATTACTTACGGTGAATTTCGGGATGGTTCCAACTGTAAAAGCCACGATGTACTACTTGATTCAAAGTTTTCAAGTGACATATTTGTGGAAGCCTGTACATCTGAATTGCGTTACTTTTTTTATTCTTTAATTGTAATGTCAGGACTTGTCTAATATAATTGCAAAGTGATTTGCAGAGTAATAAAACAACTACCACGACAACTACGACCTTTTCTATTAATCATTCTTACTTGTTTGCGTCGCCACCCCAAGCGCCGCCTAGGAACTGGATGTGCTCTTCACTAGATAAGACATGAAGTAACGATGGGGCACAAAATGACGAAGAAGGAAATACCTCATCGGTCTGTATGAGAGAATTGTCGACTAGAAGATCTGTAGCGTTCACAGATTGTAGGAAGTCGACCAGCTGTTGCGAATCATCGGTTTCATAGCCGAGAGCAGCACCAAGTCTCAGGGTATGAACTCGAGCCTCTTCGATTGTGCGTGGACGTACGGTGATGAAGTTACCACTCTGAATGATAACTTTTGAGAATAGACCTGCAAAAATAAAGTATTTAATAATTAATAATTAAGAGACTGCACTGAAAAAGGTGACGTAAAAGTAGAACAGACACAGAGATGTGATTCATTCATCTTCAGTCTTGCTTCACTAAGTAGATACCAAGTGCCGCTATTATTATGAGAACTGCTGATTTTATGAAAGAAGTTAAATCAGTGGGGGAGGAATTCGAAACTATATTCTGTTTTATCAGTAATGCAACTTTTCAGTGTAACTATAATTTGCACAATCCTCAAAATTTACAGACAGTAAGAAATAATTGTGAGTGAAATATTGGATAACATTATTCAGATATCCCAAACGAGAGAGGAAGCAAGGGAAACAAAAAGTAAATTTTAGACTGTCAGGTATTTCGAATCAATTGCAATTCAATTAGTTAAAGATAATAAGCAATTGCGATTCTAACCACAAGGTACAATTTACTCAAAGAGGAAATGCAGGTTCCAATAAAATTCCAAATGTTAGATGGACAAAACTAGATGTAGTTCATCTTCAACTGAAACTAATATGGGACAAAACTGAAAAGACTTCAAGTTTATAATTAAAAGTATTTGACATTCTTAAAACCTGAAATATCTAATAATAAAGTACCTCAGAATTAGTAGTTTCGTAGCTTCCTGAACATAGAAAACATGCAACTTGTTGCTGGACGATATTTCGGTTTAACGAATGCAGCAAGAAATGAATCTGAAATAGTCTGAACGCTCAACATGGAAGTATCATCTTCATGACCCAGAATATTTGTTATAAACTGACAAAGTTCAAGCATAGAGCACCATACCCCTTAGTCATCTAAGCGCCAAGCAAAATTGTGAGGTTAATCAATAGTATTGCAAAAAAGCTGAATAGGTTGCAGTATTGAAGATCATACATCAGACACAGCATGAAGCTATTTTGACGTGTTTGGGATTTTATGCATCATCAGATATTCATCTGTTCGTGATCGATAGCTACACTTAGATATGTAACAGTTGTAGGTACAAAGGTTTTCAATAAGCTGGCGTTCTCTGAACAGTGTATTGAACGCCTGCCTAAACTTATTGGTCACCCGGACAGATGAATATTTGATGATGGATAAAATCCTAAACGCTTCATAATAAAGTCATGTTGTGCATCATGCATGAACTTCCATTCTGGAACCTATTCAGCTTCTTTGCAGTACTGCTGATTAATTTATTTACGGTTGCCCGCCTCCTACACGACGTTATGTTGCCTTCACAAAATTGTGAGGGTTAGGAAAGGTTTGCCGTGGTTCAGCGTCTCTGCTGGAAAGTTGCTACGAAAGTGAACAGAGTTTCATTGCCAATTTCACGAACATAAATCTCTATCGCAAACAAAATTGAAAGAGACAAAGCGTAAAGAGTGTCAAGCTGCAAGCGTTCATTGGAATTGAAATTAGTATTCTATCTATAACAATGGCAGGAAATCTAAAAGGTTTGGTCATGTGACAAACCAAGCCATATTCCTGGACACTCACTGACATCGATAGTGGGACGTTGCGTACAGAAGGTCCAGATACCGATTGCCATGTTCCACACCAGTTTCTTCCAAGAGTATTGTGTAGAGGTGTCTCGTTTAAATCGTAGAATTAATGTCTACATGATATATGAAGAAGAAAGTCATTGGGCACTGGTGAGATATCAGTAACGTTCTACAGAAAGTGTGCGAAACGACTTTGCTCTTCTGCCATCCGTAATACAGGTCGCTATTGAAGACAAGAACTCGTAGGAGTTGAAGAGAAGCACAGATGTAAAAAATTTGGGTCTTTATCGTTTATTTGTTTTAGAGATTTCTGGAAACAAGAGAAGCCGACTGTATAAATCGGTGTGAGTCCTATGACAATACTCAGATCCACTTATGTTCGTTCATGAGACCAGAAAGCAGTACATTCCAGTGTCCTCAATGATATCACGTTCTTTGACTTTCGGAAGGCATCTCATGTAACTTCGCTCAACTGCCTTGTAAAAAAATATCTATCTATATGGCCCTTCTCCCGCACATGTAGGGTCGGCACTGTGTTAACCGCGGATTTGGCATCTGTTGATATTTACAGGGTGGCCGAATGCCCTTCCTGCCCCCCCCTCCCCCCCGTCCCACGGAGAAAATGTGTACCCCAAAAGTGTGAGATGTGTGTGAAACTATAAAGTGTTACGAAATGTTTTCGGATCGTGTAACTAAGAAGGAACATGGGGACCAGCCCGGTATTCGCCTAGTTGGATGTGGAAAACCGCCTAAAACCCACATCCAGGCTGGCCGGCACTCCGACCCCTTTTGTTAATCCGACGGGCGGATTCGTACCGGGGCCCGTACGCCTCCCCGTCCAGGAAAGCGTTGCGTTAGACCACACGGCTAACCGGGCTGGTACCTAATAAATAAAATTTGTGTGTTGATATATCGGAGAAGCAGTGGCATTGGTCTGAACAGTTTCTAGGAAACGCAACACAGCACATGATTTAACCTAGATTTTATACTTAGAAAAATATTTTGACACTTGAAGAGTTTAGACGTAAGACTTATCTAATCAGAGGAAAAATAACTTTATCAACTTTACATAAATTTGCATTTTTGTATCGCTGACATTTTTTGAGAAATGGTAAAATTTCAAACAGATTGTGGCATTTCGAAGCTTTATTCAACAATGAAGACGCTCTAATTAGTATGAGACGATGTTGTGTCTTCCAACATGTATGGTGCAGAAATTGAATTTCACAAGTTCACTACTGCTTTTAAGTCTGTAAGTTCATGGTGTAAACTGTATGTGTGTTTATTGTGTGTTTTGCGTGTATCTGAGATGTGGGAATACTGCAAGATTGATCCTTTGCATTATGTTTCCGATACTGATGATGAGGAAAGAAATTGATCGTGTGAATTGACTGCTCCTGGGTTATTCTGTAACTTCCTTTCATTTTCCACTAAAATACCACACTGAGTTTGGGTATTTCGTTAGCGCACTCCAGTGTTACTGACTGGAGAGGAGAGCGAACTGTTAGAAGCGATGGGAACGGATAGCCTTGTTACATTATGATGTCATTGATTAGGGGGATGTGGCTAATAACTGGCCGCGGTGGCCGAGCTGTCTGCGGCGTGCCAGTCACGGTCTGCACGGCACCTGCGGTCGGGGGTTCGAATCCTCCCCCTCGGGTATGGATGTTTGTGGCGCCTTTAGTATAAGCTAGTTCATAAGTAGTTTTGTAAGTTTAGGGACTAATGACCCCGTAGTTAAGTCCCATAAGCTCTAAAAACATCTGAACATATTTGATGTGGCTAATGGCCATCTCGGTTTGTGATTCCATTACTCCTCCATGTATGCAACCAACACTAGCACTTGCACTTCTAATGCTCGGGTATCGGAGTATTCCATACCGAATTTATATGTAATATGAGCCACAATTCTGATGTATACACTACTGAAGAATAGAAGATTTACTGCTACCTACTACTTGTGCTATAAGGATTGAACACAATAATACGATTTGAGGAGCGTGAAAGAAAGTTACGAGCTGCAGCTACGTAAAATCTTACAACGTCCCATAGGAAACTTTGGTTAGGGATCAGCGTATCAGCAGATTCTAAAAAAAAAAAAAAAAAAAAAAAAAAAAAAAAAAAAAAAAAAAAAAAATGTTTGTATAGCTTATGGTACTTACCTACGGGGTCATCAGTCCCTAAACTTACAAACTACTTCTCAACTAGCTTATCCTAAGGACGGCACAAATATCCATGCCCGAGGGGGGATTCGAACCCCCGACCGTAGTGGCCGAGCAGACCGTGACTGGAGCGCCTCAGTCCCCTCGGCCACCGCGGCAGGCTCAGCAGATTCATGACTTTGACAGTGGTAAGATTCCAATGAGTGGTGCAGAGTTGACTATTTGATGTCTGGCCATGACACGTGCTTTGATAGGCGTCCTTGGGCAGTCAGTGCAACACATGCTACAGGCATGTCACGCTGAATCGACGATAGTTATTCTACCGATGTTTTAGCTTCCCGAAATATTCTTCGGGATTGTGAAATGAAGGTGTAACTGGCACACAGCTCTCGAAATAAAACTAATTTAGAGTGGTTTCGGTTCATCTTATCGTATGGAACGGATAGTGTCTCCTAAACACACATGAAACTTCAAGAAAAGTAACGTTCTTTAGTCCGATGGTGGGGTGGCTGCATGCACGTACAAGTTTGTGTGCTCTTCCGACATTTCTTTGTTGACATGCTGTCGCCATGGTGGTATTCTCGACACGCAGTATGTTACAATACGTGTTCACTAGAGTGTTTTTTCGTATAAATGCTGGAGCAATTTGGGACAACATCAAAGAGCAATTATCGTGGAGTCTTTAGGCATCTCCTGCTAGTTAAACCACTGCAAATATGGAGCTACGGTCTGTTAGAAGTTCTCCTGACCTGAGGAAGTGGGCGAGACGAAGTGCAGAGCGACCGACATTCCACCGGCGCTGTGTCCGAATATGGTGACCCGCTGCGGGTCGCCGCCGAAGCTGGCGATGTTCCTCTGGACCCAGGACAGCGCCAGCTGCTGGTCCTTGAGGCCCGCGTTGCCAGGGGCGACAGCGTCTCCCGTGCTCAGGAAGCCTGCAATCATCCATAATTTTATGACATGAAAAAAACTGACTCTTAATAGGAGCAAATAAACACTGTGGATTGACACTTATTCATACATAGAAATGTCCTGATGATAGTTATTGTCGTTCTTTGTTCATAACATTTCCTGAAGTATCTTATAAAGTTAAACATTACAGCCTCTAAGATATCATTTTTCTGCATGTATGAAATATTGCTGGCAAGTACATTTGTTGGTGCTTATGGGAAGAAAAGAACGGTTTCCTCGGGTAACTGCATTCAAGCTTAGTGCTAACATCCAAGCGGATTTTTGGATGAAATATCTGCGTGTTTAGCAGCATGTATTAGAAGAACACATATATCTAAAAAAGAATGCCGAAGAATGCTATTTATCGCGAAATTTATGGAATTAATTTAAGCAGTCTAGATTGTTGAAAACACGGATGAATTCACACATGCTGGTACAGTGACCAAAGATAAAGCTTCTACTCTTTGCGTGATACAGCAAGCTCCCACATACGCACTTCCTTACACACTTACTTTTCAAATACTCAAACCGCTTTTAAAACAGTGTAGAGTATCAGGGCTACTTCTAAAGTCTCTTACAAAGGGAAGGAAAATGACACACACAAGTTTTTGAGTATTTCACACATGTACATGATTTGTTAGATTTACATATATAATACAGGGTGTGTCGAAAAAAAAATTATACATACTTTCAATTGTCATAGAAAATTTATTTCCCGTTCTACAAGATTAAATATCTGTGAGAAAGTAATGTTATGTTTCTTCGACAGGTGGCAGCAGTGGCAAGGAAGTAACTTCAACATGACGGACGTGCGTTTGAGCTTTGAAGCTCGGAAGCAGATAATTAAGTGGTACTGGAAGTTTGAGAATGTAGCTGCGGTTCGAAGACAGTGGAAAAGTGAGTATGATACAGAACCACCTTCAAGGTTAACAATTAAACGTCTACGAGACAAATTCGAAATTCATGGAACAGTGTGTGATGCGCATAAAGGTCGATCAGGGCGACCTCGTGAAGCTACAAGTGATGATTCCACAACTGCGGTCTTGGAACTGTTTCAGCGTTGGCCTCAAAAATCTTCAAGGCAAGCTGCACGTGAGAGTAATGTAAGTGCTAGTAGAGTGCTACGCATTCTGAAGAAAGGAAGGTTTCGTGTGTACATTCCAAGGCTGGTGCAACAGCTAAGTGACGACGATCCAGATCGGGGGTTAGAATTTTGTGAATGGGTTCAGGAGATGGCGAGACATGAACCGGTATTTACGGGCAGTATAATTTGGTCGGATGAAGCCCAATTCAAACTCAATGGAACTGTCAATAGGCACAATTGTGTGTACTGGGCTGAAGATAATCGTCACATTACAGTTGTAAAGGCTGTGAATTTGCCTGGTGTAAATGTGTGGTGTGGTTTGTCTGCAAGGGGACTCATTGGGCCTTTCCGCTTTTAAGGTACTGTTACTGGAGAAACGTACCTAACAATGCTTGCTGACTCCATATTCCCTGCCATTCGTGCATTATACGGTAATGGTGAGTTTTATTTCCAACAAGATGGCAGCCCGCAGCACTATCATAGCATACCTGGATCACAATGTGCCTGGCTGGTGGATAGGACGCAGGGGACCAATCGAGTTTCCTGCACGCCCTCCAGACCTCACGCCGCTGGATTTCTTCTTATGGGGTTCAGTAAAAGATGAGGAGTACAAACGTAAACCACGTAATCTGGGCCCACTTTGGAATGAGATTCAAGCTGTGTGCGCAGAAATCTCATTGGACACTTTGGTACGATGTGCGGAATCAGTGGTGACTCGTACTCAGAAATATATTGATGCTGAAGGCCACCAGTTTGAACATTAATCACATTTTCAAAGTACATTTATTTTTCAAATTGGACTTTAAGCTTTCCATTTCCAGAAATTTAACATTGTAGAACGGAAAATACGTGTTCTATGACGCTTCAAAGTGTCAATACATTTTTGACGCACCCTGTATTTACGAATAAATGACAGTTCTTTTTAGTCGTCTGTATTAGACACTCAAAACGGATAGTGTACTGCTTATGAACCGCGGCCTTACAGATTACGATATAAACTCTTTGCCCCATGCTCGCTGGCCTAAGAAAATACAAGAAGCTGAAACACGGCTGAAACAGGGTTGGTCCAATTCTCCATCGCCTATATAGCTTGCAAAAATATTTTTACAAGTTACTCGCGCTTTATGACAACCTTCAGATTCATCATATTCGCAAATCTAATTCATTATTTGATAAATTCAAATGAGTACCGCGTCCCCAAATGATGTTACGGTAAACACTGACGAAATGACTACATTTATTAGATGGTAAATGAGATATTTATTTTGATGACAAATAAATTATTTATTTGCCTACTGTACATTTGCTATTGATGACTTGCAACACGTTTTAAATACGTTTCCATTCTGGTTCTGTTGTTAAGAAAGAGTTTGCAGCTGCAACTAATAGCTAAACTACTGTATGCAGTCTTCTTCATCACCGAACAATTGTTGTAAATTACTTTTACAACACCCTTACAAGTTTTCAGATCGTTTATCGGCAGATCCGTGTCATAGTGTAAAATCAGGGCACAAAAGAATGAGTTTGACAAACGACACTGTGCGTTCATAAGTAGCCCGTAGCCACCTATAGCGAAATCATCTGGTCCAGAGTGCTGAACTGTACTATGTTTTACCGGTTACGGCTAGTCTTATGAACGGGAGACAGATCCGATTATCTGCAGTTGCATATGAATGTGCTCTGTCACGTTCTCGCTCTGTGTCAATTGTCCGGTTTCCATGTTTGTATAGTCTATGGGACTTAACTACGGGGTCATCAGTCCCTAAACTTACAAACTACTTATGAACTACTTACGAACTAGGACGGCACAAATAGCCATGCCCGAGGGGGGATTCGAACCCCCGACCGTAGTGGCCGTGCAGACCGTGACTGAAGCGCCTCAGTCCCCGCGGCCACCGCGGCCGGCAGTCCGGTTTCCGGACTTGCGAATAGCCAATAACGACCTGTCAAACTGAGTGTAGTTTCGTCTACTTCTCTTTGGCGTACATCATAAATCCGTTGTATTTCTCTAACGTTCCTTTTCTCGCTTCCACTAGTTTTGATACAAATGTGACATTTCCAAAAACTTTTCATGCCACTGTTAATACAGAAAGTATAAAATATTTCGATATGCTTCAGTAAAATCACAGTAAAATTATAATACTTATTTCAAAACAGTTGTTTCTCGTTATTCTTAATAACAAATTATACATAGATAAAAAAGTATTATTTCTCAAATCTAGGAGTGGAATATGCCTGTAAAGAAATACAATTTTTTTGTATGTATAGCCGTATTTTTCACAATTTTCATTTGCTGTTTGTATTGTAAAAATATATGTATTTAGTTGAAGTAAACACTGAACGGTTCTTGATACAATTGCTTGCTGTGATTTATTGATAATATACGAGCACGAATGTCTAGGCATCCTTATCAGGAACATAAAATACGCTCTGCAATTGTAACCGACCCTGGAACATCCTTTTCATGTCTGTTGAACCACTTTAAAATATGATAATCATCTCTGGGCTACATTATAATACAAAGAGCTGCGTCATTTCTTGCGTAAGAGTGTTATTCATCTAATCATTGAAACTTTTTCTTCACTAACACGAGACTGCATTTGAGAACCTTATGTAAACGGAAGATGAGTAATACATAACTGATGCAGAAATTCTAAAAGATTACTTGCGAAAGTATCTTTAACGTTGATGAAATGTTGTAGGATTTGTAATACCTCTGTTTTGTTGTAACTAACTATGCACTCACTGATGAAACATGGTTACATTAATGATTGCATTTTGTAGCTAAAGTAACTTGCACGTTTTTGTGAATTAATGCTAACAATTTTCTGTTTTCCCTCTGTATCTGGAATATTGATGTAATGGAATGGTTGCCACAGGAACACAGCAAATTTTGTGTGAAGTACTAATAATTCGTAGTGCTGCAGCCGGAGGTGATGGTTGTGTGACTGTGTTGTGTGCCTGTGTGATTGCGTGAGTGTTCTATTTTCTGAAGAAGGCCATGGCCGATAGCTGAAAGTGTTGTATGTGTGTGTCTTTTGTATGTGCCTGTCGCAACTCGTCGCTACGTCTTTGCCGTGAGTTGTAAACTGTCCTTACTATATTATTGATTCCAACCTGGACTTTCCATTATTGTACTTATAATTTTCTCATATACGAAATTTGTGACTCATTATTAATTCCCTGTATCACCTGGCGAATAATGCAAATCTACGTACATGAGATAAGCAATTTAATCCAAAATATTGAAAATTAGTGCCATATCACTATCAAATACATTGATTTGTTTTCAGTCTGAAGCCAGGAGAAATTTAATATATACAATGCATTTCAGAACGTCACGTTTCTTCAGTATTTGGCCGAGCGAGGTGGCGCTGAGGTTAAACACTGGATTCGCATTCGGAAGGATGGTGGTTCAAATTCACCTCTCCGACCATCCAGATTTAGCTTTTCCGTGATTTCCCTAAACCACCCCAGGCAAATGCCTGGATGGTTCCATTGAAACGGCCCGGCCGATTTACTTCCACATCCTTACCCAAACAGTCCGAGCGTAAGCTCCGTCTCTAATGACAACGCTGTCGACGGAACCTTAAACTCCAAGCTTCCTTCCCTTCCTTCAGTATGAATACATTTGTTACAGTCGCACATCTTACTACAGTTGCTACCTCAGGCTACATGATGCAAGCAGGCACACGAGCATGAAAAGCCTGAGCAGCCTGTAGTCCTGTTTCCAATCAGAAACCACCTACGATGGCTGTCGAGTGTTCTGTTCTCGGCCCCCAGACATGCAGGAAACTGTTTATCTCTGTACTACCTAGACGTAAAATGCCAGCTTTCTGACCGTACCTGACAGATGTTTGTATTTAGTTTCTTGCCAAATTACAAAATGGCCGCTAAGATATGTTACTATTACAGAAAAATTAAAAACGTTTCGATTTCACTTCCACTTGCGGGCCTCAGTTACAAACTACTTAAACTAAATAAATCTATTGTAAGCTACTGAACCTCCTCAAGCTTCTGTCCAGCCAGACATGGGGCCTTAACCCCTCCACCATCCTCTTCACCTACCGCTCAATCATGCGTCCTATCCTCTGCTGCTTCCATTCTGCTTGGGTCTTCACTCCCCCTGCCTACTACGTATCCCTCCAGTTCCTAGAACGCCACGCCCTCCGCCTCGCTTACCGTATCCGCCTCCCATTCCCCATGCGGATCCTCTACGACTTGATCCCTTTTCCTCACCGTCTGATGTTCCTCGAACACCTACGCCTCCGCTATGTGTCCCGTAAAATAGAATCTCGCCACCCAGTTGTCTCCCACCTCTTGCTGCATCCTGGGCGTCTGTCACGCCGATACCATATTATCCCTCCCTCCCTTCACCTCCACACTCTCCGCGTCCTCTCCGAGGGTAACTTCCGTCCACTCCCTCTCTCAGATGATGCCCTCGTCCCGACGTCTATCCCTCCTTTCAACCTTAGTCCATCCCCGTATTTGCACGTCTCCCTTCCTTCCCCCCCCCCTCTCATCCCTGTCCACTCCCTCACTTGGCTCTCCTCTCCCAGCTCCTCCCTACGATGAGTCCTTCACCTTCCCATCTCCTCCCTCTCCCCTCCCCTCCCATCATTCTCCCACCGCGCTTCCCCTTCCTCCCCTTTTCCCACTGCGGGCCATTTAGTGTTTTTCTAGTGCTTGTGCTTCGTGCCCAAGTGGTATTTTAATACTTAAGCAGCCGCCAATCAGGCAGAATATTAGTGTTGCCATGTGTTTTAAACAGTGTCTTCATCTTCGTGGGCGGCCGCGGTGGCCGAGGAGACTAAGGCGCTCCAGTCACGGTCTGCACGGCCACTACGGTCGGGGGTTCGAATCCCCCTCGGGCATGGATATTTGTGCCGTCCTTAGTCTTAGTTAGTTCATAAGTAGTTTGTAAGTTTAGGGACTGATGACCCCGTAGTTAAGTCCCATAGACTATACAAACATTAAAACATCATCTTCGTGTAGTGTGCTCCACCAACGTGATTTTCACTACCCTGGTTTTTTAACTTCTATCACTGTGTGATTTTAACCACTGTGACAGTTTTAATTTCGAATTGTCCTTCAACAACTTTACTTTATGCCTGTTCTCTTCATTTTAATCTCCATTGTAGTGTTTATATTCATCAAATTTTATCACCTTTCTCTGTCTTTTTTTATCGCCTTGTCAACTTTGTAAATTCGCTCGGCTGAAGAGCAGCAATTAAGCTGCTGCCAGCCTGCCACCTCCAGTGGCTTTAAAGTACCACAAAGGAAAAAAAATTGTATGCTAACGACAACACATACACTCATTCTCGAGGGAGGACTCAAACCTCTGATGGCGAGAAACTGTGCGATACGCAGAAAGGCGCCTTAGCGCGCTCGACCACTTCACACCGGCAACGAACATTTTAAATTATATTTATGACCAAATAGGGTCACAGATTTCTCCTGTAAATAATTATATTCAACATGCAAGCAGTTACTAATATCGAATCGAGGATGACTACACGTACCAAGCTGTCCCAATCGGTAATTAACAGTGACGAGGATGACACCGTAGGACACGAGGAAGTCCGGCCCGTACTCCTGATTGGAGCCGCTGCCCACGGTGAAGCCGCCGCCGTATATCCAGAACATGACGGGCAGGTTGGCGCCCTCCTCGGGCACGCCCGGCACGTACACGTTCAGGTAGAGGCAGTCCTCGGAGCCGCTGCCGTCGGCCTGGATGCAGTCGCTGCCGTATTGGGTGGCGTTCAATGTCCCCTCCCAGTTTCTCGCTGGCTGCGGAGCCTGTGGAGCAATTTACAGTTCATCAGGGCAACATGGGAACTAAATCTGTAATAATAACATAACATTTTTATTATTTTTGTGTGGTGTCTTTTCTTTCGGACATGTCCGAAAGAACAGACACCACACCAAAATAATAAGTATTAGACGCGACGACGGCGTCAGCTTCAATTACTTCACCGCAGATGCGGTCACACGTTCGACCTCGCACGGGAATCCGAAATGGCGAGTGTAAGAGGGCATGAACGATAGGGGCGCTACAGCCATAGCGTGCGACATGTGGGAATTTGAGACGACGAGGAAGCGAGCACGGTGGCCAAGTGGCAGGCCGGGCGCCGAGGCTCAGCGCGCCCGGTCAGAGGGCTGAATGCTCTCTGTAATAAGGAAAGCTTAGCCAAAGAACACGTAGAACCAAATCGAACAAACACGATCAGCGTCCGTAAGGACAAGAACTACCCATTGAGCAAAAAAAAAAAAAAAATAAATAAATAAATAAATAAATAAATAAATAAAAAATTATGTGGTTAAGGCGACCGCTAGCCCAAAGCGTGAGACCCGGGTTCGATTCCCGGTCCGGCTCAAATTTTCACTTGTCGCCATTGTTTCATTTCAATGTCCTAAAGCAGACACTGTCAATCCTTTCCTTCCTAATCCTTCTTCCTTCCTCTCCTTTACCAATAATTAGCAAACATAAAATTTATAATCCTCTCGGCCCACTGCGTCATATGTCATTTAGAGCCATTGTAAATTATTGATACCAAAGACGCTGCTTTTTATTAAATTATTTGATACGACAGGCCTGTTTCGGCGTGAATGCCATCGTCAGGTGTACTGTAAAATACAAAGATGGGTATACTATTTAATTTAAGAAGATAATTGTTCTTTATACAAACATCGGTAGTTATTCTTACCCTGCTTCTCTTATATGTATAGGTTCTTATTTACATATGTAAAAGAACTGTAATTGTGACTGCTCTTATATAGCTGTATATCCACTTTTTTAAAAAATAATTCTTATGTTGTCGATGTTTGACAGCTATTTTGACAGATATGTCAGCGATATTACAAGTTCACAATGCAATTTTTAGTATGTAACTGATTAACCATATATTATTTTGTGGAATTAATTTTTGGGTTTTAATGGATCATGATAATTATATGCTTTCCAGTGATTACTTTTAATTTCGTGACAATAAAATCCCTGACGTATTGGTAAATTCTCTGTCTATCTCTTTGGAAGAATGGTACTAATGAAATTTTCCAAGTAACGCTTGTGCTTCATTTCGATTTTTTCATTTAAAATTTGTTCAGCGTTAACTTGCGTGTGTAAATAAATTTCAACCTCTTCAAGAACGTTCATTATTGCTCCCTTTTGTGTGATATTTAAAATTTCCATGGCCTGCTCTATATTGTCTGCTATGTGTTGTTATTACTTCAAGTGATGGAAGAAAGTCGACTGGTTGCTTTCGCTATTACGAACATGCTCTCGAAAACGAATTATGAATTTCAGTTTGACCTATTTAAAAATTTTCGCATTGCTTACACTGAATTTTATAAATTCTGGGATTTAAATATATGGATGATTTTACTTGTTCTCAGTGCAGTATGGATTTAAGATTATGCCGAGTTTGATATGCGAATTTTATGTTAGTGTGTTTCATTATTTCATTAATATTGTGAGATATATTTAAAATAACAACCTATTCATATGAGAGAAGCAGCGAACTTACAAGAGTAAGAAGAGCTAGCAATACATGTATAAAGTATAATTATCTTCTTAAATTAAATAGTATACCCACCTTTGTATTTTATAGTACACCTGACGATGGCATTCACGCCGAAACGGGCCTGGCGTATTAAATAATTTAATAAAAAGCAGCGTCTTTGCCGGCCGCGGTGGCCGAGGAGACTGAGGCGCTCCAGTCACGGTCTGCACGGCCACTACGGTCGGGGGTTCGAATCCCCCCTCGGGCATGGATATTTGTGCCGTCCTAGTTCGTAAGAAGTTCATAAGTAGTTTGTAAGTTTAGGGACTGATGACCCCGTAGTTAAGTCCCATAAGCTGTACAAACATTTGAACATTTTGCAGCGTCTTTGGTATCAATAATTTACAATAACATAAAAGAAATCAGATGTGTTTCCTTTTCCGCAAGCTATAAAAAATGGAACGGTAGAGAAATACTATGAAAGTGGTTCGTTGAACCCTCTTACAGGCACTTAATTGTGATTTTCAAAGTAAAGGTGTAGATGTAGAAATTAATTAAGCATTTCAGGGAAGTATAGGATGACTCAAAAGTCGTAGTACACCATTTCACTTGACGACAATTTTGCTATGCTGTTTCGCTATTTTTGATCAGATTCCTTGATCTATGGAGACCAACGACGTTGATTAACAGTGTGACCCATCACTTTCACACAAACTCCTAGTCGCACAGGGTGTTTATAAATGAATATTGGGGTGTTAACGGTTTATTATATTAAAATTACAGTTATAAATGATATTTATGTCACATGAAAGAGCAACCCAAACAGTATTGTTCGGCACTAGTGTACATGCGCAACGCGCAATGCTTCCGCCGGAATTCGCTAGACAGTGGTAGTAGCAAAGATGGCGACTAGTGAAAGGATAGCGTTTTGTGTTTTGCAGCCGCGGTGGAGTAGCCGAGCGGTCTAAAGCACCTCGTTGCGGAGCGCGCGGTTGCTCGCCGTGGAGGTTCGAGTCCTCCCTGGGGCATGGGTGTGTGTGTTTTTCCGTAGGTTAGTTTACCTAGATTTAAGTAGTTTGTAAGCTACGGACTGATGACCACGCAGTTTGGTCCGATAGATTTACAGACATTTGAACATTTTTTTGTGTTTTGCAGTTTGCAAAGTTCGAATCTGTTGTTACTGTGCAATGTGCATCCTAGCCAAAATTCGGTTCTGATCCTCCAAGTGTTAATAAGAGTCGCAGATGGTATCATCTTCAAGATAGAGCTCGCGCAAGATGTTGTGGCTCCTTTGTCGACTTGAGCCAACACCACCTAGAAGACAAGGCCTTACAACAGGCCGTGTCTACGTCACACTTAGAGGCCCCGGCGGTAGGCGTGCCCCAGCGGCCAGCCAGTGAGGTGGCGGCCGGGGCCTCTAAGTGTGACGCAGACACGGCCTGTTGTAAGGCCTTGTCTTCTATGTGGTGTTGCTTGAGCACTGGGCGAGTCCATTCCTTTGTTTCTGAGGCACGGCCGCCTCAGTTGCGTGCTGCCTACTCGTCGCAGGGCGCAGTTGACAGATGACAGACGAAGTGAACGGCTCAACAGGCAACTGAGTTGGTCACCTCTCAGAAAGAAAGGAATGGACTCACCCTGCGCACAAATCAAGAATGCGGGCCACGACTTGAAACGCGAGCCCTACCAGCTGCCTTTGTAAAGAGAAGAGCACGAGACGATCAAATGCCCATTGAGCGAGTAAGAGAGTCATTCACTCGTACCAAAAGAAATCAGTCCAGAAAGGCTAGTCATGAATTACAAGTTCCTGTGACAACTTTTCGGAAAGTTTCGAGAAAACGCATATAACTATGTCCTTACCGTTTACAGTTATTACAGGCTCTAAAGCCGACAGCCCGCAAATTACGTGCCAATTTCACAAATGACTTGTTGTTTAATGACGATGTCAGTTCTCTGAATCACGTTGTCTTCAGTGATGAATCGTTCTTTTAACTTATTGGACGTGTTAACACTCACAATGTGTGCATCTGGGACTCTGAAAGTCCTCACGAGATGGTACAAATACAATGAGATTTCCCTAAAGTGAAAGTGACGGTTTGTTCTGCCATATCCCGGCGGAAATTTATTTGGTGAACCTACTGTAACTGGCACTTCTTTCCTTGATACACTAGAGCAATGACTCTTCCCTCAGTTGGAAGAAGATGAGCAAGAGAACTTCATTTTCCAGCAAGATGGTTGGCCACATCACTAGCATAGCGAAGTATGTGATTGGTTAAACGTCACAGCCGGCCGCGGTGGCCGAGGAGACTAAGGCGCTCCAGTCACGGTCTTCACGGCCACTACGGTCGGGGGTTCGAATCCCCCCTCGGGGAATCCTAGTTTGTAAGTAGTTCATAAGTACTTTGTAAGTTTAGGGACTGATGACCCCGTAGTTAAGTCCCATAGACTTTACAAACATTTGAACATTTTGTTAAACGTCACTGTACACAAGTGCTGGATAGGCTGCAAGATGGCTAATGACAGGGCTTGCTTTGCATGGCCTCCACGTTCACCCAACCTAACGCCAAGCGATTTTTTCCTTTGGAGCTTCATCAAGGATCGTGTGTACGTGCCTTCGCTACCAGCTGACCTCCCTGAATTAAGAAACCGGATTGAAGCAGCTGTTGCTACAGTCACTGAAGGCACACTTATCAACGACTGGGAAGAAGTTGGCTATAGACTTGGTGTGTGCCATGTGACAAATAGTGTTCATAGTCAACATTTTTTAACGTTCTTGGTAAAACTGTTAGAGTTGATCTTTCATTCGACATATCATGAAATAAATATTATATAGCGTTAAAGCCCCGATATTCATTTATAAACACCCTGTATTTCAATCCGCTGAAGACTTACCTGAAAACGTAGTTTGCCCAGTGGGGGCTCAGCATACGGGATGCCCAGGAATGCCGTGTAGGGGGCGTCGTACACGCTCGTGGCAGTCGTTCCCCGCAGATCTCCCTGCTCAACAGTCACCAGCACATCCTCTCCCTGCAACAGGGGTGAGAGTCAGAAGGAGCTAAGGACGAGGGAATCATGAAAAAAATTGTATCACGAAAAGAATTCCAGAATACAACATCTCATTCCTCTAATTTTAACATGAAGTCACGGTCAGATCGTTGCATTCTAAAATCGGGTTTTATCAACATGTTTCTTAAATATATGATATACATCGTCAATACGTATGTGTACCTTTTTGCTATATTCTGTAACAATGTTTACTCATTATAAGTTTTGTATAAATTCACTTATGATATATATAAATTTGGAGTAAAAATCACCGGTCGCAGTGGCCGAGCGGTCTGCGGCGCGCCAGTCACGTCCTGCACGGCTTCTACGGTCGGGGGTGGATGTTTGTGCCGTATTTGGTCTTAGCTAGTTCATAAGTAGTTTGGAAGTTTAGGTACTGATGACACCGTAGTAAAGTCCCATAAGCTCTATAAACATTTGAGCATTTGAATTTGGAGTAAAAATCACGAGCTTGTTCTATTGCGCGTTTTGACAAAATTTCAGAGGATTAGTTCAAGAGCTTTCGCATATATAAGGTTTTGAACATAACACTTTTTAGTGTAACCTTTAGCAGTAAGGCAGAGGTGGAAGAAAAGACTGACGAGGGGGTGGGGGGGGGGGGTCGAAACTGAAGCAGACAGAGGGGAGGAGGAAATGGACAGGGAGACGATGGCGAGGAGATGGACAAAGATATGGGGAAGGAAGAGCCGATGTACAAAGAATGAGGATGGAAAAGGAAGAGACGGACAGGATGACGGGAAAGGACGATATGGACAGGAATGGGGATGAAGGAGATGTAGAAGGGGGAAGGAGGGAATGGGCAGAGAGGGGTAAGGGGAGCAGGAAATGTAGGATGTACTTCCAATTCCCATTCACAATGGAGTGTGAAATTACACATATTGCAAAAATGCCTTTCTCGTTGATTTAATTTCCATTTGATCCAGAAAGAGCCACAGAAATGCGCAGTCGGGTCCAGCTAGTTAAAAGTAAAAACCAGTACAAAAAAAGGTCAGTGAAACTTAAATTGTTATAATGAAAATGCGTTCACATAATATAGCACCAGTAAGTTAATGAGACAATATTAGACTTCACTCTTATATTTTATGAGGTATCATCCGATGATCTGAATAGCATTCACATTTCTCCTCCAATTTCTTTCAATGTAATTTTCCCAATCAGTTGTGAACAGGTTTTAGTTACATACCCACCAAACGTAATTGTGGAGTGAAAAATTATGATTTAACAAGCTGATGATTTCCACTGTATAGCCTAAGGAAAAATTAGATACCACTGATAGCAATTTAAGGAAACACCAGCCTATCTACAAGAAATTATTGTAAGAAATCGTAGCAGGTCTATTTTGACAAGAATCAGTTTTCCAGATCATTTTAATACAAGAGGTAAATAACAATAAATTCGACTATTCAGTTTTTCCCAAGGTAATTTATATCAATGTAGTACACGATCTCGAACTTAATGCTCAATGGGGGCAGTATTTCGACGAACGACCACCATTTTATAGTCAACAACACTATAGCAAAATATTGCGCTTGTTGGATAGTGAAGATACATAATTTGTTGTACCCTCGTATACTAGCTTATTATATCGTACGACGGATGATTCATTTATACATTAGGCCATGGTTATTAATAATGTTGAAGAGGAATGGTCTTAAATACGTTAGACATAAAATGAGAGTTTTAGTAAGCGGTGTGTGCAACTCGTGCTTAACGTTTAGTCATTTACATTATTGAAAGCACCAAACTGGGGGAGCACTAAACCGTCTTCTGTCTTGAAAGTGAAATGTGAAGAATTCCTTGTTAACATTTAGTACTTTTCCTTAAACGCTTAGCGCCCTACTCTGTTGAAATCTACATCTTACCAACATTCTTCTTCCCTTTCTGCCCCCCCCCCTCCCTGCCCCATCAATTTATCATCAAATTTTGTTTCATACCACTGTCTCCCGAAAACTAAATACCACACCTCTTTATTTCCATTATTTCCGTTCTACATCTTTTCAAGTAATGGCATTCTGCACCCGTTCTATCCATGTCTCTGCTGGACGTCCTCTTCTTTTTGGCGGGATCTAATCCAAAATTTATCACAGAAATCTTTCCTCCGTCGTTCGTTTTACATGTTAATACCACTGTAATCTTTTCATCCTAATTATACCTATGATATTTGGTTTATTCTCTACTTCCGTGATTTATTTTATCTCCCTCGAAAGGGAGGGAAGAAGGAATTAACAAGTGTTTTGGACAGGTCAGGAAAGCTACTAGTCAATCCTGTGGATGCCTTGAGCAGATGGAGGGAATATTTTGAAGAATTGCTCAATGTAGGTGAAACATTCAATGATGTGTCAGATTTTCAGGTAGAATGGGATAGAAACGACGATGGAAACAGAATCTCATTTGAGTAAGTGGAGAAAATGGTCAGTAGATTCCGTTGCAATAAAGCGGCTGGGGTGGACGAAATTAGGCCGGAACTCGTCAAATACAGTGGAATATCAGGTCTCAAATAGTTACACAGGATAACTGAGAAGGCTTGGACATCGGGACAGGTTCCGTCTGACTGGACGAAAGCGGTAATCACGCCAATTTTCAAAGATGGAAACAGAAAAGATTGTAACAACTATCGAGGTATCTCTTTAATTAGCGTTGTAGGCAAAATATTCTCAGGTATTGTTGAAAGGAGAATCCGAGTATTAATTGAGGAACAGTTAAATGAAAATAAGTGTGGGTTTAGGCCTCTTAGAGGCTGTCAGGACGAGATCTTTAGCTTGCGGCAGGTAGTGGAAAAGTGCTATGAGCGGAACAGGGAATTGTATCTATGTTTCATAGATCTAGAAAAGGCATATTACCGTGTCCCTAGGAGGAAGATACTGTCAGTTCTACAAGATTATGGTATAGGAAGCAAACTTCTGCAGAAAATTAAAGGGCTTTACGTAGACTGGCAGCAGCAGTTAGAGTATGTTTGTATAGTCTATGGGACTTAACTACGGGGTCATCTGTCCCTAAACTTACAAACTACTTATGAACTACTTACGAACTAGGACGGCACAAATATCCATGCCCGAGGGGGGATTCGAACCCCCGACCGTAGTGGCCGTGAAGACCGTGACTGAAGCGCCTCAGTCCCTTCGGTCACCGCGGCCGGCCAGTTAGAGCAGATGGCAAATTAAGCTCAGGGTTCAGGGTAGTTTGAGGGGTAAGACAAGGCTGTAACCTGTCACCACTGCTGTTCATACTATTCATGGATCATATGTTGAAGACAGTAGACTGGCAGGGCGGGATTAAAATAGGTCAAAACAAAATAAGCAGTCTCGCATATGCGGACGACTTAGTTGTAATGGCAGATTCGATTGAAAGGTTGCAAACTAATATTTCAGGGCTCGATCAGAGGTGCAAGGATTATGATATGAAGATGAGCATCTCCAAAACGAAAGTAATGTCTGTGGGAAAGAGATTTAAACAGATTGAGTGCCAAATAGGAGGAACAAAGTTAGAGCAGGTAGACAGTTTCAAGCACCTAGGATGTATTTTCTCACAGAATGTCAAAATAGTGAAAGAACTGGAATCGAGGTGCAGCAAAGCTAATGCAGTGAATGCTCAGCTAAGATCTACTGTCTTCTGCAAGAAGGAAGTAAGTACCATGACTCAGTTAGCGGTGCACCGCTCTATCTTTCGACAAACTTTGTTGTATGGGAGTGAAAGTTGGGTGGATACAGGTTACCTTATTCATAAGGTAGAGGTTACATATATGAAAGTAGCAAGAATGATTTCAGGTACTAATAGAAGTGAACAATGGCAGGAGGGTGTCCATAATGAGGAAATCAAGGAAAAACTGGGAATGAACACCACAGATGAAGCAGTTAGAGCGAACAGACTGAGGTGGTGGGGTTATGTTACACGCTTTGAGGAAGCAAGGTTGCCTAAGAGACTCATAAGCTCGGCAGCGGAGGGTAAGAGTAGTCGAGGTAGACCAAGAAGAAAGTACTTAGATTCGGTGCAGAATGATTTTGAAGTAAAAGGCATATCAGACGAGGCATCAATGTTAGCATTGAATAGGGGATCATGGAGGAATTTTATTAGAGGTACTATGCTCCAGACTGAACGCTGAAGGGCATAATCAGTCTCTAATGATGATGATGATGGTGATGTATTTTCCTTACTTCTTCTTTGCTTTATTTGTCCGCTGAAATCATTAGCATATTCACATCGGTATCAAAATTTCTGTTTTGGTTGTTGTTTGGAATATGCCATACTCCAGTACCATAGGTAAGGAAACATCGAACTATGTCTAACGTAATTACAGTTTTCAGTTATTTTTTACATTCGGAGCATTCTTACTTACTTCCCTACATACATACATTCCGTGCTCTTTACCAATAATCAAATATAGTATGTTTGTTTTTTCTCATTTAGTATCAATCACCATCATTTTCCTGTTTTACATCTCTTGCCTATATTCCATGTTATAATGGTCTTTTGCATTATATTTGGTCATCCGCATCACAAAGGAATTTTGGACTAGTATTCTCATTTGTTGACTATTTTTAGCAGTTTCCTAGTTCTCTTTATAGATATACTTCAGATAGAATATATATGTCTTAATCCCTTAAGCTTTACCATTATTCCCCATTTTTATATCGATGTTTCATATACTGTTTAATTTATTTTATTAATTTTGTGTTAATTTATGTTTGTCACGAAACACTGATAAGCGCTTCTCACAGCTGTAATTAATACGTATCTCTATTAATAGCATTCTTCTTTTCTATTATTTTATTAACGCTAAGCTATTTTCCGTATATGTCCTACATGCTCCAAATCAAGACCTCCCATTTAAATGTTAACATATCGTAATTCGATTAATTTTTAATGTTCGCCGCATATTTTGCTAAATTAACTTTAACAGATATATTTCTATATTTTTTTGTACTTTTTTAATCGCCTTTCAAGAATCTTGTCGTTTTTATTCCCATTTTCCACTCTTTTGGGTCTTTTCCATTTACAATTTGTCACATAGCATTCTAGTCATTTATAATATTATCTTATTGCCGTTCTTTATACTTTCTACTGGAATTTCTCCTGTGCCGGCTAGTTTTCTTCATGATTATTGCTGCATCTCAATACTTACTTCTCGCCATATTCACGGAATGTATGACATTAACTGCGAATGGGTAAAGTTGAAAGTGTGTACCCAGCCGGGATTCGAACCCGAGTCTCCCGCTTTCTAGGCAGTTCGCTGATCCCTACACCACTGGGGACACAGCGATCATCACACTTGCACGGAATTACTCAAGCACGCCTCCCGTCAGATATAAATTTGCAACTTTACCCTGAGCACGAGAACCCAAACTCGTAGTCACTTACTACGAATTCCCGTAAGAGTGACGTGACGTTGGCACGGTCAGCTGTGAGGCCTTGTCTTCTAGGTGGTGTTTGATCAACCGCCGTGCGATCCAGCGACATCCACGGCTTCCCGCAGCGGTCGCAAGACGTCGCGAGGCGGCGACCACGTGCCCGCGCGGTCGCACCATATACGGCGCGCTCTGCAGTAGGCAGTTGAGTGTGTTCATGACAGGTTGTGGAGTAATACGTGGTAGTTGGTCGCAAGTGCTGTTGTACGCGTTACCGCACTAACAAGGGGAACACTAAGTATGGTAAGTATGGTATTAGCGAATTTTGATGAGTCGCAGGTATAGTGTGCGGGAACTCCTCCAGACCAGCAAGGAAAAAGGATTGGTTCCAATGCGCCTTAGTTTTCACAAAAATCGCGATCAAAGTCCAGCTCGTAATCGCTATACTCATCAGTAGCACATGAACCAGCGTGGTGTAATTAGCAAGGTGTTCGACTGTCACGCATACGACCCGATCCAAATCCTGCTCGGATTTACTTTTTTTTTTTTTTTTTTTTTTTTTTTTTTTCACTTGTCCGGCGATTGACTGCGTATAATTATATTCCTTATTTCTTACTGCAAAAATAAGGTTATCTTAGGTAATTACAGTTACATGTGAACCATGTGCTACGAATGACTACCCGCCTGGCCGCAGCATAATAAGCCGCTGGGATACGTCAATTGGATACACACTGCATTCGACAGTGTAACAACACTGGGTACGGGGACTGTAAACGCAGCTAACAAATATTCCACAAATGCTACAGCTGATAATTACAGACGGCTTACTGATTTTTCAGTCGCCGTAAAAGTACGCTTCGAAATAGTTCGTTCGTCGGTATCAACTTAAAATGTACGAACAGAACAATTGATTTTTTTTCAAAATAAAGGTATTTTTGTGAAAACAGTAACTTTAAACTATCTGTGTATTTATTAGTGCAGAAAGAAACCTTGAAAATGATACTTCAATCATTAATTTTGGATACGTAATACGGGAGATTGGCGTACCCACAAGAAAACACCGATGAGCGATAATGTATATGATTGTAGTCAGGAGAAAACGGTAAACCTGTTTTAATTTATTATATGTTTCGTCTGTAAATATGTTCATTTATTTTCATGATGACTAGAATAACATAGGTTAACTATATTACATATCTATTGTTACATAGATATTTGGTTTACAGTTACGATCCTCCACCATTTATTGAATAAATGTTGCTTTGAAATTAATCAGATAAATATGTTCAAATGTTTGTTAAGCTTATAGAACTGCGAGGTCATCAGTCCCTAAACTTATAAACTACTTATAAACTAGCTTATACAAAAAAAAAACCAAACATCCATCTCCGAGGGGGGGGGGGGGGAATTCGAATGCCCGACGGGGAACGGCCTCGCGCGTCATAGCATAGCGCCTGAATGCGAGTAATCAGTTAAATGAACATAAACAGACGGAATAGAATCTCGGTATTAGCCAAAAGAGCTGCTCTAAAATGAAACCCGTCATCGTACAAGGGATTGTTATAGAAGCTCCAGTACTCACATTAAAATACGAGGAATTTGTTAAAGTAATTTCTACACTAGAAATTCGCGTTGCTTAAGGAATACTACTACATTATTTCTGAGAAATTGTGATACAGCTTTTGGATCACCAAGGTATGAGAAGGTTTTGTTGTTGTTATAAGTATATATCTCTTATGGAAAAAATGTGACTCAAGCTTTTTGTCAATTACGAATGAACTGTTTTATCCGTCGTTAATAATTGTCTCTCGATAATAGACTATGAAATTATGAAGGACAGTCACCTATAGTATCAAATTGGAGAAGGAGGTTGATTTGGCAACCAGAAGTGCAGAATAAGTTGTCTGTCGTGCGAAATTCCTCTAAGAATGTGGTGACTGTCGGAAATCAGTGGCTCAGCTGGCAGGAGACTCCTTCACTACAAAAGTTAAAAGTCGCTCATAGTGAATCATTTGCCATTGGTTAGAGCAGCTGTGTTCCAACGTTTTGTTGCTGATAGTCTTCAGTGAAGTTGCTGCGACTATTTAGAGTTTTACATCTGTTTTAGTTCAGTATACCAGTCGTGTAATCTAAGTTGACACTCGGCATGGTGGCTGCTGGGATATAAATATTATTAGTTATTCCATGCAGCTTATCCTTCCTTCAAGGTATTCCTTTTAAAAGTGCTTCGTTTAAATGACAAAAGTGAATTCAGGTTATCTCATTTAATGAAAGCTGATTCCTCAAATTGTAATCCTATATACTATTCTGTAAAGCATGAGTAAAGAAACAGCGCAGGGACGATTTGACCGTTCCGAAACATCGAAAAGCTTTCTGATCCGCAGAAAAATTAAATAGTTTGATTTGTGTGTGTGTGTGTGTGAGTGTGTGAGTGTGTGTGTGTGAGTATGTGTGTGTGTGTGTGTGTGTGTGTATTTGCTATGTCTGTAATAGCTGTTAAATCGTGAAATATACCACTACACGCATATTCCGCGAAGAGTTCTCCTCGCTATGTACTTTCTTCATATTCGGCTTGAGTACCAATGCATGCACTGCTGTAAGCCTAAGTGATATTAAAACACCTTTAGTTCAGTTGTAAACCGACTGTGGTTCTGACTGAAGCTCTTTTACCTTGGTGATTGCTGCCAACGTCAGGAGTATTAGTGACACGCACGATGAACGCGACTCCATGGCGTAGGCGATCGCCGCGGTTGTACCCAACAGAAACGATCAGCACAGCCCACTGACAAGCTACACCTCTTCTACAGACATCTGCCTCAAGTGGGTACACCGTGATTAGATAAGCTACCGACGTGTGTTATTCACTGATACAGGAGGAAACGGTACTCAGCTATGGAGACGCCGTTCATATGAAAGTTTATTTTCTAATAAGCTTTATGTTCTAAGAGAAGACTCAAAACTTGCGTGAAAATGACATCAGTTGTAGCTGGAAAACATTTATCAAAAAGTTTTTGTTCCATTCACTACACTGTATAAAAGCTTTCTCTGGTTTTCTCTTCTAGTAATTAAGTGTATCAAAATTTTAAATATTTGTTAAGTTATGGGACCTAACTGCAGTGGTCATCGGTCCCTAAACTTACAAACTATTTAAACTAATTTATCCTTAGAACAACACACACACACCCATGCTCGAGGGAGGACTCGAACCTCCGACGCACACCGCAGCAGGGCGCCTTAGTGCGCTTGGCTATTTCGCCACGCGAATTTTCCTTTTTGTACCTCTTGATCTAACGTCGCCAGTTAACATGATTTTTATTTAAAAAAAAAAAAAAGGAAGAAGAAAGGTTTACAGACATTTCATTTCATATTGCCATTTTAATGTGTACTATAATCGATGTTTTGAATAATTTACCTTGGGCAGAATACGTAACTACTTTTTAGGGCGAACTGAAAATTAGTGCTTCTGATAAAAACCTCCTGCGTTTTCTTCTGGCGATACTGTCGTATGATGTGACGAGAAAGGAAAACTGAAAATATATTTTGCATGTCATGCCGTTCCGCGTTAAAGTATAGACACGATAACGTGGTTCAGATTCTCTTTAGGTATCTGCATGTACTCACACCATTGTATTTAGTCGTTATGCAGAATATTAAACAAATGTACAACACTATCTTTTATAGTTTATTTGTAAACATGGGGTTGGAATCACTTTGATATTATGCACAAAATTCGTAAAATGCTGCTGAAATACGCAAATTACAATTTTTACTGCCTAAAGAAGATAGAAGATAGACATGCAGGTAGTCAATCAATCGAACTGACACTGGTGTTCGAACAAGAGAACGAAATTGTACTCCTATGCCCGTCGCACCTTCAAAAAATTTCTCTCTTGTAGTATTGTTATTGCAAAACGCGTGGGCCAGGATAAAAGGGGGAAATGGGTGACTGAGTTACCGTTTAGCATGTCATGTGGATATTTACAACATTTATTAACTAAGGTGTACAAGAGATATTGAAATTTGTTATAGCATCAAACTTAACTCACTTCTTATATCAACAAATCAATATACGTTACAAGGTTCATCAACTTCAATAATAACTACTAATTTAGTATATGCAGATCAGTCATCAAACAGAACATAAACAATAATTTAAGAACGTGTGCTTCCCTTGGTAATTCTTCTCACGATCGAACAGTCTTCAGAAACAGGTACTTCCTCTAGGATTACTCCATTACTAGAAGTACAAGTCGCATGTACTTGGCTCTGAATTGCGGCCACACTAGTTCAGCCAGCATAGTGTGCCAATACAGTGTTACCAAAATATACAGAAGGCGTACCTGCAACAAACTCATTAACAATCATTCTAATACGTCACAATACATAACTACAGCTTCACTGGCACCACGTATCTAACTAACACCACCTAGAGACGAGGCCTTACAACAGGCCGTGCTACGTCACACTGACCAGGCCGCGGCCGCCAGCTTACTGGCTGGCCGCTACCAGTCAGTGAGCGTGTCCTAGCGGCCAGCCATTCAGCTAGCGGCCACGGCCTGGTCAGTGTGACGTAGCACGGCCTGTTGTAAGGCCTCGTCTCTAGGTGGTGTTGATCTAACACACCGGCTGACGTTACAGTGCATGAACTAAAGAACATAAGAAATCCCTGACCACCGTCACGTAGCTTATACAGCTTAGCGGTCGTCAACCCTTTAGACGATGTGGCGTAGCCACAGAACTGTTCACAACACATACACTAAACTGCACTCAGTTTTGTGTCGTGGATAACCAATATGCCAAACAGTAACAGTACCCGAACTGCTGTCCGTCCTGTTAAATCACCTGTGCCAAACGTGTATTATCGTTAATCGACGTGTACCTTGCCATTGACTTACACACGCCGATCACATACACAGAATAGTTTGGGCCAACTTGTATTTCCACATGCCTCTTCTCCAGACAACGACAAACATCTGACCTCCAACACACCAGCAAGCGTGACTGCTTGCGTTTTGCCGTGCTGACTCTGCAGTGGTTTGGATATTAAAGATTCATAACCATGCACTCGCAGAATACTGTTCTTCACCTCTGTTCTGTATAGCTGAAGACAAGAAAACTGTTGATTGTGCCGTGTAGTCCTTTCCAGAAACAAATTGCAATGTAATCAATTTTTCAAGAGTCACAGCGACACTGCACTATGTCTAGCGTTTTTTATGCACTTACAGTAGAAAAAGATGCACATAGCTGCTTTCAGACGTAGATATGAAGACACTCACTACAAGTGCCTTATAATATTCTCTAACACTGTCTTGAATAATCCTTAGATGCACTTTCATGTGGATGTGGAAGAAAGTACATTTGGTTTCTTTTATTTTTTTATTTTTTCTACTTTACATTTTATTCAAATTCCAGAAATATTAATGTATTATCAATTCATAAAATTAAAATAATTGCGAAAATTTACAGATCCAATTATACATCTGCCCCTATTAGGTAAAGTATAATTCGAATTATTGACTACATGGACAGTTTCTTGTTGGGGTCAGCAACATTTATTTCGTCGAAATACGACATTTTACGAGAAATTAGTCCAAGTAGCAGCAATTACTTTTATTTTAATATTTTGCACAAGAAGTCTGCTTGTTTCGGCTCATTAATGGGTAGCTGATGAAAGCATCATATTCATAGGTATTTCGGACGAAATTAGAATTGTAACGGTTAACACGGGTTTTGTCTAAAGGCCCCTTCCACGTACCAAATTATCTCTCAACAAAATACATAGCTCACACATAGTTACTGTGTGAAATAATTGTTCTGGATAAGCAAGATATTCGTAAAATGGTGAAGTCATATAAATGCAGAGTTACACCTCTCTGTTTAACAAACAATCAAATTAAAGAGTCTAACAACTTCATAAGTGTTCCTTCAGTGAAATCCTCAAATCACTGAAGCAAACCTGATGTGAAACATCGTATTTGCTGCAACAGAATTAGACTGACTCATACGTGACTTTAGGGCAACTAATTCATCATTCTGAACGTGTGATATCCTGTCGATAAACACCGCAGACTGGGATCAAACAGCACATCTGAATAATGAGATAATATCATTGAGTAGGTATCTTTCATTTTGAGTGTTTTTATACTTACAGAGCTAAGATCAAAGCAGTGATACCATATATATAAGCGCGTATGATAATAATGTAATAAAAGTTTCACATTATGATGCAGTTGATGATCGCACGTCTTGATAATTTCACATATTATGACTCGTATTCTGAACTGTAGTAATAATGGTATTTCACACAAGTTGTGACAATGCTTATGTACAGGCATAGCTATAAGTTACTGGCATTCCACTGCATGAATTTCAGACGTGAAGGTATAGGCCTTCTGTAACACAGAAGAAAGTCACCTTTATCCGGAAAAAAAACCTTTCAACCCACCGCTATAGGTGAGTCATACAGTCATACCATGAAAAGTGAACACGTTAATCAAGCGAGTACTTCGTTCAGTGAGTAGAAGTGAAGAACTAAATTATATAGTAACGAGAATCCCAAGAAGTTTTAGGACGAAACCCTTCGTGGAATTAGGTAACATGCCTCTACGTTTTTTGAGGTAATTTTAATACAGGTGGCCGTACAGTGATGGTGAAGTTTTAACAGGCCACTGAAAAACAGCGAAACAAAATAGAAATGTGATATCTTCATCAAATATAATAAAAACCTCTACAACTTAGAATGTCTGATGAGTGCAGCTCTATGTTGTTTCCATTTTTTACTTTACGCACGTCTAAACGATATTCTAGTTCATTGCACAGACATTATGACCACCAATCTAATAGCCGGTATGTACAATTTTGGCACACATAAGCAACGAGGCTTTGGTAGGTCGCTGAGGGCGCTGGCAGCGCATCTGCACGTGTCGCCACATTCCCCTTATATTCTTGGGATGGGGACCGCACATCCCAGATGTATTCGATCGGGTGGAGTACTGGCCAGATTTGGGACCAACACGTCAGTTACTATTCGATGCTGTCTTCCTCGAATAGTTCCATCTCGCTTCTGGCCTTGTGACGTGGAGCATTATCTTGCTGAAAAATACCAATTCCGTTGTGAAACATAATTGTAGTGAAGGGTTGAACGTGGTCTGTAACCAGTATACGATATTTATTGGCCGTGGAAGTGCCTAGCGCGAGCTCAATTTGATCCATAGATGCCCAGAACCTAACCGAGCCACCGACAGCTTGTCTCCGTATTTCACAACAGGTGTCAAGGACATGTTACCCTGGAAGATAACGGATTCAAACCGACCCATCAGCGTGGTGAGGAATGCGTCGAAATTCATCGAACCACGCAACTTTCTGTCACTGCACCAGCGTCCAGTATCGGATGTTTGTAGGACTTATGGGACTTAACTACGGGGTCATCAGTCCCTAAGCTTACAAACTACTTATGAACTAGCTAAGACTAAAGACGGCACAAATATCCATGCCCGAGGAGGGATTCGAACCCCCGACCGGCACCAGCGTCCAGTGACGCTGGTCACGTGCCCTTTTAAATTCTGGTTGCCGATATCGTGCTGTTGGCGTCGGCACAGTTACTGGCTGCAGGGGCCCATCGTAAAGTATGTTGAGTGTGATTTTAGCACCACCACACTTTTCCCGCTTCCTGTTTTGCTAGTATTCCAAGGCTAGAACCTCTTTAACAGTCGGTGGCCGCCCAACCATTCGACGTTTGGAGGCGGTTCACCTTTGATTCGCTGCTAACTCACCACAGAGCACCCTGAACACCAGACAAGACGGTTTGCCAAATGCTCGTACCGAGCCTCCGAGCCACCACAATCTGGCCGCGGTCAAACTCAGATAGCGCGCCTTGCCCACTCTACAGACAGACAGCATGCTCACAGATGTAACATCCACCTTGAGTGAGTCTTACCAGTAGTCATACTCGTCAGGTTACCCTGCTATAAGGGTTCATAGGTTTATATTCTTAGTAGGCAGCTGGTCATAATTTCCTGGCTGATAAGCATATGTATGTAAAGCCTAATACTAAAATAACTTCTCCCTTAAGCACCAGGATTACACATGTACTTACTTCCAGGCAGTGGTGGAGCGTCCAAAGTGTTCTCTGGAACAGTGAACACCCGGATAAAAAGCTCTTCGTGAAAAAAAGTTAATAAACAATTAAAATAAAAAGTGTTTGTAACTACCATTCTTCGTTTCGTTCTTCTATCAGATCATGATATATACAAATAGAAAGTAATTTTATCGCATGAGAAACGTTTTACGTCGCGAAGACGTAGCGCGGCCGCATAATATAGGCGGCAGTGGCCGCTGCGTTGCAATGCGCATACGTGGCTGAGGTTCAGATTCTCTTATGAAGCCCCTGGAGGCAGCATATAGGCGCTCCCGCGGCAGAGAGGGGCGAGGGGTAACGCCGCTTTTAACATTGGCGTTGGAGCTGGTAGACACAACAGCTCTTGGCTACACGTGCTCTGGCGGTTACGCACGTATGGTCCCGAAGCAAGACTCGAGCTATACGCACCTCGCCTTGCGCAAGCGGAAATCCTCCATGAAGGCAACCGCCCTTCATATTTGTTTCTCGCGCATCGACGGTTTATCAAAAACACGTCATATTGGTAAAACATCTTATAATTATAAATTAAAGACGGATCAACCGTAAAAGACTTCAGATTCAGAAGATCCGATCATGAATAAGAATTATGTCAATACTCTCCACTAAGCAAGAATAGCCGTGTGGTTAGTGGCATTGCGCTGCAGTGTCGAGACCGACTGCTAGCAATTAATTTTAAACACAATCTACTTTTTAGCAGATCTGGGAACAACAATGACTTTTGTATTTTTGCCTGCCACATGTCTTTGGACGTTTTTGCAAATGAGCCTCAATTTTTAAGGTAAACGTCAATTATACTCTTCATTGTGACAAATATTTCACTGTTTGAAAAGATGTGTTGGCCTTTGCGCATGCGTAAGGTTATGAGTTGGTGCTGCTAACAGTGTCACGTGACCTGAAGGAAGCTTGCCTCTTCATCGTAACAGATGTATTTCGTTATAGTCACTTAATAGTGTAAAGAGTTACTTCCCTTGTTTTAGCGTTAATTTACATATTCATATGTTCTTGGTGTTTCAAAAAACAACATCAATGGAAGGTCCAGTATGGAATGCTAATGATAATAATAATAATAATAATATGTATAGGGGACAACTTACCGTAAAGACGAACGTTGAGCCGCCGACAGACACAAATGAAGACACACAAACACACACACAATTCTAAATTTTCGGCCGCGACCTTCCTCAGAAAGAACACTCATCCACACAATCACTCAGGCACACTCATCCACACACGTCAGCCAACTTATACACAGAGGCAGGCAAGAATTTGCTAAATCCGCACAAAAATATTTAAATGTTTTTAATTCTTATGGGACCAAACTACTTTGGTCATAAGTCCCTAGACTTAGAAACTAGGCCGCGCGATCTGTAATACGGAGCTCCAGACCGCTCGGCTAATCCCGCGCGGCTCTTGGTGTTTATTATCAAAGAAAAATTAAAAACGTTCAGTTTCTTTTAGAAACACATTTCCCAGCTTTAAGCTTGGAAGAAAAGTGTGAAATAAAGGAGCTTGCTAGGCCAACGCCTCAGCTCGAGTTGAAACAGCGCAAACAAGCCGAGCCAAGACATTCTGCAGATCTTTTAACGAAAAAGTTGGTACGGCGTAATTATAAAGATCCGGCACTGAAAAAAGTGAACCCCGAGACATCTGAAGCACCAGCCGCCACTGCTTTCAGGTCTTGTTCTTCACAACAAATTGAGCCTCAATTTTGAATTTGTATTCCATTTTGTATACGCAAAGATTTCTAATTTCGCTGTATCATTTATGATGTCACATTGTCTTTAGGTATATATGTATTTCTGAAGAAGACGGGTTTATATCTGTCGAAACCTTGGTCATCTTTATTAAACAACTATTATTGCAACTGGTTGGCTGTTATTAATTTGGTATCCTATAAAACCGTTACTGAGACGCATTCGTGTTTAAAATATTGATATTGTTATGCATTCAATACTATTTAAGAGTCCAGTCTTCACAAACCGATGCATCAGTGGTTTTCTTTTGCAAAGTAACCGATCATGAAATACAATGTTCGATATTAGTGTAGTGATGTAGGAATAATTGATGTGTGTGCTGTCATAGTTAACAAAGTTATTAGAGTTGGGCTTTTGATGCCCCTATCATCTTGCGTTTTAAGGGGTAGAATTATTATAAATAAAACTGTAAGTACTACAGTACTCAAGTCTATCTTGTTAATGTAAAATAGTGAGTGGCATTTGTCTTCTTACTTCCTGTTAATAGTGGCTCTATATCTCACTAAATCTCTGTTTCATACGCTTATACAAATATTTTCTCTTTAATGGAGTATAGATAAATCATGAAATTAAGTTTTTCCGAGCTGGACGAATACAGCACTAAAAATTGAACAAATTTTTCGTTAGGTAAAGAGAGTAAAATTACGTTATGCGAGTACTGATATAGTTACCTTTTGTTTCATTATAATAATGAACAAAAGCTAAGATTGTTAAACAGTCCGCAATTATTACTTTGGTTATAAGGCGAATAACTGACAACAGTTTTTCTACCAAATGTTTCAAATGTTAAGCTTAACGGACTTAACTACGGAGTCATCAGTCCCTAAACTTGCAAACCACTTATGAACTACCTACAACTAAGGACGGCACAAATATCCATGCCCGAAGGGGGATTCGAACCCCAGACCGCAGCGGCCGTGCAGACCGTGACTGCAGTGCCTCAGTCTCCTCGGCCACCGCGGCTGGCTTTTTCTACCAGTAATTGTCTTTAGTAATAAGTGAACCAAAGAAATAATAACTTACTGGTGTAGTGTATTATTCGATTTTCATCATTAAGGATCTGGCACGAAAACTGTTGCGATGTTCATCGCCACTAAGGGAGAAGGCAATTCGTGTAACACGTGGTTACTTTTTTGATACTGTGTTCGTAATATTGCCATCCTGGACTAACAGCTACGTTTACATGTATAGAAATAATTCTTCCCAGCATAAAAATAATCTTTAAATAAAAATAATCTTTACAATATAGCGCGTTATTTACTGTATTCAAAATTCCCTGTCGCTGAAACAGGATGAAAGGTTTTAATGATTAGGTAAACAGATATTAGGGATACGCGTAAATGTTCAGCTGCACTTGAAGGAAGGAAGGAGGAAAGAAGCTTAGATTTTAACGTTCCGTCGACAGCGTGGTCATTAGAGACAGAGCTTACGCTCGGAGTTTTGGGGAAGGATGATGGACAAAATCAGACGTGCTGTTTGAAAGAAACCAGCCTGGAGTGATTTGCGGAATTCACGGAAAACCTAAAGCTGGATGGTCGAAGGTGAATTTGAACCATCATCCTCCGGAATGCTAGTCCAGTGTCTTACCACTATGCCACCTCGCTCTGTAGCTGCACCTGAGCTGTTGTCTCAAACGTCTTCACATTTGTGAGGTACATTGTCATGAATTTCTGCAGTAACTCCAAAACCTTGAACCATAAAATCTTTCTCTGTTTAACGTTTGTGTATAGGATTATGTCTCTTCTTATAGGTTTCTGTGAATCACTGTGAGAAGTAACGGAGCAGAATGTTTGTTTCTGATTGTTGTTAATTAGGTTTGAGTCAATACATATGTAATTAATATTTTATTTCCACTTGCGTATACGTCATTATTTTATTATGCTGTGTCACAAAGTGTTGGGAAACGGCAGCAGTGGGACGTTCTGGTTCCAGAAGTCCATGCGCTCTCCAATCCTGTCGTGCTGCAGCGAGAAGTTGGCCTGCATCAGCATGTAGCTGCGGCTGGTCAGGTTGTACGGCTCCCACACCACGGGGTCCGCCTCAGGTGTGGGGTTTCTGTTGAGAGAGACGGTTGAAGCATCTACCTTGAGATTTGCTCGAAAATTACAAAATTTAATGCACAGAACGATGAAAACTTGTTATTTAAAATTGGTGCAAGCAAGTCTAAATTCCTATATCTATCCAAGCACGTTGCGAACGTACTGAGTTGGCAGTAAATTATATGTCCATACATCAGTACATAACAGTAAAATAACTTGTGACACATTGTTGTATATTTAACGTGCTTTAGAGGAATCTGCTTATAAACTGAGATACAAATTTACTCAGATATTGTTAAGGGTATTGCAGGGATAAAAAATAAACTTGTATTGGAAACTTTCCTTTTCTAGAACTAATTCCACTCTTTGAACGTACAGACATGATCGATTTCAGTCAGAGTTTCGGATCGTCAGGAAGAACCAGGTGATCAAAAAGTCAGTATAAATTTGATAACTTAATAAATCACTGAATAATGTAGATAGAGAGGTAAAAATTGACACGCATGCTTGGAATGACATGTGGTTTTATAAGAAACGAAAATAAACAACGTTCAAAACAAAAAATTGACGGAGTAAAAACATTAATGAGAGTCGCAGCGGATGACAAGCTCTCACTACTAAAATCCTTCCAGGTCATAGGTTTTAACCTTCATTAATCTGATGTTAACTGTTTCGGTAACAGGGTATGCCCCGGTGCTGTTATACAGTTGTTTAAACATGACTGGCATTCAAGTGAATCTTCCGATCGGAACTGTTAGTGCCTCCCCATAACTCCGGACATGCCTTACAGTGCTGTTCACAATATTATTTCTCGACTACATACAGCTGTTGTTGAGGAATGGTGGTGAACATATTGAGCATTTCCCGTAAAGGAAATCATCTTTGCTTTGTCTTAGTTCGTTAAGCTAATTTTTGCTTTTCTGATCATATGAAGCGCCATCTGTCGAACATTATTGAATTTTTTTTCTTCTTATAAAACCAAGTGGTTTATTAAGTTTTCAAATTTATACTGACTTTTTTATCACCCGGCAACATCTACAGTACTGGAAATAAATATTATTATACAGTCTTAAAGTTTTCCAAATCGCTCTTCAAGGAATTATTAAAACAGTGCATATGGAATCCATGAAATCACTGACTTTATCAATAGCTCAAGCGGTACAGAGGTTGCAGTTGTCGAGTCATGCTGAAACACCGATATTTGTAATATGCTGCAGATTCCGTGGGCTACAATGCCGGCGCTGATTCCCCCATGCATTCGATCATAGAGTTGGAGAGCATATTCGACTTGTGCACTTGTTGCTGACTGACGAGTACCACGTGTCAGTTGTCTCATCTTATCCCACACGATCCCGAAAGGAGACAATTCGGAGATTATGCTAAACCCTGATGCTCCTGTATGTCTTACAGAACGCACTGGGTTTCACGAGCCTTGTGTGGGCGAAGACTTTATTATTGAAACAACACTCACCTGTCACATATAAGATTAGCAAAAGAATAACTTTTACGACATTCTGCAAGTACGGAACGTTGGTAGCATTTGCTCCACAAACAACAAAGCGGAAACAGAGTCATAGTTTATCACATCTCAGATCAGAGAGTCTTGAACGAATGCACTCCACGAGGCAGTGCTCCTTTAAGAAATAACTTTGTTGACGTTTTAGGCTGTCTCGTAGTGCTTACTTTGATAATCTCCTGCCGTACGTTCACGCCAGTTATAATCGGTTATCGATATCTACCATTGTTGCAGAGATATTGGGAGTGATAGAGTACTTACACTGCCAAAGTCTTTGTACCTTTAATTAGCCTTTCTGCTCAGTGAAACAACATCGTACACCGGCTCAAACCGTGAATTTTAAATTTCGTTTCCTCCCTACGTACTAGGTGCATCGTTGTTATTGTCTGGCAATATAGTACGTTTGTTATGTTCTCGTTCTTCAACCTTCTGTTATATCGTAGCAATAAACCTGTGACGCTTATCATCCTCCAGTTATTTAACTGTTTTAATTTCCTGAAGTACTTGTTCAGTTGATATTTATAATTATTGTATACCACCGTGTAATTATTACGTTGCCTTTACTTTTCGGCAACTCCACGTTAAACATGGATGCTTTATTACTTTATTACAGATTTGTATGTTTAAGAATTTATTAATTACTATGGCGCAAAATAACTACTTAAAGAGTCCACTGGTATCGCCATTTCTACATTTTACCCGATTTTGCTCCACTTCTTTTCTCCATGCTATTACCGTTGTTACACTTGTGTTTTCCTTCCCTATTTTATCTATTTGTATTTCATCCATTTAATCCACAACAAAATCATCCTGAACGATGCGTTCAATCTTTAAGCAGAAAAGTATTTTCTGTCGACGTTAAATTCGTCTCTATTTGGTTGTTTATTGAGTGAAGGGCAAGATAATGGACCGGTAGGATTTTAAACCGTGAGCAGTCATAGTTGTGACAAATAATAACACAAAATTGTAAGTACTGTCTTTAGTAAATTAATCCATACGAAATACAGCAGACTAAATAACTCTACACGAAAGACAAAGGCGGAGAACCATGAGACAGTAGACACTTCGTTCACATCAGTACTCAGCACTGTACCTCACTATAAAATGTTTTAAGTATTCTAAGCAATCCTACGGAAATAGTAGTGCACGTAAAGGTACATATCAGTTTCCCTTTAGTGTTATAGAGTGATATTTTTAAACATTTTGCAATTCCTAATCACATGTTGCTATATGAAGTCTTCTTGATTTCTTTTTATTTATTATTTATTATTTATTTATTTATTTTTGGTAGCAGCCAGTGACAAGATTTACTTCATTTTAGAGATAACGGTATAGTTCCTAAACAGCCCATTTGCTGCCTGCAGAAGTACATACCCATATTTTGCAAAGTTCGTCCACAGACGCAGCATATTTCTGCGTACTTGATCTTCCTCTGAATCAGGGTTTAGGTTATAGTCCGTATCTTTGCTCATAAAAAGGGAAGATAGCTCTCCTCCGTGCGAAACTCCTGAAAAAGAATAAAGAAAAATGAGACATATATTTGTTTTCTATATGGTACTTAGAACCTTTCGAGTGCGATCTCATATGTTGTAATGGAATCTACATAAGCTGAGCAGTCCAGATCGCTAGTTTAAGATAGCTTTATTTCGATCAGTTTCGGCAATTCTAAGTTGCCATCTTCAAGACTCTTAACGTTTAAATATTATATGGTAATATTTTGTCACATTTACCTTCTGTTCTTGGATATGATTAGTCGAAAGTAAAATATTTTTTTGCGTCTATTATAAAATATGGTGCACCCATACCGTAAAAGCCCATCGCTGAGAAGGTTTGGTTACAGTAAACCCTGGTCAAATGATTGTCACTGGAGGGTAGGCGCCGGCCGCGGTGGCCGAGGAGACTGAGGCGCTCCAGTCACGGTCTGCACGGCCACAACGGTCGGGGGTTCGAATCCCCCCTCGGGCATGGATATTTGTGCCGTCCTAGTTCGTAAGTAGTTCATAAGTAGTTTGTAATTTTAGGGACTGATGACCCCGTAGTTAAGTCCCATAGACTATACAAACATTTGAACATTTTTTGGTGATACGCCAATATGGCGATGACGAATACATGCTTCCAATGTGCGTTCACCGCGATGTCGCCAAACACGGATGCGACCGTCATGATGCTGTAAACAGAACCTAGATTCACCAGAAAAAATGTTTTGCCATTCGTGCACCCAGGTTCGTCGTTGCGTACACCATCGCAGGCGCTGCTGTCTGTGATGCAGCGTCAAGCGTAACCACAGCCACGGTCTCCGACCTGATAGTCCATGCTGCTGCAAACGTCGTCGAATTGTTCGTGCAGATGGTTATTGTCTTGCAAACGTCCCCATCTGTTGACTCAGGGATCGAGACGTGGCTGCACGATCCGTTAAGCCATGCGGATAAAATGTCTCCCATCTCGCCTGCTAGTGATAAGAGTCCGTTGGGATCCAGCACGGCGTTCCGTATTGCCCTCCTGAGCCCGCGGATTGCATATTCTGCTAACAGCCATTGGATCGCGACCAACGCAAGCAGCAATGTCACGATACTATATGCCGCAATCGCGATAGGCTACAATCCGACCTTTATCAAAGTCGGAAACGTGATGGTACGCATTTGTCCTCCTTACACGAAGCATCACAAAAACGTTTCACAAGGCAACGCCGGTGAACTGCTGTTTGTGCATTAGAAATCGGTTGGAAACTTTCCTCGTGTCAGCACGTTGTAGGTATCGCCACCGGCACCAACCTTGTGTGAATGCTCTGAAAAGCTAATCATTTGCATATCACAGCATCTTCTTCCTGTCGGTTAAATTTCGCGTCTGTAGCACGTCATCTTCGTGGTGTAACAATTTTAATGGCCAGGAGTGTATTAGTAGGTTTGAAGACGAAGGACCGTTAAAGAAATCCCTCAAAAACAGACTCTAGAACTCAAATTAAAGAGAGACTGGTCTCAAAGGTCTCAAAATCTCTTATATCAATACGTAAAAACTTATAATGATTTCTACTGCTTCATCAAATAAACAGCACTATGTATCTTAATCAGCTGGAAGTGGAACGTGAGAACGTTAAACAAAAATATTTAAGGTGATATTTGCTAAGAATTTGTGACTGTTAAAGATATGCTATACACTAACGAAGATATCTGCAGATTTGGACCTTTCATTATTTTACTTACCCCATGGGTTTGTTGGAACATTATCTCCTCTGTAGTCGAATACGTAGAAATAAAGTGTTAAGTTCGAGACATCGACGACTTTTCTAATCAACGCATCATTGGGGTCGAATGATCCGATGTCGTCGTTGAACTGTGACAGTGAGAGATATTATAGACAATTACAACAAAAGAGATATGTTTGTGCTGTACATACAGTAGGAAATAGAAGTGGGAAAAAATACAGGTAACATGTTAGCGTATGTTTAATGTGTTAGTGGAAGCAAAGATTTCTACGGACAAAAGTCTGTTCTTCCATTGTTAATATCTTAAGACTTCTTCTGTGACTGCCACAGTCTTTACTGAAACAGTACAAATTGTACTACATGCTTTATAGAAAGATTTGACGTAATAGTAAAATCGACACATTTAATATTTGCTCAACTGTAAGTCATAGATAATGATCTACGAGACTGGGATTAAGTGCAAAGACAGGTGAGTAATCTAAACAAACAACAATATTATTCGAGAAATGTTAACAATTTCTGAAAAAGGTTTTGATGGTAATACTACTTATTGTGATATCTCCTTATCTGGTACGACAAATGCACATTCGTGATTGGAAAGCATGAACATTATAATGAACAGAAACTAATATGACAGCATACAGTTTAATACCCTTTCTGTCAACAGTATCAAAACTTATGTTTCGTTGAAGGTAAAAATATTAAGAACAAATAAATGAAACTGATTATCAAACAATTTAGGTTTGTTATAACTCAAATGTTAATAAATCAAAGGGACTTAACTGCTGAGGTTATCAGTCCCTAGGCTTACAAACAATAAATTATTCTAAGGACAACACGTACATCCATCTCCGAGGGAAGACTCGAACCTCCGCAACTGCATGCTCCACAGCAGGGCGCCTTAGGCCCTTTACACACTTTTGCCGTGTTTATAGCCCACGGTTACTCCGCGGCGGAGGAATCGCGCCGGCTTGGCATTGCGCTGTTTCCCATAAGGCTGCGTGGGCCCTGTTTATAGGTGCGGCTGCAGCGTCAAAATTCCAGCGGCTGCGCTTCCAAACCGCTTCCACGGCGGCCAATAGGTCTGTTCGGTGCGCCGTATGTCTGGCCGAAAGGTGCTCAAGGTCACTGCAGCTGGAACACCTGCTGTGACTCCGCAAAATCACAGTGGTGGCTCCGCCGCTGAGGCACGGCTGTCTATAAACGCAGCCTAAGGCGGATGGTCCGCGTTCCCCTCGCGGATGAAAGTCACGTATTCCAACGGGGCGCCACACAGTTCTGTAGATGGTCCGCACGCGGTAGAACCGTCCTCGTAGTCCTTCCGCGCCGCGGACCGTCTGCGTCAGTGAAATCCATGGAAGCAAGTGGTGCGTGCACATTCCTGTGGATACCGAGCGTGGAAAAAGCATAATACCTCACTTCAGCCGCAGAATTGGACTATCGCGGTTATACGAGTCTCCGCTATATCTTGTGACTTCTTTCACCCATAATCCAACTTCAATATACCAAAAGCATCATAACCAGTCTAGGCTGTATCATGAAGATCTGTCCCTAAAGAGGCAAGTTCCGATACCACATCCCTCTCCAGTTCACTTAACGCTGACATCATCTTGGAAGACGTTATGGTAGTTATATGTTCAAATGTTTGATAAACTTAAGGGACTTAACTGCAGGGTCATCAGTACCTACCTTACAAACTACTTATGAACTACCTTATACTAAAGACGACACAAACATTCATTCCCGAGGGGGGATTCGAACCCCCGACAGTGAACGGCCTCGAGTATCGAAGCCTAGTGTCTCAATGCGCTTGCTACTCCACCGCGGCTAGGAATTATTGGAATTCAGTTGTAATACAACACAAATGTCTACCACTAAACGAATATAGTGTAGTAAAGCTACGAATGATTAAATATACATTTTTAAAATTAGTCGTTTACTGTACACTTATTCATTTTCTTACCCTAAACATACTGCTACTCGTTATGTCGGAGTAATGGTGATCATTTTCAGAGTTTCAAGTGTCAGGCTGTCTTGTATTCTACCGACACGCTTGTCAAAGGAAGGAATAGACACACGAAAATGTGTATAAAATTTGTCTCGTCGATGGACTAAACGAAATACAGCATGATTGATGGACGATCCTTTCATACACCTTTGCTCCACCATGCGATGTACGCAAAACCTTCTCTCGGATGTGTACTTTATCTTCTTGTATATCAGGCTGAAATGACTTTCAATTGAAGCGAGCTCATATTCATCCATGCGATCAAACAAGACGATGTGCTAGAGCACAGATTTCAGAGCACTGTCCACAGTAGTCTGCGTTCGCTCGTCTGTACAAATACGCGCGATTGACTATCTAGACCACTGACGCGGATCCGCCATCCGCATGCGGAACGCGGAACGCGGAGCTCGGACCATCAGCTTAAGTGTGTAACGGGCCTTAGAATTCTCGGCTACTCCACTGCGGCTATCATAATTCAAACGAAGGCCAAAAAGGTATAGAAACGCAGGAGATTGAAATAAATGTAGTGAATAACAAGGAAGGTCTTCCAAATTACATAGTTTAAAAGAAATACATTTTAGAAACATCATCTCTACTATTTGTTGGTGAAGTATGGAAATTTGATCCTGCCCGCGACTGGTACCATGGTTTTCCCGCGTTTCGCAAGCGGCAGCCTTAATATATAAATTGAAATAAAAGTGTTACATCACCCCGATTACATAAAAAGAAATAGTGATACACAAAAACATCTTTTAGTTCTCTTTCTTGCTCAGAAAAACAAATTGGCAAGTTGTACGGCAATAACAAAAACAATGTGAATTTGTTCCCCATTGAAGCAAACGTCAGTACCCCGAATTCCCGGTAATACGTTCTTTTACACTATTAATGCGTGTATTCATCGTGGAACATTGTCCACTAGAACATCAAGGGACTGTGGGACTAGAATGTCCCACTCCTCATAGACGATTCGACGTAGATCTCTCCGGTTGGTTGGAATAGACCTACGCATGGCAGAAGTACAGGCAACAGAAGCAGTGTAATTCCTTTCTGGTGTTATGGCTGGAACTGATCGGCCGTCTTAGCACCTCCGTCGTATTGGCGCTGCTCACAAGTCGCTGTTTGCATCTTTGTGCGGGTTGAGTGACAAGTATTAGCAATCTGAGACACTGTGTTCTTGGTGAAATCCACACATTCAGTGTTAGTCTTGAGTAGACGTTGGAAGAAAGGTAATAAACACTCTCTTATGTTGTAGTTTAAACGAAATGTATTTTATATATACATGTGGCGCCTATTCCGAAAGGCCGGCCGCGGTGGCGGAGGGAACTGAGGCTCGCCAGTCACGGTCTGCACAGCTACTAAGGTCGGGGGTTCGAATCCCACCTCGGGCACTGATATTTGTGCCGTCCGTAGTATTAGCTAGTTCATAAGTAGTTTGTAAGTTTACCGGCTGATGACCCCGTAGTTAAGTTCCATGAGCTCTACAAACATTTGAACATTTTAATTTTATTCCGAAAGAACAGGTGTCACTTCTGATCCTGCAGTTGTTATTCTTTCATATTCATAGAATATATGACATCAACTGCGAATGGGCAAATCTGAAAATGTGTACCCAACCGGGATTCGAACCCGGGTCTCCTGCTTTCTAGGCAGTTGCGCTGACCAATACATCACTGGGGACACAGTGATCACCGCACCTGTAAGAACTACCTAAGCACGCTTCGCGTCAGTTATAAATTTTCAGCTTTACCCTTCCCACAGTATTCAAACTCGTAGTCACTTTGTAGTAATTCCCATAAGAGTAAGGGCTCCAAACTTGCCAACCAGTCCTCAATAACTAAAGGATTATCGCCCGTCACTGTCATATTATATATATACAAGTGGCGCCTATTCCGAGAGAAAAGGCGCCACTTCTGATCCTGTAGTTGTTATTCTTTGATATTCACAGAATATATGACTTCAACTGCGATTGGGCAAAGCTGAAAATGTGTACGCAGCCGGGATTCGTGTCTGACGAGAGGCGTGCTTAGGTAGTCCTTGCAGGTGCGGTGATCACTGTGTCCCCAGTGGTGTAGGAGTCAGCGCAACTGCTTAGAAAGCTGGAGACCCGGGGTCGAATCCCAGCTGGGTACATATTTTCAGCTTTGTCCATTCGCAGTTGATATCACATATTCTATGAATATGAAATATATTTTGTACGTCAGCTGTACAATTTTCCATTGACGTACAGAAGTTTGAGGAGAACCAGGATATTTTCCAAGTTTTCCTGCATTTTATGAGCGGTCACTTAATGGTTACATCTCCAAGGGTTCGAAAAAGTGAAGCTTTTATTCTGTAGCGCAATGTAGTTCCACGCATCAATGTTACACGCTACACTTCAGAGCGTTCCAATGACAAAGGTATGCGAAGTGCGGAAGTCAACCGAGAGATGTGCTTGATATGTAATATCTCTGTCTTTGTGAGTAATGGGGCACTAGCAATAGTAAGTTAAGTAATCAGTTTGGTTAAAGAGGAAAGTGAGGAAGAAATAGAAAGGGTATTCAAAGTTGACTGCAATGAGCAGAGTGAAATATACGTAGGTTTCAGTAATGGCGCAGAAATGAAGAGGCTGACATAAGTTGAGAGCCCTGCATAAACGCAGTGTGTTGTCTCCAGTCCGTAGACCGAAAACGTCATACGAATTTTTGTCAGACTGGTAGGACTGGACTTCGCAACCTTATTAAGAATTCATTGTCATTGTTTCGGATTGATTTTCTAACACTCAGGTGGACATCGTGAAGCTTTCATTTTTCAGGGAGGCTTTTCCGTCCTCTACACCTTTTATAGGTCTAAGTTTGCTTCCGCAATCTTCCTCCGACTCAGTGTGACAGGATACACTCTCGTCATGATGATGCAGCTTTATGCCATTTTAAGCATAATCTCTCATCATAAAATGTGCGTTCTTTTCAGGGCTTGACCGTTTCTTCTAAATTGACTAGTTTACCACGATAACTAGGATGTTTACAACTCACGTAAACCAGAGGATCCGGATTGTCAGCTGAAATGGTGTTGTTGCCGAAGTAGAAATCTTTAAGCTTATAGGCGGCCTCCGTTTGCTGCTCCGAGGTTGGCAGGTGCAAGCTGGGACCCACCACAGCTGCGAAGTCTTCGTTCAGACGGGCAATCAGTTCTTGGTCTTGGAGAATACTAAATCCTGTGAGAAAAGCGGAAGAAATTAATTAAACGAAAAAGAAGCAGCGAGATGAATGGTAAGACACTCAGCATAGTGAATTTTCAAACCTGTCTGTTGTTGTTGTTGGAATTTTGCGGGGAGTAAACTGCGAGGCCATCAGTCTCAAACATGTCTGTTAGAAAATACGTGGGTTACTTTGTTAAGGTACAATAGATGCTGAAATGAAAACCAATTTGAAAACTAAAACACTTTTAGTAATTTTTGAAAGCATTATTTTGGAATACTGATCTTTATAATTTTAATAATTAAAATAAAACAGTCTAGATTTCAGTTTGTTGCGTTTATTACTGGCAACCGGTTTCGGTTCTATAGAACCATCTTCAGGTTTTTGGCACCCTGTTGGTGGACGGTGGCGGTGGCCGGAGCATGCGTCAGCTGCCACCGCCACCGTCCACCAACAAGATGCCAAAGGCCTGAAGATGGTTCTATAGAACCGAAACCGGTTGCCAGTTATAAACGCAACAAATTTCAATCTAGACTGTCTTACTTTAATCATCAAACACTTTTACCTGGCATTTCCTGATACTTCTTTATATAGTTGCCCTCCGACTTATGCATTTCTAGCAGCATGATGCAAATTGCCTAAGCTTGTCATAAAAGTCGGACGTCAGTTCTTTCCAACAATGCTCTACGCCGGTTTGCAGTTCATCGTCTGCGTAAAACTGCTCTCCTCCAATCCAGCGTAACAACTCAGATAAAAGAGGTAAACCGAAGGGAATTAAGACCGGCTTGTGTAGTGTGTGATCAAACACTTCCCATCGAAAATACTTCATTAGGGTTTTTGTTGAGCCGTTTATGGGTGATCATTGGCACGAAGATGAAGACTACTTGAAGACAAACTTAGACTTTCTTTGTCCTAAATATCTCTTGGCAGAGGATTTTCTCCAATCACCTCATCCCCTTGCTGAACAAGATTTTTTATTGAGGTTCCCTTCCTTCGCTAACCACTGATGGAAAGATACATTGTACATCCTGCTCCAAAGTTTCTGCCTTACTGGCGCATTCTTGTTACGTCATGTGGTCTATATGAAAATCAGATGGAAAGAATCAGCATGTAGCAGTAGAGTGTAGTAGTAGACAACACGCATTTCGCTCTTTAGTGGGTTCACTCAATTATTGCACTCATCTTTAAGAGCTCAATGTGCGCTTAGAACCGAAAGTGCGACCTTTCGCGGTAGATGGGCACACGGATGGTGCGTAATTCGTTTGCAAAAAGCATTATCGTATTTTCACTGTGGTTTTGATTTTGGGACCAACTGCAAAATGTTCAAATGTTTGTAAACTTATTGGACCGAACTGCTATGGTTATGAGTCCCCAGACATACAAAATATTTAAATTAACTTACACTAAGGACAAAACACACACCCATGCCCGACGTACGACTCGAACCTCCGACGGGAACGGCTGCCCAGTCCATAGCATGACGCCTTAGACCACGCGGCCATTACGCGCGGCCGACCAACTACTACTTCAAAAATTATAACAATCGTCTATCTCAATATCTGTTGTGTTGTATGTTTTCACGTAGACAGTGAGACAACAACGGAATACATTTTCTGACATTAATGAATATATAAGTTAATATGATTACAATGCATTTTAAATCTTGTAAGTATGTTTAATTAAATTCAACGTTTTGAAATGTGAAAAATGTACTGTACTTAGCAAACGCATTCCATTGGAAAGAAAAATGTAAGAATGACGCACATTAGAGGGTGGAACAGATAGCGAAGTTTCGAAGTTTCCTCTGTATCGAGTTAGAGAATCTGGGGAATGAACAACATTGTTATTGTTAGAGAGGTAGCGCGCTCAGTTGCTGTGGAAACGAGCAGCAACGAGGGAACTCTAGAAACATGTTGGGGACGAGCGCTGTGAGATATTGTAACGGTATAACAGAGGAAGAATAAGTAATGGGCAACAATATGTAATTGTATATCTGGATATAGTACAGTATCATAAAGAAGTACTGGAGTATGGGGAAATTATTACACTGCAATGCAGCATCAACTCGCCAAAGTAAGTTCCAAACTTTTTTTCATTTTTAGAATGTACGGCTAACGAGCATTTTCAAATAACGCCAGTAATGTATTTTGTGATTGCGATGTTACCTATGACAGTAGCCAAGCAGTATCATCCTATTATTTTCATCATTATTTGTGTGATCGATCACAGGAGAAAGAAAGCCACTAATAGCGTAAGGATTTTAAATAGTTATGTGAGGTATTGTTAATATACATACTTGATTGCCACTAGTGTTAAAATGTTCGCTAAACAGCAGGAAAACGGTTGCAGTCAGCCATTAATGAATTATTCAATGTAATTCTTCTGACTTGAGAAACTTAACTGCATTTATGTACTGGCAAAATGATAATTCCATACCGATTAAAATAGTTTTAACGATTTTTACGCAGATTTTCCAGTTGTGTTTAATTAAAGAAGTTTAAAAATCGAGTAACAACGAATGAATATCGCTAAGCCGGCTGCGGTGGCCGAGGGGACTGAGGCGCTCCAGTCATGGTCTGCACGGCCATTACGGTCGGGGGTTCGAATGCACCCTCGGGCATGGATATTTGTGCCGTCCTTAGTATTAGTTAGTTCATCAGTAGTTTGTAAGTTTAGGGACTGATGACCCCGTAGTTAAGTCCCATAGACTATATAAGCATTTGAACATTTGATTTGAATATCGCTAATAACAGTAATTTCTACATACGTACCATTAAATAACAACTTTGTTCCTCTCTTAAAAGTTAATTACTAATGAGAAAGCAGAATACTTTACAATAATTTATCTGAGGCTGATTTTGTTCGAGATCATCCTATCTCATCAGGATACAGTATTCAAACAAGTAGTTTGCAGTCTATACTCAGAAGGGAAGGACATCTGGCATGTCCAGTTAGGTTCAACTTCGACAGGTCGCTTGTGTATCAAAAGAATTAAGGACTATGTGATATTTTGGCTTACTACTTTCAAGAACTTTAGAAAACCACGTTAAAGTTGAAGACACTAAATCGACTCAAAATTAACTTCACCGATAAGTAATTTAAAACATTTTATAGAGGGTCAACTTTGAACAATGTATACCGACGATGTTTCACATTAGTTTCCTTTATTACAGTGAGTGTTGTTGCTGCTCTTCTTTCTTCCGCCCTTACTTAAATAATGGCTAGGAAATTCCGCCGTATGCCAGCCACTTCGATTTTTATTAAATTTTCCAAACATGTTTCAGCAAATTTTGTGCCATATTCATTGGGAATTTTTATTGTTTGTCTGAAAATTATATTATTACTCTACAAATGGCTTTTTAATATACATCTAAAAGATTTTTACAAGATATTCAACGGTGTTGAAGGCCAATTTACTTACAGAATTATCTATTTAATTTTTTTTCTGAAAGTTATGTGTAGAAACAATGTCACATTAGGTTACGTTAAGATCACACAGTAAAGTACTTATTACTTCTTGTATTAATTTTCTTTTCTTATTTTCTCTGGAAATACGCATTCTCCTTCAACTTATATAACGGTGAAAGTGCTCAGTTTACAATTATTACCTGGTCCAGATAATTTTGAGGCGATTTAATGCCATGAACGTTGAGGATGGTTTCCTCATCATAACTTAACCCAATTGTTTGGCTGTGTCTGACGTCTTTCCCCTTTCAGTTGGTATTATACTAAGCTACGTAATCTTCAACAAAGGCAGGTATTTTTGCGTAACCACACACACACACACACACACACAGACACAGACACACACACACACAAATACACACACACAAAATGCTGCGTGATAACGTTTCTTCATAAAAATAAATATAGATATACAAAAATAACCTTTTAGTTCTCTTTATTTCTCGTGAACCCAAAAACTTACAATTTTTACGACAATAACCTAGATATTTTGAATTAATGTTCCAGATTTCAGCATACATTAGTACCCCTAACACCTGCTAATATGTTCTTTTGCAGCGACGCGTGCTTATATCAGCAAGGCACTGTTGGACCAGATTGCCCCACTACTCAATGGTCGTCTCGTCCCAAAAGAGCCTTTTTCGATATATCGCAGGCATATTCGATAATGTTCATCTTTAGAGAACGTCCTGTCCGTTATAATTTTGCGGTGTCGCTATCGTGAAGGAACGCATTTAATACGAATCACTTATCAAAGAGCTGCCGATATCGTTACACTATACATCGGATGTCGTCATCCCAGTACCGCATAGCCGTTTGAATGCCTTCTACGGCCAACAGTGGTGTACGGTGGCCCCACACGATGCCACCCCAAAACAGCAGGGCTTTCTGCACTCGCTGGACGGTGTGTCTAACAAGGGCATAGTCAGACTTGTCATGCCGAAACATGTATTGATTTTTTTAGCACTGTTAGTTAACATTGAAGGAAGTCTGTATGCAGAATGTTGGCTGATGACACGATCTGGAAGTCACCTAAAAGACATCACGAAATTGGCTGTTTTTCCTGCTTGCGGTGACGGCTGGCCACCCCTGGAAATGGCAAGTCGCGAGCTGTTGTTATGGTGAGCGTTGTGCGGATGGTTGGGAGGTGCGGCCGTCTTATCGCGGCGTTCACTAAAGAGGAATATCGTTGCACAGTTTTTGGTGGAAAGTGGAAACGAATATTTGTTTCTGTGGCATGCACTTCTTTTTCATTTCTGGTGGAAAGTGGAAACGAATATTTGTTTCTGTGGCATGCACTTCTTTTTCATTTCTGGTGCGTATTTCGAAACATACCGTCCTGAAAGTGGTTAGAGATATGAAAGATATTCTGTACATCTACATCTATACTCCGAAAGCCACTTTACGGTGAACATTCAATCTCACCTCACAGGGGATGGCAAACCCTGTCGGCCGCGGTGGCCGAGGTGACGTCTGCTATCGACAGCGCAGCGGTGAGGACGGACTGTTTACGTCCCGCCGCAGTGTCTCGCGCGTGAGCGGTTGTTTACTTCTCGTAGTCATCGCGAGTGTTACTTCATATAGACATAGAATGGCTCATTCGTACCTACAATCTACAATCAAGATCAGCTTTAATAATGAATTTGCACGACCGAAAGCATTCGAAGTGGAAAGATTCATCTGTGAAGAGATTAAAATTGATCCACGAGAGATGATTGGAATACACTTCTCCATTATAAGTAGTGTGGTCTACGTAAAACTGATCAACGACACGGTATGTGACAAGATTGTGCGAGATAACAAAGACGGTCTAAAATTCAAACATTCTGACGGAAATGTCGGAGCAGTGACAATTGATCATGCAGGGCTGGGTTTAAGAACCGTCCGAGTTTTTGAACTACCTTTCGAGGTACCTGCTGACATCGTGACAAAAGCGCTGCAACCCTATGGTAGAGTGCTAAGCCACATAGCAGAAAAATGGACAACCTTTACTACGTACCCTGTTCTTAATGGCATACGACAAATAAGGATCGAACTGACAAAACATGTGCCATCTTATCTCACGATTGGAGGCTGCAGAGCAATAGTGCTCTACGATGGCCAACCAAAAACATGTTCAGGCTGTGGTAAGGAAGGTCATGTCCGTCCAGAATGTCTTCAACGGAGAATTGTTCAGGTACCAACAGGTGAACCTGTACCAACATCTACAGCCACGACCCTCCCTCTCACATATGCAGAGGTGTTCACGAAGAACGTTCAATCAAACAAAGACATCACCCAACAACTAGAATGTTCTGCGGAAGGTTCGACGGCAGCGAACGAAGATACCTTCAAGGAAGAGCTAGCGTCTCTCCCCACAGAGATGCCGCGAACGATCTCTCCACCAGAGAGACTAGAACAGAACATGGACGTCGACAGTAGGGTAGTGCCAACAGCCGCCTTCGTCCCCGTCAGCAAAGAGGACAGCGATGCACAACCAAATTCGGATACGGAAGCCCATGTCCGTAAACAACGATCTCCAAAACGACACAAGAAACGGCGACTCACCCCGTCAGACGACTGCTTACAATGTACGACCGGAGACAGTGAACAAGTTGAAGGGAGAGGTGACCACGCAGAGGTTACCGTGACGTCTCATCAAGAAGGTCAATATCCCGATAAAAAGAAAAGCCACGAGCGACCTGCAGAGTATGACAACGTAGAAGTGCCTGCAGCCCACCACCAGTCTGCTATTGTGGAAAGGTCGACACAACAGGAAGGAGTGGAGAAGACTAAGATGACGACGAACTGGCCACAAGGCGATTGGTCAGAGGACAGTGGAGATGACCCGATGACGGCCGCAACAGGCGACGGGGCAGCGACGGCGCCCCTGCAAAGTTAGACACGCAGTTAATGCCAGCGGATATGACGATGCCCCACGACGTGTCAGTACAACATCAGATGACATAAGCTCCCATGGGCGAGACACACATTGCGGAACGAAGACAAGCATACCGACTAGCCTCCATAAATATCAACACCATAAGGTCGCGCATTAAATTGTCCTTACTCAAGGAGATGCTGATCGCGGCGGACATCGATATAGTCCTACTTCAGGAGGTGTACGTTCAAGATTTTCCGATCATCCACGGGTACGACGCCTACATTTCACATGCCTCCGAAACAGGCAGCGGCGTGGCAATACTTCTTAGAGAAGGCATAGAAGCTGAGGATGTTCTACACCTACCTTCAGCAAGGGGATCAGCGATGGCGGTGCTTGGTGTCAGGCTCATCAACATTTACGCGCCATCCGGAACAGACAAGAGACGAGATCGTTCCCGCTTCTTTGCCGAGGAAATTGCGCCGCTCTTCCAAGGACGACACGAATGTTTCATCCTCGGAGGTGATTTTAATTGTGTACTTGCCCAGAAAGATCAAATTCCTGGATACACAACGTGCGCGGAACTAAGAACGATAGTGCGTGATATGCATTTGGTTGACACATGGGAGCATGTGCATGGCCAACGTCAAGGCTTCACCCATATGACGAGTCATTCCGCTAGTCGCCTCGATCGAGTTTACATGACAAATACTCTCAGCACTGATATCGTGGATGCAGAACTGTGGCCTGCAGCCTTCACCGACCACACGGCATTTATATGTACCATCTCTCTCAGGAGACAGCAGGTGTGGCGGAGCCGCGGTACTTGGAAACTGAACATCGCCCACCTTGACAACCCAGACTGTCGCAGTGCCATCGAAGATACATGGACATCATGCCTAAGACGCCTCCAGGCGTATCCCACGACACTACGTTGGTGGCTGGATTGTGCCAAACCAGCAATACGCCGTACTTTCATTCGCTACGGTCGTGAACAGGCAGCGTGGCGACGGCAAACGATGAACTTCTACTTCACTGTGCTACGTGACTGCATTAACCAGGCACCTTCTCCGGAGAGACAGACGACAGTACAACAAGCGAAGGCCAAGATTATAGCCATCATGAGAAGCCACCTCGAAGGAGTAGTAGTCAGGGCAAGGGCACTCGACCGAGTCATGGGAGAACAACCATCCATGTATCATATCATCAACGAACGTAAGCGTCGAGGAAGAGGCCTGATACACGTGCTGGACACTGAAGATGGCAGACATCTAACTACGCAACAAGAAATAAGCACTGCCTTTGTCGAATACTACACTCAACTATACACAGCGGTGGATACTGACATGGCGATAGTTAACGAAGTTTCTCAGACAATCCTTGGCACCATTGACCCGGCGGCAGAAGAACAGCTGACGGAGGATATAACTGAAGAAGAAGTAGTGGAGGCAATTGGTAAGGGAGCAGTGAATAAATCGCCTGGACCAGATGGACTCCCACTGGAATTTTATCGGACCTTCCGACGTATGATAACACCCATATGGATTAGTATTTGCCGTGAATTGATGACTCCAGATGTGCCCTTACCACCATCCTTCGTGGAGGGACTGATCATCCCGATACACAAGCCATCAGGTCGCTCACGGATTCGGGACTACCGACCATTGACGCTTCTGAATTGTGACTTTAAGATATTCTCCAGACTCTTAGCTTCGCGCTTCCGAAGAATATTGCGCCAAGTGATATCACTCGGTCAAACGTCGCTTGGTGGAGACGCCAACATTCAGACAGCACTCGGCGAATATCGCGATGTAATCGCACTGGCGAAGACCTGCCGCCTTCGCGGAGCCCTTGCGTCGATTGATTTTGATCGGGCCTCCGACAGAGTGGGCCACACCTATCTGGCAGCAGTCATGAAGCACATGCGATTTCCACAGCCCTTTATCAGTGTCGTGATGCGGCTATTAAATAATGCCTCCTCCAAAGTGCTCATCAACGGTCGGACGACAGCATCCCTCACCATATCAAGATCGGTTAGACAAGGATGTCCACTTTCGACAATTTTATACGCCATAGCCCTTGAACCACTACTCTGTGGCTTACGTCAACGATTGACAGGGTTGACAATGAGAGGGTACACTTTCAAGTGTAAAGCGTATGCAGACGACCTGGTGCTCATGGTACGGACTGACAACGACATGCAAGAGGCTTTAACTTGGATCAACAAATATGGAATGGCTACAGGCAGCCACATCAATGTGGACAAGTCAATGGCCATGAGTATCGGTGACGGGGTACCAGAAGAACATGTAGCGCCCTTACAACTCAAGGATACCTTGAAATGCTTAGGTGTTGTCTTTACCAACGACGTGCGTCACACAGCAGCTTACAACTACAAGAGACTTCTACAGTCGATCCGGACAGCAGTCAGAGGAAATACTGTACGGTCTTTGGACATTATCCAGCGTGTCAATTATGTTAACATATACATGGCGTCACGAATTCCTCACCTTGCACAAATCCTTCCGATGCCGACGGTGATAGCACGGCGTATATTGGCTGCGTTTGGTTCCTTCGTCAGTGCGGGACTACTCTTCAAAGTTAGATATGAAACCCTCACCCTCCCTCCCGGCAGGGGAGGTTTAGGTCTTGCACATGTTCATGATCGAGCAGTGGCACTATACATCAGCACCATGTTGAAATTGTGGAGACGACATCACACATCTCTGACAGGAATCTTAATAGAAGAACTAGCACCGAGGTCTCAAACAGCACCGGTGGCGGTGCAGCACATCTCACAGTCACTCCACCACATCAGTGCCTTTTTTATAGAATACAGTTACGTTAAGATGGCACTGCCGGAAACCAGACCTGCGACGGCTCGCGACATCTATCGAATCTTAACGGCCACAAGAACTGGCAATGTTATTGAGAAGAAGTATCCAAATGTTGACTGGCCGGTGGTATGGCGATCGATACACCACGTTTCCTTGGATACGGAAACACGTGCCATGTGGTACCTGACAGTGAACGGTAAACACGCAACACGATCTAGACTCCACTCTATACATTTGATGGACTCACCATTATGCCCCCAGTGCCGAGTTCTGGACGACGACGAACACCGGTTAACATGTGGCCCAGCAGCAGAAGTCTGGCGTTTAGGACAACAGATAATAGCTTTCTTTCTACGAGTGGGGCCACAAGACATCAGACCACGTTCCGTGTTATTCCCTGACAGGACATACTATCCACGAACTAAAACGAATGCAGTAACATGGATTCGAGCACAACTGGTGCTCTATTTATTCAGAGATACCCCGAAGAATGTATTAGACTTTTGGATCTACTTAGAAGAACGACATAGAAAGATTTACATAATCCTAAGTATAGGCAGTATTTTTCAAATTTTTATGGAGTGCGTTTCAGGACCCGCCGCACAGCTGGAACGTCCCGGGTAGGAGAAGTTAAAATATTAAATCGACGAAGAATGAACGAAAGATATGAAAACGGCAACTAATCCTAATGTACGAGAAGACGTACCCGGGCGCTGGAGCGGCGAAGGAATTGGAATAACACTCTACACCGTGCTGCGTGTATGTTTATTTATGAAATGCGAGAAGGCAGTTAAGTTTCTGTATGGGTTGTGCGCACGGTGAACAGATTTACTATTACATAAAAAAAAACTCTATAAGAAGAATTATGTTGTCTTTGTCTACACTGAATAAAAGTCAAGTCTGCTTAACACACTAAAAAAAAAAAAAAAAAAAAAAAAAAAAAAAAGTGACTGAGGCGCTCCAGTCACGGTCAGCACGGCCACTACGGTCGGGGGTTCGAATCCCCCCTCGGGCATGGATATTTGTGCCGTCCTAGTTCGTAAGTAGTTTGTAAGTTTAGGGACTGATGACCCCGTAGTTAAGTCCCATAAGCTTAACAAACATTTCTTTTCTTTCTTGCAAACCCTGTAAATGTTTTGGTGCTGGTCATGTAGATACACCGCAGACGCCAAATGGAGCAATCAACAGAAAACACGCGTGAAGACTATGTGATGTGCGACATGGTAGTTAAACGTCTGGACGAGCATGTAAATAGCGCAGACATGTGGCTAGAAACGACTTTGTTTCACGGCGAAGAAACGGAAGAAGTTGCAAACATGAAGACTCTTCGAGTGATAGTGCCACGTACCATCATCAATTATCTCCGAAAGCAATACCATCAACTTCAATTACATTATCATACAAAGAAAAAGCGGTGAAGTATTAGTTGAACGTAAGTGGTAAGAAACACCTACGTGTCAGTACTGTTCAAAATAGGTATCGCTTTGTCCGTTCTGGACGTGAATTGTATAAATGAAAAAGGAAGTCGCTGGACGACGAAAACGTCGACTGGAAATTGCGACGGAGATAAATGCGCGACTTTTTGAGCAATTTACCGATGCCAGACAACAGTCATTGAGTGTCAGCGACACAACTTTGCGTGATTGGGCGTTAGAGACTGCCAACGCGATAGACATTAAAGAATTTACAGTTTCTCAGAGTTGGATTAGTCGCTTCAAAAGATAGTGGCAAGGAAAATAACAAAATTTGTATCGAGATACAGGTCGGAAAATGAAGTTACTCAAATGGAAATGATAGAAGCTTTTCTTACGACTGCAAAAAAATAAAATCGCCAGTTTATAATGCAGATCAGTCAGGTTTTCAAAAGAAATGCGTGCGAAAAGAACACTGTAATTCAAAGGGGAAAAACAAATTGAGGCAATTGCGCAGTCCACGACTGCACTCACCATTCATACACAATAATGCCCATAATTAGTCTGGATGGTTCATTGCTGCCGAAACTATACTGTGTGTCTTCAAGAACCAACTAGACGTTTCGGACCACGTGTCAAACAAACAATGTTCTACGCAGACAATCTTGTGGTAGACGCATCGAAGTCTGGAAATGGGAAATGATAACGTTAAACTTTTCATGCGTCATGCTTTTCTTTCGTTCTGCGGGAACCAATCTTTTTTCCTTATAGATTCGTGGTCACGTCATAAAAGTTCTGTTTCATTAAAAGCTGTATTTCGAGCTCAAACTGACAAAGATGCGAATTCATATATCAATACCATTGATGCAAATTCCAACGAGTCCATTTAGCAAGCTGTTGGGCCTATTTGTTCCGCACTGCATGGCGTCTACGAGTCCTATCCGGGTCTCTGCGAGCTCAAATCTGTGAAGCGCTGATCGGCTGATGTGGTAACATTTTCGAGGCCTGACTGAGGTTTATCATCCACAGTTCCTGTACGTTTGTGTCTCTTCCAAGTCTTTCGCTTTGGTTCACTCTGAGACGTCAAGAAACATCCCTTCATGGAAGTCCGTCCTGTCACAAATTAACAACGCGGGTACTATCATACTCCGGAATTGACGTTGCAGGCATGGCTGAACTACAGTCAGTACAAGCAGTGCACTCTCTTCCTGGTGTTGTGGCTGGAACTGATCGGCCGTCTTAACCACTCAGTCGCACTGGCACTACTCGTTGCGTGGTTGTTTACATCTTTGAGGCTGCTGAGTGACATCTCTGAACAATCTAAGGAACTGTTTTCTTGATGCAATATACAGATTCGACCTTATGTGCAGGACACCTTTGAAACTAAGATGAGAAACTAATGAATCACCTTTTTATGTGTTTAGTTGTTTTACGATGGCTTGCTGTTGTAATAATCTTCCTCGCATACTCTCGTTCAACAGTAATGTTTCTATTTACGTATTTGAATATGTGTTCTAGACACTTACGTTTAGTCTGTTACCGAACAATCATTTTCAGTAAACAATTAATAATAGAATTTTGCAGTAAATTAATTTTCTCATTAAATCTTTTGCTTTTGCTCATATAAATGACCTGACGATCATTTTAGGGGCTTTCTCGCAAAATGCTTTAGACGCTACCTGTCAGGCCACATTTTTGTAACCCTAATGTGTCACCTAAATTTTTCTCACCCAAATTTTATGAATTGTTGACGCGCGAAGTAGGAAGGTTTTGGTTATAACTGCAACTACACATATCGGTGTATTTTTTCGCAGTAGATGCGTCTGCCAGACAGCTGAAGACATAAGTTACACGGGTCACTTAATATTTTTAATTAACTGGTAATTTTTGTGGTGGGTTTAAAGTCATGTATTATTTAACGATATCAAATAAAATGATTACAATATTTATAAACTATTAGGTTTATCCGATCTTACTACCTGTCTTGAGTTTTCTTTGCTGTAAATGTAAACGTATTATTTACTAATCAAACGACCACGTCGTATACAAATTATATATAACCTGCTACGTTTGTAAGTAATAAAAATGAAGATCATTATGAGTCAACTTTCCGTCTTTAAGATACAGGCAGAAAAATCTGACTCCGTTTAGTTTTAATGTAAGCGTATAACGACACATTACTGTGCCAGTTAATTCTTCGTTTAATATATGCCAGTTGTTCGTTTCTATTTCACACGTGAGAATTATGTACACACGAAGAATATTACGAAAATCTAGGTGACTAAATTAAAGTTGTGCTTCGTAAGTACATTGTAAAGAACTAAGATGGAGTTATTTTAAGAGAGGCTATTAGCTAACGCAAATATTTGACCGTAGGCTTATTAAAGGACCAAAATGATCTGATCAAGGAGTACGGAAGGGAAACGTAAAGTGACCAGAGTCATTATAGTATAATTCATATTTTAGTTATAGTTTTATATGTAACTGACGTGGGCCGATAACGAGGCCAAAACAGTTATCAGCTGAAAAATCATAGAAAGTCTGTTGACATTAAATGTCTGTAGACATTAAATTTTTGAAGATATAAAACAACTTTGCAGACCCTCTTTTGCCATCCTCGTGTTTGTAAAGAAATTACTGGTATTGAAGCATAGCGTTTGGCTTGAAATGATTCAGATAGAAGAAAGCAGTGGATACGTACCAGTTTCGGCAGAAGTGGTGCCTGTCATGACCGGCACCTGGCTGAAACGGCCGTCGATGAGCATCTGAATAGGGGACTCAGTGAGGAAGGCACCCTCCATGTCTGGTTCGATGTTTGGTGCCCATAGAACGCTTATAATACGCTCTTTCTCCTAGAACCGTAAAAAGATTTTAGTTTTAGACAAAAGATTTTAAAACAGATACAGGTAAATAACTTGTACCTAAGAACGTTCATGATTCTACTTTGTTTAAAGTATTACTCTACATTTTTACCTTCTAGAACATAAAAATTACAAACATTTTATATCATGAAATACACAATGAGTTTTAGTACAACAGTCGATTGCTAAAATTGAAAAAAAAAAGAACCAATTGTCGCGTACATCACGTAATAATAGGTGTTACGATCTAAGAAAGCTGTCCCACAATTACCAGTTGGGACATTACATATACAATAATGAATCATAATTTTTTATGTTTCTGTGAATTGGTTTATGTGAATCTTACATAAAATACCACAGATTAACTTTCAAACCCATAGTTACGCGCTTGTATACAGAGCGTCATACATTATATATCTTTATTTATACAGATAAAGAGTTGTTCGTTTTTAAGGGTTGGTGTTCTGTAAAATGTCAGAAAGAAATCGACAGACATAAAAAAGAATGAAGGCTTACAAACTTCGTTGGGATTTCCAACCTCGGATTGTAACCGAGAATAATACCATCCAATATGACTGTCAGTTACGAAAACCGAATGTTCCTCGCTACAAGCGCTTTCGTTGACGACAAATAAGTCCGCTCTGACACAGTGGGACAAATGTTGTACAAATATTTTAGGTATCAGTGAACCAGAGACAAACGCTGCAAGATTAATGGCGTACGAGATACGACAGTAGTATTGTACAGGTAATTATTCTTTTCATTACCAACATATTTGTATGAAGGTTGGGACTGCGGCTAGTCAACAACTTAAGAAGATAAATTCAGACAGCCATAATTAAAGGGATTTTATTAAATTAGGGAACTAGGTCCGTCGTATTAACACCATCTTCAAGCTCCCACTTACTAACTGATGCAACTATCCAGTCAGACAGGATTAACAAATGGTGGCCTCTGTTTCACCTGGTATTATCCTTAGACCTTGGTGTACATTGGCCTAGCAGCACAAGGTTTCTGGAGGCTAGAAACAGTTTTGGTAAATTCAATGGCTAATCCGACTTAAGTATAATGTAGTGGTTTAGAAATCTGTAGCTACAATTCTGTAGATATTAGTCCACATATTCATTAACGGAACAGCATTTCCTCTTTTGTCGATGATATTCATTTCTATCGCGGGATATTTTGTTATTCCAGCACCAGGAAATCATCATTTGTTTTGATGTAACCTGCCTGAAAGTGTTTCCAACTCTGAAGTGTAGCTTGCAAAGGAAATCCAAATTATATAAAAAAGAATTGTAACGAAATCAATGTATAATTAAAGTTAATCATTCAAAACGCAGAAAAAAATAACACCAGTGGTCAGACTGGCGTGAAATTGCAACGGAACATTATCGGAGAAGGGGAAAACTTATGGCGGAAGGAAACACAACTGGAATGTTACTGTCTACATTATATTTCGTACGGCGCATATTGGATGATACCTTACTCCAGACTTCGACACCGTTTGTATATATATGCCAAACAGGTGAACGGAGATAGTGGACACGAAGTGACTGGCAGCGTGTGGGGGAAGTAATGGCAGGGAAATGGGTGGGTGGATAAAGAGAGGGAGGAGGAGGAGAATAAGGAAGAAGAAGAAGAGGTGGCGGACCAGGAGGCAGTGGGGTGGAGGTGGCAGTGGAAGAGATTTGGGTTGGGATGTTTGGTTGGGATAAGGGGACTAAACCACTAACAACACGTAGAGACAAGGCCTTACAAAGGCCGTGATACGTCATACTGAACAGGCCGCGGCCACCAGCTTACTGGCTGCCCGCTACAAGGCAGTGTGCGTGCCCCAGCGGCCAGCCATTCAGCTGGCGACCATGGCCTGGTTAGTGTGACGTAGCATGGCCTGTTGTAAGGCCTTGACTCTACGTGGTGTTAATCATTCCCAGGGCGGGGAGTGACGATAGGAAAGGAGAGGAGGGGGAAAGGGAATGCAGTCCGGGAAGTAAAGAAGGAAAAAAGACCATTAGCTCGAGGAGGCCCTGTGCTCGCCACGCACATACTCAAGAAAGAACCGTGAGCCTCATGGAGTGGTGAAGGGGGAAGGGGTCGTGGTAGAGAAGGCGGCACAGATAGGTAGACAGAAATAGAGACGGAACGAGGAGACGTACAGAGAGAGAAGGGAGAAATACATGGACTAACTTAACATTAGAATAGATAAATATCCGACCAACGCCGGGGTTTCAGCTAGTTAATATAGAGGAGTCTAAGAGAATACAGAGGAAGGTAAGTAGTAGGCATGGAAATGGGGAATGTAATTGCCAGAGAAATTAATTGTCCATGCATATTTATCAATTGCGAAGCAATGCCATGTTCGCTAGTTATCAACTCAGGAAGAGAAGAGAAATGTTCAAATACTTGTAAATCTATCGGACTTAACTGCTGTTGTTATGAGTCCCTGGGCTTACAAACTACTTGCACTAACTTAAGCTAATGACAACACACACACTGATGCCCCAGGGAGGACTCGAACCTTCGATGGTGAGCAACTGCGCGATCCCCGCAGTGAGGCGCCTTAGGAAGCTCAGTCACTCCAAAGCTCTCATTCGAATGGACGGTAGTTCCGGAAATCCAGATATAGGTTTTCCGTGATTTTCCTAGATCACTCCAGGCAAATGTCAAGATAGGTCTACATCAACATATATATTCCGCAATCCACCGTAAGGTGTGTGGCGGAGGGTACACTGTTCAAATGTTTGTTAAGCTTAAAGGACATCTCTGCGGGGTCATCAGTCCCTAAACTTAGAAACTACTTATGAACTACCTTATACTAAAGACGACACAAACATCCATGCCCGAGGGGGGATTCGAATCCCCGACCGTAGCGGCCGTGCAGACTGTGACTGGCGTGCCACAGACCGCTCGGTCACTGCGGCCGGCTGGGTACACGTACCACTACGGGGCATTTCCATTCCTATTCCATTCCTATAGAAGGAGGAAAAAAAGAATGTCTATATGCCTCTCTACGAGCCTTAATTTCTCTTATCTTATCTTTGAGATCTTTACGAGAATTATAAGTAGGTGGCAGCAAGATCGTTCTGCAGTCAGCTTCAAATTCCGGCCCCCTATAAATTTCCTCTGCAGAATTTCTCGAAAAGAACGTCATCTTTCCTCCAGCGATTCCCATTTGAGTTCCCGGAGCATTTCTGTGACACTCGCGCATTGGTCGAACCTACCAGTAACGAACCTAGCTGCTCGCCTCTGAACTGCTACCGTGTCTTCCTTTAAACAGATCTGCTGCGGGTCCCAAACACTTGATCAATACTCAAGACATGGTCGTACAAGCGTTTTATACGCGGTTTCCTTTACAGATGGCGTACATCTTCCCAAAACTCTCCCAATAAACCGAAGTCGGCCGTCCGTTTTACTCACAACTGTCCTTACATGTTCGTTCCATTTCATATCGCTCAGCAGTGTTATGGGTAGATATTTGAACGACGCGACTGCATCAAGAAGCTCACTACTAATGTCATTTGCATCACCTTAATATATATATTACATTCAGAGCTGTCATTATTGACACCAATGTCATCCTGTATGCTGTAATAATTAATTAATGACGACACCTTTGAAGGGGCACGGCCGATCTTCTTTCCTATCCTTACCCGAAAATCCGAGTGTGAAAAAAAAAAGTTCAAATGTTTGTTAAGCTTATGGGACTTAACTACGGGGTCATCAGTCCCTAAACTTACAAACTACTTATGAACTACTTACAAACTAGGACGGCACAAATATCCATGCCCGAGAGGGGATTCGAACCCCCGACCGTAGTGGCCGTGCTGACCGTGACTGGAGCGCCTCAGTCACCTCGGCCACCGCGGCCGGCTCCGAGTGTGAGCTCCGTCTCTAACGACAACACTGTCGACGGCACGTTAAACTCTTAAGATTCCTGTCTTCCACTCCACCGCGGCGAAGACAAAAGTATTAGAGGTTTTAGGGGAGAGGTGTGTGGACGTACCTCGTCTGTCTGGATGAGCGAGTCGTCCACCAGGAGGTCTGTGGCGTCCACAGACTGCAGGAAGTCTACCAGCAGCTGCGAATCGTCCGTTTCGTAGCCGAGCGCGGCGCCCAGTTTGAAAGAATGCGTCCGAGCTGCTGCAGTCGATGTCTCCCGATGAAGCTGCCACTCTGCATGATGGCTCGCGAGAACAGACCTGCACATTTGAGTACGGTGCACCCCAGATCAGCTTCAGGTCTGGGACATGTTGTAAGATACTACACTCGAAAATATCCCAATAACAACTGTGGTATCTTAGAGTGTTCTGTCAATGGCTTGACTCGAAGACATTTACTTTGGTATGAGGCGTTGGAGCATATATAAGACCACTTCTTCAGACACGGCTGAAAAGAAAAGTAATCACCTTAAATGAGAAGGTCTTTGTTATTGACAAATGGAGTGACGAAATATATTCTGCAATAGACTGATCACAGATCAAACACGAAAACAGGATGAAGGTGTGCTGTACTGTGAGAAATGAAGGAAAATAGAAATAATTAAGCGGATGATGTACAACACCTAGAAAGGACAGAAAGGACAAGGAGCGATGCATTGTTGTTATGTGGTGGTGTGGGACTGAATAAGTGGACAGAGAACATTATTATCTATGAACAGACTATCGAGACTCGCCAGCGCCTCTCAATGTGAGTGATTGTTCTATTATGTAAGTTCTCTTTCGTTTTTTTTTTTTTTTTTTTTTTTTTTTTTTTTTTTTTTTTTTTTCTTTCGAGATTCGCACTGACATTGCTTCGCATACACGCACCCAGTAATAATACTGGAAATTCTGGCTGTCTCCCGTACATGCATTCCACTTACAATCCAAACAGGACTTCCGTCGCAACGTCAGGAGAAAGCGGAAACTCATATCTAGTCGACGATACCAAGAAAAAAGTTAAAATCTTTCTCGTTTCTGATTAATCCTTCTCGACCAATCTCCGTATGCCACGATAATGAGTGGACAAAGTTGTGGACGTTTTGAACATTAATAATCAATGGAGAAACATGCTGAAGGCCCGGGGGCTGTGAAACTATGTGAATCTAGACACATGCTATGTATTTTGTAGAAAATTGTTTTACCTATATCCCTTTCAGTATTAAGTGCTACGAGAAAGGTAAAAATGGCTTAGTTTCTATTCATAGACAATCACTAAAAGTAGTATAATAACGAAGCTTTTTCTGTTGTTTATATGCAATCTTTTGCAGTTAATTTAAGTGTCGTTTCTTTGTGTGTACATCATTGATTGTAAGTATTCCTTCAACTTCTATCCTACTGAGTACGGAAAGGCAGTGGATGCTGCCAGAATTTCCAGATAATATTAACGGGTGTCGTCTAGGAGGGCGGGCGAATTACGTATTGCTCACCACCTGTGGTAAAATAACGTCTACAACTGCATGAACTTCTCTGTACGTACAGTGTGAGTAGTGACTGGAGACACCAAACAGAGTGAGGATAATCCATCTGATGAAACGTCATTTGAAGCTAATAATGAGGAACACTGTAGGAGTCCTGTGATGTCCGCGTGTCTACGTGATCTCGAATGAGGTGTATGCTGTGCTGGCTGCATTTTTTGCCTATGCAAGGCAAGATACTCTAGTATCGTATATTAAGTGCTCTTCTTTCTCGGGTTTTCTAAAGTGCGCTTAGAACCACTTTACAAGAGCAGTTAATACAGACTTCTTCAGGTATTTCCGGAGGCGACTATAACATAAATAAGGAAAAGAGGTTGAGAAACACAGGAGGTACCTTACCTGAGGACATTGGTGAGACGAAATGAAGAGATATCGACACCCCTCCGGCGCTTTGTCCGAATATGGTGACCCGCTGCGGGTCGCCGCCGAAGCTGGCGATGTTCCTCTGCACCCAGGACAGCGCCAGCTGCTGGTCCTTGAGGCCCGCGTTGCCAGGAACCACCTCGTCACCCGTGCTCAGGAAGCCTGCAGGTAACGGTGATGTCAATTCAAGATTTCAAAATGTTCAAATGTTTGTTAAGCTTAAGGCACTTATCTGCGAGGACATCATTCCCTAAACTTACAAACTACTTATTAACTACCTTATACTAAAGACGACACAAGCATCTGAGGGGGGATTCAAACTCCTGACCGTAGCGGCTGTGCAGACTGTGACTGGCGCGGTGCAGACCGCTCGGCCACTGCGGCCGGCTAAAGATTTCAGTACTGTATTCCAATTAAGGCTCTTTACACAGCATATAGCAATGAAAACGTTTTTGTCATATTTTTTTTGTTTTTGTATTAATATTACACAATGCATTTCGGTACCTGAGGGTCCGTCATCTAGTGCAATTCTCAGTACATCATCCACCAGTGTCTGTCAGTGAAGTGATTCGCATGTTCCTGTTGTGAAGAACAGATATTATATTTGTATTTTGCGAATCAACTGCGGAAAACAGTGAAAAACATACTGGATAACAAAATATTCAAATGTTTGAAAACCTACTGGACCAAACTCTTATGGTCATCAGTCCCTAGACTTACAAACAACTTAAACTAACTGAAACACTACATACACGCTTGCTACAGGGAGGACTCGAACCTACGGCGGGCAACCACGACCCCCCCCCCCCCTCCCCTCCCAGTAAAGTGCCTTAGACCACCAGGCCACTCCACGACGGCACTGAATAACCCAAGGAGGACATATTTAACTTTGTCCCCTTAGTATACGTTGGTTTTCCTTCACTTTTCATCAATATACATTATATGATCAAAAGTATACCGACTCCTGGCTGAAAAATGACTTAAAAGTTCGTGGCGCCCTTCAACGGTAATGCTGGAATTAAATATAGTGTTGGCCAACCTTAGCCTTGATGACAGCGTGCACTCTCGCAGGCATACGTTCAGTGAGGTTTCTTGAGGAATCGCAGCCCATTAGTCACGGAATGCTCTACTGAGGAGAGGTATCGATGTAGGTCGGTAAGGTCTGGCACAAAAGAGACAATCCAAAACATCCCAAAGGTGTTCTGTAGGATTCAGGTCAGGGCACTGTGCAGGCAGTCCATTACAGAGGTGTTAATGTCGTTAACCACTCCGCCAAAGGTCGTACATTATGAACAGCTGCTCTATCGTGCCGAACGATGCAATCGCCATCCCAGAGTTGCTCTTCAACAGTGGGTAGCACAAAGGTGCTTAAAACATGACTGTAGATCTGTGCTGCGTTACTGACATGCAAAGCAACAAGAGGTGCAAGTAACCTCCATGAAAAACATGACCACATCGTAACACCACCACATCCGAATGTTACTATTGGCACTACACACGCTGGCAGATTGTATTCTCCAGGCATTCGTCGTTTCCACACCCTACCGGAGGATGGCCACATAGTGTACCGTGATTCGGCACTCCGCACGACGTTTTAGCACTGTTCAATCGTCCATATTTTACGCCCCTTACACCAAGCAAAGCGTCGTTTGACATTGACCTGCGTAATGTGTGGCTTATGGCAGCCGGTCGACGGCGAAACCTTTTTCTCACCTCCCGCCTAACTGTCACATTACTTGGAGTGGCTCCTGATGCAGTTTGGATTTCCTGTGTGATGGCCTACATTCATGCCTACCTATTACACTGTACGTCTTCAGCTGTCGGCGGTCTCTGTCAGTCAACATACGAGTTCGACCTGTATGCTTTCGTGCTGTACGTGTACCTTCACGTTTCCACTTCAATATCGCATAAGAAATAGTGGACCTAGGGATGTATAGGAGTGTGGAAATCTCGAATTCTGACTTCTGAAACAAGTGACAACGAAGCACCTGATCATGTTAGAGTTCCGTGAGTAGTTCCGCGGCGCGCCCTTTCTGCTCTGCCAAATGTCAAATGACTACTGAGGTCGCTGATGTGGACTTCCAGGTATTAGAGGGCAGTGCAAGGCACCTAATGTGAGAAACAGTCGTTTCTGAGGGTGTCCGGATACTTTTGATTACATAGTGCATGTTTCTGAAAAAATTAGAATTACATCACAGATATAGTTCAAAATCAAATGTTCAAATGTTTGTAGAGCTTATGGGACTTAACTACGGGGTCATCAGTCCTTAAACTTACAAACTACTTATGAACTAGCTAATACTAAGGACGGCACAAATATCCATGCCCGAGGGTTGATTCGAACCCCCGACCGTAGTGGCCGTGCAGACCGTGACTGGTGCGCCCCAATCCGCTCGGCCACCGCGGCCGGCACAGATATAGTTCAGTAACTACGAAGATGAAACACATCTCAGTATGTGGGATACATTTAAAATAAGCCGTTTAAATTGTTACAATAACTATGGCTAACGAAATCTGTTAACTGAATATTACCGCGGTGGAGTAGCCGAGTGGTCTAAAGCGCCTCGCTGCGGAGCGCGCGTTTGCTCGCCGTGGAGGTTCGAGTCCTCCATGGGACATGGGTGTGGGTGTTGTCCTTAGGTTAGTTTACCTAGGTTTAAGTAGTATGTAAGCTACGGACTGATAACCACGTAGTTTGGTCCGATAAATTTACAAACATTTGAACATTTGAAAAATTTTTCCTTTCACGATAAGGCGCATGGGGTACTCAATACATCACCTTCTGACGTTAATTATAATTCCCTGCGAATCAGGTAAATATTTTTATTTTGCAGTAACATTGCTATGCTGCAGCTCTACGAAATTCCCCTATGGCCTGTGGGGTACTCAGTATCCCAGCACGCCCGTCCTAGTGTAAGTCTTCATTTAAATTTGTACTTGCGATGTTTCCAAAACTCACTTAACTATTAGAAAATCCTTGTTGGGTTACGGTTTTTCAATAAAACAATGTTTTTATGGAAAATCAACGGAGACACTTGAAACGTATTATTTAAAACAATTGCTCTTTGAAAATTAACTGAAATTATTGTAATGAATAATAATATATTAATATTGAATTCATGAACTGAATTGTTTAATTATATTTGAAAGTTAAGAATTGAACATTATGAAGAATTAAAAAAATGAAACAGTGGAATAAACCCGGGAATTTATGATTGGAACAGTAAGCGCTAAGTGACTGAACTAATTTTACCTGTTCCAATACTCCACCTAAAACGGACTATAATATAGTGGCGAAACATACGGAGAATTTGGAGTATCATCCTAAAATTCCCTTTTCTTTTTACCTCTTTTAACGGCTCCGTGCACACATAATTTTTATATTCGCAACATCTATGACAAACCACCTTTCGAATTATGTACGTCTCCACTGGCCTTCTTGTAAGATTAATATTAAAAATCTGGGCTCACTTGTAGACGAGGATATCGCCCGCCAGCTTTGACCCGTGACGTCATCGCAGGGCGGTAGTTTTGAGGTGCGTGCGTGTTTGTAGAAGGCGTGAGTGATTATGTGGTGATTGAGATAAAGACGATAGTTTGTTTACAAACAATACTGATTAATATTTTTTGTTTAACAATTGATCTTTAGCTTCTCTCTGATGGTTAGATATAGGTTAACGGACAGGTTTTTTTTCTTTTTTTTATGCGAACGCCGAAAGCGCCATTTTTTTGTCTAATACCTGTGATCAGTGGTACATTCTGTTATCTATAGTAACTACAGATTATTTATATCTACAATACAGAAGTATTAAGATATCCCGTATAATGGTTTTCCGACACCTTGATGATGCCTTAGGTCAAAGCAGATGAGTGGTAACCGAATCTACAGTTATGCCAAAATCTCAGTTTCGTGTTGGCATATTTGTATAATGATATCCACATGGATCGACAACTGGCATTTCAGTACCGCTTGCGATACTAATCTGCAAATATAATTATGTTATGTTCTTCACATCGTACGTGAACTGTTGGACGCTAAGAGGGTGTACTAATTTTTATTTCCAGTATTGTACCTGAACAGTATTACACGAGCAAAAATGTATTCTGCAGTCGAGACTCACCAAGCTGCCCCAGGCGATAGTTAACAGTGACCAGTATGACGCCATAGGAGACGAGGAAGTCGGGCCCGTACTGTTGGTCAGATCCACTGCCTATTATGTACGAGCCGCCGTACACCCAGAACATGACGGGCAGGTTGGCGCCCTGCTGAGGTTCGCCCGGCACGTACACGTTCAGGTAGAGGCAGTCCTCGGAGCCGCTGCCGTCTGCCTGGATGCAGTCGCTGCCGAACTGGGTGGCGTCGCGTACTCCGTCCCAGTTCTCCACAGGCTGTGGAGCCTACGGAAAATTTGCAGTGAATTTCAATATCATGTACAACCACAGTATAACATATACATTGCAACACAGTTTATTTACAACTAGCTTAGTTTCTGCTGATTCGCACGCGTAGACTGGATGGTCTACATTAGTTGTTTCTACTTCTTAATATAAATTTTCATAATTTCAGTTTTAAAAGTACTTTGATACAACTTACCACCCCCTATTCAACCACTGATAGCAGAATTCAAAAAATCGCGAAACGTTTTTTTTTAATTATAACTATGAATAAAAATCCAAATTTTCACGTTTCTAGCATCAAAATAGTATTAGTAGGACCCTTAAAAGATGTTCCCCTATTTCATCCGCATAATTGTTGAATTTCCAAAAATATCGAAGCACGTGTTTTTAAAATTCCAATCAGAAATCTAAATCCGAAGTTTTGTATCTCTTGCTTCAAAATTGCCTTAATAGCAACGTATTTTCAAAAAACCGTTCAGTCCCTATTTCACCCCCTTAGGGATAGGAATATCGAAAACTCGCTGATGCCTACAGTGTAAGATAAACAACGTCTACAAATTTCAAGTTTTTTATCTTCCTTAGATTCACTTTTCAGGGCCGTTTTCTGTCATTAGGAACGGATCGAGAACGCGAAATTTTTTTCTTACGCTTTAGCATCTTTCTTTGTAGTTTTACTTTTCAAACTGCAATATGCACTTATTTTTCTTTATTCGTGCGCTTGTTGCAGAAAAACAACGTTTCGCTGTATGTAACCTCTTTGCTATTATAGAGTAAGGTGGTACAATTTCGATCATTTCGGAGAAATGTTGTTGTTACTGGAAATATGTTGAGAAAAGAAATAATTTTAACTATGGCACTTGTTCTTGGATGTTTAACGAATATGTAACACAAATATTAGACCATTAGAAAGGTTAGTGTAAACAAAAAAAAGGTTACAGTACTGTGAAAAATTGATCGAAAATGTACCACACTAGGTACAATTATGATCACTTCCTCGTAAAATTTTTATCACTGGCTTCTTCCACATAAAAAGCACTTATTCACAGCAGTGAGTGTCGCGACTGTATATGTTAGACTCTGGTACAGCTTTATCACAAACATATTAATAAAATAATGCCGATTAATTGAGAGTTCAGTTCGCGTAGAAAAGTCATGCAGCAGAATTTACATTAATACAGACAGCTGTAGTATCTCGTACATACGTTATAATGCAGCGGTACAACGGTAGCGCATCATTTGTACTCGGGTGACTCATTTGAGAAGGATTCAGCGAGATTACGGATGCACGGCGGGAATTAACAGACATTGAACGCGGAATGGTATTTGGAATTATACACTTGGAGCATTTCATTTCGAAAATCGTTAGGAAATTCAATATTCTAAGTTCCAGAGGGTCAAGATTGTGACGAGAATGCCACATTCCAGGCATTGCCTCTCGTCACGGACAACGCAGCGGCCGACTAAGATCAGCTGAATATGTCCAAGGTTGTCAGTGTTACCAGACCATAAACTTTACATTAAACATATCAATTGAGGACGCACTATTGAAGTTTCCTTTAGGACAATGCGACAAAATTTGACGTCAGTGGCCTACGGAAGCAGATGACAGACGCGAGTACCTTTGCTAATAGCTCGACATCGCCTGCAGCGCAACTCCTGGGCTCGTGACCATCTCATTTGGACCCTTTTCGTGACCTGCACAGATAAGACCTGATTTCAGTTGGTAAGAGCTGATGGTAGGGTTCAAAGTGGTACAGATCCTATCAGACCATACGTCCAAGTTGTCAATAAAGGCACTGTGCAAATTATTGGCGGCTCCATAGTGATGTGAAAAATTTTTACATGAAGTGGACTGGCTCATCTGCCCCAACTCAACCGGTCGTTAAACGGAAATAGGTATAATTGGCTACTTTATAGATCATTTGCAATGATTCATGATCCGAATAAACGTATGCATTTTTATTGACGACAATGCCCCATATCACGGGGCCACAATCGTTCTCGATTTCTTTTGAGCCGGCCGCGGTGGCCGAGGTGACAGGCGCTCCAGTCACGGTCAGCACGGCCACTACGGTCGGGGGTTCGAATCCCCCCTCGGGCATGGATATTTGTGCCGTCCTAGTTCGTAAGTAGTTCATAAGTAGTTTGTAAGTTTAGGGACTGATGACCCCGTAGTTAAGTCCCATAAGCTTAACAAACATTTAAACTTTTTTTTTTCTTTTTAGAACATTCTGGACAGTTCGAGAGAATCGTTTATAAAAACTAACATGAGTCCTTTTGGACAATAATGGATTCCAACAGAGGTCCATTCGTCTACAAAATACTGTGTCGGAACAGTTTCGCATTTATGGACACCTTTAGAGGGAATATGGCTTCAAATACCTCCGAAGAACTTCGAACATGTTGAGTCCATAACACTTGCAGTTTCTGCTCTTCCCCGGAAAAAATAAGGTCCGACAACATATTAAGAGGTGACACGGCCAACCGACATGTGCTATGAACTGACTACTTTCTTTCAAAATAGTATCTGAACTGTGACAAGTGTATGTCGACATGTATATGGCGTGAAAAAAGTATTTAACACCTTCTTTTGAAATACTGCATTGATAATTGCTAGTTACTGGACGAAATCTAGATCTACTTAAAGAAAGATAAAAATTTTAGCGATGACTGATTGCTGTCGACTGCCAACTTTTTATATTAAAAGCATCGCATAAAAACTCTTACCTCATATATTTCTGACATCCAGCGAAACGTGACGAGGTTTTTGAACACCATCCCTAAAGAAGACTTAGTGCATAAAACCTCTGACAATTAAGTTCCATGAATAATCCTGTAACATTGACGTAGATCGACTATGAACTACAGTTACCTTACTGTCTTCCTAAATAGTCACCTCCCGTAACTATGCACCGATGAGCTCTGCGGTGCATGTCCTGAAAACTTTGAACGAAGTCTTCTTTAGGGATGGTGTTCAAAAGCCTGGCACGTTTCGTTGGATGTCAGGAATATCGTCATATCTCTTTCCTTTCAAAGCGAGTTGGAGTCGAGGGAATAGGAAGAAGTCTGGAGGACTGACACCCGGAGAGTATGGTGAAATTCCGCAGTTGCACGATAATGCTCGCCCACACAAAGCCAATATCGTTCAACTTGAACATCCACTACATTAGCCGAATCTCACTCCTCCAGACCTCTTCCTGTTCCGGTGACTCAAACTCACTTTTAAAGGAAAGAGATTTGTCGATATTCCTGACATTCGTGCAAAGTTTCTAAAACATGTATCGCATAGCTCAGCGATGGTTATGGTTATGGCAGGTGACTAATTCGAGGGACAGTAAGGTAAATTTATGTGATAGTTCATTTACGTTTATGTTACAGGACTAATCACCGAACTCTGTTGTCACAGGAAGAATATTGATACCGTCTGACCGATCAACAAGAATTTTGTAGGTCTTATAATTTTTTACATACATGGGAGCAAGGGTATGAATAGAGAGAGGGGACAGGAACAGATTTGTGGAGATCGGGGCAGGTAATAATAGAGGTAGAAGAGATACATAGGTCGATAGAAGGGATTAGGACTGGAGGACGAGGGTGAGGTAGGTAGACAGAGACAGAAGAGAAGGGGGAGGACTGAACAGATAGGACAGAGAGGAGTACATGGACTAACTGAATACTGGAATAAATGAATACCGCATAACGCCGTGGTTATCAAGTGGCATAGAGATGAGGTGAGTGATAAGTAGAAAGATAAAGGAAAGGAGTGCAGGATGCATATTCAGATAGTCAATCCCATGTACTGGGTGATCAAAAAGTCAGTATACATTTGAAAACATAATAAATCACGGAATAATGTAGATACAGAGCTAAAAATTGACACACATGTTTGGAATGACATGGGGTTTTATTAGAATTAAAAAAAGTTTAAGAAAGTTCTCTTGCGCGCGTCGTTTGGCGATGATCGTGTGCTCAGCCGCCACTTTCGTCATGCTTGGCCTCCCAGGACCCCAGACCTCAGTCCGTGCGATTCGACCGACATCTCTAGCGATTCTGAAAGATAACATCCGACGCCAGTGCCCCACCACAACTCCGCACACGTTTTACAGTGCTGTTCACAACATTATTCCTCGACTACAGCTATTGTTGAGGCAGGATGGTGAACATATTGAGCATTTCCTGTAAAGAATATCATCTTTGCTTTGTCTTAATTTGTTATGCTAATTCTTGTTTTTCTGATCAGATGAAGCTCCATCGGTCGGACTTTTTTGAACTTTTTATTGGTTCTAATAAAACCCCATGTCATTCCAAGCATGTGTGACAATTTTTACCTCTATATCTACATTATTCCGTAATTTATTAAGTTTTCAAATTTATACCAACTTTGTAATCACCCGGTATATTTTGCAAATGCGATTTCCGGTTCGCTAGTGCATATTTATTGTTACTTTACAAGGAGAGAGTCAGTCTGCTATTGTTGAGTATCTGCAGACCATTACAGACATTAAAACAAGTATTACAAATATATATACATGAACTTTAAATTAATTTTCGTGACTGGTTTCCCTGCTGGATTTTAACCACTTCACTACACTTTTTTCAAGTATTGCCACATTTCTAAAGACATTTTTGCTAGAGTTACATGGCGTATTATTATCAAAGTAACTTTACAGTTTTTATGTGCTCAGTCACCTTCTTAGAAATATCTACTTTTATTCATCATAAATTTCACACTTACCTGGAAACGTAACTTTCCTGTTGGAGGTACTGCATACGGAATGCCCAGAAAGGCAGTGTAAGAAGTGTTGTAGACGCTCGTAGCGGTGGTTCCACGTAGAATACCCTGCTCAACAGTCACTAGGACTTCGTCTCCCTGGAACAGGTGTAAGGTTTGATAGAGTCCATACCTGATTCAGTAACATGAATTTCCTTTCTGCTTACAACTTCATCGCTAGCCATGATATACGCGCCACCAATAAACTTCGTTCTTCAAGTAACTAAGTTTGAGAACTTTCAACAATCAAACTTTAAAACCAGTATGTGGTAATCAGTGGAGAAGGAAAATAATTTTCTGTGTGTTGTGGCGTGAAGTCAGCGCCACACGCCAGACGCAAGAGAACGATCATGGAGAAGGCAGTGGTCGACCGACAGCCTATCGCACGCCGGCGCCGCGCCTCTTGAAGGGAGTAACCGTAGACGCGCACCCTCTACAAGCTGCTATATCTAGACCGACATGCGCCTGGACGGCAGATTAGCCGGGCATGCTGGAGCGCCGTGTTGCGATGCGCGCGGAAGTCCGCCGTCGGGGATTCGAATCCCCCCTCAGGCATGGATGATTGTGCTGTCTTTAGTATAAGGTAGTTCATAAGTAGTTTGTAAGATTAGGCAGTGATGACCCCGCAGTTAAGTCCCTTAAGCCTTACAAACATTTTAACATTTGAACGAGCGGTCTGAACTCGGCTACGAACTAGTCAGTAACTAGGTCGCAGTGTAGCTAGCACCGTACAGAAGACGACGCCGCAAGAAGAGAGAAGATTTGATTAGTTTAGGTTGGATTAGTTGGATCGTTCCATAGATCCGTGTTGAGGTGATCGTCATGGATGTGGAACATGCCTTTTTTTATACAAGTTGATAATATTAATACAGGTAGATACATTTTTACAAGCTGATAATGTAATAATACTAATAGTATGGATACAGATACATGCATCATTTGCTTCTGTTTAAGAATTCGTCAGTGGAGTAGAAGGAGTTGGTCACTAGAAAGTCTTTCAGGCTCCTCTTATAAGAGCTTTTACGTCCTTGTGTAGATCGTTTTTTTTTCCCCCTAGTATTGTAGGTATGAACTGAGCTGTTTGTTGAAAAAAGGGATATATTATTTATGACAAATTTAATTAAGGAATAAATATACTGAGAGGCAGTAGTTAATATACCCTGTTCTTTGACGTCCGTGAATTTACACCACAAATAATGCGTAGTACACGCTTTTGGACTCTGAACACTTTTGCTTGACTTGAAGAGTTACCCCAAAATATTATACCATGTGACATAGAAGAACAGATAGAAGTTGAGTATTCTTCAGTCAATAAAACTTGTATTAATAATGTATAGAACTGTTCTAGATAACTACGAATCCTGCACCGTACCTTTCCTGACAGACAGGCCGACCACAGACGACGAGTACTCAACAAATGGCAGCGAGGATGATTGAACACTGTAGATACCATGAGGTCGTATAGATCTAGTAATTTCTTCGTATCAGATGTGTGCAAACGTTGTACGAGGTAGTACTAGCAGCTTAAATAACATTAAACTTCATAATCGCAGAACACATACACATGTCCAGCGAAAATGTCAAATATTCAATGTCGGTTTGGGGATATAGGGTCAACATCGATCTCGTGGCACAAACCACCTACTGGTAAAAATGGACCTGCGGTTCTCACTATAAACTGAAGATGGTGTGTTAACGGCACTTGGGCAGACGTGGAGTATGCCTTCCAAACGTATGCTGGAACCGTATCGCCAAAGAACTGTGATTGAAAGAAACGTTTTTATGACATGAGGGACTATGATGCATTCATCCGGGAAATTGACACTGTTCTGGGACGAAGAGTTTCGTCTGTGCAAAGGATGGGTGCAAAATGGTTCACGGAAGACCGTAGAACACGACGAGATGGGGCAGGTCGCACCACCCAGACACCCCGCATATAATCGACACCTGATCCAGCGGACAAAACAGGCGAGTTCTGAGTTCTCCTGTGCTCTGGCGCAACATTGGAGCACTGGAACACATTTACAGTGACACTACGTCGGCGTTTATTACGTTCTTGTCTGTAACTTTCAAGCCTACCATTGACTAAAGTGCAGAAAATGATGGGAGGGACGACGACACGGGGAACAGGCATGGTGTGAGGTAGTATATTTTCGGACGAATCCAGGGTCTGTTTGTTTCTAAATGATGGCTACATTGTGGTTCTCTGTACGCAGGAAGAGCGGTATCACAATGACTGCAGCGTGTCATTCTCAATGGAGAGAAGTCTTCAGAAGTAAGAGTGATGTCAGGTGTGACACAGGCGAGTGTCGTGGGTCCGTTGCTGTTCACGATATACAGGGTGTTTCAAATTAGGTACGGCCAAACTTACAGGAACCATTCCTCGCAAACAAACAAAGAAAATATGTTATGTGTCCGGAAACGCTTAATTTCATGTTAGAGCTCATTTTAGTATGTCTCTTTAAATGTAAATTTAAATAATTTGTGCAGACAACTGTCAAAGTACCCAATTGTTTCGTTAGTATGTACTGTATTTCCTCGATTCACCGCATTTGTAAACATTTCACTGAGTGCAAAAGCACGTTCGTGATGCTACGTACTGATGTTCTTGATGCTACTAGTGTAGAGCAATGTGTCGCATGTCAATACAAGCATTGACGTCAACATTACCTTCCTTCAGTTGGGCCAACTGGCGGTGAATGGAGGAAGTACAGTACATACCAACGAAACAATTGGGCATTTTGACAATTGTCTGCACGAATTATTTCAATTTACGTTTAAAGAGAAATACTAAAATGAGCTCTAACATGGAAAGTAAGCGTTTCCGGACACATGTCCACATAACATATTTTCTTTCTTTGTGTGTGAGGAATGTTTCCTGAAAGTTTGGCCATACCTTTTTGTAACACCCTGTATATAAATGACCTTGCGGATAACATCAGAAGTTCACTGAGGCTTTTTGCGGATGATATTGTAGTGTATAGAGAGGTTGAAACAATGGAAAATTGTATTGAAATGCAGGAGGATCTGCATCGAATTGGCGCATGGTGCAGGGAACGGCAACTGAATCTCAATGTAGACAAGTGTAATGTGCTGCGAATACATAGAAAGAAAGATCCTGTATCATTTAGCTACACTATAGAAGGTCAGCAACTGGAAACAGTTAATTCCATAAATTATCTGGGAGTAGTCATTAGGAGGGATTTAAAATGGAACGACCATATAAAATCAATCGTCGGTAAAGCAGATGCCAGACTTAGATTCATTAGAATAATCCTAAGGAAATGCAGTCCGAAAACAAAGGAAGTAGGTTCCAGTACACTTGTTCGCCCACAGTTTGAATACTGCTCATCGGTGTGGGATCCGTACCAGGTGGGGTAAATAGAGGAAGTAGAAAAGATCCAACGGAGAACAGCGGGCTTTGTTACAGGATCATTTGGTAATCGTGAAAGCGTTATGGAGATGATCGATAAACTACAGTGGAAGACTCTGCAGGATAGACGCTCTGTCGCTAGGTACGGGCTTTTGTCGAAGTTTGTAAAGTGTGGTGGTAAAAAAATGTGAAATGGGTAGGAATGATTCCGGCTGGGCAAGGTTAATGTGGGTTAATGCAATAGGAAGGCAGGAGCAGCTGACCCTGAATTAATTACTGATATTTAACATCACATCAAATAATTTGCATGATTTGCCCTGTTTCAGTTCTAGTTGTAATGAGACTCTTCCACTTCCTGCAAGTGGCATAAAATATAATTAATAATTTGTCCCCACCAAAAATCTAACGAACTAACTGGGATCTGACGACTAATAATGTTGAAAAAACATCTTTCAAATCCAGCAGTATTTATTACACATTTTTAAGCAGGATAAAACATACAATGATAAATCCAATACTAAAATCATAAACAACAAGAATACATTTATAACCAAATAAGAAAGAACAATCTGATGCATATGAAGTTACTCATATTATTACGAAACTGGAAAATAGTAACGACTGGCAAGTCAGAAACCCCTGTCGTGAAGTAATATAATGTTCTTAGCGGGATAATCAGTCGTAATACCAGTGCAGGGTTGACTTTCCTAACTACACAGTCCTCACTATAAGGCAGATATATCGACTATATGTTGCTGGCGAGCGCTTTGCCATACATTACCAAACTGACGACTTGCGTGTGAAGGTGCTGCGCTGCAGTGGCGTAGGGGCAGGGCGACTGTAAGCTGAAAATTTGCGCGACCACCAAATTAAAAAAAGAAATTTCGCTCCGTCGCTCGGAAGCTGTATTCCCTATCAGCCTCTGTGCGCTCGGAAGTGCTCAGTGCCTACAATCTCAAACAATTCTGCCAAGTCAGGACCACTTCAGTGATCGTAGACAAGTACGCACGAGTACTGAAGGTCTAAATGACTCCAGAAGTTGAGTATATCGCAACTAGTGCACTAGTATTGGTTGGCTGACCTTATTCAAACCGAAAACAAGAACAATCCGCTCAAATATAAATCTCAGAGTGTACCCTGAAACTTATACAAGTTCACCCGTCCAAGTATAGGCTCAATAAGCAAAATCTCCAAGTCCGCACACTGAGAGGACAGGACGCTATAAGCGCTACGAAACATGAAGTTCTTTTCTATCACCACGTCTCTGCCCCGCCCCCTCCCCCCCCCCCCCCGAGAACCGCCGTTTTTACGTAAAGCCAAGCAGCGTCGAGATCTCGAACTCCAGCCAGTAAAATCTCACAAGACAACCTCTCATTTCGAAAAGCTGGCACTTTGAACATCAGCCAATCAAAGACGGCATCCCTTCCACACACACTTTTGGTGCGATTCTCACTAAACGGCTCTAACCGTCGCCCGTGGGAGTGGCTGCCTAGCCTCCAGCAACATTTCGTCGCTTTCCATTTCGGACCCTCGGCCACAGCCGTGTACCCTACTATCTTCTTCTAAAAAGCGCAGACGATGCCTCTCCTTCACAGTTTGGGACACAAGGTTAAATTTTTACGACCTAATGCCATGCCAGTGTGCCACCTAAGGCCAGCGCGCCCGGCCTCCTACGGCGCCGCAGGGCGCAGGTAGGAAGGAATTCGCCCTCTCAGGGCCAAGTCAGCTCTTCATCTCACCTTAGCAAAAACTTCCCTGCATGGTATTCCCGACAGCAATATAAAATTGTATGTACAGGACTCGATAATAAAGATGAGAGATGGGCTGCCATCTCTCAAGTTTCGAGAACATAATTTTCTCCTACGTATGAAGACAAAATCAGAGAGATTGGAGCCCACGCAGAGGCATACGAACAACCTTTCTTTCCGCGAACAATACCTGACTGGAATAGGAGGGAGGACCGATAGTGGTACTCAATTCACCCTCCGCCACACAGCATCGGGTGGCTTGTGAAGTATGAATGCAGATGTAAATGTAGATGACTACTTTCGCACAAGACGTACAGCGTCAACTGAAGATGTCACAGAATGGTGTGCTGTCAGGTACAGCCTCAAAACACACTAACTTCCTGCAACCCGTAGCCATTACCATTCTGCACGAGCCCCAGAGGCCATTTGTTAGCATGACAATGCATGGCCACGCGTTACTTGACAAACACGTGCTTTCTTGGTGTCACTGGGTGTCGCCCTTTGCTCCGTACTGCCACATGCTGAGAACTGCCGCCAATCGAATTAGTGAAGGATCTGTTGAAAAGGATTTTCTGGCGTATCATGACTAAGAGAAGGGATAGGTTGGTGGGACAGATTCTGCGACATCAAGGAATAGTCAAATTAGCATTAGAAGGAAGTGTGTGGGGTAAAAATCGTGGAGCGAGACCGATATGTCAACAAATTTAGTTTCTTCAGAAACGCTTTTCTCCCCACAGTCTTTCTGCATTTTATATCTTCTTTATTTCGGCCATCATAAGTTATCTTGCTACCAAAATAACAAAACTCATCTACTACTTTTATCGTCTCACTAGCAAACCCGTCAAACTTCGCAGTAACTAATGTGTATGGGATATATACCCTAATCTCTTCTCTTCTCCTCCCTATGTCTATCCCTTCCTCTCTCCTCTATTTCCCCATCTCCCCCTACCTTTTTCCATCACCTTCACACCACGCCCTCTTATCTCACACCATATCTGCGTCTGTATCATCTCCCCCCCCCCCCCTGTTTAAATCCATTTCATTCCCAAAAACAACTTTCACGTTTTATGTTAAAAATGACTGGGGGAAGGAAAACAAAATCACACATTTTTACAGCACAGCTTAGCATGTTTTTCTCACAGCGAGAAGAATAGAAATACTTTTTATAACATATCTTCTTGAGAGTTTTTGAATTATAAACAAAGTAATAACGATAGAAATTCCCGATGAACCGAAACAGTTAATTGAAATAATACAATAAGTGGAATGGAAACACAACGTTTCGAAAGTCTTTGTGTTGCGTTCATTGTAACGCTTGTTGATGAACGACATATTTTGTCTTTCCGTCCGACGAGAAAACGAACAGTGCATATGATTTAGTAACTCTCGAACACGCCACGTACAACTGCTCATGGGAAAATCACGGCGATTCAATACTGGTCTAGCACGTTATTAATCGTCATTGCGCTGCGTGAACACCAACCGATATTACGACTCAACAATGGAGGCATTTTTCTAAAACAATAAAAAAATCACTATCTGCATTCAACTTGTTTGCAACACTCAAAAATACCGCGAACTCCCATCAGTTCTATCTGTGAACGGCCTGAAAGATATGATCACCACCGTGAACGTCATGTGCCAGTCAACAGTAAAATTGGGAAGCGGTGGTGTTACGGTGTGGTCGTGTTTTTAATGGAGGGGCTTGCAATTTCTTGCTTCCGACTGTTGAAGAGCAATTCTGGATTGGCGACTGCATCTTTCAACACGATCGAACAGCTGTTTATAATGCATGGCCTTTGACGGAGTGGTTACACGGCAATAAAATCCCCGTAATCGACTGACCTACACGGAATCTTTGCTTGCATCCTATAGAATGGAATTTTTTGGAACGCCGACTTCGTGCCTTGCATCACCGACCTACATCGACACCTCTCCTCAGTGCAGCTCTCCGTGTAAACTGGGCTGCCATTTCCCAGAGACCTTCCAGCACCTGAATGAACGTATGCTGGCGTGAGTCGAAGCTGTCATCAAGGCTAAGGTTGGGCGAACACCATATTTAAATCCAGCACTACCAATGGCGGGCGCCACGAATTTATCTGCGTGGTGTCCAGATACTTTTGATCACTTAGTTCAGAGGTTGGCAACGCGTCGATTGCGATCTACTGGTAGATCCCCAGTGTTAATTTGGTAGATACTGCAGAAGAAAAAATTGACAGTTGCTTTTCGTATCTGTGTAAATGCCCGTTCGCTTGTTTTATTTATTACATTTGAACATTTGAACAATTGCGTAGAACTGGTAGCAACATCTACCTCAGACCACTAAAACTGTGTTTCTCGCATTAGTTCAATCAGCCACCACTTGCACGTCACTTGGTACACAACTTCATTCGTCACTGTGTAATGTGTAGTATTCATTCAATTCGTGTCTTCAGAAGCTGATGAGCTCCGTGCCTCCCACTTTTCAAGTAAGTTAGAATATTAACTTCTTTTATCCAGTTATGGTGAAATACGAATTTCTGCGTTTTTATAGTCCATGGACGGGATAATTTACGACTAAGATTGCTAGTTTGAGGGATGATTTCAATGAACCGTTTTCAGATTTTCAAAAGATTTCTGTGCTATAATCTTTAACTATTCAATACATCTTCTTCCACTGAAAATGTGTGGGACGTAGATAGCGCGTCTTTTGAACTTGGAACAATATCATTAAAATAATTCGTATCTCTAAAGTGTTAGAGAACCGAGAAATTATTGGCGTCTAATTTCTGAAGAGAAATACCCGGTATTTGTTAATGTTGTAATTCGAGTAAAGGCCTTGTTTGCTTCTATTTGCCTGTGCGAATCATTGTTTTGAAATATGAGTTTTATTAAAAATATTCAACTGAGTGTAACACGTTAGACACCATATATCAAGGACATTCAGAATCTACTCAAGTTTCACATTAAATTTCAGTTGATATTTGTAAAATATTATGAAATAAAATTTTTATGTTTTGAATAAATAGTGAAGATGTAAATCTTTAATTTGTGAATATGGATCTTTTACAGTATTGAAAAATTAAAATGTAGCACTTACGACATGTTTATAATAAGTAGATCACTTTGATACGGTGGTGATAAATAGTAGATCGCGAAGTCTTTGTTGTTGCCTACTTTTGACTTAGTGAGTGCACAGACGCTGAACCGCTGTCCACTACTGCAGGCGAGCAACTACGCGCCTCCGGAAGTGGACGAACGTTGCACGGCCGTTGATGTGGGATCGCGTTGCTTCGTTCCAATCTGCTGTGTTCTAATCCACAACAATGATGTGCCCTCGGGGTAGGAAAACATTTTCCGATAACCAGGGAGCTAACAAACCACAAAAAATATAGAAACAACCACATATGCCTCCACACCACTCAAGGTATCGGCAGGATACGAAACGGGGAACATGAAGTGCATTGTGGAATGTGACATATATTGGAGGTAATAGTGTGTATATGATGGTAATGTACAAGGCATGTTTTTTCAATTTTCATTACACTGTAGTTAAATTATGTCAGCCGGTCGCGGTGGCCGAGGAGACTGAGGCGCTCCAGTCACGGTCTGCACGGCCACTACGGTCGGGGGTTCGAATCCCCCCTCGGGCATTTGTGCCGTCCTAGTTTGTAAGTAGTTCATAAGTAGTTTGTAAGTTTAGGGACTGATGACCCCGTAGTTAAGTCCCATAAACTATACAAACATTTGAACATTTGAAATTATGTCACAAGCTACACTGTAAAGTAATTTAAAGAAAAGGTTTGTTAGGTTGTCGTGCAGATGTATTTACAGTGACTCTTTGAAAACGGAATCCCAAAATATGTTGACGCTGACAGCATTCCGACACAGCATCCACACTTCGCAAGCCCCTTCACGGTGTGTGGTGGAGGGTACTTTGCGTACCATTATCAGTTTCTCCTATTCCAGTCGCGTACCGTTCGCGGTAGAAATGATCGCCTGAACGTCTCCGTATGACCCATAATCTCTATGATCTTATCATTGTGATCGTTTTCGTGAGATACACGTAAAAGAATCAACATACTGGCTGACTCTTCATGAAAAGTACGCTCTCGGGACTTTGACGGAAGCCCGTAGGGCAATACAGAACGTCTCTCTTGCAACTTCAGCCACATATCATGTCGGTCGACATTTTCGTTTCTAATCTGTAGAATTAACTTACTGAAATAATATACCTGGAATACAAATCACTATCATAACTGATAAAATCTCGCATCAGTGAAATAAACACGAGGTGACAACGGGAAACCCGGGGTTCGAGTCCCGGTCCGGCACAAATTTTCATATGTCACCATTTGGTAGAACATCTATAACTTATACAGTGACGCTAAAAGTAATTCGCTATTGCGAGAAAATATTGGTACTATTATCATCACTGTAAATCGTCACCATACAGTAATTTAACAGATGCCTAAGCGAGGCAATGACGATGATAGCTTAGGTTAATGCCTCGTTGTTTTCATTTTCCCTGGTGCGGGAATACAGATTAAGCTGCGAGTGCTGAGGGATGAATGCAGTTGACTCATATGTGCAGTCAGTGTGGCATATTGCAGTTTCGGTCGGTCCTGGAGTCGTGTTCGGCTGGCTTCTTGCCGGGCGCCGTGGCTCAGCGCGCCCGGTCAGAGGGCTCAAGGCCCTCTGTAATAAAAAATCTGAGCCAAGAACTCACCGAACAAAAACGAACATACACGATCAGCGTCCGCAACACATAGAACTAACCATAAAGCAAAAAAAAAAAAAAAAAAAAAAAAAAAAAAAAAAAAAAAAAAAAAAAGTGGATAAGGCGACCGCTCGTGAAAAGCGGGACACCCGGGTTCAAGTCCCGGCCCAGCACAAATTTTCATATGTCACCATTTGGTAGAACATCTATAACTTATACAGTGACGCTAAAAGAAATTCGTTATTGCGAGAAAATATTGATAATATTATCATCATTGTAATTTGTCACCATACAGTAATTTAACTAAAGAAATGTTCAGAAGTGTATATTTAATCAAATTATGACTGTAATGTAAAAAAATGCTTCTGATACTATTAATATTACTTTTGACTGTAACGAATACGTTAAAAAATTTTGTAACATTTTAGCTTTAGGTAAACAGATTTCTTGAACCTTACTTTCTTCGCTCACAACAAAGATATGAAGTATCCCTAGGTTAAACCTGATTGCTAGCCACAATCTACAGCGGTCCACGGTGCCAATAAGCTCATTTAAGACATTGTTAATACGTCTTTCGCTGAGGTTAGTTCCTTATATTCTTAGTATAATACGGCACAGTCAAAGTAAGTTTTTCAGTTGACTGTTGTTTGGAAGGATTCACTGAATAGATGTGTATTTTACCTTGGCGAAGACTGCACACGTAAAGAGCAATAATGATGAAAACGCCGAACGGTTTGGATCCATGTTTGGTGATACGTCCCACGAATGGGTAGAACTGCCGTTGCGAAACAGGAAACTGTCAGTGAACAATCAGTCGCGGTAAGTAGAGAACAGCAAGCTTTATCTAGATTTCTGTTTAGACCTTGATTAGATATCAGATTCCTGATTTGGGGACTACGTAAGTTCTTTAGTGCATTTAATCTTTATAAAGAAGGCTAAAGAAACACGTAATACTGGCTTAAATTGTGTGTTGAATAAGTTTGTCGCAGAAGTTGTTATTATAATTTAACAACTACTCCTTGAGCAATTTATTTTATTTATGAGATATCATATCGAAACAGGATTTGTGTTCCGAAAAGTTGACAATCCATTAACTTGAAATTGGACTGAAAGTTTGCCGTTTTCGTGGCGTAATGGTCATGGGGTGAGGCCGAAGGTGAAACAGACGTGTATCACATGACCTTCTAATTCCCAGAATTTTTTCAACTGCAAAATTAAATCGTTTTACTACACGTTTCTCAGGAGTTATGGTGTCATAAAGACTAAGATAGGTGTATAACTGTCCCATCATGCAGAATTGTATAATTTATTACTTAGTTTTTATTCTATTTGCAAAAAATATTGCAGACTGTATACATAATTATATCACTGATATACCTACAATATGACTGTATGGCATGAGTCTCTAAACTTTTGTTTGCCGCGCCCATCTACTGCCAAAAACGGAAACTTGCGGCCCCCTTTCAAAATAATAATATTGTACAAGGTGCGTCTGAAAAGTTCGTTGAATGGTGTCAGGAAAAAAGATTTTCAAGCAAAATACATTTACTGGCCTTCAGAGTAATCGCCATTGATTACAATACATTTCTGACATGGTTGTACAGCTGCTGACAACTGAGGTCATGCGTAGTTGGATCTCCACAACCGGCTACAAATCTATCCCAACAATAGTGCTTAACCTGTCTGTGCTTATCTTCAATTATAAACACCGCCGATCATCTCCAAGCATCGTTCGATGCAGTCTGGGACTGTTATTGTGCACGGTCGACCCGAACGTGGCTTGTCATCGACAACTTCCTTTCCCTCTCTAAAGAATTTAAGCCACTCAAACACACACGTTTTACTCACTGCTTCAACGCCATATACTTGCACTAACATCCCTTGTATCTCTGTCGTCGTCTTGCCCAATTTGAAACAAAACTTGATGTCAACGCGTTATTCCATTTTGCGCTCCATGCTGCAATGACACCAGTCCTCACACTGATTTCTGTTCGCGGGGTCATAGCATGTACCACCACTTCACAGCAGTGCTTTTCACGCTAGGGGGCGCTTGTTGACATGTCCCTGAGTGTGTATGCGGAGACACTTCATCTTCGCCAGCGGGTTGTGTAAAATATGGGACCATTCACCAAACTTTCAGACGCATTTTGTATTACCTACAGGGAACACCTAAACCTGCGACAAATCAGCTCATTGTCTTGGAGAAAGAACGGGGGGGGGGGGATTAAAAGCGAAAGTAGGACTTAGTGAGAAGAGTGGATCGATAAATTGGAAATGTGTATGTATTAATTCCTTTCTTGCCACAGCCAACACAGTGACGTTGTATGCTCCCTCGCACCGATCACCCACTAAGGATTGAATACCGCAGGAAAGTAATATAGATTTCTAAAGACTCACTACTAGAGCTCCACTTTCCATTCAGTATCATAATATTTCAAACATGCTTGCCTTAATAAACTACCGAACGAGCAAAATTTCACAATGAAGCAAAAAAGAATCAATATTCGCAGTATCACAGATTTATATTTACTTCACTTTTCTGTTCACGCGGTGGAATGGCCGAGCGATCTAAGGCGCCTTGGTGCGGAGTGCGCGGTTACTCCCCGTCGGAGATATGCGTCCTTCCTCGGGCATGGGTGTTTGTGTGTTGTTCTTAGGTTAGTTTAAGTAGTTTGTAAGCCTAGGAATTGATAACCACAGTCGTTAAGTCCCATAGTTTTACAAACATTTCAGAATTTGATTTTTTCGCATCAGCGGCACAGCTGTGTCGCTTAGTCGACACACCCTCACCTGAGAAACACGACGGCTTAACATCACTCCCTCTGCATCATGCACGCCATTGAGGGAAGCCACTAGCTAAAATTGCGCATACAGCAACCACAACAGCATGTCAACCCTTAATATTGTTCCCTCAGTTCATTCTGGGCCCAGATCTGATCTTGCAATACTAGTAAGTGGTATGATTACACTTCAGAGTTTTACACAAATTTATACTGATGTTAACGCGTTCATTTGGGCACGGCGGATTAGTCGTGCGCAGTGGGGCACCGTGCTGTGGTGCACACGGCCGTTCGCTTTCGGGGGTTGAGTTCCCCCTAGGACATCCGTGTTTGTGTTGTCCTTTGGTTAGTTTACCTTAGTTTAAGTATTTTTTTAAGCTCAGGACTAATAACCATGTAGCTGAGTCCGAGAGATTAACGAACATTTGAACATTTTAATTTTTGCGTTCATTTGATTATGAGCGGTGGAGCAGTTGTTGCAGTACGAGCATTCTAAGTTGGTGTCTTATCTCAAGCGCGTGCAGGTGGATGATAGCGAGAGAAAGTGGCAGTGTCGTTCCGGTGAGGGGTGACGAGAGAGTGGGGACTATTTATCTTTCTCTGGTTCGGAACTGCTAAGCAACGAGTTGACGCACATCGCACCGAAGAGCTGCAATGGTATGAATTTGACATAGGAGAAACATAAATTCGAGACCACGCATTATACAGATAGACTCTAATCTTAAAATGCGTTCGATCGAAATCGGTGAACCACATTTCAGAACCTGTCCTTGTAAGTAAACGCCATGTAAATATCAAAATAAGAGTTGAGACAGGAAAGTATCGTAATGTAACACATACAAATTATAAATGTGTATAATAGCAGAATAAAATACATTACTATATGAATATTATGTATGATGTCTCACCCGATCCCCTAATTGTTTTGAGAAGTGTACTTTGTTGCTTTGTATTTCAATTGTATCGTATTAGAAATTGGAATAGCATAATTATGAAATTACGTTTATACGAGGCATGTTTTTAAAGTAAGGTCCGTTTGAATATAAGTACACCACTAAAAGTTATTTTAAAAAAAGTAAATTTATTTTCACGAAGTCCATTATTTTTCGACGTAGTTGCCAAGTGTGTTCAAACACTTATCATACCTCTCAAACAGTTTTAAAATACCCTCTTTATAAAAACTTCCCGCCAGCTCCGATGACCGAGAGTTCACTGCCGTTTTCACGTCGTCGTCATCATTGTAACGGTTGCCACTGAGGTGTTGTTCGAAGCGGAGAAACAGATGGTAATCGCTCTGCGCAAGATCAGGACTGTAGGCCGAATAGTCTTAAACGTAGCCGGCCGCAGTGGACGAGTAGTCTGCGGCGCGCTAGTCGCAGTCTGCCCGGCCGCTACGGTCGGGGGTTCGAATCCTCCCCTCGGGCATGGATGTTTGTGTCGTCTTTAGTATAAGGTAGTTCATAAGTAGTTAGTAAGTTTAGGGACTGATGACCCCGCAGTTAAGTCCCTTAAGCTTAATAAACATTTGAACATTATTGAATGTTTGACCTCGTGGTAAGAAATCAGCCAGCAAAATTCCTTTTCTGTCTCAAAAAACGGCACATATGATGAACTGTGCTTCCCTTCCATTGACTGCCGTTTTGTTTCAGGGGTGTTTTACGTTACCCAAGTTTCATCCGCCACGACCATCCGAGAAAGAAAAACATCGTCTTCTTCAATGCAGCGCGTCAAAAATAAAAGTACACTGCCCATACGTTGTTTTTTTTTTATGTTGTTCAGTTAGAATTTTGGGTACCCAACATGCGCAAAGTTTTCGAAATTTCAGTTATTCAGTAACAATTTCATGAATTAGTGACCGTGAGATTTGCAGAACTTCAATAGCAAGTGTATTAAGTGCAAATTCCGGTTGTGCTTAATCTTCTCTTTAATCGTGTGAAACAGTTCATCAGTAACCACTGACGAGCGTCCACTTCCTTCTTCATCGTGCACTTGATCGCGTCCTTCATTGAACAGTCTGACCCATCTTCTAATCATTAAATCACTCATTGCATTTTGTCCTTAAACCTCGCATATTTACCGATGAATATCCTGTGCTTTAACTTTCTTTGCATTTAGAAAACGAATCACAGAAATGATTTCACACGCGCCGGCATTTTCAATTACGGGTGACATTATAAAGAAACACTACAAATCACACGTCGGCAGCAGTGATCAGAAAATGGCGTACATGTCTTCTCCTTGAGTCAGAGTAACGTCTGCGCATGCTCGTAACTGCGATCCTAGCGCTGCCGCGGGTAGAATTAGAAACTGAACTTACATCATTGACGACCTTTGTATATCCGTACATGCTATTCTGTTCCTATCAGTCACTGTACTGTTAGAACTTGTCTGTCGTTCCACCCATGATCACATTTATGTTCTGAATCACAATTGTATTATGCATTGGTCTGTACGCTGTTTAATTAATGATCTGCTTGACTGTCAAATTAACCAATTGTACTTTGAGACTTGTCATTCATGGAGACTATCATTTAGTCTGACAAACGTTCTGACAATCGAGGGCATTATTAGAAGGACTATCAGTCGATGCCAGACTGATTAATTACAATGTTTATTCCACTATAACACAGACATTTCGTAAATTTTCAAATTCTCGGTTTTATGCCTGTCTATTAGCTGTTGGACATAGACACTCACATGCACATAGATACCCACTCAGTCATAGTTTACGAGTTTATTTTATTTCATTTCAGCATATAAGTATCAACGTCACGTTTGGAACATTTATTACATGTTAGACCCATTCGTTAAAAGATATCTAGAGCGTCATTTGGTGCTAGCTAGGATACGGCAGCAGAGGGATGTTCTGGTTCCAGAAGTCCATTCGCTCCCCGAGTCTGTCGTGTGCCAGCGTGAAGTTGGCCTGCATGAGTAGGTAGCTGCGGTTGACGAGGTCGTACGGCTCCCATACCACGGGGTCCGCTTCAGGGGTAGGGTTCCTGAAAAAATGAAATTCCAACATGTTGTCCTTCACTTCTTTTACATAACTTATTTTACAGCATACGTTTAGATGAAATATTTGTAGATGTTTTTCTATCGAAATGGTTACCGCAATCTGAACATAAAAAATTATTCCTAATACTGTACTACTTTTGAATTTACTCGTACTGATTATACACCTAATGCAGTAATGCGTCTAGACAATTTAATAGTTGTGTATGCTTGACACAAATCAAGCTGGGGGTGCGATCTAATATTTTGTAATTGAATCTGCATAAGCAGAGGTAAAAGCAAATAAAATTTTGACAGGGCATTTTATTCATGACAATGTAAATACGAGATAGCAGTAAATCATTTTACTTAGCGTATTTTAAGATTGATATCACTAAACGTAAATGTACAATATACATCGATTTTATAATGCTTATATCGATTATGGAAGGTTTTTCATACCACACTGTAACAAGAGTTTAGCTATTTCTAAACAAACGTTCTGAGCGATGGGCTTGCGATATGGGTGCAACTTATTTTATAATAGACGCAATAAATGTTTTATTTTCGACATACCCATATCCAAGAACAGACCATATATGTGACGTGTGATATTTAAATTTTAAGAGGTATGTAATTATGTTAATTGTTGTATTATCTAATATATGACAGTTACATACCGTTGTATACACTAGTGTAAGATGTCTTATAGTCTAGAAGATGAAAACTGCTTATTCAGATTCCATTACAATTAAACAGAATTGTGCAAGAACATCAATGTGCCAAATCAATGAATATGATCAAATTAAAGTCTTCATGGAATGGAATGTAATTATACCTTTTAAATAATATGTTGATACACAGAAATATAAATGGTAAATACTGGTTTATTTTTATTTTTAGGAATTGTATTGCTAATTTGATAATTTTTTCTTCGGTAGTTAAAACCGCTCCCTCTCTCCTCTCGCTGTATTTGCATTCCTCTCTCAGAGGCCCGTGAACAGATCTTTCTTGACTTGACGTAAACATTAGTAGAAAATAAAATCACTTTTAACATATATCTTAAAGAAACGCATAGTGATCAAATAGTACTTTCTTCTTCCATGCACCCTTAATGTCATAAAAAGGCTTTCTGTCATTTTCTTTCACTCTACTACCCACAGTGCTATGTCTATTCCACTCTCTATTCCACGCTCGAAAGAAAAATTCGAGGTAAAAATATATTTCACCAAAAACACAGCAGTTAATAAAGAATACAAACTATTCCACTCTCGGATGAAAAATTCGAGGTAGAAATATATTTAATCAAAACCATAGCCGTTGGGATAAAGAATACAAAACTGCTATAGTTGACGGCATCCGTAAAAAGAAAACCCTTGGCATTTCCATCAACCTGTTTGGCCATAAGAAAAAATTCTTCACCATTCCTTTTCTGCGGCTGTTCTCATATCAGATTTAACGGCTTCTTCGTAACTAGTACAACTACAACGTTGCCTTTTCTACCAATAATTATTGGAAATTTTTGATTCACTATTTGGAATCAGCCTGTTCTCCTTTGTACAATGACGGCGTCTATAAGATCACTTGTGATATTTGCTCTTCTTACTATATTGGACAAACAAAAAAAAAGTGTAGTCAAATACAATAAACATCTTTTGAGAAAATAAATGGCTCCAGCCCGCAGAATTCATCTTTTCCTGACCACCTTGTAAGTACACGTAATGCACCCAAAGCCGTTCACTATGTCAATATTTCTCTGAGGGAAAGGCCACAGATTAGCTGGTCTCGAGGAATTGCAAATTTTCTTCATCCCTCACCGGATATGACTGCTGCCTTGGTCTGCCTTTTATCCCGATATCTCGCCTACCGAAAAGTCAGCCTGTGGATCGACTAGCCCGGAATATACCACCCACTGCTACATCGGATCAACGTTTTCGATGTGCGGAAGCACTATGGACTGCTATACCCCAACAGAGTCTTGTATTCAGTGTCCAGTATTCCAGTGTCCAGCAGCGATTACAGCCAGCAATGGCGGTAGCATTTAATACTGGTTTCATCATGTTTTTGACTTCACATGGGTCTGTAGTTTCAATCATGTAATTTTTATTCGAAGTGCTTTGTCACAAATAAATTTCGCTGTGATATCTCCGGAACTTCTTGATATGTATTTTGAGCTGCCAGTAGTGTATCGGTGTATTTGTTCCATACACACACTGCAGCAACAAAAAGGCGTATTTCATTCACGAACGACCTGCGAAGTAATTTTAGAGGTGAAACAGTAACGCCATGCCTTCCTTTGGATTGAATTATATCAAAAGGAAAGAAGATTGCCACAGAACTTATCTCCAGTGACTGTAGAACACGAAGAGGAAGATGAATGACAGACACTTAGCTTTCAGGTTTGCACTATCGCTTATGGTAAGGGCTGGTATACGGAGATCGTTACTCGGCTCATCCATACTATTAAAAAGTTCTTGCCGTCTTATATAGGGTGAGTGACTTAACATTACCACTGGAAATATTTCGTAAAGCACAACAAATACTGAATACCTAATTCCAGAGACAGAAAGTGAGAACAGGGACTAGCTAATGCAAACCATTAAAAATGCCCGGAATTATGATTTTCAACACAACCCTACGTTGTTTTTAAGGAAACCTATTATTATTTTAGCACAAATGAAAATAGTAAAACATACTTAATCACTGCCGTTTGTTACATTGCAAATTGTTAATTAAATCCAGAGTTATTGCATCCTAAAGTTGACGCATGAAACCACAGACGTTCAACTACATGTTGTAAGAAACAAGATCCATGATCAGCGATTAGTATCCGTAGGGGTATGTTTACGAAAACCATAATGTTTACAAGTTCCACTATAATGCAGTCTTTTGCTTTTATTTACTGTATGAGTGTCTGATTGTAGGGCTTGCTGTTATTGTTATTCTGATTTAGTCTTTGTACTCAGGATAACTTACTGTAATACACTGTGTTATCAGACGTCTGTGACAGTGTACTGTACAGTACAAATAAGAATTTCTCACATTAGTAAAGAGGGGAGCTAAACGATTTTAAGCAAGTCGAAAATACAAGAGTGCGTACAGTGTTGTGAGAACTGTGAAAATGGTTTACTGTACTCTGAAAAGGCAGTGTTGATTCTCATCATGGCGAGTGTAGAAAAAATTCAGTTGAAGCTTGCAGGTTTGCTACTTCATCATGATGGCGCTCCTGCACATTCTGCAGTTACAGGCTGTTCAACGTTCTCTTCAAGTCTCTTCTGTACCCATGTTACATCACTGTTCTTTTTGTATCCCTATTTATTTCGGTTCTCTCCGATACAGAGGATTGAACTGCTGTGGAGTTACTCAACCGTCAGATTTAGATTACAATAACTTTGGAAGTAATTAAAATTTTGCAATGTAACAAACGACAGTAATAAGTATTTCATTCTATTTTTAGTTTTGTTAAGAATAAAAACTGGTTCACATTTTAAAAGCATAGTTTTATGTTGAAAGTCATACAATTAAAGATAGTTTGCATTAACCAGTTACACCAGACCCTCTCCTCACTTTCGATCTGTGGAATCAGTTATTCAGTGTTTATTGTAGTTTGCGAAATATTTCCAGTGGTAATGGTAGGTGCAAGTTTTAGTAACGCCGCACACTAAGAACACGTGTAACACAGACAATATTTCAGGATCAATGAAACGAACCCGTATTTGGCGAAGTTCGTCCACAGCCGTAACACGTTCCTGCGCACTTGTTCTTCTTCAGAAGCGGGATCCAGATCGTATTCTGTGTCTTTCCTCAAAAACAGGAAAGGTAGCTCTCCAGAATGTACAACCCCTGCAACAAACAAGAGATAATTCAATGAATTAACCCATAAAATGGAAATAGTATACGAAGTATATTCACTAGATATTAAATTGTGCTTAGTAAAGTAGTACATTGACTACGTGAGAATTTTAGCACGGTTTGGGGCATCATGTCGCTAATTGCGCGGCCGCTTCCGTCGGAATTTCGAAACCTTCCTCGGGCATGGATGTTTGTGTTGTCCGTAGCGTAACTATACGTTAGTTTAATTAATGTGTAAGTCTAGCGACCGTTGACCTTAGCACTTTGTTGCCTTAGCTTTATAGACACTTGATTTGAATGTAGTATTTAAGGCGGGACATTTGCATTTTTAAAGAATAATGCAATTATCTACATAAAAATAACATTTTAGAAACACTGAAGCACAACGACACATTATTCGATTTTCACGTTTGTGCTAGTGTTTCGAAAACTGTTAACCTACCGGTAGACTTGAAGATTTTATAAGATGAAAATTATATACGCCAAATATGCGTGAATTATTTTGTACGTAATACCCATAAATAGTTAAACGACTGTCTAACTACATTCGTGACACTCACTGCTGTGGAAATTGTTGTCGTAAGCCAGAAAGACTGTAACCACTGGACAATCGCCGCAAGAGTAGTGTCTGTAATAGCATTCTAACTTAATTAATGGAATAAGTGTTATATTTTTGCGTTTAGAGCGTCAGTAAATATTAAAAAGATATGAATGGTCGTGAAATAAATATAAAAACCGCAGTATCTCACCGATTTTGTGGTATAAGCTACAACTTATTCATGAAGATATAATTTCCAATATATGGATAAATGCTGCTTACTCTGGTGAAACTAACTGAAAGCCGCTCGTCATGGCCGCGTGTTCTAAGGCGTCATGCTACGGACTGTGCGAGCGTTCCAGTCCGAGGTTCCAGCCCTCCCTCGGAAATGGGTGTGTGTGTTGTCCTTAAAGTAATTTAGTTTAATTAGTTTGTTAGTCTACGGCCTTATTTAATTAACTGAATATAAAAATTGGTAACAATGTTTTTCTATTGCCGTTTTTTCTTATTATTGCGTACACTATACTTGACGCGTAACAATTCGATGTGGTGTCCCAATGATTCTCACACTCTTACACTCAAGTCGACTCATTATATAAGAAACGTTTTGAAAATGTAATTACTTTTGCTTTAAAACCGATTAAATTTAACATCCGTGCCCTTTATGCCTCATATGTAACAAAATTATTGGACTTGGTTTCTATCGTATGGTGAAAGAGTCTCATTTCTTTTGAAATTATATTGCCGTATGCGTTGGTATTTATTCAGCAGTAGTTATAGAGGCTATGTTTGTACGTATTACATTTCATACCTGTTTCTAAGGTCCACATTCAATGATACGACTGGAAGTACAGGGAATAAAAATTTCACATTCTTGATTAGGTATGTGACATGTTGCTAAAGGTCACACCTTGTGATGTTTATTAGCTTTCTTTGTTCTTAAAATAAAACATTCTTTAGTAAAAATTTGTAGGCTTCAAGGGAATCTTTACTAATGATTTCTATAATGTTCAGTATAATACCTTACAGTATCCTTAAGAAACTAAAGTAAGATCAATGTTGGGCTTTTTTTAAATCATTGTTGATGTTTTGGTACTATATATGTTCCATATTTTAAAAACTACATTACAAGTTAATACAAACGTTACTCTTTGCACTCATTCGATTTGGTATTCAGAAGTATAGCTTACTGACCGTTTGGGGGGCTCCGTCAGTGTGTAACAAAAATGAAATGGAGTGTCCTGGATGCATGTGTCAGACTGCATTAAATCAATAAACGAAGACTTACATATACATTAGTGGCTGTAGTAATAATAATAAAAAAAATTGGTTGGGTCTGCTTTTGGAAAGACTCTCTAACGCAGAATACCGTAATCTCATTAAGAACTTACCCCATGGTGTAGTGGGAACATTCACTCCTCTGTAGTCGAACTCGTAGTAATAAATTGTGAGATTAGAGATACTGCTTAATTTCCTTACAAACGAATCAGTAGGCTCAAAAGTTCCAATGTCGTTATTGAACTGTAAGAAAGGTAAAATCATTTTGTATAATTAGGTATGAACATCTATAAGTTGAATGTAATATCTGAAACACAACGATAACAACTTATTGGAAAATAAAGTCTTATTTAGTCTTCTTTTACAAACATTCCCAAATTAATTTCACAAGTAAGGTAGCAATTAAGAAAAGTGAACATGGAGAACCTATTTGTTGTCAGAAGAACCAACGAGAGAATTTTTAACCTCCGATATTTATAGATGTTTTTTCGTGAATCAGTACCAAGCCAGCAATTTATTCCATACAAACAATTTCTAATGGTGTACTTGCTGAAAAATCGTTAGTCTTGATCCTTTGTTCTTTCATCTTTCAGAAATCAAGAGTTCAATTTGAAAAAATTCACTATGGATTTCGTCTGTTGAGTTTAAGTGATGGTAAATCGTCATAGAGAACGTACTGTTTAGAATATGATACTCTTTAGTTCGTACAAAATTTGGTTGGGTCTTTTTAACTCTTTTTAGTTTCATTACAATAGGTAATAACATTGGATACTAAGGGTTTCATTAGATGATAAAGCCAAACACGATTGTGTTATGAAGCATAAATCTTATTAGTTCTTGCAAACATCATTCAAAACATGTGAGATTCGCAGCAAATTGACCAACAATTACTACTCTCTACTTATTATGTGACCGAAATGTATGCGACTTCTGGCAACTATTTGTTATGCAAACACTAGGAAGATTTAATCATGTGTGTCAATATTCATAAGAAGCGAGGTAGCTTCACTGATTTTCACTCGCGTGGTAAGTAAAAAGGAACTTCCACGTTTAAATATTAATTTGGAAAAGATAATTTAAATACATTAAGCAAGTTATATGATAAGTATAATACAAAAGCAGGAATATGGGGGAAACATATTACAATTCTCTACAATACACAATACAATTCACAATACGAATTAAAAAGACAATTACTGCGGTAAAAGACACGAAACGTTATAATTATTATTATATCTCAGTCATTTTAAACGCGTTCGAAAGTACTAGCAAGAGTGTGTGCGTGTGTATGTTTGTGTGTGTATTTAATCAGGACGCACTACATCGAGGTCTTTAGCGCCCCGGCGAAAACAGTGCGAGACGAGTGGAGAACATAACAGAAAAGATGAGTGATATTATGAAGTTCCTTTCTGTCACGGTTGCCAAAAAGGTGTATGTAGTAGAAGCTTCAGAGCATATAGTGACGTTTGGCAAATCATACGAAACAAAAACCCAAGAGAAAGAGTATGAGTAATGTATCATACACTTTTAAAGCTTGTAGAATGAGTGGAAACAGTTTTTAGTCATGAATAATTGTAACATTTTTTATTGTCTCACGAAATAGATATCTATTTTGGCAATAGTCTAATAAATTTGCTTAAACCTTCAGCACTGTAAAACGTCACAATAGCAGCAGGTGGCGTACAGAGACAGGTTTGGTAGTAACATTCGAATTACTGACGGTAGACACTCATTTCAAATTTCGAACAGAAACCAATAGAACTTACCGTATAAATTACGAGCAGTTGACAGTATCCAGTAGCACATGCTTAAATTAAGAGCCCATGTATTCACGTGGACTAACAACTATTAATTGCAATTGTTTCTCACATGATTATCACAAAGCCCACACTAAAATTATGAAGACATGGTACAACAAACCATTATTTCGTTTTGTTTGTTGACACTCTTGGCAAGTAATCATTCTCTTGTGTCGATTTGCCATTTTTTTAATATGTTGTTCTGTGACTAAAACATGGTCTCAAAATGTTACAACTGCAGCACTGACTGACGACCATCGTTACAAGGTAGACCTCTTCACTGGCATGAACACTTTGTAATAAACCGGTATCTACATTTAGCCACCCATCTGCTTTCGCGATTTTTGCGTTTTTAGTATTTCTTACCACAGCTGATAAAAACAATACCTTATTGGGATCACTTTATTGTCTGTCTGAACGTTTAGGTGACTTTTCCTCGATAACGAGTTGATGTATAAAGGATAAAATTTTCTCATACACCAAGCACTATAGTGTCCTGGCGGTGAAACCAGTTTAAACTTCTATGTCAAAGGAATAAATATATACGACCATTATTTGACAGCCGCAAAGCCACTCAGCAAAGCCTGTAGGCTACTATCCGCTCACTTATATTATTTGCGAACAAGCCGGATTTAACAGTACAAGTAAGGGAAAAGTCTAATGTTATTAATTTGTAATTACATGACACTAAAATGTATCTTTTGCCATTTCTTATCCTCTCTGTCGTACTGTTAACACACCTTTTGAAATTTATACCTTATTCTGAGGTCTTCAGTTCCTCGGCATTGTAGAAAATGTACGATTGTCAGTGTAATCAAAAGCTGCAACCATTTACGTTACATATTTTATTAGTCCACTCCCATGAACCACAGACATTGCCGAGGTGGGGTGGCTTGCGTGCCTCAACGATACAGATAGCCGTACCGTAGGTGCAACCACAGCGGAGGGGTATCTGTGGAGAGGCCAGACAAACGTGTGGTTCCTGAAGAGGGGCAGCAGCCTTTTCAGTAGTTACAGGGGCAACAGTCTGGATGATTGACTGAGCTGGCCTTGTAACATCAGCTAATGTGGCTTTGCCACACAGCTACTGCGAACGGCCGAAAGCAAGGGGAAACTACAGCCGTTATTTTTCCCGAGGACATGCAGCTCTACTGTATGAACATATGATGATGGCATCCTCTCGGGTAAAATATTCCGGAGGTAAAATAGTCCCCCATTCGGATCTCCGGGCGGGGACTACTCAGGAGGATGTTGTCATCAGGAAAGACAATACTAGCATTCTACGGGTCGGAGCGTGGAATGTTAGATCCCTTAATCGAGTAGGAAAATTAGAAAATTTAAAAAGGGAGATGGATAGGTTGAGGATAGATATAGTGGGGATTAGTGAAGTTCGGTGGCAGGATGAACAGGATTTCTGGTCAGGTGAATACAGGATTATAAATACAAAATAAATTGGGGGTATCACAGAAGTAGGATTGATAATGAATAAGAAAATAGGAATGCGGGTAAACTACTATGACCAACACAGTGATCGCATTATCGTAGTCAAGATAGATACGAAGCCAACACCGACAACAGTAGTACAGGTTTATATGCCAACTAGCTCTGCCGATGATAAGGAGAACGAAGAAATATATGAGGAGCTAAAGGAAATTATTCAGACAATTAAGGGAGAGGAAAACTTAATTGTTATGGGAGACTGGAATTCGGTAGTAGGGCAAGGAAGGGAAGGGAAGATAGTGGGTGAATATGGTCTGGGAAAAAGGAATGAAAGAGGAAGCCGCCTGGTAGAATTTTGCACGGAACATAATTTAGTTATAACAAACACCTGGTTTAAGAATCACAAAAGAAGGTTGTATACGTGGAAGAGACCAGGAGACACCGGGAGATACCAGATAGATTTTATAATGGTAAGACATAGATTTCGGAACCAGGTTTTGAAGTGTAGGACATACCCAGGAGCAGACATAGACTCTGACCACAACTTGTTGGTTATGAACTGTAGGCTGAAACTGAAGAAACTACAGAAAGGTAAGAAAATAAGGAGATGGGACCTAGATAAATTGAAGGAACCTGAAGTTCTTAAGAATTTCAGAGGGAGCTTCAGGCAACAATTGACAGAAACAGGGGAAAATAAAACAGTTGAGGAGGAATGGGTAAAATTGAGAGATGAAATAGTGAAGGCAGCAGAGGACAAAATAGGTAGGAAGGCAAGACCTACAAAGAATCCTTGGATATCACAGGAGATACTAAATTTAATCGATGAAAGAAGAAAGTATAAAAATGCAGTAAATGAAGCAGGCAAAATGGAGTACAGACGACTAAGAAATGAGATTGACAGAAAGTGCAAAATGGCTAAGCAGGAATGGCTAGAAGGCAAATGCAAGGATGTAGAAGAATGTATAAATAGGGGAAAAACAGATACAGCCTACCGGAAAATAAAAGAAACATTTGGCGATAAGAAAAACAGCTCTATGAATATCAAGGACACTGATGGAAAACCAGTTCTCAGCAAAGAAGGGAAAGCTGAAAGGTGGAAAGAGTATATAGAGAGGCTCTACAAAGGAAATGAACTTCGAGACAATATTGTAGGAAGGGAAGAGGATGTAGATGATGATGAAATAGGAGATACTATACTGAGAGATGAATTTGACAGAGCACTGAAAGATCTAAGTCGAAACAAGGCCCCTGGAGTAGATGATATCCCGTCAGAGCTACTGAAGTCTCTGGGAGAACCAGCCATGACAAAATTGTTTCACATTGTGCGTAAGATGTATGAGACAGGTGAAGTACCCTCAGACTTTAAGAAAAATGTTATAATCCCCATTCCAAAGAAAGCGGGTGCAGACAGGTGTGAAAACTACAGAACCATCAGTTTAATAAGTCATGGTTGCAAAATATTAACACGAATTATATACAGAAGGATGGAAAAGCTGGTAGAAGCCGACCTCGGGAAAGATCAGTTTGGGTTCAGGAGAAATGTAGGAACACGGGAGGCCATACTCACTTTACGGCTTATCCTAGAAGATAGATTAAGAAAAGGCAAACCAACATTTCTAGCTTTTGTAGATTTGGAGAAGGCTTTTGACAATGTTGATTGGAATAAACTCTTTAGAGTTCTGAAGCAAGCAGGAGTAAAATATAGGGAGCGTAAGGTTATTTACAACTTGTACAAAAACCAGACAGCGGTTGTCAGAGTTGAAGGGCATGAAAGGGATGCAGTGGTTGGAAAGGGAGTAAGACAGGGTTGTAGCCTTTCCCCAATGTTGTTCAATTTGTACATTGAGCCAGCTATAAAGGAAAGCAAGGAGAAATTTGGAGAAGGAATTAAAGTTCAGGGTGAAGAATTAAAAACATTGCGTTTTGCCGACGACATAGTAATTCTGTCAGATACAGCAAAGGACCTGGAAGAGCAATTGAACGGAATGGACAGTGTGCTGAAAGGTGCATATAAGATGAACATTAACAAGAGTAAAACTAGGGTAATGGAGTGCAGTGTAAATAAATCAGGTGATGCTGAAGGAATTAGATTAGGTAACGAAATAATAAAGGAGGTAGATGAGTTTTGTTACTTGGGCAGTAAAATAACAAATGATGGTCGCAGTACAGATGATATAAAATGCAGAATGGCAATGGGTAGAAAGGCGTTTTTGAAAAAGAGAAATTTGTTAACATCGAATATTGATTTAAGCCTAAGGAAGTCCTTTCTGAGGGCATTTGTATGGAGTGTTGCCTTATATGGGAGTGAAACATGGACGATAAGCAGTGTGGACAGAAAGAGGATAGAGGCTTTTGAAATGTGGTGCTACAGAAGAATGCTGAAGATTAGGTGGGTGGATCGCGTAACTAATGAGGAGGTACTGAACAGAATTGGGGAGAAAAGAAATTTCTGGCATACCTTGACTAAAAGAAGGGATAGATTGGTAGGACACATTCTTAGACATCAAGGAATTGTGAATTTAGCGTTGGAGGGAAGTGTGTGGGGTAAAAATCGCAGAGGGAGACCAAGAGACGCGTATAGTAAGCAGATTCAAATGGATGTGGGTTGTCGTTCTTATGAGGAGATGAAAAGGCTTGCTCAGGATAGAGTAGGGTGGAGAGCTGCATCAAACCAGTCTCTGGACTGAAGACCACAACAACAACAACATTTTATTAGTTGTATACTCACTCATGAAGACCTACTGCCTACTTTCCGTTCACCTAGAATCATTAAATCTTACAAGAAGCAATATTTTGCAGTCATAGTAAATGGAGGAAACTAATAATTTGTTTTTACATCATACAATTGATTTCTCTTTTTCTTTGTCATTACAAACTTACACTGCAATTCCAGTCTGTAAAAATTCTCTGGGACTACACTTCTGATTTTAGTAGTTGCTGATGAGATTAACGGGGAGATTGGTCTGTATAATGTATAAACATGCCTACTGAGTGCCAATTCCGTAAAATATCGACCGAAAGAGTTCCAAAGTACAGTTCTAAGATGTTCAAATGTTTGTAAATCTATCGGACTCAACTACTGGGTTATTAGTCCGTAGCTTACAGGCCACTTAAACTAAGGACACGCCGACCGCGGTGGCCGAAGGGACTGCGGCGCGCCAGTCACGGTCTGCACGGCCGTTACGGTCGGTGGTTCGAATCCCCCCTCAGGCATGGATATTTGAGCCGTCCTTAATATTAGCTGGTTCATAAGTAGTTTGTAAGTTTAACGACTGATGACCCCGTAGTTAAGTCCAATTAGCTCTACAAATATTTGAACATTTTGATTTGAACTAAGGACAACACCGAGGGGTGACTCGAATCCTCGACGGCGAATGGCCGCGCGCACCGCAGCACGGCGCCCCAATGCGCACGGCTAATCCGCTGCGGCTGTACAGTTGTATATCTGCGTATCGACAATATCCCTAGCATTATAGATATGGTGTATGTATCTAGAATCGTACGTAAGCCTCTTAAGAGCTAAATGACAATTTATGTGCGGATATACAAATACGCCCGATTTTTTATCATGTGATCTTCTGCACAATGTGTTATCTTCAATATATATTGTATATATTGGGCTGTGTGATCTCAGCTACTTCTTGGTACTGCATTTTGGATGACCAGCAGCTTACATTTGACGCAATATTTATTTTACCTGCTTTATAAATTCACGTTTTGAACTTGGATGGCATAGGGTTGGAGAATAAATTTGAATCATTTTTAACCGATAATGAAGTCCGAAGTATTTAGAAAGCAAGTTAATTATACAGTAACTGAATAGTTGATTTATCATTTAGTATCCATTTGGCTTCATAACATTTTCAGTTGAGATAATACCATTCCTGAGAGTACTCACGTTGACGAGGGTGTCCGTGTCGTTCAGGGAAATAGTGCCATTGCCAAAGTAGAAGTCCCTCAGCTTCTGGGCTGCTCTTGCCTGCTCCTCCACTGTCGGCAGATGCAGACAGGGTCCAACTGTTGTCTCGAACGCTTCATTAAGACCGGCAACAAGGGACGGATCCTCAAGTATTGAATATCCTGTAAAAAATATCAAACTCACTGACACATAATCTGGGCTTGAGAACATGCCGCTGTGGTTCTATTCAGGAAATACGTAATGGGTTGCCCGTGGGTTCATAGTATTAATATCAAATAAACCTACAAAGCTACTTGACGGACTTTAGGTTAGCATAAATCGATATTGCAGCCATTGGGATAACATTAGTTTCCTTAAACCGAGCTGTCACATCGTCATAATCATCACCATCGTCATCATCATCGTCTGCAGCTTCCAGTCCCTGAATGTGTCTGCATAGAAAAACAAGCTTTTTGCAGTTTCCTGTCCTCCTACCACATTTTTCTCTACACCCTGTGACATTCTTCCCCTTGTTCTGCAAACCTTCCTTCACTTCTAGAATTCACCTATCTCTTGGCCTTCCTCTTGATTTCTGTCAAAATTGATTTCTGTCCAAATTTTTGTAAATCTATCGCACTCAACTACTGGGTTATTATTCCGTAGCTTACAAACTACTTAAAGTAAGTTAAAATAACCTAAGGGCAACACAAACACGCATGTCCTAGGGGGGACTCGAATTCCCGACGGCGAACGGCCGCGCGCACCGCAGCACGGCGTCCCAATGCGCAGGGTTAATCCTCTGCGACCTGACTTCTGTCGCTCCATGCCCATCTCATGTATCTTCCTCGGTATTATGTCATCCTCCACTCTCTTGACAAGTCCATATTTTCTCAGACTTAATTTTTGTGGAATCACCTTTACTAGTCTCTCTACCGAATTTTCTCTCACCCTCTCATTTCTTTCGTTATTTCTGCTCATCAGTCCATTATAGAAAATATTATGGGGAACTACAGGATCTGGGATGGTAATCATTACAGCAACGATGCTTATCGCTACGGCGTGGGCTACTTACGAAACTCCAATCGCCAACATTCTCCTTCGAATGCGAAAATATATAGTTGACTGACGGCCACTTACATAGGCAGGAAAGATCATCAGAATAAAATACGGGAAATCAGAGCTCGAACGGAGAGATTCAGGTTCTTTCTTCCCGCGCGCTATTCGAGAATGGAATGGGAGATAAATAGTGTAATGGTGGTTCAATGAACCTTCTGCCAGGCACTTAAATGTGGTTTGCAGAGTATCCCATGTAGATGTAGATGGAACGCGAACCAGACTGCGTATCATGGGCTGAACATTTAAAAAATGCAACATTTCTACTAAAGAAGCTACCTACACTACATTGGTGAGTCCTATTTTGGAGTAACATTGCTGCGCATCGTTGGATCCACACCAGGTGAGACTGAAAAAATTTAGACAAAATTCAGAGGAGTGCTGCTCGGTTTGTATTATCGCGATATAGGTGAGAGAGTCACAGAAATGATGCACGAAATGGGATGCAAATCATCGAAAGAAAGGCGTTATTTGTTGCGCCCAGATCTATTTTCGAAATTTATTTCACCAGCTTTCTCTCCAGAATGCGAACATATATTGTTAGCACCTACCTACATATGGAGACCTGATCATCATAATAGGAAATATCATAAAAGCGGTTCGTTGAACCTTCTGCCATGTTACTTGCAGACTATCTATGTAGATGTAGATGCAGATATTCACTACTCCGGATTTCCATATCGCACGCCTGTATCTCGCTCGCCTCTCTTCTCTTCAGAACCCATCTTTCTTATGCATATTTGAATATGCTCTTCTGGAGTACGTCTCTGTTCTATACTAAGTTTTGTACCATTTACAAGATTCAACGAGAATGTCTTCATCTCTCAATTAATTCCCCGTCATTTCTTTCACTTTTTCTAATTGCAATCGCCAGTTACTTCAAACTACGTACCTCCTTCAGGACGTCTCCTCCTATCTGTTGAAACTCTCCTCACATTTCTCGTGGGCACCATCATTTCACACTTCTCTGCGTAGTAATTCAATCTATAGTGTGTTACCATTTCATCCCACACATCAACCTATTTTGAGATCCAGTTTTGCGGTATCCAACATAATTTCACGGTCTGCAAAGGAAAGTGGTCTCATGTTTCCTTCACGTATTTGCACTGGCACTTGTGTCATTATCTCATACTCCACAAATGAGAAAAAGTAGCCGGAAATATAACAATTGTACAAGTTGTCTAAACTGACAGCTTTTCCATCTTCGACAGTAATTGTTTGTTTTGCACTATTGCCAGATCCTGCTGCCGTGTACCAACAACGTCACAATTTGAAAGTGCCATAATAGCAGAATTAGTCAATATTGAAAAATAAATAATAGCTATAGTATATGGCAGAAAATATTTCAGATTACAATTAAGTCATAATTGTTTCCCATCTTTTGGAGTAGTTCGATTATTGCAAATACACTAACTAAATTGATACACATTATCAATACTCTCGATCCAGCCATTTCACATCCACTGATAGATATCCCCTTCTCCAAATTGCTGCATGCGTAACTGTCGTCAGCCATAAGTATGACAATCATTTTCTTTCACGGGCATTTCGTTATAATATTGCAAATTACTTTTTGTCCAATTTTTTTCTCCACGTCGTAAGTTTTGTAAAAACCATTTACAAATAATTTAATTCTTGATATTCTATGTTAGTGCTATTTTAATTTGCTCGTCCACCTTCGTTTAGTTAGGCACTTTCAAGGATACTGTTCAGTGGACCCAGCAATAATGTGTGCATAGTGTAGGGTTGTAGCGGTGGTGCTTCATTTGTCCAGTCATAGGCAATCAAATGATGCTTCGTAGGACTGTCAATTCACTCTCCGATTTGGCTCTTGCACGATAATTGTTGTGACCTAAGAGGTATACAGTGTCTGTAACATTTATTCTGTGGAACAGTCGTGCCCCACTGACGAGTACATACTCCTGTTGCATACATGTACGCATTTCAACGTTGTCCCATTGAAGGGCAAGTGGGTGGACGAATCGAAGAATCGCAACACATTTTTGGCTCAGTGGTTCGGTGGTCTGCAGCTGCTTTTAAAATGTGATCTCAAGAATATTTCCGCACCTACAGGACAGGTATAAACGCATTTCAAGATCAATACGTTATGTGAGAAACCTTGACTAACCAAACATCACCCAGTGACGAAATATTGGCGTATGGTCCACATTTTCTATCATTAGGAACCGTTGGGAACCATCTACATGAAGATCACATGTATCTCTGGCCAAGGTGTTACTGACACCACGATATAGCCAATCATGACAGCTCTGATGTTGTGGAATTGTTGATTGGACATTGGAGTGGTGCTCTCTTGTCATAGTTAACGAGAGTAGGTTCTGTATAAATATGCGAGTGATGGGCGTAAAAGCTCAAGATATAGAGTTCATGATCTGCCTCTTACAATGCGCATCCAACCTGGGCACACATGTTACATCTCTGGCTTTACGTTGGGACATTTAACAGTTACAATTCGCCGGCGGCGGTGTCCGCGGGGTCTGCGGCGCGTCAGTCACGATCTACACGGCCACTACGGTCGGGGGTTCGAATCCCCCCTCGGGCATGGATATTTGTGCCGTTCTCAGTGTTAGCTAGTTCATAAGTAATTTGTAAGTTTAGGGACTAATGACTCCGTAGTTAAGTCCCATAAGCTGTACAAACATCTGAACATTTAGCTACAATTCATAGTCACTTTTGGTGTTTCTGGAGGAGTAAAGAGGGCCCGCTGCATGGAACAGGATGTTGGTCTGGTATTACTGTCATTTCTTCTACAGAAAGACGACATGCTTTCTTGATCAGGACAATAAGCTCCCACATCTTATACGGCTGCTGCTACGCAAAGAATGTGACGACACAGTACACTTCTACATGTCCCTGACAGCGCGGCAGAGCGCATACAGTAGTTGTGCTCCAAGGGGAATTCATTGCCGCTGTAATTTGCGTTGACAGCAGCAGAGGGTGCGGTAACAGGCCATTACTAGTACACACGGACAGGCGCAGAGGGTCCTGCTCTACAACGACCAGTTCTCCAGTATCATGCGGGTTCTCCGTTAAGTACTATCGATAGTTGAAATTCTCTCCTCCAGATAGATCAATAATTTTCTTATAATTATCCACGGTATTCGCGATTATTGTTCAAGCTTCTACCGCCTTTGGAATGCAAGGGGCTACGAGAGAAATATTTGTTTCTTGGTAAATACTGCCAATTTAATGATGCGCTTGCGTCATAGTGATCAGCAGTTAACATTGTTGTTGTCGTTGTTGGTTTACAGAAGGGACTAAACAGCGACGGTTATCAGTCCCTTGTTCCAGTCAGAGAGATAAAACCTTTTGTCAAGCTTTCCTAAGTAAATGCGTTAACAAGTTAAAGTTTAAAACTCACAAGCAAATATAAAGATACAAGTAGAAACGAAGTAGGGATAAAACAGCTGAGGCAGTACAAGAGTGTTTTTGCTGGGTGGTCACAGGAATATAAGGAACACATCCAGCCACTCTGGGACACGTTAAAACCACCTACCTAAAAGAATTAGGCAGGTGGAGGACAGATCAATGACAGACACACACAAACTTTAAATGGATTTGTAAAACCCACACTCACGTATAAAATTTAAAACAGAATCAACCGTGGAGGTATTGTCAGCTAATGCAAGCTGCAAAGCGTCAGGGACATTAAAATATCGTCGCTTTGCGGCTAAATTGCGGCATTCAAGTAAGATGTGGGCGACGGTCAAAGACGTACCACATCGAAACTGAGGAGGATCCTCGCGACGCAGAAGGTGATCATGTGTGAGCCAAGTATGGCCTATAAGGAGCCGGCAAAGGACCACCGACTCCCTGCGAGAAGCCCTCAGGGATGTCTTCCATGCAGCGGTAGACGGCTTAACAACATGGAGCTTATTCGGTTCAGTCGAGTCTGCCCATTCAGAATTCCAAACCCCTAAGACCTTACGGGTCAACTGGGTTTGGAGGTCGGAGACTGGGAAGCCAATATCCAGGGACCGCGAAGTGGTGGCCTGCTTGGCCAACTGATCAACGTGTTCATTGCCCGGTATACCTATGTGTCCTGGCGTCCAGACAAAAGTGACAGAACGGCCTGACGCGCTAAGGGCGAAGACAGCATCTTGAATTGCTCGCACCACAGTGTGTTTGGGGAGAAACTGGTCGAGGGCCTGTAAGCCAGTCAGGAAGTCGCTGCAGATGACGAAAGACCCCCTGGGGCGAGCCCTGAGGTGTTCAAGAGCTCTCAAAATACCGACCAGTTCTGCGGTGAGGATGCTGCTTCCACAATGCAATGACCGCTGTTCGTTGTGGTCACCATAGACAAAGGCATATCCAGCATGGTCATCGACCAAAGAACCGTCCGTGTAAAGAATGTTTGCTCCGTGAAATGTGTCAAGCACTGCATGGAACCGGCGACAGAGAATCAGTGGTGGAATAGGGGCTTTTGAATCTCGGGACAAATCCAACCGTAGCTCCAGGCGAGGGATTGTCCATGGGGGGGGGATACGGGGGGAGTAATGGAAAGGTGGAGGAATGGATAGGGAATCAAGTGAGGAGAGAAGGGAACGGACACGGACCGCAATCGGAAGACCCGACCTGGGCCGATGTCGCGGAGAAGGGAGAGCAGAATGCGGGAAGAGAAGCCTATGGTTCGGATGGCGGGGTGAAGCGTGAACCTGGCCAATGTAAGTCACCAACAACCGTTGCCGGCGATACCGCAGAGGGGTAACACCAGCTTCAGCGAGAAGGCTCGTTATGGGACTGGTGCGAAAAGCCCCTGTTGTGAGACGCACTCCTGTGTGGTGAACGGGGTCTAGGACTCGCAAGGCAGAAGGGGCTGCTGAGTCGTAAACCAAGCTTCTGTAATCAAGCCGCGACTGAATAAGAGACTTGTAGAGCTGAAGAAGGGTGGAACGTGCTGCTCCCCAACCAGTATGGCTGAGGCAACTGAGAATGTTTAAATGCCACCAACATTTCTGTCTCAGCTGACGTAGGTGTGGCACCCAAGTCAGCCGGGCACAAAGACCATGCCCAGGAAGCGATGTGTTTCCTCGACCTGAAGTAGTTCACCACCCAAGTAGAGCTCTGGGTCAGGGTGAACTACTCGACGGCGACAAAAGTGCATCACGCGGGTTTTCCGTGCAGAGAACTGAAATCCGTGAGTAGAGGTCCATGAGTGGGCCTTTCGGATGGCACCCTCCAGCCGCCGTTCAGCTACGCCGATGCTAACGGAGCTGAAATACAGGCAGAAGTCATCGGCGAACAGGGAGCAACTGACTGATGACCCCACAGCCGCAGCAAGACCGTTTATCGCCATTAAAAACAATGGGACACTGAGGACGGAGCCCTGTGGGACACCGTTCTCTTGAATACGGGTGGAGCTAAAAGATGCCCCAACCCTCACATAAAACGAGGGGTGGGAGAGGAAATTGCGAATAAAAATAGGAAGTAGGCCCCAGTCATGCAGAGTAGTCAATATATGGTGGCGCCAGGTAGTATCGTACGCCTTTCGAAGGTCGAAAAATACAGCTACCAAATGCTCATGCCTAGTGAACGCCGTGCGTATAGCCGACTCCAGTGACACGAGATTTTCAATGGTAGAACGGCCCTGGCGAAAGCCCCCTGTTGTGTAGCAAGGAGTCCACGCTCTTCAAGGATCCACATAAGCCGCCGACTCACAATACCTTCGAAGAGCTTGCAGAGAACGTTGGTGAGGCTGATCGGACGGTAATTGTCAGCCACCTGGGGATCTGCACCAGGTTTCAGCACCGGGATGATAATGCTTTCCCGCCATTGCGACGGGGAAACCCCCTCTGCTCATAGATGGTTAAACAGGGCGAGAATACGGCGCTGAAACTTTGGTGAAAGGTGTCGAAGAAATTGGCTGTGAATCCTATCGGATCCTGGAGTGGTATCTGGGCACGCAGCAAGGGCAGTTCGGAACTCCCACTCACTAAACGGGTCGTTGTATATTTCCCGATGACGAGTGCGGAAGGATAACAGTTTCCGCTCACCCTCTCTTTAAGAGAGTGGAAGTCGGCAGTGTACGTGGCAGTCGCAGAGCATTGTGCGTAGTGCTCTGCCATATGCTCGGCGAAAGCTGTCGGGAGCGTGCAGAGCACACCCTGGATGGTAAGGGATGGTATTCCCGTCGGTGGGCGGTATCCAAAGACGCGTCGGACCTTCGTCCATACCTGAGTCGGGGAGGTGTGGGAGCCAATACTGGCTACATACCGCTCCCAGGAATCCCGCTTGCTCTGCTGTATGACCCGCGCACGGAGCCGTTTAAACACGATCAAATTCTCCACGGAAGGGTGGCGTCGATGGCGTTGGAGCGCTCGCCGACGTTCCCGGATAGCCTCAGCAATCTCCAGTGTCCACCAAGGCACGGATCTACGCGGCGGTTTGTGGAACTGCTGCCTCAGCGGCTACGACAATACTGTAAGTCACCTGCTGGACTGCATTATCGATGTCTTCTGGCAGTGGTGAGGCATAAGCAGGCCAGTCAGTCCTATGGAGACACCAATGGGGTAAGCTGTCTGCAGCTTGGTACTGCGGGAGCGACACAAAGATTGGAAAGTGGTCGCTGCCATACAGATCGTCATATACACGCCAACCAAGGTGTGGTCGAAGGCTGGGGCTGCAGACGGAGAGGTCGATCGCTGAATACGTGCCCTGTGCCACGCTAAAATGCGTGGGGGCACCTGTATTCAGGAGGCAAAGGTCTTGTTGCGTCAATAATGTCTCAACGTTCCTACTGCGACCTGTGGTCTGGAGTCCACCCCACAAAGGGTTGTGGGCATTGAAGTCCCCCAAAAGGAGGAATGGTGGGGGAAGTTGGGAGACCAGAGCAGTAAGGTTGTTGAGAGACACGGCCTCATCCGGAGGAAGATACAAGCTGCGGACAGTTAATTCCTGTGTTGCCCGAATTCTGATAGCCACTGCCTCAAGAGTGGTGTTGAATGGCACCGGGGTACTGGGGACATTGTCCAGGACATACAGACAGACACCGCCAGACCCTGTCGTATATGGACCTGTTGCGGTAGTAGCCCCAGTACCCACGAAGGGCAGGGGTCCGCTCTGCTGGAAACCATGTTTCCTGTAGGGCGATACAAAATGCAGGGTAGCAGTACAGTAATTGTCGCAGCTCAGCCAGGTGGTTAAAGAAGCCGCCGCAATTCCACTGGAGAATAATTCGTTCTCCCCGCTCTAAGGCTATAAAAGAAAAAGAAAAGAAGAAGATCATTCCATTGGAACATCTGCTACCTTATGGTCAGAATCAACGGAATCTAAGATCATAGATTGAGGTGAATCTGGTGGGGCAGAGCACCTATGGTGAAGTGTATCAAGAAGTGCGAGATCCTCAGCGGAAGCGAGGATCTCGACCTCATCCTCTGAGGCAGAGGATGTGGGTGTGGGTGGCTTGGAAGCCACCAAAGAATCCGTTTTCTTCCTTTCTTTTTTCTTGCCCTCTCGCTGGCCCTTCGGTGTTGAGGGCCGTGGGGGCTTCTCTGGCGGGGCGGCAGGAGCTGACGAAGAGCAGGAGGCTCTTCAATCAGCAGTCGGGGGATCCTTCTGCCATTTGCTGGGATCCATTTTCCCATGAGGAGAAGCCTCGGAAGGGAGTGTCCCGTGGGACCCCTTCCGGGCGAGAGGAGCCGGAGAAGGCTGTTGTTTCTCCAGCTGTGGGGTGGGGACCGACGTCCCTGTGATGGTCCCAACGTGAAGAGTGTGGGAGCAACCGAAGGAGTAGTGCCCCCAACTGTCAATGGGGTAGTTGGAGTGGATCGTGCCTGGGGGCCCGCTGGCACTGGTGGTACACTTTGTGGTTTGGCGACTGTGGGGATCGACAATGAAGCTACTGTTGAGTATGGAGTCGTCATGGTCACTGGGTGGAGTTTCACCTACTTACGCCTGGCCTCTGCATATATCAGCCGGTCCAGGGTCTTGTACTCCATGATCTTACGCTCTTTGTGGAGTACACTGGAGGTGGGGTACAAGGGGCATCCGGATGGGATGCACGCCTGCACTTCCGACATGTTGAGTTGGCATCACATTGGGAGGACATATGACCAAACCTCCAGCACTTGAAGCAGCGCATAGGGGGCGGAACGTAGGGCTTTACGTCGATCCGATAGACCATCACCTTGACTTTCTCAGGCAATGAATCGCCCTCGAAAGCCAAGATGAAGGCACCAGTGGCAAACCACTTGTCCTTCGGACCTCTATAGATACGGCGGATGAAATGCACACCTCGCAGTTCTAAGTTGGCTCTCAATTCATCGTCTGATTGCATCAGCAGATCCCTGTGGAAAATGATGCCCTGGACCATGTTTAAGGTCTTATGTGGCATAATGGAAACGGAAACATCACCCAGCTTGTCGCAGCCTAGCAAAGCCCGTGACTGCGCTGGGGATGACGTCGTTATCAGAACCGACCCAGATCTCATCTTAGACATACCCTCCACCTCTCCATACTTATCTTCTAAATGTTCGACGAAGAACATTGGCTTCGTCGTCATAAATGATTCCCTATCATTTCGCATGCAGACCAGATATTTTGGGACATAAGCCTCATCCTGAATTTTCGCCCTACGTTCCTCCCATGGTGTGGACAAGGAAGGAAACGTTTGGGGCTCTATAGCGTTGTAATCGCCTCGACCGCGCTTAAAGACGACGGTTGTACGTCCGCCAACGTTTCGTGATCTTTTCATGGTGTTCCCACGAGCAGCTAGGGAAATAAGGGCCCACCCAGACAGAGCCCCGCTTGTCTGGGTGGTCGGCAGGTTCCTCAGAGGTTGCTCGCTAGCGGCTGTTCAACCTCAACAGCCATGCATCTCCTCAGCACGTAGCACACCTTGAGATTGAGGTTTTTTTTATAGAAGTTTGTATCGTCCTCGCGACCCGGGCGATTAAGCCAAGATCCCCGGACTCTGAAACGTACAACGTTCCACCGTCGCGCCGAACGATGGTCGTTGAAGCACGCACAGAGCTTACGGTGTAGCGGAGTGTTGGCGCAACACAGCCCACGGCTCAGGACCCCAGGTTCGCCAAGCCCGTTGTCAGCAAATTAATGCTGAGCCCCTGAGGGGAGCAGTTAACGTTTTATAGCATTAAAAGACACGGAAGTAATGATTCTTGAAAGAGGATAATCGAGACGTTGATGTTTAAATACAAAATCTTCATTAGTTATTTCTCAACTGATTCAAACAAAACATTTCGCAACGCTTCGAAAGAACCAGCTGTGAAAACATCTGATTCTTAGAACCAGTGATCTCTGTATAATCTGGATGTATAACTCCGGTGTCTGAGCATAGAACTGTAACGTGCCTGCTAAGGAGGTTAGAAAACCCGCGCATTCATATGTCTTGCACACGACTTTGCATTGTCCGCCATGTTGTAATTAGTCAAACGAATTTCCATCAGTTAGTACGTGATAAGTGATTACCTCTGGATGTGAGATTTGTATCAATATACATAGTAAGAGATTCGCGTAGGTACGGAATCTAAACATATTTCCTTTTCGTTTTCTTTTAATACTTCATGGCAGCCCTGTTGTAATTAGTCAAGAAACAGAATATGAATATCTTTGGCTGGCATGCTCAGTAATCTATAGTTCAACATCCAGGTAGTATAGAGATCAATGCTTTGAACACATCTTTGTAAAACAGTTCAATGATCTTTAGTCGGGAATCTGTCAGTATATGTGAGAAAGATCAAAACATTTATTTCTTTGCTATTTACAGAACTCTTAGAGGTTGTTTTATTTATTTTTTTTTTTTTTTATTTTTCAAGTGAGTCATTATGGAAGTGACAGACATGAGCAATAATAAATCTCTCAAACAATTTTTAATGTGTTTTGTTGAAACGTAAGCTCTTAATGTCTTCATGGATTGTTTTTATTCATAATAGTAACATGTGAACTGAGATTTTAGTTGTAAGAGAAGACTTAATTAAGGAATAAATATAGAGCTACTGTGGAGCATTAGTTAGTACATATACATAAATGTTCTGCAAATTCCATTGAAATGTATGACTGAAGGTTCATCGAATCACTTTCATGATATTTCTGTACCGTTCAATCCTCTAATAGCGCGCGGGAAACGGAACATCTAAATCTTTATTTTTTCGGTCTGTTTTCTCTTATTTCATTATGATGATCATGTCCCCATATGTATGTGGCTGCTACCAAAACAAGTTCGCATAACGAGGGAGAAAGTTGATGAAAGGTATTTCGCAAATATCTCTCGATACAACGAAGAACGCCTTTCTTGTAACGATTTCCACCTCGAGTTGTGCATCATTCCCTGCGTGGTGATAAGACAAAACGCGCTGCCCTTCTCTCTATATCCTCCGTCAGTCCTACTAGGTGGGGATCTCACAATGGGCAGCAATACTCCAAAATAGGAGGCACAAGTGTGGTGTAGGCAGTTTCTTTAGGAGAACTGTTGCGTCTTATACGTGTTCTGCCAACGAAACGTAGACTTTGGTTCGCCTACCCTACAGTGTTGTCTATGTGTTCTTTCCAATTTCAGTTGCTCGTAATTGTTATTTCTAGGTACTTAGCTAAATTTATGGCGTGTAGATCTGACATATTTATTAGGTAGCTGACGTTTAACGGATTTCTTTTACTCCTGAAATGAGTGACTTCGCACTTATCATTATCCAGCGTAAATGCCAACTTTTGCACCATGCAGATATCTAAATCATTTTGCAGTAGCTTTTGATCTTCTGGTGAGTTTACTAACCGATAGATGACAGCATCAAAGCGAACAGTATATGCGAGCCACTGAGATTGTCTCCTAAGTCGTTTATAAAAACAAAGGACAGTAGGGGCCCTATATCACTTCTGATTTGCACCATAACTTTCCCTCACTTATAACGTACTGTGTCCTTTCTGATAAGAAATCGCAGATCCAATTGCACAAGTGTGATTACATTCCATAACCACGCAATTTGATCATCCAGTTGTTTTATTAGGTTTTGATATATCTACTGTTTTATTTTCCCGTATTTCGGTTCTTTCTTGCCTAATGCTCCTTCTGAAACACTCTACCACCTCTGGTTTCTTCAATATGTCCAGGGTCCATCTCCTTCATTTTCTACCTTTTTGCAGGCTCTTAAGTTTTAATCTATAGTTCATAACCAATTATTTATGGTTAGAGTCTACGTCTGTCCCTGGATATGTCTTACAGTTTAAAACCTGTTTTCTAAACCTTTGCCCTACCATTATACCTCCCAGTATCTCCTGGTCTCTTCCACGTATATAACCTTATTTCATGAAGATTGCCGGCCGCGGTGGCCGCGGGGACTGAGGCGCTTCAGTCACTGTCTGCACGGCCACTACGGTCGGGGGTTCGAATCCCTCCTCGGGCATGGATATTTGTGCCGTCCTTAGTTTTAGGTAGTTCATAAGTAGTTTGTAAGTTTAGAGACTGACGACCTCGTAGTTAAGTCCCTTAAGCTTTACAAACATTTGAACTTTTTTTATCTTCCCTTTCCTACTACCGAGTTCCGGTCCCTCTTAACAATTTAGTTTTCTTCTCCTTTAACGGTCTGAAAAATTTATTTTATCTCCTCATACATTTCTACGATCTTCTCGTTATCGGCAGAGATAGCTGACTTATAAACTTGTACTACTGGGGTCGGTGTTGGCTTCGTGTCTATCTATGCTACGATAATGCGTTCACTATGCTATTCATGGCAACTTACCCGCATTCCTATTTTCTTATTCATTCTGAGACCTACTCCTGCGGTAGCACCAACTGATTTTGTATTTATAACCCTGTACTCATCTGACCAAAAATCCTGTTCATCCTGCCACCAAACTTCACTAATCCCCACTACATCTAACTGTAACATATCCCTTTCTCTTTTCAAATTTTCTAACTTACCTACCCAATTGAGCGATATAACATTCCAAACTCCTATCCTCAGACTGCCTCTTTTGTTTTTCTTGATGACGACATCCTCACGAGTAGTCTCGGAGATCCGAATGGGGAACTATTTTACTTCCGGAATATTTTATCCTCGGGGAAATTAACGGCTGTAGTTTCCCCTTGCTTTCAGCCGTTCGCAGTAACTGTAAGGCAAAGCCACATTAGTTGACATTACAAGGCCAACTCAGTCACTCATCGAGACTGTTGCCCTTGTATCTACTGAAAAGGCTGCTGCCCGTCTTTAGGAATCACGCTTTTGTCTGGCCTGTCCACAGACTCCCCTCCGCTGTGTTGCACCTATGGTACGGCTATCTGCATCGTTGAGGCACTCAAGCCACCCCACCTAGGCAATGTTTGTGGTTCATGAGGACGGAGTTGAAATTTACTGTGACTAAGCTTTGTTATTCTCCCACATAATCATACTCAGATTTTGTTCATTTCATTCAAGACCTGTGATCAAAAGTTGGTCGTCTTGTCTAGCACTGAAATTCGACCGCTAGATGGCGGCGGTTTTGAGCTCAGTTATTGGATCGTTCAGAAGATTTGAGAAGTATCTACGCAGAGAAACATCGTGTTCTGAAACCACGTGTTTGTAATTTCCCGTGTACAGTGACCGTAAAAGACAATCGTGGCATAGGGCTTCCATGACAATGAAAATGAATAAGCTTTAATGGAATATTTAAGATGTATCAAATAAAATGTAATGCTGGAAAGCTAGAACAACTGAAAGAACGGGGAAACAAGTACAAAGTAAGGGAATATAAAAACGCACTCATTACAATGAATAGTTCATAAGTTATTTTATTTTAAACATTCCGAAAAAAATTGAAAATTATTAACTTAGCAAATGTCTTACCGGTTTTATTTTATGACGTGTTTATGCGCCCGTCTGATAGTGATCCATTACAGAATTAAATCAGAATTAAACAAATAACAATGTTATTCTTTAGTTTCTCCTGGCGTATTTGATAATCAAAATGTCCACGGGTGTACTGCCGATCTCTAGTGTCCAACGGGCACAATATTTCGGCGATCATACATGTCGCCATCATCAGGTGAACTGACGGACTGAGCTCCTGGAAACGCGCCGGCATGGAGATCCGCACGCTACGGCCTCTCGAAGGGAACTGCGTTCTAGCCCGGTAGCGGGCGATTTAAATACGCTCGGCCCAGGGAGCGACCCCTCCGTGGTCAGCGCCCCGAGCCGCGGTCGCGCAGTGAAACCGATTGCGACGGCGTCTGAGATGACGTCGATGTGAGGGCTCTGTCCGCCGCGATCGTCACTTCGTTACGTTTGCTAGATTTACTCTTAATTAACCCAATCGCTGGTTCCCAAGCTTTGCCAACATTATAGCCACAGTCACGGTTTATGAGGTCGTCACTTGTGCGAATTTGAATGGCCTCTCTAACGACGCAGTCCCAGTATCTCATACTCAATCGCCTGATTCTCCGACAAACAATGTTCAGCGACCGCCGACTTGCTCGGATAAATCAATCGTGTGTGCCTCTGGTGTTCAACGCATCGATCCTCGACGGTACGCATCGTCTGTCCAATATATGACTTTCCACACTGACACGGAATCTGATACACGCCGGCCTTCCTCAAACCGAAATCATCTTTGGCGCTCCCCACCAGTGCACGAATTTTATTCGGCGGACAAAATACAGTTCCAACCTGGTGTCTTTTCAAAATGCGGGCGACCTTCGCCGAGAGTGCACCGGTGTATGGAATGAACGCAGTGCCTACATCCTCCTCTCGTGTTTTCATCCGTTTCCACAGGTTGTGCTGTAGTGGTTGGGCGGAGAGCCCGCTGAATCTGCCACTCTGAGTACCCATTTTTCGGAATACGGTTCTCAGGTGTTCCAATTCCTGGGGTAGACTCTCTGTGTCGGAGATAGTGCGCGCCCTATGTACTAGAGTTCTAAGTACCCCATTCCTCTGTGAAGGGTGGTGACAGCTGCCTGCGTGTAAATACAGATCAGTGTGCGTTGTCTTCCGATACACACCATGACCCAAGGTGCCATCAGCTCTTCTCTTTACCAAGACGTCAAGGAACGGCAATTTACCCTCCGTTTCAGTCTCCATAGTGAATTTGATGTTGGGGTGTATGGAGTTCAGATGTGTAAGGAAGTCAAAGAGTTTATCCATACCATGTGGCCATTTTATGTAAATGGTGTCCATATTTGGAATTAACAACTGTTATACGATCAACCCAACACCTAGAGTGTTGTTGAGCACTACGCTTTACTGACGGTTACTCTCAGTACAAATTTGAACGCTGCCCCAGCAGTACCAGTACCACTACCGACGCATGTCGTATTAATGAGTTGACGACCTACTCTATGGTACAGAGTCATCATACAAGGTAAATCTTGGAATACAAATTATTTTAATATCCATTCTGTTAAACAATGTATCAATTTGTTTTCAACGGTCAATGTTACCGCAGATCAATGGAGTACATAATATTGTGTCTGTAAGATACCCTATGATCGCATTTTCATCTAAACACCCTCTACCACAGAGTAGATAAAACATTAGCACCGACATTACCGCAGTTGCTTATTACCAGTTTCAGATTGCATTGTAGCTAAAAAGAATTTTAAAAATTTTCTCATGTAAATATTGTAAGTTCTGTTTTTCTTTTTCTTTGTGAGATATCTGGAGATGCCCTAACCGGGCGATACGCGTCATTAAATATAAAAAAATTGCAATCAAGATATTCTTTTATTCAAGAATAAACGTAGTTAGTGAAGTCCCCCGAGCACCTCTGAATAATTTTTTTAATGCCTCCGCGACTGGCTTTAGTTTTGAAGCCGCCGCTATTGTCACTGCTATGCTGAAGTTACGAGACGATTGTTCATATGCGGCGACCCGCTGCTTAGCAGGTCAGCGGTGCCACCGAGTGGAATCTTATGAAGCCCACCAAAAATTACGAACAACAACACTGTTATTTTACACATTTTTACACAATAGTGGTATTTTACACATAGAGTCTCGTGTTAATTAAACTGCTATAACTTAGGCTAGCTTATAGCATCATGACACAAACTGCGTCAATGAAATTCCTGGGGAGGTGGGAGGGAAAATTGAGTAGTTTTGGGCAGCACGGGAGGGTCTCTATAAAACTATTTACAAAACATGAAATACAATATATTTAATTTTAATATTAAATGTAAAAACCATTTTTATTTGCTAATAAACTAGGAATCCGAGTGCCGGAGGAGAAGGGTTGGTCGCAGTTAGAAGGGGGGGTGGGCACCTCCGCAGTCGGCTTTATTTTAAAAATATAAGCCTCCCCGGAACCAAATCATGGCTGCGCCACTGTATCCGAGTCCCATCAAAATTCGTTATTTACACTTGTGTTGGTCCCCATGTAAGGCACACTGATGCTAATTGAAGCCTTATTGGTATGGAATGCGATAAGCAATGATTGTGGTTTACATTTGGTGGTTGTGGAGGGAACCCTGACCAGCGTCTGTCTCGTGCAGAATGTTGTGACACCCGTTCTTTTCTTATTCTTGCAAGTCGTAGGAGATATGCCGTTCCAACAGGATAATGCTAGTCCACGTATTGCGCGTGTTACTCAACGTGCTATGGGAGACGTGCAGAAACTACGCAGGCCAGCACGATCTCAAAATGTGTCTCCAGTCTATAACGTGTGGGATATGACAACGCAACAGATACCTTTGACACGCCAGCCCACAACTTCTGCAGAACTACACGAACAGGTCGAGCGGGCGTGGAATTGTGCATCCCAAGTCAGTATTCTTTAGCTGTATGATCGAATGGATACCAGAGTCAATGTCTCTATCGCCGCACGTTTGCGCACGGATCGACACTTGATAACTATTGATCTGTAAGTGTAACCATATTATGTACTGAATATAGACTATTTCAACAATACTCTTCAGTGAATTGGTAAACTTTAAGGTGATATAATAATTATCTTCGGCAATGAAAATACTTTAGTGAAAGAATAAATTTACACTTTTGTACATTTCTAAATAGTTAATATATGTGATTTCAGTCATGTATTGACTGGCGACGGTTTAAACACCCGGCAGCCATCTTAGTTAGTCGGAGTAAGCTATTTGCTACACATTGGCGGTCCTTGTCTGAATTTCGCATGGGCTGCAAGTTTGTCGCGTCGGGCATGTGCTGAGGTTCGTGTAATTGTTGAAGTGTGGCCTTACAAATTTTCCAAAGATTTTCACGTGAATACCTTAAGATAGTTGCGAACTCCTGAAATTGCAAGAATATTTGGTCAGTTAGCGATTCTGAACTTAAAAATTTCACAGCCTATTACAGCGTGTAGTTGTTCACTTATAATTGTAGTAGATAATAACTCAGAGAAATTCAGATAATTCTTCAACTCTTGGGACATAAGAAATATAAGTAGCGAATCACTTTCACAATTCGTGATAGTTAGTACTGAAAACATGAACAGTTTTTTAATCATCATCATCATTAGAGACTAACTTTGCCTTTCAGAATTCAGTCTGGAGCATAGTCACCCTAATGAAATTCCTCCATGATCCCCTATTCAGTGCTAACAATGCTGCCTCGTCTGATGTTAAGCCTTTGACTTCAAAATTATTCTTCATCGACTCTAAGTATTTTCTCCTTGGTCTACGTCGACTCTTCTTATCTTCTACTGCCAATCCATGGTCCTATTACGCTGTGGCGTAGCTAAGGGCGGAAGGGGGGAGGGGATGGGTCGCGGGGGCTGCCCGCGCTGTGTGTCACCCGCATAGCGGTGACACCCGACTGCAAGTGAAACAAAGCACCGATCAAACACAAAGGATGATGTGCGGAATCTTACAAAATAATGGTTTTATAAGGTGATGACCAATGGTGGGAAAATTGTGCGGTCTTAGATGGTTTACTCTAATAACGAAGAACATCTACTGCTTCTGCTGTCGCTTATTTGCTGTCACCAGTAGTACCAAAATAAGATCTACATTTATGACTGGTTTTCAGAAGTGGTGGAAACTGAATCCTAAAGTTACCGACAACGAATCTACAAATTATTATGGGGAAAATATGGAAATTGGAAAACTTTGGAAATGGGCCTAAAAATTACTTAAAAGAATAGATGCAAATAATGGATACTAAGAAACTGAAATGGAAGAATCTCGTAGCTAGACTATTGGCTGTAACTTGGTTTTTGGCTAAGCAGAACCTAGCATTTCGTGGACATGACGAAGGGCAAGTCTTTACAAATAAAGGCAATTTCTTGGAACTTTCGAATTATGATGTGGTGTTGAAAGAACATATCTTGAACTTGGAACGTAGCACCCACAAAAAGTATCAACGATAGTATCACCGATGTCGCCAGAAATACTGAATGAATTTCAAAATGTTCAAATGTTTAAATGTTTGTTAAGCTTAAGGGAGTTAACTACGGGGCCATCAGTCCCTAAACTTACAAACTACTTATGAACTACTTACGAACTAGGACGGCACAAATACCCATGCCCGAGGGGGGATTCAAACGCCCGACCGTAGTGGCCGTGCAGACCGTGACTGGACGGCCTCAGTCCCCTCGGCCACCGCGGCCGGCCTGAATGAATTTATAAATGTTTTGGCGGACCATGTAAAACCCAAGCTTGCCAACGAAATCGAAACTGCTAAATATTTTGGTAGCACAGCTGACTTTTCACATATTAACCAAATATCCGAAGTGATTTTGTGAAAATTGCTGACAGAAAACTGGAAATCAAAGAAGTATTTCTCTTTCTTTTTCCTTTAAAAGGGAAAAAAGCCGCTAATCTAAGTGAAGAAATTCTTAACAATCTTGAAAAAGACGTTTTAGATGCTATGATGTGTCGTTCACAAGGTTATGACAATGCAGATATTATGAGTGAAAGTTACAAGCTATTATTAAAAAACAAACAAGAAAACAAAACAAAAAAAATAACAGGAAAGCCATTTTTTAAGTGTATTGATCATTCAGTAAATTTATGTGGCCGACACTCATTTGCACAAAACGTGTCTTGTGCAACATTTTTCGGAACAGTAGCGAGAATTTTCACATTTTTTTTCTGCTTCCACTAGCTTTTGGGCAGTTCTTATTACACAGCAATGTATCTGTTACAAGACTCCTAACAATGCGTCGGAGTGCTCATTATGCTGCAGTAAAAGTACTGGCAGAAAACTTTAATGGCGTTGTTGCAGCAATTGAGGAATTATGTGACCAACAAGAAAATTAAGACACAAGAGGCATTCACATTTCATTGCTATATGTAATTTTGGATTGATGTTCTAAGGGAAGTAAACTGTACTCAGATTACTTTGCAAAGTAAAGGCTTGAGTCTTGATTAGTCAGTTACTTTATATGGAACAAAATCGAGGTCGTATTGTAGAAGAGACAATTGGTCTTGATGAGGAAAAAATAGAAGACTACGACATTCCAATACAAAGACGAATTCGTAGCAAAAAATGAATGACTGGTGAACAGACCACAGATGCAGAACTATCACTGAGAGCAGAACATCACAAGGATATGTTGGAATGTCTTGACCGATTCAGTACTGAACTCCGAACAAGATCATAGTCAATTCAAAATGTCACCACATTATTCGAAGTTGTTTTGGACAACAACGAGGAACTAAAATTAGACGTGTCAAAATTTATTGGTTTTTTTTATGAAACTTCTTTTCGAAATTGCAAGGCTGAGAAGACATTTAAAAGCTGCAGATGTTACAGTTTCAACTAGGTGTGTCTATACTTCTTAATATTCATTGCCAAACGGGATTTTACAGACACTCTTCCAAACCTTATGTAACGTGTGAGAGGAGCTTTAGTAAACTGAAATTAATTAAAAACTACTTGCGATCCACAATGGGCAAAACGAGGCTACATAATTTTGGCATGTTAACTATTGAACATTTTATTGTTGTGGTCATCACTCCGCAGACTGCTTTGATGCAGCTCTCCACGCTACCCTGTCCTGTCCAAGTCTCTTCATCTGAGAATACGTTCGGCAACTACATCCTTTTGAATCTGCTTACTGTATTCCTCTTTCGGTCTCCCTCTACGATTTTTACCCCACAAACTTCCTTCTAATACTGAGTTAACAATTCCTTGATGTCTCAGAATGTGTCCAACCAATCTATCCCTTCTCTTAGTCAGGATATGCCAGAAACTCCTTTTCTCCCCAATCCGGTTAAGCACCTCCTTATTAGTCACGTGACCTACCCATCTCATCTTCATCATTCCTCTGTAACACCACATTTCAAAAGATTCTATAATCTTTTTGTCTGAACTCCTTATCGTCTACGTTTCACTGCCATACAATGCTACACTCCAGACAATTGCTTTCAGAAAGGACTTCGTAACATTTAAATTAATATTGGATGTTAACAAGTTTCGCTTCTTTAGAAACGCGTTTCTCCCCATAGCCATTCTGCATTTCATATCTTCTTTACTTCGGCCATCAGAAGTTATCTTGCTACCCAAATAACAAAATTCATCAACCACTTTTATTGTCTCATTACCTAATCTAATTCCTTCAGCATCGCCTGATTTTCTGATATTACATTCCATTACCTTCGTTTTACTCTAGTTAATGTTCATCTTATATCTTGCTTTCAAGGCACTGTCCATTCCATGCAATTCCTCTTCCAGATTCTTTGCCGTCGCTGACAAAATTACTATGTCATCGAACATGAGGCAACACAAAACATTAATTTTGAAGATGTGATTTCCGAGTTCGCAGCTGTTAAAGCTAGAAAGAAATTTTAAGTGTATTTTCCTTCAGACGTTAGTATTCTGAAGAATTTATGGTAATGTATTGAGTATAATACTGTTTCATAATGTATAATTCATAATAAAAGAATATTAATGTGTTATGAATTACTTTGTTTTGTATTTCTTAAATTCGTACTTGAAACGAATCTAGTTGTATTTATTTTAAATTTTTTATTCGTGGGGTGGCACCACCGGGAACCGCCCCGACTCCAGCCACGCCACAGCCCTCAGGCAACCCTGCTTCTCCCAAGCGTGTAACACGACCCCACCATCTCAGCCTGTTCGCTATAACTGCTTCATCTTGTGTTCATTCCCAGTTTTTCCTTGATTTACTCATTATGGACACCCTCCTGTCATTGTTCTATTAGTGCCTGCAGTCATCCTTGCTACTTTCATATTCATAGCCTCAACCTAATTAATAAGGTAAAAGATACAAGTTTTGAACAAATTTCATATTTTACAAGGATGAGAACAGTGAGTACTGAAATTTGGTTTGCAAATTATTGCCTGAATTTTATTTATTAATTGGTTGGCTCTTAGAATTAAACGTAGAAGTACAATAGTAATTTCCTTGGACCCGATTGTGTGCGCTTCTAACCGCAACTGATTACAATAATTTGGAGACTCGTGCTGGGGTCTTCGAGCCACTTTGTCTTTAGCAGTACGTTAGCAGGGAACATTCCCAGTAGTTGAGTAGTCATAGTTCTCTTCGTGGTGTACATCTGTCTTAACCAGCAATATGAACATGTCCCTCACACACACACTTAACGCGTATCAGACACGACAATAGTCAACTTGTGCTTTATCTGACATATTTAAACACCATTGCCAGACTGCAACAAGCGGCGCAAAATGCCAGGGAAATATCTATAGATTACATTTGATACAAGTATAGTCATTTGCACGTGAGAATAGTTGCTTTGGATGCCACCATACCCTTTACTGTGACCCACGTCTTTCATTCGTTCTTAACAATATATTCTCCTACGTAGATGAAGGACTTTCCACCCAGCTTGTCAGTAAATGGTCCTTGTCGTTAAAGGTGCTGCAATGTGGGCAGTGTTTATCATTTTGCCCCGTTAGTTGTGATATTATTTACAATCAAGAGTAGTTTAACCATCTTCATTCATCGATTTCTATACAATTTAGCAATATTTTCCAACTCCCTCTAGCAACTATAAGTTACAATGATATGTCGGGGAGATCAGTTTGTATTCAGGAGAAATGTAGGAACACAGGAGGTAATGCTTTACGACTTATCTTAAGGTAGATCAGAGAAAGGGAAACCTACATTTCTATCTTATGTAAATTTAGAGAAAGTTTTTAACAACGCTGATTGGATTACACTCTTTCAAATTCTGAAGTCAGCAGGGGTAAAATACAGGAAAAGGAAGGTTATTTACAACTTGTGCAAAAGCCAGGCGACAGTTATTGGGGTCGAAGGGCATGAATGGGAAGCAATTGCTGGGAAGAGAGTAAGAAAGGGTTGTAGCCTTTCTCCAATTGAATTTATACATCGAGGAAGATGTGAAGGAAAGCAAGGAAATATTTGAAGAAGTAATTAAAGTTGAGGGTGAAGATATAAAAACATTGCGTTTTGCTGATTACATTGTAATTTCGGCAGAGACAGCAAAGGACCTGGAAGAGCAGTTGAACGGAATGGACAGCGTGTTGAAGAGAGCTTATAAGATGAACATTAACAAGAGAAAAACAAAAGTAATGGGATGCAGTCTAAGAAAATCAGGCGACGCTGAAGGAACTAGATTAGGAAACGAAACGATAAAGGTGGTAGGTGAGTTTTGTTACTTTAGCGGTAAAATAACCTACGATGGTCGCAGTACAGAGGATAGAAAATGCAGAATGACACTGAGAAGAAAAACGTTTATCAAAAAGAAGAATATACGAACATCACATATTACTTTAAGTGTACGGAAGTCCCTTTTAAGGCATTTGTGTGGAGTGTTACTTTGTTTAAGAGTGAAACTTGGACGATAAATAGTTTAGACAGGAAGAGGAACGAGGCTTTTGAAATGTGGTGATACAGAAGAACGCTGAAGATTAGGTGGATAAATTGTTCAAATGTTTGTAAATCTATCGGACCAAACTGCGTGGTCATCAGTCCGTAGCTTACAAACTACTTAAATTAAGGTAAACTAACCTAAGGACAACATACACACCCATGCCCCAGGGAGGACTCCAACTTCCATTCTTATGAGGAGATGAAGAGGCTTGCTCAGGATAGAGGAGGATGGAGAACTGCATCAAAATAGTCTCATGACTGAAGACCATAACAACACCACATTACAGTATGTTTAGTTGTTCGATTACAGACGTCCTGAGAACACCAAGTAAGTATTTTTTATAAGGGGCGGGGTGTGTAAAAGTGAATAATATTATTGGCATCATTGACGGAGGAGGAAGAGACGTACAGTCACTTCCAATAGGATGGAGCAACAGTCCATAGAGTCCGTCGAAACTTGAAGTATGTTTACACAGTCTTCACTCATGACAGAGTTGTTAGCAGAGGTACGTCTGGTCGCGCCCTTGGTCAGTTGACGGTGCACGACCCCCAGTGCACAGTCCGCAGGAACTTCGGATCCATGGGGATATGGAAGCCGGCGTCGCACATTGGTGACAATGAAATATCATCCGACACAACGGATGAATATGGCACCAATCACCAGGAATGGACACTAGAACAGTGGTGGAACGTGATATGGTCGTACGAATCACGATTTCAGCTCCACCATGCCGATTGGAGGAAACATATGTGGCGCAGACCGTCTGCCAAGTTGTGGGAAATGGCAGTGATGTCACTGTTATGGTCTGGGGTACCTTTTCCTGTTATCTAATGAGCTCCCTAGTTCCTTTAGAAGGGACATTAAATATTCCGTGGTATTTTGACCTGCGCAGGAAACATCTCCACCCATATTTCGTCTCCAAACTTCCCAACACCCTGACGGTTTTATGGTATTTCAAGATAAAAGTGCGCCATCACAAGGCTCCCATGCCGCCTAGTAATGGTTCCAAAAACATGCACGGGAATTCCAAAAAGTGATTTAGCCACATCGGAGCAGAGATTTGAGCCTCCCCCCACCCTAACCCTCCCCCGGAGCGTATCTAGGATGACATGAGACACACCACCCTGCACCCACGAACGCACTAGAATTGGCTGTTTCGGTAGACGATTTCCGTCCATAGCAGTATCAGGGACTCGAAGACTCACATTCACGGCGTCTGAATGCTGTTCACAGGGACAAAGCAGGACCCACATGATATTAGACGCTATTACATGACATCTGATAAGTCAGTGTAGGGTAAGGTGGTACAATTCCGATCAATTCAGACAAATGTAGTTGGTACTGGAAATATGTTGAGAAAACAGATAATTTTAACTATGGCACTTGTTCTTGGATGTTTAACGAATATGTAACACAAATACTAGACCATTACAAATGTTGGTATAAACACACAAAAATGTTACAGAAGTGTGACAAATCGATCGAAAATGTACCACACTAGGTACAATTATGATCACTTCCTCGTAAAATTTTGATCACTGGCTTCTAACACATAAAAAACACTTTTTCCCTTGGGAACCAACGCTTACTTCTTAGGTAACAAACATTGCATAATATAGAATTTGCAATAGCGTGGAAACTAGGTAATTTATAAGAGCGCGCTAAATTTATATCTCCGTAGCGCAAAGTGGTGTATTCTTGGAAAAGACAGGAGGAGCTGTGGAAACCTGCTACACCACAACGCCACACAAAGGCAAGTGCTACCAACACTACGAGGCTGACAAATTATGGTGATCGGAATTGTACCTATATCGAATTTGTACCACCTTACCCTATATGGATTAACTCCATGGCCAAAACCGACTATAACGACAATGTAATGGCTCAGTGGGAATGCACCATTTATTCCATGTTTTAAATGGATTTGTGCTACGAAGTATAACAGGTGGTGGTAGTGTTGATTTCACCACATTTAATTGCAAAGTGAACAAGATATCCTTATTGGATTTTCGGTGAATGGTCCCATATTTCACCAACTGCGCTGGCGAGGATGAGGTGCCTGCGCATACACATTGAGGTACATGTCGATCTATGGTACACGCAGCTACCCTGCTAACAGGGTGCGTGTGAGAACTCGTGTCATTGCAACATGGAGCGCAAAGTGAAGCAACGCGTGAATATAAAGTTTTGTTTCAAATTAGGCAAAACGGCGACGGAGACACATGGGATGTTAGTGCAAGTGTCTGGTATTGAAGCAGTGAGTAAAAAGTGTGTATGATTCGTTTAAACGCATTAGAGAGCGAAAGGAAGGTGTGAAGGATGAGGTACGTTCAGGTCGACAGTCAAAACCACAGCCCCCAACAGCGTCGAACGACTGCTATGGATGTTTGTGAATGATCTGTTTCCCCGCCTTAAATATGTTCTGAAAGGCTTAGGCCACGTGTTTACGCTTTCGTGATGGTTGCGGAGATCCAACAAGGCGTGACCTCAGAGCTTCGAGCGATTCCGCAAGGAGCGTTTGCTGACAGTTTTCAACAGCTTTACAACCGATCTCAGAACGGTATTCTAGCGAATGGCAATTATTTTGAAGCCTGCTAAGTATTTTTTTGTAACTCCTCAGACCGTTGAGCGAACTTTTCAGACGCATGTCGTATAATGATGAAAATAAATACCTACATAATACTTGCATATACATGACAAGATTGCAAATATTTGGAGCACTAGGGTAAACTATTGTCTACAGCTCAGTTTCCTGCACCAAAATTACTGTTAATTTTGTATACATTTGGCTGGCCCCATTAGCAATCAATGTACCGACGAGTGTCTCACAATGACGGTTCTTGGAATTAGACATTTTTTTTACAGATACATGCTAAATACTAACCGAGCTCTGCAGAAGTTGTCCCTGTCATAACAGGCATCTGGTCGAATCGACCTTCGATCAGAGCCTGAATAGGAGACTCTGGGATGAAGGCACCTTCCAACTCTGACTCTATATTTGGAAGCCAGACGCGAGATATGATGCGACTTTGCTCCTGGAACAGAAATATAGTTTTTAGTTTTCACCTTAACATTTATTGAAAGCTGAATTCAAGTATTGAGTTGATAGACGCTGGTATCTATTAACAAAATTGCGTATTTCTTATGTCTTCATTTTCGGCCATCTGTTCATTGTTTCATACATTCCACTTAATACAGTAATATATAGTCGAGAAGATATGACGTCATAAACAATCAGAGTCGCAGAAAAATGCCGCATGATACGACACGTGAATAGACATCTTATTAATCCACTGTTAGAACGAGAGCTCTTAGAGATTTGCAAAGATGCTCACACCTAATTTCAAAGCAGAAAAGTGAGAATCGGAAAGAAGTTTATTGCATACTACTTTTCCTCTCTTCGTGCAGTAAAACTCCAGCACTCGGCTTGGCATTAAAATTTATTACTTCTACACTACAAACTGTATTCTCGTGGAATTTTATACAAAGTGCGCACATATAATACTTGACAGTGCCTTCGAAATTATACCATAATATTACCACGTACTGACAAACATCGCCCCGCGGGCGCTTTTCCAGATCTATTGTAAACTCCAAACATACATAATTTCATCCTCATGACAACTTAATGCTAAATAATAACACATTAAATATTTTTTTGTTTTATTTGGCTACACAGTTATTTCAATCACTTGTTAATTTTTCCATTTTCAGGTCACTTGCAGTACATACAACGTTTTGTACATAGTTATATGATTATTTGTGAAGTTTTAAGTTATTTTAATAAGTCTACATATTTAAGTTTCTGACACAGCTTGAGCCATGGAGTGGTGTTTCTTTTTCAGAAGTTTTTACACGGTTCCATGCTTTTTAATACTTTCAAATGTTATGTTGCGAGGGTGAAGGTCGAGGTGAGAGTTTAAAATAGGGAAAGATTAATTTTTGAAACTCACAACCACCAGCTGCGAACCAAATTCCTAAACATGCAAAAACACTGGAACTGTTATTGCGACTGTTTGACTCGTTTTCTAGGGGATGATATCACACGTTCGCAGCTTTCCTTCCCTGCATATGATTAACAAAACAAATTCATAATAAATTCAAGTTCATGAGAGAAAAGGGTGTACTAACTACTGTTTTTGAAAACACGTGAAAGTTCACTTGATGTGTTTATTTCCCAATATTTGAACCCTTTGGCTGTCGCGTCTGTACGTCGGTAAATGTACCAAATAAAGTTATAGCTCGTGAGCCCCCAGACAAAATGAATATTTGTCGCGAATTGATTTCACACCACGTGGCTGTCTCAAACACCGTTTATGTTCATGCCTATGTGACGACACGTGTTACATTAACAAATCACAGTCACTTTAATTCAATGCGATGCACACCTTGTTGCACCGGCTAAATATTCACAAACACACAGTAGCACTCGATTTAACTTGGTGCAGTCTACGACGAGCAACCACACATGGCGATTGCCACACACAAAACTCAAGTCACCACCTCGAGATCCACATGCCGACTGAGGCAGAGCGACGCCGCCAGGCCAGCTACTCCACGTGCTCTCTGGAGTCCTCACTTCCTGCCCTCGCGCGCGCGCGCGCGCGCGCGCGCCAAAACTCAACTGCCGGGGTTTTTTCCCCTATGTCATCAACTTCCCCATGTAAGCTGTTGTAACCGATTTGCCAACGTACACCGCTCAGCCAATACATTTCTAAAACTTTACTTAAAATCAAAATAATTACACTACACATTAAACAAATATTTTCTTACGTTTTTATATTAATATAAACATCCTTTGTACTGTTTATCATAATTGTGCAATTTCTTATACCACAGATAAGTGATTTAACTGAATACTTCAAGATAAAATACAAAAGATTAATTGAAAATAAAATGAGAAATAGTTAGTATATTATTTTTACAAACAAACATTGCCATGCTAGTTGTGTAACTGTCTTGTCTTCGTTGGTAATTTATTACTTTTCATTGTCAATTAAATATATTACGTTAGATGTGACTATATTAGCTAATGTATTGTTTATTTATCAACAGGCTATTTTGTAATGAGGGCCTTAAAGGTTCCTAACTGCATCGTATTACTTCAAATGCCAGTAGTATTACAATATTTGTGCACTGCACTGTGCCTGGCACTCGCCATTGTCCCTCTCTCCCCTCACCGGAAACGAACTGTAAAATCCTAAGTTGGAACAAGCCACCAACATCGGCCTGCTCGCTGGCCTCCCGTCAGCTACAAGCATACAGCAAATCTCAACGTGGAGAATTTCTACCTATGGCCTAACTATAAATGTTGTCACCCAACTGTGTACATACATTGCTACCTTAATAAGATTAAAATTGTGTAACATTCAGTGCATTGGCATGGTCGATGGTTGCAGTGAACTTCATACTGTTTAATTATCAAATGCTATTAATTACCAGTATTTCTATTGGGCGGTAATCTTACAATACCCCCACTTGCGGCATCCAAACCATGTGCAGGATGGCGCAAGTAGCACCAAAATTAATACATTCAAATGAACAAAATTTTTAAATTACAAAATTATTGAATCGGATTGGCTCAAACACTATGCCAATTATGACCTCAACTAATGCAAAAAAATAAATAAATAGATAAATAAAAAATAAACAGGGCAGTGAGATAATTTCCCAATATTTGTACCATTAAGACCACTTATAATGTGTGCATATTTTTAAGAAAAGAATCCTTATAACTAATTACATCTATGAATTTTAAGTGTGCCTGTTGTTTGTATACAGTATTGGCACCAAATTTATAATAGTATTAACCTTTAGTCTTTAGAGGACCTTGTTCTACATGGAAAAACTAGAATCATCACTATAAAAACTTTTGACGGTGTACACTCCACTTGTTTGAAGGAAATCTCTCACCATTTTGACACTGAAAACACCAGAGTCATCGTTGCAGCAACTCTGGTCCATGGTGTACGGTCCTATGTCTCCGTCATTTCAACCAACATGCTGTTGCAGCTTAGATTCATGGTTCTGGATCAAGCGTTCTTGTTGACACACGTCATATGCACACTACATGGAACAGGAAGAGCAGAAGGCAATCATGAGTCAACATAGACAAAAGTTTGTCTGGACACCAGGATTCGGTTGGATTTGTATCCCACCCCCCTGCCATCCAGACTTGGTGCAATTGAAACTAAGCATTGAGACATGTACAGTAACATGTAAATCAACAGAATTAAGAACTGAAAGTGGCTGTTGTTAGTCATTATCAGATTAACCCAAACCACCATGCCTGCACTGTCATCAGCCATAGCTTCAGATGAAACAGACAAGAGAATATGTGGCCTACTTGGAGTATTACTCCATCAAATAAAAATAAAAACAACCTCCCCATGTCAAAAATATATCTTAAAGCTCAAATAATACTACCAAAAGAATGTTATCACAGAGAATTTTCTCTTCCATCATAATGACACCTACAAACATAAATACAAATCCTACCCCCTCGCACCAAAAAAAATTTATTTTTGCTGGTGTGAGATTTAATTTGGATCCCTGTCATCAGCCTCATGTCCTTTCCACAAGTACTCCCCACAATAAAATATCTAAGGTTAAAGTCTAATTTCAAAATTAGTTTCTCACAAAACATCTACATTTTTTAAATAAAGTATCACCAAACACTATTGATACTCAGGCTAGACAGAAAAATAGTTCTCATCAACTGTTGTTGCAGAAATTGTTCAGTCAACAGTTGAGCACCATTAAAGAAACCAAAATGTGCTATCATAATCAGTTTAATATAACAATACAGAGAGCATTCCCTATTAGACACATTACCTACCAAACACTCAAAGAGACAGACATTAAAGAGCAAACACTGTCTTTCATTGAAACATTTCTCAATCCAACCCACCTTTAGCCAAAACAGCGACAACAAAACATACATTCCTCACTTCTGACCCATATGGTCAGTCACACCCACATATGCAACACTGTCAGCTGACATTTTCATCACAATTTATCTAAGCCACAGACCCCACTGCCTGCATCAGTGTCCACCACTTTCTCATTCTCCGAGTCACCCCACAACTCACATCACATATCCAGCCCTGCTCACATATACACACACATAAACAGTACACTCCCACTTCCTCTATCCTTTGGTGTTGGCATACATACATACTTATTTACCTCATGTACCACTGTTGAACTGCAAATCTGATACAAGCACATGTTTTAACACAAACAACAAAAGGAAAACATTTACAAAGATTACTTGTAAACTTGACCCCAATGCTTAAATCTAAACACACAAGTAGATACTAACACAGACCACAGAATAAATATACACAAATTATTAACCTACTATCTACAATGCATTGAATCTATACTTCATGACAGTTACTTGTGTAAACATGCCATTAAATCTTTATCACTTATAAAATTTTTGAATTTCACCCTCTTCATGCATCCCTCCAGACTTAATTCTAGCACTTTATCCTTATAGTCTAGTTGTGCCCCATATTTGCACAAAAAATCATTTCCCAACACTAAATTTATGCAAAGTCCCTTTATGACAAGTAAACCTTGACTAAACAATTCATCCTCAATCATCAAGTCTAACACTACTTCCTTATTCACTGGTTTGCTATAACTGCCAGTAGCATTCTTTATCCGTACCCCAGTGACTGGAAACTCTACTGTCCCTGTACTCTTGATTTGATTGTAGAAATCCTCTGAGATACCACTAATTGTACTTCCAGTATCAATCAATGCAGTTTCACAGACCCCTTCTACCTTAACATTTATAACGGGCTGTACATTTTCAATGACACCTTCCCTAAGTTCATTTTCTGCCAACAAATCCTCCTCAATTTCTTGCATACAGTTCCTAACCATAGTATTTACTTCCCCTACATAACAATATGGTTGTATGTCCTCATCATTTCCAAATATTTCACTGAATGCTTTCCCAAATTCTGAGTTTATTGCACTCAACTCCCCAAGTTTCCTTGCATACCCATATTTCTCTTCTACCCATGTTACTGGCTCCACTGATTTTAAATGTCTAAGGAGTTGGACCCAATCATCTGGACCATATTCACTTACTTCTTTATCAATCCACCCTGCTCCTACACCATCACAATCAATTTCCTTACAATTTTCATTGTTGTATACTACAAAAGTTTGTACACTCTCCTTATCATTATCTATTCCCTCCTGTAATACACAAAATCCCTCATCTACTTCATTTTGGTCTACAGCACACATGCCTAATCCCCTTAATTCATTGTATTCATTGTCCCCACTCACTAAGTCTTTTACCAGCCTATAGTAAGTTGGATCCCTATTACATTGCTTCCCAAGTTGGTCCAAATACTCATATTTGTGTAATAGCCAATCATCTGGTGCCTACTTCCTAATTAACTTTATCTTCTCAATAATACCTCTGTCCTGTCCCAACACATCATCTGTTACAGGTGGGTGTACATCAGTATTGACAATTTCACCTACTTCAGAAACATTGACATTTCTCTCATTATTCATACTAGACCCAGTGCCATTTAATGTTTTTACTGGATCACATTTAATTTTTTGAAATTCAGAACTCCATTCATTCTCATTCACACACTCAACACCATCTATGCTGGCTCCAGTACTATCAATATTTACATTCATACTTTCACATTGAGTCAACACTTGTGCCTCTGACCTATTCAAAACTAAGGCTAACCTAACACTGTTTTTATCTTCTTTAATGTTATTATCAAATAAATTTTGTACATCATATTTCCCTTTACTGTCCTCATCCCTATCCATTCTCCTCCTGTTTGCCTCCCTTTTGTCATGTTGCATAAACCAATCCCCAAAAATTTCCTCACTACCTATAACAGCATCCATCTGACACATACTTTCCTCTCTTTTCTCCCTTTCCTTGTTTACTCTATTTATGTTTTCTTCCCTCTTTTCTTTATCCTTGCCCTTGTGAACTCCTACTTCCTGTTTCCTATCATCATCTCTGTCCATGTGACAGTTTTTCCTCCCTTCTCTCCCCATATCTCTTCCTACTGTAATTATGGTCATTAGATCCCCTGATATCCCATCTTCTGGTCCTGTTATTAGAATAGTTCCTTGTCCCAAAGCGGACCTCATTTGGGACAAATCTTAGTTTCCCTGATTCTGTCTCTGATTTTCTCTCCTACTGTTATCCCCATTCCTATTTCCACCTTCCTGCCTTTGATTTCTCCAATCATTTTCCCATGTTTCCCTCTGGCTTCTATTCTCCCAGTTGTCTCCTCTGTTATTGTTACCTCTCCAATTTTCATTTAAATTCCTCTCTCTATCGTGGTTTCCCTGGTTGTGACCCACATTTCTACTGCCTCTGTTTTCATTGTGGTTCACATGCTGTGTTCCCCTGAGCTGTCGTTCCATAACTAAACCCTGGTCTATCTTTTCTACAAATTCAATGAAATTCTCAGCTGAATCTGTGGGATGGTGAATTAACTGCCAATGCAAATCTGCAGGTAACCTCCTACACAAAGTGGAAATTACTGCTAAAAGACTCAAAGGTGTATCTAAATGCACTAGTTTCTCAAGTTCCTCCTGACAAAATTCCTTCATGCTCTGTTTCCCTTTCACATAGTTTGGCCCGTTCAAGAATTCATTTTGTATCTTAGCTTGCTTGGCCTCCCCCCAATACTTATTTAAAAACAATTTTTCAAACGCCTCAAAACTAACAAATTTATCAGCACACTGATTTGCCCAAGATTGAGCAGAACAGTCAAGCATTCTCTTTGCTAACTTCACTTTACACTGGTCTGACATACCAGGAACAAATTGGTCCTTGCATGCAGCCAAAAAATCTACTGCATGATAATTACCCATTCCTGAAAACTTTTTGCCATTAGGTGTCTGCACCATGGACCAATTAGTGTTTCCTGATGCAGTACCCAGTTCTAGATTATTTATTCTAGTGTTCACCTTCTCAATCTCAGTATTGTTTACTGTCACTACTTGTTCTATCTTTTTCCTAAAGTTACATTCTGTATTCTCTAATTTTCCTGACAACAAAGTTTTTGTTTCCTCAATACCTGCCACCATCCTCTTGTCAACCTCAGCCAACGCCTGCATAGTGCCCTCAATCCTGTGATCACATATTTGTTTCACAGCATCTAACTTGTCTCCTACCTCAGTCTCAATAGCACCAATTCTGGCATGTATCCCCTTTTCCCTATTATCAAACCGTTCTGTTAGAATTCCTATCTTTTTGTCAATGTCTGTGATTATTTCTGCCTTTAATGCACACATTGAATTTTGTAGTGCCCCAATGTCTGCCTTAAAGTCTGCTTTCAATTCTGATTTTACAGTTCCTATTTCTGATTTTAAATTCGAGTGTGAGTTTTCTATTTTTGATTCTAAATTCGAGTGTAAGTTTTCTATTTTTGATCCTATTTTTGATTCTAAATTTGATTCTAAATTTGAGCTAAAACTCGCTAACATGGCTGCAAACATCTCCGGTGTCAACAACATTCCCCCAGTATTTACCCTCTCTGGACTTTCTGGTATGCTACTTTCTGAATCTACGTCGCTTGGCGATTTTTTGAAAACCTGAAGAAACCACAAGAAAGCTTGATTAACACACAAGAATTTATAGCGCCAGCTGTTTTTCTTATCTTTTAATCCATAAGTTGCTGCAACGAGCTGCGACGTCCCCAACACTCGCTGCCGTCTGTTGTAGAAGCTGTGGCTGGAATATGTCCTCACTGCATCCCTTATCCTTTGTAGAATCGAAGCTGCTGGGCCCCGACGCTCCGTTGGCGACTTGCGAAGTCCCCACGACCACTGCCGTCCGTTGCAGAAGATGAAATTTGAGTGCGTTGAACCCATGCGCCACCGCTCACTGCTGCCGGTCCGATGCGCCGTAGATCGCCGGTTACGGATGCCCGCGCCCGAACTCTACGTCACTCACCGTCGTTAACCGCGCGACGCGATTGCGTATCTGCTTGCAACTGTTCGTAACTGTTCACTGTCCTATACACACCCTAATCTCTCCGTCCGAGCAAGTCCAACGTGAACTTATCCCGCTCTCTGCTGCCAGCAGCCACACACACACTTGAAATTGTCCGTCGCGTCCGCGCACTTGTTTGCAACTGTTCGTAACTGTTCACTGTCCTATACACACCCTAATCTCTCCGTCCGAGCAAGTCCAACGTGAACTTATCCCGCACGAGCCCCCAAATGCGAGGGTGAAGGTCGGGGTGAGAGTTTAAAATAGGGAAAGATTAATTTTTGAAACTCACAACCACCAGCTGCGAACCAAATTCCTAAACATGCAAAAACACTGGAACTGTTATTGCGACTGTTTGACTCGTTTTCTAGGGGATGATATCACACGTTCGCAGCTTTCCTTCCCTGCATATGATTAACAAAACAAATTCATAATAAATTCAAGTTCATGAGAGAAAAGGGTGTACTAACTACTGTTTTTGAAAACACGTGAAAGTTCACTTGATGTGTTTATTTCCCAATATTTGAACCCTTTGGCTGTCGCGTCTGTACGTCGGTAAATGTACCAAATAAAGTTATAGCTCGTGAGCCCCCAGACAAAATGAATATTTGTCGCGAATTGATTTCACACCACGTGGCTGTCTCAAACACCGTTTATGTTCATGCCTATGTGACGACACGTGTTACATTAACAAATCACAGTCACTTTAATTCAATGCGATGCACACCTTGTTGCACCGGCTAAATATTCACAAACACACAGTAGCACTCGATTTAACTTGGTGCAGTCTACGACGAGCAACCACACATGGCGATTGCCACACACAAAACTCAAGTCACCACCTCGAGATCCACATGCCGACTGAGGCAGAGCGACGCCGCCAGGCCAGCTACTCCACGTGCTCTCTGGAGTCCTCACTTCCTGCCCTCGCGCGCGCGCGCGCGCGCGCGCCAAAACTCAACTGCCGGGGTTTTTTCCCCTATGTCATCAACTTCCCCATGTAAGCTGTTGTAACCGATTTGCCAACGTACACCGCTCAGCCAATACATTTCTAAAACTTTACTTAAAATCAAAATAATTACACTACACATTAAACAAATATTTTCTTACGTTTTTATATTAATATAAACATCCTTTGTACTGTTTATCATAATTGTGCAATTTCTTATACCACAGATAAGTGATTTAACTGAATACTTCAAGATAAAATACAAAAGATTAATTGAAAATAAAATGAGAAATAGTTAGTATATTATTTTTATAAACAAACATTGCCATGCTAGTTGTGTAACTGTCTTGTCTTCGTTGGTAATTTATTACTTTTCATTGTCAATTAAATATATTACGTTAGATGTGACTATATTAGCTAATGTATTGTTTATTTATCAACAGGCTATTTTGTAATGAGGGCCTTAAAGGTTCCTAACTGCATCGTATTACTTCAAATGCCAGTAGTATTACAATATTTGTGCACTGCACTGTGCCTGGCACTCGCCATTGTCCCTCTCTCCCCTCACCGGAAACGAACTGTAAAATCCTAAGTTGGAACAAGCCACCAACATCGGCCTGCTCGCTGGCCTCCCGTCAGCTACAAGCATACAGCAAATCTCAACGTGGAGAATTTCTACCTATGGCCTAACTATAAATGTTGTCACCCAACTGTGTACATACATTGCTACCTTAATAAGATTAAAATTGTGTAACATTCAGTGCATTGGCATGGTCGATGGTTGCAGTGAACTTCATACTGTTTAATTATCAAATGCTATTAATTACCAGTATTTCTATTGGGCGGTAATCTCACAATGTTTTGTGCACTTCATTATTTGCACTTATTACATTTTGACAGCACAGTTCGCACCATTGATATGAGTAGCATGTTATCAAAGGCGGACATCTGTCGTTTGCAAATAACTGAGATAAACTCCTTTTTTTATTACGAAACGTGGAGTTAATACTTATGCATGCTAGTTTGGTCATCATTTAGTTGCAAATGATCACTAAACTAGCATGCATACGTATTAACTCCGTAATAAAAATGGCATTTATCTCAGTTATTTGCAAATGACTGATGTCCGCCTTTGATAACAGGCTTCTCATATATGTTTAAAAAGAATTTGTATTTCTTTTTTGTATGTGTTAGCTATATGATAAGTGATCATATAATTCTACTTTTTTTTTCGCAGTGATATAATTTACATTACCTAATATTTCTGTTGTTTTGAGCTTGAGGTGTCGAAAATTATCTTTTCTCTTTAAGGAATTCAGTAAAGTTTTCTAAATATGTTAAACAGCTTATGCAAATGATTTTGTTTTTCAGAAAAGACATGTATTTCTGCTAATCGCATGACTACTGCGTAATGTGCTTATTTCATTAAAGTATAAAATTATTGCTTTGGCGAATGAAAAAAGGTAGCAAACGTATATTAGTGCTAAAATCCCGATTATAAAAATACTCTACGACATTGCCATATCCAATTAGTAGCCTCACTGTGTTGAAAAACATGCCTTTCTTCGTTTACCCCTTGCAGCGCTTGGCATACAGCGGTCTCACTCCCACGCATGCTGCAGGCATTGCAGTGGTGGGGGAAGTAGTGCGCCCGTCACAACGGCTGGGGAAAATGTACTTAAAACCAATCTTTGTTTTAACAGAAATATTTACTTGTAAGAATGACTCTCTGTAGCCCTTACATAAAATTATTCTTAAAATTGCATATTTATGATACTAGTTCATTTAAGAAACATATATCTTTCAAAAGAAGCCTACTTCATATATGACGAGTGTGCAAGTACAATGCTAATAGAATCAAATTGGGGTCACAAAATTACTAAGTTTTTCTTCGATTCGTGTTTTGGATATTTTCTAAAGCATCGCGTAGTGATTCTGCCATACAAATACTAATTGTTACCTAAACAGTAAATGGTTTTGCTTGTTTTACCGTTCTTCGATCACATTATGGAGATGCGCTTCCTATGTTATTTCGTTTACCTTAGATCTGAAATGTATTTAAAATACAGTCCAGCGCAGAGCTATTAACTCTATTCGCGACATATTTAGCAGATATTGCGTTCACGAGCCACTTAACATACATAACTTTATTATAGCACGACTTACAGTTCTGGAAACATTATGTTATAGACAATTAGATGAATGAAACACCGAAACATCATGCACGATGTAGTTTTTTTAAGTCTTTACTATCAATTTTATTCGCAACATAGTAAACTGTGCCATTGCTAATATTGTACTCTTTGTGCCTGGAAAATTATTCTAGGAGATTTAGGCGATTTGATGTGATACGCATTGAGTTGCAAGAAACTGAAAGGTACGGGGAGAGGGTCATAAAAGTTATGGAGAGAGGGGAGAGAAGACTGGCGCAGCCAGGATTTGGTTCTGCGGGTGACTCCTTTCTTAAAACATAAAGCCTGTTGAATTTATTAATCTACGACTTATTTCTACACTTTTTATAATTTAACCGATTATACTACGAAACCAATTGCATAAGGAATAAAATGAGTAGGTTTGCTTAAATTTGAAAGTGGAAGAGGAGCAACGTGGTGGAAATGGAGTGTATGTAATCAGCTAGTAAAATAACTAAGCAGCTTCTACGTTACTAGCCAAAGAGAAAGGTCTTTATAGTTTAATTAACACTATTGTTGTTTATAATATTCCTCTCGGTGGCGCCGCTGACCTGCTAAGCAGCGGTTTGGGTCGCCGCATATGAAAAATCGGTTGGTAACTTCACCATAGCAATAACAATGGCGGCAGCACCAAAGCTGGTCGCGGCGGCATTAAAACCACTCACAGTAACAGCAGCACACGTTCTCAGTTGCTGTGGTTGAGTCCCATAAATTTACAAACCTCAGCATGTCAAGATGCCGTAGAGCGCTCGGCCATTCCACCGCTGTCCCACCGAGTCATCCTCAGTCCAAATACTTCTGTGGATGTGATTTACAGGGCGCGTGATCAGTACTCTACTTTTGTGGCCACTTTGCCAGTTTGTGTGACCGAAGTCGTTACTTCTCAAAATGTTCAAATGTTTGTAATTCTGTAGGAGCAAACTACGTTGGTCATCAGTCCATAGTCTTACAAACTAGTTAAACTAAGTTAAACTAACCTAAGGACAATACACACATCCATGACCGAGGGAGGATTCGAACCTCCGACGCGGGAGTCCACGCCATCCGTAAAGTGGCGCTCCAGACCGCTCCCTTACTCCATCATTATTTCAGTAGATGAACGCTGTAAAGTCGTCAAAAATATATAAGTATATACAAGCCGAGACTGGGCTCCTGATGACAATTGTGACTCGATACCTCATGGTCTGTTCTCCCTGATGCGGGAATGCAGTATTGTGCCTGCGAGCATTACAAAACAAAATAGGCTGTGATAATAGGAAGAGAGAGCGTGGCGAATAGAGTTTGGGTGTGGTGGGAGGCGTGCAGGGAAGAGTCCTCTGCAGTCGGGCTGGTCACTGTGTCCTCGGTGGCGGAGTGGTCAACGCGTCTGCCTAGTAAGCAGGAGATCCCGGTTTCGAATCCCGAGCGGGCACAAATTTTCATTCGCCACACTTGGGTATTCCATCTAAACCTAGTACAGTGAAGCCATAACTGATCGCAAATTGCGATTTATTTCATTAGATGAACGCTGTAAAGTCAAAAATATATAAGTATACTTCTAAATTGTCTTGTAAAATGATGGGTGCATTCCACTTGCCACCAGCACATGGTAGACCCGAAAGATGACTCATCCGAGCGCTAGTCAAGTTACATACGTTTAACACTGGCGATCAGATGACAACGGTTCTATTCACTACGACACACCCTTTGACGTTAATTATTGGTCGCTAAATATACAAAATGGCTGTTTGCATTGTGAAGAACTTTATAGTTATCAATAAAATTATTTTGACCGTTGTACCAAAAAGTAAATATGTTGACCATGCGGCTCACCGCTGATAATACTTTTACCGGTAGCGACAACGGTGAGGAAAACCTTCCTTTTTTATCGTAATATGACATTTTAATAAATATCATCACCTTTACTGCTGCTTATTAGCTTTATTTAATTGTCCACTACAGCTGTTTCGCCGTATTTGGCATTGTCAAGTGGTCTGCAATAGTTAAATAAATTTTGTGAAAATATTTTTTTCGATCAAATAGGGAACATATTATACAGTTTTAAATTTATTACTTACTGTCTATTTGTTGCCAATATACACACAGCATCTGTACCTCTATATGATTTTAATAGGTACTTTCTTAGAAAGTAGTTTTTTAATAATTTTTAAAATGACTTTCTTGTTTGACAGCTATTTTGATGCTATGTGTTTACAAAAATGTTCTATTGCATTATATCTTTGGTAAAGATCTAGCTTCTCTGAGATGATTAATTTCGAATTTTGTGATATCTTTGTTACAAATGTTTTATACGTTTGATTTTGTAGTGTTTCCGATTATGAAATAGTATGTCTCTTTGGTTTCTGAGGTATTGCTTGCCATTTGGAATTTTGTAATATCTTTGAGTATGAAAATGCTTTTCTCTGGTGTGTGAGATATTGTATGTTAATCGAAATTTTGCGTTATCCTTGACTGTGGAACATTACATCTCTGAATTTATCCGTTGTCGAGCCCAATTAGATCGATAAAATTTTGTAAATAAATTTTGTGTTTAAAATCTGTGTGTTCATTGAGAATTTCGTTAGGTGAAGCTTCCATGCGTATGTGTATTTCCAATTCTTCGAGAATGTGCATTTCAGTGCCTTTTGAAATTTTGTGTAATATTTTTAAAGCTCTCTCGATGTTTGTGGTGGTGTGGTTTTCAATTTTCAAATGCTGGTAGAAAGTAGATGGATTTGCTTCTGTTATTCTTGTATGTTCGCTGAACCTCGTTCTAAAACTTCGTCCCGTCTGACCTATATAAAATTTGTTACAATTTTCGCAAGTGATTTTATAAATTCCTGAACAGTTAAAGTTGGTTGTGGTTGATATGGCTTTATGGAGTTTTGTTTGAAGGTTGTTGTTTGTACGAAATGCAAATTTTATTCGTGTTTGTTTGAATAGTGCGTTGATTTTGTTTGATATATTACCTATGAAGGTTGTAGGAATATATTTGATTTTTTTATGTTCTGGTTCTTCCTTTACAAGTTTTATTTTTGTGTGTATAGAAAAACTTCGTTTTTTAGTTGTCAGTGAAATATAAAAATTGATAGTATCGAATTTAAAAAATCTTGTGACCCACAACATTTCAAAAAGAGTTCGTACTTACCTCGTCGGTCAGGATAAGTGAATCGTCTACTAACAGGTCTGTAGCTTCCACAGATCTCAAGAAGGTGATCAGCTGCTGAGAGTCGTCTGTTTCGAAACCAAGAACAGATCCGAGACGAAATGCATGCTGGCGTGCCTCTGTATTGGGAAGTATAGGCCTGGCGATGAAGTTGCCGCTCTCAATGATGAGACGTGAAAACAAACCTGGAAACGGGAACGTCCATTAATTTCGAGAGTTATATTTTTACAAAATTCAGCCCACCGCTTCGTGCCTTGGTGAGATTTGGTGATGTGTATTGCCCTTCACCTTTCCTCCTCCCTCTCCCCCGCCTACCCCATACTTATAGGTGACTTTACACTCTCATTTTAGTCAACTAAAATTATGTGATTGGTTCCTTGTTTTGCTTAATACCACTAAAAATACCTAAAGCATAACCTGCATGTACTGTTTCTGTGCAGGAATGAAATGGCAATAAAGGGAAAAAATATACTTCTTTAAGTAATTTTTCACGATGTTAATGATTTCAGAGTGAGTAGATGTGATTTCATTTCCTCGTACTTAGGCGCTCACAAACATGCTGAAGAAGCTCGTCAAAGTTATGCTAATCTGTTCCCTATTAGGAATGTTCCTTCTGCAACGACACTTTGCATTATTGTCCAACTGTTTGCTGAAACTCGAAGCATTAAACCTATATAAAGATTCCGAGGTCTTTTTACTCGAGATATTATCGTTTTCCAACAATTTTCAATTCATCTTTAGTTTTACAGGGGCGCTATCATCAAAAGAAAAATTGTTTGATACAAAAGATCCATTTTTTTTACATGGAGAATCGATATCCACAAAAAAGGTGTGTGTGTGTGGGGGGGGGGGGGGGTTCTATTCAAGATTTTAAAGTCACTCCTCCTCCTGCCCCCGTGAGTTGTGCAATGTTTTCTGCAGGCGGCGCGCTGATTCATGACAATGCTCGTCCCCATATACAGCAAATGTTTTGCAGAAGTTCGTCTGGGAGATTTCTGACAATCCAGCATACAGTCCTGATCTTCGGGTCAACGATTTACAAAATTTCCTGGACCTTAATAAATTCCGGTCCTCGACCAGCGTTTTGACAACGACGAAGAGCTGAAGACGACGTCACACGCTGTTTCCTATCCTAGGCGGCAAACTTCTGCGATACAGGAATAGAAAATTTGACGCCACAGTATGAGAAGTATCTCAGTTTTTTGGCAACTATTCAAAATATAGCTCAAAGATTGATGTACGGTACTATTGCCATCTCCGTTTTCCTTGTGTTATGCTGTATTTGTATTAAAAAGTAGAGAAAGGTACAGTGTCGATGTACCTCGTCATTCATGAGGCAGTATTCTACAGAAATGTGCTGACTCCGAACGTTTTGTATTCTTTATCTAACTGATTGGAGACAACGAGGGTTGGCACTTAAATAGTGGCAACAATGCTGTGGAGACACCGCCGCGGTGGAGTAGCTGAGCGGTCTAAGGCCCCTCGCTGCGGAACGTGCGGTTGCTCGCCGTCGGAGTTTTGAGTTCTGCCTGGGGCATGGGTGTGTGTGTGTTGTCCTTAGCTTAGTTTACATTAGTTTAAGTAGTTTGTAAGCTACGGACTGATGACCATGCAGTTTGGTCCGATAGATTTACAAACATTTGAACATTTTTCTGGAGACACAATGCAATGCAATCTACTATTGTCGCTGATAACATACGTTGTTGACATACATGCCTTACTTCCGAGCAAATGGACTCGCCCGTCCCACGTCACCGGCATGCGCACAATCGACGGAAACAATCACTTGTCAGCGATCGGTCTAACGCAACGATGTCACTATGTTCTCGAAACAGGAACAACGGAGTTGGATCAGGATTGGGCATGCGCAAAATAGCATCACGATGCGTTCCCCATCAACTGACGTAAATGCAGAAATTGATACTTTACGACGACGCTCAGTCGCACTTGGAACGCTATGAGCGCGAAGGAGAGGCTTTCTTACGCCGTAGCATAAGATTGAATCAGACATGGACCACATCTACGAACCAAAATATCGATCCAACGAATGGCGTCATTTTGGGTCGCTGCGGAACTCTAAATTGTGTCAGAGCTCCAATATGGTAAAAATTATGGTTCATCATTATGGGTCGCACGAAACTCGAAAGTGTGTCAGAGCCCCAACATGGTAAAAGTTGAGGTGATTCTCGTGTACGACTGTGATGGTGTCATCCTAACGCATTATGTTCCTCCACGGGCGACCGTCAATGCACAGTATTAGCTTTCCGAAAGAAGCGCCAATACTTTCTGCGCAATCCACCCACATTTTGCACGAAAATGCGCGGGCGCATACAGCACAAGCTGTGGCTGCTCTGTTCGGTCGATGGGACTGGAAAGTGCTGTACCATGCACCATATTCCCCGGACTTGTGACTTTGATTTGATTTCGAAGATCAAGGAACCACTTCGTGGCATTCGCGTCAGAACTGTTCCAGAGATTCGAAAGGCAGTAGACCGCTCCACTCGCACCATCAAAAATGTTCAAAAGTTTGTTAAGCTTAAGGGACTTAACTACGAGTCATCAGTCCCTAAACTTACAAACTACTTATGAACTACCTACAATTAAGGACGGCACAAATATCCATGCCCGAGGGGGGATTCGAACCCCCGACCGTAGTGGCCGTGCAGACCGTGACTGAAGCACCTCAGTCCCCTTTTTTTTGTTTTCTTTTTTTTTTACTGTCACCTTTTATATAGGAATGGGGAGTGGTTTTTGGGATATATGCATTCGTCAGTTTACATCTTCGGGTTTGAAAGCTCTTCAATTACCGTGTTTGCTTACAAATAAATTTGCTTTACAGGTTTTGTCCGCCTTGAGCAAACACAATTTTTTTTTTTTTTTTTTTTTTTTTTTTTTTTTTTCCAGACATGTTTCGCTGGCGTTGCAGCATCATCAGTGGGATGTTTATTATCTTAATACCACATGTTGTTATGTTTGTGGTTTTTCCACTCACAAAATGTCTCTGATAGGTTTTGACAGTTTGTCATTTTGGTGGATATCCGCTGTTTTACGTGTTGTGGACAGGCACTGTGTGAGTGGGAAAAATTAAAAAAAAAAAAAAAAAAAAAATACATTTGTGTTTGCTCAAGGCGGACAAAACCTGTAAAGCAAATTCGTCAGTTTATTTTATTATTTCAACTGCATCAAAATAAAACAGCCTTTTCCTGGCAGACATAGAAAATATTGAGAAAGAAAATAAAAGCTTCTGTATTATTTTCCACTCGCCTGTCGCCCAATTTAGGGTATTCTCCCTCTTTTTATTTATTTTTTTTTCACGGAAATGATAGGATTGTGTTCCACTTTGACTCACGCAAGTAACTTCCATGCGCTCCATGCTAACGGATGTAGTGTGTCCATGCATAACTAAAAACATTAAAGTAGAGAAAACTCTGTGTGGGGATTGAGTTTCCGGGCGGTCGACTCCAGTGCTTCTGCCGCCAGGCACGTCTTCTCGTATTATTGTAAGAGGTAACCGTTTCATCATGTTCATCATATGCCTCTTCATCGTTATCATATTAGCTTCTCATACCCGGGACATTCCAGCTCCTTGGAGGATCTCGTAACGCACTCCCCAGAAAATTAGAAAAATATTGTTGATACTTCGGGTTCCGTATCAGCGCCATATGTTGTTCTTGTAAATGTTTCCAGAAGTCCGGCACATGCTTCGCGCCGTCGCGATGCAAATAATACACCGCCTGGGCTCGAATCCACGTCACCGCGTTCGTTTTGGCTCGTGGGTAATACGTTCTGTCTGGAAAAAGGACAATCTTGGGGTCGATATTTTGCTGTCCGACGCGCAGTAGAAAGCCAATCATCTGCGTCACCAGCCGCCATACTTCCGCAGAGGGCCCGCACATGAGACGGTGAGCATCGTCGTCTAGAACCTGGCATACTTGGCATAACGGAGTGTTCACCATATTGATGGCGTGCAGACGGGATCCAGTAACTTTTTTGCCATTAACCAACATGTACCATGTCGTTATTGTTTCCGTGTCAAGTGTGGCATGATGAATTGTCCGCCATACCACCGGCCAGTGAATCGTGGGGTGCCGTGCTTCCACAGGGTTGGCGGGGCGCCTGCACGTAAGTATCTGGTAGATGTTGCGCGCTGTCGGAGATCTATTTATTGGGAGTTCAGTCATAATATAGCTACATTCAAGGAAAAACTCTCTGATGTGTTGAAACGGTGAAGCAATGTTCTGCACCATCACCGGCGCTTGCCGAGAAGCTGGCGCCAGTTCGTCTATCAAGATTCCTGACAGACTCTTGTGCTGTCTTCTCCATGTTTTCAATGTCGCGCTAATATAAAGCGCCTTCGATCGATCGTAAACGTGAACAAGCCCGAGGCCACCTCTACTAGTTGGTAGTGTCAGAGCCTCATACCGGATCTTGAAGAGGGCTCCCGTGCTGACAAAGTATCCAAATGCTGCCAGTACGCTTCGGGCGATCATCTTGGGCATCGGTAGAATTTGTGCGTAATGTGGAATTCGCGACGCCAAGTATGTATTTATATAAGTGACACGTTGAATCATATTTAATGTCCGCAGTGCGTTCGCTTTGACACCATTTCGTATGCCTATGAGCAACCTCTTGAAGTTGAGCGCCACCGAGCGTCGTACATCATTCGTGAAGACGATTCCCAGATACTTGATCCTGTCCCGTAACGGGAATGGGGCAACGTGGTCGGCAGTTAGTCCTGTACCTATATTCAAGGCGACGGATTTGGCCACATTCATACGGCTACCCGTAGCGGCACCGTATTGATTGATCCAGTCCAAAGCCGCGTTAACGTCGTTGCCGTTTCTCACCACCAATATAAGATCGTCGGCATATGCTTTGCAACGGAATGTGTAACCACGCATCGTAATTCCTGTCAGGCGTTGGCGGAGGCCGCTGAGAAGTGGTTCAAGAGCCATGGCATATATGATCGTGGACAAAGGACATCCTTGTCGAACCGATCTCTCGATAGTTAGGGGCCCAACCAATCGGCCATTGACTAGCACTTTAGAAGTGGCCCCATGTAGTAGTCGCATCACTATGGTTATGAAGGGCGGCGGGAAATTCATTTGCGTCATCAGTTCCTTAATGTAGGTGTGGCTGACTCTGTCGAAGGCACGATCGAAATCTATAGAAATCAGAGCTCCATGTAGACGACATGCTTTCGCCAGTGCGATCGAATCGCGGTACTCACTGAGCGCCGTCTGGATGTTGTTGTCACCGCCGGGGGATGTCTGGTCTGATGACACCACGCGATGCAGAACTTTTTTAATTCGTGTCGCCATCAGTCGAGTGAAAATCTTGAAATCACAGTTAAGCAGTGTTAGGGGGCGATATTCTCTGACTCTTGTGCTGCGTGATGTTTTCGGTATTGGGATGATGACGCCCTCTACAAATACTGGCGGAAGTGGCTCTTCAGGAGACATGAGTTCGCGACAAATTTCCGTCCAATAGGGAGCAATCAAGTGTTGGAAAGCCCGATAAAATTCCAAAGGTATTCCATCTGGCCCTGGCGACTTATTGAGTGCGCCCTTGCCTATGGCATCGAGCACTTCGTCCTCAGTAATGTCCTCCAGTAGTATCGCTTCCGCCTCTTGATCTAGCGTCCCGAATAGCGTGGTAGTGACTTCATGGAGGGCCTCCCGCTCTAGTTCTTCTGCGGTGTATAATCGGGTATAATAATCAGCGAAGGCACGTGCTATGTCATTTTGTGACGTGAGATGGGAGCCGTCATCAGTGTCAACGGTATGTATTAGGCCCCTGCGACGTCGCTCATGTTCCTGAATAATATGGAGCATCGATGGATGTTCACCCGCAACACGGTCCATTGTCCTCGCACGGACCGCTGCACCTTCCAGGTGAGATCGCATAAGAGCGACGATTTTAGCCTTAGCTCGTTGAACCATCATTTGTCGTTCCGGTGAAGGGGACTGATAAGTGCATTCTCTTAGTATAGTGAAATAAATGTTTAAAGTTTGCCATTTCCACTGTGATTGTTCGCGCCCCAACGCAATGAATGCACGCCGTATCGCCGGTTTAGTGCATTCTAACCACCATCTTAATGTCGTAGGGTAAGTCCGTCGTCGCCTTACGTAATTATTCCAAACTTCTTCAATAACTTGATGACACTCCGGAGCTTGAAGATGGGCCACGTTCATCTTCCATATGCCATGGCCTCGCCACATTTGTTGCCTTTGGAGGCCGATCGTGCAGATATAAACCGAGTGGTCAGTGAAGGCCGCTGGCCATATTTCTGCGTCAAGAATGTCACGCTGGAGGCAGCGCGTAATGTAGACGCGATCTAAGCGGCTGCCGGAATGGCTGGTTACGTAAGTGTACCCGGTTCGATCTCCATGTACATATTCCCACGTATCTACCATCCGAAGTTCCTGTGTTAAAGTTCTTAATTCTAGGCATGGATTATAGTGTGGGAACTGGTCCTTCGGCGACAGTACACAGTTGAAATCGCCACCAAGGATGCATTCAACGTGTCGCCCTAGAAAGAGCGGAGCTATTTCTTCGGCAAAGAAGTGGGATCGTTCTCTTCGTTTTTCCGTGCCGGACGGTGCGTAGATGTTGATGAAGCGTACTCAAAGTACTGTTACAGCCATTCCTCGTGCCGATGGTAAGTATATGACAACCTCCGCTACAAGACCTTCCTTTAGGAGCATCGCTACGCCGCTACCAGTGTCTGAAGCTGGTGACATGAAGTTGTTGTAGCCAGAGAAAAACGGGAAGTCGTCGACGTATACTTCTTGTAATAGAGCGATGTCTATGTCTGCTGCGCGCAGCATATCCTTTAGGAGGGTAGTCTTGATTTGCGACCTTATATTATTGGTGTTGATGGATGCTATGCGGTAGGCTTGTTGCTGTCCTACTCGTTGTTGGGCGTGCATAGTAAGCGTGCATTGTTATTGCTAGCGCGTTCTCCTTCGGTGGTGCCAGGTAAGCGGCAAACTTTAGTTATGACGGGACTCCGTGGGCGGTGTCTTCGGAACCGCGGTGCTTGCGGTTAGCGGAGCCTGGATTTCATCGACGTCGTCGGGTTCACTTGTCCAAGAGCGGCCCTGTGTCCGGAACTTTGCAGCCACAGCCGCTGGCACCGTATTCTCTTTTATCGTGCGAAGTTGTGGGACTTCGTGCGGGACGTCAGAGATGGCCTCGTTGGTATGTCCTGGGTCCTCACGTTCAGCGTTGTGATGTTCGTCGTCAGAGGCCCCCGTACTCTCCATCGTGGCGTCCTCATCATCTGCCCGGTCTGAACGTTGAAAACTATCATCCGATGGTGTGCGACGTCGTTTCCTCCGTCGTTTTGGGGATCTCTGCTTGCGTTGACGTACATCCGCGTCTGTATCCTGTGTGGAGGCTTGGTCGTCTGGTGCGTTGGGCACAAAAGCGGCCGTCGGTGGCACCAGCCGATCGACGTCCATAGACGTCTCCGTTGTAGCCACTTTAGTCTGTTGTGGTTGGTCCGTGTCGGTTTCCTCGACTGTCATCTTCGCAGCGTTTTCATCAACTTGTGTCACCTCTACTGTGGAATCATCCACCACTTGATACTCAGTATCGTGCGACGGAACATCTTGTCGAGTAGCGGCAGAGTAAGTAAGAGGCATAGAAACGGTCGTGGGTGGTGGTGCAGTTTCGCCCACCGGAACTTGTGTGATCCTCCTTTGGATACACTGCGAACGTAGATGGCCCTCCTTGCCGCAGCCAGAACAGGTCTTGGGCTGACCGTCGTATATAATTATGGCTCTGCAACCTCCGATAGTGAGGTAAGACGGAACGTGTTTTGTAAGATCAATCCGTATTTGTCGCACCCCATTCAGAACGGAGTATTTCGTAAATGTGGTCCATTTTTCGGGAACATGGCTGATAACACGGCCATATGGTTGTAAAGCAATGACCACTACATGTTCCGGAACCTCGAAGGGCAGTTCGAAGACTCTTATAGTTCGGATTCCTGCGTGGTCGATCGAAACTGCTCCAACATTGCCGTCGGCATGTTTAAATTTTAGTCCATTCGCATGGTCACGTACAAGTTTGTCACATACTGTGTCGTTGCTCAATTTCAGATATACCACACTGCTCGTGATAGAGGAATGAATGCCAATCACGAACTCGGGATCGATTTTTAGCTCTTCTTCTATGAAACGTTCGATTTCAAATGCTTTGGGTCGTGCGTATCCAGGTGTGAAAGTGATCTTGATAGTTGCCTTCCTATATGAGTGTTCCATTGCGTGTCAATAAGTAGTCACTCGCGAGAAACACAAACGGTAAACAGCCGCGCGCGTACCCGAGACTCCGCGGCGGGACGTAAACACGTCCACCTCACCGCACCGCTGCCTAAAGCAGACTGTCCCCTCGGCCACCGCGGCCGGCTCGCACCATCAACAGAAAAGTATCTGCTAACGGTATACTACGCCTTCCACATCGCTGGCAACGGGTTCTACACAACGCTGCAGACTAATTCGAAGAACAGTAACAGATGCAAATATGTAACACTTTTGTGTCGGTTGTGAATAAATAGTTGCCACTATTGAAGTCCCAACCCTGGTATATAAATGAAATTATGATATGAACGTAAGTTCTGTCATGATTCATCAGTGTACAGGGAAGACAACCAGACAAAGAGCTCACCTTCGTTTCTTAGTATTGATTTAGACAAACGTCGAGGTGGTACTTTGTAAAGGACAGCGTCGACGTTCTTCCTCATTGTTTCTAAAGTGAGATTCGTTTTCAGGAAATGGAAAACCATTTTCAGCCTTTCAATAGAAGACGAAAAATTTTAGATATATTTCCTCCAAGTTCATGACAGTGTTTTTCATTTCAGATGCTGTTCATAAGAGGCCTATTCATCTCCGCTCTTAGGTTATTAGTTAAGGATTTGTTTGGAAGGTGTAGTGAAGAAAGGTAAACATATCCGAGGAACGAGAATGACGCACAAAGATGCTGACCTGAGGACATCGGTGACACGATGTGGAGTGACACAGAGGATGCTCCGGCGCTCTGTCCTTGGAGAGTTACTTGCTGCGGGTCGCCGCCGAAGCTGGCGATGTTCCTCTGGACCCAGGACAGCGCCAGCTGCTGGTCCTTGAGGCCCGCGTTTCCTGGCGCCACTGCGTCGCCAGTGCTCAGGAAACCTGCAACAGGCGCGATGTTTAACCAAACAGGTGCCTGCTTAAGATCGATAGTAAATACACTCCTGGCCATTAAAACTGCTACACCACGTAGATGACGCGCTACAGAGGCGAAATTTATCCGACAGGAAGAAGATGCTGTGATATGCAAATGATTAGCTTTTCAGAGCGACACCTATAACGTGCTGACATGAGGAAAGTTTCCAACCGATTTCTCATACACAACCAGCAGTTGACCGGCGTTGCCTGGTGAAACGTTGTTGTGATGCCTTGTGTAAGAAGGAGAAATGCGTACCATCATATTTCCGACCTTGATAAAGGTAGAATTTTAGCCTATCGTATCGCGACATTGCTGATAGCGTTGATCCCGATCCAATGACTGTTAGCAGAATATCAAATCGCTGGATTCAGGAGGGCAATACGGAACGCCGTGCTGGATCCCAACGGCCTCGAATCACTAGCAGTCGAGATGACAGGCATCTTATCCGCATGGCTGTAAGTCTCGATCCCTGAGTCCGCAGATGGGGACGTTTCCAAGACAACAACCATCTGCAAGATCAGATGGACTATCAGGAGCATGGTCTATCTGCTCGGAGACCTTGGCTTCGGTTACCCTTGACGCTGGATCACAGGCAGGAGCACTTGCGATGGTGTACGCAACGACGAACCTGGGTCCACGAATGGCAAAATGTCATTTTTTCGGATGAATACAGGTTATGTTCACAGCATCATGATGGTCGCATCCGTATTTGGCGACATCGCGGTCAACGCACATTGGAAGCATGTATTCGTCATCTCCATATTGGCATATCACCCAGTGTGATGGTATGGAGGGCCATTGGTTACACGTCTCGGTCCCCTCTTGTTCGCATCGACGGCATTCTGAACAGTGGCCGTTACATTTCAGATGTGTTACGACCCATAGTTCTACCCTTCATTCGATCCAAATGTTCCAAATGTTTGTATAGCTTATGGGACTTAACTACGGGGTCATCAGTCCCTAAACTTACAAACTACATATGAACTACTTATGAACTAACTAATACTAATGACGGCACAAATATCCATGCCCGAGGGGGGGATTCGAGCCCCCGACCGTAGTTGCCGTGCAGACCGTGACTGAAGCGCCTCAGTCCCCTCGGCCACCGCGGCCGGCTTCATTCGATCCCTGCGAAACAATACATTTCAACAGGATAATGCACGACCGCATGTTGCAGGTACTGCACGGGCCTTTCTGTATACGTAAAATGTTCGACTGCTGCCCTGGATAGCACATTCTCCAGATCTCTCACCAACTGAAAACCTCTGGTCAATGGTAGCCGTGCAACTGGCACCGTTTGGGGGTGTTACTTATATCGAAGTATCCACTTCGGCCAATTAGATCGCTGTATTGTAGTGTCCTAAAGGAGCCATGCTTATCTTTTCTCCCTCCTCCTTCTTCCTTCTATCTTTAAAAGGCCTTTTTACTTTTATCAAGTAACAATACGCCAGTCACTACTCTTGATGAAGTGTGGTATCGTGTTTAAGCTGCATGGGCTTCTGTACTTATACACGCCATCCAAGCTCTGACTCAATGCCCAGGCGTAGCAAGGCCGTTATTACGGCCAGAGGTGGTTGTTCTGGGTATTGATTTCTCAGGATTTATGTACCCAAATTGCTTGAAAATGTAAGCACATGTCATTTCTAGTATAATATATTGTCCAAGGAATACCCGTTTATCATCTGCATTTCTTCTTGGTGTAGCAATTTTAATGGCCAGTAGTGGATGTTTGAGTAAAATTAACATTTGTCACATTTCAAAAATATAAAATTGTCCAATAAACTAAACAGGGGCGCCGACTCCGTGGGTACTCCGGGGCTCGTGCACCCCCCCCCCCCAAGAATTTTTTGGGGGTGCTGAGCACCCACATATAATTGAGGTGGAACATAACATTGTCTAAATTTAAAAAAAATCGGGAAAAATCAAAACCTACCTTAAGACTCAAGAGGCAATGCAAAACGTGACCATAGCGAGAGACGATATTTCATACGTGAAAGAAATGATCAGTTTTGTACGCGGGTCCCCAAGCGAATAGTAATGAGTGTCCGTGTTTTATTCATCCTGAAGCACGTCGGTCCTTTTGACCTTTCAGGTGTACATTCAGTTGTGTTCTTTCAGGATTTTAGCTTGAAGATTCTGATGCTGATGCTAAACTTAATAGTTTTTCATTTACCTTTGTCACTTCCCTTGTTATTAAAATTATAGATTCAGTTGAAATTTGTAATGCTTATCTCTCAGGCTTAAAAAAATCTTGGACTATATTAATACTGTCAGAGATGTCATGAAGTTATCTCGAAGTGATGAACGTTTCGATGAAGTATATAGCTCTTGATTGGAACTGACCTAAAATAATTTGATATTCGACTTCAAAATCGCAAAATAATTCAAAGATTTATTTAGACCTTGGCGACGGTGTTCTACCAAACGCTTTTGTCAAAAAGATTAGCTTCGCACAAAACGTGTTAGATTAGTGTAAAGTGAAAAATTATTTCATTGGTCGTGTAGAAGTTTGGGGGTGTTACTTATATCCAAATATCCACTTCGGCCAATTAGATCGTTGTATTGTAGTTTCCTAATGGAGCAATTCTTTCCTTTTCTCGCTCCTCCTTCTTCCTTCTATCTTTAAGAGGCCAGACAACTGCCTGTTTACTTTTATCAAGTATTGCTCATTCAAAAATGCAGGGACATGATTTTCAGGAGGGTTGGTTTCGAACATTTGTGAACCGCGATAAAGAGCACCCACACTGATTTTCAAAAGTCGGCGCCTCTGAAACTGAACACCGGGTCTGGAACGCAATGAAGCTTGTGAAATACAAAGTCACCAGTTACGGTTGTTACAGCGTATTTATTGTAGAAATCCAACCTCAACGAAATACAGAAATTAATACATAAATACTGAATCACGCCTGAAGCTGTCCGCAATGGGTCCGCCATCTTCACTGTTTTTTATTTTAGTACGCCAGCCCACTGAGTCTCAAAGGTGAACGAAATCGTAAAGTGTTATTAAATGCATTATGTATCGTTGTTCAACATATTGGACGCTAGGTCGGAAAGGGTTAAATCACTGTCCGTTACGTTTTCGCACCAAGCTTACTCTGTAGCGCAATAATATTTTGCTAGTGCCCTCGTTCTCAGGATTTGTCCTTCAGAGCAGGTTGAGGCACGAGCGATATTCCGAGGATGTTATTTATGCCTTCTGCCTTCAAACTACTTTTCTCGAACTGCTGCTTGTAGATAAGAGAACTATTTATAATTAGTCGTAACTACTAATTATATCCTTTACGGTGTAATGTTAAGGTTACGAAGTGCTTATTTGTACGTCAGATAAAACGCATTCTGAGAGAACGTTAGATGTTAGAGTAACAGTCAATTAGTGGTCTGTCATGTGGGCTTTAATTTGTTCAAAACATTTCACTTAACTCGTAAGTAAAGGTGACTCCTGCAGTTGGTGCCAGTGCATAGCCTAGCCTAGCTTTACAAATTTAAGTACTGAAGTGAGCTTTCCAGAAGAAATTTCGTGATTGACAACGTGAATAACATGGAACCGTTTTCCGAGCCAAAAGTATCGTCTCAATACTGAACATCCTGCAACTAGGAAGAACGTCATGCCAATAACTGCGTCTTAAAATGCACTCATGAAATTCATAGATTGTTGAATCCACAAGCTTAACCAATGCACTACAAGAAGATTGTAAATAGTGGTTCTCAAACTAGCTGATACTGCTTGCACTTATGGGGTAATGGTAAATCTTCCGTGAGGGCTTCCCCTTTTTCTACAGCCCAGTGAGTCGAGATACTTTAGAAGTTCACAAGGTAAATCTATCTGCTCCCTCTCACACATTTGGAGCCAAATCGGAGAGATCCATCCCGTGGTTTCATCTTGGGACCAAAATAAAATTCAGCAGTGTTCGGAGTGATATGTAACGGACGACACAGCATCTACATCTACATGGGATACTCTCCAAATCACATTTAAGTGCATGGCAGAGGGTTCATCGAACCACCATTATACTATTTAACTCCCATTTCATTCTCGAATCGTGCGCGGGAAGAAAGAACATCTGAATCTCTCGAGCTCTGATTTCCCGTATTTTATTCTGATGATCGTTTCTACCTACGTAATTGGGAGTCATCAATATATTTTCGCATTCGGAGGAGAATGTTGGCGAATGTAGCCCACGCCGCAACAATAAGCGCCATTGTTGTAATGATTCCCATCCCAGATCCTGTATCATTTCCGTAACGCTGTCTCCCCTGTATCGTGACAATACGAAACGAGCTGCCCTTCTTTGGACTCTTTGGATGTCCTCCGTCAAACCCACCTGATAAGGATCCCACACTGGGCAGCAATACTTCAGAAAATGGACGGACAAGCGTAGTGTATCCAGTTTCCTTTGTACTTCTGTTGCAAGTTTTAAGGGTTCTGCCAATAAAACGCAGTCTCTAGTTCGCCTTTCCCACGACTTTATCTACATGTTCTTTCCAATTTAAGTCTGAAGTAATAGTAATTCCTAGGTATTTTGTGGAGTTTACGGCCTTCACTTTTGATTGATTTATCGTGTAAACAAAGTTTAACGGATTTCTTTTCGTACTCATGTGGACGACTTCACACATCTCATTATTAAGTCAATTGCCAATTTTTAGACCATAGTGTTATCTTATTCAGATCGTTCTGCAGTTGGTTTTGATCTTCAGGTGATTTTACTAGACGGTAAATGACGGCGTCATCTGCAACAACCTAAGAGAGCTACTTAGATTTTCCCCTAAATCGTTTATGTAAATAAGGAACAGCAGAGGACCAATAACACTACCCTGTGGAACGCCCGATATCACCTCTGTTTTAGTCGATGCCTTACCATCGATTACTGTGAACTGTGTCCTCTCTGACAGGAAATCCCCTATCCAATTGCAAATTTGGAGCGATATACCATAACCACGCAATTTGATTAAAAGCCGTTTGTGAGGTACGGTGTCAAAAGCCTTCTGACATCAAGAAATACAGAATCGATTTGCGAACCCTTGTCGATAGCACCCATCACTTCGTGTGAATAAAGAGCTAGTTTCGCATGAATTATATTTTCTAAATCCGTGTTGACCTTGGGTCAATCGTTCTGTTCGAGATAATTCATAATATTTGAATACAGTATATGTTCCAAAACCCTACTGCATATTGACGTCAATGAAATAGGCCTGTAGATTAATGGGTTACTCCTACTGCCTTTCTTGAATATAGGTGTGACCTGTGCAACTTTTCAATCTTTTGGTACAGATCCTTCTATGAGAGACAGGTTGTATATTGCTGTTAAGTAAGGAGCTATCGCTTCAGCACAATCAGATAGGAATCTAATGGGTACACAATCCGGACCAGAAGACTTGTTCTTGTTAAGTGATTTTAGTTGCTGCACTACTCCGATGATATCTACTTCTACGTTACTCATTGCGGCCACTGTTCGTAATTCGAAATCTGGAATATCGTGGTGGGGACATAGAAATAAGCAGGCATAAGAAATATGTACATATAGAAACGATGCAAGAAACATACAAGGAACCATGAATAACATTGATTAATCACGTGAGTGATGAGAAATGTTAAACATCCAGACAGCGGACACATACCTAAGGGTCCTAGGCGGTAGTTGATGGTGACCAGTATGACACCGTAGGACATAAGGAAGTCCGGGCCGTGTTCTTCGTCTGAACCGCTACCGACGACGAGCCCTCCGCCGTGCACCCAGAACATGACGGGCAAAGCAGCGCCCTCCTGAGGGACTCCGGGCACGAACACGTTCAGGTAGAGGCAGTCCTCGGAGCCGCTGCCGTCCGACTGCACGCAGTCGCTGCCGTACTCTGTAGCGTCACGGACGCCCTCCCAGCTGCTGGTTGGCTGCGGGGCCTGTTGGTAATTAATCAGTCGCTTCAACAGGAAGAAGCCTGTTTCTCAAATCTTACATCATATAAAATAGGCTGTACGCGCGTGTGTGTGTAAGTGTGTGTGTGTGTGTGTGTGTGTGTGTGTGTGTGTGTGTGTGTGTGTGTGCTTGTGTGTTCCACATCTCCTCCTAAACTACTGGACCGATTTCAACCAAACTTGGCACCCATGATCAGGTTACAATCGCTGTCTGGGTAAGAAACACCTACGACACATACGTAAGGTGATATGACGTCACAAACAATGCTAGTCGTGAAAAAATCCGCACCATGCGATAATATTCTACATCTGCTCCTAAACTAATGGACCGATTTTAAACAAATTTGGTACGAATATTCTTTAAGGTCAGGAATCATTTGTTGTGGTTGCAAAAACAACATACGATACATAGTTCATGCGATAACACGTCATAAACAATTACATCTGTCCCATCTTTCGGCGTGTGATAGCGTGATGATTTATTCGTCAACTATTTGAGAATGAGAGCACTTAGCGGCTTCCAATATATAATTTAAACCTTTACGAATCTTTTTCTCGCTGACAACCCTAACAAAATGATGAAAGGAAAATAGTTTATCGCTTACTGCTTTTCCGATGTTCATGGTGTATTTGGCATGACGTTACAAGTTATTACTTCTACAGTGCCGCGGAGGAGTAGCCGAGCGCCGGCCACGGTGGCCGAGGGGACTGAGGCGCTCCAGTCACGGTCTGCACGGTCACTGCGCTCGGGGGTTCGAATCCCCCCTCGGGCATGGATATTTGTGCCGTCCTTAGTTGTAGGTAGTTCATAAGTAGTTTGTAAGTTTAGGGACTGATGACCCCGTAGTTAAGTCCCTTAAGCTTAACAAACACAACATTTGAGCAGCCGAGCGGTCTAATGCGCCTCGCTGCGGATCGCACGGTTGCTCGCCGTCGGAGGTTCGAGTCCTCCCTGGGGCATGGGTGTGTGTATTGTCCTTTAAGTAGTTTGTAAGCTACGGATTGATGACCACGCAGTTTGGTCTGATAGATTTACAAAAACATTTGATCATTTGAACATCTACACTATAAATTTTATACGCAAGACAATTCACAGACAGTACACATACATACCACTGAATGTTCCTTCGATAATATATCACAGTTCGACATATAGTTCATGAGATATGAAGTCATACACAGTTTGCTTAATAAAAAACCGCATCTTCATGCAGGAGATTTTGATTTATTACGTCTTTGCTGCTAACACCATTCACGAAATATTTTGCAGACATTAGGACTTATAGCACTGAATGTACCTTCGAATTTACATCATAATACGACACATATTTCAGGAGAAATAACGTCATAAACAATGAAATTTCCGAATAACTGCTACATCATGCGCTCTTTTTCCAGATCTCTTAAAATAATAGACCGATTTTAATTAAACTTGGTACATATATTCCAAGATAGATTTAAGCAATCTTATCTCTGCGAATACCAACAAACATCGAACATAGTGTTACTGATTTACCTTTGTGTTTTAAGTACTTAACGACATTTCTTTGCTTCTTTTGGCATGTTTCAATTTGTGTCAAAAACTTTATGAATAAACATCGTTTCGGACGATGACTTTTACTTATATTTGACATCTTGGCTAGGACAACTGAATTTATTGACAGAGCGATCCAACAAGGATTTTTACTGACTGAGGTCTGGAACCTTAAAAAGCCATGATACGCACATGCCCTTCTTTAACAACCGTTGCAAAACACGGGCATATAAGCCAGTACAATCGCCAGTACTATCGCTTTGACACAAATAAAGTAGAAGGCAAAGCGTTGAGATTTTTTGAAATTACATGAACTTTGACACTTCTTAACCTGCTCTATTAAATAATTCTGATTAACAACTGTTTGTGACGCAGGGTGTTTATGAATCAAATGCTTACCAAATCCCAAAACGTTGATAAATACTGATTCTACGGGAATGTCTCTGTTGTAATTCAAGTAAACGTAATTCGTTTTTTTAAAATGCTACACTCCTTTTAGAAGTGTTAGATCGAGGTACCTTTTGTTTTCTGGAAACTAGCAGAATTTATGATTACAGTACCGATACAAAACACAGGACCGAGGACCGAGCGAGGGAGGTGGCGCAGTGGTAACACACTGGACTCGCATTCAGAAGGACTGTGGTTCAAATCCAGCTCCGGCCATCAAAATTTAGGTTTTCCGTGTTTTTCTTAAATCACTCCAGGCAAATGCCTGGATGGTTCCTTTGAAAGAGAACTGGCGATTTCCTTCCACATCCTTACGCAAAACACTCCGAGCGTAATGGACACGCTGTCGACGGGACGTTAAACTCAAAGCTTCCTTCTTTGTTTACGGAGGAATAGTAAATTATTAATTTGTAATACAGGCGACCATATGACATTTATGTAAAGTTTATTGAGTTCAGAGATACAGCTATTAGTGTGGAACTCAAACTTACAGGCAAACGAGGACTTTCAATGTTGAGTTTCAAAAATTCCAACACCAACTTCAATGCACTTTTGACTTCTGTTAATAACATTATACGTAGCTCTTCTGAGGTCGTCTTTGCTTTCTTTTATGTGCTATTCATAATCCGGACGATGAAATCGGGTATTGTGTTTACATTTTCTTTTTCGCCTTCCAACCACCCCCACAGCCAAAAACATAAAGCGGGGAAGGTCAAGGACTGTAGTAGCCAAGAAACGTGCCCATCGTCTGGGGAATGTCAGGTTTAGAAGACATGTCACCTTGCAACTGGAATGTGCAGGTGGCCCGTCAAACAGAAAGAACATACGCATTCCTGCAGCAAAGGAATCCCCTCCAGTAATGCTGGAAGCTCGTTTTCAAGACTGCAGATAACTGGGCTCTACAAGACTATGCAGAAACACAACAGGTGCAGTAAACCGATTGCCTGACAAACGAAGACACTCATTTATGGAGGAGCGTTCTTCAAAATTTATACCCACAAATGGACGTGGATTTTATTCATACCACTGGTGTGGTTTACGAGTGTTATTGATGCGGTTGCGAGGGAAATTAGATGATCAGTGAAGAGTAAAAAAGGGATTACTTGACGATTTCAAGCATGCAACGACAAAACTCCAATTGTCTTTCATCTTCGGAGTTTGCGAAAGAAGTTGCTCCCCTTCTTACAGCAGTCTACCGGAGAAGTCACAGAAAATCTTAGATCATTCCCGTTTCCAGGAAGACTCGTTAATCAGATGCGCATAACTATAGCCAATATATCTGATGTCTGTCAGTTGTAGAATTTTAGAGCATGAAATTTCGCGTGACCAGAGTTCTCGTCTGTAGAAATCAACATGGTTTCTAAAAGAAATAATTCTGCGAAACTCAGCTCACGTTATTCATCTACGAGACCCAAAGGCAGTTGATAAAGGCTGCCAGTAAGAAGCAGTGTTCGTTACCGTTCCCAAATGTCGCCTGATGAAGAAAGTTCGAGCATATGGAATATCAGACGAAATGTGTGAATGACTTGTAGAGGTTCTAGCTGACAGAAAGCAACATGGCATCGGAGAGAAGTGTTCAGACGTGAAAGTGATTCGCGAGGTTTTCCACGGGGGTATTGTCGAACCGTTGCTTTTCAAAATAAGTTCCGTTTCTATTTCTATCTGCGGCAGCGCTACGATCGCAGTTCCGAGCATGCGCGGCAGTTACGCTGACTCAAGGAGAAGACATGTACGCCATTTTCAGATCGCTGCTGCCAATGTGTGTTTTGTAGTGCTTTCTTATAATGTCAGCCGTAATTGAAAATGCCGTCGCGTGTGAAATCAGATCTTTCGATTCGTTTTCTAAATGCAAAGAAAGTTTGACCAAAGGAAATTCATCGGCAAATCTGAGAGGTATACGGACAAAATGCTATGAGTGATTCAGTGGTTAGAAGATGGGTCAGACATTTCAGTGAAGAACGTGATCAAGTGTACGATGAATAACGAAGTAGACACCCGTCTTTGGTTACTGATGAACTGGTTCACATAATTGAAGAGAAGATTAAGCACAACCGTAAGCTTACACTCTTAAACTATGGAAGTTCCGCATATATCACGCTCACCAATTCATGAAATTGTTACCAAAAAACTGAAATTTCGAAAACTTTGCTCTCGTTGAGTACCCAGAATTCTTACTGAACAACACAAAAAAAGGGATGGGCAGTTCACTTCAGTTTTTGAAACGCTACAGTGATGAAGGCGATTGTTTTCTTTCTCGGACAGTCACTAGGGATGAAACTTGGGTGTCGTACGACACCCCTGAATCTCAATCAGTGGGACGGAGGGACACATCATCCCCAACGAAAGTTAAGCCTAAGCAAATTTGACAACTCGAAAAGTCATGTGCACCGTTTTCTGCGACAGAAAAGGCATTTTACTGACTGATTTCTTACCATGAAGCCAAACAATCAATGCACTGCGAGAACATTAAGAAATTGCACCACGCTCTACAGCTCACAAGCTGTGAGGATTACTGTCAAAAGGTGTTGTTTTTCTCCACGATAATGCCCAACTTCACATGACGAAAGTTACCAAACAACTCTTACGTGAATTTCACTGGGACGTGTTTGAGCATACTCCGTAGAGTCCGGACCGCGCTGCTAGCGACTTTCATATCTTCTTACACCTAAAATCTGTCCTTGGAGGTCAACATTTGAACGATGATTACGACGTGAAAGAACATGTTAGCACATGGTATGGTTGAAAACACAGGTGGCAACCTTCTATGAAGAAGGCATTCAAAAGGTTGTGCCACGCTACGACACGTGCCTACAAAATTTCGGAAGCTATGTTGAAAAGTAGTTTAACAGTTATAGATTTTTGTACAGTAAATATTTTTTCTGTATCTATATAAGTTTATTTTTTTCTTATATAACCAAACGGAACTTACTTCTTACGTACTGGCCATGTACATAACATCGTAAGTTTATTGAGGCCTTTTGCGTACCATGTTTTAATATATCCTTGAGTCGCAACACTGCAAAAGAGTGACGAGACGCAGGAGGATCTGCTGGTTTCCGACGCATGGTGCAGAGAATGAAACTGACTCTCCACATATAGGAATGTAGAGTGGTGCGTTTACATAGAAGGAAATTGCAAAGAAAAAAAAAAAAAAAAAAAAAAAAAATCACTGGAAGCAATTACTTCCATAAAATAAATGGGATTAGAGCAAAGAACGAATTGAAACAAAATTACTACATAAAACTAACAGTGGGTAAGGCAGAGCAAGACAGAAATTCATCGGAGGAATTCTCAGGAAGTGTAGGCCGTCAACAAAGAAAGTAGGTTACAAAACGTGTTCGGCTAGCGCTTGAGCTTCGCTCAGCAAGGAGGGATCCGCACATAGAAGATCCAACGGAGAGTAGCACACTTTGTTACAGACTTCTTTAAAGAGTTCGCAACCCCAGTGGCAGACGCTGTCAAAGTTCCTAGAGTATTAGTATCTCGCGGATTCAACCAGTGCATTGGTTCCTCCTACGTATATCTCGCGAAAAGGCCACAAGCATAACATTAAAGCGATTGGAGCCCACAAGGAGGCAAACCGGCAAACGTGTTTTCCGGGAACCACACACGAGCGGAATAGGAGGATCAAGTAACTATGGTATGCATAGTACCCTTTGCCACACGCCGAGAGGCTGCTTGCGGAGTTTGGTTGTAGATGTACATCTCCTGCTCCAAGGTGCTGAATGAGCAGTAAATGATAAGAAAGGAAACAGTGCATAAGTAACATCACCAGACTCTTGTAAGTGGATCGCCGATACGTGCAGAAATTATGCGTGTGCTTCTTGAAGGTGTACGCACAACCAGTTGAATGATGTCTCCTTCTTCATCCATAGTCTGTTTATTCACACGTTCAGATGCAATATGACTTATGAGCAGGGTATGTCACGCAGTCTGCTGAACAGTGTTTTCTACTTTTGATACGTGGTATGATTAAGGGAGCATGTTACACTGTGCCGGGTGTCAAGAAGCTTAGTGTTTCTAGTTTCTGCTGTCCCACTAGCTGCTCACCTCAGACTCCGTATCCGCACAGGCGTGCATTCTACTTCCCTGTGTCGGTCTTTCTCTTCTCTCAGCCACCGACACCTAGTACAACCGGCGGCGACCAGACACAAAAAATTGTTTAGACTGAATACTTCATTTTTTCACACAGAAGCTTTGAGAGTGTGCCATGTTTCTGGTCACTAATTTGTTTATTATACTGAAGGCGATACTCAACTTCAAAGTATCTTCTGGCTGTTTCGGGCAGAAGTGTGACAGATATTCTCCTTAACTATTCAGTTGTACGACATGAAAAGCAAAAGACAAGCAGTGTTGAAAGTGGAACACGGCTGTGATTAAGGTTCTAACATTGGCCGCAATTCACAGGATTGTTGAAATCCATGAAGAATATCTCTAAAAAAGGCGTCTTAAATGTTTACATCAACTTTCATGGAAATCCGTAAATTAATAATTGTAGCCCCAGTAAAAGTTATTCGTAAGGTAAGTTACTTTTTTGTTTAACTAACATGATGGTAATGATAAGAGAAGCGCTAAACGGGCTGAAGCGAAAACTTTTTAATTCGCCAGACTAATTTTTTTTTCTTCGTCGAAGGTTTCAAATGTTTAAATGTTTGTTAAGCTTATGGGACTTAACTACGGGGTCATCAGTCCCTAACCTTACAAACTACTTACGAACTACCTTATACTAAGGACGGCACAAATATCCATGTCCGAGGGGGGATTCGAACCCCCGACCGTAGTAGCCGTGCTGCGCCGTGGAGCGCCTCAGTCCCCGCGGCCACTGCGACCGGCGTCGAAGATTTTACACCCACTCAAATAATATCGTTCGTAAACCTTCCATTACACGGAAACGTCACCAAAAATGGAGGTTTGTTTATAGGGTACTGACGACATGGTGTTAATAAGGTAAGACAAAACCTGGATTACGAACTTCGTGCGGCTCATGAATGTATCGTTCAGCAATTATTGCACTGCTTTCTAGGGATGCCATCTTACATTTTTGTCCAGATAGTTAAGTCTCACCTGGAAGCGTAGATCCCCAATTGGAGGTACAGCATATGGGATACCCAAGAAGGCCGTGTAGGACTCGTTGTACACGCTCGTGGCTGTCTTTCCCCGCAGAGTGCCCTGTTCCACTGTCACCAGCACGTCTTCTGTCTGCAACACGTACAATAGCTTAACTTATAGAACTGGAATGGAGGGAAGATAATATTTGTGATTAGAAAGTATGACAGGGAACACGTTCCAGATTACTATGGATAAAATATTGTTCATTGACAGATAAAAAACGAAAATAATTTTAGTAAATGCTTATTACATTGTGACGCGCAACCCCTTTATTTAGACACATAAATAAAAAGTTCGTATTCATCTGCTATAAACAGCAACCGCTAGAATCTCTAACAAATTTATGGGTCTTCAGCCTCCTGAATGAAGAGTACTTTACACTGAAATTAGGAAGTGAGTGTGAATTTACAAAGTACGTAGGCAAGCGAAGGTCATCGGTCATACTTTCATAGCGTCCGATATAATTTTATATGACACACGCCTTGAAGAAAATGGGACGAGAGGAAGCAATTACCTTGACCGATAAAGCAAAGATAAGTAGCAGAAATGCTGTAATATGCGAGCCATGTGAGTACATGGTGCCGACTGTAGCTCGAATTCTCGACATCGGCACACATCCACAGAGAAGTACCGTACGATTAACACCAGCAGTCGTCAGCGTGAAGAAACAGCCAGTTCACTGTTATCTGATAACATTAACAGCGGCGAAATGCCATGGCCGATGTAACAAACTCTTATGCGCTCGATGAGGCCTCTGATTACGGGTACAGAGAATCGTGATATAATTAGTTAGATTAATATGTTATCTGACGAAGCCTATATCGTGAGATTTACTAAGAGGCAACTCCTACTGTACCTACTTTTTTTCACCGACAATCAGTAGCTTATAAAAACCGTCCTTCCATTCTAAGTAATGTTGTTTTAAAAGGTAACATGGGTTGCCCGTTTATAAACTAAAAGACTTCAAATAAATTGAGGCTAGGAAAGATTTTGATAGAAATTTTAGTTATTAGTTAGAATGGCGCATACAAAACAGTTAAGACGATGTACTGTGTCCGTGTTGAACAACGTAACCAGTGCAAATGTCCTTCAGACGTGCCTGCTTGTCTGAATAAATGCACATCGTGGGGAATACGGCCGCTGAGAACACGAGAAATATATTTGCATTGCGAATGTGGATCAGTATCACCTACAGAATTCATTAGTAAAACATGATAACTTTGATCGGATTGCGATTTCATATGACTGTTAGTTATTTAGATTGAATATCGCGGTGCTGTACTATGCCATGTGATCAATTTTCCTCTATACCACGCGTCCCGAAGAATACATCTAGAATCGAAGGATGCGTTGTACATCTCGCCCTTATGGGGGTTATTTGATTTTTCGCCTAGAAATACCATTCACACGCATAATTTGAAGTACGAGCCGGAGTCATACTAAGCCATGATCCGTTGGATGTGGTGTGAATTTTTGTGCTCAGTAGCTTTATTTATCTACAAAGAGATAGAGGTCGGTGTGTTGCATTTTAAGTTTTTCGTGCCTTTGCAAACTTTTTCGTGTTGCTGCTTGCGAATATAAGTAATCTAGGAACATTCTTCTGTTGACAGGCCCTTTACCCTTCTGTGGTGTGTGTACATTGGCGAGTTGCCTGTGGGCGCTGTAAGATACCTTATACTGCTTCTGCAGTGTTATCTATGTGCGCTGACACATCTGTAGTCGAAGACATGATTACCTAAAATAGGATACAATATGTATTCTGCAATGTTAAGCTTAATTTGTTAATAATACTGTACACTGTAGACTGTTGTTACTATGGATATATTCTGTAAGATGGGTGTGGTGTACACGATGTATGTAATAAGAGTTGAACAACAAAGACAGTGTTCTGTCCCTCCATTGTTTGTTGTTGTTGGGTTCTCGGAGGTACGGTGTGGGTGGTCGTTTACGTACCGGTATGCATTGCTTCCTATCTGCAAAACACAGTCGAAGATTGCGAAGATTGGTTCGACTCTGCGGTTAGTATAGTCCTACCCCTAACTAGAAGCCTTTACATGCTACTTTATCAGCTCTGTTTCTTTCTCTATATCCTAATCTAACTTTCATAGGATTGATTGGTAAGATACACCGAAGCTATTGCAGGTAGTACGTATCTGTTTGGGGTCTAAATGTCTGATCTATCGATGAGATTTCGTCATGAACATCAAGACATGATTAGTCGTAGGAGTCGTACAACCTCGCGATGTGTTTGGATACACATAGTTCTCCAGCTACAACATTACACAAAAGCATAATTCGACGAACATTCCTCTGTCTTTATAGAAAAGCAATCGAAGGTCTGATGTGTATTTCTTTGATGTGTGGGTGTATTTACCTTAATAAGGGACAGAAATGGTTCTGGTTTTCATTTACTTTTATTATTTTTTTTTTTTAAAGAAAGTTATAGCTCTGTACATTTTTCGAGATGCAGCAGGTGCTCTATAAACAGCCTAGGCAGAATGCTGATCTAAACTTTACTTTTTATTCATATAAATTATACCTAGAAACGTTACTTGTTGTTTTCTGGAGAACATAAGACTAGTGACACTGGTTCTGTTGTGTGAGAAGAATGGTGGGACACGCACGCATCTGCCTGTTTTTGATTAGTATTGAGCCGTGTTTTGACAGCTGCTGAATCATCCTCTACAGAATTATGGGTCTAGGAGAAAATACCAGAAGACACGTTATGTGTCAGAAGAACAATGCTGAAATCTCTAGAATATGTTATTTGGTCACTTATTGAAGGTGTAATTCTGTGCTGTTCTGGTTTACAGATAAGCAAGCGTTCGTTAAAATCTATGTTTTGCGATACGTTGGCAAATTGAGTACAGTTTCACTTAACATCGCAATTTAGCGCTTATCCGACTATGTGTGTACGCGCGCGTAAAACATGTTATCGCTAACTATATTTTCATCGTGAAAGTTATAACGGCTGGTGTAGTCAACTCATACAGTAAATACCTCGTTTGTGTTAACTGCGAGGAAATGATCCACAGAAGTGTTGCGGTATTTGTCGGTAATACGGTTGTGTGCGGATGTCTCTTTATGACCTGTAGAGACTGGTTATAGATGGTCTCTATTGTATTGCTGGTGCTGTAAGAGTGATGGTTTAGCTGTGACAAATCGTTCGTTTTTGGCAGTTGATAGAAGCAATGTAATTATAAGGTAAAGCAGTCAACAATCCGAAGATTGGTTTGAACACCACAGTGCTTTACTAGGCATGGTCCTGTTTGGAGGTGGTATGCCATTGCCTTCCTCCGACCTTCGAACTGACTTACCCAGCCAATTATAGGGGGACCTACAGTTTAACGTGGGTTCCGAACCACGGTGCTACTCGGAATTTTTCACATGCGCAATACTGCCAGAGGGGAAAGAAGTGGAAAGTGGCAGGGATCGAACCCGCGACCTTTGGATTTGTAGTCTGGCACTCTACCACTGTGCAACCGAGGCATGTAATTATATCTTCGTAAAATTAGCTCTCGTATATTCATAATCTGGTTTGGGCGATGTATCCTGGCTTGTGTGGAATATCGATTTCAATCTGTTTAGTTGTACGGTATATTGCAACATCTAGATGATCTGTATTTGTGGAATGCATATTGATACTTAGTAGTATGGTTATGTGTTAGTGTTGTGGTGTATTTATCTCGCCTTTTAGTTCTGTTTGCGATTGGACGCCTCTCGGTAGCGTAGCGGAGATACTTGCGGTGGTTAATTATTATTCTTCGGTCGTGAATCATAGATTTCAATAAACCCTGTGATTAGGTGATTTAAACCTGGGTAGTTACCTTCATTGGGTGGCGCTTTTAATCGTTTGTTTAGTCTCTGAAGAATTGTTCTTGGCATTCGATAAAATTTTTCTGGTATTGTATAAGTTGGAAATAGTGCAGAATAAGAGCTTTGTGTCGATCTGGATCATTTCTTGTGAGCTGTTCTATGTGTGTCGGCCAGTTTTACGATGTAACTGGGTGTGTTAGAGATGTTTATCGAGAGTATTGATTTGTTAGAAGGGAGAATACGATGATTGTTTGTGCTTGAGTGACTGTTAAACATACGAGCTATGTTGTCTAGTGACTGATAGGAAACATTTCAGAAATACTGTCTGATGGAGTATGCAATGCAAAAAGACGCTTGATCAATCGGTTAGAAGTGTGGGAGGGATCCACCAACAACGCAAAGATACCAAGATTTTCGCACGCAAGTTAGTTTCGAACGTTAGTAAAAAAGAGCTTGGATGGCTAGACTCATTTCTTTTAAGTTAGTGCTTATTGCAGTTGTAGTTTGGTCGCTGGGTTGGAGATAGGTTTTGTTACAAGCACTTACATAGAGTGTCACAGGCTACTTGTCATAGAGTGTAAGCAAAAAGTGTTTGAAATTAAAATATGCGACGCAGTGTTTGCTTCCAGTTGTGAATCTACATCTACATCTACATCTACATCTACATGGGATACTCTGCAAATCACATTTAAGTGCCTGGCAGATGTTGTGTTGCGGTAGAGCTCTAAAGAAGTCGATTTAGGATTATGTTCTTGCGGCTGTAAAAATCTTTGCACTGTGTATGTTACAAAGTATTGACTCTTTGATCGTATGTTGGAAGTGTTTACTTTACGGCTAGTGCCATTTATCTAGCGTAGATGTTTGCACTGGTAAATTATTGCTGATGTTTTAACTTATACATGCGTAGTAAATTCGACAAATTCGTCATTGCAAGCCATGGAGATAAGGCGAAGTTACCATTTCTCCTACCTGGCGGCAGCGTTGTGAGAACACTAGGAATTCTGTAGAAACTCGGCAAGGAAGCACTGGAGAACATTTCGAGGAAATATGCTTATCCTGTGGCTGTACCTTATAAAGTGCTGCTAGCTGATGTTAAACTAGATGATATAATGGAGGAGTTCACTTCTATACTACAACAGCTTCGTGTAGATAATTTCTATCTCCTCGATTTGGGCATCACACAAGATTTTGCAGGGATTTTTAACAAAATGGGCATGTTCAAGTACCTAGTATGCACCCATGACTTTCGCCTGGAAGGAAGCTGTATAGGGAACAGAAACGTATTGTAAACGTTGATAGGACAGCGGTAGCGATAGTGTAATATGGTTGACGTCGAATTGCCGAATAAAAAATATACAATACATTTCTTTGTCGAATCAAAAGTTCTGATGTCAATAGAATTACCGGTTATCACCTTCTCAGTTTTATAAAGGGTCCTAACAGGCGTTTGCTGGTATCTTTATTCCTTCGTTTGGTCGAGAACATGGCATTACCAGTCAGGAGGCTACACTTACACCCTAGATCGGGGTTTTGATTCTCTACAACACTGTTTAAGTTTTTTAAACGAGGATAGCCAATATTTGCAATGTGCACCTCTTTACAGTGTGTCAATCCCATTCATGTGGTTTCAGCTAACAAATTCCTTAGAGAACAGTTGTGTTCAATCGCGTTTTGCAAATTTTTTGCTGGGTTAATAAGAATACCGAAAAGTGACCGGTTGTCCGTAAATCTAGCAAACTCCTCTGTTCAGTAGGAGGTTTGCGGTCTATGTAATGTACTTAAGGGTTATTTGATTGGTACATTGCGCTTGCATGGTAATCAGAAAAATGTGTAGAAATATGAGTATTGATATATGCGTTTCTGTTGGACGCCTTTCACATTTTCATGCATTGTAATGTAACAAAAGTGTAGACACCCCATGTTCTTTAACGATAAAGTGTTGTGATGTGTAGGTTAGCATCCTAGTTTATAGATTAGACATCTTTGTTTGCGTTAGATGTGGTGTCGCACAAGTACAAAGTGCGCGCCACCTACTTTCGCCGCGCGCCGCCATGCACGCACGGCGCGGCGTTCTTACGATGACAGCCACGAGCGCCCTCTGCTACAACGCCGCTCGTGGCCACCGCTGAACGACATCGGTCACTTCGGACTGAGTTAGCAACCAGTTAGGACCTTCGTAATCAGATAGGCACCAGTGAAGACTTTGCTATCGTACAGGCACTAGGCAGGCCTCTAACAACTATGTATCAACATTCTGCAGTACTATGTAAAAGTTAAGTATTGTTACATTCTGTGCAATATATATCTCTTTCTAATTTACGCGAGTGTTTATAGTTTCTGGCTGCTCCCCTCCGTACCTGCACCAGCGTGCTATTTTTGTTCCTGTGTCGGGCTCATTCCACTCGTCCACCGACACCTACGACGAGGCTGGGACACAAAAGTGGCGACGAGGAGTGATAGAACCTTGGACCAGCCCGCTTGCAGCAGCCAGACAGCAGCAGTCGGAGCACGCAGAAATTGCTCCCGCCCACCCACCCTTATTATAACATTTTTGGGGGAACATATTCAGTTACGTGTTTTGTGGACTTTTTTTCTTGCAGAGCGAGCCCTCTTTCATATTGCATTTGTGTTTTGTTATAATTTACTTGTATGCGCGGCGCCTAATCGGTCAGCATGGCCACTACCCCGAACCCAAACTTAATGGAAATTATTCAGTTACAGACGGCGCAAATAACACAACTTCTCCAGGCGGTGGCGCAGTTGACAACTCAACAACAGCCGTCGCATCAGCAGCCCACACCTGCCGCCGCACCGCTTCCGACGTTCCGCCAGTACAACGAACGTGAGGAAGAATGGAGCGACTATTTCGCACAGTTTCAAGAACTCGTCACGGCTCATCAAATTACAGGTCAGAGAGTGAAGAACCTTTTCTTATCGATTGTGGGCCCCCAGACCTTCGTACTATTGCAAAAACTTTTCCCTCTCGCATCTCCTCGTGATGTAGACTTTGAACAAATTGTAGATGCACTGAATGCTCATTATGAGAGAAAAGTTCTTGTAGCCGCTGCACGATACCGATTTTTCAGACTTAAAAAATTACCGCAGCAGTCACACCAAGAGTGGATTACGGAATTGAAGGGCTTAACCCGCAAATGTCAATTTACTTGCTCTTGTGGACTTTCGTATAGTGACGTGATGTTGAGAGATGCGATTACGCAGAATATTCAGGACCCCAGAATTACGGCAGCAATTCTAAAACAGTCAGACCCTTCATTAGACAGTGTACTGCAGCTTATAGAAGCGCATGATACTTTTGACTTAGCAGATGTAGAAATGCAAAGCCACAGTGTTAATTCAGTGCGCCGTAACGGACGCTTTCCTAGTCGTAGTTCCCAGTCTAGCCCTAGTGATTCTTATTTTTCTACAGGCCGTGCTGAACAGACAGTGAACAGTAGCCAGTGTGAAAGTGCGACACAAAGGTCGCCCCGTCGTGTTAGACAATGTCATTTGAATAACGGACGCCAACGCTCATTTCAGAAAAATGTACGTAAATCTTGCCCCCAGTGTGTGTCTCGCCACAAGCGTGCTCATTGCCCTAGTCGCAATGCAACCTGTTATCAATGTGGCAAATCAGGACATGTACAGTCTGTGTGTATGCAAATTAAAAACTCAAAGAACGGTACCGTTAGAAACAGTGCTTCGCAGAGTGCGAGAACAGTTCATTCTGTAAATGTTATACGGGCTGTGAACTTGGACAGTGCTTTTCTTGGTTCTCAATTGCAAGAAAGTAGTTGTGCGCCTCCTGCAAAACTATGTAGTGAACCACGCCGCAAGCGCCGACGAGCGCGTAAATCTGTGCAACGGAAACGGGTTCGGGACAAGCAAAATGACTATGAACAGTGCATTCCTGTAGTGAAAATAGTGCCTTCTGCAACTGCTCCTTGTAATAGTGCCCAGTACTGTGTAGCTAGTGACAGTAGACTTGTTGTAGATACTGAAAGTAATTTTAGTGCAGTAGCCTCGCATTGCGCGGACGCCGATCCGGCGGTAGTGCCATCTAGTGACAGTGTTGTTAATCCCCTGCGTGCCGAGTCTGAGCCGCTTCCTTCACTACGCGGCCCGCGCATACGCAGCACACAAACCGTAGCAGACGTTGCCCACATTCGCGCACCTGTCGTGCGCCAGAAGCACAAAATTTTTGTAAATCTCTCCATAGGAAATAAGACTGTGCAATTTCAGCTTGATACTGGTTCCGCTGTTACATTAATAAAGATACTTATGCACTTCTGGGTTCGCCAAAATTGTCGCCGTCACAGCAAGTGTTAACAGCTTATACAGGTCAAAATATTCCCATGCTAGGAACGTGTAGCCTGCCCGCCTCTTTTCAAGGTGTAACAAAGACAGTTGCTTCTGTAGTTCTTCAGGCCAAATCTACACAGAACATTTTTGGACTAGATGCATTCGACTTATTTGGTTTATCAATTCAAAGAGATGTGCTTCAAATTTCGTCAGTAGTGCCTCAGGACAAAATTAATGCATTGTGTGACAAATATAGTGACTTGCTTTCGCCGGAACTAGGTTGTGCAAAAGACTTCGTGGCACATGTAACTTTAAAAGAATCTGCAGTTCCAAAATTTCGTAAAGCTAGACCAGTGCCTATCGCATTGCGTGATTCAGTTGCCGAAGAACTTAAACGTTGGCAAGATAGTGGGGTGATTTCTCCTGTTTCTGCGAGTCAGTGGGCCTCGCCTATAGTAATTATACCCAAACCGTCAGGAAAACTTCGTCTCTGTGCGGACTTCAAATCAACAGTGAACAGTCAAACAATTGTAGACACTTATCCCCTGCCCAGACCTGACGAACTAATGGACAAATTAGGACAGTCTCGCTTCTTTTCCAAGATTGATTTAGCAGAGGCATACTTACAGATTCCACTTGATGACGAGTCAAAAAAGTTTTTCGTCATTAATACTCCCATGGGCCTTTTTCAATTTCAACGCCTACCCTTTGGCAGTTCTTCCGCTCCCGCTATTTTTCAGCGTTTTTTGGAACAGCTGACAGTTTCTATGCCGTGTTGCTCGAACTATTTAGATGATATTGTGGTATACGGACGTACAGTTGAAGAACATTTAGCAAACCTGGAGTGCCTTTTCAAAGTGTTGACTGCAGCAGGTCTACGTTGTAATAAAGCAAAGTGTTCGTTTTTTCAAACTGAAATAGAGTACCTGGGCCATGTGATTAATGCCCAAGGAATTCATCCCTTACAGTCACATCTTCGAGCAATCAAAGACTTGCCTCCTCCTAAGAATGTGCATGAATTGCAAGCAGTGATGGGAAAGCTTAACTATTATTTCAGGTTTATTCCCAATGCCTCTCAGATTGCAGCTCCACTGCATCACTTACGTAGGAAGAATGTTCCTTTTGTATGGTCTAAAGATTGTCAGGTTGCCTTTGACAAACTAAAGTCTGCACTACTCAGTGATGCATATTTGATTCCCTTTGACCCACAGAAGCCTGTAGTGTTAGCAGTTGACGCCTCGTCGTACGGTCTGGGTGCCGTTCTGTCGCATCGTATTGGATGTCACGATCGTCCTATTGCCTTTGCATCCAAGCTACTGACGCCGACGCAACAGAATTACAGTCAGATAGAAAAGGAGGCCTTAGCAATCATTTACGGCGTCACAAAGTTTCATCATTATCTCTATGGCAGAAAATTCTATTTGTTGACAGACCACAAGCCTCTCACGTCGTTGTTCTCACCCACAAAGCCGATTCCGCCACGTACGGCACAAAAGCTTCAGAGATGGTCCTTGATATTGTCTAATCATCAGTATGAGATTTTGTACCGACCTACCACTAAACATGCCAACGCGGACACACTTTCCCGACTTCCGGTTGGCCAGGATGTATCATTTGATTCTTCAGAAATTGCATGTTGTCAGATAGACTCCAGAGATGCTTCCGCTGTCGCAGACTTTCCTTTGAACTCTCGTCGGGTTGCGCAGGAAACAGCTGCGGATGCAGACCTAAGTGTGGTAGCACGTTTTGTTCGCTCAGGGTGGCCTGCCAGAGCCAAAGACATTGATCGGCCTCTGGTTCGACGTTATTTTGCACAACGTCATGCATTATCTTTAAGTCAGGGTGTTCTGTTGTTACATACGGATAACGACCAAACAAGAGTGATTGTTCCTCGTTCCCTGCAACGAGAAGTGTTACGCCTCCTGCATCAAGGACATTGGGGTATGGTTAGGACAAAGCAACTGGCCAGACGTCATTGTACCTGGGTTGGTATGGACGCTCAGATAGAGAACATGACGTCACAGTGTACTGTTTGTGCGGAGCATCAGGCGGCTCCTCCGCAACGTTTCTCAGATTGGCCACGCCCCAAGGGACCATGGCAACGTTTACATATTGACTTTGCCGGACCTTTCTGGAATACGCGCTGGTTAATCGTTGTAGACGCTTTCAGCAAGTTTCCTTTTGTGATTGCCATGAACTCAACGACAGCTTCTAGTACAATCAGTGCCTTAACATCAGTGTTTTGCATCGAAGGCTTGCCTGAAACTATCGTCAGTGACAATGGACCTCAGTTTGTTAGTGCTGAATTTCAACAGTTTTGTCGCGTGAATGGCATTCAGCATATCACCACCGCACCTTTCCACCCTCAGTCCAATGGTGAAGCAGAACGTTTCGTTCGAACATTCAAGTCTCACATGGAGAAGATGAAAGGTCAGCACTCCAGGCAGCAAGCTCTTCAAATTTTCCTGTCTACGTATCGGTGCATGCCACGTGACGGCCCGTCTCCTGCCGAGCTGCTACACGGCCGCCGTCACCGCACTCTCCTTCACCTGCTGCAGCCTCCCACGCACCGAGTCGGTTCGTATGGCGCTACGCGTTTTCAGGTTTCCACGCCGGTGCTGTACAGGGTGTTTGCTGGAAACAAGAACCACCTATGGATGCCGGGCATCATTCAGCGCGTTCTCAGTCGCAATATGTATGTTGTACGTTCTTCCACAGGGTCGGAGCTGCGGCGCCACGCAAACCAATTGCGTCTGCATAGGCCGCGCGATCCTGTCTCCGGTTTCTTGATTCCAGACCCAGTTCACCGCCAGGGAGCACAACCACATCGTTCGTCCCCGGACTACGAGATCGTCCCGATGGAGATCGACGCGACACCGCCGCTGTCGCCGCCGCAGATGACAGCGTCACCGAGAGGGACTCCGGGACCGTGCGTGCCGCCGCCGCCTGGGCCACGCACCTCAGAAGCAGATGACCTGCTCAATCTGGGCGGCAGGGTGCGCCCTTCCCCAGGTTTCGGTGGGTTCCCTGGAGGATCGCAAGGCGGATGCCGGGGCGCGGACGGCGTCTCGATCCCAGCCTCAGCTACGACGCCCGTCCCACCAGTAACGCCCCCGCCCAGGCCCTCCTCCCAGTGCCGTCGCCGTGGCCCTCAGCCCTACGCCACGACGGCGCGGCGGTTTGGGGGGGAGGGGTGTGGTGTCGCACAAGTACAAAGTGCGCGCCACCTACTTTCGCCGCGCGCCGCCATGCACGCACGGCGCGGCGTTCTTACGACGACAGCCACGAGCGCCCTCTGCTACAACGCCGCTCGTGGCCACCGCTGAACGACATCGGTCACTTCGGACTGAGTTAGCAACCAGTTAGGACCTTCGTAATCAGATAGGCACCAGTGAAGACTTTGCTATCGTACAGGCACTAGGCAGGCCTCTAACAACTATGTATTAACATTCTGCAGTACTATGTAAAAGTTAAGTATTGTTACATTCTGTGCAATATATATCTCTTTCTAATTTACTCGAGTGTTTATAGTTTCTGGCTGCTCCCCTCCGTACCTGCACCAGCGTGCTATTTTTGTTCCTGTGTCGGGCTCATTCCACTCGGCCACCGACACCTACGACGAGGCTGGGACACAAAATTAGACATCTACTTGTAATTATCAATTTAAAGAAAATATATATATGGAAGTTCGCTTTAGTGAATAAAAGAAGAAATCTTAGTTAACACAGGAAAGGAGCTTTATTTGTGTTTGGAGTAAGACATTTTTGTCTCTCTTTGTCTATATTTTGGGTAAAATCCTGGTCGATCTTGCACTATAGAAATGAAAATCTGTTGTAATTGTGTGGCATCCAAGCTATCAGAGTTTCATTTCCATTAAGGATGTTGTTGGATCAGTGGTTTCGAAAAAAAAAAATAATAATAATAAAATTTAAAAATGTTTTAGTGTAGACGGTCAGAATCGGTAAACTGCTGATCTTAAATTATTTCACGCATTTTTTAAATTGTTTATTGTGAATCTCCACGGAAATAGCGTTTTACAATAGGGTTTAGTTTTGTTTAAAGGTAGAGAAAGAACAATTTTCAATGTATTCTGGGATGCTCGATTATCGGTATTTGCAAGTTTGACCTGGGTCAGTTAAATGTTGTAAAGACTTGGAGCATTTCGAAAATTATCGTTTGCAGTGTTTAATACTGTAACAGGGTATGGTCGTTAGAGAGAGAGAGAGAGAGTGAGATTCCCTCTGCTATGTTTAGTTTCAGGAAGATAGGTATACGCAAGAAGATGTGTATTGCTGTAGCAATTGCTTTAAAAAGGAAATAAGAGGTAATATTAAACTACTCGAATTTTCTCGTCTACTAGACTTGTCGGAAGGCGCAGAACTGTATATTAAAACCATAAATGTGGTGGATTACAGGAGTACATACAGTTCGAAAACTTAAGTGTCAATTTGACGTAAGAGTAAGCTATTCTCCATTACGTTTAAAAATGTTTGGTGGAAGGTTAGTGACGAGAGAGAGAGTGAGAGACTGGAGGGGAAGGGGGGGGTATCGTGGCCAGGTATGGGGTTTAGAAACCTGTCTGCTTTGTCCATACCAACCAGAAGTTGGATGCAGCCATTCAGTAACAAAATGAAAACAATAAAATTGTTTAAGGTGCCTGATCGCGTGAAGCACGCAATCCCGTATTGATACAGGAATCGGCATCAATTTTCAGGTGCCGCTGTTGAATTATTTCAAATTTCCAATGCAGCAGTTATTCGAATTTTCCTTTAGTTATGTACAAGCAGCTTAGTCGATCAGTGGGCTCTGTTATTAACTGTAATTCAATGTAGGAAGTAAGAAATTTAAAACTAAGAAAATACTCTTAATGAATGCAACATTTTCCGCTTGTTGATTAAAAACAGAAGTATAATTTACGATACGACCCGCAATGAATGTGGTTCGGACGTATCTATATGCCCAAACCAATGGGTCTAACGCGAATATCGACAACGCAGTGTTCAGTGACCAAAATAACAACATGTCGATAGCTGTAGAGTAGGCACTAACCAAAGGCATACTGTCACAGTACTCTCCGAATGATCCCGTCACTCCTCGCGATGCGACTTCGGGGCACCAGCGACGTGCCAACCAATAAAATTGAGTTAATTACCACGTGTTGCCACCGTATACTGAATATGTCATCTCTATCGAATTTCGCACGACATTTAATACGAATTTAATCAAGAGGAAAATGCTATTTATCAGCAAGAAAAGTAAATGAGGAGGCATACTGCCAAGACTCAGAACCCTTATTCGGTTTTAAATTTCCTCGCACCCATTCAGACATGAATTTCTAAATTCCGTATTATCAAAATCTGTTCGAATGTTTGTAAACCTATTGGAGCAAACCACTATGATCATCCGTCCGTAGACTTACAAACTACTTAAACTGATGTTGTCGTGGTATTCAGTCCGCAGACTGGTTTGATGCAGCTCTCCATGCTACCCTGTCCTGTGCAAGCCTCTTCATCTGAAAAATCGATCAGCAGCCTACATCCTTTTAATGTGCTTGCTATACTCGCCCCTCGGTCTCCCTCTACGATTTTTACCCCACACACTTGCTTCTAACGCGAAGTTGACGATCCCTTGATGTCTCAGAATTTGTCCTACCAACTTATTCCTTCTATTAGTTAGGATATGCCACAAACTCCTTTTCTCACCAATTAGGTTGAGCATCTCCTCACTATTTACGTGATCTACCCAACTAATCTTCATCATTTGTCTGTAACACCGCATTTCGAAAGCTTCTATCATCTTTTTGACTGGACTCTTTATCGTCCACCTTCACTCCCATACAATGCTACACTCCAGACAAATGCTTTCAGGAAGGACTTTCTAACATTTAAACTAATATTGGATGTCAACAAATTTCGCGTCTTCTGGAACTCTTTTCTTCCCATAGTCATTCTGCATTTTATATCTTCTCTACTTCGCCCATCAGAAGTTATCTTGCTACCCAAATACGAAAACTCATCAACTTCTTTTTTAGTCTCGTAACCTAATCTATTTCCCTCAGCATCACCTGATTCTTTGACACTACATTCCATTACCATCGTTTTACTCTTGTTTAATGTTCATCGTATATCATCTTTTCAAGTCACTGTCCATATTATGTAATTGCTCTTTCAGTTCCTTTGCTCTCTATGAGAAAATCACTATGTTGTCAGCAAACCGCAGCGATTTTATTCCCTCTACAAACCTGTCTTACTCCATTCCCAACTACTGGGACCCTTTATGTCCCTCGACTGTAATAATTGCTACTTGATTTTATACAAGTTGAATATAGTTCTTCGCTTCCTGTATTATTCCCCCGCTACCTTCAGAATTTGAAAAAGAGTATTCAAGTCAACATTGTCAAAAGCTTTGCCCGGATCTACAAATAGTAAAAAATGTTGGTTTCCCTTTCCTTAACCCATGTGAATATTGCCTCGAGAGTTCCTACATTTCTCCTAATTCCAAAGTGATCTTCCCCGAGGTCGGATTCCACCAGCTGTTCTATTGGTCTGTACATAATTCGTGCTAGTATTTCCAAGCAGGACTTGTTAAACTGATAATTTTGTAATATTCACATTTGTCTGCACACGGAATTATAATCACTATATTCTTCTTGAAGTCTGAGGGTATTTCCCCTGTCTCATACATCTTGCATACCAGGTGGAACTATTTCTTCATGACTAACTCTCGCCGCGTCGGATTTGCCGTGCGTACTTACTGGAGCGCCGTGCTGCGGTATGTACGGCCGTTCGCCGTCGGAGGTTCGAATCCCCCCAAGAGCATGGGTGTTTGTGTTGTACTTAGGTTAGTTTACCTCAGTTTAAGTAGTTTGTAAGCTATGGACTAATAACCACGCAGTTGAGTACGATGGATTTACAAACATCTGAACGTTTTTCATTTTACTGGCTCCCCTAAAGATAATAGCAGTTCAGACGGAACATTATCTACTACGACGCCTTGTTTCTCACAAAATCTTTTGGTGGTCGTCAGATTCTTCTCGTAGTATCGTATCTCCTATCTCAGCTTCCCCTACTTCGTCTTCTATTTCTAGAATACTACCTCCAAGTCTATTTTCTTTATACAGTCTCTCTATACATTCCTTCCACCTTTCAGGTTTCTCTTCTTTGCCTAGTACTGGTTTTCCATCTGAGTTCTTGATATTTATACCGCTGCTTTTATGGATCCAAATGTCTTTTTTATTTTCTGTAGGCAGTGTCTATGTTTCCCCTGGTTATACACTCTTCTACGGTCTTTCATTTGTCCTCAAGTCACTCTTGCTTAGCCAGTCTGCAACCTTATTTTTCGGACATCTGCACTCCATTTTGCTTGCTTCACTTGATACATTATTGTATTTTCTCCTTTCGTCAATTAAGTTCAGTATGTCTTGCGTTATCCAAGGCTTTCTATTAGGCCTTGTCCTTCTGCCTATATGATCCACTGCGGTCTTCACTACTCTCTTAGAGCTGCTAATTCTTCTTCTACTGTATTACTTTCCCCCCGTTTCAAACAATCCTTGCTTAATGCTCCCTCTAAAACCTTCAAACACCTCTGGTTCCTTCAATTAGGATGATCAGGATTTCTGATAAGGTGAGTACAAGGTTATAAGTACAAAATCAGTTGCTGGTAACACAGGAGTAAGCCTGACAATGAACAAGAAAACACGAATGTGGTTACGTTATTATGAACATCATAGTAAACGCCTTATAGTAGCAAAGACAAACACGAAGCTAACAGAGATCTCAGTAGTTTAACAATTTGTTTACATGCTCTGCCGATGATGAGGAGATGAAAGAAATTTATGAGGGGATAAAATATTTAGACAGTTAAAGGAGAGGGAAACTTGATTTTGATTGGGGACTGTAACTCGGTAGTAGCAAAGGAAAGAGAAGGAAATGTAGCAAGTTAATATGGACTGGGGAAAACGAATATTATTATTTTCGTGTCCAGGACAAATACAGTTATATAAAATATACACACAGTTATTACAAACATATATACATTTTTAAATTGACTTTGAAACCCAGTATTCTGCAATCTTGATTCCTCGAATACTAGCACGAACCAGGTCGTCCATTGTATAGACTTCGGGCAGTTTTGGGCAAACCAGTAGGTGATTAGAGTCTTGTATTTCACCACATTCACAGTTTGCATCTCCAGTGATGTGCTCCCACCGTAGCAGGTTTTGCTTGTTGCATGTCACTCCAGTTAGTAGTCTGTTCAAGGTCTTCCACGTCTTGTATGGTAGGAGGTATCCAGGCGCAGTTTCTTCTTTTAAGGCACTGTAATTGTCTTCCAGATGTGTTTCACCTTAATTTTATTCGGCGGGCAGAAGGTGTTGAGGTGATCGCTTCTGTAGTTCTAAGGAAACTCTTTCTTGATTTAAGCCTGGGAGAAGGTTTTTCACTTCCAAACATGGGATGTTTGGGGTCGTTGTCTTGTTTCTTCTTTTCGACTTCTGCCGCTGTTCTTCTAACATCTGGGGGTGCATACCTGCAAGGTGGTAAAGTTTATCCACAGGCGTTGGCCGCAGACAGCCCGTTATAATGCGCCCTGTGTCGTTAAGGGCGATGTCAACCTGGCTGGTGTGTGCATAGTTCCGCCAGACTGGTGCTGCGTATTCTGCTGTGGAGGAGCAAAGAGCTAGAACAGACGTTCGTAGGACGTAGGGTAGTGCACCCCATGTGCTGTTTGTGAGTTTCTGTATAATATTATTGCGCCCGGAGTCTTTGAGCTTCGTGTTCGCAGAAACGTTCGGGCGTACCCTGGGCAACGATAAGAGTGATCCTAAAGTTGGCAGATCCTTCCACCACCAGGACAATAACAAATCCAACCGGCCTTTTTAAAAGCCAGCTCTGACTGTAGTCTCCATCAACAATGAAGGAAAAACGATTGAAATAGGAGATTGCCTAGTAGTATTTTGTGTTGAGCACAATTAAATGATCACAAACACTTGGTTTAATCGTCATGAAATAAATTTATATACATGTAAAAGGCCAGGAGACACTGGGATAAACCAGATTGACTTTATAATGGCCAGGCAAAGGTTTAGTAACCAGCTTTTAAACTGTAAAATGTTTCCAGGGGCAGATATAGATTCTGACCATAACTTATTGGTTATGAACTGTAAATTAAAACTTAAAGAGACTACAGAAAGGTAGAAAATTAAGGAGATGGAGGCTTCATAAACTAATAGGACCAGAGGTGTCTGAGAGTTTTAGAAGGAGCATTAGGCTAGTATTCGCTTGCACGGGAGAAAGTGATACAGTAGAAGAAGAATGGATAACTCTGAGAGACAGAGTAGTGAAAGCAGCAGAGGATCATACAGGCAGAAGGAAAGGCCTAATAGAAATCCCTGGATGACACAGGATATACTGGACGTAATTGATGAGAGGAGAAAATATAGTCTAAAGCACCTCGCTGCGGAGCGCGCGGTTGCTCGCCGTGGATGTTCGAGTCCTCTCTGGGGCATGGGCGTGTTTGTTTGTCCGTAGGTTAGTTTACCTATGTTTAAGTAGTTTGTAAGCTACGGACTGATGACCACAAAGTTTGGTCCGATAGATTTACAGACATTTGAACATTTGAGAAAATATAAAAATGCATCAGGTGAAGCAAGCAAAAAGGACTACAAACGTCTAAAATATGAGATTGACAGGAAGTGCAGACTGGCTAAGCAGGAGTGGCTAGAGGACAAATGCAGAACCGTAGAATAATCTAAACTAAGGGATAGATAGATACCGCCTACAGGAAAAGAAGAGGCATATGGCAACAATAAGAGCAACTGCATGAATATCAATGACTCAGATGGAATACCAGTACTAAGCAAAGAAGAGAAATCTGAAAGGTGGAAGAAACACACAGAGCGCCTGTACAGAGGAAATAAACTTGAAGGTAGTATTCCAGACATGGAAGGTGAAGTAGAGGAAGATGAGATACAAGATATGATTCTGCGAAAAGCATTTCACAGAACTTTGAAATATTTAGATCGAAACAAGGCCCCTCGAGTAGATGATGTTACGTCTGAAATGCTGACCTGGTTAGAAGACCCAGTCATGAGCAAATTGCTGCACCTCTTATGCAAGATGTGTGAGACAAGGGAAATACCCTCAGACTGCTAGAAGAATATAGTGATTGCAATTCCAAAAAAAGCAAGTGCAAATGTTACGGAACTATCAGTTTAATAAACAATGATTGCAAATTACTCACTATCTATAGACAAAAGGAAAAACTGGTGGAATCCTATCTCAGGAAAGATCAGTGTGGATTTTTAAGAGAAATGTAGGCACACGCGAGGCAATGCATTACGACTTATCTATGAATAAATGTTAAGGAAAGGTTAACTTACGTTTTTCGCATTTGTAGATCTGCAGAAAGCTTTTGACAATGTTGACTGGAAAACACTCTTTAAAACTCTGAAAGTAGCAGGGGTAAAATTTACTGAGCGAAGAATTATATTCAAGATATACAAAAACTAGACAACAGTTTTTTAGAGTCGAAGGGAATTAAAGGAATGCAGTGGTTGGGAATAGAGTAAGACAGGTTTATAGTCTTTCCCCAATGTTGTTGAATCTACACATTGAGCAAGGCGTGAAGGAATACAAGGATAAATTTGGAGAGGATATGAAGTTCAGGGAGAAGAAATTAAAAAAAAAATGCTGTTTGCCGACGACTTAATAGTTCTTTCAGAGATAGCAAAGGACCTGGAAAAGCAATTGAACGGAATGGGCAGTGTCTTGAAAGGAGGATATGGGATGAACATTGTTTTTTTTTTTTTTAATTTTAATTTTTTTTATTTTTTTTTTATTTTTTTATTTTGGACTTAACAACGGGATTATCAGTCCCTAAACTTACAAACTACTTATGAACTACTTACAAACTATGACGGCACAAATATCCATGCCTGGGGGGATTCGAACCCCCGACCGTAGTGGCCGTGCAGACCTTGACTGAAGCGCCTCAGTCCCCTCTGCCACCGCGGCCGGCAACATTGTTGTTGTTATGGTCTTCAGTCCAGAGACTGGTTTGATGCAGCTCTCCACCCTACTCTATCCTGAGCAAGCCTTTTCATCTCATAAGAACGGCAACCCACATCCACTTGAATCTGCTTATTATACGCGTCTCTTGGTCTCCCTCTGCGATTTTTACCCCACACACTTCCCTCCAATGCTAAATTTACAATTCCCCGATGTCTAAGAATGTGTCCTACCAAGCGATCCCTTCTTTTGGTCAGGGTATGCCAAAAATTCCTTTTCTCACCAATTCTGTTCGGTACCTCTTCATTAGTTATGCGATCTACCCACCTAATTTCAGCATTCTTCTGTAGCACCACATTTCAAAAGCCTCTATTCTCTTCCTGTCCGCACCGCTTATCGTCCATGTTTCACTCCCGTACAAGGCAACACTCCTCACAAATGCCTTCAGAAGAGACTTCCTTACACTTAAATTAATATTCGATGTTAGTAAATTTCTCTTTTTCAAAAATGCTTTTCTTCCCATTGCCATTCTGCATTTTATATCCTCTGTACTGCGACCCTCGCATGTTATTTTACTACCCAAGTAACAAAACTCATCTACCACCTTCATTGTTTCGTTACCTAAACTAATTCCTTCAGCATCGCCTGATTTTCTAAGACCGCATTCCATTATTTTTATTTTGCTCTTGTTAATGTTCATTTTATACACTCTCTTCAACACACTGTCCATTCCATTTAACTGCTCTTCCAGGTCCTTTGCTGTCTCTGATAGAATAACAATGTCATCAGCAAAACGCAATGTTTTTATTTCTTCCCCCTGAACTTTAATCCCTATTCCAAATTTTTCCTTGCTTTCCTTCACCGCCTGCTCGATGTACAAATTGAATAACATCGGAGAAAGGCTACAACCCTGTCTTACTCCCTTTCCAACTGATGCTTCCCTTTCATGCCCTTCGAGTCTAATAACTGCGGTATGGCTTTTGTACAAGTTGTAAATAACTCTCCTTTCCCTGTATTTTACCCCTGCTGACTTCAGAATTTGAAAGAGTGTATTCCAGTCAACATTGTCAAACGCTTTCTCCAAATCTACAAAAGTTAAAAATGTAGGTTTGCGTTTCCTTAACCTATCTTCTAAGATAAGACGTAAAGTGAGTATTGCCTCCCGGGTCCATATGTTGCTCCTGAATCCAAACTGATCTTCCCCAAGGTCAGCTTCTACCAGCTTTTCCATTCTCCTGTAGATAATTCGTGTTAAAATTTTGCAACCATGACTTATCAAACTAATGGTTCTGTAATTTTCACACCTGTCTGCGCCTGATTTCTTTGGAATGGGTATTATTAAATTTTTCTTAAAGTCTGAGGGTATTTCGCTTGTCTCATACATCCTACGCACCAGTTCAAATAGTCTTGTCATGGCTGGCTCTCCCAGAGACTTTAGTAGCTCTGAGGGTATGTCATCTACTGCTGGGGCCTTGTTCCGACCTAGGTCTTTCAAGGCTCTATCAAATTCATCTCTCAGTATAGTATCTCCTATTTCATCTTGATCTACTTCCTCTTTCCTTCCTACAACATTGTCTCTAAGCTCATTTCCTTTGTAGAGCTGCTCTATGTACTCTTTCCACCTTTCAGCTTTCCCTTCTTTGCTGAGAACTGGTTTCCCATCTGAGTTCTTGATATTCGTAGAGTTGCTTTTCTTGTCCCCAGAACATTAACAACTGTAAAACAAAGGTAATGTAATGTTAGTGTCAGAAAATCTGGCGATGCAGAAAGAATTAAATTAAGCAATGAGACAAGAAAAGTAGTGGATGAGTTTTCTTATTTGAGGTGCTCAACAGAATTGGGGAGAAAAGGAGTTTCTAGGATATCCTGACAAAGAGAAGGGATAGTTTGGTAGGATTTATTCTGGGAGATCAAGGATCGTCAATTTAGCATTAGAAGGAAGTGTGTGGGATAAAAATCGTAGAGGGAGACCGTGGGAGGAATACAGTAAGCAGATTCAAAACGATGTAAGTTGGCGGTTTTATTCTCAGATGAAGAGGCTTGCACAGGACAGGGTAGCGTGGAGAGCTGCACCAAACCAGTGTGCGCACTGAAGACCACAACAACAACACTTTTTTATCTTGATACGGCTAATAAAAGCCTATTAATGTAACTGGTTATTTCGATTTCGATTTTTATTATTATATTTTTTATATTTTTAATTCGAAGTATTCCAATACCTTAAAGGACATTTCAATAAATATAATGTTGAAGTTGAGAATTTGAGCTGGACCGGGATGACTCGAACTAGGTTTACTGCTTCGGGCCAGCAATCGCCTTAATTACTTTTCTTCCACTCACCGCTTGACTTCAATGCTTTCGAAACCCACAGAAAATATTTATCCGCTGGTAGGTATCACAACTGAGTTGTGCAATTCCTTTGAACACGTGGTAAAATATGACGGAATATAGTACTGGAAATAACTTTTTCCCTGGATGATATACTGTCATTTTCCGTCTCGCACTCTTTTCTTTTTACAATTAGGACTGATAAAAACACGACAGTTTAACAGAACATCTCACCGTCATCTCCGGCCGCGCATTTCCAGTCACGCGTGCGGCAGCCTGGGATGACGGATGTGTGACTAAAGTGTGTCTATGTGACTGTGTGAATGCTCTCTTTTTGTGAGTAATGCCAATGGCTGATTCGATAGCTTAAGTGATGCATGTGTTTTTCTTTTTCCTTTGCCTATCACAGTTTAAGTCTTTGCGGTGAGATGTAGACTGATTTTATTATATTGTTCAAGGAGCTTCTTTGTTATAAAAGTAACCAATGGTACTTATATCGGCGTTACTGCACCGTAAATTGAAACAAAACTGAAAGTGGTTTCAAACCCAAACAATTTTTTTTATTGGCATAAGCAACTGAAGAGATTTTTGCTGTATTTAGGAAAAAAAAAAACATTATTAAATCAAAGAAAATGGTAAACGTTTACATTTACAAGAATGTTGTCTTTAAAAAATTCCCCTATTTTATTCGATAATCTTTCATCTGTTCTAACTGGTGATGTGTTGTCAAAGACATCAAATAAGTTTATTTGCTTGATTTCTTCGTTTCTGAAAATGTTGAAAGCATATTTGTCCCTTGATCCAATTAATAGTCGTCCTTTTGGCATTTGGGTACGGCACCTTCTCTGAATGTAGTTCTTTCGTCGATTTTATAGCATTACCTGATGTACATGAAATGTATTTGGTTTTGTCACATAAAAAATCTGTGCTCGTCTGTATCTATCAGGTTACATGTGATGAGATTTAGTGTTTCCGACAGGTATACCGCATGTATATTTGAACTCGTCGCGAACTTCTGATTTGCTGCTAAGTACCACGTTGACCATACATTTGTAGCTAAACATCGGTCGTTGATATTCTTTCATATCTTCTTCCATTTATACTTATTATACCTTTTCTGCATCTCATCTCTTGGTTTTCTGTTGATTATACTTTAATACACTTCTTTAACTTGTTGCACTTTTTCTGGGGAATTCTCCTTCGAATGTAACTATATTCGATGAGAAAATTTTTGAGATGATAAGGCTTGATTGGGATTCGGAGTACATCTACTGTCGGATCATAGCTTACTACGGATATTTCATCAAGAACGTAAGCGATAACTCGGGATGCAGTTGGCGTATTGCGAAGCAATTAACACCATTGTTTCTGTGATTTGTCATGCAATAGATTGCTGATGAAATAATGTAGGGTGTCTATTTAAAAACATGTAATTTGGTGTTAATAAACACATATGCTTTCGTTTTAGAGTGTTTAAAAATATTTACAATCATGAGCCCCTGCCTTACATTGATACCGGTTAAAGTCGTTTTTCAATAGCTGTTGTTCCAGAGGTGTTTTGGGTGCCCGTGATAAAAGGGACACCCTGTATAAGGGAGTAATAACTATAAAGAAGAAAATAAATACGATATGTGAATTGTGGATGATGCGCGACGGCATCGCCTTGTTAGACAGTCATACTTCTCTAAATTAAATAAAGCAAACATTAATCGTAATAAAATCTTCTCAGCAGAAAACTTTATTAGATGAGATCGCAATGAACTTTGTCCACTGACAATACCGAGTTCGGTAATTTACACTGTATCTTCAAATCATTTACAGAAATAGTGCACTGGTCCATTCTGTTTATGTTAGTGATCTAATTATGTCAATTTAACTTGCTGAAACTGTTCATATCAGTATACATAGTTCCTTGCGAACTTGGAGATCTAAGAACACAATAGTATTCATAGCCAGAGATCTCTTGGTTCTCATATGATGTTACGTAAACATGTTATTAATAACGTCATTGTAGAAAATAGGTTCTATGAATGACATGTGGCCTAGGGCAATACACCAGAATTTTGAGCTATCAACGCTCAGCAATTGCGTAAATCGTTTCAATGTGTTGTTGGTATGGCGAGAGAAAGAGCTACACGTGAAGGCACTGTTAGGTTTCTCTCTTCCTTCTCCAATCTCTCATGTTCTCATTTTTTTTCATTTACTTCCAAGAACGGGTTTATATTTTCATGCTGAATACCATTTTAACAGTGAGCTATGGAGGAATATGCAGCATCCACGCTCATACACATACTGTTGTATAGCTTTTTTCATATTTTTATATTATTTGTGAAATTTAAATATAGAAACAATGAAGAAATCTAGGGAAAATGTATAATATTAAAGGCATCATGCAATGGACAGTAAAAAAAGCACTCTTAAACGTTTATAACTGCACAGTATGTTACAGAGCTGGTTTAACACATTGTAGAGCTATAGCATCGCAGGACTCATATTTGTGAAGCACTTCTCCCTTTACTCTGTGCCAGGGTACGGCTGCAGTGGCACATTCTGGTTCCAGAAGTCCATCCGATCGCCATCCTTATTGTGTGCGAGAGTGAAGGTGGACTGCATCAGCAAGTAGCTACGATTGGTCAGGTCGTATGGTTCCCATATCACAGGATCTGCCTCTGGTGTTGGGTTCCTGGAAGAGTACAGACAATGGGCTCAATGTCATGCTTTTTTTCTAACTTCCTTAACGTTCACAGGAATCCTAACATCACCGACCTCCACTTCTTCATACTAGACGTTTCCTGCTATTTCTCCAGAATCAAAGTTACAAAATAAATAAATAAAACATAAAATAAATAAATAAAGTTCAAATGTTTGTTAAGCTTAAGGGAATTAACTGCGGGATCATCAGTCCCGAAACTTACAAACCAATTACGCACTACCTTATACTAAAGACGACACAAACATCCATGCCCATCCTTCATCGTTGACGTCTTTGCGGTCATGGCCGTCATGGTCGTGGTCATTATTGTCGTAGTCGAGAACGTCATTTTCGTGGCGGTCGTGGTCGTCTTTGTGGCCTTGGTAGTAGAATCGTCCGGGACGTCGACGTCCTAGATGTCGTCATTATGGTCGTCATTTTGATCGGTGCTGGCGCTGTGTTCGTCTTCATGGTCTTCAACATTGTAGCTTTGTCGCCGTGGTAGTTGTCACGAACATCGAAGTCGTCGTAGTGGTTGTATTCGCTGTCATGATCATATTACTGCACAAGATCAGTGGTGAAGTCAGACTCCACACATGAAATGATCGTATGGTATTCTTGGCCGGGAGATACCGTCTAGGACTGTTGGGCCGCTAGTGAAAGTCTTTTTACCTGACGCCACTTCGGCGACTTACCTGTCGATGATGATGAAAATGATAAGGAGGACAGACACAACAGGCAATCCACTGCCGGGAATCGAATCCGGGGCCCCTGCGTGGTAGTAGGTGATGCTGATGACTGATCTGTGGGGGCGGACAGACTGAACACAATATTCATGTTGTTGTTGTTGTTCTGGCCTTCAGTCCACAGACTGGTTTGATACAGCTCTCGACGCTACCCTGTCCTGTGCAACTCTCTTCATCTGAGAATACGTTCGGCAACCTACATCCTTTTGAATCTGCTTACTGTATTCGTATCACGGTTCCCCTCTACGATTTATACCCCACAAACTTCCTTCTAATGCTAAGTTGACAATTCCGTAATGTCTCAGAATGTGCCCTATCAATCTATCCCTTCTGTTAGTCAGGTTATGCCAGAAACTCCTTTCCTCTCCAGTTCGGTTAAGCACCTCCTGATTAGTAACGGGATCTACCCATCTAATCTTCATCATTCGTCTGTAGCACCACTTTTCAAAATCTTCTATCATCTTTTTGAACTCCTTATAGTCCACGTTCCACTGCCATACAATGCCACACTCCAGATAAATGCTTTCAGAAAGGACTTCTTAAGATTTAAATTAATATTGGATGTTAAAAAGTTTCGCTTTTTTAGAAACGCTTTTCTCCCCATAGCCATTCTGCATTTTATAGCTTCTTTACTTCGGCCTTCAGAAGTTATCTTACTACCTAAATAACAAAATTCATGTACTACTTTTATTGTCTCATTACATAATCTAATTACATCAGCATCGCGTAATTTTCTGACATTACATTCCATTACCTTCGTTTTACTCTTGTTAATGTTCATCTTATATCTTCCTTTCAAGACACGGTATATTCCATTCAATTGCTCTTCCAGAACATTTGCAATCTCTGACAAAATTACTATGTCATTGGAAAACCGCAAACATTTTATTTCTGCTCCCTGAACTTTAATTACCTCTCCAAATTTCTCCTTCCATTCCTTCACTGCTTGCTCAATGTTGAGATTGAACAACATTGGGGAAAGGCTACAACCCTGTCTTACTCCCTTCCCAACCCCTGCGTCCCTTTCTTGCCCTTCGACTCTAGTTACCGCTGTCTGGTTTTTGTATAGGTTGAATATAACTCTTTGCTCTCTATATTTTACCCCTGTTACCTCCAGAATTTGGAAGAGTGTATTCCATTCGACTTTGTCAAAAGCTTTCTCTAAATCTACAACTCTCAGGAGATGCGAATGATTAGCTTCTCAGAGCATTCACACAAGGTTGGCGCCGGTGGCGACACCTACAATGTACTGACATAAGGAAAGTTTCTCGTACACAAACAGCAGTTGACCGGCGTTTACTGGTCAAACGTTGTTGTGATGCCTCGTGTAAGGAGAAGAAATGCATCACATCCCCGACTTTGATGATGGCCGGATTGTAGCCTATAGCGATTGCGGTATAGCGTATCCCGACATTGCTGCTCGCGTCGTCGCGATCCAATGACTGGTAGCAGAATATGGAATCGGTGGTTTCAGGAGGGCAATATAGAACGCCGTGCTGGATTCCAACGGCCTCGTATCACTAGCAGTCGAGATGACAGACATCTTATCCGCATGGTTGTAACGTACCGTGCAGCCACGTCTCGATCCCTGAGTCAGCAGATGGGGACGTTTGTAAGACAACAACCATCTGCACGAACAGTTCGACGTTTGCAGCAGCATGGACTATCAGCTCAGAGACCATGGCTGCGGTTACCTTTGTCGCTGCATCACACACAGGAGCGCCTTTAATTGTGTACGTAACGACGAACGTAGGGGCACGAATGGCAAAACGTCATTTTTTCGGATGAATCCAGGTTCTGTTTACAGCCTCATGATGGTCGCATCCGTGTTTGACGACATCGCGGTGAACGCACATTGGAAGCTTGTAATCGTCATCGCTATACTGGCGTATCACCCGGCGTGATGGTATGGAGTGCTATAGGTTACACGTCTGTCACTTCTTGTTCGCATCGACGGCATTTTGAACCGTGGCCGTTACATTTCAGATGTATTCCGACTCGTGGCTCTACCCTTCATTCGATCCCTAGGAATCCCTACATTTCAGCAGCATAGTGCACGATCGCATTTTGCAGGTCCTGTACGGGCCTTTCTGGATACGTAAAATGTTCGATTGCTGCCCTGGCCAGCACAATCTCCAGATCTCTCACCATCTCACCAATTGAAAACTTCTGGTCAATGGTGGCCGAGCAACGCCAGTCACTATTCTTGATGAACTGTGGTATCGTGTTGAAGGTGCATGGAAATCTGTACCTGTACACGCCATCTAAGCTCTGTTTGAATCAATGCCCAGGCGTATTAAGGTTATTAAGGCCAGAGGTGGTTGTTCTTGGTACTGATTTCTCAGGATGTATGTCTTTCTCGTTGGCCTCGGAAAAGCTGTGAACGCTTGTTGACTTGCTGGTCGCTATGTGGCGGTGGGCTATGCCCCAGCAGCCAGCCAGTCATCTAGCATTCGCAGCCTGTCGGAGTGATGTGGCACGGCCTGTTGTGAGGCCTTGTCTTCTAGGCGGTGTTGTCGTGAACTACATTGCGTGTCGCGACATGAGAGGGCCACAGCCTTCTCTTTCCGTAGTGTTATTGAGACTGAGCAACCTCTCCCTCCACGCCATATGGCGCTACGAGGAGACCATGGACTTACTAAATAAAAACTAGACCGCTCGCTGGCGCTAGTGTGGCGTTTCCACAATGAACGTGATAGAAGCGATCATTTGCAGGGAAACTTTGCATAAACGTGGCTCGTTGGTGTGCTGCTTTTAATTGTCTTTGCAAAGGCTCTTTTCGGCCATAGTGTTTTATTTTAATGCTTGTCACTATATTTGTTAAGTGGGAAATGTAGTTAATGAATAAGGGTTTTAATGGATAGTTGTCAAAATACCAAAAGGAGGTTGTTACAAGATGTTCTGGAAGTGACACTACATCTTGGTTGTGACAAATCAATATGTGATGTCTCTAGGTTACATGTTACATTTGAAAATAACGATTTGTTTGCAAAGCCAATTAATGGAAATGCTAAATGTAGGTGATACAGATTATTCGATACCATAAACTGATGTCTATAATGCCATTTATATCTAATGAACTGTCTGCTATAAAAGTTGCAAGCTACATAGGGAAAAGCTGTACTGTTACATTACTGATCAAAACTGAGAAAAGTACTTTTTGCATGTCAATTACTTATATTGTATTTTTGCATACAAATTCCTAAAAATACTAACAGGATTAATGTATTTAGTTGAGCTAAATGAAAAACTAAACATATGAGAAGTATTTAGATTTTTAATCATATACGTGTGATGTAGAAGTATGTCGGCTAATTGTTTTTAGACACTTTACAGGTGGTGATTGTACTTCGAAAATGGTCAAATATTTGATCGAATCTTGTATATCAACCACTTTAAGAAGTATTATCTCTGTTAAAAAGTAATGTGCGAATGAAATACCTATTTAAAGTCATATGGGTTATTACAATTATTCCTAACGAAATTCGAACAAGTCGAAAGAAAAGTTCTATTTAATAAGGATGCAAAACGTACAGAGTAGTCAGCAAAAAGTGAACAGGACCTGAGAGAAAATTATGTGAGTTAAATACTAATCACACTCTCAGCTCCACCTTGTCAGAAATGAGCCTTACATTCTTAAATTTCTTGTCTATGCAGACGTATTTCGGAAATTAGGAAACTTAAATCATTGAAGAATACTTTTTAAAGAGACTCCAATAGTCAGTATTTTTTTTTAAAGAAACATGCGTTTATTTTGTGCTTCATTTTGCTCCTGTTGAGCCGCGGTGGAGTTAGCGAGCGGTCTAAAGCGTCTCGCTGCGGAGCGCGCGGTTGCTCGCCGTGAATGTCCGAGTCCTCCCTGGGACATGGGTGTGTGTGTTTGTCCTTTGTTTACCTAGATTTAAGTAGTTTGTAAGCTACGGACTGATGACCACGCAGTTTGGTCCGATAGATATACAAACATTTGAACATTTTTTTGCTCCTGTTGTGTCTCACATACTTCAAATCACAAGCCCAGTACTAGGATTCTTCCCTTTAAATGGCGGCGATCAGCTGCTTCAATTGGGGTACAGTTACCTCGTTTCTCCGCTACGGCGTGGTAGGGGCTTGGATGGGACACAGGCTGCCCTCTACGAGCGTTGATAGTCGAACGCTATAAAACCGGAGCGCAGCAAGCTCGAGTGAGAACAAGCGAGCAGAAAATTCTATATGCACATCTGCATCAGTAGCCGTGGTACACAAAATGAAATTAACATCGAAAATCAGGTCACTGAATTCCACAACAAAAATCATGCACACCATGCATTTTGTGTTACTGACGTAATTGAAGTTGACAGCATTAAGAACGTAGAATAACATTGCTAGTAGAAGTATAGGACGAGGAGCCGACCGCGGTGGCCGAGGAGACTGAGGCGCTCCAGTCACGGTTTGCACGGCCACTACGGTCGGGGGTTCGAATCCCCCCTCGGGCATGGATATTTGTGCCGTGCTTAGTCTTAGTTAGTTCATAAGTAGTTTGTAAGTTTAGGGAGTGATGACCCCGTAGTTAAGCCCCATAGACTATACAAACATTTGAACATTTATAGGACGAGGAACCCATAGTTACTGAATGAATAGTCAAGACATTTAAAACTTAATGGCAGTGTGTGTCAGTCTGGGATATTGGTCCAGGAGCTTATCATTCCTCGGACGTCCACAGCCGTGCAGCCGCAGAGACCTTGCTCGTGGAAGTAAACGTCCAGAAGTCTGGCACCAAGTTTTGACATCCCTTCAAGTTACAGATCATTTCACCGCAGAGTGTAAATGTCATTGTGAAATCACGAAATTCGTTGGAAATCATTTCTATAACCTCTATAAATTAGAAATTCTGTTCGTTTGGCCTAAATTGGGTAACAATTGTGTGAACGCTTGACAATACCATAAAATTAATAAAATACGGCATCAGCTTTTAAACAAGAAAAGAACATTGGAGTAATGGACTTCAAATTACACTTATTTTAAGCTTTCATACCCGTATTTTGCAAAGTTGGTCCACAGCCGCAAAACATTTCTTCGCACCCGGTCCTCCTCGGATTCAGGATCCAAATTGTACTCTGTATCTTTCCGCACGAACAAAGACGGCAGCTCTCCGCTATGTATGACACCTGCAAAATAGATTGTCTTAATAGTATTGTTGGTTTTACTAAAATAGTATGACAATACAAGACTATACACAATCATAATAATATGCTTGTGATATTACAGATACAGGGGGAAGCTAACTGTTTCCATGTGAAAGGTGGGTTTTGCCAGGTTATTGGGTTCCCCAGCCGGTTGGCTAACAGTTTGAACTTAGTGAATGGACAGGTAGTCAAGATTTCCCTAATGTGCTCGAAAACCGGAAACCACGCTCTTGGCTGAGCGATGGCGTCTATACCAGATTGCAACTGAAATACAATATATCCACATACATTATTCTAAAAATCAATAAAAAATCAGGGAATGATCATAAGGCAAATATAATTATATGAATAAATTCAAGGGACTGGGGAGAATCAAACACCATAATTACAGTTTCAACATTCCTTACAGATAAAAAAACCAATAAATTTCAGTACTATAATATTAATAATAATATTATAAGACTTATATTTACAATTATTGATATGTAGTGTTTATCAGCAACAGATTAAGAAGCAAATGGGCAGCATTGCACCACAATACCTGTCTTGAAAGGCGTACCACGTTATTTCCATTTTCTTTCACTAAAATTTGTTTTAATCTTTGTTCTGCTTTTCGTTGAGGTAATAATATTCTTCTGTCAGAACATAGATTCCACTACAGAAATACAAAACAAGAACCCAGCAAAGCGCATACATTTATATATGTATTACATTTTATTTAATATTGTTCTTAGTAACGTTCGTTTTATGTACTAGACTGCCACTTAAATATTTCATGGCCAACTAACAATAGTAGATATGCAGCAAATAATTTATATATAAACAATTATAAGTATTTGTGAACAAGAACTGAATATATTTGTATGAAAAGCCATGATAATTTAAATACTAAATTATTGTGTAACTATATTTCCACAGTCGGAGTATATCCTATCCTCCTAGTGGCTTCAAATTTTTTGACTCTTTGTGTCAGTACTGCGGATGAATCATCAGCAAAGCTGATTCCATTCACTGACAGTAAAAATGTTTGAAGTATTCCATAATTTAAATGATCTTAAAAGTTAGTTATGGGTATACAGTGACTGCAAAACAAATGATCTAATACGAGGTGTTTCCACAAACTAATGCATCATGTTTTTACTTCAACGATGATTTATTATACATATTTCTTACATGAAGGAATAAAATTTGAGCTACACATCCTATTTTTTCCATGTAATCTCAGTCTTGTTCTATGGCCTTCCTGCAATGGCATATCTTGTTATGGTCACTGTGTGAATCTCTTCTTCATCTTCCTGAAAATGACTACAAAAAAAAAAAAAAGAAAAAACAAAAAAAAAAAACAAAAAAAAAAACAAAAAAAAAAAGGCATCCTTTACTGGCCCAATGGCGGATATCAAAATCAGGTCGCTTTAGTATTTAAAGTGTAAGAGTCGTGAATGCCCTGCCGCTACCCTAACATTTTGGAGCTTTGTGCTCATCGGCTATACTCGGCATTACATATAAAGGCGACCCACTTTTCAGTCGTTTTGCGCATACCCCTCTATTACCGCACTGACAGCAAATAATATTCATTGTATAGGTGCGTGGTAGACTGTCAGCAATGACAGTGTTTCTCCTGCAGGCTCCACTGTTGGAGCTCGGCCGTGGCTCCTCCCCTCCAGGTTTCTCCTATCGCTCCGCCTCAATGCGCGGAAGCGCCTCTTACATGACGTCATCTGTAACTGTAGCAGATGCTCCACAGACCTCACGAATGGTTATGAATACTCCCCACAGTTTTCTTCTCTGCAGTGAGAAATTCAGTAACGGCATGTCTTTTCTTACGTAGATCACTTACAGACACCGTTCTGAAATGGTTCTGCAGGTACGCTGTCTCTCAGGAAGGAAGATTAGGGTTCAACATCCCACCGAAAGCGAAGTTATTTGAGACGGAGCTTACACTCTAATTTTTGGGTAAATTGGGGAAGGAAATCGGTCGTGGAGTGATTTATGGAAATCAAGGAAAACGTAAATCTAGATGGTCGGAGTTTTATGTGAACTACTGTTCTCCCGAATGCGAGTCCAGTGTGTTACCGCTACATCACCTCACTCGATTGTCTCTCAGAACCAGAAATGTTGTCTGCACACTGAGTAAACTACAAATAATTCAACGTTCTGTATGCAAAAATGTTTTTGGCTAGTAAGAAAATTGTGATGTTTTATTTTCTGAACAACCCTTGTACATAGTAAAGTATTATGTCATTGAAAGTTTAGTTAGTTGATTAATTCATCCAAATTAAGGTATACTAAATTAGGTCTATTGCATGAGGTCTTCATGTTCTATTCAGGTATTAATTAGGCCGTAATTTCCTGTTACGGTACCCATCAGTGTCAGGGACTCCCTTCTATCATTTTTTCCATGGCACACTTAATTTCTTATCTTTAGGACAAGTCTCTCACTTTCCATTCTTTCTAGATCTTTGTTCTATTTTGTTCTCTATTCTCGAATTTTATCACCTAGGCATAAAATTTGCAGTTCTTCTCTAATATTTTCATTTCTTAACTTCTCTTATTCAACTTTAAACTTCTCTTAGAAATTGCATTTCTTGTGCCAGAGTACGGATTTATTGCTTCTTAATAATCACCCAGATCTCACTTCCATAGAGGAAATGTTGAACAGTGTTAGAGAGATGCAGCAGCCTTGTGGGACTCCCATGTTACTTGGTCCGCTCCCGTCGGACGTTCTAGTCCTCGCTCGGGCAAGGCTCTGTGTGTGCGTGTGTGTGTGTGTGTGTGTGTGTGTGTGTGTGTGTGTGTGTGTGTGTGTGTGTTTTGTCCGTAGGTTAATTTAAGTTGATTTAAGAAGTTTGTAAGCCTAGGGACTGATGATCACATTAGTTTGGTCTCATAGATTTACATACTGATTTTAAATTACAATCAGAGATATTTTAGCACTCATCTACTTACCCCATTCATTTGCACCAACATTGGGTCCAGCGTAGTCGAATTCGTAGTAATAGACGGGCACGTCAGTCAACTGGGCCAGTTTTCTGACTATAGAATCGGTCGGCTCGAAGAAGATGATGTCTAGGTTCAGCTGTTTTAGTAAGACAACATTGTTACGAAATGATACTTAAATGTCTTATAAATATTGAAAAATTAAAGAAGCAGTAAGCAAACCATTCGAAATTGAAGATCACGCTGAGAAACACAAGGGAAAATTTGATAGCTGAAATATATTAATTAGTAATACGGGGATGAGATTACGATATGGAGTCATTATAGAAGTTGAATGTAGACTTTATTGCGGTTTGATCAATATTTTATCCATATTGTTTCTCGAATTACAACACTAAAGATAGTACTAATGTAGTCGAAATATTTGAAAATATAGATAAACAGCTAAAATCATGTATTAAGTATTATGGAGGTGATATCCGATTAAAAATGACTAAGGTGCTTAAGGGTAACGATTGCTTGCGTGTAGTTAGTATAGATTGTTACGTGTATTCCTGGGGAACCATCCAGAATTATGCTAACCATAGCGACGGTCATGAGTGCCCTTGATAGTGCGTTCTGAAACTGTTGGTCTCGAAGTGCCTTTCTCGAAGTGCCTTTCAAATGAACTTTTTTTTATCTTTCTCAAATACTTAATATAAAGCACTTTATACTGAAGACTGAGCTGAAATAACTGTTTTATTGACATTTGAGAGCAATAACTTCCAAAAATGCAGACGAGAGTAGAAAGAGTATTCTCACAGCGTAGCAGAAAGTGCCATGACTGTACAATAATGACACAGAAACTGTGTTATTTGAGGATAACGTTAGTAGCGAACTGCAATACGGTACAACACAAATGACAATTATTCCTGCTGGCAGTAACATATGTCCTGTTCACTTTTACTTACTACCAGGTTAGATGATCGGCGCAGTACTTCATTTATTGGTTTTGTTAGTACATGGATACGAAGAAGGTAGATAATCAGAAGCATAAATCTAAAAACATCAACTAGTTAGACTAATTTCGTTTCCGAGTCTACAGTTTGTTCAGAGAGGAAACACAATACTTCTAAATGTGGTCCTCTGCGATTTATAATTGTTATAAAATGCTGATATCCATCTTCACATTAACAAACAGCTGCAACCTACTGATACATATCTTCTTTCCTTAACCTCATGTTCTGTTCTGTACCCTCTGTCGGTATACAGTTACTCTTACTGCCTTAGCGTGAGAACTTCAACAGCTTTGTTAGTGGAAATGTAACTTATCACTACTATTAACCAGTTTTGCAATCACGGCCAAAGCGTCTTTTAAACACAACGCAGTGAAGACAATTAAGTGGCAGTAAAACTTCAGAAGGACCATTGTTGATGGGCGCAATTTAATTCCTACAGTGGGAATGAAAGTTAGGGAACCATTCCAAGGTATCACTGCAGTTAGTACAGTCCCCTGAGAGTCTGTGCAACGGTAATGTTTTGTTGTCTCACCTTAGAAGTGATCGCGAATTAACACTATTAAATGTAAACAGTATCTCTGTTCATGTAAGTTAAAATTCGTAACTCATTAATATCCTGTTGTCCATAAGCACGACTTTAGCTATCCACTGGTGTCACCGAGTTTGTCATTCGTATCTACATTGCACGATAAATTGCCACTCTGACAGTAAATACTGTACTTTTTGTTTACACGATTTGTTATTCAAAAAACAAGTGGCTGCTGATATTCCTGATGTGACCAACAAGACAATTCAACGTACTTACAAAGCTGTTTCTGGATACATTTCCCATGCATAACAATGCACATGTTGCTTCAAAAGTAGTACGATGGCTATTCGGATATTTTTTTCAACGTTGAAGTTGAATTTTTTCATTATTTATTTATTTGTTAATTTTGCAAACAATTTTTCGCTGTCGCTGTAATAAGTTAACAGTTGATGCGGATTTGCTAGCACAACCATATAGACCGTATGGAAAGCAGCTGTGTTTTAATTGATTTAGTCACCAAGATTTATATTGCTCTTTCAATAGATATCAGAGGTAAATAGAGAACTCCTCAGAATAATATTTCTACTCTCGCAATTACTTTTACATGGGATCGAAAATGTTCAAATGTTTGTAAAGCTTATGGGACTTAACTTCGGGTTCATCAGTCCCTAAACTTACAAACTACTTATGAACTAACTTATACTAAAGACAACACAAACATCCATATCCGAGGCCGGATTCGAACCTCCGACGCGGGAGGCCGCCCGAACCGCAACGTGGCGCTCCAGACCGCTCGGATACTTCCGCGCAGCTTACATGGGATCGAAAACTCGTTTGTGGGAATGGGGAAACTGGAACATAGAACCGAATTTCCTGAATCGTTTTGATGGATCGGTAAATCGATTTACGAAATCGAGTTTTGCAAACCCTATATAACTTATTCATAGTTGGGAATCGTGCAGTAAATTGTTTCTTACGTTTGTAGGAGAAAAACAGCGAAACAATCCGTACTGAGTTTGTGGATCTGTTTAGCAACAATGCACCCTATTATTACACGTTGGTAATGTGGTGGAGATTCTTCGATATTGATCAAGAAAGTGTTAATAATAAAGTTGGAAGCTACCTATCTATGAAGAACCGAGAACGCCAGATAAGAGGAGGCCCTGATGTTGGACGACCAGCGTGTCACAACAGACGTGACAGCAGAAAAACTAGACTTTTCAGCACTTTGCGTGACCTCATTCATACGACACAGGTCTTACACGTTTGTGTTTGATACCACTGTAACAGTTATAAAAGGCTACCGAACTGATATAACAGTGGAAATTATGCGCCTGTGGAAATACATGGATCCACCACCTCCGAGAAATCGTGAGTTGAAGCTGTCATAATAGCTGTTCTTCTGCCATGACAACGCACAACCTCTTGTTCAACACGACAGTCACACAGTCACAGGGACCGCTACTTTGGGCTTACAAATTTTGTCTCAGTCCCTTATGCTCGTACCGTGGCACCACGTAACTTCTTCCTTTGTTACATGTCATGTATTTCCACGAGAAGAAAAAGGTGGTTTTCGGGGTGAATTTTTTCTAAACTGACAAAAGGAAAGGTTTCTACAGCCAAGTTCTCGGCTAGGTACCTGACGTCGGGACAAAGAGTGGCATTATAAGGTGAGAATGTAGAGATTAGACTAATGAATTGAACATATGTACAAAAATACAATAATGCTAAAACTTATGACTTACCGCTTGTATACCGAAAGCATCATTTCAGAGCTATATTTCCCTTAATCATGGTATCAGATACAAAGAGGGCCAATTTTTATGCTTGTCTACAACTATATCATCAATTTTCGTGTCACGTATTTGTGATTCCTTGCAGTAATAATGATCAGCTCTTAGAGAATAAATCAGTACCGGCTCACCTGTACTAGAGGCTCTGGATTTTCTGCAGAGATGGTTTCGTTCCCGAAGTAAAAGTTTCTGATTTTCTGGGCAGCTTCCGTCTGCTCATCGGTGTCCGTTAGGTGGAGACATGGACCCACAACTTGGTCAAAGTTTTCGTTCATGTTGCTGATCACCGACGACTGGCCGAGAATGTTGAAACCTAGAGACCCAGAGAGGACGATACAACCAACGTTCACTTCAGGATGTGAAATGTTCTGTGTATACTCTTCGTTTGCGCTAATACATAGTTCTCTCTCGTACTTACCAAGTTCAGCAGAAGTGACACCGATCATGAAGGGTACTTTGACGAAACGACCCTCGTTCAAAATCGATATGGGGGATTCCGTCAGAAAAGCGCTCTCCGACAGTGGTTCTATATTGGGAGTCCATACGACGTATGAGATATACAGCTTCTCCTGCACAGAAAACAAAAGATCGAATGTTAATATTCTGCATAACACCTATCATTATTTATGTCATGTGTGATGGAATATATCTCATAAAGTGAATTTTATTTGCATTCCTTCAATCTTGTTCTTGAGAATTTCAGAGGGAGCTTTAGGCAACAATTTACAGAAACGGGGGGAAATAAAACAGTAGAGGAGGAATGGGTAGCATTGAGAGATGAAATAGTGAAGGCAGCAGAGGACAAAATAGGTGCGAAGGAGTAGTTAGAAGGCAAATGCAAATCAGTAGAAGAATGTTTAAATAGGGGTAAAAATGATATTGCCTACAGGAAAATAAAAGAGACAATTGGAGAGAAGAAAAGCAGGTGTATGACTATAAAAAAGTAAGATAGAAAACAAGTACTCAGTAAAAAAGGAAAGCTGAAAGGCGGAAAAAGTATATAGAGGGGCTCTACAAAGGAAATGAACTTACAGACAATATTGTAGGAAGGGAACAGGGAGTAGATGAAGATGAAATAGAAGTTACTATACTGAGAGAAGAATTTGACAGAGCACTTAAAGACTTAAGTCATAAAAGGGACCCTGGAGTAGATGACATTCCCTCAGAAATGCTGAAGTCTCTGGGAGAGCCAACCACAATTTCATCAGCTGCAAAAAATGTATGAGACAGGGGAAATACCCTCAGACTTTAAGAAAAATGTAATAATCCCCATTCCAAAGAGAGCAAGCGCAGAGAGATGTGAAAATTACAGAACCATTAGTTTAATAAGTCATTTCCAAAATTGTAACTCTAATTATTTGCAGAAGGTTGGAAAAGCTGGTAAAAGCTGACCTCGGGAAATATCGGTTTGGATTCAGGAGAAATGTAGAAACATGTGAGGCAATCCTCACTTTAGGGCTTATATTAGAAGATAGATTAAGGAAAGGCAAACCTACATTTATAGCTTTTGTAGATTTGTAAAAAGCTTTTGACAATGTTGATTGCAAGAGCCTCTTTAAAATTCTGAAATGAACAGGAGTAAAATATAGGGAACAGAGGGTTATATACAACTTGTACAAAAAACAGACAGCAGTTATCAGAGTTGAAGAGCATGAAAGGGATGCAGAGGTTGGGGGGGGAGTAAGACAGATTTTTAGCCATTCTCCAATGTTATTCAATTTGTACATTGAGCAAGCTATAAAGGAAAGCAAGGAGATATTTGGAGAAGGAATTAAAGTTCAGGGCGAAGAAATTAAAGATTTGCGTTAAACAATGAAGGTGGTAGGTGAGTTTAGTTACTTGGGCAGTAAAATAACACACGATGGTCGCTGTACAGAAGATTAAAATGCAGAATGGTAATGGGAAGAAAAGTGTTTTTGAAAAAGAGAAATTTGTTAACATCAAATATTAATTTAAGCGTAAGGAAGTCCTTTCTTAAGGCATTTGTGTGAAGTGTTCGCTTGTATGGGAGTGAAACATGGCTATAAACAATGCGGACAGGAAGAAGATATAGGCTTTTGAAATGTGGTATTACAGAAAAAAAATTAAGATTAGTTGGGTGGATCACAGAACTAATGAGGAGGTACTGAACAGAATTGGGGAGAAAAGGAATTTTTGTGGCATACCTTAACTAAAATAAGGGATAGATTGGTGGGACACATTCTTATACATCAAGGAATCGATAATTTATCATTGGAGGAAAGCGTGTGAGGTAAAAATCGCAGAGCGAGACCAAGAGATGAATACAGTAAGCAGATTCAAACAGATGTAGGGTGCCGTTTTTATGAGGAGATGATGTTGTTTGCTCAGGAAAGAGTAGGGTGGAGAGGTGCATCAAACCAGTCTCCAGACTGAAGACCACAACAACAACAACAACAACAACAACATGAAAGCTAATGAAAGAAGAGAAGTAATTCAGCGTTTTGGGTTTAACGTCCCGTCGACAGCGTGGTTATTAGAGGCTAAGGCGGCGCTCGGATTGTTGGAATAAGGCTGGGGAAAGAAATAGGCCGTGCCCTTTTAAAGGAACCTTCCCAGAATTTGTCTGGACTAATTTAGAGAAATCACGAAAAACATACATCCGTACGGATTTGAACCACCATTCCCCGAATGCCAGTCCACTGTGTTACCACTGCGCCATCTGTCACGTTGAGAGAGAGAGTTAAATGCATATACAGTGCTAAATAACAAATAAAACGAAAATAGAGGTGGATTAACTGCCACATTTCAATGACCTGGTTACCTTCGGTACATTGTTGCAAAATACAGGGTAAATCATGTGGTTTTTTTCCTGGTTCCTGGAGGTTATTCCTTAGGTTGTTTGGAATAAAATATGTGAATACAATAATGGGATCAAATCCATAATTAAGGAGCTACAACAGATTTCCGGAACATGCCACGTTGTATGGAGCGCTACACTTGTGTTCGCAGCACACACGATCATTCCTAGGTAGACACGTGAAGCGAGTGGTACGTTTGCATATTGCAGTCACGGTGTATTGTTATTGTCTCCTGTGTGCAGTACACTTTGCGATGCCTTACAAGTTTTCATCGCAGAAGTAAGGAGAAATTATGTCCGTTTTGGGCTTCTGTGATGGTAATAAGAAAGCTGCCGTTACCGAATAACACCGTCGGTATCTTAATCGTAAGATTCCGAGTGCCAAAACATTTAGTGGAACATATCGAACATTGCAAGAAACTGGTACTCTTCCAAAGTATTCTTACTCACTCCGAAAGAAATCGTGAAGTTCAAGAAGAAGAGAATATTCTTAATTCAATAGAGCGCAATCCTCGTTCAAATACAAGACGCCTAGCTACCCGATTGATTACACAGTCTAAAGTATGTAGGATTTTTCGTGAGAAAGGACTGTATCCTTTTATAAGCAGAAAGTTCACCATTTAGAACCACATGATTTTGTCAACCCTTTGCACTTTTATAACTGGTTAAATGGAAATCTACAGCTCTGCCGCTTCATAATGTTCAGTTATGAGGCAACCTTTACAGGAAATGGCACAAAAATATACATAACATGCATGTCTGGACAGACGAAAATCCCCATACCACGGTAGTATCTCAATTTCAACGCAGATTCAGTGTTAATGTCTAGTCTGGCGTTGTGTGTGACCAGCTGCTTCGCTTGAAAGTGGGTATTATGACACTTCCCGAAACGTCTATGGCTGCACAGCATGGGGTGTCGCTTCTGACACATGTCAAATCTCTCCATCTGATACAAACATGATGCCTGTGGTAGATGCTAAAAGTGCCCGATGGATAAGGACAAGAGAAATCAGTGCTACTGTACAGGAAGACTACCTGAAGGACAAGACTGAAGACTAGCCAACCAAGCTACTCGCTATGACGACTTACTTCTGTATGAAGTACAGCGACTCTGCCTGTTATGGATACTACGCCCACAACGGTGGCATAATTATAAGGTATCTCACGCACTAGATTACTGGGACCCACCTTGAAAATACATCACTTGTTGAAGGTATCATCAAACACAATGGATGAACAATGTGCCACATGCAAGCCTACAAGCCACCGCCTAATAAAGAAATGAAATACGTCACCTCGACTGAGGAACCAAGGAACCAAAGTGTGCCTCAGTCTCCTCTTAAAGTGTGAATAAATGTAGTGACAGTCCTATATTTAGCTTTTACACACAAAGAAAAATCTCCGAAAGAGTGTCAGTCTTGCCGTCCCATATGACACGACAGAAAATAATTTTATCGAGACTTGAGTCAATGTCTTATATACACACATTCGTTGAGCACAGAATTCTGTACTTGACACGTTGCCATCGTTATCACACAAAAGAAGGGCCATACATGCTACCCGTCATGTGTCTACAATTCAGTTGCCTGTGAATATACAAAATATAAAATACTTCCCTTTGTGTTCAGTTTCAGTAAGTAATTAAAAGAAAAAATGTAATAATGGAAGAGTAATCATATATTTAGTTAAAGTGAAGTTCCCAATTAATAAATATCAAACAATGACAGTTGATTTTATTTCATTGTATCCATCTCATCCTTAACTTGAAACTGACATCAGTCTCACTGGATAAGCTGATGTGCCTTACACGTACCTCGTCTGTTATGAGCAGTGCGTTGTCCACCAGTAAGTCCGAGGCTTCGACAGTACGCAGGTAGTCCACCAGTTCCTGAGAGTCCTCTGTCTCCAACCCCAAGGCGGCGCCCAGTTTGAAGGCGTGGTAGCGGGCTTTCGTCGTCTCAGAGATCGAAGCGACGAGGGTTCCACTCTCGTCGATGACCCTCGAGAAGAGGCCTGCATTCAAGTGGAAAATAACGTTGATAATTTTTTTGAACTGGAGGACCTTTCCAATCTTCCTGTTCCATTGTTACCGATACACATACAGACAATACAGCTTTTCACTAATGGAAGAATCTATTAGCTTGGAACTGAACGATAGCGTTATAGAGCGTAGTATAGTATAACACCTTAGGGAGTAGGCATCGTCATTATACTATACAAATTATCACACCAAATGAAGAAGTACAAATTTCTTGTATCTATGACTAATCATGGAATATAGCTAAAACCGATAAACTATTTTCTTTAACTTTAGTAGATTTGGAGAAAACTCCAAATGATGACTGGTATAAACCCTTTCAAACACAAGTATGAGGGGTGAAATGTATGAAACGAAAATTTATGTACAACTTGTACTGAAACCAGACAGCAATTCTAAGAGTCGAAAGTCATGAAAGGGACGCAGTAGTTTCGAATGTGTAACACAGGTTTTAGCATTTCCCCAATGTTATCCAATCCGTATATTGGGACAGGGAATTAAAGTCCACTGGGAAGAAATAACTGCTTTGCTGTTTGCCGATGACATTTCTCTTCCGTTGGAGCCATCAAAGGACGAAGAACAAAACTGAACGGAACGGACAATGTCCTGAAAGAAGGGTATAAGACAAATATTAACAAGAGTAAACGGAGGGTAATGTAAAAAAGTCGAACTGATCAGGTGTTGTTGAGGAAATCAGATAAGGGAACGGAACAGTAAAAGTGGTTGATGAGTTTTAGCAGTAAAATAACTTCAAATCATCGGAGCAGAGAAGATATAAAATGCATTATCGGAATGGGAATATAAGCGTTACCAAAGAAGAGAAATTAGTTAATATAAAACAATAATTTTTGAAGCCATTTGTCTGGATTGCTGAATTGTAGTTTTGTACGGTAGAGAAACATGGACGATAAGCAGTTCAAGCAAGAAGAGGATAGAAGCTTTCAATTTGCGGCGCTACAGAAGAACACAAAAGATGAGATGGATAGAACGTGTAACTGATGAGAAATTAGTGAACAGATTTGGGAAGAAAAGAAATTTGTGACATAACTAAAAGAATTAATCTATTGGTAGGACACGTTTCAAGACGCCAAAGAGTCAAGTTACTATTGGAGTTGAGTACAGTAAGAGGGTTCAAGTGGAATTTAGTTCATTTACTTACTGTATTTGTATTGTGTCATGCTTTATGATGTCCTCCCATCCCTTCCTGTAAGAGTGAGTTAGCATGCATAACTTAACAGGTGGTTTTGTAGAACAAAATGTTAATATTTCATAATAAACTTAGTAGCAAAGATTAGTGTAAAGAGAGCATTTGAGGTTCTTTGAGGTAAAAATCGATAGTGAACAGAGTGGCAGTAACTGTGGGTTCAGCAGGGGAGTCTGTTAGGCTGTAGCGAATGGGGTGCTTTCGCGCGAAAAAGCGTGGAAGGATCCGGATGTGGAACGCTCGGCAGCCATTGTGCTGAGCGCCGAGATACGAGACGGACGTATGCTGAAGATTGCTTTTTGGTAAGATAACTTTGGTGGTTGAAATTTATAGCTGCTAGTGCATGTCTAGTAAGTATGTTCTAAGATTTAATAGTGGTTTTATTAAGTAAATACTTAGATTAATGCGTGTGCAGGACAATGACTAGTGGTTACTTTGTCCTAAGTTTAATTGTCTGAAGTTGAATTGTTAGTGTTTTTCATCCTGCAATGATCGTTTGGAGTTAGTTCCATTACCGTGTGTGCTGAAATTTCGATTAAATAAATTAAATTTTAAGTAGTTTCAGGGTCGGATAGTGCCATCATGCCCGTGGTCTACGATTCAGATTATGAGTACCAGCGGGTACTACTACATTACAATAAACTAAGCAACGTGTTTCAAGTAACGCGTGAACTTATTACAGCCAGAAATCGCTACAAAAATGTTGCAATTTTAGTGGTTTCATCGAGTGGTAAGTTGGGCTTCCACATGTTGCAAGTTGAGGATTTGAGCTTTCTTAGTAAGTGTTCAAGTTACTTTAACCATAACAATAATGTTTGAAAAGTGCCTCAGTTTCGCTGTGTCCATAATTTGAAATTTTAGTACGCGTATTTGTGCAATTTCATTGTTTACTAGTATGAACAACCACGTGGCCCATACTTTATAGTGCCCATAAATAGTGCAACGTTAAAGAGAGTAGTGCATTGTAATAAAAGATCTCGACCGTTGAAATGGTCGTACGTTAGTTTACAGTGTGAGAAACATATTTATGAATGCTCAAGTTTGCCCTACAACGGCTGCAGAAAGAACGCTACAAAAGCGTGGCACTATTTGCCATTACTTCTGGCAAAGTTTCTTAAATGAGATGATCGCATTTATGCAGCAAGTGCAGCTATAACATGTTCAAAAATGTTCAAATGTTTGTAAAGTCTATGGGACTTAATTACGGGGTCATCAGTCCCTAAACTTACAAACTACTTATGAACTAGCTAATCCGAAGGACGGCACAAATATCCATGCCCGAGGGGGGATTCGAACCCCCGACCGTAGTGGCCGTGCAGACCGTGACTGGAGCGCCTCAATCCCCTCGGCCACCGCGCTATAACATGTGCCTGAGGGTAAGATACATGTGTGTTATGTGTACTTTGTTTCAGCTTGTTTTATGTGTTATATTTTCTCTGAATGCTGTAGTTATATTTCTCAAATGCTCCGTCAGGTTATTAGTTATTCAGTAGCTTTGTTTTGTTTTGTTGGGATGTATAAATGCATCCCAGATCGAATGAAAGTGTTTCCTATGTACCCAAGCATGACACAGAGTGTATCTGTTTAAATAATTTCACTAGCGTCTGCCTCACAGACTAGTTCCCATTAAGTATACCATTTGTGTCTGGTAGAAGTGCTACAGTAAATTTTGAGGGCAGTCTGCTTCACAGACTAGACCATAATGTCAGTAAATTTGGTCTGCATCACAGACAACCTGTCTGTTTAAATCTGTTCTATTTGATGTCGTCTGCTTAACGGACGTACTCACAATATGCCTATTTATGTTAGGCTGTTCACGAATGTTTCATGCATTCTATTTAATAAACTTGTTTCATTTCTGATTCATTTGTCTTTTATTAACCTGATCACAATTTAAATTAAGACAGCCTTAAGCTTAATATTTCAGTTTTGAATATCCTTGAGAGTATGGATTTAAGGATCAAGTTCGGTGTTAATTCCTCGTGTCTGTTGGGTTCCACCGTAACCCACGCCCTTCAGTTGTTGTTGAAGTAAATGACTAGTGCGTTACCGCACCTCAAGAATCGTTACTTTACCCTGAGAGTTAATGCACAAGGGTTGAGTACATTTGTTTAACATAACTAGCCAGATACTTCGGCTACAGCAGTACGGAGGGTGTATTTACAATATTAGGCGAATCTGCTTCCTTGATTCTTATTGAGCAAACGGATAAACCGACAGACAGAGCCAGTTCAGTAGCAGATTTAATAACTAAACGGGAGCAGGGGGCTGGCTACAGAGCGGGTTCGGTGCACGAGAGCTGCCTCAAACCAGTCTTCTGACTGAAACCCACAACGACAAGTTGGCCACTGAAACAGTAGAACAATTACAAACACACAACCCTTCCCCAATCACATAAACACTAGATAATTAAGGGCAGTGTACATATTTCACCTTTCACCCCGTCCTTCAACTGAACAAGACTGCATCCAAGGCCGCGCCCTACGTGAGCGACAGAAGACTGACAAGGCGCGACAGCTTCAGGTGATAAATGACGACCTCAGGAGCAGGTAGTTGGGGAAGTGTCCTAGGTGAGCGATGCCCGCCGCGCCAGCTTTCGCAAGCTACACCTGCTTACGTTTCAATTCAAACTCACTGGAACCTTGGCGCTCCTGTCGTGCGACAGCTAGCAGCGACGGCGTTCAGCTATTTCAGCAAAAAGCTGAAACGCACGTACCGGACTATATGAAATACGTATCAGCCGAATTAAAAAAAAATTCCCGGGTAAAATTTTTGATTGTTTCACACTTTAAAGTCAAATTCTTTCATTCTCTAAAGGGCACAATTTATATTCGTTATTCCTCATATTTACTCTGCTGTACCGACCTAAGTACACATCTACATGAAAGTTTTAAAACATTCCAGAGGTAGAAATCACTGCGTAGACTTCGCATACAGTTCATTTTAGCTCAGAGATTGCTGCAAATAAAATTTGGTCAAGATATCGAAATTTTATTTTAATTTGAGAGCAGAAAGGTATCTTATTTAGTTATCGAGATTTTAGAATGTATATCTGGCGGACAAGTCGCGCCCAATTCCCTCCCTGCACATCGACTATCACGTGTTCCTAAAAATTGTCAAAATTTACGAACGATTCAAGATATCGAAATGATACTTTTGCAAATAAGACCCTTTCATTAACGCTCGAAACATTTTGGTAAAATGTTTAGCAAGGCCGAAAAAAACTTCTCTATAAATAACATAAAATGTTTCCATCGGAACTTTCACAATCTAAAGAAAATTGGGTATCAGATTAACATGCTTGAACAGTATTTGAATGTTATCGTGGTAATTAAGAAAGGCGCTCCGGTCACGGTCTGCACGGCCACTACGGTCGGGGGTTCGAATCCCCCCTCGGGCATGGATATTTGTGTCGTCCTTAGTTGTAAGTAGTTCATAGGTAGTTTGTAAGTTTAGGGACTGATGACTCCGTAGTTATGTCCCATAGACTCTACAAACAATTGAACATTTTAATTAAAAAAAATTAGGGATTTAAGTGAGAACTGAAATATTTCAGGAACACCTGCTATTGCCAGTGCTCAGACGTTAATATCTTCAAGACCTAATTACTCTGTGCAGTGCAGCGACCAAGTATTACATTTAGGACTTTTGAGAACATGAAACACTAGGAAGTCAAACGAGATGCATGTAAAACTACGTTTCTGAGTGGACTCTGTTGATATCATGTTTCATTAAGAATTTGATATGTTTGGTGCAGTGGAATTTGTGTGTATCCAATGAAAGATAAACTAGTTTGACAAAACCTTTGAAAAATTTGCGCTGCTGTGTAAAGGGTATGTATAAAATTTTGTATAAATAACAGGTTAAATGGTTGTAGTTACATGTAGAATTTTGTTAGTAATATCCGTAGGCTATTATTGTAGTTGAAGTAAGAAATTAAGTAGTCCATTATCATTACTCACTTTGTAGATTTAATGCACAGCACTCCTTTATCGCCTTATTTCCTAAAGCAAATAAAACTTTATCCTTTACTCTGAAACTATCAGTATTGTACGGTATATGGGCACCAAATTTTAAAAACAGCTGGTCGGTTCTAGTGGCTATCTTGCAGTGCGAAACGACTGCATGGTCTAAGGCGACCACATGCTACGGGCTGGGCGACCATTGCCGCCGGAGGTTCGAGTCTTCCCTCGGACATGTGTGTGTGTGTGTGTGTGTGTGTGTGTGTGTGTGTGTGTGTTGTCTTTGGACTGACGGCCATCTTGTGGCGAGAAGTTGTCACGCTCACTCAGAACAGATGGCCTTTCGCCCAATGTCGCTGCTTGTAGCAAAATGCCGCGCAGCTGAATGTTGCGCGCTGTCGCTCGCTTTTTCCGCTCACGTAGAGCGCAGTGTGACACGTCACAATTAACTGCAGCATGTAGTCCTGTCACCTCACAGACTAAGTTCTTAACTCGCCAGTAGGCGAAGGCACGGTTGTCGAAGGAAAAATGAGCAAGCCACACACAGAGATTAGCTCACCACTGCACCTCGGTACAAGCCACTATTCCTAGTATTCTTGTGTAGTTCGCGAACGAACTAGTTCCGAAGAGCGCTCCCACAGGCGAACTTCGCGAACTAGTTGGCAGATCCCTTGCCTCTTAGTTCGTTCGCTCCTTTTCCGAAGACTGACGGGGAACAGCGAGAGGACGCGAGAGCGCGCAGAATCACGTGATTTCCTTCTGCCAGTTACCTTCATTTCGAGCTAAGATGCAGCTCAGCTGTAGTTTCATAGTTCACTGCCACAAGAAATCTATTTTAAAAATAAAGTACTACGAGTACTCTGTATGCAAAGTACTTGAATACCATTGTATCACCAATTCGTGTAAATAATTGTTTTATTTGCCTAAGTATTTGATGTCAAATTGCCCAAAAATACGGGTAATAGCACACGCTTTGGCAACACTGATTCATTATATGAAAAAGCTGTCATAAAAAAGAGCTCTTTTAGTAGCGGTAAAAAAGCCAAAAAGAGTGGACGAACTAGAAGGAGAGGACGAACTAGGAGCAGCAGACGAACTAGAAGCAGCGGACGATTATGCCAAACGTATCTCGGTTCATAGTTCGTTGGATTCTTTTCCGAAGACCGACGGGCAATAGCGAGAGGGCGCGTAGCAGAATTAAAAACCACGTGTTTGCCTTCTGCTGATGTGTAATTTCTAGGTGAGCGTCTGCCTGCTAGATGACATAGTTCAGTGCTACAAAATTTCTGTTTTGATGTGTTCTGCACTCTGCAATATCTGACTAATAAATTCCATAATGCCAAGATATAGAGATAACTCTAAACTTAAACGCGATAAATTATCCACAAACTGTTTCTTTTGGTTTACGTGATATCGTTAGCGGCTCAAGCAGCAAGCGCATGAAGCAGCTAGGTGGGGGAACTTCCCCCTCCAACTACAAGCGCAGACCACGCCGCTCAGCCGTCACTGGGAGCGAACGAACTAAAAGAGCGAACTAAAGGGAGCGCTCGCGGTCGCGAACTATTATGCGTAAGTCTAATTCCTAGCAAAGCTACTACGGTCGGGGGTTCGAATCCCCCCTCGGGCATGGATATTTGTGCCGTCCTTAGTATAAGGTAGTTGATATGTAGTTTGTAAGTTTAGGGACAGATGACCCTGTAGTTAAGTCCCATAAGCTTAACAAATATTTGAACATTTGAACCTAGCAAAGCTCCATCGAACAGCCAAATGTCCTGCCCTCATCCCCTTCCCCGTAAATCTGAAGGCTACTGCCCAGAGCATAAAGTGCTTAAATTGTTCTACCATTGCTACAGAACTGTCACCAAAAATCACTTTGAGCTGTAGACTGGCCAATAAAGCGTCTCGTTAGTCGACTCATTTGCAGTATCTGTGGAAGCACCTGCGTATGGAAATGACACTACGTTATCAGCTCATTTTTCGCAGGAATAAATATGTATTCCATCCATATTCTGACATGAGGATTTTATGGAACAATAATTGTTTATGCAATTTATTGATATAGGAGGGGAAAGACGAAGGATTAGAAAGGAAAGAATTAACACTGGCTGCATTAGGTCATTGAAATAAAACAATGGCGACAGTTAAAAATGTGAGCCGGACCGGGAATCGAACCCAGGTCTCCCGCTTCGGGCCAGTCACTTTATTTCTTTTTTTTACGGGTAGATCTATGCTTTGCGGTCGTTGGTTGAGTTATTTCTTGATTGTTCGTTGAATATGTGGCCAAGCTTTTTTATTAGAGAGGGCTTTTAGCCCCTTACCCGACGCGCTGTGACTCGGCACCCGGCAACCACCCGGCTACCCATGCTCGCTCCCCGTCTGCGTCAAGCTTCCACAGGTCGTTCGCTATAGCTGTAACGTTTCTACCGTCCATGTCTTCTTACACTCGCCATTACGGATTCCCGTGCAAAGTCGAAAGTTTGACCGCATCTGCGGTGTAATAAATGGAGCAAACGCCGTCTTCGCGTCTAAATACTTATTATATTGGTGTGGTGTCCGAAAGAACAAACGTCACAAATTTACAATATATAAGTAATAGAACGCAGAACGTTGTTTTCGACGGCGAGTGTTCATCAAAGACGAGTGTATCGTCAGGCGTCCCCCAGGGGAGTGTGATAGAACCGCTATTATTTTCTATCATTATGAATGATCTGATGAACTTGTAATTTGCGGCTGTTGGCTGATGATACTGTGGTGTATGGGAGGGTGTCGTCTTTAACTGACTGTAATACCATACAGAATGATTTGGACAACATTTCTGGTTGGTGCGAAGAATGGCAACTAGCTCTCAATGTAGAAAAATGTAAGGTGATGCACATGAGCAGGAAAAACAATTCCATAATATTCTAATACAATATTAGTAGTGAGATTCTTGATGCTGTCGCGTCGTTCAAATATCTAGGCGTAACAATGCAGAGCGATATGAATTGGAACGAAGATGTAAGGGCAATAAAATTTTGTGAGTAAGGCGGACAGCCGACTTCGGTTTATGGGGAGAATTTTGGGAAGATGTACTTCATCTGTAAAGGAGACAGCGTATAGAACGCTTGTACGACCACGTCTTGAGTATTGATCAAGTGTTTTGGACCCGCAGCAGATCAGTTTAAAGGAAGACATAGAAGCATTTCAGAGGCGAGTAGCTAGGTTTGTTACTGGTAGGTTCCACCAATGCGCGAGTGCCACGGAAATGCTCCGGCAACTCAATAGGGGATCGCTGGAGGAAAGACGACGTTCTTTTCGTGAATTTCTGTTGAGGAGATTCTAAGCTGAGTGTAGTACGATCTTGCTGCCGGCTACTTACATTTCGCTTAGTGATCACAAAGACAAGGTAAGAGAAATTAGGGCTCGTACGGAGGCATATAGGCATTCTTTTTTTCCTCGTTCTATTTGGGATTGGAGAGGAAAGGAAATGCCTAGTAGTGGTACAATGTACCCTCCACCACTTCTGGTGGATTGCGGATTATGTATGTAGATGTAGATGTACATGGTGGGTGGATGAGTTCCTATGTAAAGTTTTTCCGATCCAGAAGTTAACAGACTGGAAACGTATAAGATGAACGCGTTGAATTCTAAGAGGCTTAATGGTTCTGAAACGCTGATGTTACTGTAGCTGTGTCGGCTGCTGAATGTTGGGAGGCTGTAAACCGGATGAATCACTGTAATGGTAGTGGGCCGGCGCTCACCTGCGGACGAGTTGGCGACCAGGTGGTAGGAGACGGCGACGCCGCCCGCGCTCTGGCCGAACAGCGTCACCTGCTGCGGGTCGCCGCCGAACCCCGCGATGTTCCTCTGCACCCACTGCAGCGCCTGACGCTGGTCCTTGAGGCCCGCGTTGCCAGGCGCCACGGAGTCCTCTGTGCTCAGGAAACCTGCGCAACCCACAACGTGCACGTCGTGTTGAGGGCATTGTTTACGTTTGACAAATGGTGTAAATTGCGCAGTCCTCTCCAAAATATAGTAGTATGTTTACAACAATTTGACGTTAGTGTTTAAAGGTGTCGAGAAGTCTAGAAAGGAAATGAGAGGCAACTCCCTATGTCTCACTCAGAATCCTCGGCAGAGAAATGAGATCGAGACCAGGAGTCCAGGATATTATGAAAGGGATATATGCCCTAAAATGGAAATGGGAACCACATGTCGCAGTGAAAGGTTATAGAGTACACTCCTAGAGGAAGACGAAAACTACAAGGTACACCACCCGACCACTTCGTTAAATAACTGTAAGATTTTACAGGTTTTAATTGGCGGATGACAATAGGAGACAAAAAGGCTTGGCAAGAGTTATTGAAATCGTATTTGCCAGTTTAAGATCCGAAAGAGTACCTTGCAATGATTGAATTAGCGGAATAATCAATAAACAAGCACGATTATTCCACATAGCTAGTTGGCCCTAACATTATAGGGCAACAGGCAAAACAGTAACAAAAAATGCTTTTCTTTTATAGTCACATCACTATCACTCAAAAAGCGTACCACTTGCCTCATTAAGACTTTAGGTATGCTTATACACACATCGAAAAAAGAGTTGCATCTCGTGGATTCCAAGGTCTACTATACGTTGACGTTGAATGGATATCTTGCTTCAAGAAGACAGTTCCATAGATTATCCATAGATGTCGGACACGCCGCACAAATATGTAAACAACGAGACATTCAAAAAAATGTTCAAATGTTTGTATAGTCTATGGGACTTAACTACGGGGTCATCAGTCCCTAAACTCACAAACTACTTATGAACTACTTACGAACTAGGACGGCACAAATATCCATGCCCGAGGGGGGATTCGAACCCCCGACCGTAGTGGCCGTGCAGACCGTGACTGGAGCGCCTTAGTCCCCTCGGCCACCACGGCCGGCAACGAGACCTTATCAGTGCTAGTACAACTGAAAGGGCAACACTGCCGATCAGTTCGTCGTAACACCAGGAAGGGAGTACACTGATTATGTTTACTTTAGTTCTTCCTTGTCTAGAAGGTCAATTCCGAACGCCGCGGTGGAGTAGCCGAGCGGTCTAAAGCGCCTCGCTGCGGATCGCGCGGTTGCTCGCCGTGGAGGTTCGAGTCCTCCCTCCGGCATGGGTGTTGTGTTGTCCTTAGGTTAGTTTACCTAGGTTTAAATAGTTTGTAAGCTACGGACTGATGAACACGCAGTTTGGTGCGATAGATTTACAAACATATGAACATTTTTGAACAATTACGAATTCTGTTCGTATCTGCACTGTTAGGTTGTGTCAGGAGGGAATCTCATCAAGCGAAACTTCCATATGTTGTGCAGTGAGCCACAGATATTTTATTCGGACGTGGGGCACATACAGAGATACAGGAACTCTTCCTCGCTCTGGTGGCGTAACGCTACCGCATCAATGACAACCACTACGACGATTTCAGCTCGGAGAAATCCAGAGACGAACGCCACCAGACTCAATTTTTGGTGTGAGCAGAGGACGTCGTATGTCCACTCAAACTGTACGTATTTCTCTGCATGGCATGCAACTTCAATGCCGACGTCCATGGCCAGGTATAGCTTTAACTCCTAGACACCATGCAGCGCGGCACAGATGGATCCAACAATAAGCTGAATGAACTCTTCAGAAATTGCACCAAATGCTAGTCACAGATCAGACTCCCATCCGCCTTCTACCAGACAATCGTGGGAGATTTGTTTGAAGGCAGCCTGGTCAGCCTGAATGTCTTAGTGACACCGTCCAGCGAGGGCAGGAAGCTGGTGCTTTCCTGATGTTTTGGGGTCGCATTATGTGGCGCCACCGCACGGCACTGATGGTCATAAAAGGGAATCAGACGGCTATACGGTACAGTGATGACATATTTTGACGTATAGCAACCAATGAGTTAAAAGTTCCGTGCTAAGATGCCGTGGTCCATCTGGAAAACTTCTTTCTCCCGACATTTCGTTGCTTACTGAAGGTAACATCTTCCGAGGTGAGTCTAAGACTGGGTGCTAGGCGTTGGAGGTGCATAGACCACTACGTGATCCTGACTATGAAGCTATCAGTCACGGTCTTAATCTCTCTTGATTGTTGGTGCAAACTATGTAGCCTCACCGTACGCCAGTGATGGTCGTAAAAGGCAATCCAACGGCTATATGGTACATTTCCATTGAACGGGTATTAACACACTTTTAGTTGTTCCACCATAAATCATGCCATAGCTACACGGAATTTTATACAACCTAGGGGTTCTTGAGGGCTGTCGTGCGTCGTTCACCGATCTTAAACACTTACGTATCTTCTTGGTAGGTCAAAAGATTATTTCTTCTTGAAACCTGGACAAAACGTTTCCAATTCGGTCCGTGACGTTATGGATAAATGAAAAACATTCCAGCCGACAGTTGTTGTTGTCGCGTTTACGGACACTTTTCTTCTAGGATGGAGTGCTCGATCTATCTCTTTATAAGAGTAGACATTATCCTTGGAAGCCATTCACAAATGGTTCAATTCATCATTCAGATAAATTGGCTCATAGATATTATTGGCTCTATCCACCAGTGTTTTGACGATCGTTATGGAGGTAACTATCGGTGAGTGTATCTTTTCTATATACATTATTCCCTAAGGTTCCATCTACCCGTTTGTTAACTGATACATCCAATTTATTTAGTTCTTGATTTTTCTCTTTCTCCGTGGTAAATTATTTCTTCGAATTAATACCATTTAGGCGCAACCATTCAGTTCTTCTTCATCGTGATTCCATATCACGAAACGGTCATCCACGCTTAGATGGGCGTTTACTGGCTAAGTGCACCGCTTGTTGTTAAAACAGTCTACCGGACGAGCAGATGTCATCTTAGGGCATACGATATTGCCCGGAAATTTAAATTAACGAAGTCGCCGGTGGTCATTGAATGATGTTGTTGTGGTCTTCAGTCCGGAAACTGATTTGATGCAGCTCTCCACCCTACTCTACCCTGTGCAAGCCTCTTCATCTCCTCATAAGAACAGCAACCTACATCCATTTGAATTGCTTACTATACTCATCCCTTGGTCTCCTGTGCGATTTTTACCCCACAAACTTCCCTCCAACGCTAAATTCACAATTCCTTGATGTCCGAGAATGTGTCCTACCAATCGATCCCTTCTTTTAGTCAAGGTATGCCAGATATTTCTTTTCTCCCCCAATTCTGTTCAGTACCTCCTCATTAGCTATCGATCCACCCACCTAATCTCCAACATTCTTCTGTAACACCACATTTCGAGAGCCTCTATCCTCTTCCTGTTCGCACTGTTTATCGTCCATGTTTCATTCCCATAAAAGGCAACATTCCCCACAAATGCCTTCACAAAGGACTTCCTTATGCTTAAAGTAATATTCGATGTTAACAAATTTCTCTTTTTCAAAAACACTTTTATTCCCATTGCCATTCTGCATTTATATCCTCTGTACTACGTTCATCATATGTTATTTTACTGTCCAAGTAATAAAACACATTTATTAAGTCGTTACCTCATTTAATTCCTTCAACATCGCCTGATTTTTTAAAACTGCATTCCATTAGCCTTGTTTTGCTCTTGTTAATGTTCATCTTATATGGTCCTTTCAACGCAGTGCCCGTTCCGTTCAATTGCACCTCCAGATCCTTTGCTGTCTCTGACACAATTACAATGACATTAGCAAAAGCAAGGTTTTTATTTCTTCACCCTGAACTTTAATTCCTTCTCCAAATTTCTCGTTCCTTTGGATAGACTACAACCCTGTCTTACACCCTTCCCAACCTCTGCAGCCTTTTCATGCTCTTCAACTGTGATAACTGCTGTGTGGTTTTTTGTAAATAACCTTCCGTTCCCTATATTTTACACCTGCAGATTTTAGAATTTGAATGAGTGTATTCCAATCAACATTGTCAAAAGCTTTATCCAAATCTACAAAAGTTAGATATGTAGGTTTGCCTTTCCTTAATGTATCATCTAAGATAACCCGCAAAGTAAGAATTGCCTCCCGTGTTCCTACATTTCTCCTGAATCCAACTGGTCTTCCCCAGAGTCGGCTTCTACCAGCTTTTCCATCCTTCTGTAAATAATTCGTGTTAAGATTTTGTAACCATGACTTATTAAACTGATGGTTCTGCAATTTTCACACCTGTCTGCACATGCTTTCTTTGGAAGACATATTATTGTATTTTTCTTAAAGCCTGAGGGTATTTCCCCGCCGGCCGCGATGGCCGAGGGGACTGAGGCGCTCCAGTCACGGTCTGCACGGCCACTACGGTCGGGGGTTCGAATGCCCCCTCGGGCATGGATATTTGTGCCGTCCTTAGTCTTAGTTCATAAGTAGTTTGTAAGTTTAAGGACTGATGACCCCGTAGTTAAGTCCTATAAACTATACAAACATTTGAACATTTTTGGTATTTCCCCTGTGTCATGCTTCTTACGAACCAGGTGAAATAGTTTTGTCATGGCTGGCTCTCCCAGAGACTTCAGTAGTTCTGAGGGAATGTCATCTACTCCAGGGAACTTGTTTCGACTTACGTCTTCTTTCAGTGCTCTGTCAAATTCTTCTCTCAGTATAGTATCTCCCATTTCTTCTTCATCTACACCCTCTTCCCTTCCTAAAATATTTTCTCTAAGTTAATTTCCTTTGTAGAGCCCCTCTATAAACTCTTTCCAACTTTCAGCTTTCCCTTCTTTGCTGAAACTGGTTTTCAATCTAAGCGCTTTATATTCATACAGCTGCTATTCTTCTGAATGAATATACCGCAACCATCTTGGAGCATGGGTTGCATTCAAAAGCGCTGTATTTGGACGAGACAACCCACCAACCAATCTGAGAGATCTACATGGAATCGCCGTAGAGGCGAATGCAGGAGGACGTGTTACCAGGTGGAACACAAATTCAGAATGTGTGTTATTGCCGTCCAACTTGTCAATTACTTAAAATTTGTCATACTTAAGGCGCGATCTGATCCATAATTTATATGGGAGACTACTAAGTTTGCTTAGATGGGAGTTTAATCTGCCGAAACTGATCATCTGAAAAAAATAAAATAAGAAAATTAAGAAATGTTGCCTGTTTTCTATAATAAATTGTCAATATTTGTGTTCATAAGCAATAAAGAAATCTGAACTCTTGTTTTGTAGATCTCTACTCCATTTCTATGAACAGGGTCATGAACCTCCAGAATAGTGTTGATGCGATTTTTTTCATGTGTGTAGATGCTAGCGGTTTGGATGACCATATTACCGAGCGGGCCCAGTCGGTAGTTGATGGTGACCAGGACGACGCCGTAGGAGACCAGGAAGTCTGGTCCATACTCCTGGTCAGAGCCGCTGCCATCGGTGAAGCCTCCGCCGTGCACCCAGAACATGACGGGCAGTTTTGCGCCCTCTTCGGGCACACCCGGCACGTAGACGTTCAGGTAGAGGCAGTCCTCGGAGCCGGCGCCGCTGGACTGTAGACAGTCGCTGCCGTACTCAGTGGCGTTTCGGATTCCTTCCCAACTACGTGCCGGCTGTGGTGCCTGAAACAGCACGGCCAGCAGTAGCAGTTTCACTCATATTCTGAGGACTTTCTATTGGACGTGCCTCGGCATTACAATTTCAGACCTAAGAAAACATAAATCATGTTTATAGGTATTTATCAGCGAGCACAGAATAAGATAGAGGGCCGGCCGCGGTGGCCGAAGAGACTGAGGCACTCCAGTCACGGTGTGCACGGCCACTCAGGTCGGGGGTTCGAATCCCCCCTCGGGCATGGATATTTGTGCCGTCCTAGTTTGTAAGTAGTTCATAAGTAGTTTGTAAGTTTAGGGACTGATAACCCCGTAGTTAAGTCCCATAGACTATACAAACATTTAACATTTTTTTTAAGATAGAGAGGCTATACCGTTTTCATCCGTGTACAGGCTGATTCCACGGCAGCCATCTTGGATGGGTGTACAAACGGAGTTGCGCCGATAAATGCGTAATTCTTCAAATGGCGCTCGCCGCAATTACATTGTCACTTGAACCCCTTAAGATAGGAAAAAAATTGACGAATTTTTCACGCAGACAGGTGAATACTTCAGGTATGCAACAATGTTCTTATCAAGTACAATACGCATTGTGTTTGTATAAAAATGATAATTGAAACTGTTACTGTTACATGAAATTTAAATTACGACATTAAAAAGTTAGTCGCCTGCCAATTTTTTTGTTTTGTGGCCAGGAAATTTTCGTCAGCAAGAAAGTTGTACTTAATGAAATGAACTTTTATTTTTTTAACACCTTTTTTTATAGCTCCCCTCGTTTTCTCACAAATTTGGATAGAATAGAGCGGCGGAACTTTTAAAAATCTACTCGTTACTTTCAGCGAACTTGCCCACCAGTGAGCACAAATTCTGTTACCCACTTACCTTTTAATTTGTGACTAATTTCGATAAACATTTTTTTTAAAATTTGGGATACAATTTTCTACATTAAATAATTATGACATTACTATATTTTATTACTAACTAGCTCACTCCCCCCGGCATTGCACGGGTAATCTTTAAACTTCTTTAACTCGAGAACTGCAGGACGTATCGTGATGCGGTTTGTATCAATTTCTTCGTTATGATTCTGGGATCAACGTAGGTTATATTAAATGTCAATACGAAAATGTAAAATAGTTGAAATTAAAATAGTAACGTAGAATGGTATACCACTTCAGCGCTTTCGTGACCCCTGTAGCGTAAACTGAGAGACATGCGTCAAAGTACAAAGTATAGCATTATGGAAATTACGTCGATTTAAAGAAAAGCTGCGAGATCATATGTCTAACTTTTACAGATGTCCCATAATCACTATTTCTGTAGCCTAAAGTCATCTGGCGCCAGCGCTTTAGAAGAGGAAAATGATAAATGCGGTTATCTCGTAAAAGTTAGACAGATGCTCTCGCCGTTGTTGTTTTTTTTTTTTTTTTTTTCTGTTTTAGATGACTGTGAGTTCTGCAATTCTATACTGTGTACACTGGCCCAGCTCTTACAGTTTATACTCCAGAGCTGACTAAATTGCACAAGCGGTAAACTATTCTACGTTATTGTGCTAATTTTAGTATGTTTCACATTTTCGTATTGACATTAAATATAGGCTAAGTTTATCCCAGAATTCTAAAGAAGAAATTTTTTTAAAAAAAAAGAAAAAAAAAAACCGCATGACGATATGTTGAGTTATAAAGCGATAAAGGGTCATTTTATATAGTAGAATAATTTCCGATCCTAGCTTAAATTTGTAATTATTTATGGCAAAAATAGATTGTAAGAAAAGGAACGTCTTAAAACAAATGAAAAAGGAATTAAAATTTGTAATTAACTATTTCATTTGGGAAGATTTTATTTATTCCATCCAACGCTACACGTCATTTTTATTTCTTCCTTTCTACGGCATGTAATTTATCTAATTAATTATTTATTTATTTTACAAAGGACAAGAAATCAATGATACAATTAAGTATCGCAGTAATGATGTTATTGAAAAATGATGTGATGAATTTCATGAATAACACAATAATACTCACACTAATACTACTGCACAATAAGAAGGCCCAAATCAAGAGAAATTATTTAATAAATTAATACAAAAACGGAAATAAACACCTTATGAGTGATAAACTACACCACAGGCTAAGTAGAGAGAAATTACTTTAACACTCAAGTGCACCAAGGTTTGTGATGTGGCTCTTTACAAGCACCACTCTTAAACACTCGAGCACTCCGTACTCGCAGCTGTGGCCGGGTGGCGCTCGGCACTGGTGTAGGACGATTCAGGCACTGCGGCGGCCGTCATATTAGTTGGGTGTCGGGCTCTCCTGTTGGCTTCATTTCACTGTCATTATACGGCCTCTTTACGTTATTCTGTGCTCGCTGGTATTTATACGGTATACTAACACACATTCAAATACAAAGGCTGTCTGCCTAGGACAATGCAACATCTTTCGGTTTATCTATAGTGTGCCGGCCGCGGTGGCCGAGGTGACTGAGGCGCTGCAGTCACGGTCAGCACGGCCACTACGGTCGGGGGTTCGAATCCCCCCTCGGGCATGGATATTTGTGCCGTCCTAGTTCGTAAGTAGTTCATAAGTAGTTTGTAAGTTTAGGGACTGATGACCCCGTAGTTAAGTCCCATAAGCTTAACAAACATTTGATTTTGATTTATCTATAGTGTACAATTGTGCCCTGTTACACACGTCCTTAAGAACAGAAGATTTCATAGTCTAAACAGCTGTTCAGTCACTTCTGTAGTCACCTTCGTCTATGTCTGCCATCACCAAAGCTTTTGGATGACTAATATTACTTATCAACATTCATTCGTATTTCTACTTCATGTTATGCTCACAGACAAACTCTTGAACGTGTAACATTTTTATTATTTCTGCATTACATGCTCCTCATATTATCGTAGATATTTCTTTGACACGGGACGAAGGAGGCTGAAAGATTACGCAACCGTGATAAGAGCAGTAAGTATTTCCACGTGTTAATTAAAGATGCTGCGTATTCTATGCAGAGAATAAAGCTAAAGTAACTAAACAAATAGCAAAACACATATCGCTTTAGACATTACGACGAGTGCAAAACTACGCAAAGCAATTTTTTTCTTTAAAAAATATTATTAGGATCCTTCAACCGGAGGCTTTAATATGGAAAGCACAAAAAGGGTCGGGGTGCCGTCCCTGCAACAGCGCTGGAAGCCTAAACTCGCAGGAAAGTAGGGCAGGCGTGCACCCACGTGGTGACAGAGCGAACACATGCACGCGTCATCATCCATTGAATTCGGTGGATTTGCAAAAAGAAAACCGGAGACCTAAACAAAGGTCAATGGGATTCTTCAGTTTCTCCCGGCGTATTTGATGATCAAAATATCCACGGGTGTACTGCCGGTCTATAGTGTCCAACGGGCACAATATTTCGGCGATCATACATGTCGCCATCATCAGGTGAATTGACGGACTGAGTTCCTGGAAACGCGCCGGCACGGAGATCCGCACGCTACGGCTGCTCGAAGGGAACTGGGTTCTAGCCCGGTAGCGGGCCATTTAAATACCCTCGGCCCGCGGAGCGACCCCTCCGCGGTCCGCGCCCCGCGCCGCGGCCGCGCAGTGGAACCGATTGCGCCGGCGTCTGAGAAGACGTCGGTGTGAGGGCTCTGTCCGCCGTGGTCGTCACTTCGTTACGTTTGCTAGATTTACTCTTAATTAACCCAATCGCTGGTTCCCAAGCTTTGCTAAGATTATAGCCAGAGTCACGGTTTATGAGGTCGTCACTTGTGCGAATTTCAATGGCCTCTCTAACGACGCAGTCCCAGTATCTCGACGTCTGTACCAGAATCCTAGTGTGTTCATACTCCATGGCGTGATTCTCTGACAAACAATGTTCAGCGACCGCCGACTCGCTCGGATACATCAATCGTGTGTGCCTCTGGTGTTCAACGCATCGATCCTCGACGGTACGCATCGTCTGTCCAATATATGACTTTCCACACTGACACGGAATCTGGTACACGCCCGCCTTCCTCAAACCGAGATCATCTTTAGCGCTCCCCACCAGTGCACGAATTTTATTCGGCGGACAAAAAACAGTTCCAACTTGGTGTTTTCTCAAAATGCGTGCGATCTTCCCTGAGAGTGCGCCGGTATATGGAACGAACGCAGTGCCTACATCCTCCCTTGCGTTTTCATCCGTTTCCACAGGTTGTGTTGTAGCGGTTGGGCGGAGAACCCGCTGAATCTGCCACTCTGAATACCCATTTTTTCGAAATACAGTTCTCAGGTGTTCCAATTCCTGGGGTAGACTCTCTGCGTCGGAGATAGTGCGCGCCCTATGTACTAGAGTTTTAAGTACCCCATTCCTCTGTGAAGGGTGGTGACAGCTGTCTGCGTGTAAATACAGATCAGTGTGCGTTGTCTTCCGATATACGCTATGACCCAGGGTGCCATCAGCTCTTCTCTTGACCAAGACGTCAAGGAACGGCAATTTACCCTCCGTTTCAGTCTCCATAGTGAATTTGATGTTGGGGTGTATGGCTATAATCTTATGTATGGCTATAATCTTAGCAAAGCTTGGGAACCAGCGATTGGGTTAATTAAGAGTAAATCTAGCAAACGTAACGAAGTGACGACCACGGCGGACAGAGCCCTCACACCGACGTCTTCTCAGACGCCGGCGCAATCGGTTCCACTGCGCGGCCGCGGCGAGGGGCGCGGACCGCGGAGGGGTCGCTCCGCGGGCCGAGGGTATTTAAATGGCCCGCTACCGGGCTAGAACCCAGTTCCCTTCGAGCAGCCGTAGCGTGCGGATCTCCGTGCCAGCGCGTTTCCAGGAGCTCAGTCCGTCAGTTCACCTGATGATGGCGACATGTATGATCGCCGAAATATTGTGCCCGTTGGACACTATAGACCGGCAGTACACCCGTGGATATTTTGATCAAAGGTCAATGGGTTCATAACGTTCTTAGAGCGGATGGAAAGCATGGAAGAATGATTCAAGTATACCAAGATCTGCAGTGTATGGTGTCTGTATAATTATTCTACAGACACTAAACGTAGTTTTCGTGTAATAATTTCCTCTACAGGTGTTCGCCACAAACTTACTGTCATGAATTTTTATCGCTATTTTTGACGATCATTAATATTAGCCTGTGAACCACTGCAACTTATTTTATGGTTTATTTGCGATACACTGAGGCTCACGGCCTCTTACGGAAGAGGTTGCTTGGAAAGTACAGATCCAAAGATGACGCAAAATTAACATCGAAACTGGTCATCTGTAATGTTTGCATAAATACATAAATAAAATTCAGTTCAAAGGTTATGTAATCATCTATGGTTGTTGATCTTTCTCTGAAAGGCATTATATAGAAAAAGTACGAAGATTACTATATGTCAGTTTCCGTTCCAGTACTCAGTCCTGCCTCTGATGAAACGACTACCATCCTGACACGTTAGTCTTCACTGAAGCGGGCATACAATTGCCAGACAACGATATCGGTAAATGTGTGAGACTTTTCATACGTCAGACATTGGCCAACGACATCTTCCTTTCTTGAATCGCTTTGCCACATATTGATCCTAGAAAAGGACGTGTAGTGCTCTTCGCACACTTGTGCTATTCTGTGATGAATTTCCGTTTAGCGCGCTCCCTACTAACACTGGTATGAAAAATTAGGAAAATATCAATGACTGATCATTTTACAAATGTGTTGACATTACGATTTTAAGTCATGGTTCTTTCCATTAGCACGCGTAATTTGTGGGTTGATGCTTCTGCAGATGTAGTGTTTTCAGTAAGTAGCTGGTAGATGCATCTTCCATACTTATCATTCAAAGCACTCCGTACATATTTTCAAAGCATCCATACGGCAACTTGATGACACAAAACTCAACTGACAACATCCCCTGAGTTACAACAATCGCACTGGGATTTTAAACGTCGTTAACGGTGAAACTTACAAGTTCTGAAAATATGATGTTCAAATGTGTATAAAGTTATGGGAGCTAACTGCAGTAGTCATCGGTCTCTAAACTTACACTAGCAACTACAACAACACACACATACACAAACACACGCTCATATGCAAGGGAGGCCTCGAACCTCCGACGGCGAACAGCCGCGCGCATCGCAGCAAGGCGCCTTAGTGCGCACGGCTATGTCGCCGTGGCACTGAAAATATGGTTTTTCAACAATACTTACTGTATAGATATTATTACTTCTACATCTCAGACTGCTAGGTCATCATTCCATTCCCTACACTTACCAACTACTTAAACTAACTTGCACTAATAACAAGACACACACCCCTGCCCGTGTGACGACTTTGACCCTCGTCAGGAGTGGCCTTAGACCACACGGCCATATAATACAAATGAAGTAAACTACCTGTTAACAATAGACCGTCCTTCTGAAAACGAATACGTTGTATGTACAATGGTTAATTCAATATTTTCGTACAAATCATTTTTCATTTCTTTATAGCTGTTATAAGTTTTTAACACGTCACACTAGTATTACTTTATAATAGCGAAACTTGAAAATTTTACAAAAACAATATGCAACTATTTAAACAATAACGCTTCATACTTTGCATTTAAAATATTTTAGCGTGTATAACAACTTCTCTGTTCAACGGATACAAGATACCAAGCCTTGTAGACATTAACGAGAGAACCTAGTCTGTCACGTTCCATTTTTAGGTGTACGCCTATGTCTCTCTAGCGCCGAATATGGGACGTTAGCGCTTTTAAGGAGACTACTCTTCTTCCGCAGGTAATTACCTTCGGTAGTTTTCATCACACAGTATGTCATTCGTCTCTGTTATAACGACGACACCGTAAATGGCTCGATATTCAACAAATTTGACATATAACTAGTAACTGGCAGCTTCGGTAATGTGTGTTGGCCAATCTTTGCTCTGTTTCTGTGGAATTCATCGAAGAATTTTACAATAAATTGCTGACTGTGCCAACGAGCATTTGCAAACTGCAATTAGTATGCACTGATTATTCAGCTACTCTAAAGAGTAGAGTAATGCTATATCACACCTTCCCAACATGAGATATTGTTACGGGTATCGTATGATACTATCTTCTAATATTTCAGAACTCACCTGAAATCGCAGTACTCCAAGAGGAGGTTCAGCATACGGTATCCCAAGGAATGCTGTGTATGTTGTGTTGTAGAGGCTGGTGGCTGTCTTTCCAAGCAGTGTGCCCTGCTCCACAGTCACCAAGACGTCTTCGCCCTAAAGAAATATGTAAACAGCCGATTAATTAAACACAAAATCTCAAATTTAATATCAAAATTAATCATGCTTGTGTGTCTCAGTGATACATATAGACTTTCAAAAGTGTAGTTCTGAAAAAAGTGTGGTTCTGACAAATTTATTGTTCCTGAAGAGGGACTCCAAATTCTTCAGTGGTTGCATTGTCAACAGTATGTACGATTGACTTGGCCTTGTAACATTAATTTTGGCACACAATCACTGCGATCAGCTGAAAGCAAGGGGAAACTAAGTCATTACTTTTACCGAGAATGTGCAGTTCTACGCCGAACGTTCTGGAACGCCACGTTGATGATCGCGCGGCCTCCCGCGTCGGAGATTCGAATCCTCCCTCGGACATGGACGTCTGTGCTGTCTTTAGTATAAGTTAGTTCATAAGTAGTTTGGAAGTTTAGGGACTGATGACCCGCAGTTAAGTCACGTAACCTTAAACCTTAACAAACATCTGATCTTGCAAAGAAAAAAAAAAAAAAAAAAAAAAAAAAAAAAAAAAAAAAAAAAAAAAACTTCAAATGTTTGTAGAGCTTATGGGACTTAACTACGGGTTCATCAGTCACTAACTAAGACTAAGGACGGCACAAATATCCATGTCCGAGGGGGCATTCGAACTCCCGACCGTAGTGTCCGTGCAGACTGTGACTGGCGCGCCGCAGAACGCTCGGCCACCGCGACCGGCTTGATTTTGCAGTTCTACTGTATGGGTAATTGGGTAAAATATTCTGGAGGAAAAATAGCCGCTATTCCAATCTCAGGGAGGAAAGTACTCTCACGTAAAAATAGGAAAGTATTAAAAAAACTGACAACAGACGCTGTACGGAGCGTGAAATGACCTATCCCTTAATCGGGTAGGTAAGTTAGTAAATTTGAAAAGAGAAATTGATAGGGTGAACTTAGATATACGGGGTAATAGTGAAGTTCGGTGGCAGGATAAACAGGATTTCTGCAGATGTGAGTACAGGGCTACAAATACAAAATCAGCTGGGAGCAGGTTTAATGAATAAGGAAACAAGTGCGCGGTTAAGTACGATTAACTGCATACTGAAAACGTTATAGAGAAGATAGACCTGAAAAAACACCGAACACAATAACATAAGTTAATATGCCAAATACATGTGCTGACGATGAAAAGAGTGAAAAATAAACTACAATGAGATAAAAGAAAGCATACACACAATTAAGAGACAGGCAAACGTAATTTGAAGGGGTAATTGAATCCAGTAGTACTAGACAGAAGAGAAGGAAAGAAGAAGAAACAGTAGGAAAATATGGATTTAAGAAAAGGATTAAAAGATAAGGTCACCTTATAATATTTTATACAGACAACAATTTAATTATCACAAACCCATGGTTTAAGAATCATGGAAGTTGGTAGTATACATGGATGAGACCAGTAGACACCGGCAGATTTCAGATTGATGTTACATTGCAAAGACATAGGTGTCGGAACCAAATTTTAAACTATGATACTTCCAGCTGTAGATATAAAATCGGACTATGACTTATTGGTTATGAAGTATACTTATAACCTGAAGAAACTGCAAAAAGGGAGAAGGTAAGAAGATGTAGTATGGATAAATTTAAGGATCTGAAGTTTTTGACAGTTTCAGAGGGACCATTAGGCATTTATTGACTGAACAGAGGAAATTAATACAGAAATGAGGAATGAGTAGCTTAGAGACATGAAATAGTAAAGAGCTCAGTGGATCAAATAGATAGAACGACAAAGGCCTATAAGAAATCCATGAATAACACAAGAGATAATGTACTTAACTGATAAAAGGAGACAGTATAAAAATGGAGTGAATGTAGTAGGCAAAGGGGAGCATAGGCAGATAATGAATGAGTACGAAGGGTAGTGTAAATTAGTTCTAAGCAGGAGTGACTGGAGGACAAATGGAAGTCAGTAGAAGGATGAATAACCAAGAGACAGATAGATAATGCCTACAAAAAAAAAAAAAAAAAAAAAAAAAACATTACCAAGCCAAGAAGGGAAATTTGAAACGTGGAAGTGATATATAAACTGTACAAGGCTAATGAAGGCAGTATAGTCCAAAGCAAAGATCAAGAAGAAAAAGATGAAATAAGAGATATGATAATGCAAGAAGAATCTGACAGACCACTGTAACATCTGAGTACAAACAAGGTGCCTGGAATAGATGGTATTCCCCTTAAACTTCCGATATTATTGGGGAGCCACTCATCAAGAAACTGTTCCACCTAGTGTCTGAAATGTGTGAGACAGGGGAAATACCCTCCGACTTCAAGAAGAATGTGAAAGTTCTATTTCCAATGTACGAAAGTGTAGACAGGTGTGAAATTAACAGAACTACCACTTTAAGAAGTCATGGTGCTAAATACTAAAACAAACTACACTCCTCCAAACAATTAGGGGTCAAGTGAGATATCTAACAAAATATACATGTGTAGAGACCACATTCCCGAAGGCGAGTTCCGGCTGTTTGTGTTGTTACTCTGCGTCCTGTTGCTGCCTGGAGTGTGTGTTGCAGCTGAGTTGCAATCAGCCTCCTGTCTCGACGCTATTCTATTTTAAACGGTCATCTGTTGATAATGTTACCAGTGGATGACCTTGGCCTTGCCTTCTTCTAACGGTTCCTGTTGTCTGAAACCACGTCCAGGTCCTGGAAATTACACTTTCGGATATTCCAATATCTGCAGCCAGGTCCCTCTGTGTCTGTCCCGCTTCCAACGTTCGTATGACTCTATCAGCTTCGGGTAAGTCACATTGATGTTGCATTGCACTAACTTCTCACTTCACTGTCTGACCTCAACTGCTTGTGTAATTCGTTTGGTCATCACATATCAACAACACCCACCTCTGCTCCAATTTTCTGTTATTACTACCATCTCGGTTTCTGTAATGTTGTATCCATTCCGTAGATCCGACAGATATAGGTCCAACCATTTTAGTTCATTCTGTCCCGATAGTACTTCAGAACCTAGATAACTCAACAGATCTCTTAACTGTTTTGACCAGAGGAATGGAAAATCTGGTAGAATCCGACCTTGAGGAAGCTCAGTTTGGATTTAGGATACACGTAGGAACACGTGCGGCAATAGTCACATTACGACATATTTTAAAAACTAGATGAAGAAAATGCAAACCAACCTTCATAGCGTTTTTACATTTCTGAAAGCGTTGGCTGGAATGTACTCTCTAAAATTCCCAAGGTAGGGTAAAATATAAGGATTGAAAATTATTTACAGTTTGTATAGAACCTGACAGCAACTATTAGAGTCGCAGGACATGAAAGGGAGATGACAAGGTACGAAGTACTCTCTTTCAAGCACTTTGCAGTGGATTGTGTAATAGGGATATACAGTATATGTAGATGTATAGAGATAAATGAGACTGAGGTACACAAAAAAATGGGGGATGTAAAGGCAGGTGGTCAAAAGTGGGAGGATATGGGGAGGGGGGGCAAGAGTATGAACAAGAAGAGATGTATACAAGATTGACAAAAAGAGGGACAAGAGCAGATGCGCAGATAGAGGAGGGATGAGAAGGAGATGGACAAAGTTAGGGGAAGGAGGGTATAGAAAGGAGAGCACGGAATGTGGAAATTGTATCCAGTTCCTATTCACAAACTACTGTAAACTTTCACATATCAGAAATGTGTACTTTTTCTTTACTTTCTTTACAATTTAATCTGAAACAAGCTACAGTAGCCAGCGGCTGGGTACAGATCGTTTAAAATGCTATCTCAAACTCCTTTACTAATTTGTTTGGAGGACATCTTCTCGGTGGCAAACTCATCCACCACGAAAGATCACTACACTCCTAGAAGGTGTTTGGTCTAAATTAATCTACGAAAGGTAGCATAAAAGTTTTTCGTGCCTCATCACAAAGCATTTGGACATTAGTACTTACGAATATGTATATAACATGTTAAAATTGTATCTAATGTCAGGCACATCATCTTCTTCTAATATATAAAACAGAGAGTCCGTATGTTTGTTTGTGTGTACGTGCCGCATACAAATCTAAAGTTTTGATCCAATCTCTTTCAAATTTTGTACACGTAAGCATAAATCCATGAGGACGGTCGCCCTAAGAGTAAGAATCACGAACGATACATAGTTCACGAGATATGATGTCATAAACAATGAGATGCGCGAAAAACTGTTGCATCAAACGACAGCGTTGCACATTTCCTCCTATACCACTGGATCGATTTCAACCATATTTGAAGCACATATTCCTTACTGTTAGGTAAAAATTCTGTCGAGGCAAGAACCACATACGACATATATTCAGGAGATACAATGTCATAAACAGTATAGTTGCAAGAAACTGCCACATATTAGATTAGACTAGATTAATACTTGTTCCATAGATCATATATACGACATTTCGTAATGATGTGGAACGTGTCAGTCTAGTAAAAGTTATCTACACTTGACAATCAATATTTTAAGGATTTTAATACATTTTTGTTGCTTTATATTTCTTAATTTTTTAATTTAATTTTTTTAAGTTTTATCAAAAAATTAATCTACATTGTAGAAGGAGTTGCCCTTCAGAAATTCCTTTAATTTCTTTTTAAATACTAGTTGGCTATCTGTCAGACTTTTGATGCTACTTGGTAAGTGACCAAAGACACTTGTGGCAGCGTAATTCACCCCTTTCTGAGCCAAAGTTAGATTTAACCTTGAATAATGAATATCATCCTTTCTCCTTGTGTTGTAGCTATGCACACTGCTATTACTTTTGAATTGGGTCGGATTGTTAATAACAAATTTCATGAGTGAATATATGTATTGTGAAGCTACAGTGAAGATCCTTAGATCTCTAAATAAATGTCTGCAGGATGCTCTTGGGTGGGCTGCAGCAATTATTCTGATTACGCCCTTTTGTGCAATGAATACTTTTTTACTCAATGTTGATTTGCCCCAGAATATGATCCCATATGAAAGCAATGAATGAAAGTAGGCGTAGTAAGCTAATTTACTGAGTTGTATATCACCAAATTTTGCAATGACTCTGATAGGATAAGTAGCTGAACTGAAACGTTTCAGGAGATCTTCCAATTCAGTCCCTCGTCAATGCAAACACCTAAAAATTTTTAATATTCTACCTTAGCTACAGATTTACGTCCAAAGTCTAAATTTATTAATGGTGTCATGCCATTTACTGTATGAAACTGTATATACTGGGTTTTATCAAAGTTTAATGAGAGTCCATTTGTAAAGAACCACTTAATAACTTTCTGAAAGATATCATTTACAATTTCATCAGTTAATTCCTGTTTGTCAGGTGTGTTAGCTATACTTGTATTATCAGCAAAAACTACTAGCTTAGCATCTTCGTGAATGTAGAATGGCAAGTCATTAATATATATTAAGAACAGCAAGGGACCCCATTTTTGATAACTCCCCAGTTAGAGGAATTGATTGTTCCATCTATATCATGTGAACTGCTTATTTCAACTTTCTGCACTCTTCCGGTTAAGTGTGATTTAAACCATTTGTGCACTGTCCCACTCATTCCACAATACTTAAGCTTATCTAGAAGACTTTATTCACACACTGTATGAGAATGACAGTACTTAGCGACTTCCAACAAACTTTGTACATAATTTCAAACCTTTATTAAACTTTTTATCGCTGACAACCGTAACAAAATGATGAAAGGAAATAAGTTTCTCGCTTACTACTTTTCCGCTGTTTATAGAGTAAAACTACAGGATTCGGTATGACGTAATAATTTATAATTTGTACTCTACAAATTGTAGCCACAGGAAATTTTACAGACAGTATACACGCATATAGTTGAGTGTACCTTCTAATTTGTATCACAGTACAAGAAGTAGTTCATGAGAGATGAGCACATAAACAGTAACTTTCATGGAAAACCGCCCCATCATGCACCAAGTTTTACTCTATTACTTCTTTACTACTAATTGTATTCCAAAGAGATTTTACAGATATACAGCCCTTATGCAAATGAATATATAGCTAAAAATGGCAGGAATAAGTAAATAAATACCCGGGCAACGCTAGGTTTTCAGCTAGTCTAATAGATAAAGCAGAAGGTCCGTATGTTTGTGTGTATGTGTTTTGTTCCAATCTTTATGAAATTTGGTACACGTAAGTTTTAGTCCATGAGGACGGTCGCCATAAGTGTAAGAATCACGTACGATACATAGTTCACGCGATATGACGTCATAAACAATGAGATGCGCGAAAAACTGCTGCATCAAACGACAGTGTTGTACATTTCCTCCTAAACCACTGGACCGATTTCAACCATATTTAGTACACACATTCCTTAAGGTGGGGTAACAATTGCTGTAGGGTTAAGAATCACATACGACACATGCTTCAGAAGATATGACGTCATAAACAATGGGAATCGCCCAAAACTGCCACGTAAAGCGGCGAGACTTTATAAATACGCTATATGAGAATGAGAGTACTTAGCGCCAGGCAAAAAACTTTAAACATAACTTCAATCCTTTATTAAACTTTTTCTCGCCGACAACTCCAAAATGGTGAAAGGAAAAAAGTTTCTCGCTTACTACTTTCCCGCTGTTTATGGAGTAAAGTGCTCTGTATGACGTTACAATTTATAATTTCTACACTACAAATTGTAGCCGCAGAAAATTTTAGACACAATATACACACATATAGTTTAATGTATCTTCTAAATTGTGTCACCGTACGACACGTATTTCATGAGATATGAGCACATAAACCGTAACATTCACGGAAAATCGCCCCATTACGCAGCAAGTTTTAATCTCTTACTTCTTTACTACCAATTGTATTACCGAGAGATTTTACAAATGAATATATACCTGAAAAATGACAGGAATAAATAAATAAATACCCGGGCAACGCCGGGTTTTCAGCTAGTCACTTTATTAAAACGTGCATACACAAGTATGCGAAGCGTAAATAATTCCGAGATATTCTTCTATATAGATACTCTGCAAATCACATTTAAGTGCCTGACAGAGGGTTCATTAACCACTTTCATAGCCTTTCTCTACCGTTCCATTCTCTAATAGCGTGCGAGACTTTCTTCTCGCACGCTATTAGAGAATGGAACGGTAGAGAAAGGCTATGAAAGTGGTTAATGAACCCTCTGTCAGGCACCTAAATCCTACCGTTTTCGATATGATTTCTCTTATTTTATTGGGATGGTCATGTCTCTCTATGTATTACAAGAGGCCACTCGCGATTTTTTGTCAGAAAAGACATCGTACATACTGATTGACGGACAGTCATCCAGTAAAACGGAAGTGATATCTGTCATTCTCCAGAGAATTGTTAAAGGGCCCCTACTTTCATCATCTCTTTAAACGGTTTAGAAGACAATCTGAGCAGCTCTCTTCGACTGTTTCCGGATGATGCCGTCGTTTATCAGCTAGTAAAGTCACAAGAAGATCAAAAGTAGCCAAAAAATAATTTAGATAATAATTCTGTTGGGCGCAAAAATTGGCAATTGATCCTAAATATTGAAAAGTGTGACGTCATCCATTTGAGCACTAGAAGAAATCCGTTAAACTTCTTTTACACATTAAATCAGTAAAATTTAAAAGCCGTAAACTAAATACCTAGGAATTCCAGCTAAGAACAATGTTATCTGGAAATAACACATAGAAAATATTGTAGGTAAAGCGAACCAAAGTTTACCTTTCACTGGCAGAAAATTTATAAGATGCAACAGTTCTCTTAAAGAAAATGTCCACACTACACTTGTGCGTCCTATTGTGGAGTGTTTCTGCCCATTATGGGATCCGCTCCAAGTGTGACTGAGGGATGATACAGAAGGGCAGCTCGTTTTGTATTATCGCGATGTAGGGGAGAGAGGCTCACAGAAATAACGCACGAGTTGGGTGCAAATCGTCAAAAGAAAGACATTATTCATTTTGTCGAGATTTATTTGCGAAATTTCTTTCACCAACATTGTCTTCCGAATGAAAACGAATTTTGTTAGCACCCGCTTGCATAGGGAGTCACGGTCATCATAATAAAATATGCTAAATCGGATCTAAAACGGAAAGATTTATATGTTCAAGGCGTTTTTGGAGAATGTAACGATATGAAAATATCATAAAAGCCCTTAGTTGAACCCTCTGTCTCTTAAAAGTCATTAGTGGAATATTTACGTAGTTGTAGATGCGAAAGAGGCGGGAAAATTACTGCGGTATCAAGCAGAGATTATTACAAGAGAGTAAAGCGAGTCAGGGCATCTGAGTGACTTCAAACATGCTCTAGTTCTTAGACGACATTCCTTAGACGACGAGGTTTCGGTCCTTCTAAAACTGCTAAAGTCGACACTTAGTGGTGGTGATTTTGAAATCCGGGGTTTGGCGAATACTTGCATAACATTACTTAACATCATATCTGGTGCCAACAGTAAAGTGCACAGAATGCAGAATTATAATATGATATAGCGACTTTTTGGTTATGATGGTATCCTTTCACGGCCCTTAAGAAATAACTAAATACAGGAGGAACTCATTTTGCAGCATTGTTTTCTAAAATGTTCAAATGTTTGTAAATCTATCGGACCAAACTGCGTGGTCATCAGTCCGTAGCTTACAAACTACTTAAACCTAGGTAAAGTAACCTACGGACAAACACACACACCCATGCCCCAGGGAGGAATCGAACCTCCACGGCGAGCAACCGCGCGCTCCGCAGCGAGACGCTTTAAACCACTCGGCTACTCCACCGCGGCCATTGTTTACTGCTTCACGCATTACAGAGGTGATGTTTGTTTCAGCACGACAAAACTTCCTGTCGCATATCACCATCTGTGAGGCAGTGGTTTTATGAAATGGGTTGGCCCACCCTGAACCTAATGGAATCCTAATGGGGTGAGTAACAACGTCATCTAAGGGTCCATAAATAATTATCGACTTTGTTTTTGGCTCTTACGGAAATATGTGCTGCTCTGCATCGAGATTTACGCACCTCACTGAAACTGAACCCATTACAGTTCAAACAGTCATAAAGGACATAATGGACACACCCCACATAAATGTCACATAACTGATGTCAGGGCCCTTTTGATCGGAATTTACGTGAAGTGTTTTCGGTGGATCACTTGGAAATTGTTGGACTGGACTCTTCTGATATCAGGATTTTAGAATTCTCACAATCACGAAGGTAAAGATACACTACTGGCCTTAAAATTGTTACACCAAGAAGAAATGCAGATGATAAACGGGTATTCATTGAACAAATATATTATACTAGAATTGACATGTGATTACATTTTCACGCAATATGGGTGCATAGATCCTGAGAAATCAGTACCCAGGACAACCACCTCTGGCTGTAATAACGGCCTTGATAGACCTGGGAATTGAGTCAAACAGAGCATGGATGGCGTGTACACGTAAAGATGCCCATGCAGCTTCAACACGGACAGCAGCCGATACATCCGTATCCAGCAAGGCCCGTACAGGTCCTGCAACAGGCGATAGTGCATTATCCTGCTGAAATGTAGGCTTTCGCAGAGATCGAATGAAGAGTAGAGCCAAAGTTCGCAAACATCTGAAATGTAACGGCCACTGTTCAAAGTGCCGACGATGTGAACAAGATGTGACCGAGACGTGTAACCAGTGGCACCCCATACCATCACTCCGGCTGATACGACAGTATGGCGATGACGAATACACGCTTCCAATGTGCGTTCACTGCTATGTCTCCAAACACTGGTGCGACCATCATGATGCTGTGAATAGAACTTGGATTCATCCGAAAAAATGACTTTCGCCATTCGTTCACCTAGGTTCGTCGTTGCGTACACCATGGCAGGCGCTCCTGTGTGTGATGCAGTCTCAAGGATAACCGCAGTCATGGTCTCCAAGCTGATAGTCCATGCTGCTGCAAACGTCGTCGAACTGTTGGGGCAGATGGTTGTTGTCTTGCAAACGTCCCCATCTCTTAACTCAGGGATCGAGACGTGGCTGCATGAGCCGTTACAGCTAATGCGAATAAGATGCCTGTTACCTTGACTGCAAGTGATACGAGGCCGTTGGGCTGCAGCACGGCGTTCTGTATTGCCCTCCTGAACCCACCGATTCCATATTCGGCTAACAGTCATTGGATCGCGACCAACGCGAGCAGCAATGTCGCGATACGATAAACCGCAATTGCGATAGGCCACAATCCGACCTTTATCAATATCGGAAATTTGATGGTACGCATTTCTCCTCCTTACTCGAGGCATCAGAACAACGTTTCACCAGGCAACGCCGGTCAACTGCTGTTTGTGTATGAGAAATCAGTTGGAAACTTTCCTCATGTCAGCACGTTGTAGGTGTCGCCACGGGCGCCAACCTTGTGTGAATGCTCGGAAAAGCTAATCATTTGCATATCACAGCATCTTCTTCTTGTCGGTTACATTTCGCGTCTGTAGCAGGTTATCTTCGTGGTGTAGCAATTTTAATGGCCAGGAGTGTATCTTACCATCTATTCTGAACACTGAAAGACGCTTGAAATTTACAGATTACAAAATAAGGATACATTTCGGGTACTGAGGATATCACTATCACAAACCGCGCGCGGTTCTCGCCGTGGAGGTTCGAGTCCTCCCTGGGGCATGGGTGTGTGTGTTGTCCTTAGGTTAGTTTAGTTTGTAAGCACCACGCAGTGTGGTCCGATAGATTTACAAACATTTTTTTTCTCACAAACCGACAGCAGATCATAGTTAACTGTTCTTAACGAGATTCACAGATGTATTAACAACTCACGTTGCTTGATCCCAGAAAGTAGTCGTAGATACTTTCAGTTTAAGAAGTCGCTGATGGTTATCACCCAGGGTTTGGCTGCACGGCCCATAGTTATCCTTATGTGACTGTGATACCATCATTCAAAGACACACGATACAGTCGCTACACAATTGGAGGTAATTCTGCACGACTTCGCAAATCGAAATTCCTAACCGTCAGCAACGACACCACTCCCAGTTCAAACGGCGTCACCTGACGTCGGCGTTTCGAGGTACATAAACGACTCGCACGGCCACACCTCAGAGGCGTGCTGTACAGTGGTAACTGCACAGCGGGGAGTGCGGTACGCAAGTAGCACACCTGCGCCGTCTGCACACCACTGTACCGTGACATTCAAAATGTTCAAATGTTTGTTAAGCTTATGGGACTTAACAACGGGGTTATCAGTCCCTAAACTTACAAACTACTTATCAACTAGCTTATCCTAAGGACGGCACAAATATCCATGCCCGAGGGGGGATTCGAACCCCCGACCGTAGTGGCCGTGTAGACCGTGACTGAAGCGCCTCAGTCCCCTCGGCCACCGCGGCGGCACCGTGACATTCACCAAGTCATTACACTGAAGCACTATCACAGATCTAGCCGGTCTTGATGATCGTAACGTATCTGCTCGCACGTTTCACTAGTTTAGACATAAAATATACGTTACCATAGGAAAGAAAGAATGTCATAATTGCTAGAATATTTCAGTGATATGAGTGACAGAAAGTGTATTTCTGATATTTCGATGTGTTACTGCCATTACTTTCAATTTATCATGAGTGTATGTATCTCCGACCGTGTAGCAAAGGAGAAGCACTATATCAAAACGGATTTTTCAAGACACAATCAGCAGTAATTACTCGATATACTGCGAGCCTCGTTTCATTTCTATAACTACTGACCAATTTATATTGATAATGGTCGCTTTCACAGTAGTTACAGCAATAATATTTTTAAAGTGAAGTATAGACACTAAAAACTGATTTCTCATAAACAACTTACTAATAAAAATAATTAAAATAATGAACTAAAGAGGTTATAGATGTCCAGGATATTGTTATGTATATTGAGCTGAAATTCCGATGTAAATTCATTCTTCCAAGGTTTGGTAAAATAGATGAAGTTATAAATCCCCAACAAATTCTGTATAATGTATACGACGCACTACTCTTTAAATCCTGCGCTTTACGATTAAATAATATAAAAACTATTTAAAAATTTTCCGTAAATTCTGGAAACTTTAAATAAACAATGAATAAAGAGAGATATTTACCTTTATCAAGGCTGCAACGATGGCAAGCACAAGAAACGAGAGTGCTGAACTGAGAAAATTCATTTCGACTGCATTAACTATTACAGATGAATTAAGCTCGAAACAAGCAACCAAGAGTGAATAGCTCTAGACCTCCAGATCACACCTGAACTTCTCAAAAATATGTTCAAAGTGCTGTCTTGATTAGATTACTTTGAGTGTCGTCTGTTATCTCAGCAACTGGGTGCCGGAGCATGACAGCTCAAGTAAGTAATTAAGAGAATAATATGAAGTGACAAACATAAACCTTAACCTAGAAGTTTAATCATTAATTATTTGCTTTCGTCTAGAAGTTCTCCAATCTCGCCAATTCATTTCTTAAAATAGGCTGTGTACCCATATTTGTTCTCTGTTGGAAGGAAACGGAAGTCTGTAATCTCTAATAGACCACTTCTTGCAGATTGTCACCAGTTCAGTGATCTAATTAATTTGAGTCCATACCACACTCCATGTATAAGAAAAGTATATACTGTAAATATGTAGTGTTACGCAGTCCCTAAGCATTAATTTAATACCAGCTTATGCGATTTCAGAAAGTATTCGTCATACCGTGCTGATTTCATTTAAATTCAGTAGTTGCGGAATTAAAACTAGTCCTACACACTTGTCAGTTTTCAAGAATCTATGATCAACATTGTATTTAGTATTCAATATAATAGGGGTTGTTAATAATTTTTACCGTTGCAGTTCGATTGCTTGCTTATTACCCGTCCCTAACTACTGCGGAAACTCTTCAGAAAGCTCACAGTTCTGAGACTCTGTGTTGATTACTAACTACGTGAAGAAAGAAAAAAAATCACTCATTTTGTTAATATGTATGTACTCTATAATGCTTTGTAATGTTTGTCATCAATAGTTCGTGTAAAAATATAACGTAGTGAATAGTTTAGTAAGTACTGTTTCAAACATATGGCAGAAAAAACTTTTATGTCAGTGTAGCGATCACCAGGTCCCTTTTGTAGTTATCCGAGAGAGGGCACCACACTTCGTCTTTTCAGAGACACCTTCGTTACATGTCATTGTCTGATAGAGTCAATTTTCTTTATTTACAGATAGATCTAACTAAAGACGGAAATAAGTTCAATTGAAATTTTTACAAAGGGACAATTGGTATGCAGATAGGATAGATTTAATAAAAAAGATGCTGGAGTATTTATTGCTGTCGCAAGCGGTTTACCTTGTAGCGAAGGTGAGTTGGTATGAAGAGAGGTTACACCTGACAACCGGAATACATTAATAATAGGTTCTTTTTGTCTGATACAGACGATTCGATTGCAGAAATGTTCAAAGAAAGAGTGGACCAAATTAAAAAAAAAAAAAAAATAATGATAAAAAAGTACCCAATTTTAATTATTGGGGACTTTAACTCGATATGTTGACAAAAGTACATGTTCAGTGCCGGAGTCAAGCATAAAACGTCGTCCTACATCGTACTGAACACATTCTCAGAAAATTACGTAAGCAATTAGTTCATGAACTAAATCGAATAGTAAATGGTCATGAAACATACTAGACCTCTAATCCGCAGCTAATAAAGTGCATCAAAAGAGACACGGGGACTAGTGAACACAGAGTTATCGGAGTGAGACTGAGTATAGGATTTTCCAAACCTACCAAAATTAAACGAATAATATATTTATTCAAAAACGCTGATAAAATTCCTGAGTGACAGTCTACTGCCTTATCGTTACTTTGTCTGAGCAAAAATGCTTTTGTAATTCGTTTGGTAGAGCAAACGGCAACTCTCTCTGTAGCAACTTTCTGTTATCACTACTACATCGGTTGCCGACAAGTTGTTGCCCCTACTCTATAGAACCGACAGAAAGACAATACATCAGAAATTAAATATCTCAACTGATTCCTTAATTATTTTTACCGGTGTATGTAAAAATTAATTTCTGTGCGAATGTTTCGCTAAAACTCTATAAAACTATATATTTTTTTCAGTTTTAGTTTCATTGTTTTAATTCAGGGATGGTTTGAATTAAAAATAAATAAATAAATTACTTAATTAAAAAAAAGAACTGGGGACGCACAAAGCAACAGCTGAAAAATCGTAAAAAGGTTAAAATCTGACGCGTATTACCCCTTAGATAATCAACCCGCCAAAAATAGTAGTTTAGGGAGCTACTGTAGTAGTAGGAAAAAGCGGAACAATTATACTTCTTTGATACGTCATTATAAATTTATTGCGTGAAGAGGTAAAACGAGGTACCGAATTTAACCATATCTTTTTTTATATACAGCGATGAGTAACCTATTATGTGTGTGCCTCTTTGTCATTAATACAAATTAACAGTTATATTCAGATCCTCTTCAAATGCTGCACAGTTGACCATCAACACACGAGAAAGATCACAGCATACATACACTCCTGACCATTAAAATTGCTACAGCACTAAGATGACGTGCTACAGACGCGAAATTTACCGACAGGAAGTAGATGCTGTGATACGCTAATGATCAGCTTTTCAGAGCATGCACACAAGGTTGGCCCCGGTGGCAACACCTACAATGTGCTGACATGAGGAAAGTTTCCAACCGATTTCTCATACACATACAGCAGTTGACAGTTTGCCTGGTGAAACGTTCTTGTGATGCCTCATGTGAGAAGGAGAAATGCATACCATCACTTTTCCGACTTTGATAAAGGTCCGATTGTAGCTTATCGCGATTGCGATTTATCGTATCGCGACATTGCTGCTGGCGTAGGACGCGATCCAATGACTAATAGCAAAATATGGAATCGGCGGGTTCAGCAGTGCAATACGGAACGCCATGCTGGTTCGTATCACTAGCAGTCGAGATGACAAGCATGTTATCCGCATGGTTGTAACGGATCGTGCAGCCACGTCTCGATCCCTGACTCAACAGATGCGGACGTTTGTAAGACAACAACCATCTGCACGAACTAACGACGACGTTTGCAGCAGCATGGACTATCAGCTCGGCGACCATGGCTGCGGTTACCCTTGACGCTGCATCACAGACAGGAGCGCCTGCGATGGTGTACCCATCGACGAACCTGGGTGCACGAATGGCAGAACATCATGTTCTCGGATGAATCCAGGTTCTGTTTACAGCATCGTGATGGTCACATCCGTATTTGGCGACATCGCGGTGAACGCACATTGGAAGCGTGTATTTGTCATCGTCATACTGGCGTATCACGCAGCGTGATGATATGGGGTGCCATTGGTTACACGTCTCGGTCACCTCTTGTTCGCATCGGCGGCAATTTGAACAGTGGCAGTTACGTTTCAGATGTGTTACGACCCGTGGCTCTACCCTACATTCGATCCCTGCGAATCCCAACAGTTCAGCAGGATAATGCACGACCGCATGTTGCAGGTCCTATTCGGTCCATTCTGGATAAGGAAAATGGTCGATTGCTGCCTAGGCCAGCACATTCTCCAGATCTCTCACCAACTGAAAACGTCTGGTCAATGGTGGCCGATCAACTGGCTCGTCACAATACGCTCGTCATAACTCTTGATGAACTGTGGCATCGTGTTGAAGCTGCATGGGCATCTGTACTTGTACACGCCATCCAAGCTCTGTTTGACTCAGTGCCCAGGTGTATCAAGGCCGTTATTACGGCCAGAGGTGGTTGTTCTGGATACTGATTTCACAGGATCTATGAACCGAAATTGCGTGTAAATGTAATCAGATGTGAGTTCTAGCATAATATATTTGTCCAATGAATACCCGTTTATTACCTGCATTTGTTCTTGGTGTAGCAATTTTAATGGTCAGTAGTGAAAAATATCTTATGGTGACAGGCGGAGGGCACTTCACGTACGGATTTCGACTGCGTCTACAGTTTTACTCTTGTCTTGATGAGATTTTGTACACATGACCTTCAAAATGAAAGGAAGGTCTCTGTCTACGTAATGGCGGATGGCGGAGTGTACTTCGCTTACAGGCTTAAACAAATACCACAGTGTTAATCGGAACTTAAGAGTAATTTTGCAGATTTTATCTTGAAAAGATGGTCACTGACTACATAAAATTTCGCATGCTGATTGCTGGAGAATACTTTATTTACTGACTTCGACGAAATCTATTGTTTTATCGCGATAGTGATGAAATTTATCTCACTTGGCCTTTAAAATAAGAGCAGGGTCACTATCTATGTAAAATTCGTATGGTAGATCGCGAAGGGTACTTACTTATGGACTTGGGACATTTACCTATAGTTTTGTTGATGTCTTGAAGAAATGATGCTCACTTGCCTATCGAAATAAGAGCGTACCTTACCTTACAACAACTTTGACACTGGTTTATTAATGTTTAAGACATTTGGTCTTGTATTAATGTTTTCATGTAGAGAATTTTCGTAAACTGTAAGTCATCATACACTGCACGGGAAAAGAGACCTTTCAATAAACTACAACAAGGTTTTACTGATGACCACGAAAATTGTCTGATATACGTGCGTTTTCATAGACGGGGAGAAGGTAAATTGAAAAAGCGGAATAGACAGAGAGAAAGAGAGGACAAGTGGATGGAGGGACAACCGAAGAATTAGGCTGGGAGAGGGGAAGCCGGAAATGGAGAACAGAGGTGGGAAAGGAAGACATGGACAGACAGGGAAATGATTGCAGGGAATGAGCTGCGAGAGGAAGAAGTAAATAAACACCCAAGCAACGTCAGGTTTTCAACTAGTCAATATCTATAAAAATGTATTTTACTTCATTATTGTCATTTTCAAACCTGAGATGGGCAGGCTGGCAGCAGCATGTTGCGATGCTCTTCAGCCGATTTTTTTTTTTTTTTTTTTTTTTTTTTTTTGTACAATAGTTAAGATGAATGATTAAAATACAGTGCAGGTTAAAAATGGTGATTTTAAAACAGACATGGTGAAGTTTGGATATTGAAACATAGTCACAGGTATAAAATACAAGCAGTCATTAAAATGGATACCACAGTTGTAAGCGTACTGAAGTGAAGGCTTGCATTATCGAACGATAGCATCGATAGTCGCGCGGTGCGCCAGTCACTTGTTTTCGGAATGTTCCAGCGTTGGTGCGATTACGAGCCCGCGCGCTCAGTTGGAGTTGGGTCTAGAAGTGACACGATACAATATGTCCGAGTAAATAAGCAAAGTCGTCGTGAAAGAATCTTATCAAGCGTGCTATGGAGTAAGGTGTTCATTTCAGTACCCTATCGTGTGGAAGGACAAGTGAAACATATCATTATTTCGTTACGTGTGTCGTTCCCGTATTGTTGCTGTGATGTCTCAACCGCGCCACGACGGTAACGGTCGTTGTCAGAATATGTGAAGTTGAGCTTATGTTAATTAATTAGTGCCACGGCTGGAAGCTTCCTGTCGCCGACCGCACATCAAGATTTTCGGACAGCCGCGCCGCGAAACAGTAGACGAGTATGGAACTGCATTATTGTTGTGAGAAGTGTTGATTGGCTGAACTCAATTATTGACAAACTGTGATTTTAATTATCTTAACGAGCACAGACTATCCTAGCGCCATCCGCACATCAAGAAAGATCGGGCAACCGCGCCGCGAAATAATGAACTGCCAATCTGTGTGAAAGTGCAAACTGGGCCACATGAGACTATTGTCATCGTTACGCATTCATGGACGTCTCTGTTTAATTTGAGGTGCATCGTCTTTCTTTATACAAAGTGATTTATTGCTGTCTACTGATTAAACATTTCAGTGTACCCGTCATCAAATTGTTGAGCGGTACAACCACGTGTTCGTGTGTATTATCTAATATACGCTGTGACTTTAACCATGATTAGTGTTATATGAGAGGAGTGATTAATCGTCTCACGGTAAAGTTCTGACGGTGAAATTAGGTGCACGGTCATTATAACAAACATTTACGCCTTATCCACTCCGCCGGTAGTTTAGTTAGCATTAACAAATATATTCAGTGCAATATTATAAGTTTATTTTGCCGGGGCGGTTAAGCAGTGGCTTAAAAAAATCACTGATGAACACAAACACTATTGACGAAGAAGAAAACGAAGACACTGGATAAAATACACCGGCGACAGTGCAACATATTGCCGTGGTCGCAACGAGTTAAAATAAACACTCAAAGGACGCACTGCACAACACTGTCACGACGAAACAGCAGATAAAATCAATCTACTCTAGGCCCCGCAGGGGGTGGAGGGTGGGGGCAGGTAGTGCTCGGGACAGGAGGGAGAAAGATAGGGGGCAGGTAGGTGCGTAAGGACTCCTGGGGAGAGGAAGGACGGGAAGGCCAAGCAGGGGAAGGGAAGAGAAGAGGGTGGAGGGCGTTGAATCTGTGGGGAGGGCAGTGTGAAAGATTATGGTTGGTAGGAGGGGTTAATATCGGGACGGAGGGCGTCATCCGTGATATGGCGGAAGTTACTCTGCGCGAGAATGTGGAGAATGTGAGGATGGAAGGAGGGAGGGATACAATGGTGCAGGTGAGGCAGAGGGACATGGTAGTTGAGGCAGAGGGCCATGGTAGGTGAGGATAGGGTAAACCAGTGGGTAAGACGTGAGGGAATGCAGTTAGGTCGTAGAGGATTCACATGGGGGAGGATAGGCGGATATGGTAAGCGAGGCGGAGGGAATGTGAGTGATAGGACGATCATGGAGGGTTAGGTAGAAATCATGGAGGTGGAACTATAAAAGGGATGTTCCCTTTTTACTCTGAGACAGTTGGAACAGTATTGATGAAATCTTCAGGAATCATTCAGAATAGCTCAGTATGTGATCTTGTGAAATTTGGTATCGATCGGAATAGGATATATACTGACTTCTACGTAAACGACAGCGAAGAAGGAGTCAACCGTTCGTGTGGTGGAGTCTTTCTGTTACTGTACTGTTGCCGCTTGGTGCGTTCTTCCGTGACATCGACAATGCCTCTAGGGGAAATACTGTCTTTCCATGTGCCAGACGTAAACTTTTACATGTATACTAGACTGTGATACGAGTATATAATTACGGGTTAAACACGCTGAGGGTTGTATCAGCATGGCATTGATTGTGTTAAGTCATATTACATAGAACACTACAATCAAAAAATAATGATGGAAAGTCCATGGTATAGTAATAAGGACAGTTTACAACTCACCCCAACGACGTGACGACGAGCTGTGACAAGCACATAAAAAAAGACGCACACATACAATAATTAACCCATCGGCCATGGCCTTCTTCAGAAAATTGGATCATCAATACAATCATATAGGCACACAACACAAGTCACAGAACTGTCATCTCCGCACTCCATATCACGCTCTATGGTGTCATTTGGAGTGCGGAGATGATAGTTGTGTGACTGTGTTATGTTCCTGTGTGACTGCATGAATGTTCCTATTTTCTGAAGAAGGCCATGACTGATACCTTAAGTGTTGTATGTGTATGTCTTTTTTGTGTGTCAGTGCAGCTCGTCGTCACCTTTTGGAGTGAGTTGTAAACTTCCTTATTACTATATTGTTAATTACAAACAAAAAATATATAGATAAACCGACTTTTATAGATACAGAATATCAATTCCACCCATGTTGAAACACGTCCACAGATTGTGTGATTGTGTTCCATTTTGATTTATTCTTTAACCTAAAGTTTTTCTGCACCATTAATGTTATCTACCCGTGTGTTAATTATTTTATTATTTTTATCAATGATCAGTGCCCCCTGTTTATTTATGTTTACCCCATAGAGAGCGTATAAAATGAACATTAACAAGAGCAAAACAAAAATAATGGAATGCGGTCTTAGAAAATCAGGCGATGCTGAAGGAATTAGATTAGGTAACGAAACAATGAAGGTGGTAGATGAGTTTTGTTACTTGGGTAGTAAAATAACATGCGATGGTCGCAGTACAGAGGATATAAAATACAGAATGGCAATGGGAAGAAAGCATTTTTGAAAAAGAGAAATTTGCTAACATCGAATATTAATTTAAGTGTTAGGAAGTCTTTTCTGAAGGCATTTGTGTGGAGTGTTGCCTTGTACGGGAGTGAAACATGGACGATAAGAAGTGCGGACAGGAAGAGAATAGAGGCTTTTGAAATGTGGTGCTACAAAAGAAAGCTGAAGATTAGGTGGGTAGAACGCATAACTAATGAACAGGTACTGAACAGAATTGGTGAGAAAATAAATTTTTGGCATACCCTGACTAAAAGAAGGGATTGCTTGGTAGGACACATTTTTAGACATCGGGGAATCGTAAATTTGTGAATATACCTTGTTAAAGAAATATCTTCATGGGAAAACCCAAAATATAATGAATGTGTAAATTCTGTCATTTGGACCCGATTACCAAAAAACTGTATTAGTTCAGATCACAACCCTCAAGTTTGTTGTTTATGATGCTATTTTATGCTTCAATGATGGTGTAACTATAAACTTGGATGTTTTGAAATTATTGGGCATACAATCTAGTCGAAATACTGCAAAATCATTGGTGCAAATAGATAAAGAGAGAATCCGCAAAACCGATATTGCTAATTTAAAATGCACAAAAGAAGCTGGACAGAATATAAGAGGGACCAAGAGATGAAAAGATCAGTATGATTCAGATGATTCTCAATATGGTGCAGGAAAATATTAGTGGTAAGTAATTCTCATCAATAACTGTACTAGAATTTCAATGTTAAACTTTAAATTCATGTTTCTCAAAAATAATTTTTTTTACTGTCAGGTAGCATTATTTGATAAACCAATGGGGTTAGAAAGATGAAATTTGATCTTTTTTTTACTGAAGATGGTAATAAACCATTACAAGTAAATTGAGAACCACAAAACAATCATCAACTGTCTTATAATAATTAATGTACTAAAAAGTTAAATTTTACTGCTTAACGTATTCGTCACTTGTTCTACCTCTACGATTTTTACCCCACACACTTCCTTATTATGCTAAGTAGACGATTCCTTGATATCTCAGAAGGTATCCTACCAACCTATTCTTTCTATTAGTCAGGGTATTTCAGATCTTTTATACCCAATTCTGTTAAGCACCTCATCAGTTACGTGATCTACCCATCTAATCTTCATCATTCTTCTGGAGCACCACATTTCGAAAGCTTCTATCGTCTTTTAGTCTGAACTCCTTATCGTCCACGTTTCACTCACTTACATTGTTACCCTATATTCAAATGTTTTCAGAAAGGACTTCCTAACATTTAAATTCATATTCGATGTCAATAAATTCCACTTCTTCAGAAACGATTTTCTTGCAATAGCCATTTTGCATTTTATATATTCCTCACTTCGGCCATCAGAAGTTATTTTGCTAGCCAAATAACAAAACTCCTCTTCTACTTTTATTGTCGAACTACCTAATCTAATTACTCCCAAGTTTCTCCCTAGTTAATTTTCATCTTATATCCTCTTTCCAAGACACTGCCCATTCAATTCAACTGCTGTTTCACGTCCTTTGCTGTCTCTACCGTATTACTATGTCATCGGCAAACTGCAAAGTTTCTACTTCTTCTCCCTGAACTTTAGTTCCCTCTCCAAATCTCTCCTTGCATTCCTTCACGGCTTGCTCAATGCACAGATGGAACAACATTGGGAAACGGTTAATAAACCTTACTCCCTTCACAACCTCTGCTTCCCTTTCTTGCCCTTCGACTCTAATAACTGCTGTCTGGTTTTGTATAGGTTGAATATAACTCATCGCTTCCTATATTTTACCCACGCTACCTTCAGAATTTGAAACAGTCTATTCCAGTCAACATTCTCAAAAGCTTTTTCCTGATCTATAAATGATAAAAACTTAGGTCTAGCTTTCCTTAACCTATCTTCTAAGATAAATCGTAATGTGTTTCTACATTTCTACTAACTGATCTTCCTCAAAGTCGGATTCCATCAGTATTCGTGTTAGTATTTTGAAACATGAGTTATTAAACTGATAGTTCTGTAATTTTCACATTTGTCTGAACTTGCTTTCTTTGGAATTGGAATTGGAATTACTGTATTCTTCTTGAAGTCTGATGGTATTTCCCCTCCCTCACACGACTTGCATACCAGGTGGAAAAATTTCTACAAGACTTGCTCTCATCTACTCCAGAGGCCTTGTTTAGACCCAAATCTTTCAGTGTTCTATCAAATTCTTCTCGTAGTATCGTATCTCGCATCTTATCTGCCTCTACTTCGTCTTCCACTTCTAGAATGCTGTCTTCAAGTTTATTTCCTTTGTATAGGCCCTCTGTATATTCCTTCCACCTTCAGCTTTGCCTTATTTGCTTATTACTTGTTTTCCATCAGAGTTCTTGATATCATGCAGCTGTTTTCCTTGACTCCAAATGTCTCTTTTTCCTGTAGACGGTATCTGCTTTTCCCCTGGTTATACTTTCTTCTGTGGTCTTGCATTCGTCCCCTAGCCATTCCTGCTTAACCATCCTGCACTTCCTGTCAACCTCATTGTAAGCCGTCTGTACTCCCTTTGCTTCCCTTACTGCATTTTTATATTTTCTCCGTTCATCAGTTAAGTCATATCTTGTGTTATTCAGAGACATCTATTAGGCCTTGTCGTTCTCCCTGTATGAAACTCCTCAGCCTTTACTAATCTGTGTCTTAGAGCTATCCATTCTCCTTCTATTGTTTTGCTTTCCTCTATTTCAGCCATTCCTTGCCACATGCTCCCCCTGACACTCTCAACCTTCAATTTGTCCAGGTTACATTTACTTAATTTATACATTTTTGCAATATCTTAAGTTTTAGTGTAAACTTCATAACTCATAAGTTACGGTCAGAGCCTATATCGTCTCCTGGATGTGTCTTACAGTTTAAAATCTGTTTTCTAAACCTATGATTTACCATTATAAAGTCAATCTGGTTCCTCCCAGTGTCTCCTGGTCTCTCCCACGTATATAACTTTCTTTCATTATGACTAAACCAAGTGTTTGTGATGATTAAATTGTGCTCTGCACAAAATTCTACAAGACGACCTCCTCTTTGATTCCTTTTACCGAGTCCATATTCACCAACTACCTTTCCTCCTCTTCCTTCTCTTCGTCGGCAGTAATAGTTGGTTTATAAACCTGTAATACTGTGGTCGGTATTGGCTCTGTGTCTATCATACGATAATGCGTTCACTTCGCATGTTCGTAGTAACTTACCCACATTCCTGTTTTCATATTCATTATCACACCTACTCCTGGGTTACCACCAACTGATTTTGTATTTTTAACCCTGTATCCATCTGGCCAGAAATCCCTTTCATCTTATAACCGAACTTCACTAATCACTACCATATTTAATTTTAACCTATGCATTTCTCTTTTCAAATTTTCTAACTTAAGGGATAGAACATTCCACACTTAAATTCTAGGATGATTTGTTTTGTTTTTCTTGATGACGACATCCTTCTGAGCAGTACCCTCCCAGCGATCCAAATGAGCGACTATTTTACCTCCGGAATATTTTACCCCACATGACGCCATCATAACATATTCATTTATTAGAGCTTCATGGCCTCGGGAAAATAACTACTGTATTTTTCCCTTGCTTTCAACCGTTCGTAGTAAGTTATCGGCAAAGCCATGTTAGCTGATGTTACAAGGCAATCATCCGGACTGCTGCCAGTGTAATAACTGAAAAGGCATCTGCCCCTCTTCAGAAACCACACGTTTTTGTGGCCTCTGTACAGATATCTCTTTGCTGTGGTTGCACTTGTATAGTTGAGGCACGCAAGCCACCCTACCTTGTCAGTGTCTGTAGTTCATGGGGTTTATGCTAACTTAAATAATGTGAACATAAAATTTTTGAGTTCTTTTCCTGTATTCAGATAGGACTTGTCAAATGTGATGTTGCTTTCATGGCCATACTTGTCCTTTGAAAGATACATTACAATATGTTTAAAATCGGCAATATTTTGGACACCATTATGTGTCTTACTAAAGGTAAACTGAAATAGACACTGTTATACATAGTCTCTCACGCACACACGTGCAAACAGATGCAGTTACGAACACTGATTGCAAGACAAGGAAGCGTAAGAGTACGGTCTATCATTATTCGTGAAAAATGTTAATGAGCTGGTTTTATTACATTTAGATTTGATGTAGTTTAGAAATGTGCTCATGTATTCAAGCATAGGCGTACTTGTTCTTTAGATGGTTCATATGAATTACGTTTAAAATTTGCAACCACAGATCAATACATTATATTCGTCATTTTCTTCACTCATGACGTTTATATCGGTAATCAAGAAATTTGACAGCGATATACAATTTTTGTAATAACCAGTATATATGACAATCAAAATATTGGTAATAAGAGCTTATAAATAGTATCTAAATAATGAAACAGTAACTGGAATTTTTTTTTAATTCCCTTAGGTATGGTTATTTCATTGTAGTAATTCCTTCTATGTGATGTATTTTAACACTGAATAGAAGTATTATGGATACGTTAAGTGGGTCTATATTGGGATCTGCTTTTGGTAGGTGTCTGGGTAAGGCATCAGAGGTATGTTCTTGTTCCAGAAGTCCATGCGCTCGCCGAGGAAATTCTCCGCAAGAGTGAAGTGGGTCTGCATCAGCAGGTAACTGCGGTGGCTCGCGTTATATCGCTCCCACGTCACTGCATCCCCGTCCGGTGTAGGATTACTGAGGACAGAAAACAAAGATTTACCTCTATCAGTTTTAAAATGAGAGACATCAAGCGCTACAGCTGATATTCCATGAACTTGCCTGTTTGTTTCATTCATGACAATAATAGGCAAAAGAACTGAACAGTGCACATGCTGGGACTTCACCTTTCCTGTTTTAAGTCATTATAATTTGAGTACTGTCAAATAAAGCTTCTGTTAAATATAATACTCTCTTTCTTCTACTCTCACAATCTGTCACACTCAGGGATATTTTCAATAACTGACAGAATTTTATAAATATTTGTTTTGCTTTACATGTGCGGGATTAAAATAGGTGAATACAAAGAAGCAGTTTCGCATATTCAGATGACTTAGTTGTGACAGCAGATTCGATCGAAAGGTTGCAATCTAATATTTCAGAGCTCAATCAGAGGTGTAGGGGTTATGATATGAAGATCAGCATCTCCAAAACAAAAGTAATGTTTATGGGACAAAGATTTAAACAGGTTGAGTGCCAAATAGGAGGAGCAAAGTTATAACAAGTAGGCAGTTTTAAATACCTAGGATGTATTTTCACACAGGATGGAAACACAGTGAAAGAATTTGAATCAAGGTATAGGAAGGTTAATGGAGTGAGTATTCAGCTAAGATCTACTCTCTTCTGCAAAAAGGAAGTACGTACTAGACTAAGCTAGCAGTGCACCGCTCTATCTTTCGACCAACTTCGTTGTATGGGAGTGAAAGCTGGGTGGATACATGTTACCTTATTCATAAGGCAGAGGTTACAGATATGAAAGTAGCCAGAATGATTGCAGGTACTAATAGATGAGAACAATGATATCAAAGAAAAACTGGGAATGAACACCATAGAAGAAACAGTTAGAGAGAACACGCTGAGATGGTGGATTCATGTTATACACATGGGAGAAGCAAGGTTACCTAGGAGACTCATGGGTTCGGCAGCGGTGGGTAAGAGGAGTCGAAGTAGACCAAGGACGAAGTACTTAGATTCGGTAAAGAATGATTTTGAAGAAAAAGGCTTAACATCCGACGAGGCATCAATGTCAGCTTTGAATAGGAGATCATGGACTAATTTTATTAGGGGGACTATGTTTCAGACTGAATGCTGAAAGGCAAAATTAGTCTCTAATGATGATGATGACGACGTTAATGATGCATGTGCCATTAAAGTATTTCAGTCAATAACATATCAGAAAGAGCAATAAAACATGGCTGACCGCTAACTTAGATAAATTATGTAGTCCCAACTAGATCTCAATATAATCATGTATCAGTGTCACAAAAAAGACAAAACTTTTAAAACAAATAACAGTTTTCTCTCATCACATTAAAACCTATCTGTACGCAATAACCTATATGCAGTTCTATTGTAACAATACACTGTTAGGCAGAACGAATTTGACAACTTAAGAAAGGCGTTGAAATCTTTTAATATAAATTACTAAATCATGCGTAATTCTATAGCAAACAATGATTTACCTAGTGGATCAGTAACTCATTCCGCCAGTGTAAGGCACAGTTAAACTATTTTCAATATTGCGGAACGTGTGTATCTGGATGATGATGACCGGAATGGGATGATTTACTACCTCCAAGACGCAGCACCATCTAATTTCCTCACGGACAGTCAATGTTTGCTCCATAATCGCTTTACATGCTGGAGGATTAGCCGCGAAGACCTTTCTCGTGGTCAACTCGCTCCACAGACTCAACACCACCGGATTTCTTTCTCTGCGGTTTCATTATAGACCGTGTGTAAGTTATTCTCGTAGCGAACAATCACGCTGCCACTGTACACTTTACCACCGGTTTACTGCAACCAGTGTACGAAGAAACGGATTACCGGTGGTATGTGTCCTACATTACAAATCGAACCTAAAATTTACTTGAAATTTGAGTTCTTTTACTACAGACTCAGACTTCTACCGATTCTGTAAGTTAACTCAACCAATTTCTACACCCTGTGTGTGATGACGGTGCTTCTCTTTTAAGGTCGTGGTGTGCATAGTTAGTGCGCGAATCAGACAAAAATGGCGTGAACATAGTCGCAGTCATCCCACCGACGCACCAGGCTGAAGATACCTGTTTGGTGAAACTTTTATCCTGCACCGCATCATCGTCCTACAGGAATTATCGACGAGTGAAGGTCGTTTCTCAAGGGACCTAAAGCGTGGTATTCCTATGGGGAGACAACAGGAATATAAGGCATGTCCATCTACTTTCCACTTAATTTGGCGTAACTCATGCACCAGTGGCAATCTGTGTCAACTAACGTCCCTAGCACAGCTGTGGGTGCACCATTCAGAACGCTGGTGTTCGACAGCCATTCTATCCATCACGTATTTACATTTGCATCTACATCTACGTAGCTATTCTTGTAAGTGACTGGCAGAGGTTTCATCCATGTGTTTTCAGATTATTTCTCTCCGTTTCAATAGCGTGGAGGGAAAACGAACACATATCTTTCCCATTTACGATTTCGCTCATTTTATTCTTCTAAAATTCATGTCTTCCTATGTAGGTCGGCTCCAATGAAACAGTTCGCATTCGGAGGAGAAAGTTGGCGAAAGATATTTCGTAAATAGATACCGCCGCAACGAATGGTGTATTTCTTTTAAGGATTTTCACCCCAACTCATGCAACACACACCTGACATATTCTCCTCTGTGTCGCAGGCAAACAAAACGAGCTGCCCTCCTCGTGAGGATCCCAAAATGCGCAGCAGTACTCGAAAAGGGGCGGGCAAGTGCAGTGTAGGCGAACTCTTTAGTTGAACTGTTGCATCCTCTAAGTGATCTGCCAATTAAACGCAACTGTTAAATGTCTTCCCCACAACGTTTTCTACGCGTTCTTTCCAGTTCACGTACTTCGTGATTGCATTTCCTAGGAATTTAGTTGTATATGCCGCCTGTAGACTTAACAGGTTTATCGCGTAAATAAAGTTCACCGGATTTCTTTTAGTGCTAATATGGACGACTACAGGCGTCACGTCATATAGGACCAATTGCCATTTTTTGTACAATTCTACTTTCTTATCTGGTTATCAGCAATGTCTTCAAATGAAGAACGATGAAGAACGTTTTTGCCTTACGTAACTGCTCTTTCGTCGAAGATCAGTCGCCAAATTGTAAAACATAGTGTTAAAGTGATCTTCCGAACACTATTGAAATTGCAACCGCGGTCTAAAGCACCTCGCTGCGGAGCGCGCGGTTGCTCGCCGTGGAGGTTCGAGTCCTCCCTGGGGCATGTGTGTGTGTGTGTGTTTGTCCGTAGGTTAGTTTACCTAGGTTTAACTAGTTTGTAAGCTACGGACTGATGACCACGCAGTTTGGTCCTATAGATTAAAAAAAAAAAAAAAAAAAAAAAAAAAAAAAAAAAAAAAAAAAAAAAAAAAAAAAAAAAAAGAGAAATAAAAAGAAAGAAAGAAAGAAAAAGAAAAAAAAATGCAACCCTTTGTGAAGGATGATTTGTTACTCCGAGAGGTAGGTGTATATCAGATTCCCTGTCAAAACTGTGAAAATGAAATCGTTCACGTTTACGAAATTACTGCAAGTATGTTGGAAACACATTATTCCAACTACTTATGCCTCGTCTACATAACCGTGCTTATATAACCACTTCGAAGCCACTCTAAGTTGCTTGTACTGCCGCGCGGGATTAGCCGAACGGTCTGGAGCGCCACGTTACGGATCGCACGGTCTCTCGCGTCGGAGGATCGAAACCTCCCTCGGGCATGGATGTTTGTACTGTCTTTCGTATAAGTTAGTTCATAAGTAGATTGTAAGTTTAGGGACTAATGACCCCGCAGTTAAGTCCCATAAGCTAAACAAACATTTGAATTTTGTTACTTGTACTCTGCAGCAAAATCTCCGAAACGGAACTTTCTAAGAGGCTCTTGTAAAATATACTAGTTGAAATTTCACGTCTGGAATCGACAGGCTGCAAGTAGCATACGCTTGAGGGTCTTGTGGACAGAAAACAAATGCAGAGATACATCGCGTAAATTTATCTGAGGGACCATCGAATTACCCCTCAGTCTTATTTCGGATCTAGCGCGTCATTGCAGGTAGAAGTAGTATTAGTAATTCCAAATACGTAATCGTAGTACCCATATTTGGCGAAGTTGGTCCAGAGCCGCACCAGGTTTCTTCGCACCTGGTCCTCCTCAGAGCTGGGGTCCAAATTGTACTTGGTATCGTTCCGCAGGAAGAGAAGTCTGAGTTCTCCACCATGATTGACACCTGGAACAATACGTTATGCATAAAAATAAATAAAAGTGATGTGCATTTACACTTATGGAGTCTGAGATGTTTTTCTAGCTTTCTAGAAATAAATGAGATGGATGGATGTACAATCAACGTTTTCTTATGTTTACATAGGTGTTGAATCCACAAACACAAAAATGTTCAAATGTTTGTACAACTTATGGGACTTAACTACGGGGTCATCAGTCCCTAAGCTTACAAACTACTTATGAACTAGCTAAGACTAAAGACGGCACAAATATCCATGCCCGAGGGGGGATTCGAACCCCCGACCGTAGTGGCCGTGCTGACCGTGACTGGAGCGCCTCAGTCACCTCGGCCACCGCGGCCGGCCCACAAACACAAAACTGTAATTTCTATACAGGCAGTATAACGAATCGTTCATCAAAATTCAGTGACAGCTGTTAGCATGAATAATGAAGCACTGGATTACATGTTGTGAACTTGACTCACTTATCATAACGCGCACGCTTTGGTCACGGTACTTCTGTGTTCGGAAACATTGCGTGTGAAAATACTTCACAGACTCATATCACGTGTTGTGTCGATTTCACAGATAAGAAGTGAAGTGATTTCGATAACCCCTGGCCTAGTGACAAGTTGTATATCAGAAGAATGGGCGTACTGTAGCTATCTCACCATACAGGGCAAGATTTAAACATCGCACACTTCCTAGCAGCCATGAAAATAGAGCAAATTGTTTCACCAGGTTTGATTCCATGGTGGAACTTGTGCTCAACGACTGTAATTTGATTTTTAGACATTTTCATCAATCAGTCGTAAGTAATTATATATTGCCAGATCTAGATTTCGACCACCGTGTGGTCATTATCAAAGCTGCGGGGTCATCAGTCCCTAAACTTACGAACTACTTATGAACTAACTTATACTAAAGACGACACAAACATCCATGCCCGAGGGGGGATTCGAACCCCCGACGGGGAACTGCCTCGCGCATCGCAGCATAGCGCCTCAATGCGCTTGGTCACTCCGCCGCGGCTACAAGGTTCCAATTGTAATCAATGATAAAATATATACCTTACAATGCTCAAAATTGCTTTCGTACTGATGCAGCCGTTACAATTTTTACACAGCTGACCTCAGCGTTCGTCATTGGCGAGTGTGGCGTCCTCTTTAAAGGTTCATACATCAAACATTTTTATCCTATTTTTTGTATTTCTAGTGACATTTTATTATAATTTTAATAGACATTTTTACTTTACCACCAATCATGTATAAAAGATTAATGATGTTCATCAATACAGAATATTTTGAAGTAAAAAGGCCTATTAAAATTATAATAAAATATAACTATTACTACAAAAACATACAATAAATAAAAGAATTTTATGTATCAATCTTTAAAGAGGGCGCCACAGTCTCCAATGACGAACGGTGACGTCAGCTGTGTAAAAACTGTAACAGCTGCAGGCGTCGGAGCAAAAGAGAAAAGACAGTGGAAATGGAAAACTGAGATCTGTGGAGATCATACATAAATAGTGGGATGTGGAGCCTCAAGACCGCCGATCTTTAACAACAAAAATTTTGTCCATCCCTGTGTTAATTTTTCACAGTATAGGAGTTACAGGACCGAGAAAATCATAAACCAGGACAAGTGTAGACAAGAGGCAATGGACGTCGAGATGATTTACGTATTTTAAGGTATGTATTTTATCACTGACTATAATTGAAATCTTGTACAACTGGTTTATAACTTGTCATGTATTTTATTCTAACTGATACTTTTGTATTTGTTTTAGCATTGATAAAGGCCACATAGTGGCAGATAACTAGATATGATAATAAATAATTACCTACGACTGATCGCTGAAAAATTTATACAAGCAAATTGTTTCGTTTCTGTGTTGTACGAGTTATCTAGAATAGGTTTTATATAGCTTAGAAAAGCTGTATGGTTCTTGGGCCATTTAAGAGGAAACCACAAAAAAATCTACCATGAAATAAAAATAAATAAATAAATAAAGCAGTAAATTTGCTGCATATCGGTTACCATAACAACGAATTGTAGTGATGGTCACTTTCATACTTTCTAGTCATTGTAAATCGTCGAAATTTCCATCATACTTTTTAAAATGAAATTTACAAACTAGATTTAGAATTATTTTCAAATGTTCAAATGTTTGTTAAGCTTATGGGACTTAATTACGGGGTCATCAGTCCCTAAACTTACAAACTACTTATCAACTACCTTATACTAAAGACGGCACAAATATCCATGCCCGAGGGGTGATTCGAAGCCCCGACCGTAGTGGCCGTGCAGACCGTGACTGGAGCGCCTCAGTCCCCTCGGCCACCGCGGCCGGCTAGAATTTTTTTTCCTTTATATCATTGTTATTGACTTACAGAAGTTTAGCGTTACCGTACTTATGCACCAAAACCGGTTTTAGACTTCTTTACTTCATAGGTTGCTAATATCTAAATCACCTAAATAACTAATCATTGAAAATGACTCAAATTTTAACTGTACATATTTCAGACATTTATTTGAGATAGAAATTATCCCTTTTACAAAAATATTTCATCGTTATCAAGATGCATCGAAAAACCATTATATTTGGGTTTGAAAAGTGTAAACTGTTCTCAGAGTTGAGGTTCAGGCCATAATGATAAAGGGTTTATTTTATTTTCGTTATTTGTCATAGATAGTTTGCATCATCTGATGAAGACAAATAGTGCAACATATTTTAAAGAGTTTATAAGGTAAATACAAATTGCGTTCACTTTGCGTGTGGTTGATTTTAGTTTGTATGAAATAGCAGCGTATGAAATTCCGATGAGATATAGAAATTGATTTTGTAACTAAGAGCACAGCAATATCTCGCTGCGTTCTCCTAGATATACGTTGGACGAACCCGTGCTGTGTGGCCACTTTCGTCCAGGTGGATTTAGCCGCCGCAGTGACCTACCATTTTGCTTAAGAAAACTATTATGTGGAAAAATATGATTTTGGGTATTAAGCAGTATAATGCCTTCTCTCTATACATGACTGAATTTATTTTTATTTTTTGTCATAAATGTATATAAATGTGACAAATCGTACACAGAAATTTCAAATATTTACTCATCTATATAATTTGTGTTGAGTATAAGCAGGACATCCAGTTGCAGACGGTAAAAAAAGAACCAGCTCAACAATGATCCTGTCGCTGCAAAAAAGTAAAAAGGAAAATATGTTCTGTTTAACTTATAATTTGGGAACCAGCTGCCTTAGTCCTCATTCGCCTTCCTCACGAAATATTTTGGCATGCCAACATATTTGCGCTTCTTTGTGCTAACAGAGGGAAAGGAATGGTGGGAGAGAGAGAGGAGACTGCGCCATTATGAAAGGACACAAACAGCAGAAAGTGTCTCAGGCGGTGTTCAGTCCTTCAGGGAACTGAATTTCTGATAAAATACAAATAAGGGACAATGACCATAGGAATTATTTTTGTTTTAAAATACCTTATTTTTTGTTTTTAAGAAAAATTGGTTAACACATTGACGAAATTGGTTAATTCCATGACTGAAGCACTGATTACTCTCGTTAATGTTATGTTTTCGATTGAAAAATTTTATCTTAAAGCCGCGAATAGATGCAGTAATTTAGAAAAGTGTATTTTTAAATTTAATTTTGATATCGGTGGGAAACTCCTCAGTTCCACGTCTTATATTGGTTCCACATATATTAGTTATATTTGTCACAGAATATCTGTACGACTCCATTATTGAAATTATTCGGAACAATTAATTTTATTGGTGATACATGAATAATTCATGTTGACATATATTTAGTTCTGTACATGCAACTGCCCAAAAAACAATATTTTTACTGGTTATTAGTTACTAAACGAAAATGGGTATCAATCAGCAGAATGTTCTTAGGTTGGATTTGAAACTTGCTTTGCTATTTGTCAGACGCAGTATGTAATTGGTTAAATTATCAAAACCATTAACTTTTTCATATACAACTTCTTCCGTAACCTGAAACTGTTTTCATATTGTGTAATAAAGACGTTTTTTATCTACTGTTGTGGGTACATACATCACTGTTCTTTCCAGATTGTGATGATTTCTTTAAGACGTAATACATTAGGAAACATATACACTTTGATGGTGCTCTAAAATGTTAAACTTTTTCAAGATCTACTCACATGACAACGGTAGAAGGACGCTGAAAATTTATCTTGCCACTCATTTTTCTGCTTTCTATTAAAGGTATGATTTACGGTATATTAATCCAGAAATTAGGCCATAAAATATTGTTGATTCGGAATAAGCAATATATGTCCTGGTGTTGATCGCTTCATTCCAAGACCAGTTTAGGTAGCTTAGGCTGGCTGTTGCAGCAGTTCGGTTCATTGTCAACCTGTTGTATGATGAAAAGGTAGTCAGTAGATACAAGAAATTTGTGTAAATGGCGTCTTTTTTGTCATATCAATTTTTACCATGACTATTTCATTGCAGAACAGGATATAATGTGTTTTTACAACATGTTTGGTGTATGCATTGTCAGAGAGCCACTTGACAGTTCTTCGAAAACCATAATTTCACTTCTCTGCTGTTACTTTCTTTCTAGCAGAATTTATTGACACAAGTATCGTCTGAAGGCAGTACCAATTATGCATTAAGGTCGCTCACATTATGTAAGGTTTAGGAGACGACTCAAAATAGGGCTTAATGGGGCGCCCTTTGGGACATTCTATCTTAACTAATATTTTCTCTGCCTTGAATAAAGTTTTCATTCATCAGCGCATTTCTTGGATTCTGTTTGTCAAGTACGACTGAAATCAGTTGGATGAAAAGCCATTAATCTCTGTGACAGAAACATGAACTACATAGACAAACGTCTTGTAAAGATAACAGCAAAAACCGATTGATGATATTTTAAAAAGTTTTAAGGCGATTATTTTTATAATAAGATTAACGTTCCTGGTTTTCTATAATGTTAAAAATAGAACGTAAGACTTCAACTATGAAAATTAGAGATACTGAAATGCGTCTGTAGACTGTACTATTAACAGTTTCTATTTAAACCGTGTCATCCAAACGTCAATGTACATTTATCCTCGTTAAATATTTTGGACGGTTGTAATTATCTTCCATCGAGGCTAAAATATTTTCTATTGTCGGTTAATTAACAAGGTATGACTAGTTTAAAGTATAGTACGGATTTAATTTGCTTGTGGAAATCAATAAATTTCACCGAAGAAAGATATATTTAAGGATAATAGATAACTACAGTTCGTCTAACTGCAATGTGCAACAAACGTAAATGCTGTCATCAACGAAACCCGGCAGTTAGCTTCCATTCTAAGTAAAATGTTTTTAATTTGTTTCACATGTGCTTACAACCTAGCTGTCTAATGATGCAAATATCGGTACCATGCGACGTGACACTTACGCTTGACGACGGTTCAAGCAACTAAGTGTCGACGATCCGAGAAAGAGGCGAAGGCTCAGAAATACAGGTGACTTTTACGGTAGGTTAACGAAATCACATTGGCATAAAATACGCCATTGTCAACCTGTTGTATGATGAAAAGGTAGTTATAGTCATGTTATTCCTATCACACACCTTCATATCACGCTTGTGCAAAGGAGGTCAGAATCGTTACATCCATTGTAAAATACACGCGTTTCCTTTATGGGTCGCCGAGGAAAACGTTTCAAGACCGCTGTTAGTCAGGATTGAAAATGAAAGGTCACACTGGTTTTCAAAGGTCGTCAATGTAACCTTCTCTTGTGATTAATTCCGACTCATATCACAGTTACGGACGACAGTTCGTAGCGCATTGGGGAACAGGACGCCGTTCTTGACAATCTGTGATAGTGCAGACACCCACCGAGCAAATAAGGATATTGTGAAGCACTTATACACACTCTTTTTGCGTGTAGCACGACTAATTATTGTTCTAGCATACAGGGTGGATCCATTAGACACTTTCAAAACGATTTGTCTAAATTTGATCGTGATCTGAAGCATCTGCTGCAGCTCCACTCGATTGAGGTGCAATGATCCAAATTTCTCAACAAGTAAAATGGCACAGTAAAAGATGATATCATGATTTCATTTATAAAATTTCTTTTTATTTAATTGCTATTTCGTCCCATTACTATTTTTATCAACATTAGGCTGTGTGAAAAATGTAGTACTTACCCCATTCATTTGTTGGGATGCTTTCTCCGCGGTAGTCAAATTCATAATAATAGATAGGAGTGTCTGCTATTTCATCGATGCTTCTGACTACCGCATCAGTGGAATCGAAGAAGCTTACGTCCTGGGTTAGCTGAAACACAAGACGGAAAGTATTAACTAGTAACTCGGTTTACTTTATCACTATTTATTTCTCTTTATTTTCTTCTGTTTATCAAGAGATTCCACTTGGGAAAGAGGTTTTAGTTTGATTATAAGTTCAGTGACATATAAAACATTCGCATGCCTAGCATACTCTCTACATACGAAAAGGCTATCTACTGACTTAACCACTGTATCTAGCGCACACTTTATCCATGTCGATAGACTGATTACTGAAAAAGGTCGTTGAAATTCGCACAGATGTTTTTAAGTATTTTATACGATATGCGGCAATTTGGCCAGAATGTTTCTAAACCTAAGGGACCCAACTGCTGAGGTTAACGATCACTAGACTTAAAATCTACTTAAACTAACTTCTGCTAAGGGCAAGGATGTCCATGCCTGAGGGAGGGCTCAAACCTCCAACGGGGAGTGGCCGCGCAATCCGTAGCATGTCGCCTTAGATCAAATGAAATTCCTGAGTGGCAGAATGCTTTCAGTGAGAAATCGGCAGACGACTGAAGTTTTAGCGTTTATTATCATATTTAACACTTCATTCACTTCCTCGATTTGCGAATGTTAAACACCATGGATACCGTAATAAAGCAACAGTAATTTAAATATCTTGCATTAGACAACATTAATAAGTATGTCAAAAAACAGTTAAATTACTTACGTGAATAGATATCGAAAACATATAACACATCATCTTGTATGGCTACCACATAAAGAGCTGTATGTACAACCACCACAATATTTTAACAATAATTTTTTTTTAAATTCCGTTATGAGGTATGATCCTCTCTTCTTTACTGATCAATAAAAGGATTGGTTTGCAGCAGTCATGAAGGCAGAAAGCAAATCTCAATTCTGCAAGTCGTTCCGCTTTTCTCTTCATTTCTTCACAGGTCTTGCATCCACATCCTCCATGATTTTATCCATGTACTTCAGTCGTGGCTTACAACTTGGTCTCCCCCCCCCCTTTTATTGTTTTCAGGAGTCCTTCATATCTCATTAGATGACCTGTAAGTTGAGCTCTTATAAGAATCAATATCTAGAAGTTTATCTTTTCAAACACTTTCCAAGATAGCTTCATTTGCAACTTTGTCAAACCGCTTTGAGCCTGCGTCAAAAGAGTTTTGCTACTTCTATTCCTCAATTCTTAAAATGCATGTTTCACAGCCACAGCATGCTACATTCCAGAAACATGCCTTCAGAATTTTTTTCCTGATTTCCAGACTGACGCTCTTAGTAGTTAAGATTTTTTTTTCTTTTTACACAAATTTATCCATGTTATTTGGATTTTTCTGAGGTCTGCGACTGTATTATAAGCTTTTTTGGAATAATTAATGCTGCAGCAGTCACTATTTATTAATATTTTTATTGGCAGGACGCGTTTCGGCAGCACGCTGCCATCATCGGGTGCATTTTTACAGTTACTGGTTACATTCTTGACGTATTATGTTTTGTGTTGTGGATGCCAGTGAGGTTATGTTTGTACATATTTAACCTGTTCAAACATAACCTCACTGGCATCCACAACACAAAACATAATAAGTCAAGAATGTAACCAGTAACTGTAAAAATGCACCCGATGATGGCAGAGTGCTGCCGAAACGCGTCGTACCAATAAAAATATTAATAAATAGTGACTGCTGCAGCATTAATTATTCCAAAAAAAAGTTTTATTTCTTTTTGTTAAAACCAGCTTTTGATTGCTCAATTCTTATTCTCACTTCTACTTTGCTCCTTCTATACCTGAAAATCGCACTGCTTACATAAGAACATATCATCTTCTTCATTTAGCACATTGCCTACATAAAGTTTTCACTTCTTTTCGTGAGCCATAACTTTTATTTTTGATTTATTGATTTGCAAGGTCTTCTTCACTCTCAGCTAGGACAGCAATGAAGTCAGCACATCGTAACAAAGACTATGTGTCAAAAGTATGCGGGCATCTGGCTGAAAATGGCTTACAAGTTGACAGATAACCCAGCACTTTAGTACCCTTTAAATACCCAACATCAACTTACAAGTTCGCGGCGCCCCCTTCGGTAATTCCGGACTTTAGTATCGTGTTGGACCACCTTTAGCATTGATTAACGCTTACACTCTCTCTGACATACGTTCAATTAAGTGCTGGAAGATTTCTTGGGGAATGGCAGCCCATTCTTCCTGGAGTGCTGTACTGCAGCGTAACTGTCATAGTACTTGGAATGAATGCTGTTGCAGTTTAGGTTTCCGGTGTGATAGTCTGGATAGATGCCTGGCTATTATAAGGTACGACCCTCTTTAAATGTCGCCGGTCTCTGACGGTCAACAGACGAGGTCGGTCTCTACGCTTTCTGGCTGTACGTGTCCCTTAACGTTTCCACTTCGCTATAACATTAGAAACAGTGAACCTGTGGATGTTTAGGAGTGTGGAAATCTAGCGTACAGACTTCTGACGCAAGTGTTGTCCAATCAGCTGATTACGTTCGAAGTCCGTGAGTTCCGCAGAGCGCCCCATTCTGCTCTCTCACGATGTGTAAAGACTTTTGAGGTCGCTGATACGGAGAACCTGGCAGTAGGTGGCAGATAAATTGAAATTAATTGGGAGTAATGCACATCCTTGGCGGACACCTTTTCGTATCTTCACCGCTTCATGGTTTGTCCGTCCATAAAAAACCGCGTTCTCGTTTTGTAGAGGTTCCATATTATTTTTCTGTCTTTGTAGTCTAATCCGACTTTTTTTTTAGGTACATGTAACATTGTATCCTATTTTATATCATCAAAGGCTTTCTTTACTTATACTAATTTACGTATTTTGTCAGACACTTTTCTATTCTTTTTCAAGAACTAGTTTTAGGGCGAATATTGCTTCGCAGGTTGCGTCTTTCTTTCAACTTGTCAGTTGAAACATTTAACTCTTACCTGACAGGCCTTTTTATTTGCTTTAAATGTAAGAATGAAGATTTTCCTTCAATTAATGAAATCGATATGGCATATTTTTAAATATATGTTTTATATCATACCACTGGGTGGATTTCTTATTTTTATTATTATTAAGTAATACGTCCGAAACAAAAGAAGTCTATTAGGTAAACATATCTTGGAGATATCTTTTACGAATAGATTAATCAGCTGCATATGTTATTCAGAATGACTGCAGAGAAGTACGAGTGCATATTTAATTCCTGGTGTCAGTGCTTCATTATTCCAGACGTTACTACAAGTGCAGGATATAGAAAAATATTAATCCATATTGGAAAACATTTTTTCGAAGTCTACGATTCAGCATTATTGAACAGTTGTAGTGTAGCGCTCATCATTGTCAAAGTGATGTCTGGTATCAGACAGCGCTTTATCCGCTCAGCAGCAAATATGGCGGCAGCGAGGCCCCAACACCGCCACCTGCTAAGTACCATGGCCATCGAAAGCGCTTTAAAGCCTTACCATTACCAAGTGTGCACTGAACTTTGCACACGTGTTGTTCTAGTTCATCATCCTATCTCTACTGCAAATGCACTAAAAGTATAACTACTGCATTGTACTACTGCTGACAATTTGAGTGCTGCTCTACTAACCCTCCTGTTATCAGTGAATACCACTGGAGTATTTTCATAATTATGTACAACTGGCAGTGTGACAGTCGGCATTCTATTTCATAAATACTATTTTCAAGAAATAACTACTAATTTAAAGCGAAGTCACTCTGACTCCACTGATACAAGAAGACCACATCGGTGTCGGATCTCAGAATTTCTTTATATTTATGCGACGCGAAGTTAAGAACTTAAATAACAATCAGCCAAAACCAATCGACGCAACTCTCAAAAATTGTCAAGAAAATCGACTTTTAAGTTTTGCAAGTACATGTAAGTACCAATAGTTAATACAATTGCGGCGCCTGGTGGTGTAGCTCAGCTGGTAGCGTTCTGACATCACAACCATAGTGTCAATAGTTCGAATCTCGCTGTGACAGATATTTGTCTTTTTTTATTTTTGCGTTTCGAATTCAGTTATTAAAAACATTTTGGGCTCGATAATCCCACGTGTTGTGTCAGTTTCTGTTTATGTGTATGGAGACGAGCTGAACATCTTGTCGTCACGTAAAACGATGGTTGAAGAGTTAGCTGCTTGGAAAGCCGTTAGTAGCTATGGATGTGACTTTCCAAGAACAGCCTCGTAACGCTACGCAAACTGATCAATCAAAGACTACCGTCGTCAAGTGTTTATTATAATTATTATTATTGAACCCACCGGAAACCACCGTTATTAACAACCTTTTATAAAGCATAGAAAATTAAGAATATACAAAAACACGTTCATTTTTCATATAAATTACCATTAGATATTAAAATTGTGCAAGTATTCGAACAGCTATATACAAAATATAAAAAAATGTTAACAACGAGATACGAACCAGCGACTGTGTGATTGTGAGAGCAGAACGCTACCACCTGAGCTACCCCGACTCATGGTGCAAGTGTTTAAATTATTAGTACTTACGTGTACTTACAAAACTTCAAAGTCGATTTTCTCGATAATATTTGAGAGTTGCGTCGAATGGCTTTGGCTGATTGTTATTTGAGTTCTGAACTTCACGTAACGTAAATATAAAAAATTCTGAAATCCGATACCAATGTGGTCTCCTTGTCAGTGAAAAAAGAATATGAAAGGAAAAAAGGAAAAGTATTTTTAATATGTTGTAAATGGTAAATGCAGACCTGACGAAAATATTTTATGCAACTGAAACAGAGGAGAAAGTCATATATCTTGAAAATAATAGTTCTGAAAATAAGGAGATACATTTCTAACGTGTTGATGAGATTGTATTGGTCCCAATGGGTTATAGAAAGTGCGCAACAACTGCAGAGGTACGATAACATTATAGTGAGTACAGAAATTATAAGGGAATAATATTTTCGTTTTTCTAGGTTATCGCATAGTAAATGTTCAATGAAACAGTCTTCATTTTATTTTTATAAATGTTAAATTAAAGAAACGAACACACAATTTAAACTGATGGTGTTAAAATCACAAATAAACTATTATATAAGTGTAAAAATTAACAAACTATCATTAGATACAACTGACTCACATGGAGAAAGTCATATAATTTTAAAATGGTAGTTTTGAGACAAGGGAGATACATATTTCTAATGTGTGTGAAGGGCCACTTTGCCCCGGTGATACTAAGAGCCTTAAGGAATCTTTCAAAGTTTCTGGTGACTTTTATAGCTTATCCATATCACCTTCTTTGTTTCTACTAAAAGCCAACGCAATTGTCAAACTTCTTGTTTGATAGTCATGGCTTTCAGTCATATTAATTTAGGGCTGAAAACAGATAAATATTCATATTATTGTGGTTGAATCACCAAGCAATCAGCAATATTTTTGGGTCCTACGTACATGGACTAGAGGCTCTGGATCTTCCAGTGAGATGGAGTTGTTTCCGAAGTAGAATTCTCTGAGCGCAAGAGCTGCTTCCGCCTGTTGCATGGTTGTCGGCAGGTGTAGACACGGACCGATAACTTTCTCAAAAGCTTCGTTTAGGTTGCTGACCACATCCGACCGGCTGAGGATATTGATACCTGTGAAACAAGAAAACATTCATTACCACCCACTGACAAATGGAGATGCGCAATGTTTCCTTCATTATGAAAAATAATGTCTTAATATCTACAGCATAAGATCTTAAAATGTGTGCTAGATTCAGCACAAGAAAGGAAGAAGATTAGGTTGTAACGTCCTGTCAACGTCGTGGTCATCAGAAACTGTAGATTTATTACAGAAGCACAATCGCTGCGCGATGGCAATTTTCGCAAGGAACTATACAAGTACAATAATGAATCCTTGGTATGGCCCGGATAAAATCACCTGTTGTGAACTTTGTAACACATAACTTTTCTGATCGGTGATAATCAATACGTGGTAGCAGAGATAAAGAAAACCAGCATTCGCAGCACAGTTTAGTAGAATGGGTTATGAAAGAATCCGGGTAGCATGTTTTGTCGACGTGCCAGTAGCGTAGCTCACTGAATTGGCGTATCACACAACGTCGTGTTTCGGACGTCCAACCACTAACGTGAGACTCGATACACCAAAGACACGATATAAATAATTGTATATATCCCCCATTGGCAAACGACAATTTCAATGCGGCCGCATTCATACTCTCGATCCCTTGCGGGATTCCAGTAAAGGCTAATTGGATCCGGGCGCTGAGGCTCAGCGCGGTCGGTCAGTGTACATCTATATGGATACTCTACAAATCACATTGAAGTGCATGACAGATGGTTCATCGAACCACTTTTAAGATATTTTTCTATAGTTCCACTCTCTAATAGCTCGCGGGAAAAAGGAACACCTAAATCTTTCCGTTTTCGATCTGATTTCTCTTACTTTATTATGGTGGTCATGTCTCTCTATGTATGTGGGTGCTTACAATAGCCTATATTTTCGCATTCTGAAGAGAAAATTGGTGAAACGAATTTCGCAAGTAGATCCCTTCCGTTTAATAATTTCCACCCCATCTCGTGCATAATTTCCGTGATACCCTCACCCCTATATCGCATAATACAAAACGAGCTGCCCTTCTCTGAATTTTCTCTAAATCGTCGGTCAGTCCCACCTGATGGGTCCCTTAATGCGCAGCAATACACACAAAATAGGACGCACAAGTGTAGGCAGATCCGTTAGTAGAACTGTTGCATCTTCTAAGTGTCCTGCCAGTGAAACGAAGTCTTTTGTTCGCCTTCCCTACATTATTTTCTATGTGTTCTTTCCAAGTTTAGTTGTTCATAATTGTTCCTCCTAGGTATTTAGTTGAATTTTCGGCCTCCGGGTTTGACTGATTTATCGTGTAACTCAAGTTTAACGGATTTCTTTTAGTGGTAATAAAATAACTGAGCCAAAAACTCAACGTTAAACCCAGAACGAACACGGACAAACGACTGCAAAGAAACGATGTACATCATGATACATGAAAAAAATGGTTAAGGCGACCGCTGGCTCGAAGCGGGAAATCAGGGTTCGAATCCCGGTACAGCACAAATTTTCAACTTCGCCGTTTTACCTATTTCAGTGCACTGAAAAGACCTAAATGATTCACTATTTCCACTTGGTAAAGTTACGGCCATCAAAGTCAACCAGTAGTGTATGTTGTTTCGGACATGTCCAAAAAGAAGAGACACTATATCAATAAAACTCTTTTGGAGTATTGTTGCTCAGTGTAGGATCCGCTCGAGGCAGGAATGAAGGAGGACATAGAAAAAGTTCAGAGAAGGGTAGCTCGTTTTTTATTATCTCGATACAGGGAGAGAGAGAATCGCGGAAATTATGCAAGAGTTATTGATTACGACAAAGCCTTTATACCTTCTCCGAATGCGAACTCACCTAGATAGGGAAGCAAGATCGTCAGAATAAAATAAGAGAAGTCAGATATAAAACGGAAAGATGTAGTGTTCTCACGCGCTATTCGAGAATGGAACAGTAGATAAATATTCTAAGAGAACTTAAATATGAATTGCTGAGTATGTACGCATGTGTAGGAAGACTTTCAATAACCACTGGCATGAAGCCAGTAGCGTGATCTGTGAGAAGCCCTCTATTTTTGCTCTGGATGCCGTCACAATGGACGTCGTTGATAAGTACGCATACTTTTGCAGCAACTTTTAAACATTTTATATACTGCATGTCTAGTACAATCCAAGCGTATTACTATTCACTTAATATTATCTGCAGTTACCCTGATATGCGAAGATGTGCTTTCCTCCGTATCTTCAAAATGTTCACCGAGATGATACAAGTGGTGTAAGGTGAGATTCGTTGTAATTCTACAGTGGACTTGAATTACTTCCCCTTTCCACTTCAGATACTGTACGAACTTTCACTTTATTATTTCGATGAGCTCACAATTTAGTTTGTCAATGCATATAAAAAATAGAGCGTCACCTACAACAATCATCATTCTGTTGCCTGTATTTACACTGGGAAGAAGTATGAAGTTATGTTTCGTAGTCTGTCTACTGAGAAACCCAACAAGTATTTTGTTTGCTAGGTTACATTTATAAATAATGTGAACAGAGCAGTTATTATCGTCAATTTTATTACAGCTCCAAACTAAGTCTATTTTATTAAAAACTGATAACTCTGGAATCGATGCCGATTCTGTTTAAAAGCGCTTGTATAATTTTCTTTCAATCCGCACAGAAACCAGCACAAATATTTTGCAAGGTCTCATTTGAACAATTTCTTTGAGACGCAGTTTAACTCGTAGCGCACCTGAAGAATAATAAGACAAGAATAGAAATACATTACAATGAGTATTTCTCTCTAATGACCACACTCGGCGGGACATTAAACCGTACTCTTCCTTCTTTCCTTTTTACTGCGAGTAATTATATATCCGTAAAACATAGAGAAACTTAGTTCATCACTTACCGTTTTCAGCTGAAGTGCTGCCTATCATAATAGGCACCTTACTGAAACGGCCCTCCTTCAGTGCAGTAATTGGTGACTCAGATAACAAACTGCCATTGATCTGCGGTTCTATCGTTGGAGCCCAAATTAGGAATGAAATGTACAATTTCTCCTGCAAAAAATATTTTGTGTTACTTTACTATTTGGCGTGGTAAATCTTTTAGCTTACATTAGATATTGTCTCTGTTTCCTCATTCGTGGTTTCAGTCAGAGTACCACAGTTGTAAGTACTCTAAGGCATTAGCTGTCATTGTTATGCACCAACGGGAAAGTTGAAATTTTGTGACGGACCGGGGTTGGCACCGAGGTCTCTTGTTTACTAGGCGCATTACTAGGCGCTGTCCTCTATGCCAGCCAGACACAGCAATAATGTTATTTTCACGGAATGCATCAACACGTTTGCCGTCAGCTTCAAATTTTCAACTTAACCACAAATTCCTAAGATACTGTTCAAAATGTTCAAATGTTTGTTAAGCTTAAGGGACTTAACTACGGGGTCATCAGTCCCTAAACTTATAAACTACTTATGAACTACCTACAACTAAGGACGGCACAAATATCAATGCCCGAGGGGGGATTCGAACCCCCGACCGCAGCGGCCGTGCAGACCGTGACTGAAGCGCCTCAGTCTCCTCGGCCACCGCGGCCGGCTCCTAAGATACTGCCACTGGCCACTGTGCCTGTACATCAGGGCTTCAAAAATAAACATAGAATGTTTTGTGGAATGATAGCTTAGATACAGGTGTTTAAAGTATACAAACCTTGGTTTCTCGAGCACATTTACGACTATAGGAGACCTGAAAAAGTCGTCGGTCCACCTGGTGGTACGACAACCGAGGAGGGGGGGGGGTGTTCGAATCCCCCTCGGGCATGGATGTTTGTGCCGTCCTTAGTATAAGGTAGTTCGTAAGTAGTTTGTAAGTTTAGGGACTGATGACCCCGTAGTTAAGTCCCATAAGCTTAACAAACATTCGAACATTTGATTTTAACGACAACCGTCGGTACGTATTCGTAAGTGTGGATGTCTACTTTATCTTCAATGGTGCCCGAGTCCTAACGAGGAAAGTGTGTACTCGTTCCCTTTGACCTCATTTGGTGCCGTGCACCTGAAGTGAGATGTCTTTTGTGAACTTCGCTTTCCATCACATTGTTAGTGGTAATTCAAGTATTGTACCAAAGGTAAAGCGGTACGTGTTGTAACAATGGTATACACTACCTAATGTGAAAAGATTGTTTACCCTCTGTTATCATACGTATGACACTGAACATCTCATGTGCAATGACGTTTTAGACGTGCACTTGGCCTTTTGTGATGCAGGACCTTCTAAAGAAGAACGGCGTTTGTACGCAGATGTTAGGAAAGAGATGAATACCAAATCAGAGAACATTTGCTGCTGTGGCTCGGCGTCTCCGTGAAAGGATTACATTGGGTGGTAATGCTCGACCACGAAGAGTGCGCAATCCTGGTTTCCAGAAACGAGTGCTACAAATATTCGACAATAATCTTTCTGATGGCGTTCGTTCAGTTGCACATGCTCCAGAAGCTAGTTATGGCGGTGTTCGGAGAACTGTGCATGATGATCGCTGTCATTCGTAAAAATTGTGCAAGAAGCAGTACTTGTACCCAATGATTTTCCAATTCGGAACTACGTTGAAGCAAAGAAATCCAACTTACGACTTCGCAAACATTGTTCAGAAAACTAATGAATTGACTGTCATCCACTAAGAAATATTCAACAATCGAAACTCCCATGCTGGTCTCGTGAGAGTCCTCGAGCTAATGTTGTCAACCATTTCCAAGAATGATTTTCAGTTTAACGTTTTGGCTGGTATTATTCACAACCGAGCAGTAACGCCTTGTACTATTTCTTGCCGCCATGTTTCTCGTTTATTTCTCTTTTTCCTGGTCTTTACGATGATGTGGGGCTTCAGAAGACGAATGTGGTTACAGAATCAAGGGGTACCCCCACATTTCACAAACAGAATGAGAAAGTTCTTAGACAATATCCTGGACGCTGGAATGGACGTAATGAACCTGGTCACTGACCTATAAAGTCCCCAACTCTCACATCACTAGATTTTTATCCTTGGAGCCACCTGAAGACTCTTTTGTAATTAAATGTTTTTGAAGGTAGTCCTCCTCTTTTACATCTGTGACTCTGGCTAGGAAAATACACACTAACACATAAATAGAGACACATACACTAATGCATAGATACGCACGGAGAGAGAAGATCACTGATATCATAGGCACACTGTGACCTCTTGACAGCACGTTAAGAAGTTGGCACCAAAACAGAAGCGTAACATCAAAATGAACACAGTAACTTCCTAGTGCTGGAACAACGAAATTTCGAGTCTGAGAAATGAATAACCGCAATAAATGAGGAAATGCAGTAATAACAGCACACATATAGACCAATATCTACAAAAATTTTAATTTTTACGTGCCACTACACCACAGGATTTTTTTTCTATCCTCTATACAAAAAATTGTAAAGAAAATCATTTGGAAAGAAATTGATATATATTTGAGGCCATTGATGATGCTTTGCATTCTGCGAAGGCGAAACGCGTATGGGAAACAAAAGTTTTGGTTTATTTCAGTTGCAAAAGAGGTACAAATACAATAATGTATAAAGTTTTGCCTCAGGTCTGGATCCTGATGATGATGAAATCGAAAGTCGTCAATGAAACACATGCTCGCATCATCACCTGTGGCCTGTATATTTTAACAGCAGCGTCCTTAATGACACTGATTAAATATTGGAATCAAACTAACGAGCTGTTTGCACATTGCCATCAATCCGACTCTCAAGGCCGTTATTTACTTCCATGGCGTGTTCTCTTTTATTGGCATTACACCAAGATACTTGTCATACTTCTGGACCTCTGATACAAAAATCCCCAAGAGCCTTCGAAGCACGTCCTAGTTGATGAACCAGTCATTAAAATGTGTTGACTTGTTTGGGGAAAGTATTTTAAAAGGCAAAAGGAGGCTAGCATGGGTTAACTCACCTCGTCAGTCATGAGAAGCGACTTGTCCACCAGCAGATCCGCGGCGTCCACGGACCGCAGGAAGTCCACCAGCTGTTGAAAGTCGTCCGTCTCGAAGCCGAGCACGGCGCCCAGCTTGAAGGCGTGGTAGCGCGCGTTGCGCTCTATCGTCATGGAGGACGCGAACGTGCCGCTCTCGATGATAGCGCGCGAAAACAAGCCTGCACAAAAGCCACAAGCGGCACAGATTATGTGGATTATCTCTGCATGTTGTCATTTTGTTCGTCGCCGGTACTGTCACCATCAGTAAAATCACACACTTCTGAAGCGTGATCATTACCCGAAGCTCTTTGTCAATTGGTCCAGAGGCAATATATATATATATATATATATATATATATATATATATATATATATATATATATATATATATATATATATATATATATTCGTTTTGCTGACAAATAATAATGAACCCTTTATGAACATCAAACAATTTTATCCAATTTTCCCTAATTATGTCCTCCTATTTCGCCTGTATTCTTAAATAGCGAGTGCTTGCCGTAATCTACCGTAGCATCTGGGTATGCTTCCCACCTCATCCAGATTTCCAAGTGCTACTTAATCCTGTTCATATCCGCATAGCCTTCCAGCATAACTATATTTCCGTCAGCGGCCGAACGATGGAACGCATTTTCACTGAAGACAGTTGCCTGTACAATTGGTTCCACTCAAAAATGTTCAAATGTTTGTTAAGCTTATGGGACTTAACGGCGCGGTCATCAGTCACTAAACTTACAAACTACTTGTAAACAGTGATTCTTGAGTTTCTTCCGGCCTATTTGATAATAAAAATATCCACGGGTGTACTGCCGGTCTACAGTGACCAACGGGCACAATATTTCGGCAAAGCCTGGGAACCAGCGATTGGGTTAATTACGAGTAAATCTAGCAAACGTAACGAGTGACGACCACGACGGACAGAGCCCTCACATCGACGTCATCTCAGACGCCGGTGCAATCGGTTCCACTGCGCGGCCGCGGCGCGGGGCGCGGACCGCGGAGGGGTCGCTCCGCGGGCCGAGGGTATTTAAATGGCCCGCTACCGGGCTAGAACCCAGTTCCCTTCGAGCAGCCGTAGCGTGCGGATCTCCGTGCCGGCGCGTTTCCAGGAGCTCAGTCCGTCAGTTCACCTGATGATGGCGACATGTATGATCGCCGAAATATTGTGCCCGTTGGACACTGTAGACCGGCAGTACACCGATGGATATTTTAATTACTTATAAACTAACTACGGCTAAAGACAGCACAAACATCCATGCCTGGGGGGGATTCGAACCCCCGACGGGGAACGCCTCTCGCATCGTAGCATAGCACCTCAATGCGCTCGGCCTCTCCGCCGCGGCTTGGTTCCATTCCTTGCTGACGGCTGGTGTGGCAACGGGTTATGAATTTATTAAAAGAATGTAGTCACAGTTGCGAATACGCTTTATACATAATAAAAAACATATTATCAATCGTGACAACATTATTTCAATATATATCCGTTTGTGTCCGTCCAGGCGTGTTTATACAATGATACGAGGTCTGCCTTTCGCACATGTCCTTATTTGTTTTTGTCTTGGTCTTCAATCCAAAGACTGATCTGATGCACCTCCCCACGCTGCCCTATCAAGCCTCTTCATCTCTCATTAAGAATGGAGACCAACCCTTATAACATTCAGCGTTAGTCTGCTGATTCACACTGCAAAAGCTTCTATCATCTCTTTGTCTGAAATCAGTTTCACTTCAGTACGAGGCTTCGAAAACAGGTTACTAACACTTAAATTAACGATCGATGTCAACATAATTTTCTTCTTTGCCATTCTGCATTTTACGTCTTCTCTAACACGGTCGTTCGAAGTAATTTTATTACTGTCCAAATGGAAAAAACTCATCTACTACCTGTATTGCTTCATTTTCTAATGTAATTTCCACATAATCCCCTGAATTAATTCGACTACAGTTAATTTTTCTCGTTTTCTCTTATTAATACTGATACACTTCATACAGTAAATAGTCATGTCATTCAATTGTACATCCAGGTCCTTTGCTATCTCCGACAGAAATAGAATTTCACCAGGAAATCACAATGATTTTGCTTCTGCTCCATGTACGTTAACTGATTCTCCAAATTTCTCCTTCCTTTCCTTTACAGTTAGCTCAAAGTACATAGTGAAAACACTGGAGAAGACTACAACCCTGTCTTACTCCATTCCTAACTAATGTGTCCTTTTCATGGCCTTTGACTCTTATAGCTCCTGTCCGATATTTGTATAAGTAGAAAATAAATTTTCGTTACATATATTTTCACCTGCTACATTTAGAATTTGAAATATTGTATTCCAGACAACATTGCCAGACGCTTCCTACAAATCTGCAAAAGTTTTCCTTTTGTTGACCTATTTTCCAAAATAATGTATTATCTCGCTTGTTCCTATATTTCTCATCAATCGAAACTCATCTTCCCTTGAGGTCGCCAGTTTTTCCATTCGTCTGTAAAAAAAATAAAAATAAATAAATAAAAAAATTAAAAAAAAATAATAAAAATTAAAAAAAAATTAAAAAATTCGTTTTAGTATTTAGCGACCACGACTTATTAAACTGATATCCCTGTAATTTTCACACTTTTCTGTACTTGCTTTCTTTGGAATTGTAATTATTACATTCGGTCTTGAAGTATGAAGGTATTTCCCCTGTCTCATACATTTTGCACACAAGGTGAAACAGTTTCTCCATAATTGGCTCTCCTAAGGATATTAGCAGTTCAACTATTAACAACTGTTCGTCATTGAATGGGAGCAGCAGGCGGCAGCGAGCGCCCCTCACCTGGCGAGGTGAGCAGGTGCAGCGAGACGGCTCCCGCGCCCGCGCTCTGCCCCTGCACGGTGACCAGGCCGGGGTCTCCGCCGAAGCTGGCGATGTTCCTCTGCACCCAGATCAGCGCCAGCTGCTGGTCTTTCAGCCCGGCGTTCCCCAGCGCCGCGGAGTCCCCGGTGCTCAGGAATCCTGTAAACAGCAGACGACCACCTCTGTTACGTTTTGCAGCCCTCAACAATTCAAAAAAAAAAACAGTATTGAAACTTCCTGGCAGATTAAAATAGTGTGACGGAACCGGGACTCGAACCTGGGACCTTTGACTTGAGTCGTGTCGAGATAGCACAGTCGGTAGTGCGCTTGCCCGCGAAAGGCAAAGATCCCAGGTTAGAGTTCCGGTTCCGGCACACAATTTTAATCTGCCAGGAAGTTTCATATCAGCGCAAACTCCGCTGCAGAGTGAAAGTTTAATTCTGGAAACATCCCTTAGGCTGTGGCTAAGCCAAGTTTCCACCATATCCTTTCTTCCAGGAGTGCTAGTCTTGCAAGTTTCGCAGGAGAACTTCTGTGAAGTTTGGAAAGTAGGAGGCGAGGTACTGGCGGAAGTAAAATTGTGAGGCGGCATCGTGAGTCGTGTCGGGATAGCACAATCGACAGTTTTGATTGGTTGCGCAAAAGCTTATTATTGGGCGGACCAGTTTCGAGGCTTCCTCATTTTCATTAGCCACATATCGCAGAGAACAACGTACTTTGCCGTAGCGGAGTCGCTGAGCGCATTGAGGCGCTATGCTGCGATGCGCGAGGCCTTTCCCCGTCGAGAGTTCGAATCCACCCTCAGGCATGGATGTTTGTGCCGTCTTTAATACAGGGTGATCAATCCTCAGTGCAGTCGCCTTTGCGGCGTGCGATTTGACGGCGAAAAGTCTTGTGTAGTTCGTGAACGAACTAGTTCAGAAGAGCGCCCCCACAGGCGAACTATGTGTACTAGTTCGCAGATCCCTCGCGTCTTAGTTCGTCCGCTCCTTTTCCGAAGACTGGCGGGGAGCAGCGAGAGGACGCGAGAGCGCGCAGAATCGCGTGATTCCTTTCTTAGAGTTAGCGTCATTTCGAACTGAGATGTAGCTCAGCTGTAGATTCATAGAGTTCACTGCCACAAATTTTCTTTTCTAAGGTATTCAGCAGTGTCATGACAAGAGAAAGAGCTCTTTTAGTAGCGGGAGCAAAAGCCAAAAAGAGCGGACGAACTAAAAAGAGCGACTTACTTTGCGGCCGAGCTGCGAACTAAAAGGAGAGCTACCGGTCGCGAACCAAAATATGCGCGATTGGTCGCGAACCAAAATATGCGCGATCAGTCGCGAACTAAAATGTGTGCAATCTGTCGCGAACTAAATTATGTGCAATAGGTCGCCAACTAAAACATGTGTTACCGGACGCGAACTATTATGCCAAACGTATCTCGCTTCTTAGTTCGTTGGATTCTTTTCCGAAGACCGACGGGCTGTAGCGAGAGGCCGCGCAGCAGAATTAAAAATCACGTGTTTGCCTTCTGCTAATGAGAGCCATTTCGGGGTGAGCGTCTGCCTTCTAGAAGTATTCTGTACTCTGCAATATCTGACCAATAAATTCCATAATGCCAAGGTATAGAGATAAGCCTAAACTTAAACGCGAGAAATTATCCACAAACTCTTTTGGTTTGCGTCACATCGTTAGCGGCTCATGCAGCAATCGCATGAAGCAGCTAGGTGGGGGAACTTCTCCCTCCATCTGCAGGCGCAGACCAAGACGTTCTGCCGTCACTGGGAGCGGACGAACTAAAATAACGAACTAGTTCGCGGTAGAGCCGGGAACTAAAGTGACCGCTCCCGATCGCGAACTATGGCAGATTTCTGACAGACATAACACAAACACTTAGAAAGAAAAGTTTATTACTCACCTGTATTACGCAAGGAGGTGCTGGAACTGCCTCCCTTCGTTGTTCCAGCATTTCTGACACCTGCTGAGGAAGTTGCTCATTACACTCTAAAGTTCCCTCTTGCAGTGATTTCATGGTGAATGTTTGTTTTTAGTTCATCTAAAGTGTGGGGATTTGATTTGTACACTTTCTCTTTTAATGCTCCCCGCAGATAATAATCGCACGGGGTTAAGTCGGGAGAACAAGGGGGCCAAATGTTCTTACAATTAGTGATAAACTATGTAACATTTCACTGAACACATTACCAATTTCCCGTAATGATAAGTTGGCTGTATGTGCCGTCGCAGAGTCTTGTTGAAATGTAGCGAAATCACGTCCTCTTTCAGTTAATTGGGCAAAAAAGGCCGCAATATGTTTTCAACATACCAGTCACTATTAAATGTTTCTTGAAAAAATATAGGGCCTATTATTTTCTCGTCGCTAACAGCGCACAACATCCTATGCTTTGATGGTGCAGGGGCTGCTCGTGAATTAAGTTAGGTTTCTCGAAACTCCAGTAACGATTATTTTGCGAGTTAACATACCCACTTAGGTGGAACCATGATTCGTCCGCAAAGAAAGTTAAGTTAGGTCCCATTTCTCCGTCGTGCACCTTTTTCAGACTCCCTTCACAAAACCGCAACCTTTTTGCAGGGTCACCAGGTTTATGTTTTTGTACAGCTATTATTTTATACGGTCAGGGTTACCAGGTTTAAGTTTTTGTACAGCGATTATTTTATACGGTTGTTAACTTCAGTAGTTTCGTAGCCGTCTGAGCAGAGCTGTAGGAAATTCCGATCTGGTGAGAAAGGCGTCGAACTGATTTTCTAGAGGACCTATCCAGAGCTTGTCCAACGTTATCCAATGTTTCTTCTCTGAGGACTGAACATTGTTGTGAAATTTAGCCACCAATCGATGAATCGTACTCCAATTACGAACACGAACATTAGGAAATTCGTACGAAATATTCTATGTACCTCACGCGCTGATTCCGTGCGCACATACGAATCGGAGATGAATACTCTTTGGCGAATAGAATAAGCGATCTTCACCATTTTCCTATAAACACTGTCATACAAGATACAGTACTGCGTGGGCTGAGAAACATGTTCTACTTTCACAATAATGCGACAAAAAGAAAGGCCTCACAGTGGAGCAGAAAAAAACTCTCTACCACCTCCACCTGTGCGGCCTACGGCTGGCTGAAATTCCGGCCGCCGCATAAAGGTAGTTGATAAGTAGTTTGTAAGTTTAGGGACTGACTACCCCGCAGTTCAGTCCCATAAATTTAACAAACAAACAACAACTTACTTTGCAGTCAAAGATACATATATGCAATTATCAATAATGCTGAATTTAACATTCACTCTGCAGAGGAGTGTGTACTGATACGAAACTTCCTGGCAGATTAAAATTGTGTGCCAGAACCGGGACTCGAACCTGAGACCTTTGCCTTTCGCGGGCAAGCGCTCTACCACTGACTTTACTGTAGGGGAGAATAATGCACAGTGAAACACGGTACACAGTGAAACATTCCATCTCAGTTGCTTTTAGTAATTTTTTTTTCTACTTGTTGAGATCCCTGTATGTTTATTATGATAAAATACATCTTTGACTGAAATGGTGGAGAGTTTGGTTGATTATTCTTGTTTCTAAACGTTATTGTTGTTTTCGGTGGTCAGAAGTTATAGATAACATCTCTTTGTAAATATAATATTTTCGATAGAACATACAACTAAAAGAAATATTATGTTTTGTGATAAGATACACATCTTTAGCTATATATTGACCAGTTGTACATTCGGTGGATACTTAGGTTAAGAGTTTTGACTAACTTTTTAGTTTATGGTGACTCTGGTACACAGTGAAACACTTGTATGTGTTACACAGTGAAACAGGACCATTGGCCTCAGATGGATGTATGATTCCTCTTAATACCAGAACGAGCAGCTTTGAAGAAAAACTTGGAGAAAAGAAATATGAAGAGAGTCAACAATCAAAAAATAAATGGTGTGTAAGTAAGACAGCTTCAAGTGAAAGTGATGAAGATAGTGACAAAGATGAAGGCCATCCAGTGAATCAGAGATAAGTATCATTAGATCTTTTTAATTTGAAGCGGAACGTTATGATTGGTGACTTCATTTTGGTGAAATTCTAAAACAATGTATGTTTTGTAGCTAAAGTCTTGAAGTCAGTTGTTTGTGGTATTGAGTAAGAAGTCTCATATCTTCAGAAAAGCAAAAATATTACTGGTTTTGTATTCCCAATTACAGAAGACATAGCCCGTTTTTCACATAAGGACATTGCAATGATTTTATTATCTGCGTTGCGTTGCCTATGGCTACTAAGAGGCTCTCTGACCACCAGTATATTCGTTTTCCAATCAATTTTGGAGGACTTAATATTCACTGAACAAAATATTTGTACTTGTATTTAACAAAGATAGTGATGTTTTATACGTCACTCAGCAAGTAATAAATATAAAAATTGGCAGCTGTTTCACCGTGTACTATACACGGTACACAGTGAAACATTTACGGAGGTTGTTTAAAATTGTTATTTCACTTACTAATCAGTAGCAATATTATTATTTTTTGTTGCGCAATAATGACAAAGTATTGTTCTTTCAAGTAAATAAAGAAAATTTGTTTTGTGAGTAGTATATTATACGAAACAATCAAAATGGTAATTTTTGTTTCACTGTGTACTACTCTCCCACTACTACATTTAACAAAAACCCCACCACATCCCCTTCCCAAATGTTTTGTATGGCCCCCAATTACTTTCACCTTCACTAGTGTTTTCCATGCTCATCCCCATATCAATTTTTCAAATACATTGACGAAAGAAAATAAAACACCTCCATAGATGGCCTTATATGTCACCTGGAGAATATGAGACGTACTGAAAACGGTCTCAACGTCGTCAGCCAGAAAATAGCGTAGAGATACAACTGTCAACCATCTTGAATAGGGGATGTTGTTCCAACTATATGTAATGTTGGCAGGAGCAGTTTACTTTCAGTTAAAGATCAATGCAGACAAATCTCAAACTATTATATTCACAAAGAAACGTAACAATCCAATCATCAACATAACTTACAAGGACCAAGAACTACCATGGAAAACAATCATAACTGATCTAGGTCTAAAACTAGACAATCATCTAACGTTCCGGCACCACATTAAAGAGGCAAGAAACAAAGGTTCCGCCCGGCTCTACCAATTATACCCACTCCTCAAGGGCAGGGGACTGTCAACAAGAACCAAAACCAGAATTTGGAAAAACCACCATCCTGCCAGTAATACTATATGGCACCGAAATTTATAGCATTGCAGCCGACGCCACACTAAAACAGCAGGAAATTGTCCAAAATAAAACATTCAGGATAATAACAGACGCACCGTGGTACCAAAACAAAGAGGAAATCCGAGCTGCACTAGGTGAACCCTCCTCGTTCTACCATACTATCAAACAAAAATCTATAAATTTCTATACAGCATCAAATTCTTCTCCATTTCCTTTCATCAACTCTGCAGGAAGACACGATCTCCCAGAATATAAGACACTAATTAACACAGTCACCCGCCACTTTAGGCGCCAATAAACACTCTTCTGATAATCCAACAACTCAAAAACACCAACATCATCCACTACCTTCTCACCCATCTAACACACATCAAAAATTAGGAAACGACACCCCACCCAAATACAAATAGGTAAGCCATTACAAAAACATAGGAAGATTTCGTGTGTCAGAGCGCCCACAAGGGTGCTGGTACTTCAAATACGAGGCGCGTCCAGAAAGTAAGTTCCGTTTCAATTTATCTCCGCTGCATCGCTGCGATTGCAGTTCCGCACATGCGCTGTAGTCGATGTGTATCAAGGAGAAGAACGTGCGAAATATGGAGATCGCTGACAGTTATGTACGCTTTGTTGTGCTTGTTTGAAATGTGGGCGTTGATTGAAATTCCCGCCGCCTGTGAAATCAGGTCGGTGATTTTGTTTCTGAATACGAGGAAAGTGAAAGCAAGTGAAATGAATCGGCAAATTTGCGATGTTAACGGACCAAATCCGATGAGTGATTCGATGGTGAGAAGATGGGTCCGACACATCAATGGCGGGCGTAGTGATGTGCACGATGAAGAACGAAGTGGGTGTCCACCTTTGGCTATAGAAGAACTGGTTCACGCGATTGATGGCAAGATCCAGGAAAACCGTAGGTTTACAATTCCTTGGCGGTCATCACTTCACCAATGACGACGAGCTGAAAGAAACTAACTGGTTGAAGACACAGGCGGCAGATTTCTATGAAGAAGGTATACAAAACCTGGTGCCACGTTATGACAAATGCCTGCAAAATTTCGACAGTTATGTGGAACTTACTTTCTGGACGTACCTCGTACAATTGCGTGTTTACACCCTGCCAATCATCCTTCCGTTCGAAGAAGTCTGGACGGTTTACAGCAAAATTGTTGACAGCAGCCAAAGTATGTTTATGAATACCTGATCTTATGGGTTAATGTAGTTTGCACATTCGTACTCCACAGACAAAGGAAAATTACTTGGCCTGATTAAGCTTTCTCACTGTACTACGTCCTCACGACATCAGTGAACCGTCCTGGCGAATCGTAATGGCTGTGTACGCGTCTTTACCAAGTGGGCCCAGGCGGTAGTTGATGGTGACGACGATGACGCCGTAAGAGACGAGGAAGTCCGGGCCGCTGGTGGCGTTGGAGCCGCTGCCGTTGACGAAGGCGCCGCCGTGCACCCAGAAGAGCACGGGCAACTTAGCGCCTTCCTGAGGGACTCCGGGCACGTACACGTTCAGGTAGAGGCAGTCCTCGGAGCCGGCGCCCGTCGCTTGCACGCAGTCGCTGCCGTACTGCGTGGCGTACCGGACGCCCTCCCAGCCACCTGCTGCAACCGGCGGCTGCAGCCGAAGCAACACAGCTAAGTAAACTGAGACAAGGTTTCGTCATGTTTTGTATTTTACAGGTACGTTTTACGTTTTAATTAAATGTTAATAACCCACACACCACACGTGTGTTCTACATTCTATTACAACATTGGTGTAAATCGGATATCGTGCTTTAACAGTAATGTTCTGTGTCGTCCATAGATTACCCAGGGTAACACTGCTTCTGCGACATGGGATTTATTAATCAATTTCAAGTAATTTTGGTCTGCTGGCTACGAAAATAATAATTTCTTTTTAATGACTCTGCTTTTTGCATCTATATTGGAAATTAAGTAACATTTCTGAGACTATCAAAATACCCACGGTTGTACTGCCGGGCTACAGTGTCCCGTTGGTCACTGTTAACCGGCAGTATAACCGTGGATATTTTGATTATCAAATAAAAATTGTTCATATGTTTGTTAAGCTTATGGGACTTAACTACGGGGTCATCAGTCCCTAAACTTACAAACTACTTATGAACTACTTATGAACTAAGGACGGCACAAATATCCATGCCCGAGGGGGGATTCGAACCCCCGACCGTAGTGGCCGTGCAGACCGTGACTGGAGCGCCTCAGTCCCCTCGGCCACCGCGCCCGGCGATTATCAAATACGCAGGGAGAAACTCAAGAATCATTTCTGAGACGATTTGAAACAAACAAATTGCTATAAATGAAACGAAAAATAATAAAATTACTCTTTTTTTCTCTTTTCCCCCGACAGTCTTTGTGAAAGCTCCAGCATCACATGGCGATCCCAACGGCCTTGATATCTTTTCTCCAGCCGTTCCCCTTCTAATCTTCCAAGTTGTCAGGAAATTTACCTAAGTGACTCTGCATAAAATGCAACTTGGCACTCCTGCTCCTATAACAACAAGAGAATCAAATATGTTAATGTGGAAAACTAGCGCCTTGACAAATCAGGCAGCGTCCAAAACATTTACTATTTTACATATGCGTGAATATCTGAAGTTTTTTTTTTTTTTTTTTTTTTTTTTTTTTTTTTTTTTTTTTTTTTTGAACATGTCAGGTAGTTAATTCATCCCTCTCCCTCTTCTACATCTTTTACTAGCAAGGATGTGTTCGCCTTTTCTTATGCTGTGACAGACGCAGTTTTCATTCTAGTTCCTTTATGTAGCTTTAGATTCAATAGTTTCCTATCTTTTCGGCCCGCAATGGAGAATACGTCGTAGTCCACATCTCCTTCCCCCCTCTCTCTGCATCCACCTCTTTCTGTCCCATCTCTCGGTTCGTTTCCACCTTTCCCTCTCTCGGTAAACTTTTCTGTAAGATACCCTCTGGCATGTACCATACAAACATTTTTGTACCCAGTGATCTTCCTCTTGGTTTAAATGTCTTGTGTGCAAAAATTTATATCGATTGGAGCAAAACTATGCATTTTGTAAATGTCCATAAGTTAAGTACCTTACACCACGCACCGCACGAAATTTTATACATAGTCACATTCCTCTTTTTTTTAGGTAGAGTGTGCAAAATTTCATCAATATCGAAACAAAACTATAGATTCCTAAGGAATAGCAACTAAGGGTCACATTGAAAAACGCACTTTGTTGTTCTCAAATATTCCAGTTTTATTTCATACAACCCTTGTTCTGAGAATAACGAAAACAACCAAAAATGGGTCTGTGAAATCACTCGAGCCGTTCTCAAGTTATGGCGCGAGCAAGGTATTTAGGAATCCATTTTTATGTTGCGAAGTACCCTACCCTATTCATCGTATGAAACTTAAGTTAGGCGGTGACCTTCCTCTTATTTTGAAGGTCAAATATGCGAAATTTCGTGAAGATCGGAATGAAACTGCAGATTTCGTAAGTCTGTAGGAGTAGTATGCTGCGCCATGCACCTATCACAAAATACTTTCTTAGCTGATGTTTTGTACCTATAAACTACATTCCTGCCAAATTTCAGCTTCATAGATGAAGTAGTTTTCGATATTTCGTGTTTAGTCAGTGAGTGAGTAAGTGCTCCTTGGCTTTTATATTTGTAGAGATTAAGAAAACAGATTGCTTAATTTTGGATACAAGAGATTAATGGGAGACTTGCTGACAAAAATAAATAGTAACACGCAAATCTGTAATGCTAAATTTATTTACTACAAGGTCATGCTTGAGGCAACAGTTTTACGGCATCTACAGCGAAACTGTTGTGAGCGGTAGTCTTCGTTTCATCATTTTGTGCGGGGGAGGGGTCAGTTACAAAACGCTTCATAAACGTACGAAATTACATACAAAATTTGTATGAGCTCTCTAAATACTCCCATTTTCCAACAATTGACGCATAAATCTGGGTATTCTCACCTGCTGGCCTGTCATTATTTATGACGTCATATCTCCTGAGCTATGTGTCGTGGTCTCTTGTTTTCGGGTCAGGAACCTTCGTGGGCATACGGTAAACAGTTCACCAAAGTTGCATTGCATTCGAATGAATGATTTATGAACACATAGAGGACATACAGACAAACATTCATTTTATTACGATTACCCCCATATCGACGTTATCGCCTTCGTCAACTTTTCTGTAAATACGTGACATATACTGAATGTTCTGTCGGTGCCTGACAAAAGATGATGAAATATTACGAAATGAAACAAGAAAATTATTTCTGAAAAATTTAATGTAATACGTTGCAGGGTAAAAATTTGTATCTTCTGTCTAAATATCTAAATCTCATATTTTATCTATGTTGACTGACTGTTTCGTCGGTTCTTGACAGAATATTTGATACATTATGAATGAAATACACAAGATAACTGTGAGATATTCTGCAGATTTATTGGTTTACGAACCGGTTTTTGGCTGTTACGCCATCATCAGGTAAACAATTCAAGTTGTGGTGTAAACTCCCGCAGTGGCGTAGCTATCATAGGGCTAGGCGGGGCAATGCCCCGGGGCCCCCAAGGTCAAGGGGCCCCTCGGCCTCCGTGAGCAAAGTTAGGAAAAAGTTGCAGTAGAGCGTCATTTTTTATTTATTTATTTATTTCTTTTATTTTTTATTTTTATTATTTTTTTCATTCCCACCTTACCGTCCATCAATTCCCGTCAAACTAAGCTTCCCACAGTAGCCGCACTGGACCACAGGGTGACGGAACATTGCTTCTAGTGGGGCCTGCTGACAGGCCAAGCCGACAGTCGCTGAGTACAACAATTGACACACTCCAGTCGGCAGAAGTAGCGGCAGCATCAAAGCTGTTCACAGCAACAGCTGCGCCTTCCAAGTGATGCGGCGTGCCGCTCGGCGCAATGTGAAGGATTGAGCGACTGTACAGTACTTCTTATTGGCAAGTGGAAGTGTACAGTTCGATTATACGAATAATCGGTTTTCCAAACATCCATGTCCTCCAATTTCACTTCTGATTATCGATGTTCTACTGTATATAATATTTTAGCTCAATGAAGGATTTTCGACTTTTAACTTTTTGAACACTGCCATCAAACATCAAACGAACGAAGTGAAATCCAAAAATTATTCCCATCTCAGAATATAAACCTAAAAAGATATTGCTTGTCCGCTAAGACGTGCACCCTGCCACCTGCTGAATTACTATCAGTGTATGACAATACTGTTCATGGATTGATTCGCGGCAGGGGGCCATATTTTCGTGGTTGAGTAAAACTTCATTGTTCATTTTTACTAGCTTCTGCTTGCGACTTCATGTATCGAGTATGGTGCGAAAACTATTCCATGGTAGTTTTATCTGTATTTCCTACCCAGGTCCAACTCTATCCCTCTCCAAAATTTCATCCACATCCACCCAGTAGTTTCTGCTTGAAAGCATAATTTTCACAGTTATATTAGAGAGTACGATTAAATATTATCTCCTGCGTGACACACAGTAATTTACTTAAGACTATTTAGTTTTGCCTTATTATGTCTTCCAGTAAGCGGTAAGGACCTGATGAAGTAGTATTACATCTGTATAGTTCAGAGGCGCCGATTACGGGTATGCTCGGTCGCTCAAGCATACCCCAAAATTTGAGTGGGTATGCACGGCATACTCCACTGAAAATTTTGGTATTAGTTTTTTCATTACGTTATATTTCTTGATTATAATTAATTCGACTCATTTCATTGATGGGCGGCTGGCTTTTGTAATACACCACTGTAAAAAGATTATCTAAAAACAAACAGGTATTGAATTCGTAGGCATTAAAATTCATGTTGACATGGGAGTGATCATTTTCTAAGTAGTCCGAATGTTAATGGAATGCTGCTTGTAAATTCAAATGTTTGTATAGATTATGGGACTTAACTACGGGGTCATCAGTCCCTAAACGTACAAACTACTTATGAACTAGCTTATCCTAAGGACGGCACAAATATCCATGCCCGAGGGGGAATACGAACCCCCGACCGTAGTGGCCGTGCAGACCGTGACTGGAGCGCCTCAGTCCCCTCGGCCACCGCGGCCAGCGCTGCTTGTAAGTTCAATATCGTAAACTGAAGCGGTAACATTCAATTGTTGTATTAAATAACTAGAAATGAAGTGGATTTGGTAGGATACGATGAAAACGTGTATACAACTAATTTAACGTTTATGTATTCTCTTAGAAGTCAATTGTCTTCAAGGAATCGTGTTAGTGTTAAGTCGTGACTTTTTCATCCTGTTTACTGAATTGGTGTGTGATGTAACAATGGGTTGTAAACCTATTGGTATCGACAGACATGGTATAACAGCAGAAGTGGTTATGGACTATTTTCGTAATACTGTATAGAAAATAAATCTGCAGAAGAAAGAAGGCAGGGAGACCACTCGATCTTAGTTTTTGCGATAATGAACACAGTATTCACAATACAGACACATCATTATCTGATATGCATGTCTCAGAAGACGAAAACTCTGAAAATGGTTTCTGTACTTACTACTACGGAAAACAGGTTCAAATGATCGCAAAAGGCGTCCAGTAGTTCTGAAACGTGAAATTGAAATTAATGGCTGTAAATTTCTTTACGGTATGTTAAAAAATTACTTTTCTCCTTTCAGAGATTAAAATGGTCCTAAAGTAACACCAGATGAAGCAAAAAAGAAGAAATACTACTAAAATAAAACAAAATTATTACTTTACCTTTGCACCTGGAATTCGAAAAATATAATAAAGATTTTTTTTTTTTTTTTTTTTTATTTTTTTTTTTAGAAATACCAATACCTGTCGGAGGGGGGGGGGGGCTACAGGCCGGCAACCACCTCCCCCTATTGTAAACGCCACTGAGTATACTCCACAAGATTTTAAAAAATCGGCGCCTGTGGTATAGTTTTAGTTTAGAGAGGGCCCCAACGTCATTTTTGCCCCGGGGCCCTTGGTGTAGTAGCTACGCCACTGAACACCCGACATTGATAAAATACGCGACAATATAATAGACTATGACGTTATCCTAAGAAATATCAAGTGAAACAATAGAAATTGGCAGAAAAACATTGATCAAAACGTATCTTATCTTAAACAGGTCTAATGTATAGAAACATGGAAGCGTTGAGAATATATGTTAAAATTTTAACTGGTTAAATTAAACTTGACCAACAAATTATCGTAAACAGGTCCATTGTCTGGAACATGGAATCATATGACAAAGTTGAATGAAACATCTGTAAATAACCATTCCCGACACATGTCAGTAGAGCCATGTTACAATATACGTATACTGTATTATGAATGCAATATATATTTTTACTGACCGATTGACTGAGTTCATTCGACTAAACCTCATCGATTGGGACAAGAAACAGCACATTCTACGAATAGAAACGGAAAACTATGAATATAAGTTATTTAAGAACACAATAAATTATGAACTGACGCCAGATTATCAGAAAAAAGAATGTGAAGAAATTATTGTGCGTATTCTTGTAAAAATGAGGATATTATTTTTTTAAAGTTTAAAACCTATTGTTGTCCTAAGAAAGAAAAAACTGTTTTAATATTAATTTGAAACAGAATACGGTTGTTGGTCTCCATTGTTAGATGGTTTTATCGAAAAAGCTGTGTGTCCTATGTGAAATAGTTTGAAACAGTTGTCGAGAAAGTTATAATGAGAAATAACAATGGTTTATAAGAACTGCATGACAAGATGCTATACACTTGCCGCTGCTATGCTGCATTTTTCCTATATTTTAGATTGTGTCTGCGTGATCTTTGTAATGGATGTATCTATACATAGTTTTTTTTATGTTTATTCGTACCTTGCGTTAGGAATTCCGTAAAGTTTTCTACGAAATGCTAATATTTGAATCCGTTTGTTATTTTAAAATGTTACAGCAACTGTAACTATATAGTATATTTTTTCGAACTGTCACAATATCGATCTGTCAAACGTGACGGTATAATAAAGACAAAGTACAAAACTTTAAAAGATACAATTAGTAACAGGACGAACTATAAAATGTGTCATAAGAATGAGTCCTAATCTTTGACATTATCATAATACTAGCGTTACCCAGATATCTTTTTATTTCACTCCATCCCCTTCTGCTGTCTTTCCAACGCTTTGTACTCCACTATGTAAATTTCTGTTTCCTTTTCATGCAACTAAGTCCGTCCGACGTCACATCTCCTGAATATTTACAGATGTTTCATTCAACTTTGTCACATGCTTCCAAGTTCCAGACATTGGACCTGTTTAAGATAATTTGTTGGTCAAGTTTAATTTAACCAGTTCAAATTTTAACATATATTCACAACGCTTCCATGTTTCTAGATATTAGACCTGTTTAAGATAAGATATGTTTTGTTCAATGTTTTTCTGCCAATTTATATTGCTTCGCTTTATATTTCTTAGGATAACGTCATAATATTTTATAACGTCACGTATTTTATAAATGTCAGGAATTTACACCACAACTTGAATTGTAATATTTCCCGCAGGTTAGTTATAAACCAAAACACTAGTCTTCTTTGAAAGTTATATATCTAGCAAGTTAAAATCTTTGAAACTTAAACTTGTAATGTAACAGCCGGAAACCGGTTCGTAAACCAATAAATTTGCAGAATATCTCACAGTTATCTTGTGTATTTCACTCATAATTTTATATATGTCTGCGACATTCAATTGTGAGCCACCTGAACGTTCGTTTTGCACCTGATGCACTGTGACTCACGCTGACAAATACAAGAAGCGTAGATATATGTAAGCAAAATAAAACTTGGAAAATTATAAAACGCTAAGCAGATAAAGTACAACATCTACGAAGAACAGCAGTGAGAACAATGGTGTTGCACGTAAGTAATAAATAGGTACAAAATGAACGTATTATATATTCTCTAATTAAAGTTGTAATTTACTTGAATCGGTCAGTGGAGAAAGGAACTAAGTCACTTTTTTGTACTTTTCAGAAGAGACAAAAAACTGTTTTATTGTTAAACTATTTAACAGATTGCATTGAAATTTTCGATATTTGCTGTACTCTAACCATACATACTGTGAATGAAAATAATTTTTATATATTCCAGAAAGTATCTTCTGAAAAAAAAATTGAAATTTGTAACATAGTTCCTTTCTCCAGTCAACGAAGAAATTAGTACTTTTCGAGAGTATAATACATTCAAAGATACACATTTCTTTATTAAAGCTCAAATTTATTGGCAAATTATCTTCAGCTGAACGTGAAAACAACTATTTAATAGAATTCAAAGATCGGAATAGTTCATATCACAGTGAGTTATCACTTGAAGTTAGCCATTTCGAAATCTCCCCATAAAAAATCTCATTGTCTTCTCCATGAATGTATTTCATCAGTTTCCGAAAAAGCTTCATTTTTTATATGGATTCGCACTTTTTAATTTTCATGAAAATGTTTCCTATAGAAGTCGTATTTCAAATTTACGTCTGGATATTTCTTAAGGAACATTTCGTGCCAAGTTTTCAGATCCAAGCTTGCATCTAGGTATATCATATCCTTCCCAGCATAGTAAGTTTGTTTGAGTGGGAAAGATGTGATACTGGGTACTATCGAATTTATTACATTTTCCGGAATTTTTGTTATGCATGGATTTCTTCCACACATGTCCTTTTGACATTTAGAAAGACGGTATTCATTCACTTACAACACTCAACAATAATCGTGACACCTGACGAAGTTGGCGACAAACTACTGCTTTGTTGCGCTTTCTACACCTGCATGCCGCAGACCAACGCCATCTAGCATGTAGCTGGTGTAGTACGAGCTCGCTGACATTAAAATATACTGATGGGATGCGACGTGCGGCGGAGAAAGGAACTAAGTCACTGACTTGATTCCTTTCTCCTCAGCACGTATAAAATCGACCTCATGTTGTTCCCACAGGAAGAAGCCAAACATAGTTCCTTTCATTACAGTAAGGTGTATATTGGTCTGTTTACTACGTTTCTGTAAAAAAGTGAAAATCACCAAAAAGTGACTTAGTTCCTTTCTCCACCGACCGATTCACTTGTATTTTTGCAGATACCCGACGGTGGCTTTAACGCCATAATGGGATCATCATAATCAATAAAAAAGCAAAAATCCATGTAACGGGCATAAAATTGCCTTACCTGGAAGCGGAGCTTTCCAATCGGCGGCTCGGCATACGGGATGCCCAGGAAGGCGGCATAGGTGGTGTTGTAGACGCTCGTCAATGTGGCTCCACGTAGAGCACCCTGCTCCACCGACACCAGCACGTCCTCCCCCTGAAAGAACCGGAAAGACGAGTGCTTACACTGAGGACGTCTAAGACCACATTAACAGTTAGCACATTGCTTTTGAAAGTACATGCCTCTTCCAATGATTGATATCGATACCACTTTTTATCCAATCATATTTGCACCTCTTTGTGTTCTGTGTAGTTCCACAAAGAGGTATTTGATGAGTTATTTATGGTAATTTAGTGTAGCTTTGTGTGTGTCACGTACTAATGTGTATTAACACATTTCTTATGCTCTTTACTTTTAGTTGAAATTCTTTTAATAATCTGCTCTAATGTAAATCTCTATACTTATAAGGCGCATTTGTTGTTTGCCCTTCTGTTGTCTCATAACTCAAGATCCAGACCACCAAATAACGTCAAATTTGGTACACGTACACAAAATTACATGGGGAAGGTTCTTAAACTTTTTTGGAAAACCAAATGGAAAATTTGAGAAAATGTGAAATTGCGTTTTCAATGTGTCCGTGTAAATCTACATCTTCATACTGATCTTGATGAGATTTTGCACAATTGACCTTTAAAACAAAAGGAAGGGCACTGTCTACATAAAATTTCGTTCAGTGGATGGTGGAGGGTACTTACGCATTTCGCCAAAATCCACAGTTTTGCTCCGATGTTAATGAAATTTTGTGCACTTGACCTTGAAAACAAGATGAAGGTTACTCTCTACATAAAATTTCGTTCGTTTGATGGGGGAGAGTACTTCCTACAAGTCCGTAGACTGCATCCTTAATGATGATGAATCACTACAATATCGCACTGAGTTTTTGTGCAGGCCGCGGTGGCCGAGGGGACTGTGGGGACACGGTCTTCACGGCCACTACGGTCGGGGGTTCGAATCTCCCCTCGGGCATGGATATTTGTGTCGTCCTTAGTGTTAGCTAATTCATAAGTAGATTGTAAGTTTAGGGACTGATGACCCCGTAGCTAAGTCCCATAAACTATACAAACATCTCAAACATTTGAAACATTTTGAGTTTTTGAATTCCATCCAGACTCCTGATTTGCAAGCCCACAACTTGATTCTGAAATCTGGTGCTCTACTAACGCTAATCAGAAATATTGATGCATACGGATTGTTCAATGGCACAAGATTAATTGTAATAAAGCTGATGCAACACGTAATTCGAGCCACAGTACTCAGAGGGAGTGCTAAGGGTGAGGATGTCTTCATTCCAAGAATACCTATCATTCCCTCAGACAACACCAAACAATTCAAGAGAATACAGTCCCCTTTGAAATTGTGCTTTGCCATGGAAATTAACAAGTCACAGGGCCAGTCTCTTGGGATTGCTGGTATAGACTTGCAGACACCATGGTCTCACATGAACAGTTGTATGTGGCTAGCTCCATAGTTGGCAAAGACGAAAAAATCTTTTTGTACATACTCCAAATGGAACTGACAAAAAAAAAATGTTGTTTATCACATTGCTTTAACATAAATGTACCCTTTGATTACATGAAAATAAACTGTTTTGTACGCTTCTGCAGAAAATTTTCTTTTAAACCCGGGCAAAGCCGGGTACTTGCAGCTAGTGATAAATAATCCGTGACTGCATTATGAAAATATAGTTTTTACGATATTGTTATCAGCTTTAATGAAGTGTCAATTTATGTTCATTATCTCTAGACTTAAATCACACTAAGCGATTACGACTCATTTCATTATCACGTAACCATTCACGACACATTAGTCAGTAGAGCTATGTTACAATATACAAATACTGTAGTATGAATGCAATATATATTTTTACTGACAGATTGACTGAGTTCATTCGACTGCACCTCATCGATTGGAACATAAAACAGCACAATCTACGAATAGAGACGTAAAGCTATGAATATAAGTTATTTGAGAACAGAATAAATTATTGACGCCAGATTATCAGTAAAAAGAATGTGCAGAAATTATTGTGCGTATTTTTGTAAATATGAGGAAATTAAATGTGTAATTTTCTTAAGTTTAAAACTCATTGTTGTCCTAGCAAAGATAAAACTATTTTAAAATTAATTTGAAACAGAATTCATTTGTGGTCTCTATTGTTTGACGGTTTTATCGAAAAAGCTGTGTGTCCTATGTGAAATAGTTTGAAACAGTTGTCGAGAAAGTTATCATGAGAAATAACTAAGAATTGCATGACAAGATGCTATATGCTTGCAGCTGCTTTGGTGCATTTTTCCTATATTTTAGATTGTGTCTGCGTGATCTTTGTAATAGATGTATCTCTACATAATTGTTATTTATTTATTTATTAATTGTTATTTATTTACCTTGCCTTAGAATTCCGCAAAGTTTCCTATAAAATGCTAAAATTTGTAATCCATTTGTTCTTTTAAAATGTTACAGCAACTATAACTACTTAGTATTTTTTCGAACTGTCACAATTTCGATCTGTCAAACCTGACAATGTTAAGACAAAGTACAAAAATTTAAAAGAACCAGTTAGTAAGAGGACTAACTATAAAATGTGTCAAAACAGTGAGTCCTAATCTTTGACATTATGCTACTCCATCCCTTTATGCTGTCTTTCCAACGCTTTGTACTCCATTATGTAACTTTCTGTTTCCTTTTCATGCAACTAAGTCCTTCCGACGTCACATCTCCTGAATAATATCTTCAACAATAAAAATTTCCCATGTACATAGAGTGGAATATTACGAAAGTGTCTGCAAAATGTAATGTGAATAGTAGGCCTAATGACGTAATCAATTACAACCTCATGCATCATAGGGCGCATTTTATGTATCTCGTGGTTTATGAAGTAATATCTCTGATTTATATGTTGTATTGTGACATAATTTTTAAGGTACATTCAATGACACATGAACACACTGTCGTGAATATATTTAGTAGTGTAAAAGTAATAAATTGTAATATCAAGCCGAAAGTCGCAGATTTACTGTTGGAAGACCGGAAAGGTAGTGAGCAATAAACATCTTTACTATGATCATTTTAATGACGTTATCAGCAAGAAGAATTTTCGTAAAGGTTTGAAATTAATTATAAAGTTTGTTTTAGGTCTCCTGAAGTAAGTGTGCCTGAAGTAGCCGAGCGATCTCGAGCGACATGTTGAGGATCACTTCGGAGGTTCGAATCCTCCCTTGGGCATAGATGTTGGTGTTGTCTTTAGTATAAGTTAGTTCATACGTAGTTGTAAGTTTAGGGACTGATGACCCCGCAGTTAAGTCCCACAAGCTTAACAAACATTTGAACAATTGAACATTTTGAAGAAAGTGTCGTAGATGTTTCTTACCACCAGAGGTTCATACTTTTGTAAAGCTACGGGGCCAAGCTGCTGAGTTCACCGTTCCCTAGACATACAAGTAACGTAAGCTAACTTATGCTAAGAACATCATAAGTATGTCCGATGGAGGACTCGAACCTCCGATAGGGAACGGCCGCGCAATCAGCAAACCTCCCCTATTTTTCTGTTTTCGAGTAGTACTGTCCGTTTTTGTTCGTTGTTCATCGTTGAGTTCCAGGTTGAGGTATTTTTTCTTTCTTATTATTAGAGAGAGCATAATGGTGAGGTAGTTATTGCCTGTTTCATTCTTTATGACTTCATACCTCTTATACTGTCTTAAATGGTTTTGTTCTCGACAGCTGTTGTTTCCAGGTGTTGAGCGACATGTGTACAAAGTTTGGCTCAAATCGGTCAAATATTATAGTAGGAGACGTGAAATATACATAGATACATACATTTTTATAATATTTTTAGACAACACCGAACGTCACTGCCCGCTGATAACAGGACATACATTCATATACTCCAGGAAAACACCGGGTTGGTTTCTTTTAAAGGGAACGGCCGATGTCCTTCCCTATAATTATCAAAACAATACGGGATTGTGCTCCAATGCTAATTACCACGCTCTTGACGGGATGCTAAACTGTAATCATCGATCTTTCTTTTTCTACTGGCAAATCTAACATCTCTTCCCGGAACTTTTGATCTTTCATTTTACATTATTCCAGCACGCTGCTGCAATTTGCTACTGATCGTAGATAGTGAAGTTTTAGTACATGCAAATATGGAAAAAGTATAAAACCAAATGCATAAACTGCAGGACAGTACTCTGCACTAGAGTGTGGCCACGGAAACATTTTATACAGCTTCAAGTAGGTACGCAAACGTTCACCTAGTCCAAAATGAATCTGAGATTCCAGTTTCTCAATTTTAATTAAAAATAAATTCAGAAGTAACGAAGATCAAGGACAATCGTGTGGCTATAAACGTCTGAGTTTTCTAATTTCTAAAGAGGACCAAGTTTTATGATACTGAAAGTAAAATCATCATCACTTTCATTTGAAGCTAATGCCGCACAATGATAAAAAATAATAATTTACTATCGAATATTTTACTGACAAAGAATCAGAAAAATGCCAGATTACAAAAAGACGCAATGTGACTAATTTAGACATTGGGTGGTTAAATATGTGTAATTGCTACAGAAGCACACAAGCTGGGAACTGTTTGCCTCATCTAGCCCTAGTTGTAAATCTCAGGAGTTGACATCGTTAACAACTAAACTACTCATAAACATAAATTCAAGGACGGGGTGAGAAAACCAACCTTGACGAAGATCACTGCGCAGACCAGCAGAGTCGTTATTACAGTTAACAGCAGCGACTGCATGTTGCAAACTCTTCAGCAACTTCTATGCTCTAAAGAACGATCAGCAGCACATACGTTTTCTCATACATGACGTGGTAGGTGCATGTGTGTGTGTGTGTGTGTGTGTGTGTGTGTGTGTGTGTGTGTGTGTACACTAACGTGTGTATCTGCTTCCGGTGAGCGTGTCCCTATACACACAAATAATAGGCTATTTTCATTCTGCTCGTCACGATATCAATGGCTATTGTCCTCAACAGACATTCATCTGCTACTGTGGATCACAGCTGCATCTGCCCGAAACAGATGTCTCTGCACGTCATGTGGCTGAGACATTTCGTTTCGACTTTTGTTTCGACACTAAAACGGTTCTTGTCGTGCTGCAGTAATAGTTTCATTAAATGGTAGAAAACATTTGTCGTCGTTGTTCATTTAATTTAATGAGAGTGTGGATCACCTGGATGATAATGCAAGTTGTCCTACCAGTTTTTTTCGTAACGTATTTCTGGAACCAAACCATTGATACAATGTATGACTTCTTCATTAAATACACTGAGGAGATCACTTTACATGTAGCAAATATACTCCAAGTTAAGAAACTGAAGTACTGGGAGAGCGGATTATTTCTCACTCCCTGCCGCATCCAGTGACACCATCGGCAGAGGATGACAAGGCGATCGGTCGGTCCGATTAGCCCATATATGGCCGATACACAGATCTTTTTCCTTCAATTATTTACTTCAGTCGCCATTATAATTACTGGGGCCGGATCATTCAAGCTATGATACAGTACAAGTCATCAGTTTCGTCCCCGTGTATAGCTGTCCCAAAATTAGCATTTGTACAAAACGAAGATGACGTCTAAGATTATAATAACCTGAAAAGATCTGGAGATGGCCGAAACCTATTATCATCACTTCCAAAAAAGCAATCTATAAAATTCCATGAGTTCCTGCAATGCGTGAGAAAAACGTGATGCACTCAGAAGCAGTGATGCAATATGATTTTATTTTAGTAGGCAAATCAAGATCAAAAAGTCTGATGTGACCTTAGGCGACTTTCAAAGGCGTATGACTCAATTGATCGAGAAACAATAAAGAATACCCTTGCCGCATTTGGTCTGCATAGAAAAACAGTCACTCTGAGAAGTGCCATATTAAATAATAAGTCTCAAAGGGCAAGTTAAGACGCGAACCATCGGAACCATTTGAAATCTGCACAGGAGGAGACAAGGTGACCTGCTTTCTCCATTGCTTTACAATCGTGTCCTGGAAAAAAAGTCAGAGAACGTAAAACAACCGTACCACCAAGTTATGGGATTCAAATTGGACGCAAAAGAAATGGCCTAAATGCCATTGATTGGCTTTCTCTGACGTTATGGTAATTATTGCCAATGATATTGACGATGTTAAAGTTCACGTGTCCAGACTATAATCAATTGTCACTAAAACGTGCGTAAAAATAGCCTTTAACAAAACTGAATTATCACAAACATCAAACACACACCTCCTTACATTGAACTACAACAAGAGAAAATCAAGCAGTCGAAAAACAATTAAATACCTCGAAGAGTTAATTAGACCTCACAGTTCAGAAAACGCTGCTGTGAAAGCAGGTGTACTAAACTAGAAGCTGCTTTTCACCTGTACAAAGACTTCTACAAAAGCAAAAGCCTGTCTCTAATCCTAAACCTTGGCCATTATAACACAGTAATTAGACCGTCAGCTTTATATGCATCAGAATGTTTAAACATGACGAAGATGGGTTATCTCCGAAAGCTTGAACAATAGACCTGAAAATTTTGAGGAAAATCCTTGGCCCTATCTAAGAAAATGGAGAATTCCACAGAAGACACAACTATGAATTATATGAACATGCAGAAGACATTGTTACCAGCGCGAGGAAGTGGTGATTGATGTTTTTTGGTTATCTGGAGTGAATGAACCCCCGAAGACTTACTAATCACATACACTAATCAATTTTAAACTCAAAATCGTATTCCAAATGGGCAAGCCAAGTTACAAAGGATTTATGGAAAGCTGAGAATTAATTTCATGACAAGTTTTCAGAGAAATGATCAAAATTACTGAAAACCTAAGCCAGTTCAACGTCCTGTATGCAAATGGTCATAAGCGAGGAAAGAAGCGCAGTCTGCCAAAATGAAAAGCTACTGGCAAAAGAGGAAAACACAATCAGGAAACAGACGAAAATCTTCGTGCTCCATAGCAGGCCGAAACAAGAAAAAAAAATCCATTTTACTATAGATGCAAATCATTGAAGTGTGCGTAAGTGGTCTGAATTACTCGGCTCTGTATTGTGTAGAACGCCCACTACTGGAACATCGTATGATACGCCGTGCAATGCTGAATTCCTTGACCTCGGCACTTGACATCGACGAATATGTGCTGGAAACTTCAGAGCGTCTGGTGAGTTCCCACACAGTGTCTCGAAGAATGGCACCTGCTGGACTAGTGTCCTACCGCCTCGTGCGTCGATTGCCATTGATACATTTGAAGGCTTACCGTGTCCGGTAGTACAGACAGTGGACGATGGCGTTGCATCGTGTTCATTGATGAGTCACTGACCTCCGATGACCATCGGGTTCAGATTTGGTAGCGTAAAGAGCTGAGGGCACATCCTGCTAATTTGAGAAGAGACACAAAGGCTTAAACAACGGCAACACGATGCGGGGAGCCGCAAGACATACGTTAAGGTCACTCCCAGCCCTTCTTCGGCCGACCTTGAAGGCGCAGCGATACGTCACATACATTCTGCATCCGTACGTCGTACCTTTGATGGCACAGCGCCCTGGAACAGTTTTCCTAGAGGACATTGCTCGCCCACACACAAAATATGTGGTTATGGACTACCTACAGCATTCTTTTGTCCTTCCGTGACCAGTTGGATCCCTGGATTTTTGCATCATTCATCATGTTTGAGTTGACATTGTAAGGGCTCTCCGTCCGAGCTGCAACAACTGTGGACAAACTTGCCTCTCGAAAGGTTGCAAAATGAAGCAAGGAAGGAGGATTAGGATATTACGTTCCATCGAGAGTGTTGTCATTAGAGACGAGGCTCACTCTCGGACTGTATGTGTAAAGATTGTAAAGGGAGTCGGTCATGCCCCTTTAAAGGAACCACCCTGAAATTTGTTTGAGCGATTTAGGGACTACACGGAAACCTAAATTTATATGGCTGGAGGTAAATTTGTACCAACGTCCTTGGCGAATGCGAGTCCATTGTGCTAAAAGATGCTAGTCTTGCAAGTTTCGCAGGAGAACTTCTGTGAAGTTTGGAAAGTAGGAGGCGCGGTACTGGCGGAAGTGAAGTTGTGAGGCGGCGTCGTGAGTCGTGTCGGGTTAGTTCAGTCGAAGCCGGGCGCCGTGGCTCAGCGCGCCCGGTCAGAGGGCTCAACGCCCTCTGTAATAAAAAAGCTGAGCCAACAACACATCGATCATTAACGAACAAACACGAACAGCGTCCGCAACGGACAGAACTACCCATAGAGCACACAAAAAAAAAGTCGGTAGCGCACTTGCCCGCGAAATGGAAGGTCCCAGGTTCGAGTCCCGATTCCGACACACAATTTTAATCTGCCAGGAAGTTCCAAAAAGCTCTGTGAGAGCATTAGGAACCGCCGCATAAAGGCAAGCTTGGCGGCCATATGGGTACTCAACACTCACTGCTCACCTTGAACGAACGATCGACCTGTAATTACCAACGACCTTGTCTTTTTCATCTCATATTGTAGTCAATTCAATAAAGTCACGTAATCATTCACCACGTGACCGCTTCTAGCGAGTGCTTATTATTGCCTCTAAAATGTACTCGGAAAAAAAAATAAACGCTGACATTTGCTTTCATTAACTAGGACATACTCTTCTCTTAATCCTTCTCTACAATCTAGGGCCAACTTGTCTGTTTAAATTTCGTGTTTGTGTTAGTGATGAAAAGTGTCATGTGCAATTTCTAGAAAAATACGAATGTTTCTTTCAGAAATACTATTTTTTATTCAGTTATTTGTTTAATTATTCAGAAGTCTAATAACCTTGAGCCAGTCCAGTTCCAATTTTTATATGTGCCAAGAACATTCTTGTCTTTGTAATATCAGGGTGATCAAAGGAAAAATCTTTTGAAATTACACTCCAAATTTGATATCATATAAATTATTTTTTTTATTTTTTTTTTACCTGGATTTATCTTGAGAAGTTTTGCGTAATTAAATATTTTTATTTAAATACTTTGCTGTGGCACTTTTATTACATTTATTGTTAATTTTACAAATATTCATTTATTTGGATGCTTGTTAGTTTGCTTGGTCTTTGTGTGAACTATTTTCGGTTTCCTCTACAAGGGGAAAGTTATGTTTGTTTTGGTTTGTGATACGTAACACAGTAACAAGTAAAAATATTGCTGGCCAAGATGAGATCACGCAGAACGTTGTCACATAATTAATTAGTTAATGAACCAAGGGCAACGAATTAGCATCCGAGTTAGTAGTCCTGACACTATGGATACCAGTTACTTTGGAAAACGTTTGGGCATCTCGGACATATTCGGAGTTGTGCCCACCTTTGTGATCAGACGGCAAAGACTGCCAAATACACCTGTTAGTTTCTCAACTGTTAGGGGTAAGAACCAATGGGATCCTGGGCAAATAAGGTTAGTAACATGCTTCCTAGGTACTTCTATATAATTCTGGCAACAATCAGAACAAACTGTCTCGACCTTTGGAGGCGATGGACTCTCCACGTCCAATTGACAGACCAGGGTCTCCTCAGATACGATTTGGCAAACGATCTGGAATCAGATGGGAAGCTGTTAATATCAATGGGGCCTACACTGGGAAGAAGGTAGGGCTGGCGGAGGCTGTAAGTAAGATGGTGTTAGTTTAGGTGTTGGTGATGTTCCGGTAAGGGGATAGAAAGAAGATGAAATGGAAGAATAGCTGTAAGGAGTCCAAACAGGAGGAGAAACATGGGGTTTTACATCAGGAAAGCAATTGAAATGAGAGTAATTGCAACAAGGTATCTCAACGAACGACTAATCTGGAATGATTTGACCACCGTCTCCAGCAAGAAAATCAGAACTGTGTCAGTTTATTCGTCCTGTGAAGAGACAGATCAATTTGATGTAGACAGATTTTGCAGTTCATCTAGTGATGTAGTTGTTAAAGCATAAGGACAGTGTTTTTATGATGGGTGATGCCAACGCCAGGATATGAAATTTTACAGAAGGATATGAAAAAGTTATGGGTAAGTTCGAAGAAGATATGAACGCCAACAGCAACTGAAAATAGCTCATGAATTTGTGTGCCACTTGGGATTTAGCTATCAAAACTCCTTTCTTAAGCATAAGAAAATTCATTCTTATACTTGGGAAGGCAGGGGAATCAGATCTGTCATTTACTACACAATAACAAATAAGGAATTCAGAAAGACAGTCATGGACCCACTATTTTCAGAGGCTTCTTTGAAGACACTGGAATGAAATTGGTTTTGTGAGCCGAGAAGTGTAGAAAGTCACGTCCATATGAATAAGGATAGAAGTGGAGAAGCTTCCGTGACAAGGAAATCAGGCACAAATACTTAACAGTGACCTCAGAAAGGTACAAGTTATTTGAACGTAATCATTTACAGTCTTTGGAAGAGGAATGGACAGTGTACTGGGACTCTCTACTAGGGGTGGCTAGAGAATATCTTCGAACAGTACTGTGTAAAGGAAGGAAGAAGTAGGCAGCCTGTAAAAGAAAAAGAAGGTATTTCAAAATACAGTCCATACTAGAACGCAGAGAGACAGAAAATGTTATGTTGCAGAAAGGAATAAGGCCAAACAGATAATTGCAAAATCTAAGCAGAAATCATGGGAATACTTGGGAAATAAGTTAGAATATTTGGATAAAGCCGCAGAAAGAGCATTCTGTAGCGTAAGAAGGAATTGACTAGTGTTTTGGACAGGTCGGGAAAGCTACTGGTGAATCCTGTGGTTTACTTAGGAAGATGGAGGGCATATATAGAAGTGGTTTTCAGTGTATGTTAAAAGATCAATGATATGTCAGATTTTGAGGAACAATGGGATAGGAATGATTATGGAAACAGGACCACATTAGACGAAGTGGAGTAACGCTTAATAGATTGCAGTGCAATGAAGAGGCTGGGTAAATGAAATTAAGTCAGAACTCATCAAATACAGTGGAACGTCAGTTCTCAAATGGTTACACAGAAAATGGCGAGGGAGTCGGGTAGGTTCCGTTTGACTGCACGAAAGCACTAATCACACCAATTTTAAAACGTGGAAACAGGACAAATCGTAACAAATACAGAGGTACCTCTTTAATAAGCGTTATTAGCAAAATATTCCCACGTATTTTTGAAAGGAGTGTGCAAGTATTAGATAAAGACAAACTGGACGGAAATCAGTGTGAGTTTAGGCCTCTTAGAGGCTGTTAGGGCCAGAATTTTAGCTTACAGCTGATAATGGAGAAGTGCTATGAGTGGAAGATGGAATAGTATCTATGTTTCATAGACTTGGAGAAGCCTTATGACAGTGTTCCCAGAAGGGAGCTCTTGTCCATTCTGCAAGATTATGGTATAGGGTGCAAACTTCTGCAGACAATAAAAGGACTTTACGTAGATTGTCAGGCAGTAGTTAGAGTTGACAGTATATTGAGTTTAGTTTACTGTCATTTCAGGAGTAAGACAAAGCTGTAGTAACTTTCCACCACCGTTGTTCATACTATGTATGGATCATATGTTGAAAACAATAGACTGGCAGGGTGAGATTACAAAGGATGAAAAAATAAAAACAGTCTCGCATATGCAGACAATTTAATTTTGATGACAGACTCTACTGCAAGTTTGTATTCTAGTAATTGAAATGTAGATCAGCGATGTACAGAAATAACGTCTGTGTGAGATAGAGTTAAACAGATTGAAAGTCAAATAGGAGGAACAGTATTTATGGTGTATTTTCTGACAGAATGGCAACATAGAGAAAGAAACAATGTGTAGTAAATTAATGCAATGGGTACTCAGGTACGATGTATTCTGCAAAAAGCAGTCAGTACTAAGACTAAGTTAGGAGTGTACAGCTATATCTTTCGATCAACTTTGTCGTATGAGACGGAAAGCTGGGTGGATACAGGGTACCTTATTAATTAGACTGAGGTTACAGATATGAAAGTAAGGATGATTACAGGTACTAACAAATGGGTACAGTGGCGGGAGGGTGTCCATAATGAGGGCATCAAAGAAAAACTGGTAATGAACACCTCAGATGAAGCAGTCAGAGCGAAGGGACTGACATGGTGGGGTCATGTTACATGCATGGCAGAAGCAAGGTTATCTAAGAGACTCTTGGCTTCAGCAATGGAGGGTAAGAGGAGTAGAGGTAGACCAAGAAGAAATCGTGGATTCAGTCAAGAATGACTTTGAAGTAACAGGCTTAACATCAGACGAGGCATCAATATTAGCACTGAATAGAGGACCATGGAGGAATTTCATTAGTGTGACTATTCTCCTGATTGAACGCTGAAAGGCATAACCAGTCTCTGATGATGACGATACAACAGTGTTGATTTCTTTTACGTGGTTCTTGTGTAAACAGCTTGCTTGTAAGCGTCCATGCATGACAAATCATTCCCCCCTGCAGTCTTTTACCTGAAGCGTCGTTTGCTGTAAAGTCTCTACATGAGACACTAGCCGAAATCCCGGCGCTGGCCAAGTACGAATTTATTCCATCCTTACGTTAGTTCACCTCCTTACCTAGTCTGCCCATTTCAGCAGTATCAGTAGTCAATTTCAGCCTCTAGTTTCGTTTTCAAGTATCTCAACCCTTACGAAACTGCAAGTGATTTTTTTGCGAGTGGAGTTAGTACTCAATACGTTGCAATATAAAATCTTTTGAGTGAGTGGGTGTTTTACAATGCCTCTTATTGTGTACGATGCCATATCTCCTGCACAATGCGTCGCAGGCGGTTCTCGCCTTCAGAAATGGCAAGGAATATGTGCAGCAAATTTCATTGAAATCGTTCTGGTGGTGTGCATCATTGTCGCTTGATGCAGTGATTTTTCGCGCATTCTATTGTTAATGACGTCATATCTCCTGATGTACGGGTTGTACTCGATCCTTAAACCCAAAGTGACCCCCTTGTTGTTCTGAAGGTGAAATGTGCAAAATTTCATCAAGATCGAAAGATCTTTTCGAGGTCTGTAAGTTAAGTACCCTCCACCACGCATCATACCCGTTATAGTTCCGTAACAATAAATCGTAGCTGGTTCTTAGCCCTACAGAAATTGTTACCTCATGATAAGGAATTTGTGTACCAAATCTGGTCGAAATCGGTCCAGCGGAGTAGATGTGCAACATTGCCCCGTGTATCATTAGTTTTTGTTTAGTCCTGAACTCTGTATTGTACCAGATCATAACACCCACGGCGAACTTCCTCTTGGTTTGTAGGTCATGTGTACAAACTTTCATCAAGATTGGAACAAAACTGTAGATTTGTATACAATACAAATATACGGACACTCTATATATAAAGAAATAGTACAACAAGATTTCATAAGGCTTTACTCCGCTTACCATTATCCTTGTGATCAACACTTGAGTTTCGGTGCATTTACTAAATCATACCATTATAAAGAATAATGATTTAACGTCTCATTATCAACCACACCTTTAGATATTTTCTTCAAATATGCCTGTAGAGTCATTAACAACCTGACTATCCTCTATCGTCCTCATCCTTTTGTTGGTGTTTTATTGTTGTATTCCTATCTTTCCTTAATATTCCTCCACTGTTTGGCTAAAACATTATTGTGTCTGTACATTGCATTTTTAGTGTTTAGCTTCCCTGGACACTTCCGCTACGAGGGACAACCCGATTTCTTAGTCGTGGCATGCACTCGTCAGTGGAACTTAGTGAGCTTGTGTCAACTTGTCTCCGGCACCTTAGTATGGTGATTAGCAATACGTAATTTTCATCCTAGATGAAGTGCTAATTTTCTATGGTCGTATTCATTCCTCTTGTTTTCACAGAGTCATCACGCGTGTATCTGTAGCTTATTGCGGTACAGTTTTTTCGTGTTTCGTTAGTTTTATTTAATTCCACAATTTTAGTTTGCTTAGTACGTGAACTGTTTGTCGACTCGACTCCACGTGTTCGTGCATATCACTTGGACGTTTCTCCTTTTGTGCACGCAATACTGCTATATAAAAACGGCACGTTCACATTCAAGATGAGTTATCTTTGAAATCCTCATTTAATGATTTGCAGAACTAGGAATTCCGAAACTTTTTTCTTGCGCATACAAATTATGTTAGTCTGGGAGGTATAAATTTGAATCGCCAAACTTAGGCGTCATTAGTGCCGAAAATTCTTGACACAAGGGTAATAGAGGTATCTATACATAATGAGACCACACTACTGTGATTTATGGGACATCCAACACTGTTTACAGTACATGATAATGGAAATATTTTATTGGGTATGAAACATTACATAAATGCCGAGCTAATTACATCTTTCTTAGTAAATACAAAATTAGAAAACAAATAATGTAAGGCATAGCTAAGTCATGTGTTGAAGACAAAGCAAGCAACTTACTAATGTGGAGAAAATAAGTAGATTTGTATTTTATTTCTCAGACTTTATAAGAAACTTTGATTAATGTCTGTTTCATGACATACTGAACAGAAATCCAGAATTATTTAATTGCTAGTGGATGTACTGAGCATCCCAAGATAAAAGTGTCATCATTAGCTGCCCGGGAACGCTTCCAGTGGCACATTCTCGTCCCAGAAGTCCATGCGCTCTGCAAGCCTGTTGTGCTCCAGCGAGAAGTTGGCCTGCATCAGCAGGTAGCTGCGATTGGTCAGATCGTACGGCTCCCACACCACCGGGTCCGCCTCAGGGGTGGGGTTCCTGTGGAAAAGGTTCTCATAAAGCTGTTGGCAAATGTAAAGTAGTTTGCTACACCCACGGTTTACTGAACACATTACTAAAAGATTTATTGTCACTTTTTTTCTACAGCTCTTCTCAGTGTATCGTCACGTATCAGGAAAGAGTAAGCCGAAAATTTTTGCCATAGAGTTAACATAGCTATTCTGTGAGTGCTTATTTCCGTTACATTTTTCGGCATATGTTGCGAAGTAACGTAAAACAAGTGTTGACTCGTTTCGATAGTTTCGCTTGTATAGCGTTATAAAGTAGCAATTTTGTGTAATAGACTGTCAAATAGTTTTGGACATTGAAATATCACGCAGTTGTTCCTACATTTGTAATAGATACAAAATAGGTCACACTTTTCTTAAGCGCCGTGCGGAACGTATCAGAACTGGAACTGGCCTCGGTGGAGTAGCCGTGCGGTCTAAGGCGCCTCGCTGGGAGCGCGCGGTTGTTCGCCATCGGAGGTTCGAGTCCTCCCTGGGGCATAGGTGTGTGTGTGTGTGTGTCTGTGTCTGTGTGTGTGTGTGTGTGTGTGTGTGTGTGTGTGTGTGTGTGTGTGTCTTGTCCTTAGGTTAGTTTACCTTAGTTTAAGAAGTTTGTAAGCTACGAACTGTTGACCAAGCAGTTTGGTCCGATAGATTTACAAAGATTTAAATTTTTTTAGAACTGGGGCTACAGATGAAAAAGCTGAAAACTACACGATACGTTTCATTTAAAACTTCCGGGCTCATAAGCCATGGTCGATTTGTAAAACTTTCCCCTAACGTTTCATCTTCGGTTGCGGAAGACATCTTCAGAGGTAGAGTGGCGAACTGCGATGAGAACTTGGAGGAGCGCCGTATATATAGGCGATGCAGAGGGCACCACAAGACATCACGTGACGTCGGCTACGACACTATCTCTGGTATTGCCAACATTCTTAGCAGAGAAGAATCGATTCTCATTCCGCTGGTGCAAAGCAGAAGTCCAAATTCTGTCTAATTTAACAGCTTCCCCTTTCCTGTTAAAATTATTGCGATGTTTATAGATCTCTATAGTTCTTCTCTATTTGTGCGCGCATGATAGTGCAGAGTTTTTCAAATGATACTAGTCTCATTAAATTTAATTTCGTGGTTGTCTTCTTGGTATACATGTTCCGCTACGGCCGATTTCTCCGTGTGCCGCAAGCGGCAATTCCTTTTATGTTCGACCAGACGAGTGTTGACGCTTCTTTTTTCAGTGCCAATGTAGACTGAACCACAGCTGCAGGGAATTTTATATAACCTGGTGTATTCAACGGATGTCGTACATCTTTTGCAGATCTTAAATATTCTTTTATCTTCCTCGTAGATCTGAAAATGGTTTCTATGCCATACTTGTTCAGCACTTTTACAATACGATCTGTAACCTTATTTATGAACGGAATTTGTGAACCTACTTATTTAAAAGATGAGATGGGGCATTTACGATTCACCATCCAGAAAAACGGCTATTCTACCAAAGAAATAGACAGAGCCCTTCGTCCCAGGGGAAAGTCAATGTCAATAAGAAACGACAACCACCCAAGGGAAAAGTTTTTCTTCCGTCAGCTCGGTAATTGACGCCACTGGTTGGTCTCAACGTCAAAACGAGGTTTACAAATAACCATTTATTCGCGACAAGAACGGTGCTCCCTATATTATGGAACTCATAGAGGAAATGCATTGACGTTAACAGTGGTGTCATTAATAGTGTGCTGTACAACAGATATAGTGTGACATATACGATAATACTCAGATGTTAGTGTGCTGAACATAAACATTTTTCAACGGATACTTTGAAACTAATCTACATCTACATAATTACTCTGCAAATCACATTTAAGTTCATGGTAGAGGATTCATCGAACCGTTTTTATTATATTTCTCTATCGTTCCATTCCCTAACAGCGCGCGAGAAAAAATAACAACTTAATATTTCCGTTTTTGATCTGATTTTATTATCTTTTGTCTTTGCCTGTCTTCATTCATGGGACTTTTTCGACTAATATTTGTTTTTAAATATACAATACTGTTCTGTTCGCTGTCGGCTATCTCATTTTTGATGCATTGCCATATTATCTGTATTCTGAATCTGCGGTTTCACTATTATGAACTGTATTTTACTGAAGTAATTAACTCCTTTCAGACTCCAAGGCTTTTTGGTGGAACTCGACTTGTTTGGACAGATGATGTCGAAGGTTTTTGTTAACAGAAGGACTGCAGCGGAATCAACAGTAGAGGTACATGACGTCACTACTTCTGTTCCAAGAGGTTGTTGCGTACCTCCCGCGTATCCAATGACACCGTCGACACGGGATGACAATTAACTGTTGATAGTAAACCAGGGTACTAATACTTTTTCTATTTTTTTAAAAATTTTAACTTAACTGTTAATGAAATGAATTATACTCAAATTTTCTCTCAATTGTACGATACAAATTACTCAACTTATAGGTCTCTACTTGACAAATGACGGTGCCTCCTGTCGCCGGCAAAATTAAAGACAAAAGCGAGTTCGCTGGCACGAAGAAACAGTTAAATTCGGAGTTATAATGTGTCAATCAATCGTCTAGAAATTTTTAATTAGATCTTATTTCAGTTTCTTTTTATCTTTTTCAATAAATAAATACTCGCTAGAAACTTGCGATTTACTAGGTACTGATTATTATAGTAACTAGGATGTCATCTGAAATAAAGAATCAAAGAGTTTCTTACGTCATCTCAGAAATATGGAAGATTGACAAGGTAATTTAATTTCTATGTCTTGTGGTAGTTATTTCATTAACCTACTTTATAACGTGAAATACGAAAAATTACTGAAGTGACGTCCAACTCGTCAAGAATAAATTTAAAACTCGGACTAATGTATATTTGTACTCTATTATCTACAGGTACCGGTTAGCAAATAAAAGTACACATACCCATATTTTACGAAGTTGGTCCACAGGCGCAGCATATTCCTCCGTACTTGATCCTCTTCAGATTCTGGGTCCAAGTTGTAATTAATGTCATTGTTATAATGGAGGAAGAGAAATCCTTGCTCTCCTCCATGTGAAACACCTGCAGTGGAGACGTAAACCGATCAACGTATGTCTGATAAAGGCGCTGAATGATTGCTCTTGAAAATAAGTAACTGCACAGAATACAAAAAAAAAAAAAAAAAAAAAAAAAAAATGAGATCCCTCATTTACTTACGAAGTCTTGAAACTGAATACCAAGGTGACATCTCGCGGAAAATGTGTCATTTTATCTGTATCTTCAAACCATTCACTGTATACTTACTAGCAAAAATCACATTTTTAAAAAATTATTGCACCAAAACTGTTTATTTATTACTAGGCTCAATAGTTTCGGGCTTTTCCCAGTTTCATAAGGCACATAGTTTATTGTAATTTTTAATCTTTGAAAATTACGCCATAGTATTAGAAACATAAACCAGCGAGTTATACTGTGTAAGTAAATGTACAGGAATTTTATGTTACTTTTGAAAATGGGCAAGCCCTCACATAGGAATTAAATGTACCGATGAAAAAATACTTTTGGTAAAGAGTAGGATATAAACCCAAAGATTGTGTATTGGTTATAAAGCACTGTGATGAGACTTGTGACAGTTTATGGGGTACATTGTGGTGAAATAAATTGGAACACAAGATGGCTGCAAAGCAACTTGGAAAGCTGCTGGGCCTGGTCTGGTTAGTCATAACAGGTGGAATGAAAAGCACACTCATTGGAACGGAGACTATGCTGAAACTATTCCTCTTTTGGGCTACTAATGAGCTAGCAGCAGGCACATAAAAGCTAAAAACTGTCAACAACTGCATTTCTTTAGGATATCAACAAACTCACACCTCTGTCGTGGCGTCGCTATTCGTCACAACGCCGGCGGTCTCCACACGTCGCAGCGCCACTTCATGAAGAGTCGATAACTTGCGCCACAATATTTCGGCCGCCGAGAGCGCCCGCAGTCTCGTTACCTCTCTGCCTGCTCCCCGCGTCAGCCAATCAGAAGAAGGAAACTCGTCTAGATATGCCGGAGCACCACAGCCGCGACAGTCAGTCTAGCAGCCAGTACATGATTACGCTAGAGTACGAAGCAGATCTAGGAGTGTTACGGTTCCAGGATATTCGTCTACAGTGTGTCAGCAGTCTGTGCTAGCACAAGCCGGAGCATTACTATTATTTTATCCATTATTTTTGGTTAGAGAACACCGCAGCTCTATTCGTAGTAATACTGTAGTAAATAAATACTGCAACCAGCCACAAGATTTTAATAAATCAATTTATTGCACCGTTACTATTGTCCATTTCATAATGAATGACCCCTGACTTTGAACTCATATTCTGGTCACATCGCACGACGAACATCGACATCGATGTTTTGTACCTCACCAGAATCGTTGAAATGTCTACTTTTATTTGGTCTATGAATATTAAATTTTATTTGAAAAGGGGACGACATACACGGTAATACTTACGAGTAAGCGTGTTTTCTCTGGCTTTTTCCGCGAATGACAACTTTAAGGATGTACAGAAATCAGACCGTAATTTGGTGAAAGTTTTCCTCTGCACAATTCAACGATCCACTCTTGTTCTATTTACTGACGTAGTTTCGCTATTTTCTGATTAGTCGTTTCTTCGCTATAATATTAAGCTTACCGTTGTAGGTATTGAGATGAAGAGGGCATTGCTGTTAAGATTGAACTTTTGTTGGTGACATAGATGTCACTACAAATATAATGTCTCCGTCTTTGTCAGTTAACACTTTCGCTACGGCTGACGCTATCCTACATTGAGCGCAGACGCTTATAAGCGTCACCCGCAGCGAAAGTAAAAGAGTTTGTAAAGCAACTGCGTCAGTGGCTGCAGTATATGCGACGCTATGGCGGAGCGTAGTTGTCACACCAGCGCGCCGCCACTGTTGCAATGCGCCTGAGGCGCCTATTCAACTGTGAAGAACGGCAACACAGCACACGCGAGCACGTAGCGCACAGGAACGAAAAAGCAAATAAATTAATGATGTGATATTAGCGCTTGATGTAGATTTATGAGCATTAAAATATAACAGCTGTGAAAGGCATGGGCAGAGCTTGCATTTACACTTTTCGTCTTGTTAATACGTATTATCATTAGACGAACTGCAGCAGTCTATGCCTACCATTATTAGGACATAACGACCATTCAGAAAATAACGAAACTCTGTTGGATTTTTAAACCGTGCAAAGGAAAACTGTCTCCTAATTACGGTTTGATTTCTTTGCATCCTTAAAGTTGACATTCGCTGAAAAAAAAGCCAGAAAAAGCACGGTTTCTCTTAAATATTACCGCGTATGTCGTCCCCTTTTCAAATAAAATGTAATATTAATAGACCAAATAAAAGTATACATTTCAACGATTCCGGCGAGGTACAAAACATCGATGTTCGTCGTGCAATGTGGCCAGAATATGAGATCAAAATCAGGGGTCAATCACTATGAAATGGACAGTAGTTTCTGACCTGAGCTCATCATCAGACGGTAGTGCTGATATCAGGTTTACATTGGTGTCCTAAAATAACAGTTATGAATCTATTTGGTTACAAGGTTAAATATTTTTATCGTAAATATAACAAAGTTTTCTTTCTCGCATTGTTCTCATTTGAATCAATACTACATCTACTGACATACAATGAACTTACTTCACAGAAAGGTAATCTTTCTACATTATTACAGGAGAGAGACCTTTCTGTGTAGAAGTTCAGTGTTAAGCAAACGATGTAGTCTTAGTTCAAATGTGAACAATACAATCAAGGAAACTTCGTTATATTTATGATAAAAATATTTAACCTTGATACCTAATGGATTCACATAACTTTGTTATTTTAGAACAGCAATCTAAACCTGATATCAGCACTACTGTCTGATGATGGGCTCAGGCCCGAAACTTGTAACGGGGCAATAAATTTATTTATAAAAATCTTGTGGCTGGTTGCAGTATTTATTTACTATAGTATTAACACTACTAATGACTGATGTAGAAGAGATCATTGCAGAGCTGTTTTGTACGACAAACACAACGCCAAATTGAGTATTCTTTTCTTCTGTAACAAGAGAATATCTCAACTAACCACTTCTTTTAGTTTCAGACCCCATACCACATGTTTTGCTATACCGAACGGGCTAAATGTGGGAACATCCGTGGAAATTCCAGATTTACTTAAAATAATTGCCATCTTCTTCAATAACAACTGTAACAAATACACGCAAGCAACGAAAAAGTCACAACATTGTTCGAAAGTAGATGAAGATGTGGGGGTCCGACTATAAGAAACATAACCAAGTTTACAGAAAGCAAAATCTATACGGAAGTTGGCCATAGTAACCCAGGCGGAAACATCCACTGTAAGAAAGTTCATGGGGATGCATTTGGGTAGTATCATAAAATCTGCAGTTATTCAGACGTCGAAGCAACTAAAATCTCCTGCATCAAGATGAATGACCGTTTCAGAACTCCACAAAATCATTGCGTGACTAAGGGAGAGCAACTGTGTATATTTGTTATTGGTCATTGGTCACTTAGTAATTAGTGGCAATTAACAAGTAGATAGACTGAAGATGACAGTCATCAGGACTGCATTAATTGCATCAGAACATAATGTACTAATACCTGAGGCTATGGTAAAATCAGAATTACATTGGGGATCAGAAGGCAACATGAACTAAGATCCAAATACAAAACCTGGCAAGCTAATTTTGCCACAGTTCTTTCAAAACGAGGTCTGCCATGCTGAACTCTAACAGGAGACAGAATAAATTCGTGAATGTCAATGGGAACACCTATACATGATAGGTATAGAGGAAGTAGTGCCGATTAAATGGTGAAAAGATCAAGTTTATTGAGATGAAAATGATCTCTTCTTTGACTTACCCCATTCGTTTACCGGTACGTTCTCTCCACGATAATCAAACTCGTAGTAGTACACTGGCACATCACTAACTTCCACTATTTTTCTGACAAGCGCATCTGTGGGATTGAAGAAATCTATGTCTTCCTGAAACTGAAAAAAATGAGTTTTTTTACAACGAGTGTTCTACAATTATTGAAGCGAATTCATACTGTTCGTCAACCTTCCAGACACACCCATCATTTGGTTTAGTAGGTTTGGCAGTAGCTATGTTTGTAAACAAAATTACTGGATATCAGACCCACATAATAAGCGGTCAGACATACTTCAGCACTTCTGTACCATAGTCAGCCAGCAGTATTTATTCAATTTTGTAAAATGTAATTACTCTAAAATTTTAGGCCATAAACGGTTTTTATCTATTGTCATTATCATAATTTTTCTGTCACTTTAAGTTAAAAGATTTTACTGTGGTATTGGTTGGCGAGTTGACACACTATGTAAGCCACTACATAACAGTCGAGAAGGAAACAAAACACAATGATGACATGTAATCACTGTGCACTGTAAGTTATTATTTTGTCTATACTAGGCTTATAACTAGGAGAAAGCTGTTATCAGTTCTACAAGATTATGGAATAGGAGGCTAATTTCTGCAGGCAATTAAAGATCTTTACGTAGATAGTTAGGCAGCAGTTATGGAAGGCAGTAAATTGAGTTTAGGGTAGTTTCAGGGCTAAGACAAGTCAGTAACTTGCCACCATATTTGTTCATATTATTTATGGATAATATGTTGAAAACAATAGACTGGCTGGGTGAGATTAAAATAGGTGAATACCAATTAAGCAGTCTCGTATATGTAGACAATTTTGTGGTGATGGTAGATTGGATGGAACGGTTGCAATCTAATATTTAAGAGGTAGATGAGATATATAAGTGTTATGGTATGAAGATCAGCATCTCCAAAACGATATTCATGTTTGCTGGAGAGATTCTTAAAAAGGATGGGAGGAACATTGTTAGTACAGATTGTAACATTTCTGTATGTGCACACCCTAATACTTTCTTAATAGTTCAGTCCCCATTTCATTATTTTTCATTCGTAGAAAACTATACCACTGCTATAAAATGACCTTCCATCCTGCTGTATTATCTGAGACGCCTATACTAAGACTTTCATATAAACGATACATAGTTTACCTTAACACTGATTTTTACAAAACAATACACACCAAATGGTAAAACTATAGTTTGACACTTTACGTACATGCTATATAGGTACAACATATACCTGTTTATTGAAGTTCCGAAATTACATGTTTCAATTCATGGTGACATATGACGAAAATTCGAAAGTCAAATATAAAAATATGCCAATGGAACATAATATCTCATTAGAACCGTTATGAAGTACAGACGACGAATCAAATAGTGTGTGTGTGTGTGTGTGTGTGTGTGTGATATCTAATTATTCGACTTTATCGCATCTCACAACTGATGCTGTGACTGTGGTTTGAAAGAGAGGGAAATTAATTTTTTGGTGCGTTTGAGATGAGAAAGAGTAAGAAAAATAAATTTTACGAAAAACATCAAAAATGGTGTAAATGTAAAAGGCAAGGAGGTTTTAAAATGTCAGACTATGGACGAGAAGGAATGGAAGGCAATATGGCGAAGAAATTAAATGAACAGTGAAGGACAAAGATGGCTCATCCGTCTGATAAGCACAAATTTTTCTATAGTGCAAACACTTTCTTTTTTATTTATATGTTTCTGTGAAGTTATGATAATAGTGGTTATCAGAAAAGTTATTATCAAGACGAAATATTCAAAAATGGAAGGCAAACCACCGATTAAGACAAGTGAAAAGGCATGAAAATTTAATCAGGACTTGACACAAACAGGTAACAGATTTGGATAGGGTATCATCTGAATGTTCTAAGGAAGCTACAGGTTAACAGTAACAATGTGATTAAAATGTTCACAGGGTAGTAAACACAGAGGTGAAAAAGGAAACAACTGATCAAGTTAATGCTAGTTCTGTGGTGTTAGATCAAAACGTAACTTTTAAAATGTTTGAGAAATTTTCAGGTGACGTTCAAAAAATAGATTCGTCTCTAACGCAAAAAGTGAACAGTTTACATTCGTCTCTAACGTAGATCAGATCAATCGCCTAATTAGATGAGAAATTTAGCAACCAATTTAACGAGGTTAAGAGTGAATTACCCGTAACATTTTCCCATTTGTAAAAAATCAGTGACAATGTAGAGAAAGTCGAGAACAGAATAAAGTCAGTACTATCCCAGATCCAGTACACAAAGTCAGAACCGAAGAAGCTACGTTTGACTTTCACACTACACTTCCATTTATAAGTCTCAAGACGTTGGTATGCAGGAAGCTAAGGGTAGTCGAATCAGAGATATTCCGCAAGCAAGTCGAGTCGCATAACATAACATTATTAAAATCACTGGTCACATAGCAAGGAAGAAGAAAGATCAGTGTTTAATGCATCGTCGACAAAAAGGTCAGTACAGCAAAAGGCTCGGAGGGAATAAAAGACGGGGAAGAAATTTGGCCATGCGTTTCCAAAGCAATCAACCAAAAATATTTCAGGATATTGGGAGAAACATCAATCTTGTTGAAAGTCACAGTTTCAGCAGCCATTCTCCACAAAACAATTCAAAATGTTTCAAATGTTTGTATAGCTTAAGGGACTTAACTAAGGGGTCATCAGTCCCTAAACTTACAAACTACTTATGAACTAGCTAACACTAAGGACGGCACAAATATCCATGCCCGAGGGGGGATTCGAACCCCCGACCGTAGTGGCCGTGCAGATCGTGACTGGAGCGCCTCAGTCCCCGCGGCCACCGCGGCCGGCGAAAACAATTCCACAGGCATTCCGCAGCAGCGGTTAACTACGTTGGTTAAGAAGTATTATCTAAAAACCATATTTAGTTTATAAATTTCAGCGTACTCTATGTGTATTAAAATATTAAATTACTAAAACATTTACTTACGTGGACCAATGGTTCAGGATTTTCTAGGCTGATAGTTTCGTTGCCAAAATAAAAATTTCGAAGTTTAAGTGCTGCTTGTCTCTGTGCAGTCTTCGTCTGTAGATGAAGACATGGAGCCACCACCGCTTCGAAATTTTCGTTGAGGTTGGTAACAGTATTTGAGTCATTCAGAATATTGGCCCCTAAATAAGAAAACAAGTTGTTAATGATTCAGCGAAGTATTACAATTTCTAACATCATTCATAAGGCATTCCTGTCCTATCGCAAGTATTGAACCGATCTCGGTTGTTTGATTAATCCCCTTTATAGATGTGTCAAAAAACGTAAAACATATCTCACGCTCCACACCAACAAATGACTTTCCCTAATCCCTTGTACTACATGAAATTAGTAAATGCGAAATGAGTAACACGAACCATGTGTTACAGCGATCGTGAAGATGTTGTAAATGATCTTCCCTCTGAGTTATACTTTTATATCGAGTCATTGACTGCTTTCAAACTTTACATTTAGTAACAACCATCTCCATAACATTAATGAAATTGCAAAACGTTTTCGATTTTTCTTTGTATTGCGGACATTGATGATATTTAGTGTAAAGTTTAAAACACGCGAAGTACATTATATAAATACACATTATGTGGGTTGATACATATTGAATGGAAAAGAGAAGAAAGGATGCACACATTTCTAATGTGAGTCATTTCAATAAATCTTTATCAGTGTTGACTGGATACAGACCACATCCTACAATCCCTGCTCTCTTTCTCCCTGTTCTGTCGCTGCTACCCCTCATCGTTCTCTTCTCTATGTCCATATCCCCTTCCCTTCACTCTGTGTGCATCACCTTCTGCCCCTCTATCGGTCCATCTTCCCCTTCCAACTCCCCACCTTCTTTCCTCTCTGTCCATCGGATCCTCTTTCCCTCTTTCTGTGCATGTCCACCTCCCTTTCCATCTCATCATCACGCTCTTTCTGTTCATCTACTACTCCCCCCTCTCTACGTCAATTTCCTCCCACTCAAATATCATATCTAACAACTGTCTAACCTACAGTCTTATTTGGTGTTACGTTCAAAATGTTATACTCACGAAAGTTCTTTACCGAATACTTTGAAATTTTGACACAACGTTGTATTGCTATACGTCTGTTTTCCATGTACTTGATTCTGTTAATTTATGTACCATATATGAATTTATACACATTTTAATAGTGAAACGTTGTTACAATCAATAAATGTGTATTTACATATCCATCTATACAAGAACGCAAAGTGTTAATAATTCAGGGCAAATGGTGAAGTACTTTCACCGATTAACAGTTACGCATAAATTATTAGACATATAGCATATGTCTTTCTAGTGGGTACTAAAAACGAAAGCGAGATCGAATAAAACATTGTACTACAATTCTGACGCAATCAGTGAAGAATTTTTGAGAATTGAGATTCTCAACAAACATTTACCCTCGCACTTATACATAAAAAAAGACGTACCTAACCCGAAACATCTTGACGGGAAGTTTCGAAATTTTGAAACAAAGTTGCCCTGGAATAAGCGCATGTTATCACATAACTTCATTTTTTTAATATGTATCTTATATGGATTTATGTAAATTTTATAACGGTAAAACATTGTTACAATTTTTTTTAATATGTACCTTATATGGATTTATATAAATTTTATAACGGTAAAATATTGTTAGAAAAATCGGAAAAAGTTACGCATATACAAATTATATGTCATATATTAACGAAAAAGGTATCTAAAAACGTTTCTTTATTTGCGTGCAACTTTGTGACAAAATTTCAAAGAAATCGATGAAGAACATTTGAAGATTAAGAGTTAAGCACAGTCTAACATTTACAATTTTATTAATATAGATAACTTGATAACACGATGAATTTACAAGTGTTTTATAAATGCAAGTATTCATATGGAAATGGTATTCGCCGGGATTGATCTACTTAAAGAGAAAGTTTTATTTTTTAAATATGTCACGTTTGGCACATTGGTAACTAATTCTGAAGCTCTTGTAGTTATGACCTCCCAGGCACACCACCTTAACGGAGTGGGATGGTTTGCGAGCTTCGACTAAGGGCTATAACGCGATAGCGTACCTTCTTGCGGAGCGACATACATTGGGAAGACATTCACAGCGAATCCAGATGGAGTGCGTCCCCCGACATGGGACAACGAGGGCTCCGGGGGTGTAGAGAAGCCAGCTTTCCTAAAGTAGTAGCCGTTACAAGAAAAAAAGGCAAGGTGCAAAGCCTTGAAGTGGTACCCCACTACCCAACTACTGTATTTTATCGCGTTATGCTCCCATTTTTTCCTCGAAAATTTTCCTTGAAAATACCAGGGAAGGTATTATGCGATTAGTAGAGTGGTGCCTCTAGGTCTTCAGAAAGGAAGATAAAACGATGTAGCAGGTTGGTAAAGTTATATTTACGGTACGGCTCATTTGTGAAGAAACTGATACCTGCCGGTATTTATTTTCAATTAACACAGAAGAACTGGATACATACCACGGTTTCATTATGCCTACAAGCAGCAGTGCACTATTTCTTGTTTCTTCACTCTCACTATTCTGTGGCCTCACTTTCGTCACTACATCACTATCTTCAGGCTGAGATAATACATAATCAACTTCTTCATTTTCACTATTCCATACATCATTGGTAAAAGAAAACCCAGTTTTTTAAAAACTCTTCATAGCCGTATCGACACTAATTTTCTCCCATGTACGGATTATCGTCGATAATGATGGCTTCGAAGAACACCTTCGACGCTTGTATTCGGAATGGTTGGCGGCGGGATCTCAACAGTTAATTCCAGGAGACTGAATTGAAGTAGGATCAACGGAGAAATGAAATAAATCGCAATTTGCGATCAGTTATGGCTTCACTGTACTAGGTTTAGTTGGAATACCACAGTGCGGCGAATGAAAATTTGTACCCGAACGGGATTCGAACCCGGGATCTTCTGCTTACTAGGCAAGCGCGTTGGACACTCCGCCATCAAGGACACAGTGACCAGCCCGGCTGCAGAGAACTCTTCCCTGCACGTCATATTAAATGAAATAAAAACATTATTTTTCTAGCTGATAATTATTGACATAAATGACGCACTCGCGGAAAACTGGGGTGGTTGCTGTTGACTACATGCTATTCAGTCACAAATGATTCCCCATAAATGTGATCGGAGTGGATGATCATTGTAAGAAGAAGATGAAATGATTAATTTTAAAAAGCGAAGAACAGTGCACAATATTTTCAATTAGTAATTTTGTTGACAGTGTACCATAATACGCCGTTGTTCGTTGTAAGTTAGGCACTCACATTAAGTACCCTTACCTTTCTCAGCCGAAGTAACGCCAATCATAATGGGCACTTTGTTGAAAGTTCCGGCAGCCACTGTTCGCATTGGTGACTCTCTTACGAAAGCGCCTTCGATGTCGGGTTCAAGACATGGTGCCCAAACGTTGTACGAGATGTACAGCTTCTCCTGAAAGAAAAGTTTAAATAGTGAATTAACTTTAGCACTTAGATTTATGGATTTATGCGCGTCTAGAACTTTTGATAAATTTTTTACATCAAATGTGTTTTCGCCAAACAAAGCAAGCAGGTTATTATTGTTTTCATGTAAGTTTAACAATTCTACATCACATCCCCTATCGACAAACGCAGCATTCATAATGCAACAATATCCAGTCGAAACATGCGGTTTGATATTTTAAATCTGAGCTTTTGTTAACTGAGGAAGAGGCAGCGTGATGATTACAATTGTATGATACAAAATTTGTCCATAACAGAACTATACACGAAGAAAGCATTTATTGAGAAACATTAACACATATGTGTGAGTGCTCCAAACGTATTGGAAAATGTCATATAAGTAAAATGATGCCCTTAGAAAAGAGTATCATAAAATTCGAATGTAATATTGTGAAATTCGGAGTGCGTCACATCGTTTATAAATTTGTCATTTTAAGAAGCCATATGAAAAGTGGCTATCGCATAGAAACTGCAGATGGGAAGACGACTTGAGACTTGGTAGTAATAATTGCAGCTTTATTCATTCGTGGAAAAATAGTAATAGATATTACAAACGGATTTATAACACAGTTAGAAATATGACTCGTGTATACGGGGCGTTACTAAATATGTGGGAAAGCGACGGGAATTCGACATAGGACAAGACAACAATTAGGACATGTCCTATGCACACACAGTTTATTAGACGTCTGTTGTTATGTACACCACAACAGATGCCTGCAACACGTTAATTAAATCAAATAAACCATATGTGTACCGGACTTGTTCTACTTGTTGTACGATCCTCTATCGAATACACTGATCTTTCCCACATATTTATATACACCCTACATAAGCGTATAAATGCTTCGAGGTCTAATTTGACATGGTTGGGGCAGGTAATCGCCTGAGGTTTTAAACAACATTCATTCCGGAATTTGTATGAAATAATTTTGGGCAACCACAGAATACCAAGCCTACGCTTATGAATGGAGATTTCAGTAACCATCGTGCCTAATACAATGCCAGGATGTCTGAAACAGAACAAATTCTTATGCTTTTCCTCTAGTGTGCAATGCTATTTCGCAACGAAGCTATTTAAAAATGTCAAAAGCTACTGCTCTCCTCTAAATATACTACTCATCTTCAAGCAGTGGGCACATTACAAACAGTAAGACGAAACCATGACCATAGTGTCGGTGTTTACTTCATATTTTGTGCACAGAAACTTCTCATTTTGCTTGCCTGAAAAAGTGAGCCAGCATTCGTCCGCAGTCAGAGAGAGCTTTACCTGACAGACAGTATAAGGTGATGGTGAAATGCAGTGCAAATATTTCAGATGTAGCTATACCAGAAAATGTGCACGTGAACAAAATTGTAATTCGGGCTGATTATATTGTACGTAGTGGAAAATTTACTAATTTGATTGGAAACTTGCTTGGTGAATGGGATCGTACAAGTAAAGAGTCATGTCGAATGATGATTTGGGATAAATTCTTATTGAATATATATATTATAATTTGCTGGTCGTACTATCCATTCCGTTAATTCGTATTTGATTCATACTGATAATGTGATAGCTTGCCGACCTCTCAGTGGAAGTATTATGTCATTCATGTAAACTATTTATGTAATGGTGCATGTCTGGCGACAAAATACTTTAATGTTAAATTTTCTCAAGCCTTAAAATAATTTTGAGTCGGAGTTGTTCTTAAGTGTACGCGTGCGCGTCCCCTCCCCCTTCTATGATTCATTGCGTTTGTATTATACTGTGCTCGGCCTGAGTCCTTCATTATTGTTGCTCTGGTGTATTGAAAGTAACGGGAAATTTTGAAGCTGAATTTGTTAACAAGGTGATTGTAATCTAGTGAATGTAACAAATTTGGTCCAGTTAACGAAGTAACTGAAATAATGAAGTTGTTTGTTAAGGAGCTTACTTTATCCAAGAAACTTAACAATTTGGAACAATTGACATATATATTTTTAAGCAGACGAAAATTATCTTTTATCAATAACATAGATATGTGTGATTATCAAAAGACAAAGATGTTTGTGGTTTATTCCCAGCTCTTTCAGTCCATTGTTAAGTGTTATGTCTATTTATTCCTAATGTTCAAATGTTTGTAGAGTCTATGGGATTTAACTACGAGGTCATCAGTCCCTAAACTATGAACTAGCTTATACTAAAGACGGCACAAACATCCAAGCCCGCGGGGGGGAGGGGGGAGGGGATTCGAACCCCCGACGGCAGCGGGCGTGCAGATCGTGACCGGCACGTCGCAGACCGCACGGCTACTGCGGCCGGCTGTCTCTTCTGTCTAGTAGCTTTCATCTGGTGGCCACAGAGAATGGTTCGAGTTCCATTCCCCCCCTCTCCCCCGGCCCTTTCCTGCGTCATCTTTGTCTTTTTGAGCTTATAAGTTGACAAGATTGTATTTGTGTTTTGGTATTGGATACTGTTCTGTTGCTGTTTGTTTTAGGTCTTGTCGTTATGGACGGAAACCGTTGCCTGGGTATCGACCTTCTTCGGAAGGACCAGCTTCAGTATGACCTGACTGTTCGTGGGTAGACGACAGAGGGCACCGTACCAGAATTGACGGCACGTCTCCGTGCAGCCCTTGGCAATCCTGTCGTCATATTCAAGCAAGCCGTGCGTGGGGTTACGGCTTCGGCCAATTATCTAACTTCGGCTGGACGACGTTGAGAGGAATCTTTCCTCTTTTTTGTGGGTTGTTTCCCTACTTCTAAACAGCTTAGTAGGCTGAAGGCTCAGTTAATTTCTCTAATCGAGTTGGAGATATGAAGTCTGTTCAGTTAGCAGAAGATGAATCACATTTGGTGCATCGTTTGGCTAAGAGTGCGGTCACTCTCCAAGTCAGAATAGCTACGTTAGACCTAGATAAGGGCGAACGTAAACCCGAGCATGTTAGTTTGGTGGAAGAATGCAAGGTGGTCTTTCGCGCTACTCTTGGATTAAGTTCCTTCTCTGACCATTTGGCTAAGTTGCCCAGTCCTCCGGTACATTTGTTAAGAAATGTCTCTGAGTTGTCAGTTGAAGATTTTAATGGTATTCAGAGAGTTTTGAGGCTGATGGTACGTTTTGAGCAGCAGGACGAAGCCTTGCAGGTTCCTCATCTTACAATTATGTCCTTGTTTTACCAGTTGGCAGTGGGCCTTAGATGGTTGTTATTCAATCTCTCAGCTCAGACAATAGACAGTGGGTAGGAAACTATCAATGCGCAAACGCAATGAACTGGAGAGGAGGTCGATTTGGCGTGTGCAGGGCGCCCATGAAAATCTTGACGAGTATCTAGATCGAGTGAGGACTGTTACTCGTCCATTAGCTATGGATGTCTCTTAAGGTATACTATCAATAATATCCTCGAGGAAATGAAGCCGGAATATCGAGTCGTCTTACCACATGGACGGAATTCCAGAGAATCTTAGATTCGTTCAGCATTTAGCTTTTGCTGATGAGCTACGTGTAGCCGAGAGTGGTTGAGATAGGATAAACTCCGCGGTAGTATTTAAGGAAATGCATACTGTAAACCATCAGCTGTTTATTATTTTTTCAAACTTCTACCGGTTTCGGTTATAAACCATCTTCACGGAAGAGAACTAGGCAGACTGAATAAACAGGTGCATTATATGCCTCCGAAACCGATAGAAGTTTGGAAAAATAATAAACACAGATGGTAGTAGTTGCGGAACCCGCGAGTGTAACTTATCATAGAGTTAGCGCTCGAGGGTGTTATCGTTGTGTAGCGGAAGAGTTAGGCAGTGTCCTATGCCCAGGTCTTCTCATAAGACAAATGGACGCCATAACTGGGTCCCTTTACCGAATACCACCGGACCTGGAGCCTGGTGTGGTGCTGTGGGAGGCGGCACCCTTTTAATCCTTACCCTTTATTTATACCTAGTTGGAACGTGAACTGTGTGCGTACTGGTAGATTCAGGTAGTTCGATTTCTCTATTAACTCACTACTGATATCTTGAGTGATTTCATCTTCTTAGAGTGTATAAAATTCCCCAGCCATCTGAGAGATGTCGTTTAGCCAGTGGGAAAGATTTGCCTCTGATAGGTTTTGTGTAGGGTAATCTTTTACAAATTAGGTTTGGTTAAACATCTGCCCATGTCGCTCATAGTAGGGTGTGACTTCATTAGAGGAATTAAGCTTGTTTTTTTATTTTGTCAGACACACCTTTGCGTTTGGCTTTAAACCCACCGAGAGTATTGGATTTTGTAGCATTTTCCTTTGATGTGTCGCCGAGTCAGTCTATGCAGCTGAGACAGCTTCTGTATCAATTTGCGAATGTGATTTCGAACAGATTGGGTAACGCTGATGTTATTCAATATCGTATTATACTCAAGAACTGTTTTCCGTATAGGCTATCTTCCTGCAGTTTGGCACCTCCCACGATGTAGATACTCCCAGAAAACTAAATAATATGATGGAGCAAAGGATTGATCGGCCCTGATACCTCTCCTTTTGCCTCCCCAGTCTTCTTGGTATCCAAGGACGATTGACAGGATTTTCGGCTGGTCGTGGGTCATCACCGACGGAAAGATCATTTCGGAGCAAGTTCTTCGTCCGATTTCCGAAACTCCTTCTCTTTCAAACAACTTACGGGTATGCTGCCGGGTGACGTCGTCGACGATGTCACCCGGCAGCATACCCGTAAGTTGTCTGAACATTCAATACGCTGGGAAGAGTTAAGGTTTCACACTCCTTCACTTTGTTTGCTTGCACTAATTGGTTTACTGTGTTTGAACTTAATGGGGCTTATTATCAGATTCCTTTGACTGAGGATGGTAAGCATGTCTGCTGTTTGTACTGATTGAAACCTTTTTGAGTTCAGCCATGTTCCATTTCGTTTAGCCACTGATACTTGGTGATATTGAGTTGACTTGTGTGGTCAATTACTTAGACGATATCGATATTTATATTAAGTCGTTTGAGGAGCGCTGTGACTATCTCGCCCAGGTTTTTACCAAATTATGTAAAGCCGAACTTATGGGTAAACCCTCTAAAATTAAGTTGGATCGTAGGCAGGTTTCATGTTTGGGTCATCTGGTTTCTGGTAGTAGTGTGGCTATAGATCAAGAGCGCAACAAGGCACTGAGAGAGCTCCCACCTTCCAAGGATACAAAGGATATCACCAAGTTCATCAGTATGGCGAATTATTTTAGAAAATTCGTGCCACGTTTTGCACAATTTGCCGTGGGGTTGAACCATGTACGCAGGAAGGGTGTAGCGTGTACTGGAGTATTGCTCAAGTCCGCGGCGATCCCGACTTTCGCAAGAGATTTAATGTGCAAACTGATGCTTCGAATTCGGGGATATCGCCTGTACTATTTCTAGATTGTGGGGAGAAAGACAAACATCAGCTTATGCCTCGCGGCATATAAGTGGTACTGCATGATTATAAACCTCTTGCGGTTTTGTTTGCCTTGTGTAAATTTCGGTTCTACTTCGAGCACCGAGAATTTGACCTTGAAACTGACAATCAAGCACATAGTTGGGTGTTCATAGACTCCATAAAAGTGGACGCATTACCATGTGGGCAGTGGGCATATCTGCTATTCATTTTAGGGTGCGACACATCTGGGGGCAGTTAATTTAATTGCAGACGCTCTTAGTAGACTATTCCAAGAACAGAGAGATTCGCCGAAATGTAAAGAACAGGGGTCGGATAGGGCAGTGTTTGCCATTTTAGGATAGATTCCACAAGTCTTTACTGATCTTGCCCTCAAGCAAGATCAGGATAACATCTGGATACGATAAAGCAGAGTTTGTTAAAGGGTAATCTAGTTAAGGGCTATGAGCTTAGGAAAGGCGTTCTACGTAGGGGGTAGATCATAGCAAGCAGTTTTAAATTTGTATTCTCCGTGAATTGATTGATGCTGTATTTGCTTTATGTCATGTCTCCTTGGTAAGCTGACATCTAAATTTCCATAAAAGCTTAGAAAAAGAGCATCTTACATGGCCAGATATGTGAAAATTGGTCAGCATCTATCAGGATTGTCAACAGGCTAAGTGTAGTTGTTTGCTCTGACAGGGATTCCTAAAATCTGAACGCGAATTACACCCTTTATATAAACTATATTTTGATTATGTGGGCCCTTTGCATATAATCAAAAATGGAAACAGTTTAATACAGGGTGATACATTTAAAACTGTTTTCGGAATATTTGGAAAAATACAAATCGGATTTAAAAAATGTTGTAATAAAAGTCGTTCACTTAGAAGAGGGACATACATTAACATAAAGCTCTACTCTCCTGAATCACCACCGCAGACGGGACGGGATTAGCTCTGAAATCTTAAATAGAAGTACAAATGTGGAAGAAAAATAGAAGTTCCCATTTAAACTTTCAAAGTCATCCCCCCTCCTGCCCCCGGGGTTACTGCAGAGGACTCTTATTTTATGTTAATGGGTGGCCAACTTTTAATACAATATTTTTTTAATGCTATTTTTTTCAGATATTGCGAAAAACGTTTTTAAGTGGCTCATCCTGTGTATGCCCTCTCGTATTAACTATGAGTAACGAGTTGAATATAACAGCATTCAGCTGTTTGAAATCGATCAATAATGACGCTAATATTGCCAATCAAAGTTTACTTCATCGTGAAAGCCGTCAGATTGATGAGTGTTATACAGGTGGGGGTCGTGTTTAGAGACAGCCTTACAGTAATATCAAGGACGTTAGATTAAAGGAGATGCCGTAACCTATGCTGAGAACAGAGAATGATTTAAGGTAGGGGGCATTATATTTCTCCAAAAAATAATTATTTTTCCCCGGTTCCACCGCGGAGGGGTCGCTCCGCGAGCCGAGGGTATTTAAATCGCCCGCTACTGGGCTAGAACCCAGTTCCCTCCGAGCAGCCGTAGCGTGTGGATCTCCGTGCCGGCGCGTTTCCAGGAGCTCAGTCCGTCAATTCACCTGATGATGGCGACAAGTATGATCGCTGAAATATTGTGCCCGTTGAACACTATAGACCGGCAGTACACCCGTGGCTATTTTGATTAAAGCAACTTAGTTGACAGTAAAGGCCAGACCACATTTATTAAACTCGAAGGGCAGGAAAGGGAACCATTAGTTGGGAAGGGAGTAAGACAGGGTTTTAGCCTTTCTTCGTTGTTATTCAATTTGTACATCGAGCAGGCAGTGAAGGAAAGCAAGGAAAAATTTGGAATAGGGATTAAAGTTCAGGGTAAAGAAATAAAAACATTGCGTTTTGCTGATGACATTGTTATTTTGTCAGGGACAACAAAGGACCTGGAAGATCAGTTGAATGTAATGGAGAGTGTGTTGAAGAGAGCGTATAAAATGAACATTAACAAGAGCAAAACAAAGATAATGGAATGCAGTCTTAGAAAATCAGGCGATGCTGAAGGAATTAGATTAGGTAACGAAACAAAGAAGATGGTAGATGAGTTTTGTTACTTGGGTAGTAAAATAACATATGACGGTCGCAGCACAGAGGATATAAAATGCAGAATGGCAATGGAAAGAAAAGAATTTTTGAAAAGAGAAATTTGCTAACATCGAATATTAATTTAGGTGTTATGAAGTCCTTTCTGAAGGCATTTGTGTAGAGTGTTGCTTGTACGGGACTGAAACATGGACGATAAACAGTGCGGACAGGAAGAGAATAGAGGCTTTTGCAATGTGGTGCTACAGAAGAATGCCGAAGATCAGGTGGGTAGATCGCATAACTAATGAAGAGGTATTTTACAGAGTTGGCGAGAAAAGGAATTTTTGGCATAACTTGACTAAAAGAAGGGATCGCTTGGTAGGACTCATTCTTACACATCGATTAATCGTAAATTTAGCATTGGAGGGAAGTGTGTGAGGTAAAAATCGCAGAGGAGACCAAGAGACGCATATAGTAAGCAGATTCAAATGGATGTTGGTTGCCGTTGTTATGAGAAGATGAAATGGCTTGCTCAGGATAGAGTAGGGTGGAGAGCTGCATCAAACCAGTCTCCGGACTGAAGACCATAACAACAACAACATTGTTAAGTGGCTTATCAAATCCAAATGTTTGTATAGCTTATGGGACTTAACTACGGGGTCATCAGTCCCTAAACTTAAAAACTACTTATGAACTAGCTGACACTAAAGACGTTACAAACATCCATGCCCAAGGGGGGATTCGAACCCCCGACCGTAGTGGCCGTGCAGACCGTGACTGGCGCGCCGCAGTCCCTTCGGCAACCGCAGCCGGCTAAGTCGCTTATCCTGTGTATGGCCTCTCGTATTAACTATGGATAATGTTGTTATCTGCAAATGAGTTGAATATAACAGCATTCAGCTGTTTGAAATCGATCAATAATCACGTTAATATTGCCAATCAAAGTTTACCTCATCTTGAAAGCCGTCAGATTGATAGTGTTATACAGTTGGGGGGGCCGTGTTTCGAGACAGCCTTACAGTAATGGAGGAAGGAAGCTTAGGGTTTAATAGCCTTACTGTAATATCAAGGACGTTAGATTAAAGGAGACGCCGTAACCTATGCTGAGAACAGACAATGAGTTAAGGTAGGGGGCCATATTTTTGCTCCAAAAAAACAAGGAATTTCCACGTTTATTTAAAGCAACCAAGTTGACAGTCATATCGGAGTATGCACTTAGATATAACGTACATTTCAACGTTTAGAAATACAATACCAACACACTACGACACTGCAACCAATGTTTCGGCACAAATATAGCAGATTGCATAGTCTGATAGCTTCAGGTTTTCAGTGTCAGAGCTTCTATAGAAATAACTCTCCCACTTTGGGGAATGTTTTGACACAAGAGAAGAATACAACTCACCTCGTCGGTCATTAAGAGAGACGGGTCCACCAGGAGGTCGGTGGCGTTGAGAGAGCGTAAGAACTGCACCAGCTGCTCCGAGTTCTCCGCTACGAATCCGAGAGCGGCGCCCAGCCTGAAGGCGTGGTGGCGGGCGTCTCGCACCAGCCACTTGCCGCCCGCGAACGTGCCGCTCTGCACCACCAGCCGCGAGAACAGCCCTGCAGCCGCCACACAGTGCACACACACACACACGTGTCATACATTCAAAAAGGGCACAAGTAATCCGCTGGCATTCCGGGTTTCTAGCATGCTAGCGGTTTTGATGTAGCGCAAAGTTTCAAAAAATCTCATACTCTCTCAGTGGCGTCTCCCGATTTGGATATTACTGCATTGGAAAAGAAAAAAGTACTGTAGTGTGATACCGCTTGATTGTCAGGTGTTCTACCGGATAACAGTATAGAATCTTGCACAATATTTCGGCTACGTAGCTCGTAACCTTCTTCAGGTGACCAAAGTTCATAAGCCAATCAAGAAGGCTAGGAACATGTATTTGTTGGGAAGAGCCGATAATCAAATGTTAGGATCCCACTTAGCCATTTCTAGTTGGGCGAAGAATGGCAGCTAGCTCACAATGTAGAAAAATGTAAGGTGATGCGCATGAGTAGGAAAAACAGTCCCATAATGTTAGAACACAGCATTAGTAGTGAGTTTCTTGATGCTGTCGCGTCGTTCAAATAGCTAGGCGTAACATTGCAGAGCGATATGAAACGGAACGAGCATGTAAGGACAGTTGTGAGTAAGGCGGACAGCCGACTTCGGTTTATTGGGAGAATTTTGGGAAGATGTACTTCACCTGTAAAGGAGACCGCGTATAAAACGCTTGTACGACCACGTCTTGAGTATTGCTCAAGTGTTTGGGACCCGCAGCAGATCAGTTTAAAGGAAGACATAGAGGCAGTTCAGAGACGAGCAGCTAGATTTGTTACTGGTAGCTTCGACCAATGCGCGAGTGTCACAGAAATGCTCAGCGAACTCAAATGGGAATCGCCGGAAGAAAGACGAAGTTCTTTTCGAGAAATTCTGTTGAGGAAATTTTGGAGTGCCGGCATTAGAAGCTGACTGTAGAATGATCTTCCTGCCGCCTACTTACATTTCGCGTAGTGATTACAAAGACAAGAGAAGTTAGGGCTCGTACAGAGTTGTATAGACATTCTCTTTTCCCTCGTTCTGTTTGGGAGTGGAATAGGAAAGGAAATGCCTAGTAGTTGTACAGTGTCGTGTTGCATATAAATCTAGTTTTGTTCCAATCTGTATGAAACCTTGTACACGTAAGCTTCAATCCATGAGGACGGTCGCCGTAAGTGTAAGAAACAGATACGATATATAGTTCACGAGATATGACGTCATAAACAATGAGATGCGCGAAAAACTGCTGTATTTTGCGACAATGCTGCTCATTTTCTCCTAAACCGAATTTGGTACACATATTCCTTACCGTGAGGTAAAAATTTCTGCATGGTTAAGAATCACATACGGCACATGGTTCAAATAGATATTACGTCATAACCAATAGAAATCGCAAAAAATGCCATGTAATGCGGCGAGACTTTCGAAATAGACTGTATGAATGACAGTACTTAGCGACTTGTAACAAACTTTAAACGAAATTTCAAACCTTTATTAAACTTTTTCTCGCTGGCAACCATAATAAAATGATGAAAGGAAAGAAGTTTCTCGCTTACTACTTTTCCTCTGTTTATGGAGTAAAACTACGGCTCTCTGTATGACGTTACAATTTATAATTTGAACACTACACATGGTAACGACAGGCAATTTTACAGACAGTATACACATATATAGTTTAATGTAGCTTCTAAGTTGTATTACATTCCGACACGTAGTTCATGAGATATGAGCATGTAAACAGTAACATTCATGGAAAATTGCTCCATCCGGCTGGAAGCGAAAGCAGTTTACTTCCATAGAGCTGCAACGAAAGAAACAGAGTGAAACAGAGTACACCCAACGAATACCCCTTATATCCCACAAATCTACCTTCAAGAGACTGCAGTTTCCATTGGAACTTGTATTTTCTATTACTATTAATAAATTACAGGGTGGTTGCTCGCCGTGGAGGTTCGAGTCCTCCCTGGGGCATGGGTGTGTGTGCTTGTCCGTAGGTTAGTCTACCTAGATTTAAGTAGTTTGTAAGCTACGGACTGATGACCACGCAGTTTGGTCCGATAGATTTACAAACATTTGAACATTTTGAACATTTGAAATTACAGGGCAATCTATTAAATACTTCGGAATGGATTAAGCATCTTCATGTCAGGGGCGGGCTCACCAAAGAAATGATTCATATTAGAGCCTGGAAGATATACATATGCCATGTGTGTGTGTATGTGTGTGTGTGTGTGTGTTGTATAGAGGGGGGAAAGGTTGTTGCATTAGGAAAAAAGAAATTTTAAAAGATCTTTTACTTCAAAATTTTCAATGTTTGTTAAGATTATGGGACTTAGCTGCGGGGTCATCAGTCCCTTAACTTATACACAAGTTATGAACTACCTTATACCAAAGACGATTTTTATAATATGTGCTTTCCATGTTCACCTACTGCAGTTTTACGTGCAGCCTGGTAGATATTTAACATCCCGGGCAACGCCGGGTTTTCAGCATTCTTCTGTTTCTGGTGCTACAGACCTTTGGTAAGCGATGAGGTGAGGTGCAAGGAGACGGCGTCGCCGCCGGCGCTGCGTCCGTCCAGCGTGACCTGCCCCGGGTCGCCGCCGAAGCGCGCGATGTTGTCCTGGACCCAGAGCAGCGCCTGCCGCTGGTCCTTGAGGCCCACGTTGCCCGGCATCACCACGTCCCTGGTGCCCAGGAAGCCTGCGGGCCGAGGGACGTCTCAACAGGGCTACCGCATCTGGACGTCACGCGACTCAATGTTGTTCATAATTAAAAATGTTATTGTTCGATAATATTCATCTCGGGTATGCAGCCGGATACCGTCGTCAACTAGACACGATAGTTCGGCAGACCAACTGGCTGCCATCGCCGGAAACTGAGGCAGGACAACCACTTTCGACCCACCGCGCGTGCGCGAAACCAAAGTAGAAGCCACCTACGCGCAATAGAACTAGTAGCGCGCCGATGGAGAAAAACGGCAAAAACGATGGGTCGAAACAAGGCTAGTTAAAAGTCGAAATGAAGACCGTTGTTGCTTAATGGGATGCTTTGGTTCAAAAGAACAGTGATGAGGCCTTAGTACATGGAGTGTATCGCAAGCCAACACATACCGATCTTTATCTTCATGCGACGAGCTGCCATCCGCCACACCAACGTATGGGGGTCTTGCGTACTTTAGTAAAAAGAGCGTACGCCATTTCTGATGCTGAACATCTGGGTGAAGAACTGATCTCAAAGTGGTCTGTAAACGAAATGGGTACACTGCTCAACAAATTTGTCGTGCATTTCAATTTGGTCCAAAAGGTGAACCATTAGAGGACAATCACAAGTCTGTTGCCTTTTTGCCTTTCGTCGGGAATATTTCCTCGAAAATTTCAAGAATTTTAACAAGATTTGACATTAAAAGTGTTTTTATGCCCCCACCTAAGACTAGGGCCCTCCTTGGGTCAGTCAAAGATGATTTAGGATTGAGGAAACCCTGTGTTTATATTATTCCATGTTATTGTGGTAACACTTACATCGGCCAAACGATCCGCACAGTTGCTTCAACCTTAAAAGTCAGCTGTTGCTGAACATTGTCTGAATGAGGGACACAAGATGTTATATGATGAAACTAAACTGATTGCTCCTGCTTCCCGCTACTGGGAATGTGTTTTTATAGAATCTATGGAAATTCGTGTGGCCGATAAAATTATTAATAGGGACAAGGGCTTTCCTCTAAGTAAAACTTGGAACCAGATCTTATCTGACATTAAGCAACAACGGTCTTCATTTCGACCTGCTGTTTCTTTTAACTAGCCTTGTTTCGACCCATTGTTTTTGCCGATTTTCTCCACCGGCGCGCTACTAGTTCTATTGCGCCTAGGTGGCTTCTACTTTGGCTTCGCGCACGCGCGGTGGGTCGTCAGCGGTGTATAAAGGGGCCGCTGTTTCTTGTCCTGCCTCAGTTTTCGGCGAGTTAGTGTATTAGCGCTCTCACCTGAAGATGGCAGCCAGTTGGTCTGCCGAAATATCGTGTCTAGTTGACGACAGTATCCGGCTGCATACCCGAGATGAATATTATCAGTTATTACGCCGGTAAAGTCTACGCAACCAGTGTTATTTTTCAAATAAATGTTTAATGATTGGTACGTATTGTAATTAAAATAGTAATGCTTAGTGTTGTTGCAAGATACTAACACGAATTATTTACAGACGGATGGAAAAACTTGTGGAATCCCAGCTTGGGGAAGATCAGTTTGGATGTAGGAGAAATGTAAGAACACGGACGACTTATCTTAGAAGATAGGCTAAGGAAATGGAAACCTACATTTTGAGCATTTGTACATTTGGAGCTTTTAAGAATGTTGACTGGAATACAACCGCGGCGGAGCGTCCGAGCGGATTGAGGCGCTATGCTGCGATGCGCGAGGCCGTTCCCATTCGGGGGTTCGATAAACCCTCGGGCACGGATGTTTGTGCTGTGTTTAGTACAAGGTAGTTCACAGGTAGTTTGTACGTTTAGGGACTGATGACCCCGCAGTTAAGTCCCATAAGGTTCACAAACATTTGAACATTCGACTGGAGTACACTCTTTTAAATACTGAAGGTAGCAAGGGTAAAATAATATAGGGAGCGAAGAGTTATATTCAACTTATACAAAAATCAGACAGCGGCTATTACAGTCGAAGGGCATGAAAGGGACGCAGTGGTCGGGATGGGAGTAAGACAGAGTTGTAGCCTTTCCCCACTGTTCAATCTGTACATTAAGCAAGAAGTGAAGGAATTATTGTAGGGTAAATCAAAATATTTCCTTTCGAGATCATGGCTGCCGCTTGTATGCAACATAGAGAGCTTCTCAAAAAAAGTCAGTAAGCACCAACATGTCAACAAGGGATTAGTGTGTCATTAAGGTCTTTTACACGTACATGCGGTAAGTGTCGAAACATTAACTGTCATTTCCGGATGCGACCAGACAGGACGAATGTGCTGTTATTTTTTCTCTGGGACCGCAGAACGAACTCCGGCAGAAGAATATCGAAGAATGTGTATGGTGCAGCCTATCTGTTGAAAAAACCACCGCTCTAAACTCGCGCGAAACATACTGCAGGACACGATTCAACTCAAGACTCCCAGGTAAATCCAACTAAAATATGTCGCAATGTGGCAGTTATCTACTTCTTTATTATAAGTTTTGTTAGCGGTCAGTTATGACAGCAGCAACATTGGAATATGCACGGAACAGCCAAAGAAACTGATACACCTACCTAATATGGCACAGGGCCCTCGCAAAACGACATTTATGCACTTTGCAAATGTCTGAAGGAGTGCTGGAGGGAATTGACATCATCTATCCTGGAGCTTTGCTCATGAATTCTTGTGAAACATAGCTGGTTCTTTACTCACATGATGTGATGAATGCTATCGAGAAGGGATGTATAATAGATTCCGTGTTTCTAGATTCCCGGAAGGCTTTCGACACTGTCCCTCAGAAGAGTCTTCTAATCAAAGTGCGTGCTTATGGAATATCGGTACAATTGTGCGATTAGATTCGTTATTTCCTGTCAGAAAGGACACAGTACGTTGTAACTGACGGAAAGTCATCGAGTGGAAATGAAGTGATATCTGGCGTTTCCCAGGCCAGTGTTATAGGGCTCCTAATGTTCGTTATTTTTATAAACGATTTAGTAGACAACCTAAGTAGCTCCGTTAAACTCTCCGCGGATGATGCTGCCACTTATCGGTTGGTAAAGTCACCAGAAGAAAATGTTCAAATGTTTGTAAAGCTTATGGGACTTAACTGCGGGGTCATCAGTCCCTAAACGTACAAACTACTTACAAACTAATACTAAAGACGACACAAACATCCATGCCCAAGGTGGATTTCCAACCGCCGTCGGGGAACGGCCACGCGCATCGGAGCATAGTGCCTCAATGCATTCGGCCGCTCCGCCGCGGCACACCAGGAGATCAAAAGCAACTGCAAAATGGTTTACATAAGGTATCCGCATACGACCACTAGAAGAAACCCACTTCTTTTACACGATAATCAGCCAAAACTACAGGCCGTAAATCCAACTAAATACCTAGGAGCAACAATTACGAACAACTTAAATTGTAAAGAACACATAGAAAATATTGTAGGGAAAGCGAACCAAAGACTACGTTTCGTTGGCAGTACACTTAGAAGATGCAACAGCTCTACTAAAGAAACTGCCTACACCATTCTTGTGCGTCCTATTTTGGAGTATTGTTGCGCACTGTGGGATCCCCACCAAGTGGGATTTACAGACTGTTTAGAGAAAGTACAGAGAAGAGCAGCTCGTTTTGTATTGTTGCGATATAGGGGAGAGAGTGCCACGGAAATAATGCACAAGTTTAGGTGGAAATCATTAACAGAAAGACGTTATTTGTTTCGACGAGGACGAGATCTATTTGTGAAATTTCTTTCACCAACTTTCTCTTCCGAATGCGGACGAATTTTTCCAGCACCCACCTACATACGAAGATATGATCATCGAATTAAAATAAGAGAAATCAGATCGAAAACGGAGACATTTAGGTGGTTTTCACCGCGAGCTATTAGAGAATGGAAGTGTGGAGAAATATAAAAAAAGTGGTTCGATAAACCCTCTACCATGCACTTCAATGTGCACTTTATGTAGATGTAGATAGATGAATTCCTGAAAGTACGATGGGTTTGGTGGAGATTTCTGAACAGCAAGTTTTAAGACACACAAGATCTTAGATTAAAATTGGATTTCAGTGACGTTTACTTAGACCGCGACTAAATCGTACACTTGGCGAACCATTGAAGTAAACCAGTGATACTTGTGGACCGGGCCTGTGTACAAGCCACTCTAGTACCCACCCTACGTTCTCATCTCTAACCCATCCGATTGTTTCACTTCCTCGCCCTTTAAAACGGCCTTGAAGGGTCCAAGACTCCTGTCGAATGGCGATGCAAAATATGCAGTAGGACTTTCTCAGACAGTACTTGACATGTTGTTTCTAAGGCTTATGAGACTTAACTGAGGGGTCATTAGTCCCTAAACTTACAAACTACTAATGAACTAACGTATACTAAAGACAACACGAAACTCCATGCCCGAGTGGTTAGAACCTCCGACGCGGGAGGCCGAGCGATCTCAGACAGTAGGAAACGGTGTTTCCCTAAAACAGTGTCTTCGGCGTAAACTGTGGGTTAGATCATTAGCTCAGCGCTCACCGAGATTTTGTCTTAGGTCAGCAAAGAGGGCATTTCTAGCTAACAGGAGTCTTCGGGCTTAATTTTTGGAAGTTGAACATGCACAATGCGCCAACAGATGATTCAAAAGAGAATCAATGTGTTTGATATGATGTGCTTCTGAAGAGGCAGAAGTATATGGACTGTTAAGAAAACCGATATAGAGGGTCGCAGTAGAACCGATGAAGAAATGTTCGTAAGGAGAGAAAAAAAAGACAAAAAACACTGATACAAAGAAGAGTCAGACTGACTCGGCATTTGTTAAGACTTCAGGGGAAAATCTCCATAGTACGAGAGAGAGCTGTAATGGGTAGAAGTGTAGAAGGAGAGAAGGCTTACAATTCATCTTGCAAGTAACTGATAACACGGGGTGGAAGCACTCTACTAAACTGAAGAGGTTCGTGCAGAAGAGGAATTCTTGGCGATTCCGCATCAACCCAGTCAAAATACTGACGATTCACAAATTGATCACTTGGTTCATAAGACCTTCCATTTTTGTGGACAGCGACCATGCGTTGGCATGCATAATTTTTTAATTTTTTTTTAATGTCTTGGTCGCACTGTTTTTATTTTATCATTACGCGTTTCGATACATCATCATCAGATAACTTTTTTTAAACCGATGGTAATTTAAATAAGTCTTATTGGAGATGACTAACTAAAATATAAACCACCATCGTGGACGTCTAGTTAAGGTGTGTCGACTAGAATCTCATGCCAAACTAGTCGACACACCTTGACTAGACGTCCACAATGGTGGTTTATATTTTAGTTAGTCATCTCCAATAAGACGTATTTTAATTACCATCGGTTTTAAAAAAAGTTTCTGATGATGTTGTAATGATAATATAAAATCAGTGCGACCAAGACATTTCAAATTTTTTTTATGCATGATTCATAAATTAAATTAAACAAATAAATATACGTACCGAGTGGACCGAGGCGGTAGTTGACGGTGACGAGAATAACGCCGTACGAGACGATGAAGTCGGGGCCAAACTCCTGGTTGGAGCCACTACCCCTGACAAAGGCTCCGCCATGCACGTAAACGAGCACGGGCAGGCTGGCGCCCTCCTGAGGGACTCCGGGCACGAACACGTTCAGGTAGAGGCAGTCCTCGGAGCCGCTGCCGTCCGCCTGGACGCAGTCGCTGCCGTACTCTGTGGCGTCCCGGGTGCCCTCCCACGCGCTGGTCGGTTGCGGTGGCTGCCGAAAGTCAAAAATTAGCTTCACCAGCATGTCAAAATTATTGCACTCCCAGATATCAGAGTGGGCCGAATGTAACTGATTTTATTTTTATAGCCAACTAGCTTATATGCCCGTGTTTCGCAACGGTTGTTAAAGAGGGACCTGTGTATATCACGGTTTTTTAGAGTTCCGTACGTAGGCCAGCAAAAAAAAAAAAAAAAAAAAAAAAAAAAAAAAAAAAAAAAAAAGGATCCTTGCTGGATCGCTCTGTCAATAAACTCAGTTTTCCTAGCCAAGATGTCAAATTTAAGTAGAAGTCATTGTCTAAAACGATAAATGTTCATAAAGTTTTTTCATACAAAAAGTGAAATTAAGTCCACACTCTGTACCGATGTAAGCTCAATGTTAAATTGTGTTCATAAAGTTACGACTGCGGTGTGTAATTGTCTGTTTGACGTAAATTTCTGGAAACACTTCTATCATTGAGATGAGAAGTAGTAATAATAACAACAGCACCATTTATGGGTTCTGTGCTGCAGAACTAAATTGTTTATATCTCACCGTAAGTGTATGCTGAAGTATTAGTATGTTGCATTGTTGCAGTGGGGACAATATAGTTATTCCGTATGCAGTGGCCCCTATTATTGAAACCGCGACGAATGCTGAGTCTGGTTATTCAATCAACGGAGCAGTTGCCGGCCGCGGTGGCCGAGCGCTCTGCGACGCGCCAGTCGCGGCCTACAAGGCAACTACGGTCTGGGGTTAGAATGCTCTACAAACATTTGAACATTTTTGAACAGAGCAGTTCATGTCTGTTTAAATAGGACGTCATGGTGGTGTCAATGTGCGATAAAGTAAGTCTGGGTAATCGTTGCAGGAATGGCGTAAGCTAATCGTCTGAATTGAAATTTCCATTAAATATAGTATTACCAGTAAACTGTATTGACTGTGTTAGCAGTATCGGCCACTCTTTCAGCTAATACATGTCCCCACGTCCTGCAGTGATTACTTCGTAAATCACAAAGTTGAAATCTCTGAAAAAAGAAGACCTGCTTCTCTATCTTACTGTAGTCTGCACCAAAAGTAAGTAATTACAAATTTTAATCACAATATTGTGCCGAACAATTATGAAAGCACAGAGGTTGCTGATGAGTTTGTCGCTCACGTGTGTATTTATCTCTAGTGGCAGGCACAGAGCAGAAATATCTCTGGAGAGAGCATTCAGATGCACAGAGATTTTGTGTCCTCAACATTAAGATGGAAATGTCATGTGATATTGGCGGAAATCTACTTGGTCCTTTTTTGTTCGGTTAAGACGGATGACTATGCTTAAATGGCCCTTTCAGCGATGCTTCCCGACTTTCTTGTTCCTTCTGTGACACATTTATTTAGCTTATATTTCAAAGGAGGTGGGGCTTCTTTGCAGCCAATCAGGTGCGAACCAATCGTAAAAGCAAATAAATGTGTGGAAAGAGTGAATTTGTCTCAATATAACGTGGTAATTCCAGCAAATGTTGAGAACATGCACAAAACGCAATGCTCACTCCCTAGATATTTCTACTCTATATACAATTTATTGGTTATGCCCGTCGAAAGATGCACATCTTCTCTTTCCATTACATTTCAAAACATATGGAATACAGCTAGAAAGAAAAAAATGTTGTTGTCTTACCTAGGTTAAATTTTATTTGCAGTGGCAGCGGTTTAGTTTACTATCGTTGGCAATGAACTATTTGCTTTAGGAGGATGATTAATTTACGGAATAGAACAGCATAAATTATTTATTTAATCGTAAACATAAAGAATTATTCACCCCATTCTACATGACTGATTTTTGAAAGAGCATTTAACGGTTGTTACCAACATCAGCACACTTCGCCGATCCCGTAAGTAAAACCGTTCCCCTTGTAGTGTATTACACCATAGTTACGAGAATGAAAAAACGAAGCATTGGCATCTATTAGTTATTTGGTATGCTATGTCACTAACATCTCCTCAATTTGTCCTTTCCTGTACTATGGCGACAAACACAGATGTTACTCACCTAACTGAATGGTCTTAATCTGTTAGTAACGCGATACTGTCCGCTAAACCAAAGTAACCTATGACTTAATGAACTTTCCGTCACAGACATACTTTAACGTATGTGTACAGTCTGTGTATTGAAGTGAGCTTAAAGATAATATGGATATTGTACTATATATTATAAACCGTGACGCTCGACGTATATTTGTCTCTAATCCAATTGTTAGTATTTTGATCCTACAGTTGTCTTTCCAGTGTTTATATTGAGATCATTGGTGTATTGCCAGTGTAGTTAATGCTCAGTTAATGTATGTCTGTGTTTCCCAGTGTTTTATCTTTGAGTCGCTGTTGTGCGTCGTATTGCTCCATATTTTACCGATTTTTGTTCGCCACACTCACCCACTGCCACACACCGAGACCAAAACTTCATAGTGCACACCGCGAACCCAAAGGCAACTCTCATACATAGCCGCCATTGGTCTGCAGTGAATAATTTTGGCTACCAAGTGAAATATACGGACACACGTCCCACGTTCCATTTTTATATATGTATATTGATTTAGTTCTCGCAGCTCTCCTATTAACCTATCTTGAAAGTGTAAGCGTAGTTCGGAGTCCGCAGAAGATGGTATAGGAAGGCGTGCGGATTTACCGGCCCACACCCCATCCGGGATCTGCAAATTAAGCTGATCCACCATTCAGCCAGACTTATGAGCCGACGTGCAGGCGTTCCTCCTACCTGTTTTGTAGGATGTGCTCTCGACGATGTAGTCCCTGTGCAGCTAGTTATCGCAATGGAGTATTGCTATAAGTGCTGTTAAAAACCTGAAACATATTAGCTAGTTACGGGTAGGTATCTCGTCTAAATAAAATCCCGGATGCCAATTATGTGGCTTTATTACTAGTCAAAATATAATACAAGACTGTTCAGTGACTTTGAAATTAACAATTATAATTTGAGGCTGATGCTGAGAGCATGGTTCCTACGAGACCGGTCCGGATTAAGTCCTAACGCCAACTTAAGACAGTGGCGCACAGCCGAAACCGTCCATAAACTTCGTCCATCTTCGTAAGTATTCGTAAATGTTCGTTAAAGGCGCCGTAATTCATTTATTAATCCATCTGAACACTATTAAAGATTCTGAAATGATCTGCACCTACTTATATTGACCCCTAGTATGCTAATACGTAATTTCTGTGTGCCACCAAAACATTGTTAAATAACAAATGTTAATAAATTAGCTGGAAACCCGGCGTTTCCCAGGTATTTATTTATTTATTCATGTCATTTTCAGGTATATATTCATTTGTATAAGGGCTGTATGTCTGTAAACTCTCTTGGAAATACAATTAGTAGAAAGAAGTAATATATTAAAACATGGAGCATGATGGGGCGGTTTTCTATGAACGTTACTATTCATGTGCTCATATCTCATGAACTACGTATCGTATTATAATTCAGTTTAGATGGTACACTCAACTATATGCGTGTATACTGTCCGTAAAATTTCCTGCGGCTATAATTTGTAGTGTATAAATTATAAATTCATATGCCGTAGTTTTAGACCATTAACAGCGGAACATTACTGTTTATGTGCTCATCTCATGAACTACGCGTGGGACTGTGATACAATTTATAAGGTACATTCCGCTATATATGTGTATACTTTCTATAAAATTTCCTGCTGCTACAAATTGTAGTGTACAAATTATAAATTGTTACGTCATTCCGAGAGCCGTAGTTTTACTCCATAAACAGCGGAAAAGTAGTAAGCGAGAAACTTTTTTTCCTTTCATCATTTCTTTGTGTCTCGTTTCCGCCGGTTGTAGGTAGGTGTCGGTGGCCGAGTAGAAAGAGACCGAAACAGGAATAAAGGATGCACGCTTGTGCAGGTACGGAGGTGACAAGCCAGTGGCACAGCAGAAACTAGAAACACTAGAGTAAATTAGAACGATATATATATTTCATAGAGACTTAGTAATACTTAACTTTTACATAGTTTTTGACTGCAGAATGCTGATACATAGATTATTTAGAGGCCTGCCTACTGATGATTCCTAGTGCCTATCCGATAGCCAAGTCTTAACTGGTGCCTAGCTGATTCCCAATTGTTAACTGGTTCCTATCTCTGTCCCAAGTGGCCGATGCAGCAGTCGTGGCCACGAGCGGAGTTGGAGCAGAGGGCGCTCGTGGCTGACGTCGTAAGAACGTCGCGCCATGCGTGCATTGCGTAAGTACGTGGGGCGCACTTCATACTTGTGCGACACCACACATTTTACTATGGTTTTCAGAGAGAAAAAATTTGATAAAGGTTAGAAATTATGTTTAAAGTTTGTTGCAAGTCGCTAAGTACTGCCATTCTCATACAGTGTATTTTGAAAGTCTCGCCGCATTATATGGCATTTTTTGCGATTTCTATTGGTTATGACGTAATATGTTTTCAACCATGTGCCACATGTGATTCTTAACCATGCAGCAATTGTTACCTCACGGTAAGGAATGTGTGTACTAAATTTGGTTGAAATCGGTCCAATGGTTTAGGAGAAAATGAGCAGCATTTTCGCAAAATGCATCAGTTTTTCGCTCATCTCATTGTTTGTGACGTCATATTTCGTGAACTATATATCGTGTGTGATTGTGATTCTTACAGTTACGGCGACCGGTCCTCATGGATTGAAGCTTACGTGTACATAATTTCACAAAGATTGGAACAAAACTGTAGATTTGTAAGCAACACGTACAAACATAAGGACACTCTTCTTTATATGTTAGACTATCTGAAAACCCGGTGTTGCCCGGGATGTTAAATATCTGCCAGGCTGCATGAAAAACTGCAGTAGGTGTAGATGGAAAGCACATATTATAAAAATCAGGTTCCCGGCTTCCGATTCTGACTTTCCGGATATACACCAATTTCAAACCAAAGGTTTATGGATACCACTTATTCTTCGATTTCTTTTTAAATTAGAAAGTAAATAATTTGATCATTTCAGTATACTTGAATTTCGTCAAGAAATAAGTTGTTTCTGAAAATAATAAATACATGAAAATGTTTCATACACCAATAGTTTTAGCATTTTTAATATTTAGTATAATTCAAGTACATTTTTACAGTCATCAGAGGTGGAGAAAAGACACCATATTTACTTAAAAAGACATACCGTTTTCACGAAAACATCGTGAAAGTGTATAGTCAGAAAAGAAGTAATTAACACTCTTATCTCAAAGCTTGTTGGTACAAAATATTCTTCGTTTGTCCGTCTGGAGTGTAAACAAACAAATTATCTGGCGTGCCGACTCTGGAGCAAGCCACGTACAAAATTTCATAAAGATTGGAACAAAACTGCAGATTTGTATGCAACACGTACAAATATACGAACACTCTGCTTTATATATTATAAGATTAAAGATGTTAGATTCGCTCCATATTCTTCCTACTTCCCCGGCTTAGAAGCGCGACGGCAGTAATGGCCATTCTCAAAGATACGGCGTCTGGACCTGTCGCTACTCCGCCTCCTCTGCCAACGCCACAAGGCGCGTCTCGTCCATGGAAACTATAACGGTTCTTATTGTCGGCGAGCTGCCTAGCCGTTCCTAACTGAAATGTGTTTGTCGCCGACTCGAGCACATCTGCTAACAAATTCATGCAATGAAATGAAATAAAAATTCTATCTCCATATAGGAGTCCTCACAAGTACAGAGGATTTTTTTCAAATGGAGGCAACTAAATATTTGATAAAATGCATCATGCAAAATATTTTCTAAATGAAAGATTAATATTAGTAATGGGGACATTTGCCAGTGCTATATGTCGATACCTCATAACCACCCTTAATGCGTCTGTGGTCTCAAAAGAAAACTCTGCCCCTACCCCGCCCCCCCCCTCCAATTTCATTTCACATTGATACACCAGAAAACATGTACATTTAAATCCAAGCACTATTTCCAACATTATATAAGAAGTGTACACTCCCTCAGCGGTCAGAAAATACCCAGAAAAAGGCCAGTTCCAATAGTGGGAGAAACTTCCATCAGATTCTTAAAGATTGACAATGTGGTCTCACACATGGCAGAATTTTAATGTTTGTGACAACTATTGTGAAAGCCTACGCTTGCATGTAATCAAAACATTGTTTTTCATTCATGCTACATAATATATGGTGTGCCAGTTTTTCAATTAAGAACAAACATTTTTATTTCTACTTTTCGCCTGTATTGGAAATTTGACTGTGTACAGCGAAATTGCAGTTTCAATGTCTGGTTACATACTACGTTCAGCATTGGTCATTGGAATTCTTGATATCAGTTAATTCTTATGGCTCACAGTACTGGCACAACTGATTTCAATGAAAGGCTGTGCTTTGTTTCAGTGAGTACTCTTGCCTTCGCCTTTGTGAGTGCTTCAATTCGATGATTCTCCTAACCTGTCATTATTGGTGTTCTTAATTTGGACAGTGTCGTCGCTTGTCCCTTTTCACCGATGGGAATGTTTCATTTTTGAGAATTATCTTACCTGAACACATTAGATTTCTTGATTTCGAAGAGCCTCCTTGCCTTTCATCTTTGGAGCGTAGGTCGTCTCGTTTTCAGCATTGGGAGTGCTTGATTTTGGTGAATCCCCTTATCTGCCACCATTTGTGGGCTTGATTTCGGAAGGTCTCCTCGCTTGTCGCCTCTGGAGGGTGTTTGATACCAGTGAATCACCTTGCCTGACACCATCGGCAATTCTTGATTTCCAAGAATCGTACTACATTTCACTTGTGGAGTACTTGTTTTCAGAGTGTCTCTACGCCTGTTACCTTCGGAGAGTTCATTCAGTGAGCCCCCTTGTCCGTAACCAATTAAAGTGCTTGATTTCGGTCAATTGTCATTAGGCTGCTCGATTTCGGGGACTCCCCTTCGGTGTCACCTATGGAGGGTGCTTAATTTCAGCGAATAATCTCGCCTGTCACCTTTAGGGGGCAATGGTTTTCAACCGGTCCTCTTGCACGTCACCATTGGAAATGCTTCATTTTGGTAATTACCTCTACCTGTCACAATTGGGGTGCTTCATTTCAGAGAGGACCCTAACCTATCACCATTGGTGAGTACTGGATATCAACGAACAGCGGCCATGACCGCTCCGATACTGAAGTCGCTCAATTTGTTGTCGTATCAGGGCAGACTGTGTAGCGTGTATACAAGGTGTCGTGTGCCAGCACCAAACGTGTATTTCGACGAGTTATCAGAACTCATAAGAACCCTTTACCGATAAGAACCAGAGATGAGTGGCAGGTCTTGTCACTGATAAGGCGAAAAGATTTGTCGCTATCCATTTACAGAGATGTATTTGAAACTGTTTTCAATAGACGTGCACGCTGTTGGCGTTTGTATTTGCTTACCTTCCAAAACAATATTACTTGTTCTGTCAAGTAAAGTGGAACAGCGTAGTAGCTGATGACTACTTTCAAATAGTGCAAGGCGTTTGCCCCTGGCCTAAAGAGGTGTTCAACTCTCGTCGTGTGGAAACCATAGTTAGAGACGTAAATGTTACAGCGACCGTTAGGAGCATTTCATTCCGTGAATACGAACCATAACGTTTGGACAGTGTTTCATTGTGGGTAGGTGTCGTTTAATCGTGTTCACTAGGATACACGCATACAGCATATCTTTATTGCAAGGTGCACAACGTAATACTCAGACTGGACCGCTCTATTCACTGACCTTAATCCCACAGCAAATGTCAGAGACTATTTGGAACAACGGTAAAAATTTGCAAATTACATCTCCGCAGTTTTTCAGTCTTTTGAAATCTAATCATCTATGAGTGCTTTGCTGAATAATACTTACCTTTAAATTTATCTGAGCAGGTTGCGCCTCATTTTATTGAATGTGGGCTGTTTTATTTTTCTTTTAAGTTACAGCCGTCACCAACCCGAATGTTTATTTAACCACAGCTGTACTATGCTAGGCATGATCCTGTTTCGAACTATATGTCTTTGCATTGCCTTGAACTATTAACGAAGTTTCCCAGGCAGTTGTATTCAGATATACAGTTTCACCCGGAAACCGATTTGCAGAGTAACACGACATTTTTCTTAATTGACCAAATTGGCCTGAGGTGAAAGGAAATACCGAAAAAAGCCATGAATAGAATACGGATCTAACTCTTTGTTTATTGCATCCATTCATTTAAGGTTTTAATTTGTTAGTTCAAGAAATGCTCGACAAATTCGAAAAAGTCTCAGGGTGCAGATCAATGTATTGATTAGAGATAATGAAATTAAAAAAAAAAAAAAAAAAAAAAAAAAAAAACCAAGATCGCCGGCCGCGGAGGCCGAGAAGACTGAGGCGCTCCAGTCACGGTCTGCACGGCCACTACGGTCGGGGGTTCGAATCCCCCCTCGGGCATGGATATTTGTGCCGTCTTAGTTCGTAAGTAGTTCATAAGTAGTTTGTAAGTTTAGGGACTGATGACCCCGTAGTTAAGTCCCATAGACTATACAAACATTTGAAAGTAAGATCATTCAACACCGTCTTCTGTTAAATCCAACATGCACAACATCTACATAACTTAGGAAAATGTTAGTTACTGTCTCACAGAGAGTTTTCATGAAAATACAATAATGGTAAAGATTTAAAAACCAACTCTGCTACGATTTAAGTATGTGTGTGTGTGTTTTATTATTACATCTACTATCGCAGGGGCTGATGACCAAGCAGTCTAGTCTCCTCTAAACAATAACAACAATCTACTATATCTGATTTGCAGTCATTGGCAAGGGAATGTGGTAGCGATAACATTATGCTATGTAGCATAAATTTTATTGTTTTGACAACCAAATGTTATGGAAGTTTTCCCGATATGTGTTTTGTATTTTTCTCAATGGAACTGTCTTCGAAAAGCGAAATCAGTGAAAAAATAAAAGAGCATTCCATCAAATAGTGACGGTTTTATCATTCAAAAACTAAAAGTAGTAGTTTGTCTAAAATATTTATCCGTTGTGATTATTATAGTCACAAAGGACTAAATTATTCATTTTTAATTCCAAATAATTAATGTATTCAACAACAGCCGTAAAGTTTGTTGTTTGTTTAACGGCCGGTTTCGGTATTACATTAATACCATCTTCAGCCTCTATGTCATAACATATATCCAAGTAAACTGTGGAAATGGACGTATATACCGGTTTCGGTAATAATTCCCCAGCTCTTGAATAAACATGTGCCATCTCAGACATGTGGAAGGTAGCATATGTTTATACAGGATCTGGGAAATTACTCAGGAAAGCGGCCATTTCGACAGTTTACTTGGGTGTATGTTATGACAGGCGCTGCTGAGGAGTGGCCGAGCACATCAAGTCGCCATGCTCCGATGCACTTTCGATTCCCCCTTGGGCATGGATGTTTGTGGTATCTTTAGTAAAAGTTACTTCATAAGTAGTTTGTAAATTTAGGGACTGATGACCCCGCAGTTGAGTCCCATAAGCTTGACAAACATTTGAACATATGACAGAGCCTGAAGATGGTATTAATGGAATACCGAAACCGGTCGTTAAACACAACTTACGGTTGTTATTGAATAAATCAATTTTTTTGGAATTAGAAGTAGACCAGCCGCAGTTCCAAATCAAATATAACATAGAACTATATCGAATAAATTGACTGTTCGTAGCTGGGACTCCTGATTTCTGCAATAACATCAGATCATAAATCACGAATATTTTGGATGAATCAGTTCCGAACCATTCGTTATAAAACAACGTATCTATTAACCTGCAGGAAATGATCCATATTCTTAAGCTCACGTTATGTTGCTTTTCCATTTCTTTTTGCTCAGCCGACAAATTTACTGAGGCTTTCTAAACAAACGTCTGGTATTTCTTGTTTCGTAAACACCACCGAAAATGAAAGACGCGTTCACTTCTATTGAAAAGGAACCCAGTGCAGAGGTCGATGCGTCGATTGGGAAGAAAAAGCTAAGAGGAACATTGCATGACTTAACAAGCACAGGATTATAATATTTTGAATTCATTAATAACGTCGACGAAAGTCTGTAGTTTTTCATATCTTTATATTTCGTTGTTTCTTTCTTCAATTTTATGTTTCTTCATTTAAGGTCATTTGGGGCACCTGGGTCATGAATTTACAACGTGAGTACGTAGATCCTGTCTTAATACTAGTCTAGGAAGTATTAATACGTTAAATTACCATCTAAAACATATTTTCTTATAATACAACATTCTACCTACAAATATGTTAGAATGTAATCTGAATTATATTTAAACTTGAGAAGGGGAAAAGAAAAAAATGCTCAATGGGCCCAGATACCCTTATATAGTGGGGTAACTGGACCATAGTTTCTTAGTTCCACACTGATTATTGTTGTCGCAATTGAGGCAACTGGATCTGTTGAGTAACATGTAAACTCCATGAGAAATTAAAACAAGTCATTTCAATGACACTGTAATCGAGCTATCGACAATGCAAATGAACCTCTACAGAATAACTGGGTGTGAAATTAATTCAAATTTTTAAATAACTCAACTTTCATTATGAAACAAGAGTTACAGTTACACAAGTAAAGTTAATAAGCCCAAATTCAGTTATTAACATTTAATTATATCTTGCTAAAAATTTACAAAACGTTCCTTAAGTCACCTATATCATATGTGAAGCTGATCATGGCTTTGAATCTAGCAGAGCTGCTTTTAAAAGGCTTTGACAGCTTTTTTGCTATGGAATTTTCGATATTATATGCCTCTTCTCCTGTTCCCATCCACATCACCTGACAGATTACTCTGTGACTTGTTAGAATTGGTATGTTTTTCACAATTTTATTTTCCATTAACCCCTTTTGATTTTATACGCTGTAAACAGTAGCTTACAGTAGCTTGTAACATTTATTAACAGATTTGAAGGTGGGCAGCTGTCCCGAAACCGGTTTTGTTATGCAAAATAAAATCGATCTGCAAAACGATATTCAAAAATTGTATACCAGATGAAATTAACTTAATTCACAAGGAAAAAATAAAGAAATTGATATCAGCAATGAATTAAAAAGAAGCAATTATGATAATATACTTGGGGCAAATGAGTGTGCTTGGGGTAAATGGGTCCAACACAAAGCAAAAGTTTTGGAACTTTTTGGGGGAAACTAGGCCACCACCTAAGACTAATAAAAAAAAGGAGAACACATGTTGCCAGTAATGTTTCAAGTGGCTTGTGCTTCTATTTCACAATGATAATTGTTATAGTAAACATGTAGATGCTCCGCAAAGTAACGATGAAATCACAATGCTACAGAAATCCAGCACCATAAAATTGAAAAAACTAACACACGAAAACCACAACACTTAGATAGGTGAAACTGCTTGTTTAAGGGAGAAGCCATTGTTCTTCAGTGCTGCTAACCACGTCAAGTGAAATTATTCTCACAACTTTTATGAAAAAAGCCCATAGCACAGTTGCCCCGTTCCCAGGTATCCCAGGTGATCTTATTAATATGTCCAAATATTTGTAAACTTGTTGGACCACACCGCTACGGTCATTAGTCCCTAGGCTTACAAAGTCAACACAGTCAAAGGACAACACAGTCATCCATGTCGGTGCGAGGACTCGAACCTCCGCCGTGAGTGACCACCCAATCCGTAGCTTAATGCTGTAAACCACCTGGTAAATTGTGGACTACATACATACAGATCTAGCGCCTGGAAAGTAATAAATCCGTAGACTACACTTAATTTCCAGGTGCATATTGCAAATTTGACTTTACTGCGAATCACCTCGAAACGAAGGTCGCCAACTGGAGGCTCGGCGTACGGGATGGCCAGGAAGGCGGAGTAGCTGGTGTTGTAGACGCTCGTGGCGGTCGTTCCCCTGAGCGTGCCCTGCTCCACGGTCACCAGCACGTCGTCACCCTGTCACAACGAAACATACTTCAGACAACACACTACACACATCGTTCGTGACAGTTATTGCTTAACTGTCACCCATAATCTGTTACACAATATAAACACTAGACGCTGTTTCACGTTGTTACCAAAATGCTCGAAAAGTACTCGACTGATTTTCTTTACATTTTAACCAAATACACCAATCAAAATTGAAACGGGCATCGGCTAGACCAGTCCTTTCCAACTCAGGTACATCGCGAGCACCAGGAAAGCACCAGTGCTCTGCTGCAGCAGTCGGTGAAGTATAGGACACGTGATGTAAGCGAGGCAGGCACAGCGCCGTCGTGGCATTGTTTTACGTGAGGAACGTGCTGTCGAAGCGCTTAGTGCCGCAGAGAGTCGTGTTGTTTGTGAGTTATTAAAAAGAATAACAATAATAATGACAATCTTTGCGTATAGACAGGAAGAATAGTTTTATGGCGCTCCTTATTTTGCACAAATTTTCATCATTTTTTGTTGATCTTTGACATCGCTTTCAACCCACTAGTTTTTTCATATTAGGCACAATCTTTTTGGCAGATGCAATTGGAATACGGCTTGCAACGATGCATTAAACTCGAGACTGGTTTTGTTTTGTTAATATTCATAAAGGAAAACATTTGTTTATAAATGAACGTTGTTCAGAATATTGCAACGCTATTTAGGACAAGGGCATAATCCTCGAGAATTCTTGATGAAGAATGCCTTTGTAAAAAGGAACTTAAATAATTATTTTAATAGTAGTAGCGATCTGTCAAAATTGAATCGTATTGTACTTGTATCAGTTCAGTTTGTAGGAGTGATGGGGCTTTCTCTGGGTGCACCGAAAAAGGCATTATAAAAACTTTTAAGTGCAGGTATAGTTATTTTATTTGTTCGCACCTATCTTCAGAAATCTATGCAAGGAATGTAACTCTTTCGTGTACCTCCTGATCTGGAGATAAGTACTTAATTTAAAGAATTTTGAGACGGAAATTTTTCCAAATTTCCTTCTTGAAGCTGACTTTTAAAACGCACAAATTGCAATTTGGAACATCTAATAAGGTCACACATAGTACCGATTAATTTATCTTTACCATGCAACGATTTATTTAAGTCACATAAATAAACCGTGATGTCTTTCTAGAAACCGAGATCAGCGATCCAAATGTTCAAATGTTTATAATCCTACGGGACAAAACTTGTGTCGTCATCGGTCCCTAGACTTACAAACAATTTAAGCTAATTTACACTAAAGACCTACACTCCAAACAAATGTTTCATAAAAGACTTCCTAAGACCTACAGTACATTTATATATGAAATTAACAATTTCTCATATTCAGAAATGCTTTATGCAGTAAATAATTTTGCTGCATAAATCACAACTCTTTTTTGACATTAATTGTTTCATTTCTTAATTTAATTCACTGATGTAATTCTAGTATTTATATTTAATTTATGAAGAGAAAACTTTATTATCAAATATGTCGAAAACCACTGGAACGTTTTGAAACATTTACTGAATTCTCTTAAGAACATTGAAATGGAATCAGCGTACATATTTGAATGCATTATATATATGTTGAAAGCATAAACATTGTCCTTGCAAATATAAAAAAGTTCTTCATTGATTTAGCTCAAATTTTTACACGATACTCTAACTAACATTCAGACAGTCATAGGTTATTTCCATTTTCAGTTGTATAATATATAAATACTAGCTTATATGCCAGTAGTTTGCAACGGTTGTTGATGGAGGGCCTGTGTGTAGCATGGCTTTCTTGGTTCCGGACCTCAGTCAGTAAAAACAGAATCCTTGTTGGATCGCTCTGTCAATAAACTCCGTTGTCCTAGCCAAGATGTCAAATGTAAGACATTTTCGGAAACGACGTATCTTCATAAAGATGTCAAATGTAAGTAAAATTCATAGTCCGAAACGATTTATCTAATAAAGGTTTTGGTACAAAAGGTGAAACGTGCCATAATAAGAAAAGAAATGTCGTTAAGTTTTTAATACACAAAGCGAAATCAGTAGCACTATGTTCAATGTTTGTGGGTATTCGTGGAAATAAGATTGCTTAATTCTGTCACAGACGTTCGCTTCCTTGTTTTACGACCCCAGCGGTGTTTATTAGTTCTTTGGTGCACTACAGCGTCTCTATCGCTTGTTTGCTGTACTATGCAATCCATACCTACATCTAAAACAATTTCCCTGATTCCACTTTTATGAAAAGAGGTTGCTCCATGCAAATCCGTGAAGTAGTTTAGGAGGTCTGATATTTCTAATAGATGAACAGACAGTTACTGAAAACACTTCAGATTGAGATGTATCTTTTTTCCATTATATGATTTTGACGAATTTACGCCTGTACGTTGCCACAATCGTAGCTCAATTTTCCTATAAAAACCGCATGAAAATGTGTCAGTAATTTCTTTTTAATACGTTTGCGAAACATGTTAGAAATAGACATATCTTCATGAATATGATGCAGCTTACATCACACATCAGTTATATTCGCCATTTAAATCTTTTATTTCGCGATCATTCATACCTCGGTCAATGGGCTGAGGCTTGGAGAGCTGAAATATAATCAGCATTTCTTTAATAAAGTAGAAATATCACTGAAAACAATTATCATTCTTACGGTTGACGCTCTTTCCGTTAGATGCACTTTTGTCGCTCCAAGCGTGAGACTTAAACTTCCATAGCAGTTGTACATATACGTTAGACTGATATCAGTATGTAAACATAAGGATTAAAAACAGCGAGGAATGTATCAGTTTTATATTCATTGCGTTGAATCATATTTCGTAGAACATAACAACCAAGAAAACGATTTTCAGAAATATGGTAAATTTCAAAAGTCATAGAGTAAGTACTATTTCCAACGGTAATAATCATATCGCTGCGCCGACCTTTACACGAACACCCGCAGCGCTATCTATTAGATCTTTGCTGCATTATGCCGTTCTTTTCAAGCATGAAATACACCTAAAACTTCAAATTACGATATATTTTATTTTCTTGATCTGATTTTGATGAAATGAAGCCAATATGTTGCCCCAGAATGTTCTCTATTTATCCGTGATTCCCCATTTAGTACGTTTGGAGATTACCTTCTACAAATAGACACATGCGATTGCTTTCAGAGAAATGGTTAAATTTTGATATCTTACTTTCTCTGATCCGTAGCGGTTTGATCCAAGAAGTTTACAAATATTTGTACATATTAATAAAGTCACGTTGGGTACCTGGGCCCAGGGGGTAACTGGGCCATGGGCATTTTTCATAAAAGTCGTGAGAATAATTTCACTTCAAGTGGTTGGCAGCACTGAAGAACAATGGCTTCTCCCTTAAACAAGCAGTCTCACCTATCTAAATGTTGTGTTTATCGTGTGGCAGGTTTTTTCCCCCCAATTTTGTAGTGCTGGATTTCTGTAGCAATTCCGTCAACATAGTATCACGAAGTGTTTTCACAGACCATCGTGTCTGTCTGTTCGTCTATTAGAAAACACTTCTCCAAAACTACTTGAGGAATTCGCATGGGGTTTTCACAGGTAACTTCAGCGTACCTTGGGACAACATATAGGTTTAGTTTCATAAAAATCGGATCACGGAAAGGAGAACATCACAATTTAACGTTTTTCATCGACAACCGTCAATTCTCTCTTTCTCTTTCATCATCAAACCTAATAGACGAATCTCCCCTTGGGCATGGATGTTTCTGTTGTCTTTAGTATAAGTTAGTTCACACGTAGTTTGTAAGTTTACGAAACCCCGCACTTGAGTCCCATAAGTTTGACAAAGATTTGAACATATGACATAGAGACTGAAGATAGTATTAATGTAATACCGAAACCAGTCGATAAAACAAAATGCCTGTCACAGTGTTAATTCTTGCAATACACACGTAGGTGCTCTGTAAAGTAAGGATGACATCACATTGCGTCACTTGTTGTGGATGATCAAAATTTTTGAATAATCTCAGAAATCAGGTTTTCGAATAACGTTTACAAAATAAATTTTCAAATGTTGTAGAGCTTATGCGACTTAACTTTGAGGTCATCAGTCCCTAAACTTACAAACTAATTATGAACTAGCTCATATTAAGGACGGCAAAAATATCCATCCCCGATGGGGGATTTGAACCCCCGACCGTAGTGGCCGTGCAGACCGTGACTGACGCGCCGCAGTCCCCTCGGCCACCGCGGCCGGCTAACAATTGCAGACCTATTTATTTTAATAGACCTGCGCTACCATTACCGGAACTTATATTTAGAGAAATTTCCATTCTCTCAAAACAAGTGTAGGTTGGCGCAACGTCACTTCGTCATATGAAAGATCTGAAGTTTCTTTAAATACGTTACAAGTTCAGGTGTGTTGAAGCCTGCCATTAATAAAAATGATAAGCGATATCATGTTACTGTAATATTCAATACTGAATGGATACGCACCAGAGACTTACTGAAGCGATTCAGGACTTACGGGTGCATTTACAGTGGAAATAATATTGTCAACAATCCACACAGGTCTCTACAAACAATTATGAACTTTCATTTCACGTCTGTTATCAATGTGGATTCTTCTTGAACTGTTTTGCTGTAATGCACCGTAAACATTGTCAAGACCTTCACTAGCGAAGAGGCTGCGTTTACCTTGACCATGGACGCCAACCAGAAGAGCAGAAAGGTGCACGTGGGGGACAGTGCTGTTGCAGGCATGGTTTCTATTCCCTGAGGCTCCTAAGGCACAAGGTGAGGCCGCGTCCCCAGTCACCACGTCACTGTACAAAGATTAGCGCGTTAGTGAGCAGAGCGAGAAAGGGAAAAACATATACAGATTATCAGGTTTTTATCAAACTTTTAATAAAACATTCTCTCTGCTGAGTGGGTTCAAGAAACTGTATCAAGTGGGAGCGTCTAATGCCTTTACAATTCTGAGATAATATAGCAATAACCTTGCTACGTGTTTCTTCATATGCCACACGTTTGTAAAACAGCACTGCAGCAATGAATATTTCATAAGCGCATTGCAGAGAAATCATACTCGAAGCATTTCCACAAACGTAATGCACGTGTGCTGGAAACCTCGAAGATTTTAAGATATGCAGAGCAGGTCAGGACGAAATATCGAAAATACTTATCTTGTCTAGACAGGCCCATCATGTGAAGCACTCGATTGTAACTCGTTAAACACCGTCAAATTAGACTGCGTCATATAGACTTAATCTGCCAGAAAAGGTAATTTAGTTCATTATATTTATCGATTTTTACGTTTGCTTTCTTACTCAGTTTACAGGAGCTGGATAAAAAGTAATGTGAACTTTTTTTTTCTTTTTTCATCTAATAAACTTCACTGACAGGAGTAATTACAGCTACAAACCTTCAATATAATCGCCCCGTTATTTACGACATTTTTCCAAATGTGTGGAAGGCGTCGTACACTATGTGCACATTTGTATCTGTTGATGTCTCATATTTACTTAAAGCTCTGTACAGCAAAAGAATACCCATTCTTTCATGCGCCGCTCGTTTTGAGTTCGTGATTGGCTAAATCAAGTCACATGATTTCTTGCTCCACCTTGGTTCTATATGTTGCTTATGTGCCATAAGACTGTTTTGGATGTTCATCCATATGTTTCGGACTGAATAGTGCTATAGTGTTGTGCTTTGGGATCTTTTAAATCCAAACACAGAGTTAAAATTTATGCACTGCTCAGAACAATTAGGGGATCAGGTGAGATATCATACGCAGTACACGTGTGGTAACTTTTTTATTTAGATACTAGCTTAATTTCCGCTGCTTCGCATGCATAGACTGGATGGTCTGCATTGGTTGTTTCTACTTCTGAATATAAATTTTCATAGATTTAGCTTTAAAAAGGCTTTCCTAATCAAGTAGTTTAATACAACTTGCCACCCCCTATTGCACACTTGATGAAATCATTCAAAACATTCCGAAACTCTTTTTTTTTTTTTTTTTTTTTTTTTTTTTTAATTCTACCCATGGTTCCAAATCCAAATTTCCGAATTTCAAGCATCAAAATAATCTTAGTAGCAGCCTTAAAAGATTTGCCCTTATTTCACCCGCTTAATGGTTGAATTTCCAAAAATACCGAAAAAATTTCTTTTAAAATTCCAATCAAAAATCTAAATCCGAAGTTTTGTATTTATTGCTTCAAAATTGCCTGAATAGCAACGTATTTTCAAAAACCGTTCATCTCCTATTTCACCCTCTTAGGGATGAGCATATAAGAAAATCACTGATGTCGACAGTGTAAGATAAACAACGTCTACAAATTTCAAGTTTCTGTCGTCTGTAGATTCACTTTTCCACGCAGTCTTCTGTCTTTTAGACAACGAACGAAAACGCGAAATTTCTTTCTTACGCTTTGGCATATTTCTTGGTAGTTTCACTTTTCAAACTGCAATATGCATTTTTTTTCTTTATTCGTACGCTTCTTGCAGAAAAACAACTGAAGAATGTGCATCACGTTTCGTTGTATATAATCTCTTTGTTATTCTAGTGTCAAAAGTCATCGCTGGTCTTCAGTCCGAATTTTATATAAGTTGACCACTAAATCATCCACCCTCTTATAGCTATCGACATGGATTTGCTATGGTGTACAAAGGGAAACTTTGTACTACAACAACACAGAGAGATCGTTCGTCTCCATTGTGTGGATTTTGCTGAAGAGCAAAAAATTGACACCCACATGTAGAATTTTATGTAAGTCGGTAACTTTCAACTCCCATATCTTTCACCCCCTTACCGTTATCACCGTCTACCACCATAGTGCACAATGGGAGACTGATACCTAATACCACATACAAACACTATTCGTTTGTGATGTGTAGTTTTGGCTGCAGAGTGAAATGTTGGCACAAACAGATCAATATTTATATATATAAAGATTGGTTACAATTGAAATTTGTGTGTGATACACAGTCCAGTACAGCATTTCTGTGTCAAATATGTTTGAAACTGATTCACCTCAGAGTACTTCCTGTTGTTAGTTTTGCTGATTTTGATTCAGTTTCCGTAGTACTGGATCCAGACTTTGGTCCACTCATTGTATCCGACTACAGTCTCTACTTTCAATACTATCCATTATGTTCAGTTTCTAGTGATATCTACATATTAATGCTGTTCACGTCTATAATGGTCCTCTTCTTTACACATTTATTTACCATAATCAAATTCGTCTCATTTTCTGCCATGACTTTCATTGCTCTCAATACAGTAAGAGTTCAGGCGTAATTTACTTATCGCGGGAGGCGATCTTATTACTGTAATATAATGACAAAATGGCGAGAGCGCAATATTTTGTTTTTATCTTTTACGCAAGACGACAGGTTTCGACTCTCAAGGGTGTCCACCGGTCTCTGATACATTTGGCATTTTCCTGTTTATTACAACGCTCCACATACTATTCTGAAACTGTACTGGTGGATAGTCAAGCATAAAAAAATCGAAATAGGTGCACACAAAGTACCATCATAGAGCACATTGCTGCCTGAAAGCGTCTTTAAAACTCAAGAGGCTCTCAGCCACCAATGTGCGCCGGCCGCGGTGGCCGAGGAGACTGAGGCGCTTGTCACGGTCTGCACGGCCACTACGGTCGGGGGTTCGAATCCCCCCTCGGGCATGGATATTTGTGTCGTCTTTAGTATAAGGTAGTTCATAAGTAGTTTGTAAGTTTAGGGACTGATGACCCCGTAGTTAAGTCCCATAAGCTTAACAAACATTTGAATATTTGAAACAATGTGCACTATAATGGTTCTTTGTTTTGTGTCTCGTTTCCGCCGGTTGTCCTGGGTGTCGGTGGCCGAGTAGAGAGAGACCGACACAGGGAAATAGGATGCACGCGTGTGCGGGTACAGAGTCTGAGGTGACCAGCCAGTGGGACAGCAGAAACTAGAAACACTAAGCTAGATTAGAACAAGTAGTATATTTCGTAGAAATATGATACTCAACTTTTACAAAGTTCATGACTGCGAACTAAGTGTACTGCTGACACATAGGTTAACTACGTAGAGGCCTGCCTACTGATGAGTCCGTTTCAGAGCCTGTCTTATTCCCAAGTGACCGAAACTGTTCAGTGGTGGCCACGAGCGGGATGGCAGCAGAGGGCGCTCGTGGCCGACGTCGTAAGAACGCCGCGCCGTGCTTGCATGGCGGCGTGCGGCGAAAGTACGTGGCGCGCACTTCAGACTTGTGCGACACCACACTTTGTGTATATCTATTTTATTGTTTTATTTTTTACTATTCACTAGCACAACTTTTTAAATATTTGAATATCCACTAGCAGAGTTTCAGAATGGTATGTGGATCGTTGTAATAAACAGAAAAATACCAAATGTAGCAGAGACCGAGGAGGAAACACTTGAGTGTCGAAACCGGTCGGCTTGGGTAAAAAATAATAAAAAATATTGCAATCGTAACAAGTTGTCATTGTATTAGTGTTCAGACTATCGTCCCTTGTAATCTGCTTGTTTTGGACTGTGGTACATTATGTGATACATATACTCCATCCATTTGGTACATTCTGTGTAAATATGCACTGTTGCATTATGGTTGTCGATAGCCTCAACTGAGAAAGCAGCTAGCCACAGGATAGACTGAGAGAGAAAATTTAATTTACAGAAGGTCTGCTCTTACAACTCAGACTATTTTTACTCCATTTTCAAAATTTGTTGGACATATTTCTGTCGCTGTTGCGATAGAAGATCTTGCTGCTGATTCTGCCACGGTTTTAGCAGTTGTTTCCACAGCTCCAGAAAACCCATTTTACACATGAATAACATGCTCGCTGCCTGGAACTTTGGTATTGCCACGGATTCCAAGATAAAGTGTATATTGTCAACGTAGTGAGACCTCGAATACACAAAGCACTAAAGCAGCATATGGACTGTTCCATCATGGGGGTTGGACCACTTGCACGAAGTGACACTTGCACGGAGCCTAGGGCTCTTGTCGTGTGAACCCGCTTTTGAACAGCACAGGCACTCTATAAAGACTAGACGTTAAGCGGAGCCAGTCCTGTGAGATGGCTGGCGCTCACACCACAGCAGTAAGCAACCGTGTATCGATCAAGGTGGCATTTTGAAACGTTTGTGGCAAATTTATTTTTAAGTTTGTTGTAGTAATGAAAACTGACAATTAAATTTAACATAACAAGATCTGGCAATGAAATTCGTAACCTCTTGTAACACTCTGAAGGTGCAGAGATTGGAGGGCAGCCAGTACAAAACATGGTGTTTTTTACGACTGTCATAACCTTATGATAACTGACGTCTCGGGCGAAATTTAAATTGAGAAATTTAGATGTCATTACCATTTTATTCTAACATTAAATATAATAACACAGAATGCCAATGGATATTACTTATTTCCTTTTCTCTTTAGGATCAGTGTCTGATACCACTTTTCCAATAATGTTAATGCGAAGACAAGCTCGTAAGTTGAAATCTGGCAGTGAGATTCTGAGGGTTAATTTCGTTCTCTTCATTGCGTAAAAAAGGGTATGCAAGTCTAAACATCGACATAATTGTAGCTGCAATTTTACATTTAGGAAACAGCAGTCTCCGAGACTAATTTTGCTGTAAAACTAATCACGCGAACTTTACCCTGTTGCTGTTTAAGTTCTAGGTGTAGATGAAAATCAGAGAAACTGCACAACCCTTTGCAAGATGGAGACTAGTCAAGTAAGTTACATGACTATACATTTATTCATTGAGTGTTCCTCCTGAAAAAAAAAATTGTAGAGAGGTTTATTTCTCTGCTACAATATGATGATGAATTTGTTCAGTCATACATCTTAAACGCATTTCATTTAGAACACTAAGTACATCAAGACACCTTCGCATAGGATAAACTTATTAGGCTTTCTGCACAGATATGTCGATGGGACTGACCACTTTATAAGTTATAAAGAGCATCATACTCCTTTCATCTCTTTAAAACAGTTACTCTCCATTTTAACGGAAGACTCCACACTGAAGCTTCAGTAAGAAAATTAAAGATTATTTCTCATATTTGGAGAGTTTACTTTCAGATTCAAAATGATTTGGCTGTATCAGAATTACAAATCTGTCTAAGAAATATTTGAAATACGTACTGTGTAAGGAATGTAGCACACCGGGAGAGGCCAAAGATATTTTCAGATTTCTATTAGCACCAAACAGAACCATTTTGCTTCCAACTTGGCGTAAACTCAAAGACAGAGAAAAAAATTGTAAAATTTCCATGAAAACTGATGCGAAACAATAGGCTGCTAATCATTTCATGTCATTTTGCCTGTTGACTAGGGAATACACTGAACTCCTGATCAGTGCAATAAAAAAACTCCTAGGAAATAGGCAGTGCCTTGCAATAAGATATCCATGTCACTGATCTTCCTCGAGAAATCTATGAGCACAGTTTTAATGAAAAACGTCAAGGAAAAGGCTAACCTAATGTTGGAATTCCAAAAATAAGCCTCATGTAAGCACGAAGGGAAACTTCACTCTTTTGTAATATGTTAAAATTCATTATACTAGAAGTTTGTTTTCCTAAACTCAGTGCCCAATTTTGTAATATCTTTACTATCAAATCTGAATTAAATTAATGCTGGAAGTAGGATTGATGTTGATGCATAACTGTATGCATTAAAATTATCGAAACTGTAATTAGTTTATTTTATCATTACGTGGAAGAGCAAATACTCAAAGAAAACTGAAAGCTGAAATTTGAATTAAACACTGATAACAAATCATTAATATTTCTCATAAAATGAATGCACAGAACCGTTGAACTATGTTTGCCATGTGAAAATTGTGGTGTAACAAAAGTGGGTTTTATAGAAACCTTATTAAAATCTAGAACTCGAAAACCAATGAAGTTATGGATTTAATACCGTGGATATTGCTACAGTTTTACATAGTAGACACATTTTAAAATCTGGTTGCTATCGCCAAAGTAGAAACGATGTTAAATTCTTTACTGGAATCTCCCATCAAACATTTCTCCGTATATTCTGTATGTTCATATGTAAGACTACGCCGAACTCAATTATGATAATGCTGTTGAATACAGCACATTGCTTTCACTTCTCCTGCGCTTCCAGTAGGCCGTGCTGTACTACGTAACGTCGGACCCTTCCATTTTACAGCGAGTTCTTACAACCCAAACTAGGCGGGTAATGCACCTCCTTAGATATGTCTGCTAGGAAAGGGTAAGAAGTCCTATGTGCACTACAAGTTCATACCGGGTAGAGACATTGCAGATGTGTGTCGCTTTGGATCGAAAGAGCTTCTCTTCGGTTTTGAGGGGCTGAAGTGGTAAGGAGTGCCAGTCTTCCTTGCAAGATGAAAGCAGAGCTCACCATCTACAGCATAGTTGACAAGACTGACTGCGGACCTTTGGTTCAGAGCCGAGTGGAGGGTCTGAATCAGAGGCTCAGACGGTTCTCTGATCGAGTGGGCTGCAGATTCCTCGTCTTGCGCCATCGGTCTGTACTTGGCTCCGTCTGGATTTTAGCTCTTTGGTCGTCTGAAGGCCTACCTGCGCGGTAAAACATTTTATAGTGAGAAAGACCTTATTTCCTGTATCAAGCGATTGTGTAAAAGTCAATCCCCAGACTTTTACCAAAGTACATTTACATCATGGAGAGAAAGTTGGGCCACATGCATCGCAGCTCATGGAGGCTACAATGAGTAGGCTCAATGTATAGCTAAATGTTCCCAGTATGCTCACAAGAAATGCCATTCTCTTCCGGAAAAAATTATAAATATTGGAGACGACTGATCAAAACTTTCTGAACCGCTTTGTACGTACTCAGCAATACACCCAAAGATGCGTGCCGGAAGTTACTCAAGTACCAGACATACGGAAATCATGCTCCAATTTTATACTGTTAAGAGATTCCATTCACATGTTTATTTTAGTCGGGTAGGAAAAGTGCCATTTTTATCTCTACCCGGAGAAAATATCCACACAACGAAAATTTATAACAGGTTTCAATAGCCGCCCTTTCGAATATGAATGAATAGAAGGATACAAAATTATTTCTCATTTTAAGAGTGTTTAGAATTCAGTTCTCGGGTTACCAGCAAGTTGTTCTCTCTCTCTCTCTCTCTCTCTCTCTCTATCTATCTATCTATCTATCTGTCTCTCTCATGCTGTGTGACGATGAGTAGGTGGCTCGGCAACATAAATCAGCAGCTGCAATTACTAATAAAATGTTGGAGTGACTTATATTGATTATGAAAACAATTAAGTATATATATATACAGTTTTGAGTTTGTTTTTCAAACGAATCTTTAATAGGTTCTTATGGTAATTTCAGTTAACATTTGGGCAGTTCGTTGTCTCCAGAGTGTGGTCTCATCCGTAAGTTCCAGGGAACGGCTGAAGCGGGACGTCGTTATCCCAGAAGTCCATGCGCTCCTTGTTCTTGTCGTGGCTGAGTGTGATGTTGGCTTGTATCAGGAGGTAGTTCCGGCTGATCACGATTTCCTATCAGAAAGGACACAGTTCGTTGTAATTGACGGTAAGTCATCGAGTAAAACAGAAGTGATATCTGGCGTTCCACAGGGAAGCGTTATTGGTCCCCTACTCTTCCTCGTGTTTATAAACGATTTAGGAGATAATCTGAATAGCTCCCTTAGACTGTTCGCGGATGATGCTGTCGTTTATCGGCTAGTGAAGTCAACAGAGGATCAAAAGCAACTGCAAAGCGATTTAGACAAAATTTCTACTTGGTGCGAAAATTGGCAATTGACACTAAATAAAGAAAAGTGTGAAGTAATACACATGACCACTAAAAGAAATCCGCTGAACTTCAATTACGCGATAAATCAGTCAAACCTTAAGGTCGTAAATTCTACCAAATACCTAGGAGTTACAATTACGAACAACTTTGACTGGAGAAAACACATAGAAAATATTGTGGGGAAGGCGAACCAAAGGTTACGTTTCATTGGCAGAACGCTTAGACGATGCACCAGCTCCACCAAAGAGACTGCCTACATCACACTTGTGCGTCCTCTCTTGGAGTACTGTTGCCCCTTGTGGGACCCTCACCAGGTGGGACTGACGGAAGATATTGAGAAGGTTCAGAGAAGGGCAGCTCGTTTTGTTTTATCACGTTACGGGGGGGAAAGCGTCACGGAAATGTTGCACGAATTGGGGTGGAAATCATTAAAAGAAAGACGTTATTCATTGCGGCGTGATCTGTTTGCGAAGTTTCAATCACCGACTTTTAGTTCTGAATGTGAAAATATTTTGCTAGCACCCACCTATTTAGGGAGACATGACCATCCCAATAAAATAAGAGAAATCAGATCGAAAACGGAACGATTTAGGTGTTCTTTCTTCCCGCGCGCTATTAGAGAATGGAACGGTAGAGAAAAGTTATGAAGGTGGTTAATGAACCCTCTGCCAGGCACTTAAATGTGATTTGCAGAGTATCGATGTAGATGTAGATCAAGTCATACGGCTCCCAGACCACTGGATCTGCAGTTGGCGTAGGGTTCCTGTGGAAAATGTTTATAGATTACACAATCTTAGTTTTATGCATTAATGAGAACTTTTAGTCTTTCAGATACACTGACTCGGTAAATGTCATAGCTAGGATATTTGAGCACAATTAGCACAGACTTGTTTGCGCACCACAGTAGCCCTCTGTTAGCTGAAATTGAATACACGACCTTCTGAATCATCGTTGTGCAAGCTATAAATGATGACCAATCTGGAGGAACTCACATCCTAAATCGCAATTTACTGTTTACCAATGATAGATGCAACTTTCCGTTGAGAATTTTCATCAAATTTCTGAGATTGCTCATCTGATCCTGTATTGTCAGGTAATTTTAACAATTTATAAATGCAACATGTAACGTCATGTTGCTGATGCCGTTCGAACTGGCGTGATTGTCGGTGTAGAACGTACGGGAATTTGGATTTCTGCAGTGGCGCAGAAATTCGGCTTCACACGTTCAACTGTATCCAGGGTGCATGGTGATTATTTAAATAAAGTTGTCACTATCCACAACAATTCAGAGAATCCCGATAACAGTGACCGGCGTCATTTGAGGCGGATCGTCGATAGTAACAGGAGGGCAAAAGTGCAACAACTCACGGCGGTCGGACATGTTGGTTGTGTGTGTGTATGGCTGTCTGAGTTATTGTGGGAATGTATGAGTTTCTCTTTCTGATGAAGGCTATGACCGAAAATTCTAGTTGTATGGATGTGATTGCCTATTTTTCGTACCTGTCATCACCTAAAAGAGCCTATTTACAGTGCGTTGTTATCTGTCCTCAATTATTGATATTCCAATCGGTTTTTTCATTGTTAAAATCACGATTTAGTTCGATTTGTCTCCCAATGGACCATATGTAGGAACATACACGGCAACGCCTGGCACTGTTCGGTAATACGTCATCGGATACAATTCATTTTTCGCCAAACGACAAGAATGGAAGCTGGAATAACGGAGGAACGTGATATGCTCGGACGAAAAGTGATATTCAAGTGTACCATTCCGATAGCAGGCATTCAGTGTGGCTTAGACAACATGGAAAAATGGGTCCCGCCAAAAAATAAGACGCCATGCTGGGCGATGTCGCCTCTGATGTGGGAAGCAGTCTCCTGACGTCTGATAGATCCCCTAATTGTCCTGGAAGGGACTCTGAATGGTTCGTGGTATGCTGAGCTGATCGGGTATTTTCCGATAATAACGTGTCACCACATCGATGCCGTGAGTATGTTCCAGGAACATGTAGAGAAGATCAAAAGACTACGATGGCCATACTGATCCCATATTTGGAATGTCAAGGATGTCATCGATCGCAGACTCCGTGTCAACTGATATGTATCCAAGAAGACACCAATATTGCTTGCCGCCCTGCAAATGATTTTGGTGCCCAGAAGAATACGAAGAACTCGTAGACTTTTCCATGGCGGCAGACTGTAGACACGGGACTCTAAACGAATCACACGATATTACGTGGTATCCCATGACATTTGCTAAGCCAGTATAGTTTTCGGATTGCTGTAATGTACTTATTATAAATTACTTGCTCTGCAGTAGTCTCAACCTTAGCTAATGAGAGTAGGAAGGAAATGTCACCCTTACTATCTCTTCAGTCGTCCAAAATTGCGAATGTGTTCGAAGTGACTTTCGATTATGACCAATAAAGATCGAAAGAATTTACGTCGGACGGTCTATATTGCCAAATCATGAACCACACTTATTCATAAAGTTCTTCAAACCAATCCCAAACAATTCTGGCCCAGAGGCATGGCGATGTCTGGTCCATAAAAATTCTTTTGTTATTTGAGAACATGAAGTCAACGTATGGCTGACATTAATCTCCAATTAGCTGATCATAGTACTTCTAGTCATGATTGCTTCATCTGGACCAGAGCACTCAGTCCACACCATTACGGAACAATCAACAGCTTTCACAGAGCCTTGTTGACAATATGGATCCATAGCTTTCTGGGTGTTTCCACCACTTTCGAGCCTTATCATCAGCCCTCGCAATTTGAAATCTGGAATCAGCTGGCCAAGCCATGGTTTTCCATTCTCCTTGGATCCAATCTGTAGGCGCTGCAGGCGATGTCTTGCTGTCTGCTGCCATAGACCAGAACTCCTAACTGTACCGCAATGTCTAACCAGATTGCTCATTATACATCCCACATTGCTTTATGTGATTCGGTCTGTTAATTCCACTTGTGGGGCCATAATTAAGTAAAAAACCTTTTCACACGAATCACCGAAGTACAAACGCCTTGCCCTGTGTTCGCAATACTACCGCTCTCTCTATCTGTGCCTATCGTAATCATAGGACTTCGGTCACCACAGTGTATTTTCTAGTAAAGGATACGATGGAGGCTAACGATGGCCCCAAATTATAATTGTGGACAAAGCCAATGAAAGGCTACGTCTAAATTACATACCTACTTTTAAGTAATCTAATATATAAACAGGAATGTTTGTGTGTTCGTATTTTATGCGCGGCCGTACCGTTCAACCGATTGTGATGAAACTTTGTCAACATATTGCTTGCACTTTCGCGATGGTCGTAGGCACTATTAAATGACCGCACGACAGATAGTTCAGGAGATAAAACGTAACAATAAAATGCGCGGAAAAGTGCTGCATCATGTGACCTCTGCTTCTAAACCACTGTACCGATTTCAACCAAATCTGGTACACATATTCCTTCCATGAGGTAACAATTGACGTAGGGGTAAGAACTGCTTACGACATGTTGTTCAGGAGATATGACGTCATAAACAATTATATGGTGGAAAACCTGTGGCGACATGCGAATAAGGGCACTTTATTCGTCCTAAAATCTTCATGACATTTTGGACACTTGACTTTCAAAACAAGAGGAAGGTCACTGTCACATAAAATTATGGATCGTGCATGACGGAGGATACTTTACATATGGACTTCATCAGATTCTACAGTTGTATTTCGATCCTGATGAAATTTTAAATATGATTGAAAAATTCAGTTTATCATTGCAGTATTAATATATTCAGATTGTTGTTGTTGATATGGTCTTCAGTCCGGAGACTGGTTTGATGCAGCTCTCCACAATGCCCTATCCTGAGCAAGCCTTTTCAACTCCACGTAAGAACGGCAACCTACACCTGTCTGAATCTGCTTACTGTATCCATCTCTTTTTCTTCCTCTGCGGTTTTTACGCCACACACTTTCCTCCAACACTAAATTCACAATTCCTTGATGTCTAAGAATGTGACCTATCAATCTAACCCTTCTTTTAGTCAAGGTATGCCAGAAATTCCTTTTCTCCCCAATTCTGTTCACTACCTCCTCATTAATTACGTGATCCATCCACCTAAGCTTCAGCATTCTTCTGTAGCACCACATTTCAAAAGCCTCTATCGTCTTCCTATCCGCACTGTTTATCGTCCATGTTTCACACCCATACAAGGCAACACTCCACATAAATGCATTCAGAAAGGACTTCCTTAGGCTTCAATCAATATTCGATGTTAACAAATTTCTCTTTTACAAGAACGCTTTTCTAATCATTACCATTCTGCATTTTATATCCTCTGTACTACGACCATCATTTGTTATTTTACTACCCAAGTAACAGAACTCATCTACCTCCTTTATTGTTTCGTTACCTAGTCTAATTCCTACAGCATCACCTAATTTTCTTAGACTGTACTCCATTACCCTAGTTTTCTCTTGGTTCATCCTATATGCACCTTTCAGCACACTGTCCATTCGGTTCAACTGCTCTTCCAGGTCCTTTACTGTCTCTAACAGAATTACTATGTCGTCGGCAAAACGCAATGATTTTAATTCTTCACCCTGAACTTTAATTCCTTTTCCAAATTTCTCCTTGCTTTTCTTTATAGCTTGCTCAATGTACAAATTGTATAACATTGGAGAAAGGCTACAAACCTGTCTTACTCCCTTCCCAACCACTGCATCCGTTTCATGGCCTTCAACTAAGACAACGACTGTCTGGTTTTTGTACAAGTTGTAAATAACCTTACGCACCCTATATTTTACTCCTGCTTGCTTCAGAACTTGAAATAGTTTATTCCAATCAACATTGTCAAAAGCCTTCTCCAGATCTACAAAAGCTAGATGTGTAGGTTTGCCTTTTCTTAATCTATCTTCTAGGATAAGCCGTAAAGTGAGTATAGTATCACCTATTTGATCCTCATCTACTTCTTCTCCCCGTCCTACAATATTGCCTTTAGGTTCACTTCCTTCGTAGAGCCCCTATATATATTCTTTCCACCTTTTAGCTTTCCCTTCTTTGCTGAGAACTGGTTTTCCATCTCTGTTCTTGATATTCATGGAGCTGTTTTTCTTATCTCCAAATATCTCTTTTATTTTCCTGTAGGTTGTATCTATTTTTCCCCTATTTATACATTCTTCTACATCCTTGCATTTGCTTTCTAGCCACTCCTACTTAGCCATTTTGCACTTCCTATCAACATACAAATACAATATCAGCATTTGTCTTACTTCATTCAGGAATAAAATAGTGATTAAATTCTAAAAATGCAGCAACGAGTGAGTGAGCATTGCATGTAGTAAGCCACAATTAAACTCTGCACTTCATCAAAAGAACTTCTATAATAGAGTAGTTGAAATGGTTTTAAAATCAGTTTTTATCAAATTTAATTGTAGGTTATTGCAAATCATAATTCTTTGGGCGGAGTAAGCTTCTTATCAAAATGTGTAGAGCGCGTTGGAGAGAACGAAGGTGATCGGAAAAACGTAAGGGAGAGAGAATATATAAAAATTGTCAGACTCTAAAATTCCAATAGGAGAATGAGAAAATATTTATAAACTGTAAATAAAGATGGAAAATTAAGAATAAAATGTCACTCAAGTAAGTGAGTAGGCTTACTCTGCTCGCCTAAATTTCTTTCCTAGTCTCAGAATAGCTGGCACAGTGAGTCACGTGATCTTAGTCCTCCTTCACACCCTCGAAATGTTCCACACCGACTTTGGAAAAGGTTGGCCTCATTATGTTTAACTATCCCCAATAGTGCTCGTGTTTTAGTGCGCGCTGAATTCTTGGATTTTCGGCAAGATCTTTTACATGATTTGACTGTAGCAGATGTTTCGAGCATCTAGCTTTTTATACAAGTGCGATTCTAATACTTTTGCCTGTCTTCATTTGCTTCTTCTTTTTTGAACCAACAGTTCAACAGTATTTGCTTTTTCAGCATATCCCGCTTGGTTTCTCTAAAACAATACACAATTTTGAATGCTCCTAGATTTTTCGTAGCAGTTATGATAACCTTTAATATTTTAATTGCTGTTACATATTATTACTTTCATTTTCAATTTCGCAAATCTTCGTACTGATCCGAATATTAATATGTACTTTTTAGTCAATAAAATGAAGTAAACTAAATAATACAATTTCTTGGGCTGGAATAAAAGCAAGTACTCTTAAATCGTATGAGAGTTAATGTAAAAGTCCCGTATTGCACTATAGATATTCCCGCTGCAAAACTCTGCAGTCGTCCGTTAGAGGCCTCTGCGTGTGCCATGCCACATTGCACGTTGACCTTCCGGTACGCCAGTAGGGACGGTGCAGTGTGCCTCCGAGGGCGCGTTTTGTGGTGTTGTTTATGTAGTGAAGCGCCAGAGGTGTCGGCGATTGGTACTCAATCCTGGTAATGTATTACGATTGGTTGAGATGAAGTTACCAAGAACCCTTCTTCGTGAAGATGGTATTGGTGTAGAAGATGAATCATTCACACGTCTTCTGGTATCTATTATAGTGCAGAAATATAAACGTAAGTTAGAAACAGACACTGTTGTAACACTAACACATAATGATGTTGATAGGGTTGATAATGACGAACTCATTGCAAACAGTAGGGCTGCGGAAATAAGAGATGGAAGCCGTGACAGTGAACGCCAGCCGTCTCCCGAGCAGAAGGTTAAAGTCGCAAGTACCATCACGGCGTCTGATGACAACACTCTGGAGAACATGTACGATGATTATTACGTAAGACTTCTGCATTGCGTACGGCGTTAACAATTACATCTACAGTGCTATCCAGAACATGATTGCACAGTTTTGCAGAAAAACGACACCCACCAGTACACTGAGGGGTACCTAAGGGTCCTGTAACTATAAGTTCATACGGATATTTTTGTTCGACCCCAAGTATTTCAGTAATTTGTAAAAACAAGTCTAAACACATAGAAATAAACCTTTGTAAACAAGAGAAGACATATCACGCATTAACTTTCACAGACGTTTAGAAACACTTTTTACCCTACAGTGGCATTTAATGGAGCAGTTAGCTTCATAGAAGCCCTGTATGTATTTAGAAATCTGATATTATAATTACCCATATCTGGCGAAGTTGGTCCAAAGGCGCAGAATGTTTCTCCGTACTCTGTCCTCTTCTGATTTCGGATCCAAGTTATAATTAATATCTGAATCCGTTTTGTAGAAGAGGAAGTGTATCTCTCCAGCGTGTCTAACGCCTGTAACAGTAACATTCGTTTATTGTCGCTGCTCGTAATCATTAGTACTTACATTACAATATTCATGTTCCAAGGATCCAACAAAAACGAATCTGGGATGTGGAAAGAGGTCAAAGAGTTGGGATTCATGTAACTACAATACAAATAAATGACGTCATGATCAGTTGAATATTTTAGAAGAGAGTTCGTAAAATTTAAAAATTGGCTTGTAAATGATGAATGTTGCTAAGTTGGTGATTTTTTCATAGAAACTATAGTCTTCGGATTAGCTCTTAGTTATCTACACTAATGTCATCTAGTGTCATCAAGTTACACAAACTGAATAAAACTCAGGCACTGTCATTCATCAACTCTCTCTGAAGAAATTTACAGACTTTCGTAATTTATTTTAAATTACGTAATTTCTTCCAATAATTCTAACTTTTGACTAGAAGATCTAATTTTCTTTAAAATGTAAACATTTAAATGTTCTTATGATTTTCACAGAACTATAAAATTTTGTTTATAATCACGTGCATCCTATAATGATAAGTAGACTCTTATCATAGTTTACCACGAATTTTTGTTGGCATTTCCAATCCACATGTTAGTAGCTTTTGCGCGTCCCACCCTATTGGAACAATTACCTCCATAGCGATTATTGCCTGAGAGTAACGGATAGGTGTACCAAGCCTGGTTGGAATCCGTCCAGTACACAAACAAAAAATCAAAGATACACGCATAGGTCTATCTACATATATTATAATATGTAAGGGTTATGTATTACATTCATCATTTGAAACACACTGTTTCTCTAAATCTTCCGAATGTGGTCTTTTCATGTCAACAATGAATCATAAATATTTAACAAGGTTACTAACATTGTTGGTATTATTATCTGTGTTGCACGCACTTTCTCTGTATAGGAATCTGACGATAATAAGAATTATTATAATTGTTATTTATATCTTATATTGTTATAGATGTGTCACTGTAAACAATGAAAGTTTTTGTGCTAGTACAATTAAATAAACGATCTGACTAAAACAGAAAAAAAATTCGTACACAAAACAGTTTTAATTATGGCAATTGACGCGTGAAGTCTGGATTGGCTTAACTTACGAAACATTTGAAAATGGAATCCTAGTTGACTGTTTCCTACCTAATCAGTTTCTCATTTGAATGTTCCAGTGAGATTTTTTGGCTGTGACAAAGAATGAGCGCCATTGCAAATAATTTTGTCGAAAATGGAACAACTATTTGAAATGCTTAAATGGAAGTGTCTTTTACGTGAGTTAAGTCCTCGATCAGCCTGTTTAATTTTGTATCTTCTAGATGACACTACTATGTTATGTCATATTTCATTGTAGCATGTGTATAATTCAGGATTGTAAAATATTTTTAACAGTATCTTCTTCTAATGATGGATAATATCCGAAAACGGCAAAGTTCAATACACAGCTGATGGTTGACTATGCAGTTTTTAAAGTAACAGAAAAGATGAAGAATTTCTGCTATACTACTGGAGAAAACTCGACTTAATCTACGTGTCTGTCAAAGATTATTGCTGGAGGTGCATGTTGGTGCTGTCAATGTCAACCTCATACGCGTCGAAGTGTTGAATGGCTGCGTCCTAGATCAAGCTTCTATCGCAGACATCCAATGGTCAGTGACAAATAAATTTAAAAGCATCGCATTTGAAAATTTCTCTCTTTAATTCGGATATGTTGACAAGCGTGTATAGATAGCCAACTGGACTACTTCGATAGAAGCTAGTTCGGCCATGTCCGAAAGAACGGACATGTGAAGACGGATTTGGTACATTTACTGCACCACAAATGCGGTAACGTGGACCTCGTATGGGCGAGTATTGGAGGGCATGAAGCATGCGGCTTGTGGAAGTGTGAGACGGAGAGAAAGCGAGTACTGGTAGCCAAGTTGGCGTGGTAGCTCAGCGCGCGGTCGTAGGGCTGAACAACCTTTACAGCAAAAATACTGATTCAACGCCTTATTGATCAGTATAAAAGAAATAACATCCGCAAAGGGCCGATCAAACCGAGGAACTAATGAAAACTAAAAAAAGAAGATATTAAAAGAGGTTACGGCGACCGTCGGCCCGAAGCGGCATACGTGGAATCGAATCCTGGTCCGGCTCACAGTTTCATTTGTCGCTATTGCATAACATCAATGCTTCAGGACAGATAAAGTCAATCCTTTTTTCTTGCCCTGCTTGATAAATAATTTGCAAATCCTTTATTATTATATATTTCAGTCAGTAAAAATACTTCAATGATTTTGTTAAAAGTACACTAGATACAGACATTTGATTGAACTGTAATTTCAAACAGTGGTTACTTACGTAGACCAAAGGGTCAGGATTATCGGTGGTGATACTTTCGTTTCCAAAATAGAAGTTCCTGAGTTTAAGTGCTGCTACAGTCTGCTCTTCTGTCGTCGACAAATGGAGGCAAGGACCCACCACTTTTTCGAATTTTTCATTGAGGTTAGTTACAAGTTCAGATCTGCTTAGAATCTCATCACCTGAACAACAAAATGTCATTATAGCAAAAACTGAAACGTAAAATAGTTTTATTACTTTGTGGTTATCAGATTTCAGTAATGCCACAGAACCGGTTCATCTCATCTTACACAGAACAAAAAAGTTGAACAAGATAGTCATATATTCATAAAAAAATTGTACAGACGCTTACTGTCAGTTTATAATGTAATATTTACTCGTTCTGTGTTAAGAATGTTAAATAGTTGAATTAAAAGGCACAATGTTCAATGTCCGAACATTTTATGCTTGAAAGACAGTGATATTTAGGACATCAATAAAATTTCTCACTTAGCGTGGAGAGTAGTTACACATAACTCACCTGTCTCTGCTGAGGTTACGCCAGTCATGACGGGCACCTGGCTAAAGCGACCTTCATTTAAGGCACGAATCGGAGATTCTGCTATGAATGCGCGTCCTGTGTCTGGTTCTACACAAGGCGCCCATACGCTGTATGAAATGTAGAGTTTTTGCTGGAAACAAACAAGAACAATAGCATTATAGTTTCGAATCAAGAATTATGGCCCTCCTTTGTCTCTTACTTGATTGCATTTGCTCGAGAATTCGAATCAGGACTGGACACACTTATCACCACTCCGCACAAAGCACAGCACCGCTCCTGGTCACTACTGCCGAACCTACAGGGACCTCCATGCCTGTCCTCCCACATTCAATGCCGCCCTTACTTCCTTATACAATGTCAATCTGTACACCGGCTTTTTCCCCGACCTGTGGAAGACCTCCAACATCCTCATGTTCCCTAAACCTGAAAAGCCGCCCTCCGACACGTTCTCCACCTGCCCCATCAGCCTCATCTCGATGTTCAGCAAGGTCCTGGAAACCATCCCCTCCCATCTTATCTACTTACATCTCCGTCAACACCAGCTCCTTCCCCTCTCCCAGGGTGGCTTCCGACCCTCCTTCTCTGTCGATGACCAATTTCTCCACCTCATCCATCTCCTCTGCATCCAGATTAATTCCCATCGCGCCATCATCTTTGTCTCCCTCGACATCGAGAAGACCTACGACCGAGTATGGCATTCAGGTCCAAACCTACGGTCTTCCCCCGATTCATTGCTTCCTTTCTCTACCACCGCCCATCCTATGTCACTGTCAACAAATCTAACGCCCATTTGTTTTACTCCTCTGCTGGGGAGGCCCACGGCTCCGTCCACTCCTCTCTCCTGATGTACTTGGCAGACATGCCACAACCCCAACTTCCTATCCATCTCCTTCAGTACACTGACGACACGGCCTTCCTGCCCGAATTCTCCACTTAGTGCACCCAGTGGCTCATTACCGTCAACCCTACCAAACCCCAGGCAATCATCATAGGTTGCACGACCCCCTCCTTATGCCACTGGGACCTTTGCCTTACTCTCCATGACCGTCCCATCTCTAAAATCTCTACCCTCAAATATCTTGGCCTCACCCTTGACCTTTCCCTCTCCTGGAAACCCCACCTTCACAAAGCCCTGTCCCATCACTCTAACCTCCTATATGCCTACTGTTCCCTCATGCCTCCTGTCCTGTGCAGTTTCCAACCAGCCAGGGTCTACCCTCCCTCCAGGTGCTTGAGCACCACACCCTCCGACTCGCTTACCACATCCTTCTCCCTTTCCCCATGCGGGTCCTATATGACCTGATTCCTTTTACACACCTCATCAAATTCCTGGAACTTATAGGTGCCCTCGATATTCCCAACAAAATAGAATTCCGTCACCCTATGATTTCTCCCATCTTCTTGAATCCTGGGTTTCCGCCATGCCGTTACCAATATATTCCTCCCTCCCTCCACTTCCACACACTTCATATGCTTTCCTAGGGTAAGTTCCATCAGGTTCCTCTCCCGGATGACACACTCCATTCTGACGTTTATCCGTCCTACTAGCCCTAATCCTTCTCCGTATTTGATACGCCTTCTCATTCTCCCTCTCCCTCCCTCCATTTCCCACCCTTGCTTGGCTCTCCCCTCCCCCGATATTCCTTATGACCCATCCTTGCCCATCCTCCCCTCCCCCTCCCCTCCCCCTTCATGCCCCTCTGCGCTTTCCACCCTTTCCCTGTCGACTGTGGGGTCTTCGTTCAAAACTTAAACTCGTGTACAATTTTTTTTTTTTTTTTTTTTTTTTTTTTGTTCGTCTTGTGGTGTCTCATCGCATTTTAAAATCAAGCGAAGTCAGTGTGCTTTAGCCACCGTGGCAATTTTAGCTCTGTATTTGTGTACGTTACAATCTGCTTTTAATATCATTTTATTCGTCATCACTCACCCTGACTGGTAAAAAGTTACCCTGATTGACTCTACCTGTGATTCTGTTATTTTCTGTCTTTTTTTCGGTGCCGCATTTTCGAGTCCCATGAGTATAGTGTAAGATCAGAGTGGGACTCACCTCGTCCGTCATTAAGAGTGCCTGGTCCACTAAGAGGTCAGTGGCGTTGACAGAGCGTAAGAACTGCACCAGCTGCTGTGAGTTTTCGGCTTCGTAGCCGAGCGCAGAGCCCAGTTTGAAGGCGTGGTGGCGAGGGTCGCGTACCACCGACATGCCGGCTACGAAGGTGCCGCTCTGGTCCACCAGCCGCGAGAACAGGCCTGCGCCGACTATCAGCTCAAGCAGTCAGATAAAATACTTCTAACAGTTACAGAAATAGGTCATATCGTACAGTTCAAGAAATCATGTCTTAGGAAATCATATGACTGAGCACTGAATACTAAATTTGACATAGTCCAAGCACCGTTCGTTTCACTTTCTCACAACTGCTTTCGGTTGTATAGTCTTCATATCTGAACGCTACTGTGTTGACAGCGCAGGCACCCCGAAGTTTTAGTGCATTGTACTGGGCGCATTTGTATATCGAAGCTACTTGTCTAGTATACAAACAGCAGACGGTTGCGAATATAGAACCACTACGTCACAGCTGCTTGCGCAATCATTATAGAAACTTTCAGGTCTGTGGACTTCAGAGTCGAAATCATTTACCAGAAAATAAAAATAAGGAAGTAATTCTATAACGTGATTGGTGTAATACTAGAGAAAACTTTTGTGAACGGAGACATCTAGGTAACGTAGTATATTGTAGTTTCATATATTACGACTCTTTTCGTACCGTGTATAATTAAAGTAACATAACGTCCGTCAGCAGGGAAAACAAATTAAAACTGAAAAATTACTCATATAATATGTGTGTGTGTGTGTGTGTGTGTGTGTGTGTGTGTGTGTGTGTGTGTTAGAAACTATCACCTGTGTTACTGTAAGTTGTTTAGCCGAGTTGACAGTTGACGCCCTATTCTTTTACGAAATATAAATTTGGTTTGTGAATTTTTTCCTATTTCAATTTGCCATATGTAATGTATACTTAATACCTTATTTTACACTGCTTCAATCGTCACCACGTATCTTATAATAACAGCAGCCCTAATGTCGTATTAATTTTTGCAAATATGTTAAATGATTTACAGGGCTATATACATACTTCTATACTAATATTATAAATGCGAAATAAGCTCTATCTGTTACGCTTTCACGGCTAAACCGGTTAAACGATTTTGATCAAATTGTGTATAGAGACAGCTTTAACGCCGAATAAGAACATAGTATACCTTAGGAAGTATGCAAATCATAACTCGAAGTATGGAACAGCTGCGCATCAACGTTTACTCCTATAGCTTCTGAGGCTCTCCTTGGAAAACTTTTGAAATTTATCATATTTATTAAAATACTTTTAATAGTTGATGTATTGTTGAGGGCAACGCATGTAGTCAGCCTGTTTACATGTTGAAATCTCTTACGACGTAATAACGAGTCATTATGAAAAGCTGTTGCTACTTATGATAAACCTAATTTATCGTCCTCCTGAAACAGAATAAATTCCCATTCGCCCGTTCTTTATATTAAATATTATGTTCAAAACATTTCAACAGAATTTTCACTAATCAGTCTTACAGAGTCAGTAGTCCGCCTATTGTCGGCCTAAGCAGCCAACAAGTAACTGTAAAATAAATATTTTAACTTTGCTTCATTGGCTTATTTTATTGGTTACGTTTCATTACTACAACCATTTAGGAGAGAAAGGATGTCATTATTTAACATTATCTGCACTTCAATGGTATATCACTATGACTGTCACATCCTTTGGATTGCGTGCAGAGGTGGCAGAATAGCTGTGCGCACTAAAGCGCCTTGTTGCGGTGCGCGCGGCAGTGCAACGATTTTCTAAGTAATTTAATTACAAACAGTAAATTTTTGCGTGCTAGAAACTTAATTTTTACCCGGTGGCATCTTCTGCTTTAGGGATCATAATTAGCTTCAAATCTAAGCAACTTCCTCATGGAATACAGCATGCGGGTATATAAATGGCAGGAATGTTGCTAGTAACATGCTCCTCTGCCAGCCAACAGCGATCTCTCCTGTCTCGTCAACAGAATGAACGTGCAGTTTCCTGAGGGTGCTTGTAGTATATTATCACATTATTCGGTTAAGCTATACGCATAGATACTCCCAAACCACTATTTACTACCAAATGTATAAACACTATATTGTCCACATTCAGTATTCAAATTCTTTTTTCCCAAGCCCCTTGTGATTGCTCAATGTAAACTAGAGCAGGTGCTGTATCATTTGAAACTTCGATACTACCAATTCATTTTTTCTCTCGGTACAAAATGGTGATTATCTCTTTCTTCAGATATAGTTGGGCAGTTTTCGAACCTTTCTTTTTGGACCAGTGAACCATGTTCACCTTCGGACATTTCAGTGGAGAAGAGCTTTATTATTAGCACGTTTTTCCAGAAAATGTAAGCAACTCAGACGATGTCAAAGTTATTTCTTACGCCACTGTAGGCTTACAAGCGGTGCAAGTCATTTTGATGTTCCATTAGTTTCATCACATTGTGATTTACCATCGCTTGACGTAGGATTACTATTCAGCTTAGCTTCCAAAATTATTTTCATTATCGTATAAGTTGAAGTTCTTGAAATTTTCTTATTGGGCAGCAGAACCGCTACTGAAATAGTTACAACAGTTGATTTTCCCAATTGTATTCTTTAGGATCTTGATGAATCTTAACCAATGAACATAAACATCAAACTCGTCATTATTTAATATGCATTTTTCGATGCCTTCATCACTGTTGTAATAACCTAGAAGTGGATGCAAAGTGGTCTCGCTGTTTTCCTATTGGATGCACAGGACTTCACAAAGTATTATTTTCGAAGGTATCCATTAAAAATAATCTTCTCCCATTTTCAATTTATTTCTATCGGCTTCTAATGATGACTTTAAAATTTTATAATGAAGTGATGGGATGAAAGGTTCCATATTTTTAGTAATCTTTAAAATAAAATCTTCAGCTGCTTTTTCTTTTCTGGACAATGTTTCACTGTCAGTGGACCCATTGATTGAATTCTATACCTTCAAGATCACAATTTTTCGAAGCATTGGTCAAAAATATTTCTAATGTTTCTTCCCCATGGCACGTTTCGCAGTGATGAGATAGATTATGATATCTTTTCATTCAAGAACAGAGAATTAATGTGATTAGGCATCAGTAGTCTTCTTGAACTGGACTTCAGCCTACACTTTGCTTAACATCTGTGTTTTGTACGTAACAAACTGAATGTGTTCTCCAAGAAACAACAGGTATATACATTTCGCAGAATTTAGAGACTCCGATTTCAAGTAACGTAGTCTCGACAAATGATAAAAACATTATTTCACTTCGTAAAAGTAAGAGGTCTTTCTCCTTCTTGATATCTTGTCCTTCGGTTGTAGCACACTTCTCACACAATCTTTAATTTCAAGATTCATCATGCTATGATATTGATGAAATTATTTAACTTTTGACTTTACCTGGTAGTAAATCTTTTTCCCTTCTCCATTTCAACTAGTGTTATAATTCCCTCACCCCTGATTCTTTTTCCTATCTACACATTTAATATAGATGCTATTCTTGCCATTGCCCCGCGTCTTCGTTCTGGTGGCAAGATTTTCGTTTCTATTTGATATGCAGTTGTTCTTTCTGTCAACTAAGATATCGTTAAAAGTAAGGCAGCTTTTGTACACATGACTTGTACTTATTTGTATCACTTGTTGTAGATCAAGGCCAGCAACATTTGAAATTTTATTACTGACCAGACCCTATGCTTTAAGGAACTTCCACTTCGCACAGTCACGAATCTCTGATGCTAATTTTCTGAAACTTGGCGGGAACCTCCGATGTCTACCAGGCTTCCATTCACAGCATAACCCCAGTTTAAAAATGACCTTAAAAATTGATTCTCACAGATCCATTTAACCAGTTACATTTTTCCCGTCACAAATTTCTGTATTTCGAAGATAAATTTTATTCCTTCTAGAGCAAATGGCAACAAACAAAGGTAAGTAACCAGGGGACATACATCTTGTCTGTCTCATAGAAGAAAAAAAAATAGAAAAAATTATTGACAGCCAAATTTGACGATTAAATTTATGACACTCACAAACATAAGTTTTCCCTCTGTTGGATCATTTTTTTGCAGCAAGACATATTAATCTAGAGATTAAGCTTCAGATTTCAGCAATCAATTTTCCTCAGGCGATAAACATAAATGTCACACTGCCAAAGTTGGACATACAGCGCGATACTCTTTATGTTAAAGTCTGTATAAAATTTACATATAGGTAGAGTTTTGGAAGTAATTTATACACACATTCGGAAAGTGTGGTTCACATACCCTTCCTCGTCAGTCTTTGTGACATATCCATGAATCACAATTTTTACATCAACGAATTGTACTAATTGTCCATTAAAGTTAAATTTTCTGTAGATTTTTCAACAAATTCCTTAAAATTATTATTACCACTTTCGAAAGATGTTGCAATAAAGATTTTCACAGTCCAGTACGTCTAAATCGTGGTTTATTTTGCTTTGATGTAACCTCTTGGACACCTTCCTCTGCAACATAAAATATGCGAACGTTACTCCGCTGTTTTACTATCTCTTCCGTTGCTAATGACACGTGATGCAATGTCTCACTTGCTTTGGTAACGCATTCCCTGGCTAGCCTCACTTTTACCAGTTCTTACCTATTTTTACTAGTTCTCCTAGTGATAGGCAAATTTTTAACCGTTCTCCAAAAATGGGTGGAAGCGCGCCGCTAGTCAGACAGTGGTATGGAATTACGTGTGTGTAGTACTAACCACGACGGAATTACATGGTGGTCTGTTAACTGAGCGATAAAAGTAGTAAAAAAGTTAATCAAACTGAAGTAAGGCTGTTAGTGGAAATATTACTTTCCAAAAGTTCCTGAAAGCTGTAAAACATCGCGAGCTAGTGTGAATAATTACAAACCTGCAGATAGTGGAGACACGAGGTGCAGTGAAACAGCAACTCCACCGGCGCTCTCGCCGAACAGTGTCACCAGCTGCGGGTCGCCGCCGAAGCTGGCGATGTTCCTCTGGACCCAGGACAGCGCCAGCTGCTGGTCCTTGAGGCCCGCGTTGCCAGGAACCACCTCGTCACCCGTGCTCAGGAAGCCTGCAACACGTTTAAAAAAAGAAATTCTAGCTCCATTTTTTCCTCGATACTCAAGAGGTACCGTCTTGCGTTAGGAATTTCCGAAACGCGAAATCACATCAGCAACTAAATTGGATTAATATTTCCCCTCTGTGGGTGTTTTCACACGTGCATTGCTGTTACTGGAACACGTATAAGACAAATGCAGAAATTAAATTCCTAAATGTTGAGAGAAGCTCTCGTATTACTACAAATTGTGTACAAAGGAATGAGCCATTCTAATAGAGACGGATTAGAAAGCCTATCAGAGACCGCGTCGTTGGGCGGTGTGGGGTGGTGATATCGTGCAATTTCCAGGTAGATATCACAGTGGAATCAATGAGTATGTGATGGAGCCGAGACACATTGTGCAGGTTGGGATCTACGATGAAACACCACCCCGATGGAGGATAGACGTGTGGTGTGCCAAGTAATGTGGGAAACCGTGACCTCGCCATCCGCAAATATACACTAGAAACCCTACAACACACGGTGAGTTCCTGTACAGTATGTAGACGACTCGAATGTGACAGTTATGAGCCCTACTGTTCTATGAGTCGATTACCAGTGATACCAGAACATCAAAGCTGGCGTCTGGAGCGATGTCCTGCCCAGGTCACGCGGACATAAAACGAATGACATCGCATCACGTATAGTGACGAGACCCGCTTCTCCGTAACCTCCGATGATCGTTGTCTTTGGGTTAGACGACCTCCAAGGCAGAGTAGGCATATTGTCAATATTGTGGAAAAAATACGCAAGCTAAGGCCAGCTTTCATGGTGTGCGGAGACAGATGATATTCATCGAGGCCAAATGGTCTTCAGAAAGGATAGAATAAATAAAAAAGGGGGGTGGCGTGTTTATTGCTGTTACTAATGGTTTATCCTGCAGCGAAATTGAGACGGACACTTCCTGTGAGTTGGTCTGGGTAGAGGTTATACCTGAAAACCGGAATAAATTAATAACTGGATCTTTTTATCGGCCCCCTGACTGAGACGATGCGGTTGACGAAATGTTCAAAGAAAGCTTGAATCACATTTCAAATAGGTATCCGAAGCATACTGTTATAATTGGTGGCGACTTTAATTTATCCTCGATATGTTGGTATAATTACGTATTCAAAACCGATGGCAAATGATTTTTCTGAAAACTACTTCGAACAGTTAGTTCATGAACCCACTTGAATAGTAAGTGGTTGCGAAAATACCCTTGATCTCCTAGCAACAAATAATCCTGAGCTAGTAAAGAGCATCAAAACAGATACAGGGATTAGCGAACATCGAGTTATTGTAGCGAGACTGAATGTCGAAATGCCGCAGTGGCCGAGTGGTCTGCGGCGTGCCAGTCACGGTCTGCACGGCCGCTGCGGTCGGGGGTTTGAATCCCACCCTCGGGCATGGATGTTTGTGCCGTCTTTAGTATAAGCTAGTTCATAAGTAGTTTGTATGTTTAGGGACTGATGACCTCGTAGTTAAGTCCCATAAGCTCTACAAACATTTGAACATTTGAACATTTGAACATTTAACCCGCTCCTAAGACAACACGCAAGACGTATTAATGCGTCAAAAATGATAAATTTGCTGTTGTCATCGTAGGTGAAAATTTGGAAAATCGAGAATTTTTTTTACATCGGCGTTTGACAGTTTGTGCGCCGCAAATATCTTTTAATATACGCCATACCACTCACCCGACTACGGTAAAACTTTGTTTATTTATTGCTTTATCTTGCGTGAAGATTATAGGCGTAGTATAATTATCTTACAATACGCACATAATCCATAAATACATATTTAATATATCTAGGGTAAACGTTGTGACCAAACACATTGCGTTGTTGACTGAATTACTACAATGTTTCAATGACACTCTGCTGTACGTACAGACGGACAAACCAGAAATGTCGAAAAATTCTTGACCGACTTAATTCAGTTTTATGCAAGACTCTTTGCTGCTTATGTAGACGCAAATCGACTTAGAGGGGCTCTGCGGATGGAGGATGAGATCGACAGAGAAAGTATAGTATAGTATAGTATAGTATAGCCACTACACTGCGGCGTAGGTTAGTTTAAGTAATTTGTTAGTCTAGGGAATGATGACCATAGCTGTTTGATCTAATAGCTTTACAAATATTTGAACATTTTCTTCTCCATGAAAACATATACATGAGCAAAATTTCGTGGTAATTTCATCAATATAGGAATAAAAAAATTAGATTATGTCAAATTTAATTCAGTAAAGTAGTCTCTTCCATGCAACATACGGAATTTTATGTTGAGTTCGACCTTCCTCTTGGTTTAAAGGTCAAGTAAGCAAAAATTCATCAATATCAGAGAAAAACTATGAATTTTGTCAAATTCCGCATGTAAGGTATCCTCCGTTTTGAAGCTCAAGTATGCAAAATTTAAACATTATCGGAAAAAATATACATTTGTATGCAATAGAAACACATGGAAACATTGAAAAACGTACTTCAGGTTTTTTCAAAAATATTCAAATTTCCCGGTAGAATAAAAAAATTGTTTCTTACAAACCTTGTCCTGAGAATTATGAACACGACAAAAAAAGTCAGCCAGATCGGTCGAGTTATTTTCAAGTTATGGTATGAGGAAGAGAAACAGGTTTCATTTGTCAAATACTGTACATTAAATAACAACAGACCAAATTATCTCACCCACATGAAATATTTATCTTAATAAATGAGTAAGCAATGCAAACTATTGACTCAAATATTTGCTACATGAAAATGTTTAATGCCAAAAATAAATTAAACAAGGAATAAATTAATAATACAAAAGATTTATCAGATGGTGCATAAACACGAAAAGTATCCAAAAGGTTCGGTTGCCGGAGGTAAAAGACGAGGGGCAAAATTGTTTATAACGCTATCTAAATAACTTTTATAAAGAAACTGTTAAAGACCGGAAACCTAACGTCTTAATCTCAATATGCTTGTATGCATACACCAGGTTTGGTGTGGCTGTCGGATGTAGCTCAGTACTGGCGTGTCAGCACTAGATCGCGGATCTTTAAGTTAAAACCTATTCTTTTACTGCATTCCTAGTTGCAAATTAAATTTTACTTCGGCATTTAATTTCGATGTTAACGTCTATTTTTGCCTAATTCGACTGTAAAATCCTAAAAAGGTGCCTTTTGTTATATTTTCAAAATTCTTCGAAAATTGAAAGGTAGGAACACTGAAATAGATATATAAAAAAATATCTCGTCATTCGTCTACGCCGGCAGTTAACGTTCCGTAAAAATTATGTGGAATCAACTAACACGTACACAATGCAAAGAATCTGATGAGGTATTGCGGACATGTGTTTTTCTACATATTGATCACAAAAAGATAAAATTAAAGGTATTAGAGCCCACATGATTCGTTTCTTTCGCGTACCATCGAACGACATTTGTCTGGAACTGCAAAAGGAAGAAGTGACCGTGGTACGAAGGTATCCCCTCCCCACTCTCACACACCGTCATTGGACTTTTGGAGTACAGATGTAGATGTAGAGATCTGTAGGTACTCTGTGTGTTGTAGGGGAAGTGTTTTAATACTGGATAACTTTTCTTTGTAAAATAAATAAATAAGAAAGAAAGGAATATTTACAGGACAGGGAGTTAAATCGTGGCTATTTGATCATTCTGCAACAGTGGCCTATTTCCATAAGACAACCATATCAGTCAGCAAAAAATGTATGCAACGCAGGTCTGAAAGGCTCACCGCCTTCCTATGCGGCAGCTATTTGTGAACAGCTCTAAATAATGTAACTCTGTTCGGTATCACTCTTATTTTAAATAACACAGTTATTTTTTTCCAGCCAGAACAGTAGGTCCAATTGCTGATAAAAATACTAGGAGGCCTCATGATGACACCACTCCTACCTCTTAAAAAGGATTATTAAAGATTCGTGTTTTTGATGCCACTTTGTCCTATCTACAGTCCTAAATGACTAAAATTGTATATTATAATAAAACTGTAATGTTTGTGTAAGCCGTTAACATTTTAATGCAAACATAACAATCTATTAATTTATGAAGGTAAAAATGAATTATTAAAAGTACTGAAACCCAAAATTATTGCATAATCATATTCCTCCTCCGTTTTCAGTGTTAATTGACATATTTATAGTGATAATTAGCTTCCTGTAATTCAGTAAAAAGAACTTAATTAGTCCGAAATGTAGACTTGAAAAAGAAAAAGTGGATGCAGGAAAAACATTAAGAAATTCAGCAAAATCTAAAGGGAGGACAATCTCTTATAGCCTACTCTAAAATGAAAGCAATGCAAATAAAGCCAAGAACAAAAACATTCCTCGCGGAGACGCTATTGTCCTATGCGCGAGGTCGTTCTCCGTCGGGGGTTCGAACACACCTTGGGCATGGATGTTTGTGCTGTCTTTAGTATAAGTTAGTGCATAAGTAGTTTGTAAGTTTAGGAACTGATGACCCCGCAGTTAAGTCCCATAACCTTAACAAACATTTTAACATTTTTCAACAGAAACATGTATGGTCAGGAATAAAAAATAGTGACCTACTCTTCGAACTGGAGGAAGTATGTGAAGGATAGAAGATACTCTTAATGAGAAGCAAATTCTGGAAGAAGAGAGCAGTGTGGATGTGAACATGATAGGACCATCTCTATCTAAAGAGGAATTTAACAATGATTTGAATGTCATAAGTAATAGCAAAAAAGGCATAGACAACTTTTCAGCAGAAATTTTTAAGGGAGCAGGAGAATCATGCAAAGAGTACTTATAGTCGAAGTATCAAAGAGTATTATGAAACAGGAATACAACTACCTGCAGATTTACTAAATAGCAAAAACAGAAATAATTCAAAACAGAAATGAAATGCTGTGGACTGTGCGAATCTCCTTATTATCCCATCCCTCGAAAATAACTTTAAATAAATAAAAATTCGAATAAGGAAGAAAATTATTGCAAACCTAGGGGAAGACAAATTTGGATTCAGGTCTGAAAAAGAAACTATAGAGGAAATTCTGGCTCTGAGGTTGGTATTAGAAAGAGGGATTAGAGCTGTGACTTCTGAATATTTCCCCGCGTATTTCTTCATCCACGAAACTTCGGATGTTGCGGCCGGATCCCGTCGTCATTCAGACACGATATTTCGGCCTGGAAACGTCCGGACATCTTCAGGTGAGTAGCGAGTAATGAAGAGCCCAGGTGCAGTCGCGGTATTTACAGTGGTTCTTGCGCCTGCCAAAAGTGCTGGTACCATTTTGCGCATGCGTTAGATGTTGTCATGCGCGATACAGCCGAGTTGTTCAAACAAGGCTGTCAGTTCTGCACTAAATAAGTTACCAATAAGATGTAACGAATCGAATAAAGGCACTTTGGTAAAGAGTGAGACCACATCAAAACTTACAAGTAAGTCTGAGCTGCCAAGCTTAACACGTTCGCTGCCGTTCACGCTCTGGCGCGATGATGCTAGGTGCCACTTCACGCTCTGGCGCGTGATTGTATTTTGACAGTATCTTTTCATAGTTTTAAGCCACTGAATGTTTTGGTTTTAGTTTTCAGTTTTTTTGGTGTGGTTTTTTATTTGCATTTGTATTTTTGTGAAAACAACAAATGAACAATATAAACAGTACATAAATATATCATTACATCATGATAAGCGTGTGTGGCTCGTAGCCGGTAATGCAAACGCGGAAATCTGGAACCACGTATGTGTGCATATCATTTATACTCTTCCCTGAGTGCCTACCAGAGTATACAGCTTTATTATACGATGCCAGTTTACAACAACCCTTAATGGGATGCCAGATCGCAGCACGCGCCACAGCGTGAGCGGCACCTGACTAAAGTAACGTTTACATGCGCCACAGCGTGAACGGCAGCGAACGTGTTAACAGACTTCAAGCGATGGACAAAATCTTCAGAATTGCGTATTTGGTGACAACACCCACATACGGCTTGAGTAGAGATGCCACGTAATTGGCAGGATTATAGGTCGGAGCACCAGTATTACTCACTATTAATCTCAGTGGAGCACCATTCTTGTGGATCTTGGGGAGACCATAAAGTCTCGGTGGTACTGTATTATGTGGTTTCAGACTCTTGGTAACTTGTTCAGGTAGAAAACATTCATTTAACAGTGCAGTAGTGCAGACCTGACAGCCTTGTTTGAACACATACTCTCCTCGACGTACTTTTTATTTAATAACGAATTTTTTGAGCAAACGGTCGGCATCGCCATGGGGAACCCTTCGTCCCCTGTGGTGGCTAACCTTTTTATGGAGGATTTCGTGGAGACGGCACTTGAGTCCTGTTTTAAAACCCATAGTGTTCTGGCGCTACGTAGATGACACCTTTGTTATATGGCATCGTGGTAGAGAAGAGCTTGAGAAATTCCACCCCCATTTAAATTCACTGCATGACAACATTAAGTTTACGATGGAGATTGAAAAAGACAGGACCCTTTTCAGATATGCTACTACAAAGAAAGAATGATGGATCAGTGGGTCACTCTGTGTATAGAAAACCGACGCACACTGATCTATACTTACAGGCGTCGAGATGCCATCAACCCTCGCAAACTGCTGGTGACCTCAGCACTTTAATTCATCGAGCGCATGTAAAATCTGACGAAGATAACCTCCACGCAGCATTAGAACACCTGGAGAAAGTTTTCAAAACTAACGGATATACTTCTCGACAAATAAAGGAGGCCATGTACAACTACAATAACGAGAAGTAACGCACAGAGGACACTGATGACGATTACAAATCAATTTCTTTCCTTTCTTTTGCCGGAAATGTGTCCTCCAAAATAGGCAGGTTGCTTAGGAGAAATAAAATCAAGGTTATCTTCCGTCCACCTGCGAAGAGTTTGGCCTTAGTAGGATCCATCAAAGATGATCTGCCACTGAGAAAATCGGGTGTTTACAAGATCCCGTGTGAGTGTGGCGCTGCATATATAGGCTAGACAATACGATCTGTACTGGAACGATGTGTAGAACATGAGAAACACACCCGTCTACTCCAACCATCAAAATCGGCAATAGCAGAGCACTGCTTTTCCATGGGACACACAATGGAATATAGTAAAACTAGAATTTTAACTCCAGTCTCCAGTTTCTGGGATTCACTTATTAAAGAATCGGTGGAAATTCGTCTTGCCGACAATCTTATAAATGTTGACAACGGCTTTTAGCTTGAAAAAATTGTAATCCTGTGATTAATATCATCCAGTCACAGCGTAATCGACGCCATCAATCGATTATCAATGATTAGAAGACTGTTCCTCTTCCACCAAGAACCACTATAAATACCGCGACTGCACCTGGGCTCTTCAGTACTCGCTACTCACCCGAAGATGGCCGGACGTTTCCAGGCCGAAATATCGTGACAGAATGACGACGGGATCCGGCCGCACACCCGAAAGTTACTGGATGGGGATTTGAGTTAATAGGAAAACATACTTAACATTTATAGATCTAAAAGAAGCTTTTCACATGGTTAATTGGAAATTGTCATTCCGAACAATGATGGCAGTAAAGCTTCAGTCACTTTCACGATATTCTTCATCTTGTGTGCTACAACTATATTAAAATTATCTCAGTTTCTAATTTTCTTGAAGTCCTACTCCTGTTTCTTTTTGTAACCCTACTCTGTTCTGCTTTACTGCACAATGTAGTAATGTAGTATACCACACCCCCTCCCCACCTTTCACCTCACTACCACTCCCGCCCACCCAGTTTAATGTCTATGCACAGTTTCCTCTTTGTGCAGTTTGCTGATCTCTACCCCCTCCCCACCCCACCCTCTCATCAACTACGTTCTACCACTCTCACCCCCTCCCACGGCATAAATATTTGGATACATATTCCAATTGTAATTTCTGGTACCTATTTCCCCCTCTCCACCCCCTTATATTAATGATTGGTTATATTATGCCTCCAATTTGTTAAACTGCACTATGCAATAGTCACTGTCATTGTGATAGTGACTTGGTTGTTTTTAGGAAACCAGTCACCACTTACTCTTATTGTCTTACAGCACCATGATCTGCTCTGCAGGATTGTCCTCTTTGGAATATTTCTAGCAAGTTGACTGTTGCACTTTTCACAGTTGTTGACTAGATGCACCAATTATAACACTAGCTTAATATTATTTTAAACATTCATATTTGTTTGCACGTTGGTTCACGAATTTTAACCTGTATAACCACATCCTTAAATTAGTTGTCGTGTGAGAATCACATCTCAGTTCATCCCCATTAATATTCGAAGTCATAGACACAATGACACGTCGTTTATGTTGACAGTTGCCCTCATAGCGTCATTCTAAGCGTCCTACTAGTGTGTCAGCAGCTAGTTCCGAATTATTCCGCCTATGGCGCCACTAATCATTGTACATCTTATAAGGCAGTATTGAATATTAATCTGTTAAGAGACTGATTTATCAGTCACATGCTACTCTTTTTACACTTTTATTCTCAACTTCATCGATTATTACTGTGTTTTATCCCACGGCTTTTTTCCTTATTTATTTTTACCCTTTCACTATGAAGCTCGTCCATAGATACTTTGTTAGCAGCTGATTATTGTTATTCTTTGCATATCTCTGCACTCCTGCTAGCATGTAGCTACATTACTAAAATTTAAGTGTACATTTTATTCCTTTATATGAACATATCTCTTATTACAATCTACTTGTTTCAGAACTGCATCACTGTACTGTATTAGCTTTATAAACTTCCACACTCACGTCGCATAGTTTTATACTCACACTTTCAAATTTCAGTAACCGACTTTTGTACGTTATGTATGCTTTACTGTAATACCAATGAACTTGTATGCTTGTATAGAGACCAGAAGAAGGGGCACTCAAGCTCCCGAAACCGGACGTCACAACTGAATAAATTATTACATGCAACTGGTTGCTGCATTTTATGAATTAAACTTTTGAACAGTTGCTGCCATGGATAAAATATTTCACCTGTATAAAATTCAGAAAACAGAAATAGAAGTGAATGGTGTCAAGACAAAAACAGAAATAAGTAGGGGAGTAAAGGAAGGATGCCCATTATCCCCATACTTGTTTAAATTATTTATTGAGAAATCCACTGAAAAATAAAATTAACGGGAAACACACTGTATCCGTTTTGTAGATGATATAGTAGTATTTTACGATTCAGTTAAAGAAAGGAATTTATGTTGCAAACATTTGACAAAATACTGAGAGAATTTAATCTAATAGAAAAATAAGAAGAAAATAAAAACTATGATAGTAGGAAAGTCGAAAGAAAATGGTGAAGCCGAAATCAAACTACATTTAGCAAAACATAAATTAGATTTTAACCATAATAATGAAAGTAATAAACTGTACTACCTATCTGTCTAAAGGCGAAATAGCTTCATATGAATGTGTCAATTAATTATGAAACAAAACTAAAATAACTTTCACAGAATTATAATGCAATGTCCTTTAGCAAATGTTCAGTTAATGTAGTCCCCAAACTTGATATGTGTAATCAATTAATTTCCTTCCATTCAGCACACAGTAAGTGCTATGAGACAAGTGATCACATATCACTTTATGACTCGACGGTCATACTTTATTTCATGAAAACTGTTAAATCAATTACATATTTAATTTTTAGTAGGTGAACTCATGAACTTCGTATCACTGACCTCTTAATGTAAACCATATTAATTTAAGTCATATGTATTTTACATCCAGCAGCTTTATATAGGCATCATCAGATAGTCTAAATATCGGCTTGATAGTGGGCGGAAAGAGTGGGCAAATCACGCACAGATGTCCAGGATAATGTTCATGTCACATTCATGGAAGTTCAGGGAAGGTTTAAACCGTGATAAAATATGGAAAAATTGCGAGGAAAATTTAGATTTAAAACATATAAAATAATGACTTCGTTGTTGTGTTGGGTGCGTTCAGAAATATACTATGAAAGAGTAAAGTTCGCTTTACATCTAGTCATCTAGTCGACCTAGCAATGTTTCACAATTACTAATATGAAAGTTCTCTTGCTCTGAACGTCAAATATGCCAAATGTTATCGCAATCATACGAATGATATTCTTATCCCAAAGAAAAGAGCTTTTTCAGTTTTCCACAAATTTTCCTATTTTCTGGCCAACTATTCTAAACTTTTACTTCTCTATAATTTTCCTCTCGCTTTGAACGTCGAATGTGCATAATTTTATCGCAATCAGATGAGCGGTATTGTTATTTCATAGAAAAATCTCTTTCTATTTCTTCTGAATTTTCCAATTTTCAGGGAAACTTTTCCAAATTTTTATTTCATGAACGTTACTCTTGCTTTTAACGTCAAATATGCAAAATTTTATCGCAATCATATGAACGGTTCTCAACTTATAGTGTTGAGTACCTTTAGAAACACATTGAAAAAGGAACATGGTTCGAATTTTGTGACATTCCTTTTTAACTGTCCGAAAACTTTTCCAAGACCATAATGCATAAAAAAAATAAAAATAAAAAAAATAAAAAATAGCCCTCTCCGTCGTGCGAATAGTGATTTATAGTGTTGAATTCAATCAAAAATACATTGAAAAACGCACTTTCAGTATTTCTCAAATTTTCCAATTTTCCAAAATATTTATTTCATGCATACCTTGTCCAGTCAAACCATACTCAAGTGATGCTCTTAGAACCATGTTGCAATTAATTTTTATTGATAGAAAAAAATAGATTTCGGTATTTTTCGAAATTTTCCAACTTCCCGGGCGACTTTTCCAAATTTTTATTTGATGCGAACCTTCCTCTTGCTTTCAATATGAAATGTACAAAACTTTATCGCAATTGGACGAACGGTATTGATAGCTCACTGGAAAAAGCTGTTTTAGTTATTCCAGATTTTCTTCTTTTCCGAACAACGTTTCCATGTTTTATCACCGTTTAAACCTTCCCTGGACTTACAGGAATATTTCAAGACTAAAATTAGCCAAATCGGTTCAGCCGTTCTCGAGTTTAATCGAGACTAACGAACAGCAATTCATCATTACCATACTGATTCTTTTATTCAACAATACTACTTTATAACATACGTACCAAGCGGGCCCAGTCGGTAGTTGACAGTGACCAGTACAACTCCGTAGGAGACGAGAAAATCAGGCCCGAACCTTGGGCCAGAGCCGCTGCCGTGTGAGAAGCCTCCGCCGTGCACCCAGAACATTACGGGCAGCCCCGCGCCTTCCTGCGGCGCGTCCGGCACGTACACGTTCAGGTAGAGGCAGTCTTCCGAGCCACTGCCGTCCGACTGAACGCAGGCACTGCCGTATTCTGTGGCGTCGAGCACCCCTTCCCAATTCGCTGCCGGTCGTGGAGCCTGCCAAAAATTAATTTTTGTTCAACAATTACATGAAAGTATACGAGGTGTCCGCACGATCTCTCCTCTCTCTCTCTCTCTCTCTCTCTCTCTCTCTCTCTCTCTCTCTCTTATATATATATATATATTTGCTGATCGTTAGTGTCGCTAAAACTCGAGAACAGCTAAACCGATTTGGCTAATTTTAGTCTTGAAAGTCCAGGGAAGGTTTAAAAATACGGAAAAGTTGTCCGGAAAAGAGGAGAATTGGGAAAAACTGAAACCGCTTTTTCCAGTGAAATAGCAATACCGTTCGTCCAATTGCGATAAAATTTTGTACATTTCATGTTCAAAGCAAGAGGAAGGGTTGCATGAAATAAAAATTCGGAAAAGTCGCCTGGAAAGTAGGAAAAGTTAGGAAAAACGAAAGCAATTTTTCTATGAATAAAAATCATTTGCCACATGGTTGTAAGAGCATCACTTGAGTACGGTTTGACAGGACAAGGTTTGTACAGAGAGAGGTAATTATTTTTTTGGTTTGTTCATAATGGTCTTGGAAAACTTTTCAGTAAAAAAAGAAAAGAAAATAGGGACAGTTAAAAAGAAAAGTCGCAAAGTTCCTTTTTCAATGGGTCTCTAAATGTACTCAACTCTATAAGTTGAGAACCGTTCATTTTGATCATTTGACGTTCAGAGATGTTCTTATGAACTAAAAATTTGGGAAAGTTACCAGGAAAATTTGAAAATTCGCGAGAAACTGAAAGAGCTTTTTGTAATTGGATATCAATATCATTCGTCTGATTGCGATAAAATATTGCACATTTGACTTTCAAAGCAAGCGTACATACATATTAGCAATTGCGAAGCATTGCCGAGTCGACTAGGGGAACCGGTTAACTTCTTATCACTTACATCTGAATATAAACCATATTAATTTAAATTATATGTATTTTAGACCCAGTAACTTTATAAACGCATCATCAGATAGTCTACGTATCGGCTCGATAGTGGGCGGAATGAGTGGACAAATCACGCACACATGTCCAGGATAATGTTCATGTCACATTCGTAGAAGTTCAGGGTAGGTTTACACGGTGATATGCAAAAATTGCGCGGAAAATTTATATTTAAAACATGTAAAATAATGACTTGGTTGTTGGGTGCGTTCAGAAATATAATTTGAAAGAGTAAAGTTCGCTTTACACGATCTGAACCCGTAATGAACTGGCAAAGATAAAAATGAATTGCTGTCCGTTTATCACCGTTTAAGCCTTCCCTGAACTTCTTGCGAATGTGACATGAACATTATCCTGGACATGTCTGCGCGATTTGCCCACTATCGAGACGTTACTTAGACTATTCGATGATGCCTTTATAAAGTTACTAGACCTAACAATCATATGATTTAAATTAATATGGTTTATATTAAAAGGTAAGTGACACGAAGTTCACCGGATCATCTAGAATTTAATAAACGTTTTCTTGTAGGCTCCGTGCTTGTCGCACAGCCTCGCAACAGATGGAAATTTCACAATTTTTTCTAAATTCCATCTAAATAGGCATACTGATTTGAAATGCCAATATAAATCTTCAAAACTGTATTTATTACGTCTTCTTATACAATCTGTTTAATCTGTCATATATATGTGTATGTTATTGGTTCTGTAACTTGGTACCACTTAAACAAAATCACGTCCCTTTTCTGTTCCTTTTCCCTTATTTATTATTTTGCTTCAAATCGTCAGTGCTCTCCAGAACTCCGTACGGCATTGCAGTTTTCTTCAAACTATGTGTGACGTCACACATTCGCGCGGCTGCACGAAGCCCAAAGGAACTCCACGGAGATGGAAAATATAAAAGATAATAGAACAGAAAATATACAACAAAAATCCTTACACTAATTTTAAAAGAAACAAAACATATTAAAATTTCCTCCTGCCTAACACTTACTTGACTCGTACTTGTTTCTTTAGTGGTTTAAATATAAGGTTCCGATTTTTGAAACACCAAAATTACAAAATATGTCTGTACCCTTACAAGTATCGAAAAATACGATATCCGTATACCAGAGATTATTATTTATTGTCACTGTTCTTGAAACCTTTAAGAAAGATCAAGAAAAGGCGGCTTCTCATTCATGTAGCAAAGAAGTGATACACTATCCTGGACACAGTATGATTTTATGAAGAATCCCGTAATTTTAAAGGCTATCTACACAAACCTATACATAGGATGTACTCAATTCATTTGCTGACGAAGTGCTAGCTGTTAGTTTCCTGTAATTATCAATGGCATTTGCTTGAGTGAAATACGACAGCCTATCAAGAATATCAGAGTACCATTGTGTCACTTTCAATGCTGTAAAATGTTTCAACCCATATCTCGGAAACAGGAAACAATGTCCTCTCATTCAAACTATTTTTATTTCATTACCAGAAGATGAAAGTGTTGCAATAAACTGCCAATCGATCCTTTTGAAATGCCGTTAATTAATTACAATTAACTCTTTGTCATTAAACTTTCAAATGTATCACCCTATGTAGAACAAAATCTGTCGAACGTTTCTATCGAGCGTATGCATGAAGAATGAAGGCGTACAAAGAGAAGAAGTTAATCATTTTAAATTTCTGGATTACAGTTTGATAATGTATTCAGCTTATACGAGTAGACAACAGAACGACTGAAACGGCTGTAAAAATCGTTATTTGCAACGCTAATGTTATTATATATAGGTGGCATAAACATACAAAAATTTAGATAATTTGCTTTCTTTTGATAGCCGCAGCGGAATATCCGTGCGCACTGAGGCGCCGTAATGCGGTGAGCGCGGCCTTTTGCCGTCAGGGATTCGAGTCCTCCCTTGGACATGGGTGTTTGATTTGTCCTTAGGTAAGTTTAACTTAGTTTAAGTAGTTTGTTAGCTAGGGACTAAAAACCAAGAAGCCGACCGCGGTGGCCGAGGAAACTGAGGCGCTCCAGTCACGGTCCGCACGGCCACTACGGTCGGGGGTTCGAATCCCCCCTCGGGCATGGATATTTGTGCCGTCCTTAGTATTAGTTATTTCATAAGTAGCTTGTAAGTTTAGGGACTGATGACCCCGTAGTTAAGTCCCATAAACTATACAAACATTTCAACTTTTTTTTTTTTTTTTTTTTTTTTTGAAAAACCAAGCAGTTAAGTCCCATAGATTTACAAACATTTGTTTTTTTACTTTCGTTAGATAATATTATATGGCATATTTTAGGTTAGTGTTTTACATCAAACTATTGTTTTCAGGATTCGAATACACTTAATACGGATTATTTCTGAATTTGAGAAGTCCACATATACTGTTGTTTCTCAGAATGATTACTCATTGTTGAAATTCGTTGTAAGTAGTATACGCCTCTTCAAACAAATACATCAATTCAAAATCATGTATCTGGAACAAGATAATCTACGTATGCACTTAAAGGTATATAATGTTAGACCCAAAATCCCTTCTCTTTTCAGAATCTCTCATTTCCAATACAATGGCAGCAATTATATAACGTTTTGGGTACAAGTAAATTTCAGTTTTAAAGGTGTTTGAAAAACTTGCTTAGAGTCAACGGCTTGTAATTCACTGACGGATTTCTAAGCGGAGCCTTTTACTTGCATTCATTGTAGCTGTTATTATTGCTTTCGACACATGTATTGGACATATTTCCTACCTAGGGGAAAAGACGCCAGAAGTCTTCCAGTGTACGTTCTACCAAAGCCTTTCATACGCCACAATTCCTGTGTCTGCGTGACTCAAACATTTCTGGTTGAAAACGATTTCGTTGTTGAGATAATGTACGACGCATTACGCAAATTAACAGGCTGTCTGTTGGAGCTCCTCTTAGGTGTACTAAGGAATGTGGGATCCATGACCATGGCATCCAACGTTAACTACTACGTTCTGGAGATCATGTGCGTTCTTACAAAGTATCTCGACCAACAAGTTTAAATTTCATAAGGTGGCTATAGGTCCGCCATGTTTGAGGAAAGTTGAAGTTCCGTCCGCCATATTTTACCTTAGTCAAAGGGCGTCGTCTGCTGTGTCACTGACCCCTTAAAGTCGCATTTGATTTACTTCAAATAGGCCGTAACAATTTTATCTTTTCAAAACCAAAAAGAAAAGAAAAGTAGATATTGCTTAATTTATGTGCACACTGTCAACAACAAGCACCATTTTAGTCTACATGTGGCTAAACTTTCCGTTGAGACAACAATCCAACACGATTCAAAACAATGGACTAAAGTTAATGCCATTTTAACAGGTAACACCTGACCAAAAAGAAATGAACATACTGTAGGTTTAACTGCCGCGGAAATTATGTATTTCAGAGTACAATTAGTCTCAAAACCTATTTCACTCCAGACAAGAATAATTGCATTAAAAGACATTTTACAAGTAATTAACACAGGCGCAGAGCGATATATATCGTTCTGGTTTCGATTCCCGGGGTTTTAGGATATTATCTGATAATTGAATAATAATGAATTTCCAGGGAAATGAAATAAGTTATTCATTTCATGGTACTGATTCCGATAAAAAGCGCCTCTGGTTGTTTGTCTGATACACATACTTCTCTTCGAAATGAGCTGAACACAGGTAACTGGCTGTAGCAGGAAACTAGTTCTCTCACTTCATATTTACAACCCATATTTTTGTAAGTTATTTGTCTTTTAAAAGAAACCTTCAAGTATCGAAAACCAAATTACTTTCCTGCATCTAACTACATTATATTTTGCACTGAAACTCTTTAATAAACGTGAAAAACGCGTGTCGAATTTCAGTTGTACTTACTTATAATATGAAATATTTGTTGTTTTATCGCTCCGAATACTGCAGCTGAACGCTGAACAAACTGCAGGCATGTCTGATCTACAATTAGTCACACTAATATTCAGAAATATTTAATATGGCAATAACATCACAGGCAAATAACGCTTCGAACACAAACAGAAGACACTCTTTCGCGATGTTTTGAATAAGAAAAAGATGGCAGCCGATTACTGTTGGTTGCCACGAGGAGCGCTGTAACCAATGTCTTAGCCACTCAATGAAATTTAAACTCTTTGATCTCGACGACTCAAATTCGCCGGACTGAGGGCATACTGCCTCATGTGTCAGTTGCCACTGACACCAGAACATAGCGTATTTAGTGGTGCCGTGCCCAAGAGGATGGACATAGCGTCGAATCATATTCAGTGATCCACTCTTGTCCATAACCTCCGACGACCATTGTGTTAGGTATTTATGGCACGAATGGCAAAGGGCACATCCGTCAATATTGTGGAGCGACACACAGCCTGTTATCATCTTGGATGATGTGTGGGAGCAATGAAACGTGAGTTCAAGTCACCGTTGCAATGGCCACGTGAATATTCTCACACCCATAGACAAAGTTTGAGGTCCACGTAGCCTAGACGTCCACCAAGATCGTCATATTGTAACTGTAGTAGTGGCGGAAAGTAGAGCTACCACACCACAAATAAGACAGCTTGTGAGTCCAGAAGTACCAACACGAGCTATTACCAACCGGATATACTAGTGGTATTCACACTTCCAGTCCATCGTTCGTTCACACCACAGCATTGACATGCACGGCTCGATTGGTGCCCTCGAAAAATCGCTCGGAAGGGGAAGGGCCTCTTTACTGCTTGTGTTATTGATCTGTGGATGTAATCATTTCATATGCTCTATAACCACTCTTTAGCAATAACACTTGAGTGAATTCGAACACTGTAAGGTGGTGTACTAATTCTCATTTCTGACAGTGTATATTAAGAATATAGAACCTGGCCCCTACGTTAAATTCACGAGAGTGTCTTGCAAAAATACATAGTAAATATTTCGAATACTTTTTGATGGTAACAGCATTAATCAAAGATTTGTCTGTATAATAGTAGTATAGATGATCTATTACAGTTTTGAGTTACATACCTTCATAGTTGGTGAAGTCGGAACAAGTAACCTAAATTTTCATCTTGATAGAATTCTGGAGGTTAGCTCAAATTACAAAGTATACGTAAATATCAAATCGTAAATCAATCTCCAGAGACATATGTTTGTCTCGATATATATCAAAGATATAATTCTGAAGGAGACGTGTCGAACTAAAATTTGTGCAGAAATGAACATGAGGCAGAAATGAGGATGTTATTGTGGAGTGAGAGGTGCCTTAAGACAGTCCGTTCAGTCGCTAGATTTAATAAGGCACGGTGGCATAGTGGTTATAGCGCCTCCCTAGTAAGCAGGCGGTCCTCCGTTCGAATTCCGGCCGGGTCACAAATTTTAATTCAACGTCTCTCCTGCAGGTTTACATCTTTGAAAGTATTTGTAGTTCACATACAAATTGAGCAACGGTAAAGGATTTCCGCATACGCCTCGTACTACTTACCTCGAAACGCAGGTCACCGATTGGAGGCTGGGCATACGGAATCCCCAGGAAGGCGGAGTAGGTCGTGTTGTAGACGCTCGTCGCTGTTTTCCCTTTCAGTGCACCCTCCTCCACAGTCACCAACACTTCGTCGCCCTGTTTTGTTGACAATAGACTTGAATTAATTTTAAATCAACAAAATAAAAAAATCTATTATCACTGTTATTTTGGAAGTAATAAGGCTAAAAAGATTGAAAAGAATCTATGATTAAGCTACTAATCGATTCGATGCCTTGTGTGAATCAGTATTATTTTCGTAAAATCTTTTTTGTGCGGTCTGTGTTCTGACGTAAGAACCTTCATAAGCCAAGGAATCGGATAATAAGTGAATATTACCATTGAAAGTAACAGGCCATATACATTGTACAATGAAATGGCAAATGAAGGAGCTTTACAACAGGTAATCCACAAATTATATCTTGAACCTGATTCCTAGCTGAAGGCTACTGTTAATATGCGCACATGGTTACAAGACTTCAGCCTGTGCGGAGAAGATGTACTGAACCGTCTTAGATCACACGTAGATTGAATTACAACTTCTTAATGCCTCATAATGTATACGAACTGTCTTCTTCAGTTTCCCAGATGTTGACAGTAGCTACACTTCAGATTCGTTGTTTAATCATATGTGGCATTTAACGTCACTTCATATCACCAACAACTCAGGACTACGTATTGTGAGAGACCATGTCCAGCTCCCGGCTTCAGTCTGGTTCTCAGCCATCAGTGCTGTTTAAAGGGAATAACAGTATATAACCAACAGACAAGTCAAAATGTTTCTAACGAGCGTAGCACTGTAGGTTAAAATGCCCATGTTTATGATGGTTGTCCAGTTCCGGGTAGTTGAGTATCTCGACTCCTTGGTGCTGCAGCTTGAAGCTTGTTCCTGCAGTTAACAGTCAAGGTCATTCTGATACGAGGGCGATGTGAACGATTTTTTCTTCACAACTATTTTTTATTGTGCTTAAGATAAATATTTTCTGCAGATTTCCAGAAGTCTATACTTCCGAAACAGATACTTTGTATGAAGAAAGGCTCCGATTTAATTCCTTGTCCTGTAAATATTAATAAGATTTTTTTATATATATAAAGAAAAGGTGTCCAGTATTAAAACACCTTCCGTATAACGCACATAGTACTCACAGATCTCTACATCCGCATCTGTACTCTGAATGTCCACTGACGGAGTGTTATAGGGGGATGGGGGGAGGGAGGTACCTTTGTACCTTGGTCACCTCCTGATTTTTCACTTCCAGACATATGTCGTTCGATGGTCAGCGGGAGAAATAAATGATGTGGGATGTAATACCTTTAATATTAGCTTTTTGTGGCCAATATGTAGAACAACACATGTAGTGGGGTAAAGAGGCTACTGCGCCACTTTGTCACCTCTAGGTCACCCCCTCTTACCTCCACTCCCCTTCTCACTCGCCGTTCCTCGTCGGGGGTTCGAATCCTCCTTCGGGCATGAATGTTTGTCTTGTCTTTAGTATAAGGTAGTTTATAAGTAGTTTGTAAGTTTATGGACTGATGATCTCAAAGTCCCATAAGCTTAACAAACATAAAAACAACATCTGACTCACCTGGACATAACTATTCCAGTGTGCAATGTATGTCGCACACACATGTGCTCTTCTCCTATATCTTTGTATCGATTTGAACCAAAAGTGCAACACATATAATTTACTATCTGGAAAAAATTAAATGGACAGAGGAAGTGTGAGGAGGAGGAGAGCAGAGATATTGGGGATGAGCCAAAGAAATAGATAGAGGCAGGTATAGAACATGAATGATGAGAGGGAGGAAACTGATCTAGTAAAGATAATAAACAACAACAGACATACGTGAATTAAATTTTGTAAACCATTCAGAGTCAGACATATGTTCACATGAGATCTTTTTCATTAAATAGGCGTTCCTGTTAGATTCTTTTGTGGTCTACCAGTCACAATGAGCTCCATCAAAACATTTAGGAAAGGAATATACTTAACACTGCAACCTCCTTGACGCCCCATCTCCTTTGTGTTGTATGTTACTGTGTCTACGCGACACTGTGGTATTCTTGTACTGTACATGGTTCCAATACTATGTTACAGGTATCATACAGAGCAGAAAATATTAAAGGAGAGGAAACGTTTCATAATGATTAAATGCTACCAATAGCAGCAAAATTTCTCCTTAACTATCTTTTCATTTAAAAATTTTCTTTGAAAAATGTACACACTTAAGAAAGTTTACTTTTTTTAAAGCTAGTAAGATGAATACCTTCAATTCATCCAAGACATATATCCTTACTTTCCTAACTGTATGTAATTTCTTCAGTTTTAATCAAGGCTTCATATCCAATAAGATATGTTCACAGCTTTTATCAGACTCTGGATATGTTTTATAGAACACAATGCCAAAATATTTGTTTGAGCATTATAAAATAAATTTGAAACATTCTTGGATCTCCTGGTAACTTCCATGTATAGAAACATGTTACATGATACTTAAATCAATTGTCAGTGACGATAAAATTATGCTTTGTGCAAAACTCTATCATGTACATTACTCTTTCATTCCTTTTTCCCCGTCCATATTCACCTAATTTTTCCTTCTTGGTTTAAAAAAAAATGAAAATGCTTTTATTTTGTTATAATGAGGTGGCCTCATATCTATCTTGAATAATATAATGCGTTTACTGTGCTGTTTTTTAGTGATGTACCTACATTACTACGTCATTATTCATTATTAGACCTATTCCAGCATATCTACAGTGGTTTTTATATTTATAACATTGTACTCAGCAGGTGTCTTGTTTATCCTGTCACTCAACATTACTAATCCCACTGTATTTAAATTCAACCTATACATTTCCGTTTATCTAATTGTGTATCCTACCTACTGCATTGAGATATGTATCATTTTACACATGATCCGTTGAATACTCGTTTTCTGATTATGACATCCTCCGAGTAAGGGCTTATTATTTTGTTCTGTATGGGCTACTATTCTGATGCTGTGTCTGATTGTGATCTTGTGAACCAAGAAACTGAGTGCTGTGATATATAAATTGTTTTGTTGTTCCCTCTTTTGTGTCAGTTCATGAGTAATTTGATATTGATTTGTGTTGCTATCAAACTGGTAGAAATCTTGATGTATTTTGTTATTGTGGTGCGTAATTTCTCAGAAACTATGTCTGATAAAATTACGGGAAATGTGTTTTAAATATTTTCTATATTAGCTGTTTCTCAAAGAAACAGTTTTGTTTAATACATATAGTTCATTCTTATGCTCACGCTTAAATTTACGTCCCAGTTCTAAGCTACAATATAACTAATAAAATTCTCTAACTGACTGGTCATAACTCTTAAAATTATTTATAAAATATCACACTAATTTTACACAGTTATATATTTTTATTTTCTTATTGCCGAGAAAAAGATTTTGCTTCTTTGGTGTAATTAAGGGATTTCTTCACTTTTTCCTTCTATTCAGTTTATAAATTCACTTCATAATAGCACAATATTATTTCATACACTGAAGCACTATTAATTACTCGGGCTAACAGATATGGCAAAGAAAATAATTTACGATGTCTGTTTGAAATATTCCGGAATTTGTCCACAAAATTTTTCTACGCTTTCCTTTTACTTACACTGTCTGCTTTGAAATAGACTCCTCCGCAATCGATAACACGGCTCCCAAAGTCAATTCCGGAAGCAGTCTTCGAAAGCGTGTTGCTGGATCAAGTGAAGCGCGTTTAGGAATTTTTTATCTCATCTATCGTTGCAAAACGTTTTCCTTTCAACAAGGTTTTCAACTTTAGAAATAAAAAATAAATAAAAATAAAAAATAAAATAAAAACTCCGAATGGATGAGGTCTTGAGATTACATTGGATTAGATTAGTACTTTTTCCATAGATCATGAAAATGACACTTCGTAATGATGAGGAACGTGTTAGGTTAATCAAAGGTTTCTTTACAAATTATTACTTTGTACTGTATATTACATGACACTTTATTTTTATTTTATTTTATTCAGATTTACTAATTTATATCTAAAAATTCATCTATAGTACAGAGGGAGTTGCCATTCAGAAATTCTTTTAATTTATTTTTAAATGCTAATTGGCTATCTGTCAGGCTTTTGATGCTGTTTGGTAGGTGACCAAAGACTTTTGTGGCAACATAATTCACTCCTTTCTGTGCCAAAGCTAGATTTAACCTTGACTTTCTCCTAGTGTTGTAGTTATGAACACTGCTACTGCTTTTGAATTTGGTGGGAATGGTAATAACAAATTTCATAAGTGAATATATATACTGTGAAGCTACTGTGAAGATTCATAGCGCTTCAAATAAGTGTCTGCAGGATGATCTTGGATGGGCTCCAGCAATTATTCTGATTACACGCTTTTGTGCAATGAATACTTTTTTACACAGTGATTAATTACTCCAGAAAATTATGCCATACGAAACCAGAGAATGAAAATAGGCATAGTAAGGTAATTTACTGAGATGTATGTCACCAAAATTTGCAATTACCCTAATGGCATAAGTAGCTGAACTCAAACGTTTCAGCAGATGTTCAATGTGTTTTTTCCAGTTCAACCCCTCATCAATGCATACACCAATTATATTAATGATGTCATTGCATTTACTGTATGGAACTGTATTTACTGTGTTGTATCAAAATTTAATGATAGTCCAGTGGCTGAAACCAATTAATGATTTTCTGAAAGACGTCGTTTACATTTTCTTCAGTTACTTCTTGGCTGACAGGTGTGATAACTATACTTGTATTATCAGCAAAAAAAAAAAAAAAAAAAAAAAAAAAACACAGCTCTGCATTGCATCTTCACGAATACAGAATGGCAAGTCATTAATATATATTAAGAACAGCAAAGGGCCCAAGACTGAACCTTGTGGCACCCCATTTTTTATTGTTCCCCAGTTTGAGGTATCAGCTTTTCTTTGCATATTATGTGAACTACTTATGCCAACTATCTGCGCTCTTCCTGTTAGATATGATGTAAACCCTTTGTACACTGTCCCATTCATACCACAGTACTTTAGGATGAGGCACCACGGTGATTTCGTTTTTTGTGCAATGGTCACGAACAATTGGAACGAATGTGCGAGCACGTTATCGTGATGCAAGAAGTAAGAACTGTCTCGCCCATGTCAGGCAGTTTCCTTCCCACATTTTCTTGCAGGCGTCGCAGCATGTACCCGAGATTTACAGTTTGTCCATGTGGCACGAATTAATTACGAAATAAAACTTCAAAAAAGGTAACAGCAAGGGTTTGACTTTTGATCTGTCCTGACACATCATAACCGTAGACACTATTACTATCACCAGAAATGACTCTCTTAAGGAACATCTGGTTCTCATTTTCGCGATCCAAAAACGAGGCAATGGCCTCACTGGTCATGACTCCTGTGCCGTTGTATGAACCTGGAGGCAACAGGTTGCATTCCAAGATGCTGTGCAGGGTTTCATGACATGATCCTACTGAAATTTTACAGCTTTCCGCAATCTCTTGGATAAAAACTGTTAAATGTTTGTAAAGCTTAAGGGAAGTAAATGCGGAGTCATCAGTCCCTAAACTTACAAACTACTTATGAACTAACTTATACTAAAGACGACACAAACATCCATCTCCGAGGGAGGATTCGAACCTCCGACGCGGGAGGCCGCGTGATCCGAAACGTGGCGCTCCAGACCGCTCGGTTACTCCCGCGCGGCAATCTCTTGGATAGTCAGTCTTCGATTGCAATTGAGATTTACTGTACGATCTAACAAAGACATTTGATGACTGAAGACTTTAACTTTGGAGGTCTCCATCACTCAGTTTTTTAGCCTTACAGGAGCAGTTAATGACTTACAAACTCCTTCACAACAACCCCGCAAACAGTGGCTATTGGGACATTTTAATGTTAAATGTCTCTAGTGAATTTATCGATCATGTAACACAAATCATGTGCCATTTCCACTCACAGGACTCTGTCCACTATCTCAGTCTGGTGGATGAATTTAGATGGTGCATGTATGTTACACGTTCGTGCCAACAAACAGGGCGCCTTCGAAGGTATATGTGGATTGATTTGCGCAACATAGTATAAATCGAAAATTATCTACAGGTATCAGAATATGTACCTTGACCGATGCCACAATCCACAATAGAGCAAGTGAAAGCTGGATTGTCTTCATGATGCACAGTGTTCAACGGCTAACCTGCAGCTCAACGGTGGTCCGATTGCATCAAAAGACGTACTTATCTCCACCACGATTGGCTGGGAAAAGCAGTGAAGTGGAGGGAGAGAGTAGACAGTTGGGTAACACTCGGTGGCACATCCTGCCAGAATCAGTTAAATAATCGCTGTGTGGCAAGGTTAATGTGCAGAAAAGTCGACAAGTACTGATTGAAGTGATATCGCTACTCTAATTTGCAGTCAATAGGAAACAAGAACAAGTAGCTCTGAGATAGCATATTTATCTTTCTGTATTCAGCATAACAACATGATAGCAACTGTAAGTAGAATCTATTCCTGTCGAAGTCGTCACAGTAAAGAACTAAACTTATCGAAAACACCTTACTCACAGTTACATATATTATCTTTTTGCTTCGCACAACTGGTATGCATATTTCAAAAGGTTTGATCTGAAAATATTTGTAGAAAAAGCGATGTTTCGCCGTAGTGAATACTTGACGTGACTTTTATTGCTGCGCAACTTCGACTTGTCCGACAATGAAGCAGGTTCTTCTTTTTTTTTTAATTAAACGTCCACAAAACGTTATCAGAGTTTAGTTTAATGTGCCTTGGGCTTTGGTACTTGTAAATAGGAAACGTTAATCGATTTCGAACAAAAACAGCTAGTAAAATCAAAAGTTACACAGAAATGGCAATTGATAGGATAAAAAAATAACTGGGAGTATTTTACACTGCTAGCCATCCGAAATGCAACAAATATCACAGCCCGATTTATTTCCGAGATAATACGTTTACAAAATTCAGGTGATTGACAATACAGCTCATGAGATGTAATGAAAATGATGAAACCAGTATTGAAATTTCGTGTTAGGAAATGAAACTGCCGTTTCTCCCTGTTCTATCCCAGGGCATCATCAGTGGACTGGCTTAACTAGAAACTACATTTTTGTTTACAGGTGTAGTATTAACAGATTATAAACAGCTCACTTTCTTTTAATCAAAATAAATGAAGCCTACTCGTGGTTTCCAAAAACGAAGAGATCGGTACTTGCGGCAGAAGATGGTCACATAAACAGACCAGTATTTAATGTTGCAGGTATTGCTTACTACAATGTCTACTGCACGTCTGCTAGACGTCTCTTTGATTCAAAGAGGCTTATTTCTACGCCGTCATATGAATGGTAGTCTTTCTTGTTATGACACTATTAGCAAATATGTGAATGTTTGAAAGTCAAACGAATGTAAAACAATATAGATTCCTAGGCAACATAGTGTTATTGTTCACATATTTTGTAATATTAACATTAGTACCGTTGAGTCTGTTGAGTTTGGCTGGGAGACGGTAGAAAAAGAGAAATATATATGGAGACAATATTGAGTAAAGAGGTTAGATTGTTTCATCTTCTAGAGATTAAAAAGCTATTTTAGCATGGACAATTGTGCTGCTATTGCTGTCGATGAGCAGTCGCCATCCTACACCATTATGCGGCACATTTGAAACTGGTCATAACTGAAAATAAATCAGATCAAGCTGCTGACAAGTAAAATTCTAGCATTTTCTTTAATGCACTAACAGAAAGAATTATTTTGGAGGAGTAAGTGTGGACCAGTGATGAAACTAAACAGTGTGAATAAAGCACTTGCACTTGCAATAAACGTGACTAATTTACAGGTGTAAACAACGATTAATGTTTAACACAAATAAACAATCCCTGAGACGGATTTTCGTCTCGAATATGTCAAAGACAATAATGATAAATCTGATGCATCACAAATTTTAATCCTATGCTTCAGATTATCATTAAAGATTAATGTTGTTCAGACAGTTTAAATGGACTTGTCAATAGCAAATGGCAAGGGTGCATAATATCTATGTATTAACTTAATAAGAATCATATCAACCAAATAAGCTTTGCACTTGCACTTGTGGCGATTAAACGAAACGTCAACTTTAACATAAACATTCAGTTTTATGTTGTATCAGATACATTTGATATACAATAGTTTGTAAAGTATCGACTATGGACGCTTCTGTTCAGTGACGTTGCTAATGGAAGCATCTGCGCACGCCAAGCCAGCCTCCAGCCTAGAGCACTGCAGCTGGTCCCAGGAGGAGGAGACATAGCCAGCAGCACAGACAAATGTATACAGACGGGAAACCTCCGTAAGGGCCCGGTCCTACGCTCAGGGGTGCGGGGCGGGGGGTGCTGAAGCAGTTCCGTAAGATGTTCCATGATGACGCTGCGGTCAGAAGCAGCCCTTTAAACTGGCCAAAGCAGGCGGCAGGTAGCGGCTGTCCCCACCACCACCTCCCCTCAAACGCCAGCAAGCCGGACACAGCCGTGGCCTCGTGGCAGGCGGCACGAGCTTTCCCCTCAGCCTCCCCTCCACGCTACCCTCTGACTTGCGACAGGCACCCTCAGAAGTGCCTCTAGTGTGGTCTACCGGGAACTGCCTGACACCTGCTAGCATCTTACGGAACTACGAGGGGAGCGTAGGACAGTGTTTTAGGGGGGGGGGGGGGGGGGGCTGCTTCTCTGTATATGTTACTCTGTGCCAGCAGGAAGCATAAGCGCCCCAACTTTCACCTTCGCCACCGGCCGCCGCACCGCATTCTCTCGCTCCAGGGGGCAGCCTGGTGAATGCCGTGGCTTTCTCCTAAATGTTCAAATGTTTGTTAAGCTTATGGGACTTAACTACGGTGTCATCAGTCCCTAAACTAACAAACTACTTATGAACTAATTACGAACTAGGACGGCACAAATATTCATGCCCGAGGGGGGATTCGAACCCCCGACCGTAGTGGTCGTACAACCGTGACTGAAGCGCCTCAGTCCCCGCGGCCACCGTGGCCGGCCTTACTCCTAAGAATGTACATGGCGAAACCAGCGCCTGACTTTGAGGAGCGTGGAGAGACACCCTTACAATGAAATGGAGGCAATAGCGTGTGTGCAGAGAAAGCCCTTGTTTTCAGATACCAGAGTAGTAGTTTCCTAAGAAGCGACGGAATCCCAGATAAATCGTGGACCCCTGCAGACGGGAACAGGACAATCAAACTCTGCGGTACACACGTGAGTGAGTGGGAGGGAGCCTGGCTTGTAGTATAATTAAAGTGGTTCCACCAAATCAGTGTTTATGGCCAGGGAGGATCACCCTGATAAATGGCATACCAGAAAGGCCTAAAACCAGCCGCCACAATGAAGGTTTTTTTCGAACCAAGAAGGAATGCAGAAGATAAAAACAACACTCATGAAACGTGGGAAAGACGCCAGTTCGCAAGTCTCAGACCACAGAAAACATCCACCGAGGACTGAGAGACGGCGATCAGCTATTGGATGACACTGTTAAACCAACCCATCAATCGCAGAGCAAAGAGAGGCAAAATTCGAGGAGAATCTGTAGCTGGAGAGGGAGGGGACTTGGGGAGAAACCGCCGAGGAAGACACTTGATCCAACGCCGGAGAAGCGAGAAAACACGAAGGCGGGTCCCGCCTTGGCTGACGCAGCACTTTCACGCCTACGCTCGGGGGTCTCACTGCGTCACACGGCTGCAGAGCAGTGGAACGCAGAACAGGTGCGTGCTATGCTGCCGTGATCGCCGGCACTGTCGACGCATACGCACACAGCACCACGCCGCTAACGCCTAAATCAAGTTACTGCTGGTGAGATAGGAAATTACTTCTCCCTTCCCTGTTCATATCTGAGTCGTGTCTACGCCCAGTCAAATCGTCGATGAGAGATTATTGGATGTACACTTTTTCATCCTCTTCCTTTCTTGTAACTCTGTACAATTTTACTGCTTTCGGCTGCAGCCAGATGCGCTTCACAATTCAAAGTTGTCAGCAGCGCTATCAGCTTTAAGAAATTTCGTTAAGTTGACTGGAATACAGAATTGTTTTAGTAGTCTATAAGAAATGGATTAAAACGTGGCGCATGATGTGACACGATCGAGCGAGGTGGCGCAGTGGTAGCACACTGGACACGCATTCGGAAGGATGGTGCTTCAAATCCACCTCCGGCCATCCAGATTTAGGTTTTCCGTGATCCTAAATCACTCCAGGCAAATGTCGGGATGGTTCCTTCGAAAGGGCACGGCCGATTTCCTTCCACATTCTTACCCAAACACTCCGACCGTGAGCTCCGTCTCTAATGACCACACTGTCGACGGGGCGCTAAGCTCCGAGCTTCCTTCCTTCCTTCTTCCTTCATGAATTACTGAATTAAATGAATTAAATGTTGTACATTTGTCTAATTTTTCAAGTATATATTCCTTTGTATAAGTACTGTACATCTGTAAAATCCGTTTCGAATTGAAAGTAGCCTGTTATTAAACTAAGCAAAATCTCGGGCAGTTGAGATCTGCGAATGTAAGTTAAAACAGTCACTGCTGCTTTAAATTACTTGATGAGTGGCCACAGTACATGAGCAACGGAAATTTATCTGTTCACTCCTTAAGGGAGCAGCCAATGTTTTAACAAATACAAAATCATTGTTAAAAATAAACGAATAGATAATTAAACATGGGATGAGGAGCATGAAATCATAAAGCGGAGGTTTGATACTTTAAAATCATAATGTATTCAGAAAAATAACAAGCAAATAAATGTGGGGAGACCAATTTAAGCACACACCTTGTACAAAAGTGAATTAAAACACATAATGACTGCCCACATTAAAATTATTTCTGCCCTTTATGAATATGGAGGTAACATGGGAGGAAACTTTCAAATACACAATAGGTAGCTGAAAGCACATTCATTCATTCACAGACACACACATAAAGCTTCCAGTACATTACAGACCTGGAACACATGAAAGCAGCGGCGAAACGAAACATCAGCGGCATCTTGACGAGATGCCAGGCATCTTGATCACAAAATTTTAAATTGTACTGTGCACTAACAGACTCATGTTTGGGGATGCAGGTGCTCGCTGTTCTTAAATACCACATGGAGTGCGACTACGCAGAGTTACCTAACATTTACAAAAAGAAATTAATTTAAAATAAGCCAGTAAATCTCACGCGAGAATTCGTATAGGAGAAAGTTGGTATTAACAAAGCATTGCTGAAGGCCGAAGTAACGACCGTTACGAAAGCACGTGTTGCAATCGGTCATACAAGACAGAAAAGACGGACTCAAACAAGAAAATCTAAGAAATATTTAGCATGCTCGCGGATACAGAAACTACGCGAAAAGTCAGTTAAAAACAGCAAGAATATTCAAACACAATTAGTCTACACAAACACTGAAGGCCACAAATGTGTATTTTAACTTCAGCAAAACAGGGCACAAAATCATCACCGGAATAAAAATGCTGATAATAAATTTACATTGAATTTACTCGAGTTCTGTAAATTAAACACTTCGTCTCGCATAGCGAAAGAATTACTGAAAAAACTATCACTGAAAACCAGGACTGCCTGATCACAAAAAAAAAGTAAAGTCCTAACAGCATGCCTTCCCCTCAGCATGATTCGGCGGAGTACTTACTTCCACAGTCGTCGGAGCCAGAATAAAGAGTGAAGACTGAACCTCTAAGGCCTCGGAAAAACCTACCATCGCCATGTGGAGCGCGCTAAAAGCAACGCAGAGTGCCTTCAGAGACTGGTGTTTACCAATCCTTGCTACCTGGCCAAGACAATTCCCTCTACAACCGCTCCCAGTGAGGTCTCCTGTCACCTCTTTCGTCCAAGATGAGGTTGGTACGACACTAAGAACATGGCCACAACTCCATCTTGCCAAGTAAGCTTGTCTCTGACCTCCCAGCAGACGCTAGCGCAGACTACAAATGAAGCCATGCGTTCCCAACTACAGTAAAACGAGGCGTAAAGCGGGAGGCGGCGAATGTAAGCCATTGCGCGGCAGTCAGTCAATTTTAAGAGTACACATTCACATACACATGAACACACAAGTTCAATCACATGGGTGGAAACATTTGTAAATATGGGGCAAACATACATAAACATGGGGTATTATCATTAATAAAATGTGTGTGTTAATTATTTTAACATTAATGGTGCAGAAACATTTAAGGTTAAAGAATAAATCGAAATGGAACACGACCACACAATCAGAGGACTGTTTCAGAATACAGTTAGTAGTAAAGAAGTAATCGCTTTTTCATAAGCGCTACTGTTTATGTCATCATTTCTTATGTACTACGAGTCGTATTGTGATACATTTTGGGACGTATATTCAACTGTACATGTGTATACTGTCTGTAAAATTTCCTGCGAATACTATACGTAGTGTAGAAGTTATAAATTGTAACGGCATACCGAATGCCGTAGTGTACACGCCGAACAGCGGACAAGTTGTAAGCACGAAATTTTTTTCAATTCATAATTTTGTTGTGGTTGTCATCGAGGAAAAGTTTAATAAAGGTTTGAAATTATGTTTATAGTTTTTCTGAAGTCGCTAAATACTCTCATTCTCATATAGCGTATCTATAAATTCTAGGTATTTGCACTGATGAGAGATTAAACTGAAAGCAAAACATAGACGTCTGCTGAAACGTTTGAATTCAGCTAGGTATGCTTTTAGGGTTATTGCAAATTTTGGCAATAAGAATCTCAGTAAATTAGCTTACTATGCCTATTTCCCTTCACTGCTTTCGTATGGCATCATATTCTGGGGTAATTCATCACTGAGTAATCAAGTATTCATTGCACAAAAGCATGTAATCCGAATAATTGCTGGAGCCCACCCACGATCATCCTACAGACATCTATTTAAGGATTTAGGTATCCTCACAGTAACTTCACAGTATATATCTTCACTTATGAAAGTAATAGCAGGGTACACAGCTATAACATCAGGAGAAAGGATGATCTTCACTATGTAGGGCTAAATATGAGTTTGGCACAGAAAGGGGTGAAATTGCTGGCACAAAAGTCTTTGGTCACCTACCAAGCAGTATCAGAAGCCTGAGAGATAGCCAACTAACATTTAAAAATAAATTAAAAGAATTTCTGAATGACAATTCCTACTAGTTGGAGGACTTTTTAGATACAAAGTATATATATATATATATATATATATATATATATATATATATATATATATATATATATATATATATATAATTGTGTCATGTAATATTATGAGTAATGTAACGTCTTGTACAGACACCCTTCATTAACCTGACACGTTCCACATCATTACGAAGTGACGTATTCATGATGAAGTTGCCTACTACAAGTCGGTCCCTCCCGGGAGAGATCATGATCTATGGAACAAGTATTAATCTAATCTAATCTGTCGCATGTCGGAAAATCTCACTGACGTCATCATCGAGGGCCAACCTATCCGGGCACTTGTCGATTGGTCGATTCAGGAGCTTTCCTTTCTGTTTTTTCGAATGACTACCACCGCAAACTAAAGAAGATAATGTTCTGTGATACCAAAGCAACTGTGCTGAAGGTCGGAAATGGAAAATACGTCCGAGCGGCAGGATCATGTGTCACAAGGATAACTATCAACAACAGGAAGCAGCCTTTTGAATTTGACGTTTTATCAGAACATAGCCAAAACCTCATCCCCGGATGGAAACTTCCTTCATGCATCCTAGGTTGTCATTAACTGTGGAAGATTTGAGCTATATATTGAGGAAACCGTTCCGACGAGTACACGTAACATGTACTCCCCTGGGAGGTGTTTGCTGTCGATAATGTTGAGATCCCGCCGTTAGCAATAAGAAGAGTTCCAGTCAGAAGCCGAGATGACCAGTTACACGGTGAAGTGGTAATCAGTATAACAAAGGAAAATTACATGCCAGCGGATATCATAATCGTTATAGGTGGTCGAGGAGACCTTTAGATTACTAATTTTCTTGAGCAATCGCAACTCATTCTTAAAGGAATGTGTATTGGAATAGCTGAACCAGTCCAGGACGGTGAGCTCAATATTATCGACAGTCACATGCTCTGCCGACAACAGACTACAGGCATTGCATTTAGAGCCCAGTCTGACGCCGGACCACCGTCTGCAGATGTATTCCAGACAAAACAGAAGCAGAGCCAGATGAAACGGCCCACCTATTAGCCAGCGTTCGTAGAGAGCGTCGCCAACTGAAAGACGGATAATTCGGGAAGGAGTGGAGAAGATGTAGCATGACAACATATTCAATCTTCAAAGAGTCCCTGGTCGTGTCCGACGGTCCTCGTAAAGAAGAAGGATGACACGTATTGTGCTCTCTTAACGACCAGCCTTCGAATTCAGTTTTCAACGTGACAATATATTAGTATGGGTTCAGCTTCTTTATCAATTGACTTACAAAAAAATAAATTTCTCATATTTAAAACATCGCAGTTGATTGAGGGGCACAGCTTTTTCAGTATTCTGTGTAACTTTAAGGCACTGATCCCAGATATCTCCTGGAGCTAAGTGGCTACCGTAAATTACTGGAATAACTGGAATTACTAGCTGCATTTTGCAGAGCTGAGACACTCAAAAATTGAGTGAAAGACAATCTGCTAGGAAAGACAATTACGTGAATATCGTGCATTACAAGAAAGGCATGCTGCATCCTCGCCTTAGCGCCTAATGCAATACATTTACGTTTTATCACGTACTGAAGGTAAATAAAGTAGAAATTAATAATAAACAATATCTTGGCATTTCACTACGAGGGATACATCTACATCTACAAACGTACTCCGCAATCCACCCAAATGTGCATGGCGGAGAGTACGTAGTACCACTACCAGGACAGGACTTTCATAAATCTTCAGTTATGACTTTGTGATGCTACCAGAAATATTACAGCGTCGTGACAACTTTTCGTAAGTATACATTCAGTGACGAACATCAACAAACAGAATTAAGGAAGCGGCGACTACTAAGTGAAATACATTCCACTGAGCTTTTATTTCTAAGGATTTGCTTGAAATGCATATATTCTTATGGTAGGAAGGACATATTATCAAAAATATAATAGGAAACGTGTAATAATAAATTTATTTTCAACAAATGATCTCTAGGGATTTGCAGTTAGCATGGTTTGTTACACAGTGACACTTCGTTCAGTTACGCAGCACTATACGTTCACGTTGCAGCCGGCGTCGGTCATCAGTACGTGCCAGGATACGGCAGCAGAGGGACGTTCTGGTTCCAGAAGTCCATTCGCTCCCCGTCCTTGTCGTGCGCGAGCGTGAAGTCTGCCCGCATCAGCAGGTAGCTGCGGCTGGCCGCGTCATACGGCTCCCATATCACGGGGTCCGCCTCAGGGGTGGGGTTCCTGTGGAAAACAGTCCAGTACTATCATATCTACGGACATTACAAATTAAACTTCGACAGTACATAAGATGAATTTTCTCAAACCTGAAGGCAAGAAATGTATTAACAATTGCGAATATCAATCAGTGTGCCGCGGCGGAGCGGCCGAGCGCATTGAGGCGCTATGCTGCGATGCGCGAGGATGTTCCCCGTCAGGGGTTCGAATCCCCCCTCGAGCATGAATGTTTGTGCCATCTTTAGTATAAGCTAGTTCATAAGTAGTTTGTAAGTTTAGGGACTAATGACCCCGCAGTTAAGTCGCATAAGCTCTACAAACATTTGGACATTTTTTGAATCAGCTGTCTAATTTATTAGTGACATATTAAACTATGTACCAGACTAGTATTCGAGAACGGATATCTAGTTATTCGTGAGTGGTCGCGTTAACCATTACGCTTATCCGTTCAAATTCAAATGTTTATAGAACTTATGGGACTTAACTACGGGGTCATCAGTCCTTAAGCTTACAAACTACTTATGAACTAGCTTATACTAAAGATGGCACAAATATCCATGCCCGAGGGGGGAATCGAACCCCCGACTGCAGGGACCGTGCAGACCGTGACTGGACGGCACGCTTATCCGTGCTCGCCGCCCGGAGCCATGAGTGCTCGTATGTTACATTACATAATTGCCGTACATGTAGAGACGTTTATTACAAACTCCCCTCGCCTTGCTTAGGCGTTAAATACGATGTGCAGCGTCTGTGTTTAGCGATGTGACTAATCCAAATGTCCTTCTGGCATGCATTGATTGGTAATAAACAGTTTATTGCATATATAAGTTTGGGTCGTCCAGTTGCTGCATTGCTTACATCGTTACACATGGATACCGCACATCGTACAGTCTGAAAGAGTCAATGCAAATGCAGCATAAAAAACGATAATTAATTTTCCCGAAGCATATGTTGTCTCATTATATCAAAGATACTGACAAGGAGAACTTCAGGGCTCAGAAATACAGTTTGGGATGAGACGACGCATGACAGTAGTGTACGTCAAGGGCGTCCACTCATGCACGTTTTTAAACGCGCCATCCAGAAAATTCCGAGAAAAGGGTTCCAAAGTTTTAACCGCAGCACATGCGCCATCTAACGCCAACCTCCAGCACGGTCAAGTAGCTCGGGTGTAGCGTCATCACATGTCATGTGGACGATGCGTGTTCGAACTTCTCTCAAGAAGCACTTTTTATTTCTTTTAAAACTTATAATGATCTTTTGACCAAGTTTAGTACCTAAGGTATTAGTGATTAAATCATACACAGTTTAATTAGCTATAGCTGTCACAGCTACTAAAATGAGAATTACTCACGATTTCTTTTTAGTAACTTGAATAATTTCAAATTCATTTTTAATGTGTATAAATTAATTACTTCTGTCTTAAGTTCCCTGATGGAGGTTCAATTATATACAGTTTTTCGCAATATCATGATAATTTGTCTATTTTATACTTAATTTATAAGCACCACAATTATAATTTTCATAAAGACATTTGAAACAAAAAATATTTAGGCATCTTTCACAATTAATGAAGGACGATTGTTCACAGGATCAACGTGTTTCAAAAAATTCCTGAAAAATTGACTTTTGTTAGATTGCCTGGAAGCGACCAGGCATGTTGGATCATTTCCTTAAAAATTGGTGATGATAGCTGACGATGGACTCTAAATTGTATTTATATGCAATGTTGGTTCTTCCTGTTTGTTTGTATACAAACAATAGGGCAACACCTATACTCTGATTTTCATGAAGAAATCGTTTCCATGAATTTACAAAGAATATTTAAATTCTTCCCAAAGCTTACAATATCGCCTAACTTTGTAATAAAATTTCAATTACAATAGTATTTAACGCTTTAATCTACCTACATTAATTGTAAAATGCATTTGGAAATATTCGACTCTATATTGTAATTAAAATTTATATTAACTGCAGCAGTCACTTCGTAAATAAAATAAAGTACTTAATGATGTAATTGATAATTTAAAACAAATGATAAAAATAAAATATTCCTCCAGGTAGGATCGAACGCTGGAGCCCTTTTTCTCGTAATTTCGCGCTTGAAAACTTCTGAGTGGTCACCCTTGACCTATACAAGCGAAGTCTCATCGCAAACTGAATATCCAAGACCTGGAAGTCTCCTTTTCCCGCGAAAGGCAAAGGTGTCAGGTTCAAGTGCCGGTTCGGTCACACACTTTTAATCTGCCAGAAAGTTTCATAACAGCGCACACCCCGGAGCAGAGTGAAAGTTACATTCTGGAAACATCCCTTAGGCTGTGGCTAAGTCACGTCTCCACCATATCCTTTCTTCCAGGAGTGCTAGTCTTGCAAGGTTCGCAGGAGAACTTCGGTGAACTTTGGAAAGTTGGCGACGAGGTACTGGCAGAAGTAAAGTTGTGAGGACGGACCGTGAGTCGTGTCGGGATAGCTCAGTGGTAGAGCGCTTGTCTGCGAAAGGAAAAGGTTTCAGGTTCGAGTCCCTGTTCCGGCTCGCAGTTTTAATCTGCCAGGAAATTTCAGAAACAGAGGTGTTGAATTAAAATCTGTGACGCAACCGGGATACGAACCAGTGACCTCCTGCTTACTAGGGAGACACTTTAACCACTCAGATAGTGCGGCCTTTGGAGAATGCGACTGATGAATTATCTTAGGAGCAGGAGGTACCGGGTTCGAATCCCGGCCGCGGCACAAATTGAAGCCTCTCTTTCTATTCAATATCTTTGATATAATGAGACAACACATGTCTATGGAAATTGAATTATTGTTTGGTATTTATGTCACCTATCCTGAGGTACAAGATAGGATCATTTACATTAACGTTCATTAACGGGGTGCTATTCCGATATAGACAGGCCTCGTCAACATTAATACGTCTTATTACACAGGGGAACATCGAGGCAGAATTTATGTCTGTGTAGTGATGATAGACGTTCTCTGAAGACAGTCCGTGTAATCGCATTAACCATAGGGACACGACAGCAGAGGGAATATCGCTTATTTATAAATAAACGACCAATCCTGAAATTCCTATTAACTCTTCATAGAGATATACAAATCACATCCATATGCTAAATCACACTGAGACGCTATTCACAAACCAATGATGGATGTCGTCCTCTCCAAATTTCAGAACTTAAGATGGTACAATTCGAGTGAAGACCATCACAGCAATCAAATACGTGAGGCAGACTATGTTTTGTTACAATATTACTATTCTCAGTTGGAGCACAATAGGATCATTCTGTGGCGAAGTCCATGTTGAAGAAATACATCGCAAGAACGCTAACGGCCGTAAATTTACGAAATTGGCCGTTACTGTGAATTAATGGTGTCTGTTCTTTCGGACATGTCCGAAAAGAACAGACACCACATCAATATTTGTAAACAAGCCTGCAACAAAGTGTTCAAATGTTTGTAAAGCTTAAGGGACTTAACTGTGATGTCATCAGCCCCTACACTTAAAAACTACTTATGAACTACTTTATACTAAGGATGACACAAACATCCATACCCGAGGGGGGATTCGAACTCCCGACGGGTAACGGCCTCGCGCATCTGACCATGGCGCCTCAATACTCTCGGCCGCTCCGCTGCGGCTGTCACAACCAGCAATGACAGTTTCAGTGCGGACGCATTCAAACGCTTGATGTCTTGCGGAATCCAGTACAGGATGCGAGAAGAGGAATCAGTGGATAGGGGGCTACGAGTTGAGAAGACCATCAAACCAGTCGAAAGATTGATGACTTAAATAATGATAAACCATTTAATTCTGCGAAGACCTCAAGCAATGGGACGACGCAAACACTCGTTACAGGAAACACAAATGTGACTGTTTCGTGATGCATGCAAAGAACCCGATGTACTAATCTTCATGAGGAATCTGCCTAGATGAAACGTATAAAAATTACGTGTTTTGTAGGCTGAAGTAGTTGACAATTTCATGCTCACTTGCTTGCATTGTAAAAACATTATACACATTATTTTTCCTTGTACTCCTTCGCATGCACACTACCCATACGTTTGGCTCTACTTTGACCAGCTGAACAACAGGGTTGATGTTAAAACCATACATGTTTATTTGGTTTAAAACTTTGCAACTTCCTCGCAGAATAAAACTGTGTGTCGGACCGAGATTCGAGCCCGAGACCTCTGCCTGATAAATCAAATCGCAGAGTAGCTCATTAGGTAGAGCACTTTCCCGCTAAACACAAAGATCCCGGCACCCGCAGGACGCTTCATATCAGAACACATTCCACTTTAGAGCGCAAATATCATTCTGGAAACATCCCTTAGTCAGTGGCTAAGCCATGTCTCCAAAATTATCAAGAACGATAGTCCTGGCTAGTTCGAAGGAGAACTTCTGTGACGTAGATAAGGCAGCTGGCGAGGTACTGTCGGAACTAGAGCTGCGAGGACGGCCGTGAGGCGTGGCAGACTAGCTTAGTTAGGAGAACGCTTTCCCACGAAAGGCATAGGTTCCGTCTTGGAATCTCGGTCAGGCACACAGTTTAAACTGACAGCAAGTTTCGTATCAGCGCACACTCCGCTGCAGGGTCAAAATGTCGTTCTCGGAACACTGCTACTGTTTCAGTAGCACGTAAGTGGAAGCGCTATATAGTGTTGAAGTTCCGACATTTGCATTATATTGCTTAGGCAAGGTATTCGGGAATTCCTATAGAGGGGAGTGAGTACATAACATTTTAATAAAGAACACATTTTTCGATAAAGTCATCCGGTGTCGTTATCTTTGAAGTTGTGAAGCAAATCTCTTCTTTAGAGAGGTGTTTGCTTTCCAAATTTTGGGAGGAGGTAATGCGCCCCTAAAAAGAACGAACTGTCCGATCAACATGTGTTCTAAAATGTCTACCTTAAGAGCTTCATCTTCGATACGGTGAGCAGTTTACTCAACTTGTCTTTTTCATCCATACTACGTCCTCCCAAAACACGGAAAGCAAACAGCTTACAGTAGAAGAGTTTATACAGAGTGTTACAAAAAGGTACGGCCAAACTTTCAGGAAACATTCCTCACACACAAAGAAAGAAAATATATTAACTGGAAATGTGTCCAGAAACGCTTAATTTCCATGTTAGAACTCATTTTAGTATTTCTCTTTAAATGAAAATTGAAATAATTCGTGCAGACAATTGTCAAAATACCTAATTGTTTCGTTAGTATGTACTGTACCTCCTCGATTAACCGCCAGTTGGGCCAATAGAAAGAAGGTAATGTTGACTTCCATGCTTGTGTTGACATGCGACGGATGAGGCTTCATTCCAACGTGATCAAATTGTAAATTTTCACAATGAACATGTGTGGAATGAAGAGAATCCGCACGCAATTATTAACACAGATTTTCTGTGAACATTTGGGCAGGACTTGTTGGTGACGTCTTGATTGTGCCTCATGTTCTTCCACCTACGCCCACTGGAGCACATTATCATGATTTCATACGGGATACTCTACCTGTGCTGCTACAACATGTGCCTTTACAAGTACGACAAAACATTTGGTTCATGCACGATGAAGCTCCTGCACATTTCAGTCGACGTGTTCGTACGCTTCTCAACAACAGATTCGGGACCGATGGATTGGTAGAGGCGGACCAATTCCATGGCCTCCACGCCCTCCTGACCTCAACCCTCTTGACTTTCATTTATGGGGGCATTTGAAAGCTCTTCTCTACGCAACCCCGGTACCAAATGTAGAGACTCTTCGTGCTCGTATTGTGGACGGCTGTGATACTATACGCAATTCTCCAGGGCTACATCAGCGCATCAGGGATTCCATGCGATGGAGGGTGGATGCATGTATCCTCGCTAACGGAGGACATTTTGAACATTTTCTGTAACAAAGTGTTTGAAGTCACGCTGGAACGTTCTGTTGCTGAGTGTTTCCATTCCATGATTAACGTGAGTTGAAGAGAAGTAATAAAATGAGCTCTAACATGGAAATTAAGCGTTTCCAGACACATGTCCACATAACATATTTTCTTTCTTTGTGTGTGAGGAATGGTTCCTGAAAGTTTGGCCGTACCTTTTTCTAACACCGTGTTTCACTAAGTGTGTTTGCCTCTGTAACTTATAAAATAATATGTGACGGGAAATTTTAATGCAGTAGGTCAACACAAGGAATGTTACACTTTCTGCAGAGCTATGAACGTAGTGTATTGTGTCATTTTCCAAAGAGTTACAACACAAAGATATATTTTTTAAATGGAACAATAGTTTTTTCTATCGTGTATTGGATTCGCTTAAACCAGCTGCGTCCAAATCAAGTTAAACTACATTCCTAGCACTGTTAGTTTGGGAGCTACAATCCTTCAAAGTTTAGGGGGCGGAGGCTACGACAGCGTAGCTGATTGGCTGGTGGTCATGAGACAGTGGGCCGTGCCCCAGGGGCTAGCCACTCGGCCAGTCGTAGCCTCTGCCCCCTAAACTTTGAAGGGTTGTAGCTCCCAAACTAACAGTGATAGGAATGTATTTTAAATTGATTTGGACGCAGCTGGTTTAAGCGAATCCAATACACGGCAGAAAAAAATTTGGTCCATTTAAAAAAGAATATCTTTGTGGTGTAACTATTTGTAAAATGTTACAATAAACTATGTTCATAGCTCCGCAGAAAGTGTAACATTTCTTGTGTTGACCTACCGTATTAAAATTTCCCGTCACCTATTATTTTATAAGTTACAGAGGCAAACACTTAGTGAAGTGTCAAATGAAAAAAAGGCTCATAGCGTCAGTAGATGACACTTCCGTTCATGTGTTTCTTAACAAATCTGTATTTGTAATTCGACTGTTGGCAGACGTAGAGGACATAAAAAAAGAAAAGATTGAATACTTTGCTTACTTTCATTCCATAACGTCGTATGGTACAATATTTTGACGTAACTTTTCAATTCAAACAAACATTTTCAGAGTCTAATAGCATGTAATACGTATTATTTGTGGAGTAAATTCTCGGACATCCTTCAAAGAACTGTGTATACTAACTACTGTCTCTCGGCATATTTATTCCTTAATGAAATTCGTCATAAATAATATATCCCTTTTTTCCAACAAACAGTTCAATCCATGAAAATATAATACTGGGAACAAAACCAATACACAAGTACTCAAAAGCGCGTACTTTAGTTCAAAACTGTGTCCACTACTCAGGAACACACATTTTCAATAATTTACCAGCAACTATAAAAATTTAACTGTAAATAAAGATCAGTTTAAGAGGAGCCTAAAAGACTTCCTAGTGATCAATTTCGTTTACTCCACTGACGAATTTTTAAACAGAACCAAATTATGTATGTATCTGTATTCATACTACTACTATTATCATATTATCAGCTTGTAAAAAAAATATTTTTGGCATGTTCCACATCCACGTGGAACTCCTCAGCATGCACCTATGGAACAAACAACTAATCTCTGCAAGTCCTCGAAGTTTTTAACGGCAAGTTTCGAACACCCTATCGTCTGAAACAATAAATCCGAAAATTCAACCACCTTGTTACATATACCGGGAGAAATGGTACTCCGTTCAATGTACTGACTTTTATTCCAGAGGAAATGAATTCTAATGAACTTTCTTAGTATTACTTCAGCGTTTATTGAATTTGTAGAGAGGCTGTAATTGTCATCGTAAAACCGTGGAAGCAGGTAACTTCAGTATCTCTTAAAAATACATAAACTGTATTCTCAATACCTTGAACTTTGTGTACATACCCATATTTTGTGAAATTTGTCCACAGACGCAAGACGTTTCTGCGTACTTGATCTTCTTCAGATTCTGGATCCAAATTATACTCAGTATCCTTACGAAGGAAAAGAAAAGGCAACTCTCCACTGTGGTAAACGCCTGAAAATGAAGATTACCATCAGCATTCAGTGAATGTCACTTTTCTAATGTTTCTATATTCGCACACATTGAATTGTTAACCACGACTCAGGAAAATAATGCATGTGAAATCTGTTCTTTACTTATATTGAGGGTACTCATTGTTATTCCGTACCACGTGCCCTAATTAAGTAAATACTTAGCAAAAGGGTCACATCATGAATAATGAAACCTGTTGAGCTGGATGTTTTGACAGAGTAACAGCACAACAATCGGTCTACAGAACATGTAGTAACTGCCACTTCTGCACTTTTACTCAACAAATTCTCACGCCTAATATTAACTCTGAATAGTTGGCATGAAAGAAGGAATATAGAAAGCATGGTTCGAGTTACACAACAGCGGACACACTCGGGTTGGGAAAGAAAAACAATGAAGAAGATTACGAAATAATGGCACTTTGAAGTCAGGCGATAATACGAGGCGCGTCCAGAAAGTAAGTTCCGTTTCAATTTATCTCTGTTGCAGCGCTGCGAGTGCAGTTCCGCACATGCGCTATAAACGATGTGTATCAAGGAGAAGAACGTGCGCCATTTGGAGATCGCTGTTGTGCTTGTTTGAAATGTCGACGTTGATTGAAAATCCCGTCAGGTCGGTGATTCGGTTTCTGAATGCGAGGAAAGTGAAACCAAGTGAAATTTATCGGCAAATTTGCGATGTTTACGGACCAAATGAGGTGAGTGATTCGATGGTGAGAAGATGGGTCCGACAGTTCAATGGCGGGCGTAGTGATGTGCACGAAGAAGAACGAAGTGGGCGTCCACCTTTGGTTACAGAAGGACTGGTTCACGCGATTGATGACAAGGTCCAGGACATCTCAAGTCTTTCCTTGGCGGTCATCACTTCACCAATGACGACGAGCTGAAAGAAACTGTTTCCAACTGGTTGAAGACACTGGCGGCAGATTTCTATGAAGAGGGTATACAAAACCTGGAGCCACGCTATGACAAATGCCTGCAAAATTTCGGTAGCTATGTGGAAAAGTAGTTTAAGAGTTGTAGAATTTTGTGCAATAAAAATTTTTTCTGTATCTGTGTACAAATTCATTTTATTACCAAACAGAACTTACTTTCTGGACGCGCCGCGTAAATTTTTCGAAGCGAGTGAAGGTACGATCTCAAGTAAGACTCACGGTTGATACGCAACAGACCGAGCGAAGTTAGTGGTACGAAATTCTAGATATGGACACATCTATCAACTTTCTTACTTCTTTGAGTACTACACACAGTTATCTCCCTCTATTCCCTCCCTCTCTCTCTCTCTCTCTCTCTCTCTCTCTCTCTCTCTCTCTCGCTCTTGGTTTTTCTCTCTCTATCTCTCTCTCCCTGTCTCCTCTCTTATGTCTCTCTCTTTCCCTCTAATCATCCACCTATTGCTCACTCTCTCCCAAGAGAACCCACTGCTATTCTCAGTGAATAAATATGTATCTGAGATCATTTGTCTTTCCAAATCTGTGTTTGTACGTGGCTTGAAAGCCCTGAGGATCTGCATTGATTCCCTTAGGTTATGAGTGTATAATGCTAGACGACTCATTGCCCCTTCCTCAATTCCACTCCAATCAGTTACAGGAACATAAATTCAAATGTTATTTGTTTTTAATCTTATGGGGTGGTCATAGGTCCCTTGACTTACGAGCAACTGAAACTAACTTACGCTAAGGTCAACACACACTCATCCCCGTGGCAGGACTCGAACCTACGTTGCGCAGTCCCTGACATAGTGCAAAGAACCGCGTGCCTATTGCAGCGCCCAAACCATAAGAGACCAGATTTTTAAAGCAATGGGTTGGGGCAAATAAAAGTGTCCCGGACGAATGGAAGCGATTTTCAGATTTTTTGCGGCAGCATTAACCGAGAAGGAAAAAACCTACAGTTACTTCCAACAGGGTGGAGAAAAGCCCATACAGCCGTCCGAACCTTGGAGAACATTTATACAATCTACATGCCTGAGAGCAGAGGTCGGTCAGGTCGCAACCCTAGGTGGCATCACAGATCAATTCAACTGTGTGAGGAATCCTCATGTCTAAAATGTATCGCAATAACTCTTGTAGTGAAAAGAAAACTCATAGCACTCAAGAAGTGCAGCAGAACATTTCAGATTATAAGGCAGCAGTTCGAACGGTCAACCTTCGATCCGCCCTCAGCAACTAGTTGACCACGATCCAGACGAAAATCAGCACTGTCAACATCTGCTATAGTCTGGTCAGTACTGTACTTCCTCTCCGTTGCCGTGTTTATTTGGGCCTTTGATCTCTGTATTCTGGAACACTTTTATTGCCGCGGTGGAGTGACCGAGCGTTCTAAGGCGCCTTGCTGCAAACCGTGCGGTTGCTCGCCGTCGGAGGTTCGAGTCCTCCCTAGGGCATGGGTGTTTGTGTTGGCCTTAGTATAAGTTACTTTAAGTTAAAGTAGTTTGTAAGCCTAGGGACTGATAACCAACGTAGTTTAGGCCCTTAGATTTACAAACATTTGAACACTTGAATTTGAGACTTTTATTTTCTCCAGTCTGTCCTTTTATTCGTGTAAGTGCCTTACAAACAATTCAAGCCACCCGAAAACTGCGGTCTTTGGTTGTCTGATACATATTACCGTTTCCTACAGAGTCTTGACAACTGTATGCTGCACCAGGCAGGATGCAATAGAAACACAGAAGTTCCCGATAGGGAGCAAATTATGGACTGAGAAATTGCTGAGAATCAACACTAGTTGCCACTAGAAGTCACAAACACCTGCACCTTGAAAATAGTACAGTTCCCGTCTTAAAACTATATCTACCATTGTCCCAGTCGCCAATTTTATTTCTACATCTACATCTACATAGATACTCTCCAAATCACATTAAAGTGCCTGGCAGAGGGTTCATTAACCACTTTCATACCTTTTCTCTGCCGTTCCATTCTCTAATAGCGCGCGGGAAGAAAGAATACCTAAATCGTTCCGTTTTCGATCTGATTTCTCTTATTTTATTGGGATGGTCATGTCTCCCTAAGTAGGTGGGTGCTAGCAAAATATTTTCACATTCGGAACTAAAAGTCGGTGATTGAAACTTCGCAAACAGATCACGCCGCAATGAATAACGTCTCTCTTTTAATGATTTCCACCCCAATTCTTGCAACATTTCCGTGGCGCTCCCCCCACCCCCTCTCCGTAACGTGATAAAACAAAACGAGCTGCCCTTCTCTGAACCTTCTCAATGTCTTCCGTCAGTCCCACCTGGTGAGGGTCCCACAAGGGGCAACAGTACTCCAGGAGAGGACGCACAAGTATGATGTAGGCAGTCTCTTTGGTGGAGCTGGTGCATCTTCGAAGCGTTCTGCCGATGAAACGTAACCTTCGGTTCGCCTTCCCCACAATATTTTCTATGTGTTCTCTCCAGTCAAAGTTGTTCGTAATTGTAACTCCTAGGTTACAAACCTTAAGGTTTGACTGATTTATCGCGTAATTAAAGTTCAGCGGATTTCTTTTAGTGGTCATGTGTATTACTTCACACTTTTCTTTATTTAGTGTCAATTGCCAATTTTCGCACCAAGTAGAAATTTTGTCTAAATCGCTTTGCAGTTGCTTTTGATCCTCTGTTGACTTCACTAACCGATAAACGACAGCATCATCCGCGAACAGTCTAAGGGTGCTATTCAGATTGTCTCCTAAATCGTTTATAAACACGAGGAAGAGTAATGGACCTATAACGCTTCCCTGTGGAAAGCCAGATATCACTTCTGTTTTACTCGATGACTTACCGTCAATTACAACGAACTGTGTTCTTTCTGATAGGAAATCGTGAATCCAATCGCACAATTGGGGAGATATTCCATAAGCACGCAAATTCATAAGAAGCCGCTTGTGGGGTAAAGTGTCAAAAGCCTTCCTGAAATCCAGAAATATGGAATCGATTTGAGATCCCTTGTCGATGGCACTTAACACTTCATGTGAATAAAGGGCAAGCTGTTTTTCGCAAGAGTGATACTTTCTGAATCCGTGTTGACAACTGGTTAACAGGTAGTTCTCTTCGAGGTAGTTCATAATATTCGAACAAAGTATATGTTCCAAAATCCTACTGCAAATCGACGTCAATGAGATAGGCCTGTAATTTTGGGGATCACTCCTATTGCCTTTCTTGAATATTGGAGTAACTTGGGCAACTTTCCAGTCTTTGGGTACGGATCTTTCGCTGAGTGATCGGTTGTAAATTATAGCTAAGTACGGAGCTATTGCATCAGCATACTCTGAGAGGAATCTAGTTGGTATACAATCTGGCCCGGAAGATTTATTTTTGTTTAGTGATTTTAAGTTGTTTTACTACTCCAGGAACATCTACTTCTAAGTTTCGCATGCTGGCAGCTGTTCTTGGATTGAATACTGGAGTGTTCACTTCGTCTTCTTTGGTGAAAGAATTTCGGAAAGCTGTGTTTAGTAATTCTGCCTTAGCAGTACTGTCATCGGTAGTATTACAATTGCTATCGCGTAGTGAAGGTATTGTTTGTGTTTTGCCGCTAGTGTACATGACATATGACCAGAATTTCTTTGGATTTTCTGCAAGATTACGAGACAGGATTTCGTTGTGGTAACTACTATAGGCTTCTCGCATTAAAGTCCGCGCTAGGTTGCGAGTTTTAGTAAAAAATTGCCAGTCTTGTGGATTCTGTGTCTTTTTAAATTTTGCATGCATTTTTCTTTGTTTCTGCAACAGTGATTTGACCTGTTTTGTATACCACGAGGGGGTCAGCCCCCTCTTTTATTAATTTATTTGGTATAAATCTCTCGATTGCTACTGATATTATGTCTTTGACAGTAAGCCACAAGTGATCTACACTCGCATTTTTAGTTTTGAAAGACTGGAGACTATCACTCAGGAAAGCGTGAAGCGAATTTTTATCTGCTTTATTGAATAGATATATTTTTCGTTTATTTTTGGTGCATTTGGGCATTTCGACATTCAGTCTCGCTAATACAACTCGATGTTCGCTAATCCCTGTATCTGTTTTGATGCTCTTTACTAGTTCAGGATTATTTGTTGCTAGGAGATCAAGGGTATTTTCGCAACCACTTACTATTCTAGTGGGTTCATGAACTAACTATTCGAAGTAGTTTTCAGAAAAAGCATTCAGAACTAGTTCTGACGATGTTTTATATTTGCCGCCGGTTTTGAATACCTAATTATGCCAACATATCGAGGGTAAATTAAAGTCGCCACCGATTGTAACAGTATGCTTCGGATACCTATTTGAAATGTGATTCAAGCTTTCTTTGAACAGTTCGGCAATCGCATCGTCTGAGTCAGGGGGCCGATAAAAAGATCCAATTATTAATTTTTTCCGGTTGTCAGGAATAACCTCTACCCAGACTAACTCACAGGAAGTACCTGTCTCAATTTCGCTGCAGGATAAACCGTTAGTAACAGCAATAAACACTCCACCCTCTATTTTATTTATTCTATCCCTTCTGAAGACCATTTGGCCCTTTGAAAAAATTTCGGCCGAACATCTCAGGCGTCAGCCAGCTTTCAGAACCTATAACGATTTGTGCCTCAGTACTATCAGCGCTTGGAGCTCTGGAACTTTCCCAATACAGCTACGACAATTTACAACTGTTATACCAATGTTTTCTATATTTGCTTTCTTCCTGTGTCTGACCTGCCCCCTTTGAAACTGGAACCCATTTTGTGTATTCCCGAGGCCCTCTGACCTTAAAAAACCGCCCAGTCCACGCCACACAGCCCCCGCTACCCGTGTAGCCGTTTCCTGAGTATAGTGGACTCCTGACCTATTTAGCGGAACCCGAAAACCCACCACCCTTTGACGCAAGTCGAGGAATCTGCAGCCCACACGGTCGCAGAACCGTCTGAGCCTCTGATTCAGACCCTCCACTCGGCTCTCAACCAAAGGTCCGCAGTCAGTCCTGTCGACAATGCTGCAGATGGTGAGCTCCGCTTTCATCTTGCAAGCAAGACTGGTCGTCTTTACCACTTCTGATAGCCGCTTGAAACCAGAGAGGATCTCTTTCGATCCAAAGCGACACACATCATTGGTCCCGACATGAGCCACCACCTGCAGCTTGCTGCACCCTGTGCTCTTCATGGCATCCGGAAGGATCCGTTCCACATCTGGAATGACTCCCCCCGGTATGCACACGGAGTGCACATTGGATTTCTTCCCCTCCCTAGCAGCCATTTTCCTAAGGGGCTCCATCACCCGCCTAACGTTGGAGCTCCTAACTATCAACAAACCCACCCTCTGTGAGTGCCCGGATCTTGAAGGCATCGTGGCGAGTACAGGACAAGCGACACAATCTGCATCAGGAACATCCTCTGACACAGATAGCGCCTCGAATCTGTTGGCAAGACTAACCGGGGAGGCTTCCACTTCGGTCCCCCGGGAAGTCTTACGCCGCCTGACACGCGCTGAGGAGACCTCCCAATCCACCACGGATTGGGGGGCTACCTCCTCGCGGGCAGTGAGCGGGCTGGCCACAGCCGCAGGCCGATCGGAGGGCACAACAGACGCACAGAGCGTCTGCTGTACCCCCGCGAGCGGCCCACAACAGCGGCGCCCACCCACCGCAGTATCAAGCGTTGCCAGCGAAGCCAACGCCGCCTGAAGCTGCGAGCGAAGAGTCACCAACTCTTCCTCCATCCGTTCGCAGCAGTCGCAGTTCCTAGCCATTCTAAAAACCTTTGTTGTTTTTCCAAGTAAGTACGTCTGAGGACACAGAAGTTTGGTAAACAGTGAGCTTCGAAAGATATGAAGCTAACACTAAACTGTTTATTAACGGCGAATCTGAAAAATATATACGCGAGCTAATAAATCAAAATAACAACTGAACTGACAACTAAACGCGATTCTTAGTAAATAAACACGAGAGCACACTAAGGATTTAAGAACTGTAAAAGAAAGCACACACGAAATGAAAATACGTCGCTTCTATTAAGAAGCCGGTTATCTTACAATGTAGAGCAGCTGCTGGTAACGTGTGCACTGGCCGCCGGTCACTGAGCAACTGAGTATTCTTGTGCAGGAGTAAAATACAACAGGCACTTGTTTTTATTTTGTACTAGATGGAGGCCCGTCGTTGCCCGGGTATTTATTTACTCCATATTCTCGTTAGTCCATCTCCTCTCCCGTCCTCTCTGTTCCTCTCATCTTAAAATCCAAGTGCACCAATTTTCTTTCTCAAGGTCGAAATAAAAATGTAGTCTGGTGTCCACGTCTTTATGTAAAGTGTCCTCAGCCATGCACCGTACGAAATTTTATGTAGTGACCTTCCTCTTGTACTTAAGATTAAATGTGCAAACTTTTATCAAGGTTGGAACAAAACTGTAGACTTGTATGCAATAGAAACAAACGAGTGTAATTTGCATATACAGATAGTAAAGAAATATATAGCCTGTATCTATCCAAATATTTATTGCACATTCATGTAAAAATTTGGATCAAATCGGCGAAAAACTTTCCGATATTCTTGGCATAAACTCTAAATAATGTCTTTTTATATAATAGTCTTAATAAACTGATTTATCACGTATCTAATTATGACGTCATATCTCCTTAACTATGTGTCGTGGGTGATTCTTACCCCTACAGCAAATTTGGATGAAATTGGTCCACTGATTGAGGAGGAAATGTGCAAAATTGTCGGGTGGTGCAGCTGTTTTTCGCGCATTTTTTTTTATGACGTCAAATCTTCTGAACTATCGGTATGTGTCGTACAGTGGCACAATTATGTCTACGCTGACAAAGTTTCATTGTAATCGGATGAACAGTATCGCAGCGCAACAAATACGAGCAAACAATGATTAATTTAACGTATTAGACTACCTGAAAACCCAGCGTGGCCCGAGTACTTATTAATTCCAGTCTTAAGTTGATCATCTTTCCTTCCCTTTTTGCTCTCTGACTGCCTTCTCTTTCCTTTTCACCCTGTCCATCTTCTCATCCCTAAACTCTCTCTCTCTCTCTTCATCTCCTCCTCCTACCCCCCTCTCTGCCTATCCCCACCTTCCCCTTTCTCTGCTAATCACCTCCTCGACTGTGGAACATCTCCACCACCTCAATGGTCTCCTCCATCTATGAAAACTTAAATAACTATGTTAAATTTAATTATAGCCAGTGAAGTGGTGCACCAAATGAAATCTTAGGTATACGCTGATGTTCGTACTGCTTTGAGGGTTAAGTATGCAAAATTTCGTCGAGATCGCAATAAAACGGTAGAATATATCGAAGTTCGCAGGTAAAGAATCCTGTGCCATGCGCCATACATTTTTTACGTAGACAGTGACTCTTCTCTTCTTTTGAAAATAAAGTGTGCAAAGTTTCCTCGCCATCAGATGAACGGCGGGACAGAGTAAAATACGAACAATCATGATGCGGGAGCTTCCTACGCGTCTCTGCGTTTATCACGTCATTTCTTCTAAGCTATGAGTTGTACAATAAAATAATTTTGTGAGTACATTGATATTCACTGACATAAATGTATTCTGTTTGTAAAATATGGTGCATATACATTTATTATCAAAGAAGCTATAAATGTAAACGTCATTGAAAATGCGGCAGTTCTTCAACCATCTCAGTGTTCATGACGTAATATCTCCTGACGTATGTGTCGTAGAGTGATATGCCTACAACCCTCGGTAAAATGCAAGTAATATCGAAGTCGGATGAACGATACGGCACGCATAAAATACGATCAAACAAACACCCCCTAATGGTAATATGGCATGTTTGTTTTCGAGTAAGTATCTCCGAAACCATTAGAGTTAAACCCAAACAACGAACAAATAATACATTTCCTTGAGACAATATTGTCTCTTTGTACCAAAGGTATTAAACATAAGGAGAGGCATTGAATTAAAATTCGTTCTGTAGACGGGATTCGATTAAATTTTAATTAAATGCCTCTCCTTATGTTTAATACCTTTGGTATAAAGAGACAATATTGTCTCAAGAAAATGTATTATTTGTTGATATTTATATCACCTTGGCCTGAGGAACAAGGGTTGGTATAAAGAGACAATATTGTCTCAAGAAAATGTATTATTTGTTGATATTTATAGCACCTTGGCCTGAGGAACAAGGCGGGATTGTTCCTATTCGCGTTCTTTGCTGGGGTGCTATTCCAATGTAGGAGAGCCCTGGCAATTTGATACTCATTTCACAGGCAACATTGAGGCAGAATTAAAGTATGTGGTGTGGAGGGAGACGTGCATTAAGACAGTCCGTGTAGTCGCTTTGGCTGTAACGCTGTGTTAGCTGACGCTAAATGCTCTCTGTAATAAAAAAAAAAAAAAAAAAAAAAAAAAAAAAAAAAAAAAAAAAAAAAAAAAGCTGGGCCAAATATTCAGCGAACAAACTGGAACAAACTGAACGAACGACCGCGATGCATCGATCTACCAGAAGAAAAAGAAAGAAAAAAAAGTGGTCTAAAGCGCCTACCTAGTAAGTAGGAGATCCCGGTTTCCAATCCCGGCCACAGGACAAATTTTAAATCAATGCCTCTACTTATATCTAATACAAACAAAGAAGTTCGTAGGTTTTACTGAGTAGCTCCAATAATAGACGAGATAGAGCCACCTACGTTGGTATGGAAATTTCCTTCGAGCAGACGAAACAACAGTTGCAAAGACGGGATTTAGTTTGAAAGTAAATGGAAAACGGCCAGTAGGACGACCTGAGCAACGATGGCAACCAAGGTCCATAAACCTTGAGAAGAGAAAAGGCATTAAACTGATTCTATTTCGGCGAGTCTTTTTGAGGTTGCCGGCCGCGGTGGCCTAGGGGACTGAGACGCTCCAGTCACGGTCTGCACGGCCACTACGGTCGGGGGTTCGAATCCCCCTCGGGCATGGATATTTGTGCAGTCCTTAGTCTTAGCTAGTTCATAAGTAGTTTGTAAGCTTAGGGACTGATAACCCAGTAGTTAAGTCCCATAAGTTCTACTAACATTTGAACATTTTTTTTTTTTTTTTTGAGGTTCGGTGATGACGCCAGAATTTTGTGACCTGCAAATTCTTACATTATTTACTTAACCCCACAATCTAAACTTCAGTTCGTCTGCCAAGAGGTGTCTTTCGGAAACAGTGTTCTCTCTATGCTATGTCCTGGAGAACTGAAATGCAAAATTGGTTTCTTCTGTTGTAGTCGCCGGGGCGCAGTGGCGGATCCAGACGGAACCTAAAGCACTCAAACACACACACACACATAAATAAAAGTACCGGGAGTTTACTATTTAAGTTGATAACGCCCATCCTCAGATGGATCAAACAACTCCCGAACCGAACTCCTAGGCCCGCAGGACGCGATGGGATAGCCTCGCAGTCTGAGGAGCCCTGTTACGGATTGTGTCGCCACTCCCGCTGGAGGTTCGATTCCTCCCTCGGGCATGGACGAGTGTGTTGTCTTTGATATAAATTAGTTTAAGTTGTGTATAAGTTTGGCACCGATGATCCAGTAGTCTGCTCCCTTAGGATTTAAAAAGAAAATTATAAAAAGTTCCTGCAGTTGTTACAGTTTCTGCAAATTTTAAGGTTTCATTTGCAGGCATCGTTTCAGAACACGCTACACCATTGATGGAAGAAGAAGTTGACGCTAGTGGGTCTTGCGCACTTTAGAAGCCACTGTGTGAACACATCTTGCATACGCTCAACGTAGAAGTGCGTGGCCGACCAGTGTGTGTCCTTTGCATATGCAACCAGCTTCCTATAATTTCTTATGTCAGTCATAAAGCTGATTGTGCAGAGGCGGCGTCTTTTCGAATCTACGGCCGGCATAGTGCACGTTTCACTTCAACAGTAGACTGATTTCGCACGAATTCAAAAACACAAAATTATTTATTTTATGGTGTAGTCATCAAGTTGCCACAACAAACAACAGGCCTGCCTTAAACCTTCCTATATCCAGTGACATGAGCGATGTATTTCTGTCATGATTTGTTTAAAAATGTTTGTAAACCTATTGGACCATACTGTTATGATCATCAGTTCCTATACTTACAAACTACTTAAACTAAATTACACTAACGACAACACACACACCCTTGCCCTGCCCAGTCCGTAGCTGATGGCTTAGACCACGCTGCCAGTACTGCGTGGTGTTATGGTTCCTCTGTAATAAACAGTTGTAATCATCATGTATGTACCAGCTGCTATGTAAACTATTTCTGGAAGTAGCTTTCTTTTACAGGGTGAAGGTATTTTGAGCGAACTATCTGTAATGTTCGGAACAAATTATTTGTGTAATAGGGATAGCAGCTTTAAGCCGGAAATACGTAACAAATTTATAACTATTTGATGGGCTGTACTTACCATATTCGTTCGTCGCTACATGCTCACCATGGTAGTCAAATTCGTAGTAGTAGACGGACACATTTGCGAGTTCTGTCACCCTTCTTACCAGCGAGTCGGTTGACTCGAAGAAAGTAATGTCGATACTCAGCTGGTAACATAAAATTATTCATAATCGGTAAATAAAATGTGTTAAATCTAATTACAGGAAACGCTGTAAGAGAACTATTATCATTTTACGAGGCGCTATATGTTAAATTACAAACATCAAAGATGTGACAGAAAACAAAACAGAAAGATCAATTCGAAGTAACATAACAAACATTAAAGATATGACACAATATAGTGATTAAACATGGTTTTATCTTTTACATAACACTTCATAACTCTTTCTTCGCCGCCGTTAGAAAGGAGATAAGTTCTTGGAGTGTTCAAAGAACTTATGTCCCTTCTAACGGCGGCGAAGAAAGAGTTATGAACTGTTATGTAAAAGATAAAACCATGTTTAATCACTATCTTTGTCATATCTTTAATGTTTGTTATGTTACTTCAAATTGATCTTTCTGTTTTGATGTTTTGATGTTTGTATAGTTGCTTTTGCCAACTTGCTTACATAACTGTACTAGAGGATGTCCTTATCATTACTTATGTGAATGGCTGTAAGGGGACTACTCAAAGGCCAATAAAAAACACAAAACAAAAATTAAAGTCTGCAGTTGACTAGATGTTACTTATTATTGAATTTCTTTTTTACCATTTGATGGTAACAAGCTGAACAATACAAAGGACAAAATTATACCATACACCCACCCATAATTGTGCAAATGAGATAGACATTTATTTTGTAAATCGACTGTCGATTCCTGTGTAGTGGTTCTTCTGATTAGACGTGGTATAGTCATTAACTGACGTATCACCAATGCATTACGTGAAGTCTCATAGAGACTTAATTCCATTGTATTTCTCATATTTAGATGGTAGAGTGAATTTTGACATTAATTTGAAGGAATTCATATCTTATTTTCATAATGTTACTAACTTATGATCTCTTTTACATTTTCTAACAGTGTGCTATGGCCTGTAATCGATTGTTTCAGATGAATGGTGCACAGCACTGGTGGGTACAAATTACATTAACAAATTTTAAAGAAGGAAGCACCAGAAGATCATTTGCTTCAATTACAGTGATTCGCCCTCCTGAATGTCTGCTATAAAACATATCTAACTCTATGGAATAAACTCTTTCAAGTTCTGAAGCAAGCAGGAGTAAATTATAAGCAGCGTAAGGTTATTTACAACTTGTACAAAACCCAAACTGCGGTTGTCAGAGTTGAAGGGCATGAAAGGGATGCAGTGGTTGGGAAGTGAGTAAGACAGGGTTGTATGTAACCTTCCTCCAATGTTATTCAATTTGTACATTGAGCAAGCTATAAAGGAAAGCAAGGTGAAATTTGGAGAAGGAAGTAAAGTTCAGAGTGAAGAATTAAAAACATTGCGTTTTGCCGACGACGTAGTAATTCTCATAGAGACAGCAAAGGACCTGGAAGAGAAGTTGAACGGAATGGACAGTGTGCTGAAAGGGGCATATAAGATGAACATTAACAAGAGCAAAACTAGGGCAATGGAGTGCAGTCTAAGAAAATCAGGTGATGCTGAAGGAATTAAATTAGGTAACGAAACAATAAAGGAGGTGGATGAGTTTTGTTACTTGGGCAGTAAAACAACAAATGATGGTCGCAGTACAGAGGATATAAAATGCAGAATGTCAATGGCTAGAAAAGCGTTCTTGAAAAAGAGAAATTTGTTAACATCGCATATTGATTTAAGCCTAAGGAAGTCCTTTCTGAAGGCATTTGTGTGGAGTGTTGGCTTGTATCGGAGTGAAACATGGACGATAAACAGTGCGGACAGGAAGAGGATAGAAGCTTTTGAAATGTGGTGCTACAGAAGAATGCTTAAGATTAGGTGGGTGGATTGCGTAACTAATCAGGAGGTACTGAACAGAATTAGGAAGGAAAGGAATTTCTGGCATACCTTAACTAAAAGAACGGATCGACTGTTAGGACACATTGTTAGACATCAATGAATTGTGAATATAGCGTTGGAGGGAAGTGTGTGGTGTAAAAACCACAGAGGAAGACCAAGAGATGGATACAGTAAGCAGATTCAGATAGATGTAGGTTGCCGTTCTTATGTGGAGTTGAAGAGGCTTGCTCAGGATAGGGTATTGTGGAGAGCTGCATCAAACCAGTCTCCGGACTGAAGACCACAACAATAACAACTGTATACTGGATATAATCTAGAGTTCGCAAACGAAGTGAATGGAAAGAAACAGGGTGGGTTCATAAAGGGTCGTTCCTCGGTGCATTACATCCATATATCACATCTGCCTGGAAAGGTGTGGGAATATTATCAAGATCTTCATGTGCTCTTTACAGATATGACTGAATCTATCGGAAGAGTCTCATGAATTACCTTCTAAACTTAGAAATACCCAAGAAATTCGTCAGCCTAGATCGAATATGTCTGAGTTAAAAGGCAAATTGAAAGAAATAATCAGGAGTTCTGTTGCAATTTTTGTCACAGAGACATTTTGTACATTTTGTATAAACACAGGACTCAAACAAGAACATTGTCTTGTCTCCAATATTGTTAAGTCTGGCACTCGTAAAGAAGCATAACACAATGATTTCAATGAGACTGTGGTAGGGGTGAGAAAACCAACGACGTGGCCCATTTGCACGGATCTAGGGAAGAACTGATAGAGAAGAGCAGCAGAGTAGAAACAGCAGTGAGTAGAATTGGTCTCCTTGCGAATCGAACACCGAGTATTTGGTGATGAACAGGACTCATGCCAATTCAGTAGAGCCATTGCAGCCTGTGATGTTTGGAAGTCAATGCTACAAAAGGGTCATAACTTTATATATCAACCGTTATCTTTACATAGGGTGTGTCGTATAAACCAAAAATTAACGTGCCAACCCAACCCGCAAACCGATCCTACTTAAGTCTGAGTCATCTATCTAAATCACGCAACCACTCGAAGAACTTCATTCTCCAACTATATAAAACACTGATCCAGTCAGTTGAGCTATACGCATGTGTCCAGAAAGAGACCTACACAACCTTCTCGTTTTTGAGTCGAAAAGGAAAGACCTACGTCGCGATGCAAGATGAGGTAATTGGAGAACAGAGGACCCGATTTAATAGGCAGCTGGATAAATCTACAACTATACAAACGTTATTCGTCTGATGAGAACAAAACGGCTTACATGGGAAGAAGATGTTGTTCGAATGAAGAAACACCGGAGGCCTTTGAAACCCACAGGCCTCACTCCGAGTGGAAGAATACCACTAGGAAGATGTAATCCACGATGACTTGCTACAAATCGGCATGTAGGGAGATTGGCGACAGGCGGCACTAAACAAAGTTCAGTGGAAGAGGAGCGCTGTTGCTGGGCGCAGTCCTCATTTCAGCGTACATTAAGTCAGTAAGAAGGAAGCACCAATGGCGTATGTCCCAAGTCTTCAATAGGTATAACTTCACAAGAACGCAACTCAGCTCCTCAATTCAGTTGAGTTCTTGGATGTGGCAGTGTTTACTTCGAGCAAGCGCCGTTTGTGACAAACCAATTCTATGCAACCAACATGTCGCAAAAGCCGCTATGTGCCTTAGCACAATGTTAGAAAATACAATTGAGATCATATGATGGTAACATTGATTACAGAGCCCCGTCATCAAAAATAAAAGCAAAGGTAGCGATCTGTTTTTCTTCAAACACAGACATTTTTTTAACTGTTAGAAGCGTGCTGTATTTCTCTAGTCATCTTTTATATGATCACTGTGAGCTCAGAACTGGAAAGTGCGAAGTGATAGAATTGACGTGTTAGTTTAGAAACAGTACTTAGTGTTCTCGAAACATACTATGAGCTAAAAATAGTCATGGCACCCCTCCTAATGCAGTGTCCGGTGTTATGTGCATGACGAAATACCGCAACTCGATGTGGCATGGACTCAAAAGTATTTTGAAATTATGCTGCAGTAATATTGAGGCAATGCGGGTTTTATAGCCGGCTATAATTGTGGAAGTCTTGCTGCTGCAAGATTTTGAACACATCTCGCATTATTGATGTTAGATGTCATGTTTGGTGATCTGGGTGGCCAAATTATTCGCTGTAATTGTCCAGAAAGTTCTTCAAACAAATCCCAAAGAATTGTAGCCCGGTGACATGGCACATTGTCATCCATAAAGAATTCCATCATTCTTTGGGAACGTGAAATCTATGAATAGCTTCAAATGGTGTCCAAGCAGACGAACTTAAACATTTTAATCAACGATGGTTCAGTCCACACCATTGTGTCTTCGTAGGCTTTCCCGGTGTAATAAATCTTCGTAGTCTCTTCGGGTTTTCTGCAGGATACTAAAACCTAACTGATTCAATATTTCGACGGTACAGCTGTCCGTCATGTTCAGGGAGCGTTTCTGCTGCTGAGTCCCGCTGAATATTGACGCTAAACCGCAGTTCTGGGTCCTATATAGGCGTCAGTCGCGTGCGCGGCGCATGCGCGTCCCGTCAGAGTTGCAGCCTCCTAGACAGGGCGGTGACGCCGCACCTAGTCGTTTAGGGTCTAACGATATATCGTAACTTCCGTTAATCAATCTCTGGTGCTGGAATCGTAATTGAACATTGCAGTTTGAAATTATTTAATAGTGGATTCCGTGTTTTACTAAGAGAAAAGGCCGTATTTTAATTTATTAAACTAGCTAAACCCTGTCACACATCACTGTGGCTCACTCTCAAATGCAATAGAAAAGGAAATACTGTAACTCGTGTGAACATAGAATCACCGAAACAGTGTCTCAATCATATCAATATCGTTCGTTAGGCTACTGTGGCTATGTGAAACGAAAGTTGTAAAAATATAGTTTCGCAGAAACTCAATATTTTAAACCCATCAGATAGGTTACATTTTTTGTCGTTTGTTTTCTCCGCAGACACACATCACTCTGGACCATGTGACGTATAATTCACCTTAGTAAAAGGTTACTGTCTTCTCTATTGTTTTCTACATTCTTTCCATCTATTTCCCATTCCCCATATCTATCTCCTGCTTCGCCACTATCTGAATCTTCATCCTCCCCCTATCCAAAACCCTGGCCTCTGTTCATCACCCCCTTTTCAGCGACTCGGCTGTGCTTATTCTGTTCATTCTCCACTCCGAGGAATGGGGCGGGCTGTTTGAGAACCGGCCTATAAGGAGTCGCGGTTCTATTCAGCCAATTATCAGACAAGCTGATGGTGGGGCAAAAGGGGGATACCAATTGGGAATGTGGGAGGGGCTTATCAGTTCCGGCATACGCCTTACTTGGTAATACTCAGTGTATAATAGGGTATACTGTATAGACCACCTTCGAGAGTGATCACAACAGCTTGCAACGCGAAATACCTATTAATAAAAGGCAATGTTCCGTGTGACTGACTGACTGATTAAATGAATGACTCATCATCGCCCAGACAAAACCACTGATGATAAAAACTTGAAATTTGCAGAAGGTTTCATCTTACACCGTTGGCGTCATTTAAGCAGCGATTTTTCGATATTCCGCCCCTAAGGGGGTGAAATAGGGGATGAAAAGTTTTTTTGAAAATACGCTGTTATCCAGTCAATTTTGATACTAGACCTACATAATTTTGTGTATGGAGTTTTGGTTATAATTAAAAAAAAAAAAAAAAAAAAAAAAAAAGGTCTTTCAGCTTTCTTTGAAAATCAGCCGTTAAGGGGGTGAAATAGGGGATGAACAGATTTCTGAGAAATGCTGCTATTAAGCCAGTTTTAAGCCTGAACTATAAAAATTAGTATTTGGAGTCTTGGGTACAATTAAAAAAGTACGTTACATCTCCCCTTTCCCTCTTCATTATTGCCTACCCTTCATATATCTCGTCTTAGAAATCTAAGTTAGAACCAAGTCTTATGTCCAAAATCTAATATCTCGGAAAGTTCTTGACGGAATGCTTTGAAATATTGATAGAACTTACTACTGGATTACGCGCCTGTTTTTTCCTATCTATTTTTAAATATACAGGGTGTTACAAAAAGGTACGGCCAAACTTTCAGGAAACATTTCTCACAAACAAAGAAAGAAAATATGTTATGTGGACATGTGTCCGGAAACGCTTAATTTCCATGTTAGAGCTCATTTTAGTATTTCTCTTTAATTGTAAATTGAAATAATTCGTGCAGACAATTGTCAAAATAACCATTTCTTTCGTTAGTATGTACTGTATTTCCTCGATTCTCCGCATTTGTAAACATTGCACTGACTGCAAAACCACGTTCTTGATGAACACTACCCATTTGATGCTATGTACTGATGTGCTTGATACTAGCACTGTAGAGCAATGAGTCGAATGTCAACACAAGCACTGAAGTCAACATAACCTTCGTTCAATTGGGCAAACTGGCGGTGAATCGAGGAAGTACAGTACATACTAACGAAACAATTGGGTATTTTGACAATTGTCTGCACGAATTATTTGAATGTACATTTAAAGAGAAATACTAAAATGAGCTCTAACATGGAAATTAAGCGTTTCCGGACACATGTCCACATAACATATTTTCTTTTTTTGCGTGTGAGGAATGTTTCCTGAAAGTTTGGCGGTACCTTTTTGTAACACCCTGTATATCATACACGAATTTGTATAAATTTTACAATGTGGAAAAGCTGTTGCCAAAAATTGAAAAATATAGGTCATGTGTAATAATCTTAATCTCTATATATAAAAGGAAGTGTCCCAATCGACTGACTGACTGACTCATCATCGCCCAGCCCAAACCACTGAAGATAGAAACTTGAAATTTGTGGATGGTGTTGATCTTACTCTGTAGGCGTCATTTAAGAAGCGATTTTTCGATATTCCGTCCGTAAGGTGGTGAAATAGGGGATGAAACGTTTATTGAAAATACGTAGCTATTTAGGCAATTTTGAAGCTAGAACTACAAAATTTCGGATTTTAATTCAGGGTTCGAATTTAATAGACTTGGTCAGGATTAAAAATCCATGATTTTTTAGTATTTTTGGAAATTCAACAAGTAAGAGGGTTAAATAGAGTATCAAAAATTCTTTTTGAAAACACGTTGCTATTGATACAATTTTGAAGCTGGAGCTGCAAAAATTGATATGTGTATAGTTGGTTAGACGTTAAAAAATACGTGTTTCGGTATTTTTGGAAATTCAACCATCAACGGGGCTAAATTGGAGAGGGAATGTTTTTCGAAAATCTGTTGCTATTTAGGCAATTTTGAAGTTAGAACTACAAATTTTCGGATTTGGATTCGAGGTTCGAATTTAAAAGACAGGTGTTTCGGTATTTTTAGAAATTAGACTAATAAGGGGGTGAAATACGGGATGCAAAAATTGATTTTCAAAGATATGTTGCTGTTAACTCAAATTTCGAGCTATAACTAGGAAACTTAGGATATGGACTCTTGATCAGGATTAAAAAGACACGTGTTTCGGTATTTTTGGAAATTCAACAACTAAGGGGTAAAAGAGGGAATCAAAAATTCTTTTCGGAAACACTTTGTTATCAAACAAATTTTGAAGCTATAGCTACAAAAATTGGTAGTTGTATTGTTCGTTATGATTTAAAAAATACGTGGTTCGGTATTTTTCGAAATTCAACAATCAACAGGGTTAAATTGGAGAGAGGGTGTTTTTCGGAAATATGTTGCTATTTAGACAATTTTTAACTTTAACTTAAAATTACAAATTTTCGGATTTGGATTCGGGGTTCGAATATAAAAGACACGTGTTTCGGCATTTTTTGAAATTCAACTAATAAGGGGGTAAAATATTGGACGCAAAAAATTGATGTTGCTCTTAACTCAAATTTCGAGCTATAACTATGAAACTTAGGATATGGACTCTTGATCAGGATTAAAAAGACACGTGTTTTGGTATTTTTGAGGGGATCAAAAATTCTTTTCGAAAACACATTGTTATCTGGACAATTTTGAAGCTCTAGCTACAAAAATTGGTATTTGTATTGTTGGTTAGCCATGGAGGTTACCTCGATATAGACGTTACACGAAAGATCATATTCTTACGTTTGGCTCTCTCTCAGCTCTTTTTGAAAACACGTTGCTATTGAGACAATTTTGAAGCTGGAGCTGCAAAAATTGATATTTGTATAGTTGGTTAGAATTTAAAAAACAGGTGTTTCGGTATTTTTGGAAATTCAACCATCAAGGGGGTTAAATTGGAGAGGGGGTGTTTTTCGGAAATATGTTGCTATTTAGGCAATTCTGGAGTTATAACTATAAATTTTTTGATTTGGATTCGGGTTTTCAAATTTAAAGACACGTGTTTACGTATTTTTGGAAATTCGACCAATAGGGGGGGGGGGGGTGAAATACGAGATCCAAAAATTGATTTTCAAAAATATGGTGCTGTTAACTCAAATTTCAAGCTATAACTACTAAACTTAAGATATGGATTCTTCATCGGGATTAAAAAGAAACAACTGGTGCAGACTAACCAGCCTATGCATCCGAAGCATCGGGGTTTCAACTAGTATATTAAATAAATAGGTATCTAAAAACCTTCCTGTGTTACAGTGCAACGTTGTGACAAATTTCGAGCTCAGTCGGTGAAGAACTTTTTGAGATTTTCAAACACACACAAATCAATACAACATTTATATATATACTGTCTGTCAACCTGATTTCAATCGCTTCTCCGTTTAATCACACTAATTTGCCTTCCGAGGTTTCCGTAAATAAAACTAGACATGCGTCCCAGTGACTGGCTTTAAAACGATGTTATGTAACAAAATTTCATTCACTACACGTAAAATGTAACGCAGTAAATTCTGAAAATTAGCTTCAGTAATTATTTAAGGAACAGACCGAACAAAATAACGTATTAGATCTTCTGGTAATTACCAAATCCGAATTTATCGGCTGTTATGCTCTCGATGCTGATAAAACATCAAACTGAAGTTTCTTTCCCACTTTAAAGTACCGTCTCTCCAGTTATTGTGATCTCTAGAAAGGCAAATCAGTATGTTTATTGCTATCTAACCGTAATAATGCTGTTATTAATACAGTAGTTACACAGTATTGCTATCCGTCGGTGGAAGCAATGCAGTCACGCAACAGTGAAAAGTGGAATAGTGTTTCCGCAGTTAATTGACAATGTCAATTATGAGCAGTCCAGGGTTAGAATTTGGCTGCGTACTTACTTCAAACAGAGGATCCGGATTATCTGCAGATATAGTTTCGTTGCCAAAATAGAACTCTCTAAGTTTGAGAGCTGCTTCCATTTGCTGCTCTGTTGTTGGCAAATGAAGACAGGGTCCGATTACATTTTCGAACTGCTCATTCAAGTTGTTAATGACTTCTGGTTGACTGAGAACAGCCGCACCTGCAACAAGTGTAAGAAGGAAATAAAAGTAATAATGGTACGTACTCTGGTAATTCAGAAAATAGTCTTTATACCAGACAAATTCTATTTTTAGGAGTATTAGAACACGTTGGACTGCAATGCGATCAGTAATCTCTGTAAAGATTACGATGCATTGCGTACACATTGTTGTTGTGGTCTTCAGTCCGGAGACTGGTTTGATTCAGCTCTCCACAGTACCCTATACTGAACAAGCCTCTTCAATCTGCTTACTGTATCCATCTCTTGGTTTTCCTCTGCGGTTTTTACCCCACACACTTCCCTCCAACGATAAATTCACAATTCCTTGATGTCTAAGAATATGTCCTACCAATCGATCCCTTCTTTTAGTGAAGGTATGCCAAAAATTCCTTTTCTCCCGAATTCTGTTCACTACCTCCTCATTAGTTACGCGATCCACCCACCTAATCTTCAGCATTCTTCTGTAGCACCATATTTCAAAAGCTTCTATCCTCTTCCTGTCCGCACTGTTTATCGTCCATGTTTCATTCCCATACAAGGCAACACTCCAAACAAATGCCTTCAGAAAGGACTTCCTTATGCTTAAATCAATATTCGATGTTAAGAAATTTCTCTTCTTCAAGAACGCTTTTCTACCCATTGCCATTCTACATTTTATATCCTCTGTACTGCGACCATCATTTGTTATTTTACTGCCCAAGCAACAAAACTCATCTATATCCCTTATTGTTTCGTTACCTAATCTAATTCCTTCAGCATCACCTGATTTTCTTAGACTGCACTCCACATATAACACAGCTGTAAATATCTGTTTAATGAAACTTCAAAAAATGTTTAAATTTTTGTAAATCTAAGGAGCTTAACTACTTTGGTCATCAGTCACTAGGCTTACAAACTACTCGAAATAACTTCCGCTAACGGTCACACACCCACTCCGCCCGAAGGAGGACTCGAACCTCCGACGGTGAGCAGTGGCGCACTCCGCAGCAAGGCGCCTTACAACGCTCGGCAACTCCACAGCGGTATGAAACCACAGAAAAGTAATCTGGGGAGCACGGCAGTGCCCCTGCCAAGTCGAGGGCAAGGCCGTACCATCCTTTTCTCGAAGCAGTAGACGGCACTTTCGACCCCCTGTATCTGAGTTGTGGATAAAGCTAGAAGCCTGAATTTTAGGCTGCCTAGAGTATCTACTATAAATAACTATGTTTTCAAATTATAATATTCTACACCTTATAGTTTACGAAATATTATCAATCGAAAATCGCTAATTCTGTCACTCCTTGACTCACCGATCATCAAAATTCTAAGGTACTTCTAGCAGATACACAAACGTCAATGTTTGTATTTAGATAGTGTTTAGCCTGTAATGGAGGAAAAAATTCAAACCTGTTAAAAATTATAATTCCGTTATAGAAAACATTTCCGCTTGATAGAATAGTATCTGCAAACTTGATGCTTCGAGCAGTATGTTGCTGGTGATTTTGTGGTAGCGCGTTAGGTCCACGTGCGGAAACTCGTGTGTTCGATTCATTGTGCTGTAACTTTTTTTTACTTTTCATTTCAGTGTAGCCGTCAGCTTTGTACTAAGTGAAGAGTCGTCAGAAATGACATCAGGTACCTGATTAGAGAATGAAAAATAACTGATAAAATATAGCTTAAATTGCGGCATATGGAAACAGTACCAATGACACCTACATTCTAGCTTGATTTCAGTGATAAATGAGAAAACTGTTTTCGAAAATTCCGTCACATGACGCGGGAGACCGGGAGCAAAAACGTTAGATTATGGTTTCAAACCACAACACCGCAGAGATAGAAAGACGCCATTGATCTGGGAGACGCGCAGTCTAAGTTATCTATGGTCTGTGTCGAGTGGAAACTCCCTGGAGTGAGTATTGCGTTCTGTCTTCTCTAGGAGCTGCTGGTTCTGCTCATGTTATCAACATTAAGCTAGGATTGTCACGAAATATCATCTTTATTCGTTGATATTACGTCTCTCATTAGTGTTAATAGGGGCAGTCACACTCTTCTGTCGATGTGTTTGTACTTGTAAGTTGCCCGATAGTCAGTAAGCTATAGACGCAGTTGTGTGATAAAGGGTAATTCAAGTCTTGTTAATATATTTCTAAAAATGGCATGCTGAACTGAAGATACTCACCACCTTCCGCAGACGTTACCCCAATCATTATGGGAACATGATGAAAGCGACCTTCGTTCAGTGATACGATAGGTGATTCTGTAATGAAAGCACCTTCCAAGTCGGGCTCAATATTGGGGGACCAAACACTGCTGGAGAAGTATAGCTTTTCCTAAAAATAAAAAATAAATAAAAATCATTTCACAAATTGTTATAAATTGTTTTTAAATTCCAAACAACCTTTATTGTCCTAGATAGTTCATATTTCTGCAAAAATAATGGTTAAAAGTGTTTTAGTTTGTCCTTATCTGGTAAATGATTGGTAATAATTAGTTCTGACTGCGTGTGCATGCTTCCTATAGTAAATTATTAACACTGAAATTTATATTACTTGAAATGTTTTCTCTTATAATTGAAAAATTTTATGCAGTCCAATTAATTAAGATTTTGGTGCACATAAGATTAATGCGAAATTGTTACTACTTTGAATAAAAATTATATACTGTAGTAGCTGGAATGAGCACATCGCCAAATCATGGAAAAATTTAGGGAGTGAATCGTATGTGACTTCTCCGAAAGCACGAAAGTTACCTGTTGCATATTTAATTGACGTTTGGAGTGATTCCATCTTGCGGGGCACTTTATGCAATTCGCACCAACTGTTGTAGTCGTTTCCTGTGGTTATTGCTTTCGCAGAATACAATCCATTCTCAAACCTAGGCCTCAGATGTAAGTTTTATCATATTGTTCCACCACCACCATACGAAACGAACATTATAAATCCTTAATAGTGATACACATACAAACACAATTTAACACAGCCAATTCTAGTATAATATGCTGTATTAAATTGTATTTTTGTAAATAACAAAGTTGCGCTCAAATGGAGAGGCTCTAGAATCTGCAGTATTTGCGTGTGCATCAAGGATATGGATTTAAACGTTTGTTTCGTTTGACATTTGTAGGACAGTACATCTAAAACCAGGGCTTATAAAACTAGTCACTACAGGAAATCACTGCAGTATCAGCTGTGACCAAAATTTAAGAAAAAATGAAAGAAAGAAAGAAAGAAAATTTGTGGCGGTGCTGGGAACTACCAATCCGCCAGGTCCGCACGACTTTAATACTTGTTCAGCGAGAGCCACATTTTCTGTGTGACCTTTCCCCAAACTTCCCAACTAAACGTCATTTCAAGGAACCCTCTATCACACGAAGGTTCAGAGAAGGGCAGCTCGTTTTGTTTTATCACGTTACGGGGGGGGGGGGGGCGAGAGCGTTACGGATATGTTGCACGAATTGAGGTGAAAATCATTAAAAGAAAGATGTTATTCATTGCGGCGTGATCTGTTTGCGAAGTTTCAATGTGAAAATATTTTGCTAGCACCAACCTACTTAGGGGGACATGACCATCTCAATAAAATAAGAGAAAACAGATCGAAAACGGAACGATTTAGGTGTTCTTTCTTCCCGCGCGCTATTAGAGAATGGAACGGTAGAGAAAAGTTATGAAAGTGGTTAATGAACCCTCTGCCAGGCACTTGAATGTGATTTTCAGAGTATCTATGTAGATGTAGATGTAGAACATCGCCAAGCAACATCATTGGTGAGAAACACCCTCTACCACGCAACGGTGAAAGACATGCTCCCGGACAAGCAAATTTTGTAATGAAGTACTTAGCCACAAAACTTCAGTATTAAGAACCTCCTGTCACGTAACACTGGGATGAAATACTTTAGTGAAGCACACGCTGGTACGCATCATTGTTATGCAGCAACCCCTGAAATGCTACACAGTTGCGGAGAACTGTCTCCCACACTACATTCCTGTGTTTCATCCCCTGTCTCGTAAACCTGGCAAGAAGCACACTTCGCAACACATAATCGCTATGTAGTACTCTCTACCAGGCAACATCGGTACAAATCACCCCATAGGACGCAATATTGATACAAGCACTCTTTGCTATTACATAACAGTGATATGAAGCGCCCTTTGCTCTTACTTAACAGTGGTATCAAATGCACTCTGTCACAGAATATCGAAAAGAAGCAACACGTCCCCATGCAGTGTACTACAAAACACCATTCGACAAGCATCAGCGGTGTGTAACACTGTCATATGACGTCGGAATAAAACACATTCTGCGGTACAAAGCAACTTCCATCATGCATTCACTGATGCGAAGTATCACTATCCCAAAATCACATAACTGCAATATGAAGCACACGCTCAGTATTACAAAACCGCCAGACTCTGGCACCGAGCTGTGTATGTTATTGCGATTCCAAATATTTTCGCAATTCAGTGTTGACTGGCAATGACAATTTTCACAGTCGCTGAGACTTAAAAGCCTTACAATTAGTAAACTTGCAAGAAATATTTGTAAACTATATACACAAACTATTCTTTCAATCAGCATAGCTATTAGTGAAAACTGGAACTTTTCCCTTTGCTCCCTTGATTAGCCCAAATTCACAGACAGAAATAGTAGGGGACTCTGATTTATATATGTGAAGAATGAAAAGAAGAAGAATTATATCTACAGAAGACTATAGATATTTATTAGGTTTCCTATGCCATCAGACATAAGCACATATTGTATGGATATGTCAAAAATCCTCTCACTAATAACTGTGTAGATATAGTTTCAGGAAAGATGCAACATTCTGCCCTCAGTACTACCTTGTAGCATTACAAGTTCAACAATTACTGCGTCGCTGTTACTGAGAAAAAAAGAAGTGTAGTCCATCTAATCCCCCATAAGTCCAAGGACATGAGTTCATTGTGCCTAATCTCAGATTAAGATTATACAGCCTTCTCGATCATGATGTCCAGGTTTGATATGTCATTTAAGTCCAAATTGAATTATTATTGAAGATGATGATGGCTGTATTCAAATGTGAATGGCCTTTCACCACATATTCAGCGTAGCAAGTGGATCCGTGTTAGTAGTTTAGGCTGTGTTGTTGTCAAGCTGCAACGTAGAGCCAGGAGATTTCATTAAAAGATTATGAATTAGCTAGTTACTTAGGTGAAAATCATAAACTGATCTCATGACGATTCGGTCAAGCATGTAGAGGATAATGAATGGAGTAACGTCCTGGAATACGCTTCATTCGGAAAATTTCTCTTTCAGTAAATATTGATCGAAATCTTCTGAATTAACTGCACAGTCATCATTTTTACGCTTGTCACTAGCTTACTGATTTAACATAAGCTATCTTATAAAATATAGAATGTCGATAGGGGAAATATACTAGAAGCTTGTGAAGATGAGTGTATCTCGCATGTATATGTGTCTTCTAATTTCATATGACACTCAAAGCATAGTGTTTACTGGAAACGACGATCAGTGAGGTTGAACACACACACACACACACACACACACACACACACACACACACACACACATCACGATCTGAGAAAAACTTTCGAAGAAATTGAAAAAAATTCCAGGAACACTGTCTCTCAATATATGTACTCTCATACGAGTACACCGAAAACAATCCATCTACTTTTTATCATCACCTACAAACTGAAAAACACGAATAAGGGCCATAAATGAAACGTTGAAAATTCTTCACATCACGGAAAAGGGACCAATCATGAATATCCTTGAAGAAATCGAATTATATTCACATGCCTACATAGATCCCATAAAATTACTCAAAGAGCAAATAGACCTAAAACACACAAAAAATACATAGAAATTTTATTCATATTTTCAGCCACGGAAATGGATAGCCACAAACATGCCATATACATTCACTCCATAGTAACAACATAAACAACCAAACCTATAATATTAAGGAAAATAAATTAGCTGATAACTACAGTGATCTCTGGGTAACTATGTACACATATAATGTCGTTGAAACACTTTGAATATAGCTGTCTTTTTATTTAGGCAGAAAATAAAAAATCTGTTACAGACATATAAGCCAGTCATAATTAAATAAAATCAACATCATCTTAAACAAAAAGGACAGCAATAAAACGACATTAAATGTAAGTAAATTAAATGTATTAGCCATACAAAATTTATATACGCCAGTAAATGTTGTTATAAATTACCTCGGGTATATTACAGAAAACCTGATGATGGCAATATAAAGCAGAAATGAGCTCATAGTAAATACGTAAAAAAGTAAAGTACTGTAGAAGCAGTGTGAAAGGTACAAACGTCATTTATAATTATATAAAGAACCTACAGCACTCAATCTGTGAAAAACGATCTGATTTCACATCCATAACTCCTTTTTTTTTTAATGTTCGCAGTCTACAAAAGTCCGTATTAAATCTAAGATGGGGATATTTGTCCTAGAAAACTCCTTGTTTATCTTATAGTGACATTTTGGAAGGTTTAATTACGTTATTACATTGTAACTAAAAAATAGAGGAATACGTCTACACAGTGTTCAAATGTTTGTAATCCTTGGGAACTAAACTGCTGAGGCCATCGGTCCCTCGACTTACAATCTATTTAAACTAAACTATGCTAACGATCACACATACACTAATACCCGAGGGAGTACATGAACCTCCGACGGCCGGCCGCGGTGGCCAAGGGGACTGAGGCGCTCCAGTCACGGTCTGGACGGCCACTACGGTCGGGGGTTCGAATCCCCCCTCGGGCATGGATATTTGTGCCGTCCTTAGTATAAGGTAGTAGATAAGTAGTTTGTAAGTTTAGGGACTAGTGATCCCGTAGTTAAGTCCCATAAGCTTAACAAACATTTGAACATTTTGAACCTCCGACGGGGAGCGGTCGCGGAATCTGTAGCACGGTGCCTTAGACCATGCGACCATTCGTGCGCGGCGTCTACACTATCTCACTATCTCCTCCAGAGTTTTTTATTACTGTTTTATACCACAAATATTCCATGAATAGTAGGTTATTGCCCCGTTGTCACATTTGTAAGGGAATTCTTATAATATTGAAAGAATAAACGCAATATTTTAATTATTATCTAAAAAAATAAAGTAACGTAATTAGCTTCCTGTTTGTTTATGGGTCTGCAGCTCCAGTATAAATTGAAATTTCTGCGTCAGAGTAACTGTAGATAGAGTTACCGTGAAGGAGCCACAACATACCATTTTTTCTTGGTGGCAAGCTATGCTAACGTCGACACGGAGATTTAAGTGTGCACTAGTGCCACAGACACGTACCAGAAACAATCAAGAAATTAATTGTGATTCATTATTTATTCCAGATGATATTTAAACTTTGTTACTAATCTTCGCATAGTAGTTATATTTGTATGAATATGTATAGTGTCTGTTCCTGCAGACATGTCCGACAGAACAATTTTGTCATGTTTCAGTTGTTATTTACCGTATGGAATTTCAGTTATATTTCATTATTGTGTTAATTTTCTTTTAAGAAATTACTTATATTTAATTTACTCTTTGACACTATATTTTGACACTATTCTTCAGTTCATAAAATTTAATAAATGAAGTCAATAAACTGTTTAATAAAAAAAGGGGCCATAGGTTACTGTGGTTCCATGACTTCTGCTGAAACAAGTATTGTGAAAAGAATGTGAGAATTAATATGTGTAAAACAAATCTCTAGAATTATCTAACAACTAACAGTTTGGCGCAATCAACAACTATTTAAAGCATTTTCTCGTGGTCACAAGTCACGCCCTACCTCGTCCGACAGCAGCAGCGAAGTGTCCACCAGGAGATCGGAGGCGTTGACAGAGCGCAGGAACTCTACCAGCTGCTCCGAGTCTTCCGCTTCAAAACCGAGAACACTGCCGAGCCTGAAGGCGTGGTAGCCGGGATTCCGCACCACAGACATAGAAGCGACGAACGTGCCGCTCTCGTCAATCAGGCGTGAGAACAAACCTGCAACGGACAGACAGACCTGACAAACAGCACGGATTTCTTACACATTTCTGTGGCGTCTTATTTCGACAAACTACTGATATACATGCTGAATCATAATTCATGATACACCGTTATACAAGTTTCACACGGAACTGAGGACAACAATATTTGGTAATAAACCCATGTCCGAAGATGCGCCGGTTGGAAGATTAGCGACTTCGAAAGAAGGTTGAAATTTAGGCTGCACGTAATCAGTCAACTCGTACCTGCATGAAGTAAACATATTCTCGAAGTGGTGACCGTTAGTTTCTCTGGATAAAGTGTACCTGCGAATCGTGTTCACACACACACACACACACACACACACACACACACACACACACACACACGATCCAAAAGTACTGAAGTTTCCTGAACGACCTCCTCTGCAGTCAGTGAATGGGCAAGGAGACATCCTGTCTCCCTGACAATACACTTCATGCAGCCCCACTGGAAAATGTCCAGAGATATGAAATCGAGCGGTTGTTTTGGTCAAGGAAACTTTATCTCACTTGTCCACCTCTCCCCGAACATTCGGTAGGAATGCTGGTGGACGTCACATGAAAAGTAGGCTACTGCGCCTTCATTATCGAGTTTCGATGTGGTCTTAGGTGTATCTCTCATGGATTAGTTGCATTTCATGAGTACATCTTCTTCTTCTCCTTTTTCTTCTTCTTAATTGTCGATGCCATCCTTCCATCTGCTGCGTTGGCTTCCTCACTGCCTTCTGCCCGCTATTGGCCCAGAGAATGCTAATACAGGTAGTCGATCCTCCTCCAGCCTAATTAGATGTCGGCCCCCATCAGTCTACTTCTCTTCATCCTTGGACTAATATCAGCCTTTTGATGTAGCTCCTTCTGTTCCTTAAAGATATGGTCATTCGACGTACTTCATATTTAACGCTGCGCGGGAGTAGCCGAGCGGTCTGGAGCGTCAAGGTATGGATCGCGTGGCCTCCTGCGTCGGAGGTTCGAATTCTCCGTCGGGCATGGATGTGTGTGTTGTCCTTGGGTTAGTTTAACTTAGTTTAAGAAATTTGTATGTGTAGGGACTGATGACCAACGTATTTTGGACCAATAGAATTAGAAACATTTGAACATGTTTTTCATTTTTAAGGGCCAATGTTTTTAAAGAAAATAATGGCGTTGGAAAAGCCAAATTAGAAGTTTTAAACAGAGTAGTAAAAGATCCAACTTGTTCCGCCAAGTACGATACTTAATCTCGGATAAGCGAGGCCCTCAAAGAGCTATGCAGACCATCTATATCTTCTGCCAATCTTGACATATAGCCTGGAGTACTCTGTCTTAAATAAGAGACGAATGTTAAATAGAAGCATGTGAAGTTCCTAACGTCAGCTGTACAAAGAAACGGGAGAGGCAGAGAAAGATAACAATACCTAAGGAGAGATCTGCTGGTGATCTTGACTATTGAGGAAAGAATTTGTGCTGCGTATATTTATTTTGTTTTCAATTCCGGTTGTTATATGTGAGGCATATTACTCGGTGGATGTCGCCACTTCGCTTATTCAAGTGGACAACCCCCAACAGGAGCAAGTAACATGACAGTTTGTAATGTAACTACTTCGGTACATAAAGTGTGGCGTATTATGAGAGCGTGTTGAGGCTATTATTGCAGTACTGTGCAACGCTTCCGATTGAACTCATTGCCATGTACTATAATTCATATTTAATTCCAACTACAATGAGAGCAATTAACACACCCAACCCCCTCCCCCACCCCTCCCGTAGTTTATTTGGTGCAATTATTTAGGCTGGTTGTGTGCCGTTCCATCAAACCGTTCTGATTCAATATAGTAATCATGTATCGGGTTTTCATGCATTTACAAAAAGAAAGCCAACAAATTTGTCGATACACACTTAAATTGGTTTTATCATCTACTTCACCTTACTCGATGGACGATGAAATGAAATTATTTTATAGTCTTACTTCAGTGGAGACAATATAATAGCTTCACGAAAGAATTTACATCTTTACAGGGTTATGATTTGATAAGCACCTTTGAGCCGCAAAGGTTCATCTTCTAGCGCCGCAGACAGAAGAACCACGCGTTGCACATTTCGAATCGTCCCTCCAAACCTTGGTCATGTGACAACTGCTAAGTTTAAATGAACAGCTTGGTTCTCGGCCAGCGATATTATGTTTACAATTTTAAGATTTTCCTCACATGAATTATATTGCAATATTGTTAAGAAACAAATTTGCATATTTGCATATAAATGTTCAAATGTTTGTTAAGCTTATGGAACTTAACTACGGGGTCATCAGTCCCTAAACTTACAAACTACTTATGAACTACCTTATACTGAAGACGGCACAAATATCCATGCCCGAGGAAGGATTCGAACCCCCGACAGTAGTGGCCGTGCAGACCGTGACTGAAGCACCTCAGTCTCCTCGGCCACCGCGGCCGGCTTGCATATAAAGCAGATTATCATATTCAAGGCTTTTTTTTTAACAAATTATATTTTGTACATTGCTTACATTGTTAAGCAAAACCGAACAAAATCAACTTTCTAATTTTCATGAATTAAACCATATATTAAGTGAATTGCACACTGGATTTGGATATTTTATTTATTTTATCATGATTAAAAGATATTCTTGCTCGAGGATTACTCTCAAAGAAACATAAAAAATTCCACTCGCCTTTTACTGTCATCAACTGCATAGTTCGTAATGCCACTACTGCCAGTGAACGGTTGGCGACAGTTGGTTGGTTGGTGGTTTGGACACTGCCTAGATTATGAGTCCCCCGTTAGGGAGGGGAAGGAGGGAAAGGAAAAAGGGATTGAAGTCTAGGGAGGATAGAAGGAGGAAAGACTGCACTAGTTCAGGACACAGTGCTCGCCATGCACATACTCACGAAAGAACCGTGATTCCCCTGGGAGGAGGGCAACAAGTGTATGAAGCAGAATTAAATACTGCACATGCGAAAGTCAGCGCGGACGGACACGGAGCGACTGACCTGCATTGCCGGGCGAGACGAGGTGTAGGGAGACGGCGGCGCCGCCGGCGCTCTGTCCCTGCAGCGCCACCACCTGAGGGTCGCCTCCGAAGCTGGCGATGTTCCTCTGCACCCACTGCAGCGCCAGCCGCTGGTCCTTGAGGCCCGCGTTGCCGGGCACCACCTCGTCTCCTGTGCTCAGGAAGCCTGCAACCCAAGCTCAGATTTGTATCTACACCACAGGCTTCTCCTATCTGCAATATTACTAGGAGCTACTGTAAATGACATATTTGTTCCGAGGCAACATGAAGTATATTGATATTTAAAACAATTTTATTTACTCTTCTGAAAGAGTTGCATATTCTTTTACTAGACGACATGTTTCGACCTCTCTGCATCATCTTCAGATCTATAATTCGAATTTCGAATTACGAACCGAGACCGCAATGAGTAATGTAGAAGTAGATATCATCCGAGTACTGAAGCAACTAAAATCACTTAACAAGAACAAGTCATCTGGTCCGGAATGTATACCTATTAGATTTCTATCTGATTATGCTGAATCGATAGCTCCTTACTTAACAGCCATATACAATCACTCCCTCAAAGAAGGATGTGTACCAAAAGATTGGAAAGTTGCACAGGTCACACTTATATTCAAGAAAGGCAGTAGGAGTAACCCACTAAACTACAGTCCTATTTCATTGACTTCAATTTGCATCAGGGTTTTCGAAAATATCCTGTATTCAAATATTATGAATTATCTCGAACAGAATGATCTATTGGTCCAAGGTCAACATGGATTTAGAAACACAGTTTGTAGTAATCGATGGTAAGGCATCGACTAAAACAGAGGTGATTTCGGGCGTTCCACAGGGTAGTGTTATTGGTCCTCTGCTGTTCCTTATTTACATAAACGATTTAGGGGAAAATCTAAGTAGCTCTCTTAGGTTGTTTGCAGATGACGCCGTCATTTACCGTCTAGTAAAATCATCTGAAGATCAAAACCAACTGCAGAACGATTTGAATAAGATATCAGTATGGTGTAAGAATTGGCAGTTGACTCTAAATAATGAGAAGTGTGAAGTCGTCCACATGAGTACGAAAAGAAATCCGTTAAACTTTGTTTACATGATAAATCAATCAATTGTGAAGGCTGTAAACTCCACAAAATACCTAGGAATTACAATTACTTCTGACTTAAATTGGAAACAACACGTAGATAATGTCGTGGGAAAGGCGAAACAGAGACTGCATTTTATTGGCAGAATCCTTAAAACATGCAACAGAACTACTAAAGAAACTGCATACACTACGCTTGTCTGTCCTTTTATGGAGTATTGCTGCCAAGTGTGGGATCCTTATCAGGTGGGTTTCACGGAGGACATCGAAAGAGTCCAAAGAAGGGCAGCTCGTTTCGTATTGTCACGATACAGGGGAGACATCGTTACGGAAATGATACAGGATCTGGAATGGGAATCATTACAACAACGGCGCTTATCGCTGCGGCGTAGGCTACTTACGAAACTACAATCGCCAACATTCTCCTCCGAATGCGAAAATATATTGTTGACACCCACTTACATAAGTAGAAATGATCATCAGAATAAGATACGAGAAATCAGAGTCCGAAAGGAAAGATTTCAGGTGTTAATGCTTCCCGCGCGCTATTCGAGAATGGGAGGTAAAACAGTATAACGGTGGTTCGGTGAACCCTCTGCCAGGCACTTAAATGTGATTTGCAGAATGTCCCATGTAGATGTAGATGTAGATGAGGCTGCGTCATCAGTCCATCCTGGCTATATCAGAACCTAACGTCAGCGAATAAAACGTCACATCACACGCACTCTGATGTGTGGTGGTGTACTCTCACGTGCTGTTCTGAAACAGACACGACGGACTGCTGACGGATCTATAAAGAACTGAATATGATCGAAAGAGATTGAAACATGTCATTGGTTAACTGCGCAACTGAGTCTGAAGAACGGATGATAACTTATTTAAATTACTTGTTATGTTAAAAGGTTCAATGAACACAGAAAATATCTGTTCTCTGGATCTAGAAAATCTTCGTGCAGGATGAGCAGCGATGTTACCTAAAACTGCTACCAATCACTTTCTGAAGGACTTGTTTATTATATTAAACGATTTTCACATTTTTCTATGTTACTGACAAGATAACGCACTGGATGTTGCATGAGTACTTTCTTGGAATAATGCTGGGTGCTGGCTCTGTGATAAGAATAAGAAGTCGGCAACGTGGAAATAATGACGTCATGGTACGTGACCACCAGAAGTGTTTACCGCCCAGTGATTGGAAAGTTCCTAGCGACTAGCGCCTCGCTTCTTGCCCTTCATTTTTTATTTCAAAACGTGAAGTGCAAATTTTCAGCGGCCCCGGTATAGGTGAAATACCAACCTAAAATCATTCTTAGAACCTCCATTAATTGAATTAACAACAAATGAACATGACGGTAGAGCCGTGTGAGGAATTGTATCCTTATACGTGTGTTCCAACTTTTTTAGTCAAAATATCGAGAAAATTGAAACAAAAGTCACTCGATATTAAATTCTGAGCAACTTTTACTTGAATTTTTTTCCGATCCGACGCATAATATCAGAGATACCGGTTATGCCGTGTGGTTGAGGTTCTGGTCGCTGACAGCCAACGAATACATCTGTAAAATTTGGTGGCGATTGGTTGAACGGCGCGACTCAAGAAGGGAAACTTTAACATACCGAGACGCAGTGCCAAATCTCTCGTATTTTTGCGGATATCTTCGAATCGGCGCGAGGTATGGAACAAACGTAAGAGAGCAAATCCTTCTATTCAGTTTTCGTCGCTTATGAATCATTAAGACGTTATTTGTAATTAAATTTAGGGCTGTCAAAAGACCATCGCACACGGCCCGCTTTTAGTGTTACTAAATTAATGTGGAGCAAAATAGCGACCGCTCTTGCCTGTTGGAAATTTAGACTAGGAAATGAAAATATTTTACTTCGGTTGTCAAATAGCAATTAAAATGTAAACCAGACAATTACACAGGATGTATCTAAATATGTGAAAAAGATCCAGGGATTCGACAGAGCATCTGCCATCAAGCAGTACATGTTTTGTACATATATGGTTTATTTGCTTTCGTTTGCTATGCAGGCTGGTCATTTGTGTTAATACGGTGTAATTTACTACGTACAGTTCTTTGCAGAAGGTGCTCAAAGCTAGAGCTCAGAGCTAGAATGCAGATATGTATGCGCCGTATTATTGACTGTTTCATTCGTTTCCAGGCGTCTGTTTTAACTGCTGTAACCCTTGCTCTATTCGCTAATGTAGCAATTCTACGTTATGAATAGGTGTGTAATACACAATAACCTTGAAATGACCTTCATTTGCAATAAAGATCTCGAGAATACCCTTAAAAACTAAGCTTCACCATAGAACTTGAAATTTTTGAAAATGTCTGTAAAATTTTATCCAACTTCCTAACTGTGGCCTGCTAGTTCTCCCGATCTCAGTCCATTAGACGTCTACGTATGGGGTCATTTGAAGGCCATTGTGTATGCCACACCTTTTCATAACGTGGTTTATTGCGTCAGCGCATAGAGCAAGGGTGTCAGCAGATACGACGAACGCCTGGAATATAGGAACGTGTGAGGCAGTCGACAATGCAGCACATAGACACGTATATAATAGCTCGTGGTAGCCATTTTGAGGACCTATCGTAGAGAACTAGCCGCGCGGGTCAGCCGTTCGCCGTCGGGGGTTCGAGTCCATCCTCGGGCATGGTTGTTTGTGTTGTCCTAAGGTCAGTTTACCCTAGTTAAAGTAGTTTGTAAGCTACCGACTAAAAACCAAGCAGTCGAGTCCGACAGATTTACAAACATTAGATTGAGCAACGTTGTATAGCGAAGTGATCTGGGTTATATGCACCACAAAAAATGCCTATGACAGGGTAACAAAAGGCAAATAAACCACATGTGTACAGCACATGTTCTTCCTGTTATCAGCTCCTCTATCGAATCCTGAAAGCTTTCTCACATATGTTACACTCAGTATCCGTAGTTCAGAAACTTATATATTTCTTAAAATCCCTACCCAGTGGCCCCAAACGGTAGTTGATGGTGACGAGGATGACGCCGTATGAGATGAGGAAGTCCGGCCCGTGCTCCTGGTCAGAGCCGCTGCCGAACACGAAGCCTCCGCCGTGCACCCAGAAGAGCACGGGTAGGTTGGCGCCCTGCTGCGGCACGCCCGGTACGAACACGTTCAGGTAGAGGCAGTCCTCGGAGCCGCCGCTCGACTGTAGACAGTCGCTGCCGTACTCCGTGGCATCGCGGACGCCTTCCCACCCACCGGCCGGTTGAGGTGCCTGTTTACAACAACTTCGTAAATTCCAAGCACTACTTATACTCGGAGATATAATGCACATTTTGAACTGCGACACCTGTTCATTCATAACAAAAATGTACCCAATTCCACCAGCTGCTAGAAATAATGTAGTTTACAAGCTCGCAGGCTGAAACTTGGGTGCACAACCCAATACATTAAGAACCACAGTCCCGCAGAATACGCGTGCCCAGTATGGTACAACTCATGCCACGCTAAACAAGAGTATGTGGCTCTAAACGAAACCTGCCGCATTGTCACGGGATGCCTAAGGCCAACGCCAGTTGAAAAACTATACTGCGTGGCTGGTATAGCGCCACCTGGGATTAGAAGGGAAGACACAGTCAGAATGGAACGAGCAAAGGCATCGAAATTATCAACACATCCCCTTTCTGATTATCAGCCAGCCCATAGCAGACTCAAATCAAGGAAAAGCTTTCTTCATGCAACGACGGAGCTCGAGAAATCAACACAACTGACCAGGCTGGAGATGTGGAGAGCAAAGATCGGGGACCTTGATGGCTGGATGACCCCACAGGAAGCACTCCCACCTGACTATGAGGAGGACTGGATGACGTGGAAGTCCCTCAATAGACTGCGGACCAATGTAACAAGATCCAAAGTCTCTGACGCATTTGTCTTGTGCGAGTGTGGAAAAGAACAAACCACCGAGCATCTGCTTGCTACAGTGTGAGCTTTGTCCAGCCTGCTGTACCATGCAGGACTTGACTGGTGCTACCCGTGATGCGTGTGATGTAGGCAGATTTTGGGCTAGCATAGTTTAATTTTAATCCTGGGGAAAAGACCTTTGAACTGTTACCACCGTTACTTCTAAATATGTGTACTCTTAATGGCTAATTTGTATTTATATTCATTGATCTTCATTTTTGTTTTTGTGTTTCATGTTATGTTTTGAACAAGATGCTTCTGGCACGAATAAATAAATGAATACTCACTCTTGTTACCACATCTTAGGGTTTCTTCCCTTTACAGTCGTACAGTCATGTAATATAATGCTAAAATTTCTCTATCTGTATGTGTTTAATTGGTTTAATTTTGTCTCCACTACCTTAACAGGAGTGATAAGTAAGGGGCTGTAGCGTCTTTGTTACTAAACAGCTAAATAATACCCGCGCGTTGGATGCCACGTATCTAACGGTTTTAATGACGAAGACAAATTTAATATATTACGGGTGAATTAAGTCATGGAATTTCTGGCCGAGTTAAAAATTTTTAATGCTGTCATATTCTATTCTTTGACAAGTATAATCTTACGTAAAGTTGAGAAAGATAATACAAGTATTACAATTAGAAACTACTGTGCGAATGTTGTTCATCCAGAACTCGAAAAGCTAACACTTATCTACTTTCAAGGAACTTAATATATAATTTCATACGTTTACGAAACTTTTACTGGTTGACTTTCTCCCCCCCCCCTAACCCGGAAAAAAGTAATAATATCAAGGAAACAGTTTATCGTTTACTATATTTTCGTTGTTCATGTGGTCAAACTTCACCATCAGGTTGACATTTAACCCTTTAATGCATAGGGTATCTGGTCAGATAGATACCTAATTTTTGCATTATTTCTCAAACTGATCAACATTTTACCACAAATTTACTTGTGGCTGCTTTTATACATAGTGTTACATACGCAAGGAGCACGACCCAGAAATTATAAGTTGCAGAGTGCTACTGAATCACTTCGACAGTTAGCTGCATTGAATCACTCGTAACATGAGCGTTTGTTCACTTTGGTATACCTCCTTTGCCATGTAAAAGTAGTCAACAACATATTATCATTGCTTTATGAAAAGATCAGCGGCACAATAGTGACATTTATTGCATTGGGTACATCATGGAAGCACTATATAGCTGACCAGCTAAATGTTCAAATGTTTGTAAAGTCTATGGGACTTAACTACGGGGTTATCAGTCCCTAAACTTACAAACTACTTATGAACTAGCTAACACTAAGGACGGCACAAATATCCATGCCCGAGGGGTGATTCGAACCCCCGACCCGAGTGGCCGTGCAGACCGTGACTGGAGCGCCTCAGTCTCCTCGGCCACCGCGGCCGGCGTTAACCAGCTATGAGCGGTTTTCTGCTAGTAATGCATAACAACTTTAAGTATTTTTTTAAATATTTTTCTCAGTTTATACTCATTATATATTAATCGTAATAGTTTTTATAGCTTTAAATAAAAAGTCATGCATTAAAGGGTTTAAGTGTGTTACTTATTGACCACAAACGCTATTTACAACACACTTCGAAGACTGTATCTACATATATAATTGAAAGTACCTACAAAATGCTGTGGGTCGCTGCAGTCTCTCCTATTTCATGAACCATGGGCAACGTATGAGTGACCAAGTAAGAGGACCAGTTACTTTCAAATAAGGTTGGACATCTCGGACATATTCTGAGTCGTGGCCATCTTTATGCGCAGACGGCATAGAGTACCAAATCCACCGGTTTGTCCCTCAACCGTTAGGGGTAAAATCCAATGGTACCGTGGGCAAGTAAGGTACAAATCTGCTGCCCAGTACCTCGATCCGATCCTGTCAACAGAGCAAAATGCCTCTGACCTTTGAAGGTTATGGTTTCTCACCTCTAATTGATAGACTAGGGACTTCTCAAAACCGACGTATCAAACGATTTGGAATGAGATGGGGAGCTATTAATATCAACGCGGGGTACTCGTGAAGTTCATTGAAGAGACTGAAAATGTTATAAATATCATCGGTGGGTCCTTTGCAGATAACTAAAATGTCATCGACATAACTGAAATAGCAAAAAATGCCTAGCGATGTAGCTAAGAAACCATGAAAGAATTTTTCTTGCAAAGAGTTGATGAAAATGTCAGCAAGGATACGAGCTAAAGGATTTCCCATAGCAGGACCATCGCCCTGCTGGTATAGTTTTCCATTAAATTCAAAGTAGTTATACTTGACTACGACATTAATTAGATTCATAAAGTCAGTGATTTGGTCACAGAAAGTTCTTTTTTGAAATGACATAAGTTATTTCCTAAAATTTTAAGCGTTTCACGTATGGGAACGTTCGTATAATTATTTCATATGTCTAGTGATCTGGCCTGCATTCTAAATGCCGGGTGATCAAAAACTCAGTATAAATTTGAAAACTTAATACATCAAGGAATAATGTAGATAGAAAGGTAAAAATTGACACACATGTTTGGAATAACACAAGGTTTTATTAGAACAAAAAAAAAAAAAAAGTTAAAGAAATGTCCGACAGATGGCGCTTCATCTGACTAGAAAAGCAATAGTTAGCATAACAAATTAAGACAAAGCAAAGCTGATGTTCTTTACAAGACGTGCTCAATGTGTTCACCATCATTCCTCAACAATAGCTGTAGTCGAGGAATAATGTTATGAACAGCACTGTAAATCATGTCCAGAATTATGGTGAGGCACTATTAGTTCCTATTGGAAGATTCACCTAAATGCCAGTCTTGTTTAAACAACTGTATTACAGCAGCGGTGCATACACTGTTACTGAAATATTCAACACCAGATTAATCGAGGGTAAAACTACGACATAGAAGGATTTTAGTAGTGAGAGCTTGTCATCTGCTGCGACTCTCATTAATGTTTTTACTCCGTCATTTTTTTCTGATATAACCCCGTGTCATTCCAAGCATGTGTGTCAATTTTTACCTCTCTATCTACATTATTCCGCGATATATTAAGTTTTCAACTTTATACTGACTTTTTGATCATCCGGTATTTTATTATTTGTACTAATGCATGGCTATTGGGGACTGAATAATTATTCTGAAAGACGAAGGATTTTTTCAGGGTATCATGGAAAAATATGGCTAAACCGTGCTAAGCACTGTTCATCCTGTTCGATCTGATAGTTAGTCTTGTGTTTCTTGAACTGTGAACGTAGTTTGGAGGGTAGGGGGCTCATGTTAACAAGCACTTTTTTATGGAAAGGTTTGAGTAAATATTTTGTCTCAATGACAGCAGACCTGATTTCCTTTTTTAATTATGCAGTCGGATCCTCGTGCAGTTCCGAGATATTGTTTTCATTTTAAAAAATCTAAGGTTTTAGAAACGCTTTCGAAATCGCTAGTAGTGACCAAAGAACAGCTTTTGTCATATTTGGTTATTAATGCATCAGCTTCTTTAAGCTTATTATTTGTAAATTTAATCAATTTCCTGTCGTTGTGCACAACATTCTCAAAATGAACTGTATTTTTTACTAACGATGTGATCTATGTGAAAGCTATTCTGGTCTGACTGAACTTCCCATTTTTACACAATAAAGACCAGTTTTTAAAATCTACGAGCATATTTTCTATTACAGTGTTATCTGACAGATTGGGCACTACATGTTAATTCAAGCCTTTTTCAAGTTAGGCAGTTTAATTTTGCGTAAAGTAAATGTTAGTCTTATTTAAAATTCTTTTATAAAAGACATGACTGCTTTTCTTAAAAGTACTCTGTGAAGTCCTTACTGCAGGAAGCAGACAGAAAAATTTACAAACCTTCTTCTCGTTTCTACACATACTGCAACAAAATTTGCATGTAATGAATGAAACGTTTTGTAAATGATCCCCCCCCCCCATCACACAATATAATGAAACGAAAAGAAGTCTACCGCTGACAACAGTTTCGCTGTAGATGCAGTAAAACTGTGGCATCAGGCATGACCTTGTATCAAATAAAGTTAGCATTACAGATTTGCATGTTACTATTTATTTTTGTCTGCATGTCTCCCTAAATTCTCTTGCATCCAAAATTAAGCAATCTGTTTTGTTAATCTCTACCTATATAAAAGCGAAAGGACACTCACTCACTCACTGACTAAACACGAAATCTCGAAAACTACTTCACCTATGAAGCTGAAATTACGCAGGAGTGTAGTTTATAGGTAGAAAAGTCAGCTAAGAAAGTAATTTGTGATAAGTGCATGGCGGAGCATACTTCTCCTACAGACTCACGAAATCTGCAGATTCATTCTGATCTTCACAAAATTTCGCACGCTTGACCTTCAAAACAAGAGGAAGGTCACCGCCCCCTTACGTTTCATACGATGCATGGGGGAGGGTACTTTGTAACATAAAAATGGATCCCTAAATACCCTGACCGCGCCATAACTTGAGAACGGCTCGACCGATTTTACAGATCCTTCTTTTTTTTTTTTTTCCCCGTTATTCTCAGAACAAAACTGGAATATTTGAGAACTACAAAGTGCGTTTTTCAATGTTACCCTGCGTTTCTGTTCGTTTGCTGCATGTGGAGGGTACTTAACTTGCGGAATTTTACAAAATGCATAGTTTTGCTCCAATCTTTATGAATTTCTGTACAAATGACCTTTAAACCAAGAGGAAGATCACTGGGTACATAAATGTTTGTATGATACATGACAGAGAGTACCTTGCAGAAAACTTTGCCGAGAGAGGAAAAGGTGGAAACGAACAGAGAGTTGGGTGAGAAAGAGGTGAACGGTGAGGGAGTGGGGAGGGGGGAGGGGATATGGACTACGAGAGTGTAAGGTAAATAAACACCCGGCAAACGCCGGGCTTACAGCTAGTTTTAAATAAAATGTTGAAATCAAATATCTAACAAATCTGAACAATTTCTCCCCGATTTATTTATAGATGAGAAGTCTATTCACCCCTCCGTTATTGCGCAGAACAATTACTGCACACAACTCAAGGTAATTAAATACAAAACTAACCTGTATCTTATGAGAAACTTTATTTAGCGCGAAAGACGATCTTTCGAATTTCATAATAAATAATTAATTAAAAACTGAACAATGTTACAAAAAAATAATACCTAATACTGAGCTGCGAGTAGAAGCAAAATGAATAATTACAAAGATCTTATATTTGAGCTTATATAGTGACTTAAATTCTTGTCTTAGTTAAATGGGTTTTACATATTTCTTGCATCTATTATTTTAGAAAAATCTGTATGTCATACTCTTTTATGTTCTCCTTAACGTATACATCTTCAGCTGTACTTCGTGAGTCATTATGAACTGCAAGGTAGATATTATATTTTACTTCATCTTAGTCTGTTTCTCATCCATTCGCGCATGGAGCATGAGAAACAGTACTGTTTTTTCTCTTCTTCACGTTGTAGACTATAGAGTATTGGTGATTTCTATAGTGGAACATATATCTTTGAGTTTTTTTAACGAGTTCTGGAGCGATTTCCTCGAATCTGCTTGTTAAGATCTACAAAATTTTTGTATTCGCAGTCCAATAATCTTTTGATCATTCGTCATACCTATCTCCGATAATCCCATAGATATAATTTTCAAATCAGGCAATCATATTTGGCGTCCTGTGGAACGTAAGTATTCAAAAACATTACTAGGAGTAGAATTATCACCTTTTGCAACAGCCGTGAGTTCTGTTAGATACATTACAACGGGTGTCAATAACGTTCTTATGAACATTATTTATGTTAAAAAAAAAAAAGAGATCTGTCACAAGGACAATTCATTGAAAGTCTTAATTTTTAAAATTTCATCTGGGACTGCAGGTATAAAAAATGTTATATTGCTGCGTGTATTGCGATATATGTTGTCAATCACTGTGTAAACAAAAATGAATTACTTAAAGCCACTTTATAGGTTTTGTCCGCTTCTCGTCTTCGCTAATCTCGCCTTTGTGCTTGTAACGCTCTCGGGGTGTCGTTTGTTACACAATTTATGTGCAATGGCCCCTCTTTCACAGAAGATGAGAGTTCCGTTAACGGGACTGACGAACTAGTTCTTTAGTCCCCTCAAAATAACAACAACATAACAAAAGTTCCGTTAACCATTTTGTCGTATGATCATTCGATGCTGCTTCAGGCGACATGCCACGATATGCCACGGTAGTAATAAAATGCACTAGAATTCTGGAAAATGGTTATTTCAAATAACCGTACGTCTATTCAGATTGAGGTTTAAAGTAATTCCCACCCTTTCCCAACATATTGTTTGAAACGGACCCTGAGATTTTTCTTTTGAAAAAACATCGACCGATACCTTACCCCCCCCCCCCCTTAAGTTTATGCCATTTTTAACGACTTCGTCGACAAGGAAGGTTATTCCTTCATCGTTGAACTTCGTTTCTGACAGCGCCGCTTCTTAGAAGCCATAAGTAGCTACAACGTTCATACTCTCACACCGCACAGTTCTTCAGTGTTGTGTTTATTTCTTTTTAAGGTTTTTTTTTTTTTTTTTTTTAACTTGAACATTTTGCCACCATTTGTTGGTTACAATTCCATAATAATTGGTTTTATATCGGACAACTAAAATCTTTTAGTTACAATTTATAGTGTTTCGCATTATTTGTAGAAGCATTAAGAACGTTAATATATCTTTAAATGTGTAGGTAGTTTCTTATCTGACAGCCTAGTACGATGGATTTATTGTCATTAGCATGCAAGTACGAAGTAGTTTTTAATTTCTACCACTGCACTATTTGTTAATGTTCAAATTTTTGTAAATCTAAAGGACTTAACTACCTTGGTCATTAGTCCCTAGGCTTACAAACTACTTAAACTAACTTACACTAAAGACAAAACAAACACCCTTGCCTGAGGAAGGACTCGAACCCTCGACGGTGAACGGCCACGCGCACCGCAGCTAGGCACCTTAGTGCGCATGGCTATTCTGCCGCAGCATTTGTTAATGTTCTGAACAGTTTCTAAGTATGACGTTGGGGCTTGATTAGAATGTTATCCTCTATAACGCCTTTGAAGACTAAATGTAGATTATGATTTTTGCACATCACTGTATGCGGTACTCACGGTGAATGCCCAGATATATTGTGGAAAAATTTCCTCACATCTTGTTCCTTTCGTCCTTTAAGTGCAATTAACTGACGTAGTGCCCTAAAGAAACCATATCTCTGACCCGAGTGAAGGAGTTAAATTATCTCGTTAAATTTACGTCAGAAAGAATATCAGAACAATCTTTTATATTTTTTAAGTGTTTCTTTTCCTTTCCATTTTAATTGTTCCTTTTTTTTCTACGGCATTTTTTGTTCGGTGAGATTGCTTCAGTTTTCCCACTCTATTGCCACGGTTACATTGTTTCTTTGGCGATGGGAAGATTTTTTTTTTCGCTTAGCCTCTTAGAGAAACAAAACTCTTTGGACGTGCCGTCAACAAGTTTAAACTCTGCGTAGAGTGAGTCTATTTACACTTCGGTAAAATCAGACGTGACGTCATTATGACGTATCCACACTATCGAAGACGACTGGAGCCATGATCGACTTGTGTGGTCGTTCTAGACGCAAAACTGCGGTTGCAATTGTAGCAGACTAAATAAAGGAGTAGCTGATAATATCTTCAGTTGGTAACGGTATATTCATTACAGTTTCGGAAGCTATAACTTTGCTTTTTTTTTTTTTTTTTTTTTTTTTTTTTTTTTTTTAAATAAAAGGTAAGAAGCTATAAACTTTCCGAAAAAGGACCTACACTGTGAGCTCTGAAACGTTAGTCAGCCAAATCTGATGTTGTCATCGTGGCCCATTTGTGAAGGTTGTGTTTAAAACTAATGGAAACTTTTTCTCTAAGCAAAACTGCTACCGAGTTGCATTGTAGTACGGAGTCTACGTTAAACTAAGAGGACAAAATACAGTTACCAGTCTATGAAGCGACAATGTGTACTTGGACATGTCAAAATATGCGACATACAAAAACAGCATATAGTCGCCGTAGGTATATGTAAGTTTTCGCCGAAACTATAAATCAAATGAGCTGGATATTAATACAGTCATTTGTTACAGAGGATCTGCGAACATCAGGTAAAACATTTCGTAAAACTGGGTACTCATCTACGGCCAAGTTGCTGCAACATGCTAGTTCTTTTCTTTGAAAATGTGTGAAGTTGTCGTTCTCAAAGGCTCGGTCTGCGTTATTTCTGACATAATTTTCAATTTACATTTACTGAAATTTCCGTCAGTGCTTTCCAAAACATGATACCAATATTAAGTAAGGCCTAATTTTTTCACTAAACTACGAAGGGAAAAAGTATGCAGTTCAGAAAGAATGTCGAATTAAGCGTGTTGTCCCACTCGAAACCAGCGTCTCGAACGATCGCAAAAGTCGATGCGCCGCTCTTCTGGACGTCGATAGTGTGGATACGTCATAATGACGTCACGTCTGATTTTACCGAAGTGTAAATAGAATCATCACCCCTCTGCGTAACGCAGTGCTCAACAATACAGACGTCTATGCATCGTCCTACGCCGTTGCTCAGCAATAGTTAAAAATCGAAACGGCTGGCGAACAACATAATGATTCTCTCCTTAGCCAGAAAATGACGGAAAACCGTGAAATGCAGTAATAGCGCGGAGCAGTGACAGCAGGCAGAAGGTAAGCTACTAATAAATTTCTCAGTTCTGTCAGTCTGTAGCACTCAAAATTCGTATCAAATCGTTTGCATCTTTCTACTGGCGCATAACAGATAATCTCACAAACTTACATCTGTAATAAATATGAAAATCTTCTATCTGCGGTTTTAGTCAGTGTAATTTTATTTTGTGGTAATTGCTTGGTTCCGAACGATAAAATGTATCGAAAGTCGCAATACATCGAACGCACGGCTGTCGTGGCAGGAAATAGAAATTATTCATTACATTCCCAAGGTAACATACGTAGCATTTTAACTTATTGAAAAGGAATGAGTGGAACGTAAAATATCTTCCACTCCATCAGGCCGTCTGATGCATGTCTGATGAGTGAAACCGTTGTAGTCTCGGGTGCCGATAATTTTTCTGGTAAAACTTAATTCCTCCATTGTTTAGTGGGCGATCTTGTTCGGATTTCTGTTGTGAACATGAATTTCCCCCTTTTTTTTAAAGTGTCTCACCCTATATATCGTTCTCGCTTCGATTCCCAAGGAGTCTTGGAAAATGGAAATTACAGGATCTTCGAAGGCAGTGAAATAGAATCCAGGAAGTTCTTCATAATTTGTCTACATTCGAAGGGAAAGAAACTTTATGGTCACTCATAGAGATCATCATCTCGCCTGTGATCAATGTTATAACAGTCAGAAAAGCTAACCTGGAACTCTTCCAATCGGCGGCGTAGTGTGCTGGTGTTGGCGATAACCTTTGAATGCTCTTTGAAAACTCAATCACATAGAATGAGAGGGAATAATTCTTCGAGTTGACCATGAAATAAATAATCAATGTTGTTCCTGCTCTTTGGTTGACGGGTTCTTGCACGTACCCTTATCCGTTTAGTAAATTAATTATCCTCATAAAGCGAACAAAGTCATGTTGTTGCCAACATTAGCATACTACTCCACCGAGACGGTAAGTAAAATTTAACCTGCCAACATTAGCATACTGCTCCGCCGAGATGTTAAGTACAATTTAACCGAATATTGGGCTGATTCGGGGCGCTAAATATTCTCTTGTTCAACATAATTTTGGGGTAATATTAGGAAACTATCTGGAAATTTATCTTGGATAAAGTTAGAAGTAAAGACATGATAACGTAAAACGGAATGTTTGATGAGCGATCTTCATGCATCTCTTTCTGTAGGACTTCAAATTTCCTGAGATATGTATCGTAGCACGATGTAATTATTAATTCAGTTGGCTATAGCGGAAACGTAGTAAGTGAAAATAATCCTTTATCATTTTGTAGGCGTTATGAGCTGTAAAAAGCATTGTAATGTTTGACATTGTGAGTAAAGTTTGTTATAAGTCTCTAAGTGCAATCGGTCTTGAATAGTGGATGCATAGAGGCTGCTTTATCATGCGTCGCGGGCTATAATTTTTTTTTTTTTTTTTTTTTTTTTTTTTTTTTTTTTTTTTTTTTTCGCCCATTGGAAGGATGACGCCAAGGAAAATGTGTACCATGTTTGATTTTAGAAGCGTCCTGTAGTTTAGGATATGTGGAATGTATCAATTATACTCCGTTGGAACCCACAGATTAATTTTTCCGGTAGTGTGAAGTTAATTTGTGTGGATTTTTTCCTGATTTTAGTACCAACGTTTATGACAACCGTTACGGAAAACTATTGCTTCCTATGCAACGGCGTAAACAACCTGCGAAATAGTCCACGAAGAACACTTGGTTGACGAGTAATTAAGCGTGATCGCTAGATTGCTTTTTAAACTAATGTCAGGAAGCATTCGTCTCTCATTACAGTCGTCGCCACGAGTATCGCACGGTCAAAGTTTATCGTTCGAAACTCGCGCGTTCGTTAGGCAATGTTTGTTGGAAATTACCCACTTTGCAATACTAGTCATCCAGATTGTTTATCAGAATTTGGCTTAGGCAGTTTGTGTTGGTGTAGCTGAAATATTCCGAATTATGACATTATTTTACGATATATATATATATATATATATATATATATATATATATATATATATATATATCACCTATTAGATCGTATGAAACGTAGTTTGCTTTCCATGAAAATATCATAAGAAATATCGTTTTCATAGGAACTTACAATGGTTAAGAATGAATTTATAACTTTAAATTGTGTCATATAATGGAAGTACGATTATCAAGTTTCTTTTGTGTGCCAGTACAATGCGCACATAATTGATTAGATACTCGTCTCCGGAGAACTAAATCGATAATGACCACAGGGATTCAAGCTAATGTGTTCATTCTTTTCAATGACAGTTTTAATAATCAGAAGACACTGTGCACAGTACTCTTAACATTACAGCCGTCATTACTTCATGTTGTATTTCGATACGGTGGTAAGTAAGTTGGCACATGAGCTCTTACGCCATGATGTGCCCCGTAATATGACGCAAGTATTAATTCTTCAGTCTTAGAAGATTTCCTGAGCAGTAGCCGATGGGTTAACTGTTTCTGTAGAAGCAGAACTTCGGACTGATAACGTTTTGGTCGCCACTAGCCTTAGAATTCAATATTGAATTCAAAGAGGGTCTTTGGTAAACCTATAATTTCAAATCCAGTTACAAATTTTACGTCCGTTTTCGTTTATGAGTACATATACACACTGAACACTGCAACTTTGTAGTACCGTAGCTAGCTGACTAATACACATATTTATTACTGTACATCAAAATTAAGTTCCCGAACGAACCTCGATTCTTGTAAAAGACTTTGTAGAATGATCGCTCTACAGTTTTAACGTTTGTGTTTTTCCCTGTACTTTTTCGTTTCTATACTCACGGTATCAAAGCCCTTCAGTTACAGGAGCACCCGGACATTACTCCGTGAAAATGCGTCCTACGTTGAAAGACGTGCCGGCCACATTTTTGTAAATCGTCCGAGCCAAAGAAAGCATGTACTGTTACACAAGAAACTTAGGTATCATCCGAATAAATTATTTAATCATTATCGTATATCTATAGTATATTTCGACTTATAGTTAACGAATATTCGAATATTCAGACAAGCTTATAAAAGAATGAGAAGTATTTTGTTGATGCAGATGTAAAATTTTAAATTTGAATAACGTTTTCTAATCAAATACAGCAATTCACTAAAATAAACTCAAACTTAGTATTATTACAATGTAAGTTGTAATTTATAAGTCTATGTTCAAGATCGTGTTAACTGCTTAATCGCTCCTAATATTATTGAAACATCAACTGTTACACAAATTACATTTCCATGAAAGCAAGCACAATCGTGGTTGCTACGCAACGCTTCGACATAAATTGGCCTACCATGCCAGTCGCAACCAGTGATGCCAGTTTGGGTGTAAAAGTCGCTGAATTTGGGGTTTTTAACAAGCAGAACAGCGACTAAAATCCATTTGGGAATGGAAACTTTTTTGGGGTCTGCTTGGATATATTTGTGGAAAAACTGAAGACTTTTCACTACCGTAACTTCCAAATTATGCTCTATATTCGTTAGTTCTATAATACTTTCGCAGTAATGTGGAGTATTATGCAGAAAATATGTAGGCCTACACCGAATACGCCTCTTGCGATTGTGGTTTCTTTAGTGTGTCATGGGAAAAGAGAACTTGTTTGCCATTATAAGAGTATGTTATTTTAGCGTACTAATCCTACATACCGATAATAATCATTACAAGCTTAGCTGAGTAAATGAACACGAGTCCTTCCTGAATTGCACCAACTACAAAGCAAGAGCAACTTGCTCTATGAACTCCCTCCATGTAAGGTAAAAAAACAATGCACGTTATAACGTAAGTCACGCAGAGACGCGGAGAGATGGGGAAGTGCATAGCGTTTAGTGTGGTCGGGGGGGGGGGGGGGGAGGGAGACGATTTGCACATCAATGTAAAGTGGCAGCAACACAAACCTGCGTCTCTAGCTCTCACGTAGTCCGGATAACCTGCTTCCTTTCCCGTAGTGCGGTTGCGGTAGAAGATAACCGCCGCAATCTTTCAGCATTGCCAATTATCGAAAAATTTACCATGAAAAAGAAAGGCACTAGAACCACCGACTACATCCGTTCAAGATAAAAATGTGTGTCAGAAAATGACTGAGTTTTAATATTAAAAACTCGCGAAATGTTAATACAAAATAATTTTTTGTATTTTATTTACGAAATGTTCTCTATCGAAATTATATAAAACGCTACTCCTATTTGGCTGCCATTACCTCCCGTCATTCATCGTGCCGCTACCGTCTACACGTCAAGCAGTAGCCGTGTGCACATAAACTGCATTTTAACCTTTCATTTTAGATAGTATCTGATATCATTATCAATTTCGTTTTAATACAATAATAATATAAATATATGAAATTACCATTTTTGTTTTAAATTCGGAGTATTATGATTAATCAAAGCAAGACTTATTAGTCTTCAGGGAGTTATTGCGATCGTTATATGAATAAAATTCTTGAATGTCCGTCTCCAAATCGCTTATATTTTCTAAAACATTACTAGTTTCGGGACAGCTGCCCATCTTCAGATCTGTTAAATAAATGTTATAACTGAATATAAGCTACTATTTATAAAGTATGATATCAAAAAAAATTTAAAGGCAAAACATTAAAAAACATTAAAAACATACTTTTTTGAAATATTTAAAGACATTTTGTAGCCTTGCCTGGAATGGAACGCGCTGCCAAACACCAGCTACGGCGGCCCTCAGCACACTGGCGGCGGTGAATGGGACACGACGGAGGAAACCTCGGCGACGCTACTGCTACCTGACACACGGAAGCCTCATCCGCAGACGGGAAAGAAGAATTGTCCACAATATTTCTTTTTAATCCTTTTTAAGAGATTTTAATATTTAACAATATTTTTATTTTTTATTTTTATACTTTTATATACATATATATATTTTATTTTTTAACTCGATAACAGTTTCACTTAAAATGTTATTATATTTATCCAGAACCCAATTTTATCTTATTTCTACGTCCTTTTATAGTTTGACAGCTATGTGTCTCATTTGTAACTGTTTTTTATACCTTGACTATTATCTTATACCTTGACCTCAGAATTGCTTTTATATGTAAGTCAATAATTACTTATTGACAATAACTTTAACAAAAGGATCCCAACCAATCAGATGATTTCAAGTACTTTATATAAACCCTCAGGCAACTATTATGTTTTAGTAACGACTGTGAACATTCGTTCATTACAGGACAGGTTACTCTGTAACTTCTAAATTTTGGTATGTTTTTAATGTTTTTTAATGTTTTGCCTTTAAATTTTTTTTTTTGATATCATACTTTATAAATAGTAGCTTATATTCAGTTATAACATTTATTTAACAGATCTGAAGATGGGCAGCTGTCCCGAAACTAGTAATGTTTTAGAAAATATAAGCGATTTGGAGACGGACATTCAAGAATTTTATTATGATTAAATACGACGAATTTTTTTAATGATTTTTGAGGATTTTTAAGTATCAACACAGTCTAATATATATTAGACTGTTACATAATATAATACTATATATATATATATATATAATATATATTAGACTGTGGTTTCACCGAGTTCGCAACACTGGTGACAACTGCCGCACACAACAATAAGAACTCGCCCATTCCACAGCGATAGACATGGGAAAACCGAAACATCTGATGGTTTCGGAACAAATGCAACCGTACAGCGTGAGGTTTCGGAACACTTTCGAAACCATGAAACTGTGTTTTGTAATATTATGGACCTGTTTATTGTACCATCGTCAGTCTGTACTGTATAAGTATTGCTATAGAACAACATAGTGCAAGGACAGCAACTATAGGAGAAAAAATTAAACTTTTACTTAAATGCCGCAGCAGTTTTATATTTATTGCATCGTTTAAATTTTACTTACCGTCCTGGCGGCCACGTGTGATAATGTTGGAAATTGCGAGGCAACGTAAATGCTTTGTCATCAAATCTTTGTTTTACGTGAACAATTACTTTTGCTGAGTGGATAAAGGTAGATAAAAAAACCGGCAACCTTAAAGCACGAAGAGCATTATTTACTTACTTCATGGTATGTACGAAACACCAATCAAGTCATTCTATGTGGATTTATAAGAACATTAACATCTTGGCAACGATTTTCTATCGTTTTGTTGCTGTTGCCAACATAATCACGCGAGGTCGCTGGGACGGTAGGTAAAATTTTACCTCTGGACCAGATGTACTGCTTTCTCAATAAGTGACGTCCCTGATATCCTATTAGCTGAGGATTGACTTTTTATGTCTAATATATCGCTGTTTATCAAAGTAGCTATAATTAATACATTTTGCTTTTCGCTAATCTAGTGCCTAATATTGGTAGGTATTGTGTATTCTAACCTACATGTGATATAACATTAAATTTTATTATAACATTAAATTTATTGAGCTAACATTTTGGTAAGAGCTAAGTTTTTGTACATCATTATCGCACATACTTTACTAAAGTAAACCTTATTTTAAAATTCGATTTTTGGAAATATCTTTAATTCGCGGTTTCATTTACCGTGCCAACTTTCGAATATTCAAATATAAAAACAAAATGCTGCACATTATGTTAGATTTGTCAGGCCAATCCGGCTTTAGGCCTATGTTGTTTCTTATTTAAAAAATGAAATTGTAGGTTTAATCTTGTGTTTTAATATAATTACCGTAAATGGATAAATCTAGAATTTTATTTGATATTTCAATGCAAAACAGACATTATGTCATTTCGGAATATAGAAGTCACTTCAGAAACAAATATTGATTTCAGTAATCTAAAGCTGCAGACTCAAGTCTATCCATGAATTATTGTTACTCTTTAAACTGTTCATATACTAATAAGTTAAATGTCTGTGCCGAGCTTCAGCAAAATGAAAAACCACGGTTTCGATGGAATTTATCTGTTCCGCCTTCCTGCACTATTGGTCTGACACATTACTGTTTTGAGGCAGTGAAACCGACAGGGTAAAAGTTTCAGAACCCTATCGACCGCGAATGTGATCTGAAATCGAGCAGAATCAAACACGACGATTTCGTAACCGTGAAACATGGTAGTCATGAAACACTGAAACAGTTAGAGATCACGCACTGAAACGTGGCCCCTAAGAGGAGAATGTTGAGAGCTAAGGCTTGCATGCAGCTCAGCGCATTGTCTGTTAGAACAAGACCCGCCACTTTCCCCCAGTGCCGCCAGATTATGGCCTATTGCTTTCAGGTTTTGAAAGAAACAACATGTGTACGGGTTTAAAGCGTCACAGATGAAACACGAAATTATCACTTTCATGTTTGAGTAATAGAAAACTGAAACGTTTATCTTCTAAATATTAATATTTTTAGAGATTTATTAAGCGGGTGTATCAGTGCTTTCTGCCTACTTTTATTGTCGTAAATGAATAACAATCGGATTTAACATTCCTCACACCATTTCAAGGACAGCATTCCTTTTTCTAAAAGAAGTCGTCGGGGTATGTGGACTTACTTATTTTAGCAAATAACGAAGTGGAAGACAATAATCTATACCAAGCACAAATCAACAATACATTGACGGTGTCTACGGTGTACTATGCTGTTACGAGGTAAGAGCATAAACATTCCGTAGACACACGAACTCAGCCGAATTCCGCCGATCAGAGAGGGGCCCGAAAAAGTGCGTGATCTGTACGCGTATTGTAACATTGTTTCCAAACAATGAAACTGTGACCAAATCTACCTAGCGACAATCACGGAAGAGACTTCACAGAGCGCCAGTAGAGTATTTCACTTTTTTCTGTAAATCATCTTAAATGCTTAATTATGTCACCGTAGAAGCTCGTAACATATTTTTTTCCCCTTAAACATTCCGTAAAGAAACGGAAATTACATTCAGATTGGTTACAGCGTTACCAAAAGAGAATACAATCATCGACCTGATTTCTAATGTAATAAAATAGTATACCGTACTTATTTTTGTTCTTTATATTTATCATTTCTGGAGACGATGGGCAGTGGTAGGCACTCTCGCCACATCCCCGCCCCCCCCCCCCCCTCTTATATACGCCACTGATTCAATGTGATATGGTATTGTCCATTATACATTTAGAAACATGGTTCACAAATGATGTATGCCATCCCATGTAGAAATACAAATATAAAGATTACTTAAAATTGTTTTTAGTGTTCCATAGCGTAGGCCTATAGTGGCTTGCGGAATATGGTTGTAGATATAGAATGAGAAGATGAGTAAAATGTGGTTGCAAACCGATTGTAGAGATCCAAATGAGACATTGATTACGACATATTTTTACTTCTGTAAGGATCATTTTGATGAAAGTAAACACTTAATGTGAAACTTATTATTCTACTAGTTCACTATTAAATCGTGTCGCAATATGTTTCGTCACATACAAGAACCATTATTGTCACGCTATTGTCCTCTTACCAGTTGCGAATTTACCACATGTTTTCGGGGAGGGGGGGGGCATGACTAATGTAAAGATAAGTGAAGTGATCTTAAGTAGACACCCCACGTTGGACGTCCCGATCCATGGTTGGTTATGGCTTTTTCAGAAGAGTCATACAATCACTGACCTGATTTCTATTCTTATATACGCCACAGCCTCTACGTACAGTTCCAAAGGTTACGGGTTCGATCTCTGCTAGGTCCTAGGATTTTTATCTCACTTTCCACTTCTTTCACCTCTGGCAGTATTGCTCATGTGAAAAATACCGAGTAGCACCGTTGTTCGGAACCCACGCTAAACTGTAGGCCCCCTATAACTGGCTGGGTAAGTCAGTTCGAAGGTCGGAGGAAGGCAACGGCATACCACCTCCAAACAGGACCATGCCTAGTAAAGCACTGTGGTGTTCAAACCAATCTTCGGATTGTTGACTGCTTTACCTTTTTTTATACGCCACAGCCTCTACGTACAGTTAGAAGCGCCTCAGTCTATGTTGGTTGCTTCTGGACAATTCCATGATTTTCGTTCACTGTTTCGCATGCATTTCCTATAACGGTCTGACTGTGTTTCCAAATAATACGAATGTTGTCTAGAATTATTCTCTATTGAATGATTGTTATCCGTCCCCGTAAAGAAAAGCATAGATTTTTCTAAGGTTACAGCAGAAATAAAGACCTACTCCCAGATTTCAAGGCAAAAATCTCCTTATTAAAGCGGATATTTTTGTTAACAGCAGTCACGTTCATATTTTATATCTTATTTCTTGGATATTGATTGCAACCTTATATGAAAGGAGTATATGTAGCTACATTTTAGAAATTTGTCTGTAGTGTACACTTCCAATTCAGAATATAAAAGTTTGATGCAAATTTTAACCTCTCTTTCAATAAAGAAAGGAAGGAAAAGAGAAATGAAGAGCCTCTTAATTTATGTTCAAATCAAATGTTTGTAAAGCTTATGGGACTTAACTGCGGAGTCATCAGTTCCTAAACTTACAAACTATTTACGAACTAACTTACACTAAAGACAACACACACACCTATGCCCCAGGGAGATCTCGAACCTCCGACGGCGGGCAACCGCACGCTCCGCAACGAGGCGCCTTAGACCGCTCGGCTATTTCATCGCGGCCTTAATTTATGAGCTGCACTGAGAAGCTCAGAGGTAAAGTGTGTTTATGAAAGCTTCCTGTTTAGCAGAACCCGAAACAAAATTAAAAAAAGAATAAAAAAAAAGTTAAGAGCACAGAAGCTGAGCATTCTAAATACAAGAAGAACCGGAGATTCCACTAACATAATAATTTTGCAGATAACATATTGTACAAAGCAGTGGTGCAGCCAAGGGGGGTGTGGCTAACGGGGCTTAAGTCCTCCCACCCCCGCCAGCCTCCAAAGATTTTTTAAATTTTATTATTGTTTTTATTTTATTTTATTGAAACTGACCGACACCGGAAATTTAAGTAAAGAAAAATAGCGATTGTGCTGACTAGATCAGGAACTGAATCATCTTTTTTTCAGCCGCCTTATTAAGTGGGCTAGGAAACCTGATTCACGCTGTAACATGTACAGTTCACACTTTCATGGCCCCTCTGTGCTCGGCGGAAGTCGGCTGAGTTCGTGTGTCTACGGAATGTTCATGCTTCTTGCCAACTTTACCTCGTAACAGTATTGTACACCGTAGACGTCGATGTATTGTTGATATGAGCTTGGTGTTGGTTATTGTCTTGCACTTTGTTATTTGCTAATATAAGTACACTTACCCCGACGACGTCTTTTAGAAAAAGAAATGCTGTCCTTGAAAGTGGTGTGAGGAATGTTAATTACGGTTGTTATTCATTTACGACAATAAAAATAGACAGAAAGCATTGCTACACCCTCTTAATAAGTCCCTTAAAATATTAACATTACTTAGATATACGTTTCAGTTTTCTGCTATGCAAACATTAAAGTGATAATTTCGTGATTCATCTGTGACGCTTTAACCCCGTACATGTTTCTTTTAAAACCTATACGCTACAGTCCGTAAGCTGGCGGCACTGGGAGAAAGAGGCGAGGCTTGTTCTAACAGCCAATGCGCTACGAGCTGAATGCAAGCTTTAGCTCCCAACATTCTCCGCTCAGGGGCCATGTTTCAGTGCGTGATCTTGTAACCACGAAAACCGGTTTACTGAATTCGGTTATCGTCTTCCGGGAGATGTGTGGCATGTAAACGTAGTGACTGAGAACGTGTACTGCTGTTTACGGTGAGCTGTTTTAATGCCGCTGCGACCAACTTTGATGCTACCGCTATTGTTACTGCTATGCTGAAGTTATGAGCCGATTATTCATATGAGGCGACCGGTGCTTAGCACGTCAGCGGCGCCACCGAGTGGAATCTTATGAACACCGTCAAAAACTAGGAACAACAATAGTGTTATTTTAATTCAACTTTTACAAATAGAATCTCATGCTAATTAAACAGTTATAACATTGGCGAGCTTCTTATATTTCCGATAACGAATATAAAAACCCTTTTACCATTAATAAATTCATTGGGCTTTATTTTTAAAAAATGAACACCTCCCCCATCCAAGAAGCAAATCCTGGCTGCGCCATTGGTACAACGATCATAGGGCTGCCGCATAGGCCTATGAAGTGAGCACGATGATGAAATCAGATTTTGAGTATTGCCGTCATTGCCGACTAAGACTGCTGCTACTCGCTTCGGAACGAATCAAAGAGTCTCTGGATCTGTTGCTAGGATATAGCAGTCCTTGTTGCTTCCACTTACTGCCAAAGTAAGTCTGATAAAGCAACTGGTGATGTATCACGGGTCAGTCGTTCCACAGTCATCAACAGACGTTTCAGATAAGATTGGAAGATAAATGAGGCGCCTTATCCTGTCTCAATATCGCCGTCGGCATGCTCCGGAAGTATGGGCAGATAACAGGCTCCAACACATCAGAGATGTAATGTTAACTATGGACTGTACCGATAATGTGTACTGGAGAGACAGAGGGGCGGGGTGAGGTAGTGGAATCCCTTACCAACTAAAACCAAAACACCGGGTTTAGGAACATTATGGCGATGCATAGGACAACAATTATCAATCTGTCACCAAGGTGTCACCAAACTTTTACACCTCCTGGAGTACTCTAATCAACCATCGTGATGGTGTAGGCAGTATCGCCGGCGGTGGAGGTTTCTTCTAAATAGGTTGCTTTTATCGTTCTTTTTGGTGCAGTATGTTGCCTAAATTTATTACGTACCGTAGCTTGACTGTGATGAAATGCAATTTTTGACGTCCATGTACATTATTTATCTTCGGGGTACCTTATAGCACAACATCAATAACAGTTATATCGCATGGACCCACTGCCTTCGAAGGTAGTCTGCTTCTTCGCTGCGTTGTGCCTGATTTAAAAGGGGGTTCGGAGACGATAGCGTCTTCTGGTATAGCTTCGCTGCTTGTTCCTGATACAACAATTACTGTTGACGTCCCGCTGCCTCAATCAGGGAATGTTGGGAAATTAAACGGTACGTGGAAAAGTATCAGTTTTATAGCATAGCAAAACGTACTTTTATGGCAAAAATCTCGTGAGTCATTAGGTTGCATCGTACACTGGGGTGATGAAAGCCATGCATAGTGATATACAGAAATACATATGGCCGTAGTACCACGTACACAAAGTATAAAATGACTGTGCATTGCCAGACCTGTCAGTTGTAACTTCGCTGATCCATGTCAAAAGGTTTCTGACAGTACTGTGGCCTCAAGATGCACATTAACAAGCTTTGACCACGGAATGAAAGTTGGAGCTAATCGCATGGGCGATTACATTTCAGAAATCGTTAGGCAATTCAATATTCTTTCAATAGTATGTCAAGAGTACCAAATTTCAGTCATTACCTCTCACCACGGAGAGCACAGTGGCTGACGGCCAGTACGTAATGACGGAGAACAGTGGCGCGTTTGCGTGTTGTCATTGCTAACACACAAGCATCACTGCGTGAAATAGCCACAAAAGTTATGTGAGACGTACGACTAAAGTATTCGTTAGGCTCGTGTAGCACATTTGGTGATTAATGGAATGTGTGAGCCGACCGACTTGATTACCTTTGCTATCAGCACAAGGAAATCTGCAGTGGTCTTCACGCCTAGGCTTAAACTTACAAACTACTTTAACTAACTTATGCTAAAAACAACACACACACTTATGCCCGAGGGAGGACTCGAACCTCCTACGGGGATTAGCCTGCACTCCGCATCAAGGCGCCTTGGCATACCGCAATTCCCGCGTGGCTAAGAGCTCGACATTGTCAGCAGCGGTTTTCCTGGGTTCTTGACCATATTGGTTGGACCCGAGACGACTGGAACCGTTGTTCGGTCGGACGAGTCCCAATATCAGGTGTTTAAAGCTTATGCCAGGATTCGAGTGTGATGCATACTTCACGAATCTGTGGTCCAAGTAGTTAACAAAGCACTGTCCAAGCAGGTACTAGCTCAATAGTGGTGTGAAATGTTTTCATGTGGCATTAACTATATCCTCTGGGAAAACTAAAGGGTCCATTGACTGGAAATGGTTATGTTCAGCTATTTTGAGACCATTAACTCATGGACTTCGTGCTACCAAACAATGACGGAATTCTTGTTGATGACAGTGTGCCATGACATCAGGCAACAAATGCTTGCGATTAGTTTGAAGAACAGAGATTGATTTGGTCATCCAATCGCCTTACATGAACTCTCGCGAATATTTATGGGCTTCATCGAGGTCGAAACGTGGACAAAATATTGCATCGACAACACTTTGGCAAATATGCGCGGCTATAGAGCTCAGTAATCTTGAAGGGAACATTCGACGATTGTTGGATCCATTCCAGTCGAGTTGCTGCACTTCGCCGAGCAAAAGGAGATCCGGTACAATATTAGGAGGTATCTCATGACTTCTGTCACTTCACTGTATTTACTTTTTCCATTCCTTACACATAAAGATTTTCTTAAAGTTACTAGGTCTGATAAAGAATAAGAAAATAGAAATGCGGGTAAGGTACTATGAAGAGCAAAGTGAACGCATCTTCGTAGCAAAGATAGTACGAAGCCAACACCAAGCACAGTAGTACAATATTATATTCCAACTAGCTCTGTCGATGACGAGAAGATCGAAGAAATGTATGAGGAGTTAAAAGAAATTATTCAGATAGTTAAGGAAGTGAAAAACTTTATTGTGATGGAGGACTGGACGTCAATAGTAGGAAAGGGAAGAGAAGAAAATGTAATAGGTGAATAAGGACTGGGTAAAAGAAATGAAAGAGGAGAATTTTGTGCAGAGCACATATTAATCATCACAAACATTTGGTTTAATCATCATGAGAGAAGGTAGTATACTTGGAAGAGACGAGGAGACTCTGTAAGGTACTAGATTGTCTTTATAATGATAATATAGGTTTAGAAACCAGGTCTTAAACTATAACGCGTTTCAGAGAGACTGGAAAAGTGTAGAAAATGAAGGAGATGGAATCTGAACAAATTGAAGGAACCAGAGACGGTTGAGAGTCTCAGAGAGAGCATTCGGCAAGGAATGGCTAAAACAGGGGACAGTAATACAGTAAAAGAAGAACGGGTAGCTCTGAGAGAGAAAGAGAATAATGAAGGCCGCAGATGATCATACAGGCAGAACGACAAGGCCTAATACCTGGATAACACAGGAGAGACTGAACTTAATTGACAAAAGGAGAAAATATAAAAATGCAGCAAGAGGAGCACGCAAAAGGGAGTACAGACGTCTGAAAATGGGGCTGACGGGAAGTACAGACTGGTTAAGCAGGAGTGGCCATACTACAAATGCAGGACTAGAAGAATGTATAAATAGGGGAAAGATACCGCCTTCCGGAAAATGAAAGAGACATTTGGAGACGAGAAAACCAACTGCATGCATATCAAGAAGTCAAATGTAAACCAGTACTAAGCAAAGAAGGGAAAGCTGAAAGATGGAAGGAATATATAGAGGACCTATACGAAGGAAATGAACTTGAAGGCAGTATTCTAGAAACGAAAAATGAAGTAGAGGAAGATGAGATAGAATATGCAATACTGCGAGAAGAATTTGAAGGAGTTCTGAAAGATTTGAGTCCAAACAAGGCCCGTGGAGTAAATGATATTCCGGCTGAACTGATGATATGGTTAGGAGAGCCATTCTTCAAGAAACTGTTCCACCTAGTATGCAAGATGTATGTGACAGGGAAAATACGACTTCAAGAGAATATACTAATTCCAATTCGAAAGAAAGCAAGTGAAGACTTTTCTGAAAACTACGGAACTAACACTATAAGTCATAGATGCAAAATACTAACATGAATTGTTTACAGACGAATGGAAAAACTGTGGGAAACTGACCTTGAAGAAGATCAGTTTGAATTAAGGAAAAATGTAGGAACAGTAGAGGCATACTCACATTACGACTAATTTTAGAAGATAGGTTAAGGAAAGGCAAACCTTCGTTTTTAGCATTTGTAGATCAGCAGAAAGTTTTTAAGTGTTGACTGGAATACGCTCTTTCAAATTCTGAAGGTAGCAGGTGTAAAATATAGGGAGTGAAGAGTTGTATTCTAGATTTTCAAAAATCAGACAGCAGTTGTAAGAATTGAAGCCCATGGAAGGGACGCATTGGTTTGGAAGGGAGTAAGACAGGGTTGTACCCTGTTCTCAATGTTGTTCAATCTGCACATTGAGAAAACTGTGAAAGAATGCAATTAGAGCTTTACAGAGGGCATTAAAGTTAAAGGTTAAATAAAAACTTTTCGGTTTGCCTACGAAACAGTAATTCTGTCAGTGACAGCAAAGGACCAGGAAGGGCAATTCAGTGGAATCGGCAGTGCCTTGAAAGAAGGGGACATATAAACATTAGCAAGAGCAATACTAGGGTAAAGGAATTTAGTGTTAGTCAATCGCGCGGTGCTGAAGGAATTCGATTAGGTAATGAAACAATAAAAGCCAACGGCCTTGTAGCAGTGGACACACAGGTTCCCGCTAGATCACCGAAGCCCTGCTGGGCTTGGCTAGCACTTGGATGGGTATCCATCCGGGTCTGCCGAGTGTTGTTGGTAAGCGGGGTGCACTCAGCCCTTGTGTGGCCGTTGAGAAGCTATTTTAATGAGAAGTAGCGACTACGGTCGCGTAAACTGACATAACGGTCGGGAGTGTGGGGCGCTGACCACGTCCCCCTCCATACTTGACGCCCTCTGGCGGAGGGTGACAAGGCGACCGGTCAGTACCCAGTGGGCCTATCGAAGCCTGTCCGACAGAGTTTGGATGAATGAAAGAATAAAAGTAATTGATGAGTTTTGTTATTTGGGTAACGAAGTAACTTCTGATGGCCAAATTAAAGAATATATGAAATGCAGAATGGGAAGAAAAGCGTTTCTGAAGAAGCAAAATTTGTTGACGTCAAATACTAACTTAAACGTTAGGAAGCCCGTTCTGAAAGCATTTGTCTCGAGTGAGCCTCGTATGGGAGTGAAACGTGAACGATAAGGAGCTCAGATGAAAAGATTATAGAAGCTTTCGAAATGTGGTGTTACAGACGAATGATGATTAGATGGGTAGATCACACCTAATGAATAGGTGCTCAACAGACTTGGAGATAACAGGAGTTTCTGGCATATCTTGATTAAAAGAAGGGATAGGTTGCTGGGACACATTCTGAGACATCAAGCAGTCGTCAAATTAGCATTAGAAGGAAGTGTGTGGAATAAAAATGGTAGAGGAAGACCGAGGGACGAATACAGTAAGCAGATACTAAAGGATGTAGACTGCCGTTCTTATTCTCAGATTAAGAAGCTTGAACAGAACGGGGTAGCGTGGAGAGCTGTATCAAACAAGTGTGCGGACTGAAGACCACTATAACAACTAGGAATTGCAGGGTCAATAAGCAAACACCTCGAACTTTATGTGACTCCAGAGTGCATAAAAACTACCAGTAGATCTAGAAGGAGGCCCCTTTAACCGTAGCCAGTTTAACTGCATGACGTACAACACCTAGATTTCATATTCTGTTTGCATCTAGACACCTTGTGTCTTGTTTATTATTGTGTTAAGACGGAACTAATTTTCCTCTGAATACCCGTATTCGATATCAACATTTCACTTTCTGTTTTACCTTTCTATTACAAAAACGGAGAATGGCAGTCTCGTGAAACATTTTGTAGCAACTTATATGAAAAAGTAAATTCACAGTGCACATTTAAGGCCATAAGACTGCATTTTACCACGAAAGCGGCTGGTGAAATAGTAACATCGACTGCAGAGAACCTGCAGGCTATGAAATTTACGAAGGTGTGCAAAATTAAACTCAGAATAAGAAATGTAGGACGGTAAAAGACGGAGATAAATAATTAAAATGCGAAGATTTAGACCAGCGGTCGGCAACTGGCGGACAGCGGTCAAAGTCCGGACCACGCAAGGGCAAAAACTGGACCGCCAAATATATTTTGAAGGGGCGGCTCCTTCGTTGTCTCCTCACGTGCTGTGTGCCGGCCGCCGGTATTGTTTGTTATAAAGAACGGATCTAAATAAAATACACAAATTTTATCGTCACTTCGTCAGTAGTTCTTGCGATCTCATGTTGTACATTTCGTTATAATTGTGAATGATTGAGAGTTACAACGTTTCTCTGCATCGACATGGATTCAAACTAGCGTAGAATTGATGGTGAAAATAGAAGTTTTTGCCGAGTGGCCTGAACAATATGGTTTTACGCTGCCTGATACGTCTGTAGCTGTTCCAGTTTGCCTCATATACAGGGTGTTTCACTAAGTGTGTTTGCCTCTGTAACTTATAAAATAATAGGTGACGGGAAATTTTAATGCGGTAGGTCAACACAAGAAATGTTACACTTTCTGCGGAGCTATGAACATAGTTTATTGTATCATTTTCCAAAGAGTTACACCACAAAGGTATAATTTCTTAAATGGAACGATAGGTTTTTGTATCGTGCATCGGATCGGTTGTAACAAGCTGCGTCCAAATAAATTTAAACTACATTCCTATCACTGTTAGTTTGGGAGCTACAACCCTTCAAAGTTTAGGGGGCGGAGGCTACGACATCGTAGCTGACTCGCTGGTGGTCATGAGACAGTGGGCCGTGCCCCAGGGGATAGCCTCTCGGCCAATCAGCTACGCTATCGCAGCCTCCGCCCCCCGAACTTTGAAGGGTTGTATCTCCCAAACTAACAGTGATAGGAATGTAGTTTAAATTTATTTGGACGCAGGTGGTTACAACGAATCCAATGCACAATACAAAAGCCTATTGTTCCATTTAAGAAATTATATCTTTGTGGTGTAACTCTTTGGAAAATGATACAATAAACTATGTTCATAGCTCCGCAGAAAGTGTAACATTTCTTGTGTTGACCTACCGCATTAAAATTTCCCGTCACCTATTATTTTATAAGTTACAGAGGCAAACAAACTTAGTGAAACACCCTGTATAACGGCATGTCGCTCTTCCAACAGATCTAAAAAAAAATAAAAGCAGAAACCATTTTCAGATTCTACGATAGTAAAGAAAGGTATGTTGGAAGTGGCCTTGACACATTTCGACGAGAAGAATGATGTAGTTGCCGCAGAGAAAGATATTCCATTGTCAGCAAGAAGTACAAGAATAACCGGAAATTTAGATGCGGACAACAGAAGTAGTTTGCTCGAACTCTCTGCAGAAGGCGCCTTGTTACGACATAGCATTCGATGAATCGTGGAACATAGTTGAAGTAATTTTTGGATGCAGAAAGCAAATATTTTAGGGAGGAATGACTTTGGTATTACCGTTGAAATGCAAGACTCGCGGAGAAGACAAAATCAAACATTAGTTACAATAAAATGAAGTCTCTTTCAACTGACAGTGCTCCAACAATGATCAGCAAAGGAAAAGGACTAGTACATAAAACAAAAAACAAGAATGCCGGGTTACTATCTTACCAGTCCAACGATGTTCGTTGGCTAAGTGAAGGTTAAGTGACTGATTGTTTTCGACAAATAAAACAAGAATTGATATGCTTCTTAGAAAACCTGGATTCTCCAGTAGCAAAAAACCAATTTGGAATTCCTTGTGAACGAAGGCAGTATGCTTTTTTGAAAGATCCCAGCATAAATGTGCTCAATACCGTGCACAAGGAAATGAGAAATTAGTATGGGGTTTGGTTCAAAGTTTGGATATCTTTGAAAAGACATAAAAATGTGTTTATCGGAGAAAATGTATCACTCATGATTAACGACCGCCACCTTGAAGACAGTATTCGCATAAGTTGCTCCTCTCGTGAACCTAACATAGAAACTGGCTCAAGACAATGAATGTAAATCCTCCCATTGATTTTTTAACACAAATAAGCACATTTAATTGTATTTCATACTTTGTCAGTGAAAATTAAAATGAAAAATATTATGTCTTATGTATTGTGTATTGCCGGCCGCGGTGGCCGAGGGGACTAAGGCGCTCCAGTTACCGTCTGCACGGCCACTACGGTCGGGGGTTCGAATCCCCCCTCGGGCATGGATATTTGTGCCGTCCTAGTTCGTAAGTAGTTCTTAAGTAGTTTGTAAGCTTAGGGACTGATGACCCCGTAGTTAAGTCCCATAGGCAATACAAACATTGTATTGTGTATTTTTCAAAAACAAATTTGAGTATCGATTTTGTTTCATACCTTTTGTGAGTGAAAATAAAAATAAATAAGTAACACATAGTATACGTTTTTCTGGATTTTTTATAAACTTTTATTTCACATCTATTTATTTCATATTAGTTTGACAGTAAAAATTAAAATAAAATACAATGTGGAATATGAGGTTTTACATCTGGATCTCGACAAAAATTTTCAAAAGTATCCGGACCACATGTAAAATTACATGCCGACCTCTGCTTTAGACCATTATGGTGATATCCACATACAATGATCTCTGTACTATCTCGATGTTGAACTTCAGGTGTCTGACCATGCTAGCCACAGATGTTCATATATCGTTGCTTGCCAAATTCAAACTGTTAATACTAGGATACGTAAAGAAAATGTGTCTCTATTCGGCTCCAATACCACCCTATTATATCGCATATTGACAGTAAGTTAAAAGATAATCTAAGTAAGGAATTCTTTGTTATACACAAAATGATGGAAAATTGTTTGTCAAATTACAACATTGTGTGTACTGCAAAACGATGTGGAAAACACATGAATGTACGGGCAGGCTGCATTCTATGCTCAGAGACCAGAGTTATACATACATTTTGTATAGTGTCCACAGAATACCAGAACATTGTTAGAGAGTAGCAGGTATAGCCGTGTTATGTGCTAAACTCACCTTAAAGCGAAGATCCCCGACAGGAGGCTCGGCATACGGGATACCCCGGAAGGCGGTGTAGGACGTGTTGTAGACGCTCGTGGCCGTGGTTCCACGGAGTACGCCCTCTTGCACAGTCACCAGCACGTCCTCTGCCTATAAGGAACATTACTATGAATGAAGGTAGCATTTCCGTTAGGTTACCTTCAAGGAACATTACTATGAGTGCAGGCAGTTACAATTTACGAAATGATGATGATGATGATGATCGTGTGGCATTTTATGACCGTTAGACGCCAACTGGTATGATTCTCTGCAAAGAACATTAGTATAATGGCCACGTGGTATTTACCAAAGAAGGTCCGGTTACTTTGTTACGTTTGACACCTTGTTGGTGCACCTATGTACCACCATGTACTTTTATATTTTATTTTATTACAGGCAAACCAGTGTACGTACACCATTTTAAGAATGGAAATGGCTCTCGCAATTTTATTCAGATATATGCGTGTGTAATTCCTGACCGCTGGTGACGACAGTAAAACAGTAAGCATCTGTCGAAATTGGATATCGTGAAACAATCTTTTAGCATTCTTGGCTACTGAAGATATGAATTTCCATAAAGGATACGTCGCTCCCACTCCACAAATATGCGCATCCTGTTTATACATTAAAAAAACTGGTTTGTGATTTTTGAAAGATCACGAATGCAATATTTTCGTGCAATATAACTACAGTATAACAATTTTCGGATTTATTCTTTACTGCTTGCCAAGCTTCATGATTCTGGGTCAAAGGGTAGTACCGTATAGGTATTGATAACAAGTTTGCGAATATAAAATTATCGCCATATTGTTTTGGTTCATTTACAGAGAAGCTTTAAATTCTTCACATGGGACTATAGAGAAGGGGGTCTTAATAGTCCGACAGTCAGAGAGATCCGTAGATATATGGTTAACGTAGTAACCTTACAAGGATTCCGTTTTTTAATGATTTAGACATGTAATCCTAAAAAGAGCTTCAAATTAAACAAATTCCTTCAAAAAGAAAGTAAAAATCAGCTTTATCACCACAAAACAGAACTCTAAAATATAATAATTCCTCAAAATTTTATATGGCACGTATGACTTACGAACTTGCGTCGTTGTGAAGGTACACTGATGGAAACTGGTGAAACATGTGAATAGGCAGTGTTTATGAAAGGGGAGTTTACTGCATAAAACTGCATCGATAGGGATAGTTGAATCACCCTGTTATGTAAATAATGCGGAATATGTCCCCATTTTGTATATATTGTAGTTATCCGTGTAAAATAGTGTATGAATGTAATATGTATGATTGAATATAAAATTACAGATGTAAATTAGTCTAAGTATCATGTGTTGTTGTGTTGTGGTCTTCAGTCCGGAGACTGGTTTGATGCAGCTCTCCACCCTACTCTATCGTGAGCGAGCCTCTTCAACTCCACATAAGAACGTCAACCTACATCTGTTTCAATCTGCTTACGATATTCATCTCTTGGTCTTCCCTTACGATTTTTACCCCAAACACTTTCCTCCAATGCTAAATTCACGATTCCATGATGTCTAAGAATGTGTCCTACCAATCGATCCCTTCTTTTAGTCAAGATATGCCAGAAATTCCTTTTCTCCCCAATTATATTCAGTAGCTCCTCACTAGTTATGCGATCTACCCATTTACTTTTCGGCATTCTTCTGTAGCACCACATTTCAAAAGCCTCTATCCGCTTTCTGTCTAAATTATTTATCGTCCAAGTTTCACTACCATATAAGGCAACACTTCACAACAATGCCTTCAGAAAAAAAACTTCCTTACACTTAAATTAATATTCGATGTCAGCAAATTTTCCTTTTCCAAAAATGCTTTTCTTCCCATTGCCATTCTCTATTTTATATCCTTTGTACTGCGACCATCAAATGTTATTTTACTGCTCAATTAACAAAACTCATCTATCATCTGTATTGTTTGCTACCCTAATACCTTCAACAGTGCCTGATTTTATTAGACTCCACTCCATTCCCCTTTTTTGCTCTTGTTAATGTCTTATATACACCTTTCAACACACTGTCCATTCAGTTTAACTGCTCTTCTAGGTCCTTTGGTTTCTCTGACAGAATTACGATGTCGTCGGCAAAACGCAATGATTTTATTTATTCACCCTGAACTTTAATCCCTTCTCCAAATTCTCCTTTCTTTCTGTTATAGCTTGCTCAATGTACAAATTGAATAACATTGGAGAAAGCCTACAACCCTGTCTTGTTCCATTCCCAACCGCTGCATCTCTTTCATGCCCTTCAACCATAACAACGGCCGTCTGATTTTTGTACAAGTTGTAAATAACCTTCTGTTCCCTATATTTTACACCTGCTTGCTTCAGAATTTGGGAGAGTCTATTCCAGTCAACATTGTCAAAAGCTTTCTCCATATCTACAAACGTTAGAAATGTAGTTTTGCCTTTTCTTAATCAATCTTGCCTTTTCTTAGTCTATCTTCTAAGATAAGCCGTAACGTGAGTACTGCATTCAGTGTTCCTACATTCCTCCTGAATCCAAACTGGTCTTCGCTGAGGTCGGCTTCTACTAGTTTTTCCATGATACAAATAAACAACAATGTTGAAGTTTCAGAGAAGATTGTACAGACGAATGGAGTCCTTCAGAGAGATCCTATTAGCCCAACGCTGTTTAACATCTATATAGCAGATGTCACCATTAGAGAAAGACTCAAAAGCAGAAATTATCTTGTATGCAGACGATATGGTGATAGGATTAGAAGATGTACAGAAGGCAATGCAAAAATTAGAAACTTGGGCGACAGAAAATGACCTAAATGTGAACCAAGATAAGACATTTCAAATGACATACAGGAAGGGAGGAAGAATAACAACCAAAGACAGCCTAATGCTATACAATCAGCCATTACAAATAGTTGGCCAATATAAATACCTGGGAATTACATTACGAACAACAGCAACATCTTTCGGTATACATATCCAGGAAAGGGTAGCTGCAACAAACACAGCGATGACACTATTCAAAGTGTCAGTGGCACCAGTCATAACGTGTGGAATAGACATCATATGGGAAAAGCTCAAGATCAGCGACCTTAAAAGAATAGAAAAAGTGAAGACGATGTTCATGAAACGGAGCCTAGGAGTGGGAAAAACAGGGCCATCCCCACTAACGTATGAACTGTTGAAAGAGATGTACTTCATAGAAGACCTGAGACTTCAACATTGCCTACCATCTACGGCATCATACCAGGAACTACTCAACACCATGAAATGAAAGGAGAAGTAAATAGACCTGGATTTCTACGGCACACCAGGCATGATGGATGACAGCTGGACCAGCGAATGCAGGAATCAGAGACACGTGACAACAAGACTTTCAGTACACGGCTTTCACCATAAAATATGTGCTATCAAAAACTTTCATGAACCGAGTGTAGACTGTAAATGTGTATTATGTGGTCAACAATGCACTAAATCACATTTTAACATGTGATAAAAGAACAACCAATCTTCGGATTGTTGACTGCTTTGCCTTTTTTTTAAAAAAAAAAAAAAAAAAAGAACAGACTATAGTAAAGACTAAAAATAATTTGTAACTGTAAATTGTATAAACTTGTATATTAAAGTTCAATCTGAGCGCACTTTTGTCTTTAATAATAAATTAAACTAATGGTTCTGTAATCTTCAGATCTGTCTGCGCCTGCTCTCTTCGGAATGTGCATTATTACATTTTTCTTAAAGTCTGGGGGTATTTCCCCTTTGTCATGAATCTTACGCGGCAGGTGAAATAGTTTTGTCATGGTTTGCTCTCCTAGAGACTTTAGTAGTTCTGAGGGAATGTTATCTACTCCAGGGGCCTTGTTTCGACTTAGGTCTTTCAGTGCTCTGTGAAATTCCTCTCTCAGTATAGTATCTCTTAGTTCACCTATTTCTTCTTCCCTTCCTATGATATTGTCTCTATATACTCTTTCCACATTTCAGCTTTTCCTTCTTTGCTGAGAATTGGGTTTTCCATCAGAGTTCTTTCTATTCATACAGTTACTTTTCTTAACTCCAAATGTCTCTTTTATTTTCCTTTAGGCGGTATGTATTTTTCCTCTATTTAAACGTTTTTCTACTGCATTTACCTTGTAGCCACACCTGCTTAGCTATTTTGCACTTCCTGTCACTCTCATTTCTTAGTCACCTGTACTCCATTTTGCCTGTTTCATTTAGTGAATTTTTAAATTTTCTCCTTTCATAAATAAAATTTAGTATTTCCTGTGACATCCAAATATTTTTGTAGGTCTTGCTTTTCTACCTAGTTCGTCCTCTGCTGCTTTCACTATTTCATCTCTCAATGCTACCCATTCCTTTTCTACTGTTTTATTTCCCCTCGTTTATGTCAACTATTTCCTAAACCTGCCTTTGAAATTCTCAAGAACTTCAGGTTCCTTCAATTTATCGAGGTCCCATCTCATTGTCCTACCTCTCTGCAGTTTTTTTCAGTTTCAGCCTACAATTCATGACCAATAAGATATTGTCAGAGTCTATATCTGCCCCTGGGTATGTCTTATAGTTTAAAACCTAGTTCCGAAATCTATGTCTTACCATTATAAAATCAATCTGGTACTTTCCTCTGTAAACTGGTCTCTAGCATGTATACAATCTTCTTTCGTGATTGTTAAACCAGGTGTTTGGTGTAACTGTGTTCAGTGCAAAATTCTACCAGGCGGCATCCTCTTTCATTTCTTTTGCCCAGTCCATATTCGCCTACTATCTTCCCTTCCCTTCCTTGTCCTAATACCGAATTCCAGTCTCCCATAACAATTAAGTTTTCCTCTCCCTTAACTTTCTCAATAATTTCCTTTACCTCCTCATATATTTCTTCGATCTCCTCATCATAAAAAAAAAAAGTACCAATGTTTGTTAAGCTTAAGGGACTTAACTACGGGGTCGTCAGTCCCTAAACTTACAAACTACTTATGAACTACCTACAACTAAGGACGGCACAAATATCCATGCCCGAGGGCGGATTCGAACCCCCGACCGTAGTGGCCGTGCAGACTGTGACTGAAGCGCCTCAGTCTTTTTTTTTTTTTTTTTTTTTTTTTTTTTGCTGTATGGGTAGTTCTTGTCTTTGCGGACGCTGATCGTGTTTGTTCGTTTTAGTTCTACGTGTTCTTTGGCTCAGCTTTTTTTATTACAGAGAGCGTTCAGCCCTCTAACCGGGCGCGCTGAGCCACAGCGCCCGGCTCCCCTCGGCTACCGCGGCCGGCTCCTCATCATCGACTGTGCTAGTTGGCATAAAAACCTATATTACTATGGTCGATGTTCGCTTCTTATCTATCTTGACTACGATAATGCGATCACTGCGCTGCTAATAGTAGTTTATCCGCATTTCTATTTACTTATTCATTATCAGACCTACTCCTGCAATACCCCCAACTGATTTTGTATCTATAATCCTGTATTAACCTGACCAGAAATCCTGTTCCTCTTTCCACCGAACTTCACTAATCTCCACTATATCTTACTTCAACCTATCCATTTCTCTTTTCATATTTTCTAACCTCCCTACCCGATTAAGGGATCTAACATTCCACGGGGGGATCCGTAGAATGCCAGTGTTGTCTTTCCAGATGACCAAATCCTCCTCAGTAGTCCCCGCCCGGAGATCCGAATGGGGGACTATTTTATTTTACCTCCGGAATATTTTACCCTAGAGGATGCCGTCTTCATATGTTCGTACAGTAGAGCTGCATGTCCTCGGGAAAAGTAGCGACTGTAGTTTCCCCTTGCTTTCTGCCGTTCGCAGTAACTGCATGGCAAAGCCATGTTAGCTGATGTTACGGGGCCAGCTCATTCAATCATCCAAACTGTTGCCCCTGTAACTACTGGAAAGGCTGCTGCCTCTCTTCAGGAACCACACATTTGTCTGTCCTCTCCACAGATACCCCTCCGCTGTGGTGTGCCACCCCACCTAGGCAATGTCTGTGGTTCATGGGAGTGGCTAGGTATCATATGTTTCCGTAAATCTGCTGTCTAATTTAAATAATATATTTCAATACCGTAACTTTAATTTTTAAACTTCAATATAGAGGTAAATGGGTTGGCTAAATCTTGCAAGAGGAAAGATTGAGCTGGCTTTTCCTGTATAACAAGTACTCTGCACATAATGTTGTAAATAATGTCAGATAAAACTAAATCAATGAGTCAGTTCTAGAATTTGTATCGATAGGAAAGTTTATCTGTAACGTAACATTAATGTCATGCTTCCGGCGATACACTGTAAAATTCGATGAAACGTTCTCGAGTTCCCAACTGGATAACAGTGCTGAAAGTTAAGACAAGTAGTACACATATTCGACTTCAGAACGTACTTTAAGTATCGGTATCGTATTTCACGTAACCAAAAGAGTCATATTTTACTGTTACATTCTAGTAATCGGAAAATATGGGTCCGACAGACACACGAAATTAAACATCACATGGCCAGAACTATGTTCTTAATTTTTTTAAGGGCCATATTGGTGCTCAATGCACGGATCAACAACCACCGCCTTCAGAAAATAAAGGATACATCGAAGCAGAGCCGACATCCATCTGTATGGTAAATGAGACGAACTGATTACGATTGAAATATAATCTGGATTGTTCCAGTGAGGCTCTTTACCTTCGCAGAAACAATTAGCCAGAGCAGCGAACCCGCTACCAGTGACACGACGGTGGCCGACATGGTGTTGCGTGGCGCTCTAGTAACGTACTGAAGGCGTATCGAATCTTCAGTACTTGTCACGCCAGATAAATGATAGCATGCCTTCTCGGTTACATAACAAATAATGAAGCGTGCTATATACAATGTACAACAGTTGGTGGGCCAGTTCAAGTGCTGTGAAGAAAAACGTCGCATGATCTTGTTTTGTCGAATGTATTCATAGAAATGCGTGTGATTTCTGAATAATAGGACTAATAGCTCACGTCTGTTTCATCTTTAAAAATAAACCCAATCGGGCTGACGTCATTAAAAAGACGTTCCTTTTATCGCTGAACTCTGTCCTTCATTTGAAATAGCGATGTATATTCTTGGAGCTGGTGACACAACTAGTTAATATCCTTTTTTTTCACTCGCCCTGAAGTATAATTCTGTATTACTATCTGTATTCTATATTAAATTATGTAAGAAATCGCTATGCCTAAAGATCCATCTTTTTCTCGCTTTCCTGTGGATCCGATATCGTTTACCTTCTTCGTGTGGTGTTCAGTTACGCTTTTGTTGGATTTGAGTGCCAAGGTGTGAAAATGTTAAAAGTGTTTCGTGAATGAGTCTGAAATTCATTAATCCGTTAGGAATAGGAACCAAAAAGATCACTGCCGAGACATAGGGCGTACCTAGTACAGTAATCAATAACGAGTATTCTATCGACCAAAAAGTAGGCCCAAGCCTTGCGATAACGAGTACAAATGCGGGAAATAATGAGCATCCTGATATTTTCTAACTGCAAATTGTGGTATCCGCAGATACGGCTTTTATTTACACCTAGCTTAAAACCCGGCGTTGCCATTTTTCCCTGGATATACGTTCATTTGTATAAGGGCTGTATGTCTGTAAAATCTCTTGGGAATACAATTAGTAGTAAAGACGTAATAGATTAAAACTTGGTGCGTGATGGGGTGGTTTTCCATAAACGTTACTGTTTATGTGGTCATATCTCATGAACTACGTGTCACACTGCGATACAATTTAGAAGTTACATTCAGTTATACGTCTGTATACTGTCTGTAAAATTTCCTGCAGCTATAATTAAAACTGTACAAATTACAAATTGTAACGTCATACCGAATGCCGTACTTTTAGTCCATGAACAGCGGAACGTTACTGTTTACGTGATTGTATCTCACGAACTACGTGTCGGAATGTGATACAATTTAGAAGCTACATTCAACTATGTATGTGTATACCGTCTCTGTCTGTAAAATTTCCTGTCACTACAATTTGTAGTGTTCAAATTATAAATTGTAACATCATACCGAGGGCCGTAGTTTTACTCCATAAACAACGGAAAAGTAGGAAGCGAGAAACTTTTTTCCTTTCATCATTTTACTATGGTTGCCAGCAATAAAAAGTTTAATAAAGGTTTGAAATTATGTTTAAAGTTTATTGCAAATCGCTAAGTACTGTCATTCTCATACAGTGTATTTCGAAAGTTTCGCCGCATTATATGGCATTTTTTGCGATTTCTATTGGTTATGACGTAATATCTTTTGAACCATGTGCTGTTGTGATTCTTAACCATGCAGCAATTGTTATCTCACGGTAAGGAATATGTGTACCAAATTTGGTTGAAATCGGTCCAATGGTTTCGGAAAAAATGAGCAGCATTGTCGCAAAATGCAGCAGTTTTTCGCGCATCTCATTGTTTATGACGTCATATCTCGTGAACTATATATCGTATGTGATTCTTACACTTACGGCGACCGTCCTCATGGATTGAAGCTTACGTGTACAAAATTTCATAAAGATTGGAACAAAACTGTAGATGTGTATGCAACACGTACAAATATACAGACACTCTGCTTTATATATTAGATAGCCTGCACACAACTGGGTTTTCGCGGCGGAATCCTGCCATGCCGGACACTTGCCACGCCGGACATTCGCCATACCTGACCCTTCAACCAGGTAGTTTGAGTGGCGGTCCCTCAGGCAAGGAACGCTCCTCCCCCTCCCCCCCCCCCCTATCGATAGTCCTGCTGCCGCTTTCAAGCGGCCTTCTCTACATCTTACTTGAGACAGCTAATACGTAAAAGGGCGCCTTCTTCGACGTCTTCGCCAAATACAAACCTTCTTTTAAATATCTCGAGACTGAAATATTTATAACTGTTGGGAAACAAAAGCAATACTGTCATTTATTCCAGTATGTAATTAGTTGTTCAAGCATACAAATAGAGCCATTACTGCAGCGTGTGTACATTTACTGAAAGTGTTCAAATGTTATAAAATCTATGGGAGTTAACGACTTCAGTTATCAGTCCCTAGGCTTAAAAACTACTGAAACTAATTTAAACTAACCTAAGGACAACACACACACACACACACACACACACACACACACATATGCCCGCGGGAGCAGTGGCGGCGATTAGGGGGGGCCAGGGGGGGGGGCAGTTGCCCCCCCCACTTTCTGGGAAAAATATGATTAAATTATTCAATTTTTTAGAGTAGTAAACTTGTGTACTTTTAAAACTGATTTGCACAATTGTAACATAGCTATAAGTGGGAATTATGGTGGTACACATGCTCGGCGCGACATTGAAGTAGAGAAGGAGGCTCCGCCTTGCCGGCCGCGGTGGCCGAGGTGACTGAGGCGCTCCAGTCACGGTCAGCACGGCCACTACGGTCGGGGGTTCGAATCCCCCCTCGGGCATGGATATTTGTGCCGTCCTAGTTCGTAAGTAGTTCATAAGTAGTTTGTAAGTTTAGGGACTGATGACCCCGTAGTTAAGTCCCATAAGCTTAACAAACATTTGAACATTTGATTTGGCTCCGCCTTCGCACACGACATCTGACGACACTTGACGATCGTAACCAAACCCAGTGACATGTGCACTGCCTCATCGTAAATATCTCTCTGCGCAAACTGTAACTTGGCTTCTGGTGAGCGGGTGGTCGGCTTACTTCACATAAACCCGGTCGCCAACAATCCGGCATTCTTGCCGGGCCGACACGAGATCCACGCCTCTTCACAGCCACCCAACAGCTGCACGGCATCCCGTGCCGTTTCGTTACAGCCTTCCGTCTGCAGTTGCCTTCCCAGACGTGCAAATGGAGCACCATTACTTATTAGCGTGGCTTGTCTTGTGCAGACTTTTGAAGAGAAGAAGTAGAAGACGAAGGTTGCATTGGGTTCATCCACTAAATACGAGAATAGACGAAGTAGATGCATTCTCTGTCCTTTTTGAGGAATTAAGGGGAGATTAGTTTTTAATTATTTTCGGATGAGTTTATGGACTTTTGATGACTACGTGCACGAATGAAGAGTTCCATTCAGCACAGCAATACATACTTCTGGGAATGTTTCCAGCCAATAAACATGTTAGCAATTACAATCCGATGAGTGGAAAAACCAATAGTTAAAAATTTAAAAAAGGTTTGTTAGTCTAAAGAATGTACATTTTTCAAATCATATTTGAATTCATTCAAATCATTCCAGCACAAAGGTTGTCCTCTGTGTTTGTCGTAGTTCTGGTCAAATCGAATGCAGTTGTGTTCGTGTACGCACTTTTGTGTCTTTTGGTTAAGAATGAAGTGTTCTTCAGGAAAAACGTTATTCAATTTCTTCAGCAAAAGGCAGAAATCCCAAGAAGGATTACAGTCCCACACAGCCCTAAATATTGCTGTTGCTCTGGATCCAGATAGTTACTTGGCTGAAGTGTCTGTCGGCTACACCAGCAATAGATGAACCACAGTGACAGAATCAACAATTGAAATAGTTACCGGTATCCCTACACGTACACCTTCAAGTGCTGAGAGTGTATTGCCTGTAAATAAGGCAGCTTCAATTTGAACCAAGAGATCCAGTTCATGGTAGACAAGCAGCATCACAGTTTTTTTAAAAAATGATCCGTTTCAACCTATTGTTGATAAGTACCCAGAAACAAAGGGTTGAAAGTTTAGAAGTATGTGGTGCACAAATTACAATTGGTTAGAATACAGTGTTGCTGCTGATAAGCTTTTTGCTTCCCATGTCTTTTGTTCGGTTCCACAGTTTGTTATGATGAAACATTTATGTCTAATGGGTTTAAAAACTGGAAAAAAGCAGCCCAACGCTTTAAAAAGCACGAAAAAACTTCTTCTTACCTCAGTGCTCTTCAACGTTGGTAGGAAGGTTTTAAAAGTAAAGAAAGTGTGGTAAACAAAATATCAACACATTATCAAGAAGAAGTTAAAAAAATCGTGATTATCTGAAGATTTTATTCCAATCCCTACTTTTCATGGCCAAGCAGGGAATAGCACTTCGGGGTCATAGAGAAAATGAGGACCCTGATAACAGGGATAATTATGTCAAGTTATTGAGCTGAGATCAACAGAAAACTATTAAAACAAAAAAAAAAATTAGACAGATATAAGTTTTTCAATTATGTTCATCACGATGTTCAAAATGAAATGATTGAAATCATGGCAAATTTGGCCAGGCAGTACATATCGAAACAATTCTCCGTGATTGTTGGTGAAACTCCAGATGTGTCACATCAAGAACAATTGAATCTTGTTATAAGAGATGTAACAGAAAAGCTCGAAATCAAAGAAAGCTTTCTTGGTTTCTACAAAATTGATTTGACTGACGGTGAAACGTAATACAAGTTGCTTGTTTCAATTTTCGGTGAACTTGGCATTGACCTTAAAAATATATTTTCTCAGTGCTATGACGGAGCGGGAAACATGAGTGGTTCTTACAAGGGTATCGCTGTGAGAATGAAAGAACAAAACCCGTATCTTATGTTTGTACATTGCTATATGCATTCTCTAAATCTTGCACTTGCCGATGCATCATCTAAAAACATTCCTTCTGTTCGCAACGTTTTTAGCACAGTCCAACACTATACTGTTTTAGGCGAAGCCTCAATAAAAGACATGCAAGATTTGCCACAGTAAAAAGTGCAGCATGTGCAGTCAAGGAAAGAATAAATAAGGATTTGTCCTTGAAAGCACTAAGTGACACAAGCTTTAGCAGCAGATATGAAAGCTTGCGAGCAGTTCAACAATACTTAACAGATATACTGCACACTCTGGAAAATATTGAAGCTACTGACTCCAAAACTGGTGGAGATGCTCACGGATTGATCACATGTTTTACCAAGTTTGAGTTTATTTTTGTATTGAATACTATGAAGTACTTTTTTGAAAAAACTAACATTCTTTCAAAGTACATACAGAATCATGATGTATCCATTCATAAAGTAGTCCAGGTGGCTGACAGCGTAGTTATGACCACAAATTGTTTGAGAAATGAAGAAGAGTTCAAAAAGTTTTTTTACTGAAGCAATTGATTTTTGTGATAGACATGGCTTTGAGAGGCCAACAACTCAACGCAAAAGAAAACTTTCACAAAAAATAGGAGGAGGAGATGTTAATCCTGAATATGATTCACCTGAAGCCTACTTTTTAAAAACATTTTACTACCCTCTGTTAGATACACTCAGTGAGAACATTAGGTCACGATTTGAAAGAAAACCGGTTGGCTCTACTCTGCAACATGGGTCTATTGCTGACGACTTCGATGAAGAACAACTCAATTTGTGACGACCGTATCAAAGAAGCACGTTTTGCTGTGAGTTCCGTATTTGGTTTGGAAAATGATAATTTAGTCTCAGAAATCGATGTAATTTCAAGAAAGAATGAATCAGACCAAATAGATCGTCATCTTCTGACAAATTTGGTTTCACAATTTAAGTCTGAAAATGTTCACAACCAGTATGTATTCCCTAATTTGTTCAAGCTATTTCAACTATTTTTGACTGTCCACTACAACGGCAGAACGAACTTTCAATGTCCTCAAACGGATCAAGAACTACTTGAGGAATTCTATGCTTCAAGAACGTTTAACACAATTGGCTATACTAATCATTAAAAAAGATGCGGCTAAAAACATCAAATTAGAAGAATGTGTAGAAATTTATGCCAGGCGGAAACCAAGGCACATAGCTTTGTTTTAAAGCAATTATGCTTTGACAAGACGTATCATGTTAAATTAAGCTATTGTCTGTTATTTTGGTTTATAATTAAGCTAATGTTCCTTTGCTTGTAACAGTTGTATTTTACTAGACAACTTAATTAAACAACTTATGGCAATTACAATTGTATATTGTCTTTTGTTTTTCCTCGCATTTAGTATTATAGGCCTGTAGGTGCAAAAATCAAACTATAACATGAAACAATTTCTTACAATGCCATTTTTAGTTTTAGATTTTATTTTGCCCCCTCCCCCTCCCCCCACTTCTAACGTCCAATCGCCGCCACTGCGCGGGTGGTTTCGAACCCGCGACGGGCAGTAACTGCGCGATCGACAGCAAGGCCACGCTTACTCAAATTCAAATGTTTGTATAGTCTATGGGACTTAACTACGGGGTTATCAGTCCCTAAACATACAAACTACTTTTGAACTAACTAAGACTAAGGACGGCACAAATATCTATGCCCGAGGGGGGATTCGAACCCCCGACCGTAGTGGCCGTGCAGCCCGTGACTGGAGCGCCTCAGTCCCCTCGGCCACCGCCACGCTTACTGATTGCGAGAGTAACAGTCCACCGCTATGAGCATGAACAAGAAAGGAACGACGTAAAAACAAAGCCATTGAAAAAATAAAAAGAAAGAAAAGACTAACGAAACCGTCCATATTAATTTACTCTCTGAAATCCAATATCTATTGCGACGATACATCTTTATATATACAGCATTGTGTATGTTTGTGTGTGTACGTATTGTATACAAGTCTACAGTTTTCTTCCAATGTTTATGAAATTTTGCACATGTAAGCTTCAATCCATGAGGACGTTCGCAGTAAGTGTCACGATCATGTACAGCACAGTGTTCACGAGATATGACGTCATAAACTACTGCATCAAACGACAGTGTTGCACATTTCCTCCTAAGCCACTGAACCGATTTCAACCAAACTGTTGTTGTTGTTGTTGTGGTCTTCAGTCCAGAGACTGGTTTGATGCAGCTCTCCACCCTACTCTATCCTGAGCAAGCCTTTTCATCTCCTCATAAGAACGACAACCCACATCCACTTGAATCTGCTTACTATATGCGTCTCTTGGTCTCCCTCTGCGATTTTTACCCCACACACTTCCCTCCAACGCTAAATTCACAATTCCTTGATGTCTAAGAATATGTCCTACCAATCTATCCCTTCTTTTAGTCAAGGTATGCCAGAAATTTCTTTTCTCCCCAATTCGGTTCAGTACCTCCTCATTAGTTACACGATCCACCCACCTAATCTTCAGCATTCTTCTGTAGCACCACATTTCAAAAGCCTCTATCCTCTTTCTGTCCACACTGCTTATCGTCCATGTTTCACTCCCATACAAGGCAACACTCCATACAAATGCCTTCAGAAAGGCCTTCCTTAGGCTTAAATCAATATTCGATGTTAACAAATTTCTCTTTTTCAAAAACGCCTTTCTACCCATTGCCATTCTGCATTTTATATCCTCTGTACTGCGACCATCATTTGTTATTTTACTGCCCAAGTAACAAAACTCATCTACCTCCTTTATTGTTTCGTTACCTAATCTAATTCCTTCAGCATCACCTGATTTTCTTACACTGCACTCCATTACCCTAGTTTTACTCTTGTTAATGTTCATCTTATATGCACTTTTCAGCACACAGTCCATTCCGTTCAATTGCTCTTCCAGGTCCTTTGCTGTATCTGACAGAATTACTATGTCGTCGGCAAAACGCAATGTTTTTAATTCTTCACCCTGAACTTTAATTCCTTCTCCAAATTTCTCCTTGCTTTCCTTTATAGCTTGCTCAATGTACAAATTGAACATCATTGGGGAAAGGCTACAACCCTGTCTTACTCCCTTTCCAACCACTGCCTCCCTTTCATGCCCTTCAACTCTGACAACTGCTGTCTGGTTTTTGTACAAGTTGTAAATAACCTTACGCTCCCTATATTTTACTCCTGCTTGCTTCAGAACTTTGAAGAGTTTATTCCAATCAACGTTGTCAAAAGCCTTCTCCAAATCTACAAAAGCTAGAAATGTTAGTTTGCCTTTTCTTAATCTATCTTCTAGGATAAGCCGTAAAGTGAGTATTGCCTCTCGTGTTCCTACATTTCTCCTGAACCCAAACTGATCTTCCCCGAGGTCGGCTTCTACCAGCTTTTCCATCCTTCTGTATATAATTCGTGTTAATATTTTGCAACCATGACTTATTAAACTGATGGTTCTGTAGTTTTCACACCTGTCTGCACCCGCTTTCTTTGGAATGGGGATTATAACATTTTTCTTAAAGTCTGAGGGTACTTCACCTGTCTCATACATCTTACACACAATGTGAAACAATTTTGTCATGGCTGGTTCTCCCAGAGACTTCAGTAGCTCTGACGGGATATCATCTACTCCAGGGGCCTTGTTTCGACTTAGATCTTTCAGTGCTCTGTCAAATTCATCTCTCAGTATAGTATCTCCTATTTCATCATCATCTACATCCTCTTCCCTTCCTACAATAGTGTCTCGAAGTTCATTTCCTTTGTAGAGCCCCTCTATATACTCTTTCCACCTTTCAGCTTTCCCTTCTTTGCTGAGAACTGGTTTTCCATCAGTGTCCTTGATATTCATAGAGCTGTTTTTCTTATCGCCAAATGTTTCTTTTATTTTCCGGTAGGCTGTATCTATTTTTCCCCTATTTATACATTCTTCTACATCCTTGCATTTGCCTTCTAGCCATTCCTGCTTAGCCACTTTGCACTTCCTGTCAATCTCATTTCTTAGTCGTCTGTACTCCATTTTGCCTGTTTCATTTACTGCATTTTTATATTTTCTCCTTTCATCGATTAAATTTAGTATCTCCTGTGATATCCAAGGATTTCTTGTAGGTCTTGCCTTCCTACCTATTTTGTCCTCTGCTGCCTTCACTATTTCATCTCTTAATTTTACCCATTCCTCCTCAACTGTTTTATTTTCCCCCGTTTCTGTCAATTGTTGCCTGAAGCTCCCTCTGAAATTCTCAAGAACTTCAGGTTCCTTCAATTTATCCAGGTCCCATCTCCTTATTTTCCTACCTTTCTGTAGTTTCTTCAGTTTCAGCCTACAGTTCATAACCAACAAGTTATGGTCAGAGTCTATGTCTGCCCCTGGGTATGTCCTACACTTCAAAACCTGGTTCCGAAATCTATGTCTTACCATTATAAAATCTATCTGGTATCTCCCGGTGTCTCCTGGTCTCTTCCACGTATACAACCTTCTTTTGTGATTCTTAAACCAGGTGTTTGTTATAGCCGGCCGCGGTGTCCGAGGGGATTGAGGCGCTCCAGTCACGGTCCGCACGGCCACTACGGTCGGGGGTTCGAATCCCCCCTCGGGCATGGATATTTGTGCCGTCCTTAGTTGTAAGTAGTTCATAAGTAGTTTGTAAGTTTAGGGACTGATGACCCCGTAGTTAAGTCCCATAGACTTTACAAACATTTGAACATTTTGTTTGTTATAACTAAATTATGTTCTGTGCAAAATTCTACCAGGCGGCTTCCTCTTTCATTCCTTTTGCCCAGACCATATTCACCCACTATCTTCCCTTCCCTTCCTTGTCCTACTACCGAATTCCAGTCTCCCATAACAATTAAGTTTTCCTCTCCCTTAATTGTCTGAATAATTTCCTTTAGCTCCTCATATATTTCTTCGATTTCCTCATCATCGGCAGAGCTAGTTGGCATATAAACCTGTACTACTGTTGTCGGTGTTGGCTTCGTATCCATCTTGACAACGATAATGCGATCGCTGTGCTGGTCATAGTAGTTTACCCGCATTCCTATTTTCTTATTCATTATCAATCCTACTCCTGTGATACCCCCAACTGATTTTGTATTTATAATCCTGTACTCACCTGACCAGAAATCCTGTTCATCCTGCCACCGAACTTCACTAATCCCCACTATATCTAACTTCAACCTATCCATTTCCCTTTTTAAATTTTCTAATTTTCCTACTCGATTAAGGGATCTAACATTCCACGCTCCGACCCGTAGAATGCCAGTATTGTCTTTCCTGATGATCACATCCTCCTGAGTAGTCCCCGCCGAATGGGGGACTATTTTACCTCCGGAATATTTTACCCGAGAGGATGCCATCATCATATGTTCATACAGTAGAGCTGCATGTCCTCGGGAAAAATAACGGCCGTAGTTTCCCCTTGCTTTCAGCCGTTCGCAGTAGCTGTGTGGCAAAGCCACATTAGCTGATGTTACAAGGCCAGCTCAGTCAATCATCCAGACTGTTGCCCCTGTAACTACTGAAAAGGCTGCTGCCCCTCTTCAGGAACCACACGTTTGTCTGGCCTCTCCACAGATACCCCTCCGCTGTGGTTGCACCTACGGTACGGCTATCTGTATCGTTGAGGCACGCAAGCCACCCCACCTCGGCAATGTCTGTGGTTCATGGGAGTGGTCAACCAAACTTGGTACACATATTCCTTACCGTAACATAACAATGCTGTCGGGCTAAAAACCACTTACGACAAATGGTTCAGGAGATACAACAATATAGTTTCAAGAAACTGCCACATAATGCGACGAAGCCTTTATTCACACACTGTATGAGTTTGACAATACTTATTGAACTTTTCTTCGCCGACAACCATAGCAAAATTATGAAAGGAAAGAAAGGTTTCTCGCTTACTGCTTTTTCGCTTTTCATGGACTAAAACTACGGCATTCGTTATAAAGTTACAATTTATAATTTTTACACTACAAATTGTAGACGCAGCAAATTTTACAGATAGTACACACACACATAGTTGAATGTCCTTTCGAAATTGTATCACAGTACGACACGTAGTTCTTGAGATATGAGCACGTAAACAGTAACGTTCATGGAAAACGCACCAAGTTCTATCTTGTACTTCTTTACTATTAATTGTATTCCCAAAAGATTTTACAGACAGACAGCGCTTATATGAGTATATACCTGAGATATTATACAATTGTACAACATATAATTCAATAAATATAAGATCTTACAAATTTTATATGTCATTTGTACTTCTGACTACTATCTTTCTTTGTTTGAATACTGCACTTATATTGTTGTACGTTAGAGAAGACAGCGTTATTTATTATATATTCTCCGATAAATATAACATCTTTTTAGAAAAAGGAAAATGGAAAAAGAGAGAGAGAAGGGATAGGAGAAGTATTAACTGAAGGCAGGAATGAATGAATAAATAAATATCCAGGATACGCCAGGTTTTCAGCTAGTTAGTTAATAAAGTGTATTGGGACAATATTCAAATCAGTGACAGAAAATACGTTCACTAAACAGAGGTAAGAGCATCTGTGCTTGACAGGTCACTTAAAGTTGACCTACAATTTCAAAATGTTTGATATGAGGAAATGAAGTAATATAGAGTGCTATGCTTATGCACCGTGGGTTACAACATCAAAAGCATGCTGTGCAAATTAATTTTTGTTACTCTTTCATTTAAAAAAATAACTGACATTTGCCAAACTCCATATACCAAAAAGCAAATCCTTATGTATTATTATATTCACTGACATATACAACACCATACAACAACTGTGACTTAGCACAGAGTGTGCAGAGGCTGTGCGAACATCCGCGAGGTAAGCTCGTTCTTGCTAAACAACATACTGAGCACAAGAGCACAACTCGGCACTGTTTGTCATTCACTTGCCCGTGGCGAGCTCTGGCATTTGACACAGTTTCCGAAGGTGCACTCTCGCAGCCAGTGCCTCACATATGGGCTCGGCTTCACTTGCATCTGCACCTTACAGCATTCCTTCTCCCTTGGGGAGGATCGGATGTGAGAGATGTCCATGTCATCGTCGCCTGCCGGGCTCTGACTGAGGTGGCGGGTACTCCTTTCCCCAACAACCCATATGGCAGGTCTGATAATTGGTGGCTTGGGCTCCATCTCCACCTTGGGCCCAGGACCTGGTGACGGTGCCCCAGAAGGTACCAGTGTAGCAGGTGGAGACAGATCCAGTGTGGGTGGTGACTGTACTTGTGATGGTATAGGTCCCTAACAGGAGGAACCTGGTTCAGCACCTGGCTATGGCGGACAACTTGCAGGGAGTGGTGGGAACCTCTCTTCAGATTGTGGACATGTTTGATTTGATTTGATTTGATTTTTCCAGGGAAGCCAAAACAGTCTTGGTCCAACCCGTCACTGCCCGCTCCAAAACTAAGTTTATTGTGCGGTATCGCTCCCTGTATATTTAGTAAAGCCAACCAATGCCCTTGAACCAGTTCTTTATTAGACACAATTTCTTCGGGTCTGGTTGTCCCAAATGTTCTGTGCCTTTAATTCTCCAATGCAATGCATTCAAAGATTAGATGTGATGCAGTTTCATCACCATCATCACAGATCCTACATTTAGGGTCCTCTTCTGTTATTCCCATTGTACGTAGGTGTTTTTTTTGAAATTCCCATGGCCTGTCAGCAATCCAACCACGAGTCTAATCTCTCTCCTGTTCAGGATTGCAGAGCTTCTTTTAAAACATGGCTTTGGCATCATTACCTTGCCATGTTTTTGTTGATGGACTTTGGTCCAATATTCTACATGCTGTCTTCTGAGCCAGTTACGTAGCTCCAATTTGATCATTGCCTTGGTGATTGTCAGGACAGGTTCCTGTCCAATGAATGGAGTCTCTGCCCCCATCCTGGCTAATCTGTCGGCATGTTCGTTGCCACTGATCCCCGAGTGGCCAGGGACCCACAATAGGTTTACTCTATTGCTTTCCCCTAGCTCCACCAGAACCCTGTGACATTCTGCAACAATTTTAGACCTTGTTGCAGGAGCTGACAGTGATCTCAGGGCTGCCTGGTTGTCTGAATAGATATAGATGCTAAGATCTTTGTAACACCTACGCAAATTCTCCACCACACTCGCCCTGATGGGAGTTGTGGACAGGTTAATGGGACAGACTGGTGCGGGAGCGTCTGTCAGATGGCGGGGGTCTCCCAAACTTCCACACACAGATGCAACTGGTCGTGATGATGTGTACAGAAGGCGTATTCTGTGGATATGTCACAGAGATGGCTGCCACAGCATCTGGTGACAATGGCAGGGATCCATTTCTTAACATAAAAATTGGTTGTGACTTAACTTTGAGCACTACTACTGTAACTTAACATTTTATAATATTAAACAGGAAAGTTATAAACATTTTGTCATCTTGTGGCTATTTATCAGCAGTACAAAAAGTTATGTATGCCATGAGCTTCACTGCTCACACTACACACTATTTACATAAATCACTGGTAAATATTATAAATATTCATTAAAGTTACACAAACATAAAGAAAGAGGTGAAATTGCTGAGTTACTGTGGATACTATACTTCTCAATAAATTACTGTAACTAGTGTAATAACTCTTTCAATGAACACATAAAAGTGTGTTGTTTTCAAGTTGATATCTTGACGAAATAAGCATTCATCTAAGGGGTTTCCAAAATAGGGCCTGCGAGTCTGATCCGGCCGGTGAAGGGCTTTCATCAAGTCCCCGCACCAGTTTCAAATAGGTTCCTGACTGTATTTTGTTTTTCTGATTATGTCTGGTTTGTTTTGTCTGTTCATTGTAGGGTGTCCCTTGTTGCATAAGGTTTTCTCTGCTTGTAAAATCTATATAATTTTTCTGCCGAATAAGTGTAAACTGTGCAATATGTCGGTTGAAACGAAAAGGAGAGAAGTTGATGCCTAGTGTAGACTATTCAACAAAACATAGGGTGAGAAATACTTTGGCATAGAGAAACGCAACAACCCCATGTGTATAATCAACAATGGACTTATAATTGTGCTCAAGGACTTTAATATCCATTTTCATTATGAAACAAAGCTGGGTGCACAGTTTTATTGATTCACAGACAATGTACATGAGCACAAATTTGGAATGTTAAAACATAGACTGTGTTTGGAACAAAACATTTTTTGGAAACATGTTCATGAAAGTGAAGCCCTATGAAAGTAAGCTTAAGAATTGACCATGAAATTGCCAAACGAGGAAAGCCATTCACGGATTGTGTTTACGTAAAGAACTGCATGCTTGATTACAGCTGAAGAATTGTTCCCTGGCCAAATGGAATGATATAAAGTTGTTTCTCTGTCAGCAAATACTGTAGTGCATCGAGTTAAACACATTTCTTCTGATTTAACAAATCAGTTGCAAGAAAGGGCATCCGACTTTGTTTTGTATTCTGTAGCCCTGGACAAATATACTGACATCAGTAATAATGCTTGAGTTATGTGTTCCTTAGAGGTGTTCGTTCAAACAATGTGTGATGACGTATTTAAAGTGGTACAGATAACTTCATCAATGAAGTAAATCTTCCTCTTTCTTGGCTGAAATGTATCTAAATGATGAATGGAGAAACGTGTGGTAAATTTGCAGGTTTTGTTGGCAAAATAAATGCAGACTATGAAGCCAAACATACTCCCAAACCATTGACAGGCAATGTGTTCTTCATCTGGGAGAACTCTGTGCAAACTCTGTGGATATGTCTTGTGTAATGAAACCTGTAATTTCTGTTGTGAACTTACTTGAAGCCATTGAATCAAACACCACCAATTCTAGCGTTTCCTAAAAGAGGTTGAATCTTTGTCCAGGGATATTCCATACTACACGCCACATGGCAATAAGGTGATTAACTTGTGGTAAAATTTTATCAACTTTTTTTCCTTGAGAATAGAGAGAGAAATACTTGTCTTTCTAAACGAAAAAATAACCCCTTAGAAGATCTATTGGACCAAGAGCAGCTATAGAAATTAGATTTCTTGGCTGATTTTGCTCTCCATTTAAATGAATGGAACTAAAAACTTAAAGGGGAGCATAATATTATTTGTGATATTTGCATGCACAACAGTGTTTTACAACAGAAGCTAATACTTTTTAAAAGTAATATCAAACAGAAAATTGTTTCGCATTTAGCCAATTACCAGTCACTGAATGTGGTTCAAGTTTTTTGTGCTCTTTTTCCTGCGGATTTCTTGGTCATCTGAAGAAAGAATTGTCTAGCAGGTTTTCTGATTTAGAGGCACACTCGGAGGAAATACAAATTTTACACAACTCTTTCTCTTGTTCAGTGGAAGATGTTCCTCCATTGTTGTGAATGAAAATAACTGATCTACAAGCAGATGAGTCAATGAAGGACAAATTTAAGAATGACAGTGTCATACAGTTTTATTTCTTCACAAAGAAAATTACCCCCTCATCAAAGACTTTTCCCGAAGTTGTTTATCTGTATTTGGCACTACACACAGCTGTGAACATTTTTGTTGCTCAAATTTGCCATATCTAAATACAGGAGTAACCTCAGTGGCGAACATTTAAGAGACTTTATTTGTAAATGGTATTGCTGCTCATTTCACAGGTAGAAATTAAGTTTTGCTACTAGATACCTGCTTAACAACATACCCAAAAGTGATTACATTCATTGAAAAACTTAAAAAAAAAAAAAAAAAAAAAAAAAACATAGAGAAACAGTTACTACATGGGCATGACTTCAATTTTGCAGCTTTGAGTTGAAAAAATCTTTTAAATTACCAATAAAGGTAAATGTGCTCAATTTCCATTAATTAGAAAATCTGTTTAGGTATATTGAATCCTGATGACTCCAGAGCAGATGAGATGTTCCAAGAGCAGATGAGATGTTCCAATACTACAACTTTTCTCAGTTTCCAACATCCAGCACAGTCTGAAAAGCCTCCTCAGTTTGTTTCCTGCAGAGAACACTAACTTCATCTGAGATATCCTATTTTCTCTGAAAAAACACAGTAAAGAGATATAATTCTATTAGAGAGCTGAGAAAATTAAAAATGACAATAATGAGATCACAGAAACAACATATAAGTAGGTTTTGTTGAGATTTCATTGGCACTGTATGAGGTTTGTGACTAGGGCTGTTACGTCACTGGTGAGGAGAGCAGTCTTCGAGGTATGAGAAAGAGCTGGTTGGCATAACAAGGCTCATCCAGAATGGAATTCATATGGAATCACTACAGTAGCCATATATATCAAATGCATATCGATTGTACACTTTTGGTATTACATTAAATAATTTGAATGGCATATATCTTCTATTTTAAATAATGGAAACTTTCCCGGTGGGATAAATAAAAATAAAAATAGAAAAGAGATGACTTACCAAAAGGACCGGCTCGTCGAGAGAAACAAATAAAATCACACACAAACACACATACAAGCTTTCGCCACCACTGGCAGCTTCTTTAGGAAAAAGAGGAAAAAAGGGGAGGAAAAGGGAAGGATATGGGTTTTAAGGAAGTGGAAAAGGAGTCATTCCAATCCCAGGAGTGGAAGGACTTACCTTAGGGGAAAAAAAGGAAGGTAAACAAATACACACACACTCAGACATATCGAAACGCAAACACACCTAGACAGACATTTGTAAAAAGCGAAGAAGTAGGACAGAGATACCACTTGAGGCAGAGGCTCTGTCCACAGAACCGAGGCAAAGATGCTAAAGATGGTGGGTGGGAATTTGAATTTAGCAGAGGTTGAGACCAGGTGGGCAACGGGAGGAAAGAATAAGCTGAAGGGCAAGTTCCCATCTCCGGAGTTCTGAAAGGTTGGTGTCGGTGGGAAGTATCCAGATAACCCGGACGGTGTAACACTGCGCCAAGATGTGCTGGCCGTGCACCAAGGCATGTTTAGCCACAGGGTGATCCTCATTACCAACAAACACTGTCTGCCTGTGACCGTTCATGCGAATGGACAGTTTGTTGCTGGTCATTCCCACATAGAACGCTTCACAGTGCAGGCATGTTAGTTGGTAAATCACGTGGGTGATATCGCAAGTGGCTCTGCCCTTGATCGTGTACACCTTCCGGGTTACTGGACTGGAGTAAGTGGTGGTGGAAGGGTGCATAAGGCAGGTTTTACAACGGGGGCGGTTGCATGGGTAGGAGCCAGAGGGTAGGGAAGGTGGTTTGGGGGTTTCATAGGGATGGACTAGGAGGTTACGAAGGTTAGGTGGGCGGCGGAAAGACACTCTCGGAGGAGTGGGGAGGATGTCATTAAGGATGGATCTCTTTTCAGGGCAGGATTTAAGGAAGTCGTATCCCTGCTGGAGAGCCACATTCAGAGTCCGCTCCAGTCCCGGAAAGTATCCGGTGACAAAAGGGGCACTTCTGGGATTCTTCGGTGGAAGGTTCTGGATTTGGAGGAATGAGGAGGTGGCTCTGGTAATTTGCTTCTGAACCAGATCAGGAGGATAGCTGCGGGATGTGAAGGCTGTTATTAGGTTATTGGTGTACTGGTTCAGGGATTCGGGACTGGAGCAGACTCTTTTGCCTCGTAGACCTAAGCTGTAGGGAAGGGAACGTTTGATATGGAATGGATGGCAGCTGTCATAATGGAGGTACTGTTGTTTGTTGGTAGGTTTGATGTGGACGGATGTGTGAAGTTGGCCGTTGGACAGATGGAGGTCGACATCAAGGAAAGTGGCATGGGATTTGGAGTAGGACCAGGTGAATTTGATGGGACCAAAGGAGTTGAGGTTGGAGAGGAAATTCTGGAGTTCTTCTTCACTGTTGGTCCAGATCATGAAGATGTCGTCATGAATCTGTACCAAACTTTGGGTTGACAGGCCTGGGTTTCCAGGAAGGCTTCCTCTAAGCGTCCCATAAATAAGTTTGCATACGAGGGGGCCATCCTGGTTCCCATGGCTGTTCCCTTTAGTTGTTGGTATGTCCGGCCCTCAAAGGTGAAGAAGTTGTGGGTTAGGATGAAGCTGGCTAGGGTATTAAGGAAAGAGGTTTTAGGTAGGGAAGTGGGTGGTCGGCGTGAAAGGAAATACTCCATCGCAGCGAGGCCCCGGGCATGTGGGATATTTGTGTATAAGGAGGTGGCATCAATGGTTACAAGGATGGTTTCATGAGGTAACAGGCTGGGTAAGGATTTCAGGCAATCGAGGAAGTGGTTGGTGTCTTTGATGAAGGATGGGAGACTGCACATGATGGGTTGAAGGTGTTGGTCTATGTAGGCAGAGATTCGTTCTGTGGGGGCTTGGTAACCGGCCACAATTGGCCGGCCTGGATGATTAGGTTTGTGAATCTTAGGAAGTAGGTAGAAGGTAGGGGTGCGGGGTGTCAGTGGGGTCATGAGTTTGATGGACTTGGGTGAAAGGTTTTGTAGGGGGCCTAAGGATCTGAGAATTCCCTGAATCTCTGCCTGGACATCAGGAATGGGGTCTTCTTGACAGACTTTGTAGGTAGTATTGTCTGAAAGCTGGCGCAGTCCCTCAGACACATACTCCCACCGATCAAGTACCACGGTCGTGGATCCCTTGTCGGCAGGGAGAATGACGATGGAGTGGTCAGCCTTCAGATCACGGATAGCTCGGGATTCAGCTGCGGTAATGTTGGGAGTAGGATTAAGGTTTTTCAGGAAAGACTGAGAGGCAAGGTTGGAAGTAAGGAATTCATGGAATGTTTGAAGGGGGTGATTTTGAGGGAGAGCGGGTGGGTCTTGCTGTGATGGAGGACAGAACTGTTCCAGGCAGGGTTCAATTTGAGTGATGTCTTGGGGAACTGGATCATCAGGAGTAGGATTATTTTTCCTCGTGGCAAAGTGATATCTCCAGCCAAGGCTACGAGTATAGGATAGTAGGTCTTTGACAAGGGCTGTTTGGTTGTATTTGGGAGTGGGACTAAAGGTGAGGCCTTTGGATAGGACGGAGGTTTCAGATTGGGAGAGAGGTTTAGAGGAGAGGTTGACTACTGAATTGGGATGTTGTGGTTCAGGATTGTGTGGATTAGGATTGTGAGGTTTGGGGGGGGGGGGGAGTGGAGCTGGAAGTGGGAGATTGAGCAGATGGGAGAGACTGGGTTTCTGTGCAATCAGAGGAGCTTGTGGTTTATTGGAGAGGTTGTTGAGGGAGAGAGTATTGCCTTTCTGGAGGTGGGTGACCAGGAGTTTGGATAGTTTTTTGAGATATATATCAATGTGGGAATGACCAGCAACAAACTGTCCATTCGCATGAACGGTCACAGGCAGACAGTGTTTGTTGGTCATGAGGATCCCCCTGTGGCTAAACATGCCTTGGTGCACGGCCAGCACATCTTGGCGCAGTGTTACACCGTCCGGGTTATCTGGATACTTCCCACCGACACCAACCTTTCAGAACTCCGGAGATGGGAACTTGCCCTTCAGCTTATTCTTTCCTCCCGTTGCCCACCTGGTCTCAATCTCCGCTAACTCAAATTCCCGCCCACTATCTTTAGCATCTTTGCCTGAGTTCTGTGGACAGAGCCTCTGCCTCAATAGGTATCTCTGTCCAACTTCTTTGCTTTTCACAAATGTCTGTCTAGGTGTGTTTGCGTTTCGATATGTCTGAGTGTGTGTGTATTTGTTTACCTTCCTTTTTTTCCCCTAAGGTAAGTCCTTCCACTCCTGGGATTGGAATGACTCCTTTTCCACTTCCTTAAAACCCATATCCTTCCCTTTTCCTCCCCTTTTTTCCTCTTTTTCCTGAAGAAGCTGCCAGTGGTGGCGAAAGCTTGTATGTGTGTTTGTGTGTGATTTTATTTGTTTCTCTCGACGAGCCGGTCCTTTTGGTAAGTCATCTCTTTTCTATTTTGATATATATATATATATATATGAGGAATTGGAAATCCTCCCCTAAATTGTTGTTGAGTGGATGTTAACATCTATGTAGCTTGTTATTTTCTGTTTTAATATTAGTGAACAGCCAGACACATGTATATGAATTTAATGTTTTAAATAGTATCTCTCTTGTCAGATACTCTCTTTTTCATGAAGCAGTATTACATATTACGTCCCCTAAATTGTTGTGGAGTGGACGTTAACATCTATGTAGTTTGTTCTTTTCTGTTTTAATATTAGTGAACAGCCAGACACATGTGTATGAATTTAATGTTTTAGTATCTCTCTTGTCAGATACTCTCTTTTTCATGAAGCAGTATTGCATATTACGTCCCCTAAATTGTTGTGGAGTGGATGTTAACATCTATGTAGTTTGTTCTTTTCTGTTTTAATATTAGTGAACAGCCAGACACATGTGTATGAATTTAATGGTTTAGTATCTCTCTTGTCAGATACTGTCTTTTTCATGAAGCAGTATTGCATATTATGTACATTTCCATGAGAATGTGTGACAACGCACGTACAAAACCATCTATATCTTATTATAAGTCTTAACAGATTTAAACTGTAATTGTGTAACTAATAAGCTATACATATTTAAGGCTCCATTGTGAAATGTAACTTTGAATCTGATTTAGTGATATGTCAGTCAATTTTGACATAGAGAGGTTTGTTGGCAATCAACAGTTTTCAGTGAAGTTATGTCCTAGGGTGTAAGCACCTTGTCCCCTCCAAATGTCTCGCTTTTACACATTCTGAAAATACATCACAGTAAAATCTTTTGCAAGGAATGATTTATCTGTTGTGCTTAAAAAATTCATATGTTAATTGCCCACAGAGACATTGAGGAACTTGTAATCTTGAGGACAATATCCTATAATCAGCATCTGGTAGAGTCTGAAAGGAGCCATATTATGGATCTCCATTTGATGGTATTCAAATCATACAATATCTAGATTTGTAGCATTTTCTGATTTGACAGTGGCTCAATGTTGGCCTGCATAGGAACATGAGAGTAGGTATACCCATTGCTTCTTGACACGTTAAGGTTCCAATTGAGCATGTTTGGCCATCACATGGAAGAATCAGTATATTTAGCACTGATTAAAACTTAACCTCTTTACATCTGTACATTGTGATGAATTGGTAAGATGGCAGCAGCCTGAAAAGAGGTCCCAATATTCCAATGTTTTGGAAAGGCACACAAGTGTTACTCTACTGTCACATTGTGAGGGTGTGACTTTTGAAAAAATTTTGACAGCAAAACAGGAAATCACTGATGTCCTGTGCCCTCCTGTGTCACGGCACATTTGATAGTATTGTGTTGTCATTTTTCTTCTTGTAGCATGTTTCTCTCTGGGGCACCTACAAGATATTCAGTTACCACCATGGTCATGAGAATACTCAGATTTATCCTAACTGGACACATGGGGAATCGTTGCAGATGTCATCTCCATCTCAATCACAGGGTGCAATTTCATTCTGGTAAATGTACTCATGCTACCAACTCTCATGTAAATTGACAGTAATGATTTGATTACACTACAAGGGCATAAACAGGAAAGTCAGTATTCTTTTATGTGTTTAATATGTTTTAAGGAGTAAATGATGAGTTTAAGGCAGTAGATATACCTGTCTTCTTTATCAAAAGCATTTCAGTCTATAAACCACAGTATTATTATTATATGTTCTACACATAATACAGGTATATCACTAAAACCTTGGTATTATCTAGACATCACTGTTTTTTTCTCCATAGAAGAACACCTCTCTAGTCTTTATTTATATATGTTTCTTTAATGGACTACAGAAAATACTCCTTTTTAGAACAAATCTTCTTCTATATCTAAAATGTATTTCGTGGTTACATGTCTTGTAATTGGTCACTGAGAGTTCTTGGTATGGTGCATTATCAACGTGCATCATCAGTGCAATACAAATTTTTACTTTTATCTTCAGTTATTGTCTTGCCATGAAAAATTCATTGCTTCAGTTTCCTTTATACAGCATTTAGCTTCAGTCCATGTTTTTCATAAACAGTGTTCAGTTTGTAAGGACGCATATTGGGATTTATTCCCTTCCGCTTGCATTACTGTACTTCCTGATACCAGTGTTGCATAAAAATAGGTATGAATGTAATTAGTCTATTATCATTTGTTTTTCCAAAACTTTTATTATTATTTTTATAATGTGTCTATCTGAAGTTATTTTCTATTATTTGACATTGTAGAGATTTATTTAGTTAGCAAATATTAATTAGTTCATACCAGAGACATCTTATTATAGGTCATTAGTATTTCTGATAATGCTAATTAAATTCTGTCTGCGTGATATTAAAGCAGGTATTATTATATTTCACAGATAATGTTAGGAATATTGTATCTTCATTAGTTTCTGTATAATTACTGTTTATTTTGAAATTATTGTTTATGAACATATTACACAATATTTGGAGGTGGAAGCACTATTAATATAACAGAGACTTGTCTATTAATTTACTAAGCATTATTTTCACAAACTTTTACTATAGCCATTAATAATATAGTAATAAGGACACTTCGAAAGTGTGGCAGCTGGAGGTGATGGTTGTATGTGTTGTGTGCCTGTGTGATTGTGTGAGTGTTCTATTTTCTGAAGAAGACCATGGCCATGAACTGATACATACTATTTATGCCACACTAAATGTACACCTTGGGAACTTTTGTCAGGTTAGGAGTGTTCCACACATGGAATATGTGAACTGTATTATTGATGTGTGGAATTGTGCACACTGGGTTATAGTGAATATTATTGATGAGACTTGTTTGCTGGCCATAAAAGGGGACAATTGGGCACTAGTGATTCATTAAAGTGTCAATGAACTACAATTCTATGTGTCATCTACATCATCTGTAGTAGTGTACTGTTTCCCCATGATATTTCAACCAGTCATTACTGAGAGTGCCGATCTATGAGACTTTCCAAGAGGCTACGAGAAGCTAGTGTCTTCTGAGAAGCTAGTGTCAGGAGGAAGAATCCAGATGGCATATATTGTAGCATTTCTCCCAAATTATTGGCTATTAAAACTGTTAATTATGCAAATGGCAAGTACATTATCTTCATTTCAATTACAAATTTTAAAGTTATATAGCTAGTTAAATGTTTGTGCTTGATGCAAGTTATAACACTCCAAGCGATGATGAAGCAATTGGAGTACTCATATTGAGAGTGGAATGGTTCCTTGGTTGAATCTTGCAAATAATTTGAGGCCCAAGGACAAAAATAAGTTTTTGACATTTTTTCTGTTCCAGATACTGGCAGAAGTAAAGCCGTGAGGATGGACTGTGAAGTGAGCCAGGATAGCTCAGTTAGTATAGTGCATTCACATGAAAGGCAAAGGTCCCAGATTCAAGAACCGGTCTAGTACACAGCTTTAATCTCCCAGTAAGTTTTATATTAAACATATTCATTGACCATGTAGCACTTCAGCATGATTGATTTTATGATAAAGAACCACTGCTGACAGTACTCCAACTGCCCAGCACTTGCTATTTTCATTAAACGACTAACTCAAAGATTGGTATAATATCTGTGACATCAGTACTGGTCATCAAAGATTACATAGATCTAAGAATTTCTATCAATTTCTCCACATAATTTTTGTGCTAAATGTTAAACACACGGTAAAAAATACCCTTTCATAATTATTTATAAATTATAGAATTATGAAGATAATATTTAAAATGGGTCAAATTTAGTTTTTCACAAATTTACATTCACATACACCTAGTCTAGAATTCAGAGAGCAGCTGCTGGAACTGTTTTGTCTGTGAAGTAAATAAATAATTTTTGTGTGGAAGTCTGGTGGATGTCTTTCAATTGGAGGCCACTTCAGCAACTTATGTGTCCCTAGCCTACCCCTGTTATCTAAATGGGCAAAGAGGACCTACAGCTTAACGTGGAATCCAAGCCATGTGTCATTTCTGGTGACTCCTCACAGAAGTATGTCTCTGTGATTGTGTGAATGCTTCCTTTTCTGATGAAGGCTAATGGCAGTTGGTTGTATGTCTTTGCAGTAAGTTGTAAACCATCCTCGTTATATGGTTGAATTCTAATGTGGACTTCCATTATTACATATTATAGATTAGTAATATGTAGATAGGTGACAACTCACCATAAAGACAAATGTTGAGCTGCCGACAGACACAAATAAAAGAGACAAAAACACACACACAGTTCTAAATTTACGGCTGTGGCCTTCCTCAGAAAGAGAACACTCGTCCGCACAGTCACTCAGGAACACTCATCCACACACATCAACCATCTCTGGCTGCCCAACAATGTCTGACTCATGGCAAGCGGAAGGGATTGGAGGGAGGATAGTGAAGGAGTGGAGGAGGAGGAGGGCGGGGGGAAGTGGTGAGGAAAGATAAGGGTGGGAATACAACAAGCAGAGGTGATGTCAGGCCGAAAATGAGGTGCAGTGTGAAAAAGGGTGTGTGTATGTGTGTGTGTGTGTGTGTGGGTGGGTGGTGTGTATGCAAAAAAATTAAAAAATAAAAAATAAAAATAAAACAGGAAGCACACAGTAGGGGACGGTGCATGAATCGGAAGGAAATGTAGGTATTTAGGGGGAGGTGGACTGTGGCGCATGGAATGTAGGATGTTAGGTTATCTGACGTTGAGGTCAGGATGGTTGTGGAACCATAGGATGTGCTGTAGGGATAACTCCCATCTCCGCAGTTCAGAATAGATGGTAGAGGAGGGGAGGATCCACTTGGCTTGGGTGGTGAAGCAGCTGTTAACGTCCAAGGTGTTGTGTTCTGCTGCATGCTGCACTGCAGGATAGTCCATATTGCTCTTGGCAACAGTTTGATGGTGTCCATTCATCCTGATGGAGAGCTGGTCAGTTGTCCTTCCAATGTAGAATGCAGAGCAGTGATTGTAGCAGAGTTGTTATATTACATGGCTGCTTTCACAGGTGTCCCGGCCTCTGATGGGGCAGGACAAGCTTGTGATGGAACTGGAATAGGAAGTGCTGGGTGGGTGGATTGGGCAGGTTTTGCATCGGGGTCTTCCACAGGGACATGACAGGGACAGATAATCAAAGCCCTGACATAGGATATGGTCCAGTTGTTCCAGTCCAGGATGGTATTGGGTGACAAGGGGGGCACTCCTTTGTGGCTGGTTAGTAGGGTTGGAGGGAGAACTGTTGGTGTGTGAAGCTATGGCATAGGAAATCTGTTTATGGACTTGGTCTGGTGGGTAATTTCTGTCTGTGAAGGCCTTTGTGAGGTTTTCAGCATACTGGTTAAGGGAGTTCTCATCACTGCAGATACGCCTTCCATGGGTGGCGAGGCTATATGGGAGGGACTTTGAAAGGATGGCAGCAGTCAAAGTGAAAGTACTGTTGAGAGTTGGAGGGTTTGATGTGGACAGAGGTGTGGATGGAACCGTCAGAGAGATGAAGATTAACATCAAGGAAGGTGACATGTCGGGTTGAGAAGGACCAAATGAAACGGATGGGTAAGCAAGAGTTGAGTTTGTTGAGGAATGAGGATAGGGTGTCCTGGCCTTGAGTCCAGATGATGAAAATGTCATCAATGAACCTGAACTAGAGCATGGGTTTATGAATTTGGAAGGCTAGGAAGGTTTCCTCTAGACGGCCCATGAACAGGTTGGCACAGGAAGGTGCCAAAGGGTGCCCATAGCAGTGGCGCAGATCTGTTTGTATACTTTTCTCTCAAAGGAAAAGTAGTTGTTGGTTAATATGCAGCTGGCAAGGTCTGTGAGGAAGGAGGTATTGGGCTTGGAATCTGAAGGACTTTGGGAAAGGTAGTGCTCGAGTGCAGCAAGACCATGGGTATGAGAGGTATTTGTGTACAGGGAGGTGGCATCAACAGTGACGAGTGAGGATCCACGAGGTAGAGTAGTGGGGATAGTAAAGAGTTGGCCAGAGATGGCTGACATGTGTGGATGTATGTGTCTGAGTGATTTTGTGGATGAGTCTTCCCTTTCTGAGGAAGGCTGCGGCCAAAAATTGAATTGTGTGTGTGTTTCTTTGTCTTTTATTTGTGTCTGTCAGCAGCTCAATGTTAATCTTTACGGTGAATTATTCCCTATCTACATATTATCATTAACATTCCTTACTGGACCTTCCATTATTGTTATATTATAGATTAGATTAGGTTCATACTTATTCTATCAATCATATATACAACATTTCGTAATGATGTGGAACGGGCCAGTTTACTAAATGGTGTCTATACACAACAATATTTTAAGGATTTTTTAATTTTTATTTTTTTATTTTATTTTTATTTTTTAAGTTTTATCTAAAAATTCATCTAAAGTGTGGGAGTTGCCATTCAGAAATTCCTTTAATTTCTTTTTAAATACCAGTTGGCTATCTGTCAGATTTTTTATGCTACTTGATAAGTGACAGAAGACTTTTGTGGCAAAGTTAGATTTAACCTTGAATAGTGAATATCACACTTTCTCCTAGTGTTGTATCTATTTACACTGCTATTACTTTTGAATTGGGTCGGATTGTTAATAACAAATTTCAAACACACATACAAGCTTTCGCAACCGTTGGTCGCTTCTTCAGGATAAGAGGAAAAAGGGGAGGAGAAAGGGAAGGATATGGGTTTTAAGGAAGTGGAAAAGGAATCATTCCAATCCCAGGAGTGGAAGGACTTACCTTAGGGGACAAAAAGGAAGGTAAACAAATACACACACACTCACACATATCGAAACGCAAACACACCTAGACAGACATTTATAAAAAGCGAAGAAGTAGGACAGAGATACCACTTGAGGCAGAGGCTCTGTCCACAGAACCGAGGCAAAGATGCTAAAGATGGTGGGTGGGAATTTGAATTTAGCAGAGGTTGAGACCAGGTGGGCAACGGGAGGAGAGAATAAGCTGAAGGGCAAGTTCCCATCTCCGGAGTTCTGAAAGGTTGGTGTCGGTGGGAAGTATCCAGATAACCCGGGCGGGGTAACACTGCAGCAAGACGTGCTGGCCGTGCACCAAGGCATGTTTAGCCACAGGGTGATCCTCATTACCAATAAACACTGTCTGCCTGTGACTGTTCATGCGAATGGACAGTTTGTTGCTGGTCATTCCCACATAGAACGCTTCACAGTGCAGGCATGTAACTTGGTAAATCACGTGGGTGATATCGCAAGTGGCTCTGCCCTTGATCATGTACACCTTCCGGGTTACTGGACTGGAGTAAGTGGTGCTGGAAGGGTGCATAGGGCAGGTTTTACAACGGGGGCGGTTGCATGGGTAGGAGCCAGAGGGTAGGGAAGGTGGTTTGGGGATTTCATAGGGATGGACTAGGAGGTTACGAAGGTTAGGTGGGCGGCGGAAAGACACTCTTGGTGGAGTGGGAAGGATGTCATTAAGGATGGAACTCATTTCGGGGCAGGATTTAAGGAAGTCGTATCCTTGCTGGAGAGCCACATTCAGAGTCCGCTCCAGTCCCGGAAAGTATCCGGTGACAAAAGGGGCACTTCTGGGGTTCTTCGGTGGAAGGTTCTGGATTTGGGGGGATGAGGAGGTGGCTCTGGTAATTTGCTTCTGAACCAGATCAGGAGGATAGCTGCGGGATGTGAAAGCTGTTATTAGGTTATTGGTGTACTGGTTCAGGGATTCAGGACTGGTGCAGGCTCTTTTGCCACAAAGACCTAAGCTGTAGGGAAGACCTTATAGCCACAAACAGGCCTGACCTTATTAACGATGTCTGTGTAGAGACAGGAATTAGTGATCATGATATCATCATAGCGTCGATGGTGACTAAAGTTCATAAACCAATCAAGAAGTCTAGGAGCGTGTTTTTGTTGGGAAGAGCCGACAAGCAAATGTTATGATCGCACTTAGAAAATGAATGGGCATCGTTTAATTCCGGGACTATGGATGTAGAGGAATTGTGGACTAAATTTAAGTGCATTGTTAATAAAGGGTTAGAGAAATATGTGCCAGTAAAGACGATTAAGGATGGAAAATATCCACCGTGGTATAATAATAATGTTAGAAAGCTGCTGAGAAAGCAAAGGCTGTTGCACTCTCGATTCAAAAAAGAACACGCAAATGATGACAGGCAAAAGTTAGTAGAGATTCGTGCGTCTATAAAAAGATCGATGCGTGAAGCATACAATAATTATCACAGCCATACCTTAGCAAAAGATCTTTCCGAGAACCCGAAAAAATTCTGGTCCTATGTAAAATCGTTAAGCGGATCAAAGCCCACTGTCCAGTCACTAGTTGATCATTCCGGGGCAGTAATAGAAGAAAGCAAACGGAAAGCTGAAGTTCTACATTTAACCTTTAAGAAATCTTTTACGCAGGAGGACCGCACAAATATACCATCATTTGATCAACGTACAAATTCCGAAATGGGGGACATAGCAATAGGTATTTCCGGTGTAGAGAAGCAGCTGAGAGAGCTAAATACGAAAAAGTCTGCTGGTCCGGATGGAATACCAGTTCGGTTTTACAAAGACTATTCTGCGGCGTTGGCCCCCTACTTAGCTTGCATTTATAGCGAATCTTTAATTCAGCGCAAAGTTCCTAGTGATTGGAAAAAAGCGCAGGTGACTCCCGTGTATAAGAAAGGAAAGAGAACTGACCCATACAATTACAGGCCAATATCGTTGACATCTGTTTCATGTAGAATTTTGGAGCATATTCTCAGTTTGAATATAGTAAATTTCCTTGAAACGGAAAAGCTTCTTTCCATGAATCAGCACGGGTTTAGGAAACTTCGTTCATGTGAAACTCAGCTTGCCCTTTTCTCACATGACATCTTGCGAGCCATGGACGAAGGGCAACAGGCGGATTGTGTTTTTCTCGACTTCAAAAAGGCGTTCGACGCGGTGGCACACTGCAGACTGCTAACGAAGATACGAGCTTATGGAATAGGTTCACAGATTTGTGACTGGCTGGAGGACTTCCTAAGTAATAGAACGCAGTACGTTGTTCTCGACGGCGAGTGTTCATCAGAGACGAGTGTATCGTCAGGCGTGCCCCAGGGGAGTGTGATAGGACCGCTATTATTTTCTATCTATATAAATGATCTGATGGACAGAGTAAGATGTAATTTGCGGCTGTTTGCTGGTGATGCTGTGGTGTATTCGAGGGTGTTGTCTGTAACTGACTGTAATAGCATACAGGTTGACTTAGACAAAATTTCTAGTTGGTGCGAAGAATGGCAGCTAACTCTCAATGTAGAAAAATGTAAGGTGATGCGCATGAGTAGAAAAAACAATCCTATAATGTTCGAATACAGCATTAGTAGTGAGCTTCTTGATGCTGTCGCATCGTTCAAATATCTAGGCGTAACATTGCAGAGCGATATGAAATGGAACGAGCATGTAAGGACAGTTGTGAGTAAGGCACACAGCCGACTTCGGTTTATTGGGAGAATTTTGGGAAGATGTACTTCACCTGTAAAGGAGACCGCGTATAAAACGCTTGTACGATCACGTCTTGAGTATTGCTCAAGTATTTGGGATCCGCAGCAGATCGGTTTGAAGGAAGACATAGAGGCGGTTCAGAGGCGAGCAGCTAGATTTGTTACCGGTAGGTTCGACCAATGCGCAAGTGTCACGGAAATGCTCCGGAAACTCAATTGGGGATCGCTGGAAGAAAGACGACGTATTTTTCGTGAATTTTTGTTAATTAAATTTAGAGGGCCGGAATTTGAAGCTGAGTGTAGTACGATCTTGCTGCCGCCTATTTACATTTCGTGTAAAGATCACAAAGACAAGATAAGAGAAATTAGGGCTCGTACGGAGGCATATAGGCATTCTTTTTTTCCTCGTTCAATTTGGGAGTGGAATAGGAAAGGAAATGCCTAGTAGTGGTACAGTGTACCCTCCGCCACGCACCTTACGGTGAATTGCGGAGTACGTATGTAGATGTAGATGTAGAATGTTTGATGTGGAATGGATGGCAGCTGTCATAATGGAGGTACTGTTGTTTGTTGGTTGGTTTGATGTGGACGGATGTGTGAAGTTGGCCATTGGACAGATGGAGGTCGACATCGAGGAACGTGGCGTGAGATTTGGAATAGGACCAGGTGAATTTGATGGGACCAAAGGAGTTGAGGTTGGAAAGGAAATTCTGGAGTTCTTCTTCACTGTTAGTCCAGATCATGAAGATGTCATCAATGAATCTGTACCAAACTTTGGGCTGACAGACTTGGGTATCCAGGCAGGCTTCCTCTAAGCGTCCCATAAATAAGTTTGCGTATGAGGGGGCCATCCTGGTTCCCATGGCTGTTCCCTTTAGTCGTTGGTATGTCTGGCACTCAAAGGTGAGGAAGTTGAAGCTGGCTAGGGTATTAAGGAAAGAGGTTTTAGGTAGGGAAGTGGGTGTTCGGCATGAAAGGAAATACTCCATCACAGTGAGGCCTTGGGCACGTGGGATATTTGTGTATAAGGAAGTGGCATCAATGGTTACAAGAATGGTTTCAGGAGGTAACAGGCTGGGCAAAGATTTCAGGTGATCAAGGAAGTGGTTGGTGTCTTTGATAAAGGATGGGAGACTGCACATGATGGGTTGAAGGTGTTGGTCTATGTAGGCAGAGATTCGTTCTGTTGGGGCTTGGTAACCGGCCACAATCAGCCGGCCTGGATGATTAGGTTTGTGAATCTTAGAAAGTAGGTAGAAGGTAGGGGTGCGGGGTGTCGGTGCGGTCATGAGTTTGATGGACTCAGGTGAAAGGTTTTGTAAGGGGCCTAAGGATCTGAGAATTACCTGAATCTCTGCCTGGACATCAGGAATGGGGTCACCTTGACAGATTTTGTAGGTAGTGTTGTCTGAAAGCTGACGCAGTCCCTCAGCCACATACTCCTGCCGATCAAGTACCACGGTCGTGGATCCCTTGTCGACAGGGAGAATGATGATGGAATGGTCAGCCTTCAGATCACGGATAGCTCGGGAGTCAGCTGCAGTAATGTTGGGAGTAGGATTAAAGTTTTTCAGGAAGGACTGAGAGGCAAGGTTGGAAGTAAGGAATTCCTGGAAGGTTTGAAGGGGGTGATTTTGAGGAAGAGCGGGTGGGTCTCGCTGTGATGGAGGACGGAACTGTTCTAGGCAGGGTTCAATTTGAATGATGTCTTGGGGTACTGGATCATCAGGAGTAGGATTATTTTTCTTCATGGCAAAGTGATTTCTCCAGCCAACGCTACGAGTATAGGATAGTAGGTCTTTGACAAGGGCTGTTTGGTTGAATTTGGGAGTGGGACTAAAGGTGAGACCTTTGGATAGGACGGAGGTTTCAGATTGGGAGAGAGGTTTAGAGGAGAGGTTGACTACTGAATTGAGATGTTGTGGTTCAGGATGGGGGAATTAGGATTGTGAGGTTTGGGGGGGGGGAGTGGAGCTGGAAGTGGGAGATTGAGTAGATAGGAGAGACTGGGTTTCTGTGCAATAAGAGGAGCTTGAGGTTTATAGGAGAGGTTGGTGAGGGAGAGTGTATTGCCTTTCCGGAGGTGGGTGACCGGAAGTTTGGATCAAAATCCTCAACCTTTCCACTCCCACATCCACACCTAGAGTTCAGAACTTCCTTTTACAGGCCAACCACAAATTGGAACAGCATACCACCCTCCACCTCAAAAAACTCCTGGTCACCCACCTCTGGAAAGGCAATACACTCTCCCTCAACAACCTCTCCTATAAACCTCAAGCTCCTCGTACTGCACAGAAACCCAGTCTCTTCCATCTACTCAATCTCCCACTTCCAGCTCCACTCACCCCCAAACCTCACAATCCTAATCCACACAACCCTCAATCACAATATCCCAATTCAGTAGTCAACCTCTCCTCTAAACCCTCAATTCATATTGTGTTATCTACCATAGCCACCTGAAACATGAGTCTAGAACAATTTAATGTCCAATCTGCTTTGCTTTGTGAGAATTCAGAGGAAAAATTTTGTATGAAGATGGGACAAGGTATTTGTGCAAATTAAATCTGTGGCCACACACTTCAAAGAACTAGGTGTATTGATATACACAAGTGTACTTATATCTGTGCAACTGACTTACTTTCTGCAGCACAAGATTTGAGTGTGCTGCCGCCATGTTCAGTTTTATTTGGTGTCTGAACTTTGTATGGTTAGTTTAAAGTGAAGACAATTATATGTGGGTAGTTATTTGTGAATCTAACCCACACACTTCTTTGTAGTGGTGATCCTTGTATTCTGTACACAGTTTTTATACACTGACATTGTTTTTCTGGCTACTGTGCTGGTTTTCCAGCATCAAATATGATAACCAACTGATGCAGAAAACAGGATCTGGGGGTTAGTCCTAAGAAGACTGTTGTTGTACCATTCACAAAGAAGCATATCCAACATTCAAGTTGGAATCTAAAGCTTTTCAATGAAGCGCTACCTGTGAAGGGGAAAGTGAAATATCTAGGGGTTACCCTAGATGAGAAACTGACATGGTCCCCTCACATTTGGAATATTTATTCCAAGGCAAAAGGTACTCTTGTAAGTACCAGGAGAGCTTGTGGCAACAATTGGGGCCTGAGCCCCAAGGGTATGCACTGGATATACACCACGGTGATTAGACCCAGGATCACCTATGGGGCAGTCGTATGGTGGAAGAAGGTAGAACAGCAGGTTGCTGCTAAGGAGCTTGGTAAGATGCAGAGATTAGTCTGCTTAGCCACAACAGGCGTAATTAGTAGCACACCAACTGCTGGGATGGAAACCATGCGGGATATGCCACCATTACACTTTTCGGTCAAGATGGAGGCAGTGGCTGGTGCATACAGACTCAAAACTGGCAACAACTGGAACTCTTTGGGATATCCAGAAACACACACTAAACTTGTGAGTGAGGTAAATATAGGAAAGGTTGGGGAAATGCCAGCCGACAATATTATAACCTCATACTGCTGCTACAAGCCTTTCAAAATCAGACCAAGGCTTTGGGGCCAGGGTATACAGGGTGCAGCCAAGATTGGATGGCGTCATATCTCTAGGGAAACTGGCCTCAGTATTCCATGCCGAAATCACTGCTATCAGAGTGTGTGTGGAGGAGAAATTGCATAGGTGCTACAAAGATCGTAGCATCTATAGGCAGCCCTGAGATCACTGGCAGCTCCTGCAACAAGGTCTAAAATTGTTGCAGAATGTCACAGGGTTCTGGTGGAGCTAGGGGAAAGCAATAGAGTAAACCTATTGTGGGTCCCTGGCCACTGGGGGTCAGTGGCAACGAACATGCCGACAGATTAGCCAGGATGGGGGCAGAGACTCCATTTATTGGACTGGAACTTGTCCTGACAATCACCAAGGCAATGATCAAATTGGGAGCTACGTAACTGGCTCAGAAGACAGCACATAGAATATTGGACCAAAGTCTGTCAACAAAAACATGGCAAGGTAATGATGCCAAAGCCATGTTTTAAAAGAAGCTCTGCAATCCTGGACCTGAACAGGAGAGAGATCAGACTCATGATTGGATTGCTGACAGGCCATGGGAATTTCAAAAAACACCTACATACAATGGGAATAACAGAATAGAACCCTAAATGTAGGATCTGTGATGACAGTGATGAAACTGCATCACATCTAATCTTCGAATGCATTGCATTGGAGAGTAAAACACACAGAGCATTTGGGACAACCAGACCCGAATAAATTGTGTCTAATAAAGAACTAGTAAAGGGACTCCTTGCACTGTTCAAGGGCATTGGTTGGCTTTACTAGATCTACAGGGATCGATACCGCACAATATACTTAGTTTCGTTGTGGGCAGTGGCGGGTTGGACCAAGACTGTTTTGGCTTCCCTGAGAAAATCAAATCAAATCAAATCCATACATGTAGCAGTGACACTAGCCCATGGCCTTTGAGGAAGTTTGCTTTTAACTCTTTTTTGCCTCCTCCCCTCTCCCTCTGTCAGCCATGGTGATTGTCTCCATATAAAGGTGCTCATGTGTTATGATTATTGATTTAGAGATTGTTGTTGTATCACTGTTTAGCAAACTTGTAGCAGAAGCTTTACCTGATGTGCGCGATGTGCTGTGGCCAGTATTTAAAGGGCACTGTTCAGTTACATTGGTGACGTTGATGCTTGTATATTGTCTATTGTTTTCATCATCTCGTTTGGCCAATGTATTGTGTAAAATGGTATCTTTATTGTGAAGTTCCAAACTTGATTTGAATCATATCTCCACGAAAGGAAATTGCCTAAATAGCGTCTGAAAAGGGCATTTTTAATAATATAACTAGAGTTATTGCCCTTCCTTCTTTTGAGTGCCAGCTGATGTTTACTGTAACTTGTCGAGTTGAAATGGCCATTTATGTAAAGGTCTAAGCCTCCTATCTGTTGCACAACATGTTATGGCCAGTATTTAAAGGGCATTGTTCAATTACTCTGTTGACGGTTTTGGTATAATTGTATATTAAACCAAAGGGGTACAATAATATATTTAGTGTTACTGCCTTTTAATTGTCTAGTTTTGGCCAAAGTTTTTTTAAAGGTATTTTTATTGTGAAAATTTCCAAATGTAAGCTGCGCCATATGTGTTTAAAAAAAGGGGGGGGGGCTACTGTGTGCATCTTTTGGGCCAGTACACTGTAATTGGAGTCTTGTTTATTGCAAATGGTCATTTATGCTATGTGGCGAGGTTTCATTCTAAATTGCACAGGGTGATCTGGCCTGTGTTTAAGAGGCATGGTTCAATTACACTGTTGGTGTTTGCTTACATAATTACCTAAGCTAAACTTATTGGCACCACTGTAAGTAGGGTCTGAGCATTCTCATTTTGCATAACATGCTCTGCCTGGTATTTTAAAGTTGCAATTTAATTACCCTGCTCATTGTGAAACTTCCAGAACTGACTTGTGTTATAAATATATTTAAAAACAAAATTTAAATTGTCTAAACAGAATCATAACAGGCCCATTATTTTAATTTGTTCAGAGTTACTGTTTGCATCTTTCAGGCTAGTAGATTGTAACTGTAGTCTTATTTATTGCAAATTGTCTTTTATGTTATGTGGTGAGCTTTCATTCTAAATTGCATAGTGTGCTCTGGTCAAATTGTAACTGTAGTCTTAATTATTGGAAATGGTCATTTATGTTATGTGGTGTTATTTTGTAAAGGAAAATGATTGTTCCCTTCTTCCTTTAAATTTAGAGGATCTCCTTATTGTATTGTGCTGATCATCTGTATGTTTACCTATTCAAGACAGCTGTCATCTGATGTTAAGCGTGATGTTAAATTTTGCCCTTACTAATAAATTACATTGTCTTGGTATTTTGATGAAAATGTCCATCAGTGATACCCTGCTGTGCCCAGTATCCATGTCCTTTTATTAAAGGGATTAAAATCCTGGTTTTCAGGTATGAATGTAATTAGTCTATTATCACTTTCTTTTCCAAAATGTTTGTTACTCTTTTCTTCTAATGTGGCCAGCTGAAGTTATTTTATATTATTTTACATCTGAGAAGTTTGTTTAATTAGCAAACATTAATTAGTTCATGCCAGAGGCGTAGTGTTTAGTTCAGATTTTAAGAGAATTACAATCTATGATAGAACTAATTAAATTATTTTCTCATAATATTAAGGTAGGTATTATTATGTTTTACAAGTAATGTTAGGACAGTTGTGCCCTCATTAGTTTCTGTATAATTACCATTTATTTAGAAGTAATTGTTTTAAAACTTATTTTAATCTATTTGAAAGTGAGGTAATATTAATTTAACAGATATTTGTGTATCAATTTACTTAGTATTATTAACACTACCTTTTACTATAGCCAGTTGATTGTAATTGTTAACTTTCCCATTATAATTAATTTAATGTACATACTTAACAATGCTTACATTTTTACTGTACTGCTGATAGTTACACACAGAAAGAAAAAACGACAAAAATAAAACAATCTTTAGGAACTGTGTTTAACTATTGGCAGTACAGCAAAAAGGTAAGTACTGGCCAGCCAATCTATCTCTTCTGAAAAATAATTTATCATCTCTGTGGCAAATTTCCATCATTAATCGAATAATCAACAATACATAATTTTCAGTGTCATTGTTTGGATGATATAAATATGATCCTTTTGTGCCATGTAAATGAGTCTAGTTTCATCTTTGAGTGAAGGCACAATCCACTCCAGTAGGGAGTCTTGTTACATCTTTGTTAGGAGGCTCAATACACACCAGTCTGAACTCTAATTTGAACCATTGTAGTAAAAGTTCTTCAATGTTAGTCATGTGGAAAGTGTTTCTACCAGTATTATGAATTGACTGTTATTTATTTGTGCCACATTAAAATGTACATCTTAGACTTTTGTATTGCACACACAAACTGTAACAATATGTATTATTAACATGTGGAATGGGCGTACTAGGTTGTGGTGACTGTTATTAATGAGACTAGTACACTGGCCATAAATGGGGAAACTGCGCACTAATAATTTATTAAAGTGTCAATGAACTGCAATCCTGTTTGTCACCTACATTATTTGTAGTAGATTAGTTTTGCCGCATGAAATTTCAGCCAGCCATTACCTATATCGCCGATCACTTCAAGAGGCAACAGGCTATGGCCCAGTACATTAAATATGGTGCCCTTTAGGGTGAGGATTCATCATTAATGACTGACTGAATTTGAACTCACATCTTAAGACAGGCACTTTGTTACACAGAACATTGCATACAGTGCTCAATATTTCAACAATATCTGTTCTTTGCAGAACTGTTTCACATGTGCTCAACATTTTTCTTTGTTGAACATGAACAGTTCATTTTTTAGTGCTTCAAATTTGAATTTACGGCCTGCTGTTGTGCCGCCATGTGCTTCAGTGTATCACTCCGTGGCACATGTGTCCGAACTAAGGATGCACAGTACTTTGTTTCCACAGGACCTTCTCCGATCTGCCGCACCTTGTGCTTCTGTTAGTGGGCATATTCTGGACTCACTCTCAAATTCGATCTATGGCTTGAGTTCCTGCATGCAAGTTTCCACTGCACCTTTTTCTCTGCATTCAGTTTCAGTAACTAGTAGTGCCATTTCATGCTCTTTTGTGCAACTGCCAGTGCAGTTGCTGCATTGTGAGGGTGCTTTGAAAACTCTAAATCGATTGAGTGACTTTACTCACATGAACATTTTGACTAATGACAATATATATGATGTGCAGTCTTGCCCTGCATCCCGGAGCACACCTGCCATACTGCGACCACTAGTGCCACCCTCATCCACTCACATGACTAGTGCATTTCATGACCCATTCGTGTTCTCACATGCTAAACTGTGCATTTCTCCAGCTAATTTTGGTACTGCTGCTCCATCAGCCTTCTGTGTCACCACACCACACTGTGTCGCCCCCCCATCTGCATGCTTTCCCTGTCTCACTGGGAACTTCTGCCTCACCACGTGACGCTGTGGCAGTGCTGCAAAATCTGGGACTCAGGTACAACTATTGCCTCCATTTTCTCTGCCTGGCCATCTACCCAAGCTGCCATCATTTTCTTTTGATTCACCAATGATGTGGTTCTTCTTGGTAGAACAAACCTTCGACCACTACTCTCTTGACAATGACACTCATTACCTATGCATGATTATGCAGCTGCACAAGCTTTTTGACCTTAGTTGTGACCTAGTGATGATGCCTTCCACTGGTCACCCCTACTACTCGGCCAAGCAGAGCTGTTCTTTGAGCTGTCAATGCTTCCCAACTAGTGTGTGTGGATTCAACCTCATTTGTAGGTTACCCGTACCCTTGTTGGACAATCCTAACATCCTACATGTGGAACATCTTGGCGACAGAAAACCTTCGCAGCTGTGAAGGCCCCTCTGAAACCTGATCAGCAAACACACAATGCTGGATTCCCATCCTCGTGGCAGTCTGGACCGGTAAGCTGACTCTTCCAGTCCAGATGGCTCTCACTTACAACATCCTGGAGTCACCAAGTGAGCGCATTCGCATCGCTGAGAGAGTGCATGACACATACCCTTCGGGAGGCTCTGCAGTCCTCACCTTGGCCTTGCACATTTGCCTGAGGTTGTTCCCACATGCCTGATGATCTCGTTGACCCTCATGGTACTCCTCCTCATTGCTACACCACTGTGACTCCTCAGGCTTGGCTTTCTGCTTTGGGCGACACACCAGCCTCCTGCATGGACTCTGACGATGGCCCAAGTCTGCTCATCTGCTATCCACAGTATCAGGTTCCTCACTACCCATACTGCTACTTTCACAGCCATTTTGGTGATCCCACACACCATGCCTTCACCCAAACACATGGAGCAGAATGTCTTAGGTGTCACTTCCTGCCCATTTTCATGCTTCCTGACAACAGGTGCCTACCCATGCTGCATTCTACATGTCAGTCACCACCTCCAGGTGGTCATGTCTACTTACAAGACTGTGTGTCCGGCACTTGCTTCTTGGTCGACACGGGTGCTGATGTCTCACTGGTTCCTATGTCCATGGTAACAGGCTCTCTACCTCATTGAGCTGTTCTTTGAGCTGTCAATGCTTCCCAACTAGTGTGTGTGGATTCAACCTCCCTCTCAGTTCACCTGCCTTCCAAGTGTGTGCTGAAGTGGGACTTTCTGGTGGCAGACATTCCGGAACCAATACTAGGCACAGATTTTCTGGCACATCACAAACTTTCTCCTGATGTTGTTCCCCACTCCGTCTTCCACCATCTCATAAACAAATATTTTTCATGTGATTTGTCAAGCTCTACCCCTCCTATCACCTGTGTAAAGACAGCTCGAGAGTGGGTGCCATTATTAGTGAGTTCAACTATTTCCTGTCAAAGTGGTCCAGAGAACACAATGAAGATATTCAACTGTGCTGTGAAAGGGAAAACATTATCCATGAGTCTTTGATACTACCAAACAGTCAGGTTTACTCATGTCAAAATGGTCGAATGAACATGACCAAGTGTTCTGCCCATGGCATGAAAGAGAGAACATCATTTGCTGCATCACCAATGCAGAGTGTCAACTGTTATCCATTCAACAGCACCATGCGTCTCTCGGAGCATTTCCAAAGGACACTAATTTCAAGGTTAGTACTTTATTCTCAGTGCAAACAGTGAAGTCGTGCCTGCATGCAAGGTTAACAGTGGTTTAGACAGTTCAGTGCCCCCTCCATGATCCTACATGGATATGTGTAAACATAACTCGGTACCCATGCCAACGTCATGTTCTGTCAATGCTGCACATGTATCCCGCCCTCTCAAGCCTGCACTGCGTACTACACAACCCACAATTCACGCCAACCTGAGAACTGGAACTTTTAACATCCACAGCCTCTTGTCAACCTTCCCATTGCATCATTGTGATGAACTATGCTTATAAGATAATTTTGACTCCTGGTAAACATGCTCCAGCTTGAGCTTTCACTTCTTCCTTTATTGCTATCATATTGTCTCATGGTGTTTCTAGTGCACAAGCTTGAGTTGTTACACCTGCCACTCAACTGCAATCTTTTGTTACTGCGACCATTTGCGCCAGTGGCCACAAGCACAATTTCGTACTCTCCAAGCCTGTCTGTTGCTGCCTGACCACCATGTTGCCCTTGTTCACAACTATCTCCATCAAATTCACTGGTGCCCACTGTGGCAACTACCCTGCCCACTGACCTGCCTTCGGTCATGGCTTGGCATCCAATTTCCTCACACAAACCAGTGGTGCCTCCAGCAACACCGACGGCAGCCTCAGCAACCTCACTGCCACTTGCCTCCTGCTGGCAGCCACAATGACTGACTACTTGCCACCACACTGTAGCCCAACCATCATTGTCACATGTGGAGCCATCTGTCAAAACAGTGTGTACAAACACACTTTCCATCACATTCCTTGATGGACTGCATGAACCCACTTTAATCTCTATCACTGCCCCTCTGCTACACTTTGACAACAGTGCGTTTCAGTTGTCACCAATGATAGTGTTCACAAGCTATGACTGACAGATGACACTCCTGCTGTCAGCAAACCACGCCATCTACACATAGAGAAGTTTGCGGCAGTAAAGGCAGAGTTCAGAGCTGCTCGATACTGGCATTATTGAATCTTCATCAAGTAATTGGTCTTCTCCCATTCACTTAGCAAAAATGACAGTTCTTGGCATATTCATGGAGCCTATGGTAAGTTCAGTGCCAAGGAAATCATGGACAAGTATCCATTCTGAATGTTCTATGTTAAAATATTGATTTCTGGGCAGCAACGTTGGCAGGCGAGCTATCGACATGGATGAGAAATAAAAGGTGATGTAATGTATCCCTATTTCTCAAACATATTACAAGATACTATGTGACACCTTGACTGAGACGGGCATTGAGTTAAGCCACAACAAGGACCAACTTCATCAAACTTTTTCTGCGTTATAGGTTACACTGTCTCTGCAGATGGTAGCTCCCCTTTGGCTGAGAAAGTTAACTCTGTTAATGAACTACCATGTCCCTTAAACTTTGCAGAACTTTGATATTTCCTGGGCGCAATTAACTTTTACTGACATCACTTGTCGGGTGCTATTGAAATTCAGGTTCCGTTCATGAATGTGCTATTAGGTACACACTTAAAGACACGTTGACTCGTGTTGTCACTAATGCTCACCCCCACACTAACACAGACTCCTTCATCACAACAGATGCCAGTGACAGCACATTTGGCATGGTTCTCAGCCTTGCCAGTAACATTTCACACCTGCAATTCTTCACTAAGAAACTGAACAATGAGCAGCGAAGGTATTCAGCCTTTCATCATAAGCTTTTGGCCATTTATGAAGTGGTCAAACACTTTTGTTCTGACGTCGAGGGTCATTTCTTTTGCATTCTCATGGATCACAAACCTCTCTCTGCAGCAAATCAGAACCTCCAGCTGACCCACCTCCTCACCGCTTTCGCTACCTAGACTTCATCTCCCTGTTCACAACCAACGTCAGGTACCTCAAGGGTACAGATGATATTGTTGTTACTGACTTCCTGTCATGGGTTGATACTGTATCCTTGCTGATCAACTTTTCTAATCTCGCTTCCTTACAAGCAAGTGACAACAACCACATGCAACTTGTTTCTGACTACACTTCCTCTCTCAAACCCATAATGCACCTCATTCCCGGATGTTGTCAGTGAGATTTGATGTGATGATTCAGCAAGCAAACTGTGTCCCCTAATTCCTCATCTGCTTCAATGTGAAAGCTTTCAGAAACTCCATGACCTGGAAAATCCTGGTATCTGCACCACTACCAGACTAGTGACTTAATGGTTTGTCTGGCGGGACATGAAGCATGACTGTCAAGCATGGGCATGCTCCTGCCTACCCTGTCAGTAGAACAACACACACTTCCTCTGCTTTGGGTCCCTTTCCTGTTCCTGCTGTCAGATTTCAAGATATTCACATTCACCTAGTCAGGCCTCTTCCTCCTGCTGATGGGTTCCAGTACATTCTTTCTGCAATCAGCCACACCACTCACTGGGTGGAGACCATTTCCGTCACCAACATCACTGCTGAAACCATTGCCAGGGCTTTTCTTCAATTGCTCGCTTCGGCTGTCCCTTGGTCATAACCTCCGACCAAGGCTGACAGTTTGAATCGGCTCTCTTCTCTGACCTTTGCCTTCTCTGCAACATCAAGCACTGCCTACCACCACTAGAACAAAAGACTGGTGGAACATTGGCATAGGACTCTAAAAACTGCCCTACAATGCCACGACAACTGGATGGAGGCTCTTCCACTTGTACTCCGCAGTCTTCAGGCAACCTTCAAGAAAGGCCTCCATGTATCTGTCTCAGAATTTGTCTACAGACAACCTTTGGTTATACCAGGAGAGCTTATCAACCCTTCCCCTTTCCCTCAGGAGAAACAATCTTCCAACCGTAGTTGACAGAGTAAGACTCCACTGTGCCAGAATGTATCACACTCCCCCATCCAGACACTCTCTCCATTCTGTCAGTATTCTATGGGTGTTTGACTCCTGCAATTTCACGATGCGCTAGGAACACACCATTCATATACCTTTCAACCCCCCCCCCCCCCTTATTGAGGCCTGCAATGAGTCATAAAAATTTCTCCAAACACTTTTATCATTTCACTCAATGACAAATCCACTATTGTCTTGATGAATCAAATTGCTGTGTTGCATGTGCTTTCTTGCCTCAGGACAAGGCTTCCTTGCCTCCTCTCACAACATACGAGGTACCTCCCTCAACCTATCCCTCTCTGCCAATTCTTCAGCTTCTGCCTCAAGTGACATGCCCGCCTCTTCTTCACCTTCATTCAAGGGCACTCCGACCTCCCCTGCTACTCCATTTTGAGAATTCTTCCATGTTTCCGTTCACTCAACTCCTCTGGCCAAGTTCTATGTCCCCCCCCCCCCCCCCGTTTTCCCGACCTCTTGATCCTTTTATTTGACGGCTCACTCTTCATAGTCTGCATGGCTACAAGCAGTTTGCCCCCTCCTCCCCTCCCCCTAACAATGCAGGTGCAAGCTCCTCAAGTGTTTCGCCTCCCTCTCACTTCTCTGAACACGGATGCAACTCGTGCTTTCCTCCTCTCCTTGAGTGAAGTGTGACTAATTATCCCCATTAGACCTTCAACTCATGCTGCAACTCGTCACCTCGAGCGACAAGTCCGAGCACCCCATCACCTTGAGAACTTCACCATCTTCAGCCCCACTGCATGTCGCCTCCATGCTCCATTGAGCCTTCCTGCTGATGTGATGGAGCAACCGGTGACTCGTACTTTCATGCTGACTGCTCTCTTCACCCTGACCCCCTTCCAAGCTCAACAGGAGAACTGCAGGGGGAGGGGGGCGGCATAGCATACTGCACTATCAACCATCAACAGAAAGAACTCATATCTGTATAACTTCTTTGGCGAGCCACTTCTCGGGCACCATGTTAACATAACTATTCTGTTTTTGTACTTTGCTCAAGATAGAATAAAGTTTAGTCAAAGTATTTGGTGTGTTACTGAGGCCACAACTGATGACTTAAAGACCACTCTAAAACATTCTCTATTACAGAGAATTTTATATGAATTGTGATATGTTGTAAATAACTACATGTTGTGGTCAAAAGACACTGTAACACAACTAACCAAATAATTTTGTGGCCCCAAGAATTTTATTAGTAGAGAAATCAATTAATTAAATATAATGACCCTATAATTGAGTGAATTCAAACCAGTGGTAAATATCTGTTATTATAATTTTTTAGATATTTGTGAAGATTCTGAAATTACATGTTAGCAACTCATTTTATCATTTCTGTAATTAGTGAAATAAGAAAATATGATTCACATTGTTATGATAAACAAAGATTTCATATTTCTCAAAGAAAATAAAAAGATATGTCCAATCTTATATTATTTATCAACTAGTAACAAAGTATTTCTGGATTATTGTACCTTTTATTAATTCAAAACTTTTAATTGTGAGTAATATTTTGTATGGCAACTAGTAATGTTGGTAAAGAGAAGCATTTTTTGCTGTTATATATACCAGTGAAATTTTGGCACCGGAGTAGTTATGGTAGTAGTTGCTGAATTGTTGCTGTTGTTGGAAGTAGTTGTGTATTGTTCATGGAATTCTAAAGTTATTGATGTGATAGTCAATCTGGAACATTCTGGAGTTATTACAGTGGGTGAAGCTATGTAAGGAAGAAATAAACATTAAGGTCAAACTGTTCATTCTTTAAAGATCATTCTCTCCTACAATGTCGCTCAGAAATTGCCGGCCTGTTGTCCATCTATCCTGCATGCGAGCAGATTACATTGATAACTGAAAACCAGAAGAATATAATTTTGTTCAAATGTGTTCAAATGCTCACATGCAAGATAGACCGACAACATACCGGCAATTTCTGAGCAATATTGTTGGAGAGGATCATCTTCAAATAATGCACAATTGATATATATTTGGTTTCTATAGCATGTCTGCCTAGGTGTGTTTGCGTCAATGTATGGGTGAGTGTGTATTTGTTCACCTTCCTTTTCTTCCCCCAAGGTAAGTCTTTCCTGTCCTGGGATTGGTTTGACTCCTTACCCCCTTCCTTAAAACCCTCATCATTTCCTTTTCCCTCTCCTTCCCTTCTGCCTGACGAAGCAGCTAGGCTGCGAAAGCTAGCGTTTGTATGTGTGTGTGTGTGTGTGTGTGTGTGTGTGTGAGTGTGTGTGTGTATGTTCTATTTATTTGTGCTGCTGTCACACCTGCGCCTGGTGAGTAATCTTCATCTATATATTATAGAAGGAGACTTTCCTGGTGGGAAAAATATGTATAAAATAAAGATTTTTGACTTACCTAAAGTACAGGCTCGTCGACAGAAATATAAAACACACACAAAAATACACAAACATTCGAGCTTTCGCCACCACTGGCAGCTTCTTCGGGAAAAAGAGGAAGGAAGGAGAGGAGAAAGGGAAGGATATGGGTTTATGGAAGTGGAAAAGGAGCCATTCCAATCCCAGGAGTGGAAGGACTTACCTTAGGAGACAAAAAGGGAGGTAAACGAATACACACACACTCACACATATCCACATGCAAACACACCTATGCAGACATTTGTAGAAACCAAAGAAGTTGGACAGAAGATACCCTTCAGGCAGAGGCTCTGTCTACAGAACCGAGGCAAATATGTTAAAGATGGTGGGCGGGAATTAGAATTTAGCGGAGGTTGAGACCAGGTGGGCAACGGGCAGAAGGCGTGTGTGTTCTATGTTTCTACTGACAAACTTACTGAACATTTCCTTTCTTATGGCAAAAATAAAGTGATACTGACTTCCACAGACGTGATCGATGATCACACCATATAAAATACTAAGGACAAGACTCAAGCTTTGCACCTGTGCTTGAGCATGCATGAAAAGTTTGTCTCTATCTCTCTTTATTTGTATGTGAATTGTTTTGTGGTGGAGAGCGAGGCAGAAGTTGGGACTGACCACATGTAGCTGTACTCGGCTGCTGTGATGTAGTGTCAACAGCTGCCACTACCAGCAACTGCATATCTACTGCTCTAAAATAGAAACAACCTCATCTAAAGAAAGGTTTTTGTGCTGAAGTATTTTCGATTGGACATGTTCATTTGTGATAATTTCAGTCACTGCATCATGTAACATGACATCAAAATAAGAAAGACCACATGGAAACTGAAGTTTACAAAGCCTTCTCTGTCCACGTAAGTCTGCAAGCCACTGTTTATAAGTCTGATCAGAACGTTTTGTACATCTGTAAAACTTGTAGGAGGCCACTGCAATGTGTATGTGCGAAGCATAGTAACTTGAAAGGGCTTGAATAATTTTGTCGAATTTGCAAAAATCGGATTAGATTTAAATATAGCTCCAAGTTTAGGTACCAAATCAGTTAATGCTTACAGCAGTTGAGCAATTTGTTGTGTCTGCAAAAGATACAAAGCATATAAATCAACTTGTTATGGTGGAGGCACAACTTTGTTTATGAGAGAAACACTGAGTGTCGGTTGGGTAGGCGGTGGTACAGGATGGACAGGGAGATCGGCCATAAGAACTGGATCTGCAGGAAAAGATGGAGCAGGATAGGCGTTACCACTGCCATTCATATTTGGAGTCTTTTAAAAGTAAAAAGAACATGAAGTATTTCTGCTCACTGTCACTGAAAATAAAAAGAGCCACAACACCAAAAATGTAGAAAAACACCACCAACATAAATTCAGTAAAAAAACAACAATGAAAGCAAAAATGAATCTAAGAATTGAAAAACATGAAGACTACCATAAATCATTGCAAATACCAGACTGTGCTAAGTGTTTTGTCTGTAAAAAAGACAATTACAAAGTGAGATGCCAACTGAAAAAGAAATGCACTGTCCACAATACTTTTGCACCTATGTGGTAACACTTTCAATAGCAAGTCATGTCCAAATATCAGGTTCAGTTCCACTGTCTGTAATACATACACACATACACACACATTCCAAATTGCTTCCTGTAGTGCACATGGCATATATTGCAGCTGCGTGGGAACATGATCGGCACCTTACGATGTCTTGTGGCCACTGTGGAGAGCCATGAATGTCAATGGATCACATGGTGGCTGACTCGATCATACAATGACAGGAGCCAATAAATGCTGATACATCAATTTTAAGATGAAATTTAATTAAAAATATTAGTCTAAAAGTACTCACAAATAATCCTCAGAGGACTCCGCACCATTTGCAAATTGGGCGGTGTGATGTCTGCTGGGCTTCGAATTTTCTGTTCTAATATTTCTTGGTTTCCTTAAGGCAGAATCTTCACCCTATTCCTATTCTTTTATCTTTCAAACAGTTATCTTCTATATTGTGCTTACCAGATATTGACTGATACCGATATGAGCAGAGTCTCTATCAAAAAACTTTAAGACGATGGATTTATCTTGCAGTCATTTAGTAGATGCTAGAGATTAAAGACTTCTTCTTCGAATTACCACTGTGTTACAGAAAACAACAGTCCCAAGTAATGCTCGGGAACAAGATGCTTTCTAATAATGTTTGCAATTCAACTTGCTTGGCCTCTAACGATATATATCAAATGTGTGCTTCTATATTCATGTCAACGAAAGATGGATGTTTACCAATGTAGAATTACTTAGAAATGAAGGTTTAATTTTACTTATGGCAGCTGTGCATTTGGTGCTAATGTAATATTTCTTGGTAAACGCAGAAGATTATTAGCCTCATTGTAAGTAACTGAGTTTTGAAGTAGCAGTCAAGAGATTTCGACAACATCAGCCACTGCCGCAAGTGAAATTTTACCAAAATCATTATACAAATACATCAACAAGAAAAATGACATCTCAATTTTCAATGAGTCTATAATTATACAAAAACGCCAATGAAACATAATTCAAAAGGGGCTTTGTCGTAGATGTGTGCAAAACAAAAATCATGTGTATATGTAGTCATTAAGAGAGGCAAAAGGATGGAAATGTTTTAATATCTATAGTTCTGATGACACTTTAAAATCTCTAACTGCCAAATAAGTGAGCATCAAAAATTGAAGTGGTAACAACTTCAGCCTTGCATACTGGTTAGGTGCTATGGTAAAAATGTGACACTAAAGTAACAACTGTTTGTAAACACATTTTAGGTACGTTCATGTTTAATAGTTAATTTTCAGTAAGATCAATCTTCATATTAGCAGTGGAAATCAAAACACCATAGAAATGAATTCTGAACAAAACACTGAAAATTGCTTCATTTTATAAAAGTACGATGAGCGAAAGACGATATGGGCATAGAAGTAGATGGAGGAGATGGAAGATGGATGGAAGGAAAGGGAGTGATGAATAGAGGCTGGGTATTAGATGAAGACATAGATGGTGAGGAAGCAGGAGATAGATGTAGCAGATGGGAAATACCTGGAAAGAATGTAGAAAACAGTACCTTTTTACTAAGGTGAATTATTCATCACATGGTCCAGAGTCGGTAAACGGATCTGTATGTTTGTGGAGAAAATGAACAACAAAAAATGTAATCTATCTTATGGGTTCAAAATAATGAGTATCTACGAATCTTTATTTTTATAACTTTTGTTTCACATAGCCACAGTAGCCCAATGAACAATATTGATTTGATTGAAGCATTCTCTTGGTGATTCTATGTTCACATAGCTTACAGTATTTCCTTTTTGTGGCTGGGTTTAGTAGTACTACATAATTCACAGCTTCAGCCAAAATTTCAGACTTGCATGCAAACAAGTTCTGGTTAACATGATGGCAGTAATTTGGCCCCTAAAGTACTATTTTTCTAAATTGGAACATATATTTAGTCGTATTTTAATAACTCCAGTAGAGCTTAACTGAGGCAACTTTCATGTCACAGCTGGCTGTAACCTTCGTCTCAGCATTTTTGTCCTTTCTCAGCTCCTGCACGTACAGAAGTGTCCTATCAAGTGGAGTGCAGGTAGGACATTGTTGACAGCGAGGCAAGGAAATGTACACGCAGACAGTGCTACGCAGTGCCAGGAACTTTTGCGCGACTTCCTCTTCATCTTTTATGGTAAATGACACATGCAAGTAGTTTGGAATGTTGGCAGTAGCTCCATGAGGGTGATTTGCGACTCCTACCGACCAAATAATATCAATCGAAGGAATGATGTGCTGAGAAATGTGCTACCGATTTCAACTGTGATCGGAAACATTCAGCTATTGAGAGCGGTGGTGGTACTACGTTATTTTCGACCACTGTATTTATTTGTCAGTCACGCCATACTGAATTTCTTAGCTGCACCAAAACCATTATGTGAGCAAAATAATTACAGCACTTTGGTAAGCTTTCTGAATGGTAGGTTGTTACCTGTGGCTGTGAAAGTCACAAAAATAAACTCAAGGGAGTTAATTGGTATAGTAACTACTCTCGAATTAGCATTGTCTTATGATATTTTATTAATGATTAGGTGTAAAGATGAAATTTGCATATGTGAGTACTTTTAAGTATACTGGAGCAGGCAAATAATTGAAATTAAAATTAACAAACCATCTTTAACTTGTAGATCACAGACAATGTGGAATATGGTACTGTAGATTTCAAAACATTTTATTTCTTTCCAAGAGTTCTTACACTGCATGCAAACCCTTAAAACTGCAGATCTTTCAACATTCATACAACACAATACAATACTATTCCTTTTATCAGCCTGTAGCCATACTGAAAATGGAATCGATAAGGTAGTCATGATATATTGTAAGACTCACATAAAAATGACAACACTTGCATGCAACAATGTTATACTTGAGTACAGTAGTGCTGTAATGGCAAACCACACTTGTTGTTAATTTGGTGTTTGCGGGGCTTAGTAAGCACAATTAAAAACTAATTATAATGTTCACCTATTTGCTGTGATAATGATTTGCAAATTTAAAAAATCCTTGATTGCACTTTATTTAGATACTGCCAACTCGATTCATCCATTTTTGTCATTTTCAGAACAATAGGTCTTTGTCTGCTAATGTGCATAAATCAATCTACACAGTCAAAATATTCAAGCCCTAAGACTAAGCTTCAGAAGATGCCTCAAAAGGGCAAAACAAAAATCAAAATCTTCAAATGTTTGTAACACTTATGGGACTTAACTGTGGTGTCATCAGTCCCTAAATTTACAAACTACTTATCAACTAACTTATACTAAAGACAGCACGAACATCAATGCCCGAGGGGGATTTGAACCCCCAACGGGGAACGGCCTTGCGCATTGGAGCATAGTGTTTCAATGCACTTGGCTGCTCCCGACACAGCAAGAGCAAAATATTTTAACAGTAAAGAAATAAATTAAATCAAGATTTCTTTATTAAAATAAATAAAGAAAAATGAGTCATATGGTATGGTAGTTCATTAAAAAGAAATTTATTGCTGTCTCATATTTCGTATCTCTGTTGGTCCCTTAAGAGTTCTTTAGATCCCTTTTTTTTTACAAGCTGGTCCCTGAAGTCCCTATTTATTTTTAAAATTCTGCTAAAAACACTGCAGTCCTACTTCCCCTCTCTATGTCTCCATTTTGTTTTGGACTTTGTGACACTGTTGTCTGATGCAAAATTCCATGACAATTAGTCAAATTGATAACAAAACTCTAACCCATTATCTGTCCTTAATGTCTTTTTACCACTGCACAATTGCTTCTCTCTCACTTTAAGGAAATTTCTCAAACAATCAGCATTGTCTGACTTAAAGTACACCAGTATCCAGTGACTGCAATCATTTTTCAACATCAAGAAATGTTATGAACCACATAAATCTGTACATATAAGTTTGCCAATATGTTTTGATCTGGTACCAATGTATGAAAATGGAAGTTTACAAATTTTGCCAACTGCAGTCTTTACAGTGAAACTCATGATCTTAAAACATATCTTGGCACCTGACAAAACTTGCTTAACTTGTTTGATATTTTGATGAGGTATACTCTTATACTACAAAAAGCAGCAACATTTACACAACACTCACTATTTTACGTGACATTAAATTTCATTTTAAATAGTTTGCCCTGTCTCTCACCCACTGCAACACCACTTGCTTCTTTCACAAATTTATTCACTTTATTGTCAGACTAATTTGTCATACCTACATCAAGATCTGGATCCAAAGGGAATATATTGTAGATTAACTCTAGCACATACAGAACTTTGCTGAAAGTTTTCTCCTCCATCCTGTTCTTCCCTGAAGTCTTGAAACAAGAAAGATATCTTAGCCAAGATGGTGGCCACCTAATGGGAATGCGATACCTCAATTTTCTTATCAGGCAGTGTATTTTCCTTGCACTCAGCCTCCTTTGGCTTTTCCTGCTCCAACATGCAATTGATTGTGTCTGCTATCTGATTTTACAACCTTCTAATGTGAACAACAACAAAGTGAAAGACCAAGATGCGAACAGCCCAATGTGCTGTTCGGCCTGTCTTCTGACAACAGGCAAACACCCAAGTAAGGGCTTGATTATCTTTTTCCAATCAGAACTTCTTATGCTCCAGATAGTATTTAAAATGCTCACAGACAAATAACATGGCTAGTGCTTCCAATTCATAGATGGAGTAATGAACCTCAGCTCCTGATAGGGCTCAGGAAGCATTGGCCAATTGTCTACATTCACCTTCTTGTTCCTAGAGGAGTATGCCATGATTCCAGAAGCAAACACATCAGTCTCTACTTTAAAGCAAAGATTATAATGAGGAATCCCCAATACTGGAGCACTGCTGAAAATCCACTTCAGAGATTCGAAGGTGGTCTGTTGCAAATCCCCCACCCAAAACTTTCCACTGTCCACCTCAGATGGTTGAGTGGGGCTCCTAGTTGAGCAAAATTGGCAATATATTTCCTAAAGAAATTTATCAACCTGATAAAATAGACTATACCTTTCTTATGTGTAGATTCAGTCCTAAAATGATTGATGCTAGCCCTTTTACTGATACAGTGTGTCCCAAGAAAAAGATTTCACTATGAGCCAGTGTCACCTAGCTCAACTTAAGCTGCTTGCCAAGCCTTGCCTAAGAAACCTTAAATGATCATCAAAATAAGAACTGTACACAACCATGTCATCCAGATAATTATGGGCATAATTGAACTTTAGATTTCCCAGCACTAAATCCAAAAGAGAGGAGAGGATTTCTGCACCAGTGGGTAAACCAAATGAGATCCTATTAAATTGGAAAAGTTTGTAAATGGTGCAAAACGCAATAAATGGCTTAGAATCTTCTGCCAAAGGTATCTTGGTAGCATGCCTGATTTAAGACCAAAACAAGAAATAAAGTGTCCCCTTAAACAAGTCTATGAAAGGAACAGATTCCAATACACTCTTCTGGTTCAGAGCATGATAGTCAGCCACTTGCCTGTAGCCTGCACTGTTAACTTTAGGCACCAGAAATATAGGTGATGCATATGGGACAATCATGGGTGTTGTAACCGCATCTTGCAAAAGTTGGTCCACAACTTTGCACAATTGCCTCATCTTTAGTGGATACAACTTACAAGGTGCCTTCCCAACTGTTCAGTTAAATGAATCTGACATTTGATTTTTCTGGTGATTCCTAATCTGTCAGATAAAAACTTTTGTAAATTGCCTCAAAAGTGCCACTAACTGACTGGCATCTGCCTTGCCTTAATGTCCAACATCAAACTGAGACTGCTCCTCCTGGACACTACACACTTGATTCAAAGGTGGCAAACTATCAAATGTATACTTAATGTCAGGACGAAACTAGAAAACTCCCTCATCGAATAATTTAACACACACACTGTCTTGATGTTAAAAAGCCATTGACCAACACAACTTTAATGGTAAGATGCTCAAGTGCCAATAATTTGAGTGGCTGAGTAAAATTCCAATTCCAAGATTACAGTGGGCTTGCCTCCTGACTTCTAGATTCTCACCTGAGATGGATTGACACTTCTCACTCACTGGACACATCTTGGGTAATCTAGCAACTTGGAGGTATCTTCTATAGCAATAATAATCAATCAGCGATGCACTGCTGCCTGAATCAATAAGAGCACTGATTTGACAGGTTCTGAGTAGTGGTTTCAACAAAAGGCAAGTGGACAGTGTTAAAGGTGCACACCTATGCTCCTTTTCCCTGCTGGCTGCTGGTATCAGCTCTTGGTACGCCGGTTGCAAGGCTTGATACAATCCTTCACCAGATGCTGTTCACAACTACACTGAAAGCACCTGTGCCATGCACTAAATCATTCATTCATTGCCTCCCACCTTATCATACAATTTCAATTGCCCATTACTGAGACCTCTTTCATCACCCTTTGCTCATCCCCGTTCTTGATGTTTTCAATTCCAGCTATCATTCCATAAAGCTTGAGAACTGTTTGAGGCCCAGGGCTATATTTAGGGATGTGCAACAAATGCAGCTGCACAGGGTAGCAAATTTTGGGGGTAGCAAAATTTTGCCATTCAAAAATTTTTTTAAAAGAATTATTTTAATATTAATAGAATCATCATTTTGACATTTCAAAATTTATTGATAAAGTGTTCACAAATATTTCTACTTGTAATTTAACTCTTTCTTTACTACTCCTAAATGTATAATGTCTTCCATGTGCAAACATTTCAAGTCTCAGTCACAAGGAGTGCGAGCAGCCTACGTGGCTTCCGGCCATGGTACCTCACCCTTGCCCATGGTGTTCAGCCAGCTGCTTTTCTACAGAGACTGTAGTGGGCAAGTGTGCACAAAAAGGGGCAGAGGAAAGATAAACAGACTCTCTTGATGAATGCAGCTGTATTTTTGTAATATATACAACATTGTTATTAAAATGTAGAAATATGAAAGAAAATATGAAAGAAAATTGACATAGGTGTAAATCATACAAGCTGCTCTGACATCTTCTGCAGTATTGTGTTGTACCTACGTCTATAAGCCTTGAAAATATTTGTATTTTTAAGCAAATTAGTGTGCTAGTGACTGGTTGATGTCTTAAATGATGAAATCTTGTCAGTTGGTGTTATATTAACATGTTCTTTGGTTCATCGAAGTGGGTACAAATTAAGTCGCCAGTTGGTTGTTCTTAGAACTGTCAGGTGGACAACAACTGACTCGCTTGCAATGAGTGCCATTTAACTGGATGACGTGTGTCTTGCCCACACTGTGTGGGAACACACACACATCCGACAGCGGTGGGCTGCACTGAATTCTCACCAAACATGCATTCCGCTATGAAACAGCCTTTAAAATCAAAACATTGTTCCAAGTGTTTCTCAATTTAAAATGAAGGGATGTGCTTAGAGTACAAATTGGATATAGTACAGTTGGTTCTGCTGTAATTGATATAATGAAGGTCCAGTCAATTTCCGACATTATACTGAAGGTTTTTATTTTATTTTATTTTATTTTATTTTATTTATTTATTTTTTTATTTTATATAGTAGTTCATGGTAGTGGTATGGATGGATGAACTATATTAAGTGGTGCTGCATATAGAAAGAAAGCTGAAGAGAAAAGAAAGAGGTACAGTAAGCTTTTACAAAAGATACCATGACGGGACTCTTATTTTAGTGGTAAGCGACAGTGAACAGTATCTCTCTAAATATTCAGGTGAAGCTGCGGTTGAAAACTGCAACAATGAACAGTGTAGCTCTAGAAATGCAGGTCAAAGTAGAGTTCTAAACACCACACATAACCCAAAAGTTCTGAATTTTGGAGTTCTGGAAACATTTCAGGAGTCTACATGTTCTAAAGCAGAAAATTTGTCTGTTCCCAGTAATGACCCATTTTATTGGGAAAACACTGACAAAACAGTGGATTATTTGATTAAAAATGGTATTAATCAAAACAAAGATGTTGATTTTTCTTTGTCTTCATGGTGATACAGGCATGGATCACAGTGATTTTGTAGCAGGAAACTGTTTCAGAGAGTTTTGGTGAACGGGAAAGTTATGAACCGTGACTATATTGTGTATTCTCCTAGCCAAGGATGATTGTTCTGCACATGCTGTAAATTATTAGGTGGTTTATCTCAATTTGCAACATTTGGTTTCAGTGATTGCAGCCATGCCGGAATACGAATAGTGGAACATGAAATTTTTGTTAAAATTGAAAAACAGAGCAAATGAGATGAACAGAATTGACAAACAGATACTAACCTAGAATGGGCATGAATTTTTTTATTGGAGAAATGTGCTGAAAAGAGTTGTTTCTGTAGTTAAGAAGCTAGCTTCCAGGGGTCTAGCATTCCGTGGAGACAAAGAGGTTTTTTCGCTCTATGAAAAATGGAAATTTCATCGTGTGCCTGGAATTAATTGCAGAGTATGATTCTCTTTTGGCTGACCATATAGCAAGATTTGGTAACCCCGAAAAGGATGTACTTCATACTTGTCACCTGCAATGTATGAAGATTTAATATGCCTTATGGGAAAGTCAGTGACCCAAAAAATATGTAATGTAGTTATTCTTCTAAATATTTTTCAGTCATTTTAGATTCTACACCAGATATATCTCATAATGATCAGCTAAGTTAATCATTAGATATGTAAGTAAAGATGGGCTTGGCTGAAAGGTTCCTGTTTTTAATAAAAAATGCACGCCATACTGGAAAGGAGCTTTCTGAAGCAATTTTGAATTCCTTAGAACTACATGAACTGAAACTTCAAAACTGTAGCGGTCAGTCATTAACGCTGTGAATATGTCTCGTGTATATTCAGGTTTGCAAGCTAGACTTGAGGACCAAAACTCTTTAATTTTCTTCATTGCATGTTCAGATCACTTGCTGAATTAAATCAGTTCTCAAGCTGCACAATGCTGCACAGCTGGGAGACTTTTTTGTAGTTAATTCAAAGTCTATACAACTTCTTTGCAGGTTCTACCAGCCACTGGAACATCTTGCAAGCTTTTCATGATTGTACAAATGTGACACTTAAGTCACTGCCTAAAACTTAATGGTGTGCACATGATGATTGTAAGAGTTTGAATGCAGACTGGAAAAGAGTGTTCTCTGCATTAAGAACAATTTCAGCAAATGAGAATGGTAGTTAGATGTGAATCTGAGGGTATTCCTATGATGTTAAGTTTAATTGAAGTAGCTTTCATGGGGTCAGTGTGGGGCTGTATTCTGCTATAATTTGGCAAAGTAATAAAAAAACTGCAAGCTGAGGATGTGGACATTTCTACTTCTGTTGAATTGTATGACTCTCTGGCAATATTTTTGCCTGAACTTCAGACATCTTTTTCAATTCGCAGGGATTCAACTGAAAAGAAACTTATGGATATTAGGAATTTAGATTCAGATCCCCCATCTTCAGCAGCTGAAAATAAAAAAGAAAGATGTCAAATTAAAAACAAGAGATTCATTCAAGATTCATCTGACTCCGAAGAAGAATCAAAATATTCTGAAGAAGAAAAATGATCAGATTCTAGTGATATTTAGAGGAGAATGGAAACATCAAATTTTAAGATTATAAACACTCTTCAGGATGAGTTACAGAAGAGAGTCAATGTATACAAAGACTATGGCTCCAGGTTTTCACTTCTCTCAAATATTACTGAATTAGAAGCTGTTCAAATTTATGATGCTGCAGAGAGACTTAGAGCCATTTATAATTCTGACATTGAGAACAACTTTGGTAAAGAATGTACACATTTTAAAAGTTATCTATTGTCTCTGAAGAAAGGAGATAGTGAAATGTTGTCCGCTCTTCCATTTCTTTGTAGAATGTTGGTTTAAAAAAACTGACAATGTCTACCCAAATGTATACACAGCTTTGAAAATTTAATACTGCAAGCTAGCAACCAACTGTTTTGCTGAAAGATCTTTTTCTCTTCTAAAGCAGATTAAGAACTACCTAGGGACTGCAGAGACTCAAGAATGACTGGTCAATCTTGGGGTTCTAGCCATCGAGTCAGCCATGACAGCATGTCGGGATTTTGAAGAAGTGATAAATAAATTTGCAAGTACCAAAGTGAGAAGGAAGTCCTTTTTGTGAGTTTGCTATATTTTGGAAAAGGTCAGTTACATGGTACTGTACTATGTTTTTCAGACTGACTAAATTTCACATTAAATTTTGGCATATGGTATTTAAATGTGATGATTATCATTGTATATTTACTGTGTATTGCGTTCAAGTTTAATGTTTCTATGATAGTGTTTCATTCTGTAATTTTATTAAGTTTTAACCTTACCTTTATAAGGTGAAAGATTTCTTAAAGGTTAAATTTAGAACTTCAGCTTTCCGTTTGCTTTCTTCTATTACTACCCCGGAATGATCAACGAGTGACTGGATAGTGGACTTTGACTTGCTTATTGATTTTACATAGGACCAGAATTTTTTCGTGTTCTTAGAAAGATCTTTTGCCAAGGTATGGCTGTGGTAATTATTGTATGGTTCGTGCATTGATTGTTTTATAGATGCACAAATCTCTACTAAATTTTGCCTGTCATCATTTGTGTGATCTTTTTTGAACCGAGAGTGCAACAGTCTTTGCTTTCTCAGTAGCTTTCTACCATTATTATTATAGCACAGTGGATCTTTTCCATCCTTAACTGACTTAACAGGCACATATTTCTCTAACCCTTTATGTACAATGCACTTAAATTTAGTCCAAAGTTCCTCTACATCCATAGTACTGGAACTAAATGATGCCCATTCATTTTCTAAGTGCGATCCTAACAATTGCTTATCAGCTCTTTCCAACAAAAACACGCTCCTAGACTTCTTGATTGGCTTATGAACGTTGGTAACTGTCAATGCTATAATGATATCATGGTCACTAATTCCTCTCTCTACACAGATATCGGTAATAAGGTCAGGCCTGTTCATAGCTATAAGGTCTAAAATATTTCCATTGCACCTGGGTTGCCGGTTTAACTGCTCAAGACAGTTTTGGGAGAATGTGTCTAAAAGTAACTTGCAAGACTGCTTGTCTGTACTGCCTGAAATATAACTAGAGAGGTCCCAATCTATACTCTTAAGGTTGAAGTCTCCCCCGACTAATATTATATAGCCTGGATGCCTATGCACTACCTGGTGTAGACTTTCTTTGAATGACTCTAAAACTGCTACAGCAGCACTGGGGGGCCGGTAAAAACACTCAACTATTAACTTTACTTCTTTTAGACCTGTTACACATGCCCAGATAACTTCACAGTTAGTTTCAACCTCTATCTCAGTAGAAACAATATGTCTGTCTACAGCGATGAACACTCCTCCTCCAGTTGTGTCTGAACTTTCTTTCCAATATACATTCCACACCTCACTAAATATTTCTGAACTTGCCACATTATGATTTAAGCCAGCTTTTGGTGCCTAAAACTATCTGAGCACAATAATTCCCATGCAGTGAAGTAAATTTGGGAACTTTGTTTTTAATACTTTGAAAGTTCGCGGCTAATATTTTGACAGATGAATTTTTGAACCGAATGTGGTCTGAATTCGCTTTCTGAATGTTGACAGGTGAGTGCTCATCAGAGTTAGCACCTAGCCTAAAAAAAACCCATGTGCACTTCTAACGTCCATCACCTCTTTTCGGAATGACTCAAACTGAGCCTTAATATATTCCTAAATAACGGAAATGTTTATTAGTTCTCAGTCTATAACGAAATCATTCCACTGTAGGTGAAGTTGAACTTATCTTATATGCTGGCTGAAGTCCATTGCGTTGTGATTTGTCTTCGGCATTCACTAAAGAAATTGATTCTACAGGATATCTTCATAAATTAAATTCATCTTAGTTGATATGGAAATGATTTTTATTTCCATTTAAACATTGCACAATCAAGAAATGCAGCAGCAAGCCAACACAGCTGCTTACAGGCTTCTGGCCACTCGGATACTCTATCCCAGACTGACTAAACAATGGTTTCTCACCAACATCTTTCTACATGACTGCGTATTAAATATGATGACAAAGTTTTGTAATTCACAATTAAACAATATTCTTTTACATCAAATGTGCCAAAATACAGGAATTAACATATTAGATTTAAGCTTTGACTATTTATGTCAATATATGTACTAGTTTCATGAATTTTGTATTTAAATGTAGTGCATAAATTTAACGTCATCCTTTTGACTAGTGTTTACAGCCGTCAAATTATTTACATTATGTGTGTTTTTGAAATGCACATATATTTGTTTTGCCAATAGTGTGTAGGCGTATTATTATTGTAACATGTAATTTTAATGTGTTTCGGTTTGCGGTCAAATTATTTATTAATACGGATTTTGTATATGGTTGTCGTAGTTTTGTTAATTTCGAAGATAGTTTCTTAGTATCAGACGGATTATTAATTTTAGTGCATGAATAATTATCAGTATTTAATTTAGGATCTAGTGATATATAAAACATGGTCTGCCCTAATTTATTTAAACAAAAGGTATATATGAAATCATGTTGTGCAATAGTTTATAACATGTAGCATTATTGTTTCTATACAAATTAGTATCTATTTAGGTTCAGCAATATCCAAAACGGAGTGTAAGGCATTTTTAGTGTTTGCCGCTATTACTTACGAAATTATTAAAAACTGAAAATTACGTAAAAGGTCAGCCAAAGTTATATTTAAATCAATGTACTATTTGTTAAAAGCGTTTTACTAATAGTCTTAATAGAATTTCAATCTGAAGGCGAAAGTGTGAAATATCACATGTCCGGTAATGAAGTTTTACTTCAGGTGTCAGCTATTTCGTGTTTCAATGTTGGCAACAGATTTTTAGGAGTTCGCAACATAGCAGAAACGTTACACACCCCCCTACATAGTGTACCTGAAATATAATGTAAGGTTCACTGTGTACTATCGTTTCAATATGTTGTGATTTAAGTGTTCATAGTGAGTCTGTATTAGTTTAGGCTAAAATAAAAAAGTTATATGTTGATTGTAGTCTTGCGAATGCTGGTGGTTGTTGATGTTGCATGATGCGCCGACATTGGTCTATCTGCAAACTGCTGTTGGTGATGTAGTGGCTCTCAGCTTCAGCTGACTGTAGATACAGGCATTCCTATAACATGGTTGTATCTTTCTCAGAACCACATACTATTTTTCCCTAACTACATACATAAATAAGCATACTGTTATCAGGCTATTGGAAAGAGCAATTAATTTTCTCTATATGGTATTTAAAACAAACAAAATTATGGGTTCAAATTAACCCTTAAATGTTACTGAAAATTAACGAGAAATCTCTCTAATTTACTTTAGTTTGAATAATGAAATAGCAAGCTTTTACAACTTTTTTTCTTTTCAAAGAGCATTGATATTCATACTGTAAACAGTTATGTTTGGTATTAATTCATATAAAAAAGTATTTTACTCAATTTTCTTCTATGTGTACATGTATGTAAATGCCATTATGTGAGTACTAAGCTCCTAATTCCTCTAGAAAGGGTGTTGTACACTGTAATAACTTCAAAATATATAGTCAATTTACTAAGTGAAAGAATGACATAATTAAATAGTAAAACAATGGATAGAAACAAGCTCTCAGTGAGCACATCAAACATTTATCATTCAAAATTATAGTATAGTTAAAAATTAAAAAACCATATACATTAATAAAGACTCAAAAAACTAACCCCCCTGCGAGTAGTTAGCAGTGGCAATGGTTAATCTCATAGCTCAAAACAAGCATGGAAATTTTTCAAGTGTCAGTTATCAACTGATCCACCAAAGTGTCAAATTTTTCACAAATCATGGAAGAATTTAAAGAAAAATGAAAAAATTTTTTAAACTGCCAAACTACACCCACTCTCAAGGCAGTAATCAAGAGAGGGCGGAAAAATACGCTGCCATTAAATTACGTCCACGGCCAGGGCAGGTAACTGACTCGCAAACGGCTACATATGACCTTACATCATGAGTATGTGCAAGTATGCATGATAAACATATAAAGTATGTAACTTGTAAAACATCAATAGATTCCTTGTAAACTTTAAGAATAAAAATGAAAATTAAACTTTGCATCAGCCAAAGCTGTGTCATATGTACAATATACTATAATATGGTCATCTTAAACCAGTATTAAATATTTTCCTATGAAGCTGTAAGCTCAAGGATAGAAATTGAATTTTACATTGGTCAACACTTGTGTGGTCTTTGTGTCCTCCCATGCTTTTAGTCACTTTTGTACTAATTGTTAGCAAGTTCCTCTTGACACATCAAAGTACAACACAAAATTCAACCAACAATACAAAAATACTAATGAATGACTAACAAGAGCAAAAAAACTTAAAGAATTCGAATTGTAATGCACTGTGGACGTGATTAATAGAACAATCACAGTACATAACTGAGGTAAGAATTTTCATGTATACAATGACATTTAAGCCATAAACAAATAATGAACACTTCAACATACCTTTGACTATGGATATGAGGTTAATAAATTAATTATTGTGTAAATCTGTACATGCAGATACGGTATACACACTATCTGTGTACCATATTTATAGTAGGTATCAACAAATATCTTCCTTGTAGGTTTCAGAGTAAGAGCAAGATAAAAATTTGAAGACTTCAATTAACTTTCTGTAGGTAGGATTTAAATGCATTAACATATCTGAGACCGATCAACTTTTTGGATCGTGGATGAACAAAACTATAAGCATAAAGCTAAGGTTTTCAATTAACTTCAATAGGCTCAATCTATGTATGTAGATGAACTTCAACTCAGATCTTAACAAATGGACTACTAACATAGTGAAATATTACTTGGTTTTCAGGTTCAGTTACTAGATTGCTTTTAAACTTCTTCAAAATTATTCATGTTACTAGAATCACAACTTAGTTGACATACAGAAGGTATACTTTCATATTTGCTTTCAATTAATTCTTTAACTATCTTTTTGGTAGATGACTTAACATTTATATCAGGGTTTTGGAGCTAACATTTCTCAGTACACTTAACACTATCATTTTGAGATTTCCTCAGCAGTATCAAGCAATTCAACATCTTAGACTTCAAGTAAAACATCTGTTCAGAGACTACACTAATCTTAAATACTACATCAACATTTTTCATTTAAGTATTCATTATTTTCATAGTCATTTTCTTTATGACATATCAATTCTTTCTTTTCAATATATGGAGCATTTTTCACTTCCATTTCAGTACACTTAATAACTATTTGTTCAGTACTTTCACTGACAATTCTTAACCTAATTTCTCATGAACAGCACTTCCCCTTTTTCTAACTCTGTTAACATCTTTTGATGACTACTCAAAGACTTCCACATTAGCTAGTGGTTCATAAACATCATAACATAAGTCTCCAAAATTCCTATCAAACACATTAAATAAACCCCCATCATCTACCTATTTTCTTTTTCTGTACTTAAATTCTCATAGTATTTTAATTCATAAATCCTCAATGTTTGTTATTATTTGCAACTGTATTAACTGTAAACATGAATTCATTATTCAGTTGAAACTGTATTTCAGTATATTTACTTTTTAGCTTTTAAGTCCATTGGCCTATACACTGGCATAAGTAAAAAAAAATTCTTATTGAAAACCCCCAACTAGTATATCATATTAGGTACAGTATTAGTATTTGGTATAAAGTTCTTCTGAACTGATGGTTAACATCCACCTACACATTTTTTCATATTCTTTCAAAAATTCTTACTGGTAATAAAGTTTAGGCAACACATATTTTACGTTTCAATAAGCATAGAGCAAAAATGTATATATCAAAAGGTATGTCTCAGCTGTTTTCATTTATCAGTGGTAATTAAAACATTTTATCAAAAAATCAAATATTTACACTGAAGAAAAACTTAAATACTACAATTTTTTCTGTACTGTGAAAATGATTAATAGAAGTACACAGCACACGACTGGGGACCTGAACTGTTGTCAGCAGTTTCATAACTAAAGAGTAGTTATGCCCCTAAGGTATTACATCAGTACACAGTCTGATGCATCTCATTTTGTCTATCATCAGGTAGAATAGGTAATGGTACTTTACTACTAGGTCCAAAATTAAATGCAAACAGTTGGGTCTGGTTTGCCCAAGAACATACTTTACACCTTAGACTTTGCTTAAGTAACATAATTTCTGAAGTGTCAGTCAAATCAGATAAAAAACAATCATTGTCCTGTGGCATAAAATAAACAGGATGAAATTTCTTTTTAGGCCTACCAGGTAACTTCACTACTGGTAAACTAATTACACTATTACATCTAGGAATACTCAAAATTTCAGTATGTGACTTTTCTGAAATTTCGTCTACACACTGTGGTAATTCTGTGACTGTACATTTACTTTCAACTTCTAGCTCAAGGTTATCTATAACACAGTTACATTCGGTTTCTACTTTCAAATCAGAAATTTCAAGTTTGCTATTACATTGTTCAACATCGCGAATCTTTCCAGTTAACTCTGTTTTAGTATCCTGGCTCTGAGAATTTACATAACTTGAACTGTCATCTATTTTCTCAACACTGTCACTCGTCTGAGAAACTTCTGAAGTAGCAGCTACCAAAACAGTTTTTTCTACACTTTCGAGTTTTGCACTAGGTTTTGTGTCTAAAATACATTGTTTTAATTCGGTCCTTGCTTCATTTGTTTTACAAATTTCAAATTTAATGGAGTTTGTTTGAGATTTAATGTCAGATATCAAGGTTTTCATTTCTAATGAAAGTTCGGTTTTCATAGTTTCCATTTGTAATGAAAGTTCGGTTTTCATAGTTTCCATAGTTTCCATTTGTAATGAAAGTTTGGAGTCCATTTCTAATAAAAGTTCAAAGATTAATTTTCTTTCTATTTTCGCGTTTGCTGCCATATTACCAATCTGTTGTCCAGTCTCTTGTAAATCACTAGAAAATGGGACCTGCTGCTTTCTTGTAATCGGTGTAGAACTCGCGATACCAGAACCTTCTACCCCACTGTCAAAGTCCGAAACTTGAGTACTATCATCTCCCTCCTTTCTTACTGTATCCATTTTAAGATAAGTTTTCAGTCCACATAAAACCCCTATCACACAAACAGTCAACACAAAAAAAGAAAAAAAAAAAAAATGAGTACTTAACTTCACACAAGGATGCGGCGATACAGGAATCTAGTAGTCCAAATTATTGCCATCTTCCTCCATTAAATTTCGACATCGTAGGTGTGGGTAGTATTGTAGTCAAATTCTGCACTTTTATGATGGTTTTACTGCACATCCATCATACACATTATTTTCCTTGTATTCTGAAACACATTCTTATATTAGCGAATACTCATTAAAATCGTTTGATCACGTCACCACTTTAAACACTTTACATTAGTGAATACGCTTTTTAAATCCTGGTCACGGCACCACATCTAACGTCCATCACCTCTTTTCGGAATGACTCAAACTGAGCCTTAATATATTCCTAAATAACGGAAATGTTTATTAGTTCTCAGTCTATAACGAAATCATTCCACTGTAGGTGAAGTTGAACTTATCTTATATGCTGGCTGAAGTCCATTGCGTTGTGATTTGTCTTCGGCATTCACTAAAGAAATTGATTCTACAGGATATCTTCATAAATTAAATTCATCTTAGTTGATATGGAAATGATTTTTATTTCCATTTAAACATTGCACAATCAAGAAATGCAGCAGCAAGCCAACACAGCTGCTTACAGGCTTCTGGCCACTCGGATACTCTATCCCAGACTGACTAAACAATGGTTTCTCACCAACATCTTTCTACATGACTGCGTATTAAATATGATGACAAAGTTTTGTAATTCACAATTAAACAATATTCTTTTACATCAAATGTGCCAAAATACAGGAATTAACATATTAGATTTAAGCTTTGACTATTTATGTCAATATATGTACTAGTTTCATGAATTTTGTATTTAAATGTAGTGCATAAATTTAACGTCATCCTTTTGACTAGTGTTTACAGCCGTCAAATTATTTACATTATGTGTGTTTTTGAAATGCACATATATTTGTTTTGCCAATAGTGTGTAGGCGTATTATTATTGTAACATGTAATTTTAATGTGTTTCGGTTTGCGGTCAAATTATTTATTAATACGGATTTTGTATATGGTTGTCGTAGTTTTGTTAATTTCGAAGATAGTTTCTTAGTATCAGACGGATTATTAATTTTAGTGCATGAATAATTATCAGTATTTAATTTAGGATCTAGTGATATATAAAACATGGTCTGCCCTAATTTATTTAAACAAAAGGTATATATGAAATCATGTTGTGCAATAGTTTATAACATGTAGCATTATTGTTTCTATACAAATTAGTATCTATTTAGGTTCAGCAATATCCAAAACGGAGTGTAAGGCATTTTTAGTGTTTGCCGCTATTACTTACGAAATTATTAAAAACTGAAAATTACGTAAAAGGTCAGCCAAAGTTATATTTAAATCAATGTACTATTTGTTAAAAGCGTTTTACTAATAGTCTTAATAGAATTTCAATCTGAAGGCGAAAGTGTGAAATATCACATGTCCGGTAATGAAGTTTTACTTCAGGTGTCAGCTATTTCGTGTTTCAATGTTGGCAACAGATTTTTAGGAGTTCGCAACATAGCAGAAACGTTACACACTCCACAAGTACTCTGCTACCCGAGTAGCCGCTTCCTTAGTGTAGGGCACCCCTGATCTATATAGGGCATCCTACAAGTCCTCACCCGATAATTAAGATCCAGAAATCTGCAGCCTTGACTGTCACAGAGTCAGCAAAGCCTCTGGTTCAGACCCTCCACTCAGTTCCAAACCAAAGGACCCCGATCCACCCTGGGAACAATGCTACAAATTGACAGCTCTGCTTGCACCCCTTGAGTTAGTGCAGCAGCCTTCACCAATTCTACCAGCTGCCCGTAGGAACTGAGGATGTCCTCAGAACCCAAGTGACAAGCATTATTGGTGCCGACTTTAGCCATGACTTGCAGTCAGCCGCACCCCACACCCTTGATAGCCACCGGCAAGGCCGTCTCCACATCTCGGATGAGGCCATCCGGCAGACACACCAAGTGCACGTTGGACTTCTTTCCGGATCTCGACGCTATCTGCCTAAGGGGGTCCCTGCTGAAGGAGTGGCCACATGTCCACACACAGGACGAACGGGAATGGACAAATGGCCAACCTCCACATTGGCCTTCCGTCTCGAGCGACGTGAACACCATTCAACCTGCCACTCCCCTTGCGGAGAGGGCGGCCCGACCACGTCCGGTACACCTGAAGGTGTCTCGGTAGCAGGGACAAAGGGTGATGCATGAGACACCTGAGGTGTCACACTCGACGCACCAGACTCCCCACTACTGCTGCACCCCGAGACAGCAGGCTGAAGACAGCTGACCGTAGCCAACAGCACGCTCAGCTGTTCGTGAACTGTGGCAGACTCCTACTGTGTCTGCACACAGCAGGCACACATCCTATCCATCCTATCGATACAATTAACTGTAGAAAGTACAAAACTAAATTATCAACTTTTAACTACCCCAGTACTTTAACAAAGGCAGCTGGCAGCACTGTGGTTAGTGGTCACTACACTGTCAAAACAATGAAACTGAGTCCGGCAGTTTTCAAAATAAAACAAGAAAACCTATGGAATACACTGTTATAAAACACATGGGAATGTAAGCTTTCTTAAAGCAGAATAAGGAAGTGACAATAAGATACTTAAATCACGTAGCTTGCAGCAGACGAAAACTATACACACATTGAAACTTCCTGGCAGATTAAAATTGTGTGCCAGAACTGGGACTTGAACCTGGGACCTTTGCCTTTCGTGGGCAAGCGCACTACCGACTGTGCTATCCCGACACGACTCATGATGCCGCCTCACAACTTTACTTCCGCCAGTACCTCGTCTCCTACTTTCCAAACTTCACAGAAGTTATCCTGCGAACCATGCAGGACTAGCACTCCTGGAAGAAAGGATATGGTGGAGACATGGCTTAGCCACAGCCGAAGGCATGTTTCCAGAATGAAACTTTCACTCTGCAGCGGAGTGTGTGCTGATATGAAACTTCCTGGCAGATTAAAATTGTGTGCCAGAACCGGGATTGGCGGAAGTAAAGTTGTGAGGCGGTATCGTGAGTCGTGTGGGGATAGCACAGTCGGTAGTGCGCTTGCCCGCAAAAGGCAAAGGTCCCAGGTTCGAGTCCTGGTTCCAGCATACAATTTTAATCTGCCAGGAAATTTCATATCAGCGCACACTCCGCTGCAGAGTGAAAGTTTCATTCTGTATACACACATTAAAAAAAAGGTAAAGCAGTCAACAATCTGAAGATTGGTTTGAACACCACAGTGCTTTACTAGGCATGGTCCTGTTTGGAGGTGGTATGCCATTGCCTTCCTCCGACCTTCGAACTGACTTACCCAGCCAGTTATAGGGGGACCTACAGTTTAACGTGGGTTCTGAACCACGGTGCTACTGTATTTTTCACATGAGCAATACTGCCAGAGGTGAAAGAAGTGGAAAGTGACAGATAAAAATCCCAGGACCTGGCGGAGATCGAACCCGCAACCTTCGGATTTGTAGTCTGACACTCTACCACTTTGCAACCGAGGCGCACATACATTATTTATCAAAATCTGTGAAAATAAACTCTTAAAACAGTAGCACAAACAAATCTGCTAAGTAGGTGAGAACAAACCTCTTAAAAATAGAAGCACTAATGAAAATTGAGAAATTAACTGGCAACATAATTTCATACAATTAAATTATGACACTTAGCACTCTGGGCAATGAGGCAGCGACAACAGCTAGTACTATCTTCCAATGGCATGCCTTCCAAAATGTTTATCACTACCTCACATTTTGGTAGATCTACACATAAGGCTACCATTGCTACTCACACCTGGTTAAAATAATCTGCAAGTGATTCAGTCTGCCCTTGAAATCTATAATACAGCCCATACAGGCCGCAAGGGCCCTAGGGGTACCGCCTCTCCCGCTGTGTCATCCTCTGCCCGCAGGCATCACTGGATGCGGTATGGAGAGGGGTGTGGTATGTGGTCAGTGTCCCGCACTCCCGGCCGTTGGATCGGTTTTCCAGATCGGAGCCATACCATCAATTAGCTTCTCAGTTTTGCCTCACAAGGGCTCAGCACACCCCACTTGCCAACAGCACTTGGCAGACCTGGATGGTAACCCATTCAAGTGCTAGCCAAGCCCGACAGAGGTTAACTATGGTGATCTGACGGGAACCGGTATATATACTGTGGCATGGCTGTTGGCTGGACTCTATAATAGTAGCCAACAATTGTGTGTCTGCACCTTTTGCATGCACAAACAATGAGAATTCTCTTGTGGAGAGCTACTAGAGAATCCTCACCTCAGTAAACTTCAATTATTAGTCTACTTCATATTCCTTTTGCCAAAGGATGTATTACCTGACACATAACCTAGTGAGGACCCTCCAATACTTCTGCTTGATCTAGGAGCCTAACCATCAGCCATAAATTTCCAGTGTGATTGATATTACTAACAGACAAAACCTGAATGTTATGGATATTCATAAGAAGGGGATTTAATTGGCCCCATGCATCCACTTGTCTCTGAGCTCTCCCCTTGTTCCTAATTTATGTCTCTACCATTCTTCTATCTTTCTGGGAAAGTAACTAGTATAAAAAAAAAAAAAAAAAAAAAAAATAAAAAAAAAAAAAATAAAAAAACAGCTTTTAAACATTATCAAGTAATGAAGAGAATTTCACCTTGCTTTAGAAATCTTAGAAAAGTCAACGGACTAAACCTTACTGTCAAGAAAAAGTACAGATTTCAAAAATCAGTTCATGAAGAAGTTACTAGACCAAGAGAATATTTCCTTTAAGTAAAATTTTAAAATTAACTGGGCGTAGCTGCCACAAATTACAAGCAAAAAATGGTCATGCATTACAAATTATTTAATTTTAAAGTTTTTAAAGCAACTAAGCTTAACCCCAAGAAATTCAGTTTTTTCCCCTCAGTCGAATCATCAAAGAGATCAGAAAACTGACCTTTGCTTTACAACTTAAAATAGTAACTTTAAAACAACTGGGCTTTGCCCCATAAAATCATAAACCACAACAAATACATTTGTTTTAATACACCTTAAGGCTTTGGGGTTAGGCCCCCCCTCACAACCACTTTGCAGCAAGAACTAACAACAAATGATACCAGAAATGACTAATGTTGTACAATTAGAATCATAACTAAAATTTCACTAACAGTTAAACCAAGATTCCTGCATCAATAAGAGTGAGAAGGGAACAATTGCACTCACACAAGTTCTGCAAGAAAACACCAAATAAGTGCTACTCTCCAAATCATGTAAAACCTTCAATAAACAGTACCAAATAAGTTTGCAAGGTACTTGACCCAACTTATACCACCAACATTCAACTTAGTAACAGAACAGACAGTACTGAGCCTTAGAAAGGATAAAGTTTTGTTTTGTGGGCAAGTCTCTGGTAATATTAACAATTAAATCAGGAACCCAACTTCACAGCAGCCACAGTGAGTCACTTCAAAGCTGGCACAAGTACATGATAGCAAAGCAGGCATGGATCCACTCCAAACCACCAAAAGGGTGTAAGTTGTGTAATGTTTCTTCTATGTTGTGCACTCCTTACAAATCCATTACCAACATTACAGATGTAAACAGTGTGGAACCCTAAATAAAACTTCACCACTGGACATGTAAAATATCACATTTTCACATTCAATTTAAAATACTATTAACACTATTAGTAAATCATGTTTAAGAAATAGTATGTTGATTTAAACTTTAACTTTGGCTATGTTTTTACATAACTTTCAACTTTGATACTTTCGTAAATAATAACTAAAAATGCACTATGCATGGATATGGAATACGATGATCCTATAAATGTGCATACTGATATAAAAACAACAACACTACATATTAAAACTATTGCACAACATTATTACATATTTACCTTTTGTTTAAATAAATTAGGACAGACCATGTTTTATATATCACTGGATCCTAAATCAAATATTTATTATTATCCCAAGACTCGATTTATTAATCCATTTGGTACTAAGAAACTATCACCAAAATTAACAAAATTATGATGACTTTATACAAATCCATATTTATAAAAAATGAAACCACAAATTGAAATATACTAACATTATGAGTCTCAATAATAGTACACCTACACAATATTGTCAAAACATACATGCGTAAACTTCAAACTGACTAATATTGTAAAGAAATTAAGTATAACATGAGTCAAAACAGGACTTTTAGTTTGTGTTTTACATTAAATACAAATTTCATTAACCATGTACACTAACTGAAATAAATAGTTGTAACCTAAATGTAATATTTCAATTTAAACATTTTGACATATCACCAGTATTACTGTGTTGTTTATTTGAGAACTTGCAAGACATTGTCATTAATCTTATTAGGCAGTACTGTTGTAGAGAAACCATGTTTTGACATACTGTACCTGGATGAGGGCCTCTAAGTAGCTCTGTAATCTGCTGCTGGATGTTTTGAACATTATAATGTTTGCACAACTATAAGTTCAAATAAATTTGTTTTCATAACAATGCAACTATCATCAAAAATGCTTTATTTAATTAGTGAACCTGAAACATCAATCTTTTAGTGATTGTAGAAAACAGCTCACAACACAGTGGATTTCAGCCAGCAAATGGAGATCACCAAGAAGCTAAGTATATTTCCCTACCTGAAGAATATGGTTGACTACATAGCTGTTACAAAATAAATTTTTCTGTAATGAGGGGAGAAATTTTGAGCAGCTTCAACCATCTTATAGAAGGTAGACAGGTTCTAGTGGTCATGGGTAGAGAGCAAATGTTTCGCTCCATCACTGAATGGGTCAACGATGGCCAATGGAAGACACACTGTGCACCTCACAGAGGTTCCCAAACTGCTGTGTCAATGTGATGCTCCACACATATGATGCACACAGTGCCGCCAATGCTTTGTCTTTTCACAGAGAGGTTCACAAGTGATGTAAAAATTGTCCTACCCAATTCAAGAATTGCTTTCCATTATAGGCCAGAATATTAATCTCTCCAAATCCAATAACAGGAATGTATTTCTACCAGTATGAACAGGTCTTGCTCTGGAAATTTTTTATAGGAGATTAAGCAGAAATGTTGATTGGACATGTGATCAATTGCCCCTGAATTCACATACCATGATTCTCCATTTGGTGTCTGAATCACTTGAAATGATCACTGATTCTTTAATGAGAGCTTCTCCACGGTAAAGATTAGTTTGTGGTTGATGGTTTCCTCTTTTTTCAGTCACGGATCCAGTACCTGGTTATGACAACAGTGACAAGAACCAGATTTTTTTTAAAATTTTAGTTTTATACAATATTTTTTGTGAGAACAGTTGCTTACTGTGTATGCTACACTTTCATATGTATCATTGGTGTTAATTCTACTTTCCTCAATGGCACCTCTGGATATCTGATTCCTAAATGTTCATTCATTTGCCTGTACAGATTCTCATGCACTGCCAAAATATTTCTATGTTACTGGTAGACTCATCAAAATTTTTGTAATGGCCATCTGCTCAGGTGTTAACTCACCTAAAATCTGCAAGTGTTATTGCGAGAGTGAAGATCGGGGTGAGAGTTTAAAATTGGGGAAGTTTAATTTTTAAAACTCACAACCACCAACTGCGAACCAAATTCCTAAACATGCAAAAACACTGAATCTGTGATTGCTACTCTTTGGCTCGTTTTCTAGGGGATGATATCACACATTCGCAGCTTTCCTTCCCTGCATATGATTAACAAAAAAATTCATAATCAAGTCAAGTTCATGAGAGAAAAGGGTGTACTAACTACTATTTTTGAAAATACTTAAAAGTTCACTTTATGTTGTTTATTTCACAATATTAGAACCCTGTAGCTCATACGTCTGTACGTCAACACATTTATCAAATAAAGTTATAGCTCGTGAGCCCCCAGACAAAATGAATATTTGTCGCAAATTGTTTTCACACCATGTGGCTGTCTCAAACACCGTTTATGTTCATGCCTATGCGATGACATGTGTTACATTGACAAATCACAGTCACTTTAATTCAATGCGATGCACACCTTGTTCCACCGGCTAAATATTCACCAACACAAAGTGGCACTCAATTCAACTTGGTGCAGTCTACGACGAGCAACCACACGTGGCGATTGCCACACACAAATCTAATGTCTCCACCTGGAGATACATATGCCGACTGATGCAGAGCGATGCCGCCCGGCCAGCTACCCCACTTGCTCCCGACTCATCACTTCCTGCTCTCGCGCCAAAAACCCAACTGCCCGGGTTTTTTCCCTACGTCATGAACTTCCCCATGTGAGCTGTTCTAACCAACTTCCAATGTACAGCGCTCATCCAATACATTTCTATAACTTTACTTAAAATCAAAATAATTACACTACACATTAAACAAATTTCTTATGTTTTTATATTGGTATACACATCCTTTGCACTATTTATTACAATCGTGCAATTTCTTATATCACAGATAAGTGATTTAACTGAATATTTCAAGATAAAATACACAAGATTAATTGAAAATAAAATGAGAAATAGTTAATATATTACTTTTATAAACAAACATTGCCATGCTAGTTGTGTAACTGTCTTGTATTCATTGGTAATTTATTACTTTTCATTGTCAATTAAACATAGTATGTCAGATGTGACTATATCAGCTAATTTATTGTTTATTTGTCAACAGGCTATTTTGTAATGAGGGCCTTAAAGGTTCCTAACTGCATCGTATTACTTCAAATGCAAGTAGTATTAGAATATTTTATTTCACGCTGTGCACTGCACTGCACCTGGCACTCGCCATTGTCCCTCTCTCCCCTCACTGGAAACGAACCTGGGAAGTCCTAAGCTTGAACAAGTCACCAACGTCGGCCTGCTCGCTGGCCTCCCGTCAGCTACAAGCACACAGCAAATCTCAATGTGGAGAATTTCTACGTTTAGCCTAACTATAAATGTTGTCACCCAACTGGGTACATACATTGCTACCATAATTAATAAGATTAAAATTGTGCAGCATTTAGTGCATTGGCATGGTCAATGTTTGCAGTGAACTTCATACTGTTTAATTATCAAATGCTATTAATTACCAGTATTTCTATGGGGTGGTAATCTCACAATATGCAAGTTCTTCGGTTCTAGCAATGTGTGTCACTATGTCATATGTTAACATTGGAAAATCTAGAATGGTATGTCAGTAACAGAAGACAGATAACAGGTGATTGCTGAGCTACCGACAGGCATTTAAAATAGACAATCACATTCACACAACTTAAATTTTCAGTAATGGTTTTATTAGAAAAAGTTATACATACATTCAGAACGTCACTTAGCCTTAAGTACGCACACACAACCATCATCTCTGGCCACTTCTGTTGAAGGAAGGAAGATTGGTGTTTAATGTCCCAGCAACTGCATGGTCATTAGAGACGCTTGGGGTGTATGGGTAAGGATTTGGAAGGAAATCGGCCATGCTCTTACAAAGGAACCAACTCAGCATTTCCATGAAGTAATATAGGAAAATCACAGAAATCCTAAATCTGGATGGCTGGAGGTGGAACTGAGCCACCATCCTTCCAAATGCAAGTCCAGTGTGTTACTACTGCACCACCTACATTGGTACACTTCTGTGCAACGAGCATCTTGACAGTGAGTGGAGGGGAAAAGATGCCAGATAAGGGTGCAGATGGAACATTATGCACAGTGTGATGGATTGTAAAGGCTCTGATAGGTGGGAATGTGAGGTGCAGTATGGAATGTACTAAAGGGAAGGGGTGGGAGAAGGAGAAAGGTAGGTCTAGAGGTGTGTATGGGGAGATGGAGGGTAGGCATTCAAAATGATAAAAGTAATAAAAAATATATTAAAAAGTATTTAATTAAGGGAATATTGAAACATTAAATAAAGATAAATAAAATAAGGGAAGGATGAAGGTTTTAAGGGAGTGGTTGAGGAGCCATTCCAATCCCTTACCTTAGGGATACTCTGCAATCCACTGTAACATGTGTGGCGGAGGGTACACTGTACCACTACAAGTTATTTCCTTTTGTATTCCACTCCCAAATAGAATGAGCAAAAACAGAATGTCTATATGCCTCTGCATGAGCCCCAATTTCTTTTATCTTGTCTTTGTGATCATTACACGAAATATAAGTAGGTGGCAGGAATATTGTTCTACACTCAGCTTCAAATTACAGTTCTCTAAATTTCCTCAACAGAATTTCTTGAAAATAATGTCGTCTTTCTTCCAGTGATTCCCATTTGAGTTCCCAGAGCATTTCCGTGACACTTATGCATTGGTCGAACCTACCAGTAACAAATCTAGCTGCTCGCTTCTGAACTGCTTCTATGTCTTCCTTTAACTGATCTGCTGCTGGTCCCAAACACTTTAACAATACTCAATACATGATGTGGTCTCCTTTACACATGAAGTACATCTTCCCAAAATTCTCCCAATAAACCGAAGTCGGCTGTCAGGCTTACTCATAACTGCCCTTACATGTTTGTTCCATTTCATATTGCTCTGCATTGTTACTTGGAGATATTTGAACAACACGACTGCATCAAGAAGCTCACAACTAATGCTGTAGTCTAACATTATGGGATTGTTTTTCCTAATCATTCACATCACCTTACATTTTTAAACATTGAGAGCTAGCTGCCATTCTTTGTACCAACTAGAAATTTTGTCTAAGTCATCCTGTATGCTATTACAGTCAGTTGAAGATGAAATGCTCCCATACACTACAGCATCATCAGCAAACAGCTGCAAATTAGAAGTTACTCTGTCCATCACATCATTTGTATAGACAGAAAATAATAGTGATCCCATCACACTCTCCTGGGGCACACCTGTTGATATTCTTCTGAGATAATGGGTTTAAATTTTTGTATAGATTTGTCTTGGAACCTTATGTTCTCATTAGCTGTTCTATCCATTAGTGAATGTTCTGAAACCTCTAATTCTTCTAGATCTTTCTCAGTTTCTTAAAACCAGTTGGGTTTTGTCTTGAATTTACAGAGAAAGTCAAATATTTGTTTGGTTAATTCGTTAGAGTTCATTCTAAGATGATGAGTATAAAAGTTGACCCTCCTTTTCTGCATAATATCTGAAAGTTTTTTGGTTTTCTTTCAGAGTGTTTCATTCTTGATATATACTATTTTATTATCTTGAAATTTTGTTCCTATGATTTTCCTTAGAATTTTTTTCTTTAACAGCAGTTTCTACATTTGGTCTTTGTAATTCATGTTTAGTGTTTCTGCAGCATACAGTGCTTCTGGTTTAATCACTGTCCTATAATCTGTAATTTTTGCCCCCATTTTTTGTTGTAGGTATCTTTCATTAATTTCAAGGCCAGTTCAAGTTCATATTTTCTGGATTCCATTGCTTTGCTTTCCATGGCATTCCAACTAATACATTCTCCGAGATATTTGAATTCCTTTATTATTTCAATCTTTTTCTCTTGGATTTTGATGTATTTATGTGAGTGCTTGATGTTTGTCATGATCTTAGTTTTTTCAAAGAAAATGTGAAGAGTTATTTTAGCTCCTTGTTTCTTCAGCTCAAGAAAGTGCTCCTGTGCTTCTTCCTTTGTTTCAGAAAACAGGGCCATATAATCTGCAAAAGCAATGCAATTTACTTTAAGTTTCTCCTTCTTTCAACCAAATCTTATACCACTCTTTATATTTGTGTTCAAATTTGTGACTACTTTGTCAAGCATACAATTGAACATAAGTGGTGAGAGCTCATTCCTCTGTTGCACCCTCATTTTAATTTTAAAGGGTTCAAACAGTTCACCCATGAATTTAACATTCACAAATGTGTTTGTAATCTTCCCTTTCATGATATTAGTTGTTTTCTTAATTAATCTCATTTCTTATAGGACTGATAAATGAGATTTTCTACCAACTGAATTGTATGCCTTTTTAAAATCTATGAAGGAAACTACGTATGTCTTTGCCCTTGGTTTTTGGTACGCCATAATGTTTTTGAGGTTTAGTATTTGTTCAGAGCATGACCTTCTTTTTTTAACCTGCCTGGTATTCCCCAATATATTGTGGTCTTTAGTCTGGAGACTGGTTTGATACAGGTCTCCACCCTTTGTGCAAGCCTCTTCATCTCCTCATAAGAACGGCAACCTATATCCATATCAATTTGCTAACTATGTTCATCTCTTGGTCTCCTCCCTCTGTGATTTTTACCCCACACACTTCCCTCCAATGCTAAATTCACAATTACTTGATGTCTAAGAATATGTCCTACCAATTGACCCCTTCTTTTAGTAAAAGTATTCCAGAAACTCCTTTTCTCCCCAATTCTGTTCAGTACCTCCTCATTAGTTCACGATTCACCCACCTAATATTCAGCATTATTCTGTAACACCACATTTCAAAAGCCTCTATCCTCTTACTGTCTGCACTGTTTATCATCCATGTTTCACTCCCATACAAGGCAACACTCCACACAAATGCCTTCAGAAAAGACTTCATTATGCTTAAATTAATATTCGATGTTAACAAATTTCTCTTTTTCAATAATGCTTTTCTTCCCATTGCCATTCTGCCTTTTTTATTTTATATACTGTGACCATCATATGTTATTTTACTGCCCAAGTAAAAAAACTCATTTACCACTTTTATTGATCCATTACCTAATTTAATTCCTTCAGAATCACCTGATTTTCTAAGACTGCATTCCATTAGCCTTGTTTTGCTATTGTTAATGTTCATCTTATATGCTCCTTTCAACTCACTATCCATTCTGTTCAGTTGCTCCTCCAGGTCCTTTGCTGTGTCTGACAAAATTAAAATGTCATTAGCAAAATGCAAGGTTTTTGTTTCTTCACCCTGAACTTTAATTCCTTCTCCAAATTTCTCCTTGCTTTCCTTTATATCTTGATCGCTGTAAAAATTGAATAACATTGGGGAAAGGCTACAACCCTGTCTTACTTCATTCCCAACCTCTGCATCCCTTTCATGCGCTTCAACTCTGATAACTGCTGTCTGGTTTTTGTACAAGTTGTAAATAACTTTCTGTTCCCTATATTTTATTCGTTCTGATTTCAGAATTTGAAAGAGTGTATTCCAATCATCATTGTCAAAAGCTTTCTCCAAATCCACAAGATCTAGAAATGTAGGTGTGCCTTTCCTTAACCTATCTTCTAAGATAAGCTGTAAAGTGAGGATTGCCTCCCATGTTCCTACATTTCTCCTGAATCCAAACTGGTCTTCCCCAAGGTCAACTTCTACCAGCTTTTCCATCCTTCTGTATATCATTTGTATGAAGCTTTTGCAGCAATGACTTATTGCACTGTTGGATGTGTAATTTTCTCACCTGTCTGCACCTGCATTCTTTGGAATGGGGATTATTACATTTTAATTAAAGTCTGAGGGCATTCCCCCAGCTCAAACATCTTATGCACCAGATGAGATAGTGTTGTCATGGCTGGCTGAGGGAATATCATCCAGTCCAGGGGCCTTGTTTCGACTTAGGTCTTCTGTCAAATTCTTCTCTCAGTATAGTGTCTTCTGTTTCATCTTCATCTACATCCTCTTCCCTTCCTACAATATTGTCTCTAAGTTCATTTCCTTTGTTGAGCCCCTCTATGTACTCTTTCCATCTTTCAGCTTTTCCTTCCTTGCTGAGAACTGGTTGTTCATCTGAGTTCTTTAAATTCAAACAGCTACTTTTCTTGTCCCCAAATGTTTCTTTTATTTTCCTGTAGGCAGTATCTATTTTCCCCTATTTATACATTATTCTTCAGACTTGCATTTACTTCTAGCCACTCCTGCTTAGCTATTTTACACTTCCTGTCAATCTCATTTCTTAGTCGTCTGTACTTCATTTTGCCTGTTTCATTTACTGCATCTTTATATTTTCTCCTTTCATCGATTAAATTTAGTATTTCCTGTGATATCCAAGGGCTTTTTGTAGATCTTGCCTTTCTATCTATTTTGTCCTCTGCTGCCTTCACTATTTCATCTCTGAATGCTACCCAATCTTCTTCTACTGTTTTATTTCCCCCATTTCTATCAGTTGTTGCCTAAAGCTCTCTCTGAAATTCTCAAGAACTTTAGGTTCCCTTAATTTATCCAAGTCCCATCTCCTTATTTTCCTACATTTTTGAAGTTTTTCCAGTTTCAGCCTACAGTTTATGACCAATGAGTTATGGTCAGAGTCTGTATCTGCCTCTGGGTATGTCTTACAGTTTGAAACCTGTTTTCAAAATGTATGTTTTACCATTATAAAATCTCTCTGGTACCTTCCAGTGTCTCCTGATCTCTTCCACATATACAACCTTCTTTCATGATTCTTAAATCAATTTTTTTTTATGATTAAAGTATGTTCAATGAAAAATTCTACCAGGTGATCTCCTCTTTCATTTCTTTTGCCTAGGCCATATTCACCTACTTTTTTTCCTTCCATTCCTTTTCCTACTACTCAATTCCAGTCTCCCACCATAATTAAGTTATCCTCTCCCTTAATTGTTTGAGTAATTTTCATTACCTCCTCATACATTTCTTCGATATCCTCATCATCAGTAGAGTTAGTGGACATATAAACTTTTACTACTGTGGTCAGTGTTGGCTTTGTATCTATCTTAACTATGATAATGTGATCACTGCACTGCTCATAGTAGCTTAAACACATTCCTATTTTCTTATTCATTATCAGACCTACTCCTGTAATAACCTCAACTGATTTTGTATTTATAATCCTGTACTCACCTGACCAGAAATCCTGTCCCTCTTTCCACCGAACTTCAGTAATCCCCATTGTATCGAACTTCAACGTGCCCATTTCCCTTTTTAAAATTTCTAACTTCCCTACCCAATTAAGGGATCTAACATTCCACACTTTTATCCGTAGAATGCTAGTGTTGTCTTTTTTTATGATCACATCCTCCTGAGTAATCCCCACCTAGAGATCTGAATGTGGGGACTATTTTACCTCCAGAATATTTTACTCAAGAGGATGCCATCATCATATATTCATACAGTAGAGCTGCATGTCTCTGATCTATGGGTCCAATTGTAGCTCTGCCCTGTTCAAAAGGATTTAGAAAGAATCTTGTATGTTATATTCAGCAGTGACGTTCCTCTACAGTTGTTGGTGTCTTTCTCCAGGCTTTTCTTGTGGATAGAATAGATGAGAGCTGTTATCCATTCTGTGGGGATTTCTACCTCCTTCCACATTTTACTGAAAACATATTGGAGGACAAAATTGTATTTCTGTCCAATTTTTTCCATAGTTCCGCCAGTATTTGGTCTTTGTCATTTTTTAGTTTTGTAATAACCTTTTGTAGTTCTTCAGTCATTGGTGGTTCTGAATCTGGCTTCTCAAAGTTATTTGGATGCATTAAAATTTTTCAAGGATAGGTTCACAATTCAAGAGCCTCTTAAAGTAGTCTGCTAGTATCTTCCAATTTTCTGAGTTATTGTGAGCTATGGTCACATTTTCATCTCAAAATTGTAGGGTGGGTGCTTTGTACCTTGATAACCATTGTTTGAGAGTCCTGTGAAAGCTCCTTGTGTTGTTTTTAGTAATTTCTTCATCAATTAGGGGAAGAGTTTTGTTTTCATGTGTCTTCTTAATCCTCCTTATACAGTTATCTAATAGTTTTCTAACTCTAATGAAGTTTATTCTGCTTTCTTCTGTTTTCTGTGATTGCTAATTCTGTCAAGCCTCTTTTCTTGTTTCAATCAGGGTCTCACATTCCAGCAACCACCAGGTATGTTTTTTATTTCTTATGTTTGCTGCTATCCATTCAGCTGTAGTAATGGGGTTTTCCTTGATATCCTGCCAACTTAGAGTCCGAGTTGTTTCCATTGCTTTTGTGAATTCATCTGATTTTAATATTTATTCTGTTTGGAAATTCCAAACCTTGATTTGTTTAATGCTGTGTTTTCTGTTTGGGATGACTTTGAACTTAATTTTAGAAAGGTAATGGTCCTAATTCAAGTTTGCACCTCATAATTTTTGTGTGAGAAATTTTGATTGCCACACAATCAAACTGAAATTCCCCTTGTTTGGGGTTTGGGAATATCCATTTCTTTTGCTTCCAAGGTAATTTCTTGAAAGCTGTAGATATAACTATTACATAAATTGTGTACTTGGCAAAGTTCTACTAGTTTAAATTCTATACCAATATGTGCATTAAAGTCTTACAGGAAGAATGATGTTTTTATGTGGAATTTTCTGAATAATGTCATCTAGTGTGTCCACAAGGCCTTCACTATTTTTTTGTTCTTTATAGGAGCATGTGCATTGATAATTGTGTAGATTTTGTTTCTGCTGTGGCTGTAAGACTTGAGTCTTTCCTATTGGGAATAAAAATCAACTATTGAGTTCAATAATATTTTTTCAATAATAACGACTTTTCCAAGATGTGGTACATTTTTCATCATTCTTAGTCCCACTTTCCCTCTGCATATCCCAAAACCTGCAGAATTGAAGGTATCTGTAGCCATGTATAATGTTTTTTGAATGGTTGTTATGAGTACACTGTGGCTCTTTAGTGTATCTGTTAGACATTTTGTTTCCCAGTTTCCAGCAATGAGTTTACATTAAAAGTTACTAAGTAGGTCAGTTGTCTATGTTGAAATTTGGATGAGATTCCAAAACACTCTGACTAGTCTGCGCATTACTGCAGACTCCCACAATCTAAATACCTGCTGATGTACTGGTGTATGCTGAATCGTTCAACCGGGCTAAAATAGTTTACATCAAACACTTCCATGATTGATGAAAGTTATTTTAGGTGTTGTCTGAGGGCCGTAAAAAATACAAACAAGATTGTGAGTCCTTGAAGTGATTCTTCTGCTCTCTCCACTATTAGAATCTGAACTACCTCTTCTGCCTTTGAGACCATAGACCAGGTTTCACCTAGTAACCCTAGGCAGGGGCCCTTACTGGATGCTACCATCCAGAGCCAGATGGACCCAGGTTTCGCAATGAGGTGTTGCAGTTTTAATCCTTGTAATTGCATTTTTTAACATTTATACTTCATGATTATGATGAGATTAATCTGTGATAGCTCAAGAGGCCTCACCATGATGTACTTTTACACTTGCATCAGGTAATGGGAGCAGCTGAATTCTAACTATGAGAAACATGTAGTGATGCCCAGTTTGACGTGTTTCCCATAACACCTAACAAAAACTTTAACAAAGACATCTTACTATTTTCCCACAAGCCTCACCTGCAGACACTCAATTGTGCCAGTTTCTGATTAAGAAAGCTGACATCCAACCCTTAGTGTCTGCATTCCTTGTTTCTTCTGTATAAATAATATAGATCTCACCTTCATCTCATTATGTATTTTTCTTAGTATAAAATCTCTAAAATCTGCAGAAAACTCTTTATTTATCCTTTTAAAATACGTAAAAAATATAAATTACTTTGAGGAAATTGTGATGCTCAAGTTAACTAGCACATACCCTACACTAAACTACTATTGCTGTTTTTTTTTTTTTTTTTTTTTTTTTTTTTAAATCCTTGTTATGAATTGTATTCATTTATTACTAATCCATTTAGAAGGCAAATTTCCTGTAACTGATTTAATAAAAATAATGTGTTGAAGCCCCTACTTGGTTTAAAAATCACCACCTGTGCTCCTTCGTCTGGTGAGTAATCTTCATCATCTTCATCTATTTTTTTATTGATATTGTATTTGATTTGCCAAAGAGGTTTCTTTATTTGATCATTAAGCTTGACAGATTTCTCTCAAATATTATAAGCAACTGTACTACTGGTAAGTCCTTTCATGTTCTTTATCTCTACATGGTCTGCCTCTTTCCTACTAATATCTTCAAGTGTACTAGGTACAGCCAAAGATTTATTACCTTCCTCCTTCAGACGTTCATGCATTTTGCTTTGATGTGGGCAATAACCACATCTTGTACAGTATTTTAGAATTATTTTTCTGGTTTTCATTACTGACAAACATTAATATTATCTAACCTTTTATTAAGTTCAGCCATATCTTGCTTCCTCTCTAGATTCCTGAATATGTTATCCTAATCTGACGCTTATCTTAGACCGCTCACTCCGTATATCTTTTTGTAACAATTCAATTTTATTATTAGTTTCAATAATTTTATTATTATTTTCCATAATTTTATTATTGACATCTGCCAACATCTTGCTTATTCTACTAATAAATTGGTGTAACAGTTGCTGCATCATTACAGTATACGAAAGCAGTTCTTTTGCTGACACTTCCTCTTCCGATATCATCTTGTGAAATTATTAATACAATACCTACAATATTGAAAAACTCCCACATAGTATTCACAGTATTTGCGTCACTCTGAATATGACTCACAGGGTTTGTTGAATGTTTTTGTACGCTGAACTCACTGGTCTTGGTGACTGTTGGTTGCTGTCGCTGCCAGCATCGGTACAAGGCTTTGTAGCTGCAGTACTGCATCAACTGCCATTGTGAGGCTTAGGTTAATGGCTCATTCCGGTGGCGAATACAGCATATATTTTAGGGAGGGACCAAGATTAATGTAAAGATAAGTAATTTTAAGTAGACACGTCATTATACTTTTTATCAGTTTTGCTGTTCATATTCAGAGGATAATTTGCGCTGAAACCCCTTTTACTTATTGAGATCAAGTTTTATTTATTGTTGACATTAAATGAAAAATATAGCTCCAAAAAATAAATAAATAAAATAAAAAAAACTGGCACGAAATTCACACCACTAACACCTCACTCCTGTAACTAGTAAGGATGTATGACTACCATGGAGATGCTTTTACACATCATTCACTAAAATAATTAAGAAACTGTACTTTTCTCTCTTTATTGATTATAGAGGGCCTCTCCCTTATATACATCAATGGTTCATACGGATGTCCAACAGGAACCCTGGCACTAGTCAGCTGCAAACTCGTCATTGGTTGGACAAACGAACACACACAGCCTGTAAGACTTGTTTAAAAAGGGACAGCTTTGTGGAAACGGCAGTCCTCTGCCCCCGTCAATGCATAGTCTTGTTAAGTGCAGGGCTACCATTCCCCATGGCTGCAATCCCCAACAGAAGCCCAGGTCCATAAATAGATTCTGCCTGGACTTCCATTGACTACTAGAACATACTCAAGACTACCGTTGTGTAATTCAATAGCCTCATCGTACTGTCCTGTCACCAGGGAGCCAAGCTGTGCTGTGATGGCAACCACAATTTTCCTGCTTGTTCAAGTTTTAATTTATGACTGTGCATGTTTTTGGACTCTTTTCGAAGTTCGCTGTCACACACACAAGTAGGCTAAAAATTCAATAAGATGGTAAATTTTTATAAGACCCGGCCAATTACCTTCCCAATCCTTACCCAAAACTCCGAACGTTAGCTCGTTCTCTAATGACCAAGCTGTCGACGGGGTGTTAAACCCTAAGCTTCCTTCAGTTTAACAGGGATTAAATTTAACAATAATGTATCCCTTCATGACAGAGTGACCATATTTTTACAGCCGGAAAAGAGTGCATATCAATTGAATTGCCCAAAGATGTAATATTTCTTTATTTATTTATTCATTTCAAAATACATTTAACATTGTCTTCTCTGATTATAGAAAAATCAAATGTTTGTAGAGTCTATGGGACTTAACTACGGGGTCATCAGTCCCTAAACTTACAAACTACTTATGAACTAGCTACAACTAAGGACGGCACAAATATCCATGCCCGAGGGGGGATTCGAACCCCCGACCGCAGTGGCCGTGCAGACCGTGACTGAAGCGCCTCAGTCCCCTCGGCTACCGCGGCCGGCTCTGATTATAGCATTGAGTACTCAAAACTTTTGTTCACTGCATCTTAAGTACAGTCTGGCTCTTGCCAAGGCTGCAAAAACCGAATACTGAATAACCGGAGCTACAGCTCACAATTTTGTAGAAAACAATAAAATTTTAAATACTAGGGGAGATTTGAACACAGGATCTCCCACTTCACATGCATATTCTATACCACATGACCACGAAAACACTAACATGGCTATTAAATGTTATGTATCTTGCGATTGATCCGATCATGTTTAAAATTTTTTAATTTTTCGTACTTCCCTACAACTTCTTCCTGTTTTTGCGCTTGGTCTGTGTTAAGTTTTTGGCGGGCTATCCACTGCATGATCGTATCATTAAATTTGAGGGTGCTGCGATGGGGAATTCCGTTTGTGAGAAGTTCAGAAAGAGTAAAAAAAAGGGAAAGTGTAGAGTACATGGAGAAGAGGATGAAAAAGAGTAGGCCTACTTGTACTCTATATAGAGTACGTCTGGCCACCCTGCTTCATGATTTATGAGAGTATTGTTATTTGAACACGCAAGAACGGTCCGTTCTTCATTACCAATTAATTTGTAGGCTATGTCCTAGCCGATGGGCTAAGTTTCTTCCCTATAATTTCGGATACTTGTGTACAAACCTCTTGTAGACATGTTCATGTTTTTGTTAAACGTTATAAAAGCTACCTTTCCTGATTTGCTACTTTCATCACAATGTAAACACTGTTTTTAATACATTTAAATAATTCTAGTTTTCAGTTACCAGAAATGTTAAATTTTCAGTTGCAACGTGTTCCTCTGCCACCTTCTCAGATACGTGATTTATTTCACCCATAACAACAGGAGAAGTTTCTGCTCCTTCTGCAGAAATTTCCTCCAGACATTTTAGCCTCTCCTTATGTACTAATATGGCATATGCAATAATCTCCTTAATGGGTAAATTCTATATTGTTTTCTATTTATTTGTTGTTAATAACTCATACTTCCTAGACGCTCGGTAGGTTATGCAATGTTCAAGCAGGCTGAAATGTTTTTAAATCTATGGGACTTAACTGCTTGGTTGTTAGTCCATAGCTTACAAATTAAACTAAGTTAAACTAACCTAAGGACAACACATACATCCATGTCTGAGGGAGAACGCGAACCTCCGACGACGAACGGCCGCGTGCACTGCATCACGGCGTCTCTGTGAGCACGGTTATTCCTCCGCAACTCACACTTAGCAGCTCTTGATCAACAGTACTGTAAGTAAAAGGAAGTTGCAGAACCAGAAAGATGCCATATAGGCCTACACTTGCTTCACAAAATTTGTTCACCTCCTTTCTAAGAAGCCACGTAAGATACGTTTATCCCGCAAGCATGATGCTGTAGACAAGGGGAAAAATTGTTTGGGAAACGTAACCAATTTATTATAAACTACTGTCTTTAAATTCTTATTTATGTACCCCTTGCATCTGACTTTCCACAAGTAATGTTGCTCTTTATAAATGTTTATAAATTCCGCCAAAAATCTTTGCTCTAGCTGCGAGAATCCACCATGATCGCATTACAAACAACAATATGTGGAAGATAATAGCATCGCGTTCTGTAAGCCACTGAGTAGTACCACGGAGTAACATATACAGAGAAGCAACCCACCCTAAACCACTGTCCTACGCTCCCCTCATAGTTCCGTAAGATGCTAGCTGGTGTCAGGCCGTTCCCTGGCTTAGGGTACCTCTGCACGTCAGAGGGTAGCGTGGAGGGGAGGGTCAGGGGAGAGCTCATGTCGCCTGCCACGAGGCCACGGCTGTGTGCGGTTTGCTGGCGTTTGAGGGGAGGTGGTGGTGGGGACAGCCGCTACCTGCTGCCTGCTCTGGCCAGTTTAAAGAGCTGCTTCTGACCGCAGCGCCATCATGGGACATCTTACGGAACTGCTGGAAACCCTCCCTCCCCGCACCCCGGAGCGTAGGACCGGGCCCTTACGGAGGTTTCCCGTCTGTATATATTTGTCTGTGGTAGTACTCTGCTCGAGAGCAGTCAACAAGACGCGTGAGGGCACAAAACGCGAGGCGTGTACGTGCGAAAGCGCTGGCAGGTTGGAATGGGGCGCATCTGACCGCCGATTTAACCTGTCACTCGTAGCCTACGAGAAAGACAGGCCCCAGCTAGAGCTCCTGAAAACACAGGCTGGCGCATCCGCTATTTTCATTCCTGCGAATGCTAAACACCGCACGCAGCTTATACGAACAATGTTGTTTTATTTAAGTTTAGTGAAATATTTTACAAGTGCCCGTCAAAGCGCCTTAGATCATGCTACTTTGAGCTTGCATTCAGCTCTTGTTTACATCGATATGTGGATTAGACACATAAAACTCGCGTTTTCTTTACTTATTGCTGCTTCTGTCCAAATACAGAAAAAAGAGCAAGAAACATATTTCTCTGATAAAAATCGCGTACTACGTTTAATGCTGCCGAAACTGGTCCTCTAGATAAAATTTTTAAGCGATCTTGGCTTCTATTTGAATAATGACTGCCAATATGCGAGGTTTATTTGCCGTCTTGCAGTAAGTGTTTGTTGTCTGCTGACAAATTCACCACATCGGATTTTTGTACTCAAATTGCTGCAAGTACTTCTACCGTGTTACTGAGAAAATTTCAGAATATATTAAAGACACTAAAACTAAAAAGAATATTAGTGTACAGGATCCAAAGTTTACGGTCGTAGAGGCACACGTTGCCGATATTGCCAACAAACTTTGAATTCTATGTGGAAACCTAATCGTATAGAATGTGTTGACAATGAAATAAATAAATAATTCTGCTGCTTCTATAAGGTTGACAGGTTTTTGTTTGTAACAGTACCCTTATCTTGTCAGTAATTTAATAATCCTTATAAAGCAAACATTTCGTTGCTAACATTAACACACTACGCCGCTGCAGCCGTAAGTTAAATTTACCCAGTATTCTTTGCCAGTTATGTTACAGCCTCTTATAGATAATCGTCAATATTGGCATTTACTACTAATAAATTGAATTGGGGTGTATTTTGTGATAAAACGTCAGGTACCGTACTATCCTTTCAAATTGCATACTACAAGTTATGACGCTAAAACTTCGAAATACCACAAATAGCTCAAATGTTTGTATAGCTTATGGGACTTAACTACGGGGTCATCAATCCCTAAACTTACAAACTACTTATGAACTAACTAAGACTAAAGACGGCACAAATATCCATGCCCGAGGGGGGATTCGAACCCCCGACCGTAGTGGCCGTGCAGACCGTGACTGACGCGCCTCAGTCTCCTCGGCCACCGCGGCCGGCCCAGAAATAGCATTCAACGGTAGTTGCCTGTATCAGCACAGTACGCTGCCACAGCCGTAACGAAACTTTCTGCCCAGTATATTAATATTTTCCGTTTTAATGTTTGTAATACTTTTTTCGCAATAACGTAACAGAAGTATCTTGAACAATTTGTGCAATTTCGAAAAACTTACGGGTCTGCTGCCATGTACCAAAGTCGACGACGGCCGAAGTTGTTATTCTCCAGGAGAAATTAAGGATTCACAATTTGTGGAATGTCAGTACAAAACTTTTTTATTAGGCGTATTTCTGAATATACTATATAAGACACACATATTGTGCTCTAAAACAGTATATTCTGGGATGCTTTGCTGTAATATGATATTTTGCGGCTGCAAATTCCCTACAGACGGCTTCTCTGTTAAGAGGTAGTACTTTCGGAAGAGCTAAACAAATATCACAGACGATTTTTACTATTAAATATTGCTTCAAGTCATAATAATAACTATTTACTTACGATACATAACTGTGGGCTCGGTCCGGGTTGCCAGTTTTTGCGCCGACATTTAATGATCAATTTTTTCTTCTCTTAGAATCTCTCGGGAAACTAAACGTTCTGTAGCCACCTCTGGAATGATTTGAGTAGTTTATGGCAACATAACCACTCGTAATGTTGTGCTAAAGTGCCGTGATGCAAATCCTATAGCACCGCAGTGTGATTAACTTACGAGAATGAAAATGGCGGATGCGTCAGCTCGTACTTACAGGAGCCTTAGCCCCAGCGCAGACGTCATGCCACGCAAGCAATGTAGTTCCGAGCCGGAGCGATTACTAGCGCAGTGGCTGCCCCGTGGCCGGCGAGAAAGACAGGCCCCAGCGCAGTCGTCATGCCACGTAAGCAAGGTAATTCCGAACCGACGCCATCGCTTGCCGATTGGCCGGCCGCTGGGGTACACAACACTGCCTCATAGCGGGCAACCACTGAGCTAGTGATCGCTACAGTGAGCCAACACCACTTAGAGAGAAGGCCGCGGCGCTCTCGTGTGACGTCATGCAGCGTAGGCTACGCGCGCGCGTAGCTCACTGGCCCGCTGCGTCGGTATAGTGTGCCGCCCCCCAGCGCCTACCCAGTCAGCTACGCCCGCGCAGCCTACTCTGCATGACGGCACACGAGAGCACCGCGGCCTTCTTTCTAGGTGGAGTTGTTCCGGCTCGGAACTACCTTGCTTACGTGGCATGACGTTTTCGCTGGGGCCTGTATTTCTCGTTTTTCTGTTGGCCGCGTGGCTGCCCACTATGACGCAGTGGGTAGTGCCCCAGAGGCCGGCCAATCGGCTAGCGATCGCGCCGGCACGGAACTACCTTGCTTATGTCGCATGACGACTGCGCTGAGGCCTTTCTCGTAGGCCACGCCTGTCACTTTAATGGCGCGGGGAGGTTCTTGGGCGCGGATCTGCCTGGCTCGCCATAAAGCGCGTACTCTGTCGCAGGAAACTGTGCCTCGGCCACAACGCCACGCAGTGCAGATCGCGTCAGCATTATACTGTGTGCCAATTTGCGCGGTCCCACTAGAATACGTTAGTCACAAAAAGTCGTGCTGCCCCGCGTCAATGCGCGAGTGTTATACGCATCTCCCTTTGCGCCCGGTCTAAGAGTGTTCGTGGTTAGGGAACTAATGTTTCTTTCGCAGGCTCCACTGTTGGTACCAAGGAGGTTTATTTAAACCACCTTGGTCGACATTCGTCCGTGGCTCCTCACCTCCACGCTTTCCTTATCGCTCCGCTCCTATGTGCGGAAGCGCTTCCTACCTGACGCCAACTGTGACCAAAATTCTAGGGTCATCGGTTAGTAGACTTACACACTACTTAAAGTATTATGAGCAGAGTAAATCACTTCTGTTCCGCGGCCATCTTCTTCCGCTTAATGACCTTCCCTTTGTTAAAAGAAACCTGCGTAACCTTCGGCAGCGGCAGCGAAGACGCTGACGGCTCAGTACCGCTTCCTCCCCAAGGGTGCGGCTAGGTGGACCCATGGGTCCAGGGCCCGCTGCTGAAGGGAACCCGATCCCAGCCCTAAATGAGTCAATTGTTTGGCTACTGAAATTAAAAACAAAACAGGAAAAAAAAGAAACATGATGAAACTTTCACTCTGCAGCGGAGTGTGCGTTGATATGAGACTTCCTGGCAGATTAAAATCGCGCGCCGTAACCGGGATTCGAATCTGGGACCTTCGCCTTTCACGGGCAAGCGCTCTACCGACTGAGCTATGCCGACACGACTCACGATCCCACGTCACAACTTTTCTTCCGCCAGTACCTCGCCTCCTACTTTCCAAACTTCACAGAAGCTCTCCTGTGAACCTTGCAAGACTAGCACTCCTGGAAGATAGGATATGGTGGAGACATGGCACACTCCGCTGCACAGTGAAAGTTTCATTATGGAAACATCCCTTAGGCTGTGGCTAAGCCATGTCTCCACCATAGCCGCGGTGGAGTAGCCGAGCGGTCTAAAGCGTCTCGCTGCGGAGCGCACGGTGGCTCGCCGAGGAGGTTCGAGTCCTCCCTGGGGCATGGGTGTGTGTGTTGTCCTTAGGTTAGTTTACCTAGGTTTAAGTAGTTTGTAAGCTACGCACTGATGACCACGCAGTTTGGTCCGATAGATTTACAAACATTTGAACATTTCTTCTCCGCCATATCCTTTCTTCCAGGAGTGCTAGTCTTGCTAGGTTCTCAGGAGAGATTCTGTGAATTTTGGAAAGTAGGAGGCGATGTAGTGGCGGAAGTAAAGTTGTGAGGCGTAATCGTGAGTCGTATCGGGATAGCTCACTCGGTAAAGCGCTTGCTCACGAAAGGCAAAGGTCCCAGGTTCGAGTCCCGGTTCCGGAACACAATTTTAATCTGCCAACAAGTTTCATATCAGCGCACACACCGCTGCAGAGTGAAAGTTTCATTCTTGAAACATTCCTTACGCTGTGGCTAAGCCATGTCTCCATCACATCCTTTCTTCCAGGAGTTGCAAGATTCGCAGGAGAGCTACTGTGAAGTTTAGAAAGTAGGAGGTGAGGTACTGGCGGAAGTAAAGTTGTGAGGCGGAATCGTGAGTCGTGTCGGGATAGCTCAGTCGGTAGAGCGCTTGCCCGCGAAAGGAAAGGTTGCAGATTCCGTTCCAGGAAGTTTCAGAAAAATAACGGGTTCATTATTTTTCAGTTAACGAAATTTTAGAACATTCGACAGGCAGTTGTAATAGGTACTTATGATAAACCGCTTATCTTAAAATATTACTTCGACTGATGCTCTTATTGCAATTGTTGGTAATGTATGCGTGAATTAAGTAAGATGACCAACCGATTTTTTGGTAGTCACGATTTGTGTGTGGGTGTCCCGAATTTTTTCAAAGGTGATTCGTTACAATCATTTATCCCGGATTTAACAATTATGTTCCGTTTTAGAAATTTATCTCACCCGTATCGGTCTATTTTGTTATTAGTTTTATGATTGGAAACTGTTTGACAATAGTTTCTTTAGACTTAAGGCACTTATCACAAAATGTCGAAACCGTTCCAAACTGTTTCCACTGAGCATAAGCGCACAAACTATAAACAGTGAAAAAATCAGTGAATGGACTGCTAACACCACTTTTCAGGTCAAAGATGGACTGATTATTTCTCATATCAGGCAGAATCATTTGCCATTCTCAAATGTGCTTTAGCTAGTGCGGTTTCTCTTGTGCCTTTCCGGAAATAATGCTCTTACGGAAAGGGTATTTTCCCCACATGAATGATAATATGGACAAGTGACAAAACATAGCTTGCTGTAGGAACTGAAATCAATATTAGTAAACAGACTAAATTATGAAACTTGTGTAGAATTTTTCCACATGTTGAAAAATGCAGACTTGCTGAAAAAAAAAAAAAAAAAAAAAAAAAAATTCACTGCACTGTTAAATACAGTTGTTCTGATCGCAGTCCTTCACCATAAAGTACTAATAAAGCGTAAATTAATGTACTATTTGTAACATCTTGAACTGATACTTTGTAATTATTACGTTCACTAAAATCTTCTTCTAATATATATAAAATTTGTAATGTGTCCCGAATTTGGATCTAGAAAATGTGATTATGTCCATATGGTCACCTTAGTATTAATATAGTATGCAATGTTTCCTCCTTGTGGAGCACACTCACTGAACAGAGACGGTGCTTATGCGGCTGAACTGAATTATGATGTGATTCTTTTTTAGAAATGTTGATTTTATTCTTTCTTCTGTATTTGGGCTGGTAATGGGGAATTGTTCAAACAAATTAGCCCTTTGTCTATGTCATGTTGCACTCAAACTCTACAAATACTCCGCCAAATTTTGAAGCAACATTCTTCGATCTTCAAAACTTTAGACATGTTCCTGCTGCATTAACTCCATCGGCAAAAAATATTGATTTGGATCTCAAGAAGTACTTGACAGCTTTCAAAAGCCTCTTGATATTTTGGCGCAATATCTTGACCTCTATTGATCACAAAAATGTCGTTATACAGAACAAAGGAATTTCCTTCAACGTAGGCGATGCCGGTGATCAACTTAAAGACATTATGACATCACTTTGAATGAAGACAAAGTAGTTGCTGAGGCAATTGGCATTTCATCAGAGATTATCAACAGCTATCGCCGCCGAGTCCATTTATGAACAGAGGCGAGCCAACGGTTCTCTCAGCTTTTCATCCCTGCAAAATTGAGCTGAAGGAGCCGTAACTGTTAATTCATTTTCATAAAATTACAAATGTCAAGCGTGAAAAGTAACGAAACGTTCTATGACAACTATAATGCGCACAAAATACTGCGAAGTGAAATTTTTCCTTGCTTACGCTATGTGTGCTGGGAAGGGAAGGAAAGCAACCCAGATAGACTGTGCTGTAGTGAATACTCCACCGTCATCTGCAAAATATTGTATTGTTTTATAATATATATATATATATATATATATATATATATATATATATATATATATTATAAATGTAATTTAAACGTTTGCATAAAGGCTCAAAGCCTTCTTTGGAACATCCGATCAGAGGCAGTAGAAGAAACTATAGATATCTGATAATACACTGCCACTGTTGCTGCATTGGACGGATCATGGCAGAAGAGAGGAGTTATCACAGTTACTTCTACAGAAAGCAGTAATATGGTTAACTATTAAAGTCTGTAAACACACTGCCAATAAGGTAAATGAACGCGAATGTGAAAAAAATTTCAGATTTCATTGGTGTAGGTGTAGTCTGCTATACACTCACTGACTTATTGACTCAAACAGCTTCCGTAGTGTTGTGCCTATTAAACTATCTGTTGAAACTGAAAAAAAGATGAATGTATAGGACACATAAAAGAGATGATAGGGGAAAGACTTAGGAAGCTCTATAAAGACGGAATAAAATTTCTCTTATGGCGAAATAATTGGTGGTCGCCGTCAGAAAGGTAAGAAGAAACACTTCGTGGAGCAAGTATGATAGGTATTGAATATATGCACAAAAACATATCATGCGCACCCATTGTTAGAAACAGTTATGCAGATCCTGTTTTTCATATTCTAAGCACCTGGAAAAATGTTAACTTGACAAAACACAAAATCCATTTGTAAGCCTCAACAGTTTGCTATGTTTGTGTGCCCATCTTCCCCAGCAGCTGTGAAATTAATTATCGCAGGTTTTCCGTCTTATGTTGACTACAATTAGGACAATTTTTTCACACCAGATATGTTTCACTTTTGTTTTTTTATAAAGCATCTTCTGTGGTTCTGTAAGGAAAAAAAAATACAACCTACACAAAAAATAGTTCAACAGACAACACTGTGACACTGCTGGGAAGTGGAAAACATATAGAAAGTTGATCACACTAGTAAAAAGTAAGGTGACACGAAAACTTCATTCCACTCCAAAAAGTAAGGATCATGCGGGGATGGCCACGTGGTTATGGAGTTTCTGGGACCCCAAGTCACAGATTGTGCGGCCGCTCCCGTCGGAATTTCGAGTCTTCTCTCAGGCATGGGTGTGCGTGTGCGTGTGTGTGTGCGTGTGTGTGTGTGTGTGTGTGTGTTGTCCGTAGAGTAAGTTAGTGTAAGTAGTTTGTAAGACTAGGTACCGATCACGTTAGCAGGCTGGTCCCTTAGGATTGCAAACATTTGAAAAAGTGAGATGAAGTGAAAACTCAAATGCAACGGAAAAATGCGACCAAATTGGGAAAGTTCGCCTACATTTCAAATCGAGGAAGCTCATCCAACAAGACCGATAAAACAGCAGTGGTATAAAAAGAAGGAAATTATACAGCAAGGTTTAAAAACATAAGTGTTTTCCACTTCACAGCAATATCACAGTGTTGTTCGTCTGTTCAACTGTTTTTCGTGTAGATTGTGAGTGTTGCCAATTTGTTTTTATTTTATCGAACCACAAAATATACTTTATAAATTAAGAGCGAAACGTGTTTGGTGTGAAAAATTGTCCGAATTGTAAAGGTTTACATTCAGTTTCCTGTAATTAACGTTTTCGCATACTTTGGGATCATTATATCATCCAATATTAAAGCCACGAAAACAAAATTTTTGCATCAATGATAATACAGAGTTTGCCGAAAGCTTTATTGCGTTCGCATGCAATTGGGGAGTGATTATATACTATAGTGACGCTTGAGTCATGTTATTGTGAATCACTTGGCGATTTTGCAAATTAAGTTAATTACGTACGGAATATATGGTGTGACGTGCCATTAGAATAGCTATGACATGGGAAATCACATATCTAAGATTAAAGAATAGCTTTGACACTTTACAAGTTCTCTTCTTTAACTTTATTTTAAGAAGTTTCCCTTAAAGAAAAATCATGTTCTCGTTTTCATATCTCTGTTTAATACCTTTGGACTGACTGTGGATGTTCCCGCCGGCCGCGGTGGCCGAGGGGACTGAGGCGCTACAGTCACGGTCTGCACGGCCACTACGGTCGGGGTTTCGAATTCCCCCTCGGGCATGGATATTTGTGCCGCCCTTAGACTTAGCTAGTTCATAAGTAGTTTGTAAGCTTAGGGACTGATGACCTCGTAGTTAAGTCCCATAAGTTCTACAAACATTTGAACATTTGACTGTGGATGTTCCCTTCCTCACCCAGTCCTCCGAATTATACGTACAGCGAAAATCGTGAGACAGAACACTGAACCAGCACGAGATGACCGGGAGGCATGAAGGAAGGAAAGCGGTTTTTTGACAAAAGTCGATAGCCCTCGAATTCGGTGGTATCTCAACAGAAGCGTTGGCAGAAAGCCCTATTGGACGCCTTAAACCATTTACAAGCGGTAAATGATCTTCTGATGCAGTAACGCGATGACAACAAGACCTAATTTCTATTATATTTATGCATACTGTACAGAAAAATATCAGCTACTTTGTTTTAAAGGGATAGATGCTCCACAAAGTGTTTATCATCATTTGCACGGAATAAAAAAAACAACTGAAATTTTAATCTACGTGTTTGTTTTATTTCACTCCGCCATCTTGTGGAGCCAAGAAAATATGTTTTCAGGTTAAAGCACTCTATGGTTCTTGCCCTGTTAACGTTCATACTTTAATGACTGTCGAATACATATTTGATATAATATACTTTTGTGAACAAACACAGACTAGATAGCTGAATACAAACTCGTCGCCACAAATGTTATAGACACCATAATGTGGCGTTAATGGCTTCACTTCTGTGGTTTTAAGGGCATCTCCTCCTATTCTAACCTCCTTGATATCTATATCTACATCTGCTCCTACCTCTGTATCTGTACGCTACCAGCGTGAAGTGCCTGACTGAGTACGTAGCATTGTAACATTTCTTAAATATTTTCCCTCTGCCTTCCTGCAAGGAACGCATGAATAATGATTGTTTAAATGTAGTGTGGAATCTCTAAAGTAGGTAAGTGCTACATAACAAGATCTATGTTATAAAAATTCTATCAGGGGTACACATCGTAATGTGCACAGCGATCGTTTTATTATGCAAAATTGTCATCGAAAATAGAAAATGGCTGTATGCCATAATAGAAATATTGTTGTTATATACTGATTACGCAGTGAAACAAAAGAAAAATCAGTTACTCCACTGAGAAAGATCACAACTTGTGATTTTTATGATACTGAAAACAAATCAAAATACACTTCCAATATCCTAAATTGTGTCCATATTCTGAGTTCTCTGCCTCAGCTTTGTTGTATTTCATGACTATCAACCATTGCCAAGACTAATTCCGGTGCCTTCAATGTCTTAGTGCAATAACGCTTACAGATACTTTATCGAAGTAAAAAAAAAAAAAAAAAAAAAAAAAAAAAAAAAAAAAAAAAAAAAAAAAAAAAAAAACATTATTCTCTTTTCTACAGTTTTTAAAAGTCCGCAAGGACTACGGACTTGCTAGCACAAACTACATGCGTTGTCTACATGGTGAGTGGAAATGAGAGCGTAGAATTTTAAAAGTTAGGTGGCAGGCAGACCAACTTTCAAACAGCATGTACATCCAGAACGATCATTTTCAACTATTTGCAGCCGGGAGATTTTTCAGCGCTTTTAGCAATAACCAACTTAGTACCTACAAATGCCTGTATGCGTGCTGTTGTTAATCTAATATTGCTGTTATGATTTTTACGGGAGAGGTAGTAGGCAGTTGAGGTGTATCCCTTGAGTTGTTATTTAAACATGTTCAAATGTTCAAATGTTTGTATAGTCTATGGGACTTAACTACGGGGTCATCAGTCCCTAAACTTACAAACTACTTATGAACTACTTCCGAACTAGGACGGCACAAATATCCATGCCCGAGGGGGGATTCGAACCCCCGACCGTAGTGGCCGTGCAGGCCGTGTCTGGAGCGCCTTAGTCTCCTCGGCCACCGCGGCCGGCTATTTAAACATGGATCTGTAAAGTTTGCAACAAGACTTTCTCGGGTTAATTTACTTATATTTTCAAGCAGTGCCAGTTCAATTTATTTAACAGCTCTGTGGTACATTCACAGCGGTGCAATAAGCCTTATACCACCTACAGATTAGACTTTTTGATACTACCGCAGTGTCATCCTGTGAAAATAGTTTCTACCTTCAACAAGCTCAGCCTTATCATCGCACCTCTTGACTCTTTCTTGCCCTCAGTATCCGTCAGTTCCACACAATGAGCTCAAGCACACGCCGTGCATCTACGTCTCTATGCATATGCTGAAGAACACTACGAAGTACATAGCAAAGAATAGTTGACAGTTATTAAAATTCAACTTCCATTCAATTACGGGGCGCAAGAAGAATGTGATAAAGTATATGAAGATGTACAGAGAAAAATAAACGTTTTTGTGTCAGGTAAATAACTTATTTATTTGACACGACCGCACGAAACATCACGATTCCTTCACATTACGACGTTGGAGTTCGAAACGTGGCTCATAGGTGGTTTCATTCGCTATCTATAATGCTGCACTAGGTCAGGTCGGTGCTATAAGCAAAAAGAAGGCAGGAGATCAGAATTCCATGTGAGGTATAAGTTGGGCCAATGATTCACATTTCCATCAAAATTCCGCAATAGTTCTGCCCAATGCCACTGTTGTCATGTCAGACAATGCGAAGGTCATCAGACTGCAACGCCCAGTGTTGAAATTACGCGGTTTTCTTTACTGTGGACAAGAAAAATATTTCAGGCACAACAGCTCTCAGAATCGTCTTGGAACTGCCTCAGGGGTGACATTAAGGCGTATATAAAAACATCTATTCCATTGGGCTGTTGTTTCCCACACATTTTCCTCAAATAAAAATGTTTAAATTTTTGTAAAGCTTATGGGACTTAACTGCGGAGTCATCAGTCCCTGAACTTACAAACTACTTATAAACTACCTTATACTAAAGACGGCACAAACATCCATGCCCGAGGGGGGATTCGAACCCCTGACGGGGAACGGCCTCGCGCCGATTTGCTATCGAAAGCAACAGTTCGTAGCGGGGTGTCTTATGCCGGCTCCAATAAAGGCCTACGACCCTGCAACCCACATAACATCACGTTATTCCGGGCAGCCAAATTTTAAGCCGTATCTCAGGCCATAACAAGCCAAGCCATTCGCGGACACATTTCGATTAACAAATTCGTACATTAAGGGCAGTACTTCTTGCAGGTGGAGCCACTGCAAGTCAGAGATCAACGCCTTTGGTCTCTGCCGCTGCTGCGGACTTGCTCTGGATTCTCGCTAATTTATCCGGTGATACCATGACCGCTGTGCAGTGTTAGAAGATTTAATTTACAAACTACTTATAAACTACCTAATACTAAAGACGTCACAAACCTCCATGCCCGAGAACGGATTCGAACCCCCGACGGGGAACGGCCTCGCACATTTGCTATCGAAAGCAACAGTTCGTAGCGGGGTGTCTTATGCCGACTCCAATAAAGCCCTACGAGCCTGCAACCCACATAACACCTCGTTATTCCGGGTAGCCTAATCTGAAGGCGTATCTTAGGCCATAACAAGCCAAGCCATTCCTGGACACACAAACAATAACAAATTCGTACATTAAGGGCACTACTTCTTGCAGGTGGAGCCACTACAAGTCAGAGAGCGCCGCACGCCCACACTGCAAGAAGTGTTCCTCCGGCCGTGCTGATGTTCAAATGTGTGTATAGATTATATAGATTATGGGACTTAACTACGGGGTCATCAGTCCCTAAACTTACAAACAACTTATGAACTAGCTAAGACTAAGGACGGCACAAATGTCCTTGCTCGAGGGGGGATTCGAACCCTCGACCGTAGTGGCCGTGCGGACCGTGACTGAGCCGCTATATGTAGACACAAATCCGGTAGTAGCGTCAGTTCACTCGCCTATACATCGTGCATCAACGCCTGTGGTCTCTGCCGCTGCTGCGGACTTGCTATGGATTCTCGCTAACTTATCCGGTGAAACCATGACCCCTGTGCCGTGTTAGAAGATTTAATTTTTGTCAAACTTTAGAAGAACTACTTTTCTTTTTGTTTCCCTTGCGTTTTGTTGTCAGTGACAACTTCTATATGGCGCCGAGTGTGTAATAACTGAGTTTGTGAATAAAATTCGTGTTGCGTCAACTTAGTGCTGTTCAGTCACAAAAGAAGGAATTATATGACGGCGTACTTGACAGTGTTCGAATCGGTACCCCCCTGCCACCGGGACGGTTGATCACTTCTCTAAGGACATCACTGAGTGAGGCAGCGCACTGGTAACACATTGGACAAGCATTTGGGGGGACGGCGGTTCGAATTTAACTCCGGCCATCCTGATTTAGGTTTTTCGTGATTTACCTATATCACTTCAGGTAAATTCCGGGATAGTTCCTTTCAACGGGCACGGCCTATTGCATTCCTCTCTAATGACGTCTTCTTGTTGTTTATAGGGGACTTCCTCTCTAATGACTACGTTGTCGACGGGACGTCGAACGCTGTCTTCCTTTCATTTTCTGACGATACTGCAACCCCGTTGAATACGATTCGAAGAGTCGGGAATGTAGCATGACAGCAATTTTTATTCTGGTATGTAGGATACAACCATTTTTCGTACTGTTCAAAACTATTCGATGAAATCTGAGCATCTGAAACAGCTAAGGGATTTTAGGCCTACTTCGCACCCTCCTGTAGCGCGATCGTTTATAGGAGGATGGTGGAGGTTGCACGTGTGTAAATATAGTGGAAGAAGGTAATTAGAACACCTCTCAGTTCAGCAATACCTTTAGTGCGATTCGTGTGTCTTTGTTGACCGCTTTAAAATGTCTCTAAACGTAGATATCCATACTCTGATAACTACCTGCTGGCGGAACACTCAAGCCCCTCACCGCTACCATCTGCTGGCCTTATTCAAATAAGGGAGGGCGTCTGAGAGGATTATCTATCTCACTTACACATATTAAGAAGCATGGAAGTCTCTTTTGTAGCAAGAGATTTTTAAAGTACTCAGGAATTGTGTAGAATGGCACTGTAGTGTAGCCAAACCGAAGTGGGGGTCGAAGAGGGAACCTTATTCATGCATGTGCCAACGTCTTATCATTTATAGGCCGATTAGACCACTGGCAGAAGACAGAGGTATGCAAATACATATACATAAAATATAACAAAATGATCAACACATCAGGTCCACGAATCATGACTTGACAGAACTGCAACGTCAACGAAGATGGTCATGTATGTTTGTCCACTTCCTCGATCCCGCGATTCTCAATGCTCGCTGTTGGATCTAATTCTATCAGGGCCGCTGAAGTTCATGCTTTCCAAGTCATTCGCTGATGAACTCTTGGACTTCTACCAGTTTGCTTTCTTAAACCACTAATACCGATTTTCATGCAGCCTTTTTCCCATATTCGAGTTTCCGTATTATATAGCGGACCATAAATTTTCCTTAAAATCTTCCTATCAAATGCATGGATGCTCTCTTCCATTATATGTGCGCTTGGAAAAGTAACACAACCTACAATATAAGCGATCGCTCTTGCTTTTCTGAGATGCAATGCGTGACATCTAGAGGCAATTTAAACAAGACGTTCGTGTTTATTATTATTTGCCGAATTACTACTCTGTCTCGCTTTAATTTGAGAATATTGTCCCAAGGTATTAGAAAGACTCGACTCTGTCAAAATAATGACTGTTTTTATTTTTTTCCTCACCAGTTTTTTTGCCGGTCACCAGTTTGCCCTCTCTTCGCGTAGATAGAGCTTTACCTGCCGTCACTTCATTGAGAATGTCTTACCCGACAGGGTTAATGGAGGGCACGCAAAAAATTAAGTTCAAAGAAAGGCAGTTCGATTTTCATTTTCGCTGCATAATTGCGAATCCTGGTGAGACTTAACTTTTCAAGTCTTAAGTTATGTGCTCGCAATTGCATCCATGAAACAGCTTGATTATACTATTTATCGCCTCTTCCTAAATTCATGTGAAACTTTCGCGCGTTATTAATCAAAACATTGATTTTTAATTAAATTTACGGGACCATATTAGTGCAGAAGATCAATTTTAGTCGAAATTGGTCTGTGCTTTGGAGAAAGAAAATAAATAGTCTACGTGGTAGAATATGGCAATTAACTTTAAATTTGCGCTGTCTCAAAAATATAGAGAAACATTAGACACAGCGGTTCACCGCACGGTTTCTGAACAAACATGGTGAAATTCGGTTAAGGATATCTCTTTCATCACACTTTTCTAAGATCGTAGCTTTCTCACAGATGACCGTTGTCATACCTGATTTACGTGTAGTTAGCCAAAAATGTTCAAATGTTTGTAAAGCTTATGGGAATTTACTGCGGGCTCATCCGTTCCTAAACTTTCGAACTACTTATGAACTAGTTTATACTAAAGACAGCACAAATATCCATGCCCGAGGGGGGATTCGAACCCCCGACGGGGAATGGCCTTGCGCATCGCAGCATAGCGTCTCAATAAGCTCGGCCACACCACTGCGACATAATTAACCATCTAATCGCTTATGCAACATATAGTACACTTAATCAATTCGTTAAACCTACTAGAGAGTAGAATTTGATGTTGTTTTATTGGATTGTAACTACTAGAAATCTGAGTTTTCCTGAATCAGGAATTACTACATTTCATCTTGCAACTACCCACCGAGCTAGAAGAGGATGATATACAATTATGCTTTGTACAATAAAGGGAAGTAGCTACAGCTGTTCAAAATGCTGCAGTTGTTAAACTGTGTAATCAGTACCAGGTTCTACTGTAACGAGTTGTGTCTGTTCTATTTTAGTGGGAAATATGTGCCAAGCATAAGAGAATTTAGTTTTGCGGCTTGCGAAACACTTACCGAAGCGAAAACGTTTGTTCCTGCAAGCAATATATCAAGGTGCCGGTAATAGGACATACGAGCCAATGATACGCTTGGTTGCTCGTTCCGAAGCTTTGTGAAGTTGCAGCGCCGATGACCAGCCAGCGTAGTTATCGGACATTCTGCAGCGAGGCAGCATCATAATAGGGATGCGAAAATTGTGTAAAACACGAATATCAGGAGGGTAGATGGAACATTGTATGAAAACCCTCACAAAGTTACACTGTCAAGTACTGGAGTGATGAGTCATTCAGAATACCGGTGATTCTCTCAGCATTTCAAAAACGCAATTTCTCACTATTTAAAACAAAGATTAAACTGGAAATAAAAATTTAAATTTGTGAATTGTGTTGGTCACAAAAAATATAAATGTACCTATACTAACTGCATTATTTTGAGAAAACTGCACCATTGCATTTTCATTGGTTAAGAGGAGTAAATCTGTGAACTTGGTGTAATTGCAATATAAATCACCGAAGTTTTAAACAAAAAAATAAAATCAGTCACTGAATTGTTGCTTTGTAATGTACCAATCGCAACAGTGGATAGTAGCAGGTGAGTCTTGTCAAACTGACAGCAGCATCAGAAGTACTATGTTGCTTGTGAGAAGTTGAAATGGAAATCCGATTGGCCTACTTATTTGATGGCCTTATTTGAGATGGTCCAATAACGAAAGGTTTTTCATTTTTGAGGCACTAACTCGGGTCTTAATAAGACTATTAACGAATTATGTAAGTTAAGAATTTTTACCGATATTGACATGTGTCTGTTGTCACATGTACATATCGCCTCACAGCTTCCAGTTTCCAAAGACAGCGAGTTCGCGACTCTTTCTAGGTGCATGTCACATTTCGTTCTCGTGGACTTATCGCAGTCTTCATAAAACAATTTTATGAAAATCTGTTCTTTAAGTATGTGATAGGTTTCACTTCGACCTTAAAATAATTTGAAGAAAATTAACAAGCACACTGAACTTGCATTAGTACAGGTGTGTAAGGTGCCAGGAAGATACTTACACCGGTGTAGATAGTAGCAGCTGAATTTTCCAATCCTATAAAGAAACATTGGTGTCTACATAATGATCTCAGTTTATTTAGGGCCCATGCTACATCCAAAATCCCAGGTAAAATCATCAAAAATATTACACGATAATCCGAGTTACAAACAATGAGGCCACTTACCAGAAATTTCTTCCATATTTGAACAAAGCGCCATTGATTCCTATGATGTATCCAAAGATGCATTTATATGAAAGCTACGTTTATTGATTAGAGTGGATTCTTTATTAAAGTTTGTGACGTAAGTGCACCATTGATTAAGAGAGAATTCGTTGAAGGGTGTCTCTGTCACAGGGCCGGCGCAATCCCAAGCGCCGCCCCGTGCGAGCTGCTAAATTGCCGCCGCGCCCCCTCAGTTTTTTTTCTGTTTTTCAAAACATTTGTTGAATTTTATTTAAACAAATCTGTAGGAAATGTTAGTAATCAATCGCAATTGCCGCCCGCAGTGGCCGAGCGGTCTGCGGCATGCCAGTCACGGTCTGCACGGACGCTGCGGTCGGGGGTTCGAATCCCCCCTAGGGCATGAATGTTTGTTCTGTCTTTAGTATAAGGTAGTTCATAAGGAGATTGTAAGTTTAGGGACTGATGACCTCTTATTAAGTCCCATAAGCTATACAAACATTTGAACAATCGCAATTTTTGTTTTTACTTTTCAGATCTACCTATATTTCGGCTACTGGGTGGCCAGTCTCAAAGCTGACTGAAGATATCTAGTTAATTTTAATAAGCCTTGTGAATTTACGAAAATATTCAAATATGTATGAAATCTTGTGGGTCTTCACTGCTAATGTCATCAGTCCCTAAGCTTACACACTATTCAACCTATATTACCATAAGGAGAAATACAGACACCCATGTCCGAGAGGGGACTCGAACCTCTGCGTGGCTAGCCGCACAGTCTATGACGGGGTTGGAACACTTGCGGGGAGTGACATTTGCGGGGAGTGACACTTGCGGGGAACCCGGGGCCCTTGGGGCGGCTAATGGCTTTTCCTGGGTTGTTGTCAAGTTTCCACACTATCAACATAACACGAAACTCAGTGAAATTGCACTATCCTTTGCAAGCTGAAGAGCAATATAGTAACTTGGTTCTAACTACATATTAATTCCTTGAGTGTTCCTCCTGAAAACAAAAAGGTATTTTAATAGTGATAATGTGTAGAGAGTTATTAAGACATTCTCTGCTGCTACAAGACGATGACTTTCCACAGTCATACCTCCTAAACCACTCCCATGAACCACAGACATTGCCGAGGTGGGGTGGCTTGCGTGCCTCAACGATACAGATAGCCGTACCGTAGGTGCAACCACAGCGGAGGGGTATCTGTGGAGAGGCCAGACAAACGTGTGGTTCCTGAAGAGGGGCAGCAGCCTCTTCATTAGTTACAGGGGCAACAGTCTGGATGATTGACTGAGCTGGCCTTGTAACATCAGCTAATGTGGCTTTGCCACACAGCTACTGCGAACGGCTGAAAGCAAGGGGAAACTACAGCCGTTACCTTTCCCGAGGACATGCAGCTCTACTGTATGAACATATGATGATGGCATCCACTCGGGTAAAATATTCCGGAGGTAAAATAGTCCCCCATTCGGATCTCCGGGCGGGGACTACTCAGGAGGATGTGATCATCAGGAAAGACAATACTGGCATTCTACGGGTCGGAGCGTGGAAAGTTAGATCCCTTAATCGAGTAGGAAAATTAGAAAATTTAAAAAGGGAAATGGATAGGTTGAAGTTAGATATAGTGGGGATTAGTGAAGTTCGGTGGCAGGATGAACAGGATTTCTGGTCAGGTGAGTACAGGATTATAAATACAAAATCAGTTGGGGGTATCACAGGAGTAGGATTGATAATGAATAAGAAAATAGGAATGCGGGTAAACTACTATGACCAGCACAGTGATCGCATTATCATTGTCAAGATAGATACGAAGCCAACACCGACAACAGTAGTACAGGTTTATATGCCAACTAGCTCTGCCGATAATGAGGAAATCGAAGAAATATATGAGGAGCTAAAGGAAATTATTCAGACAATTAAGGGAGAGGAAAATTTAATTGTTATGGGAGACTGGAATTCGGTAGTAGGACAAGGAAGTGAAGGGAAGATAGTAGGTGAATATGGTCTGGGCAAAAGGAATGAAAGAGGAAGCCGCCTGGTAGAATTTTGCACAGAACATAATTTAGTTATAACAAACACCTGGTTCAAGAATCACAAAAGAAGGTTGTATACGTGGAAGAGACCAGGAGACACCGGAAGATATCAGATAGATTTTATAATGGTAAGACATAGATTTCGGAATCAGGTTCTACAGTGTAAGACATACCAGGGGCAGATATAGACTCTGACCATAACTTGTTGGTTATGAACTGTAGGCTGAAACTAAAGAAACTACAAAAAGGTAGGAAAATAAGGAGATGGGACCTGGATAAATTGAAGGAACCTGAGGTTCTTAAAAATTTCAGAGGGAGCTTTAGGCAACAATTGACAGAAACGGGGGGAAATAAAACAGTAGAGGAGGAATGGGTAAAATTGAGAGATGAAATAGTGAAGGTAACAGAGGACAAAATAGGTAGGAAGGAAAGACCTACAAAAAATCCTTGGATATCACAGGAGATACTAAATTTAATCGATGAAAGGAGAAAATATAAAAATGCAGTAAATGAAACAGGCAAAATGGAGTACAGACGACTAAGAAATGAGATTCTCAGGAAGTGCAAAATGGCTAAGCAGGAGTGGCTAGAAGGCAAATGCAAGGATGTAGAAGAATGTATAAATAGGGGAAAAATAGATACAGCCTACAGGAAAATAAAAGAAACATTTGGAGATAAGAAAAACAGCTCTATGAATATCAAGGACACTGATGGAAAACCAGTTCTCAGCAAAGAAGGGAAAGCTGAAAGGTGGAAAGAATATATAGAGGGGCTCTACAAAGGAAATGAACTTCGAGACAATATTGTAGGAAGGGAAGAGAATGTAGATGAAGATGAAATAGGAGATACTGTACTGAGAGAAGAATTTGACAGAGCCCTGAAAGACCTAAGTCGAAACAAGGCCCCTGGAATAGATGATATTCCCTCAGAGCTACTGAAGTCTCTGGAAGAACCAGCCATGACAAAATTGTTTCACCTGGTGTGTAAGATGTATGAGACAGGTGAAGCACCCTCAGACTTTAAGAAAAATGTTATAATCCCCATCCCTAAGAAATCAGGTGCAGACAGGTGTGAAAACTACAGAAACATCAGTTTAATAAGTCATGGCTGCAAAATATTAACGCGAATTATATACAGAAGGATGGAAAAGCTGGTAGAAGCCGACCTCGGGGAAGATCAGTTTGGGTTCAGGAGAAATGTAGGAACACGGGAGGCAATACTCACTTTACGGCTTATCCTAGAAGATAGATTAAGAAAAGGCAAATCTACATTTCTAGCTTTTGTAGATTTGGAGAAGGCTTTTGACAATGTTGATTGGAATAAACTCTTTAAAGTTCTGAAAAAAGCAGGAGTAAATTATAGGGAGCGTAAGGTTATTTACAACTTGTACAAAAACCAGACAGCGGTTGTCAGAGTTGAAGGGCATGAAAGGTATGCAGTGGTTGGGAAGGGAGTGAGACAGGGTTGTAGCCTTTCTCCAATGTTATTCAATTTGTACATTGAACAAGCTATAAAGGAAAGCAAGGAGAAATTTGGTGAAGGAATAAAAGTTCAGGGGGAAGAATTAAAAACATTGGGTTTTGACGATGACATAGTAATTCTGTCAGATACAGCAAAGGACCTGGAAGAGCAATTGAATGGAATGGACAGTGTTCTGAAAGGTGCATATAAGATGAACATTAACAAGAGCAAAACTAGGGTAATGGAGTGCAGTGTAAGAAAATCAGGTGATGCTGAAGGAATTAGATTGGGAAACGAAGCAATAAAGGAGGTAGATGAGTTTTGTTACTTGGGCAGTAAAATAACAAATGATGGGCGCAGTACAGAGGATATAAAATGCAGAATGGCAATGGGTAGAAAAGCGTTTTAGAAAAAGAGAAATTTGTTAACACCGAATATTGATTTAGGCCTAAGGAAGTCCTTTCTGAGGGCATTTGTATGGAGTGTTGCCTTGTATGGAAGTGAGACATGGACGATTAACAGTGCGGACAGGAAGAGGATTGAGGCTTTTGAAATATGGTGCTACAGAAGAATGCTGAAGATTAGGTGGGTGGATCGCGTAACTAATGAGGAGGTACTGAACAGAATTGGGGAGAAAAGGAATTTCTGGCATACCTTGACTAAAAGAAGGGATAGATTGGTAGGACACATTCTTAGACATCAAGGAATTGTTAATTTAGCGTTGGAGGGAAGTGTGTGGGGAAAAAATCGCAGGGGAAGACCAAGAGATGGATACAGTAAGCAGATTCAGACAGATGTAGGTTGTCGTTCTTATGTGGAGATGAAGAGGCTTGCTCAGGATAGGGTATTGTGGAGAGCTGCATCAAACCTGTCTCCGGACTGAAGACCACAACAACAAAAACCTCCTAAAAGCTTATTATTCAGAACACTAAGCGTATCAAGACACCTGCGCAAGCAATAAATATATTAGGCATCCTGCACAGATACGTTGATGTAATTGACCGGTATGTAGTTAACCCCACTATCACGCAACTTCCATCTCTTTAAAAATAGCTACTATGCTTTTTAATAGGAGATGCAACCTTAAACCTTCAATTAAAAAACGTTAATAATAAGTCAATGAGTATTTTACATACTTAAAGCGTTTATTCGTAGACCCCAAAACGATTTGGCTGTATTCGAATTACAAATACATCTAAGAAATATATGAAATACGGAATGTGTAAGGGAATGTCACACACCGAAAAATGCTAAAGATAAATTCTATTTTCCATCACCGTCATATAGAACCATTTTTACTCCGAACTTGGCATAAACCAACAGGGAGAAACAAGTTGCAAGACTTCCAGGAAAAATGAAGCGAAATTGGCAGCCAATAGTTGGTTATAAATTACATTGCCTGTTAACTGTATAAATATAAATTACGGAATACCCGGAACTCCTGTTCAGTACAGTCAAAAAGTTCTAAGGTAATAGGCAGTGGTTTACAATCAGATATCCGTATCACTCTCCTCCTTAAGAAGTCTGTGTGAAGATTTATATTCAGAACATTCAAGAAAAAGGCTACTGTGCTGTGAAGCTACAAGAAGCAGCTCATTTACTCACGAAGAGGAAACGTTATGGTGCCCGTAAATTTGAAAGGCTGTATCTCTTGTAGTAACATTCATTTTTTGATAAAATGTTAAAATCCAATATACCACAATTTTGTTTTTCTAAACTCAGTGCCAACTTTTTTGTCGAAATTTTTGCAGGAAGTAGTCTTGACGTGATTTCATACTTCTATGCATTAATATTATCAAACATGTAATTTGTTTCACAAATTGCGCGGTCGGTCCGGTCGGAGGTTCGAGTCCTTCCTCGGACATGGGTATGTTTGTTTGTACTTTACCTAAGTTATTTTAAGTAAGATTAAGTAGTGTGTAAGTCTAGCGACCGATGACCTAAGTACTTTGGCCACATAAGACTACACATATACACTTTATTTATTTATTTCAAATGTTTAAATGTTTGTATAGCTTATGGGACTTAATTACGGGGTCATCAGTCCCTAAACTTACAAACGGCACAAATATCCATGCCCGAGGGGGGATTCTAACCCCCGACCGTAGTGGCCGTGCAGACCGTGACACGCGCCGCAGTCCCCTTGGCCACCGCGGCCGGCTTATTTATTTCATCACCACATTTAAGTACTAATAATTAAAGAAACTTAAATGTAGAAATTTGAACTAAACACTGAAAACAAATGATTCTTATTTCTCATAAGATGAATGGACAGAACCTACAAAATCTGTCATATGAAAATTGTAGTGTGAGTCCCAAATTTGTTTTTTTCTATAATAACATTAAAAACATATTAAAAACTCAGAACTCGAAAACCAGTGAAGTTATGGACTTTAAGCGTTTTGTGTTGCTAAACCTTTACATAGTAGACACGATTTTAAAATTTGGTTGCTATCGCCAAAGTAGACGAAAAGTTAAATTTTTTGGTGTAATCTTCGCCATGTAGACTGTATGTTGAAGTCTACGCCGAACCTAATTATAATAATACCTCTGAGGAGAGAACGTTGTTTGCACTTTTCCTGCGTTTCCAGTCGGCCGTGCTGTGCAACGTAACGACAACGTACCGTTCCATTTTACCGAGAACTGTATATGTATTGGTGTGATGTCTGTTCTTTCGAAATAAGACATAACACCAATATATGTATCATTTACACGCAAAGATTCTGGGTTCTGTTTTCATCGCTAACAACGTTAGACCTCGTGTGTAAACAGTTGAAGGTTATGAGTGCCACTGCAAAAATGCATAAGTAACACCTGTTGTTTATGACTTGAAGATGACCTGAAATTAGCCGAAATCGATATCTCATAATAAACAAAAGGTGTAGCTGTCATATATATATGCGATAAATATTAGATTTTTCGGATAATCCGAGCTCTTTTCGTTCCATGGTCCTGGTCCCGTAGGTGACTAATTAAAGGGGTTCTACTGTATATATTATTTAAACTATTCTCTGATTGCAGTATGTCTAAACCACATGGCAGGAGAAACAAAACGCTACAATCGGAGACATCACAGTAAATACAAAATGGAACAAAACAAGCATCCGAAGAAGTGAAAAAAAGCCTCGAAACGCGCAATGTTCAAATGTTTGTTAAGATTATGGCACTTAGCTGCGGGGTCATCAGTCCCTAAACTTACAAACTACTTATGAACTAACTTATACTAAAGGCAATAGAAGCATCCATGTCTCACCTCGCTCGGTGGGCCTTTGCCTGAATACGGCACAGGTAGCGGCTGGAGGCGTGGAGTAGGGGTGGTGTATCCCTACTTCTGGAACACCCTGTTCACTACCTGCAGTGTCCGGGTCTCCCCGCAAGTGTCTACAAATTCCCTTTCCCCACAAGTGTCACAAACTCGTCTATGACTGCAGCGCCTTAGACCGCTCGGCTAATCTCGAACGGCATGAACTTACAATTAACGTAAATAAACATTTTTCAATCGTTTACAGATAATGTATTCAACGTTAAACTGTATACAGTAAATAAATGTTGGAAAAGTGATAGTGTGCGAGTAGTATTGTCAAACAAAAGTTCCGGTCAGAATTTAATTGTTGTTCATGCAGGCGCAGACAGGTTTTAATGGCTCAAAAACCAAAAGGTCCGACTATAACGGATAGAAAAAATTTTGAAAAAATGCGTCGAAAACCAACTTATGCCAGGCTTACTACCAATGTCTTTATTCCTTGTACTTACCCGCAGCGTATTTACCCATTCGGTATACTTGTAGCCATTGTAGGTTTCCATAAAGTGGGAAGAATAAAACACTAAAAAACTGCCTTTGAAGTGTTTAGCAAAATTGCTTCAGGCTTAACATGTAACCGCAGTATCGAATATTCCATTCGAATATCCAAATTAGATTTCGTCTTCTGCAAAATTAGCTGTGAGTAACAGACAGGCAGAAGAATACCGGCGTGTATACCGCTATCTGTTCCTCTGCCGTAACCACGACGGAGCTGCTATCGTGGCGAGAAAGAAATTAGTCCCCCTCCCTCCCTTGTTCAACAGGGGCGGCCGGCAGGTAGTCGAGGCGCCAAGCCACCGTTTCCGAAGCCGCTCTCTCCGAGATTTGGTTTCGAATCCCCTCTTGCGCATGAATGTTGAGTTTGTCCTAAAAAAGTGGGTGCGGCAGATTTGCCGCCCTCGGAAAGTGCCGCCCTGTGCGCCCGCACGTTTCGCACGTGCCTTGCGCCGGCCCTGCTCTGTCAGCAATGTACAGAACCAGTTTTACATCTGCATGACGATTCTGCAATTCATATGTATGTGCCTGGCAGAGGGCCCATCGGAAACTTTTGAGATTATTTAAAATGTTCAAATGTTTGTAAATCTATCGGACCAAACTGCATGGTCATCAGTCCCTAGCTTACAAACTACTTAAACCTAGGTAAACTAACCTAAGGACAAACACACACACACACACATGCCCCAGGGAGGACTCGAACCTCCACGGCGAGCAACCTCGCGCTCTGCAGCGAGACGCTTTAGACAGTTCGGCTACTCCACCGCGGCTTGAGATTATTTCTCAATTGTTCGCTTCGAATAGTGAGCGGGAATAACTAATCATTAAACATTTTCGTTCGAGCTCTAATTTATTTTATTAAGATGATCATCTCTCTCTATGCAGGTAGGGGCCAACAAAATATTTCGCATTCACAGGAGAGAGATTGTGACTGACATTTTGTAAATAGCTTTCTCCACAACGAAGACCGTCTTTGGTTTAATGATTTCCATTGTTACTCAAGTATCATATCCGTAACCCTCTCTCCCCTATAGCGTGATAATACAAAAAAAGGGGTGCTCTCCTTTTTCGGTGTCCTCTGTCAGTTCCATCTGGGACAGACAAGTGTTGTGTAGACTGTCTCTTTTGTAGATATATATAGCATCTTCTACGTGTTCTACAAATAAAGTTCTGTGTTTGGTATGTCTTCCAAACAATATTATATTGTGGTCTTTCCATAAAAAGTTGCTCGTAGCTGTATTTCCCTTGTATTTAGTTAAGTTTACATTTGAATCCTGGGTATCGCTTACGATGACTTGATTACTTTATGCTGCATGAGTAAGGTATGGATCAGTTGAAGGGAGCCTCACATATATTAAACCAACAATGAATGCAACCTGTGTTAGTTATGTGAAATATAATGAAGTATGTTAGCTTTATATGAGATTTTAGTATTATCAGTATTGATAATATTATTATTATCGACCTCTTTAATTATTTCTAACTAAGTTTGTTTACAATGTTTCTTCAGATACTATTAAAGTGCATGAACCTTTGATTAATCCGTATAAAAATCGACGTGTGTTCCCCATGGACTCCAGGACGGAGAGAAGATTGTACGGCGAAATATGGAACAATATATACTCTTTGGAAAAGCTATTACGTCTCTGAGTTTTCACCATTACCGTATTTCAGTACATTCTTTTAGTGGTTGCTGTGTGCTACGTAACGTGATTCAACACAATGACTAACGTTCCTACAAATCCTCGACGTGTTTAATCCATATTTACACAATGTACAAACATCACAGTCTAACTTATACGTAAAAGTTTACATCTGGCACTTAGAACGTGAGTAGCACCCTTCGCGAGGAAAGAGCCAACTATAGCCGCTGTATCAGTGCACAGTCTAATATGAGGTCACAGAAGCTATCATTCCCAGCGGCAGCACCCTGTAACAGAATAATGGCATGCTGCAAACAGAACTTTTAATGCTGTTATTTCAATATTTCCCATCATCATCATCAAATGTTCAAATGTTTGTTAAGCTTATGGGACTTAACTACGGGGTCATCAGTCCCTAAACTTACAAACTACTTATGAACTACTTACTAACTAGGACGGCACAAATATCCATGCCCGAGGGGGTATTCGAACCCCCGACCGTAGTGGCCGTGCTGACCGTGACTGGAGCGCCTCAGTCACCTCGGCCACCGCGGCCGGCCCATCATCATCATCATTAGAGCTGATTCTGCCTTCCAGCGTTCAGTCTGGAGTATATTACCTCTAATAAAATTCTTCCATGATCCCCTATTCAATGCTAACATTGATGCCTCGTCTGATGTTATGCCTTTTACATCAAAGTCATTCTTCATCGAATCCAAGTACTTTCTTCTTGGTTTACCTCGACTCCTCTTACCCTCCGCTGCCAAGCTCATGAGTCTCTTAGGTAACCTTGCTTCTCCCATGCGTGTCACATGACCACACCATCTCAGGCTGTTCGCTCTAACTGCTTCATCTATGGTGTTCATTCCCAGTTTTTCTTTGATTTCCTCATTATGGACACCCTCCTGCCATTGTTCCCATCTTTTAGTACCTGCAATCATTCTTGCTACTTTCATATCTGTAACGTCTACCTTATGAGTAAGGTAACCTGTATCCACCCAAGTTTCACTCCCATACAACAAAGTTGGTCGAAAGATAGAGCGGTGCACTGCTAACTTAGTCTTGGTAGTTACTTTCTTCTTGCAGAAGACAGTAGATCTTGTCTTAGTTGAGCACTCACTGCATTAGCTTTGCTACACCTCGATTCCAGTTCTTTCACTATGTTGCCATCCTGTGAGGAAACACATCACAGGTGCTTGAAACTGTCTACCTGTTCTGTGTTCCTCCTATTTGACACTCAATATGTTTAAATCTGTTTCCCACAGACATTACTTTCGTTTTGGTGATGCTGATCTTCATATCAGAATCCTTACACCTCTGATCGAGCTCTGAAATATTATTTTGCAACCTTTCAATCGAATCTGCCAATACAACTAAGTCATCCGCATATGCGAGACTGCTTATTTTTTCACCTATTTTAATCCCGCCCTGCCAGTCTACTGTTTCCAACGTATGATCCATGAATAGTATGAACAACAGTGGTGACAGGTTACAACCTTGTTTTATCCCTGAAACTATCCTGAACCATTGGCTTAATTTGCCGTCTACTCTAACTGCTGCCTGACAGTCTATGTAAAGCCCTTTAATTGCCTGCAGAAGTTTGCCTCCTATGCCATAAACTTGTAGAACTGACAATAGCTTCCTCCTAGGAAGACGGCCATAAGCCTTTTCTAGATCTATGAAACATAGATACAATTCCCAGTTCCACTCATAGAACTTTTCCATTATCTGTCGTAAATTGAATATCTGGTTCTGACAGCCTCTGAGAGGCCTAAACCCACATTGATTTTCATCTAACTTGTCCTCAATTAATACTCGCACTCTCCTTTCAACAATACCTGAGAATATTTTGCCTACAACGCTAATTAAAGAGAAACATCGATAGTTGTTACAATTTTTTCTGTTTCCCAGTCACTAAATATAGTGCTGAATATCCAACACGAATAAGAAAAACTAATTACAGCAATATTCCAGATCCTGTTAACATCATTTTATAGCAATAAAATGTCATTGTAATGAAGTACACATGATTGCCAGTCATTGGCTTCCAGTAGCACAGTCGTCCGCCTCCTTAGTCTAGTGGACAGCGTGGTGGGTTACCACACAGTGGGCCGGGGTTCGTTCGCGGTCGGGTTGGAGATTTTCTCCGCTCGGGGACTGGGTGTTGTGTTGTCCTCATCATCATTTCATCATCACCGCCACGCAAGTCGGCGAACTGGCGTCAGCTGTTGGGGTCTGACGGCCATGAATGCCACACGAAATCGTCATCATCAGTGGCACAGTCGTAATTATATCGTAGAAAATAGTTTATTAAGGCGATAAGTGAGTGGTAACTGGACTTGTTTAAGTTAAGGAGGAAATAATTATGTTCACTTCCGCATTATTGCACTGTCTACGTAAGATTTCGTACAGTGCACGGCGGAGGGTATTTCGCTCCATTCTTAACCACCATGAAATTTGGCACACATATGGAGAGAGGGGGTAGGATGATATTGACAGAGAATGAAAGAGTTAATGACTGAGTCAGGGGGATGGATGGACGGACAGAGGAAATGGCAGAATAGTAAATGGACGGAAACAAGTGGGAGGAGATATGGCTAGAATGACCAATATTTAAAAAAAAAAAAAAAAAAAAAAAAAAAAAAAAAAAAAAAAAAAAAAAAAAATCTAGAGCGCAAACTTGTAATTGATTCTCAACTAGTTTCGATCCATGGGTGGATCATCTTTAGGATATGTGGTTCCATGGAGATGGCATGGAGATTTAAAAAATACAAAAAGAGCGCTGTGTCCAAGAGAAACAAAAATGGTTGAAACAATACGAGAATAATCAATGTTCAGTTATAGCTATCGCAGCCATCCTTTGTAGCAAAGAAAGGTTCTCTCTTGTCGACATGAGATACATTTCTCATTTTATTTTTTCAACTCTATGAATTTACTGAGGAAACTGGAAATCGAAAGACCTGTGGGAAAAAATTCCGAAGAAGTTAGACTTCTTGTTCACAAGCTTCTGCACTGGTTGTTGGTAAATACCTTAAAATTTTTACTGAATTTTCATTATTTATTATTCTGTATACAATTTTTTAACTTTACTAGTTAAACTTAGCTGAAATATTTATGTAATAAAACATTAGAAGATCCTGAATGAAACGAGAATAAGGAAAGATTATCGTAACCACATACTATTTTATCGTTGATGAACTGACTGGCATATAAACAAGATAGAAAGCTATATTCCTGTTACTTATGAGCAACTGTTTAGTGCCTCACATACACGTTGGAATGTCTGATGCAGCCAGTATTCTTAGAAGTGGTTTTACTGATCTAATTTTACCACTGAACTCAAATTAGTCATAATGTGACTTACATTTATTAATATTTGTTAATCAAGTTTTGTGAAATACATCTTTCTAAAACAAAATACCTAGGCTATTTTCCTATGTTAAAAATATGGCTCGAATTGTTGTCATTGTGAATGATTTTTTAAATACAAATGGTATATTCGGTCATTATTGTTACAAAACATCTGTTATTTTTTCGCACATAAAGCTTAGAAATCATCAAATTTCAAGATTGGATCATGTGTTCAAAAACAAACCTACATTTAAAACTAATTAATATTTATAGGCCATATTTAAGAAACATTAATGCCCGAGTAATGTATCAGTGACAATGAAGTTTATGGCAGCAGGCGCAGTATAATGTCAGCTAACGTCACAGGTAGCCATGTCTCAAATAGAGCATTTTCGCGGTATTTCAAATTACTTGCATTTAATTTCCTGTCTTTTAACTGAAATTAGTCTGGAAAAAAGCATGTTATGAACATAAGATTACATAATTAAGCATATAAGAGGATTTCCAGAAAACATTCAAATACGCTATTGCAGAATCAGTAAAACTACGTTTACTTTAGTCGTTGTATAGTATTAGTTTAAATGCTATTTGTAACTTTTCCTTTGAAGTCGTCAACTTACGTATAAATTAAATTTTGTGTTTACTTTTTGCCATCAGTATGTTAATATTGATAAAATATGAGCAAACAAATATTTGTAGTTTTATTTATGTTGCTTTATGAAACAGGTAAAATAACCAGGCGGCGGAAATGTGTACTAACTGTAAAGCTAAGAAAAGCAAATAAAATTTTAGCAACAATTATAATTATTAAGATCAGCTTGCAAGGAATGTTTAGATTCAGGATTAAGAAATATAAACTGAAGGACGAGTTTTCTGTTGAAAATAAGTAAAATGAATTAAGTTTGGTCCATTATTCAAAAAGTGTAGCTTTACAAGATAAAGAAGAGGAAGATACAAAATTTTACAGGAGGTATCATGAATAATGAATTAAACATAGTTTGCTACCCTGATTGAAAAATTTAATTGATTTATGAAAACTATGACTTGAAATATGTTTTCATCTACATAAATATTTCTTAAGCCACCATAAGGCATACAGCTGAAGGTACCTCGTACCATCAATAGTCATTTCCTTTCCTATTCCTCTCCCGAATAGAACGAGGGAAAATGGATTGTCTGTATGCTTCCATTGTGAACCTTATTTCTGTTCTTATTATCCTCACACAAAAATTAGTTAGCGGCAAAAACATCGTTCTGTAGGCAGCATCAAAAGCCAGTTTTAAAATTTTCTTCAATAATGTTTCGAGGGATTCGCGTGTAATTTTTCGAAGCATCACTGTAACGTCTGTTGATTGTTGTAAGGTATGTTTGAGAAAGTTAATTTTTGTTTTGTTTTTTGGGTAACCTGAGAAATATGGATGGATTCTTTGCAATACTGAGTGAGAATTAAAAAGGAAATTCAATTAGATACAAATATTCAATGTACAAAATTAAAGATTTTTACGTTTTAATCATAATATTCTGATGAAGTAATAAAAGAAATATTTTAAATCATGAAGATATAACTAAAGATTATTGCAACGGTTAAAGAGGTATTGAATATTCTTGAAGAACTAGTTTTTCAAGACGATAAATTGAAACTTAATAAATTCTTACATAGTGCTGTAGCAATTGATCCAATAAACAAAAACATTGGTTAATATTTTGAAAAGGAAATAAACAGAGTACTATACAAGATGAAAACTCTATTTGAATTTACATGACTAGGTGAATTTGAGATTCCAAAGGTAGTGACTTTCAAATCTTTGAGACAATTTTCACGTAGAAACTTTATTGGAGCCACGACGATGGCATATAACAACATAATATTCAGCTAAATGATTAAGAAAGTATGAAAATATTGAATGACGTGTATTTCCTTTATGTAAAGGTCTCAAAATTTATGAAACGAAAATACCATACATATTTTAGAATTTTCATTCTCACAAGTCGGCCAAAATTAGCTTTTACTTTTTACATTTACATCTTAATACATTATATTCAGGCATTCATGATTTAGATAAACTGAGTCTTTTCTAGTGAAATGTGATGTTTTAATTGGACAAGTTAAAAAGATCCTTTTCGGTGCATAAAAACAGTATAAAATTTTCCTCGAAAATATTTCTTTCTTCCTGCGTAAGAACACAGTATACTTGATTTACATGGTGATAAAATCTAAACTGGTCATCATGAAAAATTCGGAGATGAAACAAAAAATTTTAGTCCTTTCCTAGAATAGGGCAGAGATACCTGAACACGTGAATGGCCAGCCTAAGTATTTTTCATGCGAGTGTTCACTACATTTTAAGGACATGAAAGAATAAGAAAAAAAAATCTAAATTCTCAGCGCAGAAGCAGTTCCTAACATTCGGAGACGTATTTCTGTGTTAGGGAATCCGCAGCGTGACATATTTATTATATTTTGGTCGTTCGTCATTTTCGTTTCTGCCAGTAAATCTGCGTATTTTTTCGACGTTTCCCTTCTTTGGCAAGCCACCCGAGCGGAATTGGCGCCGCACTGGCACGTGCCCTCCCAGCGCATGAGAAACAGCCGCGGAGTTGGCCCGCAAATGTCGCAAAACACGGGCGGTGTGCGGAAGTGCTCATCCTGGGGCGGCGGCGGCAGTGGCAGCGCACTCAATGCCATTTGTTTGGGTCGTATGACTGCGGCGGAATTTCCAAGAAACAAGTGCGTGAATTACGAGCGTACGTGCCAGTTATTTGATATAAAAGTAGTTGAAGAAGATATACGATGAGGTCAACCAGAACTGTCGTGCCATAACACCGATGGGAAATTTAAAGTTTCCTTTGTTGGTCATTAAAAAAAAAAATAATAATAATAATCTTACATTTAGGGCCAGCTTGTCAATGTCTCGTTAAGTTCCAGTTAAGATTTTAACTTGTCGTTGGCGGAGAATTGCGATTCTCAATGTTTCGTTATCAGTTGACCTGACGTTAAATGACCTCCAACTGGCCGTTAAGTTAACGAGTAGAGTTCTGCTCGTTACACGGCTAACGACCGGTTAAGTGAGAATGTGTATGAAAATGGTAGGATTACAAAACCGCAAATACCGCAATAGATTACGTGATAAAGAGCGATTTATCGAACAAAATAACAGAAGCACTACATGTATGAGAAACTTATGTGGAAAGCACCTTTGCTGGAAAATTTTATCGTTATATTAATCGCCCCATCCATATCAGTAGCGATGAATTTGATATATTGCAGATACGTAACATAACCTTAAAATTATTGTTACGATATCGAAATACTGGCCGTTAACTTAAGGTGTAGAATTCTGCTCGTTTCACGGCTAAGGACCAGTTAAGTGAGAAACTGTATGAAAATGGCAGGATTACATAGCGCTAAAATACCGCAATATATATTTATGTGATAAAGATCGATTTGTCGAACAAAGTAACAGAAGCACTACATGTATGAAAACTAGTGTGGAAAGCAGCTTTATGGCTATTGGAAACTTTTATCGTAATTTTTCTCGCCCACTCCATGTCAGTAGCGATTAGATGAGTTTTTATATTGCAGATACGTAACATGACCTTAACATTTTTGTTGCGATATCAAAATACTAACTTACAAGTAACGACTAGTTATGTGAGAAGCGGTGTGACGAAAATACCTAGAATAACAGATTTGGTTGACGATGAAGAGGATAATACTTTGGACGATCTAGAGGTCATTGGTCCAATAATGCGTCATATACGTCTTTATGTTCGTCCAAATTATTTTGAATGCTTGTACCTTGTATGATGCAGAATTTGTTACACGATTTCGTCTTAGGAAAGCAATGTGTAAACGTTGCATGAAAAACTCAACGGCCATATGAAGAGTCCATCTGACTGGTACGCATTTTGTAAGTTATTTGTCGTAAGAGAAAACAGAATATATTATTTATGTCTGAAAGCTTATTAATCCAGTATATACTTATGCTTGTTGCGCCTAATATAAGGCCAAAAATGTGATTTCTTCCTTCGATCTACAGGAACAGTACACTTTCGCCAATGTGCAACTTATTGCTTGCACTAAGGTAACATGCACTTAGCAGTATGTTCATTGCCATAGGGGACTTCTCTAGAATATGCAAAACATCTGCTTGGAAAGCTGTTCGAGAGGTGACATTGACCTCTCTCAGTCCAATGCGTCCTTATATTTGTCTATTAAGGACACAAGACTGTCGCACTCACTTCTTGTAAAATTCGAGCTTCTTTCACGTTTGTTTTCCATGGTGCCAAATAACAACAGTCTGCTAACCTCTTCCCTGCTAGTCAAATATGACGAACAGCTGTTTACTTTCATTTATTTCTACTGCCAACGTAGTGGAAATATATCGTACCTTCTCGTTTTCTCCAGGTTAGCAATGATAAACGCAATGCACTTAACGAACACATTTAACTGGACGCTAAAGGTATCTTCTCGTTTACTAACGAGAAGATTAACGAGAGTTGACGAACTGGCCCTTAGACTTTAAAGGGAACTTCTGCATAACTTAATTTTTTTTAATCAGTTACTATGTCAAAACTGGAGCAGATGCAGAATAACTTCATTTTAAGACAAACAAAAATATCAGGAATGCTGCTCAACAAATGTCGGCAACAGACAGTTCTGTTTATTCAGACAGTGGCATAACAACAATTGCAGTGGGAGGTAGGTTTCTCATAGAAAAACAGTTACCACAGATGTTTCAGCAAGTGAAACATTTGACGATTTCTTCTTTTAACGATTGATAACAGTCTGAATTTCATAAACCAGGGATATATAACTGTACTGTCTGATTCTCTTGTGTAGAAATTCATTAAAATGTCATTATGTTTTAAATTCAAATGATACCCGCGGAAAGAAGCACTTTTTTTCTTTCCATAGCATTGCAAGGCATGTGGGATACAGCTAGTAAAAAAAATATTTTTTGTGTCGTACCTGGGTTAAATTTTACTTGCAGTGGCAGCGGTTTAGTATGTTAACGTTGGCAACGAAATATTCGCTTTAGGAGGATCATTAATTTACTGATCGGAACAACATTAATTATTTATTTCATTATCAACACTAAGAATTATTGCCCTCTTTGTACGTGACTGATTTTTCAAAAAGGATTTAACGGCCGTTACCAACATCAATACACAACACCGCGGCCGTAAGGAAAATCATTGTCCTTGTTTCAGTGTATTACACTTTAGTTATGAGAACAAACAACACATAATTAGTTATTTGGTATACTATGTTAGTAACAGCGCATCTATCGGATCTTTTCTACACTACGCTGCAATTGAAGCATCGCATACACCAGAAACTACCAATTACAATATCTTTTTTTCCCCTGGTCCGATTTTGATGAAATGAAGCTTATATGTTGCGTCTAGGTCCTCTCAGTTGACCTATGAAACCCCATGAAAGTTCTTGCAGTATTCTTGGAGATTTGTTGTACTACACCATACTTATAATATACACAAAAACTTCAAATTAAGATATCTTTCCTTCCTCTGATCCGATTTTGATGAAACTAAGCCTATGTTACTCTCCAAACTATTCTCAATTTACCTGTAGAAACCCATGAAAGTTGCTAAAGTACCTTTGGAGATTACCCTCAACAAATAGACATACACGATGGCTTTTAAAGAAACGATTAAATCATGATATCTTTATTTTCTGTGATCCGATTTTAATTATTGAAACCTTTATATAACCGAACGATGTTTTAAAGTTACGTGTGAAAACCCCATGAAAATTCGTCAAGTAGTTTTGGAAACATACGTGTTCAAAGAGACAGACATAACGGCCGTAGATAAAAAATTGAAATTACGATATTCTATTTTTCCGTGATCCGAATTTTATGAAACGAAGTTTATATATTGCCCAGATACGCGCAAGTTACCTGTGAAAACCCCATGCAAATTCGTGAAGTAGTTTTGGAGATAAGAGGTTTCTAATAGTTGAAAAAAGAGTCACGACAGTTACCGAAAACACTTAAAATTGCGATTTTTTTGGCGGTCCGATTTTAATAAAATTATGCACGAATGTTGACCCAAACTATTCTCATGTTTCCTGTAAAAACCGCATGAAGATTCGTCCAGTAGTTTTGAGGATTGAAGGGAACAGCGACAGTCCTACATTTACAGATTTATTATTAGTATAGATGATTATATGTGTATACCAGCGTGATATTCATATTCCCACATAGGCTTATACTTTGGTGCAGAAAATTGATTGTAAATCAGAGAGTGAAATTTGATGATGAATAAGGATCATATGTTACTTCCATTCGGTTTGAACTACTTTATCGGAAACCCACATCTGAATTTTTGGGACTTGTTGTAAAGTAAGCACTATCAGTAGTGGATGACATGAGTTTCGTCGCATCATAATTACTTTAAGTGAAGGGTTTCTGGCACTGTTGATTTAAAAAGTAATGATACACTGCTCTCTCTAAATTACATATAATTTCCATCCTATCGTATTAGACTACTTTGTATCTTTCTTTTAAAATATGAGGTGTGGTAGAATATTCAGAGCTTTTAAGGTCTAAGTGTGTATCATAACGGATACATACTCCGTATGTCATATAATTATTGAAATTGCTGGAATTCCTTAGGAGGCAGGGCGGTACATGTGCAGGCGAGGCGAGACGTGCAGAGGCCGATTTTGCAGGGCCATACCAGCGATTAGAATAGGCTACGCTTGCCTCCACAAATAGCTTAAGACCGCGGAAGACTCTAGTGGACAATGGAAAACCGCCGAAAGTGGGTAAATCCCCTGCAGAGTGGGAGCTGAGCTATGAATGGGTACTCAGGTGGATACTTAAAAGAGGGACACTCTATTAACTTAGAAGTCAATAATGAATTACATTGTTATGTTGCCATCAATTCTGAAAGAATCTACAATGTCAGAAATATTTGGCATATGTCATGAACCAACAATAATTTTAATATCTTCAAAACTACAAAAGTCAATGTTTATAATATCGGCAGCTGAAGCTGACGGTTCTGTGACAGTGTTGTGTGCCTGTGTGATCGCGTGAATGTTCCTATTTCTGAAGAAGGCCATGGCCGAGAGCTGAAAGTGTTGTAGGTGTGTGTCTCTTTTGTGTGCCTTTCGCGGCTCGTCGTCACGTCATTGGGGTGAGTTGTAAATTGTCCCTTTACTATATTGTTAAGGATTTATTACACTTCTTATATCAATAGTCAGATAATCGTAACATCCACAGTAAATCAACAACCGCAATCAGCATGATATGCCCCTCTTGTCCTCATGTTCATGTGACTATTAAATGAATATATGTCTATTTTTCCAGTAACTTTACGTAAATATCGTGAAATATGAGGTGTCAAGTTCATGAAAGTTGGTTTGTTTATTTATATATTCCATACTTTACTTGTATTGGTGATAAATAGACCCACGGTGACAGAATGTTTAAATTTTATATTTAATATTGTCAAAATGTTAAGTTACTGTGGAAGTGCTCAAAGTTAAGTCAAAACGAATCTTTCATATTAAGAACTCTACTACCTTTTGAGGGAATGGTGATCTGCCAGTGAGAGAGAGGCTAAGGCAGAAAACTGCTGTCCTCACGTAAAATACTTGGACTGTTCGTGTGGAGAACTCCTTGGGAAGTACAGTTTATGTCTCGTCTTGGACGAGGCACCTGTCATGGTAACTGAAGTGATTCGTTTGCGACATGGTTAGAATCTGCCTGGCAAACGGACGCTTCGTCAGGTCACTTTGGCTACAGCTATTGAATGCCGGTTTAAGAACTTTAACTGATTCCATTAAGTAATTGTAACTGATTAGTGCATGTGATTGTACACGAGAATTTACGGGTGTTGATACGTTATTCGTCGGACGAAGAAATGAACTATTTTGAGATGACTATTATTTCTTCTTTGTGAGTTCGCGAAATGGACTGTGTCTGAGCATCGCCGATGATTAGGCCTACTTAGTTGGAGATTTTTCTACCATTCTCATAAAGCAGTTAACGCATCTGTTCTGCTAATTTTATAGTGTTTATTTCTGTTTATAACTATTGTTTGTGTAGGATCACTTCATGTAGATCAATTTATGTGTTTGCATAAACATTATACTACTGAGTTGTCTGGCGTTATCTACATCGTTTGAAAACGTTAGAATAGAACCCTCCTTTATTAATTAATCATTTATTTTAATTTTATATTTTTTTATTGTTTCGCAAATGTTACCCTATACATGAGTGTTTGACTGTAGGATCACAAGTACAAGGTACTATTTGATGCTATTGTAGTTGCTAGGCATGAAAACAGCCATGTAGGGTTCGACCTGAGACTACATCGAGCAATATTTCTTGAACATAGCCGTACATAGCTCACTATGTGTACGTTGTGTTTTTTCAATACAGCATAGTTTGGCAGACACATACAGACTACATTTCTACATCTATATAAATACTCTGCAACTCATATTCAAGTGCAAGGCAGAGGTTTCATCGAACCGCTTTTATGATGAAACTTCCTGGCAGATTAAAATTGTATGCCGGAACCGGGACTCGAAGCTGGGACCTTTGCCTCGCCTTCTACTTTCCTGAGTGGTGTCGGGATAGCTCAGTCGGTAGAGCGCTTTCCCGCGAAAGGCAAAGGTCCCAGGTTCGAGTCCTGGTCCCGGCGCAAAATTTTAATCGTCCAGGAAGTTTCACACCAGCGCTCACTCCGCTGCAGAGTGAAAATTTCATTCCGCTTTTATGATATTTCTCTACTGTTCCATTCTCTATTACCGCGCGGGAAAAAGGAACACCTAAATATTTCCGTTTTATATCTGATTTCTCTCATTTAATTGGGATGATCATGTCTCTCTGTGTAGGTGGGTGCTAAAAAATATGTTCTCATTCGGAAGAGAAGTTTGGTGAAAGATATTTCTGAACTAAATCTCGCCGCAACGAGTAACACCTTTCCTTTAATGATATCCACCCTGCATCATTTTCGTGACACTCTTTCCCCTATATAGCGACATTACTAAACGATTTGCCCTTCTCTGAACTTTATCTAAATCGTCCGTTAGTTCCACGTGGTGGGTATCCCACAAGGCGCAGCAATACTCCAAAATTAGACGCACAAGTGTAGTGCAGGCAGTTTATTTAGTGGAACTGTTGCATCTTCTAATTGCTTTGCAAATGAAACTTAGCCTTTGGTTCGCCTTTCGTACAACATTTTCTATGCGTTCCTTACTTTTTAAATTGTTCGTAATTATAATTCCTAGTCATTTATTTGATTTAAAGCCTGTAGAAATGACTGATTTATGGTGTAAATGAGGTTTAGCGGATTTCTTTTAATTCTCACATGGACTCAAACTGGATTTCTCGCATTTCTACTATTTGGTAGAAAAATTGTTCATAAAATCAAAAGGGGTCCCTGTTCAGGACCTGATTAACTTCTTTTTATTTTATATTGCTTTTCCTGTATAATTTTAACAGTTTCCATTCTATTACATTAAAATCGACAATAGTCGATAGCCTTGCTTGGCGTTTCAGCTTAACAGGCTGCAATAAAAAGAATTGAATTGATTTTATCTAAATTTATTCGCAATCGCGAATTTTTTTAAACAATACTGTGTGAGATGTAGATGTTTTACTAGATGGTGGCAAACGAAAACTTCTACCGGACCGGAACTCGAACCCGGATTTTCCACTTTTTTACTGTTTGGTAGAGAATCGGTACCTCATAAAGTGGTATTGTAACAAATTCGCTATTGCGAATAAATTTCGATAAAATTATAACTACCAGCGTAGATCGTATCCATATATGAGTTGAATCGTGAAAGTAGTAGCTGTTGCGAAACTCAAACGTATTGTAGCGAGTTATGTAATGTATTTTTACTCACTTCTTGTCAACGCTGATTGTGCTGTTATACAACAAATTTATAGATAAAAAATGTAAATTTTTGGATGTTCAGAACCTTTAATCTCCAAAAGGCCTTGTCTGATTGCTTTGAAATTTTGACAAACGTTGCATTTTAATACCAGAGTGTTTTTTATACCTATTGCTATAATTTATTATATATAACCTGTATATACGTAACTTTCTGAGATTTTTTTGCAACAATGTTTCACCTTTATTACAGTTATACAGGGTGTTCGATTTAAAATTTTGACCGGAAATATCTCTGGAACAATAATAGATAATGAAAAATTACTTTCATGAGCAAGAAAGTTTGACAGGGGCTTATGAAAGTAAATAACATGATTCTAAAACGAAATGTTCAAATGTTTGTTAAGCTTAAGGCACTTAATTGCGGGGTCATCAGTCCCTATACGAAAGACGACACAAATATCCATGCCCGAGGGGGTATTCGAATCCCCGACCTTAGCGGCTGTGCAGGCTGTGACTGGCGCGCCGCAGACCGCTCGGCCAATGCGCCGGCAATTCTAAAAGGCGATGACCTATTATGTTTTTTAATTGGATAACCCGGGTCATTTCTTATGCAATTAATAGCATGAGAAAATCACAAAAATAATGGCGTTAGTAACATCACAACACATTAATTGCGAATTGATCTTGTCGCTTAAAATAAATGAAGCGCGCAGATAGTGCTCGATTACGGGTCGCGTGAGGCTTATGCTTGATTTTCGTGACGTGCAATATGAAGCGACAACAGCCTGGCAACAGAAATTGCAGCCCGTAAAGCCAATGCAGCCTCAATTTTCGGCAAACTGAATCACCGAGTATGGATATCACATGATCTCAGACTACGAACTAAAATTGCAGTCTACAAAGCAATAATATTACCAACTTTACGCTTAGAAAACATGGTGTAGTTATAAAGTTGACATTAGGGGGCTGGACACCTTTCATCTTGGCTGCCTCAGATCAATTCTCCGCATAAAATGGGAAGACCGTGTTCCAAACACAGTGATTTTCCGTCGCGTGCAACTTCTTGGCATTGAAGCTCTCTTAATGAAACACAAACTGAGATGGAGTGGTAATATCATACGCATGGAAGACTTCCCGAAGCGGTGTTCTGCTCAGAGTTCTCTTGTGGAAAGCGGCGGCAAGGTGGCCAACACCTGCGATATAAAGACACCATCAAACGCCACATTACAGCCTGTGGGATTCCGAGCATTGCATTGTACCGACCAGAGAGGCGCTCAACTGTACACAAGAGTGTGGAACAATTCGATCAAATCCACGTAAAGAACCTGGACGATAAACGAGAGCTCATCAAATGTAAGCCCAAACCTAATTACGTCTATACGTATAATTACACTGGGCAACTGTATTGCACTTCGTGCGACCGGATCTCCAAAGCAAAGCTCGGTTTTGCAAGCCACATCAGAGCCCACCACAATACAGACATAGCGAATGGCGGAGTCACTGTCGCCGGACACGGCAAGGAGGACATCATCATCATCATCAGGGATCAACTTCGCTTCGCAACTTCTCGGAATGCGATTGACGTATTGCGATGCAAGTAACTCCATTCGGTGTGTGATTTTTTCATGCAATTAAATGCTTAAGAAAAAATAGTGTTGGAAATAATATTTGTTTATATTTTGGATATCTCAAAGTATTGGTTTTATAAGCCCCTGACGTACGTATATGACCGTGAAAGTCGTTTTCCATTTTCTGTTTTTGTTCCAGAGATATTTTTAATGAAAATTTAAGTGGAACACCATGTATAAATTCATATAAAAATACATTTAAAAATTAGAAACATACAAGTACGTGTATAACAGTGCAAAGTTGTATCAGAATTTCAGAGTATTCGGTCATGAACTTTCGTATATATAAGACTTTGAATATAACACACAACAAGGCTCTAGGTTAGACAGAGTTGTTAGAGAAGATATTGGAGTCGGAGGAAATTGACAAAGAGAATGGGGGGAGCGGATGGTCAGGGAGAGGGGGGAATTGGAGAGGCACAGAATGAGGGGAAGAGGAGATGGAGAGGGAGGAGGCAGAGATGGGCAGAAATATGAAGAAGGGGTATAGGGTTGGGAGAGTGGGGAGAGATACGTAGAGAGAGAAACGAGGATGAGGTAGAGATGCACCATGAGAGGGGAACCAGGAGAGGGGGGCGGAGAAAAGGGGAGCAGAGAGTGTAGGATGAATGTCCGATTCCCGTTCACAAAGCAATTTGAATGTAAACCTGCTAGAAACGTGTGCTTCCTCTTTTATTTCTATTCCATTTAATAGGATAAAGACCACAGCAACGCGTGGCCAGCGACAGTTAGTTATGCATAAATAAGCGAAGCCCATAATTTGCAGAACACAAGTACTTGCTATTTCAAGCGCAAAGCACATGTATAATATTCCAGATTTCGAATTACGAACAGAGGTCGTAATGAGTAACGTAGAAGTAGATATCATCGGAGTAGTGCAGCAACTAAAATCACTTAACAAGAACAAGTCTTCTGGTCCGGATTATATACCCATTAGATTTCTGTCTGATTATGCTGAAGCGATAGCTCCTTACTTAACAGTCATATACAGCCGCTCTCTCATAGAAGGATCTGTACCAAAAGAATTGAAAGTTGCACAGGTCACACCTATATTCAAGAAAGGCAGTAGGAGTAACCCACTGTAGGAGTAACCCACTAAACTACAGGCCTATTTCATTGACGTCAATTTGCAGCAGGGTTTTGGAATATATCTTGTATTCAAATATTATGAATTATCTCGAACAGAACGATATATTGACCCAAGGTCAACACGAATTTAGAAAATATCGTTCATGCGAAACACAACTAGCTCTTTATTCACACGAAGTGATGGGTGCTATCGACAAGGTTTCGCAAATCGATTCCTTATTTCTTGATTTCCAGAAGGCTTTCGATACCGTACCTCACAAACGGCTTTTAATCAAATTGCGTGGTTATGGTAGATCGCCCCAAATTTGAGACTCGATAGGGGATTTCCTGTCAGAGAGGACACAGTTCGTAATAATCGATGGTAAGGCATCGACTAAAACAGAGGTGATATCGGGCGTTCCTTATTTACATAAACGATTTAGGGGAAAATATAAGTAGCTCTCTTTGGCTGTTTGCAGATGACGCCGTCATTACCGTCTAGTAAAACCATCTGAAGATCAAAACCAACTGCAGAACGATGTGAATAAGATATCAGTATGGTGTAAAAATTGGCAATTTAAGTAATGAGAAGTGTGAAGTCGTCCACATGAGTATGAAAAGAAATCCGTTAAACTTTGTTTACATGCTAAATCAATCAAAAGTGAAGGCCGTAAAATCCACAAAATACCTGGAAATTACAATTACTTCAGACTTAAATTGGAAAGAACATGTAGATAATGTCGTGGGAAAGGCGAACCAGAGACTGCTTTTTATTGGCAGAACCCTTAAAAGATGCAACAGAACTACAAAAGAAACTGCATACACCACGCTTGTCCGTCCATTTTTGGAGTATTGCTGCCCAGTGTGGGATCCTTATCAGATGGGTTTGACGGAGGACATCGAAAGAGTCCAAAGAAGGGCAGCTCGTTTCGTATTGTCACGATACAGGGGAGACAGCGTTACGGAAATGATACAGGATCTGGGATGGGAATCATTACAACAACGGCGCTTATCGCTGCGGCGTGGGCTACTTACGAAACTCCAATCGCCAACATTCTCCTCCGAATGCGAAAATATATTGTTGACTCCCACTTACATAGGTAGAAATGATCATCAGAATAAAATACGAGAAATCAGAGCCCGAACTGAGAGATTTAGGTGTTCTTTCTTTCCGCGCGCTATTCGAGAATGGAATGGGAGATAAATAGTATAATGGTGGTTCGATGAACCCTCTGCCAGGCACTTAAATGTGATTTGCAGAGTATCTCATGTAGATGTAGATGTATGCATTACCACTTTCATTTGGAACTGGCATACCTGTAATCCTCATCTCTACAATGTCATGCGTGACTCATCACATTTCTGACTATACCTGTGTGCTGTGTTACGGTGTTTCAGGGTGTATCAAGACTGAAGGAATGTACAGTACCTGCCAACAAACAGATGTGAATTTCATAATCTAAATGTTTTTATATAGTAATCAAACTGTTATGACGCTTTTAGTTCATAGTTAGCCAATTTGAGAATGAGAGATGTTGTCATAAGGTTACATTTGGAGCCCTGTTGGACATTTGTAGAGGCAACTCAAAGGACTTCCTGGTTGCTTCGGTTGGGCAAAAGAATGAAGTGGAAAAATTGAAGATGAAAAAAATTGGAAGAGTGAAAGCAGTTTTCTTCTATTTTCTACCTACATATTACAATTCGTGACGGAAGGGTTGAGAGAATTATTCATTCAAAATATTGACTAGTTGACAATTCAAAAATTAAATGTCATTTGGCACTGTTGTTCTACAACATTGCCAGGTACTATCATTTCAACAATATTGTTTTTCAGTGTAAGGTCTGAAATTTAGTTTGGGCACTATTGATTTTTGTTTCAATGGTGAATGTCCGTTTTGCAACCCTGTGACGCTGTTTGCCTCTAACCACTAGTCTGTCTTGACTGTGGCGGCAAACTTCTGCTAAATTGCACGAGGGGACTGCGGCGCGCCTGTCACGGTCTGCACGGCCAATACGGTCGGGGGTTCGACTCCCCCCTCGGGCATGGATATTTGTGCCGTCCTTAGTGTAAGTTAGTTCGTAAATAGTTTGTAAGTTTAGGGACTGATGACCCCGTAGTTGAGTCCCATAAGCTATACAAACATTTGAAACGAACATATGCTAAATTGCAATAATGTACGTAATACGCTGCAGTTCTGTGCGTAACATACGAGAAGAAATGTAAAACAGCTAAAAATATTTGAAGTGTCTATGAAATGTCAACGTCATAATAAAGTTTGTGTTTTACGTAATCTTGATGTAGAGAAAAAATATTGACAATAAGTGAGATGTACAGACTTTGATGCAGGGAAGTATCAATATATAATTTTATCTATCAGTATAAGTTAACACTTACTCTAACTCAAGAGCTTATGATGCTGTCATGTGTTTTGACGTGGTTGTAAGAACTGCTTGAAGAGGATCGAGGTGTACAAAAATTGATTTAAAATGTGTTCGTAAAGCAATAGCAGTAGAACACTCCAGCTTTTATATTACAGGCTCTTTCCTGGGCATGGTATGAAAGTTAATTTCTATAGAATGTCGATGAAGAAGTCATACCCTAGGGATCCACCGAGATGGGGTAGGAACTTATCCACCGAGTTGGGGTAGGAACTTAATCATGTATTACTTTGTCTTAACCCAGTTATCATCCCATTTAGTCACATAACCATTTACTGAAGTTGGTACGGCCCACTTTACTGGTTCAGTAAAAAATTATTTTGTTCTCAAAGTAATCAGGAAGAATAGCAATCCGATAGAATGGAGCATTTCATAGTTTTCGCTGATTTGTGATGAGTGGAACAATTTGTTTATTCGTTAATTTTGTAGACGTTCAGTTCCTGAGAAATTTTCATTCCTCAGCACTCTATGCGAGAACTAATATGTTTAATACACACCAATGTGGTTAAGACTGAGACTAGTTGTTACAGTTTTTTATTTTTATTTTTTGAAGGGTCATATATCTCGAAACGAAACACGTGGGCTCATCGGCCCAACGTCAACACGTGATTTCATCTTCGGTCAACAATTTTTGGTTCCACGTGTGATTTTATGTTATTAAAATCTGTATTAAAATTATTGCTTACTTTCTTGATTTAACAACTTATCCGAGTATGGGGCACTTTGTTAGACAATAAATGATTAATTGTTACATAATAATTAGAAAGAAATATCTTTCTGGTTCTACAACACAGATTTCTTTAATCAGTAATTTTAATCCAAGGGAAACAATTTTAGGCCGTAACAAAACAATAAACCTGAACACAATACTAATATTGACATGCAGTGTATTTAGAAAGTCATCTTTACCACGATGAAGAAATATCACTTTCATTACCAGGCTTGTACTTTTTACAAATAAAAAAAGGAATGCATGCACACCTATCATGTGCCTAACTTTGACACTTCGTGCACTGTATGATGATAGTGAAGATTAATTTACTTTAAATATATTGATGTATTTGATAGTTATAGCACAGCAATAATTTACAACGGCCCGTTGTGCGAAGATAAAAACGCAGAATAAGTTGCCTTCCTGCCTTTGTTGCTTTCATTTTATTGTACTTTTGGGCTGCTTATCACAGTGAAGATGAGTCATTCAGAACATTATTATTAGACACCCATTAGTATCCCCATTAATTTCATGATGAGGTTCCCCAGCTGTTTTGCATTTAGCGTGGTGTCTTTTTTATGGGACTTAACTGCGGGGTCATCAGTCCCTAAAGTTTCAAACTACTTATAAACTAACTTATACAAAAGATAGGACAAACATCCATGCCCGAGGGAGGATTCGAATCCCCAACAGGGAACGGCCTCGGGCATCGGAGTATAGCGCCTCAATGCGCTCGGCCACGCCGCCGGGGCTCTTCTGGTTCTGAAATGTGGATTATCAGACAGAATGAACAAAAATTTAAAGTTTTGAAATGTGGCTATAGAGAAGAATTGAGAAAATGAAATGGACGCCCAGAATCAGAAATGAGGAGCTGCCAGTTAGGATAAGAGAGGAAAGGAACTTCAAGAGGTTAATCGAGAAGAGGAAAACGTCTTGGGTGGGACACATATTAACGCAGGAAATGCCTACTCCAGAGGAAAAGAGAGGGAAAACCAGAAGGAAAATAGGTTTGCGAAGGAGAATATTAACAGGTGGAAAGAAAGGAAGAAGTTACAAGCAAATGAAGCAACAACGAGGCTTTTCGCAAAAGAGACTACAGCATTCACCGCAAATATTGCGGAAACGGAAAGTGCGATTGATGTGCAGTTTTCACAGAATGGATTTTAGCCAAACAGATTGTAATATTACTTAGAAAGTGTACTTTTTATGCAAACATACAGTTTTTTTTTAAATGGAACAATAGTTGTTTCTATCATGCACTGGAATTTTTGACACCATCTGTGTACAAAGAATTTTAAATGACATGTTTATCACGTTTATTTGGCAGCAACAACCGTTATAAGTTTCGGGAACGGAAGCTGCGATAGCGTAACTGACTGGCCGAGTGGCTAGCCCCTGGGGCACGGCCCACTCTCTCATGACCACCAGCCAGTCAGCAACGCTGTCGTAGCTTCCGCTCCCAAAACTTTGAATGCTTGTAGCTACCAAACTAAACGTGATAAAAATGTCATTCAAAATTCTTTGTACACAGCTGGTGTCAAAAACTCCAATGCATGATAGAAATAACCATTGTTCTATTTGAAAAATTGTATGTTTGCATAAAAATACACTTTCTAGGTATTTTTACCATCTGTTTATTGGCTAACAATACGAGTCCTTGACTACCAATCCATTCTGCGAAAACCGCACATCAATCACCTTTCCCTTTTCCGCAGTATTTGCAGTGCAAGTGTTAGGTGAGTCACCATGTATAGTTGTCTCAATTCTGGAAAATTTTAGCAAGCTGCAGGAGGATCTTCAATGTATCGATGCTTGATATGTAGACGACACGTTTGTTACTTGGTCTCATGGTAGTTAGAACGTGACTAATTTTTTGGAACATCTAAATTCAATCCACCCTAACATTCGTTTCACTATGGAATGTGGAAGAGAATGGTTGCCTTTCCTTTCTAGATGTGTTGGTTAAGAGGATGTTAGATGGTACGTTGGAACCTGCTGAATATAGGTAACCAATCCACACATAATTGTATGTACAGGCTGATAGCTGTCACCACCCAGCTCAACGTAAAGGGGTTCTATCTAAGTAGCTTAGTGCACAGAGCGCATGAAATCTCTGACCCGGAAAGTTTGTCTACCGACTTGTCCCATCTGGAGGTCACTATTCGCCAGAATGGTTATAGTGAAGGGCAGATTGAAAGAGCATTGCGCTATCAACCAACTGTGCAGTGGACTAGTGATGATAGCACAGGTGGCACCCAAGGCAATGGCCTTTGTGCCATATGTTGTAAGGCGGATTTCCACCGTAACCCACGTAGTTGTATCATGTCATATATTGGTCAAACATTTAGGACAATCGAGGACCGATGTATTGAGCACAAATGTCACACAACCTGAGAAGTCTGCTGTTACCGAACACTGCTTGGTCATACGTTAACGGAAATTTTGGCATGCACTTCCAGCTATTGGGATTGAGTTATCGAGGAAGCGTTTGAAATAAAACTAGCGGGTAACCTGCTGAATAGAGATCGAAGTTTTTGTTTGAATTCTGTATGGAATCCTACTCTTTCACTTGCCCAAAAACAGAGGGAGAAAACTGATACCATCTTACACTTTGGAAGCTAATGTCTATTATCTATATCGCTGTCAGTTTTCATCTTTGGTTGCGTGAGACCCAGTGTGCTTATTTGCTCGGTGTGTGTTGTCTTTCCGTTGTCAATGAAAATTGTGGTATTAAAAATCGTTGCACATTGCTCTCTCGCTGCAGTATTGCGTTGAGAATGGCAGGAGGTTCTCCTACCGAAATATAGGCCGACGGCAACTTTCATACCTGGCTGAATACCCATAAGGTTTTTGAATACTCCAGCAGAAACTCAAATGGGAGGTTCTCTGCCAACATCCATACAATCCAGATCTCTCTCCTTGGGAATAGGTCATTTATGGTTGCCCAAAAAAGGCTCTGAGGCGTAAACTATTCACCTCTAACGACGACGTCCAGCTGTATCTGCGCAACTGATTCACACCGCAGCTCCGGAAATTTTATGAAACAGCCATTCAGCGCCTTGTGTCAGTGGGACAAGTGTCTCAACAGCCAGTCTCAATACATCTAACATGCAGGTACTGGTTTCTGTAATTATACCTCCGGGTCGTTTCTTTTTGAATCCCATTATATTAATTGCCTTGTGACCGCTTAGCAACATCTCTCAGATATTGTCATTACGTTTTATTACTTTAAGACACAGGGAATTAAAGACATTATTTGCCTTTGGTCACTGAATTACATCAACGGCGACAGCTGAAAATTTGTGTGCGACCGGGATTCGAAACCGGTCCTTCTGTTTACCAGGCAGCTGCGCTGACACTACATGGTCCAGACACAGTGGTCACCACAGCTACACGGACTACCCTACCATACAACCTGTCACAGTAAAATTTTTAACTTATCTACAAAACACTGACGTAGTGCCTCTGCCCATTACCCTCTTTCCAGCGTGGAGTACATCTGCACTAAGGTGTTTACTGGCCTCCAAAAATGTTCAAATGTTTGTAAATCTATAAGACTTAACTGCCTGGTCATCAGTCCCTAGGCTTACAGACTATTTAGACTAACTTATGCTAAAGACAACAAATATACTCAATGCCCGAGGGAGGACTCGACCCTCCAAAGGTGGCGCCTTGGAACGCTCGGCCACTCCACCGCGGCTGTTTGACTATACGTATGTGGTTTTACAGCACATACACTGCTGGACATTCTAAGTACAACACCAAGAAGTACCGGTGTTATCGCAGCCAAATTTCAAATGTTTGTAAAGCTGTTTGACCAAACTGGTTTGGTCATCTACATCTACATCTACATAGATACTCTGCAAATCACATTTAGGTGCCTGGTAGAGGGTTCATTAACCACTTTCATAACTTTTCTCTACCGTTCCATTCTCTAATAGCGCGCGGGAAGAAAGAACACCTAAAACGTTCCGTTTTCGATCTGATTTCTCTTATTTTATTGGGATGGTCATGTCTTCCTAAGCAAGTGGGTGCTAGCAAAATATTTTCACATTCAGAAGTAAAAGTCGGTGATTGAAACTTCGCAAACAGATCACGCCGCAATGAATAACGTCTTTCTTTTAATGATTTCCACCCCAATTCGTGCAACATTTCCGTGACGCTTTCCCTCCGGTAACGTGATAAAACAAAACGAACTGCCCTTCTCTGAACCATCTTAATACCTTCCGTCAGTCCCACATGGTGAGGGTCGCACAATGGGCAACAGTACTCCAGGAGAGGACGTACAAGTGTGATGTAGGCAATCTCTTTGGTGCAGCTGGTGCATCTTCGAAGCGTTCTGCCAATGAAACGTAATCTTTGGTTCGCCTTCCCCACAATATTTTCTTGTGTTCTTTCCAGTCTAAGTTATTCGTAATTGTAACTCCTAGGTATTTGGTAGAATTTACGACCTTAAGGTTTGACTGATTTATAGCATAATTGAAGTTCAGCGTTTTTTTTTTTTTTTTTTTTTTTTTTTTTTTGAGTGGTCATGTATATTACTTCACACTTTTCTTTATTTAGTGTCAATTGCCAATTTTCACACCAATTATCGCATCAGTCCCTAGACTTACAAACTACTTAAACTAACTTATACTAACCTAAGGACAGCACACCCAACCATCCATTTCGCAGGAAGGACTCGAACCTTCGACGGCGAGTAACTGCGCGTTCCGCTGCAAGGCACCTTGGAGCGCTGGGCCACTGCACTGTGCCCAGTCAAATTTATTTGGTAGGTTACACATTGCTGAAAAAACCACATGTGAAGTGAGGAAAGTGAGGCAATCAGTATTGTGTGTTGCTGCCATTGCCAGCTATAGGTGCTGTAACACGTCTCGGCACTGACTCGATGAGGATCGGGGTATATTGATCAGGTTTAGCAGCCCATGGTTCCAGTATTCCCAAAGTTGATCTGATGCAACAAAAGCTGGTGTATCCTGGGCCAGTCGTTCCAAAGTCATCGACCAGACTTTTTAGATAGTCGAGATATCGAGAGAACAGCGAGGTGAAGGCAACAGTGCAATCCGATGGGCGACGAAGCAGTGTTGAGCATTGCTTACCACGTGTAATCGTGCATTATCATGTCGCAATGTAGCCGTCGGCACTATCTGAAGGTATAGAATGACAACAAGCTCTAACACTTCTGAGACGTTAGTGTACCTGCAATGCATACCAAGGGAGTAGGCGAGTGGAATCCAGTAGCACTCCTAATCATAATATCAGGAGCAATATGGGATGCATAAGGGAACTGTTCAGCGGTGTCTTCAGACACGAAACCAACCGTCGCGATGCTACTGGCAGGATCGGAGTTGTAACGACATTATTTTTGCTGACTGCACCTCCACGCTGCATCAGTTATTATGGTTTAGTGTGGTTTTGGCTTTCACCCGCTTAGTACTCACTGGCGACACACTAACCAGCCATCGTCAATTGATTGAAACTTTGGAGACTTTGGTCTTCCCACACGTTTGAATGTTGCTGGCGCAACCGCTAGACATCTTTGTCGCTAATCAGGCTGCAACGCCGCCTTGACGTCTCTGTTTTCCCGAACTCTCGGCTATCAAAAACCTCTGCTCGATGACTGCGGAACGACTTGCGCAACGAACATACACCTCCAGCCGCTACACGAGATCAACTCTGGCAGTATGTGGAAGCAGCATAGTCTCCTATAACCCAAGAACACATTCAGAGCGTCTCTGATTTACTAGAATACCACCTGGGTATCTGATTTTAGAATTTATTTACATTTATGGTACATGAAGTTCAGAACTTAAAAGAACAAACAGCCAAAGCCATTGGATGCAACTCTCAAATATTCTCGAGAAAATCGACTTTGAAATTTTGCAAAGTACATGTAAGTACCAAAAAGTTGCAGCATCGGTCGGTGTAGCTCAGATGGTAGCGTTGTGGTCTCACAACTATAAAATCGGTGGTCTGAATCCCATTGTGACATATATTTTTTTCGTTCTCGAATTCAATTATGTACAACTTACTTCGGATTTGACACTTGAGAATTCAATTATGTACAACTTTTTGGGATCTCTAATTGCACGTATTCTGTCAGTTTTTGTATATGTGTATGTAGACGTGGTGAAACCTTTTTCGTCACATAAAAAGATGGTTGAGTAGGTTAGCTGATGGAAAGCTATGGATAGCTATGGAAATAACTTTCCAAAAACAAAACAGTGTCGTAGCTCTTGAAAACCGAACAATAAAAGACTACCGGTCGTCAACTAATAGTGAAACCAATACTGTGAAAATGTAACATGATTTTTTGATTGAAACCATCATTATTAACAACCTATAAAATATAGAAAACAACAAACAAAACTTAACAAAAATACCCGCACTTTTCGTAAAAATTAAAATTAGGTATTAAAATTGTATAAGTATTCGGAAACAACTAAAGAATTTTTACAAAATCTGTCAACATGATTCGAACCAGCGACCTTATGGCTGTAAGGCCATAATGCAACCACCTGAGCTACAACGATAGCTGTTGTAAATTGTTTAAAAATTTGTACTTACGTGTAATTACAAAACTTCAATGTCAATTTTCTCGAGAATTTTTGAGAGTTGTGTCGAATGGATTTGGCTGATTCTTATTTGAGTTCTCAACTTTACGTACCATAAATATAAAAAATATATATAATTATTAATTATATATATATATAATTATTAATTATAATTATATAATTATATATAATAACCACCATGTGGTTTCCTTGTTATTGCCGAGGCGTGTAGCAGTAGTTACTGCCAGCATTGGTGATTGACACTGATTTAGTCGTCTTCCTCACTTTACATGGGGCTTTTTACCCTTTTTTTTTTCAATAGAGCGATCCTTTGTAGACTGTGTTACCTCCGAAATAAATTTGGCTGTGATATCTCTTATCCTTCTTGATGTGGCATTTTAGATAGCTGAAATGACCGTGGCAACATTGTAAAAATTTAAAGACATACTTCTCAATATTACGGGAGACCCACACCATCCAAATTGACGTTACAGCTCTTAGCAGTATCACTGAAAGGGCGATTATTTTCTCTAAGTAGCTGCTCACGCTTTACTTCATCAAACAGCCGCCGTCATCATCATGTCACCTTCCCCATTACTTCGGATTTGTCGGGGTTCCCATTTTACTGCTACAGATAAATTTTACATCGTTACTTACTCCGTGTTAATTTAATAAAGAAAACAGCAAATATCAAGAAAAGATCCAGAGGGGCTTCCAACTCCTGAAAGAAATGGCTATCCCGGTCCCATATTCTCACGATGTAATATGTCTCCACCTATCACTCCATTCACAGCAACAAAAGTATGGAGTAACAGTGGCTTCACTTTTTACAACCAACCATAACCTCTCAAACGTTGCTATTTTAATAAGGAGGACGATATCTTTTGTAATATATAAGAATTGATATGATTACAAGAATCTGCGAATTTGACACTTGAGGCTGTACCTGAGAGCATCTACTCAATACAAGGTATTTTCTTTATTGCAAATGTGAGATAACTCTCATCGTTGAAATTATATAGTTTCGGAGGTGAAGGCACGTTTCAGGAAAATGGACATCATAACTTCGTGACCAGCCGTTATAACAGCAAGTGCTTCTGCCCCGTATTACTGTTGCTCGTTCACTCTGATAATTTCACGGATCGTCGGAAATGTCACCATGTCCTCCATGAACACTGTCGACCCATACACCAGAACGCACCTTGCGCAAGAGCAAATACGGATTTCTTAATACAAACAAAACAAAGAAATTTACTTCTATGCCTGTATACATTGTCTTGGAATTTTTCATTTTTTCATTTCATCAGGAAAATAGATTCTGAAAGCAACCATAAACTTCGTCTTAAGATACAAAACTCATTCCATCGTGCAAAATTTACAATTTACAAAAATTTACAATTTTCGGGAAAGGTCCCGTGTAGTTAACTTTGGAGGGGAATATTGTTGAGGAACCATTTTGAAGCTGAGTTGGTCAAATTTTGACATTGTCATTTTCGAAGCTTGAGATGGTGTACACTCTGCGCGAATGTCTTCGTCCCTTCTGATTCAACTTTCCTTTCAAGGGGTTAACGTACGGGCTACAACCAGGTGAACCGTAGTCAAGGCTTTGGACTTTTCAAAGTAATCTGTGAGATATGGAATGCTAAAGTAACTGAACTGACTATTTTGAAATAGGACGTTGTGTTTTCAGCATCTGTGTAATGTTTGAGTAATCTTTGCAGTTAATTGTGTAGTATTGGCTTCAAATTTCCGGCTCAGTCATCAACAAGCGTTAAAGAGTCTACGGATTGTGATAGATATAGACAAAAACTTCGTGAAGACGTTATAATAGATGCGTTTGATTAGTTATGGAGGAAATTGCGTAGAAAGCTTTTGAATTTCGTTTATTGTGTAAGTTCTCCTATTCTGTGGAGACGTCTTACTATGAGCTATAGCTCATTTTTATGAGGTTGTCTTGAAAGTTGATCGGACCGCTCTTCATCTTCACGTTGTGACGTAATTTTTGCACTACACTAAAGCCACATTATGAATACTTCACCTTTTGCAGTTGTTCAGTGGTAGAGGTTGCTTTAATTAGCTCGCTTGCCTTTAAATCATCATGAAAATAATAGGACGTCGGGTTTTTCCAAGTCGTGGAACCATAAATATGATACGTTTCATTATATACAATTATTTTTCATTCTTGATGAAGCACATAAACAGAAATAATACATCATTAAGACTGCTTGTTACTGATACAGAATTCATACTGGCTGACAAAGTGAGACTGATAGAGACAAACGTATACTGACTATATCCTGCCTCAAAGTAATACTAACTTCACAACTGATTGCATTCGCGCCAATTCGTGCGTATTAATACATAGTACAATTTCTATAACCTTCTAGAACACGGGAGTTACAATATTTAATTTAAAACAATTTGTTCATAAAACATAAATAAATCGTTCATCAAGAAAAGATAAGAAAAATGATGACAAATATAATGTTATGGTTTTCGTATTAAAACAAAACAATACAAAAGATCGTAAGTAAATAACGATTAGCGCAGTGTTAATAGATGTTTACATTATTTAAAATAGTTAAATCAAAGCAACTATACAATTCTACAGTCAGTAAAGTATTACATTACGTTCAATACATTACAGAGGACCTCAAATATTGTTAGTTATTAATGTCATTAACAAACACATTATTATTTCACATCGCAATTTACAGTAATTAATTAATTAATTAATATAGTTTATTAGAAGACCCAAATAATGGAAGTGATAATGTGAACAGAGAGAAGCGCCATAAAATGCTTATATAATATAAACATGGAATATTAGGGCACAATACTACGATCAGATGTGGTATCGAATACTTCAATATTATAAGCAAAAGAGGCTTTTCAGGCCATACACATTATAACGTCTTGTCGCTTTGAAAGCCTTTAATTCAACATGATGGCATACAGTTTCTATGAACTTCCCACAAAACTGTTTGGACTTTTCTAGTAGTCATAACCCTCAAATTATAACGATTAATGACTTCATAAACTAGATTTTTAGTGTAAATCGGAAGCTAGTACAACGATAATATAACATGTAATAAAAAGATTTGGCGCGTCTGGATCAAAGGTATATTATAACCCACTGTAGAAAAAGGCTTAACAACTGGGATGTCGTTCGCGACTATTTTGCGCCATTTACCAATCTTACCAAACGACTCTTCTGTTGATTGTGATGAAATAGGTGAACAAGAAGAATCAGTTTACAAATAAATTTTCCCTTATAAAGGCGAAAATATTCTGTCTAATTTTACAACACGCAGCAGTCCCTTCAAAGACGGAGGAACAGTGATCTCCTTAAGGAGCGCAAGAATGTGATTCCGGAAGTAATTTAGCAGGGTCTTACGGCAATCAGTCACGTTGATGGCTATTCAGATTTCTCGGCGAGGCTTCTGTGATCGTCCTTTAAATTGCACTGGACGTCCATACTGAACAGACCGAAATAAATGGCTGCGAAACTCGAGCATGTTTAAGGCATCTAAATATGCATCAGGGTTATGACCGCTCGATACACTTGGCTCTTGCGTTGCAAATGCACGCCTTTCTAGGGCAACCCAATTAAGTTTCTGCCGACGCCAGTGCAAAGGCACAATGCGGCTCTTGGCTACGGCGCCTTCCGTTTAGAGGGGATGCTTCCCCTTCTGCTACGCAGACTTTACTGCTTGCCATTAGCGACATTGTCTACAGGTCAGTATATCTTACAGCCGATATAGCGCGCAGCATAGGGAGGAGATCGTTACTTGCTGGCCAAATTCGCAGCACATGCATTAAATATAACGAAGAATTTGTTTTGTAGTCCATCAGAATTTTGAGTATACTCTTGCGAAGAGTAGTCAAAAATTTGAAATTTAAATATAAGCTTCATTAATTTACTGTTAGTTGTTACTTGGTAGAAAATTTAATGCATTCCAGACGAGAAAATACATGGCACTGGTGTAGTATTTTACAACATTGACTGTTTTATAATCAGCTTTTCAGCTGTTACACTATCATCAGGTGCAAATATGAATATGACTGGTTGATAAATTTTTATGGAATCAAATATTCTGAACCAGATCCATCTAAAGAGTATCTCAGTTTATTTTGAAAAATAAAAATTGTTATTGTTTGGTGTAGGTCTAAAACGAGAGGGAAAGGAATAATTCGTAAAATGTGATGTGAAACTATTAATCTTATATGAAATTATATAGAGAAATTTTGTGACAAGTTCAAGGAAGTAACTAAAGAGATAATCTAATCCTTAACAGGTCCGATGTAACAAATAAGTAAAATATTACAAGTGGAACAGGTAACTGAAAATTATTGTAGTTATCTAAGTAGATTTTTAACAGAACGTGGGAAACTACAGCTACTGAAGCAAATAAATTCCTTGTAGAAGATGAATGAACTTGGAGATTCAAACAATATTGTGGAACATTATAGCAGTGTCGTGCACTGTGCTCCATTGTCCATCTACATTAGTAATGAAATTGTAAAAATGCGTGTTTGCCTGGTTGAACATGCCAATGTGGAATTCGCTGGAGGAAAGACATCGTTATTTTCGAGAAATTCTGATGAGTAAATTTAGAGGGCCGGAATTTGAAGCTGACTGCAGAAAGATCTTGCTGCCACCTACTTACATTTCACGCAAAGATCACAAAGATAAGACAAATTAGGGCTGATGCAGGTTTCTGCCCTCGTTCTATTTCGGAATGGATTAGGTAAGGAATTGCCTAGTAGTGGTACAGTGTACCATCCGCCACGCCCCTTACGGGGTATTGCAGAGTATATATATGTAGATGTATCCAAATTTAATAGGAGAATTTGCATGTGATTTTTCACAAGTAAGTCGAGTACAGTTTGGGACAACATATAGGCTTCATTTAAATAAAATTTCATCACGGTTAAAATATCTTTTCAGTTTGTAGACGCTAATATCATAAACTATTTGATTAATTTTCATAGGGTTTCAAAAGCTAACTTGAGAGCAGTTGGAGGCAACATACAGGATTTATTCCAATAAAATCGTGGCAACGAAAAATATTTCAACAAAATCGTGGTAACGAAAAATATTTATCGTGATTTAGAGGTTTTAATCTAAAAGCGTCATGTCTATTTCTATGTTTGAATACGCTGATCTCTAAACTACTAGACGAAGTTTAATAGGATTCACACAGGAAACTTCAGCGTAGCTTGGGATAAAGTATAGTCAATAATTCGTCAGAATTGGATCACGGGAAAAGACATTGCTATTTAAAGTTTTAGGTTTCAGCTCAGATTAGTTGTCCGGATGTTTATCTTAGTGACACGTTCTTAACCGCGCAGTCCCATGGAAGACTCTCTGTAGCTCGGTACGGGCTTTTGTCGAAGTTTCGAGAACATACCTTTACCGAGGAGTCTAGCAGTATATTGCTCCCTCCTACGTATATCTCGCGAAGAGATCAAGAGGATAAAGTAAGAGAGATTAGAGCCCACACAGAGGCATACCGTCAATCTATCATTCCGCGAACAATACGAGACTGGAATAGGAGGGAGAACCGATAGTGGTATTCCAGGTACCCTCCGCCACACACCATTAGGTGCTACTCCTTTTTGATTATTTACTGCAGTGACTGAAGTATTTTAGAAGGGTTATCTCAGTGAAAGAATTAAGCTCCGCGATTTTATCTTTAAGAATACAAGAACACATTGAATTTAAGTGGCTTCGATATAAGGGTTTACTTTCTTCGCTTAGTGTATTGCACATTTAACGATACTGATTTACGTGCTTCTATAGTTCTTATATATGTTTGAGTCACTGGGTAGAAAAAACGAATTTATTCAATAAGTGATCCTACAAGGGTTTCGTTTTTACTGATTATGTCACGGCACCATGAAAACTACGGCATGCAAAGGCCCTTGTTTAAATTCTGTTGTTAAGTCCGGCCGCGTAGCTAGCAATTATGAATACACTGGCACGAAGATAATGTGCATCTCGAAAGACGCGACAGATTTTATCCGATGGCGACAGATGCCATCTGGTGGATAGTAGATGTACTGATAATGAGTTTAGCGCCGACCGCCAACAGATAGCTTCGTGACGTAGTTGACAGAGCGCTATATGTTTCAACCCTTTAAGCCCCGGGGGAGTAACGCGTGCGCACTGAGGCGCGGTGCGTTCGACTCCTCCATCGGGCATGGGTGTTTGAGTTGTCCTTAGGTTAGTTTACCTTAGTTTAAGTAGTTTGTAAGCTAGGGACTAATAACCAAGCAGTTAAGTCCCTTAGATGTACAAAGATTTGAACCCTTTAATAGGGAATGTTTACAGGTACATGGCTCAGTGTGATATTAACGTGTGAAGCTCGCAAGTGCCACGCCACAGAGACGCAGTCGTGCTTCTTACAGCTGAGTGGAGGACTGATGACCTAGCTGTTTGATCGCTTCCTCCGATCAACTAACGAACCAACCAACAGTTGAGCGAGTTTGAAAGAGGTCAAATTGTAATCTTACGAGGGACGGAATGGTCCTTTCGGTGAACTGCTAAACAAGATGGACGTCAGTTGTCAGTTGTGCAACTATGCTGGTTTCAACGGTCACGTGGAAATCCTCACAACGGTACACCAGGTTTTGGACGTACACACAGCATAATTCTCCGCCTTGGCCGTCGTATTGTAAGGCACAGTGGCAGATCGTAACGTAGGAGTAGGAACGCGCACACCTCTAGTCGGTCTGCCATTCGTGCCACACCATCGTTGTGCACAGCTCGACTGATACCGTCAGAGTATCACTTGGAAGATGGAGTGCCGGGCGATGAAAGCAGATTCTGACTGCCCGTAGTTTGCGCGTACGACGTAGCCCTGACGAACGTTGTTTCGTATCGTGCACTCCTCCAGAACACACTGACCCGATCCCAGGCCTTATGAAGCAGCGTGCGAAAAGCTGCATTTCATGTTCATCTTTGGTGTGTTTGTAGGGAACACAGACCAGCGCTCTCGATAGGCAGGTGATAAATTGCTTGGTTATGGAATATGGCCCCAGATTTGTGCCTGGTTAGGAGATTTCCTGTCAGAGAGGACACAGATTGTAGTAATCGATGGTAAGGCACTAAGAGGTGATATCCGGCGATCCACAGGGTAGTGTTTTTGGTCCTCTGCTGTTCCTTATTTACATAAACGATTTAGGGAAAATCTAAGTAGCTCTCTTAGGTTGTCTGTAGATGACGCCATCATTTGTCGTCTAGTAAAGTCATCTGAAGATCAAGACCAACTGCAGAACGATCTAAATAAGATATCAGTATAGTGTAAAAATTGGCAATTGACTCTAAATAATGAGAAATAAGAAGTCGTCCACATGAGTACGAAAAGAATTCCTTTAAACTTTGTTTACAAGATAAATCGATCGAATGTGAAGGCCGTAAACTCCACTAAATACCTAGGAATTACTATTACTTCAAACTTAAACTGGAAAGAATGCGTAGATAATGTGGGAAAGGCGAACCAGGAACTGCATTTTATTGGCAGAACCATTAAAAGATGCAATAGAACTACTAAATAAACTGCATACACTACTCTTATACGTCCTTTTTTGGAGTATTGCTGACCAGTGTGGGATTCTTATCTGGTGGGTTTGACGGAGGACATCGATAAAGTCCAAATAAGGGCAGCTCGTTTTGTATTGTCACGATACAGGGGAGACAGCGTTACGGAAATGATACAGGTTCCGGGATGACAATCATTACAACAACGACGTTTATCGAAGTGGTGTGGGCTACTTACGAAACTCCTTTCTCCTCCGAATGCGAAAATATATTCTTCGCTATCACTTACACAGGTAGAAAAGATCATTAGAATAAAATACGAGAAATCAGAGCTGGAACGGAGAGATTCAGGTGTTATTTCTTCCCGCGCGCTATCCGAGAATGAATGGGTGATAAATAGTATAATGATGGTTCAATGAAGCCTCTTCCAGGCACTTAAATGTGATTTAACAGAGTTTCCCATGTAGATGCAGTTGTAGATGTGTTGCTCCAACTGCACAATGCATGACTACACAATGCGCGTAAAACTCGACGTGTTTTGCTGCCCAGACCAACTCCAGACTTTTCACCAATCAAACTCGTGTCAGATATGATGGGACTAGCTTAATTCCCGCTGCTTCGCACACGTAGACTGGATGGTCTGCATTGGTTGTTTCTACTTCTAAATGTAAATTTTCATAGATTTAGCTTTAAAAATGCTTTCTTAACAAAGTATTTTGATACAACGTGCACCACCCGCTGCACCATATGTGGCAGGATTCATACCGAAAACACATTTTTTTTAAATTTTAAATCCAAAATTTCTCATTTCTGGCATCAAAAAAGTCTTAGTAGCACCCTTCAAAGATTTATTCCTTATTTCACCAGCTCAATGGTTGAATTTCCAAAAGTATGGAAACTTGAGTTTTTTTCCGATGTTTTGTGTATTTCTTGCTTCAAAATTCCCTGAAGAGCAGCGTATTTTCAAAATACCGTTCATCCCCTATTTCACCCCCTTAGGGAGGGGAATATCGAAAAAACGCTGATGCCTACAGTTTAACATAAACAACGTCTACAAAGTTCAAGTTTCTATCGTCTGTAGATTCACTTTTCAGCGCCGTTTTCTTTTAGAAACGGATCGAGAACGCGAAATTTCTTTCTTACGCTTTGGCATCTTTCTTGCTAGTTTTACTTTTCAAACTCCTCTGTTCACTTATTTTTCTTTATTCTTACGCTTGTTGCAGAAAAATAACTGAAGAATGTGCATCACGTTTCGCTATATATAACCTCTTTGCTATTATGGTGTCAAAAGTCATCGCTGGTCTTCAGTCCGAGTTTGGATATACTGATGACTTTCAACCACTACATCTTCCACTCTCTTATAACTATCGGCACGGAAATGCCATGTGTACAACGGGAGACTTTTTAATACAACAACACAGAGAGATCGTTCGTCTCCATTACGTAGTTTTTGCTGAAGAGCAAAATATTGACACCCACACATAGAATTTTATGTAAGTCGGTAATTTTCAACTCCCATATCTTCTATCCTCTACCACCATAGCGCACAATGGGAGACATAACTACTACCACATACAAACACTATTAGTTTGCGATGTGTAGTTTTGGCTGCAGAACGAAATATAGCCACAAACACCTCAATTTTTATTTATATATTAAGATAACAGTCGATAGCTGCGACTCGTCAAAACTTGAACTACGAACTACGTAAACAGGCCGAGCGTTGTGCGTGGAAGAATGTGTCACAAGACAGTGTTCACCATGTGTGTGATGGAATGGATGCCGGATTGCTGCCAGTGGAGGCTACGCCACGTACTCACAGGTGTGTTTCAGTATGTATCGACACCTGGCACGTCAGTCTCTTAATCTCTAGCTGTAATTGTTTCATGTAGTCAATATGCAAGAAACGTTGAGCGATTTGGAAAACTCAAAGACGGTGTACTACAAATTTTTATTTCCGACAATGTATTTCTATGTACAAAGGGGATACTAGTAAGATATATTAAAGTTGTAGCAATAACAGCTACTGTTTTAATAGATTTTTTGATGACAATAAGTTATTGATTTGCTAAAACATTGAAACAATTTTACAAATTTAGCGGTATTCATGGCAAAGAAAGGCAGTGAAATAAATGTAAAACTTTAAAATTAATATTTGGTTACTGTCTACATAACATTTTTAGTTCGTAACTATATATTTAGCGTTAGGCGTCTGGGCTTGTTCTACTGTGAAAGGACTGTTATTGTGACTTCAAGATTCTAGAAACGGGTGTGATTTACAAAAAAGGATTATGAATAAAATTCAGTCATAATGCGTATTTCAATAGAAATTTACATATTTTCTTCTCCAGTTCTGTGTATATTCTACCACAAATTTGCTAAATAGGATTAAGAATTCACTGTAGTTTTCACAGATACGCCTTTCTGGCGTCATTAGATTGCAATAATGTTCCTTACACTTACAAAAAAATACAACAAATAATATAAATCTCTGTTGATGAAACTCTGACTTGTAAATGTACAGTACACACTGACAACAGCAACTGTCCATCTCAGATTAATGGAGAAATTGAATTTCCATGTAAAAAAAAATTCAAATTAAGTTTAAAATTTGGTGTAAGTCGCCAAATGCTCACATTACCAAATACTGGGTGGGTATACGTAGCCACTAATTGGTGCTCCATTTTCAGAAAACCTTGTTTTTCACACATCTCAATTTCAAGACATCGAATTTCCTAAAATATATTTTCAGAAAAGCTAGTTTTTTTTTCAAACATCTCAAATTTATTATGTCATTCGTCCTGATCTAAGTGTCGCAGAGTCATGTAGTTTTGAAGGTATATGTAAACTCTGCCTGAAAAATCTGTTGCTAGTGGTCTTAGCAGTAAAGAGACCTTATGCTAACAATTTACTACATGTAGAGCGAAAATGTAATGAGGCATACATTTTTTCCTCGTTCTCAAATACTAGAGATATAAACTGGAAAAAGGAAGTTTAGGGTTTAATGTCCTGTAAATATCGTTATCAGAGACGACATATAATCTGGGTAATTTTTTGAAAATGAGTTACGCCTCCTCTAGACACCTTCATAGTTTATAACTTAAATATCTGATGTGTTGTGTTAATCTTGTGATGTAAGACTAAATCTCCTAAGGAGTGTTCATGGTATTTAACACTTCAAGCCCACGGCTAAGATAACTACCCAGTCGTTACCACACAAGACCGCCTACGTAGGTTGACCCGTACAACACATGTGCCATGTGGGTAGCATCGAACATCCAGCAATATTCCGGTCATCCTTCTATATGACATACAAGATAGCGCGAAGTCGGGCCATGCACCCCTCTCTGTTTACTGACATTCGCTTCCTCAGAAGTATGAAAAGTCACCGGTACCTCCATGAGTAGCATTTACAATCAATAAAGACAGAGAACCAATCTAATTACTGTTTTCTAATTCACTTGGAGTACATCCCAACAGAACTCCAAACCATAATACTGGATACAGGACCAGTATATCGATGCATAATGCAACAGTCCAACAGTCTGCCCACATGGTGTCTCCAGACTCTAATCAGTCCATCGTGGTGGTGAAAAAAGAATAGAGATTCGTCAATGGGAGTGGCCGAGCGCGTTGAGACGCTATGCTGCGATGCGTGAGGCCGCTCCCTGTTGGGGGTTTGAATCCTCCCTCGGGCATAATCTTTTTGTTGTCTTTAGTATAATTTAGTATATAAGTAGTTTGTACGTTTAGGTTTGATGACCCCGCAATTAAGACCCATAAGCTGAAACATTTGAACATTTGATTTTGATTCGTCGATGAAAACAATGAAGTTCCTTTCGGTTGCCCATTTCCACAATTCACTACACCATTGTATTGTAGGCAGTCCACTCAGCTGCAAACGATGGCGAATGGTACGTGCAGACACTGCAGGTTGCATTACATTGCCCCTATTTTGCTCTTGTTAATGTTCATCTTATACGCTCCTTTAAACACACTGTCCATTCCGTTCAGTTGCTCTTCCAGGTCTTCTGCTGCATCTGATAGAATCATAATGTCATTGGCAAACCGCAGGATTTTTGTTCCTGGTGCCTGGATTTTAATTCCTCCTCCAAATTTCTCCTTGCATTCCTTCACACTTTTCTTAATATACAGATTGAATAACATTAGGGAAAGGCTACAGTCATGTCTTACACATTCAAAGACAATGCTTCACTTACATACTCTGCGACTAATAACTGCTATCTAGTTTCTGTAAAAGTTGTAATCAACCTTCCGTTACCTATATTTTACCCATGATGAATACAGAATTTGAAAGAGTATATTCCAGTCAACATTGTCAAAAACGTTCTCCAAATCTAAGGAAGCTAAAAATGTAGCTTTTATTTTCCTAAGGTATCTTCTAGTATAACACATAATGCATAATGTTAATATTGCCCTATGTTCCTACATTTATTCCATATCGAAACTGATCTTCCCCGAGGTCGGATACTATCAGCTTTTTATTCGTCTGTAAATAATCCGAGTTAGTGTTTTACAACTAAACCTAGTTAAACTGATATTTCTGTCATATTCACACTTGCCCGTATTTTATTTCTTTGGAATATTAATTATTATAATTTTCTTGAAGTCTGACGGTATTTCTTCTCTCTCATAGACCTTAAACACAAGGTGAAACAGTTTCTTCATTATTGACTCTTACGACGATGTCAGAAGTTCAGAAGGAATATCATCCAGTCCAGGGGCCTTATTACGACTCATATCTTTCAGTGCTCTGTGAAATTATTTTCGCAGTATCGTATCTCCTATCTCATCTTCATCGACTTCCTCTTCCATTTCTATAATCCTCTCTTCAAGTTCATTTCTCTTGTATTCGCTCTCAATGTATTCTTCCACCTTTCAGCTTTCCCTTCTTTGCTTAGTACTGATTATTCCATCTGAGCTCTTGATATTCATGCATCTGCTTTTCTTATCTTCAAACGTCTCTTTAATTTTTCTGTAGGCGCTGACTATCTTTCCCCTAGTTATACATTCTTGTAAAAAACGTTTGTCCTTTATCCACCCCTGATTAACCAATCTGCACTTCCTGTCAACCACTTTTTTAGCCGTCTATACTCCTCTTTGCCTGCTTCACTTGCTGCGTCTTTATAACTTCTCCTATCACCAATGAAGTACAGTATCTCCTGTGCTACCCAAGGATTTCTATCAGGCCTTGTCCTTCTATTTATATGATCCTCTGCAGCCTTCGCTACATTATCTTCTTCAAGCTATCCATTTCTCTTCTACAGTATTACTTTTCCCTGTTTCGGTCAAACCTTGCCTAATGCTCCATCTGAATCTCTCGACAGCCTCAGTTTCCTTCAGGTTTCATCTCCTTACTTTTCAATTTCTTAAGTTTCGATCTACAACTTATAACCAGAAAGTTACTGTCTGAGTCTATATCTGCCACTTGAAATGTGTTAGTGTAACATCTAGTTTCGAAATCTATGCCTTACAATTATAAAGTTAATTTCGCACCTTTCGTTGATTTCTGGTCTCTTCCACGTACACAACCCCCGTGCGTGATGCTTAAAACAAGAGTTTGAGATGATTAAATTGTGCTACGTGCAGTATTCTACAGACGACCTCCTCTGTCATTCATTTTTCCCTGTCCATATTCACCTACTACTTTTTATTTACTTGCCGCTATGGAGTAGCTGAGCGGTCTAAAGCGTCTCGCTGCGGAGCGCGCGGTTGCTCGTCGTGGAGGTTCGAGTCCTCCCTGGGGCATGGGTGTGTGTGTTGTCCTTAGGATAGTTTACCTAGGTTTAAGTAGATTGTAAGCTACGGACTGATAACCAAGCTGTTTGGTCCGATAGATTTACAAACATTTGAACATTTGAATATACTTCCTTTTCCTACTACTGAATTCCAGTTCCCCGTCACAATGAACAACTTATTTTATCTCATCATACACTTTTTCAATCTCTATACCTTGAGGAGAGAAAGTTATGACATACACTTGTACTACTGTGGTCAGTGTTGACTTCTTGTGTATCTTTGATACGATAATGCGTTCACTACGCTATTCATAGTAACTTTCCCGAATTCTTGTTGTCTTATTCATTATTAGACCTATTCCTGCGTTCACCCAACTGATTCTATATTTATAACTTGGTACTATCACCTGACCAGAAATCCTGTTCATCCTACCAGCGAACTTCGCTAGTCCCCACTATATCTAACTTCAACCTATACATTCCTAGTTTCAAATTTTCTAATCTCCCTAACCGATTAAAGGATCTGAAATTCAATGACTGTTTTGTTTTTCTTGCTGACGATATACTCCTGATTAGTACCCGCCCGGAGATCCGAGTGGGAGACTATTTTACCTCCGGAATATTTTACCCGAGAGGATGCCATCATCATATATTCATACTGTAGAGCTGCATGTCCTCGGGAAAAGTAACGGCTGTAGTTTCCCCTATCTTTCAGCCGTTCGCTGAAGGTGCATGACAAAGACACGTTAGCTGATGTTGCAAGACCAGCTCAGTCAATCTCCAGACTGATGCCCTTGTACAACTGAAAAGAGTGCTGCCCTCTTTATGAACCACTCGTTTGTCTGGCCTCTCCACAGATTTCGCTCCGCTGTGGTTGCACCTACAGTACGCTACGTGAGCCGGTGCACGCCATTCACTCCACCTCGGCAAGGTCTATGGTTCATGAGGGTGAATTTTAAGTTTGTGTCATATATCTATAACAATAGATGTGTTTGTGTGCATTTTATTGGGTACTACGTTCTACGTATTTTTGTTGTTGTTGTGGTCTTCAGTCCACAGACTGGTTTGATGCAGCTCTCCACCCTACTCTATCCTGAGGAAGCCTCTTCATCTCCTCATAAGAACGCCAACCCACATTTTGACCTGCTTACTGCATTTGTCTCTTTGTTTCCCTTTTAGATTTTTACACCGCAGACTTTCCTCCAATGCTAAATTCACGCTTTATAGATGATTAAGAATGTGATCTACCACTGGATTCCTTATTTTAATCAAGGAATGCCGTAAATTCCTTTTTTCCGCAATCCTCTTTAATAATTCCCCAATAGTAACTCGATCTACCCATCACAATTTTGAGCATTCGCCTGTAGCACCATATTTCAAAAGCTTCCACCTTCTTCGTGTCTGAACCATTTATCGTCCATGTTTTACTACCATATAAGGAAACCATTTATCGTCCATGTTTTACTACCATATAAGGAAACGCTCCACACAAATGCCTTCAGAAAAGACTTCCTAACACTTAAATTGATATTCGATGTTACAAATTTCTCTTTTTCAGAAAAGCTTTTCTTCCAACTACCATTCTACATTTTATATCATCTGTGCTACGATCATCGAACGTTATCTTACTGCCCAAGGAAGAAAACTCATCAACATCACCATAATCATTAGAGGCTGATTATTCCTTTCAATCTGGAGCGTAGAATCCTAATAAAATTCCTCCATGATCCGCTATTCGATGCTAATACTGCTGCCTCGTCTGATGTTAATTATGTTACTTCAAAATCATTCTTGACCGAATATGGGTACTTTGTCCTTAGTCTACCTCGACTCTTGTTACCCTCTGCTTCTCCCATGACACCACCATTTCTACCTGTTCGTTCTAACTGCTTCATCTATAGTGTTCGTGCATTGTTCCCATCTATTAGTTGCCGTAATCAGCCTTGCAACTTTTATATCTGTAGCCTCAAATTTTTAATAATGTAACCTGTATCCACTCAGCTTCAACTCGCGTTCAATAAAGTTGGTCGACATATAAAGCGGTGCTTTGATAACTTAGTCTTGGTATTGACTTATTTTTGCAGATTAGATCTTAGCTGAGCAATCACTGCATTAGCTTTGTTACACCTTGATACAAGTTCTTTCACTCTGTTGCCATCCTGTGAGAAAATACATCCTAAGTACTTGAAACTGTCCATCTGTGCTAACTTTGTTCCTCCCAATTGGCACTCAGTCTGTTTAAATCTCTTTCCCACAGACATTGCTTTAGCTTAGGAGATGCTGATCTTCATACCATATCCCTTACACCTCTGATCTAGCTCTGAAATATTAGATTGTGACCTTTCAATCGAATCTGCCATCACAACTAAACCGTCTGCATATGTGAGGCTTTTTTGTTTTAACTTTTTTCATCCTATCCTACCAGTCTATTGTTTTCGCCATATGATCCATAAATAGTATGACGAACAGTGGTGACAGGTTACAGCGTTGTCTTACCCCTGAAACTACCCTGAACCATGAACTCAGTTTACCGTCAACTCGAAGTGCCGCCTGACAATCTACGTAAAAACATTTAATATCCTAGAGAAATTTGCCTCCTATTCCATAATCTTCTTCCAAAGAACATGGTCATAAGCCTTTTTTAGATCTACAAAACACAGACACAATTCAATGCAATTCTCCATTATCTGCCGTAAGATATGGTCCTGACAGGCTCTAAGAAGCCTAAATTCACACTGATTTTCATCCCACTTGTCTTCCACTAATACTCGCACTCTTCTTTCAGCAATACCTGAGAAAAATTTGCTCACAAAGCTAATGAAAGAAATACCTCTGTAGTGCTACAGTCTTTCCTGTTTCCATGCTTGAAAATTGGTGATATGACTGCTTTCGCCCAGTCAGACGAACCTGTCCCAACTCCCACGCCATTCCAGTTATCCTGTGTAACCACCTGAGACCTGACATTCTACTGTGTTTGATGAGTTTCGACTTCAATTACCCCAGGAGCTTCATTACACTGCAGTCTATTGGCCATTCTCTCCACTTTCTCAAATGTTATCTTGTTTCCGTCAACATTCCTATTCCATGGTATCTCGTTGAGCGTTTAATCTACATTGAGCAACTCTTCAAAATATTCCTCCATCTGCCCAAGGTGTCCACATGATTCACTACCAGCTTTCCTCGAAAATACTCGTTAATTTCTTCTTTCCTGAATTTCGAAGACTGCTAATTACGCTGCAGAACGGTTTTCCAGCGGCTTGATCCAAAGTTTCTAATTTATTTCCAAAGGCTTCCCAGGTTTCCTCTTGGATTCTGCAATTCAGTTATCTTCTTCGCTTTGTTTTTTTCTTCAACTTAAATTTCTCTGTCTCTGTGTGGAGCCATTTTTGAAACGGCTTCTTTTTCTTTTTACAGGCTGCCTTGACTGCGTCGTTTCACCGAACTGTCTGCTTCTTCCTGCCTTTACACACTACTGTTTCAAGACATTCTCTAGCCACTTCTAGCAGTGTGTCCCTGTACCTTGTCCATTCCTCCTCCAATGACTGTAAGTGATTACATTCAACTAACTGGTACCTTTCTGAGATCATTGTTATGTATTTGTTATGACTTCCTTTTCTTGAAGCTTCTCCACTCTTATCCTGACTTGACTTTCAGCACTATTGGCCTCACAAAACGAATTTCAGTATCATCAAAGAACCCTCTGAAAACACGTCTGTCCTTGACTATCTTTCTTAATTACTGATCTGTTATTATATAATCAATGACAGATCTGGTTCCCCTGCCTTCCCAAGTATTCCTGTAAATGTTATTAAGCTTAAAAAAGAAGTTTTTGATAACTAAGCCCACGCTGGTTCTGAAATCCGAGAGCTGTTTTCTGTTCCTATTGGCCTCCTTATCCTCTCCAGATTTGCCCATAATCTTTACATACCCTTCTGTTCGAGTTCTTAGCCTGCCACTGAAGTTGCTTATAACCAAAACGTTCTCCTTGTCCTTTAACAACTAAATCACTGAGTTCGTCGTAAAATATGCCCATCTCATCTTCCTCCGTCCCTTCACAGGGAGAATACACTGATACAATCTTAATTTTCTTGCTGGAGTCGGCTACATCTATCCACACGTCGTTCATTTACATACATTTAGCAATTGTGCTGGGTTACATTACTTTCCTGCTGTAAAATCCTATACTCCACTGTGCTCTTCCCGCTTTGACTTCTGACAGGTAGATCTTGTATTCTCCGACTTCATCCTCTTTGTCTCTTCTTAACCTAACGTCACTAACAGCTAAGTCATCTGACCCCATCTTACTTACAGCCTCTGCAAGTTCTACCTTTTTCCAAGTGTAATCCCCATTGGTATTAATAGCTCACCATCTCATTACAGATCGTTTGCCAAGTCGTATTTGAAGAGTCCCTGGTATGTTAATTAGAGGTGACTCCATCACTTCCAAAGTTCATTTTGCTTCCTGAGAAGCAGGTTGCTAGCCTTACTTGCCCATAGTCCCATTCGGTTTTACCCCTAACGGTTGAGGGACTAGGTAGTCTTTGCACTCTGAGCACAAAGGTGCCCACGACTCAGAATACGTCTGAGATGTCCAAAAGTTATCCAAAGTAACTGGTATCTCGACAGTCAAGACCACTTACTTGGTATTCGTACGTTGCCCGTGGTTCCTGTGTTATGTCTTGACTACAGGAATCCACACCATGAATGTATCGTTACTTAATCCAATTCCTTCAGCATCGCCTGATTTTCTTAGACTACATTCCATTACCCTTGTAACCTGTTGTGGACGTATTAGATGTTTCACCCTGTATACGTATGTATAGGTGTATGTTCCATATCTCCTCCTGAACTACTGGATACAACGTAATAAACAATAAAATTCGCAGAAGACTTGACATCATGCAAAAATGTTCCGTGTTTTCTCATTAACTAACGGGACGACTTCGCCCGATTTCGGTATTCTTTACGGTCACGAAACAATCGCCATGGGAAAAAACTCACCTACGACACATGGTAAGGAGATTTGACGTCGTAATAATAAAATTCATGAAAATTCGTCCCACCACTTATGAGGTTGTAATCTATTACGTCTTTACTACCAAATCCATACGCAAAACGTTGTGACGTGGTGCAATAGAAAGTCAGAGGACTCCGACCAGGGACGAGGCGGTTCAAACCAACCACCAGCCATCTGAATTAATGTCTTCCTTAATGTTGTTATATGAAAATTCCTAGATGGCTGCTTTCAAAGAGCACTGCAAATTTCCGTCCCATCATTAACGAAAAACAGTCCGAGCTTGACAGTTTCCTCATATTCCACTCCATGAGTCTGAAAAATTATTTTAAAACAGACAATTCAGAAGATGTACCGTCAAAACTTTGCCGCATGTAAAGGAGACTTAAATGGATAGAGAAAAGAGAAACGCATAGAAGGCGTCGAACAGAGAGGGAAGAAGGAGATGAATAAAAAAAAAATCACACTGACGTGTTTTATGGTCCACTTTAGATTTGTAGTTATATAAGTTTTTGCAAACATTTCAGTCCAAAATAATAATCTAAATAATAAAAAAATTATGGTGATATGATTACGACTCTACTATTGTGGTAATGTCTATGTACCCAACAAGTAATATTCTTTCTGACCGTATTTTAACAAACAGCCAAAATTATATTATATTTGAGCTTAGCTTTGACAAACATAATCTTTTTTGAACTTTTACCTCTTCGAACTATCATTTTACTGTCTCTCCCACGTTTTCATTACATTTTTCCGTTAAAATATTATCACCTGTCTTGCCTTGGTAGTTCAAAGTTTATTTTCTTTGCCTGTACGGGTGACGAATGACTATACCCTGGAACGAACGTAGCTCACTGGCTGGCCGCTGTGAGACGGTGGGCTGCGCCCCAGCAACGACCTACTCTGCGTGACGTGACGTGGCACGGCAGTGCACAGGCGTTCTCTTCAGAGGCTGCTGGTTCAACGCCATCTGTAATACAAATCTGAGTAAATTTCTCAACGAACAACCGAGAACGAATATGAACAAACGACCGCAAAGCATCGATCACAGTGAAGAAAAAAAAGATATATCTTTTATAACCACCACAGTTAATTTTTTTGGCCCACTTTATTTTACCTCTTGTTTCCTAAAGGGTTTTGGCACACTCTTGTTAGCTGAACACAACTATATTCTGCAAGATTCCGAGTTGTTCAAAGGTAACAACGCTTTCTCTGAATAGTGCATTTGTTCTGTTTCGAGTAAATGTCATGAAATACATAGCAACGAATTGTAAACATAGACTTCTTTATCACATGTACGTAAACTGGGGAGATACTGTTAAAATGACTGTCGTAAATATAACAAATAACTTTGTATATATACTAAGTACTGGAGTTATGTGGAATTCAGTATTACCACACTTACTCCGTTTGTGATTTTAACTGTAAAGGAAAACGTAATCATGGTTTGAAATTGAATATTTGATCTTTATTTTACAGAGTAACATGAACGAAGTCATATCTGAACTACAGGAAAGGTAATACCATCTGCGTTAAAACCGCCCATAGCAAGCATGTCAAAGACAAACATTTTAGTAGACGCATTGATTATAATTAATGACTTTCAATATATTCCATAAATAAAGAATACACTCTTAGAAAAACAATAGATAAAGTAATCTGTTGCAATGTATACACTTCCCTCCCGTTTCATTAAGGAACTACACTTGCCACAGAAATATAGAACTTCCTTTATATATACGAAACTACCTGTATCAGCACGTTGTTCAGAATGTTCAATATTACAGTGTCCTCCCAGTTTACGTGCATATGCTGCAGAAGACCATTCTTCAATTCGTTGTTACGTATTTCACGGCACGTTCACGAAATAGAAGAAACACGCATTTTAGATGGAGCATAGCTCTATTTAATTGATAAGAGTGCCCAAAACCCTTTTAGGAAAAAAGGAGAAAAAATTTGGGTAGTGGCGGGTTTCGAACCACTAAACATGCATAATACAGTCCTACGCGCTGTCCACTACACTACAGTTAACAACTACAACATGCGACCTTGAGTCTCGTACTATTGATGGCAGTTGTTAACTGATTCTAATACGGCATTTTTAGACACTAGATTATCATTTATCATACGAAGAACGACGTGCTTTTGTTAATTCTTTAGTGCGCCATTGTTTTGAAATGACAACGTGTAAGTTACAATAAGAAAATCATCAAATATGCAACGCAAGATGGCGTATGTCAGAGAGAGTTCTGGGCGAGGAATGTCATGTGACATCTCCGAACGGCTGGTTTTCGTTAATTCAATAGAAGGTGTGCTTTTTTTGGTCGTACTGACGTATTTTTTGTCCGAAATATTTGAAAAAGCGAGGTTCTGGTCTCTGCCGGCCTGCAATTATGTCTGTAAAATTTGGTGCCGATCGGTTGCACGGTTCGACCTAAAATGTGGGAACACGTTACGGACAGACAGGCATACATCCCATCCTCTACAAATTCGGTTATTTAATTTTCGTGTCAGATGAATGGTTAAGCCGTTATTATCATTTAAATTTCGAGCTGTCAAAAGACGATCGCAAAGGCCCACTTTTAGTGTTACTACTGTAACCTATTGTGGGTCAAAAAGGAATACATACAAACCGGGGGAACGTTGGAAACTTACGCTACTGTCGTGTTAATCTTCTGTATGGTTCGTCATGAAATAATAAACTCTTCGGTTACCTAGATTACGGCAGAACTCAACATACGAACCTGTGCTAGCGAGTCATCATCAGATTGCGAAGAAATTACACATGATGACCAACAAGGACCCATCTTAGGGCCACTGCTTTTTCTTGAGTACATTAATGACCTCTCATCAGTTACACTGCAAACATCAGAGTTCGTTTTGCTTGCAAATGATACAAGTATTTCAATAAAAAGCGATCGACCAGTATTTCTCTCGGCACCCAATAGTGCACCCAGGACACTGTTCACTCCCTATGCCAATCAGGCCGTTCTGTGGTCTTTGTGTGGACCCCAGGTCATGTTGGCATACCAGGGAATGAGCATGTTGATCGATTGGCCAAGCAGGCCACTATGGGACCACCTCTCACAATTGGTGTCACGGAACAGGATGTTAAACTGGTGTTGCACCGGAGGGTGCGCGAGGCTTGGAGCACCGAGTGGGTTACGGCGACTGCACCGAATAAGCTTCGGGCAGTGAAGCTCTCCACAGCTTTGTGGAAATCTTCACTGCGGCCGACCCGCCGAGAGTCAGTTGTCCTCTGTCGCCTCCGGATTGGACATACGTGGCTCACCCACGGGTATCTTCTTCGGCGTGAGGCTCGACCCGTGTGTCGATGTGGCACTGTATTGACAGTGGCCCATCTTTTGATGGACTGTCCGCTTTTAGCCGACCTGCGGCACTATTTTACTCTTCCAGACGCACTACCCTTAGTTTTAGGAGACGACGCCTCTATGGCTAACAAAGTTTTAAGTTTTATCCGCGCTGCTGGTTTTTATGACTCTATCTAACGGTGGGTGCTGTGGCCTGACATCTTAGGCCACCACCAATCTAGTTTTTTCCCTTTTCACACCCTTAGGGGTTCTTAGTGTATGCAGTATGGCTGGCTCATCCTGTTTTTTCTTTGTGATCAGCCAGCCAAGATACTCCACTAGCCAGTTTTATTCCTGACTTTCTTTTAACAATTCTGTGTGTCTTTGTTTTACGTTATCAGTGGTCTGTCCATTGTCAACCTGTACCTTATGTGCGTGACCAATTTTAGAGCTTTGTTTTACTTTTCATTATTGACAGTGGACTCTCAGTTAGTAACAGGGGACTGATGACCTAGCTGTTTAGTCCCCTCAAAAAAACCAACAACAACAACAACAAATAGCATGTCAAGCATAGTTCTAGAAAAATCTGCTAATGATATTTTCATGAACGTTAATAAATGTTTTAAAGCCAAATCATTGACATTAAACTTTGAAAAGACTCGTAAGCGGTTTCCATCCAGCATGTGCAAAAGTATGAAGAAGAGCAGATAGAGACAGTATTAAATTCCTGGAATTACAACTTGATAATAAATACAGTTTGGAGGAGCACACTGCAGAACTGCAGAAACGACTTAACAAATCTGTATTCGCAATTCGAGTGTTAATCAGACATAAGCGTCAAAAAATAAAAAAGGTTGCATATTTAATTATGTTTCATTCCGTAATGTCATATGGTATAATATTTTGGAGTAAGTCTTCAAATCAAGCATGTGTTTTCAGAGTCTATAAGCGTGTAAAACGTATTAGGCCAGCTTGTGAAATAAATTCACGGACATCCTGTAGAAGCCTCTTCAAAGAACTGGGTATTATGTCTCTCAGTATATTTATCCGTTAATGAGATAGGTCGCAAATAATATATCCTTTTTTCTAACAAACAGCTCAGTTGATACATGCAATTCTAGAAACAAAAACGCTCTAAACAAGGACCTAAAAAACTTATTTTTGTTCAAAAATGGGTTCACTACTCAGTAAAACACATTTTCAATAATTTACCAGCAACCATAAAAATTGAGCTACAAATGAAGATAAGTTTAAGAAGAGCCTGAAAGGCTTCTTCTACCACACTGACGAATTCTTAAATAGAAGCAAAGATGTATCTATCATACTTTTGGTATTGTTATGTCAGTTTGTAAAAATAAAACAAAACAAAAAATTATATTGGCATGTTCCACATCCACGAGGATCTCCTGAATATTGTTCTATGGAACGAACAACAAATCTAATGGTAATCTAATCTAATCAAAAAATTTACCCTCGTTCAAAGTCATTTAGATGCGACATTAAGCACTGATCACGACTGACACTTGCAAAATAATGACAACATTTGCACAGGTGCTGTTTGTGGTGAAATGCAAGAGCGTGAGGTGCAAATGTTCAAATGTTTGTATAGCTTATGGGACTTAACTACGGGGCCATCAGTCCCTAAACTTACAAACTACTTATGAACTAGCTACAACTAAGGACGTCACAAATATCCATGCCCGAGGGTGGATTCGAACCCCCGACCGTAGTGGCCGTGCAGAGCGTGACTGAAGCGCCTCAGTCCCCTCGGCCACCGCGGCCGGCAGCGTGAGGTGCAGCCTCGTCTAACATCCAAATTTATATATGTGTGTGTGTTTGTGTTGTTTTGGACATGCCGGAGAGCACAGAAAGCACATAGTAGGCGGACAATCGCGCCTTCATTACAGATATACACTATGTTTGAACTCTTATTAGTAGAATGTGCAGGGGAACTACGACGGTAGCGAGTGTATAAGTTGAATATTAGAGTCTGACCGAAGACTTGCTTGTGGAATAACTATTTGGGTGGCGTATTGGACAGCACAACTACCTATTAAGCAGGACAACGGAGTTCGTATACTGTCTGCCACAAATTTTCAAATTTTCCCTCTGATGTAATTTAATGGTGACCGGCATCTCATGCCTTTAATTTCTTTGTGTCTCGCTCCACAGTTTTGTTGAAGAAAGCATTTCTTGCAGTGTTCCCATATTTTTGTCCAACCGAGGATTTACACCGTCCTTATCCTGCCTGCATTGGATCTGTGTACAGTAATCAAAGTTCAAGTGCAGTTCTCCCCGTGTGTAGCGCTTTGTTATCATCTGCAGCGACCGTCGGGAAGCCACTACTGGATGCTGCTTTGTGGTGTAATGGCATTATCAGAAGCTCAACAGGCATTTTTCAAACATTTATATCCATCGCGGATACTTACGCATGCTGTTTGATCACTAAATATGCGTTTTCGACACCTTGATTCTTGTGGAAATGTATTTTCTGTTAGTTCCGACATAATATCTTCATATGTAAGCACTGCAATTTTGAATGCCCTGTATGCCCAATCTGTTAGCAAATTGCCGGAAAAATGAACCTGCGCTTTTTCCTACTGACATTTCTGTGGGCTGTTATGTGTAGAGAGAACGCTGAAGTTTGTTCCGGCAACAAGCAGCACAGTTGAAGGTGCAGTGCACTGTGGAAGCCCCCTCGCAGCAACACGTGTCCAGACAGCGGGCACGCAACCCCGAGGCCCCGGTTTCCTCGCTGTTCCTGAGGACTGTTTAAAAGTTGCAGCAAGGAAAGCGTAATCAGGTTTCGTGTTTGTGTTGTGTTTCGGTCTCCGTCGCTTGCGTGTCGACTACAATTGGAGTCTTGGAAACAGCGCTAGAAGTAATCTGACCTTTTAAGGCGTCGTCAAGCGCAAGAGGCCCAGAGAGCATTATAACACTTGAGTTACTTTATGGAGAGCGTTGGCATTATATTTTATTTGCTTTATATATTCATCATCCTAAACTTATACATTTACTAGCTAAACCCGGCCACGCTTCGCTGTGGTTCAGTCTCATATGAAATAAATAGAAAAGGAAATACTGTAATTCATATGAACATAGAATCACCGAGAGAATGCTTCAATCATATCAATATAATTCATTAGACTACTGTGGCTATGTGAAACGAAAATTATAAAAAAATATAGTTTCGCAGATACTCATTATCTTAAACCCATAAGATAGATAATATGTTTTGTCGTTGTTTTTCTCCACAAATATACATATCACCTTACAGTCTCTGGACCACGTGACGTATAATTCACCTTAGTAAACAGGTGTTGTTTCCTACATTCTTTCCATCTAAAAATTAGAGAATTACTTCAAATTATGTGTTATCTGCTGGAAACTATCACCAAGTTCCTGTTACTTAAAATTAAATGAAATAACGACGCCCATAAACAACGTTTTGTTCAGATTTCGTTTCTGTGGTGTGTTGATTTCCACTGCTAATATCATGATCGATCTCACTGAATATTAACCATTAAACATAAACGTATCTAAAATGCGTTTCCAGGAAAAGTTGTTACTTTAGTGTCGCATTTTTACCATAGCAACTGACAGGGACGCAAGGCAGAAGTTGGTACCACTTCAATTTTCGACGCTCACTTATTTGGCACCTGGAAAATTTAAACCGTGATCGGAGCTATTTCCTTCCTTTTGCCTCTCTTAATGGCTACGTTTACACATGATTTTCGTTTTGCACGCATCAGTGGCAAAACGTCTTTTGAATTATTTAAGTTTCAATGGTCCCTTTGTATAGTTATAATTGAAAATCAATACGTAATTTTTTCATGTTGATTTATTTATATAATGATGTCGGTAAAATTTCACTTGCGCCAGCGGCTGATGTTGCCAAAATCTCTTGACTGCTCTTCGAAAACTCAGTTACACACAATGGGTCTAATAATCTTCCGTGTATATCATGAAATATTACATTAGCACCAAACGCTGGAGCTGCCGTAAGTAAAATTAAACCTCCATTTCCAAGTAATTCTACGATGGTAAACGTCCATCTTTTGTCGTCAGGGATTTAGAAGCGCACATTCGCTATATATCTTTAGAGGCCCGGCCACTGGAATTGCAAACATTATTAGAACGCATCTGGTTCCCGAGCGTTACTCGGGAATGTTATTGTCTGTAACGTAGTGATAATTCTAAGGAGATTCTTATCAGCTTGAATATTTTGACTGAATCGTTTTTTGACCATAAAATAACCATTTCATGCAGTTCCTGCTCTGTCGTTAATATTTTCTTGTACGAAACACTGTCAATAAATCAATTATCCTTGTAAACTGAACATTTCATTGCCAACATTACTACTCTACACGGCTAAAACCGTAAATGGAATTTAGCCGAGCAACCAATAAATGAGGCCGAGGGGAGCATTCTTTTGTGTTTACATTTTAACAGACCATTACGTCTGTGTTTGCTTTGCGGCTGAGAGTATTAATTATCCTCATGAAGCGAACATTCCGTTGCCAACATTGGCAAGCTCCGTCGCCACCTTAGGTAAAATTTAATCAATACCTCAAGACTGTAATGGTGAGGAAATTATACCTGTTCATCCATATCCCTGATATTTGTGTTATCCAGTATCACCAACGATTCTTTGTACTGTGGGGGGATATTATTTGGCACTGACGGAATCTATATGTCCATCGTACATTAATTCGTTGCGTAGCTGGGTTGTCCTCCCAGTGGTCCGACTTGGTATGCAACTTTGTAAGCGACTCCGCAGCGCTCTGCTTCGCAGTACTCAGTTTATAACAGGGGACATGCATAGACGACCTTCAAGAGAAAACACAACAGCTTGTAACGCGTAATATCTATAAATACAAGTCAATGTTCCTAGTGACTGACTTGCAGACTGATTAAAGGAATAACTCATCATTGCCCAACCAAAACCACTGATGATAAAAACTTGAAATTTGCACACGTTGTTCATCTTACACCGTTGGCGTCGTTTAAGAAGGGATTTTTCGATATTCGATCCCTAAGGGGGTGAAATAGGGAATGACAGGTTTTTCTGAAAATATGCTGTTATTCAGTCAATTTTGAAGCTAGACCTACATAAATTGGTATATGGATTCTTGGTCAGAATTTAAAAAATGCGTGTTTCAGCTTTTTCTGAAAATCAGCCTTTAAGGGGATAAAATACGGAATGAAAATATTTTCGAAAAATGCTGCTACTATGCCAGCTTTGAAGACTGAACTACAAAAGTTGGTATTGGTTACAATTACAAAAGTACGTGTGTATATCCCCTCCCCCTCTTTGTCATTGCCTACCCTTCCTGTATCTCGTCTTAAAAATCTAACTTAGAACCATGTTTAGTCTTATGTTCAAAATCTTATATCGCCGCGCATGTTTCTACATAGCTATTTTTAAAATATTAATGATATACGAATTTATATAACTTTTACAATGTGAAAAAATTGTTGCCAAAGATCGCAAAAGTGTCATATATATTATGTGTAATTTATTAAATAAATAGGCATCTAAAAACTTCCTGTGTTACAGTGCAACCTTGTGACAAATTTGACGCTCACTCGGTGAAGAACGTTTTGAGATTTTCAAACACACACAAACCAACACAAGGACTTCAGGTTCTCATTTATTTAATACCAAGCATGTTTAGATATGTACTGCACACAATATTACACTGGTGTAGGAAATGAATGGCAGTAACACAAATACAGTGAATACTTTCACTATACAGCTTTGAGCTTGATAACTACAAAAATAGTCTTTTTGCAGCTGTGCAACAATGTGTCTGGGATTGGGTAAGAAATTTAAAGCGAAAAATAAGTCTCCGTTAGCACTGATTGTAATTGGAAATAACAGGAATGGAAAGGTCAAAGAAAGAATGAAGTTGATTACAAATAACCTACTAAATATGATTATAGAAGGAAGAAATTATTAAAAAATACAGAAGGGAGAAGACCAAAATAAATATAAAACTCTAAAGAACAGAATGAATGAAACGTTTAAATGTTTGTTAAGCATAAGGGACTTAACTGCGGGGTCATGAGTCCCTAACCTTACGAACTACTTAGGAACTAACTTATACTAAAGACAGCACAAACATCCATTCCCGGGGAGGGGGAGGGGGGATTCTAAACCCCGATGGGGAACGGCCTCGCGCATCGTAGCATAGCGCCTCAATGCGCTGGGCCGCTCCGCCACGGCACAGAATGAATAGAGACGTAAAACAAGAGAGAAATACTTTGAGAACGTCTGCTTTACAATTGGGACAACAAGAGAAAGGGAAACGTGGGAAACGCTTATAAACGTGTGAAACGTTGCTTTTGAGACAGAAGAAATGACAATACGTTGGTTGATGATGATGATGATGAAGTTGCAAGAAGATGAAAACATTACAGACGAAAACTGTAGAGTGGAGCAAACATGTCTGAAAACAACATGAAAGAAGAAAGTGAAGTAGCTACACGCAACGTGGGACAATCTCTATTTAAGAGTGAGTTTGGACAAGCTCTCAGGAAATTGGAAAACAACAAATCTTCTAGTACAGACAACTTACCAGCTGAACTTCTGAATTATGGAGCAGCAAAAATAATTCAGGAGTCGTATAATGTGGTGTGCATCATGAACGGACAGTCAAAATTTCCCACATATTCTTAGAAAAATATTATGGTCACCATTCACAAGAAGGCTATGCGACAAAATGTGAAAATTATAGGACTCTAAGTCCAAAGATGCATGCTTCTACAATATCCTAAAAGGCATAGAGCAAGAATTTGAAACTACACTCTCATAATATTTCTGGGATCCGGAAATACACAGGAACCAGGGAAGCAGTATAGACCCTAAAATTAGTAGTATAAGGGTTTGGAAAGGAACCTGGCAGAATATATGGCTTTCGTAGATGTTGAGAAATCCTTAGATAATTTTAATTAGGACACAGTGTTTGAAGTGTCGAAAAAGTAGAAATAGACTGTAACGACAGGAAAATGGACGGACGTACTAAGAAGAGGTGCAGATACGGAACGGTGTTAATCTTTAATTTATACATAAAACACGTGTGTTAAAATGCCCCGGAAAACTTACAGACAGATACACAATTCATGGCCAAAGAATAGCTGCGTTAAATACTGTCCTTCATATAGCTGTCCTAGCTGAGAGTGGAGAAGTCCTTATAACCCTCCAAAATAGAATGGATAAAGGTATGATGAAGGAATATAATATGAAAATAAATAAAGCAATAACAGAAGTGATGGCATATGACAAAGGTGAGCAAGCTAAAGTTCAATATAATGTATGAAGTATTTGAACAAGTTAATAAATTTACTTATGTTGGCAGTAAGATAACCATGGATGCACGTATGGAAGGAAAAGGTAGAAGTAAGAAGCAGTAATGCTCAAGCAAAATCTATGTTAAACAAAAGGAGAAAGATATTAACTTCTTTGAGTATCAGGGTTGAAATAAAGAAAAGGTTTATGCAGCCATATGTCTGGAGTGTGTAATGCTGTGTCTTTGAAAAATGGACTCTCGGAAACGAGGAAGGGCAGAAGCTAAATTATTTTGAAATGTGGTGTTTTCGACGAATGCTCAAAATAAAATGGATTAACTAGGTTAAAAACTGTACCGATACTGAAAAGAGCGGGTGAGAAGTTTGTGGAGATTGATTGTTAAAAGCAGAGTAAAACTTGTAGGCTATCTGATGAGACATTAAGAACTTCTAAACTCAATCATCTCCCCATTACAGGGAAGGCTTCGTGGAGGACCGCGACTCAGATATCTCTACATGGGGAATACCATCGAACTTACGGGATGCAAGCTATGAAGACATGCAGAGAGAAGACGAAATACATATAGAATAGAGAATTTCTGCCATCATCAAACCTTGGAGTGACTATGACAGAAGAAGAAGCACTGATTTTTTTCTAACCACTGGACAGCATGTCCACGGCCTAGGAACAGGATTATGTCGTGTACTGTTGTTGTCGGACCTTAAAAACAAGGATCTTTCATGAAGCACTTCGGTTTAGCTTAGACCCATTATACACATATATAATCGAACTAATAGCTACTGAGAAAATATTTAGAATGTGATTTTTAGGACAGTAATGAGACTCACAACCGAAGGATTAGTGTTAAACCTTCTGTTTATTAAAATGAAGTTAAGATATTCCAAGCAGTTGCTTCACATCGGAAGTTAATGACCGTAATAGGAGGGCATTCAGAAATTAATAGTAGTTTAAAAATAAAATTATAACAATGCGCAAAAATCAAATTTTACAATATATATTTTCCAGGTAATCGTCATTCAAATTAAGGAACTCATTATACCGTGGCACAAGTTTTTCAGTACCCTCTCTGTAGAAATCTGCCGCCTGAAGTTAGGATTTTTGGGAACTTACCTAGAACAAAATTTGTGGTAATGAAGCTTGTCTGTCGCGATTTCATGCAGCAAAACTCCGTGAAATTTGGAAAAATGACGCGAAACCTCCGTACTCGTGAAAGTATGATTATCACGAATTTTCTCCAGCAGTTAGGTCAGTCACAATTGCCCGGGAATCCAACCCGGGCCTCCTGCGTGGTAGTCAGCGACGCTTCCACTGAGCTATGGAGGCGGACATTCATCCCGTGCACGGAAGTCACTATACATTAATAAATTGAAGGCGATAGAAAAGTTCTCTCACTGAGAGTCCGGTTAAGAGTGTACGCTGGTCGAGAAGTGCGAACTTTGTTCTCTCGAAAACTTAAGTAACTTATTCAGTAATAAGACTTAATTTTACTCCAACAACTAATCAAATACGTTTACTAATGTGCTCTTAAGGCTAACCATTAACCCTTTCATTTTCAGTGTTGTTCCTCGACAACAAAATATTAAAAGTTAATTTATACCGTATTTTGTATATCAATCCTTAAAGTCGCATGGTGTTTGATGAACAATAAGCTTCTAGTACGACATTTTGCCGCTTTGTACGGCGTGTAGTCACTTCTGAGGCATTAATCTGTCCATCAAGGAAGTCGTGTTACGTTTCCGTCTGTACGTGACTGTGAGTGTGAGCGCTACGTGGTTCATATTATTTTATTTCATCAGTGAATTATCTTTTCTTTGGTGCTGTGGCGAAGATTATAGTAACATTATTCAACTGGCAGTGTTAATTATCAGTAAAATAATGTCCCAAGTAATAAACTGCCTCGATACAAACGTCTGTGTTGTGCATGAAATACATGAAGGAAAAAAAGGTCAGATCGAAAATTTTAAAAAGGTTCAAATGTTTGTAGAACTTATGGGACTTAACTACGGGGTCACCAGTCGCTAAGCTTACAAACTACTTATTAACTAGCTAAGACTAAGGACGGCACAAATATCCATGCCCGAGGGGGGATTCGAACCCCCGACCGTAGTGGCCGTGCAGACCGTGACTGGAGCGCCTCAGTCCCCTCGGCCACCGCGGCTGGCGAAAATTTTAAAACACACATTTTTAGTGCACTGTATTAATACAGAAAACACTGAATTTTAATTTTTCCTAAGCTGAATTCATAATGTGGGACTCAAAGGGTTAAACGTTTCACATTTCCTCATAAAACGCGAAACGATCACGTAGCAGTGCTTCAGTCGTAGTTCAAATGTTTGTAAGTCTATCGGACCAAACTGCGTGGACATCCGTCTGTAGCTTACAAACTACTTAAACTAAGTTAAACTAACCTAAGGACAAACACACACACCCATGCCCCAGGGAGGACTACGCGCGCTCCGCAGCGAGGCGCCTTAGACCACTTGTGTGTGTGTGTGTGTTTTTTTTTTTTTTTTTTTTTTTTTTTCTCCTATGGTTAGATCTATTGGTTGCGGACGCTGATCGAGTTTGTTCGCTCTTGTTCGATTAGTTCTTGGCTCAGCTTTTTTATTACAGAGATCGTTGAGTCCTCTGTCCGGGCGTCAGCCGTAGTTTTGTTTAGGTCTCGGCGCAGTAAACCTAATTAATCTCACTTATTTGTTATTCTTTCTTTGTTACTTGTTAAGGACAGCATATACTTTCATTATTTCACTTCTTATTTGTTTATAACAGCGTCAATTTTAATTTTCTTCTCCAGAAATTTTCTCATCGGTGTTTACATAGGGCTACAGTGACTTTAGGCCTAATTTTCGAGTGTATAGTTTTACCAATTTTACACAATTTTACTTCACTCTACTAGTAGTATATACAATTTCTGTGTTTTAATCAACTTTCTTATTTCTTTTATCTGTTGTTAATTTAATTTTCTTGTTATTTTGCTAATTACTGTCATCGAACATGTGTAAAAAATGTTTGAAATGCCGTAGGAAAGGATTTCCTTTCTTTCTTTTTTCAGCTGTTGTCAGAAGTGGTTTCATTGGGGATCATGTAGCGGCGTGGGAATTGGAGGCAAATGAGACTCTTCCATTCTCTTGCAAGGTATGTTTAAGGAACAGGAAGCACAGGAACAGGAAGGGAAGATTAGAGCCCTTCAGACTGAACTGCATAGTGCTTGGTTGGAACTTATGAGGTTAAGGGGGAGAAGGATGAAGAGAAGTGGGAAGTAGTAGCAAGGTACAGGGCCCTACAGAAAGAGAACTGTTTCATCATGGACACTAACAACATATTTGCCTTACTAGCATAGTCAAGCAAGGAACAGGTTCCAGTAGAAGTAGGTGATTTAAGACGTAACCGAATTTCATTAGGAAACGAACTGTTTCAAAAAATAGAAAATAAGTGCAAAGTTCGGTTGCTAGGTAGTAGCCACGGAAGAGGTGCGGGGCAGATTCTGCATGAAAAATTAAGTGACAGGTACCAGCCCAGTTGTTGTCTTAGCAAGAGTGTACCTCTACAGCTTGTCTAAGAGAAGAACTGGGCTTGAAAAAGTTCCTGGTTAAAGGGATTTGCAAAGCAGAATCATGTTGTGATAGAGCGTGGAGCGGGTGACAGTATTCATAGGGACATGGACTACAATTTGGAGAGTGACCTGGTTACAATAGCATTTCCAACAAGCCATACACATGTTGGGCTGGTGCCTGCCTTCATGCGGAATGATCGGCCTCAGTTGAACAGGTCTGTAAGGAGGTTCAACATGGAGCTAGACCAGCTGCTGAGGGCTGATATGTATTCAGGCAAGGGTCTAGTTTCTGTTGATGCTATTGGTAGTGAGCTTTTACTAGGAATGTCCTGTATCTCAGTAGGAATGGGAAGGATAAAATGAATGGGTTGCCAGCTAAATCTTCAAGGGACCCATTGCAACTCATGGGAGTATCCAGTGAGAAGCTCAGACCGGCAGGTACTAAAGCTGTTAAAATATCCCAACATCTTCACCAAAATACAGTGAAAAGTAATGTTAGTAAATTTCATCAAAATAGTGGGGTATTAACGAATAAAATAGATGAGGTTTGGTACGTTTAGAGGACATAGATATAGAGTAAGTAATATATGTACTATGTCTATCTAAGCATCCCATTGTCAGTGATAAGGAAACGGTTCAAATCAATGGGTACAAACTCTTAGCACATGTAAGTAGAGATAATAAGAGAGAGGAGTAGTTTCTATTTACGTCAAAAGTTATCACTGTGTAAAAAACTTAGAAACAAAAACGTTTTGTGTTAAGTAACATATAGAAGCATGTGCCTGTGAGATTAAACTGAATGAAGGCACTTTTATAATGATAACAGCGTAAAGGTCTCCATCAAGTAATTTTCAGCGATTTATGAAAAAACTTGGATGCCATCTTGTGCTGTCTGTCTGACAGGGGAAAGCAAATTGTTATTTGTGAGCATTTCAATGTCGATTCTCTCAATGAGTGTAATAGCAATAAAAAGACCTTGAAGTATTTATTGGTTCTGTCAACTTGACATTCGCTATGGATTTTTCTTCTCTGATAGTAAAGGGCAACAGCACAGTAACAGATAACTTTTTATAGACTAAGATAAGTTCAGAAGCATAAATGCTTATCCTTTCGAGAATGTTCTTTCTGATCGTGGGGCACAACTAATTATAGTACATAACGTAGCCTCATAAGCAAGCTTAAACAGACATCCAAAGTAGTGCGTTTAATTAATGATTTAACAGTTGCCAAGTTTAGGGAGAGCTTACAGCAGTTAGACTGGGATGAGGCATACAAGAAACACGATGCTAATTTGAACTGTAACATATGGCATGATATATTTGTAAGTGTATTTGAAAACTGTTTCCCCAACAAAATAGTTGAATATAATTGTAAAAAACCATGTAAAAACCTTGGCTTACTAAAGAAACAAAAATATTCTGTAACTGAAAAAGGGAACTGTATCTGTCTGCAAGAAAGAGTATTGACCCATATACAGTTAAATATAAAAAACTAGAGTGTGATATTAAGAAAAGTTATTAAAAAGTCCATAAGCATGTGTATTGTTTCTGAGATTAATTGATCTGACAATAAAATGAAAACAGTTTGGAATATAACCGAAAGGGAAAAAAAGGAAACCCTAAGGCACTGGAAGACTATATACGATGAAAATGAATGAAAAGTTGATCAGCAGAGTAAGCAGTTGAAAATACTTTAATATTTCAACAATCACTTTTTAAACTACGTGGAGAAAATAGGATCTAAATGTTCAATTGAAGAGGCAAAGCTGTTAATGGAAGAGGCCATACCTATGCAATATGATACAAATGAAATTCCACCGACCATTTCTTTGAAGTTAACAAAATAATAAACTCACTCACAAGTAAGAGCTCATATGAAATTAATAGCGTTTTTAGAAGAATACTGAAAGCTTGTTACCAACAGATAACTAGGAATCTTAGCCACATATGTAATAGGCCTCTGGAGCAGAATATTTTTCCAGATAGACTATAGTATGCTATTGTTAAACCATTACATAATTAAGGAGATGTCATGATGTCATGACAATAACTAACGCTCTATCTCACTTTAGAAAGTTTTATCCAAATTTCTTGAGAAAGTAATGTATTCAAGAGTAGCTTGCTATATTTGTAAAAATGAGGTACTAACAAAATGCCAGCTGGTTTCCGGCAATGTTATTCAACAGAATGCTTCGAATAACCGAACATCACCCATTGAGATATTTTATGATCTCTCAAACGCTTTTGATTCTGTAAATCATTATCCAAGCTCGAAAGCCAGAAACGTCACAACCATCAACCTCATTTTACTTTTGTATATACAGGGTGTTTCCCTAAGTGTCTTTGCTTCTGTAACTTATAAAATAATAGGTGACGGGAAATTTTAATGCGCTAGGTCAGCACAAGAAATGTTACACTTTCTGCGGAGCTCTGAACATAGTTTATTGTATCATTTTCAAAAGAGTTACACCACAAAGATATAATTTTTTAAATGGAACAGTAGTTTTTTCTATCGTGTATTGGATTCGTTTAAACCAGCTGCGTCCAAATCAATTTAAACTACATTCCTATCACTTCAGAGTTTCAGGGGCAGATACCACACGCTGTACATAATACATGGCTGTGTGGTGGGGTTGGGGCGCCATGGTCCTCATTCATGGCCCGCAAGGTCGCCCGATTTAACTCCAGTAGATTTCTTTATGTGGGGATATCTAAAGAATCGTGTTTATGTCACTAAGCCCACATCCCCAGATGATCTAAAACGGCGCATCGAGGACGCATGTCGCTCCGTCACACTGGCGATGTTACATCTCGTCTGCAGATCCTTTCGACGGCGCATTGCATTATGCATTGAGGAACATGGACACACATTTGAACATCTCATGTAAATCAACTTCCCACCGCCATAACATCCATCACCCACCACACAGCTATGTATTATGTAGAGCGTGTGGTATCTGCCCCTGAAACTTTGAAGGGTTGTAGCTCCCAAACTAACAGTGATAGGAACGTAGTTTAAATTGATTTGGACGCAGCTGGTTTCAACGATTCCAATGCACGATAGAAAAAACTATTGTTCCATTTAAAAAATTATATCTATGTGCTGTAAAATGATACAATAAAGTATGTTCATAGCTCCGCAGAAAGTGTGACAGTTCTTGTGTTGACCTACCGCATTAAAATTTCCCGTCACCTATCATTTTATAAGTTACAGAGGCAAACACAGTGAAACACTCTGTATATATAGAAATATTACTATTATTTCAGTACAAGTTTTTTTATTTTGTTTCGTTGTCTATTTAATTAAATGTGGGCTTCGATTACACAATTTCATGTATTCATATTAAGAGCTTAATCACGAACCACACAGTTTTGACAAAGAAAAACATAAAAAAGGGAAATAAGTCATTCCTTATAATGCCAGGTTTCTTTTAGTTTGACTATTAGAAAAATGTTTGTGACAGTAGTAATGATTACAAAATATGTCTACTGTTGATGGATTCTTGTAATTATGAGTTTTCATTTTCAAACAGTGCTAATGAAATGAATTTTGGCTGAACTAAATGAATTGATGATTTCATTTACTTATTAACTGATAGTCCAGTTATAACATAATTTTTGTTAACAATTCGAATTTCTTTCTTGCACCCATACATGTAGAAAATATCGGATCTAGTGCAACCTCCATGCTGATAACCCTTAATTTTCTTTAAACCCAAGAATATTAATTCCCCGCTACAAAACTGAGTACCTGATTTATAAAACTTACAAATATAAATATCCTAATTAATAAAATTCAAATATTCCAATATAAATCCTCAAATTAATAACGAGCGGAAAAGCAGTAAACTTGTGACGTGAGCTCGTAGCTCGAAAGCCAGAAACGTACGCAGATACCACACGCTGTACATAATACATGGCTGTGTGGTGGGGTTGGGGCGCCATGGTCCTCATTCATGGCCCGCAAGGTCGCCCGATTTAACACCAGTAGATTTCTTTATGTGGGGATATCTCAAGGATCGTGTTTATATCACTGAGCCCACATCCCCAGATGATCTAAAACGGCGCATCGAGGACTCATGTCGCTCCGTCACACTGGCGATGTTACATGTCGTCCGCAGATCCTTTCGACGGCGCATTGCATTATGCATTGAGGAACATGGACACACATTTGAACATCTCATGTAAATCAACTTCCCACCGCCATAACATCCATCACCCACCACATAGCCATGTATTATGTACAGCGTGTGGTATCTGCCCCTGAAACTTTGAAGTGTTGTAGCTTCCAAACTAACAGTGATAGGAACGTAGTACCTGATTTATAAAACTTACAAATATAGATATCCTAATTAATAAAATTCCAATATTCCAATATAAATCCTCAAATTAATAACGAGCGGAAAAGCAGTAAACTTGTGACGTGACCACGTAGCTAGAAAGCCAGAAACGTCACAACCATCAACCTCAGTTTACTTTTGTATATATTTTTTAAATCGTATTGGAGTTTGCACAAATCAATCCCGAGTGCTGAAGTGCACGAAAAGAATGTTTCGTGCCGTGTGAGTGCGTTTGGAAGTTCTAAAGCTTTTGTGGTCGCATATCAGTGGGCGTCGAGCTGCGACGGGTTAACGGATTTCTTGCCTGAAAATGACAGCCACTCAACGCTCGCGCGGAGAATGGACGACTGGAACAAATAAAGGGAGGAAAACAGAGGGAGACAGAGAGAGAGAGAGAGAGAGGCGCCGGACCGGAGGTTTTGGCATCGGGCGGCTGCGCCGGAGGCGTCGGTGTGCGCATGCGCGGGGGGTGTGGTGGGGGCAGCCCCGGGCAGGCGCCGCCGCCGCCCCTCCGCCGCCGACGCCGACGCCACCAGTCGGTGCCGCGACGCGCGCCAACAACCAGCGCTGCCACAAACTGAGCTGAGCCGCTCTCGCCGGTCGCTGAGTCTCAGCCGTCTTCACCCGACCGACGACGCTGACGAGTGTACGCTCTCTGGTGAACTGGTCCGCGCGACCCCTGTCGACAGCCACTGCTCGGAACTGACCAGCCTCCAGTGTCCCCGTTGCGAGGGCTGCCACGTGTAGACGGATGGCAGTCCTCCGCCTGTGCTGAAGAGCTACCCTCCTGCACTCGGGACTCTGCTGCGCTCGCACGACGCTCTGGTGCCGCCACCATCCGCCTCTAGGTGAGCACTTTGTGGGCAGCAGCTGCTTCTCCGCAGAATATGTGTTCACTCGATACCTGATGTATTTGGAGTGATTTTGCTTAGCACCTCCAGGTCCACGAGGTTGCAGTAAGAAGCAAAAGACGTACCAACATTTCTGATCCATGTGCCTCGGAGAGACAACATGGTCATCAACTACAGTACATAAGCGATCTCATTTCTTCTGGGAAACATCCAAAATCTATATATATTTCTCAATAATTCAAAAATGTTCAAATGTTTGTAGGGCTTATGGGACTTAACTACGGGGTAATCAGTCCCTAAACTTACAAACTACTTATTAACTAGCTAATACTAAGGACGGCACAAATATCCATGCCCGAGGGGTGGATTCGAACCCCCGACCGCAGTGGCTATGCAGAATGTGACTGACGCGACGCAGACCGCCCGGCTACCGCGGCCGGCTCTCAATAATTCACCCTTTGTTTTCATGTGACATTTTGTATCTGTTAGTCTACAACTTTGGATGCAAGTACACAGTTTATGTCTTCCGTGTTTTTATCGTGGCCGCATTTCGTCCAAAACATGGATTATAAGGTTGCAGTACGAGGCAAAACGGATACACTGTCATCTTTCCACAGTTGGTCTGAAACAGGAACCTCTGAATAAGAGTTAACATGGATATCAAATGTAGTACAACGAAGAATCACCAACATGATTTACATCGCGAAATTTTATATATATTTCTGTGGATCTCTCCCTGTCCATACACGTAACGAACGAAATCTCCCATTCTACAACTTTGGATGTTAGTAAACAGTTTATCTCTTCTTGCTTTTATGGTGGCCGCATTTCGTCCAAAACGTACTTTAAAAGCGTCACACTGTTAACTTTCTGCAGTTCGTGTGAAGCACAACCTTTTAAAGATTACAGTCATTAACGAACGACTTAACGCTATTGTCAAGTCTGATCGACTGTCAAGGACTATTTCGTGCTATGTATACTCGGTGCCCAGTATATACTGAATTAGGTACGTAAAAAAAAAAAAAGAAAAAAAGAGATTCTATGAAATTTGTAGAATGGGGAAAACTTACACAAGAACGTGTTATCACTTGAATAAGATGTTATTGAAATATACATTGATAAGAACAGCGCAATTACTACGAAAGTAACTGATTCTTACTTACTCTGTTATTTTCTATTTCGATTTAGAAGTATTAAACAAAAATGACGCTTCAAACTGTTATCCATTTTGTTGTGTTGCTAATGTAGTTAATGTCTACGTACTCGTTTACATTGCACACAATATTTAAAGTCTCGGTATACGATGACATTGTCAGCGAATTGTTTTGCGACGAAACAAGATTTGTAAGATACGAGAAATAGTTTACTGGAAGTAAATATTGTCTAGATATTTTAAATAACTGTACGAAGGCATCACTCATTATTACATAATGTGAACTGCATATTTTATGGTAATTATCAGTAACAATGTTTAGTCAAGTCCAAGTGATATTGGTGTTCTAGCACTAAGGATGGTCACTAAGTGACCGTAATCGATATTTTATTTAATAAGTGCAAAATAAATAAATACGGCCAATACTACTTTTTTCCTTACGAAATACATGATTTACGTTTTCTTTATGTATGATGTGTAATATAAATTACGTCTCTTACCTACAGAAATGACCGGTTATTGGGAAGAAGGATAAACTTTTAGCAGTACGTTAGACCAGTGGCGCAGTCATTTCATTTTTTTCTTTTAAATTTTTTTTCATTTTTTTTTTTATTTTATTTAAACAGGTCTGCACCGGGAATTTGAAATAGTAGACATGTAATGAATCAGAACGTAACTACAATTTGCCTAGCACAAGTGAACATGATAATGGGTCGCCAACGTGATGCCGTCACTGAGAACGTGTGCTGCTGTTACTGTGAGCTGTTTTAATGCCGCCGCGACCAGCTTTGATGCTGCGGCTATTGCTACTGCTATGCGAAGTTACGAGCCGATTGTTCACATGCGGCGACCCGCTGCTTAGCAGGTCACTGGCGCCACCGAGTGGAATCTTACGAACAACAATAGTGTTAATTCACTTCAATTTTTACACATACAGACTCATGTTAATTAAACTTTAAAGACCTTTCTTTTTGGCTACTTACATAGAAGCTGCTAAATTATTTTACGAGTTGACTGTATAAACGTTGCTTCTCTTCCACTTTCAAATTAATGCGAGCCTACTCATTTTATTTTTTGTGCAATTGTTTTCGTAGTGTAATTGGTTAAATTATAAAAAGTATATCATAGATTAATAAATTCAATATCCTTTATTAAAAAAAATAGCCCCCCCCCACCACAGAACCAATTCCTAGCTGCGCCACTGCGTTAGACTTCAATCACAGTTTATGATTTCAGTGTTTTTTTTTTTTTTTTTTTTTTTTTTTTTTTTTTTTTTTTTTTTTTCAGTAAATGTAAACAGAAGGGCTATAGAAGCTAATTTGTAATTTGGACGGAACAGATACCTTGCTATGTAGAGTTTGAGGATGCGATATTCATTTTAACCTTTCTATTGCCAAGTGGGGTAGGCATGGCTCCACGCAAGACTACTGCATTCGCGGAATACAGAAAAGCTCTTATCCTGCCGCAAACCTGTGTTCGAGTACTGCTCCAGCAGTGAGGAAGTAATTGCAGAACTATATATTGACCATAGCTGTTTATTTTTTCTCGATGCTACCGGTTTCGGTCCTTTACCATTATCAAGCGTTAGCAGAGATTAGCTAATAGCTTGAGAATGATAAAGGACCGAAACCGGTAGCATTGAGAAAAAATAAACAGCTATGGTCAATATGTCGTTCTGCAATTATCTCAAAGCTGTTATGCCCCATCTGTTCATCTTTCTAAAGTGAGGAAGTAGTTGCCCTGAAAGTACCTAAGAGAAAAGGAACTGGGTCAGTGTGAGCCCCACCTGTTCTTCTGTGATCTTGTCGCCCACATGGGATGCCTTCTAGGAAGGTTAAGAGAAGAGCTCCTATCAATGAGTTGAACATCCCGGTTGACAAGCATTGTTATTTCTTTTTTCTGCGTGCGGACAGTCAGTTACGGATCGGGCTGCGGGCTGTAGCGGCCCGGTGGCGCGTCGGTGTCCCAGTGCGCGCAGGCAGCCTCTGGAGCAGCGGCCGGCTGCAGACTTGCTGGCGCCAGCGCGCGTTGCAAATGGCGCGGCGCCAGTTTCCGCTGTGCTGTGCTGAGCTGCGCGGTGCGGTGGACGGCCGCCGGCCGCCGGCCGCCGCCGCGATCGATGTCTTCGTCGTGACCGCCGGTTGCGTGTCACTCACTCCACTCCCCCGGCCGCCTCATTGCATATTTATCCACCCAAACATTGAGCACCTTGGGGTCGCTTCGGCAGAAACTCGGCCGGGATCGTTAGACTTACTTGACTAGATAACGAGGACGTTGGTACCGTCGGATGCTCAGGGGAGTTGTTACTCAGTGACAGTGGAAGTTTGAACGAGAGTATTTTGTGAAATTTGTAACAGGTGAAGGTGTACATCTACACATATGCTTCGCAATCCACAGTAAAGTGCAGGCGGAAGCTACACTGTACCACTACTAGGCATCTCCATTCCTATTCTACTCCTATATAGAACGAGGAAACTAAGAATGTCTATTTGCCTCCTCCGTCTCCTCCGTACGAACCCTAAATCCTCTTATCTCGTCTTTGTGATCACTACCCGAAATGTAAGTAGGCAGCAGGAAGATCGTTCTACACTCAGATTCAAATTCCGACCCTCTAAATTTCCTCAACAGCATTTCTCGAAAATAACGTCATCTTTTCTTCAGCGATCCCCATTTGAGTTTCCGGAGCATTTCCGTGACACTCGCGCATTGGTCGAACCTATCAGTAAGAAACCTAGCTGCTCGTCTCTGAACTGCTTCTATGTCTTCCTTTAAACTGATCTGCTGCGGGTCCCAAACACTTGATCAATACTCAAGACGTGGTCGTACAAATGTTTTATACGCGGTCTCCTTTTCCAGATGAAGTACATCTTACCAAAATTCTCCCAATAAACTGAAGACGGTTTCTGCCTTACTCGCAACTGTCCTTACATGTTCGTTCCGTTTCATATCGCTCTGCACTGTTACGCCTAGATATTTGAACGACGCGACTGCATCAAGAAGCTCTCTACTAATGCTGTATTCGAACATTATTGAATTTTTTTCCTACGCTTGCGCATCAGTTTACATTTTTTCTACATTTAGGGCTAGCTGCCATTCTTCAGACCAATTAGAAATTTTGTCTAATTCAGCCTGTGTGCTATTAACGTCAATTAAAGACGACAGCCTCCTGTACAACGCAGCATCATCAGCAAACAGCCGCAAATTACAAGTTACTCTGCCCATCAGATCATTTATATAAATTGCATGGGAGTTTCCAATACAGCAGTAGGGTGATGATATTTGTGGGAAAAGTAGATTTTGTGTTCCGAACTGTTTGGTGATTGGTCTAAAATCCATGCAGAGCTAAGCTGACCTTGACTGGCTGTAGCTATGCTCTATTATATGATCTTTCATGACCCAATGATCACCTTTGGTACATCGTCTGACTGAGAATTGTTCAGATTGCCTGAACACAGCACTACATTACGGCATAAATTATGTTTAACGGAAAATGATGATGCTTAGCATGCACATTTGAACATGACAAACTGGCTGCTCATTCTTAATACTTCCCGCAATTACAGACTGTAAGGCAGTTACTTTGCAGCTACACATGTCAGTGTGGGATGGTTTCCTTTGACTGTAATCTGTAACCTCTGTCCTATACGCCGCGAGAGGCCCAATAAGTATCTACGGGCCTCTGTGTCATCCTCCGCTCGAAGGCGTCACCGGCTGCGGTATGGAAAATGTTCAAATGTTTGTAGAGTCTATGGGACTTAACTGCGGGGTTATCAGTCCCTGAACTTACAAACTACTTACGAACCAGCATATCCTAAGGACGGCATAAATATCCATGCCCGAGGGGGGATTCGAACCCCCGACCGTAGTGGCCGTGCAGACTGCGGTATGGAGAACGTGGGTAGCGCCTACACTCCTTGCTCTTGGGTTCCGTGAAGGTAGCCGCTACTTCTCGATCAAGTAGCTGCTCAATTGGCCTCACAAGGGCTGAGAGCACCACGCTTGTAAACAATGCCAGACAGACCTGAACGGTGACCCATCTAGGTGCTAGCTAAGCTTGACAGTGCTTAGTAGGACACAGACATCAAATAATCGTGAATTTAGCGTTGGAGGGATCTGCGAGGGGGAAATATCGCAGAGGGGAACCAAGACAGGTATACAGTAACAAGATTCAAATGGATGTGGGTAGTCGTTCGTAGGAGGGGGTGAAGATGCTTGCTGAGGATAGAGTTGGGTGGAGAGTAGTATCAGACCAATCTCCAGACTAAAGATCACATCCGGCCGCGGCGGTCGAGCGGTCTGCGGCGTGTCAGTCACGGTCTGAACGGCCGCTGCGGTCGGGTATTCGAATCCCCCCTCGGGCATGGATGTTTGTGCCGTATCTACTATAAGCTACTACATAAGTAGTTTGTTAATTTAGGGACTGACGACGCCATGGTTAAGTCCCATATGCTCTACAAACATTTGAACATTTTTGATTTGAAGATCACAACAATAACAACGGGAAGCATCTACTGCGGCACGGGCGTCGGCTAGAATGTAATTACAATCCTTTAATTTGAATAATCTAACAACGGAAACACTCCGAAAGGCTGAGCCTTCATTCAAGAGCAAAAGCTAAACATGCTGTTGGAAAATCTGAAGTTCTTGTAGCTGAAGGCTTCATTCTAGCATCATCGGCTAAATTCAACTCTTAAATCTGGAAGCTATACAACCAGAGAACAGGGTATATATTAACAATCGTGTGAGAAACTGTACTTCATTCAACTATTTTAACATCTGTTTCACACATACCACTGAAAAGATAAAGGGATCATTTGCAACAAGATCACTTCGGCAGCACATGCTTCAGTATTACACATTAATTTTGTGATTTGGGAATTCAGAAATGAACATTCGCAACTATCTGCTTACCTCAAATGAATGAAATAACATGTATCACAGAAATACAATTTTTCTATACACTTAATCAGCAGTCAATTATGAGAACAGGATGTCTAAATTGAGCACATAAAGCGTTATAAAGAATAATTACTACTCCGTCCTGTAGTTAAGTTCCATATTACGAGAGCTAACCAACCTCTGAATCTCTTGTCATACCACACGACAGAGCGAGGTGGTGCAGTGGTTAACCCGATGGACTTGCGAGAACGGCGATTCAGTACGCTTCCGGCCATCCGGATTTGGGTTTTCCGTGATTTCTGTAAGTTACTCCGGGCAAATGTCGGGATGGTTCCTTGATAGTCAGTCGATTTCCCTCTGGATTCTCATATATATAGAGATAGAGAGAGAGAGAGAGAGAGAGAGAGAGAGAGAGAGAGAGAGAGAGAGAGAGAGAAAGAGTTACAGAACCGTCGGTTTGTCTCCAGTTCAACATAAAATAGTAAAAAAGAGAATAAATATTAAAAAAATAAAATAAAATAAAATAATATAAATATTTAGGAGTGAAAATTACAAATGATGGGAAACAGGAAAAAGAAATTAGATCAAGAATAAATGCAGGAAAGACGACAACACATAACTACAGATAACAAAAGAAGGACATATAAAACAATAGTTCCGAGCATTATTACATATGGTTCAGAAGTGTGGACAACAAAATGGCAGCTGAAATTAAAATTATTAGCTACAGAAATGGATTTCTGGAGACGCTCATCAAGAATATCAAGAACAGAAAGAATAAGAAATGAAGTAATCAGAGAAAAAAAGAAATGTAAAAATTCAGTTATTGAATTAATTGAGCACAAACATTTAAAACGGTATGGTCACGTCAGAAGAATGGGACAAGAAGGGCTTCCAAAATGCATACACGACTGGACACCGAGCGGAAGAAGAAAAAAGGGACGACACCTACCACATGGATGCAGGAAGTTCAGTCGGCAATGAGGAAAAACAACATTCCTGAGGACTTATGGGAGGACAGAGAAGAGTGGAGAACAATAATTCGTAACTTAATGTAATCTAATATAGGTGCTGTAAAAATGTACTTACATTGTAAAACCAGAATAATAATAAAAAATAATAAAATAAATAAAATAAGTAGAATTTTAGTGGCGTATCAGATAGAGCTGAGCCAAATTGGTATAGTGCGATGTTCGGTTAGAGGTATGGACAGTAAGACGCTAATAGCCGGTATTCCAGAAACTCCACAACGCTTACTACAGGGCGGTAGCAGTCAGCAGAGGCCTGGTCGATGGTGATGCTGTTGGAGTACTGGATATTATACGTGTTTTTAGCTCATCTTATTTCACATCGCTAAAACTAATATTACTTTAGATTAATTATGGACCACTGTTTCGAATGCACACATTAAATTCATTATTATTACTATTATTATTATTATTATTATTTTACTATGGGAAACGAACCTACCTGTCCGATGACACTGGGCACCGCCGCATAAAAGACGTCTCTGTCAGTGTTTGTTTAGAATGACTTCACCTACACACCGCAAAAACAATTTTGCAAAAACCTGCCGAATACCAGAGGAAATGCACTTGAGTTCTTCGAGGAGAGACACCTCTGTGTATTTTCTGATAAGAAATTAATCTGCGTAAAGGCAGTCGTGACTTCCCTCTCCGTATTCTATTAACAATTTTCTTGAATAATCGTCCGGAGTAGTGATAAACTATACTGTCGGCCATCTGAAATACAACACCAGTTATGAGCGGAGATACCATCGCCAAATTTATTTGGAAGATAACACGCCGAACAACGATAACCTGTCTGACAATACAGTCCCATGTGAAGTGAGGAAGCTGAAGACAGCACTATTTCCGTCAATGCTTGCCGTCGGGAACCTCCAAAGGTATTTGATGACATGAGGTTCTTCGGGCTAATTTCCCATGTAAGGCTCGTCGATGTATTTCTTCCAGGTTCTAGATTTTTTCTTATTTTCTTAATATTAGCTTACCAGATGTTTTCTTCATATAGAGCGTCTCAAAAGTCGGAGTACACCCTCTTATTTCAAAAACTTTTCAGGAACTGGAAAACCTGAATAATCCAGTAAGATGTAGTGCATCGTTTACGGTATGTGCCGAACATGAGCGCCATCTTTAAATGGTCTATCTTAATACAATGTCATGTGTTTTTAATGCTAACGGAGATGTGTGATGTATCAGATAACGTCTGTATTTTGGCCTACTTTAGGTTGCGGTAGTAACACAAAAGTCGGCCTTCGCGATCACCTTTCACAGCTCGAAATTTAAATGAAAATAACAGATTAACCGTTAATCCGGCACGAAAACTGAATAAACGAATTTGTATAGGAGGAAATCCTCTTCTTGTGTTTTTTGATATCTCACATAGTGTCACAGATATGTGCAAAAATAACGGCGATTTGACACTGTCTATCTGTCCGTAACGTGTTCCCACTTTTTAGGTCGCGCCTTTTCAACCTTTCATCATCAAATTTTACAGACGTAATTGTTGGCCGCCAGACCTCCATTTTTAAAATGTTTCGGAGAAAAAACATGTTAGTGACACTGAAAACAGGCCGTATGTGATGGCCTTTTGACAGCAGGAAATTTAACTTTCCATAACATTCCCATAACTCGCACTGTTTCAGAGATACCTGGCAAAAATAACGGCAATTCCACACTGTTACTTGACTATACATAAACCATTACAAAAAAGAAAGTAAACTTTAGGAAGATAACAATCTACCACGGCAAGACGAGTGATAAAATTTTAACGGAAAAAGGTACATATTAAAATAATTGTTGATAAGAGGTAAAGGTTAAAAAAAGAGAATGTTTGTCAAAGCTTAACTCAGATATCAAATAATTTCGGCTGTTACGTGTTGAGTGCACAGATATTATCACATTAGTTGAGCCGTAATCATATCGTCCATAATATTTTAGTCTTTATATTTTCATTATTTTTGTCAGAAATGTTTGCAAAATATCATAAAATTAACAGGAAAACCTAAAGTGGGCCGTAAAATAGGAAATTGCGATTTTTAACTAGTATATTCCTGCAAACACATTCGGCGTAGCAGTTATTATGCAAAAGTTACAACACATTTTGTTTGGATGTACAGAGCAGACTGTTCTCCGCAGTCATTTAATGTGTTCACCGTACTCTCCCTGTTGGTCAACGCACATTTGAAGACGCTGAATCCAAACGCCGTGCACTCGCAGCAGGATTTCCGCAGAAATGCACGACCCATATTTGATTTTGTATTTATAGTTCTGTAACCTACTTTACTATAAATCCTGCAATTTCTGCTACCACGCTTCACAGGTTCCCACTGTATCTCGCTTCAATCTGTTTTCCTTTTTAACTTCTTTAACCTCTTTACCTGATAAAGCGATTTAACATTCCACGAAGAATTCCAGTTTCATGTTTCTGATAACGCTATCCACTGAGTACTTCCCACCTGATGATCCCAAATGGGAAACCTTTTTTGGCCAAATGGATGCGTACGAGAGCTGCCTGTCTTCGGCTAAAAATAGCTGGTGTAGTTTTTCGTGATTTGAGCCATTCAGTATATCGGGCATCAAGACCACTTTGGATCATGTTGCAAGGTAACATCAATCAATCATGTAAACTTTTATCCCTACGATTACTGAAAAGGCTGCTGCCTTTCTTCAGGAATCACTCGTTTGTCTGGCCCCTCCTCAGATACCATTGCGTTTTGGGTGTAACTACGGTACAGATTTCTCTATTGTTAAAGTTCACAATCTCGGTACGGTCCTCGGGTCAATATGGATTAGCATATCTCGATGTATATAAATTACAGATTAATTTAATTGCTCACCGTAATTTTTTTTTTTTTTAGTATTGCGGCATAATGTTCTTTGTAGCGTTGCTATTACTACGTTTCACCGCGAACCTTCACCAAAAGAGAAATTTTTAATACTAGCTAAAAACCCGGCGTTGCCCGGGTATTTACTTATTTATTCTTATATGTCCTTATTCGTATGCTTATCCTTACATAGAAAGAGCTGAAGACATTGTAGCAGGCATAGACCGAAGATATGGTCTGTGGCATCACGTTTCGCTGTATGTAACCTCCTTGCAAACGTCATCGCTGGCCTTCAGTCAGAATATTTTTTATAACTTAACGACTTTCAACCACCATATATTCCACCCCCTTATAGCTATCGGCATGGAACTGCTATGGTGTATAACGGTAGACTTCGGACAACAATTACACACAGACCATTCGTTTGCGTTCTGTAGTTTTCGCTGCAGAGCGAAATATTAACACACAGGCACGTACGATTTTATATACACCGATAACTCTCCATCCCAATATACTCCACCCTTTTATCATTATCAACCTTCAAGCAACAATGCAACCAATAAAACCATTTTCAAAGAGTAAATATAATTTTCAAGGAGTAATTACTGTTCCGCATGTCGCGTTATAAGCTTCAAATTGCTATTCAGATCGCTATAAAACCGTGCCTAACACTTTCCTCTGGTACAAATTAGTAATTGTAGAAATATTTAAGTCTCTGTGTCTTGCTGTTCGAACGTGATAAGCATACACCGAACAGACATTCACATTAATATATATATATATATATATATATAGATAAATAGCTATCCGATCGCCATAAAACCGTGCCCAAAGCCTTCCCCGGGTAGACATTAGGAACTGTACAAATTTTTAGCTCTTTATGTCTTGTGGTTCAGACGTGATAAACGTACACCGAACATTCACATTTATAGATATAGATATATCAACAGTAAATTTTGTACTTTAGGGCAATCGTTGAGACAAAATCGAGTTACTCAATTCTTTGAACTCTGCAAGCGAAAAGCAAATTTCTTAGCCCGTAGAATAATAAACGTTGTTTTGTGTGGGATGCAAAATGCGTCCCTTTTTTCCGTTATCATATTTGTAGCACATTGAAATCCGTTCTATGAATAAAAACTTGATACAATGTTTCTCTTTTTTACTTATCAGGTTGCGAGTTATAAGTTTGAATTATAACTAATATATTATTATCTGCATCCTACAAAAAGGAATGGAAAAGTTCCATCCGCAGGAATTCAGTCACCTCAGAAGTGGGCTTCGTTTTGTATTTCGTTAACTAGGTCAATAGTAAGATCTAAATTACGTTCGGATTACTAATGTACTTGACAAGAACTGAACACAAGCCAAGAGAGTTTGACAGAGCGCCACGGCAATGAATTCGAAAGTTCTTAAAAGAAATATTTGTCATCTGCTGGCATAACTGTTACACCAGTTCTTCTTTCGGTTATTTGCACAAAAGAACGTATGATTCAGCCAAATGGCTCTTGGAAAAAGCTATAGAAACGAAACAGCACTAGCAATCTAGGGAGACAACCACAAGAAGCTACTGGTACAGCAGTTCGTGGTTGCGATAAAAAGAACCTATAAATCTTGTATGAGTATGTAGCACTTAACGCCTCATTTCTCTTAACATAGGATCAAGGTGCTACAAAGACGTAAAATTGAAAAATGTACATATTAATTTCATTCATGATTTAGCCTCAGACTCGATTATCATAGCTTGAAAGAGTCATTTTCCTTGAGAGTTAAATCGATACATTACAACTTTTGTTTATGTTTTGTGTGAAGTGTGACCTTGATCAAATCCAAACCAAAGCAGAAAAAAAGGTAACAAACTCTCTGAAATGTGCAGCAGGTAAATTATATAAAGGCACGATAATGAATGTTTATACAATAATTCAGTGAAAAAAAGTGTTTACCTTAAAATGTTTTTCACAGTTTTGTAAGCATGTTATTTCTGCATTCATCTAGAATAAACAAAAATCCACTGATGATTTTGGGATTTCCGCTGAAAATAGTATCTGTATCTAAATAAACAAATGTTTTGCATCAAGGCGGACTCACAACCGCACATCAGCTAGTGAGCTGCACTAGAAAGCTTCATTAAAGGAACATAACACGATAAGCCGTTATTTCTCGTATAGATTTCAAAACCTTTGTTTTTGATATTGCTTCACCCTTTGAAAGTAACTATGATGACTTTAACAGAAAATTACAATTTTAGTCAACTGTGTCACTGGAGTATATACTTCAGAAGACAGATTTACAGTTAATTTTGTGAATTATTTTATAGTGCAACCTAACGCAGCAAGCACAAAAATTGAAGATCACACGATGTAACTCAAATATTTCCTATGAATTATATCGTTATTGTAAAATTTGTGGAATGAATGTTGAATTTTTCCACCACTGTCAAAAATGAGCTAACAATCACGAGGTCACATGAGGTATGTTAAAACAAAACAACCACGAAATCCTCTCATTCCTCAGTGAATCTCACGTATTCCGCCGTCGTCGATAGTCTTGGAATACTATGGGACGTTTCCTGAACTCCGAAATCAGACACTACAAGTGAATTTTTATCGTACTTTTTTCCACATGTGTATTCTGCCAGTGTCACAGCCGCGGCCCAATCCGATCAACTGTTCTTCACTGTAGTAGTAATAAAAAAAACGGAAAACTCTTCCAAATGCACTGCAACAACCATACCACGCTTTCGACGGGACGTTAAACCCTAAGATTCCTTCCTTCCAATAATCATATCAGAGCTTTAATTCCGTTAGTCTTGACGACTAGTTTTTATTTGAGAATAGTCTTATGAAACGATTGAAATTATGCTTACAGTTTGATGGAAATCGATTAGTGGCTCATTATGAATGACTGGATGATTAAATGATGGGTAATTGCTAAGTATGTTAAGCAAATGCACCTGCTTAATGCATCACATTCTTTTTGATACCTCCTGAAATGTTTTCTGTACAACATTGTAGTTTTGCACGTGCATTAACTGACACCTATTAAAATCATTAATGGTAAATCTGAAGCACTGAATTAAAATTTGTGATGCGACTGGGAATCGAACCCGAACCTCCATGCTTAGTAGGAAAAGTATTACCGCTAGATCACTGCTTCCCTAATCGCTATGGATGCGGTGATCTAGCGGTAAAACGTCTGCCGAGTAAGCATGGAGGTCCGGGTTCGATTCCCAGTCACATCACAAATTTAATTCAATGCTTCAGATTTATCATTAATGTCTTTGACATATTCGAGACGAAAATCCGTCTCAGGGATTGTATATTTGTATTCACCTATTAAAATGTTCGTAAACTTATTGTTGCAAACTGCTATGATCATCAGTCCTTATACTTACAAACTAGTTAAACTAACTTATACTAACAACAATTCACACACACCCATACCCTGGGGAGGATTCGAACCTCTGGCGGGAAGGGCCGACCAGATCGCAGCATGACGCCTAAGACAACGCGGCGACTCCGTGCGGCATTTATATCCGTAGATATGCTGTATGCCAAATGTTTTGCGAACACCAAAAGCTGTCGTCTTTTACTGTACGCCAGTGCAGTGACCGTGAGTCTTAACTCCTGAAGTGCGTACCGTACAGTTGTATGACGTTTCTGGTGATTTTAATGATATATGTAGATACTACCTACAGAATATGTTGCTTATGGAGTGAGTATTTAAAGAGTAATAGAATAGAACGGCATGGAAGATGCCAAAATTTGACCTCATGAGCAACGGGAATGTAATAAATGATTAACTTTCTTTCACCATTCTGTGGGAGGCTTCAGTAAGAACACATTTCCTAATATTTGAAATTCTATGTGAAATTGGTTTGAAGTCCCTAAGTGTTACCATTTCCTATTAATATATGAGGGAAACTGAAGTATTCGAGTGCCGTCAGACACACAGTTTATAACTGCTTGCGTTATCACGTTAACCTAAACTTAGGATGTTACCTCGTAATGAGTAGATTATGGTAGCGTTTTAAAATTTTTAAATCCTTTCAGTAATTACGCGAAATATTGAAAGTAAAACTTTTGTTGCCCCTGTACGCTACTCCTCCCGCAATGCAAAGTCCAGGACACCGAAGCTAAGTACAATTACATGTTGCAGTACATTGGTTCCCAAGCTTTTTCATAATGAGGCCGACAATATTTCTGGTACAGTTTTCACGACTCATTATAACACAACGGTGATACATACCAATCAATAGAAAAATAAATTTTTTATGCAACATGAAAATGGAGTGTTCTTATACGTGCGTATGCTTTTCTTATGAAAATGGCAAAGGGAACGTTATTAGAGAAAAGAAACATTTATTTTACGCAAGTTAAATAGTAACTCAGTAAGGTTTGTGGTATTGTTTACTCCTGGTGGTAATGATACGACCTATATCTGGATTAGGGCTTGTTAGCTTTAGGCGTATAACGTCTCTCAGGCAAAGATTGTGTCTATGTTTAAAATTAAATTTCGAAGATGCACTCTCGCTTAAGTAATTGTGATGAAACACATCCATTATTTAACACCGCGATGGAATGGCCGAATGCTCTAAGGCACCTTGCTGCGAAGCGCCCGGTTCCTCGTCGTTGGAGGTTCAAGTCTTCCTTCGGACATGATTTTGTGTGTTGTTCTTAGCATAAATTAGTTTAAGCAGTTTGTAAGGTTAGAGACTGATATTCGGAGGAGTTAAGTCCCTTAGATTTACAAACATTTGAACATTTGAATTATTAAACAGCCGTACTTGTAATAACTCGATACTCACTCTTTATTATGATCCAAACCGGTATAAAGTGTTACTCGAACATGAAAATATACAAAAGAGAATTGACGGAAGTTCCACCAAGGGGTTTACCGCAGATGCTGAAAGTTTTAACTTTTCAAGATTGTCGTCTACAAATTGACTTCTTATCCACAGCAATTAAAAAGGAATTTTTGGAAAGTAACTCCTGAAACAACGATCAGTGTTAAGTAAGAAGTCTTTCATAGTCATAGAAGTTAAATTGCGCCCCGCGTAAAAATTTCACTTCGTAAAATCCTTATAATTAATACATTAGCCCATTATCATTTTAAATAAAGAAACGGTAGAACTTAATTGTTACTTTCATTTATTGGGTACAATAAGACTATGAAAACAAACAGAGTTACGGAAGTCGATTACATATTTTACTCATATGGAGATTCACCTGTAAAGATCCCGAGGTCCCGGCGGTGTCGCAGAACGTTGTAAGGCACCTTGCTGCGGATCGCGTGGTTGCTCGCTGTCGGAAGTTCGAGTCCTTCCTCGGGCATGGGTATGTGTGTTGCCCTTAGGTTAGTTAAATTAGTCTGTAAACCGAGGAACTAATACAGCGAAAAGAACTAAATTTAGTCCCGACTCAAAGGTATTTTGAGACACTTATTTAAACAGACAGCACGTATAATTCTATTCACTGGATGATAAAAAGTAATCGATCGAGATATCCAATAATCTTATATATTAAAAGAATCTATGAAAACTAAAGTCCGTCGGCCAGACCAAACTACCCGGCCGATATCCTTCGATTTGTTTCAAACGAAAGGTATTCATCCACAGATATGTCATCAAGTATCAGAATTTACATAGCTCTCGTCTTCCTTTTTCTATACTCAAACGCGATTTCCTTCTGTATATTTCTTATGCGAATGTCCTTCCTGTAAACTAAAGTCAGTCGGTCAGTCCGTTTTATCTGACCGATTTCCTTCATTTTTACTCTAAACGAAAATTTTTCATTCGCAGATTTGACATGAAGCATCACAATTAACTTAATCCTCTCCATCCTTTATTTTTATTCAAACGCGATATCTTTCTGTTCCTGCATCGAATATTTTAATCTGTTTGTTTTACGGTATCTTCGGTCTAATTAAGGAATGAAGTTCTTTTTGACCTAACAACACAGCGGATCAAACTCTTTCATTTGCGCTTTTAAACGCTTGAATTGATTTCAGAATGAAACTTCCACTCTACAGAGGAGTATGCGCTGATATGAAACTTATTGGTAGATTAAAAATGCGTGCTCTACTGACTGAGCTGACCACACACGACTCATGATGTCGCCTCACAATTTTACTTCCGCCAGAACCTCGCCTCCTACTTTCCAAACTTCACAGAAGCTCTCCTGCGAATCTTGCAAGACCAGTGCTCCTGGAAGAAAGGATATTGTGGAGACATGGCTTAGCCACAGCGTAAGGGATGTTTCCAGAATGAAACTTTCACTCTGTAGCGGAGTGTGCGCTGATATGAAACCTCCTGGCAGATTAAAATTGTGTGCCTGAACCGGGACTCGAACCTGGGACCTTTGCCTTTCGCGAGCAAGCGCACTACCGACTGTGCTATCCCGACACAACCCACGATGCCGTCTCACAATTTTACTTCCGCCAGTACCTCGCCTCCTACTTTCCAAACTTCACAGAAGCTCGCGCCGGCCCCGATGGCCGAGGGGACTGAGGCGCTCCAGTCACAGTCTGCACGGCCACTACGGTCGGAGGTTCGAATCCCCCCTCGGGCAGGGATATTTGTGCCGTCTTTAGTATTAGATAAATCGTAAGTAGTTTGTAAGTTTAGGGACTGATGACCCCGTAGTTAAGTCCCTTAAGCTATACAAACATTTGAGCATTTGAACAGAAGCTGTCCTGCGAACCTTGCAAGACCAGCACTCCTGTAAGACAGGATATGGTGGAGACATGGCTTAGCCACAGCCTGAGGGATGTTTCCAGAACGAAACTTTCACTCTGCAGCGGATTGTGCGCTGATATGAAACTTCCTGGAAGATTAAAATTGTGTGCCGGAACCGGGACTTCTTTGAAGTTTGGAAAGTAGGAGGCGAGGTACTGGCGGAAGTAAAGTTGTGAGGCGGCATATTGAGTCGTGCCGGGATAGCGCAGTCGGTAGACCACTTGACGGAGAAAGGCAAAGATCCCAGGTTCGAGTCCCGGTCCCGGCACACAATTTTAATCTGACAGGAAGTTTCATATCAGCGCACACTCCGCTGCAGAGTGAAAGTTTCATTCTGGAAACATCCCTTAGACTGTGGCTAAGCCATGTCTCCACCATATCCTTTCTTCCAGGAGTGCTAGTCTTGCAAGGTTCGCAGGAGAGCTTCTGTGAAGTTTGGAAAGCAGGAGGCGAGGTACAGGCGGAAGGGCCAGCCGCCTTGGCCGCGGGGACTGAGGCGCTCCAGTCACGGTTGCACGGCCACTACGGTCGGGGGTTCGAATCCCCCCTCGGGCATGGATACTTGTGCCGTCTTTAGTATAAGGTTGTTCGTATGTAGTTTGTAAGTTTAGGGACTGATGACCCCGTAGTTAAGTCCCATAAGCTTAACAAACATTTGAACATTTTTTTTGAACAGGTGGAAGGAAAGTTAAGAGGCGGCATCGTGAGTCGTGTCGGGATAGCTCAGTCGGTAGAGCGCTTGCCCGCGAAAGGCAAAGGTCCCAGGTTCGAGTCGCGGTCTTGGCACACAATTTTAATCTGCCAGGAAGTTCCACTTGCATTGATTGACTCTGAAGAAAGCTATGCGTGAACATTCAAGTTTACTACAATTTTTTCCCAACTTTTTGGTCATTCCACTAAGGGTGCGAAGTTCTAGCACGGATCCTCTAGTATATTGTTATGCTACACGACGAGCATCTGATGCATCTGAAGCAGCAGCGTGGGTGCAGCACTAATGTGAGAGTGTGCTCCTGGCGAGGGAGACGTGGCGCTCTGTCATTATTGCGTATGAGGGCGGCAGCGCCAGAGGCCTTCATTTGCCAGCGGCAATTCCACAGTCGCGTGGGCGTGAAGACAGGCGGAGAGCCGCCGCGGGGCAGATCTGCGGCGCAGTCCCTTTCATCTGCCGTCGTGACGTCAGCCAGTGTCAACAGGAAACGTCAGCGGCGGCGGCGGCGGCCACTCCACACTCACCGGCCCGGCTAGGCGGTCGTCAGCGCGTCAAAGAGTTCTGATTCAAATGTTTGTACAGCTTATGGGACTTAACTACGGGGTCATCAGTCCCTAAACTTACAAACTACTTATGAACTAACTAAGACTAAGGATGGCACAAATATCCATGCCCGACGGGGATTCGAACCCCCGACCGTAGTGGCCGTGCAGACCGTGACAGGAGCGCCTCAGTCTTCTCGGCCACCGCGGCCGGCAGTTCTGATTCCCGAATGGCCGTGCACATGTGGGATTTATTTCCCTAAACCACTAAGGCAAGTGCCGGCATGATTGCGATTTCCTTGTCAAAAGTAACGGTCGGTTGTCCATTTAGAGCTTGTGATGTGTTTTTGATGACCTTGTACCCGATGGTGTATTAAATGTTCAAATGTTTGTAGAGTTTATGGGACTTAACTACGTGGTCATCAGTCCCTAAACTTACAAACTACTTATGAAATACCTTATACTATGTACGGAACAAATATCCATGCCTGAGGGGGGGGATTCGAATCCCCGACCGTAGTGGCCGTGCAGGCTGTGACTGGAGCGCCTCAGTCTCCTCGGCCACCGCGGCCGGCAGTTCTGATTCCCGAATGGCCGTGCACATGTGAGATTTACAAGGTTTCCCTAAACCACTAAGGCAAGTGCTGGCATTATTTCGATTTCCTAGTCAAAAGTAACGGTCGGTTGTCCATTTAGAGCTTGTGATGTGTTTTTGATGACCTTGTAGCCGATGTTGTATTAAATGTTCAAATGTTTGTAGAGTTTATGGGACTTGACTACGGGGTCATCAGTCCCTAAACTTACAAACTACTTATGAACTATCTTATACTAGGGACGGAACAAATATCCATGCCTGAGGGGGGGGGGATTCGAACCGCCGACCATAGTGGCCGTGCAGACTGTGATTGGCGCGCCGCAGACCGCTTGGCCACCGCGGGCGGCGTCATAACCCGTCTTTCGCCTAACATATTGAAACATAGGCTTATACCAAGTGATAAAAAAGTCAGTATAAATTTGAAAACTTAATAAATCACAGAATAACGTAAACAGAAAGGTAACAATTGACACACATGCAAGGGATGACATGGAGTTTTTATTAGAACAAAAAAGAAAAAAATAGGTTTTGCTAGACGCGTGAAAGATCTCTTGCGCGAGTCTTTTGGTGATGACCGTGTGCTCAGCCGCCACTTTCGTCATCATGCTTGGCCTCCCAGGTCCCCAGACCGTGCGATCTTTGGCTTTGGGGTTACCTGAAGTCGCAAGTGTATCGTGAAAGACAACATCCGACACCAATGCCTCACCAGAACTCCAGACAGCCGGCCGCAGTGGCCGAGGATACTGAGGCGCTCCAGTCACGGTCTGCACGGCCACTACGGTTGGGGGTTCGAATCCCTCCTCGGGCATGGATATTTGTGCTGTCCTTAGTCTTAGCTAGACCATAAGTAGTTTGTGAGCTGATGACCCCGTAGTTAAGTCCCATAAGTTCTACAAACATTTGAACATTTGAACTCCAGACATGCTTTACAGTGCTGTTACCAACATTATTCCTCGACTACAGCTATTGTTGAGGAATGATGGTGAACTTATTAAGCATTTCCTGTAAAGAACATAATTTTTCCTTTGTCTTAATTTCTTATTCTAATTATTGCTTTTCTGATCAGATGAAGCGCCATCTTTCTAACATTTTTTGAATTTCTGTTATTGTTTTTGGTTCTAATAAAACCCCATGTCATTCCAAGCATATGTGTCAATTTTTACCTCTCTATTTACATTATTCAGTGATTTATTAAGTTTTCAAATTTATACTGACTTTTTGATCACCCGGTACTTGGGTGCAGCAATTGTAAATAACAATATGAGGTTTCATTATGAAATAACAATTGTATACCAATTTAAATACAGCAATTATGACGTTTTCATGCTTTGTAAACGTACAACATCGTGGCTGTTAAGTATCAAAATACGAAATCAAAATTGAATTTGACAGTCTATATACAGACTGATAGATGTCATATTTATACCGAAGGTCACTTGAAAATGGCATTGTAAGCCGAAACGGGACCGTCGTGTTAAAATAAATATTAGTATATGGCAGCGTTTTGATTAATTTTATTAATATGTCACTTGCTGGCCTTTATCATACTGCGGGCCCTATGGAACATTAAATTATATATCTCTTCCATTTTGTTTTAATTACTTCATCTAAATGTCGCATCAGCGGTTTTCGGACTAATATAAACAGTATTACGCGTGCAGGAGATGTGTGTTGTGTAATATTACAGTTATTTAAAGCAGAGGGTATTCGGCACGGTTGATTGAAAATGTAATGATATACTGACACCATTAAATTGCTTGCTACTCCCCTCCTATACTATTGGTGTTTTTACTTTCTTACAATCTATTAAAAGTCACTTGTGGTAGAATAAAACATTTTGCATCGGAATGACGCAGACCACTGTTTATAGGATAGAGTTTTATTCTAGCTGGCCGCAGTGGCCGAGGAGACTGAGGCGCTTCAGTCACGGTCTGCACGGCCACTACGGTCGGGGTTTAGAATCCCCCCTCGGGCATGGATATTTGTGCCGTCCTAGTTCGTAAGTAGTTCATAAGTAGTTTGTAAGTTTAGGGACTGATGACCCTGTAGTTAAGTCCCATAAGCTAAAAAAAAAAAAAAAAAAAAAAAAAAAAAAGAAAAAGTTTTATTCTAAGCTTGGTTTCTTCTTTCTTCTTGTTGCGAGCGTGCGAGCGTTCGTGGTCAGATGAGTCGATCGTTAGTGAAGGGACGGCATTCAGTTTCGTAGACATGGGCGAACCCAGTCAGACAGGGAGAGGGTGGGTGAAATATAACTTTTTAATTTAGTAATAATACTCTAAAATTTGTCGCAAATTTGTTAATTACTTCTTTTCTAAGAACTCGCAATTTTCTTTTACGTAATTTTGGCGTGCGCAGGCGCAACCAAATAAGCATTTGTTTTTTCTCAGAGCTTCTAAGCCACATTTTTGCTCTTCAAAATTCAAAAATGTTCAAATATTTGTTAAGCTTAAATGTCTTAACTGCGGGGTCATCATTCCCAAAACTTACAAATTGCTTATGAGCTACCTTATACTAAAGACGACGCAAACATCCATGCCCGAGTGGGGATGCGAACCCCCGACCGTAGTGGCCGTGCAGACTGTGACTGGGACGCCGCAGACCGCTCTTCGAAGCACACCGAGTGAACATACAACAATCGTTGTAATGCAACGAGTAGTGCTGTACTAATGATAGGAAAAAACTCTTTGTCTAGTTAAATAACATCAACATCCCTTAATTTGGCTTCAGATATATTCTTTTTCCGTAAAAAATTGTATCTTAGGTTCAGTTTTCAGGAAATATTATCCTAACCTCGAAACAATGTGAACAATACTGCATTTTTATGAAAGCGTCTGACAACAGTTTTATTCATATACAAGGCTTATAGGTTGTTTAGAGCAAAAGCGAGAGTATTTCATGGTGAAAATCCAATATTGACGATGAAGTAGCTGATTCAATGTATGAACATCGCCCACTGATCAATGTCGTTCCCGATGGCGCATTGCTCTTGAATTTTTACTTTGAAGCAGAACATGTAACGGGATTTTCTATCTCTAATTCATCTGCAATAGGTCGTGAATTTCCAAGTAAATCACTAGTTATTTTTTCTGTTGATTTACTAGCAACGTCAAGGATTCTTATGTGGTGTTCCTTCAGGACGATTAAGCTCTTTAAGAAGTCGTCGCAAGACTTTTTTTTTTCTTGGAGGGAGGGGAAGGTGGAGGATTAACAAAGTGCAAAATTGTGTGAAAAAAGTTTTCATTTCTCACTGACTAAAAATTCATAAAGGTTTGCGTTATCGTAAATTTTTCCTTGTCTCCGCATCTGTGTATGTCCTTAGGTATAGGTGGGAGGACATTAACTTCGAGCTCCAAAACAGGCGAGTATTTGCGTATTGTTCAAAAAGTAAGATTGTTTTGTAATTGCTGAATGCAACTAACATGTAGATTTTCTTGCCGCATAATTTATCCTCGTAGATAATTTCTGTAGAGATCTAACAAGCTCCGGGAAATGTTAAGAAAATTATCTGCTTTATATTTCTCAGCTTTCCTGGTCTCACACATTCTTTATAAGTGGAAAGCTGTTCTATTTCTGACATCAATTACATTTTTCTAAAATCTTAATGTGTGCTTTACCGTGGAGATAATATTTCTAATTTACATCATCTCGTCTGTATCGGCATCATAATCCTAAGTTTGTGGCTGGAGCAATGAACATGATACGTCCGATAATATTTCTTTCATAAATGCCTTCTGCACCACTGTCACTGCTTATGATTGAAAGAACAACCATCAGATGAAATCCTGTAGGAAGATTTGGAACACATCTCTGGTGCTCCTCGCTCTTCAAGAAGTACCAATGTTTGTTGTTCAAAATTTACTGTTAAGACAGCGTCTTTCATTACGTCCCAATAAACATTCTATTAAATGGATAAGTCGGGCCAATCTTTATCGAGTATTTTTCTGTGTGCGAATCGTATGCAGTAGTAATAATTTCAGAGTGCTCTAAAGACGTTTTTATTTCCTTTCGGAGAAACATATCTTGCTGGCCACAAACCCGAACGTGCGTTTCACTACCGTTCTAGACCTCTATAATCTCTTGCTAAATAATCTTTCTGGAGATAATCTAGGAAACCGACGCATTAAATTGCGGAAAGGTTTTATCTCCTATCTGGTGGGAAGCGTGCTAGGGTAGTCCGGCAGGAGTGATATCCACTATGCCATGATCACAAACGCTAACGACCTTGAAAACAGAGGATCTGGCTTCGGATCCGGTCCCGGCATAAATATTCAATTTTTCTCGTTGATTCAATTCAACGCCCACTGGCAGATGTTCGCACATTCGTCTGTGTGTTACTACTGATAATGGTACAAAGGAAGTAATAAATCTGGTGCCACAATGTTGCCTACTTGTCTGCACTAACACGAAGTCGGACACCTCAGTGTCTTCATCCTATGGAAGTACTGCCACCAACAGTCCATATTCAAAGTGGAGAGTTTAAATAAACAGTTATTGTTCATAAGTATAGTAACAGAAGAGAAAAAGTTTTTGTTATTCCTCTTTAATGTGGACATTTACATCAAAATCGGTGGATGATACTGCTACCAAAATATTATTGAACGATATTAAATGTCTGACGTTCATAATTTATAATAATCCTTTTGGGCCACAATACTGGGATAATATTTGGGCAACCTTTGTCCTGTGACACTCTACATTTTTGCCATATTTCTGATGTTGGTACGCAGCATTTTTCACCTCCTTTCCCCCTTTCCCTCGAGGTATTAAGACGGAAGAAAATTAAAAATGGTGGGAATTAAAGCAATCAAATATAGTGGTCTTATTACAATTTTCTTGTGATTAAAATTCAAGGTGATGAATCCAAGAACAGCCTGTGATATGAAGGAATACAGGATGGAGATCCAAAATCAGAAGTAGCCCAAAAGTACAAAAACCTTATAACTTGTTTTTTTATATCAGAATCCAATATGATGGACCAAGATGGCATACTTCAGTACACTACAACAGACTTCTTCCACGGTTCTCCCTAGGCATGCGATTTCTGAATCCAAGCTGTTGATCCAAGACGGCACAAATGAAAATATTGGCACTCTGTGCAAATTTGTCAGGATTTCTGGGCTTGCCTCTGCCTTCACAATCAATACTGACGGACCTTTGCGGGTACTAGGGTAGTTCAACAATGAAATTTCAGTGTCTAAAAACTATATACGCATATATTCTAAAAATGTTATAGATTTCCTTAGCTTGGGAGCACTGGAATGTAAATTAAATTGAAAATTATGAACTGCTAAGACTCTCTCTCCAACATTAAACTCTACAACTTTACAACTGCAAATGCTCATGGAAAATATTATATTACAACTAGGAACATGTGTCTTGAGAGAGATTCCGCGATCCTGATTTCAATCAAACGCTTCAATGTCAGTCATTAGATCACTTATATTTCTTAAATGATCCTTTTCGGGCCAGCTGCCCATCTTCAGATCTGTTAAAATCAGTATAAAAAATATAAAAAAACGTATAAAGAACTTTTTTTTACATTTATGATGGAAATAACATCTAACTTGTTAAATATAATTTACTATTTTATGTATTTTACACAACCTTTATACATATTAACTTAAATATATGTACTTTTTATCACTTCGATAAAATATTGTTGATCTTTTACGGTATATCAACCCCATTGACCACAGTGGAATACTTTCCTATTTTAAAAATTTTCAAATTCGGATTTTCTCTCATTGAAATCACTTGGAACATTAATATACCTAGATATACTATCTTTTAACTTTGCCTGTATGGCATTCAGTAATACTAGCAAGGTTATTAGCTGTAATATAGATAGCAAATAACGGATTCATTGTATCGCTTCCGTGTTATTTATATGCATGTCAGAAAGTATAGTTCACGAAGCATCTGAATTAGACAAGCTTGTAAGTTCATGTACGTTATATCTAGTATTAATTCTTCATAAATATGTATGTGGGATGTAAAGGATCACATGAACCATTGTTCTCTATCCCGAACTGCTTGAACATATATGAATGTGTGGGTTTATTAATTCTGATCTCATGGTTGGAAAATTAAGATTCTGGTGATTACCGTGAACAAGGAACACTATTTATCTCTTTTAACAACGGATGCTACGTCTGGATGTTACACAACGTACATGTATAAGCCTGAAAGCGCTGCTAGGAAAATATTATGCCAAGCTGCTTTGCGATAGCATCACAATTTAAAATGTTCATACATTATGGAATCATCGAATTCAACGTCAATTTAGTGTGTATGTGTCCTCAACGACTCCAGTAAGTAATCGTCAAACTGCGTGTGCATCAGCACGACTAAAAGTAGGAAACTAAATACTTCTCTGTCTAGCATTCGCAGGGAAAGCGTAAACTGTAGATGTAGACACTACTGAAGCACAGAGACAGTTTTTGATAAAATTTCGAAAGTGTACTTCCGGAACTTGAGTGTATTGGAATATGCTAGCCATTTACATGTTTGTAATTGCTACTCTGGCATAAGAGGAACGTAAAAAACATATTATTGAGCACAATCCCTGTGAATGTCTTAAAATTAGGGTTTCTTTTAAAGGGTCCCAATGTTTAAATTAGATTTAGTTTTGAATTTGTTGTACTGTCTGTCAGCATGTTATGTTACCCAGAGAAAAAAAAAAACAATTTTTTCGATGCACTTGTAGCTACTATCTGAGGCATCGGTATATTTAACAACGATTGGTAAATTACCTTTTTGTCAAACTATGATGCATTAATTTTGGCGAATATCATTAGCAAGTGTAAATATTGTGAAAGTGCAGTTAAAATTCCAAACTCTTTGATAAGTACCTACTCCCCGACTAAGGGAAAAGACTGCATATTATTGTAACTGCTTCTCTTGGGGAAGCAAACTTAATGCTTGAAGAGATAGTAATATATTCTGCCAGTTGAAGTTTTCATTAACATCGACAAACAAACAAGTGTAACAGTGAAACCTGTTAGTATAACATTTATTAAAAAGAACTGAATAAAATTTTTTCCCTAAAATTAAGGAAGAGCCCATTATAAAATACTAAATAATTCTTTATAAAATATCATCCGAAATTTTTTGTTATTTCTCTCTCATAGAATTAATTATAACACTAAAATGGTGTACGAAAAGTACCAATTTTGATTGTTAAATGTTAAGTGGAAGGAGGGAGGGAGCTTAGGGTTTAACGTCCCATCGACAAGGTGGTCATTAGAGACGGAACTCACGGTTGGATTTTTTGGTATGGATGAGAAAGGAAATCGGATGTGCTTTTTTCAAAGGAACCATCCCCGCATTCGCCTCTACTAAAACGTCTAAATCTGGATGGCCAGAGATGAATTTGCACCATCGTCCTCCCTAATACGAGTTAGTGTGTCCTCACTCCGCCACCCCGCTCGGTAAGTGGAAGGTCATTCACATAGGGAATAGGTGTGGGCCCAAAACTGAACCCTGTGGAACTCAATGATTTTTATCACATCGTAAAATCTTCTGAGTCTTCCAACATTGTTTAAAGTATTTAAGCTAAATGGTTCGAATTCTTTGTATCAGGTGTGACGCAATCTACTTGTTTATACAGCTACAATTTCTATAAAATGTTATTAAAAGCTAGTAGCATTATGTACACAATATATCACCTGCGAAGGACCGACAAAATAGCAACTGGTGATATCATCAACAGAGTTATCACTTGTGCACGTAGTACCTTGATAATAATTTCCTGGATTACTTTGGAGATATTAGATATGTCAAACTTATGAGGGTACCTTAGACTCAAGAATGCAGATAGTACCATATGTGTCTTTTAATAACTACTCATTATGAGTATGACTTGTATGACTTGTGTGTTAAAACTGTTTGATAACAAGTTTCGCTCGGTCGGTAGTTGTCCGCAGGGCACTGGCTTTGGTTTCAAAAAGTGGGAAAATAGTACCAGCTATTATATAATTCGGTTAGTGTGCTTGCGGATATTGAGTGTCAAGAGTAAGAACTGCGGTCGCACTCTGGAAGGATTAAGGATATGTGCTCTGTCTACTGGGCCGAATGTGTTGTCCTAGATAGCTCGATAAAACTGTCCGCGAAACCGAGAATGTAGGAAACCAGACGGTGTTCCAACCACAACCACAGCCACTTAGCAACGTAAAGCTGGCCTCATTCCAGGTGGTCGTGCTGAGGGGCGGCTGCTTCGCTTCAGCTAGCGAGCAGTTCGTTGCCAGGCCGCTGAGTGGTCGATAAAAGCTGTCACGCGCCATTCGGGACGCCTGTCTGAGAACCGTCAACGGGCACTAAAGATTTTTCTCCAGTGCGCACCTGCTTTCATCCGCGTCGCACACAGGCGCCGCGTGGATTACGCTTTTAGTGCATTTTCATTCAGTTTGCAGATTTCTTACCTGGAATTAGTTCTGGCGCGGTTAAATGAACGTTTAGAGTGGAAGTGGTCGTAAAGTACCACCCCACAACATCTCATCACGGTTAAGCTTCGTCGCTTCTCCCACCCAAACGGGCAGTACCCCATCTGTGATGGCTTCCTGTTAAATTAACTGCTCCGTACTTAACCTCTTTCTTCTCAGTTTCTTTTTGCGAGACTTTTTTATTTAAGACACAGCGGTAATTTTTAATTTATTTTTTATATCCTTAACGTGATTTAATGCAAATGTTTTAATGATACAGATTGATATGATGGTCGATTTTAGATCAGTCACCTATTCTGAAATTACTGAAACATGCACATTCGAAAGAATTAATCAAACGAAATGTAGGAATTCAGTTCCTCGGAAGTGCACTTAATGCAATGTTTCATATTTATCTCTTTTCTCGGAAATAGACCAATCTCCGTACTGGAAATGCACAATTACTACTGGGAGTACTATCAACTTGAGATCCACTATCTTGTGCTACGTCCTCTTCATGCTCTAAAACCAATTGTATCAGAAAAAGATGACCTTTTGTAATACGCTTCTTGACAAACAAGTCCGTTAGTAGTAGGTGGAAAGTTAGAGGCACGTTGTTAGGGTGTCACACCCCTTGTAGTATGCCCTTTTGCATTTCTGAACGGTGACCAGACAGCCTTTGGATTTTCTCAAGAGATAAGTTTGTCTACAGTTGTTACATCTGTCGCTTCAAACGTGCGGACGCAGAATATCTGCGTCGTATCGCTCTGACCTCTATGGACATCAGTGTCTCTCCACAATATTGTCAAGATGTGCTCTCAGCCCTTGACGCTGACAAACCGGAATACGATGGTGATGGAGAAACGCCCTCATCACTGAATATGATGCAACGCATTCGTCTTCATTCTGCTTCTCCCGAGCACGACACTATTTCAAATGTCCAAACGCCGATGTTGGTGTCCTGATATCAATGGCAACAGACGCATGGAGTAATAGGTCCCCATCCGGCGAGTTGTCGAGGCGCTGTGCGGCAGCTCACAAGATGTAGTACGGACTCCTCTACATGTTCGCGAATGGCAAAGTATTTATATGCGAAGTATTTGTACGAGATAACGACGTAAGGTTTACCTACTTCAGCGCAGATGCGGTAATAACGTTCGATGTCGTAGGGGAATCCTAAATGGCGAGTATAAGAGGGCACAGAGGATAGGGTCGCTGTGGCAGTGGCTTGCAACGTTTGGGAATTTGAGGCGGACGGGAAGCAAGCGAAGGTACCCAAGTGGTTAAGGCGACCGGTGGCCCGAAGTAGGAGACCCGGGTTAGAATCCCAACCAGGATCACATTTTCACTTAGTGCTGTTGAGTAATTTCAGTGCCCTATGCAGCTGAAGCCATACCTTTCCTACCTCATCCTTCTTCCTTCCCCTCCTTAATATTTGCAGATAACGTAGTGACATCACTGCCAGAGAGAGATCTGATTTTGCCCTTTAGTAGAGAATGTTTACAACCATCAGATACAGTTTGATATCAACGTGTGAAGCAAATAGGCGTCATGCCAGGGAGACGTATTATTCCTTCATTTAGCCAACTGAGCGAGTTTTAAAAGGGTCAAATTGTGGCCTTCTGTGTTGTGGGATCGGTGCTTCTGAAGAATTATCACACATGTTGGACATGCGGCGTCAGCTGTAAAAGGATGCTAGTGTCGCCGTCGGGGGTTCAAGTTCTCCCTCGGTCATGGGTGTTTGTGTTGTCCTCATACTAAGTTACTTTAAGTTAGTGTAAGCAGTTTGTAAGCTTATGGACTGAGGACGAATGTAATTGAATCCCTTAGATTCATAAAGATTTGAATTTGAATTCATGCTGGTGTCAATGGTCACGTGAACGTTCTTACACCCGTAGATGAGGATCTGGACTTCCACAGACGTCCGCCAAGATCGTCATATTGCAACGGTTATGGTGGCAGATACACTCCAGGAAAATGAAAAAAAAGAACACCATGAAATCGTCGACCTAGCAGAGCGAAATTCTACTGATACATTTTTGAGGATGTATAGAACACACGATCACGCAGACAGAGCCAAACGCTCATGTGTACAGTCACTAGAGCGTGCCGCTAGTGGCGTGTATACCCTCATTTTGCAGCAATGTAAGACGATCGTAGAGGTGTCGAATCTGGTTTTGCGGAATGGTCTGCCATGCAATTTCCACATGGTGCCTATGTTGGACCAGATTCCGTGCTTATCGTCAGGATGACGTTTCATCCGGTCTGAAATGGGGGACAGATATGGGGATCGTGTTGGCCAGGGCACTTGAAGAGCACGTTGGGTGGTACAGGATACATGTGGACGCGTACTGTCCTGTTGGAAATGCATATGCCTTATTGGTACATGAACAGTAGCAAGACGGGTTGAATGATGGTTACAGTGTACCGTGCACTGTTCAATGATCCCTCAACGGTTACCAGGGGAGAACGGCCAGGGAAGGCTATCGGTCTTCACACCATGCTGCACGATCATGCTTACTGTTTGTGCGTCTTCCGCTCACGCTCCAACTTCGTTCAGACCGGCTCAGTGGTGTCGAATTATGCGCCAATGGAACGATGAATGGAGACGTTTCGTCTTCATTAATGAGAGTTGCTTCTGCCTCGGTGGCAATGAAGGTCGTACGCGTGTGTGGCATCGATCAGGAGTGCACGGTAATCTGGAGTGTATACGACAGAGGCACATGGGGCCAACACCTGGCGTCATGGAGGAGCCATGGCTGGCTGTTCCCCTCTGGTGATCGTCGAGGGAACATTGAACAGCCGCGCTGGAGTAGCCGAGCGGACTAAAGCGTGTCGCTGGGGAGCACGCGGTTGCTTGCCGTGGAGGTTCGAGTACTCCCTGGGGCGTGGGTGTGTGTGTTGTCCTTAGGTTAGTTTCCCTAGGTTTAAGTAGTTTGTAAGCTACGGACTGCTGATCACGCAGTTTGGTCCGATAGATTTACAAACATTTGAACATTTTGAACATTGAACTTTGCCCATTACACTGAAACCATCATTCAACCCGTCTTGCTGCCATTCATGCACCAACAAGGCGATATGCGTTTCGAACAGGACAATGCGCATCCACTTGCATCCCAAACCAAGCAACCTGCTCTTCAAGTGGTACATCAACTACCTTGGCTAGCACCAGCCCCAGATTTGTCCCCCATCGAGCATTTTTGCAACCGGATGGAACATCATCTTGCGCTGTCTGAACGACTGGCACGAAATCTGACCCGACTGATGCATCAGGTGGAAACTGCATGGCAGACCATTCCTCAAAGCCAGATTAAACACCTATATGAGCGTTTCCATGGGAAAATTGTAGCTTGCATTGGTGCAAAAGGAGGGTATACACGGCACAAACGGCACGCTCTAGTGACTGTACTCACGTGCGTTTTGTCTCTGTCTGCGTGATCGTGTGTTTTATAGATTCTCAAGAATGTGCCAGTAAAATTTCGCTCTGCTGGGTCGACGAATTCATGGTGTTCTTTTCTTATTTTCAAGGAGTGTAGAACAGCTACCACAGCACAGTTGAGATGATTTGTGAGCCCACATGTGTCAACACTCGGTGTTGCCAAACTTCTACTACTTGATGGACTACGGGTACGCATACGTCTAGCTCGTCTTCCACTCACGCCAAGGTAACGACGAGCACGACTCTACTGGTGCCTTGAGAGGAGCACTTGGAATGGTGGTCCCTGGTCTTCAGTGATGAAAGGACATTCTGCTGGCAAGCAAGTGATAATCGTTTGCAAGCGCTGTTTCATCGAGTGCTTTTGTCCAAGACACTTAACCCACCCCAGGTTTACTTTTGCCATTTGTAAAGGAAACGCCGACTAGCGCTTGGGCCAGCCGCGGTGGTCGAGCGGTCTGCGGCGCGCCAGTCACAGTCTGCACGGCCTCTACGGTCGGGGGCTGGAATCCCCCCTCGGGCATGGATGTTTGTGTCGTCTTTAGTATCAGGTAGTTCTTAAGTAGTTTGTAAGTTTAGGGACTGATGACCCCGCAGTTAAGTCCCTTAAGCTTCACAAACATTTGAACATTTGAACTAGGGCTTTATGTAAGGTCCGTAGTTTTGCCATTCCAACAGGAAGGTGATGAGTTGTTCTTTCAGGATACTACTTGGCCATACAATGCGTGTGCAACTGAACGTGCTTTGCAAGACATGAAGCAATATTCCTTGTCAGTGCGATATCTGGACTTATCACCAACCGAGCACATGTAGGATGCAGTTGGACGACAACTGAAATGCGTGGCTCGTCAACCCACAACTCTTACAGAACTTCGCTGACAGCTCTAGCAGGCGTGGAATGGTGTACTGCAAGACAGTACTCGCCATATGTATGATCGAATGGATGCCAGAATCAGTTCCCGCCCGTTGAGGCCTCAGCACATACTAATATGGATCTTTCAGCATGAATGGATGCTGGTACCTCAGTACCGCTTGAGCTATTGATATGCAAATGTAATCCCTTTCATGTACTTCATATGCACTGTTTCAACAGTAAATGTTGACTAAAATGGAAAACTCTATGGGGGCATACAAATTTTTCCCGCAGGGTGTATTTTTAGTTAGTCAAACCTCTGCGATTTTCGGCTTTCAAACATATGAAGATTTTCATATGTTTTTGGGTATTCAACGAACTGGGAAATGACACTGTCGACTGTATACTGGAGGGAATTTCAGAACTAAAACCTGATTTAGCATAGGTGTTTTATCTGCGACAAAGTTTCAGTCCAGCATACACTGATCTGTACAGTAAAAGAGTTGTTTCGAAACGAAATAATACAAGAAAGAACTCTCGGGACCAAGTTGTCTCACGCAGAAGACCCCTCTTAATAAACAAACCAGGTGTTTGAATGCTCGTGTGGTCAAATAATTATTCCCTACTTACTGGAATACGACCAAATATGTCTGCCTCTGACGTGTTTAGGCCAATCTAATGTGCGCTTGCTACCTCTCTGAGACCTGTAATGAACCATGTTTTACTTCTGTGCCTTCTGTTGCTGCTTAGGTGTGTTACTGGCCTTTACAGTAACAAAATTAATACTTGGTAGCAATCGTGTTTTCCTGAAAGCAAAACATTAAAGTGCTTTCTAGCATGATCAGTAACATCGTTTTACGTCGTTTTGAGGGCTCTCCTGAGTGGGGACTACTGTACCAACAGTTTCTTTTATTTCCCGTCTCACACCAGTCCTTTCGAACCCATTTATGTTGCTGTTCGCTGGGGAGAATATCAAGCATGCTCTGTACGTTAGGGCGCGCCTTTTCACTACCAAGTACTACGATGACATCTTACAACAGCTTCTAGATGCTGTATGGAGTTACTTGTTTACTCTTCGAATGGAAACTGCTACCCGGTGATCGTCGCCAGGGGCGTCTGCAGTTCGTAAGTCTCTTACCTCACTGTTTACTTCCTGTAACGTAACTGCTACCAGTCTAGCCTGCTATCTGCTTGGTCTCTAGTTTCCCTCCTTGGATTGCGTCCCTTGGCTTCTCACAGCATCAGCTTAAGAATAGGTTTACGACGACAATAAGTTGTCAATACATGACAAAGTATTAAAGAAACAGAAGTGAAACTGATTCGTATAATTCACTACAACTATTATGCTGTGACTTTCAACCATTGTTGTTTGTCGAGATCACTATTATTCAGTTGCTGGATTATCTACAAAAAATTCTTCAAACATGCGCCCAACTTTCTCAGTAGATCTGCACGTTGGTATTTTACTTGACGAGGTATATGACACCTAGTCTCCATACCTATATCCGTTATAGTGGATAGAACTGTAGAAGGTCTTGCAATGAAGTTTAAATTGGCCATTTGTAGGTGTGTAAGAATGTTTATGTTAGCCACCCGTGGTCTGCAGCATTAATTATAGAGTGATTGTGTTTCATTTTACTTATTATTTAATTTATGTTTCACTGAAAATATATTCATAAGAGCAAAAATATCCATATGCGCAGCATGTCCTTTTCGGCAACTAACTTGTTCCAGTTACGGTACTTGTCCTCATAACACGCTTGCATTCAGAACTATGTGGGTTTTGTCTCGGGTTTGTTCTTACAATGGCGGTAGTTGCGTGTTTACAGTGCTACCCGGCACTATGAATAGAATTGCTGATGAAGAGCTAGTTGATATGCACCTTGTTTACGGGTTCGTCGAATGGAATGGAAAAGTGGGACAACGACGCAATTCTCAGCTCTTCCGGCAATGACGGCTACTTCATCACTTTAATTTTGTATCTATGTTTGCATTCCTCTTCCTTTTGGCTAATGTAATCTGCTGACATTACATTAATGCTTCTTTCACTGTAGTGACGACATTTTCACTGAAGCGCATGTTGCTGAAGTAACAAATGGAATATTATAATTTCAATTTTAATCTGTAACTAGCTATAAACCCGGCGTTGCCCGGATGTTTATTTATCCTACACTCTCGCAGCACACATCCCCTTCCCCCTCTCTTTGCATCCACTTCTTTCTCACCCATATCTCTGTTCGTTTCCACCTTTCCCTCTCTCGGCAAAGTTTTCTGCAAGGTATCCTCTGTCATGTAACATGCAGACATTTATGTACCAGTGATCTTCCTCTTGGTTTAAAGGTCATTGATGCAAAAATTCATAACGATTGGAGCAAAACTATGCATTTTGTAAAATTCCGCACCGAACGAAATTTCATACAGACAGTGACATTCCTCTTGTTTTTAAGGTAGAGTGTCAAAATTTCATCAATATCAGAACAAAACTATAAGTTTCTATGCAATAGAAACGCAGGGTCACATTGAAAAACGGGCATTGTTGTTCTCGAATATTCCAGTTTTATTTCATACAACCCTTGTTCTGAGAATAACGAAAATAATAAAATAAATAAAATCTTTAAAATCGGTCGAGCTGTTCTCAAGTTATGGCGCGACAAAGGTAATTAGGAATCCATTTTTATGTTGCAAATTACCCTTCCCCATGCTCCCTATGAAACTTAAGGTAGACGGCGACGTTCATTTTGTATTGAAGGTCAGGCATGAGAAATTTCGTGAAAATAGGAATACAACTGTAGATTTCGTGAGTCTGTAGGAGAAGTATGCACCACCATGCACCTAACACATAATACTTTCTTAGCTGACGTTTTCTACCTATGAACTATATTACTGCCAAATTTCAGCTTCATAGGCGAAGTAGTTTTCGAGATTTCGTGTTTAGTCACTGAGTGAGTTAGTGTCCTTTCACTTTTGTGTAGATAGAGATTAAGGAAACAGTGTGCTTAATTTTGGATGTAAGAGAATTATGGGAGACTTGCAAACAAAAATAAATAGAAACATGCAAATCTGTAATGCAAACTATATTTGATACTAGTTGATGCTTGATGCGACAGCTTTACGGCATCTACAGCTAAACTGTTGTGAGCGGTAGACTTCTTTTCGTTTCATCATTACGTGGGGGTGGGGGGTTCAGTTACAAAACGCATCATAAACGTCCGAAATTACATGCAAACTTTGTTGCAGGTCCCTAACTACACCCATTTTCTAATAATTGATGCATAACTCTGGATATTCGCACGAGGTGACCTCTCTTTATTTATGACGTCATATCTCCTGAGCTATGTGTTGTGCTCTTTTGTTTTTGTGTCAGGAACCTTCGTGGGCGTACGGTGAACAGTTTATCAAAGTTTCATTGCAATCGACTGAATGGTTTATGAAAACATACGGGACATACAGACAAACATTCACTTTACCCATGTCTGTGGGACTATCCTATGAAGATACTCAAATAATATTGGCAATCCGCGGCTGGAATTGACCAGTTGGATTTGTTGATACGAGTTGCGAATCAAGTAGTAATAGTCTACTGTAATAATTATTTGGCTAAACAATCAAGTATTTGTAGAGAACTCGAGAGTAACTGACAGAAACGGAGGCAATTTATTTAAAAGTCCTCCACTTACGGATTACCGGTTTCAGAGAGGAAATCATCATCTTAAGACCAGTCTACGAAACATGTTTTGAAAGAAGGTACATTTATAGTCAACCACTGCACGTCCTTTGAAAAAATGTTTAGTACACTCATCAAATTTCATCAACTTTCTCAGATCTCCCTCCTGATCCTGCAATCTCTGGCAGTATGAACATTTGTAACTGAAAATTTCCTGAAGTGATAGTCATAAACAAGTTGAATACAAAGCTGCATGATCCAAAGCTCCTTGACCCTTTCACGCTTGCTGAGAGAACCTGTAACAAAGCGTGCTGTGCTCCTCTGGATTGTCTTCATTTCCTCTTTTGGTCGCATCATTATACGCGATACTGCAGTAAATGAACCCGTGAATCTTTCCTATATCCAGTCTTTCTTTAAAGGTCTTGTGTTTTATTTTTTCATATTGTATTTTGTTTTTCAAAATTTCTAAATGTTTGAAAAATTAAGGGCCGATACTGCTGTAGTCATCGGTGTATCGACTTACGAACTACTTAAACTAACTGATTCAGTATGTAATCAAACTTAGATTATTATAGTTTTTCATCGATCTACATCTACTTTGCGTACCATTGCCACTTCCTCCTTTTCCTGTTTGCTTCTATGTGGGACCTAATCTCTCTATCGCGAGATATACGTAGGAGGATGCAATATATTGTTTGACTCTTCCTGAAGCGTACGCTCTCTTGCAGCGTCTGCCACTGGTATTTCCCAATCATCTCTGTGACTCTTTCTTTTTCTTTCTTGGCTCTACAGTTCATGACGAGCCTTGGCCTCTTCTACAATTTCCTTCCATTTCTCTCTGTCCTTTGCCAATACTCTCCAGTTTCTATAGCCCATCTTCCTAAGATCTTCGATCACTCCATCTTCCCTTCTGGCTCTTGGTCGACCACGCCCTGTCTGCCCTCCAGGCTTTTCTTGCAATACTCTTTTTGGTACTTCTGTGTCATTCATGCGGGCCACTGTGACTCTTTCATATTTACTAAATCAGACCGCAACGAATCCTTCAGTTTTCTCTAAGTCTTGTAGTGACCCTAGCTGGTACGGATCCCACACTGATGAGCAGTACTCAAGCGACGGCCGATCGAGAGTTTTGTTGGCAGACCACACTTCCTGAGGATTCTTCCAGTGAATCTCAGTCTGGGATCTGCCATATCCACGACTGATTTTATACGGCTGTTCCATATCATATCGCCCCTTGCGTCTACTCACATATTTTATGAATGTAACTACTTGGCCGCGCGGGAGTAGCCGAGCGGTCTGGAGCGCCACGTTGCGGATCTCACGCCCTCCTGCGTCGGGGGTTTGAATCCTCCCTCGGGCGTGAATGTTTGTGATGTCTGTAGTATAAGCGGAGTGTGCGCTGATGTGAAACTTTCTGGCAGATTAAAATTGTGTGCCGGAACCGGGACTGGAACCTGGGACCTTTGTCTTTCGCGGGCAAGTGCTCTACCGTCTGAGCTATCCCGACACGACTTACGATGCCGCCTCACAACTTTAATCCGCCAGGAAGTTTCATATCAGCGCACACTTAGCTGCAGAGTGAAAGTTTCATTCTGGATTTTTGTAACTGCTTACAGTGTTAGTCCTTCTATTGCGTAGTTATATAACAAAGGATATTTCTTTCTATGTAAACGCAGCACTGTACATTTGTTTATTTTGGGGCTCAGTTGCCATTCCCTACACCAAGCGTAATACGCTGCAGATTAAGTTGCACTTCCAACCCTTTACCAGTGTTGCAACGTCTCGATAAACTAGAGCATCATCCGCGTAAAGCCTCACTGAACTTACGATTGTGGAAAGCAAAAGTCTTATAACACTTCCCTGGGGCGCACCTGAGATCACTTTAACATCTGGAAGCTTATATCTGTTGAGACTGACATGCTGCGTTCTGTTGGCTAGAAATGCGTCAATCCAGTCACACGGCTGATCTGATATTCCACATGCTTGCACTTTGTTCATCAGGCGATGATGCAGTACGATATCGAACGCCGTGCGGAAGAAACAAGACCTCGAGCTGCGACCCTCTAGATCTTGTGGATAAATACTGCGAGTTGTGTTTCACACGATCGTTGCTTTCGGAAACCATGTTGATTCCTACTAAGGAGATTACCGGTCTCCAGAAGTGACATAATATTCGAACTTAAATGTGTTCCAAAACTCTTAACTGACCGATGTCAGAGATGTAGGCCTACAGTTTTGCATATCTGATCGACGACCTTTCTTGTAAACGGAAATGACCTGCACCATCTTCCAATCCTTTAGAGCATTTCGTTCCTCTAGAGAGCTTCGGTACTCTGCTGCTAGAAGGGGAGCGTATTCCTTCGGATAATGCGTGTGAAATGTAATTATTATGTCATCTGGACCAATAGCTTTCTCTCTGTTCAGAGACTTCAATTGCTGAGATTTATTTCAATACCTCCCATTTTTAACAGACTTCAAAAAAGAAGGACGTTCTCAAACCGACTGTTATTTTTTATGTTTGTTTTCGCAGAAACTTCGACTGTATGAACCGATTTTGATTTTTTTATATTTGAAAGCTAGTGCTTCCCATGTGTTCCCATTTTTATTTGGTCCAATTCTGTCGATGGCATCCATAAGAAAACCATATAAGTCTTAAATTGCATTAAATCTGTGTGCAACAAATGGATGAATAACTGAATATCACGCCGACCGATTTCGATGATTCTTTCCTTATTGGAAAGAATGCATTCAAGGGTAGTTTGATGTGAGTTTGGTTGGGTTCTGATGATGGGATCCATGACAAAGTAACGAAACTATTCTATTCTTAGGAGCAAATTAACGTTACTCGGCCGAATCGTTTATAAGCTGTCCGTCGTTACGGTAAAGTTATTCGCTGTACAAGACTTTTTCATGTAAAGCCGCATTTTTAATAGTCTATTTTGCGCTCTTCGCAAACCTCTTTTGAAATTGTCCTCGAGATAGATTTCCTCTGTTCAGATAGGCGCTTCTCCCTGACTTCGTTGTTTCATTTAAACGGCGCTGTCTCATATGAGCACCATGTTTAGAAGGTCTATTCATATTCGGAAAAATTTGTTAATATATTTCAGATTCACTAAAAATAAATATTTTAACAAATAACCGATATATATATATATATATATATATATATATATATATATATATATATATATATATATATATATATATATTAACATGCACTAAAAAGTAAAAAAAATTGCGTATACAACTTAATAATCAACTTACTTATTGTGCCCATCAATATGTAGGTACGATCAATGTATTTATTACGCAAGAAGATAGGTAGGTACCTACTCACTTTGAATCTAACTCAGGACATACTTATGAATAACAAACAATAATAAATATATTATTAGAGATTTCCTAAGAAATATGAAATGAAAAATTTTAGACTGCATAAATGTTAATCAAGTTATTAAGCTAATGTAATGTAGCTACAATTATTGTTATTTTTGGAGTCGATATTAGCCAAAGAAACATCCGTTCCGACTTCGGTCTCAATATTCTCGTATTATTTTTTTAAGTATATTGTAGGTTCTCTTTGGCTGCCACCGACTCCAAAAATAACGATAATTGTAACTACATTACATTATAGAATAATTTGATTGACTTTTAAGTAGTCTAATATTTTTCATTTAATTTTACTTAGGAGAACTCTAAAAATATTTTGATCATTGTTTGTCATTCATACGAATGTTTTCAGTTAGGTTTAAAGTGGGTAGATACCTATCTATCTTCTTGCGTGGTAATCACATAGATCGTACCTACTTATTGATGAGTAGAAAAGCAAATTGATTATTGAGTTGTAGAAGAATACGCAATTCTTTTTTTTAATTTTTAGTGCATATTAATTTGATTTGGAATAGCTTTTTTATTTTATTTATTTATTTATTGTTTAAAATTGTTTTTTATGTCATTCATACGGTGGTTTACAGGAAGAACTACAGTGCATCTCCTCTGTGAAATATCTTTGGAAAAAGACATTTATTATTTCGGCCATTTGTGTCTCATCCTCTGTTTTAGCGCCATTACGTTCATAGAATGTCTGGATATTTGGTTTTACCGATTTGACATAGGACGAAAAGTTCTTAGGTTTATCTGCCAAGTCTGTAGACAAAACATGACTCTGAATGTCACTGAATGCCTCTCACATGCCAGCCCTTACACCCATTTTGGCATCATTTAATTTTTTCTTGTTTGGAAGACTTTGGCTACATTTATATTTGCGGTGGGTAAGGAGGGAAGGAAGGAAAAAAGTTTTGTTTTACGCCTCGACGACAACGTAGTCATTAAAAACCAAGCTCACGCTCGGGTTTTTTTTTTTTTTTTTTTTTTTTTTTTTTTTTTTTTTTTTTTTTTTTTTGTGACGATAGGAAAGGAAATATGCCGTACCCTTTCGAAGGAACCATTCCGGCACTTGGCTAGGGTGTTTTAGGGAAATCACAGAACAATCTAAATGTGGATGGTGGAAAGTGGATTTGCATGCACCAGCGGAAGTCCGGTCTGTATACCCATTAGATTTCGATTTGATTATGCTGCAGCGATAGCTCCTTATTTAACTGCCATATACGAGCGTTCGCTTAAAGAAGGATCTGTACGTGGCACAGGTCACCCTTACATTCAAGAAAGGCAGTAGGACTAATCCTCTAAACTACAGGCCTATTTCATTGACGTCAATTTGCAGCAGGCTTTTGGAACATATCCTGTATTCAAATATTATGAATTATCTCGAACAGAACCATGTATTGATCCAAGGTCAACACGGATCTAGAAAATATCGTTCATGCGAAACACAACTAGCTCTTTACTCACACGAAGTGATGAGTGCTCTCGACAAGCGATCTCAAATTGATTCCGTATTTCTTGATTTCCAGAAGGCTTTTGACAACCGTACCTCACAAACGGCTTTTAATCAAATTGCGTGGTTATCGTATATCGCCCCAAATTTGCGACTGGATAGGGGATTTCATGTCATAGAGGACACAGTTTGTAGTAATTGATGATAAGGCATCGATTAAAACAGAGGTGATACCGGGCGCTCCTCAGGGTGATGTTATTGGTCCTCTGTTGTTCCTTATTTACATAAACAATTTGGGAGAAAATCAAGCAGCTATCTTAGGTTGTATGCAGATGACGCCGTTATTTACCATCTAGTAAAATCATCTGAAGATCAAAACCAACTGCAGAACTATCTAAATGTCACTATGGTGTAAAAAAAAAGGTAATTTAAATAATGAGAAGTGTGAAGTCGTCCACATGAGTACGAAAAGAAATCCGTTAAACTTTGTTTACAAGATAAATCAATCAAATGTTAAGGTCATAAACTCCACAAAATACCTAGGAATTACTATTACATCAGACTTAAACTGGAATGAACACGTAGATATTGTCGTAGGAAAGGCGAACGAGAGATTGCGTTTTATTGGCAGATCGCTTAAAAGATGGAACAAAACTACTAAATGACTACACACACCAGGATTGTCCGTCCTCATTTGCCCAGTGTGGGATTCTTATCAAGTGGGTTAGACGGAAGCCATCGAAGGAGTCCAGAGAAGGGCAGCCCGTTTTGTATTGTCTGATACAGGGGAGACAGCGTCACGGAAATGATACAGGATCTGAGTCGGCGTTTATCGCTGCGGCGTGGTCTACTTACGAAACGCCAATCGCCAACAATCTTCTACGAATGCAAGAGTATATATTTGCCTGGCAGCTACATAGATAGAAATGATTATAAGAATAAAATACAAGAAATCAGAACTAGAACGGAGAGATACAGATGTTCCTGTTTCCCACGCGCTATTCGAGAATGGAATGGTAAATGAATAGTAAAAAGGTGTAAGAACGTAGGCTTTCGCGGTAATTATTGTTAAAATTGAAATTCTTCTGCGCTATTTGCCACGCCATGGTGATATATTTCTCCAACGTTTCGTCTCCGTTACATGAGCATTCCTCAGGACACTCATCCCAAAAATACTAGCAGCACCCAGGATTTAAGGTATACCTTAAGTTCACAGAATCTTATTCATGACGACCGATAGTCGACGGTATTAATTCAGCAACTTGCGTCACAGCACAGCATCTAGCCAAGAAACTGCGCAAGCATGTTGGTAACACAAGCTCTTACATGAAGAATTCTGAACACTTTATTGAGCTTATTAAGAACATGAACGTCTCACCCATCGATTTGATGGTAAGCTTTGGCGTGGAATCACTCTTTACAAACGTTCCTGTGGAAGATACTGTGGCCCTGTTACAAGATCACATACCACCAGATATATGTTAATTGGTGAAACATTGCCTGACGTTCTTTTGTTTCAAGTGGCAAGGTAAATTTTATAAACAGACGGATGGAGTACTAATGGGTTCTCCCTTGTCACCGGCAGCAGCAGACAGCTTTATGCAAGCGCTGCAGGAAACATCACTTTTACGGCCCAAGTGCTGGCTAAGATATGTCGACGACACGTTCATCATGTGGCCACATGGAAAGGAGAAGCTAATTGAATTCCTGGAACATCTTAACAGCCAGCATGAGAAAATAAAATTCACTGTAGAAATAGGAAACGATGGTTCTATTCCTTTTCTGGACGTACTAGTGTACAAAACAGGAACAGCCCAAGAGGCCACAGAGTGCACAGGAAGCCAACCCATGCCAGCCGGTACTTGCACGCGTAATCTCATCACCATCCGGCCCAGAAGAACTCAGTTCTACGCACACTAGTCACCAGGGCGCAACGGGCAGTTATTCCGTGCCAGTGGTTAGAGCGATAGAAGCATTACAAAAGCCACAAAATCGCGAGGAACTGAGGAAAACGATACGGAAGTTGAAGAGTTACAGGTGGCACGTTTGCCATACATTAAGGGGATTAGTGAGCGCATTGGGAAAGTCTTACGACGATGTGGCAACAAACCTGTTTTTTTTTCCAGAAATAAAAGAATTAAAGACATCCTTAAATCAACTAATTATCCCATTGGAAAGCTGATTACTGTTGGTGTGTATAAAATAAACTGCAAATGTGGGACTTGATGCGTAGGAGAAACAGGAAGGTCTATTCATGTAAGGATGGCGGAACACGAAACGTACATACGTTTAAAGCAGCACAGGAAATCAGCGGTTGCAGAACACGAGGAACAGTGTGACCACGATGTTAACTTCAAGGATGAACAAGTGCTCTCTAAACAGCCACATAAAACGAGGAGGAAATTCATGAAGCTATTGAGATTCGTAAACACCCCAACAATATGACCAGAGAAGACAAGTTCTCACCGTCTTGGCTACCAGTTGTGGCGGCGCGGCGACGGTCATCGGCGAGCGGATGGGCACTACTGACAGCGTGGCAGCAACGTCACTACTTAGAACTAGGCCCACCAGGAAACTTCGGCTATCGCCATTGTTGGCTAATTACATGCATACACCAACAAGCGTACACCTTCCTGTTTTCCACCTATCAGAACCAACTATGCAAACACCAAAAAGCGCATTTTCCTCCAGTTTTTCCACATAACAGAAAAAACAACGCAAGCAGCAATAAAGTTCCAGAATGAAATATTCACTCTGCAGTGGAGTGTGCGCTGATATGAAACTTCCTGGCACATTAAAAATTGTGTTCCGGAACCGGGACACGAATCTGGGACCTTTGCCTATCACGAACAGGCGCTCTACCACTGCGCTATCCCGACACGACTCACGATGCCACCTCGCAACTTTACTTCCGCTAGTACCTCGCCTCCTACTTTCCAAACTCCACAGAAGCTCTCATGCGAACCTTGCAAGACTAGCACTCCTGGAAGAAAAAATATGGTGGAGAGATGGCTCAGCCACAGCCTAAGGGATGTTTCCAGAATGAAACTCTCACTCTGCAGCGGAGTGTCCGCTGGTATGACACTTCCTGGCAGATTACAATTGTGTGCCGGAACCGGGACTGGAACCTGGGACCTTTGCCTTTCGCGGGCAAGCGCACTACCGACTGTGCTATCCCGACACGACTCACGATGCCGCCTCACAACTTTATTTCCGCCAGTACCTCGCCTCCTAGTTTCCAAACTTCACAGAAGCTCTCCTGCGAACCTTGCAAGACTAGCATTCCTGGAAGAAAGGATATGGTGGAGACATGGCGTAGCCACATCCTAAGGGATGTTTCGAGAATGAAACTCCGCTGCAGAGTGAAAGTTTCATTCTGGAAACATCCCTTAGGCTGTGGCTACGCCATGTCTCCACCATATCCTTTCTTCCAGGAATGCTAGTCTTGCAAGGTTCGCAGGAGAGCTTCTGTGAAGTTTGAAAAGTAGGAGGCGAGGTACTGGCGGAACTAAAGTTGTGAGGCGGCATCTTGAGTCGTGTCGGGATAGCTCAGTGGAAGAGTGCTTGCCCGCGAAAGGGAAAGGTCCCAGGTTCGAGTCCCGGGTCCGGCACACAATTTTGATCTGCCAGGAAGTTTCAGCAACAAAAGTTATTCTTTCCCTTCCTGATAGCTGTATGAGACAAACACAGAAGGAAAGAAGACAGTATTCCGTGAGGAAGGCTCCTGTAATGGAGCCGAAACGTTGGAGAAATATAGCACCATGACGCGGCAAATAGCTGAGAAGAATTTCAGTTTTAAGTATACAGGTGGTTCGATGAACCCTGTGCCAGGCACTTGAATATGATTAGCAGAGTATCCCGTGTAGAGGTAGAGAGCGGAGCGGCGTCCCACCTGTCCCCGGCTCGCCTCGCCTCTCCTCGCCTGGCTGCCACGCGGCCCTCGCTGGGCGTGTCGCCACAATCGATATGGTGGGCGGCAGCCGGTGTTTGCGGACGGCCAAGGACGGCGGCGGCCGCGCTCCGCCACAGGTAGCCCTCATCACTGACGCCGCGCTTCCTGGACGACTAATCGCCGAGCAAACGCGCCCGTCACCAGCAATTTGTGGTGTAGCGGGGGCCAGCTTCTGACGTTGACAGTTTTTACGCAATTGAGTTAGTCATTCTCAAGACATTCCATCCTACGAGAACTGCATTTCATATGTGTCTCAAAATGAGAGGCCGTCGTGGCAAGTAACGCCCCCGACATTTTTTATGTGACAAGTCTTAAGGCATTGTAAATAAAGCAAATTTCAATCATTGCGTATGGTTATAATTACAATTCAGCTTCCCATATGGCTCCGGTGTGGGTTGTTACATATCGCAGTGGTTGCGAAACCTTGAAATGAACTATGCGACAAAAAGCATTCTGGCACCACAGATAACATACTTTTTTCATGATTTGATTTTTTTTATATTTATTTTATTTATTTATTTATTTTTTTTTTTTTTTTTGTGGTCTTCATACCGCAGACAGGTTTGAGGCAGCTCTCCACGCTACCCTGTCCTGTGCAAGTATCTTCATCTGAGAATACGTTCAGCAACCTACATCCTTTTGGATCTGCTTACTGTATTCGTCCCTCGATCTCCCTCTACGATTTTTACTCCACACGCTTCCTTCTAATGCAAAGTGGACAATTCCTTGATGTCTCAAAATGTGTCCAACCAATCTATCCCTTCTCTTAGTCAGTATATGCCAGGAACTCCTTTTCTCCCCAATTCGGTTAAGCAACTCCTCATTAGTTACATGACCTACCCGTCTAACCTTCATCAATCGTCTGTAACACCACATTTCAAAAGCTTCTATCATCTTTTTGTATGAACTCCTTATCGTACACGTTTCACTCCCATACAATGCTACACTCCAGACAAATGCTTTCAGAAAGGATTTCCTAACATTTAAATGAATACTGGATGTTAACAAGTTTCGCTTCTTTAGAGATCCTTTTCTTCCCAAACCCATTCTGCATTTTATATCTTCTCTACTTCGGCCATCAGAAGATTTTTTGCTATCCAAATAACAAAACTCATCCACAACTTTTATTGTCTCATTACCTAATCTAATTCCTTCAGCATCACCTGATTTTCTGACATTCCATTCCATTTCTCTTGTTTTACTCTTGTTAATGTTCATCTTATATCTTCCTTTCAAGACGCTGTCCATTCCATGCAGTTGCTCTTCCAGATCTTTTGCATTGTCTGACAAAATTACTATGTCATCGGCAAACCGAAAAAGTTTTTATTTCTTCTCCCTGAACTTTAATTCCCTCTCCAAATTTCTCCGAATTCCTTCACTGCTTGCTCAATATACACATTAAACAACTCTGGGGAAAGGCTACAACTGTGTCTTACTCCCTTTAGATTCTGGACAATGAAAATGGGTCTGATTATACGGGTACCTGATATCACAAATTCCAGGACTACAAGGGGTTTCATAATACAAAAAATATAGACTTAATAAAAGAAAATTTTACTTCTTGTTAAAATTATGTAATTCCTTGTTTAACATTAATTCTGAATCGAATAGAATGTAGGTTTTTTGGTATTACAGTCTTTTATTGATGAATAAGTGAAAAGTCTGAAAACTGTTTTAAGGAACCATTCGTTAGATAAATGTACTATATGCAATAATTAAATCTAAGAAATTAAAAAAAAATCTACTTCTTTAAAATATATTTATACCATGGGAGCTTTCTTAATCAGTATAATTCGGTTCTGAGCACTCGTTATGCAATATATACATTTCACTCGGAAACCATGAAAAAATGTCCACCATTCCGAAAAATACACATTGATAATAGCGTCCAACAATTTGCAAGAAAGCTGTATCAACAGAAAGAACATTACATTCGTTGCCTTTGACATAACGAAGATAGTTTAATTAGAGTTCGTGTTGAAGGAGGTTCATGGGGTTTGCCAGAATATTTTTAGTTGGCTGTCGTCGGAATATTTCAGTCGGAAGGAGTCGCATGCCGCAAAAGTTTGAAAATCACTGCTATATGGCAACACGAGGCGATAATGGGCTACTACACCATCTCCAGATCCATTTCCTTATATTTACATAAAAATCTAATTACATCCTGCACTACGTAAGTGGCACGAGGAATAATTTTCGAAGAAGCCATTCATACACAAGCGACAAGTGAAACATTCCCATTAATCAGTGACCCGCCAGAAACAGTGAGTATGTCGCACGTAAACGTTAGCCTGGCTTTGCTCTGACTGCAGTATGTGTCAAATTATTGAATATGTGTCCTGCTTGTGTTGCACAGTTTATAGATGAAATCTGCTTAAAAACTGTAGTTATTGCATAGATTTGTGATCTGATGACGGTTTAGTTTGATTTGATAATTTGAGAGGACGTGTTTTAAACGACTGTTTTAACGATACCTGTTTTCTGAACCTAATTTTCGTTTCTTTGGTTCCAGGTGAGTACCCAGTCTTGAATGCCTCTGAACCATGCATGTCTTGCCTGGTGAGTTATACTCAGTTTGTCCTCTCTTTCCACAACGTTTCAAACGTTCCAGAGCCCTATTTCTCGAAACTGTGCTGAAAACTGTACCACTGTTTTGAATATACAAGAGCTTTGTAGTTAAATGTGAAATTTAAAAGCAACTTTCTTCCGATATAAGGAACTTTCTGTTTATATTAACATTTAATTTCGGCTCTGAGGACATCCCATTTTATGTAAAGAAAAAAGTTGGGGGTTGTCAGTCGTGATAACAAACTCATGTTCAGAAAGTAATCTTTTACTCATATATGGGCTGGGGTAAAAGTAACGCACAACTATTATTTTTCTCGGAGATGGCATTATTGACAGAGATGCTTACCGTTACACACTTTCAATATAATCGCCCCCGTTATTTATGACCTTTTGTCGTATATTTGGTAGGCGTCGTTTACCATCTGCGCGTCTATTTATGATGACTAGTATTGCCTGTGGTCGAAAATCGACCAATTGTGTTTACAATGGTCACTGGGGGTAACATTTTACGTATCATGTCGGCGGCCTCGCGTGATTATGTTGGCAATATCAACAACACGATAGAAAATCTTTGCCTGTTTTTCGAACCACATAGACTGACTCGATTAGTGTATCGTACAGACCATGTATTAAACAAATAATGCTGTTCCTGCTTTATGATTAACAATTTCCTGTATGTACCCTCGTCCGCTCAGTAAAAATAATTGACCTCGTAAAGCGAAGATTCCATGAGAAAACATCAGCGTTGTCAAGCGACTGGCTAAAATGAAGACTTACAGTATTCTCACTATTCAGCATCTGTTGCCAACATTATCATAGAAGGCCGCTGGGATATTTGGTAAAATTTAACCGGGACTGGGAGGTATGAAACGGTATCTTTTACGTGTTAAGGAAAATACCTAACGCAATAACAACAAATAAAAACGTAAGTATATACTTCTCATGCCATTTTCGAATTATGTAAGTTTCATTAGCCTAATATTTGAAATGGAACTACAATTTCAGTGTTCGTATATTTATACAACGCCAATAAATAATGTTATTTCGATACTGCGATATTCAGAATTCCAGAGCTGACAACAGGTAGACTTCGTAGTTCCACCCGTGCACCGCTACAATGCCTCTCCCGGCGCATCATCATTTATATCGGCATTCATATGAAAACATCAATTTCCTTTAACCTTTCTTAATCACTGCGTAAATGAAGTATTTGAACGGCACAAAAATGTGAGCTGGGAGCACTCCATGTTTCGACATTCACTTATTTTAATACGTTATTTTAATACTGCAGATGCGCTATGCGATGCATTACAGCGTCTTTGGTCGAGGCGAATAGCCAATCAGTGAGCTGATTGTTGTAGAATGTAGAACTTGATCCAAGCTGTAGGTAGGAAAATATCTACTTCCTTTTACCACTTTTAATGTCTAAATGCACACATAATATTTATATTCGTGAAATCTACGACAAACAATCTTTCTAATTATGAAACTTTCAATTGGACTTCTTGTACGAATAAATTAGTAATCTGTACCACAATTTTAGTGTTAGCGAATTTATATAATGATGTCGCGTATTGCCCGCCCTATGGCGTAGATTATTATTTTTCAATCTGTGGGTCGCGATCCTCAAAAATGTTCAAATGTTTGTATAGTCTATGGGACTTAACTACGGGGTCATCAGTCCCTAAACTTACAAACTACTTATGAACTACTTACGAACTAGGACGGCACAAATATCCATGCCCGAGGGGGGATTCGAACCCCCGACCGTAGTGGCCGTGCAGACCGTGACTGGAGCGCCTCATTCTCCTCGGCCACCGCGGCCGGCTCGCGATCCTCTTAGAGAGGGGGGAGGGGGGGGGGGCAAAGCTACGTTCCGTGACGTTCAACTACTATGGCAGAAGGGGCATACGGAAGTGACAGGGTTTCGTAAACGTCGCTTAATTAACAGCTCATCCGTGGGTGGAAAATTGCCTTGTTGTGACACGTTTCGACTAGCCCTCAATGAGACCCCCAAAGAGTGACAGATATAAGATGTACCTATGCCGCTTTTGATTTCTGATGTTGGGCCGACCGAAAAGCGTAACCATGAATGATGAATTGTTAACTAAGCGACTTAACAGCGCTTGTGCAGTTTTGCTACAGTTATTTACAATGGTCGCTATCGTCTTGTATGGCTTGTCACATGTTCGAATATTGCTATGTCAGAAAAATATCGGGAACATAGTATTACATTTAGTCAATAAATAAGAATACCCTTTCACTACTGGGTCATAGTAGTTTGCTGCTGGTAACGAGTTTTCAATGCAGTATTATTTTTGATCAACTAATTTCAATTCCATATTGGTACTGGATCATAGTATTTTGCTGTTAATCAAGGGTTTTTAGTATCCTGTTGAAGAAATCCAATTTTTATGAGCACCCTTGAAATATTAATAAGTGATGCATTAGCTACGATATACTCGCACATTACAACACCTCATCTCAAATTACGCATTGTGGTTTATTATTCGTGACAGCAAAACCATACATCAAATACGTGTAGTCATAAAGTCTTTTTTTCAGTTTTTATTCGTTTCCGCTGCAGAATGAATGCTCAGATCTTAGGTACATCTAAGAAAGAAAATTAAATTCTTTGCCTTTGGAATCACTGACACAGTTTTATTACGGGTCTGGTGGGTGGGGGGGGGGGGGGGTGGAGGTGATCCGGAAAGGGTGTCGCGGGTTGGAAAAGGTTGAAAACCACTGTCGTAGTGTAAGCTAATGTATTAATTCTCGAAAAAAATATTAATTCCAAGTTTTTGCCCTCAGGTGCAAATCTCGCGCTGTGATAGCAAGAATAGCGTAATAGATGTGTTTCCCTACGTAATAAATTAGCAACCAGTCGTATAGTACTGGAGGCGACATCGAGAACTCTGTACAGCTCCAGATTTGCACTTTGAGGCCAAAATTGGAACAGTTTTTCCTCCGTTCCACATAAAGCATTAGCATATCTGCCAAGCTCCACTACCATAAGACACAAGGCGCAATCAAGCCATAACAGCTCCCATATTTTTTTCCTCGGGACTGGCTAATGATGGAAACATATTTATTTTAAAATATGCTCGCATTCAACGTGAATGCTTGATAGAGATGGAGACAACATACAGCGCATAGAACGTTAATGACAGTGGAGAGGGTTAGGACTGCTAATGATGCTTAAAATGATAACGTTCTCAGCACATTAACAGCGAGTAATCACTTGTTATCTCCACTTCCGTGGTGTACAACCGATTGTAATGCATCTCTAGTTGAGTGACATGTCTGATAGTGTCACGGATATGTACAATGTGTATTTACGGGTTTGATAATTCAGAGAAGGCAGAAAGTTGTGCAACAGCACACCCAGACAACACACCGAGACGTACCAACAGCCTCTTGCCAGTCGGTATGACTACCTGATCGAACGAGTGGAAAAATTGTTTTGCAAAAACGACGACGGACTGTGGAGCACATCGTCTTCATAATTCACATTCCGGTGGGGTATGTGCGCACAGTCTAGAATGAGAAACGGAATATGCGAAAAGTGTCCAGGAGAGTGCCGCGAATGTTGACGAATGACCACACGGCTGCGCGCGTGGCATGTTGTCAGGTGATGTTGATGCCTGATGACGACATGAATGGCTCTCTTTCCATTGATTGTGTCAATCGATGAAACATGAAAGCCGTTTTCCAATCGGCGACGAAGCTCAAGGCTCTAATTGCATCAGCAATTTTCCGCTGGTCGAAGCAGATTCCTAACGGAACGTTAACAGCGGCCATGAAATCGTGGCGTCGTCGTTGTGAAAAATGTTTACAGATGCAGGGTGATTACGTGACAGGAGTTTGAATGAGATTAGTTTGGATAAAAAAAGTATGAGGTGTTATAACTTGAATGCACACTCACATTAATACAGACCACATTGGATCTCTATGAGTAGCTGCACTTTAATTACCAACTCAGTTTGGTATTTCTTTTTTTTTCTTTCTTTCTTTTTTCTTTCTTTCTCGGACATGTTCCGCAGTAAACGACAATTCCAGCGCGTTTCACGAAAAATCAGCTGTTCCCTTGCGTCAGACATGTCAGACTGCCACTGAAGGGGAACATGTACGGGATACTACATCATTAGTGTGTGGCTCTTGATAATTAGCCGGCCGCGGTGGCTGAGCTGACTGCGGCTCCAGTTTTGATTTGTGAGGATGTGAGAATGACTGTATTTTCTTAATTTCTTCCAGTTTTCTTATCAACTCATATCTTTTTTTTTGTGGGCATCATTAGTAATTTCATATTAGAAATGCGTTCTTTCCAATGGTATTATTTTTAGGTCCTTTGGACTTAGTACTCGATGACGTATGTGGTGGAGTTGCTGATCCAGAAACGGAAGGCTGTCTCAAGTCTTACTTTCGTGCTTCAGAAGTTGGCGGCTGGCAACACGTTGCATTCAATTTTTGTAATGAGCAGTTTAAACACTATGGTAGATTGAAGGTATTGCTCCACAGTAGACAACAAAACAAATGGCCATTTCAGGCAATCGATCAATATATCCTAGACTAACTTCTTTATAAAAATAGAACTAAACACACTAAGTAATCATATCTGCTTAACGATGGTAAATAAGATCGGTGTAATAATTCTAAACACCATACAAATTTCGGAAAAGAAACTATTTAAAACTTAAAAGTCCGCACAACCGAAACAACAGCTAGCACGTGAACGAAATCAAACTCACCTGCCTCTTCATTCGTTTCTAATGTTGTCGGCCAACAGTGACACCTAACGGGAAATCTTCGGGAGTCGGTTTGACCGACCTAGTCAGTTTTGTCCTTCTCTCCACTACGGTGGTAGGGTCCTAATGGCGTTTCGTGAGGCCTATTGAGGATCAACCTGACTGAGAAGTAGCGGATCCTGATCACAGAAATCCAATCCAATGACGTCATCGTCAGAGGGTGACACCGCTGTCGGTCGAAGTACCTGTTGCAAAACTTAGGCAAAGGAGGAAATTTTAGTTTACGCACAGGGCTGAAAAAATATTTTAGAATGAAGCGTCTGACTTTACAACGTTGTATATTTCATACGATTCCACATACAAACTTGGATTACTTTTTCAAGATTAATTTTAATATCGAAGTTTGTCATTCAATGTTTGCAAATTTTCATTGAAACGTCAAAAGTTAAAATATTACTTAAATGTCTCACTGTATGTTGCAATTATGTATTTTTATTGTCAGATTTTAATGAGTGCTATATCTAAGAGAGCTGAAGAATGAATCTAGTTTTTTTCATTTACTACTGATTCCTCAAATATTAAATAAGCTTTCGTGTGATACTTCGCGTTTATCTCTAAGAGTTTGTCAGTTTTCTCATTTTTGTAACATCCTCTCGTGTGTCAAGCAAGTCTAAGACCAATTGTACTGCGCTCCCCTGTTTGGTCTGCTAATCGTTCCTTTGAGTAACAATTAAAGACGTATCACAAAATCTATTGTTTAAGTGGTCTTTTTTAGCCAGTCTGCAATTTGGAGTATCAAGAAAATACCGCAAGAAGTACCACAATTACATTTCCTTGGTCGATACTTTTGTGGGTATCCTGTAAGTTGGGTTTGGGATTGTTAATGACTTCGAAATCGACACTGTTTAACATTGAGGAGGTCGTTCTGTTTGAGATTCTTCATTACGTTTGACCTGAGAATATCTTCCAGGATAGTGCAACATATGACTGGAGTTAGACATGAGGAAGTGTTTTGGATCACTTTTGTCGCCGTCCCTACAGAAAGAGGCTTTGATAATCTTGTTGAGAGTTTACAACCACAAACACACACTCTTCCGTAAACAAGTGCAATCTACAATTTATTTTTTCTCGAAATCCTACCTATACTGTTTTGTTCAAGATCTACGGCGTATTATGGTTAAAATGAGAGCTTCTACATAGAATCTCGCATTTTGGATTCTCAAGGTCATCTGATCACCCAAATTTATAACAGTGTGAGAAATAAACTGGTGCATTACGTTCGCATTTTGCTCAGTAAAGTAACATTTAAAAAGTGACTTTAGCATTTTTGTTTTTATTTCGTTAGTGTAAATTTCCTTCGATAGTGTGATCGCTGTGTTTCTGGACACGAATTTGATATCTTCGACAGCATTTTCGCAAGGGCAGAATTTCTTTGGATTTTATGAGAGACGTATCCAGTGCATGAGCAGCAAACATTCAGACGGTAGTCGACCGCGTTTACTACTCCAGTGAACATTTCATTGGTTAGCTAATCCACTGCTAAATGCGGTTGCTGTTCACCCAAAGTAGCACGTAGACAGAGTCTTTCACAAACAGCCCACCCCGTTAAAAAGGAGATAACATTAATAAAATAAAGTAAACAAAAATACCGTCACATAAGACAACCTTGTAGTAAATTTATGTAATATGAGATTAGTATGCCCCTCGACATCAATACATCGTTGAGGTCTGATAACAAAATAGTCATCTTTAGAAAGCTATGTTTCTGTTATATGTTTGTTCAGAAACGTCAGAAATGTCGAGGTGCGTAATGGAGTAGTGTTACATTTAATTAATATTTCCAGAACGCGTTTCAAAAAAATTCAGACCCTTGTATAATTTATACTACCACTTCATCAGAAACAAAAAGAGAGAGCGAAAAATTTTTATAATCACAATACTCAAGGTCATAAATGTCAAGAACAATCGTTTAAACAAAATCTGTGTATTTAACACGTTACTAATTAAGCCTCGCAAACAACACGGCGAAGCGCTTACGAAATGATACATTTGTTTTATTCAGTTTTAATACCAGGATAAAGTAATAATTATCGCTGTAAATTACAGGCAACTAATGATAAATGACAGCATTTATTTAATGATGTTGCTTTATGTTACTGCTTACTGCCAAGATACATTTTTCTCTTTGAAAAGGGAGCGTAACAAAGACTTTTTTTCGTCGTTGGCACTGGGACACACTTTCCCGAGTCCTTGTACCATTTGGCACCAAGGCAATCGGATTCCTTAGGTTCACTCAGCAAAGGTGATCCAATTAGGTACGTTGCCACCATAGGTAAAGGTATTTTTAGCCATATTAAGCTGTTGTAAGGTATTCATGAGTAATGTAGATACCCAATAAATACTTAGATAATTGGCGTTCTCAATGACTTTCGTTTTCCACTGTATGTAAGAATGGCAAATAATTGTTTAAAGTAACTTTAGAGAATGAAAATTAAATCATTATTCAACCTGCGTTATGAATTACAATGTCTTTAGGAGATAAATAGTCTTCGGTAATGAATAAAAAAATTACATTATATTTGTACTAAAATGGATAGACTTTTACGTACATAAAAGAGAGATAACTTATGGTAAGTTGGGAATACTGAATTGTGAATACTGTATTGGGACTCTAGCGCATTATCAATTAACTGTTTGTCTGATATTACTTGCCAGTACATATATTTTGTGCAAATATCTTTATGTGAAACGGTTTAGTCGTTATACGTCATTAGAAAGTTAGAGTTTTAGTTGTTTTGATATGAGTATCTTACAAAGAAAATATAATAGATTCAGTGACATACTGAACTTCTCTTCTTTCGGCACATTTCACATTTCTTTCACAAAAAACGCATACATAACAGTAGATTTCTTTATTGACTGAGGGAACGATTTCATAGGACATGCAGATTTCGTTGTTCACATACCCTAACTAAGTGCACTAGTGTGATTGGTATCACATTTCTAAATTGGCAGAGTGTTTCGTAATAAAAAGAATCAGTTTTGTTTGCGGAATAAGACTGTCCCCGAGTACTGAAAACGGTAAGTTTCCCTGAACATTCATCGCAGATAGTAGCACAGTAGCAAAATATCAAAATGTGCACGTGAGATGAATTCGTCACTCCAAAGTAGATGTTGCCATCGCCGATTAACCTGGAAATAAGTAAGACTAATAAAGATAACTTATTTGTTAAAGGTGGCGGCCTGCATTTGCAATACGTTTGACGAAAGACCTGTTTATATACACCTTCAGATGTTGTATAACCTCTATTAGTACTTTCGTTATATATGTTCCGTCTTGCAGCACTGGGCATAAAGTTGTTTTAGCGTCTTGCCCATTAAAGTATTAATCATACTTTCATTAGTACTGACCTAAATGTGTTACTCAAATGTAACATAAATATTGATGTTTACTTAATTAAGTCAGTATTACGGAAGTGTATATAATTAATCAAGAAAACATTCCAGTGGCAGGAGATGGTCCATACAGATCAAAACGAGTGACACTCGTTAATTAAATTGCAGCATCTAATAGTATATAAGAATATATTGCCATTAAATAACGGTCTCCGAAGCGATGTCCTGTGGACGATCGTCGCGTAAGGTTCATATCTGAATCGAAAACCTGCAGTTGGAGTCCTCACACCATTATTTGATTTTGCTTAAAAAAGGGAAACGAATTGTCTGTATGAGTCCGAGATCATCATTTCATAAAAACAGAACCGTAAAGATTGATTAAAAACTCTTATATATTATGCAGCTTCGGCATCTGCCATCATCAGATTTAAAAAAAAAGGTCCTCTAAGTTTATTTTTGACGCTGTTTCGCAGGTTCAGAAGGTTTTATGTCTGTAGATGGCGATATCAATACGACATAATCTTTTACCGATCTGTACGGTTTTATTCATTTCCTTGTATATCACTTTACGGATACCTTATCGTAGATCTGTCGTCGACTAAGACTGAGCAGTTCTGTAGTATTTCGCCGATTTTCAGTGGTAGCTTCTTGCATTCTTTAGTCAGAAACTATCAGTGTCACAAAGAGGAACTTATCAGTGTTCGCCCTTACAAGGGATACCTTTGACCTCTAACACTCGGAACCATAAGAAGTCATGGAATAACAGGCAATCACGACCAGGACAGTGGTGTGCGTAATTTACATACAAAACATTGCATTGTACCTCGAGTAACAGTTTAACAGAGAGAAAGTAACAAGATATCAATACCAGGGCAGTCTTAATGATGTTGGGCGCCGGGATGCGAAAAATCAGCTAGCGAACCACCCCCCCCCCCCCCCACCGTCTTGCCACCGAAAGAAAAAAAAAAATGTTCCACTTCTTTTATTTAATATGTTCTTAAAAATAAAGACAATTTTTCAGAGACTGAATACAAATTTTCTGACTTTTAAATCGATAAATTTTTGATGATATCATCTGTTTTGAAATCTACTTTTGATACCATACTTATGATGGCCAAATCTGTCAGTCTATCATGGTTGATTGTACATAGCTTTCTTTATTTCCAGTTTGGAAAATACCTTTCGCCTTCTGCCACTGTCACAGGAAGTGTTAAATATTTGCGCAAATATGTTGAAAAATTGTGAAAACAAATATTAAATGATTAGAATAAATAAAATTTAACACGTCAAGTGGAGTTGTGGTTTTAATACAAAAAATAAAACAAGCAATTCCAACTCAATAATCAGCTCTTCCCCATCAATATCCGATCTATTTTCATATTTTAACTTTTGTTCACGGTTGAGACATTGTGTTTCTTTCTGCTCTCTGTCCAATTTCCTCCAGCTTTCAATGTTTTGCAGAAACTGAAAACCTGTTGTTATATTCTATCAACGAATGAAATCTTTCATTTCATTGTAAAATCACCGTGTCAACTAACCAAATATAAAAATTTACTATAAACTTAGTTTTTGAGTCTAATATGGACTCATCTGAAGTTTTGTAATCAACATGTCATTTTCGAGGATATGGACGACAGTTTCTTCGAATTCAGGTTCAGATTCTGAATATTCATCAAATAATTATGAATCAGCTAGCATTTGTTCAAATGCACTGTTTGTACGGTATACACCTAATTCGTTTTTGACCAGATCTATCATTTTGACCGCCTCTGAAAGAATAACGTCAGACCTTTGTAGAATTTCACTTACAGTCCCAATGTTTGGTTACAGTGTCAATGTTTCAGCAACATTTCACACTCAGTTATTAGAAGTTGCAGTATTATTATTACGTGCCTAATCGAAGCGTTGCAAGTTCTGTCAGCAGCACCGAATGTGTGTTATGTTAACATTTCCTATCGCACGCTTTCCCGTTCGCAACGGCAGTCACGTTATTCACTTCACTCCTACACGAAATCGTCTTTGTGTGTGTGTGCCACTCATACTTGTCCATCGAAAGTCGAAGCTGTGCTGAAAACTCCAGGAGGCGTATTTAGAAACAATATCGGCACCAACATTTTTACACGTGCAATGAATTTTTATAAATTTCAACAAATATTACACTTCCTTGAGACAACATTGTCTCTTTATACCAAAGGCATTAAAGATAAGGAGAGGCACTGAATTTAAACTTATGCTGTGGCCGGGATTCGAACCTGGGACCTCCTACTTACTAGGTAGGCGCTTTAGGCCGCTCAGCTAACACAACATTGCAACCAAAGCGACTACACGGACTGTCTTAAGGCACGTATCCATCCACACCATATACTTTACTTCTGCCTCATGTTCCCTGCGAAATGCGTATCAAATTGCCAGTATAAAAAAAATATGGTGTGGAGGGTTACGTGCTTTAAGACAGTCCGTGTAGTCGCTTTGTCTGCAACGCTGTGTTAGCTAGTGCCTACCTAGTAAGTAGGAGGTCACGGGTTCGAATCCCGGCCACAGCATAAATTTTAATTCAATGCCTCTCTTTATGTTTAATGAATGTTTGTTCAGTAATTTTGAAGACCGGCACATTTCACATCGTATAAGGCGCTCGCCGGAAAATGTGTGAGTACTTAAGGAATCAAACTGCTTAGGTCATCGGTGCCTACTCTTACACACAACTTAATCTAGCTTGCACTAATTTATTATAAAGACGACACAAACACCCAAGTTCGAGGAAGGACTTGAACCTCCGGCAGGGGCTGCCGCGCCCTCCACGACTACAAACCTCCTCAGACCACGCGGCCATCCTCGCGCGGCCATCCCCGCGCTGTGCTCGTCTTGCGCTCCCTGGCTACCGGCGCGGGGTGCCCACATCCCTTGCACCCCTTGATAAGGTACCCCTGATCAGTACCATATAGAGGAAATTATATGTTATTTAATGCCGTCAGTGTATCATTACCTGTTAAATCAGTAGCGCCAAAAATTCTCTGCTTAAAGTATTTACAATAGCGCAAAACACACATACACAGCAGTGCGACACACCTTATATTAGTCCACAAAGTGCAGATGTGGGCTTTAGATGAAGTGGTTGGAACAAACTGGGAGACGACAATGTGCACACATTACTAAAACCACGTTATCACATTCCAAATCACTTTCGCTTTCAGTATCAAAAGCCACACTAATTACATTTTCAAATGATGATATTGATATATCAATGTCGTACTCTACATTTCCCCAAGCATATTGCAACATACGCTGATTATAAATCACAGAGTGAAGTTTCACAATGAAATAACGATCGTGTTCCCTCACGTGTTGTTTGGAAATTTCCAGGCCTACAGAACAGTAATCCTTCTGATACACAGTTTATATTGACGCAAGCGTAAACATCAAGGGGCTGACAATATTTTGTTGTTTTCGATGGCAGGATCTTCAGTGTAACTTCTCTGTTTGGAAAACTTGCATCTAGATCAGTATGACCCGCGCAAGATTCACACAACAATAGGCTCTTTAGCGCTGACGGACAAGTGCGGGGTTTTGCACGGAAATTACGAACACCACACTTTTGTTTATGATTGCTACTCGTAGTTATTCTAAGCATGGTTTCGTGCGGTTCCGATCTTTCGAGGTCAAAGGTGTAACTTGTTAGTATTGTGTACAACTGACGATTCTATCAAAGTTTTGACATTTATTGCAAGACTCAAATTCATGTCTATTACTGACAATGGCGTACGCCGAAACGTGAATAAAATATGAAACTTCCTGGCAGATTAAAATTGTGTGCCGGAACCGGGACTCGAACCTGGGACCTTTGCCTTTCGCGGGCAAGCGCACTACCGACTGTGCTATCCCGACACGACTCACGATGCCGTCTCACAACTTTACTTCCGCCAGTACCTCGCCTCCAACTTTCCAAACTTCACAGAAGCTTCATTCTGGAAACATCCCTTAGGCTGTGGCTAAGCCATGTCTCCACCATATCCTTTCTTCCAGGAGTGCTAGTCTTGCGTGTTTGCCGGAGAGCTTCTGTGAAGTTTGGAAAGTTGGAGGCGAGGTACTGGCGGAAGTAAAGTTGTGAGGCGGCATAGTGAGTCGTGTCGGGATAGCACAGTCGGTAGTGCGCTTGCCCGCGAAAGGCAAAGGTCCCAGGTTCGAGTCCCGGTTCCGACACACAATTTTAATTTGCCAGGAAGTTTCATATCAGCGCACACTCCGCTGCAGAGTGAAAGTTTCATTCTGTGAATAAAATAGGTTGAATACAAAACTGTGAATAAAGTTATCGACTGTGTGTCAAAAATCGTTCAAATGTTCAAATGTTTGTAAATCTATGGCACTTAACTACTGTAGTTATTAGTCCCCAGGCATACAAACTGTTTAAACTATCTTAAACTAATCTAATGACAATACGCACAGCAATGCCCGAGGGAGGACTCGAGCCTCTTACTGGGGTAATCGCGCGCTCCGCAGCAAGGCGCCTTAGAGCGCTCGGCCATTCCATGGAGCTCCCACGCCTATCACCACGACAAATACCAGCCTCCACGGCAGCAGAAACCGTGGACTACGCAAAAACGGAGAGCGCCGCAAACATTTCTGCAGACAAGAGTACAGAAAGATTATATGAATGTAAAGTCACGAGCCAAGACATGAACATCTACTTAACAACGTGCTGGTCCACCTTTGGAACGCAGCAAGACTGCCTTGTTCTACAACTCCTCGTAGGTTTCTGGAGTAATGTGGCAGCAAGTCGCTAATTGTGTGCCGATGGCTTGTGAGCGATGAGTTGCACCCGATAGCGTCCCAGATGTGTTCCTTAAGGTTCATGTGCATCTGTTCACCGTAAGCCATCATGAGGTGAGTGGCGGAGGAAACTTTGTGACACGGTGTGCTCCATTTCCTGTTCTAGTCGCGAATGCCTTACGGGAAGAACTTCTGCTGATAAGGCTTCTTGTAGCCTCAGTATGTTTATGGTACTCTCATGAGAAATGCGCTGGTGGACTTTGTGTGTTTGACTCTTCTAGGAATGCAGCACGCAGTGGTACAGAACTGCTCTCTACCAGCGTCTGCCAATGAGTAAGCTGATCATCTCTGTGCCGCTTTCGTTCGTACTGCGTGAACCCGTAATGAAACATGCACACTGCCAGGTACTTTATGAAAGCAACTGCTTCTGGTGATTGTAATAAAAAATTGGTGGATAGTTCTTTGTACAAACAATAAATTTCACTTGTTTTTGTTGTAAGTCAATTGTCACTCCCTGTACGTACTAGCTTTGAACATCTGCAGATTTTCCTGCTTCACACTGCAATTATCCAATGTTACGACTTCTCAGAATACAACAACATAGTCCTTGAGAAACCTAATGGAACTTTCCACTTTCTCTATATGTCATTTACATCTTTCGTTGGAGTAATCCAGCAAATTCTTTCAATACGAAACGTTTTATCCGTGTGAATGACATGTTGTGTGTTCTTTCGCTAGAAATTATATCCGACAATAGGTCGGTAAAAGGATGCGACCGGTTTTAAGTAGTTTTTCCACTGAGACTGCATATAAAAATGAACATAAAATCCATAGTGTATCTTATTTTTGGATTTATTTAACGATAATTACTAGTTTCGGGGGATTTTGTCGCCTTTTTAAAAAATGAAATTAAACTGAAATTAGGTAATATGGACAGAAAATAATTCTGAAACTATGTAACATCAATAAGGAAGAAATTTAAGTTACTGTGCAAAAATATCAGAAAATATAAAAATGTAGGCAAAGAGGTGTTTCATGTTTCATCATGTACACTGTTTGATCTAGTGGGTCGTGTTAAGAATGTTAAGAACTAATATCTGAAAGACTCAAACTTTCAAATGTTACACAATCTTATGTTTTCAATAAAATCGAAATTATAATAGGCATTGAGACGTTTTACGATATTTTACTGTGTAGTGAATTAATCTAGTGGCTTAGGTTTTGCACGATATATAAAGCTTTTCCAATTGCGGTACAATGCAAAGTGCTGCACTGTGCCACAATGTGAAATAGGACGGACCAATGCGAACATTGGATAAACCATAGGAATATGATTCAGTTTAAGTGACAATAGTTGAGAGGTTTGTGGCACAGATATTTGTTCATTGAAGAAGTTTGCTAAAAGCCCTTCAGTGTGGCCATAGGGTTGGTGAGATATTAAAAACCCAAGGAACAGAGTGTCTACCTGGGCGCCGGTATCTGCTGCTTTCTGGGTCTCGTTGACTGATAGTCTGAACCATTCCTACAGATTTTTTGTGTCTATTGAAAGTTGTACCTGACAAAAACTCTATTGCAATTCCAGAGAGGCAGGTGTGGGGGCACCAAATATCTTCTTGTGCCAAGGAAGAGGTACAGTTTGTCCACAATATTGTACACGTAATTGAGAGTTGATTTGTTGCCTTTAATTATACAGGTCCCATGGAAGCCCATACGGACGCCCATCATAGCACAATACCTCCTCTTACAGCCCGAGTCCGTGGCACGGTGCTTGCTCAGTGCTACCGGTTACCCTCACGACCACACGTAGCGGCACGACGTTATCGATCGGGTGTAACAAGAAACGTGAATCATCCGACCGGGCGACACATTTCCATTGATCCACAGTCCAATTCCGATGATTGCATGCCTACTGAAATTTTAATTGAGTAGGTAGTTGGGTTAACGTGAAACGTTGTCACAGATGCTCACATCAGTAGTACGAGAACAGAAGACTAACTTCGCCATTTCCGATATTCTCGTTCGAAGCCACTGAGTTATAAGAATTTGCACTATGTCAAAATAATTGATAATAATGAATTCTCCCGTTCGCAGCCTGTGGCGTAGTTAGAGTGCAAGCGACATTCTGACTCCTGGCAGGCAGGATTGTAACTTTTGGCTCGACATGTGTATGTCGTCAGCTGGCGTATAAAGATTACGACTATTTCCCTGTATAAATGACGAAAAATGGGGAATATGAATTTTCGTCGGTAGGCAGATTGTGTAAAGTTTTAATATACAAACTGTTTTTTAATCCAAGTTTATTTTAGAAGCACCATGTGCTGCAAAGATCACACGACTTAAAATGTGACGTGATTAAGATGATGAAATCAGTACTGAGTGTTGCCGCTGTTGCCAGCTGTAACCGCCTCATCAGAGGCTCTGGGTATGTTGCTGGGTACAACAATTTCCGCTTCTTCCACATACTGTCAAAGCCGATCCGCTGTCATAGCGGGTTGCGTACTCTGGACTAGTTCGTTCCGCAATGATCATAACAACATGTTTGTAAATCTATGGAGCGTAACTACTGTGGTTATCAGTCTCTAGGCTTAGTAATAACTTTAATAACCTATGGAAAACACAGACACCCATGCCAGAGAGAGGAGGACTCGAACCTCCGACAAGGAACGGCCGCACGCACCGCAGCAAGGCGCCTTAGCACGCACGGGTATTCCGCCGCGGCCTGCAATCAGCGACCAGACGTTTTCGAGGGGAGAGAGATAAAGAGGACTGACAGGCTAAGACAGTAATGTAGTCCGATAGGCCACAAAGATGTCTTTAATATTTCATGGCCGGCCGCGGTGGCCAAGCGGTCTGCGGCGCGTCAGTCACGTTCTGCATGTCCACTACGGTCGGGGGCTCGAATCCCCCCTCGGGCATGGATATTTGTTCCGTCCTTAGTATTAGCCAGTTCATAAGTAGTTTGTAAGTTTAGAGACTGATGACCCCGTAATTAAGTCCCATAAGCGAAGAAAAGCATTTTTGAAAAAGAGAAATTTGCTAACATCGAATATTAAGTGTAAGGAAGTCTTTTCTGAAGGCATTTGAGTGGAGTGTTGCCTTGTACGGCAGTGAAACATGGACGATAAGCAGTGCGGACAGGAAGAGAATAGAGGCTTCTGAAATGTGGTGTTACAGAAGAATGCTGAAGATTAGGTGGGTAGATCGCATAACTAATGAAGAAGTACTGAACAGAATTGGTGAGAAAAGGAATTTTTGGCATACCCTGACTAAAAGAAGGGATCGCTTGGTAGGACACATTCTTAGACATCGGGGAATCGTAAATTTAGCATTGAAGGGAAGTGTGTGGGGTAAAAATCGTAGAGGGAGACCAAGAGACGCTTATAGCAAGCAGATTCAAGTGGATGTGGGTTGCCGTTCTCTTGAGGAGATGAAAAGGCTTGCTCAGGATAGAGTAGGGTGGAGAGCTGCATCAAATCAGTCTCCGGACTGAAGACCATAACAACAACAAGCTCTACAAACATTTGAACATTTCATGCAACATCCCTTTCAGGCCCTTCACGCACATCGTGAGTTTCTGGTGTTGCTCGCTTTTTTTCTTTGTGATTAACGCCAGGAAGTTCGAGCCTGCATCAAAGAATGGTGGGTGCACTGTGGTAACGTACACAACGGGTTTTAGTTCCATGTTTTTACACTGTGTGGCACCAGTAGTCGGCAAATTTCCAGTACACTTACAATGGCTGCAAGAAAGACTTGTTGACAAGGTGTTGATATCCTTGTTTTGACGTGTGAAGCTATCATATCTGACAGCCAGTTGATTTTATATGATCCTGTGATGTTATTATGTCATTTCTTTCAAAGGCATGTTACTGTAAAACGGTGCAGATAATAAAATTTGTAGTGAAGGACCAAAACAGACAATTGCGTAGGTACAAAATTATTGAAAATAACTTTATTTTCTTTTTTTGTGACGAATTACTGTATGTACTTTGTAACTTAAACGTCCCTCCCTATATTAATGTCACATCACGTACAACCTTGGGTATGAAAGGAATATATGGTCGTTCATTATCCTGTTGCGATTTCTTCGTCGCCAAGCTAGGAAGATACGATAGGACAAAAGACAACAACACTTCAGGGATGTAACAGTGGCTGGTTAGTCTACCGGCAGTGCATATTGTGGGTGGTGGGTGGCGGGGAGGGGGGCTGTGAGTCGAATCCAGTACCATCCGAAATCTTAATATCTGGTGCAGAAACAATATGGCGATGCATATACAAGAGTTCAACAGTCTCTCACCACGGTGTGCCTACACTCTCATCCGACCATCGTGGTGGTGCAGCGAGGACCGGAATTACAGCGCCATGGTTTATGCATCATCACGACCATCGAGTTAGTCTTAAGTCACTGTGACTGATGAACTGTGACGCTGTAAAGTTAAATTTGGGCATTTAGTATAAACATTTAGGCCGTGTTTATAGTCCGCGGTTGCTCCGCGACGGAGCAATCGCGGCGATTTGGCAGAGTGCTGTTTCTCGTAAGGCAGCGTGGGCCGTATTTATTGGCTCGGCTGCGGCGACGGCCCCTCTGCTCTTAAGGCGTCAAAATACCAGCGGCTGCACTTCCAAACCGCTTACGCGGCGGCTAATAGGTCAGTTCGGTGCGCCATATGTCTGGCCGCTAGGTGGGAACAGGGTGCTCAAGGTCACTTCAGCTGAAACACCTGCTGTTTGAGTGACGAGCGCAGCCTCTGCAAAATCACAGCGGTTACTCCGCAGCGGAGGCACCGCTGTCTATAAACGCAGCCTTATTCTCAACTATTTTGAGCTGTTGGTGACCGGTATTAGTTTTGTAACAGTGTAGTAGTATATAACATTTAAACAATTTACTGGCAATTTAAACACATAACATTTAAAACTAAACAAAGGTTAAGTGGAGAACCAGTGAAAAATGGTTCATGTGCTTTTATGAAAGATTCCTCTTAAGCGAACTACTTCGATTACCGAGAGGTAACCTGGGTTACATAGCAGTTGAGATCCACGGTAAAGGCGCAATGGGATTCTTTTTATCTCGTTGGAGAAGACCGTAGTTTAATCCTCATTTCGGCAATCCAGATACCCGCTTTGCACAACATCACAAAATAGATTCAGGAGATAGCCACTGCCGGCCGCGGTGGCCGAGAGGACTGAGGCGCTCCAGTCACGGTCTGCACGGCCACTACGGTCGGGGGTTCGAATCCCCCCTCGGGCATGGATATTTGTGCCGTCCTAGTTTGTAAGTAGTTCATAAGTAGTTTGTAAGTTTAGGGACTGATGACCCCGTAGTTAAGTCCCATAAGCTGTACAAACATTTGAACATTTTTGAGATAGCCACTATGGTTTCTTCCTTAATAGTTACTACCATTAAACAGTAACCACCTTTTCTTCTTCAGATCTGATCTTAGTTCAGATTACTAGAAGCCAATGTGAAGTACCCTCAGGGAAGACTGTGTGGAAGCTTTCGCCGTATGATTCTTCTCGCAAACTGCGTTAGCTGTGAGGCAACGTTGCTGTCACATCGAACTGTCTGAACTAATTGGCATGTCAGTGTCACGCCTAGAAACAAAGACGGATTTTGCGTTTTATTTACCTATTTTTGTAAGAAACATCCCTTCAGTCTATTAGTTTCACATAAGGTCATGTATGATTCGCAGAGAAATACTTTATTTTACGCGAACTATTTCTTAGTTTTGGCGAGACTAATACACAGTTATTTTCCAGCTTTAGAATCTTCTTATTGTTAAGACGCTTAAGTCACATTCCAGATGACTGCAGGTAGAACTCCCGTCCAATTATTGAGATTTAGCTTTCTGAGATTGATTAAATCGATTTAAGCAAATTTGGAACTGATTCATATGAAAAAGACGATTTCCTTCAATTGTACTATTGTGTTCTCGGTCGCTAACGCACGTAGTGGACATGCTGAATCCATGAACGTCATTTGTATCATTTATGAAGAAAATATGAAATATCTAAATTAAACATCGAATATTTATCCACAAATTTAGCCACTTGTATTGATGTGAATGAGGATTAAGTAACAAAGATAGCATTATGAGGTCTCGGAAAGAATACCAGAATAACGGAGGTAGGAAGTCCTTGGTTCATCTCTCATTAGAGGCAGGGTTAATCTTTGCTTAAATAACGATGGGAAGACCATTCTGACTCCAAATGAAGCCTTACGGCTGACCGTCGCTGTTTGGACCGTGGTACTCCAGAAGGCGAGTAGTGTTCCATGAACACTGCGTCATCTCGCGCGGTTGACGTGGGTGCTGTTTATTTCATTTTATTTTATTTATTTATTTTTGCTTATGGGACTTAACTACGGGGTCATCAGTCCCTAAACTTACAAACTACTTATGAACTAGCTAACAGTAAGGACGGCACAAATATCCATGCCCGAGGAGGTATTCGAACCCCCGACCGTAGTGGCCGTGCAGACCGTGACTGGCGCGCCGCAGTCCCCTCGGCCACCGCGGCCGGCTAAGTGCAGTTAGCGGTATTTGATAGTTCTTCGTGAATATTCCATTAGAAAGCTCTCACGATTTCTCTGTCTTGGACTTCAGGACGGCACATTATTGCCAAATATTTCGAACTCACAGTATATTGGTTTGTCGTAATTGTTTTGGCGCTGCAGTTTCAAGTACTTCCTGTGTCACCGTTGATCTATAATGTTCATAAGCCATGTAAGAAGTTAGTAATTGCTAGTGACACGGCCTAAGGGTAGAAAAAATTACCGTAAACTCTGTGTACTTAAGACACATACTTTGAGAAGCCTTCCTGATGGTTTGGTGAACAGAGACTAGGATTAAGCGAACAAAGACAGCATTAGGACCTTACCGAAATTAGTCAGTTGTGGGGGGATGACAAATGTATGAAAGCATATATTTTGGTTAGATCAGTTCATTACGAAGAGCAATAGTACACAAGAAAAATGTGTTACCAGACTGAGGAAAAACCTAGTAAAATATAAACATCTAAAGGATCCGCATGGAACTGAGTTTATCTACCAGACAGAAACATACCTACAAATCCGATACTAAGTACATTATCTCAGTTAAGTACATTGTATACTGTACGACGTCAGAGCGTAGACTGTTTCTAGTCGCCATAGTAAGGTACGGGTCATTACAAATATCCTTCCTATTCTATGGACCTTGTACTGTTTTCAAACATATTCGTCACAACAGTTCCTACATTTTCCCCATCGCAGCAATAATTCTGAGATACAGTTGTGTCAGAATTCGAACAACAGACTATGAAACCACCGTCGGACAGATAGATGTCTTGGTTTCATCGCTGCCCTGCCAGGGACTTATTGAGCGTTCCGAAAACGTAGTAATCGCTACTCTTTAGTAGCTCTTAAAATAAGTTTAATAAACTACGTTAGTTGTGAGTTAGCATAAATAAACATTTTATTTTGGTTGTGTTCTGACAATGTATTGTTGGAAAATGAAATATAATTGATATATATAAATAAATTTTGCGTATTATTTGCCTAAAAACAATGTTTATAATAACAATTTTATGTTGAACAAAATAAAAAACCACGTTAAAGATTTAAGAAAGTAATCACTAAAAAATAAAAATGACTAAAATGTAACCTTCTTGGCGCTTTCTTGAGCAAAATCTTTCAATCTTATCTCTGTAATTTGCGAGCACAGTTTGAACAGATGTTGCAAGATCACCTAAACAAGTACCATCCACTACCTGAGAATGAGAGCACTTAGCGACTTACACATAACTTAACATGTAAGTTTAAACCTTTTACGAAACTTGTTGTCTCTTACAACCCCCCCCCCCCACAAAAAAAAATTATTAAAGGGAAGATGGCCACTACGGTCGGGGGTTCGAATCCCCCCTCGGGCATGGATATTTGTGCCGTCCTATTTCGTAAGTAGTTCATAAGTAGTTTGTAAGTTTAGGGACTGATGACCCCGTAGTTAAGTCCCATAGACTATACAAACTTTTTTTTTTTTTTTTTTTTTTTTTTTTTTTTTTTTTTTTTTTAAGGGAAGTTGTTTATCGTTTACTACTTTCCTGTTCCTGCAGTAAAATTGCGGCATTCGGTATCACTTTTCATTACTTCTACACCACTATTTTCGCGACACTTTTACAGACATAATGTTTATTCGAAAATAATCATAAAACGACTATACATTTTACGAAATGTGACACCATAAACAATCAGATGCAAGAAGAACCGCTCCATCAGGATTTTATATTTTACGCCTTTACTATTAAGTTGATTTGCGACAAATTTCGCAATATTCCACTGCATGTATCTGAAAAAAATCTGTTCTTTTTGGATTCACTGTTAAGGACATACGACGTCATAAGGAGTGAGCTGCCTAAATTTGCTAAAGAAGCATGCGAAATGGTTGGAGAGTAGGGAGTGAGTCAATGGCAGAAGACGAATTAGGAGACAGACTAACATAAAAGTGGAATAAGTAACCTGAACAACACTGGGTACTGAGGCTAGAAAAAAAATGACTAGCTGCACTACGGTCGCTCATTTGGAAGAATCGCTACTGGACATATGTCATCCTTATCACGTATTACAGTGTGTTTAAAAGTACTTGGGACTTGTGGCAGATCGGGGCGGAAAGAGCGGAGGGTGGACGCCACGCCTACCTTTATTACGGGGCACCAGAGCCGCCCTTTAGGGATATGGAGGCGGAAATGACACGCCCATACCGAACGGAGGACGGAGCACTCTCCTATTAGGGGCCATGCCATTTCAATTCGGACAGAAGGAAACCTTGCACTATTTGTGGGGTTTCATTTTTCTGTCATAGAAAGTAGACGTTCAGTTAAAATCTTTGACAAATTGGCAGCTGTGATACGCAAACGCTTCCGGTTGTTTTTTGGAAGCTTAAGTAACATAGTTTCATGAAATCACGCGATTATGACACTCATGGCTCGGAAACTATAAAAGCAAAATTTTCAAATAAATAAAAAATTGAAGGTACCGGTGTATAGATTGATGCTGTGTTTTTATAATTTAAAATTCAAGTACTTTTCATAATTTTTCATCTTCAACATATTTTCTGGAAACATTTTGTTTCTCTGAGATGACAGCGCCTTTATGAATATTTTATATATAAAAACAGCCAAGAGCGTACAATTGGTTATTTGTTACTAACTAGTCTCTACCTAATGTTCCGCAATCTTCAGGGTTTTTCTCCATGGTGGTGTGGAGCGGCGAAGGAGCTACGAATCCTCAGGTGTTGGCAACTATCTTGCACTCTAGACTGTTTTCATATACAAATTTGTCATCTTTAGTCTATAAAATTTTTTAAATGGAGTAAAATGCATGTCATATTGTTCAGCATTTGATTTAAAACCACTATCAGTAAACAGTTTTATGGTATCTTGTATAGAGAGCTGTAGAAATAATGAAAATTATATAGAAACTGCGCTAAATTAGCCGGTTTCCCTACACCGTATTCGGCTGCGTTACGCCGTGTTGAATGTAACCACCAGTCCTAAGCCCGTTCCGAGCGGTCTAAGGCGCCTCGCCGCGGAGCGCGCGGTTGCTCGCCGTCGGAGGTTCGAGTCCTCCCTGGGGCATGGGTGTGTGTGTGTTTGTCCGTAGGTTAGTTTACATAGGTTTAAGTAGTTTGTAAGCTACGGACTCATGACCACGCAGTTTGGTCCGACAGAATTACAAACATCCTAAGCCCGTTGTTGACCCTGTCCTGTCTTCTTCCCCGGTTGAGTGGCTAACTTATTAATGTAGTGCGAGCTTAAGATAAGGGACTCCACAACACTTAACACGGAAATGAAGGTCTAATAAAAAATCTTCAAAACTATGTGAGTTTAATCCTCATACAAATGCATTTAGGCTATTTTAATAAATGAAACCAAAGGTTTTACAACACTGAATTAATTGATGAGATAAATCGCAAAGTGCGATCAGTTATGACTTCACTGTACTAGGTTTAGATGAAATACCAAAGTGCGGCGAATGAAAATTTGTGCCCCGCCGGGATTCGAACCAGGTATGTCCTACTTACTAGGCAGACGCGCTGACCACTCCGTCACCGAGGACACAGTGACCACCCCCACTGAAGAGGACTCTTCCCTGCACGTCTCCTGCCACACCCGAATCACCATTCGCCACGCTGTCTCTTTCCTATTACCACAGCGACTATACCTCACGGTCTGTTCTCCATGATGCGGGAATACAGTATTGTGGCTGCGAGCATTACAGAACAAAATAGGCTGTGGTTATAGAAAAGAGTTCGAATCCCGGCCGGGTACAAGTTTTCATTCGCCGCACTTTCATCTAAATCTAGGACAGTGCAGCCATAACTGATCGCAAATTGCGATTTATGTCATTAATTTGAACGCTGTAATGTCGTAAAAAATATATAATTGAATTAAATGTTGTCATGTTTTTGTTATATACCTACATCAATTTTAGATATTCAGCTTCAAAATAAATCATAGGTAACTAAAATCTGGCCTGAAGTTATTGAGTTATACAACATACAAAGTGTCGCTTTTTGGAATATAAGGCTAACTCACCTAATTTTAACTCAAAAAATAGTAATCATCTAAGGGATGAATTCATGGCAGTTGTTTCCTTCTACATTTATTGACACATGTATAAATTATTAATTATGTACAAAAATACGAGGTCACATTCCTCATTTGTCATCCCATTTCAAATGGAATAGCCGTTACATCCAAAGTTACAACACATTTATCCGTGCTTCCTCTTTTGTAGTTAAAGATAGCAATAAAAGTGCTTCTGCTGACTCTTGACTCCCTCGACCAACTGCCAAAACACAATAATACCTACAATGGTTCTTCTACGAAAAAGAATTGACAAAATAGCTTTCATACTCGGCAGCCATATAAAGACAAAGATGACGATAAAAAAGGAGGAAATGAGTGGTCTCAAGCTGCCCTTCCCTTCCATCGCTCGCGATGTCCAACACGGGCGGCAGACCTACAGTGCGTACCGCCCACTCCGCACGCGCCTTGCACCGGCCCTGTGGCTGCTGACAGAGAGGAACGCGGCCTCCTCGATCGCTCATTGTCATGTAACATTTACAGTAATTTTCTAATTCACGCTTCTAAAAGAGTGAGAGTTTTTCTCATGCGTGGCCAGCATTTCCCTGTAGATCTGGATGTGCGTCCGTTGCTTGCTCCACATGAAACGAATCATACTTTGTTGGTGTAACACCTGAAAAAATTCTGTTCTTATTGGTTTCACTGTTAAGGAGACGCGACGTCATAAGGACTCAGCTGGTTGGAAACGAAAGCACAGGCCTAAATTCGCTAATGAAGCAGGCGAAATGGTTAGAGAGTAGGGAGGAAGTCAATGGCAGAAGACGAATAAGGAGACGGACTAACATAAAACTGGAATAAGTAACCTGAACACTGGGAACTGAGGCTAGGAGACTCGCTACTGGACATATGTCATCGTTATCACGTATTACAGTGTGTTTAAAAGTACTTGGGACTTTTGGTAGGTCGGGGCGGAAAGAGCGGAGGGTCGCGTAATGCATAGCTGCCATCTTCAACAGCTGACACTAGCGCCTTGCGGCGCAGCTGCCAGCAGATAGGGAAGTTTCATCGGTGGGAATGGGTAAGTTGACTTCACACTGACAATCATAATTTGCCAAAAAAGGAAAAAAAGGGCAAAGGCTTTTTGATTTACCCTCGTAGGTAACTATCTTTCAAATTCTGAAGGTAAAAGTGGTCTAATATAAGGAACTAACAGTTATATTCAATTTATACAAAAACCGGACTTCAGTTATTTGAGTCGAAGGGTATGAAAGTGGCGCAGTCGTTGGGATTAGAATAAGACATGATTGGGTTGTTTGGTTTGGACTGGGGGACTAGACTACTAAGGTTATCAGTCCCCCTTGGGGAGGGGAAGGAGTGAGGATAGGTAAGGAGGGGAAGGGGGGGGGGAAGAAAATACAGTCCGGGAAATAAAGAATGAAGGAAGACTGAATTCGCTCGGGGCCCCACACTCGCCACGACGTACGAAAGACCCGTGAGCCCCTTGGGGGGGGGGGGGGGGGAGGAAAGGGTTTTAGCCTTTTCTCAGTGTTTCTAAATTGATGTGACTGGAGAAGCTTAGTTGGCAAAACAAATTTTATTCTCGTATTCAGCTCTTACACATTCAACACCACATAGAAGTCGTCACTGAACAAAAAAAAAAAAAAAAAAAAAAAAAAAAAAAAAAAAAAAAAAGGCAAAACTTAATCTTCAACACTGCACAGAGTTTATGTTTTCACCGAATAAGTAGCGAGAGATTCCAGGATAAGTCCGCAGCAGCGGCAGAGTCCAGAGGTGTTGATCCTCTGTCTAGAGGTCGGCGGTGAACTGACTCTACTGCCGGTTGTGCGCCTAGATACAGCGGCTCGGCACGGGCGGAGGAAGACTTCTTACAGTGTGGACTTGTGACGCTCTCTTCCAATGGCTGCACCTGCAACAAGTAGTGCCCTTACTGTTGTTTGCCCGTCAAGGAATGTCTTGATTGGCGTGAGGTATGCCTTAAGAGTAGGCTCACCTCATCAACGTGGTGTTATGTGGGTTGCCGCTACGTAAGGGCTTTTTGGAGCCGACATAACGTAAATTCAGCAAACTGTGAAGGAGTGAAAGGAGAAATTTGCAGAAGGAATTAAAGTTCAGATAGAAGAAATAAATAAAAAACAAATAAAAAAGATAAATAATAATAATAATAATAATAATATAAAAAATCTCTTTGCCGATGACATTGCAATTCTGTCAGCAAAGGTCCAAGAAAGCAATTGAATTGAATGTCTTGAAAGGAAGATATAAGATGAACACTAACAAGGGTAATGGCATGTAGTTTCAGAAAATCAGGCAATGCTGAAGAAATTAGATTAGGTATTGAGACAATAAAAGTACTAGATGAGAGCCGGCCGCGGTGGCCGAGGGGACTGCGGCGCGCTAGTCACGGTCTGCACTGCCACTACGGTCGGGGATTCGAATCCCCTCTCGGGCATGGATATTTGTGCCGTCCTTAGTATTAGCTAGTTGATAAGTAGTTTGGAAGTTCAGGGACAGATGACCCCGCAGTTAAATCCCATAAGCTCTACAAATATTTTTTTACTAGATGAGTTTTGTTATCTGGGCAGCAACATAACTTCTGATAGCTGAAGTAAAGAAGATATAAAATGCAGAATGGCTAGGGGAAGAATAGCGTTTCTGAAAAAAAGCTAAATTTATTGACACCCAATACTAAATTAAATGCTTGGAAATCCTTTGTGAAATCATTTGTCTGCAGTGCAGAATTATATGGGAGTGAAACGTATACGATAAGCAGTTCAGACAAAAAGATGATAGGAATTTTCTAAATGTGGTTCTACAGACGAATGATGAAGATTAGATGGGTAGATCACGTAACTAATGAGGAAGTGCTCAACAGAGTTGGGATGAAACGGAGTTGCTTCCAAATCTTGACTGTAAGAAGGTATACGTTCGTGGGACATGATCTGAGACATCAAGGAATCGTGAATTTAGAATTAGAAGGACGTTTATGGGGTGAAAATCGCAGAGGGAGACCGAAAGACGACCACAGTAAGTAGGTTGAAAAGGATGTACGAGTATGTTGCAGTTCTTACGCAGAAATGACAAGGCTTGCACTGTACAGGGTAGCGTGGTGAGCTGCATCAATCCAGTCTGCGGTCTGCGGACTGAAGACCACATCAATAACAGCTACAGGCAACTACAAAGAAGCCATTGCTGGAATTGTTTGTTTACTGACTGATAAAAATTCCTCCTGTTCTATTTTGTACGAAATTGTTTTTCATTTAGACCATTCGTGCCCCGCCGAAATTAAAGAGATTGCCCCTCACCTTTAGTATCCTGGATACATTCTTGCTTGTATGTAAATAAAATTAAATTAAATAAAAAATAAATAAAATAAAAATAAAAAATTGCGTGGTATGAATTTTTTTTAAAACAAAACATATGGATCACTGATCAATATCAAAACCACGGATGTTATTTTTATAAGGTAAAGCAGTCAACAATCCGAAGATTCATTTGAACACCACAGTGCTTTGATAGGCATGGTTCTGATTGGAGGTGGTATGCCGTTGCCTTCCTCCGACCTTGAAACTGACTTACCCTGCCAGTTATAGGGGGACCTATAGTTTAACGTAGATTCAAAACCACTGTGCTACTCGGTATTTCTCACATCAGCAACACTACCAGATGTGAAAGAAGTGGAAAGTGACAGATAAAAATCATAGGACCTGGCGGGGATTGAACCCGCGACCCTTGGATGCATAGTCTGGCACTCTACCACCGTCCTACCGAACCGCACATTTTTTATACAAAGACTAAAAGATTGGGGAACAGCAACACTGGTTTGTATGTATGTATGTGTGTGTGAATGTGTGTCATATATATATATATATATATATATATATATATATATATATATATATATATATATATATATATATATATATTCCTATCACTGTTAGTTTGGGAGGCTACGACAGCGTAGCTGGCTGGCTGGTGGTCATGAGACAGTGGGCCGTGCCCCAGGGGATAACTACTCGGCCAGTTAGCTACGCTATCGCAGCCTCCGTCCCCGGAACTTTGAAGGGTTGTAGCTCCCAAAACAGTGATAGGAATGTAGTTTAAATTGATTTGGACGCAGCTGGTTTAAATGAATCCAATAAACGACAGAAAAAAACTATTGTTCCATTTAAAAATTGTATCTTTGTACTGTAACTCTTTGGAAAATGATACAATAAACTATGTTCATAGCTCCTCAGAAAGTGTAACACTTCTTGTGTTGACCTAGCGCATTAAAATTTCCCGTCACCTATTATTTTATTAGTTACAGAGGCAAACACACTTAGTGAAACACCCTATGTATATATATATTGTGTGTGTGGTATCATAAGAACTGTTGAGTAAGTGAGCATCTACGTGTATTTTAACGATGTAAAATATTAATACTGTTTCAAACTTAGTGCATTTGTGTGTGTTCGTGATGAGGGTCATATGTTGATACTATAATTTTACAGAGAGACAGAAGGGGAATGTCAAATTGATACGACTCAGTTACAAAGTTGGTAGTACTGAACGACTATAGGCTATAGGACGACAGGAGCGTCGATCGTTACTCGCGCACTACGGTCGGGGGTTCGAATCCCCCCTCAGGGAATGGATATTTGTCTCGTCCTTAGTATTAAGTAGTTCATAAGTAGTTTGTAAGTTTAGGGACTGGTGACCCCGTAGTTAAGTCCCATAAGCTCTACAAACATTCAAACATTCGTGAGTCGCGAGAGTACCCACAGGCAGTGAGGCAGTCCGAGGTCAGCGACAACAATGCGAGGTGCCAAATGTTAAATCCGTGTGATAGCGGAGGGTCGGTCAGTGGTGCCAAATGTCGCAGCTGCCCTTGCCAGGTTTTGCACCCAGCTCAACGCTGCGCTCGTGTGTTGGTCGCAATGAGCGTTCGTGATCCGGGAGTGAGCGTGCACGTGGTAACATACATCTAAGTACTCGCGACGGCGCAATAAAAACAAGAAAGAAATGCAAAAAAGAAAATAAGACACGACGAGAGAAAATAAATACCACGAGTGAGAGCAACACTGTAAATTTATAGCCGGGTGCTGCAAGAGCACGCGAGAGTACAGTAGATATTCGACCATCACTTCACGCTGACACAGGAACAGGTGCGCTATCTGTGCACGATACATGGCGAATGAGTGGCGGAGTGATTAATGCTGGCAGTTGTGTAACATGCAAGTGGCAACAGCTGACACGCTACTGCACCCACACGTGAGATTTTCCTACAGTTCATTGTATACAGTGAAACAACTTTTTCTTGCTACAGTTTACATTCATATGAGTTCTAGAAGGTGCAGCGAATCTAAACAAAATGAAGTCGTCGTAACATCCTGAACCATTTGTTGACTCCATTCGATCCATATTCAACATTCTGAAACCTCCCAACGCCTTCTCCCGACGAGCCATCAATAGCTCCCCCGTCTCTATCATGTGAACGGAATGATTATCTCTCAGAAGTAAAAAATGAAAAAAAAAAAAAAGCTTTCTTCAAGCAAACTGGAACATAAGGTTAGAATTCCTGTTTCAGAAAATTGATTGTCAATCGCGATCAGAAGTTTGATGAAGAAACAACGAACATGCATCTGTTCCTCTTTGTTGTAACCACTTTATCGAAATCCCGCATCTCTACTTTGAGAAGTACCAGGTGTGTAGGATACATTTTACGCTATAGTAATTAATTTAAGCAAAGGGTTTTGAAACTTTTGGTAGAAAATCTAGTGATACAAATACGTCACTGAGATACATAAATTTCCCTTCTATGATGGTATTTACATATCATGTTACTTCGTACCTCTCTGTTAAAATGTCACATGTTGCAGACTGCAATGATTTGTACGAAAAAGACACAGAAACTGTACTTATTGATCGAGTGTTATTCTAAGCATAGTTTTGTGTGATTCCGAACATCAGAGTCAAAGGCTTCCATTAGCAATAACGACAGAAAACAATCACAGTTGTCGTAAGACAAATCTGCATTTAATGCTAGACCAGCCGCAACTTTCCACAGTTCTTGAAGATTACAAAATAATAATTATGATAGTGACGTTTTATAAATGAAGTGACAGTGCGACCTCCTACCTGTGACCAACTGAGACGAAATGCATATTTCCGCCGATAAACGAGTAACTGTAAATAGTAATTCAATAATTTAAAAACTGTAACGTGAATTTTTTTCTAATATATATGTCTGGAAAATACCTGTATTAATCACTGACTAAACCTACTGCGGATGTCTTAAAACGAGAAACACGTCTGCAAAAAGTATGATGGATTGCAGCAAGAAGAAGGCACTTCAGTTCATATATGTTGTTCAACTACACACTTTTGGATGTTGGACTTAACTGGGCCGTTACAGTATGTATGTTCACGAATGAAATTCTTCATGAATTTAATTGTAATTTCTTGTTTGAAAATAACCAGTTTGGAAAGCCGAGACAACGGTCAGGAGTGCGGGACGCTACCACACCCACCTCCATACCACATCAGGTGATGCTTTCGGGTGGAGGTTGACACGGAGGCCGGTAAGTACCCGTTGTGCCCTCCAGGCCTTTGTAATTTGTAAATAACAGTTGTAGGCACTCCTATAACACAAGAGAGGAGAGAAAAGGTCTTAAAACCCATTACTATAGCTGACAGTGACTCAGAGATATTAAATATGCGCAAACTTTTTTATTGACTGACCAGCTGAACAAAAGTCTGATAGGTAATAAAGAAAATTTTCAAATATTATCTAAAATAATTTGTCCTACAACAACTTTTGTGTATCTGCGCGCAAATTTTCGAACAGAACCTACAGGGGCACTTCAACTAGTTGCAAGGGAGCATATGTCACAGTTGAATTCTATGTCAGAGCTGTAAGAAAGTGTAATCTGTCCACGAAAAGGTATTTTCGAAAACTGACATTCCTCTAGTTGTTGAGAATTACTGGCCAGTCTACGATCTCTATAATGCTGTATTAATAGAAGAGGTAGAGGAGTTTCAAAGAGGAGCATCTATCCAACACTATCTAGAGTCAACGTGTACAACATGACAATGTCACACTGATAGACCGACATCGCTAGCTGACTGGCTGGCCGCTACGAGGCAGTGGGCTGTACCTTTGCGGCCAGCTAGTCAGCCAGTGATGGTCGCCTATCGGTGTGACTGATACGGTCATGATATGAGATCTTGTCTCTAGACGGTGTTGTTTCAACCAACACCACCTAGAGACAAGGCCTTACAGCAGGCCGTGCCTACGTCACACTTAGAGGCCGCGGCCGCCACCTCACTGGCTGTTGGCTGGGGCACGCCCACCTCCGCGCAGCGACCGGCCAGTCAGATGGCGGCCGCGGCCTCTAAGTGTGACGTAGGCACGGCCTCTTGTAAGGCCTTGTCTTCTAGGTGCTGTTGATGCAACTCACTAGGTGACATGTCACGACTACCAGTTCATGGGGTAATCGTTCATTCCAGTCATTGATAATGTAACAGGAGCACTGTATACGCCGCAAACCAGACACTTAGTAGTCCACAGATTTTTGTCAAATTTCGATAGAGTGCCAGTAACAGTAGACATACCGAAGGCACTGGAAACCTCTGCATCAGCTTTCTAATGAACAGCGCTGCATGGAATAAGTCAATTAATTCAACGTAGTACTGATATAACAACGCAGACCAAGGTGCAAGCTTCTAACAAAGAGACATTTGAACCAAGAAATTGCGCTATCCTGGATTGATCTTAGAGCGCTGGGACATTCCACCGCGTCAAAATGACGATCCACGACGATAACGTGCAGCAGCTGGATGTTTAATCCGCAGTGGAAGTAGGCCTAAACATTTCAAGGCATCTGTTGGGTGGATTTACGCTCTCAAGAGAAAAATGTGGTGGTGTATCGGTAACCCATGTTACCGATAAAAAAGCTACGTAACAAAATAGACATAATTAATGCCTGGAAAAATTCGTACTGACATCAGAACTGTTCCTTAAGCGGATTATGTTCATGACATGGGTTACAGTGAGTTCAATTTAAAAATGTCTTTAGTTCAATCTATTGAATAAAATGGGAAAAAAGGTGTCGACACAGCCGCGCAGTCCGTCAGTAATACGACACGTAGCTGCAAGAATAATTCCAACAATGTCTTCATATCGACACTTGGAGTATGCTCTGTTTATTTTTTAAGATAACTAACCGGATCCTCTGTACCACGAGTCAAAATTAGTATCACTGCAGTAGTCGTCAAATCTTCTCGAAATGTGAGCATCTGCATCTACATAAATACTCTGCAAGTCACATTGAATTGCATGGCAGAGGGCTCATGATATTTCTCTACAGTTCTATTCTCTAACAGCTCACGGGAAAAAGGAACACCTAAATCTTTCCGTTTTTGATCTGATTTCTCTTATTTTATTTTGATGACCGTTTCTTCCTCTGTAGGTGGGTGCTAACAAAATATATTCGCATTCGGAAGAGAAGGTGAAAGAAATTTCGCAAATAGATCTCGTCGGAACGAATAACGCGTTTGTTTTAATGAATTACACCCCAACTCGTGCATAATTTTCGCGACTCTCTTCCCCCTAAAACGCGATAATACAAAACGAGCTACCCTTCTCTGAACTTTTTCTAAATCGTCTGTCAGTCGCACTTGGTGGGGATCCCACAATGGACAGCAATACTCCAAAATAGGACGCACAAGTGTGCTGTAGACAATTTCTTTAGTAGAACTGTTACATTTTCTTAGTGTTCTACCAACGAATCGTAGTATTTGGTTCGCTTTTCCTACAATATTTTCAATTTGTTCTTTCCCATTTAAGGTGTTCGTAATTATTACTCCTAGATATTTATTTGAATTTACGGCCTGTAGTTTTGACTGATTTATCGTGTCAATGCGGTTTGACGGATTTCTTTTTGTGGTCATATGGATGACTTCATACTTAACATTATTAAGGGTCAATTATCAGTTCTTGCACCAAGCTGATATCTTTTCTAAATTACTTTTACGTGCTTTTGATCTTCTGATGACTTTACTAACCGATAAATGACCGCATTAACCACAAACAGTCTAAGAGACCTACTCAGATAATAATAATAAATTCGTGTGGCTCATTGGCCTGGTGGAAGTCTTTCAATTGGACGCCACTTCGGCGACTTGCGTGTCACCAATCCCTAGTCTACCCCAGTTATCCAACCAGGGAAGGGGGACCTACAGCTTAACGTGGAATCCGAACCACGTGTCGTTTCTGGCGACTCCTCACATCGTTGAGAGATGAAGGATGGGTTAAAACGCAGACTGAAAAAGTCGAGGTCCGACAGGGGTACGAACTCGCGACCCTTCGCTTTCCTGTCGAGCGCTTTACCCCAAGCCTACCGGGCCCCGAGAGCTAGAATACTTACAGAAGTGGCGAGAAGAGGTGTTTTCTCAAATCACTCGAGATGATAACATATGACTTTCAATAACGAACTCGTTTCCTGGTGACAAAAGTTTGTCAGTGCATGAAGACACCACAGTTTCTGTATTGAGAATACCACAAGGTGACACAAAATACTGTCAGCCTTTTCCGCAGGTTAAAGGGTTTTGTCCGGAGGCTTTACGAACTTGAAACGAGTTCTGGATATCTATATAAACCTTAGTGAGCGTAAAAAAATCGTGGAATTATAGTCCCTTCTTCACAGGCAGTTATCTGCTCTACTGATTAGGTCAGTCTTCCAACACGCTAGTATCGAAGCACGTACGCCAGTGCCCGGTGGAAACACAGTGAACATTCGATGAATTTGTGTTTTGCAGCTGGTGAAGTGCTCTGTTCATTATGTGAAAGTGCGTGAATTCTAATGCCTGGCTGGTGTCAAAGATCTCTTTTCATTGAAGAGTTTTATATTGCGAATCAAACTGCAGTGGAAACTAATGACACAGTTTTCCAACAAGTACTGTAGCGTATTTATTTTTTAATATCTTAGGTTCCAAATGTTCAAATATTTGTAATTCTAAGGGACTTAACTACTGCTGTTATCACTCCCTAGTCTTACAAACTACTGAAACTAACTTATATTAAGAACATCACAAACACTCATGCTCGAGGGAGAACTCTAACCCCCGATGGCAAGCAACCACGCGCTCCGCAGCAAAGTGGTTTAGAGCGCTTGGACAGAGGTGTCCATCCCTCCCCCTTGGCCAATGACTCACTCCCCCCGCCACCCCATACTGCGACCAACTCCACCCACCCAAGTACCGAATTCTTAGTTTATTACCTAATAAATACGGTTTTGCCATTTAATATAGCAATTATATATCTTTTATTTCACGTTTTGTAATTTCTTTTATAAAGAGCCCCCCAGGCTGGCCAAACGTACTAATTTTTCAATTTTTCACCCCCCCCCCTCCCCGAAATTCAATGACACCGTTCGCGTCATGACCCCCTCCCTGTGGGCACCTCTAGCGCTGGACCACTCCACCGATTCCATGTAAGTTATTTCCTTCTATATGTAAAACTAACACTATTAAAGTGTTAGTACATATCTAAGACATTACATAGGTTTCATTTCATAATATTATTCCCTCCCTCACATACGTAGCTCTTCTTCGCTGTTGTCACTTTATTGTTCATTACATCGCGTTGGGGCGTCAAGCAGCCGCAGTGAAGAGAGTGGAGTGGCAGATAATCTGAGCGTGCGCATGTTCAGAACCTTTATTTTGAACAGGAAGTAACTCCACACTATCTCGATACTGACCCAAATTTTACACACGATACTGATTGCTGTGGTGGACATCTAACTTGACATTTGTGTTTATTGTGTTGTGTCTGTGTTGCGTTTTAATTTGTCTGTTGCATAATTTCTCTATTAGCAGTCGAAATGTAGTTCTTGAATGGGAGCCGCCAGTGTTTGATGACAAGACGACAAGTCAACTGAATCCTACAATGGTAAACATGTCTGATATACACGACACTTGTGACAGTATGAGCGTCGTATGATGGGAATAGCTTGTCGCCGCACGTAAAGTGTACGCCTGGTGATTCAGTGATATTTGCCTCCCCAGATTTAGGTATGAACGTGAATGTGAGCAACCCCGAAGAAATGATGAAAACATAACAGCCGCGGCGGAGTGGCCGAGCGCAATGAGGCGCTATGCAATGATGCGCGAGATCTTTCCCCGTCGAGTGTTCGAATCCCGCCTCGGACATGGATGTTTGTGTCGCGTTTAGTATAAGGTAGTTCATGAGTAGTTTGTACGTTTAGGAACTAATGACCCCGCAGTTTGGTCCCATAAGCTTTACAAACATTTGAACATTTGAAAACATAACAGTTTGTCACCAAAGTGCAAGAGTTGAACCCAAAAGTTTCACGATCACACAGTTTTCCTTGTGCTCTGCTAAAACATGTTTTTAACATTTTTGAGGTTACCACACCATGAAATCCTGCGTATGTACCAGCAAATCTGGTCATGGTATTTCAGAGAGAGAAGTTCATTATGTGTGAGAACTAACTTGTATCACACCCTTTTATTGGTTGTTTACCTTTCTGTGAGAGATCAATGAGGCATCTTGCCTCCACATTTACTAGTTTAAAGCTTTCCCGGCGTACAGATATTTCCATAAAATCTCGGGCGAACAGCCGGATGTCCGTAACTTCTTGCCACGATATTTCGGCGCAGAGTCTTCTGGCCATCTTCAGGTGAGTACCGCCGAAGTACGGGGGAAGACGCACTGAGCTGTGCTATTTATGACCTACTTAGCGTGCGCGTTCAGGAAGCCCACTCATACAGATCTGTATCTACAAGCTACTAGTTGCCACCATCCGGCACAACCAATGGGCGTCCTCAAGACTTTAATCCATCGAGCCATAACCATCTGTGATGCCGACAGCCTTCACGCGGAACTGGAACACGTGCAGACAGTATTCCTAAAGAATGGGTATTAAAAGAAGCAAGTAAACCGAGCGATGCACACCTACAAACGACAGAATAAGGAAGAAGAATAGGCTTTCAAATCGACTGCTTATCTCCCATATATTGGGAATATTTCATCGCAGATAGGAAGAATACTAAAAAAGTATAAAGTAAGAGTCATCTTTTGCCCTCCTCCTAAAATTTCATCGCTGTTGGGTTCTGTCAAAGACGATCTGGAGCTTCTTAAAGCAGGTGTTTACAGGATTCCGTGCGAGTACAGCAAGTCATATATAGCGCAGACGACGCGCACTGTGCAGGAGCACTTTGTGGAACTCCAGCGTCATACTCGGATACTCCAGCCCACCAAATCCGCAATCGCCGAACATTGTACCTCCACAGGTCATTCCGTGAACTACAATGAAACGAAAATTGTGGCCCACATATCAAAGTTTTAGAGCTCAATTATAATGAAGTTGTGGAAATAAGACTGCCTGACAGTGAGACTCTTATCAATCGAGACAGCTGTTTCCAAATAAATGCTGCATGGAATCCTGTCATTGAAAAACTTCGTAGTCGGCGTAGTTCCCTGCAACTGAATGACAATGATAATCGATGTGATATTGAAACGACAAGCCTCCACCACGGAGGGCGCTCGGAGCAGCGTACGAGTGAACGCGCACGCTAAGTAAGCGCATGCGCAATGTCGGCTGAATTGGTCATAAATAGCACACCTCAGTGCGTCTTCGCCAGTACTTCGGCGGTACTCACCTGAAGATGGCCAGAAGACTCTGCGCCAAAATATCGTGGCAAGAAGTTACAGACATCCCGCAGTTCGCCCGAGATTTTATGGAAAAAAAAAACCCTATCTCTCACAAAGCAGTCTATCAGCATCACCACGACGTCACGGTTATTACTATCTGCTCCTTATTACATCTCTAGCAACTGGACCATTTTATTTGTTTTTCACAGTTCCATAAAAGTCGTTCCTGTTTCCGTGCATGATCTGGGTTCATTTTTTGAAGGGCTATCTGCGCGTCATCTTACCACTAACTCTTAAGGTGGGGGCGCCGATAGGGAGCCTCTCTTTTAAGTACAGTACATACTGAACGAAGAGAAGGATATTTTAAATTTTTTCCACAAATTATTACTTATTCTAAATTATGATTTTGCTAGTCTTTCGACACCCTTGATACCATTACTGGACATACTGGGGTATCGCGACACCCAACTTAGAAAACTCTGTACTACGCTGTTAGGTACCTTCTCGGCATACGCCAAAACTGGCATGCAAATTCCAGGACACGGGCTGAGCGCAGCTTCCCTGTGCTAGAGCGCTGGCGTCCCTCAGGCTGTCAGCAACGGCTCCGAGCTGTCAGGAACGCCTTCCGGCGCACCAGTCACCGGCAGGAACAATAACAACATCCTGGCCAGACACGCGCTTGTTTCACAAGCAAAGATATCTTTCCGCCCAGAGGTACCAGCTGTTGCTATTAGGTAAAGATGAAAAACGTCCATGCAGTACCGACGTAGAGTTGCCAGCAGACAATTATATTCCGAAAGCGCTACACAAAGTAATGTTGTCCGCTTAGGGTCTTTGCAAACAACACCTTTCGCAATCGAGACTTTTCAGAAATAAAGTGTCAAATGACAGACAAGGAATATAGATGTAGCCATTGTAACAAGTCTGATTTTATATCTTTATTACTCTAATAATAGTATTCAGTGTTTTCATATCTTAGTCTGGAATTGTAAATTTTATACAAGCCAAGTAGCTAGCTGGCAGTAGGCAAAGTAGCATGATGTAATCGATGAAAGGGCTGGGAAAAGCATACAGATGGCTCACGTCATGTATGAACCATGGGAAAGCACGGAACACGGCAGTGTAGCATAGACGTGATCTGATTGGCTGCCGCCTCCTACATTTCATTTATTAATAATTAGGAAAGTAAGATGTAGATAATAACGTAATTTCAATGTAACACTTCTCTGTTGGTACTTTGTTCATTGTTATTTATATAAACAAAATACGAGCGACGAATGTAAAAAAGAAAAAAAAAAAAAAAAAAAAAAAACAGAGGCAGCAACTAGCAGGCACAGTTCAGTGCCGACCTTCGAACTGTTAACATGTAGCACCTTGTCTCACGGAACTTATACGTTTATCATCATGGCACTATTGCTTACTGTGAAGTGACTATCGTTTAATGTACCGTTTAGATTTGTGGATTTCGCTGAGCGTGTGTAAACGTTGGAAAAAATAAATTTAAAAAAAATCCACTGGCATCCCCTGTTTTATGAAGAAAATCGGAGCCCTTAAATCATTTTCACAGCATTTTAGCTTCAGACATCAAGAATCTGCTACCTGTATGCTGAAACTGCGTGGGACATTATATACTTCGACATCTAAGGTCAGTAGTAAATAAAAGAACTTTGTTTCAGCAGTCTGAAGAATTGGTGAAGCCTACGGCCCCTCACGCAATATGCGTTACCTAGTGCAAATAGGACAATAAGTGCAAACACCCCTAGTAATAGGAGTGAGGGTAAAGCAGGGGGAATTTATAAGAGGCTGGAAGATTGTGCTGAGAGACTGTTAGGAACTTTCCAACTAGACAGTGTTAACATCACTCTCGGCCAGTGAGTATTTCTTTCCTCTTGATAAACTTGTTTATTTAATTAGAAGAGTCATTTAAAATTAATTTCCACCAGGCATGTTGTACCATACTCTCTGAAATCGCGATGTGTGTATTCGAAAGTAAGCAGGCAAGTATTGGAGGCAAACAAGGAATTTCGCTCTCAGGAACCACGAAGTATTCACAAATAATCCGAACAATTTACGAGGTCTGTACAAAAAGTCTGGAACATTCGTAAAAGAGCTGTGGAGCGAAATGGTATTGGCGTCGCTACACACGCCTGTTTTGAATATGAAAGTATACAGTGCTTCATGCGACCCAGCAAGAGGCATACCTTAACTGCAACTGGAAACGGCGTTGCGAACGGTGCATCTATTGCGGAGGACACTTATACGAAAGAGATCATGAACAATAAGTAAAAGGGAAGCGTAGAAAAATTATATGGATACAGGTACGGAATTTCGGGACAGACGTCGTACATGTCATAGTTACTCGTTTCTATTACAGCAATTTAAATTGTACCCTTAGGTGTCTTACTAACCATACCATAGTCAATAGGGTAGTAGTTGAAAAAAAAAAAAAAAAAAAAAAAAAGAAAGAAAGTCAAATATTTGTGAAAAGCAAGAACACAAAAGTCATTCCTGGGCGGCCCACTTGTAGTAATTTCATTTTCCTATTCGATGCAACAGAAGTAAGAAAATCGTTGTTACTCATTTTTGAGACCGCTCTCTTACAGGCAACATCGGGTACTGAATATTTCTGTTATTATATAAGAACGTCTTACGATGTGTTGTCAATAACAAAAACCTACAACATTGTGTTACTACAGTAGGATAGAAAAATATTTTACTGAGGGAAGTTTTGGAAACACGATACCTACTGGCTTGAAATCAGCGACACTACTATCCTACAACGATTTGTTCCGTTAGGAGGTCAAGTAAATTATTCAGTATAACAGAGTTCTCGCCGCGTCTTCATGTGTCATTACTTACATATAGTTATAAGAAATCGAACCAAGGGTGCCTTTTGTTATGCATCTTTAATGTGCCGTTGCTGTGAGACGACTTATTGCGAGTCGTAATAGCAAGACTGACAATTACGGTAAATTAGTTGGTCGGTTGGATAGGTTATTGGGGACAGGGGGAGCAAACTGCAAAGGCCATCAATCCCCCGGTGGGGAGGGGAAGGTGAGGATAGGAAAAGAGGGAAGGGAAAGGAAATGCAATCCAGATAACAAAAACAGAAGATATAATGCATTAGTTCAACGCCGTGCTCGCCACGCACATACTCCGGAAAGAACCGTGGTTCGTCTGGGGGGAATAAATGAAGATAGCGTCTGTCACATGGATTCATATGTTCAAATGTTTGTAATTCTATGGAACCAAACTACTCTGGCTATCAGCCCCTAGATTTACAACTACTTAAACTAAGTTAAACTAACCTAAGGACAACACATCCATGCCCAAGGGAGATTCGAGCTCCCGACGCGTGAGGCCACGCGATCCGTAACGTGTCGCATAGAAGCAACGAGTGAATGTCGTTTTGATGTCAGTTCCCAGTTCGCCGATTATTGGCCAGTGGCATAACGAATTTCATCGGCAGGAAAGAAAATTTTTCCCGGTATTTCACAACCTCTGCAGAGCCTCAGCGTAGAATCCACTGCCACCACAGCGCAATCAGGGTGCCGAATTGCCTGGAGAGAAGAGGTAGTGGAGTTATTTCCTTTTCCACAGGTTACCAGTTTTTAAATAATTTAAATAAGACTAGAATGTCTCATAATTTACTATTAGGTCACCGTAAAGTTACGTCTGTCTTCATTGAATGGTGCTCGTAATGTCTTTCTTACGCTTCTCCTTAGTAACTTTTCGTTTCCTATGGCGTTCTCTCCTACGGCACGGAGTGTTAGAATTTAGAGGCTGCGTTCCAGGCATTTGCGAAACACCAATTCAAGTGTCTCTGACTGTACAGGCCCTAAAACATTTAAACAATTGTACGCCTGCATGATTCGGATGCTGTTTTAATTTCGATTCGTCAAAATTTTCTTTGTTTCTTCTACGATGTATTCCACCTACTAAGGACTTGAATTACCCTGACGAGTATGTTTGAAGGAAAATATGTTTGTCTGCTATAGAATAGCTAAAACTCTATCAATGGTAGATTATTCTCAAAATCGGGATGACATTTTTACATCTCCACAAAAATACTGAAGATAATGGTTGGCAGCTTGTCAGAGCGGAATACAACGGGTTGTTTGGATACTAAGTAACGTGAATATTAAGTTTGTCAACATGTTCTTTATGTGCGACATTCAGCATTTGTCTGCGGATTCTCCGTAGTTCTCCCTGGCTGCCTCACATTCATCGTCATAGACAAAGTTATGGAAATCGCCGACCAATGCAAAGTGCTCCTATAATCTCGAGTGTCTCCGTAATGGATATCGAAACTACTCAACTAATCTCAATAATAATTAGCACAGTGCGTCTGATTTTGTCAAACTTAAAAATGGGATGGTTTGTATCTCGATTAATAATCACAATATTGTTTTTATTGTAAACTAGCTGGTACCCGGCGTGCCGGCTGCAGTGGCCGAGCGGTCTGCAGCGTGCCAGTCATGATCTGCACGGCCGCTGCGGCCGGGGGTTCGAATCCCCCCTGGGGGATGGATGTTTGTGCTGTCTTTAGTATAAGGTAGTTCATAAGTAGTTTTGTATGTTTAGGGGCATGACTCCGTAGTTAAGTCCCATAAGCTCTACAAACATTTGAACATTTGGCACCTGGCGCGTTGCTGCGGCAGAAGTAATAATTGTGCAAATAACGTTTGAAATTTGAAAGTGTTAGCCTGTTTAGTAACAAAGTTTTATTACAATCACATAAACCTTATGGCAGTGCATAAAATACGAACATGCGATCAAATGTAAATGTGGTTTCCAATCTCCCCTCTCTCATTTCCTCCTCACCCTTCTCTCTGTCCGTGTCCTCCCTCTCCTTTTTGTCCGTCTCCTCCTCTACTAATACTCTCACTCCTATACATAAAAAACATACACATATGCGCCAACTTTTCATACTGACTGGTCAAACGGTGTCAAGGTCGAAGTACCCTCCTTCCAGATTTTAGAAATCTCATTCATGAAAACATACATTGAAGTTGCAAATGATTGTTAAAGGAAGGGAAGGAAGAAGGATAGGAAAGAATGGATTGACAGTGGCCGCATTTCGGCATTGATATTAATCAATGGCGACAAGTGAAAATGTGAGCCGGACCAGCAATCGAACCCGGGTCTCGCGCTTCGGGCCAGCGGTCGCCTTAACCACTTGGCCACCCGTGCTCGCCTCCAGTCCGTCTCAAATTTTCACAAGTCGCACGCTATGTTTGTAGCGCCCCTATTGTCCATGCCCTCTTACACTCGCCATTACGGATTCCCGTGCGAGGTCGGACGTATGACCGCATCTGCGTTGAAATATCTGAAGCTAACGCCGTCGTCGCGTTTAATACTTATTGTATTGGTGTGGTGTCTGTTATTTCGGACGTCCGGAAAAACAAACACCACACCAATGCAATACATTGAAGTGTTGTCTTTCATGGTGACCAGTCAAACAATTAGGACGTGTGTTGTAACGTACTCTCCACTATGCAGCTACCGAGGCTCCACGTAATAATTCGGGGTATAAGATATCTCCATTCCACATTTCATTCAGTTCAGTCCAGCCGTTTAAGCAAGAAGAGTAAGAAGTGTGTTAACCTACTGTAATTTGCCCTCTGCCATGCAGAGTGCGGTGGCTTCCTAAAGGTAGCTCACGTGTTAATTCAGGGTATAAGCTACTTGCATTCCAAATTTCATTCAAATCCATCCAGCCGTTTCAGTGTGGAGAGAAACAGGCGTATAAGGTATCCTGCGCCACACACCATACGGTGGCTTACAAAAGGTATCTCGTGTATTAATCAAGGTATAAGCTACCTCTGTTGCAAATGTCATTCATATCCTTCCAGCCATTTCAGCGTGAAGGCATAAGAAACGAATTAACTAATTGTAATGCACCTTCCGCTATGAACCACATGAAGTTAATTTTACTATGTGTGTAAGCTTCGCGCGAGTGCAAGAAATAAGTTGACAAAATTTTGTCGCAATCGGATGTACGGTATGGCCGGCATTTAAGACAAACAAACAAACATTAATTTTTATATGTAAGATATGTCCTGAAGTATACAGTGACATAAATTTGATGTCACATTTAGTGATACATATCGATACTATTTGCAAAATGTGTTGCGAAGATAGTCAGCGGTAATCAAGTTAATCATCATAAAGTCATGTCTCATGCGACAATTTTACGTCATTTATAGCGAAACTGTTGCGAGCGGTAGACTTCCTTTTCGTTTCATCCTTTTGCGTGTGCGTGTGTTTGTGACGGAGGGAGGGGGAGTGGTCAGTTACAAAACGCTTCATATACGTCCGAAATTACAGGCAAACTTTGTTGAAGGTCACTAACTAATCTCATTTCCCAATAATTGACGCGTAAATCTGGGTATTCTCACGCGGTGGCCTCTCACTATTTATGACGTCATATATCCTGAGCTATGTGTCGTGCTCTTTTGTTTTTGGGTTAGGATTGCAACCGAATGATTGGTTTATAAACATATAGATGACATACAGAGAAACATATATATATATATATATATATATATATATATATATATATATATATATATATATATATATTAAATGTTTTTGTCTTCGTTGTATACTATCCAACATCTGGCTATGATCTTCAGCTTTCTCTCTGGCATTGCAGCAAAGTGCTCGGTTGGAAAGAGCAATTTCGCGGATCCGAAACTAGCCGGGGTCAAGGACTTTTTCGAGTTGTAACCTAACGTTTACCTATCAACGATGTGAGGAGTAGCCAGTAACGACATGTGCATCTGATTTGCGTTTGTTTAATTAGGGTACGCTAGGGACACTTTATTCGCCGAAGTGGCGTCCAGTTAAACAGATCAACCACGTGACTGAACCACGAAAATTATTATTATATTCGACTTCAGTGTTTTCTTGATGCTATAATATATTCCACATTACATATGTTTTCCAAATGTACATAATACATAACCATATTTTTAGAATTTGCCAGTTATTCCATTTTATTCCAGTTGTGCTGTATATTATTTTCAATAAAATTCCACGAAAATAAATAATAAGAATGTCCGTTTGTTTGTAATTCATGTAAATCCACTATTTTATTCCTATTTCGATGAAATTTAGCATAATTTCCCTCAAAACAAGAGGTCAGTTACTGTCCGTATGAAATTCTTTATGGTGCATGGCGGAGTGGTAATTTATTTACAGAACTGTACACCTCTACATTTTTATTCCAATCTTGTACACTTTAGTTTCAAAACAAAAGAATGGCCACCGTGAGCGTAATATTTCGTACGGTGCTTGACAGCAGACATTGACAGAGATTCACCGGTCACTGTGGAAGTTAGCGCATGCATTTATGTTTTCACGGAGAAGAGAATTGTATTCCTCAGGACACTACGCGGTGTTTGGTAAAGTCAACTTCGACACCGTTTTAGCAGTGAGATGCATCCAGTTTTTCATCGATATGGGGACGAAAGACTGAGAGATGCTAACGGACAGATCGACAGAGAGGAGCAGAAGGTGGGCGCGAGAGGGGGAAGAGGTGTGCCGAAAGAAGGTAAGAGGATGGGCCGAGAGAGGGGAGGGAAGAGATGAACAGAGAGAGGGAAGAGGGGGACGCTGACAGAAAGCGTGGGGAGGAAGTGATGCACAGGTGACAGGAACAGGTGAACAGAGGGACTGTTGAGCAGGTGAAAACAGAGAGGGGCAGGAGGTGAACCAGTGGGAAATTGTTATAAGTACATGACACTGGAAACGTTATTGTGAATTACATGTACAATCACTTATAACAGAAGCAGGACATGATGAGATGCAGTGGTGTGTATAAGTTGGAGGAGGAGTGGATGGTGATCCAGAAGGAGCAGAAAAGGTAGAGGTAGATAGAGGGGGGAAGAGTATATAGAAGATGGGCTGTGAAAGGATTAAATGGACAAAAAGAGGGGAGGGAAGGAATAGGTCAAGAGGGGGATGAGGAGATTAACCGAGAGAAAAGCGATGAGGAGGCGAACAGAGAGAGGAGGGGAGCTGGTTTGACAGAAGACCGATATAAATAAATAGTCGGGCAACGCACGGGACTACGTAATATGCATTCCGAAATTGATGAAAAACCATGCTGCTCCATTGCCTGAATCGATGTAAGGCAGCCGGCCGCGGTGGCCGAGGAGACTGAGGCGCTCCAGTCACAGTCTGCACGGCCACTACGGTCGGGGGTTCGAATCCCCCCTCGGGCATGGATATTTGTGCCGTCCTAGTTCGTAAGTAGTTCATAAGTAGTTTGTAAGTTTAGGGACTGATAACCCCGCAGTTAAGTCCCTTAAGCTCAACAAACATTTGAACATTTGATGTAAGGCATGCAAAATTGAATGATGTAAATAATTTCTCTACTGCGGTCTGTAGACTTTTAAAACCTACATTCACTCTCCATAAAATATTCCGACAGACTGCTAGATTCTCTCAACAACCATGTTATTTCCCAACAAAGATATACGGGCGACGCAAACGCCGGAAGAGTTGCATATGAAATACTTTGGTAGAAAAACACTGTAGGCAACTTTGAAAAGGTGTTCTGAGAATAATTTCCGCCTCCGCCAGTGTTACGTGTGTATTATTTGGTAGGTGTCGTAGGTATACAATAACACAAATATCTCACTACTTTAGTAACACATGTGAAGTATATTACATATAAATGAATTCTCAACCTGGTGTTGTAGGAGTACAAGCAGACTGATTAAGTCCAGGCATCGTGCGTTGAAACTCCAAAGTTTCTTTGCTTCTATCAATACAGACCTGTCTTACGGCGCTGTTACGCCTAACGCGATACTTTGTCCTAAATTATAGAAGTCTATCTCCTGGCTCGTAGCTTTGCTGTCTCGATGTGCCGCGGTGGAGTAGCCGAGCGGTCTAAGCTGCCTCGCTGCGGAGCGCGCGGTTGCTCGCCGTCGGAGGTTCGAGTCCTCCCTGGGGCATGGATGTGTGTGTTTATCCTTAGGTTAGTTTACGTTAGTTTGTAAGCTACGGACTGATGACCACGCAGTTTGGTCCGATAGATTTACAAACATTTGAACATTTTGTCTCGATGTACACATCACACTCTCTGTCTACAGGCCATATGTGCCGACCATTTAACTACGCGTCAGCCAATCAGGTTCCATTGCGGGATTGTAGGAACGCGTGTTGCCAACTGTGAGTACCGGCGATTTTGGGGTGGTAGTCTTTGGTTCCCTCACGATACGAAATATTACAGGAAGTACATTGGCGGTAGGAAACAGAGGGGTAATAGGTGGTAATTCTTCAAATAGCCACCACAGTCAACAATTTTGGCAGCCTCTTACTACCAACTACTTCCACATGTATGGAAATCTGCGTATGAATTACCGTTGAAATTCAAAAAGACGTTTCGGAATAAGTAGGAAGGACACTTGCAGACCGTTCAGAAACCAAATTCACACAGGGAGAGTTTTTGCACCGTGTAAAATCTCTGTAGTTGATCGATGAGAGCTACGGAAGAATAAATAAATAAAATAGAAATAAATGCTTGGTTTTCATGCTAGAGATAATTTATTTAGTCATACTTTGTTCAGCGACTGCATTCCAGCGCACTGCACCAAACAGCTACAGTATTCATGGTTTACTCCCAGAGGATGGTACTGTTCCTCGTACGTCATGCCATCGCGTCCTCTCCTGTCATACTAATAGCCAATGTTGTGTCCGATCAACTTCTTATGCTGACTCACAGTCGTTACAATCTTATGCATAAGAGTTCAGTATTCGAACAGAGAACAAGCCGACATGTTGTTTAGTTACGTAAAGGTAAACGGCAACGGGCGGTGGACAGCAAAGTTGCATCCTTTTTTATAGATAAAGAATATAAATTTCACTCGTGCGAAACCGGAGCGGGTCGCTAGTACTGAATATAATCACAACAAAAATGTTGTTGTTGTTGTGGTCTTCAGTCCGGAGACTGGTTTGATGCAGCTCTCCACAATACCCTATCCTGAGCAAGCCACTCCATTTCCACATAAGAACGGCAACCTACATCTGTCTGAATCTGCTTACTGTATCCATCTCTTGATCTTCCTCTGCGGTTTTTACCCCACACACTTCCCTCCAACGCTAAATTCACAATTCCTTGATGTCTAAGAATGTGTCCTACCAATCGATCCCTTCTTTTAGTCAAGGTACACCAAAAATTCCTTTTCTCCCCAATTCTGTTCAGTACCTCCTAATTAGTTACGCGATCACCCACCTAATCTTCAGCATTCTTCTGTAGCACCACATTTCAAAGGCCTCAAACCTCTTCCTGTCCGCAATGTTTATCGTCCATGTTTCACTCCCATACAAGGCAACACTTCCTACCTATTTTGTCCTCTGCTGCCTTCACTATTTCATCTCTCAATGCTACCCATTCCTCCTCTATTGTTTTATTTTCCCCAGTTTCTGTCAATTGTTGCCTAAAGCTCCCTCTGAAATTCTTAAGAACTTCAGGTTCCTTCAATTTATCCAGGTCCCATCTCCTTATTTTCATACCTTTTTGTAGTGTCTTCAGTTTCAGCCTGCAGTTCATAACCAACAAGTTACTGTCAGCGTCTATATCTGCCCCTGGGTATGTCTTACAGTTTAAAACCTGGTTCCGAAATCTATGTCTTACCATTATAAAATCTATCTGGTATCTTCCGGTGTCTCCTGGTCTCTTCCACGTGTACAACCTTCTTTTGTGATTCGTAAACCAGGTGTTTGTTATAACTAAATTATGTTCCGCGCAAAATTCTACCAGGTGGCTTCCTCTTTCATTCCTTTTGCCTAGGCCATGTTCACCTACTGTCTTCCCTTCCCTTCCTTGTCCTACTACCGAATTCCAGTCTCCCATAACAATTAAGTTTTCCTCTCCCTTAATTGTCTGAATAATTTCCTTTAGCTCCTCATATATTTCTTCGATCTCCTCATCATCGGCAGAACTAATTGGCATATAAACCTGTACTACTGTGGTCGGTGTTGGCTTCGTATCTATGTTAACTACGATTATGCGATCACTGTGTTGCTCATAGTAGTTTACCCGCATTCATATTTTCTTATACATTATTAGACCTACTCCTGTAATGCCCCCAACTGATTTTGTATTTTAATCCTGTATTCGCCTGACCAGAAATCCTGTTCCTCTTTCCACTGAACTTCACTAATCCCCACTATATCTAACTTCAACTTATCCATTTCTCTTTTTAAATTTTCTAGCTTTCCTACCCGATTAAGGGATCTAACATTCCACGCTCCGATCCGTAGAATGCCAGTGTTGTCTTTCCTGATGATCACATCCTTCTGAGTAGTCCTCGCCCGGAGATCCGAATGGGGGACTATTTTACCTCCGGAATATTTTACCCGAGATGATGCCATCATCATATGTTCATGCAGTAGAGCTGCATGTACTCGGGAAGAGTAACGGCTGTAGTTTCCCCTTGCTTTCAGCCGTTCGCAGTAATTGTGTGGCAAAGCCACATTAGCTAATGTTACAAGGCCAGCTCAGTCAATCATCCAGACTGTTGCCCCCGTAACTACTGAAAAGGCTGCTGCCCCTCTTCAGGAACCACACGTTTGTCTGGCGTCTCCACAGATACCCCTCCGCTGTGGTTGCACCTTCGGTACGGCTAACTGTATCGTTGAGGCACACAAACCGCCCCACCTCGGCAATGTCTGTGCTTCATGGTAGTGGACAACAAAAATATTGTACGAAATTCACTGATGTAATACGCAACGCTCCAGTTATGAATTGGTCAAGGCAGTGTGACAATGTACGCGACCCACATCAACCGAACAAAAAGGCAGAGTCAGTTGAGGCAGTGCGCTGGCGCCGCGTGACGCGCGACGGCTGCCAGTTTTTGGCTCTGTCGCTGTTGTGCGGAGATCAGTGGGGCGGAACAGCTAGATGCGCGCGCGGCGGACGGATTTACGCTAATGGCGGGGCTGGCCGGCACTGGCGACTGGCGACTGGCGACTGGCGCTGTTATTTCACGGCCGCCCGCCAGCGCCAGCGCCAGCCGCGACCCACTTACTGCACCAGCAGTGGCAGTCTGCGGGATTAGCGGGGATCAGCGCCGCCGCCGCCGCCGCCGCCGCCGCCGCCGCCGAGTACACAGCGACGGGAGCGCGCCTGCTGCTCATGTGTGTACTCAGCACTGGCTGCCGAGGAAAGGCGAGCCGGCACTGCGGCGAGTAACGCCAGAAAAACTACTGACCTAAGGGAGCTGTGGGCACAGGTGCAGTGGCAGTAGAGTGGTGGGCAAGAGGTACAAACGGCCGCTGCGTCGGCCAAGCTGTCATTTGCACTCTGGCGAATCTCGTGAAAAGCCATGGTCAAATATTTGTAAATCTGTGGGACTTGACTTCTTTGGTTATCCAGTTGTATATTTTGACGACGTTACAGCGTTCATTTTTATGAAATAAATCGCAATTTGCGATCAGTTATGGCTTCACTACAGTAGGATTAGATGGAATACCAAAGTGCGGCGAATGAAAATTTGTGCCCGGGCCGGATTCTAACCCGGGATGCCCTGCTTACTAGGCAGACGCGTTGAGCACTCCGCCACCGAGGACACAGTGACCAACCGCCTACAGAGGACTCTTCCCTGCACGTCTCCCGCCACACCCAAATCTCCATTCGGCACCCTGTCTCTTTCCTATACCACAGCCTACGGCTGGGTGTGGTGGGAGACGTGCAGGGAAGAGTCCTCTGCAGTCGGATTGGTCATTGTGTCATCGGTGCCAGAGTGGTCAACGCGTCTGCCTAGTTAGCAGGAGATCCCGGGTTCGAATCCCGGCCGGGCACAAATTTTCATCCGACGCACATTGGTATTACATCTATACCTAGTACACTGAAGCCATAAGTGATCGCGTTTTATTTAATTAAAAATGAAAGCTATAACGTCGTCAAAGATGTATCATGATCAAATATTTGTAAATGTGTGGGACTTGAGTACTCTGGTTATCAGTCCCTGGCCTCACACACTACTTCAACTAGCCTAAGAACACACACGCACATCCATGCCCGTGGGACGACTCAAGCCTCCGACCGCAAACAGTGCGCCGCCGGAAGGACGTCTTTTAGATGACTTGCTAGTACAGTAATTGTGAATGACAGCTATTGACCATGTGCGACTTCGTCACCACGCCGTCCGTACACAAACGAAATATTAAATTGTGTTCAAAATTATATACAGGGTGAATCACCTAACACTTGCAGCGCAAATATTGCGGAAACGGAAACTCTGATTGATGTGCGGTTTTCACAGAATAGATTGGTAGCCGGGGCTCATATTTTTAGTCAACAAACAGATTGTTATATTACTTAGAAAGTGTGTTTTTATGCAAACATACTGTTTTCTAAATGGAACAAAGGTTATTCCTATCATGCACTGGAATTTGTGACTCCAGCTGTGTACAAAGACTTTTGAATGACGTTTTTATCACGTTTAGTTTGGCAGCTACAACCATTCAAAGTTTCGGGGTCGGAGGCTGCGATATCGTAGCTGACTGGCCGAGTGGCTAGCCCCTGGGGCACGGCCCACTGTCTCATGACCACCAACCAGTTAGCTACACAGTCGTTACATCCCCCCGCCCCGCCAAAAAAAAAAAAAAAAAAAAAAAAAAAAAAAAACAAAAAAAAAAAAAAAAAAAAAAAATAAAATTAATGGTTGTAGCTGCCAAACTAAACGTTCCGGTGCATGATAGAAGCAACCATTGTTCCATTTGAAAAATTGTATGTTTGCATAAAAAATACACTTTCCGGTATTTTTACAATCTGTTTATTAGCTAACAGCTAATCCTTGACTACCAATCCATTCTGTAAAAACCGCACTTACCGTTTCCGCAATTTTTGCAGTGCAAGTGTTTGGTGATTCACCCTGTATGCAATTGTATGAAGATGGAAGAAGGTTCTTGTACGAAATAGGAATGTGAATTTCAACTGAACTGTCAAGATAAATCAAACTGTGATTGTCTATTCCTTAAAATTTCCTCAAAATATTTCGTCGAAAATTCTCTGTTGTTTTATAAAACACAGATATAGTTTATGAATCAGTTGTAAAATAAGATATCGATTCACAAACTCGAACATACGGTTTCCATATTATATAAACTGATGAGTCCATAAAACTGTATAAAGTCTTGAATAAATCCTGCAATAATATTCGAAAATATAATACAGAACAATATTTAAAATTTCAGGTGTCTTAATGGGTGAAATGACTCTCTTCAATACAGTGGCACTTGAAATAAAATTTTCAGTTTTAGTTCCTTCACACAAATCAATATAATAAAATATACACAGTCTCAGAGACTCAAGATAGTAACTGAAACTATTTGTGATATTTCCGCGATTTCTCCGATGGAACGCGTAGCGCAGTGGCTAGCTTCGCAAATCGCTGTACTTGCGGTCCACAGTTCAAATCCCCCCATCGGCAGAAAAAATTATTTGTTTGTATTTACTATATTCTAGAAGGTTCTACATGTTTCTTGTGTTTAATGCACTGTAAGTTCCAGAAAATTCTTTCTATGTATAAATAGTGGAGCACTCCAAGCAGGAGGCAGTCTATACTGAAGGTACACTTGTGTTAGCAATAAACGTGTTCTAAGTGTTGTGTTATATTAACCACCAGCCTTCGAATTCGGGACCACCTGCAGTTTGCAACGTGACACTTTCTGGTGGAGGCGCCGGGTATCCTGCAATAAATCTGCATCACCGTGGCTCCGATTAGGCAGGGTGAGAGGCATTGCCTACACGGACAAGAACCGGAATACAAAGGGTATACTGACTACCTCAGTCCGAAGGTCCGTGTCATCAAAAGATCCATGGATGCCAAATCAGCGGTAAGCCAGCTGCACATCAGGCACCCATCGGTGTTTTCGGGAGACGCTGGCCAGGACCCAAATGAATGGCCGAAAGGATTCGACTGAATCGCCAAGTATGATGGGTGGGATCACATTATGTGCTTAGCAAACGTATATTTCTACCTGGACGGGACGGCCCATCAGTGGTTTGAAAATAACGAGGACAAGCTCGATAGCTGGGAAAAATTCCAGACAGAACTTAAGAAGACGTTTGGAGACCAACAGCGGCAAGTGCGTTTGTCAGAAGAGCAATTGAAGAACAGGGCCCAGCGACATGGTGAGTCAACACAGTTATATATACAGAGTGTTTTGATTCTATGTCACGTCGTTAACTCGGACATGACGGAGGCCGATAAAGTTTTACACCTGATGAAGGTCATTGCGGAAGACATGTAACAAGCTCTTCGTTAAAAGACGTTTCGACGACACAAGAATTTATCCAGTGGTGCCAGAAAATTGAAGAGATGCAACAGAGAGGGTTGGACGAAAGAAGTACAACAGACTCCCGAATGCTGTCCTTATGGTCGTTGTGGAAGACCAGCATGACTGCTACTCTCTTACGACAAATTCTGAGAAAATAATTACAACAGTTATGGCAGCTGGGACTGTTGGTCCGCCGGCCGCGGTGGCCGAGAGGACTGAGGCGCTCCAGTCACGGTCTTCACGGCCACTACGGTCGGGGGTTCGAATCCCCCCTCGGGCATGGATATTTGTGCCGTCCTTAGGATTAGCTAGTTCATAAGTAGTTTGTAAGCTTAGGGACTGATGACCCCGTAGTTAAGTCCCGTATGTTCTACAAACATTTGAACATTTGACTGTTGGTCCAAGCGAGCACAATATTATGGCCATGGATGTCAGTCCTGTATGTCATGAGGGAGCCGACGCTGCTGAGGAAGAGATATTTGAAACATTAGAACCTGTCAGCCGCGCCAGTCGTACCCTACGTGAACAAAGGCCTCGCCCTACTATGACTTACGCCGCAGCCGCCAAACGGCAGCTTAGGAACCGACCGACGCGACCACAACTAACTCCTTTAGCAACTGTGAAGCCTCGCAGGACGACAGATATCTGGAGGGCAGAAGACAACACGCCATTGTACACACAGAGACAATCGTTAAACGGAGTATAAATAAAATCTAAATTTTCAATCCCTTAAATTTATTCAAAGAAATAGGAGAATGTTAACAACCATGAAATCTCTGAAGCACTTTTAATTCCGTGACAACGGTTGAATTATGATTATGTACTGGAATTTTACATTTTTTCAAACAACGTGTTCTGCGTTCGACTATGATAATTAAATTCTGACAATATGTACCTTCGCTGTATTTAAATTTGAATTTAACTCTGTTTCAACGTGTTCATGTATGATCTTCCTGCAGTGTCAATTGTATCGTGCTAATCGATGTACCATGTGTTCGGTGGAACGTGAGCAAGAAGTTCGACACCATCATAAATGTCTGCGAACACTGGAAATCCCAAATACGGTTGTCTCCGAACCGAGGATCTGTGCCGACACCTCGCACTTGCATACAGATTTGGGATGCTTTTAAGACAGCTACGGAGCAGTTATTGGTTTTTGCGCTCTGTGAACTTGGTTCCTGGAAAGTGTTGTTTCGGATCGAGAGCGCGGACGCTCGTGCCAGATCTGATACCGCAGTTTTAAAGTTGCCAACCCGACACTGTCGAGTGTAGCCTGCTCCCGGCGTGTGCATGCAGTGCACTAAACCCGCTATAACGTTTTTATAACCGCAAATTACGTATCGTACAATGTCTGAAGCAGAAATTTCCTACGCCGCAGAGTTTCCTATATATTCGTATTTAGCTCTCAAATAAAATGTTCAAATGTTTGTTAAGCTTATGGATCTTAAATGTGGGGTCATCAGTCCCTAAACCTACAAACTAGGTATGAACTAAAGACGGCCCAAGGGAGGATTCGAACCCGCGACGTAGAGCGGCCTCGCGCATCGGAGCATAGCGTCTCAATGCGCTCGGCCACTTCGCCGCGGCCATTTAGCTCTCTGAGTTGCTATTGTAACATTTATTTGCTAGCAGCAAAAAACGATTTTTTTAAAAATAATCCTTTCTGACAAAATAATTTCTTTTCTTCTCCTCCTCAGGTGATGGGCAAAGTTACTTGTTGCGACACTTATCATCGTCGGAATCTGCCTTCCTCTATATTTCCTTGGCACTTACGACCTTCATTTCTATTCTCCCAGTCTCCGTTCTTCGCAGTAGTTTAAAATCTGTAAATTTTACATCTAGACGACAATATTTTATTTCTTCTGGTATTTTAATTCCTTCGCCTGTCTTTTACTGACCAACGTTCAAATGTTCGGAATAATTTCTTATCATTTGCCTGCGTAGAGCAACACTGTGCTTACTCAGAACAGTGTGGGGACTATAACAGTTTTTTCTACAATTTATGCGGATTTCCAACTAATATTTATTACATTTCTGTTAATTGTTCCATTCATCACGCTGAATTTACTGAAATTAATTTCAATAGTTTTGCTGTAACAATGTATCTTTTCACGTTACAGATAAATGAAGTGCTTTACGTCTTGCATAATCTGCTAATTTATCACTATTGTGGTTCTAATGTGTTGTTTTCCCATAAAGACTATTGTTTTAGTCTTATATATCCATGTAAATTTATCCTATTATTGGTTTTAATAAACATATTTCTTTCTTTATGACCTGTCAAGTTAGACAACTTTTGTCATTTTTGTTTGTATATATCCGCTCGTTTATGTATATACGTGCTGCATAAAGTTCAGGAGTTGCAACATCTTTCTCATATTCTCTCAGTAGCTATTCATGCATTTAGAACTACAGTAAGTGTTGTATTGCGATAAAACTACAACTTCCAGGTAAGCCTGATTCGTCATTACGTTGCAGTTTATTATCATTATATTTTAATAAGCGACAAAACAATCTGTTTCTATTACATTTACTACGTCTTTGTATTGTTTGATGAAAAGTATGATAACTTATGGTAATACTTTCAGTGTGCGCTACGCTATAATATTTTTTCGGTAAATTGTTTCACAATTAAATTGAAAGTAGTTTCCGTGTTAAAAACAAATGCTAAAACACACGAGAGTCGTCACTTGTAATTCATTGAGGAGCAATCGTCCGAAATCTCGTCAATATTTAACTACTTTCTGAGGCTGAGAATCGAGAGGATTTTATTACTTCTTATCGATTTGAGGCAATGCATTCGTACACTGCAAAGTGCTGCTCTAAAATGAGCAAAATGCATTCTGAATGTAGGTGTTGAAACAAATGAATATATCATATCAGTATTCTCTCCCACATTTGGTACGTTTTATTAATTACGTTAGCTTTTACATTATTTATATATTTACTGGAGTGATGTTTACAGCTGGTGTAATGATGACGAAAGGTCACTACCGTGTGAAGCAATATCGCACTTTTAAACCGACATATGCTAACACATGTGAAACGTGATTATTGTCATGCATTTATTTAGAGGGCCGGAATTCGAAGCTGAGTGAAGTACGATATTCCTGCCGCCTACTTATATTTCGCGTAGCGATCACAAAATAAGATTAGGCCTCGAACGGAAGCATATAGGGATTCTTTGTTTCCTCGTTCTATTTTGGAGTGGAATAGGACAGGAAAAGCCTAGTAGTGTTACAGTGTATCCTCTCCACGCACCTTACGGTAGATTGCGGAGTATGTATGTAGATGTAGCATTACGAACTACGCGGTTGCTCGCCGTGGAGGTTCGAGTCCTCCCTGGGGCATGGGTGTGTGTGTTGTCCTTAGTTTAGTTTACCTATGTTTAAGTAGTTTGTAAGCTACGGACCGATGACCAGGCAGTTTGGTCCGATAGATTTACAAACAACATTACGAACTACTCAATAACTTCTGCTAAGGGAAAGACACACAACCATACCAGAAGGAGGACACGAATCTTTGGTGGGGATCGGCCGCGTCAGAGGGTTAACAACGATTGGATTGAGAGGCGATGTGGTGTATATCCGCTGGCAAAGCGGTTTCCAATCCAAAGGGACATCTTTCACTTGGATCGCTCGGAACCGCACGAAAGCATACTTCGAGCAACAGGCAGTCATAAACAGGGCAGTGGTGTGCGTCACTTCCATACAAACCATTGCGTTGCACCTCAAGTAACTTCTTAACAGAGAGATACAAAGTAACAATATATGAATATCATGGAAAGGAAATTACTGTAATTTAATGGCGTAAGTGTATCATTAAATTACTCATCAGCAGCGCGAAAACTCTCTGCTGAAAGTACTTATAACAGTGCAAAATACACATATACAGCAGTACCATACATCTGAAAGTGCTTATATTAGTCCTCAAAGTACAGATGCGAAATTTAGATGTCGTGGTTAAAACTAAGTGGGAGAAAACAGTGTGCACAGCTCACTGAAGCCACGTTATTACATGCCAATTTCGCATTCACGTAGTCCAGTATCATAAGCAACACTAATTACATTTTCAAATGTTAGTGTAGAAAAACCGCCATCTAGTGGCACTAGTAGACAACTGCACCATTTTGCGCGGAAAAAACGCACACCACTGTTTTGTTTATGATTGCTTGTTATTCTGAGCTTGGTTTACTGCGGTTACGAGATTTCGAGGTCAAGGGTGCGCCTTGTTAGTATAAATGCGAGTAAAATCTCCAACCAAGAAGTATCAGACAGAACTAAAATGTCGTACCTGGAGGTAAGCGCAAGCCGCACTTTGGATTGGCTGACACATAACACTGGCGAATAGGATTTCTCGAGGACCGGTAAGTGGGGAAAACATTTGCCCATACGAGCCTTTAAAACCCCGGTTCTTGTTCTCTGTCAGGCGGGTGGGGTACCAAGTGAGTTTCCCGTCAGCCCGGGTAAGCTTCACACAAGACTGTCTTTTCAATTGGATTGCCGAGAACAACAGACTTTCTATAACGTTGCAAGTGATCGATACTTCAGTAATGTTTACCCTAGACGATTCAGTCTCTGGATAATACTATGGTAATTATATTAATGCTATCTAAACTGGCCTAGAATTGCATTACAAATAATAGCCTTTTCTGAATATCTTGCACGAAAGTTTGAACAGTGTGCTTTGAAGTTTATGTATTTACTAGGTACAGTCCAGTGTTTCAGTAAACTGAGTAATACACTGAGTATTGTAGAACACCGCGTTCTTCAATATGGATTGCTGTGTGTGGTTGCAGGCTGAGTAAGTGACTCTTCGCTCACAGCTGCAAGCGACAGTGCACTCGGCCGGCTTCAGTGTGGAGGGTCACACGTGGAGCATCAACGGACGATGGTCTCGAACGAATGATATTCCCAGTTTGTCCGGTACATTGGTTTCAGGCATTCATCTCAAAATACGTCGTTGAATTATCAAAATCGTAAATAAAAGTATTTTTAACATTTCTTTTCAGATTTTTAATTTTTTACAATAGCTGTAGACAAGAATTGTTCAATTTTGCTCATCATAGTGAAATAATAGTGCGGCTCGGTAGCACAGTGGTAGAGTGTCAGACTATGAATAAAAAAGTCGCGGATTAGATCCCTACCAGGTCCTAGGATCTGTAACTGTTACTTTCCACTTCTTTCAGCTCTGATAATGTCTATTATGTGAAAAATATCGAGTAGTACCGTGATTCAGAATCCACGTTACACTGTTGTTCCCCCTATAACTGGCTGGGTAAGTCCGTTCAAAAGTCGGAGGAAGGTAACGGCATACCTCCTCCAAACAGGACAAGCCTACTAAAGCACTGTGGTGTTAAAACCAATCTTCGGAGTGATTGCTGCAGTGAAATAATTTAAGCCTTGTACTATTTTTTTCTGAATTTTGTGACTGAAAAAAAAATTGCAGCTCAGATGCAAATTACACAATGAAATATAATGTATTTGTGAGCTATGTGAAACTAGAAGGTGTTCGCAATATTTAAGCTGCTCTAAACGTTAACCTAGCTTTTAATCTGATTGACGACGAATGCTATTGACGTCATTCACTAGACTATGAAAGAATGAATCTCAAAAACTTAGTATCTTTAGATTTTTCCTGTGGAGTTTCAACGGATTTAAGAGAGGGAATGAAAATCTGTCGGGGACTACATCTTCTTTTTTTAAGCAATAGATACAGGGGGCGAGCAAAATAGTATGACCATCGAACATAGAGACGATGTTTATTTATTAATAAGGAATTGCCCCATCATTGGCTTCGAGAACAGCGGCAACTATTCGAAAAACAGGTAACTAGGGTGTAGTTGCAGTTCGCAACTCAACGTTATTCATTGTGCCAAAACACCCGCCAGTTATTCAACGATGTTAGAGCTGTGAATATCATACTGTCTGCTCTGGGACTCCTCATGACGGTCCATTTATGTTGAAACAATTTGGCTGTGCTGTCGGGGAGAGATGCTGATGCTGTACAAAGTATGTACCGGCATGTGGCAGTGATTGTTCGCGATATGTTACTTATAGTTAGCAATTTGTTGCTGAGGGTGGTGAGACATTCATTTACAGTTATCCGACCAGTCAGTGTAATTATAGAAACAGTTGAATACCTTGGTATAGATGACAAATCATGGCGGATCCTCACCCATGGTCGAATGCAGAAAGCAGGCATGCCGTGTCGTAGCCAACTTTTGGGTTTTCGTTACATAAGCTCGGTTGCACGTAGGAAATAATGTAAACAATGATTGTCGCGCTGGAGTGGCCGAACGCTCTATCGCGCCTTACTGCGGAGGGCGTGGTTGCTCGCCGTCGGAGGTTCGAGTCCTCCCTCGGGCATGTGTGTGTGTGTGTGTGTGTGTGTGTGTGTGTGTGTGAGTCTGTGTGTGTTGTCCTTAAGATACTTTAGTTTAAGTAGTTTGCAAGCCTAGGAACTGATGCCCACAGAATACTTACAAACATTTGAACATTTTTTGAATGATGTTCGGACCATACCACCTACTTCCAGATTTGAAACTTCCAGGTTTTGTAATCGTGGCACCACTTGCTTCGCAGCTTTGTGTTGACTTCCGTTATTAGGGCTTTCAAGTGCAGCCCTACTGTTTTCTTATCGAAACAGTATTAAATGAGTAATAAGTTTTTAGTCGCTTTTGCAAGGCTGTTTAATGTTGTCTGCCCACAACAGTTCTCAATGATCGTCGGCCGTTGTCAGTTAACTTCAGGTTTCGCCCGCTATTCCTCACCGACATTCTTGTTTTTTACGTTGTTCTGCGCAACACTGCCTTTTCCGAGCATACTGCCGATAATGAAGCCGTTTTCGCCACAAATATTTTCACTAATTGCACAACATCGGATTGGCCTTTGTGCAGCTATGAGAGATCGCGTACTTCAGCGGTCATTTGTGTTGATCGTCGCAGAACAAGACATGGTGACGTCCAACAGTTCATTCGTCACGTTACACTGCGATCGCGTCTCAGTGCCATGACGTACGCAGTGGTGCCAACTTGCAACTTACCTCGTGTGAGGAGGATAATTGCGTACCATCCTGTTTCCGACTTTGATAAAGGTCGGATTGTAGCCTATCACGATTGCGGTTTATCATATTGCGACATTGCTACTCGCGTTGGTCGCGATCCAATTACTGTTAGCAGAATATGGAATCGGAGGGTTCAGGAGGGCAATACGGAATGCCGTGCTGGATCCCAAAGGCCTCGTATCACTAGCAGTCGAGATGACAGGTATCCGCATGGCTGTAACGGATCGTACAGCCACGTCTCGATCCCTGAGTCAACAGATGGGAACATTTACAAGACAACAACCATCTGCACGAACAGTTCGACGACGTTTGCAGCATCATGGTCTATCAGGTCGGAGACCATGGCTGCTGTTACCCTTGATGCTACATCACAGACAGAAGCGCCTGTGATGGTGTACGCAACGAAGAACCTGGGTGCAGGAATGCAAAACATTATTTTTTTCGGATGAAACCAGGTTCTGTTTACAGCATCATGGTGGTCGCATCCGTTTGGCGACATCGCGGTGAACGTACATTGGAAGAGTATGTTCGTCATCGCCATACTGGCGTATCACCCGCCTTGATGGTATGAGGAGCCATTGGTTACTTCTTGTTCGCATCGACGGCACTTTGAACAGTGGTCGTTACATTTCAGATGTGTTACGACCCGTGGCTCTACCCTTCATTTGATCCCTTCGAAACCCTACATTTCAGCAGGATAATGCACGACCGCATGTTGCAGGTCCTGTACGGGCCTTTCTGAATACGGAAAATGTTCGACTGGCCAGGACATTTTCCAGATGTCTTACCAACTGAAAATGTCTGGTCAATGTTGGCCGAGCAACTGGCTCGTCATAATACGCCAGTCACTACTCTTGATGAACTGTGGTATCGCGTTGAAGCTGCATGGGCATCTGTATCCGTACACGCCATCCATGCTCTGTTTGACTCAATGCCCAGGCGTATCAAGGCCTTTATTACGGCCACAGGTGGTTGTTCTGGGTACTGATTTCTCAGGATCTTTGCAGCCAAATTGCGTGAAAATGTAATCAGATGTCAGTTCTAGTATAATATATTTGTCCAATGAATACCCGTTTATCACCTCCATTTCTTCTTTCTGTAGCAATTTTAATGTCCAGTAGTGTACCGGGTGATCAAAAAATCAGTATAAATATGAAAACTTAATAAATCACGGAATAATGTAGATAGAGAGGTAAAAATTGGCACACATCCTTGGAACACCATGGGGTTTTATTAGAACAAAAAAAAATATTTCAACAAAGTCTGACAGATAGCGCTTCATCTGATCAGAAAAGCAATAATTATCATAACAAATTAAGACAAAGGAAAAATGATGTTCTTTACAGGAAATGCTCAATATGTTTACCATCGTTCCTCAACAATAGCTGTAGTCGAGGATTAATTTTGTGAACAGCGCTGTAAAGCAAGTTCGGAGTTATGGTGAGGCACTGGCGTCGGATGTTGTCTTTCAGCATCCCTAGAGATGTCGGTCGATCACGATACACTTGAGACTTCAGAAAACCCCAAAGCCAATAATCGCACAGACTGAGATCTGGGGACGTGGGAGGCCAAGAATGACGAAAGTGGCGGCTGAGCACACGATCATCACCAAACGACGCGCGCAAGAGATCTTTTTATGTACTCTTTTTTTTTTAATGAAACTACACGTCATTCCAAGCATTTGTGTCAATTTTTACCTTTCTATCTACATTATTCCGTGATTTATTAAGTTTTCAAATTTATACTGACTTTTTGATCATCCGGTATATTGTTTTGTCTGACCTCTGTAGGTTTACAAATAGATCGTAGTTAACGAATAATTTTTGTACTCTGTCTGCAGATACATCAAATCAGTACAAAAATAGAAAATTTGTCAGCTAACGAGGAACATTCGTTTGAATCGTTTATAGGTATCAAAATCTGCACATACGATCGTAGGAAGTTTATGACACGAAGCATACACACTGTAGGTAAAACAGCTGTCGTGAAACTCAACGAGAAGGCCTACTGCCACGCGATAATTGCCTGGTGTTAGCACCAGTCACATCAGAAATGACTGATTGTCTACACGTACTTGTATCTTACATTTCCAAATATACTTCATGAAGGACACGCTGTTGCCAATAGCGTTGAAGTAATCCCGGCATAAGTCCGACCAACTACATCCACACTGTTATATGCAACGCACAATTTTTAATTTCCACAATTTCTGGCGTTAAAATGCTGACTGTTACGGAAATAATAATTTTGAAATCGGTGAATATAAAGTTGACATATAACACAGTGAAGGCAAGAACAATCATGAGTTAATGTTAGTGAAATAAATCGTTAGCACAAATGGAATTTAAGCTTAGTACTTCGTAAACTTAAAGCAATATTGGTGTCTACGATAATGTGTCACTCAGTCCGGAATTCTAGCAAAAAAATTAAAAATACTAATAAATAAATAAATAATAAAAAATAGCCTTGTTATCGTCCGTCCGAAGGCGTCATCTTACGCTGTATTGAAGGGACATGGTCAGCACCCGCATTCCCAGCCGCATTTCGGTAACCGGAGCCGCTGCTCCTCAATTTGCCCCATAAGGACTTGGTGTACTCCGCTTGCCTACGTGCTTGGTAAACACTGACGGTTACCCATACAAGTGCTATTCAATCCCGACGGTGTGTAACTTCGGTGATCTAGCGGGAACCTGCGTATTCACTGTGGCACGGTCGTTGGCTTCTTTGGTTATGATATAATCTAAATTGGGGGAAAAAAGGAGAGAGAGTTTCTATCCACAATCAGACTGGAACACCGTGAAATGTTATAACAAAATTGTGATAAAATTATGCATTGGAAGGCATTGAACTGTTGTACGACTAGAGTGTAAGATGATCTAATCACAGCACAACAAAAAGTAATTATGTCCTGGCAAGTGTCGAAAATGTAAAACAGGTGAAGTATCTTCTCGATTTCTCTAGCAACTTTAGAAAAATTTAAATAACCTTGATATACCGGGGTCGTGCGTAGGAAAACTCATGTACTGCTAACGTCGTATCATGTAACACAGGGTCAATCGAACGGCGTTTCTCTTGTCTAGCAATATGACAATACATGCCATTGATCTATAGGATGTATGCATCTCCATTGAGGGATACTTTCCTTACTTTACTACACGGATGAACCCACATAGAGAGCGCACTGCATTAGGGAGTTAGGGGGTACATAGTAAGAAAGCGAGAATATATGAACATTTCTAAATTGAAAATTTTTAAGCTACCAGATAAATCTAGAAGAGAGTTCTGAATTTTAATATTTTTCACCCTGGTCAGTACATATTCGACTTCTGTTGCGTAGCGACAGAATTTTATTTAATTTATTTATTTAATTCTTTATACTGTTCTACCACAGTAGATGAGATTTCGTAGTCGACGAGGTTTCTCAATTAGACGGTCTTCGACATTTCTCGATGATTTTTTACAGTATTTCCTTAATAGCTTACTACAAAATAAATATGAACTTTCAAGTCCACCGGTGTCTCGGCACCCAATGAGTTTCAACATCTCGACTTTAAAAAATCATATCTCCAAAACTGATTTTGGTTATTCCATAGAAAATTCGTTTTGACTTTTCCTGTTTAGTTTTATCCACTTTCGTGTAAACTTCGAACCGATTCGTAGAAGTTTAAACGGTGGAAGTGTCTCACTTCTAAACCCTTGCACAGAAACACTTTTTAACGCAAAATTAACTCCATATGGTCCCTATAAACAGGCGTTATTAACGGCGCATTAATAACAGACCAAATGACATCTTTGGAAAAAATAAATAAGAGAAATAAAAAAATTAAATTAAATTAAAAAATAATTAATGCATTCACATAATTTGCCTAGGCATCAGCTCCTGTTCGTCGTTCAAAATTTGCTTATATATACTGTAAAGTTAAGATAAGATAACTTTATTGTCACATTACATGTTTTTATACAATCGTTTGAATGAGAACATTGGTGACTCGTCATGTCTTTAACCTAAAATGTTACATTGATTTATAGATTATAGTAAATATATAGTATATACATTAAGAATTATAGGAAGCATACCAAATTTCATTATAAATGTTTCACATCATCAAAATTTAACAATAAAACTTCATTCACCCCTATGGAGTACAGATATACATATGCCATTTTGGCAGTAAGTTTAGGGCTACCGGTATATATAAACATGAATATACATTTTTTCTAGACAATATCATCATTTGATTTTAATCATTTAAAAATTCTTCTAGACTGTAATAACACCTGCTTTTAAGATATTTAGCAATGGTCCCCAGTGTGGATTCCCCAAATTTTTTCCTCATTTTATTTTTTGTCTTCAGAGCCATGTAATATGGAGTATTTTCAAATAATTTGAGCCTATGGCAAGGTAACATGTATTGTGATTTATGTCTTGTGTTATAGTCATGTATGAATGCATTATCTTCGAACAGATGTGAGTTTTTCTGTTCAAAGACGAGTACTTCGTATATAAAGATTGAAGGCACTGTCATTAAGTCCAGGCTTTCAAATAATGGTTTGCATGATTGCCTACTACAGTAAGACAGATAAAGGCCATAAAAATGCTCACTGGTCCGCCCTTAATGAAAAGATCTCCAAGCACGACCTTACCTCAAATAAAAATCAAGCACCAAGACCACATAGAACCATGATTCTACCGTCAGCCTTCTCATAGATATTTATTACGGTGGCACCGCTTTCTAGTAATAGGGCTACGACTGGCCAGAGGAAAGTATCAAAGATACCCATGACTGATGTCATCAAATTATTCCCACAACGGACCTCAAAAAGCTCTTTTGCGTATGATATTTTGCAGCCTCGGATTTCAGTACTCTTAATGTATCGTTAGTGACCTAGATCTTCATCCCTTGTTACTACCTGATAGCTAATGTAATCGTGGTGCAGGACGAGTTTTATAGCGTCGCAACAGGCAATTTCGTGTTATGAGGTGGAAAACGCATTACGCGTTAATATTTCCCAACACGCGCACACGAACACACAAACACACCCACACCCACACACACAGACTTCAACAAGTAAGAAAGTAAGATGGAATATTGTCTTTTACATAACACTCTGAAGCGAAGGGACGCCACATTCGAATATTGTTTACAAGCTACGAAATGTTCAAAGATTCGTAAAGCTTATGGGACTTAACTGCTTGGTCATCAGTCCCTAAACTTACAAACTACTAATGAACTACCTTATACTAAAGACGCCACAAACGTCCGTGCCCGAGGGGTATTCGAAGTCCCGACGGGGAACGGCCTCGCTCATCGTATCATAGCGCCTCAATGCGCTCGTATTTGATGGTTTTACTATCAGAGCTTACGAACTACCTGAACATCCTGGTTAAAAATAGCAGAAGAATGTGGATTTCGTTACTTTTTCTGGTAGAAATATGCCGAAAATCGGTAATTTGATGCTACCACACCACAGAGTGCAAATGATCGGGAACATAAAATTCTCCAGACGGGTTACCGAGTTGTAGTTTTGTCCAAAATGAAAGAGGAACACTGTCAGAAAATGATCGTATGGCTTTTGGTGGGTGGGGTATCCTCAGTCTACTCAAGTCTCCTTTTAATTACCGCACTTCGGAGAATCGGATGTTCAAAAAATGTTGAAATGTTTGTAGATTCTATGGGACTTAAATACGGCGTCATCAGTCCCTAAACTTACAAACTACTTATGAACTACTTACAACTAAGGACGGCACAAATATCCATGCCCGAGGGGGGATTCGAACCCCCGACCGTAGTGGCCGTGCAGACCGTGACTGGAGCGCCTCAGCCTCCTCGGCCACCGTGGTCGGCGAATCAAATGTCATTGATGATAAATGTGATTATTAGGAAAATCACAAAATACCCAGTACCAAGTTAGGAATCGAAACCGGAGCCCTTCGAAGGCGGTCAGAGACGCTGCCTTTCTTTCTTTCTTTTTTTTTTTTTTTTTTTTTTTTTTTTTTTTTTTTTTTTTTTTTTTTTTTTTCGTTGTTAGCTTTTCTTGCCGAGATTGGGACAGTGGAACAATGTGAAATCTTATAAAGAAATTGCCAACGGTCTGGCCGCAGTGGATACGCCGGTCGGTTCCCGTTAGATCACAGAAGTTAAACACTGTCGAGCATGGCTGGCACTTGGATGGACAACCGTCCGGGTCTGCAGAGTGCTGTTGGTAAGCGGGGCGCACTCAGCCCTTGCGAGGCCAACTGAGGAGCTACTTGACTGAGAAGCAGCGGCTCCGGTCACGAAGACATAACGGCCGGGAGTGCGGGACGCTGACCACGCCCCCCTCCATACCGCATCCGTACACGCGCTCGGGCGGAGGATGACACGGCGGCCGGTCAATACCCAGTGCACATCTCGAGGCCTGTCGGACGGAGTTTAGTTTTAGTTACGACGAAATGATAAAGTTTCGATACAATGAAATGTTGCGTTCGACTACCTGTAGCAATCTGACAAAGGCGTCCTTCAGTGACGTAGCATCAAATTATTCTCAAATAGCCGACTTGATGGAGTTGTTCTGCCTATGCCATTTTGTAAAAACTGATATACATGATCGTTTATTCAAATCGATACTCTCGAAAATTTGTTGATACGGTTTTTTTAATTTTTACAAAGGTTACATTTTAATAAGGAGTGGTTTGAAACTTCTATTTCCTTAATATATGATGTATAATCTACATCCACATATAAATAAATACTCTGCAATTCACACTGAAATGCATGGCAGAGGGTTCATTGAAACGAGTTTATATTTCTCCACATTTCCATTCTCTAATAACGTGCGGAAAAAAGAAGCACCTACATCCTCCCATTTTCGATCTGATTTCTCTTATTTTGTTGCGAAAATCATGTCTTCGTAAGGGCTAAAAATAATACTTTCGCATTCGGGAGAGAAAGTTGGTTAAAGGAATTTCTCAAATAAACGCCTTTCTTTTAATTATTTCCATCGTAACTCATGCATCATTTCCGTGACACTCTCCCCCCTATATCGCTATAATACAAAACGAGCTGCCCTTCTCTGTTCTCTAAATCGACTGTTAGTCTCATTTGGTGGTGATCCCACAAAGGGCTGCAATACTCCAAATTACACGCACAAATATTGTGTAGGTTGTTTCTTTAGTAGAACTGTTGCAACATCCAAATTACACGCATAAATATTGTGTAGGCTGTTTCTTTAGTAGAACTGTTGCAACTTCCAAGTGTTCTGCCAATGAAACGTAGCATTTCGTTCGCCGGATTTATGATACTTTGTGTTCGTTCTTTACAATTTAAGTTGTTCGTAATTGTTATTTCTAGGTATGTAGTTGAATTTACGGCCTGTAGATTTGATTTGTGGTGTAAATCAAGTTTAGGGGATTTTTAGTGCTTCTATGGATGATATCACATTTTTCATTATTCAAGGTTACTTGATAATTTTTGCACTATGCAGGTATCTAATATTATTTTGCACTTGATTTTGATCTTCGGGTGACTATACTAACCGATAAACTTTATCATCCTCTCCGATCGGAGAGAAATTGTTACGTTGTCTCCTAAATCGCTTATAAAGATAACGAACACTAGGTGCACTATAACACATCCCCGGGGAACGCCAGGTATCACTTCAGTTCTACTTGGTTACATCGTACTGTGTCCTTTATGACAGGGAATCACGAATCCAATCGCACAACTCTGCCGATATTCCATTGGCACGCAATTTGATAAGAATACGATTGTGAGGTGCAGTGGCAAAACCCTTTGGAAAATCGAGATATATGGAATCGATTTGAGATCCCTTGCCGGTAGCACTTATCACTTTCTATGAGTAAAGAAACTACATCTGTTTCAGAAGAACGATACTTTCTGATTCCATGTTGACTATGGGTCAATAGATCTGCTCTCCGAGGTAGTTCATATTGTTTGTTGTTTAAGAAAAGCGCGTTTCATTATAAATTCATTTACTAAGCGCGAAAGCATCACGAAATTTCTGAGACAACTTCATAGGCAGACGTTGCCAGAGAAGTGTTCTGCATCACAGCGTCGCTTACTGTGAAAGCAGCGAGAGTGTAGATTCCTAGCTGAACCAGTTTACTGCATTCTCTTGGAATATAGAAGTAGACGATGTTGCAGTTGTTGACGAAGATGATGAAGCTCGGAGCGGAGAAGGATGTGAAAGTAATTTGTCAATGTCATATCAAAGGATACTCACAGGGGTTTCAATCACGTTCAAAGGCTGAAGTAAGGAAGTGGCCGATCTCTATCAAATTCATTACTGTAGGCTATCGAACCGTAATTGAGTAACTGATTTACTATGCGAGTCTCAAATTAACTGCGGGATGAGAGACTAAGGGTGAAATGCAAACGTAGGCTTACGCGGCAGTTGTCACTATGAATAAAATTCTTCCGGGTATGACACCGCGTCATCATTTTATAAACTGTACCGACGTTTCGGCCACTGTTGCAGGCGGCCTTCATCAGGGCACAGACACAGACCCTGATGAAGGCCGTCTGCAACAGTGGCCGAAACGACGGTACAGTTTATAAAATGATGACGCGGTGTCATACCTGGAAGAATTTTATTGATAAGGGTGAAATCTTTGGTAGAGAGGGTGCTGAGCTCCTGTTGGGTGGATGAAGCACCCCTTAAGGAAACAGCGAGAACGGCGGGAACACACAACGTTTTGCTGGCCGCGGGTCTCATCCGAGATGTGGAAGAGGCTCTGCCGGCGGCGGAAGATAGCACTGGGTGCATCCGGCTGCAGATCGTTGCTCATGTCGGAACCAGTGACTCCTCCCCCTTGGGGGTTCGAATCACCCCTCGGGCATGGATGTTTGGGCCGTTTTTAGTATAAGCTAATTCATAAATTGTTTGTAGGTTTAGGGACTGATGACCCCGTAGTTAAGTCCCATAACCTCTATAAACATTTGAACATTTGAAGCAGTAACTCCTGTCGCCTGGGTTCAGAGGTCGTCCTCAGCTCCTTCGGGTGGCTGCATTTGGTGAAGACAGCTAGCCTCTCTCACGGGGTAGAAGCGGGGCTATCGATTTGCAGCATCGCCCTCAGACCCGCGGTCCTCTGGTCTGGAGCAAAGTGGAAGGCTTAAACGAGAGGCTCAGACAATTTTGTGGCGATCTTGGATGCAAATTACTGGAACTCCGCAGGACCCCCTGAACAGGTCAGACGTGCACTACACACAAAAAGCGGCTACTGAGGAAGCGGAGTGCGTACGGAGAGCACGTGTAGTTTAGGGACTGACGACCAGTGCAGTTTGGTTCCATAGCTTTACAGACATTTGAACATGTACATTATTTTGCGCATCGGATTGACAACCCTTATTGATGACCTGCACATTTTTTCCAATCCATACGAACGCTTCGCTCATCTAGAGGACTTCGGTACACTGTTGCTGGAAGGAGAGTAGATTACTTCGCATAATTCGCGTAAAATCGAATTATTATCCAATAGGTCAGTTGCCGACATTTATTTCAGTATCTACTATTTTGTCATTCGGGAAATAGTTTAGACGAGGAACTACAGAGCAATCTTCCTCTTTAGAAAACGACATTTAGCATTTACACTCTGCTTCAACGCTATTATGGTCACTGAGTGTCTGGATATCTGATTTATAACGGCTAACCAGTTTGATGTAGGACAAAATTTCTTAGTATGTTCTACAAAATATTTCTCTCAAACTCGTTGAACGCCTCTCGCATGGCAGTCCTTACGCTATTTTTGTGATCGTCGAATGTTTGCTAGCTCCAACACTTTCGCTACGTTTGCATTTGCAATCAAGTTCTCCTTGCTGTCGTAACAGTTTCCTTCAGAACCTACTGTTTTGTCATTCTCCGATATGGTATGTGATAAAAAAATTAAACAAATTTGAGTAAAAAAACCGGTCATTTAACCATGGTGGATCTTTTCCATCACTCGCACATACTTATCTATAGCGTATTGTACAGTGTTCTTGAACTTCAACAGATGATCAACACTGTGACTGTTAGAGGCGAAACTTTCGTGGTAACCAGTACCCTTGAAATCTGTTATAAACTCAGTTTACTGTAACTGCTGCCTGACAATCTATACAAAGACCCAAAGGGTTCGAATCCCGGCCGGGCACAAATTTTCATTCGCCACAATTTAGTATTTTATCTAAACCTCATTCAGTGAAGCCATTACATCGCAAATTGCTATTTATTTCATTCAAAGACCCCTTTAATTGCCGGCAAAATTTTGCCTCCTATTCCTAATCTTAACCGACAATAGCTTTCTCCTAGGTACACTGTCATGAGCCTTTTCTAGATCTATAAAATATAGATACAGTTCCATGTTCTGCTCACAGCACTTCTCCATTATCTGCCGTACGCTAAAGATCTGGTCTTAACAGCCTCTAAGAGGACTAAACCCACACTGACTTTCGTCCAACTTATCTTCAACTAACACTCACACTCTTCTTTCAACAATACCTTTGAATATTTTACTCATAACGCTAATTAAAGAGATAATTCTGTATTTGTTACAATCCTTCCTGTTAGCATGCTTCTAAGTTGATTACTGTTTTTGTCCAATTAGATAGAACCTGTCCCGACTATCACGCCATTTCACTTATCTTGTGTAATCATTTGAGACCTGTCATTCCCCCGTATTGGGTCAATTCCGATTTAATTTCATGTATTCCGACCGCTTTATTGCACTGACCATTCTCTCTACATCCTCAAATTTGATCCTGTTAGCATCATCATTCCTATTCCATTGTACCTCAAAATCTGATACACAATTGAACGTTTCATCTACATTGAGCTCTTCAAAATATTCCCTCCATCTGCGCAAGGCATTCAGGGGATTCACTAGCAGCTTTCCTGACCTGTCCAAGACACTTGTTAATTTCTTTTCTTTACCTTTCAAAGACTGATAATTAAGCTCCAGAATGTTTTTTCCCTTGGCTTGACTCAGAGTTTCTAGCTTATTTACAAAGTCTTCCCATGATTCCTGTTTGGATTCTTCAGTTATCTGCTTGCCTTTGTTTCTTTCTTCAACTCAACTTTCTCTGTCTACCTGAGTTCTACTATGGAGAATTTTTGAAACGCCTTTTTTTCCTTTTTACAGGCTGCCTTGACTGTGTCATTCCACCAAGCTGTCTGCCTCTTCCCTCCTTTACACACTACTGTTCCAGAACATTCTCTAGTCATTTCTTGCATTATGTCCCTGTACCTAGACCAGTCTTACAGTGACTGTAAATGACTACATTTACCTAACTGGTACCTTTCTGAGGTCATTGTCATAGATTTGTGCCTGATTTTCTTGTCCTGAAGGTTCTCCTTTCTTATCCGTCTGCATATGGACCTGACTTTCTGACGTTTTGGACTAACGAAACCAATTTCACTTCATATTAAATAATGATCAGTGTCACAAAAAACTCCCAGAAATTCGTATTTCCCTGACTGTCTTACTGAATTCTTGATCTGTTATTATATAGACAACTAGCTGTAAATCCGGCGTCGCCCGGGTGTTTATTTATGCTACACTCTTGTAGTCCGTATCCCGTTTCCCCCTCTCTCTGCATCCACCTCTTTCTCTCCCATCTCTCTGTTCGTTTACCCCTTTCCCTCTCTCAGCAAAGTTTTCTGCGAGGTGCTCTCTGTCTTGCTGTCACGTAGCATACAAACATTTATGTACCAGTGATCTATGCATTTTGTAAAATTCCGTAAGTGCCCATCATCATGCACCGACAGAAATTTTATACAGACAGTGACATTCCTCTTGTTTTTAAGGTAGTGTGTGTAAAATGTCATCAATATCGGAACAAAATTATAGATTTTTATGCACGTTGAAAAATGCACTTTGTTGTTCTCAAATATTCCAGTTTTATTTCATACAACCCTTGTACTGACATTAATGGAAATAAATAAATAAATAAAAATGGGTCTGTGAAATCGGTCGAGCCGTTCTCAAGTTATGGCGCGACCAAGGTATTTAGGGATCCATTCTTATGTTGAAAAGTACCCTCCCTCACGTACCGTACGAAATTTTAGGTAGACGGTAACCTTCCTCTTGGTTTGAAGGTCAAGCGTGCTAAATTTCGTGAAGATCGGGATGAAATTGTAGATTTCATGTGTCTGCAGGAGAAATATGCTCCACCATGCGCGTGTCACGAAAAACTTTCTTAGATGATTTTTTTCTCCCTATAAACTCCATTCCTGTCAAATTTCAGCTTCATGGGTGAAGTAGTTTTCGAGATTTCGTACTTAGTCAGTGAGTGTGAGAGTCTTTTCGCTTTTATATACACAGAGATTAATAAAATTGTTTGTTTAATTTTGTATGCAAGAAAATACCGGCGAATGTTCTTTTGCTTAAAAAGGAGTTTGTGATAATAAATTCCATGCTGGTACAGAAATCAAAGAGCTGTTTACCGTTCCTGTAGGCCTTTATAAAATAAAATATTCAAATGCTTCTAAAGCTTAAGGGACGTAACTATGGGGTCATCTGTCCCTAAACTTACAAACTACTTATGAACTAGCTAATACTAAGGACGGCACAAATATCCATGTCCGAGGGGGGATTCGAACCCCCGACCGTAGTGGCAGTGCAGAACGTGACTGGCGCGTCGCAGACCGCTCGGCCTTTATATCCCCTCTAAATCTGACCATAACGTTTTCATACCTACTGTCCATTTTCTATTCTGGTGTTGAAATCACCCACGAGCAAGACCCTTTCCTTGTCTTTACTCTTACAACTACATCACTAAGTACATGTTATTGTTGTTGTTGTTATGGTCTTCAGTCCGGAGACTGGTTTGATGCAGCTCTCCACCCTACTCTATCCTGAGCAAGCCTTTTCATCTCCTCATAAGAACGGCAACCCACATCCACTTGAGTCTGCTTACTATACGCGTCTCTTGATCTCCCTCTGCGATTTTTACCCCACACACTTCCCTCCAGTGCTAAATTTACGATTCCACAATGTCTAAGAATGTGTCCAACCAAGCGATCCCTTCTTTTAGTCAGGGTATGCCAAAAATTCCTTTTCTCACTAATTCTCTTCAGTACCTCTTCATTAGTTATGCGATCTACCCACCTAATCCTCAGATTTCTTCTGTAGCACCACATTTCAAAAGCCTCTATTCTCTTCCTGTCCGCACTGCTTGTCGTCCATGTTTCATTCCCGTACAAGGCAACACTCCACACAAGTGCCTTCAGAAAAGACTTCCTTACACTTAAGTGAATATTCGATGTTAGAAAATTTCTCTTTTTCAAAAATACTTTTCTTCCCATTGCCATTCTGCATTTTAAATCCTCTGTACTGCGACCATCGCATGTTATTTTACTACCCAAGTAACAAAACTCATCTACCAGCTTCATTGTTTCGTTACCTAATCTAATTCGTTCAGCATCGCCTGATTTTCTAAGACCGCATTCCAATATTTTTGTTTTGTTCTTGTTAATGTTCATTTTATACGCTCTCTTCAACACGCTGTCCATTCCATTCAACTGCTCTTCCAGGTCCTTTGCTGTCTCCGACAGAATTACAATGTCATCAGCAAAACGCAATGTTTTTATTTCTTCCCCCTGAACTTTAATCCCAATTGCAAATTTTTCCTTGCTTTCCTTCACCGCCTGCTCGATATACAAATTGAATAACATCGGAGAAAGGCTACAACCCTGTCTTACTCCCTTCCCAACTGATGCTTCCCTTTCATGCCCTTCGAGTCTAATAACTGCGGTCTGGCTTTTGTACAAGTTGTAAATAACTCTCCTTTCCCTGTATTTTACCCCTGCTGACTTCAAAATTTGAAAGAGTGCATTCCAGTCAACACTGTCAAATGCTTTCTCCAAATCTACAAAAGCTAAAAATGTAGGTTTGCCGTTCCTTAATCTATCTTCTAAGATAAGACGTAAAGTGAGTATTGCCTCCCGGGTTCCTATGTTCCTATGTTCCTCCTGAATCCAAACTGATTTTCCCCGAGTTCAGCTTCTACCAGCTTTTCCATTCTCCTGTAGATAATTCGTGTTAAAATGTTACAACCATGACTGATCAAACTGATGGTTCTGTAATTTTCACACCTGTCTGCACCCGATTTCTTTGGAATGGGAGATTATTACATTTTTCTTAAAGTCTGAGGGTATTTCGCCTGCCTCATACATCCTACACACCAGTTCAAATAGTTTCGTCATGGCTGGCTCTCCCAGAGACTTTAGTAGCACTGAGAGTATGTCATCTACTCCTGGGGCCTTGTTCCGACCTAGGTCTTTGAAGGCTCTGTCAAATTCATCTCTCAGTATAGTATCTCCTATTTCATCTTGATCTACTTCCTCTTCCCTTCCTACAGCATCGTCTCTAAGTTCATTTCCTTTGTAGAGCTGCTCTATGTACTCTTTCCACCTTTCAGCTTTTCCTTCTTTGCTGAGAACTGGTTTCCCATCTGAGTTCTTGATATTCATAGAGTTGCTTTTCTTGTCCCCAAATGTCTCTTTTATTTTCCTGTAGGCGGTATCTACTTTTCCCCTTCTTATAAATTCTTCTACAGATTTGCATTTGGCTTCTAGCCACCCTGCTTAGCCATTTTGCACTCTCTGTCAATCTCATTTTTAGTCGTCTGTACTCCATTTTGCCTGTTTCATTTACTGCATTTTTATATTTTCTCCTTTCATCAATTAAATTTAGTATTTCCTGTGATATCCAAGGATTTTTGTAGGTCTTGCCTTTCTACCTATTTTGTCCTCTGCTGCCTTCACTATTTCATCTCTCAATGCTACCCATTCCTCATCTACTGTTTTATTCCCCCCTGTTTCTGGCAATTGTTGCCTAAATCTCCCTCTGAATTTCTCCAGAACTTCTCGTTCCTTCAATTTATCTAAGTCCCATCTCCTTATTTTCCTACCTTTCTGCAGTTTTTTCAGCTTCAGCCTACAGTTCATGACTAACAAGTTATGGTCAGAGTCTATATCTGCCCCTGGGTATGTCTTACAGCTTATAACCTGGTTCCGGAATCTATGTCTTACCATTATAAAATCTATCTGATACCTTCCGGTGTCTCCTGGTCTCTTCCACGTATACAACCTTCTTTTGTGATTCTTAAACCACGTGTTTGTTACGATTAAATCATGTTCCGTGCAAAATTCTACCAGGCAACTTCCTCTTTCATTCCTTCTGCCCAGTCCATATTCACCTACTATTTTTCCTTCTGTTCCTTTTCCTACTACCGAATTCCAGTCTCCCATCACAATTAAGTTTTCCTCTCCCTTAACTGTCTGAATAATTTCCTTTAGCTCCTCATATATTTCTTCGATCTCATCATCATCGGCAGAGCTAGTTGGCATATAAACCTGTACTACTGTTGTCGGTGTTGGCTTCGTATCTATCTTGACAATGATAATGCGATCACTGTGCTGGTCATAGTAGTTTACCCGCATTCCTATTTTCTTATTCATTATCAGTCCTACTCCTGTGATACCCCCAACTGATTTTATATTTATAATCCTGTACTCACCTGACCAGAAATCCTGTTCATCCTGCCACCGAACTTCACTAATCCCCACTATATCTAACTTCAACCTACCCATTTCCCTTTTTAAATTTTCTAATTTTCCTACCCGATTAAGGGATCTAACATTCCACGCTCCGATTCTAGAATGCCAGTATTGTCTTTCCTGATGATAACATCCTCCTGAGTAGTCCCCGCCCAGAGATCCAAATGGGGGACTATTTTACCTCCGGAATATTTTACGCGAGAGGATGCCATCATCATATTTCCATATAGTAGAGCTGCATGTCCTCGGGAAAAGTAACGGCTGTAGTTTCCCCTTGCTTTCAGCCGTTCGCAGTAGCTGTGTGGCTAAGCCACATTAGCTGATGTTACAAGGCCAGCAGTTACAAGGCCACTAAGTACATTTTAGAATCTATCCATCTGATTTGTCTCTTTACAGGGGAATAAACTGAGACAATCCAGATTTTTTTTGCTGGAGACTGCCAAATCTGATTACATTGGTTGTCCGTTTACATACCTTATTGCAGTTATGCTCGCCTTTATCGCATTCCTGATGTAAAGCCCTACACCCCAGTGTGCACCTCCTGCTTTGACTCCGACAGGTAGACCCTGTATTCTCCCACTTCGATTTCTTTCTTTTCCGTTACCTGAACGTCACTAACGTCTAAAAAAATCTAACTACATTTTATTTGCAGACTCTTACAGCTCCGTCTTCTTCCCAGTGCAGGCCCCGATGATATTAACAACACCCGTCACCTCCAAAGGATCGAGGCATTTTGCTCTGAATGTTGGCAGCCTCAGATCCTGGGAAGCAGGTTGATAGCCTTACCTTCCCAGGGTCTCACTGAATTTTACAGCTAACGTTTGAGGGTCTAAGCGATGAATCTGGTAGTCTTTGCCGCCTGAGCACAAAGGTGGTCACGACCCAGAAAATGTAGGATATGCCCAACTTTATTCTGAAGTAATTGGTATACCAAATGCTAGGACCACTTACTTGGCCACTCATAGTATGTAGGATATGCCCAACCTTAATCCAAAGTGAATGGTATACCAGCTACTAGGAGCACTTACTTGGCCACGAATAGGTTGTCCGTGGTCCATGAACTTGGACAATGACTACAGGAACCCTTACATTGAACCATGATTTGATATAGAAAACAAAGAAAGGGGAATAAGGAAAGTGGTTAAGGAATTTTTTATTATAACTTGTGTGTTATAAAACTATGCTATTTAGATATTGACATACTGAAGATATGTCAAAAATGCATTATCTTTGAAAGGTGTTGTTATAATTGTCTGCTTCGGACATATAGTTGTACTGCACTGAAATCAGTGACGGTAAGATTAATATACACATTAAAGATTGTTGAAAAATATAAAGTGCAATTTGTTGTCATAAAGTATTGGTGATGGTGGATAAGTATGCTACGTATACATACTATCTTGGAGTTAGATTTTAGGGTTATTTAACAGCATATTTAAAGCCGCTTTACATAGTATTTTGAATATGTCTTCAAAATCACATTATTGCTGAATAACAACACGCTTCGAGATAAGACATTTTGCCGCTTGGTGGGGCTCGTACCAATTTCAGAGGCATTAACCTCTCCAACTGGGATGTCATGTTACATTACTGCCCATAAATAGCTGTGAGAGTGTCGTTCCTGTTATTTTATTTCAGCAGTGAATTGTCTTGTCTACAAGGCTATGGTGAAAATTAACCTTTCACTATTGATCTGATCAACAAGATAATGTCCAAAGTAATAATACACCTCGATACAAATTTGTGAAGAACATGAGATAAAATGTAATAATTTTTCGGTCAAAAATATTAAAGAACATCTTTTTATATTTATCAATTAAATACAATGAAAGAATCCCTGAGACGGATTTTCGTCTCAAATATGTCAAAGACATTATTGATAGAGCTGAAGCATCGAATTAAAATTTGTGGTGCGGCCGGGAATCGAACCCGGACCTCCATGCTTACTCGGCAGACGTCTTTTTTTTTTTTTTTTTTTTTTTTTCTCTGGGTAGTTCTCTTCGTTGCGGACGCTGATCGTTTTTGTTCGAGGTTGTTCGTTGAATATTTGGCTCAGCGTTTTTCTTACAGAGGGCGTGGAGCCCTCTGACCGGGCGCGCTGAGCCACGGCGCCCGGCATGGAGCTGAAATTAATTCGATGCTTCAGCTCTATCAATAATGTCTTTGACATATTTGAGACGAAAATCCGTCTCAGGGATTCTTTCATTGTATTTAATTGATATTTATATCATCATAACAGGATTGTTCCACCATGTCCATTGCTGAGGTGCTATTCCGCTGCATGGAGAGCCTTGGCAGTAGTGGCAATTATCTTTGGAACAAAGAAGCTGAATTAAAGTTTGTGTTGTGGAGGGAAATCGTACATAGACTATTCCGAGGCGCCTTAATCGTTAGTGGTGTGGTAGTCTAACGGTTAAGACGTCTGCCTAGTAAGCATGGAGGTCCGGGTTCGATTCCCGGCCGCACCACAAATTTTAATTCGATGCTTCAGCTCTATCAATAATGTTTTTTATATTTAGTTCATTGTGTTAATATAGAAAGTACTAAATTTTAGTTTTTCCATAGCTGAATTAATAACGTGGGAATAAAGCGGTTAGTAGTCGAATGAAAGTGAAAGAAGACCTATATTCCAAGTTGTGTAGAAGGTGATACTGCACCTCGCCCCCTCCCTCTATGAGGAGGCAGGCTGATGTGTAGTGAAATCAAGGTCTAGGTTGGTTCGAATCGATAAATGTATCAGAACTCTCCAATATGAAAACTACTATCTGTGTCTGCACCCAAGGCACATTTTCTGCTAATCCATGATTTGGAATGGCGTTCCCTTCGCATCAACAATTGTGCTAATATTCTTACCTTTTCTGCTTCCCATTTCTATTCCGATGAAATTTTTGACAGTTCTAATGACTAATGTTTAATACTGCGAAAGAACTTTCAAATTCTGAGATTGTCTGAACTCTGCTGCAATAAATCCTGTTATTATACATAATGTTAGTGCTTGACAAAAAGAAAAAAAAACTGTAAAATGTTGCATGGGAACAAATCTAGTTGAAGTTGCAGATTAGTGCCATATGGTCAACTACTACTAAAGAATAGACTTTAAATTTATTTAAAATAATGGAAGGTCGATGAATGATTTATTCAGTATGATTGTTAGCGAGAAATCGACAGTAGGGGAAAAGGGGCTACATATATTGCGTCTAAGACGAATGTAATTTATCATTAGTGGAGTCAGAAGGATCACTAATGTATTTATTCCGTTGTAAACGTACAAAAATTTTGGAGCCTCTGGAATTGTAATGTACGTCACGTATAATACATATGTTTCGGCCATGAGATTACAGATGTCGAAGTAAATGTCCGATCTCTTTTATAGCATTACCCTGACGTTGTTAATAAATCATCGGCAGCGATATTCAAAAAGATATTGTCTTTGGAGTTGTCGAGTTAATGAACATTCATCTTCGTCATTCCTGTCACTCGAGAGTGGAAATAAATAGCTAAAGCGCCATTAATAATGGCCGATCTTCCATCAAATTCATTGGTCGCCGCTTTCACTTTTTATCTACTGTTCAATCTGTTCCTCATCAAGCAAAAGTGCCGGGTATACGAATGAAACTCAGTGACCGCTATTGGTCTGATATTTCACTAACCGCTGGAAACGAAGTGCAAACGAGAACGAAATAGAATGTTGCTGAGGTGTTTGGAGAGAAGTATTAGATTAAAATTCGAAGAATGTTGTAACGGTACTTGTATGCATCATCGCCCCCGTAATTAAGTTCAAAGTCGTTAATTTTGTATACTATTTGATGATTTCACTCTTTACGCCAGTAGTATAAGCAATATTATGGTCTTATGCTATATTAAAATGCTAGATATGAAATAGAATTTTGTACAGAATATGGTTGTGAAAATGAAATGGTCAAATAATGTGCCACAATGTTGATTTTAAACTCAGTGTCAATGGCAGAGCGTGCAATAAAATACAAAATTCTTTGGTGATGTATGAATTACGTTACAGTTTCAGAGGACTAGAAGTTCGGTCACTTTGAAAATCAATTAAGTTTCATGAAGTTATTATGTGCATCCCTACTTTCGGAAAGCGTCATCTTCTGTAATGGATATTATACATCATACTACTTAGCTTAGTTTTGAGATACTTGAAAAATTCTTTTCAAATCTACTTTTTTATTTTGTAATTCAATGGGAATTTTAATTATATTTCTCAACGGCAGGCACACGAAACAGTAGTTATTTGTTTTCCACGATTTTGAGTTGCTCTTCTTGAATTAACAAATATTAGTTCCTAAAATAAGTGTAAATTCTTTCAACGCCAACCATCTATTGATGTCACGAGAGTTAGAGTGAACCCTAAATCTCTTAACTTCATTGAATTATTCGTGTATGTTCATTATTCACAATTTCTTTGGGGTAAGTAAGGATTCTTTCTATGCACTGACTTACGGTAAAGTACCTGAACTAACAGTAACACGTGTGTATGGACATATCCAGGCCCAACGACGAAATACTCAACATATTTTTGCATTGATAATGGCTAGTAACGAGCCGAAATCTAGATCTGCATAAATAAAGATTTAAAATCAACAACGACTTATGATCGCTGCCAACAAACAATTTTAATTGCATACAGTCGTGACGTGAACATCCTATCAATGTGGAAGGTAGAATGTGGCATAACCCTTGTACTTAAGTATAGACAGTAGACTTATGAACATAAATATATAGCGTAACTCACATTTAAAAAGTTAAAATATGTCATATAATATTACTGTCGAATTTCATAACTTACAGTCATGCACTGTCATTCATATTCTTACTTCCTCTGACTGTTTATCGAAATCCTTGACGTAATTTCGGTCAAGTAATCAGGTTAAATGGCAAAAAGGGAATACAATATATGTTCCAGAGATGGCATTTCCACACAAACATTGAGTGCCTACAAGTACTTCACTTCTTTGTAGATAGAATTAACATAACCCCAGCGTAGGCTTCGGACATAACACCTATTTTCTCCCACAACACAACATGGTCATCAATAATATATTGACAAAAGGATGTATCTGATGGTGTAAGTACACTTAAACGTCTAAATTTGTGGTGAACACAAAAAAAGACATCGATGAAAAATCAGGACTGTTTCTTTTTTGGTTAATATTTTGAAAATCCAAACATCTCATACACTTGATAAATCTCTAATATTTGCACCACAAACATTACTTGGAAATCAAATTTAACCAATGGTCCATAATGGGAACCCACAAATCTGCGTAGAAATGTTATTTTGGGATGTACAGGGTGTTCGGAAATTCCGTCACGATTTTCGAGGAGTTGGAGAACGTGAAAAATATTTTGCTAAGGATCCATGTTGGGAAATGCCATCCAGTGACGCTATGACCACGGCTTTATCTGTGACATAAATTTCTTCTACTGCAAGCTTTTTGCTTACAGTATTATGGAAGGAGAAAATAGAGACCCAAACAAGGAAAAAATGTCTGGCAATCATGGAGTCTAAAGTGCATACCTGGAGCAGTAGAAAGAACGTGTTCATATTATCACAGATGAATATCTGATCACTGTTCTTAAGGTGGGTAGTTTGGAGCCCATAATTACCATACTTTATCAGTTGTAGAAAGCAAAGAGCTAACCAGAGAAGAAATTAGTTTCGCAGTGCCAGAGAATTTTCGGACCTAGGTTCCTTATCAAAATATTATGTACTCACTCCCGTCTGAAAGTCACAAAGCTAAAATTTGGAATCAATTTCTATGTACGTCCAGCGTCTTATCTCACTTTCCGAATCGATTTCAACCAAATTTAAGACACCACCAGCAAACTTCACGAATATCAAAACTGTAGCGTTCGGTTGGTAGAACATCCAAAACTCAGCACAATACAGGAAGAAAGCGTCCGCTTCAGTTGCACTTTTTCCCTATTAAATGACACATGAGCATTTTCGATACCTGTCGTATCACCGGAAGAAGCTACTTGTCTCGCACTGACAGTATGCGGCGGCCTCGCAGCATACACCATGTGTTGGATTTTGAACTTTCCGAAGCCAGTCATGAGTGATCTAATAGAAAATTTGTGCAACTGAAGCGGATATTTTCTTCCTCTAGAACTGTGGGGCATGGTCTGCTACTTCCCGTACAAGCAAAGGGCAGAAACGTATTTTTTCTGCTTTGCACAACTTGCGTGTTGTGTGACAGTAGTCACGGCCTGCCTCATCGACCTGCTTTGTAGGGCAGCCTATGGAAGCAGCAAAGGATGCGTTTCCTGCCCCCGATATGTAGGCTGCCCAACACAACAGATGTGTTGGAGAAGTATTGGACTGCTTTATCGGTCTGTTTTGTGGGGGCTTTACTTATGCATGGCTGGGAAAAGGTTGAGGTAGACAGAGGAGGGGACGAAATAAGGGAGGGAACTAGAGGTGAGGGGGCCGGAGGGGATGGACACATAAAGGGGGAGGAGTGGCGGGACAAAGAAGGGCAGATTTGACGCTGCCCACCACCTTCTTCTGCGCCAACCATTTCAGAGCACAATTTGCACCCAACACCCTCAGATATTTGCTGAATGTATTCCAGTCTTTTACTTCCCCTACAATTCTTCCCCTCTATAGTTGCTTCTAGGACCTCTGACCTTTTAACAAATGTTCTAACATAGTCCCTCCTTCTTGGTAGAGTCTTCAGTATGGTCATTTCTTCGCCGAATAACACAGACGCTCCTCATTCATTAGTACATCTTATTTTCAACATTCGTTTGTAGCAGCAAAACCCAGGGGCTGCGATTATCTTCTGCTCCAGTCTTCCTAATGTCTGTGTTTCTCTTCTGTAGAAAGTTGTTCTCCAAACGCGCATTCGAGAAGTATCTTCCTCCATTACGTCCAATATCTGAGACCATTGTATTCCTCTTGGCCATGATTGACCTCTTAGCCTGTGCCAGTCTTTATATCCTCTTTACTTTGTCATTAATTAATTATTTTACTTCCAACGAAGTATAATTCCTTAACTTCGTCTACGTCAAGCTCACTAATTTTGATGTTAAGTTTCTCACAGGTTTTACTTCTATTATTCTCATTATTAAAGTTAATATTAAAAACAGTCCAGTTTGCAAAATTCTTGTTTTTATTTCAAGACCGGTTTCGGTTTATAAAGACCATCTTCAGTTGAACTACAGTCACGTTTGTGTGGCCTGATGAACCTACCGCCACCACCTGCCATCATGGTGGTATTAATCTGAAAATGATGTTTAAATCCGAAACCGTTCACGAAATAAAAAGAAGAATTTTGCGATCTTATCTGTTTTTAATTTTATCAATAATATCAAAATCACTGTATTATCCACTAAGTTTTCAAAAATCAACTCAGATTACTTTTGTATTTTTTTTTTTTTTTTTTTTTTTTTTTTTTTTTTTTTGGTTTAATCCAAATTCATATTTTGTACTCTGCAGATTTTTATTTTATTCATATATCATATAATTGATCTTCACTGTGACTGAGGGTAATAATGAGGAATATGAAATGGATCTGGGGGAGCGGCAGTCCAGAGGAAGTCAGTAGAAAGACTTTATGAGAAGATGGATAGGGATAAGAATGGTTCAAATGTTTGTAGAGCTTATGAAACTTAACTATGGGGTCATCAGTCCCTAAAATTACGAACTACTGATGAACTACCTAATACTAAGGACGGCACAAATATCCATGTCCGAGTGGGGATTCGAACCCCCGACCGTAGTGGCCGTGCAGACCCTGACTGACGCGCCTCAGTCCCCTCGGCCACCGCGGCCGGTTTCAAATGTCTGAAAATCTGTCCGACCAAACTGCGTGGTCATCAGTCCGTAGCTTACAAACTACTTAAACTAATGTAAACTAACCTAAGGGCAACACACACACACCCATGCCCCAGGGAGGACTCGAACCTCCACGGCGAGCAACCGCGCGCTCCGCAGCGAGGTGCTTTAGACCGCTCGGCTACTCCACTGCGGCCGCGTGGTCATCAGTCCGTAACTTACAAACTACTTAAACCTAGGTAAACTAACTTAAGAACAACACACACACACCCATGCCCTAGGGAGGACTCGAACCTACACGGCGAGCAACGGCGCGCTCCGCAGCGAGACGCTTTAGACCGCTCGGCTACTCCACCGCGATAAGAATGGCGACAGAGGTGCGATGAGAAATGTGTAGGATAGGGTGAGGGAGAGGATGGGATAGGAAATTGTAGAGAGAGGGAAAGAAACTAGGGGAGGGAGATGGGAAGGGAGAAAGAGAGTGAAAGACGGAAAGAGAAGGAGGGATTCAGACATATGGGTGAGGAAGGAGGAGGAGGAGGAGATGGTCAGAAAGAGAGGAGAGATTGAGAGATGCACGAAGTTGGAGGAGATGAGAGAGGGAGGGAGAAGCAGAGGTAGCACAGGAAATGGAAGGGGAGGAAGAAAAAGACAGGGAGAGATGGGAGTGGTAGACGGAGAGAGACGGGGGTGGAGGAGATGTGCGCAATGTCTTTGTACAACGTGAACACGAGCGAAGAAGCGGAAACAATTGGAAGATAATATATTATTTGGCAGCGCTGATGCAGTCTCATTACATTACATCCTAAATGCGTAAATATTTTCTTGGAACCATAGCTGGTAACTGCAATCAAAATAAAAAAGAAACTGAACCATAGCCATCCCTTCTCCTGTGACCGGCCACACATAAACGTACCGGAACGCAGTAATCCGCCGCCACGTCGAACAATCTCTCAGCATATAGTAGGTGTGCGAGCATGTTGCAGATCACGGATCACTTTTAATTTCGACGCAGAGAGCTGGGTGGAGTGTGTGACTTTACGGATGCCCTGCCGTTACCAAAATTGTGCAGTTTCGCTCCATTTCTCCCAGGCTGCATAGCGTAAGGACTTTTCTTTGAATTTATTACTGAGATAGTACCAACGACTCGGAAAATTTGGCGTTATCGCTTATACTAAGAATGAATACAAATATAAAATATTCACACTCTAATATTTTGCAGCGATTAGTATTGTGAAGTACATACTATAGAAGCACAGATTCTGGTTGCATAAAAGTGATAGTCACAAATATAGAAATCCATCTGGTTGGGTTATTTATGAAACAATAAAATGCGTTATTAAACTTTTGTGAATAGAATTAAGTGACATTTTAACGTTTAGGGCAGTGTTTTTCAACCTGTGGGTCGCGACCCCCTGTGGGGTAGCGATGACTTGCTCGGGAATCGTCGCCAAACAAGGAAGTTCTTGCACCATTGAACAACATGCCCAGTGCACCTCCGACTACAAAGGGTTCCATAATACAAAAATTTACGCCTAATAAAAGAGAAATTTACTTTTTGTTAATATTATATAATTACTTGTTTAACATTAATTACGAACTGGATGGAACGTATACTTTTTTTGTATTACAGTGTATTATCGATAAATAAGCGCAAAATCTGAAAAATGTTTTGAACAACCATTCGTTAGATAAATATACTATATACAACAGTTAATTCTAAGAAATTAAAAAAAAATCTACTTCTTTAAAAATTGTTTATACATTGCGAGTTATCTTAATCATCATAATTCGCTTTTGAGCACTCATTATGCAATATATACATTTCAATCGGAAACCATGAAAAAATGTCCTCCATTCTGAAAAATACACATTAATAACAACATCCAACAATTTACAAGATAGATGTATCAACAGAAAAAAATTACAAAATCAAATGTTTGTTAAGCTTATGGGACTTAACTACGGGGTCATCAGTCCCTAAACTTACAAACTACTTATGAACTACTTACGAACTAGGACGGCACAAATATCCATGCCCGAGGAGGGATTCGAACCCCCGACCGTAGTGGCTGTGCTGACCGTGACTGGAGCGCCTCATTCACCTCGGCCACCGCGGCCGGCAAAAACATTACATTCGTTACCTTTGATATAAGAACAAAGTTTAGTTAAAGTTCGTGTTGAAGGGGTTTTAGTTGGGTGTCGCCGGAATATTTCAGTCGGAAAAGGGTCGGATATTCCAAAAGGTTGAAAATCACTGCTATATGGCAACGCGAGGGGTTAATAGGCTACTACACCCATCTCCAGATGCATTTCCTTATATTTACATAAAAATCTAATTACATCCAGCACTTCATAACTGGCATCAGCAATAATTTTCGAAGTCTTCGTTAACCGTCATTCACACAGAAACGACAATTGAAACATAACCATTAATCTGTGACTCGCCAGAAACAGTAAATATGTCGCACGTAAACTATCAATAGAGATCACTGCGTTTCCCTTGCTTTTCTCTGACTACAGTATGTGTCAAATTATTGAATTTGTGTCCTGCTTGTGTTGGACAGTTTATGGATGAAATCTGATTAAAATCTGTCGTTATTGCGTAGGGATGTGATCTGTTGACGGTTTCGTTTCAGCTGATAGTTTGAGAGGACGTATTTTAAACTACTCTTTTAACGATACCTGTGTTCTGAACCTAATTTTCGTTTTCTTGTGTTCCAGGTGAGTGACGAGTGTTGAATGCCTCTGCACCATGCGACTCTTACCTGGTGAGTTGTATTCAGTTTGTCTTCTCGTTCCACGATGATTTCCAAAGCTCTACTTAACGAAACAGTGCAAAAACTATACCAGGGTTATTAACATCCAAGAGCTTTGCAGTTAAATGTGAAATTTAAAAGTGACTTTCTTGCGAGATACGAAACTTTCTGTTTATATTCACATTTACATTCGGCTTTGACAACATCCCATTTTTGTATAGAAAAATGGGGCTATTGGTAAGTCTATAACTGCAGTAAGTAGTCTGTTGATGTCAGGGAGAGAGGTAAATAGTTCTACGTTCTGGGTACATCAGAAGCGCTAACCCCGGTTTCTAGGCTTTGTACAAAAGGCTAACATTGTAATTTGTGATAACAAACTCATGTTCAGAAATTAATCTTTATCTAAATCCTTTACTCATATATGGGCTGGAGGAAAATTAACGACAACAGTTATTTTTCTCGGAGATGGCATTATTGGCAGAGATGCTTACCGTTACACACTTTCAATATTATCGCCCCCGTTATTTATAAACTTTTGTCGAATGTCTGGAAGGCGTCGTATACCATCTGCGCGTCTACTTTTGCTGACGTCTAAGGGGTTCAAATGACAATGTAATTGAAGCGAGTGTCATTTGAAGAACTACGCATTTATAGGCCCAACTCCTTTTCTACACCCATCCAAAATGGCTTCCGCGACGCTGATGTAGACGGTATAGCCGCTCCGTTATTCTGTGATCTACTCTATATATGTAATTATCATATTGGTACGTTTTGCTCTGCCCCTTTCATGAGGGACTTGATTTGCACAATTGTGTGAGCAATGTTGTCTGTATAATCTTCGATCTTGATGTATGTAACCTATTTATGATGATGAACACTTTCTATTTTCTTACTTAGAACACGACATAATGATGTAATTGTATCTTATTTTTTGTTTTGTTTGTTGTGACACTGTTTTTTAACTGCATCACACTTTATTTGTTATTGTAAACTTTTGTATACACAAATGTCGTCTTGTTCACGACTGAACCTTGTAACTTTGTTTACTTTTGTATCCAAAGATGTTCATCCAAAGATATTGTACATACATTAATGGTATTACCAATATCGATAACATAGGTTTCATAGTCTTTGACTCATGCGATTAGCACAAGGCACCCCCTCCATTTTTATTTCCTAGTCTGTTATTACCTTTTATGTTGTGTTGACTGATAGGTTTTATCTAAGATGGCAACTGCAATTTTAATATTTTTAGTTATACTGACTCCTGTTTGTCTCAACTAGATGTATTTTATCTGATGCATTTTACCGTTCTGTTTTAACACCTTGTAAGTATTCATAACTATAAGTTAAATTGACATGATTTTTCGTTTTCAATCTCATTATGTGTAATTTTGCTGGTTATTTCCTCTCTTTCTTTGTGCACATTAATTACGTTTATTTTTTATTTATTTTTGTATAGTTTATGAAGATGGTCTATTGACCGAAAGTGGTACATATACAAGGTTTTTAATAAACATCCGATGGTTTTAAAAATGCATTTTATGAAATATATGACGGCTGTTGACACTCGACGCACCAAAGCAATGCTAATGCAATTGTAACTCCGTACTACAGGCTTCGAGAGGCCCACAACGGACCGGCCGCCGTGTTATCCTCCTCCATAAGGCGTCAAGGGATGTGGTATCTCCTCAACATTGTCAATCCTGAATAACTCTGTTGAAAAAAAAAAGTTTACATCAGACCAGCTTAGTTGTGAAGTAGCGAAACGTTCAGTACAGGATCTCTCTTCAGTGATCACTCACTTTCACTGTCTTTGACAATAGAAGATGAAACTTCGTTTGCCCCACATACGGACGTGTCAGTCGTATCTTGTGTAGCTTTTGTTACTTTCATGGAATTACTTCATCTTTACTACTACAGTCGCTCGAGGAAGGAGAACCACAGTGTGAATCGGAATTACTGTCCCTACCAAACACTGATTCATCAGATAAACTCTATTCCTCCGACGATTTTTGTATTCTCTCCTCATATGAGTTAATTTTTCATCAAACAACTACAAAGACTTGTTGTAAACCACAACGCCAGTCCCAACAAGGAGCACGTACGGACGCCACAATGTCATCAGATAGCGACTGATTTTCATTCAGCGCTGTCCCTACAAAAAAGAAGGGGAAAAAACCAGAGGTTTTGCCATTGGCCTCGGGAATGTTAGCCCATTTGTTTTCAACACAGCAAGTACTCATGAACACTCGTGTAATCGAATATAATGCACATGAAACCTCCATGCAATGGAAACCTCCATATATTTAGAAACTCACAGAAATCGGTAAAGGTAACCGTGGATTCTACATCTACATCTACATGGGATAGTCTGCAAATCACATTTAAGTGCCTGGCAGACGGTTCATCCAACCACAATTACACTATTTATCTCCCATTCCATTCTCGAATAGCGCGCGGGAAGAAAGAACACCTGAATCTCTCTGTTCGAGCTCTGATTTCTCGTATTTTATTCTGATGATCATTTCTACCTATGTAAGTGGGAGTCAACAATATATTTTCGCATTCGGAGGAGAATGTTGGTGATTGGAGTTTCGCAAGTAGCCCACGCCGCAGCGATAAGCGCCGTTGTTGTAGTGATTCCCATCCCAGATCCTGTATCATTTCCGTAACGCTGTCTCCCCTGTATCGTGACAATACGAAACGAGCTGCCCTTCTTTGGACTCTTTCGATGTCCTCCGTCAAACTCACCTGATAAGGATCCCACACTGGGCTGCAATACTCCAAAAATGGACGGACAAGCGCAGTGTATGCAGTTTCTTTTGTAGTTCTGTTGCATATTTTAAGGGTTCTGCCAATAAAACGTAGTCTCTGCTTCGCCTTTCCCACGATATTATCTACGTGTTCTTTCCAGTTTAGGTCTGAAGTAATAGTAATTCCTAGGTATTTTGTGGAGTTTACTGCCATCACATTTGATTGATTTATCTTGTAAACAAAGTTTAACGGATTTCTTTTCGTACTCATGTTGACGACTTCACACTTCTCATTATTTAGAGTCAATTGCCAATTTTTACACCATACTTATATCTTATTCGGATCGTTCTGCAGTTGGTTTTGATCTTCAGATGATTTTACTAGACGGTAAATGACGGCGTCATCTGCAAACAACCTAAGAGAGCTACTCAGATATTCCCCTAAATCGTTTATGTAAATAAGGAATAGCAGAGGACCAACAACACTACCCTGTGGAACGCCCGATATCACCTCTGTTTTAGTCGATGCCTTACCATCGATTACTACGAACTGTGTCCTCTCTGCCAGGAAATCCCCTATCCAGTCGCACATTTGTGGCGATATACCATAACCACGCAATCTGATTAAAAGCCGTTTGTGAGGTACGGTGTCAAAAGCTTTCTGGAAATCAAGAAATACGGAATCGATTTGCTAATACTTGTCGAGAGCACCCATCACTTCTGTGAGTAAAGAGCTAGTTGTGTTTCGCGTGAACGATATTTTCTAAACCCGTGTTGACCTTGGGTCAATAGATCAATCTGTTCGAGATAATTCATAATATTTGAATACAGGATATGTTCCAAAACCCTGCTGCAAATTGACGTCAATGAAATAGGCCTGTAGTTTAGTGGGTTACTCCTACTGCCTTTCTTGAATATAGGTGTGACCTGTGCAACTTTCCAATTTTTTAGTACAGTTCCTTCTATGAGAGAGCGGTTGTATATGACTGTTAAGTAAGGAGCTATCGCTTCAGCATAATCAGATAGAAATCTAATGGGTATACAATCCGGACCAGAAGACTTGTTCTTGTTAAGTGATTTTAGTTGGTGCACTACTCCGATGATATCTACTTCTACGTTACTCATTACGGCATCTGTTCGTAATTCGAAATCTAGAATATTGGTTTCGTCTTCTTTGGTTAATGAGTTTCTGAAAGCTAAGTTTGGTAACTCTGCTTTAGTAGCGCTGTCATCGGCAGGATCGCCATTACTATCACGTAGTGAAGGTATTGTTTGTGATTTGTCCCGAGTATATTTAACATATGACCAAAATCTCTTTGGGTTTTCAGTCAAATTACGAGAAAGAGTTTCGTTGTGATAAATATTGTAGGCATCTCGCATTGAAATCCTCGCTAAATTTCGAGCTTCTGAGTACGATCGCAAATCTTGGGGATTTCGTGTTCGTTTGAATTTAGTATGCCTTTTTCTTTGCTTTTTCAACAGTGTCCTGACCTGTTTTGTGAACCAAGGGGGACCGCCTCCTTCTTTTATTAATTTATTTGGTATAAAACTGTCAATTGCTGTCGATACCACTTCTTTGAATAAGAGCCACATCTGGTCTACACCTACGTTTAGTGTTAGAAACGAGTGGAAGCTGTCTTTCAAGAAGCAATGTATTTTGTTTCCATCTGCTTTCCTGAACAAATATACTTTGCGTTTATTTTTGGTAACTTTAGGACTTTGGATATTCAATTTCGCTACAACTCTGTGTTCACTAATACCTGTATCCGTTTTGATGCTCGTTATGAGCTCAGGATTATTTGTTGCTAAGAGATCAAGTGTGTTTTCACATCCATTTACAATTCTAGTTGGCTCGTGAACTAATTGTTCGAAGTAATTCTCAGAGAATGCGTTGAGTACAATTTCGGACGATGTTTTGTGCCTACCCGCTGATTTGAAAATAAATTTCGCCAACAGATCGAGGGTAAATTAAAATCACCACCTACTATTGTCGTGTGAGTCGGGTACGTTTTTGTAATTAGACTCAGGTTTTCTTTGAACCTTTCTGCTATTGTATGGTCAGAGTCGGGAGGCCGGTAAAAGGAACCGATTATTAACATCTTACGATTTTCGGGTACAAAGTCTACCCATAATAGCTCGCAGGAACTATCAACTTCAACTTCGCTACATGAAATACTACTTTTGACGGCGACAAACACGCCCCCGCCTATTTTGTTTAATCTATCCTTTCTGAACACCGATAGATCTTTTGCAAATACTTCTTCTGAACTTATTTCCGGCTTGAGCCAACTTTCGCTGCCTATAATGATGTGTGTTTTGGTGCTTTCTATTAACGCTTGCAGTTCTGGTACTTTCCCGACACAGCTACGACAATTTACAACTGTTATACCGATAGTTTCCGGATCTACATTTCTCCTGTCATCTACCTGCACCCTTTGAGATTGCCCATTTTCTATTCCCCCGAAGCTCTTTATCCTAAGCTCTTGCCGAAGTATGCACCATCTCGACCGCTGAGGTTGAACGAGTGTTTTTATTAATTACCCTTCTACAAACACGTAAATGTGCAACGCTGAAATTGACAACTTTTCTGAAAATTAATTATTGATTGACGGTAAATGTTATTCCATAAAAGAAGGAAGCACTAAATGGCGTTCGTAATTTATTGGGCTATTCGCTAAATGCGGTTCACGTCTGTCAGAGAAGATGGAATGATCTCCGCAAACCAGTACAAGCCGGTACCGATCGCATTAATCGTTTTAATGGCTGGCGGAGAGCATATAAGCGATGAGCTGTCCTCATGCATAGAACTTCCTGTTGGAGCAGGCACAAACAGGACTTCAATATGCATGCGAATTCCGCATGATAAACTTGACGTAATGTATAGGCCCACAGTATCGGAAACGTAAACACTTGTAGATATAATTTGCGTGACCGGCAGTTGGGCAGTGGCCGCTAGCCGACAAATCCGCAGCGTGGTTTGTGGCACTGCACGGCCTGAATATTAGAGGCGAGTGGGGGCGGGATGGGGGCGATAGCAGCGCCACGCCAGCGGCGGCGGCGGAGGCTGCACCTGCCCCGGTGGGGGTGGTGGTCGAGATAAGTGCAGACGCCGTCACGCGACGCCGCACGGCCGGGGTAACGACCTGCACACACTTCCGGGCTACCTCAGCCCGCGCTACCTGTATCTACCGGCTGGTGTCTGCGGCGTGTCGTATGCTGCACATACCAGTAGCAGGCTACGTGCCTCACCAGTTGTTTAACATCTATGACGTAGGGAGAATGACAGCGTAGTATGAACCGACAGATGTGTGTGTTGTCTTTGCCGTATTCTCTCTGCCAATCTCCTTCTGTCTCCTCTCTCTCTTACATCCTCCTTCAACTGCACATGGTAAATTACATAGATCAAAAATCAAATGTTTGTAGATCTATCGGACCAAACTGCGTGGTCATCAGACCGTACCTTACAAACTACTTAAACCTAGGTAAACTAACCTAAGGACAAACACACACAGCCATGCCCCAGGGAGGACTCGAACCTCCACGGCGAGCAACCGCGCACTCCGCAGCGAGACGCCTTAGACCGCTCGGGTACTCCACCGCGGCAATTACATAGATGTGTCAAATTTCATGTTGATTGGTCAAACGGTATCGAAGTTAAAGCACCCTTCTCCATGCACTATCTGGAACAATATGTACGTAGTGCTGTTTGTTTTGTTTTGATGGCAAAGCGACAGTTCCATCTAAAGTTCGAGACCTCTGTCGGGCATGGGTGTGTGTGCTGTCCCCTTAGTGTAAGTTAGTTTAAAAAAAAACGTTCAAATATTTTTAGAGCTTACGGGACTTATCTACGGGGACATCAGTCCCTAAACCTACAAACTACTTATGAACTAGCTAATACTAAGAACGCCACAAATATCCATGCCCGAGGGGGCATTCGAATCCCCGACCGTAGTGGTCGTGCAGAACGTGACTGGCGCGCCGCAGACAGCTCGGCCACTGTGGCAGGCGTAAGTTATTTTAAGTAGCTGGTAAGTCTATGTACAGATGAATATAGCAGTTTCGTCCAATAGGTTTACAAACATTTGAACATTTTTTTTATTTTCCCATGTCCATTTTGGATTTTGTATCTTCATTACCCTGGCAATCAGAAGTTACTTTACAACCTAAGTAAGAAAAATGATCTACAACCTTTATCGTCTCGCTTCTTAATCTAATCCTTTACATCACCTGATTTTATTCGACTACAATCCATGTTCATCTTATATCCTCATTTCAACATATGTTCAATTCCACTCTACTGCTCTTCCAGAACCTTTGCTGTCTCAGATAGAATTACTTCATGAGAAAACCGCAGTGTAAATGTACCCTTCAATGTAATTCTGTTTCCAAATTGCTGCTTGTTTTCCTTCACACCTTGCTCAATGTACGAACTTGCTCAGTGACCGCTGGCCGGTGCAAACGTGACCAGTAGCAGCTCCACATTGTACGGTAACCGGCTTCTTAATAGAAGCGACTTATATTCATTTCGCGTGACTTTCTTTTACACCTCTTTATACTTTAGTGTGCTCGCGTGTTTATTTATTAAGAATCGCGTTTAGTTGTCAGTTCAGTTGTTTATATTTTGATTTATCGGCCCCCTGACTCGGTTACCGAATTGTTCAAAGAAAGCTTGAATCACATTTCAAATAGGTATCCGAATCATACTGTTATAATCGGTGGCGACTTTAATTTACCCTCGATATGTTGGCATAATTACGTATTCAAAACCGGCGGCAAATATAAAATAACGTCCGAACTAGCTCTGAATGCTTTTTCTGAAAACTACTTCGAACAGTTAGTTCATGAACCCAATAGAATAATAAACAGTTGCGAAAATACCCTTGATCTCCTAGAAACATAGAATCCTGAGTTAGTAAATAGCATCAAAACAGGTACAGGGATTAGCGAACATCGAGTTGTAGTAGCGAGACTGAATGTCTAAATTCCCAAATGCACCAAAAATAAACGAAAAATATATCTATTCAATAAAGCAGATAAAAATTCGCTTCACGCTTTCCTGAGTGATAGTCTCCAGTCTTTCAAAACTAAAAATGCGAGTGTGGATCAGTTGCGGATTACTTTCAAAGACATAATATCACTAGCAATCGAGAGATTTATACCAAATAAATTAATAAAAGAGGGGGCTGACCCCCCGTGGTACACAAAACAGGTCAGATCACTGTTGCAGAAACAAAGAAAAACGCATGCAAAATTTAAAAAGACACAGAATCCACAAGACTGGCAATCTTTTACTGAAACTCGCAATCTAGCGTGGACTTCACTGCGAGAAGCCTATAGTAGTTTCGACAACGAAATCCTGTCTCGTAATCTTGCAGAATATTCAAAGAAATTCTGGGCACACGTGAAGTACACTAGCGGCAAAACAGAAGCAATACCTTCACTACGCGATAGCAATGGTAATACCACGGATGACAGTACTGCTAAGGCAGAATTACTAAACACAGCTTTCCGAGATTCGTTCACCAAGGAAGACAAAGTGAACACTCCAGAATTCAATCCAAGAACAGCTGCCAGCATGCGAAACTTAGAAGTAGATGTTCCTGGAGTAGTAAAACAACTTAAGTCAGTAAACAAACACAAATCTTCCGGGCCAGATTGTATACCAACTAGATTCCTCTCAGAGTATGCTGATGCAATAGCTCCGTACTTAGTAGATGAATATAGCAGTTTGGTCCAATAGGTTTACAAACATTTGAACATTTTTGTATTTTCCCATATCCATTTCGAATTTTGTATCTTCATTACTCCCGCAGTCAGATGTTACTTTACAACCTAAGTAAGAAAATTGATCTACAACCTTTATCATCTCGTTTCTTAATCTAATCCTTTACATCGCCTGATAATTCGACTACATTCCATGTTCATCTTATATCCTCATTTCAAGATATGTTCCATTCCACTCAACTGCTCTTCCAGGACCTTTGCTGTCTCAGAGACAATTACTTCATGGGACAATCGCAGTTTCTATAATTTTCCCTTAAATGTAATTCTGTTTCCAAATTGCTCCTTGTTTTCCTTCACACCGTGCTCAATGTACAGATTAAATAACATTGGGGAAATGTCACACCTCTGCTCACTCGCTTCCCAACCATTGCGTCCCTTTCATGCCTTCGACTCTTACAACCGCTGTCTGATTTGCGTACAAGTCGTCACTTTTCCTTCCCTTTAATGTATCCCTGCTATTTTCAGAATTTATGACACTCATCATTGTTAAGAGCTTTCTCCAAACGTACAAAAGCTATAGACGTATGTTTCCCTTAGCTCAACCTGTCTTGTAACATAAGTCAGATGATGAGTATTACTTCAATTGTTCCTACTATTCTTTAAATTTCAACTTAATCTGCGAGATCCAAATATATCAGTTTGTCAATTATTCTGTAAGTAATCTGTGTTAATGTTTTGCAACCATGGTTTACAGATAGTTCTGTAAGTTTTACATCTGTCTGTATTTGTCATATTTGTAAATGGAATTATCACATTCTAAAGGTAGTTCATCTGTCATATACATCTTGTACATTAGGCTGAATAATTTTGCCATATCTGGTGTCCCAAGGACATTAGCAGTTCAGAGGGAATATAATTTGCCCCTGGGGACTTGTTTCTACATAGATATTTCAGTGCCCTGTCAAATTCTTGTCTCATCTGCATCTAATCCCCTTTACTGAGCGCTGTGGTAAGCTACTGGATACGCATTCGGAAGGACGACGGTTGAAACTCGCCTCCGGCCATCCTGATTTCCATAATTCACTCCACGCAGTGCAGGGATGGTTCCTTTCAAAGGGCACGGCCGATTTCCTACCCAGTCCTTGATAAAAAGTGTTGAAGCGTGGGCTCAGTATAAAATGACCACGTTGATGTGAGGTTAAATTTACAGTTTTATGTATGATGGAAGTAATCATTCAGTTGTGAATCAATTATAATCCATTTCATGTTGTAAAATAGGGTTGTTAATAGATACAAAAGATAGTTTTCTAATAATAACAAACAATATAACGACTAACGAATGTAAAATAGGACATTCTTGATGAAACATTTTGTGAACAAGTGTTAAATGCTTATAACTGCTCCATCTGTTGGCCTTTTGAGTAGTTTTAACACTATATATATTACAAACGAGACTGGTCAATCTTCTTTCAACCATAGGAGACGAATGAACTATTCTTGCATTCAACACAGGCATATTATGCTCTGCGTTTAATTCATTCATATGAATTTTCTACTACAATACCATATATTATAACGATTTAGTTTCGAGCAGTATTTGTATGACAATTTCGCTAATTTTGTTAATCTTAAAGGAGCATTTATTTACATATGTGTTTAAGGAATACCTTCGACTGAGTAAATTATTCAAATTCGGCATAATTTTCTCTTTAATATCACAGAATTCGACAAACTCCACCTTAGGTAAATGTATTTTTATGATTTTCGTGCTTTCATCGTAAATTTTAATGCTAAATTTAATACTTGACATTTCTTTTGTAGGTAGAATAAAACTGACCAATCTGGAAACTAAAACAACCATATTATATGAAATAACAGTAACTTAATTCAGCAGTTACCTGAGCTTCATAGTTTACTACAGCTTGTTAACATGTAGTAATTTTAGTTAATTTTCATAAATGGGAAGTTAAAGATTTGTTTACTTTTTAAAATTTGACATTAAGTAAGGTTGATTTGGTAATATTTGTTGTAAACACTTGCAAATGGCAACATAGTATGCCAATGTTAGTAGTGTGTCTAATAAATACAAAAGTGACTGTTAGCTTATGAGTAGAATAATAATAGATCTCGCCAAGTAATTAATCCTGGAAAGTTAAACTCTTGGCCACCTATATGTCGGATTATGAAACTGTAATACCTAGCTGGAAAACAGGAGTATTTAATGGAAATATAAATTTGCAAAAGAAGTATGCAAGAAATTTGTTGCACGTTATGTACAACAAGAAATGTCTTCAATATAATATTACTACAAGGTATGAAAATATAAAGATAAGTATTAAAAATAAATGAGCACAAATAGTGAAAAGTAAAAGTGAAAAATTATGAATAAAATTCCAGATCAGGCAATTTTATAAAGAAAATAATTTCTTGTTGAAAAAAATTGAGCATTGTAGAGCTATCCTGAGAGGTAAACTATCATATAATTTGTTTTACAGTCCGAAATTTGTTAATTATTTGATCCATATACAATCAAGACAGCATGAAAAGTTAGAAGCCAGTGTCGTAGTACAATACGAAAATAAAGTTAAAATTCAATTTGAAGAGAGACAAATTAATATAACAAATATTAGATTTCCAGAAAAGTAACTGTCACCAGTAAACATGGCTTTGCCATATAATATGCCAAAGAAACTTAACTCTGACGACATAAAAGAAATAATAGTACGTGTACAAACAGCAGCATAGTTAGAAAGATGAACAATTCCAAAAACTATGAATTACGAGTTAAATTAGCAAAGACCTTCCAAAACTAGTTAAGAAAGAGTCATAATATAAATGATGATTAAGTAGCCCTTAAAATAATTTAAAAAAAAAGACAAAATGTGAGGCCAATAGCAAACAAAATAAAGCAATTGTTCTTGTCAGTGACAAAAATGATTACATAAATAAAACTGAACATTTCCTTAGTACAAACGATTTAATAGAACTTAAATAAGGTTCCATAAGGTTCATTGCTTAAGAAGAAAACAGGTGACATAAATTTCCTCTTCACAGCTAAGGAAAAGAAGAATTTTAAAATGACGAATGTATCCTTACCGAAATTAAGATCACAGAATAAGACTCATAAAAGTAAAAAAAAAAAAAAAAAAAAAACTAATACACCCATTTGTTAATAATAGACCTTCATCATATTTTGCTTTAAATAATAATTTAATAAGAAGGAATTATACGCAATAGATAACCCAACTAACATTAATAAAAGAAGTTGTGAACTTTTACAGTTGCTAAAGTACCTCATCAATGTTGCCTTACTTCTCTTGATTTCACAAAAATGTTCAAATAGCAGAAACTATAAAAAATATTGAAGCTAATCTTATAAATAATAAGAACCTATCAGTAGGAGAAATTGTAGAATGAATTGAGCATTTAAAAATTTCGCTACAGTTTAATTAAGTGTAAAGAGAAAGTGTATAATCAGTTTGAGGGTTTAGAAATGTACAATAGGCTAGCAGGTAGAATGGTTGATTTTTTTAACTTTATTGAAAATAGGTTCTTCAATGAAACTAAAGTGACTGTTGGCTTTTGCCGATAATAATCATATGTCACACAAATAAACTCAAGATCTCCTGTACCATCCAGGCATTTCTTCTAGGCCTCGTCTTCAGAACCCATTTGATCCTCTGCAGCCTTCACTATTTCATAAATTTACCCATTATTCAAAGGGTACATAGCCCCTATGAACAAAACCGAGCAAAGGAAACGCAGTACTACGCTGCCTATCGGAGATGCTGCAACGACTAGTATTCATCTCTTTGCGCTTTTGGGCCCTGTTGATTGTTTCTGAAGGCTGGTTGAGAGAGGAGCGCTAGAAATGCTGCCATCTCATCCGAAATGATGAGACTTTGAAGGCTGTTGCGATACACATTAGACTTGAGGACTGTCCACATGTCCTAATCGTGCACGGGCCGTAACGCCACTGGCCTCTGCTAACGACTGTGTCGGGCATGAAGATTGTGTAAATGTTCTCCAAGGTTCGACGCGCTGTATGGGTAGTTGCTGCATCCTGTTGGAAGTGACTGTAGGACTTATCCTCCGCTGTTGTTCCCACGGGTGCATTCAAAATAGTATCCCTTCATCCGGCGCATTTTTATACTTTTACTAGCTTATGTGCCAGTGCTTGGCAACGGTTTTTAAAGAAGAGCCTGTTCGTATCATAACATTTTAGGATTCCGGACTTCAGTCAGTTCTAAACTTAACTTACCTGTAAACCCGGCGTTGCTCGGGTATTTATTTATTTCACACTCTAGTAGTCTATCTAACCCTTCCCTCCTGTCTCTGCATCTATCTCTTTCTCTCCCGTCTCTCTGTTCGTTTCCACATTTCCTTCTCTCGGCAAAGTTTTTTACAGGGTTACCCTCTGTCACGTACCATACCAACATTTATGTATCCAGTGACCTTCCTCTTAGTTTAAAGGTCACGTATGAAAAATTAATCAATATCGAAGCAAAACTATGTATTTTGTCAAAGTCCGTTCGTTAAGTACTCTCCAACATGTAACGACCGAAATTTTATACAGACAGTGACATTCCTCTGAAGCTCAGATATGCAAAATTTCATCAGTATCGAAAAAAAAGCAACTACAGATTTGTACGAAATAAAAACAGGGTCACATTGAAAAATAGCACTTCGTTGTTCTCAAATTTTCCAGTTTTAATTCATACAACCCTTGTTCTGAGAATAACGAAAACAACCAAAAAAGATCTGTGAAATCGGTCGAGCTGTTCTCAAGTTATGGCACGACCAAGGTATTTAGGAATATATTTTTATGTTGCAAGATACCCTGCCCCATGCACCGTATGAAACTTTAGGTATACGCTGACCTTTCTCTTGTACTGAAGGTCAAGCTTGCAAAATTTCGTGAAGATCGGAATGAAACTGTAGATTTTGTCAGTCTCTAGTAAGAGTATCCTCCCCCATGCATCTTAATTCCGTCCTATCGAAAAATACTTTCTTAGTAGACGTCTTCCACCTATAAACTATATACCGGCAAAATTTCAGCTTCATAGGTGCAGTAGTGTTTCAGGTTTCGTGTTTAGTCAGTGAGTGAGTGCGTGACTCACCTTTTTCTTTATATATACAATACCTCCTGAATTATGTGTCCTATAAAAAATTATTTACCAGATTCGTAGAGTGGAATATTAGGAAACTGACTCCGAAATGTGTTGTTAATGGAGTTGGTAGTGAAGGCGTAGTAAATTACAACCTCGTGCTTATTAGGGCGAATTTTCATGCATTTCATTGTCTTTCACGTCATAGCACCTGAACTATATGTCGTAATACGATTTTATTTGAAGGTACATCCAGTGGTGAATATGTAAAATGTCTGCAAAATACGTAGCGAACAGAGATAGTAGGAAAGACGCAATACATCAAATCGTCATGCCTGATGAGGCGGTTTTTGATTATCCTAATTATTTATCTCCCCATATTTAATGAACTTTGTGTCGTAATATGACAAAATTTTGAACGTACATTCATTCAGTGGTATGTGTGTATACTGTCTGTAAGATTTCTCACGAATACAATTAACAGCGTACGAGTAATAAATTGTAGCGTCATGCCGAAAAAGTACTAAGCGACAAACTTTTTCCTTTCATAATTTTGTCGAGGTGTCAGCGTGAAAAAGTTTCCCAAACGTTTGAAATTTTGTTTAAAGTTTGTTGCTAGTCGCGAAGTGCTCTCCTTCTCAAATAGTGGACTGATAAACTCACAGTACCACGTGCCGCAAGACGGGGAAGTTTTTATTGTTTATGACGTCATATCTCCTGAATTATCGGTCCTATCGCAAAATAGTTTCTTACCTGACGTCTACTACCTATAAACTACATTCCTGCCAAATTTCAGCTTCATAGGTGAAGTGGTTTTCGAGATTTCGTGTTTAGTCAGTGAGTGAATGAGTGAGTGTTCTTTCGTTTTTATACAAATAGAGATTTGCTCCAATTTATACATATGGGGCGAATCCCTGTGTATCCAGTTCCTGCAATGAAATTATTAGCAGTCCCACCTTGGTATTCACATTTGATAGCCCCTACACACAACTTCGGAAAGGCTCCACTATTTACAGATTTCAAATGTTTACATTAAAAAGTGCAAATAACGGTTTATAAAAATGTTCTTGTAGTATATGTGGATGAAATTAAGTACAACAAAGAGCCTTAGAAATGGCAGAAGAAACGTTATGATGTAGATAGAACGTAGTAACTGAGTTACACTATCAGATCAAAACGCATGTTTCTCATTTTGAATTCGCTTCAGTTTTACAATAGTGTATTAGCTCATGTAAACGAAATGATGTGCTGCTTTGTTATAGCAATGTAGCGAATATTTTCCTTTTTATTTTAATAACAGAAACTTTCTTCTTTTTATCACTATTACAATATTTACTTGCAATCATTGTGTTCTTGACGCTGCTCGTGAGTGTAGAAGTTTCTTTTCAGAACTGAGCTGGGAAGGAATGAAGCACGCATTCTCCTCAATGGACAGAGCGATCTTGGGACGCGGGTCTGGCAGATGAAGAGGGTTGAGTTTACGACAGCAGCAGCCGAACTGTGGGTGGCGCGCTGATCTTAGCGCGACAGAGAGGGAAGTTGGAAAACTCTGGAGATGGACGGGACAGGCTGTTTTTCCTCTTTAACTAACAACTCCATTCAGAGCTTGCAAAACAAAACAACACGCTATCACGTTTCGTTTTACTGCCTCTGCTGAGTTAGCGAAGAGTTCCATGCTCTCCACAGAGGGTACACATCTCTGTCAAGGGGTTAAGAATCTTCTATATAGGGAGGTAGAACGCAAAGTAACACCCGCTTCTTAACTGTTTTTATCTTTTAACTCCAAGCTTTATCGTCAGAACAGTTCCGAGAGAAATTTCTACTGGAAAAAGTGCTGTGATGTCAGAGCGATAGCAATCAAGTCCCCCTCACCCCCCATATGTAGTAAAAAGTATGAAACTAAGTATGAAATTCTATAAGACTTCCTTCTTTAAGTAATAAGAAAACTTTCGTCGTGCTTTTGTTTGTGGAAGGAATTTCCTCCTTAGCATCCAGCTCAGTAGATAGATTTCCTTTAACCTCCTGTTTTGTCAGAATAAATTCTGCCGTGTCTGTAGGATACTGCAGTACTGCATATAATGGGGCTTAGATTGTCGTTTCATTCAGAACTGTACGTGGTGTCGAAGTTTGGTGTGCCACCAGTGATTTTGACACTATTATCGATTGTCGTCGCAGTCGCGGCTGCGGAAACACTGATAGTTGGCAATACAGTTTTCTGGGTTCCCGTCAGAGGTCGCGAGCGTTAAGATTGATTGGCTGAACCCGCCAATACGGCCTGTTGGCAGAGTACATCGCTTCGTCCAAGAGCGTCCTCAATGTGGTGCAGTGTTATGCAGTGCCTCAAGACATAACTTCAGACACCGAGTAGACATAAGTAGTTTGCGTGCCGACACTTAGAATTATCGCCGACTGTCTCAAGAAAACTTTGAAGTATTATTCAGTGTCTGGAACTTAAACTTCGTCAGTCTGAAAGTACTGAAATTTCTCCAACGTCCAAATATGAGTATTTATTTATCGGAACAAGTGTCACATATACGTAAATGAAGCCATCGTTTCAGTTAAAGTGAATCAAGGCCGCCTTACCAATCCCCCACAAAAGTTGACTGCTCCTTTCTTTCGTATGAAAACTGGTCAATATCAGACGGTGGTCGATTAGTGAGTTTATAGTAAAGGCTTGGAAGTGTTAATTCCAGCTCCACAAACTTCATCGCTACCTTATAAAAACACCCGATTTAGCGTGTAACCCTCCGAAGAGGATACCTTTAGCTCTAAGAGTGTCGTCGAAACTGGTGAGGAGGCAGAGTTGCTGGAGCCCTTATAAGCAGCCACAAAGTTTCCTGTTCCAAATTTGTCCAGTTACTAACCAGTGTGTAACTAATTTTCTTGAAATGAAATGTAGCCTATAGGTTTTTTTTTCACTGCGAACTAAGAGGGGGAATGATTGACCTATTATAAACAAGTGGACCTCCTGCTCTACGCAGGTAGCCACTGTCTTGTTGACATACAAACCCTGGATGTATGCGGGCAAGCATTGTCTTGTTGAAATGCAAATCCAAGATGTGTTTTGACAGGCATTTTCTTTAGATGTAATCCCAGGAATGCTTCACCTGAACGGCAATGAAAGGGGTGAATAATGTTGTCGATATACCGTTATAATGAAAGGGTTCCTCAGTTAACAACCAAGCGGGCCCTGCTGTAAAACGAAATTCCAACCCAAACCGTCCAACTTCCAGGCACCAATCAGCTTGTTACATCGCCACTTTTGCAACATCTCCATACACAACTTCTATGATTGTTGAGGCAGTCAGTTTTAAGCACGACTCATCACTAACGACAACTTTAGTCAATTATAGAAGATTCCAGGGCGAGAGTGTTTGAGACCGCTGCAAACGGTCTTGATGGTGGAATTTCAATGACATTCGTACTGAGCCCAGTCTTCGTTCTTTGAACTGCCTATTAATGGCCCTTGTGGTCACTGAAAGATGATTTACACTTCGTATCAGTGTTAATGGTGAATCAGAGGTTCTGATTTCGTCTGACGATTGGTCGTTTCTTCTGGTTTCCTGTAGGTCGGCCGCTTCCACCTTCCTCCTTGTTGGGCCATAATTGACACATTCCTTAGAAAGAAAATAACGAAACGTTGTAGGCTGTAGTCTAGATATTTTTATTTAAAGGTACGATTAGCTAATGTTGAATATTTGTGAATTTCAAGTACATGTATTATCTAGTGTATTTCACAGATATTACTTCCTTTTTTTTTTTTAAAGAACAGAGAAAAATCTGTGGATTTCTCTACGTAATGAAATGACAAGAAGTAGAAGGGACATGTTTCCATTTGGGTCTCAACAAAAAGAAAAAAAAATCTTGCCATTACCGTCTACAGTTCTGTAGAATATTAAACACAGTTCTTTAGTACTGTGTTGCTACGTACTTGAAACACAACTGAGGAGCATTTCGGCGTGGCATGCATTCGCGAGTCCTTCTGGATATACGTAGCACCGAATGTCCACGCGCTTGTCAAACACTGTCCGTAAATTACGGGAAGCTAGATTGTGAACAACCAAATGACTCTTGAAACAGATGTGCCGAATCTGTGAAATATTTCATCACAAAGTCAACAGGCAATTATACTGTCAATTCCTACAAGTAATAAGAATAACATAAATTTTTATGTCACTAGTGCGTTCATTTCATACTTATTTCTTACAACTGATGCATCGTACCCCTTTCTCCGCATATTTTGAAAGAAACTACGCTTTACATAAAAAAAAACAGATTTTTTGTAAACTATCACGATTATAACCTACAGTTTCGCCTTTAAATGTGATCCTCTCTTAAATAAACAGTTTCACTGTGAAGAAATTGCAACTTCACGTAGTGAACGTCATCGCGGGTGAAGCCATCTGCAAGGAATGGATCCTTCCAGATGAATGCGTCACTGACTTAGGGGGATCTGACCCATGACCTTTCAGGCTGCAGGTGACTCAGCCCGAGTGGATCTAGACCGTGTTCTTTACGCAAACATTCTGCGGTAGGCTCATCAGCGAAATTGATACCATTTAGAGCCTGTTAGGGACAACATTTATCAACTTACAGGAGTATCAGTCTATTTCAGTATGAAGGTATAACAAAACTTAAAGAGTGAAGTGGTTAGTATTTTCATTGGCACATAACACCTGCGTTAGCAATACATATACGTACTCAGCTTCGTTGTTACTTCATTGTAATATTCGTTTCGGACTTTTCTGCGATACGTTGTTTCCTGTTCGACTTTTAGTAGAATAAAGATTATAACAAAAACTTTAGAATCATGTAATTCAAAAGTGTACAGAGTGGCTTGAATAACGAAATTTGGGAGGGAGAGAAGAGGAAGTTAATACAGGTTTAAGTGAGAAACAGTAGTAAGAAGAAAAACAAACGTGGAAAGTATTTATGGCGCTAACTCTTACAGAGGTTTTAAGATACCATAATGTAACTATTAGATGGACAAAAGAAACTACATGTACGAGATATAATGCCCCTGGGAAACATGTGCCACTAACAGCTCCAAGTGAGTCATGAGTTATTACAAAAACAATATACAAACTACACATAGTAATAGTAAGTGAGATATGAAGAAGCTAAAAGAAAGAACGCTACACTTTAGAACACTCAGAATTAAGTAGGACATAGCATTCCCATTAGCGCTGAAAAATTTTATCAAATTTTATTCAAACGGTTCTGACTACTAAGGTCTGATTTATTTTACAGAGGAAAGGCTATATAAAAAAATCACCCTTCAGAAAGACTAACCAAATATTTTTCAATAATGAGACTCAACTTGTCGACACACCACCAACGTAGTGTTCCTGCCAATTATCACTCATTACTCGCAGAATGTCGCCGATTCCCGTGAGAGTTACGACGTAGAATGCATTCACACCAAAGAAAGGAAAGTATCGACGGGTGTCTTTGTCTATCATCTTTTATAGTCTATGTGATCAAAAGTATCCTAACCCTCCGCCCCCCCCCCCAAAAAAAAAAAACAAAAAAAAAACCACGTTTTTCATATTAGGTGCATTGTACTGCCACCTAACACCAGGTACTCCATATCAGCAGTCATTAGACATCGTGAAAGACCAGAATCGGACGTGCCGAGAAATTCCCGTACTTCAAACATGGTCACGTAATGGGTGTCGCTTGTGTCAGAAGTCTGTTAACGAGATTTACACGCTCCTAAATACCCCTATGCCCACTGTTTTTGATGTGCAAACGTGAAGGGACAGGTACAGCACGAAAACGTACCTTGGCTGAAGAGACCGCCGACAGTTGAAGAGGGTCGTACAGTGCAATGGGCACCTTTCTATCCAGACCGTCACACAGTATTTCCAAACTGCACCAGGTTCCAATGCAAGTACTATGACAATTGAGCGGAAGGTGAGAAAACTTTGGTTTCGTGGTCGATAGGTTGCCGATAATCCACACATGATGCAGGTCACTGCCAAACGAGGCCAACGAGAGAGACAGGCCGTGGCATGCACGTCATGCGACGTAAGCAAGGTAGGCCTGAGCTGGCGCGATCGCTGGCTGATTGGCCGGCCACTGGGGCACAGCCCACTGCCTCATAGTGGCCAGCCACTCACCTGGCGATCGCGCCGGCTCAGGACTGCCTTGCTTACGTCGCATGACGTGCGCGGGGGGGGGGGGGGGGCTGTATATCTCGTTGGCCCGGCTGCCAAACGGCACGTCGTTTGGTGTAAGGAGCATAAACACTGGACTATTGAACAGTGGAAAAAGTCGTGTGGAGTGACGAATCACGGCACACAATGTGGCGATGTGCTGGCAGGGTGTGGGTATGGCGAATGCCCGGCGCTAAAGTGTGTAGCGTCAACAGTAAAATTCGGAGGCGGCAGTTTTATGCTGTAGTCGTGTTTGTCATGGAGAGGGCTTTCAGCCCTTGTTGTTTAGCGTGTCAGTATCACAGAACACGCCTACATTCATGTTTTAAGCACCTTCTTGCTTTCCACTATTGAAGAGTAATTCGAGCATGGCGATGGCATCTTTCAACACAATAGAGCACCTGTTCATAATGCACGGCCTGTGACGGTGTGGTTAGACGACAATAACAACCCTGAAACGGAGTGGTTTGGACAGATTCCTGACTTGAATCCTATAAACACCTTTGTGATGTTTTGGAAAGTCGAATTCGTGACAGGCCTTACCAACGTAAATCGACACCTCTTCTCAGCGTAGCACTCCGTGAAGAATGGACTGCCATTTCCCAAGAAACCTTCCAGCATCTGACTGGACGTATGCCTGTGAGAGTGGAAGCTCTCATCAAGGCTAATGGTGGGCCTACACCACACACAGTTCCAGTATTACTGGTGGAGGGCGCTACGAACTTATAAGTCATTTTCAGTTCGGTGTCCGGATATTTTTCATCACTAGTGTATACACTGAGCATGTTGCTATAGGCAAAGTCTTCTACATATTTTCTTCATTTGCGTCGTAGATGCGACTTTTGCGTCGACTGTCTACTGCAATTATTCCATCCATGCTTTATTCCTAAAGTGAACAGGTTGACAATATATGTTTTTCCACCACCTACGTTTCATCTATCTCGGGAGCTGATAAAGTTTCATGTTTGCTTTATTTCCTTTGTGAGTTCAAAACTATGGAATGCACCGACCGATTTATACAATGAATGTCTACTTGTTGAGTTCTGGTTCTTTGGGAGCAGTTCCGGCACTCTGGGTTACTAATTACGATTTGGCGGAATTTTTACTCTGATTTGAATTGCGATGTAAATGGTGGTCTGATTTTAAAATTCCTCTCCCTAGTAGTCACATTGAGAACTCCTTTGGGGTTCCTCCTATTGAATACAATATACAGGGTGCCCCATTTAAAATTTTTACCCCAGATATCTTTGAAGTACGAGTATGACAGCATGAACGTACGGCAGGGGCTTATAAAAGTAAGTACTATAAAACATTAAAAAGCTAATATTATTTTCAAAACTTTTTTTTTGTAATCGATACTCTAACCTCATAATATTTTATGAAATTAGTAGCATGAAACATTACGAAACAAATAGCGTTAGTAGCATCACAAGAAGAGACAGCTTGCGGTTCGCGCAAGGGTCTCGCGAAGTGCGCTAACGGCGTGCTTCATTTATTTCAAGCGTAAAATTCGCTTCGCAATATCTCTGGATGTAATTAACGTATTGCGATGCTACCTACGCTATTGGTAATGCTATTGCTATTGATTGCATAAGAAGTAATATGCGGAAACACGAAAAAAACCTATTTCTTGTCTGTTTGGGACAGGGGTCATCAGTTCCCTGGTAGGGAGGGGAAGGAGTGAGGGTTGCAAAAGAGGGGATGAAAAAGAAATGCAGTCCAGGGAGGAAAGAAGGAAGAAAGGCAGCATTAGCTCGAAACCCCATGCTGGCCAGGCAAGTACTGATGAAAGGACCGATGAGCCCCTGGATGGAAAACGTAAGTTGGTGTGTAAAATAATATACAGTGTGATTATAATTAAAGTTAATCCTTCACTTTCCTGTTTATTTTTCTTCTGACATACGTTTTCCCCTCTTCTCTGATATTACGGCGTTGCATATACAGGGTGTTTCACTAAGTGTGTTTGCCTCTGTAATTTATAAAATAATAGGTGACGGGAGATTATCATGCGGTAGGTCAACACAAGAAATGTTACACTTTCTGCGGAGCTCTGAACATAGTTTATTGTGTCATTTGCCAAAGAGATACAGCACAAAGATATAATTTTTTCTATCGTGCATTGGATTCGTTTAAACCAGCTGCGTCCAAATCAATTTAAACTACATTCCTATCACTGTTAGTTTGGGAGCTACAACCCTTCAAAGTTCTGGGGGCGGAGGCTGCGATAGCGTAGCTGACTGGCCGAGTGGCTATCTCCTGGGGCACGGCTCACTGTCTCATGACCACCAGCCAGTCAGCTACGCTATCGTAGCCTCCGCCCCCTAAACTTTGAAGGGTTGTAGCTCCCAAACTAACAGTGATAGGAATGTAGTTTAAATTGATTTGGACGCAGCTGGTTTCAACAAATCCAATGCACGATAGAAAAAACTGTTGTTCCATTTAAAAAAATATATATTTGTGCTGTAACAATAAACTATGTTCATAGCTCTGCAGAAAGTGTAACATTTCTTGTGTTGACCTACCGCATTAAAATTTCCCGTCACCTATTATTTTATACGTTATAGAGGCAAACACACGTGGTGAAACACCCTCGAAATGAGTGCGTGGGTGGGGAACGGAACGGCGGCGGCCTGAAGTGCTAGTTGTTGCATCGAGATAAGTCGCAGCCGGCATGTGTGCATTGGGCTGCAGGTGGAAGGGGGGGGGGAGGAAGGACTGAAACTGATCAGCCATCAGCGAGGCGGTAAGACTGCGTCAATGAATAGTACAGTTCCTGAATGCACTCAGCCACTAGTACACTCGTCCAGCAATACTCTCGATATAGTTACATTCAAGCAATTCATAATTTTAAACTTTTGAAATTTAAGAAATAAATGATGGCTTAATGTGGATACCGTTACAAAACAACCCTTCCCTATGCGATTAATCATCGAAAATATTTCTGGACAATTCGTTTTGTGGATATTATTACAATTAAAAGATTTGCTTGGAGGTGAAAATCAGAAATTTAACCCGAATAGGTTATCTAATTGCTATCTCATTGCTGTAAAACAGTAGACATCTAGTTTACCCGTGCGAATAATTCGCACTCTATCCTGGTCAGTTACAGATGGTAGTGGAGAAAAAGCAGATGCAAGTACGAATGTATAAAAGATAATAATAATATTGTACGCACTGTAAAGTAGCGGGGAATTAATTGTTAAATAAATTATTATAAGTTATAAAAGTAAGCGGTACTTATCTGTGATAATGAACGTTGAGACAATTCAGTTCTTTCGCGCAGTACACAACGCTTGCTTGAACAAAGTGAACAATTCCAACATCTATGTGCATCGACGTGTGAAACAGAAATCTCGTGATAAACTATGGCTGCGTAAAGAATCTAGACAGCTGCAAGAGTTGTCGTGCTAAATTGAATTTATCGACATGTATAACCAAGGCGTGTGATAAACTATGCTTGCATCAAAAAAGGTCTTTGGCTTGTATAAAGAATCTAAAAAAACTGCAAGAGCCGTCCTTCTACATTACTTTTATGTCGGCCGCACAAACTAAATTGATACTAGGCGCGGTAGAACTTTAAACTATCTGCATATTTTTCGTCATTAGTGGAGAACGAAACCTTGAAAATTATAACTCAATCATTAATTTTTGAAAAGTAATACGGGAGATATGGCATACCCACAAAATAATATATATTATGACGATTCTTGTCATTGTGGACCTATTAAAACCTGTGACAATAAAGCTCGGTGAACAGTCCTGTAAGATTAAAGTAGTTGAACTATGAACAACAGTCACCTCACTGCCCTTCGAAATAGTCGCCTCCCATAACTATGCATCGCTGAGATCTGCCATACATATTCTGGAAACCTCCGGCTGCCTCACTTAGAACTGCGGCAGCCGGAGGTGATGGTTGTATGTTCAAATGTTCAATCTTATGGGACTTAACTACGGGGTCATCAGTCCCTAAACTTACAAACTACTTATGAACTACTTAACACTCAGGACGGCACAAATATCCATGCCCGAGGGGGGATTCGAACCCCCGACCGTAGTGGCCGTGCAGACCGTGACTGAAGCGCCTCAGTCCCCTCAGCCACCGCGGCCGGCGATGGTTGTATGACTGTGTTGTGTGCCTGTGTGATTGCGTGAGTGTTCTACTTTCTGAAGAAGGCCATGGCCGATAGCTGAAAGTGTTGTATGTGTGTGTCTTTTTGTATCTTCCTGTCGCAGCTCGTCGCCACGTCTTTGCGGTGAGTTGCAAACTGTCCTTATTACTATATTATCAGTTTACTGAATGTTATTTATACGGTCGCCAGCGTGATTAGGCAAAGTATTATTCATAACCTGATCCAAATCTGTTGTACATACAACTTTAAAACAACTTGGTACAGCCGCGATGGAGTAGCCGAGCGGTCTACAGCATCTCGCTGTGGAGCGCACGGTTGCTCGCCTTGGAGGTTCTAGTCGTCCCTGGGGCATGGGTGTGTGTGTTTGTCCGTAGGTTGGTTTATCTAGGTTTAAGTAGATTTTAAGCTACGGACTGATGACCACGCAGTTTGGTCCGATAGATTTACAGACATCTGAACATTTGAACAACTCGGCATAAACAAATAGAAAGAGTTAAGTTATGGTCAAAAATAAATAAATAAATAAATAAAATTAAAATAAAAAAGTACGATGACCTCTATGGAAAGCAATATGTAAGAGACGACAGACTAAATCACTTGTTTACTGCTTAAATATAGTGCTGAATATGAAAGAACTTTTTGCACTTTATTAAACAACAAAGAATTTTTGATCATAGTTGCCCCTAGTTCAATCAATTCTGGATTGCACACAAAAACTACACGAAATTACCAACCACAAACCCATATTGAACTACCTTTTATTAAGCAATTTATAAATAATTTTACTGATAGATTTTCTAAAGATATGGTAGTTGTCTTGAAACTGGTATAGCACTCTTTTCCACAGTATCATAATTTTTAGCCACATTAATCACACTTGCAGTTACTTTAAGCTACCTTTATCAGTTTTTAATAAATACTCTCGCTATTAATTTTTTTTTATAAAATTTGAGAAAAATATACTTATTTGAGGCAATCAATTATAACTTACGATTATCAAATAATCAATACAGACTCTCTAAATTATTTACTGTTATTTCAGTTATTTGTTTCTCACTAAATTTAATTTGAAATACGAAATGCAATATTTGACTAGTAAGGAAATAAAATGCAACAGTATCTCACTAGTTTTCAATTATCTACTACAGAATTGGATCTAAGTACTTCAACTTATTAATTAGCTCATTAAGAAAATAATTATTCATCTGATATCATTTACAAAGCTTGGTCTTTTACACGTTTGGATAGGACTCTGACGTGGTAAGCGTTAGGGATAAACAAAGGCTTGTCACAAATTTTTAATTCAGTTCCCTGATAATCGAAACAAGTTATTTCTTTTTGTCTGATCCATTCGCGCTAAAATTTTAAATGTCTGTAAATCTATAGGATCAAACTGCGTGGTCATCAGTCCGTAGCTTACAAACGAATTAAACCTAGGTAAACTAACCCACTGACAAACACACACACCCATGCCCCAGGGAGGACTCGAACCTCCACGGCGAGCAACCGCGCGCTCCGCAGCGAGGTGCTTTAGACCGCTCGGCTACTCCACCGCGGCGCGCTACAATTCTAAAAGTACATAACCTTGTCAATTATCCCGATTATATATCGATTACAGCTAAAAAATTGGTATTAAATAGTTCTAAAAATTATTGGGTATGTACCGGGTGATCAAAAACTCTGTATAAATTTGAAAACTTAATAAATCACGGAATAATGTAGATAGAGAGGTGAAAATTGAGACACATGATTCGCATGACATGGGGTTTTGTTAGAAAAAATGAGAGAGAGAGAATCAGATGCACCAGCAGTCGCAGCATGTTGACGTTACCTGAAAAGGCGCTTTTAGTGAAGCTGTATTATCAGAATGGGGAATGTGCTAGTTCAGCGTTACGATCCTATCGTCATAGGAAGGGGATTCGAACGGGTAAAGGTCCGTTGACAAATGCAGCTGTGGCGAGAATGATTTCGAAGTTCGAAGGCACGGGTTGTTTAGGCGATAGACCCCGTAGTGACCGACCGAGCACAAGGCGTAATGCTGCTGAGACAGTTCAGGAAGAATTGGAGACTGTAGCGAGTTCGTCTACGCACGGAGAAGTCAGCGCTCTTGCATTCGCGCATCGCACCGGCATTCCATACACTACTGTTTGGTTGGCACTTAGCCGTACCCTCCGATGCTATCCTTACAAAATCCATCGGCATCATGAACTACTACCTGGCGATTTAGTGAAGCGGGTAACATTTGCGGTGTGGGCGTTTCAAAAGATGGCGGAAGATGATGACTGGTTGAGTAACGTGTTGTGGACCAATGAAGCTCACTTTACCCTCCGAGGGTCTGTCAGCGCCCACAACTGCAGGATTTGGGCTACCGAAAATTCTAGAACTGTCAGGGAAACTTCATTGCACGACGAGAAAGTCACGGTATGGGTTGGATTTACCACCTCTACCGTTATCGGACCTTTTTTCTTCGAGAAACTGCGAGTTTCTGGTTTTGTAATTGCTACCGTGACGGGTGAGAGGTACACCGATATGTTACAGAATCGCATCATTCCCAGCCCGGCTGATAAACACCTGCTGTAACGTACGATTTTTATGCAGGATGGCGCTCCACTCCATATTGCTAGATGCGTGAAAGATCTCTTGCGCTCGTCGCTGTCGTGCTGTTCACAACATTATTCCTCGAGTACAGCTATTGTTGAGGAATGATGGTGAACATATTGAGCATTTCCTATACAGAACACCATCTTTGCTTTGTCTTAATTTGTTATGCTAATTATTGCTTTTCTGATAAAATGAAGCTCCATCTGTCGGACATTTTTGTAACATTTTTGTTCTAATGAAACCCTATGACACTCCAAGCAAGTGTGTCAATTTTTACTTCTCTATCCTCATTATTCCGTGATTTACTAAGTTTTCAAATTTATACTGACTTTTTGATCACACGGTACATTAATGTACAGGTTCGGTGTTTTTCTCTGATGGCAACACGGTATTGAAGATTTTTATGTGAACAAGTTTTCTTACAGTTTTCAAAATGGCAAGCCAATATCGCGCACTAACAATTTATTAAATGACGACCGGTTTCGGTGCACTGTGTCACCATCATCTGGTCACATTTATGTTATAATCTGGTCATCTGTCAAAAATACAAAAGACATGCAAGAAATAACGTAAAAACATGCAATGTTGCACTTGTTACTTTATACCTAACTTTTTTTAGCTAGGTACGTTAAGTGCCTCTTAATCCCAAATGTATGTCACTTTTTATGTTTTTACGTTATTTCTTGCATGTCTTTTATATTCTTGACAGATGACCAGATTATAACATATATGTGACCGGGTGATGGTGACACAGTGCACCGAAACCGGTCGTCATTTAATAAATTGTTAGTGTGCGATCTTGGCTTGTCATTTTGAAAACTATAAAACGATTAGATCGCCTCCGGACTCGACTATGTCAGTCTTAACAAGTTTTCTACTAAGATTACCTGACATCGTCTGGTCTGGAGGCGATCAATTCGTTTTATAGTTTCCAAATGATAAGCCAAGATCGCAAACTGCCAATTTATTAAGTGACGACCGGTTTCGGTGCACTGTGTCACCATCATCTGGTCATATATATATATATATATATATATATATATATATATATATATATATATATATATATATAATCTGGTCATCTTGTTAAAAAATTTGGTATAAAATAATAAGTGCAACATTGCACGTAGTCTATATATATATATATATATATATAATCTGGTCATCTTGTTAAAAAATTGGGTATAAAATAATAAGTCACTTCTTATTTTATACCCAACTTTTTAACAAGATGACCAGATTATAATATATATATGACCAGATGATGGTGACACAGTGCACCGAAACCGGTCGTCACGTAATAAATTGTTAGTTTGCGATCTTGGCTTATCGTCTGGAAACTATAAGTTTTGTAGTGTGCCGTAATTGCGAACTGCCGGACGCTGCAGTTCTACCATTGATCTCTATACTACCTGGGTGTTAAAACTTCAGCTGTTTGAGCGCGTCAGCCATAGATGTTCATATTTAGATTCTTGATAAATTCAAATATGGCTACTATCAAGTATTACAAGAAAGCAAATAGAATATAAGTTACAATTTCGCAACCTAATTAATCGGTTACATCGCGTAATGATATAAATATCAAATTAAGAGGTAAGAAAGCAATTCTTTATAACGTAATAAATAATTCAAATTTATATGCCAAATTTAAGCATGGCGGACAATGCGAAAACGTGTGCAAATCATTTTAATGTGCAAGCACGGTGCAGTTATCAGCAAAGACCTATATAAACAACAGCCGGCCGCGGTGGCCGAGGGGACAGAGGCGCTCCAGTCACGGTCTGCACAGCCATTAGAGTCGGGGGTTCGAATCCCCCCTCGGGCATGGATATTTGTGCCGTCTTTAGTGTTAGCTAGTTGATAAGTAGTTTGTAAGTTTAGGGACTGATGACCCTGTAGTTAAGTCCCATAAGCTATACAAACATTTAACATTTTAATTGCGAACTTGGTATGATGTAGATGCAGCGCCGGAATCGTAACGCAGGGTGATGCGCTCTCCGAATCGATGTGGATGCCCGCGACGCCCTCATTCAGTGGCTGCCTTGACTGGAACGATGTGCTGGGGTCTCAGCTGATCGCGCGGCCCACGCTGGCGGGCTGGTGACAGTGGCAGAGCGTGGTGGCCAGCAGGGTAGGGCGTCAATACGAGGCGTGTCGGCCGCGGCCACAGCCGGCGTGAATATTGCAGCCGCGGCCGTGGACCGCGCCAGGTGGCGCTGCGGGTCAATACCCCGGCCGCACAGCTGCCGGTCGGCACGCCACGCCCCCCTCACTGACCGCCCGCCTGCCGCATTTTCTGGAACGCAACGCCGACGCCGCCCAATCAATGGGCCTGCCCCGCTCACCGGGACACTCGCCTCGAGTCCCGACCACCGAACAACCTCCAATCCTTCTAAGCAAAGGGATAGGCTACCATAGAGACGCAACACCACGATCTACATCTAAATACACTCAGTCGCAAAAGTATTCAGACAGTGGAAGTTTCACAATGAGTACTCGAGAAACACGGACTATGAAACCCAAACACATTTATTAGCAATATATATGCGTAACAACATTAATTACAAAAGAATTATAGTATTACTTCGTTTCCAAAACATAAATAACAGAATACTTAACAACAAAATAGGAAACAACCTGCACACCCTGCTGCTACAAAAGTATTCGGATACTGTCCAATAAATGTTCAAAAATGTTTGTTCAAATGTTTGTATAGCTTATGGGACTCGACTACAGGCTCATCAGTCCCTGAACTTACAAACTACTTATGATCTAACTAAGACTAAGGACGGCACAAATATCCATGCCCGAGGGGGATTCGAACCCCCGACTGTAGTGGCCGTGCAGACCGTGACTGGAGCGCCTCAGTACCCTCGGCCACCGCGACCGGTAATAAATGTTCATAAGTAGTACGACGAAAATGTCAATTCCTTGCTGTTCCACCTTTCATTTTCAATACCTCCTCCAATATACTAGGCATACTTTACACGAGTTTTTTCGTGAAATTTGGGCATATATTTGCCCATTCTTTGCGCAGTTTCTCTTTCAAGGTCTCCTCCGTATAGGTGTTGTCCGCGCGGAGGGCCCGTTTCAATTTATCCCATCAATTTATGGTGACTGGGGAGGGGGGGGGTGCAATACTTTCGGGCAAGTGAAGATGTTTCGTTTTTTGTAAAATATTTGTATAGGTTATGGGACTTGACTACGGGGTCATTATCAACTAGCTTATCCTAAGGACGGCACAAATATTCATGCCCGAGGGGGGATTCGAACCCCCGACCGCAATGGCCGTGCAGACCGTGACTGGAGCGCCTCAGTCCCCTCGGCCACCGCGGCCGGCTTTCAAATGTTTGTATAGCTTATAGGACTTAACTAAGGGGTCATCAGTTCCTAAACTTACAAACTACTTACAAGCTAGCTAATAATAAGGACGGCATCAATATCCATGCCCGAGGGGGGATTCGAACCCCTACCGTATTGGCCGTGCAGACCGTGACTTGCGCGCCTCAGGCCCCTCGGCCACCGCGGCCGGCACAATTGAAGAGCAATCTCCTTCGTACAATATGCGCGGTATGCTTGGGATCATTATCCTGATAAAAATGAAAGTTGTTCACAATACCTTGATGTCGTGCACTCTGCTTCAAATGTCTTCGCAGTATATTCAAATACGCTTCCTCGTTCATCGTATCATCAATGAACACTAAATCACCTAACCATTGCCAGACATGCATCCCCACACCATGATGCTCCCACCTCCAAACTTTACTGTTGGTCTGAGGTTCCTGGGATTCAGCTCTTCATTGGTCTTTCCCAACACGTTAGCCTTTCCGTCGTTTTGCCATAATGTAAATTTACATTCGTCGCAAAATATCACCCGATTCCACCAAGCCTGAACGTATTCGGCGAATTCCCTCGCAAACTGAATACGTTTCTTCTGGATCACTGCATTTATGAATGGCTTTCGCCGTGACACTCAACCACGGTACTGCGATCGTCATAGTACTCTCCGCACGGTTTCGGGATGAACTTTTATACCGAGGTCTCCCTCCACCTCACTTGCAATTCGTGTGGCAGAAGTTTTCGGATTCTGTTGTACCTTTCGCACAATCACACGTTCATCTCTCTGTGAAAATGTCCGTGGCCGTCCTGTACTGCAACGGAATTCCAATCGGTCTTCTATCTCGAACCTTTTAATAATATCGTGAACTGTACTTTAGTTCACGTTCACTATTGCGGCAATTTCCCTGCAGATTTTCCCCTTCGCGTCCTTCGCGTGATGATAAACGACAAGTTGCCTTTGCTCGAACATAGAATACTTCCCTCTGCGTCCCATCGTCGACCTGCACAGGCTCGCGATACGTGTTTACTAATTATCGCTATCGTCTCGCGGAAAATGTCGGACACATTGCAGTCGCTTCACCCTCTGTACGTCTCGAAATGAACTATTCTCTCACGTTGTCCGACTTTGTCCGAATACTTTTGTTGCACCTTCCTATGCCGTTTTCAGGAAATATTACGTAACAGACACATATCCAACAACAATTCTTCGTATTTGACGCGTGTTTCACGTTGCGATATCGTACCCGGAGTCCCAAATACATTACAAAGTGTAGTTTCTGTATTTGTTCACGCGGCAAACTGCAAAATTATGCGCATTTACGTGCTGTCCGAATACTTTTGGGACTGAGTGTCTGTACTCTGCAAATCGCATTTAAGTGCCTGGCAGAGGGTTCATTAACCACTTTCATAACTTTTCTCTACCGTTCAATTCTCTAATAACGCGCGGGAAAAGGCAAATGACAACGGGAGTATGTCAGCCAGCAAACTTGTATCTGGAGACCTACCCCCGCCGGCGACAACCACAGCAGTCAGTGTTCGCAACAGTGTTTCGCTCTTTGCCTGAGACACGGTCGTTTAATGGGGATAGGAACGGCCTATCCCGATAATATTTTATTTAGTGAATTGACTTCCCCAACAATTATAACACTGCAATCCACAGCCTTCTATATAAAAAATTACCCATTTTATTAAATCTTGAAGTAATGAACATAACAATTTTAATAGTTATAACCGGTGTAGATATGTTTAAAAAATAAAATAAAACACTTCCCATGTGAATTTAAAAGTGATAATCGTTTTATTCGTAAGATTTTATAATGTAATAAAAATCCGAAAATGAAAAAAGAAAAAAAAAATTCTTGTTACTGCCCTTAAGGAAAGAAAATGTGCTTAAACATGTAGACGGCGACCGCCTTGTCAGTGCTGGAAAGTTGTAATAAGAATGGCATATAACACGTCATTGTCCAATTTTTATTGAGAACAATAATGCATTTTCGATTTGTGTGTTGGTGCACCGTTTGCTATACACTGTTATGGATGTTCGAATTCTGAACCATTGTGTACAACGCTGTACCACATCCACTACAGGCAATAGAGGTGTATCGGACACAACAATACCAATTAATATGGCAGTAGAGGGCATGACGGATGAGGTGCCGTAACACCCTCTAGCGGGAAGCCATGCTTGTTGTAACTGTGGCTGCATGGTGCAACGATTATTGGAGTGCAATGGCTGTGAAAAAGTGTGACTGAATGAATGGCCTCTAGCATGGGAGCGATGTATTTCCAGACATAAGATTATCAGACCTTCTTTGTTCCGAATCCAGTCATCGATCAAACCTTTGGGTTTGTACACGGTGAAAAAAAATCACCTTGTACAAACAAAATGGAGTGTATACAGATGTAAACTAGCGATAATGGAAAATTAAGAGTGACTCACTTTTTATCTGAAGCGTAGAAACTAAATGTGATGTTTGATATATGGGAATCGTGAATATTCAAGTAAAAACTAATAGCAGAACACAAACGTCTGTAGCTGAGTTATGCAAGGAAAGACGTAGAAACACAGCTGACAGTGGAGCTCAAAATGGGACACAGGCCTAGGTATGAGTTTGGGTTGATCGGTTATCGGTCCACAGAAAAACCGCTTGCTGCCGTTCGATGAAATTTTCCCCTCTACGCGAGAGTAGATGCGTGTTGGACATCTCACGGGAAATTTAACTGCCACTTCAATTACCGCGCCAGAGAGCAGAACTCAATTAAAAACGACGAGCTGGCCGACCATTGTGGATAACATCATCCAGCTCCGCAGGAAGGCGATTCACAGAGCACTAATACCCTTGTAATTAATTATATTACATGAGTTATTTGACGCAGCTGTTTGACGAAACCTCTTAATTTCCACATTATTTTGCTGAAATAATTGCTTAGGCTAGTAGTTTAGAAAGTACATGTTATTAAACATCAGCTGTTTATTTTACTTTTAATCTTTCATCACGACTGTAAGCTAAACAAACTGATGCTAGTGTTTTGTGTATTCTGATTATATTTGGACAATGTAAAGCAACATTACTGTTCGAGATAAGCAAGTGTTGTATTACATGATACACAATACTGTCCCCAGTTTAGAACGTCCTGCAAACGTTATTAATGACAGTAAACACTACGATGTTTACAATTAAATTAGATAAATATAAATGACGCAGGTGCGATCAGTCAAAATGTCCGTATTTAAATTTCATTTACTATACAATCACAGGCTTCTACAGAATAAATAATGGATAAGGTTATTATTATTAATTCAGATACTGTGCAAGGGATGAAAACGTCAGATTCGGCAAAGCACGTAACATGCGTTTAACACAGATTTTGAAGATTTATGAGCGGAATGCGATGTGGAATAGTCATACATACAATGTATACACCAAGAACATTCGATCTTCATTTTCTTAGTGATTTATAATCCTAAATAATACTGAAATGTATTGGTGTCTATAAAAAACAACATAAAACGCGGCCATGGAACACGCAGGATTTTTTCTGCCAAATACAAATGCCAGGAGAATCTTTGTGAAACCATGTACGATTTTGGTACTGATGACCTTGTAGTTTAGTCCCCTATACAACAATAACAACAACAACATGTACGTTTGAAACTAATGAAATTCAATTATTATTTCATTACTGTATAAATAGCGGAGTTTAGGAAGAGAGAACGAAAAATAAAGTGAATGTACGGTATTTTAAAGAAGAGCTTTCCTAGAGGAGAGGAAGTTACTACAAAGGGCCTAAAACTACATAATTATATTACTAAATTTTAAATAGCTTTCACACCTTCTCATGATTCCTGATAACTAGTTTTGTTCATTTTCAAATATCCAATAAGTAGTCTACTATAATACATATACATTCATTACATATAAAAAAGGACAATTCGTCCGCTTAATGCACAATAAAGGAACTCGCATAGAGTTTGTAGTAATAACTTTCCCTTATTGGTATTTAAAATAATTTAAAAATATTAAACATGGTTGTACACAGAACTGTAACACAAAATTTTCGTGAAGAAAGTCAATAGCCAATCAACTGCGAACAGTAAAAAGGATTCTTATTACACATTAGAGTAAGTTTCGATACGTTTAAAAGTATTTTCTTCCCTTGTAACATGGTGTAAGGAAACACAAACCTGTAGCGTTAGCGACAGTTGTCGTATTATGCAAGTTACATCTGTTACATCAGTTTAATGACTCGTGATTTCAAATTTCTAACACGAATTACTCAAAACCGAGTGAAAAAAAACGGCTTGAATTCGACCTTGTGAAAGCTCAGTTTGGATTTAAGAGTAATGTAGGAACACACGAGGCAATACTCACATACGACTTACCTTAGAAGATAGGTTAAAGGAAGGCAAACCTACGTTTTTAGCTGCTTTAGATCTGGGAAAGCTTTTAAAAATATTGACCGGAATGCACACTTTCAAATTATGAAGGTAGCAGGGGTAAAATGTGGGGAACGTACAAACAGCAGACAGCAGTTATTAGATTCGAAGTGCATGAAAGGGACATAGTGGTTGGGAATGGAGTTAAGACCGGGTTGCACCCTTTCCTAAATATTAAATCTGTACGATGAGCAAGCTGTGAAGGAATTGAAAGAAAAATTTGGAGACAGAATTAAGGTAAATGCGTTCGCGCGGTCGTGTCCTCCAGCAAAGGAATGTAACAGTTGCAGCGGACTTGTTCTTTGAAATATGGAACCTTTCGACGTTGCTTCCCCTATATATAAAGTTTTATGTTATAAAAGTTTAATCTGTGTTCATTTTTAACTGTTCGTCAGTGTTTTAGTAAAACACTTCAGTAAATATAAAGTTACGACTTAATTGTTTTGTTGATTTATCATGTTCACACAGTTTCATTACAGTGCATTGAAAAGTATCCGTTATGTTTGACCTCACTATAAATTACAGATGTTAAGAAGTTATCAATTCAGTTAAATACCTTCTTCTGTTCCGTCTGAACAGGCCGCAGATGGTCCAACATTACTTGCCAACCTTCGCGTAATTGCCAGCCAAGGCCAAAGAGAAAGACATGTGTCATGTCACTTGCAGGCCTGATACAACGCGATGGCTACTGTCTGGCTGGTCCCTGAGACACCTCCCACTGTCTCATAGCGGCCAGTCAGTCAGGCAGCGGTCGTGTTGGCTCACACATACGTGATCTCGTGACGTAATGTACGAGCTACACTACCTGTCTTTCTTGTTGGTTACATTCCCGGCAAAATGACGTCATCTGAGTGATACTGGAGCGGCGTAGGGTCAGGCAAAGGTTTCCCCAACCGTTATCAGTTTTACTCGTCGTTTTGGATGTGCAGCTGTTTCGATTTCCGTTTTTTCAGTCAAAAATATTAAATGAGATTCCCGTGATATGCTTAACACTTTTTTCCCTTTTTACCCAAGCATGTTTCGGCACCTCTGTGACATTATCAATAGGTTTTTCTATTTACAGCTTGGCCTTATATAGCATGATCATGTAGGACTATTTTTACAACATTCGTTACTGGTAGCGTTGTCATGACCCACTTTGCAGTACACTTCTCTTCCGCGTTTCTGTAAACAACAACAATAGACATATTTCGCAGCTCTTTTGCTTCACCATCTCTTCGCATTTTGGCAAAATGGTCTGTGTACGCTTTGTAATTATGCACCCATACTAGACGGCCTTCATCAGAAACAAATGTTAAGGATTGTTAATTAGGTGGTAAAAGTTGATTTCAGTATCAAATGTTCTCCTGATTAGCACAATCACAATGTAACATGGACATGCTTGAATAATACAAGCCGGACACAGTGGCCGAGCGGTCTGCGGCGCGCAAGTCACGTTCTGCACGGCCACTACGGTCGGGGGTTCGAATCCCCCCTCGGGCATGGATATTTGTGCCGTCTTTAGTATTACCTAGTTCATAAGTAGTTTGTAAGTTTAGGGACTGATGACCCCGTAGTTAAGTCCCATAAGCTTCACAAACATTTGAACATTTTGAATAATACAAACAGCCTTATTCTAGACGTAACCACGTCAGAGGGTAGATGCCAGCATAATGGTGTGTTTATGTTGCCAACTTGCTTTTCCTTACCGTTGCACGGGAGGTATTCCGAGTATCTGTTCAGTGGCTTTGCGTGCTTTGGATCATAACTGCGCAGAAAATAGGCGTTGAAAATTTACACATATCGGATAGTTAACTAACATTAGCGAATATTCCACCAGGTTGGCGTAACGCAGCTCTTTGCTAACATGAGGGCGTTGGAGTTTCAAAATTGTCTGACACGGAATCTATGCGAAACAAGAAGTATACTACTGATTTTCGTGCATTATAACAAAGTCTATCGTCAATGAAGTTCGTCATTACAAATTTTTAAAAACTACTGCGTAATTCTTTTTCCACTCGGTATCGCTTTTTGTACAACAACATAACTGCTTGTGGTGTAAGGCGTTATGCTACGGACTGGGCGGCCGTTTCACCGGAGGTTCGAGTCCTCCCTTTGGCATGGATCTGTGTGTGTGTGTGTTGTCCTTAAGTGTAAATTAGTTTAAGTAGTTTGGAAATGGACTGACGGCCACAACAGTTTGGTCCTATAGGTTTACAAACAATTAAACATTTTTATAACATAATTTCGGTGATATTTATTGCGGAAGTAACCGCAACAGAGACTCTTTGACCAGCATGCACATTTAACGATGGCTACTGCAGCCGCAGCCGTGGTCGCGGAACAAACATCAGAGGGTTGCCAAAGTGGAGTACATTTGAGTAGCGCAACTTTTACGGTGCAGTTGCACGCTTCTTTTGCATCTACAAAAATCTGATCGTACATGTCTGACCTGTCTGCTCTCCACGCGAATCAATATTGCACTTTTATTTATTTATTTATTTTGTCCCATGTGGACGACTGATAATTTTAAAAACACTTCGTACAGCACAGGCTGTATCGATCCGCGAGGGAGAAGTGATACAGCAGGCGATTAGCGATTAGGGGACTCAGGAAGCGAACTTTGTCCAAATATTTGGAGTTTTAACTACAAACCTGAAACGGAATTGACATATGAATGAATGTGTAGTAATTATTGATTTATTAGTGAAATTAATATGGCGGAAAGGACTCTTTTTGAAAATTTCCGCCGGCCGCGGTGGCCGAGGGGACTGAGGCGCTTCAGTCACGATCTGCACGGCCACTACGGTCGGGGGTTCGAATCCCCCCTCGGGCATGTATATTTGTGCCGTCCTTAGTTGTAGGTAGTTGATAAGTAGTTTGTAAGTTTAGGGACTGATGACCCCGTAGTTAAGTCCCTTAAGCTTAACAAACATTTGAACTTTTTTTTTTTGAAAATTTCCATACATATTGTTTTACAATATACTGTATGAAGAATTAAAAGTATAGTAAGACTGCGGTTAGGATCTGAACCTATACCGGTAGCCTCGTACTAAAAGTGCTGCGCTGCGCCGGGTTGGTCGAATCAGCGAAAGTGTTACGGAAATAGCCCATCTGCATATCATTTCAACACAGATTTTCTTACCAACCTGGGGTCGTTGCATGAAAAGCCACTATCCAGGTAGTCAACACATATTCCTGCGCAACATACCTAATTCTCATCAAAATCGGCCAGGGGCGCCCCCCACGAAATTTTTGGGGGTGCTCAGCACCCACACAAAATAAGGGAGGAAAATAAAGTAGAACAAAAGTGTGGAGAAGTCATAGCTGCCAGTTAGGAATTTTTGCCATCGCAGTGTAGCAATCACGACGTAGCTGCTAGGCTGTTCCAACGGTGCTCCAAGAAGCACTCACTGCAGAGGCTTGGAGCCCTTTCTGAGGGAGGGCTGGTGGGAGGGGCGAGGGGCGAGGCCACTGACCCCTGGCCGCATGATATCGTAGCCGACGCAACAACCAGAGTTCACTGACAGCCATAGATTGCTGTGGTAGCTCATTTAATTCAATTCATTAAGATAGATTGACCTCCGCACTGTCTTTCAAGTCAAAGTATTTAATTCTGCTAACAAGTACAGCATATTATTACAGTGGCGTTACACACGGCTTCACGTAAAACATCGCAGGCAGGTAGAGGGCGAAGCACGTGCAGGGCTAGTAGCCGAGCTTAATAATGACACATATACCGAAATGAACTGAAAATGAATCCAGAAAAGACGTTTTGACTATCCATTGCTCCATTCAGGAAGCGCCATTGTCTGCTGAAGGAGTGCAACCAGGAGCCATAATGAAAGACGTCACGTGTGTGGGATCTGTGCTTTGTTGTCATATAAATAACCGCCATTTCAGATGTTTCCTGAAAGTTATATAAGTGGAGCATGGGTACATACCTTAGCACAGTACAGTTCGTTGGCTTAGTTGTCTTTGTTTGTCAGTCATTAGGAAATATGTCTCTCTAAATGAAAGGGGCAAAGTTCATTGTCGAATAGATTAAAACTGGATAGTAAATCTAACGTTCCATACTAACATAATTAAGCATTTTAAGAAATTAATCATTGCGGGGCAAAGAACATCTAATAATAGAGATGAAGGACCAAATCAAAGTGTGTATGAAAGAGTTTTGTCTATCAGAGAGGCAAATGAGTAACGAAATACTAACATCCTTCAATCGTCTGATTCCTTTTAAACTTCTTAAAATTTCCTGGCCGTACCAGTGGTGCTAATTTTCAAATTAATGATTCGTTTTAAACTTCTTAAAATTTCCTGAACGTACCAGTGGTGCTAATTTTCAAATTAATGATGTTTTTTCTTTGTTTCGTATTTTGTTTTCTATAATATTGAATCTACCACATTTTATGTACTGTTAATAATATCAGTGGCTGTTCTCTCTCGTTTTTCTCCAGATATCAAATCATGCAACGTTATTACTACTGACAGAGCGACAAATTTGACTGGTACGTTTTCTACGTTGCAAGGAAAAATTAGAGACATTGAGCACTGCTTGACCCATTCTTTGAACCTTGTGGCCGAAAAGGTAATGAAAAATGAAACCAGGAGCACCCCCACTGATTTTCAAAAGTCGGCGCCTCTGAAATCGGCTTTTGATGGGTCTGATGGTCTCCTTGCAAGTCTTACCGGCGCCTCGCTAGACGATGATTTCATCAAGGCTCTACAATCTCTTGACTTTTCTACTGCGAACAGAGGACAATAATTTGAAAGGCGGCCAATGTGGTGGTCAAACGTACGCGCCATTCGTTATGAGATATCTTCCTTTGACTTATATCACAATGGTGTTCCATTTACGTACATACAAGCAAGCAATTTAATTTCTGAAGAAACAGCATTCAGTCTCTGTTTAATTTATTTACTTTTAATGATATTTCAACGCAAGAAATTTGTCGTAACTGCTTGTTCACGACAAATTGCAGCTTTTTATGTTAGGAGGAACACTAATTGTGTTTAAATGTTTAGAACTAAGAAGTTTTCAAGTTATATATATTTAGCAGCAGATGCAAGTGCAACATTACTATAAGTAAATGTATAAATACCAAATAAATAAAAAATAAAAAGAGAGAGAACCTAAGAGGCGCTCTTAAAAACCGCAAGTTCATTGTCCTATCCCTTCTGGAAATGTATGTGCTACGACTTAAAATACTTCTTAATATATTTCTGTATCTGTGAAAGGTATTATTAGTTCTTTTCCTACATTTATCCCTACAATGAAGCACTGCACCAATTTCAGTATTTTTCTTCACGTATACTGTAACATGTGGATACTGAAAGCCATTAAAAGATACTGAAAGCCATTAAAAATAAATACTGTACGTATGTATCAACACATGTTCGATCTGTGTCTGTGCAACCCGAAACATTCCTTAGCATATAAACGCTTACCACCCTAATGGCACCCAGAAAACGTTCAAATTATCGCTCGCCTATAGCGTCTTCAGTGAGTCTAGTTATTTTTACTAGGTCTTTGGATATGAAGCTGGTTTCTACACGTAAAAGAGCAGAAGGATGAAGGAAGAGGAAGATTTACTAGGGCACTGACATAACATGTTCGAAAGAACAGACACCACACTAACCTATATAAGTGTTTCTGCGCTACGGCAATGTATGGGCCGCGCGGGAATAGCCGAGCGGTCTGGAGCGCCATGTTGCGGATCGCGCGGCCTCACTCGGACATGGATGTTTGTGTCGTTTTTAGAAAATGTTCAAATGTTTGTAGAGTCTACGGGACTTAACTACGGGGTCATCAGTCCCTAAACTTACAAACTACTTATGAACTACTTACAACTAAGGACGGCACAAATATCCATGCCCGAGGGGGGATTCGAACCCCGACCGTAGTGGCCGTGCAGACCGTGACTGGAGCGCCTCAGTCTCCTCGGCCACCGCAGCCGGCGTCGTTTTTAGTATAAGGTAGTTTGTAAGTTTAGGAACTGATGACCCCGCAGTTAAGTCCCATAAGCTTTACAAATATTTAACATTTGAACGATGTATAGTTAATTATTTTGTCGCAGATTCGCTATCAACGTTCGACTTAGAATGGGAATCCGAAATAGGTAGGACATGGACGATGGGGGCGCTTCAACCCTAGCCCTTTCAGACGCAAGGTTGTAGGTGATGTGACATTAATATAGAGAGGGACGTTTAAGATACAAAATACATACAGTCATTCATAAAAAAATAGTTTCTAAAATATTGTACCGACACAGTTGTCTGTTTTGGGCCTTCAGTACAAATTTTTATGATCTGCGCCATCTTACAGTAACATGTCTTCGAAAGAAATGACATAATAACATCACAAGATCATATAAAATCAACTGGCTGTCAGATATGATAGTTTCATATGTCAAAACAAGGATATGAACAACTTGTCGGCAAGTCTCTCTTGCCGCCACTGTAAGTGTACTGGAAGTTTGCCGACATATCCGATTGCTGGTGTCACCCATTGTAGAAACATGTAACTAAAACACGTTGCGCACGTTACCACGATCCAGGACCGAACTTCCTAACGTGAATCACAAAGAAATAAAGAAATTGTTCAAATGTTTGTAATTCAATGGGACCAAACTACGTTGGTCATCAGTCCATAGCCTTTCAAACTACTTAAACTAATTTAAACTAACCTAAAGCTAACACACATATTCATGGCCGAGGGAGTATTTGAACATCCGACACGGGAAGCCGCGCGATCCGTAACGTGGCACTCCAGACCGCTCGGCTACTCCCGCGCGACCAAAGAAATAAAACGAGCAAAACCAGAACCGCACAATTGTGCGTGCAGGGCCTGAAAGGGATAGTGTACGAGTCGTGGGAATTTGAGGCGGACAGGAGACGAACGCGGATACCAAAAATGGAGACTTAATTGGAATGGTGGCGGAGTGTTGGCTCAGCGCTGCGTTGGTAGCCATTGATTTCATCAGCCCACTGACAAGGTCATGCCATGAATGGGTTTCCCAGTCTCCTTCATCAGCACTACCCGGCGCCTCTACGGAAGCACCGAGACTGATTCAGGTCAATGGACGGACCGGTGCCCATATGCCGTTCCATAAGGCAAGGTTGCCCACTTTCCTCGCTTAACATGTCGCTGGAGTCATTCATCGGCAGCCTGAAGAGTCAGCTTTCTGGTCTCACGCTAACAAACCACGCTTTTAGCAGTCGTGCCTAGAGACGACTTCCTCCTTTTAGTACACTCAGGGGAAGAGACGAAAACGGTACTCGTTTCAAAATAAGAATCTACATCCGCAGTGTCTCGAAAGTGGCCAAATCTTCTGAAATGACCATTGGACGCGGCCTCTAACACAACAACTTCGCACCCCTCCCGTGTGTACAGAGCTTTCGAAATCTTTGCACCATATTTTCCTCCATAGAGCGCCTTTCCGCCACCATTTATTTTTGGCAATGACGAAGTCACTCGCACGACATTACGGCAAAATTTCCTGTGTCTGCTGGATCCTTTAGTACGCGTAGACTACGTTATCGAACATGTTGGTATCTAAAATGGTTCACGTAGAGAAAGACGTTCCATTGCCGCCCAGTACCAGATGTACCATCCGGGCAGCTTTCGGATACTTTCTTACAGCCACTATACCAAATTCCAATACGAAACGCTCGTACCCTCCCTCCCCCTTGAAGGATGGCCTCGGCCTCTCCAACGTTTGAGCATCAGCTTTCTATATGAGTACCATGCGAAAACACTGGATCAGAGGCATCGTGACTGCGCGCAGCTTGCTCACGTCTGGCATGCCCGCCGGTCTCGACAGGGCACAGCACGCTAAAATGAATACTCCGCGAAGTAATACATTTTTCTTGCGACCAATACGTCGATCTAGGAGAAAGTACGACCCATTAAATACTTTCTGATGATGCCACTGACCATAGTGCACTATCGTGTAGTTCGCAAATCAAATGTTTATGTTTCAGTTGTACTTAACTGCTTGTTTATTAGTCCCTAGCTCACAAACTACATAAACTAAGTTAAACTAATCTAATGACAACACATACACCCATGCTTGAGGGAGGACTCGAAACTCCGCGGGGCAGTACCGTTCGCTACTCGTTCCTATGAGATTACCGATCCTTTTTGTATTCCCGATGTGCTGTGTCAATTTGAAAAAAATTACTTTGAATCATACTGAATACAACTCCACAATAAAGACGTATGGTTACATACGTTTCTCTGTGAGAACTCACCGCCAGACACTCACAGCTGTGGTGGTATAAAGCCCTCGATGTCGTGCTCTTCGTATGAGAGTTTAGCTGCTGCACGACACATAGTTCAGAAGATATTACATCACAAACGAAATGATCGTATAGCTTTTCGTTGCCGAGATATCCCAATAAGGATTCGGCCTCCTACTGCAAGTTTTTCTAGTGACGCCACTTCGGCGACTTGCGCGTCGACGATGACGAAAGTGATGATGAGGACAAACACACAACCAGTCCCCTGCCGGAAATCGAAGCCAGGCCTCTTGCATTGGCAGTCCGCGACGCTGGCACTGAGCTAAGAAAGCGGACGAAATGTCTACTAAAATGCCGTGTCAGCGACAGAGCGAATATAATCACAGGTATTCATCCACTTTTGAGAGAGAGCCCAGATAGCTATTTGCAACGAACTTTGCATATAATTTCATACCGTTAACTAACTCACCACCACCCGCTCCCGTCCTCCACGAACTGATCAAAGAAAATTGTTTATTCGTGCCCACATTTCGGCTGTTTATGCAGTAAGAACGGAATAAATCAGTGTCTCAAAGATAGTCTCTACGAACTGTACCTTACGTGCTAGGGAGTTGCAGTACCTAATAATTTGTTGATTGATAGTACCAATAAAAAAACTAGAAATATACCATACAATCCAGTCTCGCCGAAGAAAACAGATTGTATAAATAAAAGATTCAGGGAGACATCTTTAGCATCGATGGCTGAAGAAATGTCGATGGGACGGAATCTGAAGTACTCGTTCAGTGTCTCTCACAAACGGCAGAACCTACGTCACGAAACCATCACAGAGGCAAGTTAGCTGCTTTACGAATTACGGAAAAGACTGTACAACCGGTCACAGACCGGGAGCAAGTCCTCTCGAGGGAGCCGCTATAGTTAAAGAACTACAAAACTGCTGTGTTAAGCGTAGCGGCTGCCACTTGCACTTAGTGATTCTATTTGTCTTGGGGACCCATTATTTAAACTGACTGCCTTGCGTACCGCGTGGATTGGCCGGGCGTTCTAAGGCTCCGTGCTACGTAGCGCGTGGGTGCTCACGGGCAGAGGTTCGAGTCCTCCCTCGGAAATGAGTGTATGTGGATTGTAGGCCTAAGGATTGATAACCACTTCAGGTAGTTTAAAAATGGTGCGTTTAGACCTACACAACATTAGTAATTTTGGTTCCTACTGGCATCATCTATCCAGGGTCATAATTTCGTGACACTATTTTTTCTGCGGCCTGTATAAATATCCTTGTTGCACTTACACATTATTTTAATACGCCTGAATCAAATTTGCGGGGGTCACACATTTTTCTAGCCTTGGGCCTTTACATTAATCAAAAAAATGTTCAAATGTTTGTATAGCTTATGGGACTTAACTGCAGGGTCATCAGTCCCTAAACTTACAAACTACTTATGAACTAGCTAATTCTAAGGACGGCACAAATATCCATGCCCGAGGAGGTATTCGAACGCCCGACCGTAGTGGCCGTGCAGACCGTGACTGGAGTGCCTCAGTCCCATCGGCCACCGCGGCTGGCTCATATTAATCCAACCTTTACTAAGGATCTACAGGTGGTGGCGGAGAACCTTTTCTTACTACTTCATTAATAACTTTTACTATGCTAATAATATACTGTACTGATGCTAATACTAAATGTTAAAATGTTCCAAAACCTATTGGACCGAACTGCTATGGTCATCAGGCCCTAGATTTACAAACTACTTAAGTCAACATGACTCACAGCCCGTCCTTACAACTTTAATCACAATTTTAATCTGCCTGGAAGTTTCATATCAGCGCACATTCCGCTGCAGAGTGAAGCTTCATTCTGGAAACATCCCTTAGGCTGTGGCTAAGCCATGTCTCCACCATACCCTTTCTTCCAGGGGTACTACTCTTGCACGGTTCGCAGGAGAACTTATGTGAAGTTTGGAAAGTAGGAGGCGAAGTACTGGCAGAAGTACAGTTGTGAGGACGAACTGTGAGTCGTGTCGGGATAGCTCAGTGGTAGAGCGCATGCCCGCGAAAGACACAGGTCCCCGGTTCTAATCCTGGTTCCGGCGCACAATTTTAATCTACCAGGAAGTGCCAATAAGATTCTAGCTTTACTGTGGCAGTTTATTGAAAACGGATGCGGCAGAAAACTGCACGCCTTACTGCACAAGAGTCAGGGTGGTGTGATCCAGTTGCAGATTCGATTTCTTCGTACTGTTAACTGAGTGAAGGCTGCTAATTCTTCGTAATGACTTAATACTGTTAAGAACAAATATTTATTAAAATATGTATTGAAAGCCTAATGTCATGTTTCCCAGATTACTTAGCAGGGGTCACAGTTTACATCACATACTGCTGGAACCGCCCATTTCTGCTCCATAATTATAAATGCCCTTCTTTATTGAGAGGACTCACCCCAAATAATACCAAACCAAACGTCATTATGGAGTGAATATAAGCAAAGGAGACTGTTTTTCGTGTCGAACTACGGCGTATTTCAGTAGTCGTTGTGATGGTAAAGGACTCAGTATTTCGTTTTTGAAAAAGATCATGAACCTCGGCCTTCCTCCTCAGTTTACTATCTGAACGCCTAGAAATGTGAAGTGTTCATATACCCTTTCCGTGTAGTAAAAAATTAGTTTTCGTTAAACTATTTGTAGAAACTGTAAAAGCTGAATGTTATGTGATTTATCTTTAGTTTGTTTTCTACAAGGCATGACATTATGCCATCAACTACATATTTGATACTGTGTCAATACAGCAAATAAAACCCTTCACTAAAAAGCTACATTACATACGTATTCCTCAATCCACACAAAAGTGCGTGGCGGAGGGTAATCAGTACCACTACTGGTTACTTGTTTCCTGTTCCACTCCCTTACAGAACGAGGGAAAACGTATGCTTCTATGTATTCGTACGATCCCTAATTCCACTGATTTCATCTGTCGCTTTTACGCGAAATGTAGTTTCGCGTCCTTTAAACCGATCCGGTGGGGACCCAAACACTTGAGCGATTGTCAATACGTGGTCGTACAAGCGTTGTATATGCGGTCGCCTTCACAGGTGACTCACACCTTCCCAGAATTTTCCCAATAAACCGAAATCGACCATTCGTCTTCCCCACGACTGACCTGATATGCTCGTTCAATTTATATCGCTGTGCAGCGTTACCCCTAGATATAGGTAGAAGCGACTCTGTCAAGTAGCACACTACTAATGCTCTGTTCGAACATTACGGTATTGTTTGTCTTACTGATCTGCATCGCCTAACATTTTTATACAGTAGGCGGTAGTTGCCATTCCTCACACCACCTAGAAATTTGGTCCAAGTCATTCTGCATTCTTCTACAGTCATTTAATGACGACACCTTCTTGTACACCACAGCGTCATTAGCAAACAGACGCAGATTGCAATTCATTCTGTCCGTCAGATCATTTATATAGATAGAAAATACCAGCGGTCCTTTCACACTTTCCTGGAGCACCCGTGACGATACGCTCGTCTCTGAAGAACACTCGCCTCCGAGGACAACATCTACATCTGCATCTACATGGGATACTCTGCAAATCACATTAAAGTGCCTCGCAGAGGGTTCATCGAACCACCGTTATACTATTTTATCTCACATTTCATTCACGACTAGCACGCGGGAAGTAAGAACACCTGAATCTCTCCGTTCGAGCTCTAATTTCTCGTATTTTAATCTGATGATCATTTGTACCAATTTAAGTGGGAGTCAACAATATATTTTCTCATTCGGAGGAGAATGTTGGCGATCGAAGTTTCGTAAGTAGCCCACGCCGCAGCGATAAGCGCCGTTGTTATAATGATTCCCATCCCAGATCCTGTATCACTTCCGTGACTCTGTCTCCCCTGTATCGTGACAATACGAAACGAGCTGCCCTTCTTTGGACTCTTTCGATGTCCTCCGTCAAACCCACCTGATAAGGATCCCACACTGGGCAGCAATACTCCAAAAAAGAACGGACAAGCGTAGTGTATGCAGTTTTTATGGTACTTACGTTGCATCTTTTAAGAGTTCTGCCAATAAAACGCAGTCTCTGGTTCGACTTTCCCACGACATTATCTACGTGTTCTTTCCAATTTAAGTTCAAATGTTTGTATAGCTTATGGGACTTAACTAGAGGGTCATCAGTCCCTAAACTTACAAACTACTTATGAACTAGCTAAAACTAAGGACGATACAAATATCCATGCCCGAGGGGGGATTCGAACCCCCGACCGTAGTGACCGTGCACACCGTGACGGACACGACGCAGTCTCCTCGGCCACCGCGGTCGGCCCAAATTAAGTCTGATGTAATAGTAATTCCTAGGTATTTTGTGGAGTTTACGACCTTCACTTTTGATTGATTTATCCTGTAAACAAAGTTTAACGAATTTCTTTTCGTACTCATGTGGACAACGTACTGGGTTCTATTACTTTATTAGTCTTCGTGGCACTCACGTATTTGGGTACCTATTCCGTATGCTCGTAACTTCGTTCGATGTCCGTAGTGTCAAATGCTGAGGTTCGCATGATCGTTGCTACCTAACGTCGTGTCGATGCGTGGACAGAAGCTTTTCCGTCTCAAAATTTTTTTCTATATTAGAACTGATAATATTGTTACGCCGCAAACATTGTGACAGGGAAATATGTTAAGATCTTGGTTTGCTCACTTTAGGAAGACGGAATAAGGTCAGCAGCCGGTAGCAGAAAATGCTCACCCGCCTTGCGTGATGACGGCAGCCGCTGCGTCGTCAAGTTGGAAGGCCTACCGTCAGCGAACTGTGTGTGAGTGAAATGGCTGTCAGACAGAGACACAGCTAGTAAACATTTCATAACTACATGTAACTCTCTCACAAGAGTGAATAAGACCGCGGATGCGTCAGCGGTAAAGACTCATCGGACGAACACTGCATTTTGAAAGGGAACACATTCCAACCATTTCATACGTCATAGCTTTTGCCAGTTTTATGTATAAAACTCCCACATTTAGAAGTAGCAGTGACTTGATCTTCTGAATCGACGATGCCCAGGAGGTAATCGTCAATTCACTGGCCTAATGGTTGTGCTCAGTCTTTGTCACAAATAGCAGTACATACGGGTAGCTGCTAGAGGCAGCTAAGAGATGGAGTCTGGTCGAGGCCATACTTCACATTAAACATCATCTGGGAAGATGGTGATCCGATGAGCTGACGACTTCACACCTCTATGGTGGCTGCCTGAGGCCAGCGCAGTCTTCAGTGGTTGGTTACTAAAGGCCAATGTTCCTGTCGTCGAGTTAGCACTCTGGTGCTAATCCAACCGGTGTCCCGAGTCGGGAACAAGCACGACATCCGACTTCAGTGGGGTCCCTGCGTGGATCCACTGGCCGCTGCATAGCCTGGTTAAGGGATAGAGCACTGCACAATAGCAGTCTCTGCATCGCTTCCCGGCATCGCGCCGCGGCGAGGGCACTGCCATCATACGAAACACCAAGGTTCGAAGGCGACGCAACCTACTGCTCTAGCTCCTGTCGAGCTAGCGCCTTCATCGAAATTATGTATGTTACGGAATGAAATTTGTCAACTATAATTCTGTTTCAATAGCGTCTCTTGGCGCTCCACAAGGTTCCATGCCTCATCCTGACCTAAAGCTGGGAACACACCGCACGGACCCAGCAATATGTTCAAGAATTCTACAGCAAACTGATGTTAATGGTACATGTCTGTAATTTTTGTGAGTCCGTTCTTTTGTCTCTCTTATACAAGGGAGTTACCTGCGTCTTTCTCCAGCAGCTTGGAACTTTCCACTGGATCAAAGATTCGCGATAAGTGCAAGCTAAGTAAGGGGTCAATGCCGCTGGTGTTATCAGCAACAGAAATACTTTATGCTGACATTTTGAACCCGTGGTTGTGTATGAAATACAGGGTGATTCTTCCAATAAAGAAGACAGCAATCAACCACTTATGATTATGATGTTTATTAACTAAATAGCGCCGTTACCGGTTTCTAACCTTTCAGTTCATCATCAGACGTGTTCACGTCCAGAAAAATGTCACTTACACTTTTCTTTTACCCAGATATATATATATATATATATATATATATATATATATATATATATATATATATATATTAGCGAAAAGTCCTTGGTCGTGTGTTGCCGTGTAAAAGTCGGTTCCATCAAAAAATGTTCAAATGTTTGTGTAGCTTATGGGACTCGACTACGGGGCCATCAGTCCCTAAACTTACAAACTACCTATGAACTACTTAATACTAAGGACGTCACAAATATCCATGCCCGAGGGGGGATTCGAACCCCCAACCGTAGTGGCCGTGCAGACCGTGACTGGAGCGCCTCAGTCCCCTCGGCCACCGCGGCCGGCTCGGTTCCATCAGATTGTATAGCTGATTGCTGCAGATATGTGTATTCAGTGATGTGGCAAAACATTTTGTTTGTGTGTGTGGTTAATCGCGCTATGTTCCTCTATATAAATGTTACAAAAAGTGCTTATTGCAGCAACAACTGCAGTAATCAGCGATACAATCTAATGGAACCGACATTTCGACGGCACCCTACAACCAAAGACTTTTCGCCACAAGAAAAATTATCTACATATAAGAAAAATTTAAGTGACTTTTTGTAGACGTAAACAGCCGTCTGATGATGAACTGAAAGGTTCGAAACTGGTAACGGCGCTATTTAGTTAATGAATAGCATAATGAAACGTGGTTAGTTGCTGTCTTCTTTATTGGAAGAATCACTCTGTAGAAATACTTTAGAAACACCTGTTGTATTAGAAGGCATACCATTTATATAAACAAGAAACAACAGCGGCCCCAAAACAGACCCCTGTGGCATCATCACAGTTAGCTCTGCTTCAATGTGAGTGACCGTCATAGTAGTATTCAATTAACCTGCATATTGACACTGCATGGAGATTCACACCGTGTAATATACGGGAGTGGTGCGTCGCTATGTCAGGTGGTCGCGTTGTTTGCAGACAGGAGGGCATTTGCGCGGCGCGCGATGTTTTCCGGGAACGTGGGCGCTGCGGCTCATTACGGAGAGAGCCGCTCCCAGGCGGCAGCTGGCGTCTCGCGTGCCGCATGCGAGGACGCGGCGGCAGGCCGGCCGGGCAGCACGACAGCCACCGGCGCGCCTGACTCACCGCCTGCTAAATGCAAGCCGAGCCAACACGTGGCCGGGCCGGGCCGGGCGCGGCGGGGCCGCCTAAAGCAGGCCGCGGCGCTGTGAGGCACTGGCCAGCGAGTCAGCTAAGCGATCGCAGCCTACTGTGCGTGAGACGTGACATGACCGCGCTCAGGCCTCCTCTTTAGGCGATGAGTGGACGACGCGCTTCCATCTGTGTCGTATGTCACGTAGTCTTGTAACACAGTGAACTTATGTGAAACTTAAGCCCTTTCTACATGGGATGTGAGCGCTTACGAGATTACCCATGATGCAGCGGTCACGCCGTCCGCGTACAGTGTAGACGCGTCCACTTGCACAAGATGCACTCATACGATCGCTAGTAAACGGAATAGGATGCATCCTATTCTCACGCGTACGTAAGTGCTTCACGCATGCGCAGACGACGGAATGGTGAACTCAGCTGACAAATGAAGCCAAATTAGGAATTTGTCTGAGAATGTGTTCTTGTCTCCTGCTCAGAGGAACGTAGTTTCTCGACTCAGTCGTAAGTATTTTAGGAGGTGATACTATAGAGGAATTGCATTAAAATTTAATATAACCTGTGTTTTTATTGAATACAAAAATGTTGTTGTTGTTGTTGTGGTCTTCAGTCCAGAGACTGGTTTGATGCAGCTCTCCACCCTACTCTATCCTGAGCAAGCCTTTTCATCTCCTCATAAGAACGACAACCCACATCCACTTAAATCTGCTTACTATACGCGTCTCTTGGTCTCCCTCTGCGATTTTTACCCCACACACTTCCCTCCAAAGCTAAATTCACAATTCCTTGATGTCTAAGAATGTGTCCTACCAATCTATCCCTTCTTTTAGTCAAGGTATGCCAGAAATTTCTTTTCTCCCCAATTCGGTTCAGTACCTCCTCATTAGTTACGCGATCCACCCACCTAATCTTCAGCATTCTTCTGTAGCACCACATTTCAAAAGCCTCTATCCTCTTTCTGTCCACACTGCTTATCGTCCATGTTTCACTCCCATACAAGGCAACACTCCATACAAATGCCTTCAGAAAGGACTTCCTTAGGCTTAAATCAATATTCGATATTAACAAATTTCTCTTTTTCAAAAACGCCTTTCTACCCATTGCCATTCTGCATTTTATATCATCTGTACTGCGACCATCATTTGTTATTTTACTGCCCAAGTAACAAAACTCATCTACCTCCTTTATTGTTTCGTTACCTAATCTAATTCCTTCAGCATCACCTGATTTTCTTACACTGCACTCCATTATCCTTGTTTTACTCTTGTTAATGTTCATCTTATATGCACCTTTCAGCACACTGTCCATTCCGTTCAATTGCTCTTCCAGGTCCTTTGCTGTATCTGAGAGAATTACTATGTCGTCGGCAAAACGCAATGTTTTTAATTCTTCACCCTGAACTTTAATTCCTTCTCCAAATTTCTCCTTGCTTTCCTTTATAGCTTGCTCAATGTACAAATTGAACAACATTGGGGAAAGGCTACAACCCTGTCTTACTCCCTTCCCAACCACTGCATCCCTTTCATGCCCTTCAACTCTGACAACCGCTGTCTGGCTTTTGTACAAGTTGTAAATAACCTTACGTTCCCTATATTTTACTCCTGCTTGCTTCAGAACTTGAAAGAGTTTATTCCAATCAACATTGTCAAAAGCCTTCTCCAAATCTACAAAAGCTAGAAATGTTGGTTTGCCTTTTCTTAATCTATCTTCTAGGATAAGCCGTAAAGTGAGTATTGCCTCCCGTGTTCCTACATTTCTCCTGAACCCAAACTGATCTTCCCCGAGGTCGGCTTCTACCAGCTTTTCCATCCTTCTGTATATAATTCGTGTTAATATTTTGCAACCATGACTTATTAAACTGATGGTTCTGTAGTTTTCACACCTGTCTGCACCCGCTTTCTTTGGAATGGGGATTATAACATTTTTCTTAAAGTCTGAGGGTACTTCACCTGTCTCATACATCTTACACACAATGTGAAACAATTTTGTCATGGCTGGTTCTCCCAGAGACTTCAGTAGCTCTGACGGGATATCATCTACTCCAGGGGCCTTGTTTCGACTTAGATCTTTCAGTGCTCTGTCAAATTCATCTCTCAGTACAGTATCTCCTATTTCATCATCATCTACATCCTCTTCCCTTCCTACAATAGTGTCTCGAAGTTCATTTCCTTTGTAGAGCCCCTCTATATACTCTTTCCACCTTTCAGCTTTCCCTTTTTTGCTGAGAACTGGTTTTCCATCAGTGTCCTTGATATTCATAGAGCTGTTTTTCTTATCGCCAAATGTTTCTTTTATTTTCCTGTAGGCTGTATCTATTTTTCCCCTATTTATACATTCTTCTACATCCTTGCATTTGCCTTCTAGCCATTCCTGCTTAGCCATTTTGCACTTCCTGTCAATCTCATTTCTTAGTCGTCTGTACTACATTTTGCCTGTTTCATTTACTGCATTTTTATACTTTCTCCTTTCATCGATTAAATTTAGTATCTCCTGTGATATCCAAGGATTCTTTGTAGGTCTTGCCTTCCTACCTATTTTGTCCTCTGCTGCCTTCACTATTTCATCTCTCAATTTTACCCATTCCTCCTCAACTGTTTTATTTTCCCCTGTTTCTGTCAATTGTTGCCTGAAGCTCCCTCTGAAATTCTTAAGAACTTCAGGTTCCTTCAATTTATCTAGGTCCCATCTCCTTATTTTCCTACCTTTCTGTAGTTTCTTCAGTTTCAGCCTACAGTTCATAACCAACAAGTTATGGTCAGAGTCTATGTCTGCCCCTGGGTATGTCCTACACTTCAAAACCTGGTTCCGAAATCTATGTCTTACCATTATAAAATCTATCTGGTATCTCCCGGTGTCTCCTGGTCTCTTCCACGTATACAACCTTCTTTTGTGATTCTTAAACCAGGTGTTTGTTATAACTAAATTATGTTCCGTGCAAAATTCTACCAGGCGGCTTCCTCTTTCATTCCTTTTGCCCAGACCATATTCACCCACTATCTTCCCTTCCCTTCCTTGTCCTACTACCGAATTCCAGTCTCCCATAACAATTATGTTTTCCTCTCCCTTAATTGTCTGAATAATTTCGTTTCGCTCCTCATATATTTCTTCGATCTCCTCATCATCGGCAGAGCTAGTTTGCATATTAACCTGTACTACTGTTGTTGGTGTTGGCTTCGTATCTATCTTGACAATGATAATGCGATCGCTGTGCTGGTCATAGTAGTTTACCCGCATTCCTATTTTCTTATTCATTATCAATCCTACTCCTGTGATACCCCCAACTGATTTTGTATTTATAATCCTGTACTCCCCTGACCAGAAATCCTGTTCATCCTGCCACCGAACTTCACTAATCCCCACTATATCTAACTTCAACCTATCCATTTCCCTTTTTAAATTTTCTAATTTTCCTACTCGATTAAGGGATCTAACATTCCACGCTCCGACCCGTAGAATGCCAGTATTGTCTTTCCTGATGATCACATCCTCCTGAGTAGTCCCCGCCCGGAGATCCGAATGGGGGACTATTTTACCTCCGGAATATTTTACCCGAGAGGATGCCATCATCATATGTTCATACAGTAGAGCTGCATGTCCTCGGGAAAGGTAACGGCTGTAGTTTCCCCTTGCTTTCAGCCGTTCGCAGTAGCTGTGTGGCAAAGCCACATTAGCTGATGTTACAAGGCCAGCTCAGTCAATCATCCAGACTGTTGCCCCTGTAACTACTGAAGAGGCTGCTGCCCCTCTTCAGGAACCACACGTTTGTCTGGCCTCTCCACAGATACCCCTCCGCTGTGGTTGCACCTACGGTACGGCTATCTGTATCGTTGAGGCACGCAAGCCACCCCACCTCGGCAATGTCTGTGGTTCATGGGAGTGGAATACAAAAATATAGCTTTTAATATGAAATCCAAACAAACGTAGAGAAAATGTAAATCAAGAAATTTTTTTCACTGATTTATCCGTCGGTTATGGGAGTACAATATCACACTTATTTAAAAGTAGTATTTTGTGTATGTTGTACCCGTTCATTTCCACTTAGTTACCCGGTTTTCGGCTTACTAGGGCATATTCAGACTTTAAACTACATCGAAAACCGGTTATTTAAATAAAAGTCAATATGGTGATCTTCCAAGAACCGACGAAAGAATCAGTCAAAATATGTAAATCAGTTTGTTGTACATATCAAGAGCTGTATCTTTGTACGCAATAAAAATTGGAAATTGAAATTTTAACTGCAAATCGTCATGATTACCATCTTCTAAGACATTTGCTATTTTTCCTGAATCATGCTGTAGTTAACAGATAAAATATTTGTTTTTGGTGAGCATTATTTCAAAGTTAATCAAAGTGAAAGAACTATGTATAGACTCCTGACCTTATTCATCATACACATAGGCGCCACAAAGCGCAGGGGCTGAAAGTATGTAATCGCATTTTATAATGAGGACGTTAACACATGCGAGCCACGTAGTTACGCATAAACTGCACGGAAACAATTAAATTCAGTTTCACAAAGGCAGTCTAAAACACAAATAAATGTTTAATCATCACAACATATCATATAGTTTCGAAAAGTAATGTTAACGCAGCGATTCATTTGCTGTAAGCTGACAACAAACGAAGTAGACGCGTGAAGCAGGCGACTCAACAAATGCGTACCGTTTGAACGCTTCTTTGTAGTTCGACGGTCTATCGCAAGTGGCGCTGCAGCTCACAACGACTTAGTTGTGCGTGTTGCACATCTCGTGTAGAAAGAGCCTTAAACCTTTCCCGGCGTACTGATTGCTCTATTAAATTACGGGAATACTGCCGGATGTCCGTAGCTTGCTGGTACTTTATTTCGGCGCAGAGTCTTCTGGCCATCTTCAGGTTATGACTGATGAGAGAAGCCCTGAGCTCACCTATTTAAGACCCCGTCGGCACATGCATGGTGTCTTCTGATGCCATTACGCATGCTTAATTCTCCTACGGGGACCTGTTTTAGTTATATAAGGCTCCGTAACGTCTCATGTGTTCACTGGTTCAGTGAACCCCGGAAAAAATCTTGTCCCTGGACACACCATATGGGCGCTACCGTGGCAGGGATGGGCGAGGGGAAACGTCGATTTTGACACTGGCGTTGGTACTGGTAGAGACTAGACTTGCGCATAATATTTCGCGATCGGGAACACTCACTTTAGTTCGCTGCTCTGTCGGGAACTAGTTCGTTCTTTTAGTTCGTCCGCTCCCAGTGACTGCTGAGCGGCGTGGTCTGCGCATGCAGGTGGAGGGAGAAGTTCCCCCACCTAGCTGCTTCATGCGCTTGCTGCTTGAGCCGCTAACGATATCACGCAAACCAAAAGAAACAGTTTGTGGCTAATTTCTCGCGTTTAAGTTTAGAGATATCTCTATAACTTGCCATTATGGAATTTACTGGATATTGCAGAGAGCAGAATACTTCAAAGCAGAAATTTTGTAGCACTGAACTATGTAATCTAGCAGGCAGACGCTAACCTCGAAATGGCTCTCATCAGCAGAAGGCAAACACGTGATTTTCAATTCTGTTCTCGACCTAATACGCATATTTAGTTCGCGACCTATCGCGCGTATTTTAGTTCGCGACCTATCACGCATATTTTAGTTCGCGACCGGTATCTCTTCTTTTAGTTCGCAGCTCGGCCGCGAAGTAGGTCGCTCTTTTTAGTTCGTCCGCTCGTTTTGGCTTTTGCTACCGCTACTAAAACTACACCTGAACTGCATTTCAGCTCGAAATGACGGCAACTGCCAGAGGGGAATCGCGCGATTCTGCGCGCTCTAGCGTCCTCTCGCTGTTACCAGTCAGTCTTCGGAAAAGGAGCGGACGAACTAAGAGGCGAAGGATCTGCAAACTACTTCGCGTAGTTCGGCTGTGGGAGCGCTCTTCCGAACTAGTTCGTTCGCGAACTACACAAGACTAGTAGAGACACGAGCTCCTGGCTACTCGAGATCTGGCGGTTACGCACGATTCGCCAGGAATCAAGACAATGGAGCCGCTGCGCACTTCGTCCTCCGCAAATCCCCCTTGAAGGCAACATCCACCCTTCATACTTGTTTCTGGCGCGTTGAAGATTCATCAAAAATATGTCATATTTGAAAAAAATCTTATAACTGTAAATTAAATACCCATCAACTGTAAAAAGCTCAATCTATCAGACTCAACTGCAGGTCACTCGAACATTCAAGAAAGGCCTATATCATTGACGTTGGTTGATTTGTAGCAGGAATCTAGAACATACGCTCTCCTCAAATATGTAGTACCTTAAAAAGATCGACCTATTTGCCCATAGTCAACAAGGATTCAGAAAGTATCGTTCTTGTGGTGAGTAATATACACAAGGGATGTCAAATAGATTCCGTATTTCTAGACTTCCGGAAGGCTTTTGACACTCTACTGACAAACGTCTTATAATAAAATACCACGCTTAGAGAATATTGCCACAGCTGTTCGATTGGATTCGTCATTTCCCGTCAGAAAGGACACAGTAAGTTCTTATTGATAGTAAGTCATCTAGTAGAACAAAAGTGATATCTGGCTTTCCCCAGTGATGTGTTTTGGGACCCCTACTAATCCTTATTTTTATAAACGATTTACGCGACAATCTGAGTAGCTTTCTTAGACTGTTCGCGGATGATGCCATCATTTATCGGTTAGTAAAGTCGCCAGAAGATAGAAAGTAGCTGAAAAATTATTTAGTTAAGATATCTGCATGGAGCAAAAATTGGCAGTTTACCCTGAATAATGATAAGTGTGGAGTCACCCACATGATCACTAAAAGAAATCCAATAAACCTCAGTTAAACGATAAATCAGCAAATCTACAGGCCGTAAATTCAACTAAAGACCTCGGAATAACAATTACGAACATCTTAAATTAGAAAGAACACATAGAAAATATTGTAGGGAAGGCGAAATATAAGCTACGTTTCAATGACAGAACACTTAGAAGATGCAACAGCTCTCCTAAGGAAACTGCCTACATTACACTTGTGCATCCTATTTTAGAGTTTTTCTGCGCATTGTTGGATTCCCATCAAATGGGACTGACGGACGATTTAGAGAAAGTTCAGAGAAGGGCAGCTCGTTTTGTATTATTGCTATATAGGGGAGAGAAAGTCACGGAAATGATATACAACTTTGGTTGGAAATCATTGAAAGGAAGGAGTTACTTGATACGACGAGATCTATTTGCAAAATTTCTTTCACCAACTTTCTCTTCCGAATGCGAACATATATTCTTAGCACCTACCTAGATAGTGAATCATGATTATCGAAGTAAAATAAGATAAATCAGATCGAAAACAGAAAGATGCAAGTGTTCCTTTTTCCCGCGAGCTATTAGAGAATGAAACTGTAAAGAAATATCATAAATGCAGTTAGATGAACCCTCTGCCATACACTTCAATGTGACTTGCAGAGTATATATGTCGATGTAGAATGGGGCGCTCCGCGGAACTCACGCACTTCGAACGTGATCAGATGACTGCGTGTCACGTGTAAGTCTGTAGGCGAGATTTACACACTCCTAAACATGCCTAGATCCACTGTTTCTGATAGTGAAGTGGAACCTTGAAGGGACACGTACATCATGAAAGAGCAAAGGGCGACCTCGTCTATTGACTGACAGAGACCACCGGCATTTGAATAGGGTTGTACAGTGTAATAGGCAGGCATCTATCCAAACCATCGCACTGTAATTGCGAACTGCGCCAGGATCCACTCCAAGTGCTATGACAGGCGAGAGGTCAGAAAACTTTGTTTTCTGGTCGTGCGGATGCCCATAAGCCATACGTCATGCAGGTTAATGTAAAACGACGCCTGCTTTGTGTAAGGAGCGTAATCATTGAAAGAATGAACACTGGAAAAACGTATGGATTGACGAATCACGCTACAGAATGTGGCGATCCGATGGCAAGATGTAGGTATGGCGAATTCCCCGCGAACGTCATCTGTCAATGCGTGTAGTGCCAACAGTAAAATTCGTAGGCGATGTTATTATTGGCCGGCCGCGGTTGCCGAGGGGACTGCGGCGCGCCAATCACGGTCTGCACGGCCACTACGGTCGGGGGTTCGAATCCCCCATCGGGCATTGATATTTGTGCCGTACTCAGTATTAGCTAGATGATACGTAGTTTGTAAGTTTAGGGACTGATGACCCCGTAGTTAAGTCCCATTAACTCTACAAACATATGAACATTTTTTTGTTATTATGGTGTGGTCGTGTATTTCATGGAGGGGGCTTGCACCAATTGTTGTTTTGCGAGGCACTATCGCAGAACAGGCCTACATTGATGTTTTAAGCACCTCCTTGCCTCCCACTGTTCAACTGCAATTTGGGGTTGGCGATTGCATCTTTCAACACGATGGAGCAACTGTTCATAATGCACGACCTGTGTCGGAGTGTTTACACGGCAATAACATCCCTGTAATGGACTGGCCAGAATCCTATAGAACACCTTTGCGATGTTTTAGAACGCCGACTTCATGCCAGGCCTCACCGACTTATATCGATACCTCTCCTCGTGCAGCAGACCGTGAAGAATGGGCTGCTATTCCCCAAGAAATCATCCAGCACCTGTTTGAAAGTATGCCTGCAAGAGTGGAAGCTCTCATCAAGGCTATGGGTAAGCCAACAGCATGATGATTTCCAGCATTACCTATGGCGGGGGCCACGAACTTGTCAATCATTTTCAGCTAAGTGTTCAAAAAATGTTCAAATGTTTGTAAAGTCATGGACCTAACTGCGGTGGTCGTCGGTCCCAAAACTTACAAATTACTTACGCTTGTTATATACATGTGGGGTCTATTATTTCGGACATGTCCGAAAGAACAGACGTCACTTTTGATCCTGCAGTTATTATCTATTCTTATTCACGGAATGCACTCATAGGCCCTTACTCTTACAGGAATTTGTTTGAAATAACTACGAGTTTGAATTCTAATGGGCAGGGTAAAGATGGAAGGCGTACTTGAGTAACTCCGTCCAGATGTGGTGATCGCTGTGTCCCCAGTGGTGTAGAGGTCAGCATAACTGCCAAGAAAGCAGGAGACTCCGGTTCAAGTTCTGGCTGGGTACACATTATCAACTTTACCCATTCGCAGTTAATGTCATATATTCCGTGAATACTACTTAAACTAACTTATCCTAAGAAAAGTACACACACCTATGCTCGAGGGAGGACTCGAAACTCCGACGTGGAACGACCTCGTGTACCATAGCAAGGCGCCTTAGTACACACAACTATTCCGCCGCGGCCAGCTAAGTGTCAGGATATTTTTTATCACAATAGTAAATACCACATACTTCTGGAAATCTACCAAGGGTCTTTTGAAAACATACCATGCACGTCCGTCACTCAAATGCAAAACAAATGTTTAACATCACTCATGAAGCAGATGCATTTGCATTATTATAGTTTTTTTAAGGACTGTTGCAATTTATGCCCCTATGTTCGCAAAGATGTTCAGTGATGTTTCAATCTCTGAAATCCTGTTATTTAATTGTTGACTTCTTTTGTGAAGTACAGAAATTGCTATTTTATGAGAAAGTTGTTGTTTAATAATCAAATAAAGAAACTAGTAAGAATGTAAAAAAAGAAACGTTTCTGATTGATTGATTAAAATCTTTTATCATAGTAATAACGTATTATTAAAATTTTCGTATTTTTCTACTGAGATTCTACCTTCGTCTTGTACTGAGAGGCAGAAACAGTATGATGTATAATTAATTGGAATTGAAAATTATGATGAAGACAAATTCCTAAATACTGTTAAATACATTGTATGTTGGTAAGAAATGCTCATAGCCATACTGGTTGTATTTTTATTTCTCACCTCAGGTACTGTAGGACCAAATTCCGTGACAAATGTTTACTGTCGTCGTAGGTTGCGTGACTTGCTACCATGTCTCGCTCTCTGTTTGTTCTCATTTATGTCAACAAGTTTGAGGTAGCATTTTCTTTTCTTTACACACTGTTACCCCATTACCCCAATGCCTTGCTTCCTTTTCTTATTCCCAAAAAATCTCTCTGAGCTGTACCTATAGTTTCCTATTTTCTGTTCTATTTTATATTTTCACGCTACATTTGTCACTTCTCAATGGCACGTATTAACTAGGATAAATAAATATGATGTCTTCCAGAATGTCCTTTATGAATATTTAACAGCCTAGGAAGATAATGCTGTATTTTCAGGCATTTGACCTCAGTCCTCTTCTTGGTATCGTGAGCTAATGAAACTGAACGCTAGGAAAATATAATATTCGATGTCGTTATAATTGTTTATAATCAAATACTGAAAATGAAGGGTTAATCATCCGAAACCGTTAGCGTTTAATTCAGAACCATTAGGTGGAAGCCAATTAAATTTAGTTTACTTTATGCCGTTTCACAGTAGAAATGCTGGAGAAATGTTTGCAGCAATAGTAATCAGAGAAATAAGTCTTATTGCATATACTGTAGAGGATTTTTACTGAGGGCTTTTCTAGTGTCCAGCTATTATCACCCTTACTACCACAATCAGTAATCCACAACCGTATGCTTACATTTGTCTATAACATCGGTAACATTGGAGCTTGGTCCAATTAACTACTGTGAAATACTTCAATTGTGATTCCTGAGTGTTTTGTGAGCTGCATTCATTGTTGAGAGACTATACTTAAGACTCTTCCAATTATTAATGTTTGTCGTTCATTCAGTTGCATTACTTAGTTTGTAGTGATGGTTTTTATTTTTAAATATTTCTCAGCGGAAAGTACTGAGATGTACTCGGCGTTCTTCTTGAGATGAAAATACACGTTTATTCTGCTTCAACGTACGTCATTTTTTTCTCATCAACTTTTCTAAATTAAACTGGTACAGAGTTCTTTGCACTGATATCTCTTGCCAACCGTACTAACTGGTTCTACCAAGAGAATCGACCTGCAACCGTCACTCTTCTGACTGACTTGACCTCAGCTCGTTACTCTCGAGAACGGTGCGTACTCTTCTTATATAACCTTGTAACAATTCTTACGTTGTTACAAGCAATCCAAAACTCCAACTTACATATGACTTTCGCTAATTTAAATTGAATGGAAATACATAATAGTCGTGAATATCTGCAAAAACAAATTAAATGCTATTTTATATAATGTTATCGGAAAAGTTGAAAAAATCTATGAAATGTGGCACAAAAAATGTGTATATTTATTTAACTAATTACATGAAAAATAATGAGATCCTGAGATTTGCAGTGACATAAAGCATTTTTTTCATCTTGCATCCAGCTTCTCAATTTGTGATTCCCATCTCGAAACCAATAAATGTGTATTGTTTAGTTCCATAGAATTTTCTAGAAACCACAATCAGATTAATTATTTTCTAGAACCTTAACAAACAGCCGGCCGCGGTGGCCGAGGAGACTGAGGCGCTTCAGTCACGGTCTGCACGGCCACTACGATCGGGGGTTCGAATCCCCCTCGGGCATGGATATTTGTGCCGTCCTTAGGATAAGCTAGTTGATAAGTAGTTTGTAATTTTAGGGACTGATAACCCCGTAGTTAGGTCCCATGAGCTTAACAAACATTTGAACCTTAACAAACAGATAAATTACTCATGCGAGTAGCTCTTTACATATTTGATCAACATTCTGGAGGTCTAAACATATTATCTATAAAAATTGACGTGTGTATGTATGTTTCCTATGGACTCCAAGATGGCTGGAGAAAATTTGACGAAATCTTAAGGAAATCTTCCGATATGTTCAACGGGGATCCTGTGAAGATTTATAGCGATCTGATCTAGATATTTATTAATATATAGGTAAAAGTTTACGTCTAGCAATTTGAACGATAGTGTCCCCCCCCCCCCCCCCCCCGGTGAAAGAGAGAACCGTAATTCTTCTGCAACTATAGTGCTGCCACTTGGAAGGCTACCGTCACTTTCGTAAATGATCGTGATGAATGTTTGCAGTGAACAGATAAGTTTATAAATTACGATCGCGCCCAATAACTATCCAAAGTCTCGTGTGTGCTCTTCCAGTTGGAGTTGCAGTAACTGTGCAGTTCTTAATAATTTTTTATTAGTGAACACATCGTACGATGACAACTGCATCAATAGTAATGATTAAAACACAACTACGGAATAAGCGGATGTGATGGTGATGAAGTAGTTGCGTCGTAGACTTTGATATAAAGGTTTTGGGGCTCTAATCTACTTGTTGTTGTTGTTATGGTCTTCAGTCCGGAGACTGGTTTGATGCAGCTCTCCATCCTACTCTATCCTGAGCAAGGCTTTTCATCTCCTCATAAGAACGGCAACCCACATCCACTACAATCTGCTTACTATACGCGTCTCTTGGCCTTCCTATGCGATTTTTACCCCACAAACTTCCCTCCAATGCTAAATTTACGATTCCTCGATGTCTAAGAATGTGTCCTACCAAGCGATCCCTTCTTTTAGTCAGGGTATGCCAAAAATTCCTTTTCTCGCCAATTCTGTTCAGTACCTCTTCATTAGTTATGTGATCTACCCACCTAATCTTCAGCATTCTTCTGTAGCACCACATTTCAAAAGCCTCTATTCTCTTTCTGTCCGCACTGCTTATCGTCCATGTTTCACTCCCGTACAAGGCAACACTCCACACAAATGTCTTCAGAAAAAACTTCCTTACCCTTAAATTAATATTCGATGTTAGCAAATTTCTCTTTTTCAAAAATGCTTTTCTTCCCATTGCCATTCTGAATTTTATATCCTCTGTACTGCGACCATTGCATGTTATTTTACTACCCAAGTAACAAAACTCATCTACCACCTTCATTGTTTCGTTACCTAATCTAATTCCTTCAGCATCGCCTGATTTTCTAAGATCGCATTCCATTACTTTTGGTTTTGCTCTTATTAATGTTCATTTTATACGCTCTCTTCAACACACTGTCCATTCCATTCAACTGCTCTTCCAGGTCGTTCGCTGTCTCTGACAGAATTACAATATCATCAGCAAAACGCAATGTTTTTATTTCTTCCCCCTGAACTTTAATCCCTATTCCAAATTTTTCCTTGCTTTCCTTCACCGCCTGCTCAATGTACAAATTGAATAACATCGGAGAAAGGCTACAACCCTGTCTTACTCCCTTCCCAACTGATGCTTCCCTTTCATACCCTTCGAGTCTAATAACTCAAATGTTCAAATGTTTGTCAAGCTTATGGGACTTAACTACGGGGTCATCAGTCCCTAAACTTACAATCTACTTATGAACTACTTACGAACTAGGACGGCACAAATATACATGCCCGAGGGGGGATTCGAACCCCCGACCGTAGTGGCCGTGTAGACCGTGACTGAAGCGCTTCAGTTCCCTCGGCCACCGCGGCCGGCTCTAATAACTGCGGTCTGGCTTTTGCACCAGTTTTAAATAACTCTCCTTTCACTGTATTTTACCCCTGCTGATTTCAGAATTTGAAAGAGTGTATTCCAATCAACATTGTCAAAAGCTTTCTCCAAATCTACAAAAGCTAAAAAGGTAGGTTTGTCTTTCCTTAATCGATCTTTTAAGATAAGACGTAAAGTGAGTAGTGCCTCCCGGGTTCCTACGTTCCTCCTGAATCCAAACTGATCTTCCCCGAGGTCAGCTTCTACCAGCTTTTCCATTCTCCTGTAAATAATTCGTGTTAAAATTTTGCAACCATGACTTATCAAACTGATGGTTCTGTAATTTTCACACCTGTCTGCGCCTGATTTCTTTGGTATGGGGATTATTACATTTTTCTTAAAGTCTGAGGGTATTTCGCCTGTCTCATAAATCCTACACACCAGTTCATATAGTCTTGTCATGGCTGGCTCTCCCAGAGACTTTAGTAGCTCTGAGGGTATGTCATCTACTCCTGGGGCCTTGTTCCGACCTAGATCTTTCAAGGCTCTGTCAAATTCATCTCTCAGTATAGCGTCTCCTATTTCATCTTGATCTACGTCCTCTTCCCTTCCTACCACATTGTCTGAAAGTTCATTTCCTTTGTAGAGCTGCTCTATTTACTCCTTTCACCTTTCAGATTTCCCTTCTTTGCTGTGAACCGGCTTCCCATCTGAGTTCTTGATATTCGTAGACTTGCTCTTCTTGTCCCCAAATGTCTCTTTTATTTTCCTGTAGGCGGTATCTACTTTTCCCCTTCTTATACATTCTTCTACAGATTTGCATTTGACTACTAGCCACTCCTGCTTAGCCATTTTGCACTTCCTATCAATCTCATTTCTTAGTCGTCTGTACTCCATGTAGCCTGTTTCATTTACTGCATTTTTATATTTTCTCCTTTCATCAATTAAATTGAGTATCTCCTGTGATATCCAAGGATTTTTTGTAGGTCTTGCCTTTCTACCTATTTTATCCTCTGCTGCCTTCACTATTTCATCTCTCAATGCTACCCATTCCTTTTATACTGTTTTATTTTCCCCTGTTTCTGTCAATTGTGGCCTAAATCTCCCTCTGAAATTCACCGGAACTTAATGTTCCTTCAATTTATCTAGGTCCCATCTCCTTATTTTCCTACCTTTCTGCGGTTTTTCAGTTTGAGCCTACAATTCATGACTAACAAGTTATGGTCAGAGTCTATATCTGCCCCTGGGTATGTCTTGCAGTTTATAACCTGGTTCCGGAATCTATGTTTTACCATTATAAAATCTATCTGATACCTTCCGGTGTGTCCTGGTCTCTTACAAGTATACAACCCTCTTTTGTGATTCTTAAACCACGTGTTTGTTACAATTAAATCATGTTCCGTGCAAAATTCTACCAGGCGACTTCCTCTTTCATTCCTTCTGCCCAGTCGATATTCACCTACTATTTTTCCTTCTCTACCTTTTCCTACTACCGAATTCCAGTCTCCCAACACAATTAAGTTTTCCTCTCCCTTAACTGTCTGAATAATTTCCTTTAGCTCCTCATATATTTCTTCGATCTCCTCATCATCGGCAGAGGTAGTTGGCATATAAACCTGTACTACTGTTGTCGGTGTTGGCTTCGTATCTATCTTTACAATGATAATGCGATCACTGTGCTGCTCATAGTAGTTTACCCGCATTCCTAATTTCTTATTCATTATCAGTCCTACTCCTGTGATACCCCCAACTGATTTTGTATTTATAATCCTGTACTCACCTGACCAGAAATCCTGTTCATCCTGCCACCGAACTTAACTAATCCCCACTATATCTAACTTCAACCTACCCATTTCCCGTTTTAAATTTTCTAATTTTCCTACCCGATTAAGGGATCTAACATTCCACGCTCCGATCCGTAGAATGTCAGTATTGTCTTTCCTGATGATAACATCCTCCTGAGTAGTTCCCGCCCGGAGATCGGAATGGGGGACTATTTTACCTCCGGAATATTTTACCCGAGAGGATGCCATCATCATATTTTCATACAGTAGAGCTGCATGTCCTCGGAAAAAGTAACGGCTGTAGTTTCCCCTTGCTTTCAGCCGTTCGCAGTAATCGTGTGTGGCAAAGCCACATTAGCTAATGTTACAAGGCCAGCTCAGGCAATCATCCAGACTGTTGCCCCTATAACTACTGAAAAGGCTGTTGCCCCTCTTCAGGAACCACACGTTTGTCTGGGCTCTCCACAGATACCCCTCCGCTGTGGTTGCATCTACGGTACGGCTATCTGCATCGTTGAGGCACACAAGTCACCCCAGTTCGGCAATTTCTGTGGTTCATGGGGGTGGCTAATCTACTTACATGCTGTAATTTTTTCCTCCCTTACCAAAAGTTGTCTCTACTGCATCGGTCACAAAGATAATTAGAACAATACTACCATACCATAACACGCTATTGCATTCATTTAGCATATTGTCAGTTTTCTGAACATTCTAGCCAACTGTTCGGCAAGAGGACTATTTCAGATTATTGTTTTGGAATATGCAGGGGTTACTGAAAGAAGAAAATTTCCGTAATAATTACAAAGACAGTCTAACGAATAACATCTGTTCATGTGTAAGTGCTTTCGAGGTCTTTTTCCTAACATTTTGATAACACTGTTTCAAACCAATTATTCCCATATTGTGCGAATTAAAATCAACAGAAACATCTTTCCACATTCACTGTAGGTATAACATTAGCTGCGAAGTGAGTAAAGTTGATAATGTGTACCCAGTCGAGATTCGAACCGAGGTCTTCTGCTTTCTAGGCATTTGCACCGACCACTATACCGGTGGAGACACAGTGATCACCACACCTGCAGGGATTACCTGAGTAGGCCTCACGTCAAATACAAACTCTCAACTATACCCTGCCCACTATTACTCAAACTGTTGTTTTTTGTGAACTCATCTCCACAAGAGAAAGGGCCTAGGTGTGCCTCTCAGAAGAAAGGATCATTGCCTGTCATTAGCACATATATATACTGACTGATGCTGCCTGGTTGTGTCGGGGCTGCGTCGTTCAGTAAATGACGGTGGAGGGTATCGGGTGCTTCAGTAACACTTATATTATTATGCAATGAAACGCAGAGTGGCATCTGCCTTATCTACGATTAATTTTGTGTTATCATTCCACTCCACATCACTCATTACGCCAACTCACTGAAATTTTATGGAAGAAAAAGGTTTGAGTGTTCTGCAAGTGCATCATCATGTAATAAAGGTTCTTTCTTTTTTATGTATTCGAAGTACGTTATATTTTTTATTAAGCGTAAGATATCACACCATTCACCAAGCGACGATACGTTGCTACATCATACAGGCAATATCACTAATGGAAATCAACTTTCACCAATCATCGAGGAAATACAAAAGGAAGGATGCGAAATAACACCAATCAGAAAAAGATGACAATTCATATCAGCCCTTACTAAGGTTTCTAGGGTGGCTTCGCCATAGTAGTAAGACAAGTGCCGAGGCCTTAGAAATTCCTTCTTTCAAAACATATCAAGAATTTAAACAATAATCAAAAATGAGAACATAAACTCCCAGAAGTAACTTATACAAATAATTAGCATTGCTACAGTAAAAGAAAAAAAAAATCTTATCATTGCCCAAATGCAGTCAACGATTATTCTGAAATGGCCTCGCTAACGCCAAAATAGCCAAAGATCGTAACCTTGCATCACAGCCGTTCTTGTGAAGCACTGTCGTTCTGGCCAGTACTTGGATGGCCAACGGCCTCAGTAAGTCACGTAGTAAAATAAGAGTGGCAGCCTAAAGTACCTGATCACCACATTTGTGCCAATGTTCTGGATTAAACCGCAAAACCTCTCCGCAGTGTGTGTTGATGGTTATCTACCTGACAAATAGGCACGTTAAGCTCGGTGACGACATTTTACAACACACGACACCGCACAACACACACACACACTGCCGCAGATACAGTTGTACAGAACACTGCAATGGTCGCATCACTAGGAGGAACATTGGTAATCGGGTTGTATCTGTGAGATACAGGGTCACATTGCATCGTTAGCTTTAATGAAACTCAGATGTTGCAATTAATAAGTACACAAAACGCGTGAAAGCATGTAGGTACTAGAATAGTAGCAACTGAACATTTATTTTTGAAAATTAACATTAGAATGTTTAGATCCGGTGACGCGCGGATTGCCTTTTCCGTAATATGTATCTGTGAGATCCTACGCGACCATTCTAGTGTTAAATACAGAACTCTCACATTCGCAAAGGGAAAGCGTCATTGTGCGCGAAGAAGAGCAGACGTTTTACCCACTTGACAAAATCATATGAGTTCACTTTTTATCGTTTAGCTGCACGTTTATTGATATGGATTATCCAAGAACGAAACTAAACACTCTCAAGTTGTCGAATGATATTTTTTGCAGTTTCATACCAGAAAATCATTGGAGTTTCTGTGTATAGCTTCACTCAGGTCCAGTTGGGAATACTGAATTGACCACAATTGGTACAGAAATGTTATCATCCTACATCAGTTACGTGTTAGACAAATTAATGTCGTCGTTGTTTTACTCAAAAACTCTAAGCTTAGTCTGAAACAGCTTATATTAAAGAAGACACAAACATCCATGCCCGAGGGGGGGAGGAATCCAACAATGTATATTCTTTCACGTATACGGAGCGGTTGCACTTTTTTGTGGTAGAAATCGGCATAAATTCACTTTTTCCCAATTATTCTGAATCTACACTGGGATGCAAAAAGTAATGACGAAAGTAAATATTTCATGATGATCACTGTCAAGAATCATAGTATGATCAAACTGCAATTCATGATTGTACCCTGGTCATTACAAAAGGAGGAGGGGAGTCATGTTTCTTAACGTGATGTGAGACTGATAAGCACAGACGGCAGTTCATGCTCTGCCACATGCTCATAAGCTGATTACAACATTTGTGAAGAGTTATAGTAGTAAGGCGTTACACAAGTGTTGCGTATTCGGTGCAACGCATTCCACACCTGCTTGATAGTATTTAAGTCGGGATTCGCCAGTCCGTCCGCCGACTATTTCCTGTTTCCTGTTTGATGAGATCACGCATTGTGATTCATAAAAGTGATGTCAAGACTGAGTGCGTCCCTCAGGAGAGCTCATGAAGGAGAAGTACTGTGCGACATAACACTGACCCTTGATAGTACCACGTTGGAAGAAGACCTGCGAAGTCAGTACTTCCATAAACCGTAACACATGGTCCACCAAACTATCGTGCTCAGCAATGTGCTGAGAGGAATGAACACGTGTATGACGTTCAGAAATTTACTAATAATTTTAATGAAAATATAACAAAAAATTAAGATGGGTCGCTGTATTATATTCAAACGCTAAGCAGTTCTTATCTTTCCAACAGTACGAGTGGCTAAAGTAAAACTTGAAAAAATTATCAAGAGAGCAAAGGGAATTCGGTTGAAGTTTCTGAAAACCGTAAACCACTCCACTGTAAGTACCATCATGTGGCAGACCATTAGGAAGATTTGAGAGGCATAGAATGTGAAAATCCGCCACTGTAATGCGCTATCTTCAGACAATTTGCCAAAATAGTGCACATAATGGAGTGTCTTTTTGTGAAATTACCATTAGTGCTAGTTACGATCTATCTTTCCTATCTTGCGGAGCATTCGGCGAGAGGGAAGAAGGAACTTTGGTTCCACAAAAAAATGTTGTGCACAGCCGGCTTTTTACAACGTAGAACTACATTTTAAACGGTCTGCATCCCACGACACGCCTAACTATTGTGACATATTCCCTTACGTGACATTTTGACATGTCAAATGAATCTGTTCTTTCATTAGCTTTTTAGATGAGAAGTACGTGAGGCTCGCTAGCTATGGGGTGCAAATCCAAATATCTTCCCTTTAAATTCCAATGGCAGTTTTTATTAATGTGGAAACTGCCGTGTTGTATCGTTCTTCGGAACCCAGATTAAGCTGTCCTCCCTAAAACTCGCAGGTTAAATCATTTACAAGATTGTCTGGAAGAGAAAAGCTCTCCCCCAGATCGTGGCTGGTAAACCACTGTGGACTCAGTAGGGGTAAGACAGGTTATTTGTGAAGAGATGCTCTCTCGGTACGTCTTTTGAATGTCCTTGTAGCAACCACAGTGTTAGCCTCAACAACTCCGTAAGACTAACTTTCTAGTGGATGGTTAACCCCTGGATTACAGAATCAAGACACCAGCTACACTTCATTACATTTGAATGCATTTTGGATTTGGGTGCAGCAACAACCGTTTAGGATCATGAAAGAAACCAGCGATCAATCGAGAAACAATCAGATTTATTGCAAATCGATTTCGGCTACATGATGAAACTTACCTTTCTAGTAAAATCACACACTGAGTCGCTACTGATCGATTGTTTCTTTCATAATACTCTTCATTATGGCTTAGGAAATACCGCGTTTTACAAAAAGCGTATCGAAAGCTTTTGCACAAAGCCATTCGAGCCCAGGAATCACATAATAGATAGTAATTTAGAAAGACGGACTTTGAAAAAATTAAATTTTATTAGTAAGTCATCTGAATCATTAGGTCTCTTCTGATCGAGATTTAAAGGGAATTCACACGTCACATAATTTAAATGGATTCATGCCTAGTAGGGCACATTGATTGTCTAGCACTCCCCAATCCAAGCCTCTTTTCAGGCAAGTCAGCCACCATTCAGCATCTGACCGCATATTGGCAAGAGTATAATGATTCTACCAACGTCGCTTGTGGCAGGTATATACGTCTCAATGAACGCCTGTTTATATTGTGTCATGCACTTAATCCAAGTATTTTAGCAAACCTAGCGATTTTGCTGTAAAGTCTCATTCCACGAGGCGTGTTTTTTAAGTAAGTACTGTTTTGAAATTAAAAAAAAGACATGATCAGATATCTCAGTAATTTTATGCGCACTGGGTAACTACATCTGTTGTCTACGCACTGACGCCATTACACTCTGATTCTTCCTTGTTTACGTTGAGTACTGAGTGTTTAAGATCCCTCCAATAATAGTGAGTCACGCCGACTGTAAAGTACAGGCTGTTATAAGATTTCTTAGTCCTAAAGGGCTAAAAGCGATTGACATTCACCGTGAGATCTGTGCAGTTTACGAGAAAAACATTATGAGTGATGGAATGGAAAGAAAGTGGGTGAGAGCATTTAAAGATGGCCGCACAAATGTACATGATGAACAACGGAGTGGGCGTCCTTCGGTCGTTAATGAAAGTTTGGTGCAGGAAGTGGACAATAAGGTGAGACAAAACAGACGCGCCGGCCGCGGTGGCCGAGGGGACTGAGGCGCTTCAGTCACGGCCTGCACGGCCACTACGGCCGGGGGTTCGAATCCCCCTTCGGGCATGGATATTTGTGCCGTCCTTAGTCTTAGCTAGTTCGTAAGTAGTTTGTAAACTTAGGGACTGATGACCCCGTAGTTAAGTCCCATAAATTCTACAAACATTTGAACATTTGAACAAAATAGACGCTTTACGATTTCCTCCTTGCGATATGACTTTCCGAATGTTTCTCGTGGTGTTTTGTATGGCTCTGTGACCGAGCAAGATGATGGTGAAGTCAAAACAGTTGTGATGTAGTGGTTAACAAGTCACGCGGCAGACTTCTATGAGGAGGGTATTGAAAAAGTAGTACAACGTTATGACAAGTGCCTCAATATTGACGGAAATTATGTAGGAAAGTAGATTAAGGTACAGACTTTCATGTAAAAATAAAATTATTGAGATATCTTAGTGCGTCTTTTTTAATTTCAAAACGGTATTTACAAAAAAAAAAAAAAAATAATAATAAAAAAAAAAAAATAAAAAAAAAATAATAATAATAATAATAATAATAAGAAAAAAGGACGCCTCATATTGTTTGCATACACTTTTATGCTGCAGATGCATCTCCATGAAGTTTCACAAATCTAGTACTCGGTGATAGGATGATTGTTTATATGTCGTAGGTGTGCTTCGCCGTTGTGTGTGTGTGTGTGTGTGTGTGTGTGTGTGAGAGAGAGAGAGAGAGAGAGAGAGAGAGAGAGAGAGACACAGAGAGCTGTTTACAGTTTTATTCTGATCTTCATGGAATTTAGCACACTTGAGCTCAAAACAAGAGCAAGGTCACTGTCTACATAAATTTTCGTATGGTGCATGGCGGAGGGTACTTTTCCTACGGACTTCGACAAGCAGTTCTATTCCGATCTTCATGAAATTTTCCACACTTCATCTTGAAAACATGAGGAACGTCACTGTCTACATAATATTTTGTATGATGCATATATACACTGTTTTATTATGATCTTCATTAATTTTTACTAGCCGGCCGCGGTGGCCGAGGAGACTGAGGCGCTTCAGTCACGGTCTGCACAGCCACTACGGTCGGGGGTTCGAATCCTCTCTCGGGAATGGATATTTGTGCCGTCCTAGTTAGTAAGTAGTTCATAAGTAGCTTGTAAGTTTAGGGACTGATAACCCCGTAGTTAAGTCCCATAAGATTTACAAACATTTGAACATTTGAATTTTTACTAATTTCACCCTTCAAAAGCATATCAACATCACTGTCCGCGAAACGTCACTGTCTAAGCAAAATTTATTAAGATGCATCGCGGAGGATACCTTGCAATAATTTCTGTCTTTTTTTCGAGTGGCAAGAAAGTTCGTAGTTTCGCGTGATTTTTTTATACGTATGGAGAGATGAATTGACGGAGTCGGAGGAGGAGTTGAACAAAGACAGGGGACGGGAGGTGATGCCCAGACAGAGGAGAGAACAGCAAGTGGATTAACAGAAGATTCAGATAAATAAACTCGAGGGCAACGCCGCGTTTTCCGCTAGTTATACACATAAAAAAAGGAGTATGAGAACGTGAAAGAAATCGTTCCGGGGAAAACACACCTTTGCCGCTTCGTTAATGACAGAAGGGGAGGTATCTCCAACAGATAGTTCGGCTGTAGACACCTTGTCAGACACACTTGTCCATAGTCAAAACACGAAAATTGACGAGCTAGTTGGCTTGCCCTGGCAGCGTAGCTAGTGTCCCAGGCGCGCTATTATTAGCACAGAAAACGAAACAAGTTGTACTGTGAGTCAGCACTGCGACGAGTTCGTAGGCCCTCCTAAACCCGAACTGTACACTCATTCGAGTAGAAGGTAACCTTCCACGTAATCGAAGTCCAATCACTCGAGAACTAGTCCTTTCTTCCGAGATTTCCCCTAGTTTCTCTGTCATCCTTTCCTTTGCGCTGCACCGTCATTTTAAGATCTTAGCAGCGTGTACAATGTACTGTCAAGTGCGACTGGCGAGGATTCGAAACGCAGTAATGCTATTACAGGACTGTTCACACTATCGTTGTAGAGGAGTGTTACAGAATCATTACTTTTCAGAAATTGTACGAGGCCTTCCGCGAATTTTGCTGTAGTATTCAGAGAAGTTATGAGATATAAAATGTTAGCGAAATTCGTGAAGAGCTGTAGCGGTTCGGCGCTTAGTGCAGGGACTGGTAAGTGACGCTCATTATAAAAAATATACAATCTATTGCGAAACATAGCGATAAATACTTTTTAATGATTACAAAACAATTCTTGGAAGCAGTTACTTCATAAAATGACCGAATTATGCGTTCGGAATTATCTGATGCGGAACTATCACATACTAGTTTACAGTGGATTTACGAGATGCCAGTCAAATTTACTGGAGGAATCCTTAAGAACAAATTTTTTCGGCACTTGTGGATAGGCCACACTGGCTCGAGAAGACTACGAAAACTAGTATAAGTATTGGTTCCTAGGAATAAAACTGTACGAATAGATGCAATTTGTCGTTCAGGCTAGAGGGTATCTAGATGACACTACTGAGTTGTTAAAATTATAAACAGCCCAGATCGCAGAATTGATGTTTTTATTTCATGACCGATCTCAGCTGCAGCAAAATAGTGCGCACTAAGGCGCCTAACTGCGGTGCGCGCGGCCGTTCGTCGTCGGAGGTTCGATTCTACCTCAGTGCTGTGTGTGTGTGTGTGTGTGTGTGTGTGTGTGTGTGTGTGTGTGTGTATGTGTGTGCTGTTCTTAGGTAGTTTGTAAGTTTAGGGAACGATGACCACCGCAGTTAGGGCCCATATCGTTATAAACATTGAACGTTTTGAACAGATTTCAGTCATCCATGATGGTAGTCGGTGGCGGTGAACACAGCAGGCCGCACAAACGTTAACTGCTGGTGAAAATAGTGGGGATGTGCTTTAAGTACTGGAAGCTCCGCCCACCGGCCATCATGTGTTGTCAGTAATAACCAATCAGACACACAGTACATAAAACGTATTAATTAGAATTAAATACTTGTTATAATGTCGATGAAATAGGTTATAGATGCTGAGATTGCCGTCTATGGGCTTTTACAGATAATTTGTGTCGCACGGCTGATTTAATGGTTACTGTTGTATAAAATTTTGCATTCTATTTTAAACGTCTTCATTACTTACTTTAATTGGTATCTTATTATATGACTTTATGACAAGTATTTAATTCTAATTAATTCGTTTTATGCACTGATTCGGTAATACTGTCAACACATGATGGCAGGTGGGCAGAAGAGCATGCAGTACTTAAAGCACATTCCCACTATTCTCACCAGCAGTTAACGTTTATGCGGCCTGCCGGTCCACCGCCAGCGCCTGCCATCATGGGTACAATCTTGTGTCACTGTATTAATATTCAGAATGAAACTTTCACTCTGCAGTGGAGTGCGCTGATATGAAACTTCCTGGCAGATTAAAATTGTGTGCCGGAACCGGGAATCGAACCTGGGACCTTTGCCTTTCGTGGGCAAGCGCTCTACCGACTTTTTTTTTTTTTTTTTCTTTTGGAGCTATGGGTAGTTCTGCTTGTTGCGGACGCTGATCGGGTTTGTTCGTTCTCGTTCGATGAGGTTTTGGCTCAGCTTTTTTTATTACAGAGAGCGTTCAGCTCTCTGACCGGGCGCGCTGAGCCACGGCGCCCGGCGATGGGTGCGTTCCGGTACCGGACCGACTGAGCTATTCCAACACACCTCACAACTTTACTTTCACCTGTACCTCGCCTCCTACTTTCCAAACTTCACAGAAGCTCTCCTACGAAACCTGCAAGACTAACACTCCCGGAAGAAAGGATATGGTGGAGAAACACTCCCGGAAGAAAGGATATGGTGGAGAAATGGCTTAGCCACAGCTTAAGGGGTGTTTCCAGAATGAACTGTGGCTAAGCCATGTCTCCACCCTATCCTTTCTTCCACGAGTACTAGTCTTTCAGGTTTCGCAGGACAGCTTCTGTGAAGTTTGGAAAGTAGAAGGCGAGGTACTGGCGGAAGTAAAGTTGTGAGGCGTGATCGTGAGTCGTGTCGGAATAGCACAGCTGGTAGAGCGCTTGCCCGCGAAAGGCAACGGTCCCAGGTTCGAATCTTTCTGTGCATCATGCCCTCCTCGATACAGATGCTCGTGCTACCTGGTATCTGGTTATCAATGGAAAATACATGGCGCGACATCAGCTGCAAGCAATTAAGATGACGGACTCGCCACACTGCCCTCAGTGTCACGTCTTAGACACTGATGAACATCGGCTGATGCAGAGGTGTGGCTGCTCATAAAGAAAATACTTGCCTTTCTTTGTCGTACAGCTCCACACACTATTGAACCGCAGTCACTTCTATTTTCAGACGAGAGCTTTTTCCCACGCACAAACACTAATGCAGTGAACTGGATCAAAGGCCTATCTATATATTTTTTGTTTCACGATCGAGAAAAGAGTGTGTTTGATTTTTGGACGTTCCTCCAAGATCGCTTCACGTCTCTACTACACAATTCAAGACATCGACAATACTATGCCATTTCTGGGTAGTGTTTTCCTGGATCCTCCCCACAGCCTGGGTTTGCCGGGTATGAGACGATAATTTTAGTATGAATGATCCCTCGGAAGAATGAACCTATGTAACGGATGAAAACAATTTATTCGAGAAGAGGTGCCCGGGACTCGCGTGAGGGTACAGAAAATCAGCTAACATCTATCCGCATATGGTCGGTGTGCCGTCACCGTTTATGTTTGCTCCGCTTGGAGGGCGGTCTTATTTATGTTCACTATCAGACGCTATTAATGCTACAATTCATGTAGAGATATTTTACTTCCAGTGAAAATCCTCACAAAAGAAGGAGATATTTTCTTTTCTTTTTCAAGTGCGTAAAACTTTAAATAAATAAAATAAAATACTGTAACAAAAAAGGAGGGACTGAAAAAAGGACTAAAAAATAATTTAAAAAAGCTGTCTAAGGCGCCTCGCTGCGGAGCGCGCGGTTTCTCGCCGTCGGAAGTTCGAGTCCTCCCTGGGGCATGGGTGTGTGTGTAAAAAAAAAATAAAAAAAAAATAAAAAAAAATAAATAAATAAATAAATAAAAGAAAAAAAAATTCCCTGTTCCGGCACAAAATTTTAATCTGCCAGGAAGTTGTATTACTATTATTTGAGGTGTCTCTCTACAATATGTTTAATGCTATTGTGTATGTCCCTTGAATTGTTCTGTTGCTCTGCAGTGCTTGTGATCTGAAGAGAGACTATACTGACTGAAACCGTCGATGAAATAAAAACAACAATTATGCGATATGGACTGTTTTTAATTTTAACCAGTAGATTAAGATCACTGGTCTCCATTATGGATTCTAAAATTACTAAATAAATTTGTACATAGTATACTATTTTACAAAGTAATGCAACCAACGTGGGGAACTACAGTTGCTTCAAAAATGAAAAATATAAAAATAAAGGAGGTAAGTCCTCCTAATTTACCGTAATAAACAATTCGGTATTTCCGATCTTTATTTTTTAGACGAACCTACCCCTCCCCCTGCCCATTCCCACTGTTCAAAATACTGATCCTGAAAATCCTGGCTTCGCCACCGATTTTACAACTATCCTAGGGAAGTCAACAGAGTTGAAAGAAAGTGCTCATACACATATTTGTGACATTGTGTCAGCCTTGCGGGAGGTGGTGGGCGATCTGATAATTAGAAAGAAATAAATATAAAAAAGGATAGGTTTCCTAACATTGCTTCAAAAGCTCTATATTACCGGTTTCGGCATATCTAGACTGGCATCACCAGTGCTTGTGTATTATTAACAGATCATAACTCACATGGGAACCATTGGTGCTGAGTCAAAGTAGGAAGATGCTACACGTGAGACATGATAATGTACAAGTCGGATGATGGCAGCCTACATCTGCGGAAACAGGTAATAAAGAGTTTTTGAAGCGAGCTTAGATAACCTGTGGTTTTTTGTAATTTCTTACAACGTGCTTATTCTTCTTGCAGCAAAGTTTCTGTTGTGACTCAGACTTAGCTCGTAGGTGGTCCAGGTACGAGTAAAAATAGTGGTGTCATTAAGCTGTTAATTATATTGTCGACGCCGCTGAGTAAAAATAGGCTAAAGTCTGTTTTCTGCTGAATGAGACATTCAACAGTAGTGACTCAGTTTCCCCTTTACTGAGAACCGGGGATGTCTTATGAATAGAGGACGTGAAGAATTACTGTCCTCACAGAGACCTACTGACGTCATTGCTGAAAGATATTTTAAGATATTTGTATTAAATTGGCGTAGATTCTAGCAATATTAACTTCCTATTGGCCTTCTTGTTTTCATTGTTTATGAGAAAAAACAGTATTTTATTATTAGTAAAATATCTTATGTTGCATATACTGTGTTATCAAAAGTAACCGTTCGTGGCGATCTCCATCGGTAATACTGGAATTCAATATGGTGCTTGCCCGGCATTAGCGTTGATGACAGCTTCCGTTGAATCAGGTGCTGGAAGTTTTCTGGGGAGCCGCGCAGGAGTAACCGAGCGGTTATAAGGTAGTTCATAAGTAGTTTGTAAGTTTAGGGACTGATGACCCCGCGGTTAAGTCCCATAAGCTTTACAAACATGCTGGGCGCCGTGGCTCATTGCGCCCGGTCAGGAGGCTAAACGTCCTCTGTAATAAAAAAGCTGAGCCGAACAATCAAGAACGAACTGAACTAACGATCGCAAAGCCTAGATTTACTGAAAAAAGGAAAAAAAGGCGGTCTAGAGCAGCACGTTGCGGATCGCGAGGGCTACTGCGCCGGGGGTTCGAATCCTCCTCAGGCATGGATGTTTGTGCCGTCTTTAGTATAATGTAGTTCATAAGTAGTTTGTAAGTTTAGGGACTGATGACGCCGCAGTTAATACCAAAAGCTTTACAAACATTTTAACATTTTTTTGTTTCTTGGGAAGTGGCAGCCAATTCTTCACGGAGTGCTGCACTGAGGAGAGGTGTCGGTGAAAGTTGGCGTTCCAAAGCATTCTAAAGGTGTTCTATAGGATTTAAGTCAGAAGTGAAGGCTAGTCCATTACAATTGTTCGTAAAAAAATTGGACCAAATTGCTGTGGTCATCTATCCATAGATTTAAAAACTACTAGTAATTTTCACTACAAACAGCACACACCTGTGCCCGAGGGACGACTCGAACCCCCGGCGAGAAAGGCTGCCCAGACTCTAACATGACCTTAGACCACGCGGCCATTCCGCGCGGTAGTCTATTTCAGGGACATTATTGTCGTGTAAGCAGTCCGCCAAAGGCCGCGCAATTATGAACAGATGCTCCATCGTGTTGAAAGATGCAATCAACATCCCAGAATTGCTGTTCAGCAGTGGGAAACAATAAGGTGCTTAAAACATCAATGTAGGCCTATGCAGTGACAGTGTCATGCAAAACAACAAGGGGGGATTGAAAAATAAGACCACACCATAACACCACCACCTCTGAATTTTACTGTTGGCACTACACACACAGTCAGATGACGTTCACCGGACATTCGCCTTACCCACACCCTGCCTTCGGATCGCCATATTCTGTACCGTGATTCGTCACTCCACACAACATTTTTACACTCTTCAGTCGTCCATTGTTCACGCTCCTTACACCAAGCGAGGCGTCGTTTGACATTGACCTGCGTGATGTGTGGATTACGGGCAACGGATCGACCACGAAAACAAAGTTTTTTGACTTCCACTCAGATCTCATAGTTCTTGGAGTGTACACTGATGCAGTTTGGAATTCATGTGTGATGGTCTGGATAGATGTTCAAATGTTTGTATAGCTTATAGCACTTAACTACTGGGTCATCTGTCCCTAAACTTCAAACTACTTATAAACATCACCCATAACTATACAATTCAAAGTCAGTTTATGCTAAGGTCGGCTTGAGAATGATCCAGTGAAGGAAACCGGTTGTTTTCAGCTAAGAAACAGCTGATTGTCATCATTACGAATTTTATTAATCATTTTACAGCTGTAATGCCACATATTATCGAAAACTTTTAGCCATTCAGCTCATTTTTTCTCAGGTTTTGTCAGCACGACTGTCGAAACTGTCGACATGCCAGCCACCAGCAGCGCTGTGTTAGCAATTCTCACTGACGCAGCGCAACGGTCTTTCACGGTTCACTTACGTTACTCGAAAGAAAAATTAGTTACTACACATTTATAGCCTGATCGATTCGGTCACTTATGACCGTACCAAATTGTGCAAAAGGTTTTCTACATATCAGTGAAAATTTGAAAAAAGAATCTGATCAAAAAATGTCTGTAACTGCCTTTCGTAGATAAATTACAATGTAGCATTTACAGGGTTGAGGCTGGTTGTAGAGGAGTAAAATTTTGAATATTATACGTGACTTGACTGTTGTCAGAGAGCTGCACAGAAAGTTACGAAAGGCAGAAATGATAGATTACATAAAGGGCATTCAGAAAGAAACGAGCCGTAGGCACAAATACAGAAACCAGTACCTGTATGTCAGAAGTATTGACCCTGGCTGTTGAGACACTTGTCCGACTGTGACACAAGGCGTCTCATAAAATTCCCGGGACTGCCATGTGAACCAGCTGGACGTCGTCCGACCACGGTGGCTACGGCTTTCAAATGTTCAAATGTTTGTTAAGCTTATGGGACTTAATTACGGGGTCATTAGTCCCTAAACTTACAAACTACATATTAACTACCTTATACTAAGGACGGCACAAATATCCATGCCCGAGGGGGGATTCGAACCCCCGACCGTAGTGGCCGTGCAGACCGTGACTGGAGCACCTCAGTGCACTCGGCCACCGCGGCCGGCACTGGATAGAGGCCTGCCTAATATACTGTACGACTCTCTTCAACTCTGTCAGTCAACAGACAAGGTCGGGCTGTACGTTTTCGTACTGCACGTGTCCCTACATGTTTCCACATCACTATCATATTCAAAATAGTGAACCTAGGGATGTTAAGGAGTGTGGAAATCTTACGTGCAGACATCTGACACAAGTGATACCCAATCACCTGACCACGTTCGAAGTCCGTGAGTTCCGCGAAGCGTCCCATTCTCTCACGATGTCTAAAATCAAATGTTCAAATGTTTGTAAATATAAGTCCCCAAGTCCGTAGGCTTACAAACAACTTAATCCTTTCAGTCCCACATTATGAATTCAGCTTTGGACAAATTAAAATTGTTTTCTGTATTAATACAGTGCACTAAACATCAAAATATGGTTTTTAAAAATTTTTGATCGAACAATTTTTTATGTCCTGTTTTTAATTGAAACACACTTGTCTGTATCGATGTATATTATTACTTAGGACGTTATTTTCTTGATAGTTAACACTGAAAGATCAATAATGTTTGCATAATCTTCACCACAGAAGAAATAACTGTCGTATAATTTAATTAATTAATGTTTTTAACGCAATATCGGAACATTTGCACAATACTTAAATATTATGTGCATTGTCGATGCGTACGACACATTTGGTAAAAATACGAGGGTTACAACTTAAGTAGTGCAATAGTGCTGTGGAGACACTATCCAATGGAATCTCCTATTGTCGTCGATAGCACACGTTGTTAACATACCTACCTTCTCTTCGAGCAGATGAACTCGCCCTTCACACGTCACTGGCGTACGCACAATCGAAGGAAGCGAGAGGTCTAACTTAATGTTGTCACTATGTTTTCGAAGCAGGAACAACGGCGCTGGATCAAGATTAAATATGCCAGAGGTTCCGATTCCGGCACACAATTTTAATCTGCCAGGAAGTTTCATATCAGTGCACACTCCACTGCAGAGAGAAAGTTTCATTCTATGCGAGGTCGTATAGCACGACACTGTCATCAAGGTCTTCATGAGGCGTGCAGGGAATCGACATTGCCATACAGAACAGTGGCATGTTGGGTAAAAGCCTTCAACGAAGGTCGGCAAACTGTGGAAGACATGCATCGGGCAGGTCCTCCTAGCGTCTCTGAAGAAGTGCAACCAGATTAGCGCAGACGTGCTCTACGGAGCTACGTGCGAGAGCGGGCAGGCCACACTGTATGTGCAATATCTTCCTCTTCAGAGAGATCATCAACCATCCGTGCTGTATGTGGCCAAGCGTTGTCGTCCGTCAATATGTAGTCTGCCCTACAGTTCCTCGCAACCACCGCACATGAGATCCAAAGATCTCGTCACGACACCTGACAGCGGTTAAACTTTGGCTATTGAGAATTTCATGTAGACGTTAGCCAAGAAACAGATGTTAATAGTACACATAAAGTATATTATTTGTGCAAACAATGCCCGTTGACATTAACAAACTAAACATAGGGTAAATTGGAATGTCTGTGCAGTTTGTTGCACGACTTTACCCATCGTGTAAAGTTTCCACAGCAACATCTGTACAATACCTGTGGTGGCACACAATAAAGAATAACACTAGTACACACAATAATTATGTGGATTCTGGCCAGTAAAGAGACAACTGACCATCACAGATTGAGTTTAAAATGACCACCCGCAGCCTGGAATGTAAAGACTGCTGCACACGTGTTAGCATTTCAGGGGAGATGTCCGAGCAGGCTGCCATAATATATCGTTGCTTATCATCGGGTGTAGATGATATATCTTTTAAGACGAAATCTGTTCCCACAGATAAACAACTCTTTGAGTAAAATCCGGGGGACGGGCCGGTAAAGGTACATGTTGCCTGCGTCCAATCAACACCACCCAGAAGACAAGGCCTTACAACAGTCCGTGCCTACGTCACACTTAGAGGCCGCGGCCGCGGCCGCCATCTGACTGGCCGGCCGCTGCGCGGCGGTGGGTTTGACCCAGCGGACAGCCAGTGAAGTGGCGGCCGCGGCCTCTAAGTGTGACGTAGGCACGGACTGTTGTAAGGCCTTGTCTTCTGGGTGGTGTTGGTCCAATCCAACGATTTGGAAATATTTCGTGAAGACATGCTGTAGTAATCTGTGGACTATGGGCTGGACAGTCAAAATATTGGTACCACAGGTCCCCCATAGACTGCAGAGGAACGACTTCTAATAACCGTGGCACATGGTCTGTTAGGAGGGTCCGATGCTTGTGCGCGTCCATTGTACCATCTATGAAAAATTGGCCTAAAAGCTGGTAGCTAACTATTCCACACCACACATTTACACACCATGGACGTTGACGTTCAATCTAACGAAGTCAACGGAGATTGTCAACAGACCGATAACACACCTTTCGGAGGTTCACCTGGGCATGACTGATAAACGTGGCTTCATCACTAAATAAGATACGTGATGCATCTGGAGTAGTCTGTCGCAATGCTCATGTACAGAAGGTAACACGATTCTCATAATCGTATGTAGCTCTTGATGGAGAGAGATGTGACCCGGATGGAATAGATGGCGATGGAAAAGGCTTAGGACACTTGCCTGGCTCATGCCCCTTTCTCGTGCGAATGTGCGAAAACTGTTGATTTCCCTCACTTCTGTCGGAATTTGTTTCTTTCTGTTACGTTATCTAGGTTTTACACTTAACACTGCTGCTTCCATGCAACAGTGTTATTTGAAATAACTTAACGAGTATATTTTTATTTCTTACCCACTTATTCATAGTCACTCAGACAGTATAACAATTAAACTGACAATCCTCGCAGACATTACTGTCTTACTCTTCCTCGCACAATCACTGATTAACTACATTGGCGCGTCTTCCTCCTTATTTATCTATCAATAAAAGTCACTTGTTATGAGAAGAATAACAATTTTAAAGAAGCAATAAAATTTTTTATGTTACAACAAATTACTGTGGGTGCAACAAAGCTACTTACAATACTCACTTCATACAACTCAATGACTAATTTTGTATAGTGGTATCTAAATACGAATGTAGGGATCCAGACTATAACGAACATATTAATTATTCACATTAATTTGTTCAGTTAGACTATCTGTATAAGATGTAAACGGAAATATACATTGTATAAAATTTTTATTGTTCCATATAGTATTGGTAAAACTTAGTTCGCATATTTAATTTATAATGCTTAATTAAATGTTTTCATTCTCATGAGGTAATTGTTAACGATGTTCCTATAATAGCCATTAAAGAAGGTTCTCGAATGCAAAGAGCAACAGAGTATTCAATTTTGGTTTGAAAATTATGAAATAAACCACATGAACTGTTCTGGAACTGTAATTACAGAAACATTATAATGAGATCAATGAAAATATTGTGAGAACAACATGCAGTTGCAGTTTTTAGGCGAGTCCACAAATACCATGTATGTCAAGGACTCATTATTAATAAAAGTAGGTATCGCGTACTAGAGTAAAGAACGGTATAGGGTAGTATAGTAGATACTTGCTCAGGCCTTTACATTACATACACTACCACATTCAAGTAAATGGTTGAATAAGTTGATAAATAACTGTGTCGTCTATTGCGATATGTTGATATTGGTAATCCTAAGGGGCGAAACTTCTGTGGTCATTGGTCCCTAGACATACAAAGTATTTAAACACACTTACTCTAAGGACAAAACAACACACATACACACACACACACACACACACACACACACACACACACACCAAGGGAGGAAGCGAACCTCCAACGCGAGGGACCGCGCGATTCGTAACGTAGCGCTCCAAACCACACGGCCATTCCCGCGCGGCTAGGATATGTTCCTCATACACCGTATAAACACAAAATGGACTATTCATACACTCTACATACACCTGGATCATGTCGGCCTTTTCTGCAATGGTAAATCTCACATTTCACTGACAACTTACCGCCTGGACTGTCACTCACTAACTCACAAGCAAGTCGCAATGACTTCAAGGAACACACAAGCATGATGTAAGCAAACGATTAAACACCGTACCGGGTAAGCAAGCAGACTGCAGGAGGCGAAGTTGTCACAGTACATCTCATCTCGCTCACGAATGGCACCAGAGTGCTGCAGCAAACGCATTCACATCCTCATTTGCCTTCCTCTTAGTTTTTTAGTGTTAACAGGCATTGTATCATTTGAAAAGTGTATTTTTGCCCAAAATACACTTTCTATGTATGATTAAAATCTGTTTATTTCCATTTCCGCAATATTTGCGGTGCGCGTTTAGATGATTCGCTTTGAATGTGTGTGCAGTCTTTACTTAGATTATGGTATTTTCTTGCATGATTTCAGTCACTGTTGTTTTTTAATCCAATTGATAACAAACGTCTTTCAGTAGATTATACTAAAAAGGTAACAGTTACAACGGGTACAACGGTTTTTAAAAATGTTTACAAATCTGTGAAACAGGTATCAGGAAGCAGTAAATTTTTGAACAATTTAATAAACTGATGAAAATTTATGATTTCATGTGTACCAAACCTTCTTAAAAACTCATTTAATACAATACTCAGTATTCTATTTGGGAACTTAATGGAATGCAGAAATCTTTTCTGCTACATTTGATTACTGAGAACAGTCCCTTTCACACAGTCATTTAAAACTGCGAAAAATTGACATCACACTGGAACTTTCTTAAGGTATTTCTCAAACACTTGAGATCAATACTATAACTACCTTTATGTCATGATCACTTTATTGAGTTTTGTAATTGTGAATGAGTTTCAAGATTTTCATTCTTTTGTTAACTGTAATTTTGAAGTACTATTTAGACTTTTTACTTATCGAAATCGTTTAACTAATCTGTGCTCGTTAACAATTTTCTTTTATTGTAAATTTAGAATTTTAAAACACGAGTTTTCTGACGCTCTTGCTTGGAAATCACCATAGCAAGTTTAATAGAACTGTTAAAATATGCTTTTGATCAGTTGTTGGTATTGTATCCGAAACGGAAATTATGATTCTTGTACAGTTTCTTGCGTAGCGTTATTTAAATAATCGCTATAATGATGCAAAAAATAAATTATTATCTCAAGATGAAAATTTAACGCAGATGTACTTTCTTTCTTCACAGGGACTGTTGCGTGGTTCCGAGCCTTAGTTACGTGGAGGTTCTGAGGAATTTAGCGGAGGTAAGGTCACATACAGTATGCTGTAATACCCGTATAGCATTAATGATGATTTCTTTCAGTGAAAATACAGAACTCCGTAAATTAGAAGCTAGCACCGTTGGGTGACAAATGATAAAATTCTGAAATACATTCTTACTACCTGCAAGATGGTCGAGAACAATTATTTCTCTTCGGTCTGGTACCAAAATTGTGCTACATTTCTTAAACGACAACTTTCATGTCTACTACTATACCTAATTATTTATTTCACACTACTGTCCGTTTTAATATGTAATAAGAGTTTGAAGCAGCAGTAGATGTGAATGATGGCAGCTGTTTAGCAGACTTTATATAAATGACAAGTAAAAGAACTATGCTGTGATGCTTGTGTACATGTTCCGCAACCAATCACAATATATTTTCGTAGACATATGAATGGGTTCGAGGCACTTGTGCCCATATTCGCAGAAATTTCCAGTTACACTAATAATTACGCACACTGTATTCGCCTCCATTAGATCAGCTGCCTTCGTCAAGTCAGTTACCTCCGATCCATCGCCGTATAGTCATCTGCCATTCCATGGGGCATCGTGGGGCGTCAGAAAAGAGGATTGGGTATGGGGTAAACACACCGCTCTCCCGGCCGGTATGAATTTTTATTGGGGTAGCTTCGCACTCGCACCAAGAAGCTGAATAGGCCTCGATTTATTCCTCCCGTTAAGAAGAAAACCCTGTCACTATCGGGAAGCAAACTCACGCCCTCCGCACGCACAGAAGCCACGTTGCTTTTAATATATACTGATTAAAACCGCCCAAGTTTTGCAGTGGCTCAGAGTGAAATGTAATGAGTGGGAAAATAAGGGGAAGAATTGTAGCAAACATAGGCGCCCAGAGAAAATATACAAATCGAATCAGTACCTCGCTTTGCGTTATTTTGGCTACGTGGAATGAACGTTAGAAGAAGTTTTCTCCTAAAATCATTTGCTTTAAGAGCAGCTGATTTACTAAATTTTTTGCTTGTCCTTTCTCCACGTAAACGTAAAGGTTTGATAGTTTTCCGATTCTGGAGCTTGCGACCTACAACTGCCTTCGAGAGAAGCGGTCTTTTTTACATTCTGTAGATATAATCCTGTCCCCTATTTCTTCCTTTGTCTCCATGAATCATCCTCCTCATTGCCCTCCTCATCCTTGGTCTCCTCTTCCACCTCCACCTCCTCTTCATCCGCCATTACCTAATTCATTAATTCATCTCCCTCTGTCCCTCCACTTCTTCCTTCCAATATCCTGCCCTCTCCTTTTACTAACCCACTTCCTTCTAATCCACCACCTTCTCCTCCCTCCCTCTCTATCCATTTCTCTTTCCTCCTTCGTAACTGTTGTAATGGAATAAGCAGACAAGTTTTGGTATCGCATTTTTTCAGTTGAAGATAAAATACATTAATTTCACTATAACATTTTAAATGCGGACTTTCTAGATACATTTAATGTTAAATAATTTGTACTCTTTTTTCAATAACTATATTTTCATATTTAAAAATATTTAAAAGCTTTATCGTGCGATTAGTGACATTTTGTTCTTATACATTCTAAAAGCATCGATGTTATAAAATACAACTTGTACCACATGTTAAAAGTCTAAAAACCAGAAATAATGATTAATGTAATAAAAATTCACCTGAAAGCATTACCGGCGGTAATAAATATTGAGTTATATGAAAATATTAAATTAACCATTGTTGGTTGGTTGGTGTTGGGTGTTTAAAGGGGACTAAACTGCGTGGTCATCAGTCCCCTATACCATTGTAAACAAGCTTACCACATATTCGTTTACGGTTTATTAAAAAATCTTAAACGACACTAGCATATAGCTTACTTCATTACAATTCTGTGGAAATATTGATATATCGGATCTCTCACTCAGAAAAAAGGTAATTAAAACTTTACAACAAGTGTTGCTAGCATACCATTTTCTAACATTTTAGGTACTTGTAACGTAAACTTCAATACTTTCAACTGTGTGTAAATTATGCACAATTAATATGGTGTTAAATCCCGATTGTAATATCATTCATTTTGAAAATTTTTATTGTATCCTATAATATGTAGTCTTACTAAAATTATTTTTAAAGAATTTAATTGGCTGTTGGAAATAAGTTAATCTGGGTCTGTGAAGTTAGTCTGCCTGTGATGTTGTCGGTTCAGAAGCTTTATAAATGTATGCTATGAGTAATAAATATGGAAAGATCTGAAATGACGTTGCCGCGGCGGAGCGGCCGAGCGCATTGAGGCGCTATGCTCCGATGCGCGGCTCCGTTCCCGTCGGAGGTTCGAATACCTCCTAGAGCATGGATGTTTCTGTCGTCTTTAGTATAAGGTAGTTTGTAAGTTTAGGGACTAATGACCCCGCAGTTAAGTCCCTCTTAAGGTAAGTAAAACCTGCCAGTGGGTGAAAAACTTCGATTTTCTTTTTTAGAAAATGATAGATTTACGATGTAAATTTTCTATATCTGCAGAAAAAATGTAAAAATTACTAAGAATGAGTTTTAAACTATGTAATGATCGTGAATGACATGCCAACTTTTTCTGCACTTTACATCGTTACGTAATATGGCGAACTAAGAGGTAAGCTTCATAGCTCACTTCCGCTTTACTCTGTAAAGCGTATTCTTTATGTTTGTAACACTGACAACTTCCAGAACACACACACACACACACACACACACACACACACACACACACACACATATATATATATATATATATATATATATATATATATTTCGTTTAGTTGGTATTGTAGTGCTGTGTTTCAGTTTTTTTTATCTACAATTGTCGAGAGAAATTATTTGAGAAGAGAAAGTCCAGCGGAAACCGTTATAGACGGAAATACCGCTATGAGAATACTGCTGACAACAGGAATGACTCCATAACGTCAGAGGACGCTGCGCCCAACAGTGCCACATGTCCATCACAAGAACCTAGATCCAAATTATAGGCAGCACGGGAAAACCCCTGCTTTAGCTGATGTTATAAAGTCCGTGTATAGGGATTTAGCACATCATGGTCTTCTGAAAAAGTGCCTCCATGGAAAAACGCAGAACACGAATGAAGCATTCAATCATATATTGTGGTCAAGAATGACAAAGAATGTGTTTGTTGGTGCCAGTACACTTCAAATAGTTGTTCTATCATTCAATGGTGGAAATGTTGGCAGGGTTAAAGTGCTGCATAAGTTGAACATTATTCCACGATTCAACACTGTGAATATGTTGAAAGAGTTAGATGAAATTCGTGTGAAGGAAGCAGATATACTGATAGATGAAATGGCTGAAAGGGCAAGAGTAATTCAGAGAAACTTCAAAGCCACCGAAAACGACACAAGTGATCCAGGCTATGGGGCTGGAATGTTCTAGGAATCGATTGAAATGAGGTGAGATTCTTCTAAACTTTATGGTCGTTTTTCTCAGTTACATAGTTTCATGCTCTTTGGTACACATTGCAAGCAAACTAATAAAGCTGGGTACATGAATTTTTTTCTGGGCAGCAACATAACACCAGTAAACAAGAATAAGAAGGGGTTTCCCTGTAAATCAAATAGAAAGGAAAACAAAATTAATTTTATATGTATTTTATACAAATTTTTTCCTTTAAAAATTCATATCAAGTAAACCGTTTAGTTTGTGTTAATAATCCTTCTTATTGTTATTCATTAAGGTACAAATAACAGTATTTGAAAATTACAGGCAGCTAACTTTTAAGTGTACCAGAAATGGCGGGTCTTACTTACCTTCTTCAGCTTGACAAACATTTGAACATTATGAAACGACGCTAGTGGCCATACGTTACTCTTACAAATAAGTAGGGGAAATAACACAAGTAAACAACGTTATTTACGGACTTCGTTACTATAATATTTGGGTTTTCACTGCTGACAACATCATCGACCATTTAAACATGTCATTTGTGTCGTAGCACCTGATGTGTAAGTAGATCAGAAGTTGGTACCACTTCAATTTTTAATATCCAGTTATTATTACTGGAAGAAGAAGGGAAATTAGGGCTTATGTCCCGTTCACATCGTGGTCATTAGAGAGAGAGCACACACGCGGACTCATTTAACTTAAGGATGAGGAAGGAATTGACTGTACTCTTTAAACAGAGAGATACAGGAATTTTCCAGAAGCGACTTAGCTAAATCATGGAAAACGTAAATCAGAATGGCCAGAGGTGGGCTGAAGCCTCGTCCTCCCGAATGAGAGTCTGTTATGTTAGCACTGCACCAGTTCCGTGGATTATTTTTGGAAATGTGACTGCGTGTTAAAGACGCTAACATCAGCGTAGTGGATATTAAAGCATCTACTTGCTTTTAGCACTCTTTGCGGCTAATTAACACATGTTTTTGTATTTTCCACATCTATAGCAAATCATTTATCGATTTATATAAGTTTCATTGGTCTCCTTGTGTTTCTAATACTGAAAATCGATTCTTCAATTTTCTGTTCACGTTTTAATATTTTTAAACTCTGATATTTTCTGCATAGATCTAAACAACGACTAAGGAGTATTAGAAGTTGAGTTTAATCCTGGTTTGTCTTCCCCTCCTGAATATTTATTTATAATTGTTTAATTTACTACATTTTAAACTGTAGCTTACATAGTGAGTAAGATAAATAAGATAGGCGAAATACCCTCATAATATAAGACAAATGCAATAATCCCCATTCCAAAGAAAGCAGGCGCCGACAGGTGTGAAAATTACAGAACCATCAATTTAATAAGTTATGGTTGCAAATTATAATTTGTTCTCTTTGGGCCTGCAGCACTATACTATGTCATTTAGGGTTAAAGATTCCTATTGTGTAATAAATTTACTTGTATTTAAAGCATCAGTTGGAATATTATTGCATAATATAACATAATTTTTACAGAAGAATGGAAAAACTTGGAAGAAGGCGGCCTCGGGGACGATCAGATTGGATTTAGGAAAAAGATGGGATAACGTGAGGCAATACTCACCTTACGACTTATCTTAGAAGATAGATTAAGGAAAGACAAACCTACATTTCTAGCATTTGTAGATTTGGAAAAAGCTTTTGCTAATATTGACTAGAATTCAGTTGTTCAAATTCTGAAGTCATCGGGACTAAAATAGAGGGAAGAGGAGATTTTTTACGACTTGTAGAACAACCAGGCAGTAACCAGGCAACATAAGGTCATGAAGGGAAAGCATTGGTTCGGAAGGGAGTAAGACGGGGTTGTAACCTTTCTTCAATGTTATTCAATTTCAAGCTGTGAAGGAAAGCAAAGAGAAATTTGGAGTAGGAATTAATGTTCAGGATAAGAAATAAAAACTTTGAATTTTGCTGATGACACTGTAACTCTTTCAGAGACAGCAAACACCTGCAAGAAGAATTGAACGAAATGGACAGTGTGTTGAAAGGAGGGTGTAAGATGAACATTAATAAGAGCAAAATAAAGGTAATGGAATGCATTCTAAGAAAATCAGGGGATAATGAATTAATTAGGTAACGAAACAATAAATGTTACGACCTTCCTATCGGTATTCACCAATAAGAATTGGGCAATACGCAACTCAGGTTGTAATAGGTTTATGGCTCGTTGTCTCTGTTCATATGGGTGAGTTATGTATGTCAGCTTCTACGCCATAAACAGCTACCCAAACAGTTTAAATAAGATCAATAATTAATGTGTAGCTCAGCCAGTCTATCAATAAGAGATGATGAAGAGAAAAATATATTTAAACAAACATGAATTAAAGCTCTGAATAACCAAAAAACTGGATTCTAAGATAATGTTTAGAAGAGAGTCATTCGAGAAGTAATCTTTATAAACGGAGTTCATTACTCTTTTTGGACATGAAAATGCGAAGGTAAATAACTGAATATTTCCTCAACTATTGATCATCAGAGCTACAATAAGTATCACGCGCACTCGAGAGTAAAAGTTCCAAATTATCACTCGTAAAATAATGAAGTCCATCGAACATTGCAGATCCAAATTAATCCGCGATTTATTACAGTATTTGTTATAAAACACAGTTTGTCATCACACGAGTACACGACTGCTGAATTGTCACAGTTCCACAGCCCTACTACCGTGCATAGTTTACCTCTTTTTAACCAGAGACTAAGTTCTGCAGTCACAGTCCCGTAAATGTTCTAAATCCAAACATGCCCATCTCTTCAAAACACAAGTTCGTAACGCGTCTCCTGACCGTCCAGTCACAACCTCTCACCACCACATCCAAGTTATGAGTCCACTCCCAAGTGCTCACAAAATTTTATCCTTCCGCGCATCCTAACGCTTCATCTTTAAAATACAATTTCCCTTCTAAAATATTATAATTCGAATATCACAGAAATAAATGCGTTGACCACCTCACTACAAATGTTGTTTACGTTTAACAAACAAATAAATATTTAATAATACTAAAATCGGTTGAGACTGAAGCTCTTTACGCAGGTAGCTATTAAGTGTGGCATCACACTGTTCAAATACTGACGCCATCGACATATAGTTACATGACTAATATTTAATTTATCATGGCTTTTTATGCAAATATATTCAGTTCTTGTCCACAAATACATATAATTGTTTATGTATAAATTATCTGCTGCATATATACTATTTATAGTCGGCCATTAGATATTTAAGTAACAGTCTGCAACATAAAACGAATGTTACTAATATTAAATATAATAAAATACATATACAAATGTAATGCCCCTTGCTGGGTTCATGTTTTGTGTTTCTGTGATGGAATCTATGTTCTGACCCAAGAATATTACTATCTCAACGAAAAGCAGAACAAGGGAGTAAAACAAAGTTTATTGAAATAATACGGAAATAACTTGTTTCCTTTTTTTAAGATTGGTAGCGTGGTGCAATGCTGCCCATTTGTTTCTTAAACTGTTACTGATATACATTATGTATCAATAATTGTAAATATAAGTCTTATAATATTATTATTATAGTATTGAAACATATCCGCTTTTTATCTGTAAGGGGTATTGAAATTGTAATTAAAGATTTGGTTATACCAAGTAGCCTGAATCTATTCATATAATTATATTTGCCGTATGATCACTCCCTGATTTTATATGGATTTTTAGAATAATGTGTGTGGCTATACTGTACTTCAATTGTAATGTGGGATACCGTCCTCGCTCATCCGAGCAGATTAGGGAAACCCTAACTACCTGTATTCCATTCACTACGTCCAGACTGTAAGCTGCCAGCTGGGGAACCCAACAGCCTGGCAAAATCCGCCTTCCACATGGAAACAATCAGCTTCCCCCTATATATGTCATGTCACAAGGTGGTAGATGAGATTAGTTACTTGGGCAGTGAAATTACATATGATGGCCAAAGTACAGAAGATATGAAATTCAGAACGGCAATGGGAATGGAAAAGCGTTTTTCAAAAGAGAAATTTGTTAACAACCAATATAAATTTAAGTGTAAGAAAGTCTTTCCTGAAGGCATTTGTGTGGAATGCTGCCTTGTAGGGGCGTGAATCATGGACAATAAATAGTTCAAATAGAAATAGGATAGATACTTTTGAAATGAGGAACTACTGAAGAATACTGAAGTTTAGGTGGGTAGTGGAATAACTAATGAGGAAGTACTGGAATTGGGGAGAAACGGAATTTCTGGCATTCCTTGAGTAAAAGAAGGAATCTATTAGTTGGACACATTCTTAGACATCAAGGAATCGTGAATTTAGCATTGTAAGGAAGTTTGTGGGGTAAAAATCGCAGAGGGAGACCAATAGACGAATACATTAAACATATTTAAATGTATGTGGGTTGCTGTTCTTGTGAGTTGAAGAGGTTTGGTCAGGCTAGAGTAGGGTGGAGAGCTGCAACAAGCTAGTCTCTGGACTGAAGACCAACTACAACAGTTGTGGTACCACGGCAGTGTTAAAGATGCCATTTTCGATGTGTCTGAATATAAGATTTGAGGAATAGCATATCTTCCAAACCTGTACAAAATAATGTACCTTCTTTGACAAGTTCTGAAGATGAGTTACTACACCGAAATTCGATTAACTAAAGAAAAGTATACTTGCTGAACGTACACAAAATTGTTATTTTAATTCAGTATTAGAAGTACTGAGAGTTTAAAACGAACAATTAAAGGTGCGCTAGAGAAAGATACAGTAAAGCAGGATAGAGAAGAATCATTCATCGTTTCCGAGTACGACAATCAATGTGGGAACGGGAAGCAACAGGAAGTGGGGGCGACCTGCGCCGGTGACTTTGCGCAGTCGACTGATTGAGTCAAGGTGGGAGCTCCGCCTGAGAATAAAAATCTGACTCAGCTGGAAGTACGCGGCAGAGGGCTCGGCGAATTTTAATGAGGGAGGCGGCGGGGCGGGCTGAGTCAGGCGGCCCGCGACCTGAATGCTCAGATGCCGACTGTGGGCGGGGGTGGCAGGGGAGGCGGGGTGGCGGAGGGAGGCTGCGCGCTGTGCGTTGAGGGCGGATGCGGGGGCGCTCTGCTGGTCCACGCGCCAGCGCGGCCGCCATACTCAGCTGAGCTGATGCCAGCCGCGACCCACGACCTTTCCAGCTCCAGCAGTGCGCGTGCGGCAGCGTGTCATCGAACCCTTCATGTCGGTCAGCACGATTTGTTACTATGGGCGCATCCTTTCACTCATTCACTGATTTTCTCCCTCATACATACAAACACGGAGGTATACACTCCTGGAAAATGAAAACAAGAACACCACTAATTCTTTGAGCGAGCAGAGGGAAATTTTATTGACACATGGTTTAGGATGTATACAACACACGATAACTCCGACAGAGCCAAACACACGTGAGTACAGTCACAAGAGCGTGCACAATATGGGCTCTAGTACCGTGTATACCCTTCTTTAATAGCAATGCAACCTGCAATTTTCCCATGGAGACTATCGAAGAGGTGTCGAATGTAGTCTTGCGATATGGCCTGGCATGCAATTTCTACTAGTGCCTCAGTGCAGACCGCGCCAAAATGACGTTTTATTCGGTTCCAAACATGCTCAATGGGGGACAGATCTGGGGATTCAGGTATTCTTTCTTCCCGCTCGCTATTCGAGAATTGAATGGGACATAAATAGTATAATGGTGGTTCGATGAACCCTCTGCCAGGCACTTAAATGTGATATGCAGAGTATCCCATGTAGATGAAGATATCCGTCAGCACGATTTTTTACTCTGGGCACATCCTTTCACTCATTCACTGATTTTCTCTCTCATACACACGAACACGGAGATATACACTCCTGGAAAATGTAAAAAAGAACACCACTCATTCCTTGAGCCAGCAGAGGGAAATTTTATTGACACAATGTTTAGGATAACGCAGACAGAGGCATACGCACGTGAGTGCAGTCACCAGAGCGTGCACAATATCCGTACCGTGTATACCCTTCTTTTATAGCTACAATTTTTCCATGGAGACTATCGTAGAGATGCCGAATGTAGTCTTACGATATGGCCCGGCATGCAATTTCTACTAGTGCCTCAGTACAGACCGCGCTAAAATGACGTTTTATCCGGATCCAAACATGCGCAATGGGGGACAGATCTGGGTATAGTATTAGCCAGGGTTGTTGATGTTCCCCTTGGAATTGGGCAGATGTGGACGCGCAATGTCCGGTTGGAAGAGCATATCGCCTTGTTGGTACATGAAAAGTAGCAAGACGGGTTGAATGATGGTTTCAATGTACCATGCACTGTTAAATTTTCCTCGACAGTCACCAGAGGAGAACGGCCAGTTTAGGATATGGCTCTCCACACCATGATACAGCACACGATCCCGCAGACAGAACTATACGCACGTGAGAACAGTCACCAGAGCGTGCACAACGTCGGCTCTAGTACCGAGTATACCCTTCTTTTATAACAATGAAAGCTGCAATTTTTCTATGGAGACAATCGTAGAGGTGTCGAATGTAGTCTTGCGATATGGCCTTGCACGCAATTTCTATGTAGTGCCTCAGTGCAGACCGCGCCAAAATGACGTTTTATCCGGTTCCAAACTTGCTCAATGGGGGACAACAACTAAAATCGCTTCAGAAGAGCAAGTCTTCTGGTCCGGACTGTATACCCACTAGATTTCTATCTGATTATTCTGAAGCGATAGCTCCTTACTTAACAGCCATATACAACCGCTCTTTCAAAGAAGGGTCTGTACCAAAAGATTGGAAAGTTGCACAGGTCACACCTATATTCAAGAAAGGCAGTAGGAGTAACCCACTTAACTACAGGCCTATTTCATTGAAGTCAATTTGCAGCAGGGTTTTGGAACATATCCTGTATTCAAATATTATGAATTATCTCGAACAGATTGATCTATTGACCCAAGGTCAACACGGGTATAGAAAATATCGTTCACGCGAAACACAACTAGCTCTTTACTCACACGAAGTGATGGGTGCTCTCGACAAGTATTAGCAAATCGACTCCGTATTTCTTGATTTCCAGAAAGCTTTTGACACCGTACCTCACAAACGGCTTTTAATCAGATTGCGTGGTTATGGTATATCGCCACAAATGTGCGACTGGATAGGGAATTTCCTGGCAGAGAGGACACAGTTGGTAGTAATCAATGGTAGGGCATCAACTAAAACAGATGTGATATCGGGCGTTCCACAGGGTACTGCTATTGGTCCTCTGCTGTTCCTTATTTACATAAATGATTTAGGGGAAAATCTAAGTAGCTCCCTTAGGTTGTTTGCAGATGACGCCGTCATTTACCGTCTAGTAAAATCATTAGAAGATCAAAAACAAAAAGATCGGAATAAGATATCACTATGGTGTAAAAATTGGCAATTGACTACATAATGAGAAGTGTGGAGTCGTCCACATGAGTACGAAAAGAAATCCGTTAAACATTGTTTACAAGATAAATCAATCAAAAGTGAAGGCCGTAAACTCCACAAAATACCTACGAATTACTATTACTTCAGACTTAAACTGGAAAGAACACGTAGATAATGTCGTGGGAAAGGCGAACGAGAGACTGCGTTTTATTGGCAGAACCCTTGAAAGAAGCGACGTAACTACAAAAGAAACTGCATACACTACGCTTGTCCGTCCATTTTTGGAGTATTGCTGCCCAGTGTGGGATCCTTATCAGGTGGGTTTGTCGGAGGACATAGAAAGAGTCTAGAGAAGGGCAGCTCATTTCGTATTGTCACGATACAGGGGAGACAGCGTTACGGAAATGATACAGGATCTGGGATGGGAATCATTAAAACAACGGCGTTTATCGATGCGGCGTGGGCTCCTTACGAAACTCCAATCCCCAACATTCTCCTCCGAATGGGAAAATATATTGTTGAGTCCCACTTACATAGGTAGAAATGACCATCAGTATAAAATACGAGAAATTTAGAGCTCGAACGGAGAGATTCGGGTGTTCTTTCTTCCCGCTCGCTATTCGAGAATGGAATGGGAGATAAATATTATAATGGTGGTTCGATGAACCCTCTGCCACTCACTTAAATGTGATATGCAGAGTCTCCCACGTATTTGTAGATGTAGATGTCGGTCAGCACGATTAGTTACTCTGGGCGCATCCTTCTACTCATTCACTGATTTTCTCCATCGTACACACAATCACGGAGATATACACTCCTGGAAAATGTAAAAAGAATCCACTAATTCCTTGAGCCAGCAGAGGGAAATTTTATTGACACATTTTTTATGATGTATACAACACATGATCCCGCGGACAGAGCCATACGCACATGAGTGCAGTCACGAAAGCGTGCACAATATCGGCTCTAGTACCGTGTATACCCTTCTTTTATAGCAATGCAAGCTGCAATTTTTCTATGGAGACTATCGTAGAGGAGCCGAAAGTAGTCTCGCGATATGGCCTGATATGCAATTTCTACCTAGTGCATCAGTGCAGACCGCGCCAAAATGACGTTTTATCCGGTTCCAAACATGCTCAATGGGTGACAGATCTGGGGATCGTACTGGCCAGGGTTGTTGATGTTCACCTTCGAAACACATTCAGTGGTATGGGACAGATGTGGACGAGCACTGCTCTGTTGGAGAAATATGTCGCCTTGTTGGTGCATGAACGGTAAAAAGACGGGTTGAATAATGGTTGCAATGTACCGTGTACTGTTCAATGATCCTTCGACGATCACCAGAAGAGAACGGCGAGGGAAGGATATGGCTCCCCACACCATGCTGCATGAACATGCGTACCGTTAGGACGTCTTCCACACATGTCCCAACATTTTTCAGCCCGAATCCAGTGGTGTCACAACAGGTACATATCGAAGAACGAATGGAGACGTGTCGTCTTCATTGATGAGAGTCGCTACTGCCTCGGTGTCAGTTATGTTCGTATGCGGCTTCTTGCAGGGGAGCGCGAAAATCTGGAGTGTATATGGCAGAGGCACACGGGGCCGACACCCAGCATCATGGTGTGGGGAGTCATATCATAAACTGGCCCTTCTTCTCTGGTGATGGTTCAGGGAACATTGAACAGCGCAAAGTACAATGAAATTATCATTCAACCCATATTGCTAACGTTTAGGAACGAAAAATGCGAAAGCTTTGCCAACAGGACACATGTATCCCGCAGCACCCAAAGTGATCTTCGAGGTGTACGTCAACTACCCTAGCCAGCACGATTGCTAGATCTTTTCCTCATTCAGCATGTTTGGGCCGGATGAAGCGTAATCTTACGTGGTCTGAACGACCGATACGAAATCTGGCTCAACTGAGGCACCAGATGGAAATTTCACGGCAGGCCATTCCGCAAGACCACATTCGGTGCCTCTACGATTGTCTCCATGGGAGAATTGCAACCTGCATTGGTGCAAAAGCTGCTTATACACGGTACTAGCGTCGACTTTTCGCACGTTCTGGTAGTGACTGTACTCTCGTACGTATGGATCTGCGTGATCGTGTGTTGTTTACAACCTCAAGAATAAGTTAATAAAATTTCCTTCTGCTGGCTCGACGAGTTCATGGTGTTGTTTCTTCATTTTCCAGGAGCGTAAATAATGTGTGTGTGTGGGTGTACATTATTGTTGTTGTGGCCTTGACTGTAAGACCTGGTTCGATGGAGAACACCGCCTTAGACTACTCTGTAAAAATATCTGTCGTTGCATGTTTGCATTATTGCTGCAAACCACAAACACTTGAACCACTTAATGTAGAGAAGACGTGCTCTACCTGTACAACTTATAGCCCCACACGTCTCTTAATTAGCAAGCTGACCCGAGATGTGTTTTGACAGGAGCTGCCTTATTCACAACGTACCACAAATTGTCATCTAGTTATAGTTATAGTTATAGTTATAGTGATTGCCTCTTTTTCATAAATGAATGTGATTCAGGATCATTTGTTATTGAAACACATGTGTGATGTGCTCACAAGACAACAGTCGTTTTTTTTTATTTTTTATTTCTTAACAATGCACAACTAATCTCGGTAAACTCTGTCGCCATTCTCAAATAATTACAATAAGTCATCCATTTCGAAGACTGACCAGTCGGAACCTCAAACAACTGTACAGTATGATCAAATAATAACATATAAAATATTCAATTCATCATTGAAGCAGAAGGCACAGTCACTATCTTTATTACCAAAACATAACTAATTTCGACAGTCTTAGCTGTCATTCTCAAATATTGCGTATTTTGTATTACAATGAAAAACAAAGAAATCGATATACACCTAAATAGGTGAAATATTTTGTTACAGCGGCTATACATATAAACATTTTACAATGATAGTAAACCATGAAACATGAGTTGCCCTTTACTTAGACGTCATATTTCGTACTCGAAAGAAATCTTTTGTATTATCTTGCAAAACAGCTAGATATAACCTAAAAAATGGGTCATATCAATAACTTTTTTAAAATTACTAACAAAGTAGAATAAAACCGAATAACCAATTATACCTGTCTGTGTCGTTATTTGAATGGGATGTTTTGAACATTTATGCTTTCTTTCCTCAAAGTTAATTATCCATATTGTCCTCACCAGTATGTATCTGAAAAATATTATTAAACCGTATACTAACAGGTATCACTCAATGAGGAAGTAAATATTTTATAAATTATTCCTCAAAGGCAAAATTACGGCTTGGTACACTGAAACTACAATAACTTAGCTCAGAACTTAATTTTAACTGACCTAGATGAGAGGTATCGTTGGTGAAAGCAAATCAGCCAAGTGAACATGGGTTAACAGTTTGTAACCATAAAATATCGTTAAAGAACTCAAATAAATGTCATAAAAAGCAATACATTATATTGGAACTGAGGAAGACCTGGTGGCGTAACAGTAACGATATTCTATGGAAAACGCACGTTCCAGGAAATAACCTGAATATGGCTTTGTAGCCCAAATGGCCATTGTTTAAAGATGTACAAATATTACAGCAACGATTTAATGAAATATATTTCATATTACGTTGTTAAAAGGACATGGGTTACTTAGGTTACTTACTACAGCGATTACTTTTAGTAAATGTAAAATTCCACATTGAAGATGCAGTTTTTGCTTTTTGATTAATGTAAAATTCAACTTTTATTACTACTAATTTGGAAACAGTCTTAATTTAAGACGTACAATAACGTTAATTTATTGTAATTATTTGTTGCAAGGTTTACACACTTGAGAATGGCGACACAGTTCCCCAAAACTAGTTGTGGAGTCATAATAAATAGGAAAAGGCATCTGTTTGCTTGTGGGCATATTATACATGTGTCCCAATAACAAATTTCTTCTTTCGCCACCTGGTCGGAGTGGAGAATGAAAAGAATTAAGTTTTTTTTGTGTGTCAGATTTATGTAGTCGTTTTTAATATATCCTTGACATCCTCCTTGCCTCAATCATTCTCAGTTATTTTGCTGTACGAAAAAAAAAAAAGAATAAACGCATCCATTCATGTTAGTCTCACGTTTCTGAGTGTCATTTTCTAAAAATGGCATTATTTACACTAATATGACAAACATTTCAACAGATTCTAATATCGTGTGGTGCCTATTTTTTTCCCGGAGAAGTTAGCAATTCGACAAACAATGCTTTCAACATGTCATTTGAAGTCTCCTGCAGAAATATTGAGCCATGCTGGCTTTATGTTCGTACACAGTTGTGAACATTTTTCGGTGCACGAATTTGTGCCCGAACTGACCTCTAGATTATGTTTGTTAAATATTTGATGGGAATCATATTGGGTGGCTAACTCATTTGCTGGAACTGTCAATGTTCTTCAAACCATTCGCGAGCAACTCCTGTTACATAGCACATTGCTATCCATAAACAATACTTTGTTGTTTCGGAACTTGAATTCCTTGAATGGCTAGAAATGACCTACATCTTACCGAACCTAAGTATTTCTAGTCAACGATGGATTCAGTAAGGCCGCGGTGGAGTAGCCGAGCGGTCTAAAGCACCTAGCTGCGGAGCGCGTGGTTGCTTGCCGTCGGAGCAGTTTGTTCCGATAGATTTACAAAGATCTGAACATTTTGATTCAGTTGGATAAGAGAACCAGTGAGTTCCATGTAAACACAGTCCACATTATTATCGAGCTACGACCACCTGGTACAGTGACTTGTTGGCAGTTTGGGTCCACGGCGCCACACTCCACCCCTACTATCAGCTCTTACTAACTGAAATCCGCGCTCGTTTCACGTACCCATGTTTTTCTCGTCGTTACGTGAGCCAGTCGTTGTTGCCATAGTCGATTAACACCACATTGCCCTACACTGTCCATACGCATACGGTCGTCCTGCGTCCCACATTGATTTCTGGGTTATTTCGGTTCTTTCACGCGGTGTTACTTGTCTGTCAACACGACAGCCCCGAACCAGCGCCACCATTCTCTCCGTCATGCCGTTGGCCACTGCGTTGTCCGTGGTGAGAGGCAGTGCCTGACGTCTGGTGCTCTCCACAGACTTTTGACTGCACATCTCGTACTACAGAATTCAATGACAGTTTCAGAAATGGAATGTCCCATGCATCTAGCTCCAACTACCAATCCGTGTTCAAATTTATCTTCCATAGAGCGTCTATGATCATCTCGGTAATTTTTTTACATGAACCAGCTCAACTGAGAGCTTGGTCAGTGCATCGCAGTTATATGCTTTGTGAGTTACTACCGCTATTCGTAACTGTGCATATCATCCCAGTGTATTTGTGCAGCTTTATTTTACTGATTATCTAAAACAACTTCAAATTTACTGGGAGATTAAAACTGTGTGACGGACAGGCACTTGGAGCCGTGAATTTTTCTTTCACGGGCAGGCGCCCTGTCAACTGAGCTGCCCAGGTACGCCTCACGGTGCGTCCTCAGAGTTTGTGTTCCGCAGATACCGAGGTCGAATCTCAGTTTTAACCTTTCAGGAGATTCCTTATCTCCACACACACTCCACTGCGGAGCAAAAATATCAACTCTTAACCTCCTTTCGGCAAAATATACGATCCGTTCAAACTCTCTTCCAAGCCTTTTGTTACTGCCATAAGTGTAAAGTTATAATACTCAATTACTGTAAACATTACATTACGGACATGTTTCAAATTTAGGTTCATGTCACCGTATAGTGATGTGAAGGCTTTATAGGTTAATTTTAGATATCCATCGAGTCGATATTTTTAACTGCTAAATTACAAAACCATGAAACCATATCAAAATCTGTGCAGAAAAGAATACACAGTTGCAAGAAATGAGCCCCAGAAATCGATCCCACGTAAAAATCTGGCTATATCCATGATAGGAAGCAGTTATAATAAGCGCGGTAGCACCGTAATAAATATGAAAATGAGGAATGTAGACTTGCGTATTCTAAGGGTCGTAGTGTTCGGTCTCGATTTGAGCTAGGATCTTGCGGTAAAAATGCTACTGTACTTGGTTATAATTTGCGGCAGTTTATGACAATATGTCCAATTCACCTTTCTCTAAATAACTGTAGCAAATTACTTGGATTGGATCCTTTTTAATACTGAAATCAAGCCTATTGCCCTCTATCATAATACCTTTAATGAAAATGCTCCTTTGATGGCTAAGGATGTATCCTATTAACCGAAACCTACTTTTAATCAAGTTACGAAATGCCATTTAGGAGCCTGAACTGATCCCCTTCAACTTGCCGTACTCAACAATCTTTTAGTGTCCTGTGCACAGTATTTCGCTCGAAAAGTCCACCAGTGGCCACAATTTGTCTAGCTCTGGCTAATTGTGTCCTTTTGTATTCTCAGTTTTTCTCCAACTACAGCGGGTGTAAGACCATAGCCACCAATCCTATGAATTGCCACGTTTTTATATCTACGAATTGTGGGCTGCTGACCTTTATCAATAAACCATAGATTTTATTAGCCACTAACAGTGCTTTTTGCATGCATAACTACTGCGAAAAAAGTTCCATTCTGTTACGTGTCACTGAACTTTCTCTCTGTGAAAGAAGCCCTCTCTCTCTCTCTCTCTCTCTCTCTCTCCCACCCCACCTTCCCTCCCTCGCTGTGTCATCAGGAGATAGCAGACAGTATGTGGAAAAAGGACGTGGTCAGGAATATTTTAGCAGTTTGCAGACAGGAGAAAGCTGACCGTTCGTAAAACTGTGCTCTGTCGACCAGCCTTTTTCTGTGGGTTTCGACGGTCGCTTTCACACTGGCTACTTGCGTCTAAATGGAGTCATTCTGCCCAGCGGGAGGTTTTGGTCTTTTCACTCTCTGTAAGAGAGCCACGGCTGCACTACCGAGAGCAGTCGCCTGGCTTTCCAATGTGAAACATGCCGCCCGCCCTCCACTTCACAGTGGAACCGCCCAGAGTCGATGTTGCTTCTATCGCGTCTCTCTGTGGATAGCCAAGAGAAACATTGTCTACACATACCCACATTTATAATAAAGAGTAACAAAACAGAGAAAGATGTTCTAACTTTAGAATCACTGCTGTCAATCTCATAAAAACAGATACAGAATCGATCGATATGTATTCGAATTTACTGCAGAATTAATTAAATTTTCCCAGATTAATAAGTGGGAGACCAGGAAAGGTTCCCAATAGTTGTAACATAAATTTCACTAGCTTCCTGTTAGATAATCCGATACACCCACTTCAGCAGCTTCGTGTAGTTTTTATTTTCTTCTAAACTGTTTATCATTAACATTTCACTTCCATACAAGGATACTGTCCATAAAAATACCTACACATATAATATTTCCTAACATATAAATTTATATTGAATATTAACAAAATCCTGTTTCTCATAAACTACTATCTTCCTATTGTTAGTTTACATTTTATATTCTCACTATATCAGACTTAACAGCTATTCTTCTGCTTAACTAAGAAAATTATCTATAACTTCTTTGTATTATTCCTAATGTTATTTTCTCAGCATTACTTGCTTTAATTAAGGTATTCCATTACACATTCTTTACAACTATAATCGGCAAATGGCAAAGTTTCCATTCCTTATTCCTGAACTTCAGTTACTTTTCCTAATTTCTCCTTGGGTTACTATGCCAATTTATTAGGCGTGCGGACTGAATAAAATTATAGAAACGCTTATTCTATTGTTCAATTGATCATTCCCTCCTCAGATACAACATCCTTATATTTCCTTCTAATTTCTGCATAAGTTACAGACAACTTTAACATCCTTTCTTTTGTTTCCAAATTGATGTACTTTTACCTAAAAGCAAGACTCATGTTGTAGTGACAAAATATTGACTAGATGGTAGGTATTTTCGTATAATATTATTTGTTCTTCACTTTTCAAGTTTTCATTTATATCTATGTCAATTCCAACGTGACATATCCAGTTACATAGTTTATTTTCAAATTTATAATACTGTTATTGGTTGCCCGTAAATGCAACAAATAAGAATATTACAAGTCATGTGCTCAGCGAAATAAGTGTTCTGACTTTCTTAGAAACCAGATAAGTACACTTGAAGGTGGTACTGATTTACAGAGATTTTTTTAGTTATTTTTGTACTGTGTGTAATATGAGTACCTTTGAAGAATTATAGAAATTATCAAGTTGATATGTTAAAATCAGAACACACACTCCTGTGCGAGTCCAGAAGAGTAATGTCTGTAGACGTTCTGAAGTCTGGTGTCACGTTATTGAATGTTGCTAGACAGTGACATTGCCTTGATAATTCAACTGAAGATAATATATGTACTTTAGGATCATATGTCTGAAGTACAACAGCAAAATTTGAGCAGCAAAGCCATTTAGATAATGGAAATTGAAAAAAGAGATTTCACCGGCATACTTTTAGAAAACGTACTGCCAAGATAATGTAAAATTATTTTGTGCTTTCAGACTATTCTTAGGATCTTTGAAGGTGTGGATCATTTGAAGTGACTTTTAAGTAAATTCTGTCATTGTTTGACGATGCTTTTACTTTCATTAGAAGTAACTGTCCTCTGCAATTTGTTCTTTGTACGATGTTCAACATCGAATTTTAGTGTTTGTTGAAAAGTCCATAAAATTAAGATGTACTTAGGATAATTGAATAATTGATATCTTACAGTGATATCCATTATGCTTCTTTTAATGCCATAATATAACAATAGAATAACTGATATCTTACACTTCAGTTTTATCAATTCCATAATAAAATAATAAAATAATTTATATCTTACATTTCATTGATATCCATTATCCTTCTTTTAATGCCGTTCGGATTTTACGTGCAAATAAAAAATAAATAAGAATAAATAAATAAACAGTTTTATGAGTGGAAATAAAATAAGCTTTGGCGGAATAACCGTGCGCACTGAGGCGCCCTGCTACGGTTCGCGCGGCCGTTCCAAGTCGGAAATTCGAGTCGTCCCTCGGGCTTGGGTGTTTGTGTTGTTCTTAGGATAAGTTAGATTAAGTAGTTTGTGAGTTTAGGGTCCGATGACCACTGTAGTTAGGTCCCATAACTTCACAAACATTTGGAAATAAAATTAAAGTATCTACGAATCCTGTCAAAGATTGCACGAACGTAATAAATGAAGTCAATATAAAATTCTTTTTTCCATAACGACTGTCCGTTGTCGAAATATCAGCTAAATTAGGTGCTGAGACTCGTTCGACGTGCAGTCAACAGTGGATTACCGCTTAGTGGTCCGTACGTTAATTGAAGTAATCTTAAAAGTGAGTACAGTGAAACGATTCCACAAAGAAAGCGTTTATTTACTTCAAAACCTAATTCACAACTACCCGTGGATTACGACTGCTAATCAAATATGTTTTATCAAATATATCGAGAACGAAAAATATTTCTATGACATCCTAACAATCGGGCTGAGACAGAAGATATTCAATTGTCCCAGCCAAACATATAAAAAAGTTGCTTCAGAAAAATTTAAATAAAAACATCTTTAAATACTCGCGCTATTTTACGAGGTTAATCTAAATTCTCCAGCACAGTGAAGTCTCGAGAACCTCGCATATTTAATATCACTCAGTGAAGATGCGTGGTTCTTAAACATCGGTGGCTGTAGTGTAATGCTATACAACGTGAGGAATGCCATGTTGCAGTTCTTTATGCAATGTGCCACGTTATACGAGATGACATTATGAGTTGCGTTACTTTACATATGCGCAAATATCTCTACATTTTTTATTTTAATGTTTTTGAAGCTGTCGGATAAATTGAGAAGTTAATCCTTCTATTTTGTATGTTTGGTCAATATATGGTCACCCTTTTCTGCTATGATAGGAACATTTTTCAGTCTAGTTTAACATAATATTTAAAAGTAGTTACCTGTTAAAACTATCTAATTATTGTAGATAAGTTATTTTGTTAAAAAATGAAAATAATAGTAATAAAAGTTGCCCTTTAGCTACCACTTGCATTTTGGAAGGTTGTCAGTGCTCGACGGCGTACCATGGTCCTTGCTTAAAATCCTACGCTGGTAACAATAAGCTTCTCGTATCTTTGAAGAGTTTTGGCGACGTATCGCCGGTTGCGGCAGTTGGGTACGCAGCAGTTAATTTATGAAGAGTTGTGGTATCGCTCGCCGGGATTACGGTTGTGGTGTGAGCATGTCTTACATTAACTTTTGAAGCAAACAAATTGAATGCATTAACTTGAAGACTGATGCATCAGGGTCAGTGTAGTCGGATATTAATATGGATGAAGGTTTATAAACAAATATTTTTGCCTACAATCGAAAAAGGTATGACTTGAACTTTCATTATTGTTACACTTTCCTTTGCTGAATGGCTGCTACCAAACTGTGACAGTCTAGAAGACTATCTGATTGAGAGAGGATTCAGTACAACATCTGACAGAAAAGTTCACTGAATAGTCCTGTAACATTAGCGTAGATGAATTATGAACTACAGTAACCTTACTGTCATTCGAAATACACACCTCCCATAACAATGCACCGATGAGCTCTGCAAACCATGTCATAAAAAATTTGCACGAAGTATTTCTTTGGGATGGTGTTCAAACCTTCGTCACGTTTCCATGGATGTCAGGAATAAGGTCAAATAGTCAAACTTTGAGACGTGGTAATAGGAAGAAGTCTGGGGGATTGAGATCTGGCGCGTATGGAGGATGTTGAAGCTACACCACCACCTATTTTTGCCAGCACCTGTTTGACGATATTGGTGGTGTGTGGACGAGTGTTGTTTTGCAACTCGAACATTAACCATTCTTGTCGGATCTCAATCCTCCGGACTTCTTCCTGTTACCACGACTCAAACTCGCTTTGAGAAGAAAGAGATTTGACGATATTCCTGACATCCAACGAAACGTAACGAGGTTTTTGAATACCATGCCAAATGAAGACCTCGTGCAAAGTTCCAAGTCATGTATCGCAAAGCTCAGCGCTGCATAATCACCGGTGATATTTCCAAGGTCAGTAACGTAACTGTAGTTCATAGTTCATCTAAGTTAATGTTACAGTATTATTCAACGAACTTTGTTGTCAAAGGTTGTATTCAGTTTCGAAAACCTTTTTGGATTTTCTGTTCGCTAAAGTGTTTCATTTATAGAATATTTTTTTAATCATTATAATAGTCTTTGTGATCGATTTATTGAACATGGCCGTTTGTGTTTAGTAAGCAAACACACACACACACACACACACACATACAGAAAGAGAGAGAGAGAGAGAGAGAGAGAGAGAGAGAGAGAGAGAGAGAGAGAGAAAGCACAGGCATTATACAACAGAGAAGATTCTCTTCCAGTTCGTTAAAGTTGCGTGAGTAGTACAATTCATGCCTCGGTCGTGATTTTGTGGTCATTGTTCGAAATCATAAATGGCATCTTATCTGTAGCGCTAAACAAAATAAGTTGACTACGTAGTGCACTGACAGTTCGCAGTTTTCTGTCTAAAACAAAATGATATTTTACTGACAGAAGCCCATTAAATATATTTCTTTGCACAAGAAAAACAGTCTTTCACAGACGTAGGCCTAATATATCAGTTGTTACAGACATTTAACAGTCTGCAACAGTTTTAGTTAGTGCGTAAAATAAAACAATAACTTATTGGTGGATGACATATTTGTTTACACAAGTTAAGAAATGATTGAGAAACATAAGAGTCCCTTTCCTGCAATAAAAGGTAAGTGAAAATTAATTTATTGATGTCAGATATTATGTGTAAACCAGACTGTTCGCGTATTTATTTATTCGATTATCCACAGGAGGTTTCTCCATATACATACATACTCCGCAATACACCCAAAGGTGTGTGGCGGAAGGCAGTCTGTGCCACTACTGGATACTCACTTTCCTGCTACACTCCCATATAGAACGAGGAAAACACGAATGCTTGCGTGCGTCTCTGTGGCCCTAAGCTTTCTGATGTTTATCTTTGTAGTCTTTATGCGAAATGTAGGTTGGTGGCAGTAGAATCGTTCTAAGTCCGCCTCAAATTCCGGGCCTCTAAATATCTTCAACAGTGTTTCTCGAAAATAACATCGCCTTTCCTCCAGCAACTGCCATTTCACGCGTTGGTCGAAATTACCAGTAACTAACCTAGTCTCCCGCCTCTGAATTGTGTTTATATCTCACTGTAAACCGGTCTGATGTATCTCCCTAACACTTGAGGAATACTCAAGACGATATGGGTTTTTATATGCGGTCACCTTTATAGACGAATCACATCTTCCCAAAATTCTCCCAAAAATCCTAAGTCGTCGATCCATCTTCCCCACAACTGTCTTTATTTGCTTGTTCTATTTCATATCGCTGTGCGACGTGACGCCTAGGTATTTAATTGAAGTGACTCTGTAAAGGAACACACTACTAATGCTGTATTCGAAAATTACGAGATTGTTTCTCCTACTTATTTGCATCACTTACATGTGTCTGCATTTAGCGCTTGTTGCCATTCCTCACACCATCTAGAAATTAGTTCCAAGTCATCCTGCATCCAATTACAGTCATTCAATAACGACACCCTCCTGTACACCACAGCATCATTAGCAAACAGCCACAGATTGCAAGTCACTCTGTCTGTCTGATCACTTATATAGACAGAAAACAATAGTAGTCCCATCACATTTCCCTGGGGCACCCCCTATGATACTCGCCATCGAGGACAACATACTGGGTTCTATAACTTAAGTAATCTTCGAGTCACTCACATATTTGGGTACCTATTCCATATGCTCGTACCTTCGTTAGCAGTCTGTAATACGGTAAAGTGTCAAACGCCTTTCGAAAATCGAGAAATATGCAGTCCACCTGTTGTACATCAAGCATAGTGCGAAAGATGTCATGAGAGAAAAGAAAAAGCTGAGTTTCGCATGAGCAATGCTCCCTAAAGCCGTGCTGATGCATGGACACAAGTTTTTCCGTTTCAAGGAAATGCACTATATTAGAACTAAGAATGTGTTCAACAATTCTCAGCAAACTGATGTTATGATATTGATCTGTAATTTTATGGGTCCGTTCTTTCGCCTTTCTTATAGAAATGAGTTACCTGGGTCTTTTTGCAATTTCTTGGAACATTGCTCTGGATGAAAGATTCGCGAAAAATGCAAGCTATGTATGGGGTCAATGCTGCTGAGTACTCTTTGCAAAACCGGATTGGTACACCATCTGGACGTGGCTGTTTCCCTACAATAGCTATGCCTATTACTATGTCCTCCATTTCTCTCCCATCTCTCTGTTCGTTTCCACCTTTCCCTCTCTCGGCAACGTTTTCTGCAAGGTACTCTCTGTCATGTACCATACAAACATTTATGTACCCAGTGATCTTTCTCTTGCTTTAAAATTCATAAAGAATGAAGCAAAAGTATGCATTTTGTAAAATTCCGTAAGTTAAGTACCCTACACCATGCACCAACCGAAATTTTATACAGATAGTGACATTCCTATTGTTGTTAGAATAGAGCGTGCAAAATTTCATCAATATCGGAACAAAACTATAAATTTCTATGCAATAGAAATGCAGGATCCCACTGAAAAACACACTTTGTTGTTCTCAAATATTCCAGTTTTATTTCATACAACCCATGTTCTGAGAATTAAAAAAAATTAAATTAAATTAAATTAAAAAAAGTCTGTGAAATCGGTCGAGCTATTCTCAAGTTATGGCACGGATCTATTTTTATGCGTCGTATGAAACTTAAGGTAGGCGGTGACGTTCCTCTTGTTTTGAAGGTCAAGCGTGCGAAATTTCGTGAAGATCGGAATGAAACTGTAGATTTCATGAGTCTGTAGGAGAAGTATGCTCCATCATGCACTTATCACAAAATACTTTCTTAGCTGACTTTTCTACATATAAACTACATTACTGCCAAATTTTAGCTTCATAGGTGAAGTAGTTTTCGAGATTTCGTGTTGTCATTGAATGAGTGTCCTTTCGCTTTTATAGAGATTAAGAAAACAGATTGTTTAATTTTGGATGCAAGAAAATTAAGGGAGACTTGCAGGCAAAAATAAATAGTAACATGCAAATCTGTAATGCTAACTTTATTTCATTTATGGTCATGCCTGCCGCGATAGTATTATGGCATCTACAGCGAAACTGTTGTGAGCGGTAGACTTCCTTTCGTTTCATCATTTTGTTGTAAGGGGGGGGGGGGATTCAGTTACAAAACGCTTCATAAACGTCCGACATTACATGCAAACTATGTTGCAGGTCCATAAATACTCCCATTTTCCAATAATTGACGCATAAATCTGGGTATTCTCACGCGGTGGCCTCTCAGTATTTATGACGTCATATATCTTGAGCTGTGTGTCATGCTCTTTTGTTTTTGGGTCAGAAACCTTCGTGGGCGTACGGTGAACAGTCCACCAAAGTTTCATTGCAATCGAATGAATGTTTTATGAATACGTAGAGGACATACAGACAAACATCCATTTTTATATATATATAGATAACTACACAACACTCTTGGTTATTGTTTGATTCTGTCTTAAAACCGATATTAATTACAATCGATTGATGACACGATAGTAATTTGTTTGCAACAGAATCGGAATTTCGATCTCACTGTGATTTTAGAAATATAATACTTATTGTATTAGTGTGGTGTCTGTTCTTTCGGACGTCCGAAATAACAGACACCACACCAATACAATAAGTATTAAACGCGACGACGGCGTTAGCTTCAGTTATTTCACCGCAGATGCGGTCATACGTCCGACCTCGCACGGGAATCCGTGTAAGAGGGCATGGACGATAGTGGCGCTACAAACATAGCGTGCGACTTGTGAGAATTTGAGACGGACGGGAGGCGAGCACGGGTGGTCAAGTGGTTAAGGCGACCGCTGGGCCAAAGCGGGAGACCCGGGTTCGATTCCCGTCCTTCTCAAATTCTCACAAGTCGTACGCTATGTTTGTAGCGCCCCTATCGTCCGACGTCCGAAAGAACAGAAACCACACCAATACAAAAAGTATTAAACGCGACGACGGCGTTAGCTTCAGTTATTTCACCGCAGATGCGGTTGTACGTCCGACCTCGCACGGAAATCCGTAATGGCGAGTGTAAGAGGGCATGGGCGATAATGGCGCTAGAAACATAGCGTGCGACTTGTGAGAATTTGAGACGGACGGGAGGCGAGCACGGGTGGCCAACTGGTTGCCGGGCGCCGTGGCTCAGCGCGCCCGCTCAGAGGGCTCCACGCCCTCTGTAATCAAAAAGCTGAGCCACCAACAGACCGAACAAAAACGACCAGCGTCGGCAACGAAAAGAACTACCGCTAGGGAAAAAAAGTGGTTAAGGAGACCGCTGGCACGAAGTGGGAGACCCGAGTTCGATTCCCGGTCCGGCTCACATTTTCACTCTTCGCTATTGCTTAATATCAATGCCCAAATGCGGCCACTGTCAATCCTTTCTTTTGTATCCTTCTTCCGTCCCTTCCTTTATCATTTGCAAAAGAAATATAATAATTTCGAGTTACTCAACACGACTCACTCCCACATAGGTACCCATTCATACAGTCGTGTCAATCAATACATTTATTACTTTATTGTATTTACAAATACAGACAGATTTTATTATATTTTTGTGCTGTTATGACCTACAATACGTTGGTAATGGAGGAAAATGGAGCTGATCTGTCGGGTTTAGCTGGAGAGCCACTATCCCGCAGCGTGGCTTTTCGCACTCCGGGCGGAGCTCGTTAAAGGAAGGACGAATTGTGATGAAGGGGTGGCCGGAGGGGAGGTGTGGGGTTGGAGAACCGCACGGCGGGGTGCGGGGGCGGCGGCGCTGGCTTCCGGCCGCGCGCAATATCCGGCCAGCGATTGACCGACACCGGAGCACCGGCTGAGGCGCGCCGCCCCGCAAAACAGCCGGCCGCCCTTTGTCGCCTGATTACAGGGCCGAGTGGCACAGCGAAGAGCGGGCGGCCTGCCGGCCAGGGGCAGACACTGTGCGGCCGCTTCCTGCCGCCGCGCCGTCAAATTAACCAGCACACTCACGCGTCTCACCGACGCTCGGTATACACGCGAGGGCTATCAAATGTTTGTATAGCTTATGGGACTTCACTGCGGGGGTCATCAGTCCCTAAACTTACAAACTACTTATAATCTATGACATAAAAGTTTTCTGGGTGTTGTACCGCGTCATGTTGTTATAAGGCTATTACTTAAATAACCGACGTTTTGGCCAAAGTTACAGTGGCCTTCATCTGGGTATACTGATGTGAGCTGGTTGTTACTACACTTTATATTTACTTTCAATTAGACATTACATCATAATTTTTTTGAAAATAAGCGATGTTATTGGTGAATTATTGGTGGAAGAATGGAACTGTATTATGATAGGATGCTGAGGTGGAGGGAGTGGGGATTATCCGTTGCTTCTTGCATAGCGAGACATGATTGGTATTCATCGGCGAATGGGGTGAGGGCTTCCGTTTCTCTCCTACTGGCTGTGGAGCCGCGCGGCGGCAGTTAGTTACTAGTGACGCTCGCGTGTTGTCAGTGCGGCCTATTTCGCTGTGATGGCTGGTCACATCTACATGAGACAGTGTCGATTCTGTTAATAACATTGATCAATTCATAACGGTAATATATGTTACTGTAATAAATATTGTAATTGTGTTCATTTGTATCTATTTATTAATGAAACTTAATTTAAAGTAACTAATAATCTCTTTCTACCGCATTAGTACAATTCCTTGTGACTGTTTCATAAATATTACTTTCCACCATAGATAACAATTTTTCAAATGAGTTAACCTATATTCGGTAATCATCCAAAAAATTAACTGTAAATTCCTTTAGTTCCTTATGTATGAGAACGAAATTTATTTTTACTGACCTGTCACTTATAATAACGTAGATCCACCATTTTCTCTGATTTCTTTCTCTTCGACGACGACGATGAATGAAGCAAGTGTTCAGAATCTAACTTCTGTGATCTGTTTAGCGCCATCGGATGTTGTGACGATTGCAAACTGATATCTCGAATTTGTGTAAGCCTGTAGTGTTACTAATTACAAATCTTTTTGTCATTCAGTCATCTTCCCTGTTGGGCTTTTTTTGTTATTTCCTTTTCATCTAGCATAAATCTTTAAGTATGCTAGTTAACTTTCCTCCATCTATTTCTGTTAATGTTGTAAAGATGACGTTGTTAAGGAGAGTTGGCCTATTGGTGAAAACAGCGGGAAAGGTACACTGCTATTACTACGTGCAACTTACTAACTATTCATTTTCATCTTTCTTGTTTTATGTCATTCGAAGTTCGATTCTGTCATGTTAACATTAACTATTGTAGCGCAATTGATTGCAATGCATTCTTTGTATGCTGAAGATCAGTAAACTCCAATAATTATAAGATCTATCTTTCTAACCCGACGATTGTTCTCGTTATACAGAGCACAGGTCATAGTACGACAAACCTACCTTCTTTGCGGTTGTAGTAAATTAAACATAATTTACCCCTATTTCTCGCCAAAGTACAGTATAATTCCGCAAGCCTTGTTTGCATTCGGTATTTTAATATTTTAATAAGAAATATTTGTTACATCTTAATAAGCACTTTTATTTTTCGCTATTTCCAGACATTCCAGTACTCTCACTAGCACGATGACAAATGAAAGTGAAGAAAAAGTGTATACAGCCGGGAAGTTGCAGTAATTTACTGCATACCGTTTCGGTATGCGACGCTATAATAGCAGGCAAAAGCTTTCTATACTACTAGCGCATATAATAATATGCTTCGATAATTCTCTGAACCAACACCGGACAACTAGCGGAAAGCTAGCAAGCAAATACGAATACGAACCATGATGCCATTTGTGCACGAGTGCTCAGTGTTAACATGAGAGAAGATTCTCGTTTGCTGGTGCACGTTCGTTTGTGTTCCCTTCGTTGTAAAGGTGGATTTACAGTTGCTAACATAAGCCTAATCATTTCTCCCAGTGATTTAGCCACCATTTATTTTCTTTTGGACAAGCAGGACTTAACTTTCGTATTAGATGAATGGCTTAGTTACACAAGAAAGAAAGGAATACAAAGTAAGTTCGTGTTTGAAATAAATTGTGATGGGTACTTAGAGAAAACATTTTACAAAACTTTCTTGACACTTGTTATGTTGAATAGTTTGGGTATTGTATGTAACTAATATTGTTATGGGAACAATAAAAAATTTACAAGAATTCGGGATAGTTTTATGAATGTGTATGGTGACTGTAGTAAGACTTTTCTCCACAAGTTCTGGAGATATTATTTTCCCGACAATGTCTTAAAAATAATTCAAAGCTGATTATTTCCAGGCTATTTTGATTGGTTCCGTGCCTTTGGTGAGATCTCCTAGTTATATACTTGGTATTTCAGAGGAAACAATTTCATAACATACTTTTTTACAAACAGCAATATACTTTTGCATATAAATGTCTACTTGAGTCGATATGTATTTCTCATTTGAAGTTAGTTCTGTAATTCATGCTCACTTGAGCTCAAATCACAAGTGGAAAACAGTGGGCTCATGCGATTACTTTTTTATATAATTGTTAACAAAATAGTAATTTAATTACTTATAATATTAACTTTATGTTAAAGATATGAATTAAAAAAAACTTACCAACAATCTGTAACCTTTGATGATGCGTGTATAGAAGAAAGTATGCGAAATAAATGAAACACTAGTTTTTTCCTTTAACAAACTGTCCAAAATAGAACCTCTCGTGGACAACATATGAACTAACAATATCTGTCCGCACAGAAGTCGTTTCTGCTACTTATCGAAAAACCATAGTACTAATTCTCTGTTGTCTCTGAGAACAAACCGAAACTTTTTCTTTCCACCTTTTGGAGCTCCACATAGTCGTCATAGTATAACACTCGGCGACTAGATTGTTCGACTACGTATATCTGCAGTACGAATAGTGTAACTATTCGCCTCAACAAACAATACAATCGCTGTGTTACCTCTGAGAGGATTGAATGTCGACCGTATGTGAATTCCAGTGAATAAAGAATCGTTACGCAACTACGTCACTTCAAATTTAGTTATGAAACAAAGCGGCTGACTGTAAAGTTGATGCTGAAACTACATTTGTGTGTTCAGAAACACATCAGTAATCACAAATCGGACGCCAGCCTACTTATGCAAAATCTGTATTATTATGGTTTCTATTTTAGGCCTACACCCGATGTTGAAGTTACTGTAATTAAACACACACTTTATTTTTAAACAGTAGTATGTAAAAAATGCAGAAAAATAGGTTGCATTCACGGGAATAGATAATATCTGTCAGTATGTAAACACAAATGCATTCATGAACTAATTCTGACTTGAGTCTATATGGGTGGATCTTACATACTATTCTTCCCTCAAGTGAAATAGCAAAATTAGAAATTTTGGCATACTAAAATTCTTATTGATTGAAATGATAATATAAAGTTCTTTTTCACAAAGTTAAAACACATGTAAATAAAATCTGATGCTACAATTGTAAGTTAAACTGCAACTAAATCTGTTTCAGCAAAATTTTACATTATCATGAAATAGGTCAATATATAGCCTTTTTTCTCATTTTTTAAATACTGGTAGTAAAATTAGGTTCATACACATTGTATAACTGCTTTTTGCAGATTGATTGATTGGTTTTGGGTTCAAGGGACAAACTACAGTGGTCATCGGTCCCGCTTTTTGCAGTACCGGTATTTTGTACAGATTTTCATATAGCAGATTACTGGTTTCTGCTTTGAATATACATCAGTCTTACCAATGTTGGAGCTGTGTGAATTATTAAACATTCAGGGTTATGTTCAGGTATTTTTCTCAACTAGCAGTAACATGCATACAGTATGCACCAAGAAATAATTACTGTAATCTTAATTGATCTAAAGTGCAAGTATACTTCGTTATCAAAAATATTCAGACATAAATTTGTATATGAACTGCCATTATCTAGACTTTTGATACCAAGAAACCTAACTGTAATCTTAACTGCACTTATTTTTCAAATTGCAAGATATAAACCGACACAATTTTTTTTCTTTATAGAGAGACAATATAGCTGTCATTAGAAAATTGATTAACGTTACAAGGGAATAACCGTTTTTATATTATCACTGAAATAGTGAATTGAAACACATCCCACAGTCTTTAAGTGTCTGAATAACGTGCACCCTTTCACAGAACTTTTACAGCTACAAATATCGTACAGAATAGATAGTGAATATTACTCTACTATTCATCTTTTTTATATAAAAGAAACAAGATACTTGGAATGTTCTTTTGTTAGGAAAGGAACCTGCTATGTATAGTGAAATAGGATGAGAACAGTGTGCCAAACACAGAATTTATAGTATACACGTGACTATTTTCTCTTGAAAATACACACTGGTGGTTCAAGCACCAATAAAAACTCTAAAACTTGTTACTTGTACGTTATATGGCGGTAGCGTTTGTGGTGAGAAATACTGGTGGTGATCGTGGCTTGGCTCTTCAGTATCATGAGCTCTTAATGGTTCTTCTTCGCGTCGGATTATGAATATTTAGAGCTCCATAATTAATTGCCACTCCAAACATAGAAATCAATGCTTCATACAAAACAAACTTGCTGAGAGAGCGAATAATTTATACAGCCTAACTCACCGCTTTTCACAATGATGTTGCCACGATAACGTCCAGAAAGTCATTCTTTCTCTCTATCCTCACTCGTTGCCACAGACCTGACATGTTCTCCCTCCAAAACGCCACATTTTAGATGCCACACTTATAGTTCCGTTTTGACATACACCTTTTACATTCTTAAATTTCACAAGCTCTATGCGTGAATCAGATTAATACAACAAAAGAATCACAAAACAATCTTCATAATTGTACCAATTTAGCTATACAAATTTTTGTAGTGATAATTTTATCAAAATTACACAATAAATTCCGTAGATAAATTTAGCACATAAATCACATAACACCAAAGATTTTACTACAGATATTCCACTACATACCGTCCTTGATGCTGGAATCGATACATTAGTTGTCCAAAATATAAATGGAATAAATTTAATGGGAAGTAACCTATAGTGTTACAAGAGCTCAAGCATCCCTAGTGTACGGTACATTTGATTATAAGAGATATTCCGTCTTATGCTGACTGCAATTAAGAGATTTATTTTACACCAGACGCGTTTCGCTTTTTATTTTAAAAGCATCTTCTGTGGTCTGTAAATGATACTAAAGCTTGTACAGATAGTTTTCGATAAATAGATCAAAACCTGTTTTACAAACTTTGTGCACATTAGGCCTATGTGTTTTTAACTTAATATTCGGTCTACTCACGGTGTTGATGTCTCTTCTTTACATCTTACTACTGTTTCTCCGACTTGTTGGCTGGAGTTGGTTTGTTCTGTGTTTTTCGGCTGTGTACGGCACTTTTCATTTGTTTTTGTGTCGTCTCTTCCGTTTCATCACAGCACATCATATCACTTCACTTTTTTTGAAATGCATACAGATTACATAACGAAATTATATCTCTATCTCTCTCTCTCTCTCTCTCTCTCTCTCTCTCTCTCTCTCTCTCTCTCTCTCTCTCTCTCACACACACACACACACACACACACACACACATGTTGAATTAAATTGTATTTATGTGTATAAATACAAATATATAACGTTTGCAACACTCACATACCACACGAAAAACAAATTAACAGACAAAAACATAGCCACACTGTAGTGAAGTGATAAACAGACAGACAGGCATTCCACTTATAACAGGTGTTATGCAACCTGTATGCAATTCAAAAAAAGTGAAGTGATGTGATGTGCTGTGATAAAACGGAAGAAATGACACAAAAACATGCGATAAGTGCCGTACACATCCGAAAAACACAGAACAAACCAACTCCAGCCAACAAGTCGGAATATTACATTTTATAAGCAATTTTAACAGCTTCTGCGGAAGATGGCCACACAACCAAAAATAGTACGGTATATTTGTTTTTGTGAATTTTTATGTCTCTATTGAGAGCCACGTATCGAATTGGGTTGATATTTGCATAGGACTCTGTGTAGTAGCGATGACAGTAGAGTTACCTGATGTGACTGTGGCCTGATTGATGCTGCAGACAGGACGGGACGCGTCATGCGTCGAACAGTAGCAGGCCTCGCTAGGGGGCGACAGTGCGCAGCGCTCGTTTGTCTCACGGCACTGACTGTCCCCTCCGGCAGCTGTGTGCGATTGCTTTTGTCGGCTCATCGACTGCTCGGTCCTCACACTGCAAGCAGAGACAGGGCGCCTTCTCGCTAGCACCCTGCTCCACATGCAAGCTGCTGATGCTGTTGCGGCCGCTCCGACAGTGCTACGGCGGACGCCGCGGCGTTCACCGGGTCCTCGGCGCTGAACGCCTTCGGCATCAGGTGTTTCTACGCAGCTCGCCCCACCCTACCCCCTACCCCCATATATGTGCCGCCCGGGGCCATAGTTCCCAGGCTCCCCCCCCCCCTATTTCCTACGCCTCTCCACTCTAATTTCAACAACTGGTTCACACCGGCATGCAGTTCGTCGTCAGCATTAAAGAGTTGCATAGCAAGGCATGCTTTCATTGCTGGGACGATTTTGGGGAAAATTTTGCAAATGTTCCGTATTCATGAAACGAAGATTGTCACAAATTTTAATTTTCATCACCAGTTTTTGAGTCAAAAGGCTAGGGTTAACACTGATCCTAATGCGTGAACAATGGTACGGCCATTTTAAAAATGAATGCACCATTACCTGATTTATACTCTTTATTTCTTTTGTAGAGGCATGGAGATATTTGATAATTTTATCAGTTAAGTGAAGTTATATTGTGGTTTTCGCGAGTATATGTTCTAACAGCAGAAGGCGGCAGAAGCAGAAGGTGTTGAAACAAGTCTGCTGATGACAGTATCCCAGAAACTGGGACGTCGCAGTTGTCGCCCTGAGACCATTGACCGACGGTATACAGAGCCTCTGAGTTCGGTGTAGGCAAGTGGGCCATGCCGGAGAAACCTAATCAGAAAAGCAGTACTTATAGGCGCTGTACTGGCCAGTGGGCGTTCGGGGGACGCAGAATGCATTGACTGGAACGTCTCTACGCCGGATGTCGCCGCCGCGACCCAACAGGGGGCAGCACGCCACCGCTATGCATAGTGAAATAGGATGAAAACAGTGTGCCAAACACAGAATTTATAGTTTAGCTCGCCACCGACAGCGGGCGTCGAAGTGAGGACCTTCAGCGGCGCGGCTCTGGCAGGCCGCCACTCCTCCGACGTCATCACGCGGGCCGGGCTGGAGCACCACCACCTAGAGAGAGGGCCGCGGCGCTCTCGTGTGACGTCAGGCAGAGTAGGTTGCGCGCGCATAGCTGACTGGTCGCTGCTTCGGCATAGTGGGCCGTGCCCCAGCGGCTACCCAGTCAGCAATGCGCGCGCAACCTAGTCTGCCTGACGTCCCACGAGAGCGCCGCAGCCTTCCCTCTAGGTGGTGTTGGCTGGAGGCGGGGTTCCCGCAGCGGGCGCCGCCACACACCACGACGCCGGTAGGCAGCAAGACGTCATCAGCCTACATCTGGGCGGGGTCGGCGCCCCCGGGGCGTACAGCAAGGCGGCGCGTGTCTCCGACGGCAGCTTCTGCCGGCGGCCGCCGCGGTTCCGTCAGCTCGACTCAGCGGTATCCGAGCTGCGTCTGCCGGCCGGCCTGGCGACTTAGCTGGCACTTCCGCCTGCCACTCGCAACGCCTGCCCGAGCCAGGGGCAGAGGAGCCATTCAACCACAAGAAACTAATAGAGCAATAAATTGTATTTTCCCCAGGCACCACGAGTCTTAGTCAGCCACTACCCCACACCCACCGAATCCGCTACGGCCGTCCCCGTTACACTTTTTCCGAAGTTATAGTTATCTTCATAAGTAGCGGTATTTTCTATTTCAAAGACATTTTAACACGTCGCTGAAACGACAACCGCAGGAAGTGTATCTAGTGATGGAGTTACCGCATGATTATAGTGACTATGCTCCATCCACCGCCACCGTGGCCCAAAACATATTTCATTCTCTGGATCGTCTCTGTATTTGACAATGAGGTCGCAGAAAATTTTTTTCACCTCTATGCAGGAGCGCTGCACTCTCTACATGACTGAGAAGAACAGGCAACAAAAGTTGCTCCTGCACAATAATTTGCCACTTTTCTTCCTAAAGTGCACTTCGACGCTCATTTTTAAGTGTATTTTGAAAACAATGCGAGCATAACACCGAGAGCAGTAGAAAACCTAATTGGCCAAGTTAATTTTCATTTTAATAGCATATTTACAGTAAAATTGACTGTTCGATACAATTTTGAGAAATACTTTTAATAGTTTCTATCTTTACTGCGTATATCGCGTTCGTCGTCAAATGACTTTGTTCTTAAGTCCACAGCGATGTTTACCTGGCACTAAGCGATATTTGTTCAAATATTAGTAAATCTATGCCATATAACTAGTGTGGTCATCAGTCCATACACTTACAAACTACTTAAACTCACTTAAGGTGAGGGAGGACTCGAACCTTCGTCAGAGAGCAACCGCACGCACGGTAGTAAGACGCCTTAGGGCGCTTGGCTACTGCACAGCGGCAATGAGTCCTGTGTAAAAGTCGCTCATATCAGTGCGAGGTTCCAAGCTGTATAATCGCTGTAATCAGTCCCCATTCACCTGTGCTTCGCTCGTGTATTTCCCTTACCGCGTAACGTGGCCGCAACGACACCGAGCGGATTTCGGTATCGCGGTGAGTCGTAATGATGTATCGACTCATCAGCGTAATATACACCCCGTGACATCAGCTCTGCTGACGCATACACGCATTTAGCTTTTTGGAAGTGAATCAATTAATTAACGAAACAGTGTGGCCTAATCAACCGTAGACTGATAACGTATTTAGGACATTTAAAAGCAAGAGCATCCGTTCATGACCAGACATAGATGTTAATTAATTTTCTGCATTGTTCTATATCGAACAAGAGTCGGCACTGATTTAGCTAAATGTTGATCGATTTCCTACAAATGACAAACGCATAATGCTCCAAATACGCACCTATACGCTTAATATGAACCAGGAATCCAAAAAATGAAAGAAAACGTCGCACGCCATTCACATCTAATATTTATTATCTCATACTTAAAGATGTGCGATCTAGTTCACACTATCGGTATATTACCAAATATTACCCGGTACAACACGGAATGTTTTTCCTATCAATGAGTAATACAGAGTATGTTTACATTATATTTACCAAAAGAGGCGTTGAGAGATCTTAGAAGATTTCTACTGCTGTAGTATGATGTTTTATTAGTACTGTTTAGACGTTAGATCACGGAAGGAATTGTGCAGAAATCGAAGTAAGAGGTGGAAAAACAACACCGCGGAAGTTGAATATTTCAGGCCACAAACAGTGGACAGAGTGTCCAAGAACTCAAAACGAATACTAGTTATTCTTAATTTCGCAAAGAGATCCCGATTACTAATCTTGTCAATTAGTCGTAATGATAAATTTGTGGGAGACGATTGTATTACAAAGGAAGAAAATAAAGAAAAACGCCGCTCGGATTGGGGGTATTATGCGCAATTTCACCGACTGCGCGGCCTCTCCCGTCAGAGGTTCTAGTCCTCCATCAGCGTGTGTTGTCCTTAGCATAAGTTGAAGTTTTTTTAAATATTTGTAACGCTAGCAGTTTGGTCCCTTAGGTTTACAAACATCTGAACATTTGGAAAAGAAAAGGTCAGCCATGTTTTCAATTCGTAGATCACATTCCTCAATGGAAAGGTAGAAGATTCCGATGAACGTTTGTTTTGACATCCACCGTATTCTTTAGATGCAGTGACGACTGATTAAGCTACGTATAGAAATCAAAGAAGCGGCCATAGTCACCCCGAATGGGTATTTTGGTGAAATTACACGGTCGCATTTCAGGTATGGTATCTAATCACTGAAGCTGGGGTGGAGTAGCCGAGCGGTCTAAAGCGCGCGGTTACTCGCCGTGGAGGTTCGAGTCCTTCCTGGGGCATGGGTGTGTTTGTCCTTTGTCCTTAGGTTAGTTTACCTAGGTTTAAGTAGTTTGTAAGCTACGGACTGATGACCATGCAGTTTCGTCCGATAGATCTACAAACCTTTGTACCTCTAATCATTGAAGAAAATCCGCCTCCGTAGCTCAGTGGCAGCGTTGCTGATTACCACTCAGGGGGCCCGGGTTCGATTCCCGGCAGGATACTGGGTGTTGTGTGTTGTCCTAATCATCATCATCTCATCATTATTGGCACGTAAGTCGCCCATGCGGCGTCAAATAGAAAGACTTACACTCAGGCGGCCGAAGAATCCCGTAAGGGATCTCCCGGCCAAGGAAACCATACACCCATTTCATTTCATTGAAAAAAAAAAATAAAATAAAATAAAAAGTGCATGTACGTAAAAAATTATATTGTGGAAAAGTTTATTTCTCATGTAACAGCCTAATTGATTCATTTAGTCTTCCAGGATGATGTTTTCACTCTCAGCGGAGTGTGCCCTTACATGACACTTTCCTGGCGGATTAAAACTTCGTGCCGGAACCGGGATTCGAACCTGGGAACTTTGCCTTCGCGGTAAAGCGCTCTAAAGACTGAGCATTCCCGACACACTTCACGGTCCGTCCTCTGCCAGTACCTCGTCTCCTACCTTCCAAACTTCACAGAAGCTCTCCTGCGAACCTTGCAAGGTTAGTACTCCTGGAAGAAAGGATATGGTGGAGACATGGCTTAGCCGTAGCGTAAGGAATGTTTAGAGAACGATATTTTCACTATGCAGCGGAATGTGTGCTGATGTAAATCTTTCCCAGGTTTTAATCCTGGTTCTGGCACACAGTTTTAATCCGACAGGAAAGTTTTATTAATTTTTTGTGATAGCATTTCCTTCTTTCAAAAGACCGCAAGAAAGTGCTGTTCAAGTGTGAGGCGATGCTTCGTGCCACGTAGTTCATCGCGACGTCTCGCTTATAGGTGCGGCAATGTGTTCTCGTGCTCCTGTGTGTAGACTGACCCGCGGTACGTCCCGTGGCGCCGCTCCGGCCTCATAAAAAAGAAACGCACTTCTGCGTTGCCTCCGGCCTTCCAGCAGAGAATGCATCCCGCTCTGCTCCTACGAACATCAAGCGCAAGCCGCCTAGTGCAGCTTTGGGCGTTGCTACTTTGTGGAGTACATATGCCTGCAGAGTGTTGAGTCACGTTGTTACAAACATTTTCCAAAACCTATACGATACCCACCACTCGATTCGTCTGACGATGACGACAAATACATACTGTAATTTCTAACAGGAGTAATATCCCCAAAATCGTAAGTTTAAACAAACAGCATGACCGATAAGTAAGTCTTTCGGCCTTCGTACAATGAATATTTAAACAATCAATTAGGTAAAGTGTTTTTCACGTAGATTTTCCAGTCCTCTTTCCAATGCACTGTTCAGAATTACCTTGTTCATAAATTTAAACAAATTGCAGTAGATAAAGAAAATAAATTAGTTTCCACAAACATATTAAAATGAACAAAAATGATATAAAACTTCCTGGAAGATTAAAATTGTGTGCCGAAACCGGGACTCGAACCTGGGACCTTTGCATTTCGCGGGAAAGCGCACTACCGACAGTACTATCACGACACGACTCACGATGCCGCCTCACAACTTTACTTCCGCCAGTACTTCGCCTCCTACCTCGGGATAGCACTGTCGGTAGTGCGCTTCCCCACGAAAGGCAAAGGTCCCAGGTTCGAGTCCCGGTTCCGGCACACAATTTTATTCTGCCAGAAAGTTTCATATCAGAGTGAAAGTTTCATTCTGAAAAGTGATATACTCTAAACAGGTCATAATGTGTGTTTTGAACACATGAAACTTATCACTGCCGCGCTGTTTGTGTATCTGTCTTGTATTAATTGTTATTAAAAATAATTATTGGTTTTTACTTAAAATTGCATTATTATGCGCAATATAAATGTTGCAGATAATATTGTTACACCAGACTTTGCGTCTCGGTGTGATCTTTCATTTGAGCCCTCGCTCGTTACTGTACTTAAACTATTTCAGCATCTGGATTTTTCCAAGTGAAGTAATGGTAGTTTTCTTAATAACGTTTGCTATAATATTAATATTAATGATGATAGCACATCACCTGAATCGCCATGTATCTTGTTTCATTTGCTTCTCCTTGCTAGTCTGAATTTTAATAGTGTCGGCGTAGTATCTAAAAATAAAGACAATGACGTATTTTGGCGGGAAGAATGGCAGTAGAACATGACGTCACGACAGCCAGCGTGTTCTCCATGCGCCAGCTAACCGCGATGCGAGGCTTACCTCCTCACAGCGGCTGATAGCCTTCTCAGTCGTCGCTGTCAAACTAGCGCGCTTCTGCGCTCCAAATGGGTGTTGTGCGTTGTTGTATGGTCACAACGCGCATATATCAATTGCGTATAAATTGAAACAACAAACGTATCAGATATCAATAACGCTATTCTTTAATTTTTAAGCAAGCATAAATTTTGTTCTAAGCGCTGAATACATTAAAAGAACCACCACGACATCGAGTGTGTCAAGGCGCTCTTCCGGGACAGGAAGACAAAACAGCCAATCCACCCGGCGGATTTACAACGACGGCCGGTGTATCTCGGCCAACAGGGATGCGCTTTTAGGCGGTTTTCTACATTCTAGGAGGTGAATACTGGACACGAGTCCCGCCTCAGTTACACGCTACGAAAACATTAGAAAACGCTAACCTGTATGACAATGTAGGCTGTAGGTCGGTGAATGAGTGATAAAGTGTCATGCTACACATCTAACAGTCGCGGGCGTGATCTCCAGTCAATACAAGTATTTTCATCTGTCAGTTTTCCCCCTCTAACAATGGTGAATATGGAAATGCCGAGTTGCACCATGCTTCACAATCCACCTTAAATTTTAAATCCTCCTATAACTGACTGGGTAAGTTAGTTCAAAAGTCGGAGGAATTAAAAGGCTTATCACCTATAAAAGTGTCATGTCTAGTAAAGCAGTATCGAGTTTGAACCAATCTTCAGATTGATGACTCCTTTACCTATTTAATACTACACGCAGATAGTGGGTAATACAAATAGTTCCTCCCGGAGGAATTTCTGGACGCCCCATAAAACTAACCACGCAAAACATAGCAACAATGTGGACCCGCATCAAAGCGGGATTAAGTTCAGTTAAATAACCTGATTTTATCGGTTGTAACGATGACTTTCTAGCAGATCTTCTTTCTGTTCAGCCAGATTGGGAAAGTGTATATCCTCTTCATTGCATTCAAAATTTATTCATTTTACATTCGGCATTATCACTTTCTTGTGTTTGAACGTGTCTACACGATTTAGTCTCACCTTCTACCATTAATTCTAAAACTGAAACTTTCCTCAACACATTTGAAGTGTGCCGTAAATATTGACGAATATTTGTATTTCTAATAAATTATTTTTGAATTTAGATCAAAGCGGTCGGAAGCTAAATGTTTAAACTCCTATACTGGGTCCTCTAGAAGGATGTGATACCTTGCATCGTTAAATATATCAGATTGAAAGTAATTTATTCCTAGAGTCTCTCGATATAACATGGAATTATCGTATCTTTGCTCACTGTAACGAAGTAATGCGGAATTTCTGATTCTTTTCCACTCTATTCTCTGGAACATTGTGTAAAAATGTTAACTCTCTTACATCACTTGCCCCGGTTTCTTTCAAGATGCTTCGGCTCATTCAACGAATAAATAAATAAATAAAGTTCTTGCCATTCCTCAGCGCACGTGTCCTCTACCTTCCACAGTTTAAAGTGCCAGTAAGTGCACATAGAAAGACAAAAGAAAACTATAGATCAACGAGAAATACAGCAGATTACAAAATTATTATAATTAAGATTAATAATAAAACTGTAAGCTCAGGATGTAAAATGTTCATTGGCGTCAATATTTAAAATATTTAGGTAAAGTAATTAATGAAGGCAACAAAGTTTCAGCAGGCAATGCTAATGATACAGGATGTCCCTCCTAAGAGACGTCAGGTGAATTTTCTCTGTTCTTTCTGCCGATTTTTGGAATTTTGTAGCCGGCCGCGGTGGCCGAGGAGATTGAGGCACTGCAGTCACGGTCTTCACGGCCACTACGGTCGGGGGTTCGAATCCCCCCTCGGGCATGGATATTTGTGCCGTCCTAGTTCGTAAGTAGTTCATAAGTAGTTTGTAAGTTTAGGGACTGATAACCCCGTAGTTAAGTCCCATAGACTTTACAAACATTTGAACATTTTTTTGGAATTTTGTTTTTGCAGTGTGTAGCTGGAGTCATCCCAAACAATTACTGCCTACAAAGTCTTTCAGACAATTCCCAGTGCCATCGGAAGGTGTTGGCTTGTTTCCATCTACCAACAAAAAAGTTTCTATTCTTGTTTTGCCCAAGGCAGATACAGAAAAATCTGAATAAAAATTGAAGTGGATTTTTACGTTTGCTTTCGGTAGATTGCTATCATGTTAGTTCAGTAAATATTCGGTTCATCGGTGTGTATAATTGAAACAACAATTACATCTAATAATATAGCAGCGTCTACTGATGCCGCTAAGACCGGTATTACACGGTCATATTTCTTTGTCAAAAATTTACATAATATATTAACATCATAAAAATTTGATAGTGTAATAGGTAACTTTGACATATCTCTGTTTTCGTCAAAAAATACGATCATATCTAGTGCCTCGCAGTAGATTTGATCATAAAATGTCGTTTGTATTTTGTTCCCTGCAATACGAATGTAACCGGTTGGAACGCTAGCATCGCTGTACTCTTGGACCGCGCTTATTTGAAAACAAACGTCCTTGTTTGAAAACTTGACGTCGAAGTTTATTTCGTATGTGCCGTCTTCGACAAAATTAATCTAACTTTCTGATGCAGACGAATCACTGAATAATCCAAGACACCCTGAGTAAGAACAGATTAAGGAGACTCGAAAGTTACAAGAGAATGGCGGAGGTACTGAACGGAGAAATTCAGCCTGGGTGTAAGAAGAAGATTAATGGCCTCATTTGTGTGTTACATCAACTACAAAAGTAATAGAAATATATGAAGCAGATTTCTATAAGCTCTCCATTCTTCTCAATCTAATAATAATCAAAGCTGTTCCTGCCCTGTCGTTGACAGGTTCTAATATGCACTCTTATCCGGCCAGTAAGTTAATCCTTCTCGTATAGCAAACAGTTCATTGCCAACATGAGCACATTACGCCGCCGAGCCGCAAGTAAAATTTAACACCAGTAGCAAGAAATTGCTGTGTCACTGTAAATCAGTTTTCTGCCGATACAGTCTTTTCACTTGTGGTATACTGATTTTTATTTTACTGAGTAAATACCGAAACGTTCTACCATTCATTCTCCAGTAATTTATGTATGACTTGGCGCCCTCCGCTTGCAGCTTCCGCAACGTGAAATGATTTCCACAGTTTCCCCCAAGTAAGCCCCTCTTTTTTCTTTAAAATGCAGTTTTCGTAGTAGCAATGACGGCGCATGATAACATGCATTTACTGTCAACCACCTTGAAATATGATAAAAGTATGACGACAGTGTAATACCCCTTTTTAGCGCCACGTCAAAGATTTACATAAAAAATATTACGAACTTTCGATGATATTTTTATGTCAAAGATTTGATCAAAAATTTGACCATGTAATATCGGCCTAAGCAGTACTCGCAGCTCAGTTGCTGCTAGGGCAAGGGAGGGAAAATAGCTGCCAAAGTATTTTATGCGTCCCGTTAGGACAAAATCTTCCAAGGAACGAGGTCTCCGTCCCTGCGCGAGTAAAAAATTTCTACTAGGACGGACGTCATACGCAAACTCAGTGCGGATTCTATTAGCACGGACAGAGGTATCCTTGGCGCAGTGAATAATGCGACGCGGTGGCTCATGGGAACGCTCCACCTTCCCGTCGAATATCATAATACGACGCGCAATGCAATTCCGGTTCACCTTGTGATTTCTTTTTTTTTCTTTTTTTTTTCTGTGTGGCAGTAAATATACAAGTTTTTCCCCATTTACTATTTTAGATACAGGTAACGAAGCGGCATATTTGTGTGGGAAGAAATAATAGGCATTTTCAAGAAGTACAATGTCAAACGACATCACGAAACAAAACACAGTAAATCTGGTGACTAACTTTGTTTTAAAAAGCACAAAATAAAATCCGCTGAGTATGTGCAAAGTTTGAAGAAGCAACAATCATTATTAACAAAGCAAACACCGTCCCAAAATTGTGCTACAGAAGCTAGTTTTATGGTCGTCTATAATCTTGCTAAAGATTACAAGTCTTTATGGGATGTCGAATTAATTATCAATATATGGTAGAGTGTGTAAGTACATTGCGTCCCTACGTTAAAGACAAATTTGAAAGTATTTAATTATCAAGGAGCACTATAGTACGGCGCATACGTAATGACGAACTTACAGAACAGTTCAAAACTATGAGTGAAGACGAAATGTGGACACATATAAAAGCTTTCCAATCAAAACTAGGTCTATTTGCAAGGCAAGCAAATGAAAGCAATTTGCAATTTGCAAGCTGTTATGAGAAGTTCAACTAACAGTCTCCTCCTGATGTGAAAAAAGAAAGAAAAAACAAGTAGAAAGTGGAAAATGTAATAGTACGTATTTGTCTAATTAAACTTTTTCTTAAGATATATATAGTTGGAGATACAATGAAATTTATAAAATAAATTAAATTGAAGAACGCTATGACTAGCTTATTTATTGATTTTTGTGGTCCAATTTATACATTTTGTGAAATGATAAGCTAAGTAATGAATGCATTTTCGAAAGTGCGGCCATCCGCTAACCTCTGCATCTGCACTGCTGCTCCCAAGCAAAAACAATTGCCCACCCCTGGCTAGGGTACTGTTAATTCTTCGTGCTTTACTACGCCTGTTAGTTCGTATCGCCGAACTGAATATCGCACTGTACTAATTGGGCACCGCTTATTCGAATGCACACGTAAGATTACGCTTTAAAATACTTTTCGTTTCTAACGGAAAACAGACCGACTTTCTCCGCAGACACTGTGCGTCGCATGAAGGACGTAATGGACAGTACTTGGTTGCGTTGATTCCAACCTTATACTGCAAAAACGAAATTGAAAATTCAGCAGAAACACCAGAGAAAATACTCTTCACGACTCTTGGGACAGAAACCAGGTATATGTAAGCAAATAATCACGTGTGCTAATCTCAAACATAGTTATTAAAGATATTTACAACAAAGAAATTGAAAGAACTAGGTCGGCACAAGGCCTCGGGAGTAGATGACATTCCCTCAGAGCTACTAAAATCTGTGGGAGAGCCAGCCATGACAATACTATTTCACGTGGTGTGTAAGATGTATGAGACAGGCGAAATAACCTCAGACTTTAAGAAAAATGTAATAATCCCCATTCCAAAGAAATCAGGCACAGACAGGTGTGAAAATTACAGAACCACCAGTGTGATAAATCATGGCTGCAAAATTTTAACGCGAATTATCTACAGGAGAGTGGAAATGCTGGTAGAAGCTGATCTCGGGGAAGATCAGTTTGGATTCAGGAGGAACGTAGGAACCCGGGAGTCAATACTCACTTTACGATTCATCTTAGAAGATAGATTAAGGAAAGACGAACCTATATTTTTAGCTTTTGTAGATTTGGGGCAAACTTTTGACAATGTTGACTGGAATACACTCTTTCAAATTCTGAAGTCAGCAGGGGCAAAATACAGGGAAAGGAGAGTTGCCGGCCGCGGTGGCCGAGGGGACTGAGGTGCATCAGTCACGGTCTGCGCGGCCGCTACGGTAGGGGGTTCGAATCCCCCTTCGGGCATGGATATTTGTGCCGTCCTTAGAATTAGCTAGTTCATAAGTAGTTTGTAAGTTTAGGTACTGATGACCCCGTAGTTAAGTCCCATAAGCTATACAAACATTTGGAAGGAAAGTTATTTACAACTTTTACAAAAGCCAGACCGCAGTTATAAGATTAGAAGGGCATGAGGGAGAAGCATTAGTTGGGAAGGGAGAAAGACAGGTTGTAGCTTTTCTCCGATGTAATTCAATTTGTACATCGAGCAGGCGGTGAAGGAAAGCAAGGAAAAATTTGGAATGGGGATTAAAGTTCAGGGTGAAGAAATAAAAACATTGCGTTTTGCTGATGACATTGTAATTCTGTCAGAGACAGCAAAGGGCCTGGAAGAGCAGTTGAATGGAATGGACAGTGTATTGAAGAGAGCATATAAGATGAACATTAAAAAGAGAAAAACAAAGTTAATGGTATGCAGTCTACGAAAATCAGGGTACGCTGAAGGAATTAGATTAGGTAACGATAGAATAAAGGTAATAGATGAGTTTTTTTACTTGGGTAGTAAAATAACATATGACGGTCGCAGTACAGAGGATATAAAATGCAGGATTGCAATGGGTAAAAAAGCATTTTTGAAAAAGAGAAATTTTCTAACATCGAATATTAATTTAAGTGTAAGGAAGTCTTTTCTGAAGGCATTTGTGTGGAGGGTTGCCTTGTACGGGAGTGAAACATGGACTATAAACATTGCGAACAGAAAGAGAGAAGAGGCTTTTGAAATGTGGTGCTACAGAAGAATGCTGAAGATTAGGTGGGTAGATCGCATAACTAATGAAGAGGTACTGAACAGAACTGGTGAGAAAAGGAATTTTTGGCATACCCTGACTAAAAGAAGGTATCGCTTGGTTGGACACATCCTTAGACATCGATGAATCGTAAATTTAGTATTGGAGGGAAGTGTGTGGGGGTAAACATCGCAGGGGGAGACCAAGAGACGCATGTAGTAAGCAGATTCAAATGGATGTGGGTTGTCGTTCTTATCAGGAGGGCTTGCTCAGGATAGAGTAGGGTGGAGATCAGCATGAAACCAGTCTCCGGACTGAAGACCATAACAACAACAACAACAAAGTAACCTGCAAAATTTTAGAGACGAGTAAGAAAGAATATCAGAAAGATAGTACTTTTAGTGTACGGGAAGAGTTATTTATGCCTCACAAAAACACTCATTCATAAGCTTAAAATGCCGTTAATGAACTATGTTTCGTGTACCACCAAACGAGCATAATCCATGGTGTAGTTGGTAATTGAACCTCAAAAGTAGTGTTCACTAAATTTCATTGCACAGATTAAATTATTATAATACGTCATAGGCATATTTCCAGTTTTAAGGGATGTTTACGCAATACGGAGCTGTATCAACAGTCACCCTAGCGCAAGTAGTCGTGCGATGTTGCAAACCGCGGTGGTCAGGCGGGGCTGGAGTTTGCTCTGGATGTCTGTGGGGCGTGTCTCTCGCGGAAAATGGCATTTCTGGGTGTGGCTCGCCGACTCGCGCACGCTGGACAATTATTACTGAGGCAGAACTGCCGAGTGACGCAGTTACTGTGCGCCGAGGCAGCGGCTGGACTGCGCCGCCGTGGCGTCCGATATTTAAGGGGCACCGACCTGCTGCTGACGTCTGTGCCATTTCTCATACGTCCACTAGCGAATCCCGAACCTACTTTTGCCTCGGATATGTCAACGACCTCTTCACTTGGAACCTTCCACAGATTATCATACAAACACATTTTACGTGACCATGTCTTCACATTACACTTACCCTGAGTCTCAGTTCGTGCAAACAAAACTACGAGTTAGATACGACGAAATAACTTCTCATTGAAACTGTTATTTAAGGATATTTAATAATCACTGAATCTAACACTCAATAGTAATCTTAGAAATGCTTTTTCTAGTAGAAATTTCAGTGTAATATTGACACGTTACAATACTTAAGTGATTTGTGTCGTACATGGCTCACATATGTATTCGCAGTGAGTGTAAGCTAAAAGGTAGCCACAACTTTGACTAGTATGCGTCTGTCACGTGAGAATGGATGTGCGGTCTAAGGTAGAGTGTCCACATTCCCAAAATCAAAATACGAGAAACAAGATTCTGAAACCAAATGTTGTCCTTATCTGTGACATCATCGACAAGACTGTTATATCTTAAAGCCTATACAATATGACAGCATTGGTGTCACTCATTATGCAGGCATAAACACACATAGTATAGTAAGAAAACAAGGCACTGTTTATTACCGTATGGTGCGTGCAGAAAATGCGATTCTTGACTAAAGAAATATTACCTCAACACGAAAAATACGAGGCGCGTCCAGAAAGTAAGTTCCGTTTAAATTTATCTCCGCTGCAGCGCTGCGATTGCAGTTCCGCACATGCGCTGTAGACGATGTGTATCAAGGAGAAGAACGTGCGCTATTTGGAGATCGCTGTCACTTACGTACGCTTTGTTGTGCTTGTTTGAAATGTCGGCGTTTGATTGCAAATCCCGCCGCCTGTTAAATCAGGTCGGTGACTCGGTTTCTGAATGCGATGAAATTGAAACCAAGTGAAATATATCGCCAAATTTGCGATGTTTACGGACCAAATGCGATGAGTGATTCTATGGTGAGAAGATGGGTCCGACAGTTCAATGGCAGGCGTAGTGATGTGCACGATGAAGAACGAAGTGTGCGTCCGCCTTTGGTTACAGAAGAACTGGTTCACGCGATTGATGACAAGATCTAGGAAAACCGTAGGTTTACAATTAGTGTTCTCGCTATGGACTGTTTCCAACTGGTTGAAGATACAGGCGGCAGATTTCTATGAAGAAGGTATACAAAACCTGGTGTCACGCTATGACAAATGCCTGCAAAATTTCGGCAGTTATGTGGAAAAGTAGTTTAAGAGTTGTAGAATTTTGTGCAATAAACATTTCTTCTGTATCTGTTTACAATCTCATTTTATTACCAAACGGAACTTACTTTCTGGACGCGCCTAGTATTTAACTGCTGAAAGAAACCAATAGGACAAGCACCGGAATTAGGGGCTTTTGGGATGGGACAAAATACATATACGGCAATCTCAATAACGAAGACATACCAAGTGAAATGTTAGTACAAAAATTAACCAAACATAAACAACAAAAAGCTAAGTAAATTGCTTTACTAATTAATGTATTATAGTTGTCACACGAAATCAAGTAGGAAAGACAGATATTATTACTTACAAAGTTTATTCATTTCTCTCTCAATTATATCCTGCAAAATAATTTATGTGATTCAGGAGGTGGGTATTTCCACATAGATTTTCATAACAATCGACATATGAAGTATTCTGGAAATGAGTTCTTGTTATAATTACTTCATTTGCACACTAAATATGCTGTTTTTGCGGTCCATAAAGTATTTATGATGGCTAACACTCTTTATGCGCTAGTATTACTACCATGTAAAGCAGCACTAACCAAATAATGAGCTGCAAATTTTTGCACCAAATATCTTCAGATGCAAGTAAGTTGATAATGAGAAATCATTTTTCGCAATTCCCGTCACAGTTCTCAATTAATACATTTTTCTTTACGTATATTTTTATTATGTTTAACTTCCTCAAAAAACCGATCTTCATATGTTTCTTTCAAAATATTTTCGTCAAACTCCACTTGAAGACTGTATTGAACAGATTTCGAAAGAAGAGGATATTTGAGCTGCACCTAGTTAAATGGTTTCAGCACACATATCAATTAATGTTTCGTGTTATTAAATTGAGATGTCCAAGAAGTCAGACTCTTTCAGTACGTCGTATTCTAGCAATGTCCTGCTTAACGACTGAATTTTTATAGTTGGAAACACTGCACGTTTCATGTGAAAGTATTACGCAGTACGTATCAAATAATTGAAAAAATCATACGTTATTCAGTTTTGGTTAATGCCTATTTTCTTTACTGTTTAATGACAACCAAATTTCTCCTCCACTTACTTAAAAACACGTTATTTCAAAATTCATGGAAGGTTGGTAAGAAACGGGACAATATACGTCCCGTATTTATTTTGTCGGGACAACGGGACACTTTGGCTGAATAATGGACAATTCCGTAAAATACGGAAAGTCTGGTCACTCTACTCATGCGCTTTGCTACGGATTGCGTGCCCACTCACTGTCTAAGGTTCGTGTCCTCGCTCGGTCATGGGTGTGTGTATGTTGTTCTTCGCATACGCTAGTTTTAGTTAGTACTAGTAATTTGTAAGTCTAGGCACCAATGAACTCAGCAGTTTGGTCCCTTGGCTTTACAAACATGTGAACATTCAGTGTGTGTGTGGTGCACACGAGAGCGTATGCCGGAAAAGTTACTGGGTTGTTTAGACTCTGGGGAGTGCAGACACGCGAGTCGCGTGTTCTGCAGCAAGCAGGTTTATGTTAGGCGGAAACGATGTTTGCGGCTCGAAGAGAAGGGCTACCGTGGGCAAAAGTAGAAAAGCTCGTATTACATCAAGGTCCTGTCCAGAAATCAGTCTCTGCACATGCAACTGTGCTTACCATTTTCGTATGCAGATACTGCAACACTGTCTTCGGCAGTAAAGTCGTCGTCTCAACAGCTACGACAACTCGTAACAACGTTTGTGTTTAGTCCACAGCTATCACGCTATTGTGAGGAATTACCCAATGACTTAGCTGAAATTGTTTTTCCTTATACATTGTAATAAATTTTGAAATTGTTGTCGGATATCATTATTTCCTGTGACAGGAAATCAACGTATAACAGAAAGACAATGTAATGACATAAATAATATGAAATGATTTCCAGTCCATGGTGTACAGCAATCAGTCAGAATAAATATTCCTTCAGTAAAAAACCGTCTTAATTGCAAATTGTTTCATTAATTAATGATGCGTTTCGCCCTTTAGCAGGGCATCTTCAGATTATCTGCATGACAGAATTTACACAAAATTACAAGGCGGAATTACAAATGGGTATAATGGTACATGGGCTTATTTTGTGTTAAGAAGACAGTATAAATGGTAAACAAAGCTTACAATGCGCTCTCCGTGGTGTGACACCGTAAGTTGTTTTGTGGTGTTTATTTTTCTGGAATTTTTTTATTTCCTTCTAGCCCTACAAATGACCGGGTAACAACGTGTTACAGTTGGAACATACTCGGTAAAGAAGTGAAAAACATAAAACCGATTTTTAAGATTGCCTTAATAGAAGCGGTGGTCTCTGGTGATACAAGATAAGCCCATGTTTACAATTGCGCTCACGGGCGGTGGGCGGGCGTGGTGTGCTGCTCCGCCGACTTGTACAGACTAACTAAGGGAATGTGGGTAGGGAGTGACATAGGAAGCCGATGTATAAGACGGGACGGATAAAATCTAAGTATCTGAATACAAATTAACGAAAGGGAGGTTATTAAGCAGGACAGAAGTTGATAATTTATGTTGGTAATTATTAATGAAAGGAATTTTATTTGAGCAGAGACCTAATATATCTATGAATGTTTGATCTTTACATGGTAACTGATCGTTTAGGAGGTGTGGTACCAACATAAACTATTAACTTCTGTCCTGCTTAATAACCTCCCTTTCGTTAATTTGTATTCAGATAGATTTTATCCGTCCCGTGAGCGCAATCAAAAAATCCAGAAAAATAGAAACACCACAAATCAACTTACAGTGTCACACAACGGAGAGCGCATTGTAAGTTTTGTTTACCATTTATACTGTCTTATTAACACAAAATAAGCCCATGTACCATTATACCCGATTATAATTCCGCCTTGTAATTTTGTGTAAATTCTGTCACGCAGATAATCTGAAGATGCCCTGCTGAAGGGCGAAACACGTTATTAATTAATAAAACAATTTGCAATCAAGACGGTTTTTTACTGAAGCAATAAACAATATGACGTGTGAAAATTAGTTATGAAAGACTATAAAATAATCAAATGTTTGCAAAGTTACGTGACCACACTGCAGTGGTCAGCAGTCCCTAGATTTACAAACTACTTTAACTTATGCTGAGGATAAAACACACACACACACACACACACACACACACACACACACACACACACACACACACACACACACCGATGCCCGAGGTAGGATTCGAACCTCCTCAAAGATTATCACTAAAATGGTCGCATAGGATCTCATAGTTACATATTCCCAGAATAGGCAATCCGTGTATCAGTGGATTTAAGCATTCTGTTGTTGATTTTCATAAAATAAATTTTCAGTTGCCACTATTATAATACTTACATGTTTTTACCTCGTTTTGTCTACTTATTCCCTTCAACATCTGAGATTCATTAAAGCTAACGGTGCAATATGACCCTGCATCTCACAGATACAACGCGATCTCCAGTGTTCCTCCTAGCGACGCGACCATTGCAGTGTTATACATTGAGCCACATTTCACTATTTGTTTGAGTATCAGTTTCCGTCATTCTTGCTGTGTAATGCACGCGGGAATGGCCGCGAGAGAACAGGCTCCGTGTCACGGATTACACAGCAGTTAGCCGTCAGAGGTTTGAGTCCTCCTTCGTTCTCAACGTAAGTCAGTTTAAGTAGTTTGTAACTCTATAGACTGATGACCTCTATGTTTGGTCCCTTAAGTTTACAACATTTGATCATTTCGACATCGTACGGTGGAGAAAAATAAAAAGGAAAAATAAAAGCAATATTCATTTTAAATTATTCATGTTTCAAGTAACAGATATTTTATTTTGGTTTAATAATTGTTACTTTATTCTAGCCGTGTAATGGGTAACGTGCTATGTTGTATGGTTCGCAAGTCAGTATTTCCAAAGAGTTTAAATGCATTAATAATCTTTGTTTCAAGTCGTCTAATACTTATTTCAACACTTTAAACTGGTAATTGCTGATATGCCTGACTTACATACAACTCAGTGAGCGGATTTTTCGTAGTATTGGCCCACTTTAGGTTACGGTAGTAACACTAAAACTGGCCCTTCAATCACCTTTTGACATTTCGAAATTTAAATGAAAATAACGGCTTAACCGTTCATCTGACACAAAAACTGAATAAACGAATTTGTAGAGAAAAAAATTCGCAACAAATTTGCACTGTTATATTTTTTCATATCTCATATACTTTCAGAGATATTTGCAAAAATAACGGCGATTTTATGATGTCCGTCTGTCTGTCCATAACGTGTTCCCACTTTTTAAGTCGAACCTTTCAACCGATCGGCACCAAATTTTACGGACGTAATTGTTGGCTGTCAGAGACCAGAACCTCCCTTTTTAAAATATTTCGGGCAAAAAATACGTTAGTAACGCTAAAAAAGCCATTTATTATATATTTTTATTTGCGAGTAAACCATTCATCTGACACGAAAATTGAATAACGAAATTTGTAGAGATGGAAATTGTCTATAACTTTGCTCTGTTATGTGTTTTTCATAACTAACACCGTTAGAGTGATATTTGCAAAAATAACGGCGACTTGACACCGTCCCTTGATTTTACATAATCCAGGCGTTCGGAGATGTCACGTGACATTCCTCGCCCAGAACTATCTCTGGCATACTGCTTGCTGTATTTCATGATTTTATTATTGTGACTTACGCATTGTGATATCAAAGCAATGGCGCAGTGAAGAATTAACAAAACACATCTTTCTTAGTGCGATAAATTATAATCTAGTGTCTAAAATGCCATATTAGTAGTTAACAACTTCATCCAGTATTAAGGAACCATTTCGTGACTGTCTGTCGTAGTGTAGTGTGCAGCGCGTTACGTTGTGTTGCACATGGTTGGTAGTTCGAAACATACCACTACCATTTTTTATTTTTTTTTTTCAGATTGGCTTTTGAAAGAGTTTCGGGCACTCTTATCCTTTAAATAGAGCTATGTTCCCTTAATGTTTAGAGTTGTGCATATGTAAGAGTGCTCACTCTAAAATGTGCGTTTATTCTATTTCGTGAACATGCCGTGAAATACGTAACAACGAATATTTATTATTTTTGTCTGAAATGGTTTCACAAAATCATAACACTACTGGCAATTCTAAAGTGGGCCGTAAAACACGACAGTGCGATTATTTTTCCTTAGAAAACGTTCGCATTAATCATTATTTCGTTTTTTCAGTTAGGCAAAACATAGTAACCATCCAAAATGTAAAATTCGCTCTGTTTGAAGGAGAGTTTAAATATTAATTTAGTTTCTACTACATTAGTGGTGAAGTTACGTTACGAAACAGGCACGAACACTGAGATTACTGCTTCCAGTAACGAATAGTGAGCTTGCTTACTGTCAGCTGCCTTTCCTTTCCTGAACCTGATTTATGGATGGTTTGCTCTTCTGGGGGTGCGAGTTCGCCGTTGATCGATAAGAGGCTAAATACGGCTCCTGGGAAATGTGATATCGCGTGGCGCAGCATCTCTGGGACGAGCTGTGAGTTGCTCGTTACGGGGCACGCGCCAGCGCGGAGCTCGCTAACGAGGAGTCCCGAGGTGATGGCGGTCGCGGATTCCCCGTGAAATAAAGTGGTAGCTATCCAGGAAAAGAATCATAACATTATTTCGGAGGTAAGAAACATCGCCCAACACTGAAAAACATGTGAAACTTAAGTTGCACATATAACAACCTGATATCGTGATTTTATTACTGTCATTCAATAATACGAATTCTACATACTGAAACAGCTCGACCGTTGCAGGGAATTGCAATAAATTCAATGTCGAAGTTGAAAGTTTGTGTTTGACCGGTATTCGCACCCGGATTTTGCACTTTTTGCCAGCGGTCGCCTTTAATAACAATTAGGCTATCCAAGCACGCTTCCCGTCTTGCCCAAATTTTCAACATGTCGGACAAAACAACGGTAGCGTCCCCTGCTTACTACTACGTCTTGCTTGCAGCTACGACTGTATTTCCGCAAGGGATCTGGCATGTTTATCCATCCACACAGAAATTGTCAGTCGTCTGTTTGGGACATGAGTAGGGGGGCAGGGGCACTGCCATCGTAGTGTGACATATGTTGATAAATAGAGCATCTTGTCTGGATATCCTACTACTTGCTTAAGGCGACCTATGCTATTAAGCTAGAAATCCAGGTTCCGATATCAATCCAGCACAAATTTTCAACTTCGCCACTGATTTTGATAAAAAAAAAAATCCTAGGCTTACGTACACTGATCAGCCAGAACGTTACCACCACCTACCTAGTAGCCGCTATGTTCACCTTTGGCACGGAAAACAGCGTCTTGGCATGGAAGCAATGAAGTCTTGGCACATGGATAAAGGGGTTGTTGGCACCACATCGACACACACAAGTCACCCGTTTATTTATTTACTCCGTTATACAAAGGTTTTCCTCAAACATAATTACCAGGAAATTATTATCCTTAGTACGTGAGCTCTTACGAGTATTTCATCAGCATGTTTCTCCAGGAGTTTCGATCTTGTGTGTATTCTTCTTCTTTTCGTTGTCAGCTGTACATTTTGGAGCCAGGTAGTCATACGTCTTCCTCTTCTCTTCTCTTCCTTCCCTCAGGTTCTTAGTCCTGTATCAGTTTCGGTATTCTGGCTTCCCCCATTCTTCTTACATTCCCGTACCATTGTAACTTCCTTGTATCCATCACGTCATATATTTTCCCCTTACTTTCATTATCTTTATTATCTCGTTATTCCTTACTTTCTCTTTCGTAGAAAATCTTGCTGATCTTCTCCAGAAATTCGTGTCTAATGTTTGCAGTTTTTTAATGTGTTTGAGATGTATTCTCCCAATCTCTGCTCCATAGAAAACTAAATTCTCCAATATCGATCTGTATAATTATAATTTTTTGTTCGATTCGTTACACTCCTGATCCAGTAAACTGAATTGAGCGTCCCAATGACCGTCCGTCCACTTCTAATTCTTTATTAATTTCCACCTCTGATTTTGCCCCAATTTATAAAATGGACCCCAAATATAAAAAGTGTCAACTTTTTATTTTCTTTCCCTCTATCTACAGCTTATTTGGATAATTAGTAAGGCATTCTGTTTCTTTGCAGTTAATTTTTATGTCCCAAATTCTGTATTCCATTTCTAGCTGATTACATATATAATTTTCATCCCATGGTGTGGTATAACTACTTGATCATCAGAAAATAGTAAATGATATGAATAAACTACATCTGTAATTTCTACCCCATATACGGGACCATGTACTAATAGTAATATCTATATAGATTTTAAATGTTAGTGACATGAGACAGCATTGCAACAGACCCTTGCTTGTTGTAAACTACTGCGAACGTGTATTACTGGCTTTCACTTGACAAATGTCACCTTTATAAATTCTCGTATTATTTTCATGAAGGGTTCCTTTATGTTTGCCATATGTAATGCTAACCAAAGAAGTTTTCTTAGCACAGAAACAAAACCTTCTTTTCTAAGTCTGTGAAAACTGTGATTTGTTTTTCGTGTTTTTCAAAAAAATTAGCCCCATTGTGGAAATATGGTCTATGGATCATCTACCAGCTGTGAAACCACAATGTTCTTGTTCTTAATTACATTTCCAGAAATTCTCATCAATGTATTTTTGACACAATATCCGCGATAGTTCGAGCAGATTTTGCGATCCCATTTCTTAAATATAGTATTTATGTAGCCAAGTTTCATTTTCTTGGGTATTGAGTCTCCATTTAACATTTTATTCATAGTTGTGTTATCAGTTTCACAATTTTGTCACCGCTGTATTTCAGAAACTCCAGGTCCTGGTGATTTACCATTCCAAAAATGTCCAAATGCTTGTAATGTTATGGGAGCTAACTACAGCGGTCATCGATCCCTAAACATACAAATTACTTAAACTAACTTATCCTAAGAACAACACAAACACCCATGCCCGAGGAAGGACTCGAACGTCCGACGTAGAACGGTCGCACGCACCGCAGCAGGACGTCTCAGCGCGCACGGCTATTCCGCCGCGGTTTTACCATTCCTTCCGGTTCTTAATACCTTACGATTTCGCTTTCTAAAATTTTGATCTCATGTTCTTCGTATTCTTTTCTTACCGTGTTCCTTACTCCTGTTGTTATTCTCTATTATTATGTAATAATTTCCAGAAATATTATCCTCATTCATGTAGTAAAATCAGTTGAGGGTTGACTTTTTCTTTCATCTCTTAAAAAATGTTCAAATATTTGTTAATCTATGGGATTTAACTATTATTATTATCAGTCTCTATGCTTACAAACTACTTAAACTAACCCAAGGACAATATACACACCGATGCTTGACGGAGGACTGGAACCTCCGTCGGTAAGGAACCGCGCCATCCGCAGCAAGGCGCCTTAGAGGGCTCGACCATTCCATCGCAGATTTTCATCTCTGTTCGGAGCTCTTTCAACAGTTACCGTGCTTCCTTCGCTGTCCCAAATCATAGTTTGCTTCTGATATTGTCACGTCTTATCCCATGCTTCATTCTTTGCTATCTTTAGTTTCTCCATTCACTTCATTCTTCTTTTTCTTGTAGATCTGGTTTCTTCCGATTTACCATTCAACCAGTGGAGCGTAAGCTCCACCTCTAACGACCACGCTGTCGACGGGGCTTTAAAGAAATGTTAAAATGTTTGTATAGCTTATGGGACTTACGTACGGGGTCATCAGTCCCTAAACTTACAAACTACTTATGAACTAGCAAATACTAAGGACGGCACAAATATCCATGCCCGAGGGGGGATTCGAACCCCCGACCGAAGTGGCCGTGCAGACCATGACTGGAGCGCCTCAGTCCCCTCGGCCACCGCGGCCGGCGGGCTTTAAAGACTAATCTTCCTCCACCTTCCTTTTTTCCAGAATTGTATTAATGCATACACTCCTCTCTCCTCCCTGTCCATCTCCTTCTGGTCCTCCTCTTCCTTCGTCAATCCATCCAGTCTTCCTCGGCCTTTCTCATTACGTCTCCCACGTTCTCTGCTAGTCTTCTTATCTACACATCTTCTCCCTCCAAAATATTCAAATGTTCGTAAATCTGTGGCACTTAAGTCCCTAGGCTTAAAAACTACTTAAACTAACCTAAGGAACACACACACACACACACACACACACACACACACACACACACACACACATGTCCGAGGGTGGACTCGAACATCCGACGGAGAGCAACCGCACACTCCACAGTAAGGCGCCTTAGAGCGCTGGGCCATTCCACCGTGGCTCTCCTCCCTCCCCTGTTTATGAAAAATTTCATCTCTCTGCCAAGTTTCATGGTGACCGGTCAAATGGTGTAAAAGTCTCGAGTCAGTTACCTTCCGCCACGCTCCGTACGAAGTCTTATTTAGACATTGGAAATTCTCTTTTTTTGGTCAGTTTTGAGGAATTTCATCAAGACAGGAATAAACCTGGAGTCGGAGTCTGTTTTAAAGTACCATCCGCTGTGCACTGTACCGACTGTTATGTGGAGAGTGCTGTTCATATTGCTTTTAAGGACAACAGTGCCAAATTTCGTCGCAATCGGATTAACGATGTGCGCATAAAATAGAATCTTATCATAGGTGTAGCAGTTTCTAATTTTTTTTTATTTTTCAAGTGTGTTCAACGACTTGCACTTAATGACAGAGAGCAATAACATTCGCTTAAAGTTGACAGACGTAACAGCCAAACAACACTTCGTTAAATAACAGAAAAAAATGAATGTTGTACTCGAGATCATTTCTATTAAAACCAAGATGAATACAAAACCACGGTTTGACTGATGAGTCCGGAATTCAGTTGCCAAGAAAAAATGTTCAAATGTTTGTAAAGCTTATGGGACTTAACTACGGGGTCATCAGTCCCTAAGCTTACAAACTACTTATGAACTAGCTAAGACTAAGGACGGCACAAATATCCACGCCCGAGGGGGAATTCGAACCCCCGACCGCAGTGGCAGTGCAGACCGTGACTGGCGCGCCTTGGTCCTCTCGGCCGCCGCAGCCGGCTCAGTTGCTAAGATCTGATTAGATTATAGGAAATGTAGCGTAGACCCCTGGAAACCATGTACCCCCAGATTGTCAATAAGGCACTACGCAAGATGGTGGTGGTCTCATAACGGTGTGGGCTGATTATACAAGGTGCGACTGAAAATTTAGGTGAGTGGTCTCAGCAACTATAGGAAACAAGAGTTGTAAACAAAATACCTTTACTGGCATTCAAAGTAATCGCCATTGGCTACAATACGCTTCTGACATCGGCTGTACGGCTGTTGCAGACTGTCAGCAAACGCTTCTTGTGGAATCTCTCGAAGCACTGAGACCAAGCATTGTTGAATCTCCACGACCGTTGACGAGCGTAAGCCTCTTTGGGCTAATTTAAGGCGGAGAAACTGAAAGAAGTCTTCCGGCTCAAAATCTGGAGAACAAGGAGGGCGTGTAACCACAGTGACCTTGCATGTAGCGAGAAAGCTGAGCATGCGGCAGTGTGCAGACGGGCATTGTCATGCAAGAAATATCTCTGTCCATTACAGCACAGTTCTGGCCTAACCCGCCGGATGCGTTCAACACCATACACTTGCAATGACACACCATGGGTCTCCGTCGCCGTTTTGGCTAATTTGAAACAAAACTTTGTGTAAGTGCGTTACTCCATTTTGCGCCCCATGTTGTAATGACATGAGTTTTCACACTGACCCTGTTAGCTGGGTCTCAGCGTGTACCACCGCTTCACTGCAGTGCTTTGCTCGATGAGGGACGATTGTTGATCCGGCCGCAGTGGCCGAAAGGTCTGCGGCGCGCCAGTCACAGTCTGCACGGCCGCTGAGGGCGGGGGTTCGAATCCCCCCTCGGGCATGGATGTTTGTGTCGTCTTTAGTATAAGGTAGTTCATAAGTAGGTTGTACGTTTAGGGGCTGATGAACCCGCAGTTGAGTCCCTTAAGCTTAACAAACATTTGAACGCTTGTTGACAAGTCCCTAAATGTGTATCCGCAAGCACGTCATCCTCGCCAGCGCGGTTTGTAAAATATGGGACCATTCACCGAACTTTTCAGACGCGCCTTGTACATGGAATTGACTGGATTATTTAGGCAATAAATAAATAAAAAATAAAAATAAAATAATAAATAAATAAATAAATAAATGTGTGTGTGTTAATAAAAAATAATAAAAAAATAAAGCAGGATAATTCCATGATTCAACTGAAATGTTTATGTTCATGAACTTCATGTTTCCAAACGTAATTGTAAAGGGTGGAAATGTGTCACGTCACGGAGTCACAATTATTCCTGGCATGATTCACTCACTAAAAGCCTCAGTGAACTTCCGATGTTATATAGAGATATATGCATAGTGGGAAAGCGACATTCCTATAACACTCATTTGAGGAACGCCACAAATCACTTTTACGACGGAAGAAAAAAAAAAGTTTGTAAATCTATCGGACTAAACTGCGTGGTCATCAGTCCGTAGCTTACAAACTACTTAAACTAAGGTAAACTAACCTAAGGAAGACACACACAGCCATGCCCCAGGGGCCGGCCGCGGTGGCCGAGGGGACTGAGGCGCTTCAGTCACGGTCTGCACGGCCACCACGGTCGGGGGTTCGAATCCTCCCTCGGGCATGGATATTTGTGCCATTCTAGTTCGTAAGTAGTTCATAAGTAGTTTGTAAGTCTAGGGACTGATGACCCCGTAGTTAAGTCCCATAAGATTTACAAACATTTGAACATTTGATGCCCTAGGGAGGACTCGAACCTCCGATGGCGAGCAATCGCGTGCTCTGCAGCGAGGCGCCTTAGACCGCTCGGCTACCCCACCGCGGCGCGTCGGAAGATATCCCTCCGCTGAGAAGGGCATGCTGCGTTCTGTTAACTACAAACTGTCCTATCCTGTTAAACAAATCAAATTTTTGTATAAAATCAAATGTTTGTAGAACTTACGGGACTTAACTACGGGGTCATCAGTCCCTAAGCTTACAAACTACTTATGAACTAGCTAAGACTAAGGACGGCACAAATATCCATGCCCGAGGGGGCATTCGAACCCCCGACCGCAGTGGCCGTGCAGACCGTGTCTGGAGCGCCTCAGTGCCCTCGGCCACTGCGGCCGGCAATTTTTGTATAGCTTATGGGACTTAACTACGGGGTCATCACTCACTAAACTTACAAACTACTTACGAACTAGCTAACACTAAGGACGGCACAAATATCTATGGCCGAGGGGGAATTCGAATCCCAGACAGTAGTGGCCGTGCAGACCGTGATTGACGCGCCGAAGTTCCCTCGGCCACAGCGGCAGGCTCCTGTTACACACTTCGTCTGATATTCAGCGCCGCTGCAGAATAGTCATGCGCACTAAGGCGCCCAGCTGCGGTGCACACGGCCGTTCGCCGTCAGTAGTTCGAGTCCTCCCTCGGGGATTGGTGTTTGTGTAGTCCTTAGCATAAGTTACTGTAAGATAGGTTAAGTAGCTTGTAAGTCTAGGGAATGATGACCAACGTAGTAAAGTTCCTTAGATTCACAAACATTTGAACATTTGGTATTCAGTGCGCTTAGTGTTAAACTCGGCACCTGGATTGCTCGTGTTTTACAGCGACTGTAAGCGCCGATCGGATGCGTTGCGCCGCGGTGGAGTAGCCGAGCGGTCTAAAGCGACTCGCTGCGGAGCGCGCGGTCGCTCGCCGTGGAGGTTCGAGTCCTCCCTGGGGCATGGGTGTGTGTGTTGTCCTTAGGTTAGTTTACCTAGGTATAAGTAGTTTGTAAGCTACTGACTGATGACCACGCAGTTTGGAAGCGATAGATTTACAAACATTTGAACATTTGGATGCGTTGCGGTGTGGCCAGGCCTACGTGTAGCGCGCCGGAGGAGGCCGTCGGGCGAGCCTGGCGAAAGCCAAGGCGGGCCGAGCGCGAAGGGCGAGAACAATGCTGGGTGGACGGCTCGCCTAGCCGCTGACCACTATAAATAGAGGCGCTGCGCCGCGCCGCGCCGGCCACCTAAATACCTCGAGATTCGCTGGCCCACTAGCCGCCGCCGGATTCGGTGTCCCGCCCCCTCCCAACACGACACTCGCCACCTATCACGTGATGCCGTACTTAACCTCCGCCAGGAGGTGGACGGAGAACCCAGAAAATTTACGCGGTGGAAACTTAGCAAAAATGTTCAAATGTTTGTTAAGCTTGATGAACTTAACTACGGGGTCATCAGTCCTTAAACTTACAAACTACTTATCAACTACCTTATACTAAGGACAGCACAAATATCCATGCCCGTAGTGGCCGTGCAGACCGTGACTGAAGCGCCTCAGTCCCTTCGGCCACCGCGGCCGGCGAAACTTTGCAATTTTTTATTTATATACGAGGTACTTCCATAAAGTAAGTTCCTTTTGGTTATATAAAACAAAGGTGTACAGATGCAGAAAAAAATATTTATTGTACAAAAATCTGCAACTGTTAAACTACTTTTCTACATAGCTGCCGAAATGTTGTAGGCACTTGTCGTAGCGTGGCACAAGTTTCTGTACGCCTTCTTCATAGAAGGTTGCCGCCTATGTATTCAGCCATGTGGAAGCATGTTCTTTCAGCTCGTCATCATCGTTGAAATGTTGACCACCAAGAACAGATTTTTAGTGGTTAGGAGCGAGGCCCGGACTGTACGGATGATGATCAAACACGTACCAGTGAAATTACCGTAAGAGTTGTTTGGTCACATTCGCCACATAAGATCTGGCACTATCCTGGAAACAAACAGCACCTTTTGATGTAAATCCTCTTCTTACACCTAAAATTTGTTCTGTCAACACTTCAACGATGACGAACTGAAAGAACATGCTACCACATGGCTGAATACACAGGCGTCAACCTTCTTTGAAGAAGGGATACAGAAACTTGTGCCACGATATGACAAGTGCCTACACAATTTCGGCAGCTATGTAGAAAAATAGTTTAACAGTTGTAGATTTTTGTACAATAAATATTTTTTTGTATCTGTACACGTTTGTTTTATATAACCAAACGGAAATTACTTTGTGGACGTACCTCGTATTAGCAAAAAAAAAAAAAAAAAAAAAAAAAAAAAAAAAAAAAAAAAAAAATTCTGTGGTTATCGTGGACTCAGCAGCGGATGGACCAATTTACTTGCGGTTTTCAATCTGAGATAAAGTGGCCGCTGGGAACACAGAGCAAAGTACGAAAAAAGTGAAATAGGCACGTTTCGAAGTGAAAGTGCGTTTTTGAAGAGTTTTTCGGCGTCATTAAGGGCAATCAGAAACCCAGGAATCTGAATCCGAAGTTTGTATATATATATATATATATATATATATATATATATATAAGCGGGAAAACAAAAAAAGGTGTCATTTTTGTCACAGTTCGTTAAAAAAAATCGAACCGATGGATTTTTCTCATTTTGAAATATATTGTAGAGAATTTTCTCCTCTATCGAATTCGTGGGAATTCGTGGGAAAAATCGGAAACGGCAGGAGAGTTCGGCAAACTTTTACCAGTTCAAAAAATGTTAGCACCTGACATGTTACTACTACAAAATTCGTAGAATGTCCATAATTCATTTTAGTGCGTAAATTTAAATTCAGTTAAAAACCTGTTACTCTCGCATTCCTTAAATTAGACTCGATTTTTTTCTGTACATTTCTTACGGAAATGTCTTGCTGTGAATATTTCAATACGTTTGTTTTACGATATCTTTGGTTCTAATTAAAGTAAGCCAATCCGACGATAGTAGTAACATATAAATTAAAAAATTCAGTTGACAGTTAACAAACCTTACAGATGACATTTTAAACGCTAGATTACCGAGCAGGAACATCAGTCATAACTATACAATTCACAGTCAGTTTATGCTAACGTCGGCAGCTGATTGTCATCATTATGATTTTATTAATCATTTTACAGCTGTAATGCCCCATATTATCAAAAACTTTTAACCATTCAGCTCATTTTTTCTCTGGTTTTGTCGGCACGACTGTCGAAAGTGTTGACATGCCGGCCACCAGCAGCACTGTTCAGCAATTCTCACTGACGCAGCGCAACGGTCTTTCACTGTTACGTTACTCGAAAGAAAAATTAGTTACAAACATTTATAGCTTGATCAATAAGGTCACATATAACTGTACCAAATTGTGCAAACGGTTTTTTATATATCGGTGAAAAATTTGAAGAAAAAATATGATCAACAAAATCTATAAAAATCAAATAATGTCTGTAACTGCCTTTCGTAGATAAATTACAATGTAGCGTTTACAGGGCTGAGGCTGGTTGTAGAGTAGTAAAATTTTCAATATTATGCATGAGTTGACTGTCGCCAGAGAGCTGCACAGAAAGTTACGAAAGGCAGAAATGATAGATTACATAAGGGGCATTCAGAAAGAAACGAGCCGTAGGCACAAATACAGAAACCAGTACCTGTATGTCAGAAGTACTGACCCTGGCTGTTGAGACACTTGTCCGAATGTGACACAAGGCGTCTCATAAAATTCTCGGGACTGCGATGTGAACCAGCCGGACATCGTCGTCTGACCACGGTGGCTGCGGCTTTCACCGCCGCTCGGTGTGGTGCTCTAGACCGTGCATCATCGGCTAATGACAGCCGCACTTCCCTGAAGGGCATGTGTCCCCGCCTTCACCCTTCCAAGGGACTGGTGTGTTCGCCGTCCACTAGGGACATTCGTCGATGAATGCCCGATCCCCTTACTCCTTCCGCTGTCAGAAAATGCACAACACCTCTTTGCCCTTCTTCTAACGCCCCCATATCACTGTTTCAATGAGACTGGCAGCACTGGACGCTAGATGCATGGTGCTGGTAGCTTTTATGCCCTTTCTACACGGGAAGTGAGAGCTTGCGAGATTACCCATGATGCACCGGTCACGTCGTCCGCGTACAGTGTAGACGCGTCCACTTGCACAAGATTCGCGCATACCATCGCTAGTAGACGGAACAGGGTGGATCCTACTCTCACGCGTATGTAAGTGCTTCCTGCATGCGCAGAGGACCGAATGGGGAACTCAGCTGACAAACGAAGCCAAGTCGGGAATTTGTTTGAGAATGTGTACTTGTCTCCTGCTCAGAGGAACTTAGTTTTTCGACACAGTCGTATTTTAGGAGGTGAGACTATAGAGGAATTGCATTAAAAATGTAATATAAAATGTTTACAATTTTTATTCAATACAGAGATATAGCTTTTAATATGAAATCCAAACAAACGTAGAGCAAATGTACATCAAGAAATTTTCACTGATTTATCCGTCACACTTACTTAAAAGTAGAATTTTGTGTATCTTTTACATGTTCATTTTCACATAGTTACCCAGTTTTCGGCTTACTAGGTCATATTCAGACTTTAAACTACGTCGAAAACCGGTTATTTAAATAAAAGTCAATATGGTGATCTACCAAGAACCGACAAAAGAATCAGTCAAAATATCCAAATCAGTTTGTTGTACATACCAAGAGCTGTATCTCTGTACTCTATAAAAATTGGACACACATTATATGAAATTTTAACTGCAAATCGTCTTTATTGCCATCTTCTAAAATATTTGCTATTTTTCATGAAACACGCTGTAGTTAACAGATGAATTATTTGCTTTTGGTGAGCAGTATTTGGAGCTTAATCAAAGTGAAAGGTCTATGTACAGACACCTGAGCTTGTTCATCATATACATAGGCGCCTCAAACCGCAGGGACTGGAAGTATGTAATCGCAGTTTATAGTGAGGACGTTGACACATGCGAGCTACGTAGTTACGCATGAGCTGCACGAAAACAATTAAATACAGTTTCACAGTGGCAGTCTAAAACCCAAATAAATGTTTTAATCACCACAATATACCATACAGTTTCGAAAAATGATGTTAACATGGCGATTCATTTGCTGTAAGTTGACAACAATCGAAGTAGACTCGTGAAGCAGGCGACTCAACAAATGCGTACTTTTGAACGCTTCTTTGTAGTTCGTCGGTATATCGCAAGGGGCGCTGCAGCTGACAACGACTTCCTTGTGCGTGTTGCACGTCTCGTATAGAAAGGGCTTTATCGTCACGTGACATGCACGCGAACCCTATGCCGACGGGCTGTGGACTTCCACGCTATGGTCGGAACCACACCTCGTTACACACGCCACGATATTACCCTCCTGTCACCGGTTTTCGTATTCCAGACTCCGGCTCGTTTCGTTTTGAACAACCCTTTTACACTGAGGTGACAAAAGTCACGCCTAGTACTGACAAGTAACAGCGCCTAATTGCCGTTGCCCGTCGAAACAGTAGGAGATAGGATTGGTTGAATGTGTTATTAAATACATTAACATTTTATTTCACCTAACTTTTACCGTTTCAAAAAGTGTAAGTTGAGTCAAGGATTTTGAATTATACAGTCACGTTGAAGTGGAAGCAGGCTTGACTTCGAAGGCAGGGTTGTCAACTGAACACAGCACTTATACTGAAAGCAGGTTTATTGCGAACTGAATCATACACGCAGCACAGAATGTACCAGAAATTAGAAGAATACTTAACATAAGAAACATGTAGAAATTAGAAGTGAACATAAGAAACATCTAGTACATTCAGGAAATGATAATTACAAACAAATTTTTGTCGGTGGACGGAATTGAACCGGCGACCTTCAGCACCGCAATCAGTGACGCTATCTATGGCGCTACGCCAGCAGTCGGATAATTTGCGGTCTTGCTGCAATTAATTAAAATTTCGCATAATATTGTAACAATTGGTTTCCTGCTTTTGGAGTGGGTAGTAAGTCAGGCCATGTTTCTAACTTTCAGTTGTTACATACAGATTAACAATAATTTCATATGGGACATATGTGTCCCACTGGAATCGAGAACCAGTACATTTAGGGAACTAATGTTTGTTAGTAGGGATTTGGATATGTACAACTGAGAAGGTTGATGTCATTATCATCTCAACATACTTTACACAGTAGTACTTTGCAGTAGCTACATATGTAATTTGTCCATGCATCTTGATTCCTTGTGCTCCATTGTCCGCGTTGCCTCCTTCTGCTCGTTATGGAAAACATTCTCCAACTTCGTATTAGTTTAAATCATCAGGAACGACAGAAACTTTTTTTTGGTAATTACTGCTTTCCCCTCTCTGTGTAGTCCTCGCTGTCATTTGCAAGTACACTCGTGTCACACATGTAATTCATCAGGCACTATAAGTTGTTTTGCTGTCTCTTCATCACAATCGTCTTCAGAAAACACTTCACCATTGGGCAGTGAAAACAAGTAGCTCTCAATTTCCTCTTTTGTCAATCTCGAAATTTCTAGAAACAGGAAGTGACAAGATATTATTAAAAGTTACATAATTTATTCTCTGTGTTTTGCGAGCGTTAGATTCTATTCTATTATATTCTCAGTTCCGAACAAAACGGCTGAATGCAATGTCGTGGCTTCCAGTATGGAACAGTAACAAGCATCCTCCTGCAATATCACTTTTTCCGTTTCATATCAAATCAACAGAAATCAGACAATATTACAGAATTGAATAATGTATATATTGGTAGATTTGGACACAAATATGCACAAAAGGCACAAGAGAAATTTGTACATAAGCTGGACACAAGAAAACTACGAATGTGTAAGTGTTTTACCAATAAATATATGCATACACCTGTATATTTCTAGTATAACTAAAGAAACCAATAAATACCTTTACTAAACTTATCTATTTCATTCAAGACAAAATAGCGCATAAAACTGCCAAAACACGCGGCACCCAAATCATAACTGATACAAATAAGCGACATGTAGCGCAGTAGACGATAAACAACAAGCTATTTGTCTCCAGACTATTGTGCTCAACAGTAGATGGCAGCACCAAACAGATGTGGTATTGTTATGTCCATGTGAACTCAGTGACACAAATTTGAATGTGGGATACAAATGTTCAAATGTTTGTAAATCTTATCGGACCAAACTGTGTGCTCATCAGTCCGTAGCTTACAAACTACTTAAACCTAGGTAAACTAACTTAAGGACAACACACACACCCATGCCCCAGGGAGGACTCGAACCTCCACGGCGAGCAACTGCGCGCTCCGCAGCGAGACGCCTTAGACCGCTCGGCTACTCCACCGCGGCGAATGTGGGATACATGCTTGCCGCTGGTCACGAAAGGGTTAAGGATGTGATTACGCAGTTGTAAAATACAGAAGCAGACTTGTAAATTAGGTTTCCACATTTTCAGTATGATAGAGTTACATCCCAAAGTAGCAGTAGTCATGCATAAGTTGAAAGTACCTGCACACGCCGCTACAAGTTCGATCTGTCCACCATGTGACGCATGACACTTGTTATACGTGGGTATGATGTTGCTTGCAGTTTCACAGTGGAATCGCCGCTACACGTTCGATCTGTCCACTATGCGACGCATGACACTTGTTATACGTGGCTATGATGTTGCTTGCAGTTTCACAGTGGAATCGTAAAAGACGGGCTCCTGAAGGATTTAAGGTAACACATGCTTAATTTGTAGACATAAAAACCTACTGAAAGTCGAATGGATACATAAAATTAATCTTGGGTAATTCAGATGCGAGCCTGAGATTTATTGGAAGAATCCTCAGGTGGTGTAGTCCATCAACAAATGGAAATGGCTTACAAAATTCTCGTTCAGCCAATGCATGGAAGTTGCTCATCAGTGAGAGATCCGTACTGCATAGTATTGATGATAGTGACATAGAAGATATAAAGGACACCAGCACGTTTCGTTACAGGTTCATATAGTACGTGTGGGTGTTGCGGAGATTATCGAAAAACTCCAGGAGGGACGTTCTGCATCACGGTATGAGCGTATGTCAGTGTTTGGAGGTTATACGTTTCTTGAAGATTCAATCAATATATCATTTTCATCTACGTCTACCTCACGAATATCAGTGACGGAACAATTCGATCACAGCCCGCACCGTAGGCGTACCTCCTGTCTATTTCCGTGGGAACCACACTCAAGTGACAGCGGTACGTAAACCACCTGTTGCCACGCAAGGTAGTTTGCGGAATATGGGTGTAGACGACAAACTATCATTATCCATAAGGTAACTCAGCCTACATGTAGAGAGGATGCTCGAGGTTTCGCATGACAATCTTCTAAGACTTGCAGAGGAGAGTGAATACGCATTATTTTGATAAGGAAGGCAAATGTCCGGAAATGTTATCCAATGATGCTCCATTACTTCAACATCTTTGATACTGTGAAACGAATATCATCCAGAGCAAGCGTTTTAGTTACCATACACTACCGCTCATAAATGTCAATACAACCAGTAATTGGCATCTAGTTCTCCGTAGATAAGGTCTAATTCCGTGGGTACACTTGAGGAAGCAAAGGAATAGTACAACAGTTGTCCACATATCATGATTTTCGTTTGTGGTCATCGAGATACAATAGTATCTATCAAACAATGTTGTGTACATAAACGTTATGTAGTTATCTGATACGTTTGTTTAACTATTTGCCGAGCGATGCCGCATGTGTTGCACCTGTGTTGTTTCCTGTAGCGATGTGGTGTCCGCAGCGAACATCAAGCACTGCTGCCATACATAATATCTGGTTCCTTCTGACAGTTGAAGTCTAGATATCGCTAGTATGGCTCCACGAGTGGAGATATCCATAGAAATACGTGCTACAATTGTATCACTTAGCCAAGCAGGTTTATCTATTCGCCAGATTGCGAAACAGTGTAGTGTGACTATAGGGGGGAGTACAATACACCATTCGCCGACAGAAGATTACAGGTAGCAGTACGGACATACCGCGACCAGTACAACCTCGTAAAACCACTAAAAGTAATGATAAATACAGTAAAAGAAGTAGATTCAAAACAGCGCCAAAATTTCTGCAGAATTGGTAGAAATGAAAGCGACAACAATATTTGTTGCAACAGTAAAAAGAAGACTAACTGAAGCCGGCTTGAAAGGTTGTCTCACAGCAAGAAAACCCCTTCTAAAGCCCAAAAATTAACAGAAGAGACTTGGATGGGCTAGAAATAATCGTAATTGGAAGAGTGAACAAAGGTGTTATTCACCGACGAATCGAAGCTCGAGTTTTTTGGAACCAGAAGGAGAACATTTGTTCCCCGATTTGTAGGGGAAATGGTAGCCGAGCAGTGTGTTCTACCTAAAGGTTATCACGGTAGAGGTTCCGTTATGGTATGGGGATGTTATTCCGGAGATAGGGTTAGCGACATTATGAAAATAGAAGTATGTATGGATCAGCAGCAGTATCATCTCATACTTTAAAATCATGCAATACCAAGTTGATTACGCTAGGGAAAGGGTTCACCTTACAACAGGATAATGACCCAAAACATCGGTCGGCATACTGTAGGAACTACATTGCACCAAAGGAAAAACAGAAAGTACTGAAAGATATGGTATGGATGTCCCTAAGCCCCGACTGTAATGCCATTGAAATGGTGTGGGATGAAGTGGACAGACGTGTAAGGGAAGTTAATATTTCCAGCAAGGAACACGTCTGGAATATTGTCAAAGATGTGTGGAATCATATGGAATCGCGATATCTAAGAAATCTGATTCACCGCATGCCTCGAGATTGTGAGGCAATCATTAAATCCAAAGGAGGATACTTTGACGAAAATGAAATATAAAGATTGTGATTGCATTTTATGTGTGTAAGTTAATATACATTACTGGCCATTAAAATTGCTACACCGAGAAGAATTGCAGTGATAAAAGGGTATGCATTGAACAAATATATTATACTAGAACTGACATGTGATTACATTTTCACGCAATTTGGGTGCGTAGATCCTGAGAAATCAGTACCCAGAACAACCACCCCTGGCAGTAATAACGGCCTTGATACGCCTGGGCATTGAGTCAAACAGAACTTGGATGGCGTGTACAGATGCCCATGCAGCTTCAGCACGATACCACAGTTCATCAAGAGTAGTGACTAGCGTACTGTAACGAGCCAGTTGCTCGGCCACCATTGGCCAGACGTTTTCAATTAGTGAGAAATATGGAGAATGTTGTGGCCAGGGCATAAGTCGAACATTTTCCGTATCCATAAAGGCCCGTACAGGACCTGCAACATGCAGTCGTGCATTATACTGCTGAAATGGAGGGTTTCGCAGAGATCGAATAAAGGGTAGAGCCACGGGTCGTAACACATCTGAAATGTAACGGCCACTGTGCAAAGTGCCGTCGATGCGAACAAGAGGTAAGCCAGACCGTCATCAGGCCGGGTGATACGCCAGTATGGCGATGACGAATACATGCATCCAATGTGCGTTGACCGCGATGTCGCCAAACCCGGATGTGACCTTCATAATGCTATAAACAGGATTCATCTGAAAAAAATGACGTTTTGCCATTCGTGCAATCAGGTTCGTCGTTGCGTACACCATCCCTTGTCTGTGATGCAGAGTCAAGGGTAACCGCAACCATGGTCCCCGAGCTGATAGTCGATGCTGCTGCAAACGTCGTCGAACTGTTCGTGTAGATGGTTATTGTCTTACAAACGTCCCCATCTGCTAACTTAGGGATCGAGACGTGGCTGCGCGATCCTTACAGCATGCATGTCATCTCGACTGCTAGTGATATGAGGCCGTTGGGCTCCAGCACGGTGTTCCGTATTGCCCTCCTGAACTCACCGATTCCATATTCTGCTAACAGTCATTGGATCGCGATCAACGCGAGCAGCAATGTCGCGATACGATAAACCGCAATCGCGATATGCTACAAACCGACTTTTATCAAAGTCGAAAACATGATGGTACGCATTTCTCCTCCTCACACGAGGCATCACATCGTTTCACAAGGCAACGCCGGTCAAATGCTGTTTGTGTATGAGAAATCTATTGGAAACTTTCCTCACATCAGCACGTTGTAGGTGTCGCCACCGGCGCCTACCTTGTGTGAATGCTCTGAAAAGCTAATCATTTGCATATCACAGCATCTTCTTACTGTCGGTTAAATTTCGCGTCTGTAGCACTTTATCTTCCCAGTGTATCAATTTCGATGGCCAGGAGTGTAATTATATTTTGTGAAAAATAACGTTTGATTTGTATTGTAAATCTGAAATACCAGGGTGTGTTGAAATTAATGAGCGATAGTGTATTTTGGGCGGAGGTATTACGGACTCTAGTAAAAATGGATTCTTAAATGTGTACCGTTAAAGCTACGAGAACTCTGATCAGCGACAGGCACATATTGACAATATGCAAACGAGCTCATGGCTCTTAAGATATACATTTTGGAGTCAATATTTACGATATATATTTTTATTATTATTTTCGATTATTCCCTTTAAAGAGAGCGATTGAACTTTAGTAATTATGACTTCTTCTTCTTCCTTAGTTCTTCCCAAATTCTCTTCATGCGTTCACTGTGTTGTCTCTTGCGTTCTTCTGACCACTTTTTTCGTGTTCTGTTCTCCGTGTGTTCTTGTTTAAGTTTAAGTTTCTTTATAATGTTCCTGAACGTTCCCAACTGTTTATGTTATATATTATTTTCCACAAAATCACCTCCCAAAATATGGAAATCAAAAGCTTACAAAATTTGTTTACAGTGTCAATCATAAAGACGTGCTTACAGTATAACTGGATATTTCCCGACAACTTTGCACTAACGAGCGTTTCAAATGGTCAAATGTTTGGAAACGTAAGGGACAAACTACTGGCCCCGAGTCCTAAAACCTAATTAAACAAACTTACGCTGAGGGCAACACATATACCCATGGTCGAAGGAGGACTCGAATGCCGCGCGGAATGGCCGCCTGGTCTAACACGTCAAGCTGACTGAGCGGCCGTCCCTCCCAGAGGTTCGAGTCCTCCCTCTGGTATAGCTTGTGTTGTCCTTAGAATAAGTTAGTGTGTTTTTAAGTCTAGGGACTGAAAATCACAGCAGTTCGGTCCAGTAGGTTTAGAAACATCGGAGGACTCGAACCTTCTCCGGGTGCGGTTGCGCATTCCATGAAATGACGCCTTAGACCATGCGCCCATTCCCGTGCAGGACGTGAGTGTTTGTCACTGGACTCAAATGACCACTTTGACTATTTCTCGACCGTTCTTCTCACGAATAGCAAGTAGAAAAATTAAAACTTACATCTTTCCGTGACTGGTCTAATTTTTCTTATCCCTGTAGACGCAGATACAGAGAGAGAGAGAGAGAGAGAGAGAGATAGAGATAGAGACTGAAATATCCGTCACGAGTGGTCAGCAAACGCTGTTTTATATGTCACCGTATTACAGATGGCTGGTGATAAGCAGATAAGTGATTTTACTTGGTAGACGCATTAAACTACCTCAACTCTTACTGTCTCCAATAATCGGCACAGTTTAGCTAACCTCAAGCTGGCGCCAAAGACCTCGATGTCGTGCGCCCTGATAGCATAGACACCACACCTTATCTGACCTCAAGAGTGACTGACGTATTGACTTATCTAATCGCGGTTTGAAAATATGAAATTTTATAGCACTCAGGTAATTACAATAATCATGGTTGGAAGAATAAATTTAAAATGCACTGGCATCGCGTGTTTTATGAAGAAAATCGTAGTTAGAGCAATTAAATAATGTTCACTGCATTTTAGCCTCAGTCATCAAGAATCTGCTACCTGTATGCTGAAACTGCGTGGGACATTATCTACTTCGAGATCTAAGGTCAGTAGTAAATAAAAGAAGTTTGTTTCACCAGTCTGAAGAATTGGTGAAACCTACGGCCCCTCATGCAATATGCATTACCTAGTCCAAATAGGACCATAAGTGCATACATCCCTAGTAATAGGAGTGAGGGTAAAGCAGGTGAAATTTATAAGACGGTGGAAGATTGTGCTGAGAGACTGTTAGGAACTCTCTAACTAGACAGTGTTAACATACCATATGAAGACGCTCACGGCCAGTGATTATTTTCTCCCCCTTTGATGAACTCTTTTAATTCATTAGAAAAGTCATTTAAAATAAATTTTCTACCAGGCAAGTTGTAGATGTGTAAATATAATATTTTTCAAGCTCCAGAAAATTGAAGTACGTTTGAAAACGGATCATTTCAAATGTTTGTAGAACTTATGGGACTTAACTACGGGGTCATCAGTCCCTAAGCCTACTTACGAACTAGCTAAGACTAAGGACGGCACAAATATCCATTCCCGAGGGGGGTTTCGAACCCCCGACCGTAGTGGCCGTGCAGACCGTGACTGGAGCGCCTCAGTCCCCTCGGCTACCGCGGCCGGCACGGTTCATTTACGTATGATTTGTTACAATAAATTACCGGAAACTATATATTCATAGCTTTAAAGGCTATCGTACTTAACGTTAGTCAGTGTTATAATTTGTATACCGTGGTGCATAGTGTATCACAAATCCGGAAAACTGTCTTCCGTGGAGGAAGAGCGTAGCTGGTAGCGTCACAAACTGTGGAGCAGAGGTTGCAAGCAATCCGGGTTCGCGACACGTTACTCCATTTTTATTCTTTCCTTTATTGTTTCCTTGTTTCTCGTTGTTTCTTGTTTATTTAAGTATAATATTCGATATTTGTTGTTGTTCCTTTTTAAGACGACGGATTAGCGTGGTGGTTAGCGTCACTAGCTACGGAGGAAAAGAGATGTAAATAACAGGTTTGCACCTACACTCTCCAAGGTATTTTTAACGGTTTGTTTTAATTAGAGTTTATTTAATTTATTTGTTAATTTAATACGATTATAATATCCAGTATTCGACGTTATTCATTACAGACAGGAACTAACTCTGTCCAGGAGAGGAATTGTTAAGTTTTTCGTGCCACGGTGTTTCAGTTCTGTTGCAGTTGAGTACAGTGTTGGAAAAGTTCGGTTTAACAGTGCAGAGAGAGGATGGTTACGGAAGCAGATGCAGTAAAGGAGGAACGGTGTTTATGTACAATAATAGAAGCAAAAAAATATCATAACGAACATTGTCGAGCTGAGGCATTGTCCTACGTGTATGAAGAAGGAGAATGTATCAGGCAGTACCTATTATCTTCGAAGGAATACCATTTGGGTATGCGGAATATGTAAATCGTTAAAAATTGGAGTATAAGAGAGCGATACAAGTGGAGCTAGTGCAGATGATGGATTTCCCCGTTTAAAGTTTTTCTATGATTCTGTGACAAAAGTGATTTGGTCGTACATTTTGTTATTATTAAATGCTTTGGGTTAATGTACCGTCTTTGTGTTTCTTGGAAAAAGAAATACAGTTTCTGGAAGAATATTGCATGCAGCGTGCAAGCATAAGAAAGCTACAGTATTCAGGTTTTTCTTCCGAAGATAGCTACCACAAGAATATATATATATATATATATATATATATATATATATATATATATATATATATATATATGTGTGTGTGTGTGTGTGTGTGTGTGTGTGTGTGTGTGTTTGTTTGTGTGTGTGTTCAAATGTTTGTGTAGTATATGGGACTTAACTACGGGGTCATCAGTCCCTAAACTTACAAATTACTTATAAACTAGCTAACACTAAGGACGGCACAAATATCCATGCTCGAGGGGAGATTCGAACCCCCGACCGTAGTGGCCGTGCAGACCGTGACTGACGTGCGCAGTGCTCCCCCCTCCCTTTTTGGGATTTTTGTTTCCTCAGCTGCTATTCCACAGTTTATTAAATTTATTATTATTATTATTATTATTTATTTTTAGTAAAAGTAGGGTTATATAAAGGATCCATTTCTATTTACAAACTGAAGCCTTTATTATAAGCATGAAATCAAACGATGTCCAGTGCCCTATCTGGAATAAATTTGGCAACTAAAACATAATGTGCCTCGCCATAGTGGGAAACTGTATAAATGATGCCACTTCCGGCATGCTGCATCATTCGTGGCATTTTCGAACTTAAAGGCATACAACGTAAACTAAACTGAGGCCTCCTCTGTTAGCGTTCACCATTCGGTCGGTGTTCCTGGGTTATCTTCTCGAACTTATTAAGTCTGATCCGTTCAGTTGGTCGGTATCTTCGTTAAACTATCACTATCATCTTCTCGTACCCAGTACACCCCAGCCAGGTGGCGGGTCAGCAAACACTACCTTCAAAAAATTTGCGTAACTTTCCTTGTATTTACCAAGTCGTCGTAGCTTCGTGTGCCCATCCTGTAAATAGTGCCAATATTCCAGTTTGTTCGTGTTTGCATAATGATATATGTAATGTACCGTCATGCCCGTTACCCACGCCACCGCATTCGTCTTCTGACGTGGGAAATATGTTTTCTCTGGGAAAAATACTATGTCCGTTGATATTTCTGACTGTACTGTGTGTATCATGAACGCTATGATCTTCCGTGCCAGATTCCACACTCCCAGCGCTGTGTCGCAGACCAACCGATGTTCGTCCGAGTCGAGCGTGTCGCATCGTAGGCATATGGGCCTGTCTGTCATGTGGATAGCATACTGTCTCTCCTTCGTCGGGTACTTCCGGTTAACCACGATGTACCACGTTGACCTGGCCGATGTAGGGAGGTGGGGGTGGTGGACTGTGCGCCACACAACATTCCAGTTAATCGCATGGTACCTCCGTTCCATCTTATTCCGTTCCATGCGTCTTACAAGCAGTCTATACACATCCTTGGTTGTCGGTAATCGGGTAGTTGGTAAATCTGCTCGAACATAACTGTGTTCCACGAAGAAGTTCCGGATGTGTGATAATGGAGGCGTAATGTGCCCAACACTAACCGGTGGAAGAAGCGATGGCGGTGCTAGTTCTTCGATTATCGCACCCGTTAGGGAGTAGTTCCTGTTACGCCACAGTTTGCACATGGTGTTAATATACATTGCCCGAGCCTTTTCGTAGACATTGACTAGGCCAACACCAACTTCCCGCGTCGGGAGCGTGAGCGACTCGTATTGCACCTTAAAGAGCTGCCCCATGCTCACGTAGTATCCAAAGGCTGCTTGTATCCTTGTGGCCATCGTACGTGGCAGAGGGAGAAGTTGTGCCACGTGGCACATCATGGGCGCGAGATGGACGTTGACCAGTGTTACTCTCTGCAGCATATCCATCGAGCGCAGGGCGTTGAGTCGTACTGATGTGCGTAGTTGACACAACAGCTTACGATAGTTGTCTGCTGTTGTTCGTGCCGTCTCCGTATGGAAAGTGATACCCAAACATCGCAGGGTTAGCACCACAGGTAAGGGTCCTTCATTTCCTGGTTCGAGTCCTCGGCCTACATTCATGAATTGTGATTTTCGAAAGTTAACCACGCTACCAGCTGCATCCCCGTATTTCTGTAGCCAATCCATTGCTGTGCGTGTCTCCTTTTCTGTCTTCACTAGAAGCACTACATCATCAGCATATGCTCTACATTTGAAGGACTGATTCTGTAGAGTGATACCTGTGAGTCGTTGGTGCAATCCTGCAAGACATGGCGCTAGTGCGATTGCATACAAGATGATGGACAACGGACACCCCTATCTAACTGATCGTAAAATCTGGAAATGTTCCGTTCTCCCTCCATTAATCAACACCGCTGACCGGGCACCATGCAACAACTTCATCACCATAGTGGTAAAAGTAGGCGGAACACCCATCCTGAGCATCACTGCCTTGAGGTAGATATGATCCACTCTATCGAAGGCATGTTCAAAATCAATGCCTACCAATGCTCCACGTAGACGACACGCCTTGGCAAGGCAAATAACATCACGATAGCGTTTACCTCCGAGACATGTCTGATCCCTGTTGATTCGGTCCATTAGCAATGTTTTAAGCGACCTCCTATTATACGCATAAGGATCTTAAAGTCGCTATTTAGGAGGGTCAAAGGGCGATAATCGCATGGTCGCTTGCCTCCCTGTGGTTTCCGAATTGGAATCACCAACCCTTCTGTGAATTCAGTGGGAACTGGTAACTCCTGCGCGATTATCTCGTTAAACATACTTAACCACATCGGTGCCATAATAGTGAAAAACGTGTGATAGAATTCCAATGGGAAACCGTCTGGACCCGGGGATTTGTTGGCAGCTCCTCGTTGGATGGCTTCTATCATCTCCTCTTCCGTTATTTCTTTAGGATGTCTGCTTCCCTGTACGTGTATGTCATGTCTGGGATCTCATTTAGCACGGTCTCCATAGCCTCCAGTTCCACCTCGTCGGCCCCATAAAATCTGGCGAAACGCGGTCCTGAAACGCCTGGGCTATGTCTTTCTGTGCTGTATATTTCCGGCCGTCGTCAAGTTCAACCTCTTGAATTAACCCCCGACGTCTACATTTTCTCTCCCATATGACATAGTGCATGGAGGGCTGTTTATTGTGGAGTCCATCCTGCATCCTCGCACGTATCATTGTACCTGCCATTCTGGATGTTATGAGTTGTATTAGTTTTGCCTTGACATGGTGTACGGCTGTTTGGCGTTCTGGTGATGGAGGTTGGGAATAGAGTTCCCGGAGGGTCGTATAATAAAATTCAGAGGTCATGCGCTGCCAACGAGAAGCCTCCTTCCCATAAAAAATAAATGTTGTTCTTAAGGCTGGCTTCACGCACGTGACCCACCAATGGAGAACAGAACCATATGCATTTCTACGACTTAGGTAATTTTGCCATGTTTCCTCCACCATACGTCGACATTCTGCTTCGTGAAGATGGGAAACATTCAGCTTCCAATTACTCTTTCGCTTCCATACCTTTTGCCGGGCGAGGGCTTTTGCCTCGTCGTCGGTGAACGCTCTAGGCCAAATTTCCGCATCCACTGTCTACGTCATCAGTCTTGTTGAAAGATAAATCCTATCCAATCTGCTCGCTGAGTGGCTGGTGATGTATGTGTATCCTTGTTGTCCAGGAAGTTTGAGGTCCCACGTATCAATTAATTGTATCCCGTTGACCAGCGCTGTGAGTTCTTGACATGTCGTGAAGTTAGGACGTTGGTCCTTCCTGTCTAGTACACAGTTGAAGTCTCCCCTATGATACAAGCCTCGTATTGGCCCCTGAACAACGGGGTCACCTGTTGGGCGTAAAATTATTGGCATTCCCTCCTCTTATTGCTGTCTGATGGTGCTTAAATATTGATCAGTCGTACGCCTCCTATGGTGACGGCTGTTCCTCGTGCTGTGGGCAAATACACTATGTCGACAGCACGTATCCCTTCTTTTAGTAATATTGCCGTGCCGATGCCTCCCTCGTCGACGGTGGGCAGTAAATGTCGTATCCATAGAAGTCCTGGGTGTGAAGGACTGGTACTTCCTGCAGCAGCGCTATGTCTATATCAGCCGCCTTGAGCATGTCACTGAGCATCTTCATCTTGACGGGCGTTTTTATGCCTCTGATGTTAATGGACCCTATCCGGTACGCCTGTTGCATGGCATGTATGGCGTGTATAATCTTCCTTGTGCTCCATCCCATTCCCTCATCGCCCTCACTTGCTGTCATACGTTAGTCGAAATGGCCCTCCGGACTCATTCCGCCGGGGTGCTTGTCTGCTACTCCGTCGTCCTCGTCTGCGTACTGAGCCGCCTCTGTTGCCCAGTCCAAATGCGTTCTTTCGGCGCCATGTTCTGTTGTCCGTTTGACGTTCTCAACAGTCAACAATGCTTTATCTGTTTCCACCTCGTCCTGTGTTACGTCATTCCTCCGAACACAGGTCGCCGCCTCACTTCTCTCCTCGCTCGGTATTTCTTCCGCGGCCGTTGTTTGTTGTTCCTTGCTGTGGGTCACCTCGTCATTCGTCCCTGATTCCTTGCTGTCTTTGTCGGACGAAAGGTGGCGTTTCCTCCGACGTTTTGGCGCTCGATGCTTCCGTTCTCTGACCCCCGAATCTGAGGCTTTACAGCCTCCTGATCGTCGTTTTTCAAGTCCACTTCTTGCTCTTTCGCACTGTCAACTTCCATTTCCGCTTCGTCCTGCAAGGGCTGTGGAAATGTCATAACGTCCTGTGACCGCCGATCATGATCCATCTCCGCCTCTTCTGGCTTTGATTCATTAGATTGGTATTCAGACGTTACACGCCGGTTCGGTTCTGGTGTGGTCTTCGTATCCTCGCGAAAGGCCGCAGCATACGTCAAGGGGAGCACCGTCGCATGCTGCTGTTGTTGTGGATCATCACATGGCAGTTGTAGTAGCCTCCTTTGTGTACACTCAGACCTCACGTGTCCCTCCTTTCCACACCCCGTGCAAGTTCTTGGTTGTCCGTCGTAGATGACGATTGCCCGACAGCCACCGATATACAGGTATGACGGAACGTGTTGGCATAATTCAATCTTTACCTGTCTTAGCCGTTCAGGACACTATATGTTTCAAAAGTCGCCCATTTCTCGGCTTCATGTGAGATAACCGTGCCGTACGGGCTCAAGGCCTCTGTCACCAGTTTTTCAGGCAATTCGAACGGTAGCTCGAAGACGCGGATTGTTCTTCATCCTATTCCGGCGCGATCCACTGTAACCGCTCCGACGTTTCCGTCTGAATGACAAAAACGGAGACCTCGTTGGTGTCGTTGTAATATTCTATCATATGCGGCTTCATCAATGAGCTTGCAGTAAGCGACGCTACTGACTATGGAAAAATGTATTCCTACCAGAACGCCCGGCTCGATTTTTACCTCATCTCGTAGAAAGTGTTCTATTTCGTAGGCCTTTGGTCGTGCAAAGTCGTTATTGAAAGTGAAACGCAGTGTCGATTTACGATATGAAAAAGCCATAGTTCGATCTGTGCACTACTAAATTACACCGCTACGCACTCTACGTAAACAACTCGCGCGCTGCGCCTGTGGCCGGGACGTAAACGACGTCCGAGCCGGTGCACGGCCGAAGCCCAACTATCCCCTCGGCCACCGCGGCCGGCACGCTACCACAGAGATATCACAAATCCATCTTTGTAAACACATTAATCCAGCCCGCAACGAGCACCAGTGAGCGCCGCGATCGCAAATCACCGTGAGCATCACGTTCCGTGGGATGCAGCAGGTCGTTTCAGAGCGTGCTGTAGCTAGAGAGAGACAGCAGGTGTGGCGTGCGCCACGTTAGGACAACACGTCCCGAGTGAGGACGGCCTAGGGTCAGCAGAGAGGCGCAGTGTTGCCGGGGCTGCAGTGACGGCTGCCGCGGCCGCTAAAAATAGCCGGGCTTTCGCCAGCGGCCGCAGCGCGGCGCGGCGCATCGCCACTCGCCGGCACGGCCGTGGCCGCGCCTCCCCCCGCCGTGTTTACCCTGTTAATCACCGCAGAGGGCCGCGCGTGCTCGCGTGGGCGGCTCACTACTCTGCGCGCTCTGCTCACGCGTGCCGGCCGAGCGCGCAGTGCCGCCAATGTTGCGTGATAGGCAGAGCCGGGGTAGACAAACAGCTGGCTGAGATGAAAACAAACAAGGCGCCAGGTCCAGCTGCGGAACCAATCCGGTCCTACAAGGAGTACTCTACGGCATTCTCTTCTTACTGAGCTTGCATTTATCGCGAATCACTATGCAAAGTTCCGAGCGACTGGAAAAAAGGCGCAGTTTACTCCCGTCTATAAGAGAGGCAAAAGAACGGACCAACATACACTCCTGGCCATTAAAATTGCTACACCACGAAGATGACGTGCTACAGACGCGAAATTTAACCGAGAGGAAGAAGATGTTCAAATGTCTGTAACTCTATCGGACCAAACTGCGTGGTCATCAGTCCGTAGCTTACAAACTATTTAAACCTAGGTAAACTAACCTACGGACAAACACACACACCCATGACCCAGAGAGGACTCGAACCTCCACGGCGAGCAACCGCGCGTTCCACAGCGCGGTGCTTTAGACCGCTCGGCTACTCCACCGCGGCACAGGAAGAAGATGCTGTGATATGCAAATGATTAGCTTTTCAGAGCGTTCGCACAAGGTTTGCGCCGGCGGCACGTTGCTGACATGTGGAAAGTTTCCAACCGATTTCTCATACACAAACAGCAGTTCACCGGCGTTGCCTGGTGAAACGTTGTCGTGATACCTCGTGTAAGTGGGAGAAATAAGTACCATCACGTTTCCGACTTTGATATCGGTCGGATTGCAGCCTATCGAGATTGCGGTTTAGAGTATCGCGACATTGCTACTCGCGTTGGTCGCGATCCAATGACTGTTAGCAGAATATGGAATCGGTGGTTTCAAGATGGCCGTGCTGGATCCCAACGGCCTCTTATCACTAGCAGTCGAGAAGACCGCCACCTTATCCGCATGGCTGTAACGTATCGTGCAACCACGTCTCTATCCCTGAGTCAGCAGATGGGGACGTTTGCAAGACAACAACCATCTGCACGAACAGTTCGACGACGTTTGCAGCAGCATGGACTATCAGCTCGGAGACCATGGCTGCGGTTACCCTTGACGCCGCATTACAGACAGGAGCGCCTGCGACGGTGTACGCAACGAGGAACCTGGGTGAACGAATGGTAAAACATCATGTTTTCGGATGACAGCAGGTTCTGTTTACAGCAGCATGATGGTCGCATCCATGTTTGGCGACAATGCGGTGAACGCACATTGGAATCGTGTATTCGTCATCGCCGTTCTGGCGTATCACCCGGCGTGATGCTAGCGGGTGCCATTGGTTACACGTCTCGGTCACCTCTTCTTCGTATCGACGGCACTCTGAACAGTGGCCGTTACATTACAGATGTGTTACGACCCGTGGCTCTACCCTTCATTCGATCCTTGCGAAAGCCTAAATTACAGCAGGATAATGCACGAACGCATGTTGCAGGTCCTGTGTGGGCCTTTCTGGAAACGGAAAATGTTCGACTGCTGCCCTGGCCAGCACATTCTCCAGATCTCTCACCAATTGAAAACGTCTGGTTACTGGTGGCCGAGCAACTGCCTCGTCACAATACGCCAGTCACTACTCTTGATGAACAGAGGTATCGAGTTGAAACTGCATGGGCATCTGTATCTGTACATGCCATCCAAGTTCTGTTTGAATCAATGATCAGGCGTATCTAGGCCGTTATTACGGCCAGAAGCGGTTGTTCTGGGTACTGATTTGTCAGGATCAACGCACCCAAATTGCGTGAAAATGTAATCCAATGTCAGTTCTAGTGTAATATATTTGTCCAATGAATACCCGTTCATCATCCGCATTTCTTCTTGGTGTATTAATTTTAATGGCCAGTACTGACCAATATCACTGTCGCCGCGGAATAGCTTTTCTGCGGTGCGCGTGGCCGTTCACCGTCCTCCCTAGAACACGGGTATGTGTGTTGTTATTAGAATAAGTTAGTTTAAGTAGATTTATGTTTAGGAACCGATGACAACTGTTGTTAGGTCCCATAAATTTACAAACATTTGAACCATTATCATTAACATCACTTTGCTGTAGAATTCTTGAACATTTTCTCAGTTCCGATATACAATTTCCTTGAGGCTGAAAATTTTCTGTCCATGCATCAAAACAGCTTTAAGAAGCATCGATTGTGTGAAACCCTGCTTGCCCTCCTGTCAATCTCGCATGCTGTGGATGAAAGGAAGAGACAGGTTGCATATTTCTCGATTTTCGAAAGGCGTTCGACACGGTGCCATGCAGCAGACTGGTAACGACATTACAGGCAATGGAATAGGCACCCAAATATGTGATTGGCTAGAAGACTACTGAAGTGATAGAAGACATTACTATTGTCCTCGATTGCCTGTGTTCATCGGAGACTACGGTATCGCTGGGAGTCCCCCAGGGAAGTGTGATATGACCACTATTATATTATATCCCCACCAGATCGGTTTGAAGGAAGATATTAAAACAATTCATAGGTGGGCCGATATGTGTGTTACCGGGACGTTCAATCAACGCAAAAGACCTTAGTAACAACCAAATAAAGCCGCTGAAAGTACAGAACATAGATCTCAATATAAATCTTGAAATGCTTGTAATATATATATATATATATATATATATATATATATATATATATATATATATATATCATCATTTATTGTACATATCAGGCCATTAAGACCCATGACAGAAAGCAAAAGAAATATTACAAAGATTAATTACTATATAAAGTTCACTGTCAAAATCAGTCACACAGGAAGGAGTACTGTCCCAATCACAGTTGCAGGTATCTATTGCAGATGTTGAGCCACTTTCTTCTGTCCATCGCATCTTCAAGGGATGCTGTTGGTTCTACCTGCTGCAACGTTCTCATCACCCTATCTTTCCATCTAGTCCTTGGACGACCTCTTGGACGTCTTCCGATCAGCTGAGAGTTAAACGCTCGGTTAGGAATAGATTCTCCAGCTCTTATGACATGTTCCAACCACTGAAGTCGTCGCCCTCTGATGTACCTACCAACGTCTACTGTTCCAAAACGTTGGTACAGGTCCTCTTTTTGTCTCCTTTCCCATCTTCCATTTTCTATATTAAATGTAGGCCCATAGATGTTTCTGAGCATTTTCCTCTCGAATGCACAAATGCGCTCTTCCAGTGTTTGTGAGGTTGCCCATGTCTCGCAACCATATAACAGAACAGGTCTTACAACTGCCATGTATAGTTTGATCTTGCTGTTTTGTGAGACCAAGCGTGACTTCAATAAATTATTGAGTCCAAAATATGCACGATTGGCATTAACAATCCTCTGTTGAATATCTTTCTCTATCTCGCTTTTACTAGATAGTATCGACCCCAGGTACTTAAATTTCTCCACTCGTTCAAAATTATGTCCGTCAATATTGATGGTGTTAGGGAAATCTTGTCGTCGTGAGATGATCATATATTTAGTTTTCTCGTCGTTGACCACTAATCCCACTTTGATTGCCTCTTTCATAAATCTAGCGGTGTCAGATGTTATCTGATCAAGTGATTCTCCCATAATCACCACGTCATCTGCAAAAGCCAAGACTGTGTCAAACCCCATGATCTCCATCTCCCTGCCATTGCCAATTTCGCGTCGTACCTTTTCCAGAGCAATGTTGAATAGCACTGGAGACAAGGGGTCTCCTTGTCTCAATCCGTTTCGAACAGTGAAAGGCTCTGACATTTTATTTGCGAACCTTACTTGGCAGCTTGATTCTATATAGCATGCTTCAACCAGTTTGATGTATTTTCGTGTGATACCTACCTCCTCCATTATCTTCCATAGTGCAGTCCGATTTATGCTGTCATACGCCTGTCGGAAGTCAATAAATATGAGGTGTAGTTCTCTATCAAATTCATAGTATTTCTCCATTAGTTGTCGTAGTGTAAAGATGTGGTCAATGGTTGAGCGTCCTGTCATGAACCCACACTGGTACGGTCCTATGATCTTTTGTAGAATAGGTTTCAGACGGCCAAGTAACAGGGAGGTTAAGACTTTATAACCTATCTCAAGCAACGAGATTCCTCGATAATTGCATACTTGAGTGACCTCTCCTTTTTTAAAAATTGGGCATACTATTGCTCTCTTCCATTCAGTCGGTATATACTCATTTGCCCAGATTTTGACAATAAGCTGTCTTAGAGTCTCCAGTAAAACTTCTCCTCCATTTCTAACCAGTTCTGCCGTAATGCCACTGCCTCCTGGAGCCTTATTGTTTTTTAGTGACTCTACAGTTGTTCTTATCTCATCAATTGAAGGTTCAGGAACTTCCTCTTCTTCTGCAGTTAACACCCACTCTTGTTCTGTGATTCCCTTTACAGCTTCTACATTTAGTAATTTTTCAAAATGTTTTCCAAAATGATTTGCTTGATCCATAGGAGGTACCACATTTCCTTCTTTATCTGTTAGAATTAAGGTCTGCTGTTTATAATTGCCTCGAGCAAAACCTGCCATCCTAAAAAAGGAGCGAGGTGATTTCTTCGATTCCTCAACTGCCACCAATAGCTTCTTCCCATGTTCTCTTTTCTTTCTTCTAATAAGTCTGTCTGTCAGACGCCTCGCTTCTGAGTATATTGCTTGTGTACGTTCTGATGGGTGAATTAACCACTCTAATCTCTTCTCCATTCTATCTTTAACAGCCGCTTGGCATTCATCATCAAACCATGGTTTGTTTTTGGGTTTAGGTTGTCTTCCCAGTTCTTCCTTTGCACTCTGGGTTACAGCTTCCCTCAACTGTATCCATTTTCCTTCTACATTATCTGAGGGCTCTGTTGATAAAAGCAAACCTGTTACTCTGTCTTGGTATTGCTGTCTTACTTGCTCATTTGCAAGTTTGTCCTTATCATGACGACCTATTTCTTCTTTTTTCCCTTGCCATTTTGTAGAGAGTTTTAGATGTATTTTCAAAACTACTAAGAAGTGGTCTGAATTCATATCGGCACCACGATATGTCCGTACTTGCTCGATGCATCCACGATGTTTCCCATCCACCAATGCATGGTCAATTTGGTTTTCCGTCTTACCATCTGGTGATATCCATGTTGCTTTATGTATCTTTTTCCGTGGGAAGTAGGTACTACTGATGATCATTCTTCTAAGGTCAGCAAAATTTATCAACCTAACACCGTTGTCATTGCTCACTTCGTGTATACTATTTGGACCAATTGTAGGGCGATATTCCTTTTCTTGTCCAATTTGTGCATTGAAATCCCCCAGGATTATGCGGATGGAATGTCGTGGTAATCTTTCTATGATGTCCTCTAAATCAGCATAAAAGTTATTCTTTATCTCATCTTCTGTATCCTCAGATGGTGCATGGCAGTTAACAATGCAGATCTTGTATGGTGATGCCTTCAGAATTATCGCACACATGCGATCATTTATTGGTATCCATTTGTTAACCGCTGAGAACACCTTGTTGTGAACAGCGAATCCCACTCCAGAGGTCCAATCTGGCCGTTCCTCATTGCTGTTAAATAATGTGTAATGTTCTCCGACCTTCATGATACATTGGGGAATTCTTGTTTCCTGAATAGCTGATATGAGGCACTTATAGTTGCTTAGTACTGTGTCAAATTGTTTCATTCCTCCTGTCATTATTGATCTAATATTCCAAGTTCCAATTCGTAAACCAAGCATTCCCTTTATTGATCCTTTGTCTTCAACATTTTGATCAGTCCGGTATTTTCTTTTGCCTTTTTCTTTGATCCCATAATTTAAGACTGGTAGGTTATCAGCCTTCCGAGCCCGAGCTCAGTGATGGGGCTGCCATCCATGATGCTGAGCACACCAGGTTTGTTATCGAAGTGTCCTTCTCCTAGGTGAGTTGCGTTCACCATGGCTTGAAGAGTCTCACCTACCCTTTCCTCTATGCCGTTGTCCATCATATGGATCTTCCGCCATTAGGGATGAATTCTCAACCCAAGGACATAGGGTGCCCTGATGTTTGATGCCTTCAGGTTCACAGGTTATCAGCCTATGAACCATATCTCGATGGGAGTGCTCCTCCTTATTCTGCCATCGAGCTCACAGGAGTTTTCTGTCGGGGTTCTCTCCCTTAGCCTTTGAGGGTCCTCTCTCTCTCTCTACAAGGCAGCAGCGACTGGTTTTGGTCCGCCCCGGGTATTTTATTTCCCCGGTACCCACCATATCTGGTGAGCGTTCCCCTATCCGCCACCTGGGGAGGCGCCCGATGGGGGACCAGTAACCCCTCACGGGATATATATATATATATATATATATATATATATATATATATATATATATATCCCAGGAAGGAATGAACATACGGCGGCAATCAACTGCCGCTTTCCACAGCGCGAAATAGCAGATTGTAAGAATTACGTCATAAAGAAAATTAAAATGACTTTACATTAGACTGCATGCTCTTATGTTCCAACTGATCACAAAACGCTTTTCACATCAGTTATTAAGCGGTAAAACATTTGTGCTATTTTCATATGGTTGTTAGGGAGTGAAAATGTTTTGACATTTCAATAACTTCTGCAGTCAGCATTGCACTTCAATGAAATTCACAAGGCTCCAGCTGAGTTTCAGTAGCTGCATTTTGAACTCGCACTACAAAATGCTAAATTAGTTTTACGAGGTAAATGAGTACTTTTTATTTATCAGTAAACATTTTCCACGCAAAAATGAGAACATGGATTTTCTTGAATTACAATCAAGAATCAAAACAAATGTTTAAGACAAAATGTACGTGTTTTTTTTTATGTAGAATCTGATTCTGCAATAAAAAATGGGGGTCCCCAATTGAAATTTTTGAATTGCCTTCCGCCCCACCCACGGGGAGCTGGGATGAGGGGCTAAATTTAGCACCAGCGGATGTCCCCCTCGAAAATAATCAACTTTGGATTCTACGCATTGTTTCGTGTGAAGCATATTTTTCGATTTATTGTGGTTTGTCAACTTAAAATTTACACCCTTACAAAGAGGTACCTCCAAACTTTCAGGAAACATTCCTCACACACAAAGAAAGAAAATATGTTATGGGATGGACATGTGTCCGAAAACGCTTAATTTCCATGTTAGACCTCATTTTATTTCTTCTCTTCAACTAACATTAATCATGGAATGGAAACACACAGCAGCAGAATGTACCAGCGTGACTTCAAACACTTTGTTAAAGGAAATGTTCAAAATGTCCCTTAGCGAGGATACATGCATCCACCCTCCGTCGCATGGAATCTCTGATGCGCTGATGCAACCCTGAAGAACGGCGTATTGTATCACAGCCAACCACAATACGAGCACGAAGATTCTCTACATTTGGTACCGGGGTTGCGTTGAGCTTTCAAATGCCCCCATAAATGAAAGTCAAGAGGGTTGAGGTCAGGAGAGCGTGGAGGCCATGGAATTGGTCTGCCTCTACCAATCCATCGGTCACCGAATCTGTTGTTGCGAAGCGTACGAACACGTCGACTGAAATGTGCAGGACCTCCATCGTGCATGAACCACATATTGTGTCGTACTTGTAAAGGCACAAGTTTTAGCAGCACAGGTAGAGTATCCCCTATGAAATCATGATAACATGCTCCAGTGAGCGTAGGTGGAAGAACATGAGGCCCAATCAAGACATCACCAACAATTCCTGCCCAAAAGTTCACAGAAAATCTGTGGTGATGATGTGATTGCACAAAAGCGTGCGGATTCTCGTCAGCCCACACATGTTGATTGTGAAAATTTAGAATTTGATCACGTTGGAATGAAGCCTCATCCGCAAATACTAAAATGATCTCTAACATGGAAATTAAGCGTTTCCGGACACATATTTTCTTTCTTTTTGTGTGAGGAATGTTTCATGAAAGTTTGGCCGTACCTTTTTGTAACACCCGGTACATATTAGGCGAAGAATTTTGATATTCTTTAGAAAGGCCAGACATGAGTTTTGCAACACAATATTGAAGAAAGTAATGGCAGGACTCGAACCCACTATACAGCTGATTTTCCTTGGTGATCTATCGTGCTGTACTATTTTTATAGAAAATTCTTGGGTAGATGATTTTCGTGTGAACGTACTATCGTGTTTGTGATCGTTGAGTTCCATTACAGCACAAAAACCACATGCTGGTATCCATTTCTGTAAAAAGGGTGTAATAATACGAGGTATGTCCAGAAAGTAAGTTCCGTTTGGTTATATAAACCAAACGTTAACAAATACAGAAAAAAATATTTATTGTATAAAAATCTGCAACTGTTCAACTACTTTTCTACATAACTTCCGAAATTTTGCAGGCACTTGTCACAGCGTGGGATAAGATTTTGTGTGTCTTCTTCGTAGAAGGTTGCCGCCTGTGTATTCAACCATGTGGCAAACATGTACTTTCAGCTCATCATCGTTGAAGTGTTGACCACCAAGGACAGATTTTAGGTGTAAGAAGAGATGAAAGGAGTCTTCTTCCCTTTACGTTGCCGCCCGACCTCACAAGGTGAATGTGACCAAGCAACTCTTACGGGAATTTCACTGGGACGTGTTTGATCGTTCCTAGCGACTTTCTTCTTACACCTCCGTGGTGGTCAACACTTCAGCGATGATGACGAGCTGAAAGAACATGTTACCACATGGTTGAATACACAGGCGGCAACCTTCTACGAAGAAGGCATACAAAAACTTGTGCCATGCTATGACAAATGCCTACAAATTTTCAAAAAATATTCAAATGTTTGTTAAGCTTATAGGATTTAACTACGGGTTTATCAGTCCCTAAACTTACAAACTACTTATCAACTAGCTTATCCTAAGGACGGCACAAATATCCCTGCCCGAGGGGGGATTCGAACCCCCGACCGCAGTGGCCGTGCAGACCGTGACTGAAGCGCCTCAGTTCCCTCGGCCACCGCGGCCGGCCCTACAAATTTTCGGAAGCTAAGTTGAAAAGTATTTTGATACTTGTATATTTTTGTACAATAAATATTTTTTTCTGGATCTGTACACGTTTGTTTTATATATACATGTGGTGTCTGTTCCGAAAGAACAGACGTCACTTCTGATCCTGCAGTTGTTATTATTTAATATTCACAGAATATATGACATCAAATGCTATTGGGCAAAGCTGAAAATGCGTACCCAGCCGGGATTCGAACTCGGGTCTCCTGCTTTCTAGGCAGTTGCGCTGACCCCTACACCACTTGGGACACAGTGATCACCGTACCTGCAAGAACTACCTACGCACGCCTCCGCGAAGCTGGGAATTTGTATCTGACGGGAGGCGTGCCTAGATAATCCTCGCAGGGGCGGCGGTCGCTGTGTCCCCAGTGGTGTAGGGGTCAGCGCAACTGTCTAGAAAGCAGGAAACCCGGGTTCGAATCCCGGCTGGGTACACATTTTCAGCTTTGCCCAATCGCAGTTGATGTCATATATTCTGTGAACGTTTGTTTTATGTTAAAAAAAGGAACTTACTTTGTGGACATACCTCGTATAAAGTTGATGAACCATTAATGGCCACTAAATTAAGGATATGTTTTTGATAAATCTCAAAATAACGTACATCAAACTTCAATACAATACGGTTCAATACGTGAGGCAACTTTTTTCGTTAATACCTGAAACTTCGGCAATCATCACTCGTTATGCAGAAGCGGCAGATCATGTTCCCGCCCGTAACGAGAAGTAATATAAGCGGCCAGGTGGCTCAGCTCACGGCCGCATCTGCCACTCTGCCGCTGCCGGCATCTCGTAAATCACACGCGGCTTACACCACAGCTACTAACGCCATAGCTGTGTATACGCCGGCTGTTAGCTCTCTCTACTTCAGAGCCGAAGAGTAACTGATGACGAAATTTTTCTCGGGTGGTTTCTTCACAGCGGGACGCACTGACACGATACGCAACAGTGAACGACAAAGTAATGTCTCTGACTGTGACGCAGAACTTCGAAAGTTGTCTCACACGTACCTAAAATATTGTGCTATAATGGTGCAAGTGTGTGGCACTCTGAAATATCACCCTTGAGCCCCCGGTCACAGATGTACGGGACAGCAATTCTCGGCTGACGCTAACGATCGATGTTATGTGCAACCATTTTCACAACAGTAAGGGTGGGTCAAAGAAAGTCAGAGCATAGAACTGAATGTGCGTTGGCACCAAATTTGAGCAAATTCTGTCCAACGAAGTGGTGGACTTGTCACACAGGAGGATAAATATTGTCTGACTGTCGAGTGAAATCACAGAGCGAGATGGTGCAGTGGTAACACACTGGACTTCCGTTCGGGAGGACTATAGCTCAAATACACCTCCGCTCATCCAGAGTTAGATTGTCCCTTATTTCCCTGCTGTGCTGCTAGGACACAGCACACTGTCAGCGTTGATTGAAACGCGTGTTCAAATATCTGACCTGTTCACTTTACGGATCGCGCGGCCACTCACATCGGAAGTTCGAGTCCTCCGTCAGTCATGGGCGTGTGTGTTATACTTAATATAAGCAGTTGTAAATCTACGGACCGATTCACGATGCCCTCCGCCACAGACAAAAATATAAAGACGGGAAACCTCCGTAATGGCCCGGTCACACGCTCCTTACTCAGAGGTGCTGCGTCAGAAGCAGCCCTTTAAACTGGCCAGAGCAGGCGACAGGTAGCGGCTGTCCCCACCACCACCTCACTTCAAACGCCGGCACACGGGACACAACCGTGGCCCTGTGGCAGGCGGCACGAACTCTCCCCTCAGCCTCCCCTCCACGCTACCCTCTGATGTGCGAGAGGCACCCTCAGAAGTGCATCTAGTGTCGTCTACCGGTACTAAGCCAGGGAACCTCCTGACATCTGCTGCCATTTTACGGAACTTCGAGGGGAGCATAGGACAGAGGTTTAGAGGGAGGGGGGGCTTCTTCTCTGTATATGTTACTCTGTGCTTCCGCCCAGATATCTAGGTACCAGCTCTGATGCTCCCCTTTTCTTCCCTCTACTTAATCCTCCATCGAGGGCCCGTTCTCTCCTTCCTTCGTTTCCTCCTTACTCCTCTCCGGTCTCTCCGGTATCCCCCTACCGCTCCTTACAACTTCCTGGGATAACCCGCCCCCTCCTTTCCCCCACGGCCCTGTGGCCCCTCCTCCGTCCTCACCCCACTTCTCCCCGTCACCCTTCCTCCGCTCCTTCTCCCTCCTCTTCCTCTCCTCCCCATCTTCATTCATCGTGTCGTCTGTGTTCTTGTCGCAGTGAAACCCATCAATTCTTTTTAACTAAACTGGGAACAGCCGTCCCGCAGCCAAAGCCAGTGTATTTTAAATGTTTGTGTGCATCAGTAATACAGTGTTGTTTCTCCGTTTTCGTTGCCTTTTGTATTTATACGGACTTTTCTACGTCATTTCATCAGCAAGTTCAAATGTTCGTAATCCTATGGGACCCAACTGCGTTGGACATCACTATCACCATCATGTTTTCTTCAATGTTTATGTTTTGTATTGTACCATTTGTTACTCCTTTATATTTGTTTGTCTTCATTCGGGTATTTAATTCTGTAGGCCGAAGAGCGCCTCAGGCGCTATCAGTCCGCCCCACACGGGAAATGGAATGTAAAAAAAGAAAAAGGAAAAAAAAAAGAGCAACAAAAAAACCGAAAGGTCCGATGCCAGACTAGTTTGGTTCCTCACAAACATTTGAACATATGAAATGATTGATATTGCTCTGTACATTCCAGTGGCACGGCCAGGATTTGGCACAGGTAGGGGCTCATTTTTAAAAAGAAAATAAAACAGACTGCAGAGGTGACTGCCCCCTCCCCTCACCCGAACTGCGACCAACCCCTTTCCTCGACAACCGAGATATTAGGTCTGGATTCCTAGCTTATTACCGAATAAAAATGGTTTTGTCATTTAATATTAAATTAAGTAAATTTTACTTCACGTTTTGTAAATTGTTTCAAAAAAGCCTCCCCCCCGCAAGGCTGACGAAAAGTACTCATCCCCCCCACACACAAACACACACCTCACAATTTTCGTCATGACACCCTCCTCCCCCTGCGGGCACCCCTAGGCTACTGAATTTATTAATGGTAATAGGTTCTTATCATTCACTACCAGAAATAATAGAAGCTCTCCGATGTTATAACTGTTTAATTAACATGAGACTCTATATGTAAAAACTGAACTAAAATAACACTATTTTTGTTCGTAGTTTTTGGCGTCCTTCATAAGATTCCACTCGGGGGCGCCGATGACCTGCTAAGTAACGGGTCGCCGCATATGAACAATCGGCTCGTTACTCCAGCATAGCTGCAACAACTGCAGCAGCATCAAAGCTGGTCGCGGCGGCATTAAAACCGCTCATAGTAACAGCAGCACATTTCTCAGTGCCGGCATCACGTTGGCGACTCACTGTCACGTTAACTTGTGCTCGGAAAATTATAGTTACGTTGTGATTATTTACATGTACACTACTACAAATTTCGATTCCGGCCTTAAAAAAAATTAATAATAATAATAAATAAAAACTAAAAAAATTAAACAGGTATTTGGGAGGGAGTGGCTTAGATCCATTTTCCCTCCTTTCCCCGCCCGTGGCTGTGCTACTGGTGCATTCCAAAATTCTAGCTAAGTGTATTTTATACGCTTTGGTATCGGAAACTCGGGGCGGTCGAAGAGTGTGAGTTCAGACGCACAGTTTTTGTGGCGATGGCTGTAGGTGCGGCAGAGTGATATGGAGACCTTTCAGCGGGATACATACTTTTTATTCGTACCTCTCCCGTCCACAGACGCCGTCGTTTGCCGAGCGGAGCTGCGCGCCACGTGCCCCAAAGCGACAGCTGCGGCGCGGTCTGCATGTGCGCCCGCGGGCTGTGACGTCACAGCCGTCTGCGGTGTGAGAGATGAGAGGCGCGCAGCCGTCGACCGCCGCATCGCGAGCTGGCGTGCTCTGCGTGCCTAGCCTCTGGGCGCCGCGCGGGCGGCATTGACAACTACTTTTTGAACTAGCAACTATTTACTCACAAAAGCGCCCTGTCCGACTGATTTCACTCCCGTTTATTTCGTGGGTGTCTATTGGCTCACCAAATAGTGGTGTTCTTTTTAATCTGGCGCGTACGTGACCTTTGAATAAAGATAACTGTAACCTTTCCCTCCAGTAGTTTCAGCTTAGAAAAGAAACGAAGTTTGTTATTGTTTGCCTCCGAAATAAAATGTAATAACGGAAAAACAGTTTCCAGTTTACTCGGTAGCTGAGTATGCCCCGATACGAAATTTCCTGACAGACTGAAACTGTGTGAAAGAACGAGACCTTTGCCATTCGGGGCAAGCACTCTACCTATTTTTTTTCCTCCTTCCAGGTGGATCTATGCTTTCAGGTCGTTGTTCCAGTTCGTTCTTGGTTATTCGTTGAATATTTGGCTCAGCTTTTTTATTGCAGACGGTGTTCAGTCCTCTGACCTGGCGCGCTGAGCCACGGCGCCCGGTCCGATTGAGCTACCCACTAGAGCTCTGCATTTTGATGAAAACGACCGCACGAGCATATCCCGTTTGGTGCCGCTGCTCGACGGCTGGGGTAGGCCCATGCTGCGGCACGGCTGCGTCCGTCTAATACCCCATGTGGCCGGTCGCCCTCCGCCTCTCGGTTACCGGCGGAACCGTCGAGCACTGCTAGGCGCTCGAGCGCGCTCGTAGTCTCGGCCGGTGGCAGGACGACCGACGCGCGCTCAACCCTGTGTAATCGCATTAGAAACCGACCTGGCTTTGAGCACCGCATCAACGAACTGTAGGTCGTAAAGGCTCCATTCATGAAACAAAAAGAAGTATTGTGGAGAGAATTAGATGCGGCTCGTTAGTACTGAAGAAGAAAGACATGTCGGAAGAGGAGTCGAAAAGTGAAGCTTGGAAATCTTTTCCACTTGTAGTGGATCCTGTCACACAGGTTTCGGCTGGTTTAGTGCAGTGTACCACATGCGATACTATACTTTCGTAACAGTCAAGCACAACAGGTATGATTCGGCACTGCAAAAGTAAATGCGGAGCAGAATTACACCGACCACTTACATTACCAAGTAGCATAAAGAAAGTTCTTGTTGATATGTTGGTCGATATGGGCAGAATAGATTTGCTACCATTAAATACTTGTAGTAAGATTGGCTTCAAGAATTATTCGCAGGAGCTCATCAATGTTCGCGCCACGTATGGCAAAGTCAATATAGAAGATATTCTTCCGCACCCTACCACTGTATCGCGGCATATTAAAGAAAAGGCCGACAAAATACGGGTGACAATGGTGCCCAAGCTAATAAGTGCTTTAAAGAAAAAAAATGTGCTCTTTAAACGCTGATCTGTGGCCTGATAACTACAAGGAGATACGCGGCACATAACGCACGATTAGACTACTGTATTACCGTTTGTCTATCAAAAGGAACAAAATACTATATATAGAAATTACAGTTTTTAACGTTGGAGATACTGGAAGACATGATCATATCAATGGTCGAAACTCCAGTAGTTTGCAAAATATTTAAAAATTTTATTCTTGAGACAGGTCTTGTTGAATTTTATACTTTCTATGAGTTTTACCATTTTTATTTTAAGTCGTATGTATTCCAGAGAATTCCCCATGCCACATACAATAATGGGGAATTTTCTGGAATACATACGACTTGAAATAAAAATGGTAAAACTCATAGAAAGTATATTTAAAAATGTTTAATGTCTGTAAAGTTCATGGAACTTAACTGTGGGATCATCATTCCCTAAACTTACAACTATCAAACATCAAATGCGACATATACAGTTGTAGTATTTGGGTTTAGAACTGATAGTAAACGACGAAAGACATTTGTAAAAGAAATAAGTTGTTAATATGAATCGGTGGTCTCTCATCTCTGATATACATTAATGACTTGCCATTCTACATTGATGAAGATTAGTTCTTTTTGCTGATGATACAAGTATAGTAATCACATCCAAAAAACGAGAACTAACTGATGTAATCGTAAATAACGTATTTCACAAAATTATTAAGTGGTTCTAAGTAAATTGACTCTCATTAACTTTTGATAAAACACAACATATACAGTTCCGTACAGTAAATGGCTCAACTCCATTAATAAATATAGACTTTGAACAGAAGTCTGTAACTAAGGTTTTTCGAAATTATTCGTTCGTTTTGAAGGGAAACCAGAGTTTAAAAAAAATAGACGTGTGAATTAATGAGAGATTAAACTTGAAGCAACACAGTGATTGTCAGCTAAAACGTTTGGGTTAACCTACGTATGGTGTTAGGGTTTTAGCAAATTTTGGCGATAAGAATCTCAGTAAAACAGTTTACTACGCCTATTTTCATTTACTGCTTTCGTATGGCATCATATTCTGAGGTAATTCACTATTGAGTAAAAAAGTATTCATTGCACAGAATCGTGTAATCAGAATAATTACTGGAGCGTGCCCAAGATCGTTCTGGAGACATCTATTTAAGGATTTAGGTATCCTCACAGTTACTTCAGAGTATATATATTCACTTATGTAATTTGTTGTTAATTATCCAACCCAGTTCACACACATGTTCACATGTTTGTAAATCTATCGGACTATACTCCTTGGTTATTAGTCCGTAGCTTGCAAACAATTTAAACTAAGGTAAACTAACCTAAGGATAACAGACACCCATGCCTGAGATGGGACCCGAACCCCACATGGCGAACGGTCGTGCGCATCCCGCATGGCTAATCCGCCGCGGCAAACCCAGTTCAAAAGTAATAGCAGTGTGCATAGGAATAACACCAGGAGTAAGGATGATATTATTATGCAGGGTGAAATCTCTCTTTGGCACAGAAAGGGGTGAATTATGCTGCCACAAAAGTCTTCAGTCACCTACCAAACAGCATCAAAACCTGACAGATAGGTAACTAGCATTTAAAAATTTATTAAAAGAATAACTGAATGACAACTTCTTCTACTCAATGCATGAATTTTTAGATATAGATTAGTAAAACTAAAAATAAAAAATGATAATAAAAAGAAGAAAAATAATGCAAAATATATTTGTGTCATGTAACATTTTGTGTAATGTAATATCATGTACAGACACCTTTTATTACACTGACAAATTACACATTATTACGAAGTGTCGTATTCATGATCTATGGAACAGGTATTAATCTAAGCAGTATGACACGGTGCAGCTCGCTGGCACTGAGTCCGCCGGTTACTGGCGACCGACCAAGCGTTCGGCGCGCTCGGCCGAGCGCTGGCGATCGGCTGCCCGCAACCGGTTAAAGAGGAAGCTCGGCCGCATACTCGCGAGAGACAGAGGGGCGAGCGGGACTCGCCGGTAAAAATCGGACATAATGCAGACCTCTACTACCCACTCGCGCGTCGCGCCTTTATCGGCTGGCATGACAACGTGCCAACCACGCCACCAAATAAGATATGTGCCATCAGTGCCTGCAAAGAAGTGCTAGGAAACTCGAATTTCGTAAATAAATGCTTAGAATATTCCACCGTATGCAATACACATTTATATTATTTGCCCCCACAAATTTTTAGCACTATCTCTGCTATCATCAGTGGGAATTTTATCTCAACAAATTATTGCAATACTATACAAATTTCACTTGATATTCATCTACGAAATTCGTAAAATACGATATATCTAAAGAGTTGATGGATAATACCAGAAATTAATTGCTTTACATCTTGGATTCACTATGTATCTCACTAAACTATCATACGAAAATGGTTTCTTTTGCTGCGTCGAAAATGAGGCCTAGAAAAAAAGTTTTCTTATTTTGTACATACGTCATACTATGTTAAATGAGCTGAGTATACCGTACATGATTTCTGTTCCAATTTTAGTACAACATGTCATCGAGGACTGATTTTTGGACACAGCACAAATATACACTTTTCGTATGCCAATTATGTGAGACGCATTATGAAAACAACATGTAAATCAATTAATAACTAATATTATTTATCAACCCTTCCTATAAAATTAAGTGTATCTAAAATAAAATTTCGCAGTCGTACAATAATTTTCAAGAAAGGAATAATATTCCCACTGATGAAAATACAGATAGTGCTGATACATCTAAGGGAAAATGATACACAATTAAGTGTATTGTTTATGGCGGAATAAACTCAACTTTTCTTTCTGACCAAGAACGGAAGGAAGAAGAGCGTAAACACCAGAAAGATGAAAGCTTGGTTTGTAAATGAAATTTCGAAAATACGAATTTAAAAAGATGCAAAGCTTTCGTTTATTGTGCAGTTATTTTTTAAGAAATAGGGCTGTGACACTAGAGTGTTTGAGAAAGACTTTTTATGATTTGCATTCTATTGGAGGATGAATTTTGTTTCATTTCATTGTTTAGTATTTTTTACATTTGACGTGTTATCAAAGTATGGTTTATACAAAAATTCTGATGACGACTTCTTGTTACATATTATGTCACGTTCTTAAATAAAACGATTTTTCATGTAATATGTGTTTTCGCTAAAAAAATATTGTGAACAATTATGTTAAAAAGTTGGTGAAAATTTCTTCCCCTTAAACTTAAATAAATTATTACTGAAATGACTAATTATTTTGCACCTTTAGTCCGATGTAATATCACATTGATATTCGAAAACGAATGCCAATTCTTGTCCGTTATCAAGAACCTAGGGATTGTCAGTTTATAAAATCTTAAAATGATAAAATTGAATAGTCAGTGACTAACTTTGAAAAAGTTAACTTTATTCGATTCCAGAAGATTTATATCAATGAAATCTTGCAACATGCCTGGTGGATATTTGTTTGCACTAGGTAAGGCATATTGAGTTTGTCTATGTTCCAGGAAGCGATCCAATTATGATATTGTAGAAAGATATGAAAAAGCCAAGATCGCTGATCATCAATTTTTATTTAAGACGACCGGTTTCGCTGAACTATGTCAGCATCATCTGGTCCAATAAAATCATTTTACATGGCCATAATCTTGTAATGTCAATCAGTTGTTGTTGTTGTTGTTGTGGTCTTCAGTCCGGAGACTGGTTTGATGCAGCTCTCCACAATACCCTATCATGAGCAAGCCTCTTCATCTCCACGTAAGAACGGCAACCTACATCTGTCTGAATCTGCTTACTGTATCCATCTCTTGGTCTTCCTCTGCGATTTTTACCCCACACACTTCCCTCTAATGCTAAATTAACAATTCCTTGATGTGTAAGAATGTGTCCCACCAATCTATCCCTTCTTTTAGTCAAGGTATGCCAGAAATTTCTTTTCTCCGCAATTCTGTTCAGTACCTCCTCATTAGTTACGCGATCCACCCACCTAATCTTCAGCATTCTTCTGTAGCACCATATTTCAAAAGCCTCAATCCTCTTCCTGTCCGCACTGTTTATCGTCCATGTCTCACTCCCATACAAGGCAACACTCCATACAAATGCCCTCAGAAAGGATTTCCTTAGGCTTAAATCAATATTCGATGTTAACAAATTTCTCTTTTTCAAAAACGCTTTTCTACCCATTGCCACTCTGTATTTTATGTCCTCAGTACTGCGACCATCATTTGTTATTTTACTGCCCAAGTAACAAAACTCATCTACCTCCTTTATTGCTTCGTTTCCCAATCTAATTCCTTCAGCATCACCCGATTTTCTTAGACTGCACTCCATTACCCTAGTTTTGCTCTTGTTAATGTTCATCTTATATGCACCTTTCAGCACACTGTCCATTCCATTCAATTGCTCTTCCAGGTCCTTTGCTGTATCTGACAGAATTACTATGTCGTCGGCAAAACGCAATTTTTTTAATTCTTCCCCCTGAACTTTTATTCCTTCACCAAATTTCTCCTTGCTTTCCTTTGTACCTTGTTCAATGTACAAATTGAACAACATTGGAGAAAGGCTACAACCCTGTCTCACTCCCTTCCCAACCACTGCATCCCTTTCATGCCCTTCAACTCTGACAACCGCTGTCTGGTTTTTGTACAAGTTGTAAATAACCTTACGCTCCCTATATTTTACTCCTGCTTGCTTCAGAACTTGAAAGAGTTTATTCCAATCAACATTGTCAAAAGCCTTCTCCAAATCTACAAAAGCTAGAAATGTAGGTTTGCCTTTTCTTAATCTATCTTCTAGGATAAGCCGTAAAGTGAGTATTGCCTCCCGTGTTCCTACATTTCTCCTGAACCCAAACTGATCTTCCCCAAGGTCGGCTTCTACCAGTTTTTCCATCCTTCTGTATATAATTCGTGTTAATATTTTGCAACCATGACTTATTAAACTGATGGTTCTGTAGTTTTCACATCTGTCTCCACCTGCTTTCTTTGGAATGGGGATTATAACATTTTTCTTAAAGTCTGAGGGTACTTCGCCTGTCTCATACATCTTACACACCAGGTGAAATAATTTTGTCATGGCTGGCTCTCCCAGAGACTTCAGTAGCTCTGAGGGAATATCATCTACTCCAGGGGCCTTGTTTCGACTTAGGTCTTTCAGGGCTCTGTCAAATTCTTCTCTCAGTACAGTATCTCCTATTTCATCTTCATCTACATCCTCTTCCCTTCCTACAATGTTGTCTCGAAGTTCATTTCCTTTGTAGAGCCCCTCTATATACTCATTCCACCTTTCAGCTTTCCCTTCTTTGCTGAGAACTGCTTTTCCATCAGTGTCCTTGATATTCATAGAGCTGTTTTTCTTATCTCCAAATGTTTCTTTTATTTTCCTGTAGGCTGTATCTATTTTTCCCCTATTTATAGATTCTTCTACATCCTCGCATTTGCCTTCTAGCCACTCCTGCTTAGCCATTTTGCACTTCCTGTCAATCTCATTTCTTAGTCGTCTGTACTCCATTTTGCCTGTTTCATTTACTGCATTTTTATATTTTCTCCTTTCATCGATTAAATTTAGTATCTCCTGTGATATCCAACGATTTTTTGTAGGTCTTGCCTTCCTACCTATTTTGTCCTCTGCTACTTTCACTATTTCATCTCTCAATTTTACCCATTCCTCCTCTACTGTTTTATTTTCCCTTGTTTCTGTCAATTGTTGCCTAAAGCTCCCTCTGAAATTCTTAAGAACCTCAGGTTCCTTCAATTTATCCAGGTCCCATCTCCTTATTTTCCTACCTTTTTGTAGTTTCTTCAGTTTCAGCCTACAGTTCATAACCAACAAGTTATGGTCAGAGTCTATATCTGCCACTGTGTATGTCTTACACTGTAAAACCTGGTTCCGAAATCTATGTCTTACCATTATAAAATCTATCTGGTATCTCCCGGTGTCTCCTCGTCTCTTCCACGTATACAACCTTTTTTTTTTTTTTTTTTTTGTTATTCTTGATCCAGGTGTTTGTTATAACTAAATTATGTTCTGTGCAAAATTCTACCAGGCGGCTTCCTCTTTCATTCCTTTTGCCCAGACCATATTCACCTACTATCTTTCCTTCCCTTCCTTGTCCTACTATCGAATTCCAGTCTCCCATAACAATTAAGTTTTCCTCTCTCTTAATTTTCTGAATAATTTCCTTTAGCTCCTCATATATTTCTTCGATTTCCTCATCATCGGCAGAGCTAGTTGGCATATAAACCTGTGCTACTGTTGTCGGTGTTGGCTTCGTATCTATCTTGACAATGATAATGCGATCACTTTGCTGGTCATAGTAGTTTACCCGCATTCCTATTTTCTTATTCATTATCAATCCTACTCCTATGATACCTCCAACTGATTTTGTATTTATAATCCTGTACCTACCTGACCAGAAATCCTGTTCATTCTGCCACCGAACTTCACTAATCCCCACTCTATCTTACTTCAACCTATCCATTTCCCTTTTTAAATTTTCTAATTTTCCTACTCTATTAAGGGATCTAACATTCCACGCTCCGACCCGTAGAATGCCAGTATTGTCTTTCCTGATGATCACATCCTCCTGAGTAGTCCCCGCCCGGAGGTCCGAATGGGGGACTATTTTACCTCCGGAATATTTTACCCGAGAGGATGCCATCATCATATGTTCATACAGTAGAGCTGCATGTCCTCGGGAAAGGTAACGGCTGTAGTTTCCCCTTGCTTTCAGCCGTTCGCAGTAGCTGTGTGGCAAAGCCACATTAGCTGACGTTACGAGGCCAGCTCAGTCAATCATCCAGACTGTTGCCCCTGTAACTACTGAAAAGGCTGCTGCCCCTCTTCAAGAGGCACACGTTTGTCTGGCCTCTCCACAGATACCCCTCCGTTGTGGTTGCACCTACGGTACGGCTAACTGTATCGTTGAGGCACGCAAGCCACCCCACCTCGGCAATGTCTATGGTTCATGGGAGTGGAATCAGTTGTTATATAACATAATTTACAGTGCATATGTACACTATGTCATTATAATAAAACATAATTATCACAGTGAGTGACAATAGCAAACTGATTAGTTTGCCAATTTGCTATTGTCACTCTCTGTGATAATTGTTTTATTACAGTGACATAGTGCACCTATGCACTGTAAATTATGTTATATAACAACTGATTGACATTACAAGATTATGGCCTTGTAAAATGATTTTATTGGACCAGATGATGCTGACATAGTTCAGCGAAACCGGTCGTCTTAAATAAAAATTGATGATCAGCGATCTTGGCTTTTTTATATCTTTCTATAAGGCATATTGCATGAGAGGCCGTAGGTTTCCCCAATTCTTCAGACTGGTGAAACAAAGTTCTTCTGCTTATTACTGACCTTAGATCTCGAAGTAGATAATGTCCCACACAGTTTCAGCACACAGGTCGCCGACTCTTGATGACTAAAATGTCGTGAAAATGATTTAAGGACTACGATTTTTTCATAAAACACGGGATGCCAGTGGATTTTAAATTTATTCTTCCGACATTTACACACACTCAGCGAAATACACAAATCTAAGCGGTACATTGAACGATATTCTTTTCACAATAAATAATAGTGCCATGAAGATAAATGTAAAAGTTTTGTAACGCTCTGTAATGAGACCAGGAGCTACATGTTAACAGTTCGAAGGTCGGCACTGGACTGTGCTCGGCCATGCGTGGCTACTAGTTGCTGCCTCTGTCTTCTTGGCGCCAAACGAACCTTCTAGATTCGTTGCCCGTATTTTGTTTATATAAATTACAATGAACAAAGTACCAAATGGGTTCATATGAAAGCTTATTAACAGGAAAGTGTTACATTCATATTACGCTATTATCTAATGTTTACTTTCTTAAATAGTAATAAATGAAATGTAGTAATGGTAGCACCGAGAGGAGAAGCGGCAGCCAATCAGATCACGTCTATGCTACACTGTCGCGCTTTCTCACGGTCCATACATGATCTGTGCCATCTGTTATGCGTTTTGCACCCTTTCCATCGATTGAATCATGTTACTTTGCCTACTGCCAGCCAGCTATTTGGCTTCTATAAAATTTACAAGTGCAAACTAAGATATGAAAACTCTGAATACTATTATTAAAGTAATAAATACATGAAATCAGACTTCTCACACACTGAAATCAAAATGTGTTTTCTCTTGACATTTCTTGGTTCGTGGAATGATGATCACAATGCTTCAATGACGCCCTCAGATTACAAAAAAAAACCTCATTAATAGTTGGCTTTGATCATCATTCCTTTTATTCGGTAATTATACGTTATGGGCCACTCCCATGAACCACAGACATTGCCGAGGTGGGGTGGCTTGCGTGCCTCAACGATACAGATAGCCGTACCGTAGGTGCAACCATAGCGGAGAGGTATCTGTGGAGACACCAGACAAACGTGTGGTTCCTGAAGAGGGGCAGCAGCCTCTTCAGTAGTTACAGGGGCAACAGTCTGGATGATTGACTGAGCTGGCCTTGCAACATCAGCTAATGTGGCTTTGCCACACAGTTACTGCGAACGGCTGAAAGCAAGGGGAAACTACAGCCGTTAATTTTCCCGAGGACATGCAGCTCTACTGTATGAACATATGATGATGGCATCCTCTCGGGTAAAATATTCCGGAGGTAAAATAGTCCCCCATTCGGATCTCCGGGCGGGGACTACTCAGGAGGATGTGATCATCAGGAAAGACAATACTGGCATTCTACGGGTCGGAGCGTGGAATGTTAGATCCCTTAATAGAGTAGGAAAATTACAAAATTTAAAAAGGGAAATGGATAGGTTGAAGTTAGATAGAGTGGGGATTAGTGAAGTTCGGTGGCAGAATGAACAGGATTTCTGGTCAGGTGAGTACAGGATTATAAATACAAAATCAATTGGAGGTATCACAGGAGTAGGATTGATAATGAATAAGAAAATAGGGATGCGGGTAAACTACTATGACCAGCAAAGTGATCGCATTATCATTGTCAAGATAGATACGAAGCCAACACCGACAACAGTAGCACAGGTTTATATGCCAACTAGCTCTGCCGATGATGAGGAAATCGAAGAAATATATGAGTAGCTAAAGGAAATTATTCAGATAATTAAGGGAGAGGAAAACTTAATTGTTTTGGGAGACTGGAATTCGGAAGTAGGACAAGGAAGGGAAGGGAAGATAGTAAGTGAATATGGTCTGGGCAAAAGGAATGAAAGAGGAAGCCGCCTGGTAGAATTTTGCACAGAACATAATTTAGTTATAACAAGCACCTGGTTCAAGAATCACAAAAGAAGGTTGTATACGTGGAAGAGACCAGAGACACCGGGAGATACCAGATAGATTTTATAATGGTAAGACATAGATTTCGGAACCAGGTTTTACAGTGTAAGACATACCCAGGGGCAGATATAGACTCTGACCATAACTTGTTGGTTATGAACTGTAGGCTGAAACCGAAGAAACTACAAAAAGGTAGGAAAATAAGGAGATGGGACCTGGATAAATTAAAGGAACCTGAGGTTCTTAAGAATTTCAGAGGGAGCTTTAGGCAACAATTGACAGAAACGGGGGAAAATGAAACAGTAGAGGAGGAATGGGTAGCATTGAGAGATGAAATAGTGAAGGCAGCAGAGGATAAAATAGGTAGGAAGGCTAGACCTACAAAAAATCCTTGGATATCACAGGAGATACTAAATTTAATCGATGAAAGGAGAAAATATAAAAATGCAGTAAATGAAACAGGCAACATGGAGTACAGACGACTAAGAAATGAGATGGACAGGAAGTGCAAAATGGCTAAGCAGGAGTGGCTAGAAGGCAAATGCAGGGATGTAGAAGAATGTATAATAGGGGAAGAATAGCTACAGCCTACAGGAAAATAAAAGAAACATTTGGAGATAAGAAAAACAGCTCTATGAATATCAAGGACTCTGATGGAAAACCAGTTTTCAGCAAAGAAGGGAAAGCTGAAAGGTGGAATGAGTATATAGAGAGGCTCTATGAAGGAAATGAACTTAGCGGCAATATTGTAGAAAGGGGAGAAGAAGTAGACGAGGATGAAATAGAAGATACTATACTGAGAGATGAATTTGACAGAGCACTGAAAGACCTAAGTCGAAACAAGGCCCCTGGAGTAGATGATATTCCCTCAGAGCTACTGAAGTCTCTGGGAGAGCCAGCCTTGACAAAATTGTTTCACCTGGTGTGTAAGATGTATGAGACAGGTGAAGTACCCTCAGACTTTAAGAAAAATGTTATAATCCCCATACCAAAGAAAACAGGTGCAGACAGGTGTGAAAACTACAGAACCATCAGTTTAATAAGTCATGGTTGCAAAATATTAACGCGAATTATTTACAGAAGGATGGAAAAGCTGGTAGAGGCCGACCTCGGGGAAGATCAGTTTGGGTTCAGGAGAAATGTAGGAACTCGGGAGGCAATACTCACTTTACGGCTTATCCTAGAAGATAGATTAAGAAAAGGCAAACCTACATTTCTAGCTTTTGTAGATTTGGAGAAGGCTTTTGACAATGTTGATTGGAATAAAATCTTTCAAGTTCTGAAGCAAGCAGGAGTAAAATATAGGGAGCGTAAGGTTATTTACAACTTGTACAAAAACCAGACAGCGGTTGTCAGAGTTGAAGGGCATGAAAGGGATGCAGTGGTTGGAAAGGGAGTAAGACAGGGTTGTAGCCTTTCTCCAATGTTATTCAATTGGTACATTGAACAAGCTATAAAGGAAAGCAAGGAGAAATTTGGAGAAGGAATTAAAGTTCAGGGGGAAGAATTAAAAACATTACGTTTTGCCGACGACATAGTAATTCTGGCAGAGACAGCAAAGGATCTGGAAGAGCAGTTGAACGGAATGGACAGTGTGCTGAAAGGAGCATATAAGATGAACATTAACAAGAGCAAAACTAGGGTAATGGAGTGCAGTCTAAGAAAATCAGGTGATGCTGGAGGAATTAGATTAGGAAACGAAGCAATAAAGGAGGCAGATGAGTTCTGTTACTTGGGCAGTAAAATAACAAATGATGGTCGCAGTACAGATGATATAAAATGCAGAATGGCAATGGGTAGAAAAGCGTTCTTGAAAAAGAGAAATTTGTTAACATCGAATATTGATTTAAGCCTAAGGAAGTCCTTTCTGAAGGCATTTGTATGCAGTGTTGCCTTGTATGCGAGTGAAACATGGACGATAGATAGTGCGGATAGGAAGAGGATTGAGGCTTTTGAAATATGGTGCTACAGAAGAATGCTGAAGATTAGGTGGGTGGATCGCGTAACTAATGAGGAAGTACTGAACAGAATTGCGGAGAAAAGAAATTTCTGGCATACCTTGACTAAAAGAAGGGATAGATTGGTAGGGCACATTCTTAGACATCAAGGGATTGTGAATTTAGCGTTAGAGGGAAGTGTGTGGGGTAAAAACCGCAGAGGAAGACCAAGAGATGGATACAGTAAGCAGATTCAGACAGATGTAGGTTGCCGTTCTTACGTGGAGATGAAGAGGCTTGCTCAGGATAGGGTATTGTGGAGAGCTGCATCAAACCAGTCTGAAGACTGAAGTCCACAACAACAACAACGTTATGGAATTTCATGTGCCATAAATATAATAAACCTCGGGTGACGACTTTTGTTACCACACATGCCGTCATCGAGCTTCCAATCAACAACAACCAACATTTCAAATCACTGAGTCCCATAGAAAAAATATTTACAAAAATAATTGAAAACTTATAAGTTGATTTAAAATATCTTAAAAGTCCATGTTAGCTTTTATAAAATGTTCAAAAAGAATTTTTCTAAATATTGAATTTCAAAATTATTCTCGTTATCCAAATAAAGAGAAAAATAGGATACTAAATTGCACATAAATATGGGATTTAGATAAGGCGGCCAACCGTCCCGGATTCTGCGGGACAGTCCCGCATTTGGACTCGTTGTCCCGCATTGGGATAATTACTGCAAATGTCCCGCAAAACGGCAAAAGTGTCCCGTAATCCAGTAATTTTAAAATTGTTGGTCCAAGAGCACAAGCCGACACTATTTGTGTACCACACGCTATGTCAAACTGCTTGCAAGTCAACTTCACAATGCATCACATACGAATAAATGACAGTCTTCTTAGATTAAATGTAAAAGAATAAAAAATTATACACATCATCTGAGAATTTCAAAATGACAAAATTCCGTAACTGAAGCTGGTAATGGATTTTGTGATAGGGTGACTTATTAAATTCTGTTTTTGGCATATTTTCTGTGCCTTCTTAAGTACGTTTCAATAAATAAAGGAATATTTTTCGGTGCTCATGGTGGCAAACTTGATGTATAATTATCACAGTATGCATAAATGTATTTAAAATCTAACATGCAAATGCATAAGCAGCAATCATCTTACTTCCTTCAGGAATAAAACAGGTGGTGAAATTTTGAAAATACGACAGCGAAAGTGAGTGAGCTTGCATGTAGTAAGGTACAATTAAATTCTGCAGTTTATCGAAAGAACTTCTGTAATAGAGGAGTTCAAATGGTTTTAAAAAGTACTTTTTATCAAATTTAATTCGAGGTTTTTGCAAAACTTAATTCTTTAGGCGGAGTACGCTAGTTATCAAAATGTTTGGAGCACGATGCTCTAAGACCTGGAACAAATAAAAGTAACATATACCACGAAGGTGATCTCAAAAACGTAGCGGAGAAAGAATATGTAAAAATTGTCAGACTCTTAAGCTCAAAATAGGAACACGAGAAAATATTTACGAATTGTAAATAAAGATCTAAAATTAAGAATAAAATCTCATTCATGTTAGATAGGTCACTTTAAGACTAAATGAGGAGGCCTACTCAGCTCGCCAAAATTTCTTTCCTAGTTTCGGAATAACTGGCGCAATAAGTCACGTGATCTTAGTCCTCCTTCACATCCTCGAAATGCCCCGCATTGAGTTTTGAAAAAGTTGGCCGCCTTAGACTTAGAAAAAGTAAGTTCCAGCAAAATTTTTATAAAATGCTATATATATATATATATATATATATATATATATATATATATATATATATATATATATATAACTTGTAACGGTAAGTTCAATTTATCGTTATATATCCGATGTTTCAATACAGAGCCTTTGTATAAATACCAGTGCCCGACATTAACCGGAAGGGAGCACGTCTGAATTTCTCTGATCCTGTTTTCGCAAACGTGTAAATTTTGGAATTTGTGACCACATACAGTACGTAATTTTGCTTAGTTACTTGTAATATCAAATGGCTTTTCAATTTATTCAACAGACAAAAAACCAGCTGTAGTATACAGCTGTAACACGATTTCTTCCCATTTCCTACATGTCATTAATCAATATGACATGCAGATCTTTACCTGCTAAGAGAAATATCATAAAAGTGGAAACAGAAGCGACTCTTCATTTTGAGTAGCTTGTAATGGTTAAAATAATAATAGTAGAATTCTGAGACTTTTCTGGACGATTTGCATGAACAGTGAAATAAGCACGAATTTCAGAAAATGAAAACTTTCCTCAAAACAATGAAAATGCAACTTTTTGATTTATACACACTCTTGACTGATTTTGGAACGCTTTAATTTCCACATCTAAAGAATTTACGATTGGAGAGCATTTTGAGAGCAGAGAAGAGTTTAGGGCGTGCACGGTGCTGTTTTTTCTCTGGAATTACAATTTATCGATGGACCTGTTCAGTGAAATGAAAGTTGGAAAAACTGAATTGACCTAAGGCATTTAACGTTCAAACATACACTCAATTTTTACACACGGCATACAATCTTTTCTTGTCTACTCAAGAAATTTTTATCGTCTCACTATCCACCTCCTTTGCAGGAGAAGATGTTAGTAATATGTAATTGCAAATGTTTAAAATAGAAATATCCAGATAATTCGTGACTTATTGCTTTAAGACCTTCTTACATGCCATTTTTATGAACCCGAGCAGAAATACATCGATTTTCTGATTAATTTTATACCCCGTACATGGTATAATTGTATTGATAATTAAAGTCTGTTTATAATCTTCTCGGGTTTGCAGCCGGGTACTAAAGTCAACTAGACACGATTTTTCAGCGGCGTAACTGCCCGCCATCCTCAGGTGAGCGTGCTGGTACAAACTCACGCCGGAACTGAGTTTCCAGTGCGATAGGCAGCTTCTTTATACATCGCGAAAGACTCACAGTGTGTGCGCAAGAAGTAACCGGCGTAGAACCGGCGAAATCGATAATCGATTATGAAAAAGTGTTATTCAAATGACTGACGTACAAACCGATGTTTTTTAACATCTGATAACACAAGTTTCCATGTTTTACTTAAAAAAATATCCCTTGTCTCTGTCAATAAGATTCTCAGATAATCGGATCTCTATGGATTCTTTCAGGACACAATTCCAGTAGATGCCGATGCTAGTTGTTTCCAGTATTTCTCACATCATATTCGAACCTAAACTTGATGAAACCGGCTATGAAAATGACAAATAAAGAATGGTATTTGCATTCTGCAGCGTAATGTGCGCTGATGTGAAACTTCCTGGCGGATTAAAACTGTGTACCGAAACCGGGATTAGAAAGTGGGACATTTGCCATTCGCGGGCAAGCCCTCTACCGCGAAAGGCAAAGGTCTCAGGTTCGAATCCCGTTCCTGGCAGCCAGCTTTACTCCACAAGGAAGTTTCACACTGATGAAGTATCTTGCTGTAATAAAGACGTTATCAACGACAATGGAGAGGATAAACTGTGAGCATGGGATTGAATAATTATATTGTATTAAGAAAAGCGAAACAGTAATGAATGAGCTGGTAGTTTGGTACGAGGGAAACGCAGGTGGTAGTGCGGTAAGGCACACGGATAAGCAAGCTGAATAGGCGGTATGGCCGTAGGAGACGTGAGGAAGAAAAGGAGGATGACCTGGGTTCAGCTGGTCATTCGAGAGAAACACAACTCTGGATTGTATTCGGGCATGGCTGGAGGAGGTAATCCTATAAAATGAACCATCCCGCTAGTTGTGAGGAACGATTTGGGAAAATAACAAAAAACTCAAATCAAAAATAGATGGCCGGACGCGGCTTTTAAACCTGCAAGAGAGAATGTCGGATATATTCGTCCGCCGCCTTCTGTGGCTAACAGCTTATGGGAACGATGAGATTTCGCCCTGAGATTGAAACTATGAGATGAGGTTCATCTACTACGTGGACTGGGATGATTATAACAGTTTGCTCTAGGCCACGCACCGGCAATTTGCACCCAGTGAAGCAGCCGCGTTATCGAGTGAACTTTTGCAATGGCGAAAATAAGACTTCAAATCAATTAATCTATTATGGTTTGAGAACACTGCCGTCGTTTCCGTAAATTACACTGTAGAAATTACTGCAAGCAGGCACAATATTATTTTACCATTAGTAGTTTCGGTCCTGAGCTATGCCATCACAAAGATTTTATTGTATTTTAGGACACAAATTTAAAAATTTCTAAGGTTTCAGCATAAGGATCTGGGAATGATGTTTTCAGGCCGAAACTAGTCATTCAGGAAAAAAAAGATACGTGTCTGGTTGCATTGTCACTGTAACTCATAGCCGGCCGCGGTGGCCGAGGGGACTGAGGCGCTCCACTACTGTCGGGGGTTCGAATCCCCCCTCGGGCATGGATATTTGTGCCGTCCTTAGTATAAGATAGTTGATAAGTAGTTTGTAAGTTTAGGGACTGATGACCCCGTAGTTAAGTCCCATAAGCTTAACAAACATTTTTTTTGTAACTCATAAATTGTATATATTTATTTACTCATTCATTTTTTAACCTGGTAAGATTAGGTCCTTCGGGCATTCTGTACATTTTGCATTGCCATTATTACAGTAGTTATACTAAGTCTAGAATAATTAACTGTTTCACACAGTACATATCTAAAAAATTTACAATAATTTATATTCGTACTTAATAAATAAGAATTAAAAATTCAGGTTTACGAAATATTAGGATTTTAATTATGGCTATTAGCAGCAATTGGCATAGATTAAGGGCTGGACCTGGGAGGTAAAAGTGAGTATAATAATATACAGATAAAGAAATACGGGTGATCAAAAAGTTAGTATAAATTTGAAAACTTAATAAATCATGGAATAATGTAGATAGACAGGTAAAAAAATATATACACAAGCTTGGAATGACACGGGGTTTTATTAGAACAAAAAAAGTTCAAAAATGTCCGACAGATGGCACTGGATAGCAAAACGTCAGTGACTGCGGATGAAAATCCTGTATAAAAGGAGCTGTAAAGAGAGAGAGAGAGAGAGAGAGAGAGAGAGAGAGATAGAGAATCAGATGCACCAGCAGTCACAGCATTTTGACTTTACCTGTAAAGGCGCTTTTAGTGAAGCTGTATTATCAGAATGGGGAATGTGCTAGTTCAGCTTTACGATCCTATCGCCATAGGAAGGGGATTCTAACGAGTAAAGGTTCGTTGACAAATGCAGCTGTGGCGAGAATGATTTTACAAATGCACCTTTGGCGAGAATGATTTCGAAGTTCGAAGCCACGGGTTGTTTAGACCATAGATCCCGTAGTGGCCGACCGAGCACAAGGCGTAATTCTGCTGAGACAGTTCAGGAAGAAATGGAGACTGTAGCGGGTTCGCCTATGCACGGGGAAGTCAGCGCTCGTGCAGTCGCACGTCGCACCGGCATTCCATACACTACTGTTTCGTTGGCACTTAGGCGTACCATCCGATGATATCCTTACAAAATCCATCAGCATCATGAACTGTTACCTGGCGATTTAGTGAAGCGAAGGGCATTTGCGGTGTGGGCGTTTCAAAAGATGGCGGAAGATGACGATTGGTTGAGTAACGTGTTGTGGACCGACGAAGCTCATTTGAGGCTCCTAGGGTCTGTCAACGCCCACAACTGCAGAATTTGGGCTACCGAAAATCGTATAACTGTCGTGGATACTCCATTGCACGACGAGGCAGTCACCTTATGGGTTGGATTTGCCACATCTGCCGTTATCGGGCTTTTTTTTTTTTTTTTTTTTTTTTTTTTTTCGAGGAACTGCATGATTATGTTTTTGTAACTGCTACCGTGGCGGGAGAGAGGTACTCCGATATGTTACAGAATCGCATCACCCCAGCCTGGCTGATAAACAGTTGCTGGAACGTACGATTATTATGCAGGATGGCGCTCCACCCCGTATTGCGTGAAAGATCTCTTGCGCGCGTCATTTGGTGATTATCGTGTGCTCAGCCGCCACTTTTGTCATGCTTGGCCTCCCAGGCCCCCAGACGTCAGTCCGTGCGATTACTGGATTTGGGGCTACCTGAAGTCCCAAGTGTATCGTGATGACCGACATCTCTAGGGATGCTGAAAGACAACATCCGACGCCAATGCCTCACCATATCTGCGGACATGCTTTACAGTTCTGTTCACAACATTATTCCGCGACTATACCTATTGTTAAGGAATGATGGTGAACATATTGAGCATTTCTTGTAAAGAACATCATCTTTGTTATGTCTTAATTTGTTATGCTAAGTATTGCTTTTCTGATCAGATGAAGCCATCTGTCGAACTTTCTTTTTTTTTTCTCTTTCTTTTTTTGAATTTATGTCTGGGTTTTTTTTGGTTCTAATAAAACCCCATGTCATTCCAAGCATGTGTGTCGATTTTTACCTCTGTATCTACATTATTCCGTGATTTATGAAGTTTTCACATTTATACTCACTTTTTGATCACCCAGTATAACGGAAGAGCAGGTGATGTGTGTTTTATAGTGAAAGAAAGGAGAAAGCGAAATAACGCTGAAAGCAGTGTAGGTTTTTACATTTAGACAATGAGAAAATTGTCTGTATGCATGAGTTTTGGGAAAAATTTAAGTGTGTGACAGAAGGAATTGCTTCGGCTTTTACTTTAACCGAACAGAAGACTGAAGACTGAATTGTGTGGCCGGCCGCGGTGGCCGAGGGGACTGAGGCGCTCCAGTCACGGTCTGCACAGCCACTACGGTCGGGGGTTCGAATCCCCCCTCGGGCATGGATATTTGTGCCGTCCTTAGAATTAGTTAGTTCATAAATAGTTTGTAAGTTTAGGGACTGATCACCCCGTAGTTAAGTCCCATAAGCTATTCAAACATTTGAACATTTTTTGAATTGTGTGACGACAGCAGGGAAGCTTGTTCCAAATGCGCAAAGTGGGGGAGTTTGTAAACATTTTTTTTTAACGGGCACAGATAAGCGGGATCTCGTGGTAATGCAAGGTGGCACGGAGGATGCTTTAAATCCTGTGGCGAGGTTCCGGGGCGCTTGCGCGCTGAGCAGTCGGTGGTCGATGAAACAGGCACAGTGTGGCAGTTCTGTAACTGATTTGGCATAACCAACCTGTCTGGTTGTATTTATCAAGCAACATTCAATTTACCTATGAGGTATGAAGCTATTTAGATTACGGTAGGAGAGGGTAAGTTAAACATGCAGACTTATAGTCGAGGAGGAAGTGTTATTATTTGCAGTGTGAAAGATTTAGTAATAAGAAATATAGCGAAGGGATTATTGGGCTAGTCTTTACAGAATATATAGGATATGGGGTGGTGTTCACTTCGAGTAAGGAGGGATTCGGTATTGTATTCGTGTAGGAGAATGTAACCATATTGATAAAGCCTCACATAAAGTCTAAGAATTTTGAAGGAGTGCTTCCTGAACATGGCTGTTGGCATCAACTATACGAAGCATCGGATTAACAAGAAAGCAGCTAATTTTTCCCCCTGAGATAAATGTTGTTGTTGGTGGTTTTTGAGGGAACTAAACAGCTAGGTCATCAGTCCCCCTGAGATAAATCATATATACTGTTACAAATGTTGTGAGCTATATCGCGGAAGAAAACTATAAAGCAACGCTCTCCGTTATCAAAAATGTCATGGCTCTATAATTTTATTCCATGACGAGTGATATAGGTAACGAAATTTATAATAGTATATGTGATATAACTCAGTAAAAGAAAAACAGTCTTTCTGAAGAAGCCACCTATAATAGTGTCGAAACGTTGGTTAACATCAATAAAAATATTACATGCTAATGGTTTGATGTTGCTTGGCAATCTGAAAGTTTTAAGTACTAAAAGCGTCTCTGAGGCAGTGGCAGCTGGTGCTTCAGATGACTTCTTCAGTGCCGGATCTTGATAGTGGATGTTTCACCCCCTTCCCGCTTGGCGCGTCCATAGATCAATTTGGCGCACCTCTACGAATGGCGCCGTGGCAAAACGCCCCGGTCTACCCCCCCCCCTCCCCTTACCCCTCTTCTTTTCATACATATTTTCGTTGCAAGATCTTCTTTATTTCACACTTTCCTTCCAACCTTAAATCTAAGTAATTTGTTTCTAAAAGATACTGAACGTAGTTTCTTTTTCTTTCATAATAAACACCAAGAACTTATCAATATGCACATGAACACTAAAAGACAGTAAGTAACTGATTACACCGTTAAGTGCCTGTAACAAAATAAATCTGTTACGATGAAGAGAAAAGCTACCTTCGGGTCACATGACACTGTAAGCAATGCCCCGAGGCTGCTTTGCTTCACATCTTCTCAAACAGTTAAATATTCGTTACGACGAATAGTATAAATGTCATTTACCCTCAAATTCGCGACACATTTGCAAAAACGTCCTAAGTATATGTGGCAAGTAACAATACAAAAGTCATTGTTGTTCCAGTATCTGTTAAAAAGAAGGTTGAGTTAAAAAAAAAAAACCTCACTCCCTCCGACAGTGCAGCGCGATGCCGCTACAAAACACGTGGCTATTGTTGCTAGGTGGAGAGGTGTCTTCATTATTATTCATGATCGGATCTTCTGAAGGCTTTTACAGTTGATGCGTCTTTCTTTTATATTTATAAGATATTTTAACAAATATGAACATTGCGCCAAAAACAAATATGAAGCGCGGATGTTGCCTTCATGGAGGCGAAATGCGTAGTAGCTCCTTTGTTTTGCTTCGGGACCATTCGTGGGTAACCACCAGAGCTTGAGTGTCTCTACCAGCTCCAACCCCAATGTTAAAAACTGCGTTCCCCTGTCCTTCCATGCCGCGAGAGGGCCAATCTACTGGGAATTCAGAAGAGAATTTGAACCTCAGCCGCACATGCGCATTGCAACGTTGCGGCCACTGCCGCCTATATTAAGCGGCAGCGCGGTGAGTTGTATATGTGCTGTCATCGCGGCATCAAACATTTCTCATGCGATAAAAATACTTTGGATGTCAATATAAAATGATCTGATACAAGAACGAAACGAATCAAGATAGTTTAAAAACACTTAAGTTTTTTAATATTTATTCACTTTTTTTCACGACGAGCATTTCTCCGTGGGTTGACTGAATTAGGACGCGCCGACACTGTGATGAGTTAACATTTCTTCTTGCAAAACGTGTCGTATTAGGGTTCTATACGTAGAGGGGACGGCGAACGAACAAAATCAGGTTAGTGGCTTTAGTTAAAATCAAATGTTTGTATATCTTATGGGACTTAACTACGAGGTCATCAGTCCCTAAACTTACAAACTAGCTAACACTAAGGACGGCACAAATATCCATGCCCGAGGAGGGATTCGAACCCCGACTGTAGTGGCCGTGCAGACCGTGGCTGACGCGCCGCAGTCCCCTCGGCCACCGCGGCCGGCGGTTTTAGTTAGCGCAGTTTTCTGCTATGTAGTCAGTTTTTCACGAGTATGGTTGTAATATTCTAAGATAGTTAAGAACGTTAGCTGTTAACAACAGAAGATACGGGTGCGGGTGGTGTGAGAATTTCGTCCCGTAATAATGAGCTAGGTTTCAAAACTGCAAGAGGAAAATTTGTGAGGAGAAGGTACCAACTGGTTTCCAAGAAGTGGGATAGAGGATTAAGAAATGACTGACATCCATGAACTCCAGATGGTTGACCGGAGGATGTGTTATAGCCATTGCGGCCATTTGGTGGATATCCAGAAGTCGTGTTTGCTTGGGGATTTCGGGATACTCGCTGCGGAATGAAAGATGAATAATGATGCAGCTCACTGTGACCAGACTAGGTGAACAACATGTTGCTCTTAAGATAACAAGAATCATCGTTCCGAATCAAGATTTTACTCCTCTGACTTCCTGTGAAGAATTCATCAGTTTGATTCCTCTCACAATTCTACATTCTCAAATACATAAACAATTTGATACTAAAAATTAAATAATGTGAACATAGCTAATTAGAAGTGCATAACTCTATTGGCTGAAGAGAGACTTTTAATTTCCTCAAACTCAAATAAAATCACTGCGTACGTCTAAGACGAAGTAGTGACCGCATCTCATTTATTAATGAAATTGCGAAGAGACATTTCTGCTTGTTTGGTGAGCCACTGGCCACTGTTGGTCTAGTAAAGCTGAAAACGGACCGCAAATGTCGTTAAATGGGCAAAATTAAATTTAGGTGTAAAACTACTCTTAAATAGCAATAGGGAGAATGTCAACTTCAAAGCCACGCTCTCACAGATGGATCACAGTTAGCAGTTGCCTCCTCAGCAGACAGAAGTCATGGCATACCTCTAAGTATCGTGACGGATCTCTTTTAACACAGCGAAGTGCAGTAATTGGACGGGGCATGGATTTAATAAGTCGTTGGAAGCTCTCTGCAGAAATATTGTGCATGCTGCTCCTACAACCGTCCATAATAGCAAAAGTGTGCCTTCTGATCCCTCAGTTGTATCCCGTGATATTCCAAAGGGTTCATGTCGGTCCCCCAGCGAGATGGCGCAATGGTAAAACCCTGGACGGGGGTTCAACCACGCCTCCGGCCATACTCGTTGATTTTCCCTGACTTCCCTAAATCGCCCCAGGCAAATGCCGTAATGGATCCTTTCAAAGGGCACGGACAGTTTCCTTCTCTATCGCTGAAAAAACTACCCGAGCGTGCGATGCGACTCTAATGGCCACGATGTCGACGGAACGTTAAACACTAATCTTTCATCCTTCTTTCCTTAATATCTTGTTCTTAATGTTCTACAAGCTAACCCGCAAAATAAGTGTCGATATGGTACATTGTTATCCATACAAATTCCATTGCTGCTTGATGGTCTCCTGGTAGCTGGACATAATAATTTCCAGTTAATGACCGGCTCAGTTGGATTAAGGACGCAGTCAATTAAGTCCACAAGCAGCCCAAGGTATTGTGTATCCTCTAACAGCTTGAACAGAGCCTTGTTGGCAATCTGGGTCCATGGCTTCATGGGATCTGCGCCATAATGTGTATCCTAGCATCACCTCTTACCAATTGAGATCACAAAAATTCAGTCGTCTAGGATCCAACCATACGGCCTCGATACCAGGTGATGAGCTGCAGGCGCGCTGATAGCGAATGCAGTTGATTCCATCGTCTGCTGCCTACCCAGTTAACACCACTGCCGCACTGTCCTAACGCATAGGTTCGACGTGCGTTCCACATCGATTTCTGCCGTTTATTTCAAGCCTTGTTACAGAACCTGCTTTTTCTGTCTACTCTGTATACAATTTTTGTTGTCCCAAGGTCTTTGTGAGTGGCGATACTGGTGAGTGACAGATGCTGAGATTTGCAACGATTGACGAGAAGCTTGTTGATGCCCTAACCAACAGCTGCCGAGAGATGAGGCTGTCGGTGACGGATAGCACGCGGCAGTGGATGATGAACAGATGGTGCCGACAGACTTAGGTGCTGCGAGAGCTAGAGGACTGATGGGCGACGAAAAAGCCACGTTGAGGCGTCCCGACGATACTGCAGTAATGAGAAGACGGCAGCGTGACGTGTACAGCTGTAAGGTGTTCAGAAATCCTGAAGCGCGCATTTTAATTCCAACCGCAAACAAAACTAACAGAGGCCTTAGCGGACGGTGTGTGCTTCATTGGGGGTTTCCAATAACTGAGATCCATCATCTTTCAGACCATCACCGTTATTTCTGTACCACCTCCTCCAGCAAATTAGCTGTAGAACTAATTGGAGCGTCTTAGCGTCTGTGCGGCATTTACCTATTTGGTCGTGAAAAGTAGAAAATTACAGAGACTTGAAGCAGCAGAAATTATACTTCTAAAACTTTGGACAGAATACAGACTAGAAGATCATAAGAGGACTAGTGGATAAGAGAGGAGCTCCAAATTGTCAGATTTCAATAGTACAGAAAGGAATGGCGTGACCATTCGATACGTATGCATCAAAGCAGGATACCAAAAAAGGCAACCAACCCACTACAGCTCAACAAGTATACAAAAACGCTATCGACCCTTTGCACATAAAAGACGTTAATATGACATTTTTAATAAGTATAATATCCTTTACTGCTGCTTATTAGCTTTATTTATTTGTCCACTACAGCTGTCCGCCGCTATATGTTTACAAAGATCTAATTTGGTAATGTGCCTAGGTACAGCAGGTTCAGTTCAATGCACACAGTAACTTTTATTCCCGAAGAGGCGCGACGTATCGGCGCTGCTGTTATTACCTTGACTTTATATATATATATATATATATATATATATATATATATATATATATATATATATATATATATATATGAATTGCTGTTCGTTAGTCTCGCCAAAACTCGAGAACGCCTGAACCGAATTGGCTTATTTTAGTCTTGAAATAATCGTGTAAGTCCAGGGAAGGTTTAAACGGCGATAAAATATGGGAAAGTTGTCCAGAAAAGAGGAAAATTGGGAAAAACTGAAACAGCTTGTTCCAGTGAGCTATCAATACCGTTCGTCCAATTCCGATAAAATTTTGTACATATCATGTTGAAAGCAAGAGGAACGTTCGCATCAAATAAAAATTTGGAAAAGTAGGAACTTTACTCTTTCAAAGTATATTCCTGAACGCACCCAACACAACAAACAAGTCATTGTTTTACATGCTTTAAATCTAAATTTTCCTCGCAATTTTTCCATATTTTATCACCGTTTCAACCTTCCCTGAACTTCCACGAATGTGACATGAACATTATCGTGGACATGTGTGCGTGATTTGCCCACTGATGATGCCTTTATAAGGCTATTGGGTTTGAAATGTGTATGATTTAAATTAATATGGTTTATATTAAGAGAAAAGTGATACGAAGTTCATTGATTTATCTAGTAAATAAATAAAAATAAAGAAACTCGAGAATGTTAGGTAAGAGGCGAGTACTTACTGATAATAAGAAAATTATAAATGGTTATAATAAAATTTCACTAATGAAATTATTAAAATCAATGAATTTGACAGTTTTGCTGCAACAAGCTGAATTTAAAGGTTAGTTACACTCAGCAATCGTTGTATGTATGGGACATAGGCCCTGAAAGACACACGAATAAGATAAAAATTGCATGTAAATGACATTGAAAAATCGATAACAATAATTTAGAATGTTAAGAAACAGTTGAAGGATAATATTTCGATTCACCAGTGCATTTTTACAGACTATAATGTGTACGAAAGCTGACGAACTACACTTTGTAAAAATATCAGTGCAGACAATGTTTGTTGTATAATCACTCCTCCACTGTTTTGCAGTTTTTAACAACGATTCATGTTATTCTGCTTAACTAAAAACAAGTGGAATAGCGTATTGGTTAAACCATAGGGTTGACTTTCCTTTTCGTACAGCTGACTGAGGTTAAAGGTAGTACGTTCCCTTTCAAAAATTCACAGCCGAGTTACTTCCATATTACTATCATATCCGCTCTCCTATTCTGAATCTAATGCTCTCGGTAAACAGTCAGACTGAATATCCTCTGCTTTCATAAAATAATAGGCTCGTCTTCTTCAACTGTTGTCTGCATTGCGTGTCAGAGCAGAAGCTATCAGAAATTCTGCAGTATTTACAGATCATCCAGTTGTAGGAGTCGTGCCCGGTGGTCTTGGGGTAAAGCGCTCGACTGAAAACCGAAGGGTCGCGGGTTCAAAACCCGGTCGGACCTCGGATTTTTCAGTCTACACTTTAACCCATCCTTCACCTCTCAACGATGTGAGGAGTCGCCAGAAACGACACGTGGTTCGGATTCCACGTTAAGCTGTAGGTCCCCTTTCCCCGGTTGGATAATTGGGGTAGGCTAGGGACACGCAAGTCGCCGAAGTGGCGTCCAGTTGAAAGACTTGCACCAGGCCAATGAGCCACACGAAATTATTATTATTATACAGTTGTACATTCTTCCTAGGTTAAAAAATGATTAAGAAAAAATATTTTTCGATATTGATACCTAAAATCGACGGTCGTGTCTTAGTGGATACACCGGTTTTCGCTACCACACCGAAGTTAAGCACTTTCAGACTTATCTTGCATTTGGATAGATCACCATCCGGTTCTGCCGAGTGCTGTTGGCGAGAGGGATGAACTCAGCCTTTGTGGGGCAAACGGAGGAGCTGTTTGTCTGAGAAGTACCGGCTGCGGTCAAGAAAACCGATACAATGGCTGGGAGTTTGGGGCGGTGGCTACATCCTATATATCGCACACTTTGACGTCTCCGGGTGGAGGATGACACGGCAGCCGGTCGGTATTGATGGCCCTTACGAGGCCTGTAGGATGACATTTGGTTTAGTTCAGTTTAATTCATACCTCAAATACATTTAACATATCTGGACTCTTGGAGTGGTTAGAATGCACATACACCGGTCTTCCAGCTGAGAAAGAAAACTGGGCTACGGGAGAAACTACAATAAAACGTAATTACGAGTTAATCTGTAAATGTGATTAATATCGCGCGATTCATCATTTGATAACCGTGAAAACAGAATATATGATAATACGGACACAAAGAGCCGTTTGTACAATATTCAACTGGAACAGTAGCGTTTGAACACGCAGCAGAGCAGGGAAGCGACACCGGCCTGTGAAACATGGTTCTGGAGACCCTGCCAGCGAAGCGTCGGGAACATCGCGCCCGAGACAAATGCCCGCTCTGTTTCTGTTCTTGTTCCAATTTGCCATTTAATTCGCTGTGGCGTCTTTACTTGTAACGGACAGCCCTACATTTGTAAGACTGTCGTACAGGACTGTGTGCTGTCGCTGACCCCTGTTTCCGCTCTTCACGCTCGACGCTTTGCTTAAGAATGAGGCTTTACGTCGTCAGCATCGTAATTACAAACGGAGTACTAACTCAAATTCGAATTGTGTCTATTGAGGAAGGAAATCGGCCTTGTCCTTTTGAAAGGATCCATCCAAGTATGTGACTGTAACGATTTAGGGAAATAGTGGAATAAACCAAATATGAATGATCAGAGGCATGTTTGAAACACTGCAAATGAGAATGCAGTATGGAAACGTTCTTCCACTGACAAATTCGATCCTTAAATTAGTACTCATGTCATATCTACTGGCCGCTATTATAAACTGAGCTTTGTAATTAAAGCGTTTTCTGGGCGGTAATAAATTGAGTACATTTGCATTCTGGGTGATTGGATACATACGTCAACAGCTCGTACTTGTGTACATTAATTTTCCCTTGTGAAAGCAGAACTGTGAGGAGGTGCAGTGACGTTATGAAATATTGCTTTCCTCTAAAGAAAATGTGTTATCTTCTGTCATATTTTGTCGTCCAGTCGGTATAGAAGAAGTTTGTGGGATATGATTTTTATCTCATTAATGTAATCTTTAAGAAGATTTCGTTCAAATGTTCAAATGTTTGTAGTACTTATAGGACTTAACTACGGGGTCATCAGTCCCTAAGCTTACAAACTACTTATGAACTAGCTAAGACTAAGGACGGCACAAATATCTATGCCCGAGGGGGGATCCGAACCCCCGACCGTAGTGGCCATGCAGACCGTGACTGGAGCGCCTTAGTCCCCTCGGCCACCGCGGCCGGCGAAGATTTCGTTTTTCCATATAGAACCTGGCTATAAATTCGCAGCTCTCATCCGGTAACTGTTTGCAATTTTTTGGTGAGTTAAGATATCCTCAGTAAGTAACTGGTTTATAATACAACCCAAATCTACATAAGAGATTGATACTCGTAATTCAAAAACAAAAGTTACATCCATAACCGATGGACGACTTAAACGTCAGACGGGTAGCGGCCCCACAATCCATAGCAAACAAGCCTTAGACCGCACGGCCATTCCCGCATGGCACAATGATTTTTTGCCAGATAATACAACATCTGAGATGTTGAGAACAAACTGGACACCACTGTCGAGTTATTGTACGTCCTCTTAGGGAGAATATGGAAAGAGGAGAAAGTGCCAACAAACTGGAAACGAAGTATTATCGTGAAAATACCCAGAAAAGGAGATGTTACTAACTGTAACAAATAGTGGGACATTACCCTATTGTCAGTACCGAGTAAGATACTTTCGAGGATTATTTTAAACCGAATTAAGGATTATGTGGAAGCGCAACTGAGAGGAGAGCACGCTCGAAGCTGTGTGGGCCGTGGCGGAGCGGCCGAGGGCATTGAGGCGCTATGATCAGATGCGTGAAACCGTTCCCCGTCGGGGGTTCAAATCCCCCTTTGGGCATGGATGATTGTGTCGTCTTTGGTATAAGGTAGTTCATAAGTAGTTTGTGAGTTTAGGTACTGATGACTCCGCGGTTAAGTCCCTTAAGCTTATCAAATACTTGAACATTTTTTGAAGCTATGTGGACCCTATCAATACTCTCCGAAGTATTCTGGAACAAAGTGCGTATGGGGACACACCCTTTACCTTACCTTCATTGACTTTGAAAGGCTTTCGACGCTGTCAGTCGAAGTGTCATGTAGGATACAATTGCAGAGTATGACATCCCAACGAAGAACATTAACATCATCAAGGAAATGTAACAGGTCTATGAATGCCAAGTACTGGAGAGCTGAGAGAGCCTTGCCAAATTAATACGGTAGTACGACAAGGGTGTATTCTTTCTCCAATATTATTTCTTTTGGTGTTGAATCATGTGATGAAGATACTATCACGACTAGGCTGGCCATTAATGGAGAGGATGTAGAACAGGGCCAATCTTTCCTCTATCTCGGAAGTATGGTCACGAATACAGGAGGTGCTGAAGAGGACATCCATAGTCGCATCCGCAAAGCAGCGAATGCGTTTGGACAGCTGTAGCCTGTCTTGAGTAATAGGAACACCTCAAACGCCGGCTTTTCAGTGGCAAAGTAAAGGCAGTTCTGATGTATGGTTGCGAAACTTGTTAATTGACTAACTACATCAGAAACCAGCTCCAAGTTTTTATTAACCGTTGTCTACGGCGTATTTTAAACGTGAGATGGCCAAATACAATGAAGAATGAATATTTTTGGAGGGAGACAAACCAGCAACCAAGCAATATACAAATCAAGGAAAGAAAATGGGAGTGGATTGGGCATACATCGAAGAAGCCTGATTGAGCTGCTTAAAATATGGTGTCGGACTGGCACTCTCAAGGAGTTAGAAAACGCGGTCGTCGCATACAAACCTGGAAAATAACGATCGAGAGAGAAGCTGCAGAGGAAGAGAAAACCTGGAGTTAGGTGAAGAGACTTGTCAGAAATCGTATCAGGTGGAAAAAATTCGTTTGCCCTTTGTTCCAGAGGGAACGGCAGGAAGTAAGTCAAGTAAGTGGGTCATCGACATATTCGAAGTTTATCATCGTTGCCAGCTGCGCGACGAAATGGCTCTGCAGCGTCTCAGACTTATCCATTAGCCGCCAAAGTTTACCACATGCCAATACAACTGCCTGAACGCTCCATGACGAAAGTTGCAACCAGGGACGCCTTCAAAACGTTCTTTATATGAAGCAGTTCCTAGAAAGCTGTGCATTAATAGTTTGGTACTGTCTATGTTCAGTTGCTCAGTGAGTACACACGTGTCGCGCAGCAGCAGCATCACTACACTGACAACCGTTTTTATTCTAGAAGCGACTTATTTTCATTTCGTGCGTGATTTCTCTTACAGGTCATAAACCTTTCGTGTGCTCGCGTGTTTATTTATTCAGAATCGCGTTTAATTGACAGATTTATTAGCTCGCGTATATATTTTTTAAATTCGCCGTTAATATTTTAGTGTTAAGTACATATTTTTCGAAGCTCACTGTTTATCAGACTTTTGTGTCATCGATCGTATGTTTAGTCAGCTTCGCGTCAAAGTGTCTTCGCACGTACACATAATCATATTCGCATCAGAGTTGCAGTTTTGTGTATTCTTCCACAGTTTAAATCACAACAGTCGTACTTATTTGCAACATACATAGGTTTTTAGAATGGCTAGGAACTGTGACTGCTACGAACGAATGCAGGCAGAGTTGCTGACTCTTCGCTCGCAGCTTCAGGCGGCGTTGGCCTTGCTGCCAAAGCTTGAGACTGCGGTGGGTGGGCGCTGCTGTTTGGGGCCGCTCGCGGGGGTGCAGCAAACGCACTGTGCGTTTGTTGTGCTCTCCAATCGGCCTGCGGCTGTGCTCTCGAGGGGGTCGCCCCCCAGTCCGTGTCCTCGGCGCATGTCAGGCGACGTAAGCTTCCCAGGGGACCGAAGTGGAGGCCTCCCCGGTTACTCTTACGAACAGATTTGAGGAGCTGTCTGTGGCAGAGGATGTTCCTGAAGCAGATTGTGTCGCTTGTCCTGTGGTCACCCCTCTGCCTGCAGGATCCGGGAACTCATAGAGGGTGTGTTTGTTGTAGTTAGGAGGGTGATGGGACCCCTTAGGGATATGCCTGCTAGTGAGGGGAAGAAGTCCAATGTGCACTCCGTGTGCATACCGGGGGTAGTCATTCCAGACGTGGAACGGGTCTTTCCGGATGTCATGAAGAGCACAGGGTGCAGTCAGTTGTAGGTGGTGGCTCATGTCGACACCAACGATATGTGTCGTTTTGGATCGAAAGAGATTCTGTCAGATTTTGAGTGGCTATCAGAGGTGGTAAAGACTGCTAGTCGTGCTTGCAATATGAAGACAGAGCTCACCATCTGCAGCATAGTACACAGCACTGACTGCGGACTTCTGGAAATGTTCAAATGTTTGTTAAGCTTATAGGACTTAACTACGGGGTTATCAGTCCCTAAACTTACAAACTACTTATCAACTACCTTATACTAAAGACGGCACAAATATCCATGCCCGAGGGGGGATTCGAACCCCCGACCGTAATGGCCGTGCAGACCGTGACTGGAGCGCCTCAGGCTCCTCGGCCACCGCGGCCGGCCGGACTTCTGGTTCAGAGCCGAGTGGAGAGTCTGAATCAGAAGTTCGCACGGTTATTTGACCGTGTAGGCTGCAGATTCCTCGACTTGCACCTTAGGGTGGTGGGTTTTCTAGTTTCGCTAAATAGGTCAGGAGTTCACTACAATGAGGAAGCGGCTACACGGGTAGCGGGGGCTGTGTGGCGTTGACTGGGCGGATTTTTAGATTAGACGGCCTCGGGAACACACAAAATGGGTTTCAGTATCAAAGCGTGCAGGTCAGACACAAGACGAATGCAGATCTAGGAACCATTGGTTTAACAGTTGTAAATTGTCGTAGCTGGGAAAGGTCCAGAGCTCCTAGCGCTGCTACAAAATAATGAGGCACAAATCGTTACAGGTTCTAAAAGCTGGGTGACGCCAGAGATCGGCCAAAATTTTTAAAACGGGCCAAATGGTTTCAATAAAGGAGAGATTAAACAAAAAAGAGGATGACGTGTTTATTGCTGTTACAAACGGTTTATCCTGCAGCGAAATTGAGGGAGATACGTCCTGTGAGTTGGTATGGGTGGGGGTTATACCTGATAACCGGAATAAATCAATAATTGGATCTTTTTATCGACCCCCTGACTCAGACGATGCAATTGCCGAAATGTTTAAAGACAGCTTGAATTACATTTCAAACAGGTGCCCGAAGCGTACTGCTATAATAGGTGGCGACTTTAATTTACCCTCGATATGTTGGCATAAGCTGCGATGGAGCGGCCGAGCGCATTGAGGCACTATGTTAAAATGAGCGGGCATGGATGTTTGTGCTGTCTTTAGTATAAGCTAGTTCATAAGTAGTTTGTAAAATTAGGGATGATGACCCCGCAGTTAAGTCCCATAAGCTTTAAAAAGATTTGAATATTTATTTGTTGGCATAAATACATATTCAAAACCAGGGCCAAGTACAAAACATAGCCCGAACTAGCTCTGAATGTTTTTCAAAAAACTACTTCGAACAGTTAGTTCATGAACCCACTAGAATTGTAAATGGTTGCGAAGATACGCTTGATCTAATAGTAACAAATAATCATGAACTAGTAAAGAGCATCAAAACAGATACAGGGATTAGCGAACATAGAGTTGTAGTAGCGAGACTGAATGTCGAAATTCCCAAATGCACCAAAAATAAACGAAAAATATATCTGTTCAATAAAGCAGATAAAAATTCGCTTCACGCATTCCTGAGCGATAGTTTCCAGACTTTCAGAACTAAAAATGCGAGTGTAGATCAGTTGTGGCTTACTTTCAAAGACATAATATCAGTAGTAATCGAGAGATTTATACCAAATAAATTAATAAAAGAAGGGGCTGGCCCCTGTGGCACATAAAACAGGTCAGCTCACTGTTGCAGAAGCAAAGAAAAACGCATCCAAAATTCAAACAGACACAGAATCCCCAAGACTGGTAATCTTTTGCAGAATTTTGCAATCTAGCGCGTATTTCAGTGCGAGAACCTTATAATATTTTCCACAACGAAATCCTGTCTCGTAACCTGGCAGAAAATCCAAAGAAATTCTGATCATATGTGAAGTACCCTAGCGGCAAATCACAAACAATACCTACACTACGCGACAGAAATGGTAATACGACCGATGTCAGTACTGCTAAAGCAGAATTGCTAAACACAGCTTTCCAAAATTCTTTCATCAAAGAAGATGAGAACCCTCCAGAATTCGAACCAAGAACAGCTGCCAGCAAGTAAAATTTAGAAGTATACTACTGGCCATTAAAATTGCTACACCACGAAGATGACGTGTTACAGACGCGAAATTTAACCGCCCGGAAGAAAATGCTGTGATATGCAAATTATTAGCTTTTCAGAGCATTCACACAGGGTTGGCGCCGGTGGTGACACCTACAACGTGCTGACATGAGGAAAGTTTCCAACTGATTTCTCATACACAAACAGCAGTTGACCGGCGTTGCCTGATGAAATGTTGTTGTGATGCTTCGTGTAAGGAGGAGAAGTGCGTACCTTTACGTTTCCGACTTTGATAAAGGTCGGATTGTAGCCTATCGCAATTGCGGTTTATCGTATCGCTACATTGCTGCTCGCGTTGGTTGCGATCCAATGACTGTTAGCAGAATATGGAATCGGTGGGTTCAGGAGGGCAATAAGAAACGCCGTGCTGGATCCCAACGGCCTCGTATCACTAGCAGTCGAGATGACAGGCACCGTATCCGCATGGCTGTAACGGATCGTGCAGCCACGTCTCGATCCCTGAGTCAACTGATGGGGACGTTTGCAAGACAACAACCATCTGCACGAACAGTTCGACGACGTTTGGAAGCATCGCGCACAGAATAACGTCACAGAATAGGGAGTATACAGAAGGGAAAGTTAGGAGCGGCGCCTTTGATCTGTATGTTACCAAGCGTTGCGCTCGACGCCATATTGAAAAGCAGTAAACGCCGAACTATAGCCACTTAGTACTTTGGCTGGAAATGGGCTTTTTACGAACTGCAGCTAATCTCACCGACTTTTACGAAAGGAAACCGCTTTCATCTATTTTGCGCCCTCTTCTTGCACCTAATTGTAATCCAACGAAAAAAAGGGCGTAAATTTTAATACAACCTACGAAAATGTACGGTGGAATCGATGATCGTTTTATTTGGTGCTTATCTCTAGACAAATTCCAAATAACGCGGAGTTATGTTTGGGCAATTAGTTATAAACAAGAAAGTGACTTTACAACTGCCAGATTTTATTTGACACGAATAAATTCGCACAAAATATTGAGTCAGACTTAGCAGAACTACGTGATTACACAGAACTAATGACGTCTGGGCATAGCTTTAGGAGTATTAATTTAGTGATCGGAGAAGGGCGTATAGCGAAATCTGTCAACCACAGAGCAGGAACAGCATAAAATAATTATTCCCCTTAATCTATTTGTTTGAGTATCGTATCCGAAGAGCATTCGTTGCCAACAATAGCATACTACGCCTCCAATGCCGTAAGTAAAATTTTACCTGCCTACTTAAGCACTATTCTTTGTCATTCATTTTATATTATTCCCTGCAACGTTAAACTTATAAAATGTAAATGTACTTCAACATTTCGATGCTGTTGAACTGCTGCAGCAACAGCAGAGTTATTGTCAAAAGAAGAAGTAAGACTACTTTTAATAATTACGCACACATTACTCTCATTCGAAACTGCTAACATTTAACTTTCACTGCACAAATAGCGTCGTACACGACGTCAGCATCTTTTGGGAAGGTGAAGAAAATTATATATCCTTATTTGTTTTGGAATTATTGCGACAATTAGGTGCTGAACACCATCGGCCGCCTTTTCCTTTATTGGTGCTCATAATAAAAACGGAACAGCTCCAACTACTGACACACAATTCTTTCTTTTCACTGTACCAAATACTTGTTTACTTTTATGCGATTCAGGCAGTTAAAATACAGAATTAACAAACAAAGACGGCACTTTACCACTCCACTTAGTAGGGAGTGACCACACGTTTACTGCTTTTCAAGATGGCTGATTCCGCGCATGCGCACTAAATTTTGGACGACAGACTGCAGTGGGAGTTTCCTTTCTGTATACTCCTTATTCTGTGATAACGTAGAGAGGCCATACAATGACATTGAAATGAAGCCGGCTGAGAGCGCGACACCCAACCAACATGGCGGCCGAGCGCCAGCCGGCCACAGCTGCGAGCACAGGGTAGTTCATTGAGTTCGCTATCTGTTAATTCCTTTTTCATATATTTTATGGCGTTCTTTTGTGATAATATAATTTTGCCATAGATAATTACAAATTTCAGCCAGGTATAGCAAATCATACTCTTATATAAAATAGACGCACATTTTTTCCTCTGTCTGCCCCTTTAACCTTTTATAACTCGACGACTACCGAACGTATCGTCATGCAGTTTCTTTTAATTTCTTCTTTAGAATCCTGGGAAAATCTTAGACTATATTTATTGTGAAAAAAAAAGAAAATAGGGATCATAACGTAGAATCGTGTACCGTTTCTGCACTTTAGTCATTCTGGAGCCTAAATTATAAGAATTAGGCCATTGTACATAGTAAAAACTTGCAGAACTTATACCGATCCAAAAAAAAAAAAAAAAAAAAAAAAAAAAAAAAAAAAAAAAAAAAAAAAAAGAAAAGAAAATACGCGAGAGCATGTGTCTAACTTTCACGAGTGAACCACATTTATCATTTTTCTTTTCTAAAGCGCTGGCGTCTGATGGCTTCAGACTACAGATACTGTGATTGTGGGAGATATGTGAGAGTTATACCATATCATCTCACGGTCTTTAATTTTTTTCCTTAAACGTCGTGAGTTCTATAATTCTATACTATGTACTATGGCGCAGGTCTCACAGTTTACGATACAAAGGTCACGAACGTGCGGAAGTGGTAAACTATTCTATGTTATTAACGTTATTATTCTTATTTCAATTATTTCTCATTTTCTTATTGGCATTTAATATAGCCTACGTTGAACACGTATACCGAAGAAGTTGAAAGAAACCACATCACGATAAGTTCTACAGATCTTGAGTTAAAGTAGTTTAAAGATTACTCCTGCAAAGCCGGAGCGGCTCAGCTAGTTAGTAAATAAATAAATAAAAGTTGTGAAGTCATAACTATTGGATATCGACCATTGTATATCAAATTACAAATGTTTATCAAAATTGATGACAAAGTCAATGTGAGAGAGGTACTGGTGGGCAAACTCGCTGAAAGTAACGAGTAGAATTTGAAAAGTTCCACCGCTCTATTGTACACAAATTTGCAAGAAAAAAAGTTGAAACTGAATAGAAAAGTTGTTTAATTAAAAAGAAAAGTTCATTTCATTATCTACAACTTTCTCGCTGACGAAAATTTCTTGACCACAAAACATAAAATGTGTCAGGCAACTAACTTTTTCATGGCAATTTTTATTTCATATAAAAGTAATTGTTTGAATTATTATTTTTATACAAACACAATACGTATTGTACTTGCTAAGAACAGCGTTGCATTCCTGCCTACGTAAAAAATTTGGTAATTTTTTTCCTAGCTTAAGGGGTTCAAATGAGAGTGTAATTAAGGCGAGCGCCAGATGAAGAATTACGCATTTATCGGCCCAACTCCGCTTCTACACCCAACCAAGATGCCTGCCTGGTTTCACTGCCTGGTCAAATGTTTGTAAAGCTTATGGGACTCAAGTGCGGGCTCATCAGTCCCTAAACTTACAAACTACTTATGAACTAACTTATACTAAAGACAACACAAACATCCATGCCTGAGGGAGGATTCGAACCCCCGACGCGGAAGGCCGCGCGATCCGCAACTTGGCGCTCCAAACTGCTCGGCTATTCTCGCTCGGCATTCAGGAGGTACAGCGTCATAACGACTTCTCTACATGACAACGAAACTGAAATGGATCGACTGCAGCCGGCCGCGGTGGCCGAGGGGACTAAGGCGCTCCAGTTACGGTCTGCACGGCCACTACGGTCGGGGGTTCGAATTCCCCCTCGGGCATGGATATTTGTGCCGTCCTAGTTCGTGAGTAGTTCATAAGTAGTTTGTAAGTTTAGGGACTGATGACCCCGTAGTTAAGTCCCATAGACTATACAAACATTTGAACATTTGAATTTGATCGACTGCAGGGTCTAGGGTAGAAAGCGATGGACAGAGATCGAGAATATTTCACCGAACCACTCTAGTAATGTATCCAAATTAGCAGATTTGTAACACGGGTTAAAATTGGGGGGAATGCATTGCACATTGAGGAAGAGCGGTGCCTCATGTGCAGACGGACAGACCAGGCTAGGCTAGGCCAGGTCAGCGTGTGTGATATCGGCACTGCCTGAAGAGAAGGGCTGCGTGCTGTCATGTCACGTCACTCCGAGTAGGCCAGTGCAACACTACCTAGAGACAAGCCTCACAAAAACTCGCGCCACGTCACACTGACCAGGTCGCGGCCACTAGCTTAATGGCTGGCCGCTGGGGCATAGCCCACTGCCTTGTAGCGGACAGCCAGTAAGCTGGTGGTCGTAGCCTGGTAAGTGTGACGTGGCACGGGCTGTTGTGAGGCATTGCTTCTAGGTGGTGTTGACCAGTCGCCAACAAGAAAGACAGGCCGTGACATGCATGTGACGTCTCTGATCAAGATAGGCCTGCGACAATGCTGTCTCTAGCTGACTGACAGATTGGAATGAGACAGTGGTCTGTGCCTCAGTGGTCAGGTATTCAGTTAGCGATAGCGTTGTCTCAGGCCTATGCTGGTCACGTGACGTGACGCAGGTGCCACAGCCTGTCTATCTGGTTGTGCTCGCAGTGGGCCGAGATGGCGTAACTAACTGGCTGGCCACTATGAGACAGTACGCTGTGCCCCAGCTGACAGTCAGCTCCACGATCGCAGCCAACTCTGCGTGACGCGCCAAGACGGCGCGCAGGCCTTGCAGGAGTGAGCCGGCCCGGCAGTCCTCGGCACCGCGAGCGGCCGGCGTCGTCCGCCGAGGCGCCTGGCGCCGTTCCCGCTAGCGACGCTTTATTTCTGTCGTGACGTAGGCCGGGCCACGCCACGCTGCAGCCGTGACGACACCGGAATGACGCACATTCCTGAGCTGGCCCGCCTCCCAATGCCGGCCACCCGTGACTGCATGCAAACAGCTTACAGAACAACAACACACTAAATGACATTTTTTCTCACGACCATTTAAGGTATGTGCCAATTCCAGACTGAAACTTTCAGTCTACAGCGGAGTGTGCGCTGATATGAAACTTCCTGGCAGATTAAAATTGTGTGCCGGAACCGGGACTCGAACCTAGGACCTTTGCCTTTCGCGGGGAAGCGCACTACCGACTGTGCTATCCCGACACGACTCACGATGCCGCCTCACAACTTTACTTCCGCCAGTACCTCGTCTCCTACTTTCCAAACTTCACAGAAGCTCTCCTGCGAACCATGCAAGAATAGCACTCCTGGAAGAAAGGATATGGTGGAGACATGGCTTAGCCACAGTTTGGAAAGTAGGAGGCGAGGTACTGGCAGAAGTAAAGTTGTGAGGCGGCATCGTGAGTCGTGTCGGGATAGCACAGTCGGGAGTGCGCTTGCCCGCGAAAGGCAAAGGTCCCAGGTTCGAGTCCCGGTTCCGGCACACAATTTTAATTTGCCAGGAAGTTTCTTATGTGCCAATTATTTGATTGTTAATGTTTCAATATAAGCTGAGACATATAATTATAATTTGGCTTGTCAATAGGAAGATGCACTTACCGACTTGGCCAAGCAGTCTCGTCAACACAGTTGCATGGAATATGTCTCCCTCCCCTCCCCCATCTTATCCTGATTTTCTCCTTTCAATTCCTGTCATGAGGGGGGGGGGGGGACATCAATAGTGTCTGAGGAGGAGTAAGAATTTATTGGGAAGGGAGACATATTTGGGTATTCCGTCATATTGTGATTCTCAACCATCAAGGGAGGTTCAGTTGATAAGCGCACTTTTCTAGTGAGTAAGAGGATCCGGGTTCGAAATCCGGCCCTGTTGCATAATTCCTTGGTTCAGCCTATGTTCATTACCATTGATAAAATTGAGACTGCTTCTATCTCAGGAACATATAATTAATTTCGATAGCCAGCCGCGGTGGTCGAGGGGACTGAGGCGCTCCAGTCACGGTCTGCACGGCCACTACGGTTGGGGATTCGAATCCCCCCTCGGGCCGTCCTTAGTATTAGTTAGATCATAAGTAGTTTGTAAGTTTAGGGACTGATGACCCCCAGTTAAGTCCCATAAGCTATACAAACATATCATTTGATTTTAATTTCTATGTATTTTTAGTGCTAAAAATACTTTTCCACTGCTTTCTGTTATTTATTTCATATGTCGTTGTTGTTGTTGTGGTCTTCAGTCGGCTGACTGGTTTGATGCAGCTCTCCACGCTACCCTGTCTTCTGCAAGTCTCTTCATCTGAGAATATGTTCGGCAACCTACATGCTTTTGAATCTGCTTACTGTATTCGTACGTCGGTCTACCTCTATGATTTTTACCCCACACAATTCCTTCCAATGCTAAGTTGACGATTCCTCGATGTCTCAGAATGTGTCCCACCAATCTATCCCTACTATTAGTTAGGATATGCCAGAAACTCCTTTCCTCAAATCAAATATTGAAATGTCTGTAAATCTATCGGACCAAACTGCGTGGTCATCAGTCCGTAGCTTACAAACTACTTAAACCTAGGTAAAATAACCTACGGACAAACACACACACACACACACACACACACACACACACACACACACATGCCCCAGGGAGGACTCGAACCTCCACGGCGAGCAACCGCGCGCTCCGCAGCGAGGTGCTTTAGACCGCTCGGCTACTCCACCGCGGCCTCCTTTTCTCCCCAATTCGATTAAGCACCTCCTCATTTGCTATGTGATCTACCCATCTAATTTTCATCATTCGCCTGTAGCACCACATTTCGAAAGCTTCTATCATATTTTTGTCTGAACTCCTTATCGTCCACGTTTCACTCCCATACAATGCTACACTTCAAATGCTTTTTATGCAAACATACAGTTTTTAAATGGAACATTGGTTGTTTCTATCATGCACTGAAATTTTTGACATCGGCTGTCTGCAAAGAATTTTGAATGACATTTTTATCACATTTAGTTTGGCAGATACAACGGCTCAGAGCTTCGGGGGCGGAGACTGCAATAGCGTAGCTAACTGGCCGAGTGGCTAGCCCCTGGGGCACGGCCCACTGTCTCATGACCACCAGCCAGTTCAAAAATTTTGAATGCTTGTAACTACCAAACTAAACGTGATAAAAATGTCCTTCAAAATTCTTTGTACACAGCTAGTGTCAAAAATTCCAGTACATGATAGAAACAACCTTTGTTCCATTTGAAAAATTGTATGTTTCCATAAAAAATTCACTTTCTAGGTATTTGTACCATCTGTTTGTTGGCTAACAATACGAGTCCTTGACTACCAAACCATTCTGTGAAAACCGCACAACTATCGCACTTTCCGTTTCCGCAATATTTGCGGTGCACGTGTTAGGTGATTCACCCTGTGTATGTATGACAAATTATTTAAAATATATACTTGATTCTCTAACGAACATATTTCGTGATATATAAATATTCAAGGTAATGTAAAAACGGAAAATTTATTAAAAAAATCTTGAATAGTTCTTGACCAATTTACTTCAATTTTTCCCACTACCGGTATATTCGTAAAGACATAGCGTATATATTTGTAATTTCTATAAAATGTAAACATAAACCTAACACGTAAATGGGAAATGTCGATACTAAAAATATCAGAGAGTTCTTGACCGATTTATTTGAAAAATTTTACAATGTTTTAATTATCACAGAGGTAGTCGTAAGTCATACATTCAACGTTTTTAAACGGACAAAGCTTAATGTCTCCGTTGAAACCGACTGCAAGAAAGAAATTCTGCAGTTCCGTTATTTTCTGGTAATCAATTTCAAATGTATTGTAGATAATGTTAACCATTAGAGACGTTTATTCATACATACATATTCTTTCTTTCTTTATACTATTTGAAGCAAATACTGTGTACACAACAAACAGCTGTTTTCTTCCTAAATGTGGTTTTACAGAGGAGAGGAAAGAGGAAGTCAGTTGCAAGATTAAGTAAATTTTTTTATTTATTTATTTTACATTTTACTGAATTCAAGAAACAGTGAAACAGTTATTATATTTTTGCTTTACAAGCATTAGTAATTTTTCAGGAGACACATATGATCGTGAAATAAATGTAAAATTACCCGTATCTCGCAGATTCAGTGCAATGAGCTACAACAATATTCATGACGAAATACTTTCGAAACTGTGTTTAATTGCACATTACTACCCTGAAAGTGATACAATCTCAACACGGTATTTCATGCATGCTGTCTTATTTAGTTCTGAAGCCACTTTTCTCGACACGTAACAGTGTTTCGTATAGACAATAATGATTCGTAGTTTCTTAAACTTCTGTCAAATTTTTATAACATGAATATTTTTTGAAACAAAGTTATTTTTTCAACATAAAACGACTGTGTTTACGTCTGTAAGATATCTGCGTTTGAGGCTCAGATGTAACAAAAACAACTGCAGTTTTTAGTATTGCTATTACTGTTAACAAATTGTAAAGGCAAACATTGCAGGCCTTGCTTTTGTCATAGACCAGTGTATGTAGCATGTTCGCGTGCGCCTAATGCCCAGAATTTGCATGGATTATTGGCGAATGGAAGGTCATATAATGTAGTATACACACTGTTTTAAGGGAATGCGCCTTTTTTGTAAGCTGAAATAAATCTTACGAAAGTAACTAAGAACCTAATGATTTATATTAGAAATAAATAACTATTAGTCTGTTGAACTATTAGGGGGTTTCTTCATTTTTATTTGTGCCTTCAATTATTTATTTTTTGATAATGCGGAATTGTTTTCAAGAAAAGCTTTATCCTCCATTTGAACTCTATTACTGTACTGTCTTTCAAGTACAGCGTTTCGAGGGGAGAGTCTGCTGTAACATTTCTTCCCTCCAAGTTCATTCCACTTGACGCAGAGAGCCCACCTTTTTGTGCTGAGTAAACACTCAGCGATCCTACATCTACCCCTACTTCGGTATCAAGTTTTTCAGTGGCTCTCGACTGACCTTTACAAATACGAGATCTGTACCTCATGCAGACTGGATAACTTCCGAATACGCTTCTTCGTTGGCTCGTGAGCAGTTCAGAGCGTCACCTTTTATTGACTTTCATGAAACAAACAATAGGAAGAACTTTTTCCACGTTACTGGTACAGTAACTGTACTGCTGCTATGAATGTAGTCTTAAGTAATCATCAATGTATGCATTGACAGCTATCAGTAACTGATTTTAGTGGGAAAACCGAGGAGCTCTCTTCTCACAAATATAGTACCTATGAAGAACTGGTGTGATACTGACTCAAAGCATATTAAGACATAAAACCTTCATCTTGTCGGGAACTTGCAATATTAAGACTATTATAAACTCGTTACTAGACCTTATCACTGACCTAATAAGATATTTACTTTTGGTTTTTGTCCAAATATTCCTTTATCACTTTTATTTCCTTTTAAAACAACATCATAAATAATGTCTAGGTTATTTCCATAGCGACTGCGTGAATCCAGATTTAGGCACTTTCCCAGTTACATTAGTCAGAAAGCATACAACGAAGGCCGTTTCACGTACGGAACCAAAAGAGGCCTCACGAACAAGCGAGTGTAACAAATGGTATAAAGCGAATGGACGAAAATAGACGTGACGTGTATCCCGGCGAGCAGTAGGAAATGTATATCGACAGCGCTCGAAACTTGCCTGTCGACAGGCTGTCTGTAAATTGGCGCCGGCCACGGTGGCCGAGGATACTAAGGCGCTCCAGTCACGGTCTGCACGGCCACTGCGGTCGGGGGTTCGAATCCCCCCCTCAGGCATGGATATTTGTGCCGTCCTTAGTCTTAGCTAGTTCGTAAGTAGGCTTAGGGACTGATGACCCCGTAGTTAAGTCCCATAGACTATACAAACATTTGAACATTTGATTTTTGTAAATTGGCTCAATATATTCTACCTGACTCACATTACGTGTACTTGTCGAGAATCATCCTTGATACGCGGAAGATTTACGTAATATTTCTCGTTATATAATTATACAATATGTTCTTACTTTTGTTTTTACTTTTATAGTAACTTTGGATAATGGATATGCCTTGTCTCAACCCAAAAGGATACCACATAAAAACACTTATTACTACTATTTGGAAAGGGTACATAAAAGAGAATATCTTTAATTAGTTTTAGCGTATTCGCTGAATCGAGCCAATACTGAAAAACTATGTTTTATTTTTTATTTAGCGGATGGTCTGAACACATTGGGGTAGAGCTAAGTGGGAAATAGCAGTCGCATCAAGAAGGTCATCAGCGGGGAGATTGGAGACAGACATCACTCCAGACGAAGAAAGCCATACCGTGTAATTCCAGGTACCATGTGAGCAACTGCGCGGCGCTCCCGCCGGAGGTTCAAGTCCCCTGGTACTGCCTATTGTATTTTTGATAGATTAATTTAAGTAGTTTAGGAGCTGATGGCCACAGTAATTTGGTTCCATAGGATTACAAATATTTCATTTGATTATTTTAGACGAAGGACTACCTTAAAAGATCTTCGTTATAGTGGGTACACCGATTGTTAGGTCACGAATACTAAGCAAACTTTTTTTTTTTTTTTTTTTTTTTTTGCGGTCCATTGGTAAGCATGTTTGCACAATGATTTAGCAATGAGTATAATATTTTCGTTTCAAAAATTTTCAATTCGCTGTTATTAAAGAAATGCTACCGTTTACGCGTTCTGTAAACGCATCATTACGTCCTTAAAAAATAATAAATAAATAAAATCATGTCTGTCATTTAGCCACGCCCCAGCGTTCACGTCTGATGGCTAAAATATTGGTTATGAGAAAAAATAACGTAAAACCAGCAGAAAAAGTAACAAATTCTGATGAACGCAAACATAAACAAAGACCTATTCTGCCGCACATCAGTGTAGGTCGCCAACACATTTAGACATTGTTATTAACTAACTCAAAAATGTTCAAATGTTTGTAAAGTCTATGGGACTTAACTACGGGGCTATCAGTCCCTAAACTTACAAACTACTTATGAACTAACTAAGACTAAGGACGGCACAAATATCCATGCCCGAGGGGGGATTCGAACCCCGACCGTAGTGGCCGTGCAGACCGTAACTAACTCATCTACGACTCTTAAAAATGGTATTATTGTCTGAATATTAAAGCACTGCACATGAAAATACTCTCTAAAACATATTATCGTCACAACAGAGACATCGTTGAGTTCAAGATGGCACAGATAGTTAAAGAGTTCTGTAACCAATGCAGAAAATAAACTGGTCCAGGTACAAGACGGCACGTTATCGCAACTCAGACACACATTACTATACTGCTCAGGTCACACATTTATTTTGTAAAGGGCGAGCCGTGGCGGATTTCCTGTTACACCGTAATATTCTAATTTCTAAAAGAAAAAAAAATACTTCGTCGGCATGTGCAGGCTGCTAAGCCCTTTTACCATTCACAGAAGACTTATTGCTAGTACCTGTACCTAAAAGAGAGCTATAAACCCTGGAAGAACCTTCTCGACTCGTGTCCCTGGCAGGCAGATATATTTTGAATCACCATCAGCCATTAATGTATTTTATGTGGTGTTGTTGAAACAACAGACCTCTGATCCTAGGAACCATTACTTACGTTCATACTGTATCTCCGATGTGTCAGGAAAAGGCAAAGAAGAGGACACAGCAGTGGACATAGACGTGACTTGGATCGTTAACCGTTAAACGGTGTTAATGGAGAAGATACAGTCCAGTTATGTTGAAATACGGCTGTAGTTGTGTCACAGCAAGTCGAACGTACTGCTATTTGTTTGTAGACATTTACCCTACAAAGACTTTCACTATAGCTTTCAGTGATACTTGGAAAACTGTAGTCCACAATTAAAGCGTAATTTATAGCTAATAGACTGTTAACGTTATGTATACAGGAACCAATGTCCAAGTTGACATTGAATGATGTGTCCATTTATCTCGATGATAAACAGCTGGCAGCTAAACAGCTAGGTCATCAGCGTCCGTGCCACAAACGTAAACAGATTAATGCGAAATGGAGGACGGACAGAAAAGTACAACGAAGTTGTTATGATGACTACTCTAAAATTCTAAAATGAGGCAAAACATATCGTTTTAAAATATGCCTACAGGCATAGTTAAAACGTTTACAAACTGGTGTCATCCGGTTACTTTGTAATAAAAGGTGACCACGCCGCTCAGCCTCAAATTGAAATCTCACACCCAACATTTTGGGCAGAAGTCCAACCAACACACAAAATCGTAAAACACAGTTCTCACTTTCCTCATCGTCAGTTAAAATAGAGGGTAGGTCCTGCGGGAGACCCAAATTCTCCTGAGACCGTCATATAAAACACACACACTTAAAAGAGGTCGTACCGGCAATTGTGTTTCGCATCTGTGACGAACTGGTTGTTCCTCATGACGTAAAAGGACCCATGCGGTAGTGGGCAATGTCGTTTTCTGAGACGGGTCAGGGCCACTTCATGAGCTCGTCCAGGGCGGAAGGAGATATGCCACGGATATACGGACTCATGTACTGGACGTAGCTGATTATTTGCCACTTCCAGCCACTGAGCCTCCGACCAAAACATTTTTTTCGTATCACAAATGTTGTTAACAATCTGCAAGGGGAAGAAAACAACGTGTTGGAGATGGGATAGAGCAAGCCTCCTTAGCAGCCGCACTTTCCAGCTCCTTTCCGGAAACCCTCTGTACCATGGAACCTAGCAGAAAATTATTTGTTTGTCTTGCCATCGCAGTGCAAGGAGAGCGTTCTGAATTTCTTGCTACGTCCGATCTGATAGGTATATTTCATCAATCGCAAGAACGCCGCCCTGGGAATCTGAAGAGATCGGGAAGTTCATCATGCCATCTGCTCCAATGCTGAAGATTAGGTAGGTGGATCGCGTGATTAATGTGGAGGTATGAACAGAATTGGGGAAAAAAGGAATTTCTGGCATACCCTGATTAAAAGAAGGGATCGATTATACGATACATTCTTAGGCATCAAGGAATCGTGAATTTAGCACCGGAGGGAAGTGTGTGGGGTAAAAATCGCAGAGGGAGACCATGAGATGAATACAGTAAGCAGATTCAAATGGATGTAGATTGCCGTTCTTATGAGGAGATGAAGAGGCTTGCTCAGGATGGAGGAGGGTGGATTGCTGCATCAAACCAGTCTTCGGAATGAAGACAACAACAACATCAGTACGAAAGTGATGGTCATATAGTACGATGTTCGTCATGGACGTCTGCTTTGCATTCTCTGCACTTAAGCACATTTTTTTTTTTTTTCATGTTTACACAGTTTGAAATGAATGTCCACCTGTGCTGCCTTTTTGCACGCAAAAAGCGAATCACAGAGCGTAATTGGCACCTGGAGCGAAAAGCGAGTGGCAGCTCCACCCGTATCGGCTGCCAATCAGAGACGGGCGCCGTAGACAGCTCGCCGAGCCGGCAAATTGGATGGGAGATCCAGGCTACACGCCGGTGTTGCCGTATCTCCTGTTACAGAGTTCCGCGCGACTGCATGTCCGCGCGAACTTTATTTTACGCACAACCCTCGTTCAAATGCACTCTGGGTCCCCACAATGTTCTCCCTCATAGAATAAAACTCCATGCCAGAATGTGATTCGAATCCAACACATTTTGCCTTTCACAAGCAGTGCGCCTACGATCCACTTTCCCAGCTTCAGATTTGCCAATAACTCGTTTGTAAATTCTAAACACCATGTACGCCTTCCCTTACATCTTGTGGGGGTAATATTCCTGGAAGAAAGAATATTGCCGAGAAGTGTTTCACCCACAGACTAGCGCTGTACGACTGCAAAAGCCATTCCACACTAAACATGGCGTGCGTATCTGGACGTTCACCACGCCGTCCACGCTAGCCACGTACCAATTCATACAGCGGCGACAGTTGCGATGCTATACCAGCCACGTTCCATGCCAGTGTGCAGAAAGATGTCAACTCCGACAGTTCCATGGTGTCAGTCTGGATTTTTGTGTGGTCCTTATAAGAGATAGTTAAATTGTTTTCCGTGGGGATTTCAATAAAATAAATATTTTGGTTGATCCTATTTTGGTTTTTTGGTTATTTAATTTTAAAAAAGCGCATTATTATTTTATGAGAACACTGGATATTTTTGTTTCCTGTTATGGGTATTCAATGTCTGTAAACACAGCACTGAATGTTAATATTGGAATTTATTTATAATTACTGCATTTTCTCTGCTATTATTTGAACAGAATATAACAGTAGTTAATTTTAAAATTTTCTTCTGCTTATTTCAGTTTATTAAAATATTATTTTCTTTCAAAAATGTAATAATAAAATAATAAAAATACAAATATCATTAATAAATACGGTGAACAATTGTGGTGACTGGATACTACTTTTATCAATATTGCACGTTTTAATAAAAGATTATTCAAATTTATTTTTAAGATATTTAATAAATTATCGCAGAATATGTATGTCCATATTGCCTTTTGATAACCGTCCGGCTATTTCAACCCATGCTTTCTCCTTCAACGTAACATCTCTGTAGACTTTTAATGTAGGTCCCCAAATCTCTGGATGAGATTCATTCTTTAACCGCCAATGATAAACGGATTAATGATACTTTCGACCTGATGAAAGCCACCGAGAAGAAAATCTTCACTGACATTTTAATTGTAATAATTTCGATAAATTTACTAAATAATCGTACGTATTATTTTTACGTATGCAGTTTAAAATGTTTGTAAAGCTATCGGACCAAACTACGTGGTCATCAGTCCGTAACTTTCAAACTACTTAAACTAAGGTAAATTAACCTAAGGACAACACACACACCCATACTGCAGGAAGGACTCTAACCTCCGACGGCGAGAAGCCGCGCGCTCCGCAGCGGGGCGCCTTAGACCGCTCGGTTACTCCACCGCGGCTACGTACACAGTACCTGTTACGTGACCTTCACCCTATTTTTCTCAGAACACTAACGTGAACAATTTGAAATGTACAGTTGTATGTGTATTTTGAACAACAAAAATGGTGGTTTAGAAGGAGGGAAGATTAGTGTTTAACGCCCCGTCGACATGGTGGTCAGTGGTGGGGTTGTTTAGGTAAGGATGGGGGAGGAAATCGGCCGTGCCCTTTGAAAGGAACCTCCCCGGCATTTGCCTGGAGGGATTTAGGGAAATCACGGAAACCTAAATCTGGATGGCCGGAGGTGTATTTGAACAATAGTGGTGGATACACGTAAAACAAACACTTTAATTCTGCTTCCTCTCAGTGAAAAATAATCCATTATCCCTTCAGCTATGAAAATTTCCATCATACCAATTACTTTAGTTCTCGAAGTCGTGTTCTGGATACAGTGATAGCACTCTAACACAAACATTTAATAAAATTCTTCAATATCAGTCTCCAGATCGCTTTTATTTTCTAGAACATTACCGGTTTCGGGACAGCTGCCCATCGTCAGATCAAATTTATGAAGTTTCAGAGTAACCTCTCCTGTGATGAACGAATGTTGACAGTCGTTACATTCGTTCATCACAGAACAAGTTACTGTGAAACTTCATAAATTTGAACTTAAGATGGGCAGCTGTCCCGAAACCGGTAATGTTCTTGGACATAAAAGCGATCTGGAGACTGATATTCAAGAATTTCATTCATATGACGATCGCGGAAACACCCTCGGGACCCATAAGTCTTGCTTTGATATACAAACATTTGAGTTACAATAAAATGCGGGATGGCCTAACGTACGATATAAGCAATGTGGAAGACAATAACCTTAAATAAATCATTGTGTCAGATTGTCCAAATGAAAACATTCAGAATCTAAATTTGTTTTATCGCTGACAGTCTTTTGAAAGAGAGTGTAAATAATCCAGCAACCAAAATGTTTTTCTTAATTTCAACGTAAACAATACAATCTCCCATTTATGACAGTGTAATCGTTCTTAGTGGTGAGAGTTAGTAATGCGAAATACAGTATCACAAAAAGAAATAAATGAAGCAAAATATGCGTCACATGGATGACAGAAATTACGAGATATGTGGGTTCCAAGACAGATCGATGAATAAAATACAGAATGTCGAAGAGTATGCTTACAAGAGACATTAAATCTCCCATTCTGAATGCGATATTTCGGTGGAGATAGCGACGCAGTTGCGTTTCCTTCATTATCTCATTCTCTGCAATCTCGTAATCGGATTACAGCGTTTGTCGGTTATCCGCGTGGAAGATCGACTCGCGGCTGCCACTCATCGCTGTGCAGAGTGGGGCGCGTGGGCGCTTCGCACGCCTCTGCCCCAACTTCCACTCCTCCCCCGCTACTCTCCTACCCACGCGCGAGTTGAAATGAATGCGTGCGCGCCGGCTCGTGACTGTGTATGTGTGCGCGAAGCAAGGGGTACGGGAGGGAGGGAAGTCGAGTTCACAACTCAGATGCGTGCGGCTCCGCGCAGCCATTGCGTCAGCATGTCGGTAGTAAACAGACAAACTGCGCGGGGCTAGGGCGGCGCACTACACGAGTCTACACTGCTTCTTCGACCGCTCTGTAGAGTGAGAACGTAAAATTCCACTTTAAAAAGCATTTTATTTGCAACGGGAAGGTAAACCAACGCTTTCCGTTGACACTAAGTGTTGTTGAAAAACGTGAACACGAGTATTTGTTGCACAACGAAAAAACGAAAATTCGAAACTATAGATAGGGACTGATGACCCCGTAGTTAAGTCCCATAAGCTTAACAAACATTTGAACATTTTGAAACTCTAGAAAAAATACTGACTACAGGAAAATAAAGGAAACATTTGGAGACAAGAAAACTAGCTGTATGAATATAAAGAACTCAGGTAGAAAACCATTTCTCAGCAAAGAAGGGAAAACGGAAAGGTGGAAAGAGTGTATAGGGGGACTCTACAAAGGAAATGAGCTTACAGACAATATTTTAGGAAGGGAAGAGGATGTAGATGAAGATGAAATAGGAGATACTATACTGAGAATTTTACTGAAGAATTTTACAGAGTACTGATAGACCAAATTCGAAACAATGCCCCTGGAGTGGATGACATTCCCTGAGAACTACTGAATGGACAGTGTGTTGAAAGGAGCATATAAGATGAACATTAACAAGAGCAAAACAAGGGTATTGGAATGCAGTCTTAAAAAAAATCAGGCGATGCTGAAGGAATTAAATAAAATATCGAATCAATAAAAGTGGTAAATGAATTTTGTTACAGTAAAATAACATATGACGGTCGCAGTACACAGGATATAAAATGCAGAATGGCAATGGGAAGAAAAGCGTTTATGAAAAAAAGAAATTATTTAACATCGAACATTAATTTATGCATAAGGAAGACCTTTCTAAAGGAAATTGCGTGGAGTGTTGCCTTGTATGGGAGTGAAACATAGACGATAAAGAACGCAGACATGAAGAGAATAGTGACTTTTGAGATGTGGCGTTACAGAAGAATGCTGAAGATTAGGTGGGTGGATCACGTAACTAATAGGAGGTACTGAGCAGAACTGGTGAGAAAAGGAATTTCTGACATATCTTGACTAAAAGAAGGGATCGATTGGTAGGATACACTCTTAGACATCAAGGAATTGTGAATTTAGCGTTGGAGGGAAGTTTGTGGGTTAAGAATCGCAGAGGGAGATCAAGAGATCTCAAATGGATGTAGGTTGCCGTTCTTATGAGGAGATGAAGAGGCTTGCTCTGGATAAAGAGGGGTGGAGAGCTGTATCAAACCAGTCTCCGGACTGAAGTCCACAATAACAACAACAGAAAAAATGCGCCTGGTGACTGTTAGGATATAGATACACTATGTGATAGAAAGTATCCGGACACCTCACACCCTTAGCCTTGATGACAGCATCCTCTCTCGCAGTCACACATTCAATCAAGTGCTGGAAGGTTTCCTGTGGAATGGCAGCCCATTATCCACGTAGTGCTGTACTAAGGAGAAGTATCAATATAGGTCCGTAAGGCCTGGCATGAAGTCGGGTTTCCGAAACATCTCAAAGGTGTTCTATGGGATTCAAGTAACTACTCTGCGCTGGCCAGACCATTACAGAGATGTTATTGTCGTGTAACCACAGGCCGTGCATTATGAACAGGTGGTCGACCGTGTTGAAAGATGCGCGATCACGGAATTGCTCTTCAACAGTAGGAAGCAAGAAGTTTCTTGAATCTTCAAGGTAAGCCTGTACTGTAATAGTGCCACGCAAAACAACACGACCACACCACCACCTCAGAATTTTACTGTTGACACTAAAAATGCTGTCAGATGACGTTCACTGTAGACTTGCGCATACTCGTTAGCGATCGGGAGCGCTCACTTTAGTTCGTGGCTCTGCCGCGAACTAGTTCGTTCTTTTAGTTCGTCCGCCCCCAGTGACGGCTGAGCGGCGTGGTCTGCGCTTGCAGGTGGAGGGAGAAGTTCCCCCACCTAGCTGATTCATGCGCTTGCTGCGTGAGCCGCTAACGATGTCACGCAAACCAAAAGAAACAGTTTGTGAATAGAATGATACTTTTCACTCTGCAGCGGAGTGTGCGCTGATATGGAACTTCCTGGCAGATTAAAATTGTGTGCCGGAACCGGGACTCGAACCTGGGACCTTTGCCATTCGCGGGCAAGCGCACTACCGACTGTGCTATCCCGACACGACTCACGATGCCGCCTCACAACTTTACTTCTGCCAGTACCTCGCCTCCTACTTTCCAAACTTCACAGAAGCTCTCCTGCAAACAGCCTTAGGCTGTGGCTAAGCCATGTCTCCACCATATCCTTTCTTCCAGGAGTGCTAGTCTTGCGTGTTTGCAGGAGAGCTTCTGTGAAGTTTGGAAAGTAGGAGGCGAGGTACTGCCAGAAGTAAAGTTGTGAGGCGGCATCGTGAGTCGTGTCGGGATAGCACAGTCGGTAGTGCGCTTTCCCGCGAAAGGTAAAGGTCCCAGGTTCGAGTCCCGGTTCCGGCACACAATTTTAATCTGCCAGGAAGTTTCAGTTTGTGAATAATTTCTCGCGTTTAAGTTTAGAGTTATCTCTATATCTTGACATTATGGAATTTATTAGTCAGTATTGCAGAGTGCAGAATACTTCAAAACAAATTTTGTAGCACTGGACTATGTAATCTAGCAGGCAGACGCTTACCTCTAAATGGCTCTCATCAGAAGAAGGCGAACATGTGATTTTTAATTCTGCTGTGCGCCCTCTCGCTATTGCCCGTCGGTCATCGGAAAAGAATCCAACGAACTAAGAAGGAGATACGTTTGGCATAATAGGTCGCGACCGGTAACGACTGATTTAGTTCGCGACCGATTGCAACATATTTTAGTTCGCGACGGATCGCGCATATTTTAGTTTGCGACCGATTGCCCATATTTTAGTTCGCGACCGGTACCTCTCTTTTTAGTTCGCAACTTGACCGCGAAGTAGGTCGCTCTTTTTAGTTCGTCCGCTCTTTTTGGCTTTTGCTACCGCTACTAAAAGAGCACTTTCTTTTGTTATGAAAGATTTTTTATAGAATGATCAGTGATGCCCAAGCGTGTGCTAATACCCGTATTTTTGGGCAATGCCAATGACGGTGACTGGCAGAAGGAAATCACGCGAATCTACGAAAAATAAAGTCAGTCGGCCAGACCGAACTACCCGGCCGATTTCCTTCATTTTTGATTTAAACGAATGTTATCCATTCGCAGATTTGTCATCAAGTATCAGAATAAAGTTAGTCTCTCTAGCGTTTATATTTATTCAAACGCGTTATCCTTCTGTCCTTGCTTTGAATATTTCAATCGGTTTCTTTTACGAAGAGGAAAGTCAGTGACTACCTAAAGTTTTGTATGGTTCACGGCAGAGGGTACTTTACCAAACACCTTCGATAAAATTTACTGTTTCAGTTCCGATATGATGAAATTATTCACACTTAACACAGAGGAACATCACTGTCTTCCTTAGATTTCATAAAGCGCATGATAGAGGATACTTCGCAATAAACTTAGACATCACTTCACTGATCAGCATGAAAGTTACCAGAATTATATAATTTTTCGCAGATGGACGAGGCAATGGACTGAGCAGGTGGTGGAGGAGTTGCACAGAGGCGATTGGCAGGGAAAGGGGAAGGTGGAAGGAAGGAAGCTTAGCGCTGAACGTCCCGTCGACAGCTTGGTCAATAGAGACCGCGGAAGGTGGAAAAAATATTTTTTTTTCTTCAAGAGAGGGCATCCAGCTCTCTCACCGAACCTACTGAGCCCAAGAGCTGGCTTCTAATTAGACTATCGAGACACGCTGCCCATCCTGCCAAAATTCTCAGCTTATCACACACTTCGTTTGTAGTGACCCCTGCTTGTTACTTCAAAAAATCAAAAGTTTGTAAATCTATCGGACCAAACTGCGTGGTCATCAGTCCGTAGCTTACAAACTACTTAAACCTAGGTAAACTAACCTAAGGACACACACACACACACCCATGCCCCAGGGAGGACTCGAACCTCCACGGCGAGCAACCGCGCGTTCCGCAGCGAGATGCTTTAGACCGCTCTGCTACTCCACCGCGGCACGGAAGGTGGAGATTGGAAGAGAGTGCGGTAGGAGGTGATGAACAGAGGAAGGGAGATGAACAGAGAGAGGGGGAGGAGAGAGAATGAAAGAGAGGGCAGATAGAGAAAAGAGACGGACTAACGTAAGGCTGGAATAAATAAGTACCAGGCCGACACTATGTTCTCAGCAAAAACACACAGCTTCTGAATGAAACCCACCATGTGCAAAAAATGACCGCAGTTGACATCACCTCTGTACCATCGACAACAGCAGAAATTCAGCGAGAGAAAGGGCCCATAACTTTGTTCAGTTCCGTCGCATAAGGCAAAGCTAGTCATTGGTTAGATAAAACTATTATCCATTATGTGTTGGAACCTGCGACTGTATCTTGAAATAGGTTTCAGAAATTAATGCAACCACTCGCCGTTTTTCTTCTCAATGAAGATTTATTAAACCATGACCGGTTTCAAGCTGCCTAGCAGCTCATCATCAGATGGTATATATACATTTAGTGCAAATTACATTTCTATCTGTGGCAGGGCAGAAAACGAGAAAAAGTAATCACTAGTTGTGGTATGTTACACTGATAAATTACAAAATACGTTCGTCTTTAAGATGTTACTTACAGTTATGAGTTTCATATTTAGTATGTCCATGAATGTGAAACTACTAACTGTCGGAAGACGAACTTATTTTGTAAATCATCAATGTAACATACCACAACTAGTGATTACTTTTTCTCGTTTTCTGCCCTGCCACAGACACAAATGTAATTTGCACTAAATGTATATACATACCATCTGATGATGAGCTGCTAGGCAGCTTGAAACCGGTCATGGTTTAATAAATCTTCGTTGTTGTTGTTGTTGTTGTTGTTGTTGTTTTAAGGGGACTAAACAGCTAGGTCATCAGTCCCCTGTTCCTAGCTAAGAGTCCTCTGTCAAGAGTATAAAAAGTAAAACACAGCTTCGAAGATGAAGACTCACAAATGGGGTAAGCTGACATTGGAGAATTCGTTGACAACACAAAAGGAAGAGACACAATAGGGAAACGAAGTCGAGATCTAAGCTAAAGCTGGATAGCAGAAAAACACGGCTGACAGATCACAGAGAAAAAACAGGATGAGCCGGCCATACTTCACGCACTAAAAACCCCTCGGTAAATTACAAAAGGGACTTAAAAGGGTTTAAAATCGCTGGATAGGTGGGGACCTGAAGAATCAGGCTATAGTACCCACCACTAGATGGAGTTGTAAAAACCAGCTGCGCGAATAAAACTTAAAACAGAATGAGCCGTGGAGGCATCGTCGCCTAAAACTAAAGGTAGCGCGTCTGGTAGGTTAAAAGACTGGCGCAATGTAGCTAAAACTGGGCAGTCCATCAGAAGATGGACTACTGTCAGCGCTGCTCCACACCGACACACAGGTGGGGCCTCACGGCGGAGGAGATGACCATGGGTCAGCCAGGTATGCCCAATTCGGAGGCGGCAGAGGACAACTGACTCTCGACGTATGAGCCGCAGTGAAGACTTCCACAGAGTCGTGGATAGCTTCACTGCTCGGAGCTTGTTTGTTCCACTCATGGTAGACCATTCGGCACTCCAAGCATCACGCACCTTCTTGTGCAATGATAGCCTGAGGTCTGATTCCATGACGCCAATGGTGAAGGGAGACGCAGTGGTGGCCTGTTTGGCCAACTGGTCAACACGTTCATTCCCCGGTATGCCGACGTGGCCAGGGGTCCACAGGAAGACCACACATCGGCCAGATTTGCCAAGAGAGTAAGTAGTGTCTTGAATGGACTGCACTAACGGGTGACGAGGGAAGAACTGGTCGATTGCCTGCAAGCCACTCAGGGAGTCACTACGGATGACAAATGACCCCTGGGGCAGCCTCGGAGGTGTTCTAGAGCCTTGAGGATAGCGACCAGCTCTGCAGTGAAGACACTACTTTCACGGGCCAATGAATGTTGTTCGACATGGTCACCATGGAGACATGCATACCCAGCACGACCATCAGCTAGGGACCCATCAGTATAGATGGCTTCAGCACCACGGAAAGAGTTGATGAGATCCAGGAACTGGTGTCGGAGAGAAACGGAGTCCTTTGATCTATTGGACAGATCCAGAGAAAGCTGCAAACGGGGGATGGACCAAGGAGGGGTTTGAAAGGAATAGTGGAAAGTGGCAGGGAGTGGTTGGGATTCGAGGGACGAAAGTAGAGAACGAACGCGGACCGATATTGGGTAACCCGACCGAGGTCGTCTTGGAGGGATAGGGAGTGCAGCGCCTGGAAAAAGAAGCTGGTGGTTCGGATGGTGTGGCAAGGCCTTAACATGGGCAACGTACGAAGCCAGCAGGTGCTGCCGGCGGAACCACAGAGGAAGGACCCCAGCTTCAACTAGTAGGCTTGTCACAGGGCTCGTGTGGAAAGCCCCTGTCGCCAAACGAACTCCACAATGTAAGACTGGGTCTAATGTTTGCAGTGCTGAAGGTGCAGCCGAATCATATACTACGCAGCCATAGTCTAGGCGCGACTGGATGAGCGCCTTATAAAGTTGCAGGAGCGTTGGGCGTGACGCTCCCCAAACAGTATGGCTTAGACAGCGTAGAATATTAAGGTGTCGCCAGCACTTTCGTTTGAGCTGGCGAAGGTGTGGCACCCAGGTGAGACGGTTGTCGAACAACATGCCTAAAAAACGGTGCGTCTCTTCGACACGCAGCAGGTCATCAGCGAGATACAATTCGGGTTCAGGATAGACGGCCCGACACCGACAGAAATGCATCACCCGGGTTTTCGTAGCGGAAAATTTAAAACCATGAGTAAACGCCCACGACTGCGCCTTTCGAATAGCTATCTGCAACCGCCGTTCAGCAACGCCGATGCTAGTGGAGCTGAAATACATGCAGAAGTCATCGGCATACAACGAGGTGTAAACCGATGACCCCACAGCAGTAGCAAGACCATTGATAGCGACCAAAAATAAAGGGACGCTAAGAACGGATCCCTGTGGGACACCGTTTTCTTGATAGTGAGGGGAGCTGAAACAGGAACCAATACGAACACGAAAAGACCGTTGCGCGAGAAAATTCTGTATGAATACAGGAAGCGGACCGCGTAAGCCCCAGTCGTACAGCGTAGATAGTATGTGGTGGCGCCAGGTGGTGTCGTACGCTTTTCGCAGGTCAAAGAATACAGCAACCAGATGTTTGCGGCGTGTAAAGGCTGTACGGATGGCCGACTCCAGTGACACGAGATTATCGATAGCGGAGCGGCCACGACGGAACCCACTCTGTTGTGGGGCCAGGAGTCCCCGGTCCCCGGTCCTCAAGGATCCACATAAGCCTCCGACTCACCATCCGTTCGAGGAGTTTACACGGAACGTTGGTGAGGCTGATTGGGCGGTAACTATCAGCCACCTGTGGATCAGCCCCAGGCTTCATCACTGGGATGATGATGCTATCCCGCCATTGGGACGGGAAGACACCCTCAACCCAGAGACGATTCAGCAAGTAGAGAAGTTGGCGTTTAGAGTCTGCTGACAGATGTCGGAGGAACTGACTATGAATGCGGTCGGGTCCAGGGGACGTGGCTGGGCATGCGGCAAGTGCGCTTTCGAACTCCCATTCGGTGAAAGGGATGTTGTAGATTTCCTGGCGTCGCGTTCGAAAGGATATCTGTTTTCGCTCTGTGCGCTCTTTAAGGGCGCGGAAATCCGCATCATATGCAGCGGTCGCTGAGGTGCGAGCATAGTGGTGTGCCAAATGCTCAGCTATTATGAGAGGGTCAGTGCAAATCGTACCCTGAATGCTGAGACACGGAAGTCCCACTGGTGGGCGGTGGCCAAAGAGGCGTCGAACTTGCGACCACACCCGTGAAGGTGTTGCTCGGGACCCAATGGAGGCGACATAGCGCTCCCAGGAGGCCCTCTTGCTTTGCTGGATCAATCGCCGTGCCCGTGCACGGAGACGCTTGAAGGCAACAAGATGTTCGACACAAGGATGGCGTCGGTGGCGCTGTAGTGCTCGCCAACGTTCCCAGATGGCCTCAGCTATCTCCGGCGTCCACCAGGGCACTGACTTACGGTGGAGTGATCCACGTGAGACGGGTACGGTGTTCTCGGCAGCAGAAATGATGGCACGTGTGACCTGCTGAACAGCGGTATCGATATCAGCCAGAAGAGGAGAGGGAAGCACAGCGGCTATGGAATATGCTGGCCAGTCGGCCCTATGGAGGGACCAACGAGGCAGACGGTCAGCAGGTGGACACTGTGGGAGCGACAGGAAGATAGGAAAATGGTCGCTGCCACACAGGTCATCGTGGACCCTCCAAGTGAAGTGCGGAAGCAGGCTTGGGCTACAGACAGACAGATCTATGGCAGAGAATGTACCGTGTGCCACGCTAAATTGCGTAGCAGCACCAGTGTTCAGGAGGCAGATGTTCAGCTGCGTCAGTAGAGTCTCAACATCTCTACCCCGTGCCGAAGTCTGTGTGCCACCCCACAAAGTGTGGTGGGCATTGAAATCCCCCAAAAGAAGGAAGGGTGGGGGAAGTTGGGTGACCAAGGCAGCGAGGTCTACAGGAGAGACAACCTCATCAGGCGGGAGGTAGACCGAACGTATGGTAATGTCTTGCACTGCCCGGAGCCGAACAGCAACCGCCTCTAGTGGCGTTTGAAGAGGCACGGCAGCGCTCGGGACAGTGGCTAGGACATAGACGCAGACTCCACCGGAAACTCTGCCATAGATAGAGCGATTTTTAAAATAGCCCCGGTAGCCTCGAAGGGCAGGGGACCGCATCGCTGGAAACCATGTTTCCTGAAGAGCGATACAGAAAGCAGGTGTTTGGCTGAGAAGCTGTCGTAGCTCAGGCAGGTGATGGAAAAATCCATCACAATTCCACTGGAGGATGATGTTATCTCCTGGCTGTACCGCCATGATGAATAAAGGAGCAGATCACTCCATTGGATCATCTGCTACCACGCGCTCTGAATCCACAGAACCAGAGATCTTAGTTTCTGGGGAATCAGTAATTGCGAGATCCTCAGGAGATGCGAGGATCTCGACTTCATCCTCTGAAGAAGAGGATGTGGGTGGTTGTGGCTTTGAAGCCACCGAACATTCTTTTTTCTTTTGTCTCTTCTTCTTCTCCTCTCGCTGGCCCTTTGGTTTGCTGGGCCGAGAGGGCTTCCCAGAAGCGGCATCCGGGACGGAAGAAGAGCAAGAAGCTCGTCGACCGGCAGGTTGTGGATCTGTAGGCCGGCGGCCAGGATCCTCCGGAGCGCTCTGAGTAGCCACGGAAGGGGGTGTCCCCTTCTCAGCGAGAGGGGCCGGAGAAGGCTTCTCCTTCTCCAGCTTAGAGGTGGGGACTCGCGTCCCCGATGATTTAGCGGGTGTTGCTCCCACGGTGAAAAGTGTGGGAGTCACCGAAGAGGAAGCGCCCCCAGCTGGTAAGGGGGCAGGGACATTTTGTTGGGCCTGGGAGCCCACTGGTACGGATTGCACTGACTGGTTCATAGGCACAGTGGAGGATGACAGTGAGGCTGCTGTAGCATAGGTGTTGACCTGGCGCACAGGGTGGAGCTTATGGTACTTCTTCTTTGCCTCTGAGTACGTCAGTCGGTCTCTGGTCTTGTACTCAATGATCTTTCTTTCTTGGTGCAGAACTGCTGTGCAGACAGGCGAGCAAGGGGAGTGATTTTGACCCCAATTAACACATACTGGAGGAGGGGTGCAGGGGACGTTCGGATGGACAGCACGTCTGCACTCCCGACATGTAGGATTGGCATCACATCGGGAGGACATATGCCCAAACCTCCAGCACTTAAAACAGCGCATAGGGGGAGGAACGTAGGGCTTTACGTCGATCCGGTAGACCATCACCTTGACCTTCTCGGGCAATGAATCACCCTCAAAAGCCAAGATGAAGGCACCGGTCGTGACCCTATTGTCCTTCGGACCCCTATGGACTCGCCGAATAAAATGTACTCCCCGCCGTTCTAGATTAGCACGCAATTCGTCATCTGACTGCAGCAAGAGGTCTTTATGAAAGGTGATACCCTGTACCATGTTTAGGGTCTTGTGCGGCGTAATGGTAACGGAAACATCACCCAGCTTGTCACAAGCAAGCAGTGCCCGTGACTGGGCTGGGGATGACGTCGTTATTAAGACAGACCCTGACTGCATCTTAGACATCCCTTCCACCTCACCATACTTGTCCTCCAAGTTTTCGACGTAGAACAAGGGCTTAGTTGTCTTAAAAGAGTCCCCATCAGTGCGGGTACAAACTAGATATTTAGGGGCATAAGCCTCGACCATGCTTTCTTGCCCGACGTTCCTCCCATGGTGTAGCCAGGGAAGGTAACGTTTGGGGATCGTACTCTGCAGCATTGTACTCGTTTCTTCCACGCTTAGAGACGCCAGGTTTGCGTGTGGCGACGCTATTGATTGCTCGTTTCATCCTGGTCCCACAAGCAGCTAGGGAACTAAAGGTCCACCCAGGCAGAGCCCCGCTTGCCTGGGTAAGCCTTGTACAACTGAGGTGCGGCAGGTTCCTCAGAGGTTGCTCGCTAGCGGCTGTTCAACCTCAACAGCCATGCATCTCCTCGGCACGTAGCACACCTTGAGATTGAGATTTTTTTTTATAGAGGTTTGTACCGTCCTCACGACCCGGGCGATTAAGCCAAGATCCCCGGGCTCTGAAACGTACAACGTTCCACCGTCGCGCCGAACGATGGTCGTTGAAGCACGCACAGAGCTTACGGTGTAGCGGACTGTTGGCGCGACACAGCCCACAGCTCAGGACCCCGGGTTCGCCAAGCCCGTACTCAGCAAATTAATGCTGAGCCCCTGAGGGGAATAAATCTTCATTGAGAAGAAAAAAGCGACTTGTTGCAGTAATTTTTTAAACCTATTGGTGGTTAGGTCTCGTAAATGTATGGCATCACAGGGCGACGGAATTGCAGCACTGATAGTGTAGGATCTGTTTCAATCTTGGGACAGCGACGAGGAGGAAGCAGATATGTCCGCAATGGCATTCGTATAATTTGTCGATCTTCTCTGAGGGGGCTCTCACCCATTTCGTCCTGTCCTGCGGTCTTTCGTAAACCGTTTGGCACACGCCAGTTGTACTGCCAAAAGTCTTCGTCCCACACGAAGAGCAATTTTCGAGATGGCTGCATAAAAATTTCTCATGCCAATATGCACCTTCTTTCAAACTCACTGATCTGACAGTACAAATCAGCTCAACGCAGACTGGTCCATTACCTTCGGTTTACAGCCATAGGGAGACCCTAAGAAAATATATGTGTGTGTGTAAAAATTACTTAGAAACTACCTTATACTAATGACCGAGGGAGGATTCGAACCCTGGACGGTGATCGGCCTCACGTAACGAAGCATAGCCACTCCGCCGAGGCGCACATTATACCGGTAGGTGGTGTTGCGCCACGATATAGATATTCAGTTTGAACTTCCTATCTCTAGTCTTTCAAAGTACTCCGTGTGGTTTTTTTTAGCATGGTGGTATTAATAGGAGTTTTCTGTGTACGGGTGGGTAATTCACCTCCGTACGAGCTACGTGTAGCCTTTATGAAAATGCTGTTGTCAATAGTGCTGACGTGTTTGTTCTGGATTCTGAAGCACTAACACGCATCAACTCGTATTATGTGGAGCTGTCCCTAGTAATGGTTACAGTCAATGGACTGGATCACTTTCTGACATGCTGTCACATCATAGGTTGTCTGCTTTTTTACAACGATGATTTTGTGTGTGCACTGAAGCAGTGACGCGTATACGGCATGCCTTGTTGCAAACACACAGAGCCAGGGCTAATGTTTTGTGTGTTTCCCACGCATTTCACTCGGATTCAAATTCATATCGGGAAATCTGACTTGCCACAATTCGATATCTTGGCGGATTAGTAGCGTCTGGTGATCTCTTTGTTGATATTGTGCTGCTTATATCTCACTATACTGTCCATCGTATGGTGCTATTGGTGCTATTTGGATTAGTGTTAGGCAAATTTCAAGGGGGTTTCTCTACATTACATGTCTTGTGCTTAGTTTGTTTCCTCGATGTGAAAGGCACATACCTATAGGGAACTGCATTTAGGTAGCTGATGTCACAGTATGTTGATAGCTTTTTAAATGTGTTTATAGACGTTTCTTTAATGTCGTGAAAAGACGACCACTGGGGCACCAATGCAATATCAGTCACTCCTAAGAACTTCTTGGCACAACTTGATTATTTCCGTATGTATTTTAGAGCGTTGGCGTCAAGACATTTTGCTATGGTAGTCAGTTATTCTGGATTCTCCATCAACTGCCCGTTGTGTTATCGCATGTACCCTACAGGCCAATACATTGTGAGCCTGAAGTTCTCCAAAGTTTCTGCCAAAAAATGTAACGTTCTCACGAACAGTAACAGTAGTTAGTCATGTTTCATGAGGTTTAACTTCAATACCAGTTAAAGCAAATTGATACAGTCACCTTAGAACTCAAATGAACTATGAAGCACATCAATAATTTAAAAGTACTGTATCAGTGTTCATATTACAATAACATCGACAGACGTTTATAAAAGGCCGACGAGATAAATACATCGGCAAGACAACTTCGCCGATTTGTAGCGTCTGGTCATCTCTTAACTGATAAACCTATTTGTGTGCGAACTCGGGGTATGTATGAATTGTCTAACGATGACACTGTTTGCGTGCGTGTACTTTCACATGGTATTCAAATGCAGTTCCATTTTGTAGAAAGCATGACATGTTTTATTAATGTGTAATGTTATGTAATCAGGATAAGTGTTGGAAAAGAAACATCTTTTAATTGCTTCGCGATTAGTGAGTGATATCAGTCTGCAGTCCTTCTTCAGACCATACTAGTTTCTTAGTAGTTTCAGACCATGTCATGTACGAAAAGCGTCGAATAAACGATCTTTCTGCGTTCAGAAACATCTTGCTGCGAACGGAACAACAGGTAGTTCTAGCAAACGACGACTTCGGCTACCTTGATGTTGAAGGAATTACATTCTTGGAGGAGGGCGGTACGTTCCAATATTCAGTAAGAATGAAATGACACAGCAAGGGAATTCTTAAGAATGATGGGCTATTTTCCAGATGATATTGCTACAGACTTGCGTTTTACACAAGAGAACAAAAGATATCGAGCAACTGAAAATTTTGACTGCAGAACATCGGATATACCTTTTACAAAAGTCAAGTCATTTTCGCCAAGTATTGGAACGTACCACCTACTACTTGAAAATCCATTACACTGTCCAGCCGTATAATACTAAATCAAATACAGTGAAATTTCCGCTGAATAACGCAAGGTTCATTCTGTAAATACAATTTTTCGAATGAGAAACGTTACGGCAAACAAAGGTACGTGTAATGTATTCACAATGTAAATGTACCGTATGTGGCCTTTATCACACGTCCACAGGATCAATGTCAGTCGCAGTCACTTAAGCAACCCTAACAATGTGGCTACTGATTCTGTTTAATTGGGAAGTACGAGTACACGCGCGACATACCATTCAAATTTGTGATCCGTCATAGTCGCCATCACTTCGTTGGGTACAGAAACGATATTTTTTTGTAGTGGCACATTTTCGTTTTTATCTACAACCACTAGTTTTCTTATTATCTAACGAGCTGCCTTAAGTTTTTGATTCAGTTGAATCTATAAGCGACAAGAATCCGAATACAAACAATCTGCATGTTTCCAGAATGAAACTTTCACTCTGCAGCGGAGTGTGCGCTGATATGAAACTTCCTTGGAGATTAAAATTGTGTGCCGAAACCGGGACTCGAACCTGGGACCTTTGCCTTTCGCGGGCAAGCGCACTACCGACTGTGCTATCCCGACACGACTCACGATGCCGCCTCACAACTTTACTTCCGCCAGTACCTCGCCTCCTACTTTCCATACTTCACAGAAGCTCTCTTGCGAACCACGCAAGACTAGCACTCCTGGAAGAAAGGTTATGGTGGAGACATGGCTTAGCCACAGCCTAAGCGATGTTTCCAGAATGAAACTTTCACTCTGCAGCGGAGTGTGCGCTGATATGAAACTTCCTGGCAGATTACAATTGTGTGCCGGAACCGACACTCGAACCTGGGACCTTTGCCTTTCGCGGACAAGCGCACTACACACTGTGCTATCCCGACAAGACTCACGACACCGCCCCACAACTTTACTTCCGCCAGTACCTAAATTCTTGGTCATTAGTCCGTAGCTTAGAAAGTACAAACTACTTAAACAAACTTAAACTAACCTAAGGACAACATAACGCAAACATCCATGCCCGAGGGGGGATTCGAACGGTCGCGCGCAAACCATCTGAACCGTATAATGTGTCTTCTATCTTAATAACTTTTGTGTACAGGCAACAATTCCATACTAGTACCCAAACGTTTCAATAAATAACAACGGGAGTAATATGGATGAAGTAAATAGTAATAGTAATGCACTCTAATAATGAGTTCGTTGCGATTGCACTATGAAAATATTTTAAAATCGTGTCTAAATTTAATTGTGGTCTACAATATTTACCTACAGTAACAATATCGCGCCAGCTACTTTCAACACTTTTCAAGGCAGCATTGTTTCAATACGATCTTGATTAAGTAGGACGCATCTAACCAATGCTAGAGTCATTTAATTGATTTCACTAATCGCAGCACCCGGCGTGGGCGACGTTATGTATTTATTTCACTATTGTATTAGTCGATCTGTTTATTCCCTTTCTGATCATCGCATTCCGTTGACTCCAAATATATCTGTATCTGTACGTAATTCGCCTTCTCATTTCGTTTTCACGCTCCCACAGATTCAAAGACATAATATACAACTTAATTATGAATAAATTTATTCGAATGTGTGCACAAGTACAATTTATTCTGCAGCAACAAAATATTAACACATAGTTCACGCACGAGGAGCGGATATTGCTTTTTTGTATTATTACGAATATTTTTTTCTGACACGTATCTTTATATAGTCTAATATCGTGCACATTAAGACACAATATTTTCTTACACACAAAAATGTACACAAATGTAGCAACAATTTCGGAATTCCTGTGTTATTTCTTGAGAATTCACTTCATTGCTTTTGAAGTTTTATTATCTCGATCGTGTGATGGCTTATTTGTTACGTTAAATAATGTAGATTTTCGTTCCATAGAAGTCTTCTACGTTTCACATTCTCTTTTGGCTGGAAGTGCAACGAATACAACTTCAGGTGTTTCGATAGATGTCTGACGTCTTTCTGAAAAATGTCAATCTTCTGGTCTCTACTAACAAGTTTTTGTTCTTAAAAGTGAAGTTGTATTTTTCAGTAAATGTCTGTAGATTACATAACATGTAAAGTTCATTACTGTAAGAATTATGAATCAAATCAAAACAAATTATACTCTTCGCCCTCATCTGATATCGTATTCAAATGTGTAGAACGCGACGGTGAGTCGCAAGTGGTTATGTTAGACTGTGGTATTACGTTTACGTCTTTACTAATATTTTTTGTGGATGTTGAACTTCAGCTATCTGAGCGTGCCAGCCATAGATGATCCAATTACATTTCTTGTCAAATTGAAATATGAATGCTATGAAGTATTACAAGAAAATAGAAACAAAATGCGTTTCGACTCCACTCCCACATCAGCTTTTTACATCGCATATTGGTATTTCAAATGAATAGGTGAGCAAGCAATTCTTTGTCACGTAATAATTGATGGAAATTTCTTTGCCAAATTAGAATCGTGTGTGAAACATATGAACGAGCACCAATTAAATTCACAGTCACGTTAACCAATGAGCGGCGATCTGCGAAGTGACGTGAAAACGACATTCACTTGTTGCTTCCATGTAATGGACGCCGTCTTGCGTTGCCGTTATTCTCGCAGTTTTCTTATTATAGCTTGCGGTAAGTTGTTTCATGGCAACAGAATGTTAAAGATAAATCAGAAAAGTTATCATCTGCCCAATTTCTTATAACTACATATAAATAATAATATAACAACACCCAAAGTACTGTGAGAACTATTTATATACAGTACAATTGTCATTTTCAGCAGATAGTCGCTGCAGTTTAGTGGCTAGCGCCACAGGACTCGAGGTTGGAACCATTACATTCAAATATCCCCCAGTGAAAAATCTCTCTTTAATCTTACTGTTTGTAGTATATTGTAGGAGTTCCTTATTCATAACATATTGTGGTACGTTCTTATTAATATAAGAGAAGTATGTTATGCAGTACTCGATGTTACCTGTAAGTAAGCGCTGTCTCACGATTGAGTAACATCGATTTGGTGCCTACTGACTGAATAGTAAACGGATAATGAAACTGCTGCATATGAACTACCAGCACATACTTGACTTTTGTTCTAAATACGTAGTGATTTCCGATGATACAATTCTAAGTGAAACGTTTAAATTACTGGTAAATGAAATGACTATCGATGATATTTATACGCGGCAGAATAGCCGTGCGCACTGAGGTGCCCTGCTACGTTGCGCGTGGCCCTTCGCCGTCAGGGGTTCTAGTCCTCCCTCGTGCATGGGTATTTGTGTTGCCCTTAGCATAAACTACTTTAAGTCCGTGTAAGTAATTTGTAAGCTTAGGGACTTATGACCAACGTAAGTTGAACATTTGAACATTTTTATGATATTTATTTTGTTCCCCTGACTGAAATATTTTCCGGTTTATTTCCAAATATCTCGTTACTTCAGAGGGTGTGGTTAGGCCAACATTACTCTCCCCCCCCCCGCCCCCCCCCCCCAAAAAAAAGAAGCTTGTTTATTTCCGACTATGTCGCGATTACGAGACTGTTGTTTGACAGATATTTCTTGCTTGTCATTACTATTTGGTAGCTTATTTCTGAACATATCACGATTGCGGAGTGCGTCGTTAGACAAGATCCTAAGAGAACGACTTCAATTTTTGAAGCAAATGTACACAGCATGTGAGGGACGTATATAATGGCCGGGGGGGGGGGGGGAGGGGAGCAAGGATCAGGCTTCTACACTGTATGAAGTTCCTGCCAGTTTTTCTAAAAATAGCTACATTTTTTATGATGTAATGGCAACAAAAAATGAGCTTGATCTCGGTAAAGTCAAAGGGGCTTCAGTGCAAATTATCATCTGAATATGAGCAGGAAATGTGATACCAACCATCATGTGGTGTCTACTTAAATTTATCTTTACATCAGTCTGGCCTCTCCCTCAAAAAATAAATATACGACATATTCTATAATTCAGAACATAGAGCTGAAATATCTATGGAATTAGCATTGTGTTTTGCACATGCCCTCAACAATAAGCTGGGATTGTCACGTGATCTAGGAACGATGCTGTTCGATAATTCACACCAACTATCCCGTCACGTCACTCCATGCACGTCATCGCAAGTTGTCTCAGTGACAACGTGTTAATTATGTCGTCGTCTGGTAACGTCAGAGGTTAATGTATTTCCGCCACGCTCTATAGTGTGACAGTAGTTGATTTTGTGCCTTTTCTCCTCTTAATTTTAACTTTATGATTGTGATTTGTTTCTGTGGTAAACAGCAAATGCACCATTGCGTAGTGTTTTTCTTTTCCGTTTAGTGTTTTCCCAGACTCGAGGACAGATATCATAGCTGTGATTTACACTGTATAAGGGCATTAATTAATGAAACAATTTTCGTTAAATATTTACAGTGTAATAACTCAACCCTAATTAGAAAAAATAGAGTGTTAATGACATTTTTACAAAATTGTAATACAATATCTAAGATAAATAAGAGATATTTATTCCAATACAAATATTGGCTTACTTGTTTTTATATAGCTCTATGTTTTCACTGGAAAATTTATGTCGTAATTCTGAAATGCTATTTTCCTTCTCAGTACTTCAACACATACAATTGATCAAGAACTAAGGTTGCGATCTTGACGTTGGTTATAAATTTCATCGTTGTTATTTTCTCAAATATGTCACTATATTCCAATTTTGTATCAGTGACAGTAATTCATAGCCCCAGTTCCATTGCTCGGCACAGGGTACCGGCTAAGGAAACAGACGTGACATGACATCTGTGTGGTTACAAGTTGACGTGATGCTACCGTGACGTGGCGAGTCGGACAGAGTGAATTAGACTTTCGCTTTCCGCAAAGTTCGAAGTTTATGTTGCGTTTGTACAATCTGTTTATTCGTAACTTTAGTGGCGAATTACTTTAGTTGCTATATTCACAAAAGAAAACAGAAAATCGAGAAACGTAAGGAAGAATGAATATGTATTATTGCCAATGTCCAGCAATTTCTGTACTATTAGAGACACTTTCGAAGGCAATGGCTTACTATGCAGTCATTTTGTAATACCTGGGATTTTGGTTGTGTTGCTTAACTCGTTTGAAATTTGGTGAAGGCAAGGGATCTGAATACCAAATAAAAGTTCGTTGCAAGAGATTGATCTAAAGCATAGCATACGCTCACGACAATTTCGAACACACTTTACCAAATCTCTAAGAATAGTGCATTCATAAAATGGATGTTTTTGTCGTATTGCGATAAACAAGTAAACTTTAAACTAAATGGTTCGTACTTAGAACTCTTTTTAATTGCACATAGCAGCTTTAAAACACAGAAGCAATTCGTTATCAATAACAACTTAGCAAAAATTTAAAATCATGGAATGGCTTGATCAAGAGGACCAGGATTAAATTTCAGAATTAAATTCGGCGGCGTAGTGTTCTGATGTTGGCAAAAAATGTTTGCTTTACGAGGATGGTAAATTTACTGCCTGGACTATACAGACGAAGGACACGGACTTGTCAAAGAAAGGAGCAGGAGAAGCATTACACGTCAATTTCACGGTGAACACGAAAAACTATTCAATTCTCATTCTATGTGACTGAGTTGACAAAGAGCATTCAAAAATCGTTGCTAACATCAACACACTACGCCGCCGAGGCCGTAAAAATTGTACCGAAAACAGAATTATCGTTATTGACTCACTGTGTATCCACATTTAGCATTCATTTCAAATAGACATAATATAAAACATGTTCTTTACCAGATCTCTGCTGCAATATTTATACATTAGAAACAATGGCATTTCGGCTAAAATACTATGTTCAGGCTATTTCCGGAATCGTTTGTTTTCCATAGAATATAGTTGATTATTGTAACTCCACCAGGTTTTCTACAGTTAGTACGTTACTGCAAATTATTGCTATTATGACATTTACTGATGTTTGCTAACGATATAACCGTAAAATATTATTGACCAACATCAGTAAATGTCATAACAGAAACCTGGTGCCGTGACAGGAATTAACGACATTCTACGGAAAACTCACAATTCAGGAAATAACCAGAAGACGCTATTATAGCCGAAATGGTCATTGTTTAAAATATATAAATATTTCAGTAATGATCTGGTAAAAAACTCATTTCATATTATGTCGTTAATTGAAATTTACTGCGCTGCAGGACCTAAAGATTACAAACCTTTCAAATCTTAATGAATTCAATTACACATTGTTGAAATATTCAATTTGTACACTTTACAGACGAGAACATGTTGCTTCACTTACACTGACACAGTTCGCCTGGACAAAAATACCTGTTACCATATTATATAGTAGTCAGTGCCTACTTCTTGATACTTCGGTACAATTTATTTTACGGCCCCGACAATTGCGTTGATTTTGTCAACGCCCTTCAAATGCTGTTTCAAAACTTAATCACATTGAAGGAGGGATTAGTTTTTCGTGTTGACCGTAAAATACATAATTAATGCTGTTCTTGAAACTTCTTGTTGTTGCTCTATGGTTGATAGCGTCTTGTCTGTACCCTTGTCTTGCCAGTAACATAACAATCCCTCGTAAGGCGAACATTTTGTTGAAACACAAGCACACTAAGCCACCGATGCCGTAAGTAAAATTTATCCGGTATCTGTGACTCACCATGGAGTAGCATCGACTGTGATATATCTTAGAATTACAAGAAAATGCAGTTGGTGAACTTCGAAATGAATAAACTGTGATTTCGAAAACTGCCTTTTAAACTGCGACAAATCGCAACTAAATATCGCATCTACCGGAAAGTAGCATTCACAAGATCACTGTTATCGGAAAGTCACAGTTTAGGTTATCCATATTGCGGATTTGCCTACGTCTTCCCGAGATCACGTGACCATAACGGCATTATATGTTGACAACACAAAATCTGTTCTGCGCATCCTAATGCTCACTCCAAAGACATTTCTACTCTGTCTTCAGCATATTCACAACAGCGTCGTCTGATGGTGGTATCTCTACGTCCGTATTACATGGACGTTTTAGATATTTGCCTAATGACTACAGCTAGTATCTCTGGTAGCATATATAAGCTAAGACGTCAGAGTCATAAAAACTGTGGTTATACATCAAGTTTCTATAAGGATCACTGGATATTACAGTAGGGAGTTACATCTTTGATTAGATCTATGTAGCATCTTTGGATGTATCTTTATACATAGATAGTAATATGTTTCTTGGACTACGAGAATGGAGATTTGAAATATGTGATTCTCTCCATGTCTACACGTACATGTAATGTAACGAAAAAGGTGCCGACTTGCTGGTTTAAGTGAGTATAAAACGTAACATGCACAAGAGATTTCACTTTGATTGTACCCGTGTAGTGAACCGATTTGATTATGAGACTCAGCAGGCGGTCGTGCAATGCTTTTTACGTAGTACCAATAACCCATTAAGGTTATTTTCACTAGTGAGTGACTAAATTCGTTCTTTTAGTCGTTTGTAGGTTGGTACGGTAATAATAGTACGAGATATTATTCTCCCAGCCTACAATTTTCTTGTAGTGCGCGCATGCCTACTCTGTTCTGAGTGAGACCTTAGTCCACCGATAGTAAAATACACGCGTGTCACCGTTTTAAATTGAAACGAACATTAAAATCGTCAGACTTGGTGGTATCCATTGTAGCTGACATATGGAACACGCATTAGTCTTTCATTATTATAGCACATTCAATAATTTTTATCACAATACCGAAGTCTTGTGTATTCACTTAATAGACTGCCTGAGTTAAAATTTAGTCACGTGAACTACGCTGTCGTTTGACTTGTAGGTGGCGCTATGAATGACGGAAGGTGAAGGCATCAGAAGCACCTTGATCAGAAGTGGCGTCTTGGCTGCCAATAACAGTGTGTCTTTCATGCACTATGTGAAACTGGCGCCAGTTTTAATTTTTTTTTTATTTTATTTTTATTTTTTATTTTTTATTTTTGTATTTTCTTTATTTTATTTTTATTTTATTTTTTTTAATTTTTTTTGTACAATTAAGTGTGTTTTTCTTGGTAAGCAGGCCATTTAGTTTTTCCTTTAACGACGGAATTTATATTCCCAAGTAATTCTCAACTTACCTGAAGAAATGGGTGTAACAGTATGTTTTACGTTATGTAAATTGACCCTATTTATTCAGTAATAACTTCTATTCGTTTTTAATTAAGAGAGACTTTTCAGCCGAAGCTGTTATACCCATTACTTCATCTCCAGCGTTTCTTCTACGAAGACTGTGGAATATATTGTTTTTCTTCGATAATGTCACGAATTTTCAACATGTTACTCGTAAAAACACTGACACTCGCAACAACGACTTGTTTACGAAGAGTAAAAAGTAAATCCATTTGTTATTGGGTTCCTGAACGCGATTCTTGATTGGCTGCCTTCACCTACCGTTATTAATCGAGCCGTTGCCAACATCAACACTTCAAGCAGCAGTCCAGTTCACGTAAACTGTCTGTTACTTTTAAGGGAATGCCCGAAAGAAAAATAATTGATTTTTTTGGTAGCTCAAAGATCCACAATCATCATTATGTTAACAGTTTAAGTTTAGGTTGGTAGGATTTTATTAAAACTGAAGCTGAACATGATAATTTAAAATAGAAATACATCTACTTCAGGCCAACTTTCAGGCACAAACAATTTTGATTATTTTCATGATTTAAGTTAATTTTCGTTAAATGTATAAATTTCTAGTTAGTACATATTATTTAATTTTAATTTCAAATTTCATAAAATGTGTAAGTAGAGCCTACTACTATTTCGTTCCCCACATAAAGTTGTTATAAGATTACACATATTTTGCCAAAATAGTTGTAGATATCAATGAAGATAAGGAATGATATTGTTCCGAACAGATGCAAATTGACTTATATTTAGCTATATGCCTGCTTACTAGCGTTAAATTACCGTTGTTTAGTTATAAGGGGCGTTGTTTATATGTCCCATAAAATAGCCGAGAACACTATTTTTATATTGCTAAATTATCTTTCTTTTTCCGAACTTTAGAAGGTGTCCCCATGTAATGGCAGTAACGGTGTCTCCACTGGTAAAGTACACAGAAAGTTTTGAACTCTTTCACTGAAAAAGAATAATTTAGATGCAAAAGACCACACAAAAATTTGTTGCAATCATTTTAGCTTAAATTTTTTAACACTGTTTTTATTTTTATTTACTTCAATTTTTCTAAGCGTATTTCTGAAGCACCTAAATCGTTTTGAAACAAGAATCCGAATGCTTTTTAGTCCTGTCGTTTTTATTTACGTCCACAATTTGTGCTTATACAAAAAGAAAGACACCATATAAGAGCTATTTCCATCACAAAACAAAGAATAAAAATTCAATCCATTTCTTTCCTACTTTTATTGACATGAGAAGAAGAAAATAATTATACACACGTCCTAGTCACTGAAACATACAGTTCTATTCCTTCTGAATAAATAAATAAATAATTTAAAAAATTGACGTTTCGTTTAGTGTAAGGTATATAACTATTGATGAGAAAGATTATGACCAAAGTAGATGAAGGAGGGCTGTTGTTGGCCAAATTATACGACACAGGGGAAGAAAGAAACTATAGTAGCAGACTGTGGTGAACATAGTGTTAGATGTTCGTCGTGGAAGTTGTTAATTTGTGTTCAGAATCGGTATATCAAGTATCAACCCACTACAATAAAAATGCTGTGTCTCAGTGTCAAGATGTTGACAAAATATCCTTGTGTGCTTACCTTCGTGTTCATTAGTGTGAATGCCATTGCGTTGATTACTACCAACATAAGAAATTTAATGAAATTGTGGATTCAAGAATGGTAGTCAAATATTCATAGCGCCAGATAAATTATACTAATGGATTTTTACCAAATGAAACCAACGCAATTACTTAGCTTATGGTTAATGTTATCTGACTCATCAAAATGGCCTTCTCGATAAGGAACTTTTTCTACAGAATTCTGCCTAATATTTTACTATTGTTACAATATATATTGAATATATGTTAGGGGCTGATGCATTCCTCTCAGAAAAAAGAGTATATTTCCACTGTTGGTCTTTGCTCTTCGATAACTTTCCACACGACAAGTTGAATTGTAAATCATGACAATATACTGTTTTAACGGAAATGGTACATTACAGATTTGTCACAAACGCTTATCTTTGGTACATTAAATGCCAGTTACAAGCGAATATCAATAAATTATGAAAGAATCATAAAATGTCTAAGCAGAATATATATGAATTAAAAAAGTAATTCTTGCAAAAGTTCAACCAGTGTGGTCTTGTGATTAGGGTAGTTAGGCTGTGATAGTAAGGAAAAGAAACTTTTTGGGTTCGAATCCTGTTAAAGCTATTTTTTTAGTTTTTTTAAATATTGGTCCTATATAATAGAAAATTAGAATATTAATTTATTGTAAGTCTGTTTTACAGTACTCGCAAGCTTTTTCCGTATTTGTTACGATATATAACAGTGAAAATGTGCAGGACAGTTTAAATTGCTGTGACGGAAGCGAGTACGAATGATATTTATAATCTTCCTTTTCATATAGTCGTAATTGGCTGCCTATTTCGAATATGTGGCGATTTCACAAATAGTTGACTGCTTATAGATGAACATGTTTCAATTTGCAAGTGTATACTTAGCCAAGAACCTAAGCAAACTACTTTAAGTAATATGGTTGAAATAAGTACCATCGACTTTTATGTTCTCGTAAATAGTAGTTATGTATGTAATACAATAAAACTGACACAGTCTGCCTAGTCATGAGTGACGAATGATGCGTGTTTATTAATGAAATTGGGGGGGGGGGGGGGCATATAATTTTTTGAATGGCATTAGACTGTCATCAATTATTTTTTTAATTCACAATTATGATTTTGATCGTATAAGTAATTTCATATATAACCAAAATAATTTAAAATTGTGTGACATCAAATCCACATTCAATTAATTTCATAAAATCGGTTGTCAAGTTCCGTAACAGAGCACAAATCGAAAATGTACTGTGTCAGTGCACAGAAAACAGACGTAATGGAAAAGTACAATTTATTTGATAATGAACACTCTCGCATGACTATGTTTTGATTTCATTCACATTAAGTAACATTACCATTTACAGTACCAAACCCGAAATCCGCGAACTGAAATATAACTGTTCACAGTCAAATGCCTAACATTCCCTTTATAAATATTGTTGGCTGTTTATTTTAAAATATGTTGTTAAAGAAGTACCTAATAGAACAACTGCGAGTGAAACTAGTCGTATTCATCCACATCAAAAATCGTCGTCTCTTTGTTTACGAATATGTTGTGATCGAGGTAGCGCCAATCACGGCGAAAAGAACTGCTGCGCCAAAGATCTTCAGCGGAAATATATACCTCTCTTCAGGAGGAATGCATCAGCCCCTAACGTCTACTCATATATTGCGGATATAGTAATCATCACTGGATGAAAAATTAGAGAAAGAAGGGAAAAGGAATGTAATTGACAGAATTATGTTGTCATTTAGGAATTGCCGGAAAAAAATAAACATTACATGCGAAATTGTCTTCTGCATCTGTGGCGTGAGTACTGCGTTCTGCGCATGTTGTGATTATGAGTGTGACTTGATCTCAGGACGTCACTGATCGTTAATCACGCCATGAAAGGACTTTTCGGAAACAAAGTTTTGACAACGTCTTCAAGTAACATTGCAAGTTAACCCATTTTCATAGCAGTCTCTAATGAAAAGGTAATTGATTCATTTCATTTGTATCTTCTTAATTTTCAGTTTATGATTGTGTTCTGTTTTGGTGGCGATCTGTAAATGTAGTATCACGAATTCGATACTGTTGCCCACCAAAGACTCCCCGGCATTGTCACACTGTGAAAGGTATTTCCATTAAACTATGTGGATTTTAGTCGAAGACGTTGCGGAAGTCGCAATAGGTAAAGTCTGGAGGGGAGAAGTTATGAATTTAAGAACTATTATTTTAAATTGCAACAAACTGCATCTATATATCGCAGCTCTCGAAAAGCAGCATTGATAGAAATCCCTGTTTTCGAACAGTCGTCGCTTAACTCATCCCTATTATGAACAAATCGACTTCGTCCCGACACCTAAACAGCAGTACATATTGGAAAGAAAAAATCCATTTCAATCCGCAGATTAAGCCCATTAAAATATACTATTCATTAGTACTACAGCAGTTATGCCCCATTCCGCTGTCACATCAACCAAACGTCGTGACGGGATATCAAACTGAGCTTGAAAATTTTGAAAACATTTCTACCCTTGTAAAAAGAACATAATCTTCATGCCGCGACTCAGTACTGAACAGTGATTCATTAAATGTTAGAACAAAGGCTTGCTTACCTTATTTCTCATTGTCCCCATTTAACGTCCCGTTCGTAGGACAAGAATTATATCTTCGCTACTTTCTTAAGCTAAAGTATTGTTATTAGATATCTGCTACTGACACTAGAAAAAGTCTTTCATTTAAGAAAAATGATTCAATATTATTTATGTGTCCAATTCTTTAAAAATGTGTAAATATTTGTATCTGGCAATTTTGTAAAAACAGGTCCATTTGAGAGAGAATAAACATTCGTCCTTATTTCTGATCAACACAACCAGGACCTCAATTCCTATACCGAGTAATCTAATACCTCATTAAATATTGCCCGTAAAACATGTAAAGTTTATTTATCTTTTAACTTGGAAGTTGGTGTTGTGTTGATGCAGCTCTCCACCCTAGTCTGTCCTAAGCAAGTTTTTATTTCCTCGTAAGAACGGCAATCAACATCTATTTGAATCTGCTTACTATATCCGTCTCTTGGTCTATCTCTGCGATTTATACCCAACATACGTCCCTACGATGCTAAATTCACGAATATTTGATGTCTAAGAATGTGTCTTTCCAATCGAGCCCTTCTTTTAGTCAAATAATCCCAGGTGTCCCAGAAATTCCTTTTCTCCTCAATTCTTTTCACTCATCATCATTAGTTACACGATATAACAACCTAACCTTCAGCGTTCTTCTGTCGCACCACATTTCAAAAGCTTCTATCCTGTAAGGTCTTCCACAATAAAATTATAATTCAGAGTGTTTAATGAAGAGCATGAAAGGTCTTCATAATAAACTGGTATACAGATTCTATTCATAAACCGGAGACTGAATTTTGCTATAACATTTGTACGAAATTTGAATGAAACACGGAGAAGGAGAGCACCATGTCAGTTACCTTTGAAGAACCCAAAACTTCGTCATATATAAAAAACAAAGTAAAGTAGTGCATATGTGCAGGACATACATGAATAATTTGTTCAAAAATATCACTACGAAATATTTACGCTTAAACAAAATTTTTGTAATTTACCGCAATTACTCGCAAGTTGTTAACCTGCCTTCAAAAAGTTAGGCATGTTTTATTTTAGTGGAAGCTATGGAAAGCTATAATGAAGCAAACATCTAAAAGGACATTGCGTCTTGACGAGTGAGTGTCTGTGCAAAATGCTGGCTGACAAGGAACGTGAGAGAGAATGTTTAATTAATTTTCTCACAATCGTGCACGCAGTGATGAGTTGCGCTATAAATTTCATTAGTAATGCTACGTAACAGTGTATTACATAAAATTGTTTATCTTCTTATTCTTGATGTCCAAAATATAAGATTTGTGCCACGCTATTAGAATTACTGAGAATGGCCGCATTCGGGACATAACACATTCGACTGGAATTATATTCCGACATGTACCGGTCACCCCTATAGGACTTAAGATCAACTAAAATGGAAGTAATAAAAAAGATGTCTATAAATCTATCGGACCAAACTGCGTGGTCATCAGTCCGTAGCTTACAAACTACTTAAACCTAGCTAAACTAACCTAACGACAAACACACACACCCATGCTCCAGGGAGGACTCGAACCTCCATGGCGAGCAACCGCGCGCTCCGCTGCGAGACGCCTTAGACCGCTCGGCTACTACACCGCGGCATAGAAGTAATGCAATTGGAATGAAACAGATATGTAACTTACTTAATACCACATTTATGAAACACAGATTAATGAGATCGTTGAAATTGTGTGCACATTTTAATAATCTTTTCTATATCAAGTTTACGATTGCTGCGCGCTACACGTAAGACGTCACCCACATGATAATCAGTGAGCCGGTAACGATAAATATTTTTTGCATATTTCTTTTTAGAATGTGACGATTCACAAAGATAATTTGATACAATAAATGTGAGAAAAATTTGAGCACATGTTTGTATAGTTCTGTATTGTCCAGTCACAATTTTACCTAGACCCTTGTGTGTTATGGAGTGTTTATTTTCGTTGTGACAGTGCACTGGCGGAGCTTTGATATTTACGGTTGAGTTGCATATTAAGCACAGTCCTTGCCCTAACACTTTACAAACAAATACGAATCTTCCCAGTAAGCATAAGAAATGCACACTTTTATCCAAACCCTTTTTGCTCATGCTCTAAGTTCGGAAGACAGATAACAGTGTCACACTCGATAGGATTCAGAACGGATACTTCAGCGCACGGAACAGGATGCGATGCGAGCGTTGTTCGAGCTACCACAGCCGCCAACCGGGGAGGACAGGGAGAGGCAAAGCACCGAGGCGGCACGGGGCGTGCAAACACTGGAGTGGGGCCTGCTTTACAACTAACACATGGGTTGTGGACAACGTGCTGCTTCAATACAGGGCACTGGGATCGTCAGTTTCGCTGTACGCATCCCACCCATTTTTATCAGCTAGTCATTAAAGATTTTTATTGCCAAATTTTGAATACTGGACGACTAGCTTGTCGGGCAACTCGTGGCTGAGGCACAAATCGTTATAGGTTCTGAAAGCTGACTGACGCCTGAGATAATTTCGGCCGAAATTTTTTCAAAGGGCCAAATGGTCTTCAGAAAGGATAGAATAAATAAAAAAGGGGGTGGTGTGTTTATTGCTGTTACTAACGGTCTATCCTGCAGCGAAATTGAGACAGATACTTCCTGTGAGTTGGTCTGGGTAGAGGTTATACCTGACAACCGGAATAAATTAATAATTGGATCTTTTTATCGGCCCCCTGACTCAGACGATACGGTTGCCGAAATGTTCAAAGAAAGCTTGAATCACATTTCAAATAGGTATCCGAAGCATACTGTTATAATCGGTGGTGACTTTAATTTACCATCGATATGTTGGCATAATTACGTATTCAAAATCGGGGGCAAATATAAAACATCGTCCCAACTAGTTCTGAATGATTTTTCTGAAAACTACTTCGAACAGTTAGTTCATGAACCCACTAGATTAGTAAGTGGTTGCGAAAATACCCTTGATCTCCTAGCAACAAATAATCCTGAGCTAATAAAGAGCATCAAAACAGATACAGGGATTAGCGAGACTGAATGTCGAAATGACCAAACGCACCAAAAATAAACGAAAAATATATGTATACAATAAAGCAGATAAAAATTCGCTTCACGCTTTCCTGAGTGATAGTCTCCAGTCTTTCAAAACTAAAAATGCGAGTGTAGATCAGTTGTGGCTTACTTTCAAAGACATAATATCAGTAGCAATCGAGAGATTTATACCAAATAAATTAATAAAAGAGAGGGCTGATCCCCCGTGGTACACAAAACAGGTCAGATCACTGTTGCAGAAACAAAGAAAAACGCATGCAAAATTTAAAAAGATACAGAATCCACAAGACTGGCAATCTTTTACTGAAACTCGCAACCTAGCGCGGACTTCAATGCGAGAAGCCTATAGTAGTTACCACAACGAAATCCTGTCCCGTAATCTTGCAGAAAATTCAAAGAAATTCTGGTCATATGTGAAGTACACTAGCGGCAAAACACAAACAATACCGTCACTACGCGATAGCAATGGTAATACTACCGATGACAGTACTGCTAAGGCATAATTACTAAACACAGCTTTCCGAAATTCGTTCACCAAAGAAGACGAAGTGAACACTCCAGTATTCAATCCAAGAACAGCTACCAGCATGCGAAACTTAGAAGTAGATGTTCCTGGAGTAGTAAAACAACTTAAGTCACTAAACAAAAATAAATCTTCCGGGCCTGATTGTATACCAACTAGATTCCTCTCAGGGTATGCTGATGCAATAGCTCCGTACTTAGCTATCATTTACAACCGATCACTCAACGAAAGATCCGTACCCAAAGACTGGAAAGTTGCCCAAGTTACTCCAATATTCAAGAAAGGCAATAGGAGTGATCCCCAAAATTACAGGCCCATCTCATTGACGTCGATTTGCAGTAGGATTTTGGAACATATACTTTGTTCGAATATTATGAACTACCTCGAAGAGAACGACCTATTAACCAGTAGACAACACGGATTCAGAAAGTATCACCCTTGCGAAACACAGCTTGCCCTTTATTCACATGAAGTGTTAAGTGCCATCGACAAGGGATCTCAAATCGATTCCATATTTCTGGATTTCAGGAAGGCTTTTGACACTGTACCCCACAAGCGGCTTCTTATGAAATTGCGTGCTTATGGAATATCTCCCTAATTGTGCGATTGGATTCACGATTTCCTATCAGAAAGAACACAGTTCGTTGTAATTGACGGTAAGTCATCGAGTAAAACTGAAGTGATATCTGGCGTTCCACAGGGAAGCGTTATAGGGCCCTACTCTTCCTCGTGTTTATAAACGATTTAGGAGACGATCTGAATAGCCCCCTTAGATTGTTCGCGGATGATGCTGTCGTTTATCGGTTAGTGAAGTCAACAGAGGATCAAAAGCAACTGCAAAGCGATTTAGACAAAATTTCTGCATGGTGAGAAAATTGGCAATTGACACTAAATAAAGAAAAGTGTGAAGTAATACACATGACCACTAAAAGAAATCCGCTGAACTTCAATTACGCGGTAAATCAGTCAAACCTTAAGGTCGTAGATTCTACCAAATACTTAGGAGTTACAATTACGAACAACTTTGACTGGAGAGAACACATAGAAAATATTGTGGGGAAGGCGAACCAAAGGTTACGTTTCATCGGCAGAACGCTTCGAAGATGCACCAGCTCCACCAAGGAGACTGGCTACATCACACTTGTGCGTCCTCTCCTGGAGTACTGTTGCCCCTTGTGGGACCCTCACCAGGTGGGATTGACGGAAGACATTGAGAAGGTTCAGAGAAGGGCAGCTCGTTTTGTTCTATCACGTTACGGGGGGGGGGGGGGGGGGGGAAGCGTCACGGAAATGTTGCACGAATTGGGGTGGAAATCATTAAAAGAAAGACGTTATTCATTGCGGCGTGATCTGTTTGCTAAGTTTCAACCACCGACTTTTAGTTCTGAATGTGAAAATATTTTGCTAGCACCCACCTACATAGGGAGACATGGCCAACCCAATAAAATAAGAGAAATCAGATCTTTCTTCCCGCGCGCTATTAGAGAATGGAACGGTAGAGAAAAGTTATGAAAGTGGTTAATGAACCCTCTGCCAGGCACTTCAATGTGATTTGCAGAGTATCTATGTAGATATAGATGTAGATGTGGCCCGCCGGCCGCAGGTTGAGTACCGCTGATCTACAATGACTCACTCGCTTTCTTCATTCAACCCTGTCCTTGTAAAGGTAATGCGCTACAAAGACTACCAAAAAATGTTTGTTAAGCTTATGTGACTTAACTACGGGGTCATCAGTCCCTAAACTTACCAACTACTTATCTACTACCTTATACTAAGGACGGCACAAATATCCATGCCCGAGGGGGGATTCGAACCCCCGACCGTAGTGGCCGTGCAGACCGTGACTGAAGCGCCTCAGTCTCCTCGGCCACCGCGGCCGGCACAAAGAGTACCTACAATTGCATCTGCAACTGAGGATGGTTTGAAGCCGGCCGCTGGGACTGAGGCGCTCCAGTCACGGTCTGCACGGCCACTACGGTCGGGGGTTCGAATCCCCCCTCGGGCATAGATATTTGTGCTGTCCTATTTCGTAAGTAGTTCATAAGTAGTTTGTAAGTTTAGGGACTGATGACCCCGTAGTTAAGTCCCATAGACTCTACAAACATTTGAACTTTTTTTTGATGGTTTGAACCGGAGGAAGGCAACTTCAGGCGGTGTGACTTGTGAGCAGGAAGAGCAAACCCGTCCATCCGTGTGACGTCGGGCGAGAGTTGTGTACGCAATATTGCCTAGATGAACGGGGCTGTGAGTACGCAGCTGGAGGGCTTAGTCATCAATAGCATTCTTCACGACAAAACATGGCGAGTACAAGCAAAACGGAGCAATCAGGTTCTCTTTATGTGTGGAAAAATCTGTTTCTCTTTGTTCAATGTGGTGAAAGTGCAAACTGTTTGCTGTGTAACAGAAGTGTACGAAGTACAAAAAATGTAATTTACATCGTCATTATTCTCTGTGCCACGCAATGAGTATGGGAAATATGAAGGAGAAGAACGGACGCCTTAATATCTGAATTAAAGAAACGTGATGATGTGGACTGTCAGAATAGCGAAGTGTCTGTCTGTCTGAGCTACAGAAGAGCTCCACATACAGTCAACAAAGTCATAAGGTGACTGATGACCTAGCTGTTAATTCCACTCAGAAGCCAACAACAACAACAAAGTCATAGCTGCTGATCTTACTCTCTCTGAAGAATATGTGCAAATTCTTTAAGCTCTTTTTAACCAGTTTGAGTCCAGGTTTCAAAATGTGGAAATACTATCTATTGTGTTTCTACTCTTTGCAACACCGTTTTAGTGGATGTTAACAATTTTTCTACCAGGTTTTAAAAGGAAATGTTAAATTTACACTGTGACAATTTGTTGAAGAACAAATATAAACAACGTGAGAGCTTGGCAGATTTTTATAAAGATGTTCCTCAAAAGAGGAAAAAAAAATGTATTCCCTTGCTTCATGGATATTGTGTATGTTCGGTTCGACATATGTATGTGAACAATTATTTTCTATTATGAAATTAGTAAAGTGCCAATACCGACACCTTCCAAATCACAACCTAACTTGCAGGGTTCGATTAAAAATATCTCAAACTTTGCTTCCTAACAAGAAGAAATTAACAAAAAAAAAAAAAAAAAAAAAAAAAAAAACGAAATGCAAAATGTCGGAAAACGTCTAAACTGTACAGCTTTGCTCTGAACTGTAAAGAAAATTGTATTATGTCCCATTCTCCTTGCTTTATAACAGTGCTGTATTATAACGTTCTCATGATGTCGAAACGATACACAATTGTCTGTAATCTGAGTGTATATGTAATTAAAACAGTATATTTTAAAATTATGATATTATAGGCCTCGCTGTATTCTTCACACCAGATCTGTTCCCTGTTTCCTAAATTGCTGCTCCCCACACGCCGCGTTCTTTTTCTCCGCGGCAGCAGTACAGAGCTCATGACATCACACGGTCAACTCTCCTTCCTTGTGAGCCGGCAGAGCGGTCTAGGCTGACGTCACACCGCCACTGCCTGTCCTCAAATGTTCAAATGTTTGTATAGCTTATGGGACTTAACTACGGGTCATCAGTCCCTAAACTTACAAACTACTTATGAACTAGCTAAGACTAAGGACGGCACAAATATCCATGCCCGAGTGGGGATTCGAACCCCCGACCGTAGTGGCCGTGCAGGCCGTGACTGGAGCGCCTCAGTCCCCTCGGCTACTGCGGCCGGCCTGCCTGTCCTCCCCAGGTTTGAACTATCACACAATTTTCTCAAAATATAAGTGCTGCTAGTTCTTTCAGATTTAGAACTTACATTAGTTGATTTCCCAGTTATTAGCACAACGGATAAAGGAAAGGAGGTACTTGGGTCACGCGACGATGTCACACAGATGGCTTGGAATTCGCAGAATGAAGCAATGAAACGTGCTACGCATGTGGTAGAGGCAATCTCGGCGGTCTGTCGATGACGCATATTTTCACGTTTCGCTCTACAGCGAAGAGGACTTGACTGTGTACACACATTTCACCGTGCAACTCCAACGTTTAGCGCGGCGCAGGAGCTGCTGTACGGTTCTGGCACAGTGTCGTTTGGCCTAGGGCCGCTCTAGGACCTGTTGACTATGCATTACGATGCAGTAACAGGTGGCAACAGGCAGGCCAGCTGACGACCTACTCTGCTGCAGCTAGTTTTCTTACTTGCGCAGGAGGTCTGCTAATGCCCAAGTCGAACCATGTAATTGGCTCTTCTACACGGTAAATATTCAGCCACGAATAAAAAATTTCATTGAACAAAAGTGCCTTAGAATGTTCTCTTTTCGGCAAGATGTGTTAATTATTTTTAATTGTTATTCAAGAAAGTCTATATTTTCGTAATAAATGTAATTACTTTTGCAATGTGTTTAGGGAACAAAATCTTCTATTAGCAATTTCCCAAGTTCGTTGGGTGCCCGTTACTTCTTTCTAGACTAGTGGTTCCCAGTCTTACTTCTAGTGTGACCCACAATATTTATGGAAAAGTTACGCTATCCAACATAAATATATAGTAATTTCTGTGCTGAATAAGACTTTTGAAACTGGCGAAGGGAACACAAAAACATAGTAAAGGAATTATATTTTCTCAAATAAATAATCTGTTTTATTTAAATTCAATAGTAAACACATTCATATTTGTGCATAGCCTTGTTGTTAATGATACTTTCTATATCTGTATTGAAACTTGTTAGTTGTAGGCGTAAATAGTTTACCAGGCAAAGCAGAGTAGATATGGATGCCATTAATTCCTTCGCAGCTCTCTTTGTAAACAACACTATCCACACTTTCTACCCACCGAATACGGGACAATGCATTAATCAAGGCGCTAAAAATGAAATAAATACAAAATAGAAACATATGATAACATAAAACATTAGTGCGTCGAGAGCCGCAGTTTGTGAACCACTTTTCTAGAAGACCCCTCGACTGTAAGGTAAACGGTATAAATGGAAACATGAGAGTCACGTTGGAAGCTAGAGGGAACGGCTGACTTTTGTTTCTGAGTCTCAATGGAGAAGAAATCTGGTACCATGAATGCAGCTTCGCCACAAATATGCAGCGCTCCTCCACCGATACAGCGTAACATTTACCCCAGCTTGTAATCCACGGTCTAGCCAAAGTTGGTAGGAGAAGCAACTAGGAGTGAACTTACTGCACAATACAGCTCTTTACCCCAGCTACACTCACACACGGAGTGTGAGCACCATCACAAGCGGTGGATACTGTATTTCTTTGATAGAAGATGTGAACACTGATACTAATCACAGGCGATTAGTGGGGAAAAAAGTGCATCTACACCACAACGTACTCCTGCAACACAAAGCTCGTCCCCACTCGTGTCGGAAAAACAGGGCTGTCTTCGCTGCATGGAGTTCTAGGTACTGCCGCAGCCATCGTATTTTCCTGGCATCGCACCTTTAATTTCTATAGGACCTCCTCGAAACACTTTTTTTCGAGTGTCGCAACAATCGCTGGACTGATGCCCGCAGTTCTTGCAAGTCTAAGGCTGATGTTCGCGGAGAGGGTTATTCGTAGACTTGAATACGTGGCAACTGAGAAGGACGCTCTTAGGTAAACAAGGTGTCAGCCGGCGCAGGGGTACCTGGCATTGTATTTCAGCGATGGCTGCCGTGGTTTCCTGACTCTAATGGGGACTAGCGTTGTCATGTTGTGAGAGATCAGTGCACATTGCTAGAATCAACTTTGAATACCCACAACTTGACTCCTTCCTTTGACAGAAACTACGTCGTCCAAGGCTGCCGTTCCTGATCAAACTGCATGTAGTCCTTTGTGTAATGATAGTAGCTGGGAAAACGTGCTCTATTGCTTATCCTGACACTTATTATCAGAATGAATTACTATACAGGTTGAATCACCTAACACTTGCACCGCAAATATGCGGTGATGTACGATTTTCACAGAATGGATTTGTAGTCAGGGGCACGTATTTTTTAGCCAAGAAACAGATTGTAATATTACTTAGAAAGTGTATTTTTATGCAAACATAAGTTTTTTAAATGGAACAATTGTTGTTTCTATCATTCACTGGACGTTTTGACACCAACTGTGTATAAATAATTTTGAATGACATTTTTATCGCGTTTAGTTTGGCAGCTGCAACCGTTCAAAGTTTCGGTGGCGATACTGTAGCTAACTGAATAAGTGGCTAGCCCCTGGGGCACGACCCACTGTCTCATTACCACCTGTCAGTTAGATACGCTGTCTTAGCCTCTGTCCCTAAGCTGCCAAACTAAACATGATAAAAATGTCATTCAAAATTCTTTGTACACAGCTGGTGTCACAATTCCAGTGCATAAAAGAAACTACCATTGTACCATTTGAAATATTGTATGTTTGCGTAAAAGTACACTTTATAGGTATTTTTACAATCTGTTTCTTGACTAACAGTACGAGTCCTTGACTACCATCCATTCCGCGAAAACCGCACATCAATCGCACTTTCAGTTTCCGTAATATTTGCAGTGCAAGCGTTAAGTGATTCACCCTGCATACTTGCTACTCTAATGATGAGTTAAATTGTACAATATGAATGATGCAAAAATAAAATGCAAATCAAGATGTGGTGCTCCTTGTATTTGTATTTCATCTCAACTGCATGTTGATGTACGGACACGCGGGAATAGCCGTGCTGAGGAGTTTTCCGTCTGAGGTTCGAGGCCTTCCTCGTGCATGGGTGTGTCTGTTGTTGTTAGCGTAATTTGGTTTAAGTAGTTTGTAAGTTTAAGGACCAATTAGCACTGCAGTTACGCCCCATAGCTTTACAAACATCTGAACATTTTATTGAAGTACTACCATTTTTAATGTTTGAATGAATTTAATGTATAAAGTAGTCTTGTTTCATTTACTGAAATAGTCCAATATCTCGAGGAAAGTACTTATTTTGTATGTTTTTACCTCACAAGCGCTTTCCTGATCCTGTCTAAAGATTATACGCGTTTTGTGAAAGCACTTTATTTCCGACATCTTTTTGACCAGAGCTGGACCATTCGGCTTCGAAGATTGTAAACTGGAAGACACACCGCTGAGTAAATTACGAAAAACAAATAGAGGAGGAGAATGTAATACACTATGTTTAATTTCTTCCTTAAATATATGTTTTGTTTATAGCATATTCACGATCAACTATTTATTCTGTACCCATCCAAAGGTAAATTTGATTTAAATTAGAAGAGTTTGGTAATTTCTCTCGATAAACGACTGAATTTTTATTTTTTTAATCGTTATACCCGTTAAGTAAATGTTTCGAAGTATGTAAAGAAGTTGTCCACTCTTTACTGATCCACATAATTTGTCTTATGTAAGCAGCACACCCTATGATAGAAAGCTACAGAAGGGAAACAACTTAAAAAAAAGAAAAAAAAAACATATGTTGCTGTTTAAAACAGACAACAAAAATCATGTATTACGAACATATCGGTGCTTTTCTTGTGGGCAATGTGAGCAGTAGAGAGTGGTGGAAGAAGAGAAGAGCCAGTGGGAGGCAGAAAGAGGAGACAGTCATAGCGAAAGATGTTCAAATGTTTGTATAGATTATGGGATTTAACTACGGGGTCATCAGTCCCTTAACTTACAAAAAACTTATGAACGAGCTAATACTAAGGACGGCACAAATATCCATGCCCGAGGGGGGATTCGAACTCCCGACCGTAGTGGCCGTGCAGACCTTGACTGGCACGCCGCAGACCACTCGGCCACCGTGGTCGGCCATAGCGACAGAGATACAGTGAAGAAGTTGAATGGATGGAGGTAGCAGCAGGAGAGCGAAAGAGAGAGGGAGCAGTAGTATGAGAAAGAGGGATGAGTGGAAACCACACATAATCGTTGGCGATCTGGAATTACCCTAACAGACAGCAGAAAAAGAAACGTCCGCTTTCCTCCTCCTCTGGCGACAATGCGTTATAAGTCCGCCCAAACCAAGCGCAAGGCCTTGTACAGAGATGTGCAGTAGTGACTGAACAGACGAGTAGCAACTTTGGGACAGGAAGAGGTTTTTGTAAATTGTTTATGTAGTGACGATCGTAAGTAAATAACATCTGAATAACAGTTGATGTTCATGGAAGGGACGTTGTGTCTTAGAGCCTCAATTTCTTGCAAAGAGACGTTACACATTTTTAATATTGATCTTTCTCTGTTTTAGTTTTTTCTACATTGTAATATATGTCTTATTATATAACAAAGGATGAAATTGTTGCTAGTGAAACAACCCGCAAGGTCACAAATATGTGGCCCATTTGTTTAGTATATTACGAATAGAGGCGGGAAAACTCGTTCACCTATGATCGTTCTACTCGTTGATCGTTCCTTTTATATCCAATTACTAATAATCAAAACGGGAAGTGAATAGTTTTTTGGAGACATTTCTGAATATTAACTGTTTAGATAAAAAGTAAATACGATTTTATGCCGTCTACATCTATCGAAAGCCCCTTCCTACTGAGCCAAAAACAATCACACCTATTTTATTTATTTATTTCTTATTACGCAAAGAAATCTAAGAAGTATGTAGCACAAAGAAACAACCAATCGTGAAATATTGAAGGCACCCTAAGTATCTTCTTTTCCTTACAGAAGTAAATGCGAGTTTTATGAGAATTCTCTTACAGTATAGTTTAAGGAACTGAGTAAAGGTTACGTTAAAAGGTAGACATTAAATATAGCAGATGCAATCTAAAAATGTTCCAATAGTAATAAAAAAATCTTGCGTGAATTATGTATTCCCCCGTTGATAAAAGTTACGAAGAAATGAGCAAATTGTGGCATATAAAAACCACATATTATATTGAAGTAATTTTCATGGGCGATAAGATACAGAAATGGAATGCTTGTAAAATGTAAATTACCGATGATTGACGGTTAACAGAGTACGTAAAAATACGGTGGTCCAATTTAAAAAAAAAAAAAAAAAAAAAAAAAAAAAAAAAAAAAAAAAAAGTCTGAAAGACAACGAGAAAGTGCGACCGCAGTGAACAAAACGGCAAAACGGACCACAGCGCGATACTGAGAGTGTGCTGGAACCAAATACTGAACGGTATGGGACAGACCACGCGGCCTCCCTGGAACTGGAACGGAAACTGCCGCACCACAGGTCCTCGAACTAGAAGTCGTCGCAGCCGTTCCGGCCTTCCGAAACGTGACCGCCAAATGGGGCCGACTAGGAGGACCGAGGTGAACGGTGAGCAGCCGCTCCTTGTAAGTAGTTCCTCGGTCTTTCATTTCACTTTCGGTAACCGTTCCTTTGGACCAGTTCATTCGCGAACGACCCATCTCCAACTACAATATTCCTAGGTGTACTTAGGCCGAAACATAAAAGTTTAGCCGCGATGGAGTAGCCGAGCGGTCTAAAGCGTCTCGCTGCAGAGCGCGCGGTTGCTCGCCGTGGAGGTTCGAGTCCTCCCTGGGGCATGGGTGTGTGTGTGTTGTCCTTAGGTTAGTTTACCTAGGTTTAAGTAGTTTGTAAGCTACGGACTGATGACCACGCAGTTTGGTGCGATAGATTTACAAACATTTGAACATTTGATTAAAGTATAGCTTAAATTATTGTGTGAAAAAACCAGCAGCAATGACACTTATATTCCTCGCTCGTCTCATGGCAGTGAAGTCCCGTAATATTACGGATTTTTTTATTCTTTTTTTCTTTTTTAATTTAGGATTACGAGTAAACTAGTAGTCTTTAAGTTACGGCAAGTGACTATGACAAGGGAATATTTAAATACTACCGAAGCAAAAAAATCTTCTGAATATAAACTCATTCAGTAACAGAAGGACAAATAATGGAAAATATGGCTCCTAATTTCTGCTTTCCTAATTAGGGGGTCGGAAATAAACACTAAAATTTAATGAATTAGTAATATAGCCTTTATTCCCACCAAATGTTTGTTTCAGAATTTCAGAGTTCTGCATAGCTGTTGTTTATTCTGAAGTCACAATTACAAAATTTCCACGTACCACCGTCGATACCTACATACAACTTATAAAACCAGCGAAACCTATTGACTTCCTTAATCCTTTATTATCAGTTACCCGTAATTAGCAACTTACAGAAATATGGGCAGTTTACTCTGCTTAGCTTTCAATTTAAAAATATACACGATTTCTTAAGGTGTGATGATACAGAAAAATAAGAGAACAGCTTAAATTTCTATTACTGGTATAGGCGTATTCAGCATTTGGCTTAGCAATTTCCATGGGGGAAACTCCTCATTTCATGAGAAGTGTGATGCTGGACACGTACAAGACATTTTTACGTCACTTTCGAGTAATACCGGCCTACCCTCCGGAGCCGCGCAGAATTTAAGCACCCTGGCAACTACGCGGGATCTGATGTTGAATGAGGGGCTTTAGCTAGATGTGTTATATCCCAAGAAAACTGCGGACGACGTTCCTCGACGAACAGAGCCATCATCAAATCTAAACGAATTCCACAATAAAGAAAACAGCACGAGATACTTGTATTTTATGCTCAGTAAACAAGTTTCGAGAATTTATTTTCATTATAAGATACTTTTCGGTTACATATTTATTGTGATGTCCCCACGTGTAGTTGCAGTATGATTGTTTTGACGCGATACAGCAATCGGAAAATTGATAAAAATAATATTATGATTGAGACTTTCTGGCAGATTAAAATTGTGCGCCAGAACCGGGACTCGAACCTGAGACCTTTGACTTTTGCGGACAAGCGCTCTACCGACTGAGCTATCCCGACACGACTCAAGATGCCGCCTCACAACTTTACTTCCGCCAGTACCTTGCCTCCTACTTTCCAGACTTCACAGAAGGTCTCCTGCGAAACTTGCAAGACTTGCACTCCTGGAAGAAAGGATATGGTGGAGACATGGCTTAGCCAAAGGGATGTTTCCAGAATGAAACTTTATCTCTGCATCGGAGTGTGCGCTGATATGAAACTTCCTGCTAGACTAAAATTGTGTGCCGGCCCTCGAACTTGGGACCTTTGCCTTTTGTGGGCAAAAGCGCTCTACCGACTGAGCTATCCCGACACGACTCACGATGCTGCCTGACATCTTTACTTTCGCCAGTACCTCGCCTCCTACTTTCCAAACTTCACAGAAGCTGTACTGCGAACCTTGTAAGACTAGCACTCCTGGAAGAAAGGAAGTAACATGAGGCGGCATCGTGAGTCGTGTCGGGACAGCTCAGTCGGTAGAGCGCTTGACCGCGAAAGGCAAAAGTCCCAGGTTCGATTCCTGGTTCCGGCACACAATTTTAATCTGCCAGAAGTTTCATATAAGCGCACACTCCGGTACATAGTGGAAGTTTCATTCTGGGAATATTATGATTATTTCAATACTAATGTTACTAAAGACCCTTTTGTCTTCTACTTACATGATTGTAGCTGTTTAGAATGTCATACGCATGGACAACGTCACTCTGCTGTTGTAAACAAACATATTACACGGATGTTATTATAACATCGATTTACAAAGAGTGTCTATACAGTCAAAGATGTTACAAGGTCAGTGATATTTATATTTTCAGTTACGAATAAGGAAATAAATATATCGAAATTACTTCATTATGAAAAACAGGAGAAGCTTATGAAGAAATTAATTGATTCATTATCTAGTTTATCATTAAAGATTTCCCCCCTGCTTTTTATGGTGTACTTAATGAAGTAATTTCTATAAATTTGTAACTTCCACTTTCATGTAATTCTATATAATGACTGTTAGTACCATATTCCGATGCTGAACTTCAGCTGTCTGAGCGTGCAAGTCATAGATGTTCGTATCCGTTTGTTGTCAAATTAAAACATGGCAGCTATAAAATGTTGCTTGTGTAGGATTCTGATGGCATTTAGACTATTATATCGCATATAGATGTGATGTTCAAAAGAAGAAGGAAACAACAAATTTTTTGTCACGTACAGACTGATGGAAATTCGTTTGCCAAATCACATGACGGGCAAAGGAAAAGCAATACGCAAAGCATATTTATGTTCATTTTTCAAGCATGGTTCTTAGAGAACAAAGTTATATGGCCCGGTTCTATACAGATCGCTGTATGTAACTAATCGTGTAATATCTTTGACTGGCCGGCCGCGGTGGCCGCGGGGACTGAGGCGCTCCAGTCACGGTCTGCACGGCCACTACGGTCGGGGGTTCGAATCCCCCCTCGGGCATGGATATTTGTGCCGTCCTTAGTATAAGGTAGTTCGTAAGTAGTTTGTAAGTTTAGGGACTGATGACCCCGTAGTTAAGTCCCTTAAGCTTAACAAACATTTGAACATTTGAATCTTTGACTGTATACACAACTTTTTAAATCCAGGCTATAATAACATCTGTGTAATATTTTTGATTACAACGACTGTGTAAGTGATTTTTTCCTTGTAGCTATGTGGCTTTCTGTACATTGAAAAGGCACAATCATGTGAGTAGGGGACAAATGGCCAATAACATTAATAAAGAAATAGCATCCTAATATTATTTCGGTTGCAGTATCACATCAAAACAACAACACCGTAAAGAGAGACAGAATGCAATACATCTCTATTTATAAAAAAGGACGGCAAGAACAATTCTGATGAAATGTTCAGATCTAGCGGGTGATAATGTGAAGTTTACTAGCGATCGGATCAATATATTCAGTGATTTGATTAATATAATTTGAAATATTGCACAGTAATTAAAATTTATGAAAGCTAGCCACCGTGTTCTATCATGCGCTTTACTACTGAATGCCCGTCTGCACCTTGTTGGAGGTTCGAGTCCTCCCTCGGGCAAGGGTGTGTGTGTTTGTCCTTAGCATAAGTTAGTTTAAGTAATTTGTAAGTCTAGGGACTGATGACCACTGCAGTTTGGTCCCATAGCTTGACAAATATTTGAACGCTTGATTTTGGAAAGTTATTTACTATTCGACTTTTCAATTTTACCAGGTTTCAGATAATGCTTTTATTGGTTGCTGTGTCCCACATAATGTGGCTCAACACAATGAATACTATGCGCATACAATGCTCACCGTGTTCAATCCACATTTAAATACTAATATCACAGCCTGACGTACACGTAAAAGTTTTCGTCTGGCACTTAGAAAGATAATAGCGCCCCTATCGGAAAAAGAGTTTGTGTGGTGTCGCACAAGTCTAAAGTGCCCGCCACCTACTTTCGCCGCGCGCCGCCATGCACGCAAGACGCGGCGTTCTTACGATGTCAGCCACGAGCGCCCTCTGCTAGAACTCCGCTCGTGGCCACCACTGAACGACATCGTTCACTTGGGACTGAGATAGGAACCAGTTAACACTTCGGAATCAGATAGGCACCAGTGAAGACTTGGCTATCGGATAGGCACTAGGCAGGCCTCTAGCTCAACTATGTATCAGCATTCTGCAGTATGTAAAAGTTAAGTATTACTAAGTCTCTATTCAATATAGATCTCGTTCTAAATTACTCTAGTGTTTCTAGTTTCTGCTGTCCCACTGGCTGGTCGCCTCCAACCTGCACAAGCGTGCATCCTTTATTCCTGTGTCGGTCTTTCTACTCGGCCACCGACATCTACGACGGAAACGAGACACAAAAGCGGCGACAAGGCTGGGACACAAAACTTTGTATCGTGGAATTCTCCTATTACTGCAGTGCTGCTGCTTGGAGCTGTTCATGTCAGACTGTACATTGATAGTGCTGCTACGTTTGACTCTTTCTTCGCTAGGGGCGTTACTGTCTTTCCACGTTCCAGGCGTAAACTTTTACATATACGTTACACGGTGATATTTGTTTGTAAATATGTATTAAACACATTGAGGATATTTTTTTAATTCTATTTCGGGATGTGACAGAAGAGGGAAGTGGGCCGTGACTAGGAAGGAAGTGCACAGGTCTGCAGCTAAAACAAGTGATTATTCCACATATATTTTTATTACATATAAGTTTATCAGGCTCACAAAAGAAATTTAAATACTAGCGGCTATCATAAGCATTAGCGGTGGTCAAGGAGAGATTTGGATCACAAATTGTCACGAGCAGTCCCAACTTATCCCCAAGGGAATGTGTATCGGGACAGGACGGTGAGCTCAATGTTATCTATGAAGACCCATGCCCTGCTGTTAGTACAGGCAACACGCTGGATGAAACAAACCTGGAACTGCCAATAGGGCCTGGACTGACCAAGGAACAACGCCAGCGGGTTTTGAGTATAATACGCCAATTTTCGGGCGCATTCACACCTCACCAGGGGAAACATCAGACGAAACGGCTCACGATAAAGCACTGTATCAATACTGGGGATCATCTGCCAATTAGCCAGCGTTCGTATAGATTGTCGCCAGCCGAAAGACGGATAATTCGGGAGGAAGTGGAGAAGATGTTGCGAGATGACATTATTCAACCTTCGGAGAGTCCTTGGTCGTCTCCGGTGGTCCTCGTAAAGAAGAAGGATGGCACGTGGCGATTCTGTATCGACTACCGGCGGTTGAACAGAATCACAAAGAAAGATGTCTACCCATTGCCGCGTATTGATGACACCTTAGACTGCTTGAAAGGAGATACATACTTCTCAACTATGGACATGCATACAGGTTACTGGCAAATCGAGGTTGACGAAGCTGACAGGTAGAAGACGGCTTTTATTACACCTGACGGCCTCTATGAATTTAAAGTAATGCCATTTGGATTATGTAATGCTCCGGCCACATTCGAACGCATGATGGACAACTTGCTTCGACACCTTAAGTTGACGACGTGTCTTTGCTATTTAGATGACAATGTCGTTTTCTCGAAAACATTTGAAGAACATCTGAGTCGCCTGTCAACTGCGTTGAAGTGTGTTCAGACTGCAGGTTTCCGCCTCAATACAAAGAAGTGCCTCTTCGTCGCCAAGGAGATAAATATCCTGGGGCACCTAGTCAACGGAGATGGTGTCCGTCCTGATCCAGATAAAGTAAGGGCAGTCACAGAATTTCCAACTCCTCAGCACATCCGTGATGTAAGAAGTTTTCTCGGGCTGTGCTCATACTACCGACGATTCATAAAAGGATTTTGTAACAAGGCACGTCCATTACAAGAACTTCTGCAGGGAGACGCCAAGTTTTACATGGATGAGACAATGAAAGAGCTTTCCGGGCAGTTAAGGAGGCTCTAACTTCCGCACCAGTGCTAGCCTTATACGACGAGAATGCAGAAACGGAACTTCACACAGACACCAGTGGTTATGGGATTGGTGCAGTGCTTGTACAAGTTCAGGAAGATGCTGAAAAAGTGATATCCTATGCATCAAGAGTACTCCCAAAGTCCGAGATAAATTACTCTACAACTGAGAAAGAATGTCTCGTAGTTATCTGGGCTATCAACAAGTTTCGGCCGTATTTATGCGGCAAACCATTCACCGTCGTGACAGACCACCATTCTTTGTGTTGGCTAACTAACTTCAAGGATCCATCAGGTCGACCAGCAAGACGGGCACTAAGACTCCAAGAGTACGATGTCACAGTGGTTTTCAAGAACGAGCGCAAACACAAGGATGCCGACTGCCTTTCGAGGAATCCATTAGTGTAACACAACAGCATGAATGAAATTTCAGCCCTCACTGAATTAGATGACGTTACAGCTGAACAGAGGGAAGATCCAGCACTATTAAAAACGACAGAGGCCTTGGAGAAAGGAGAACCGACCAATGGAGAGTTCCAACTTATAAACGGAACATTGTATAAGAGCAACTACGATCCACTGGGCCCCAAATGGCTGCTGGTCGTTCCAGCTCATCTCCAGCCAGCTATTCTCAAATATTTCCACGATGCTCCAATATCCAGTCATCTGGGATTCGTGAAGACCCTAGACAGAATCAGACGCAGGTATTACTGGAAAGGTTTCTACCGATCCGTCAAGCACTATGTGAGTCACTGTAAAGAGTGCCAGCGACGGAAGCATGTGCCGCAATTACCTGCAGGGCATCTCGTACCGATTCCGCCGGCAGCAGCTCCATTCCACCGAGTTGGGATCGATCTTTTAGGGAGGTTCCCGATGTCGACAACCGGTAACTGATGGATAATAGTCTGCACTGACTACCTCGCACGCTACGCTGTCACCAAACCTGTGCCGACTGCAGAAGCTCCAGAGATCGCAAAATTCCTTGTAGAAGACATTATTTTGAAGCATGGAGCACCACGTGTGATGATATCTGATCGTGGAAAAGTATTCCAGTCAAAACTAGTCTCATTGTCCACAGAATGACAACTGCATACCATCCTCAGATAAATGGTCTTACGGAACGTTTTAACAAGACGTTAGCCGACATGCTGTCGATGTACGTCGATGTTGAGCAGAAGTATTGGGATACAATTCTGCCAGTCGTGACATTTGCTTACAATACTGCAATACAAGACACCACAGGCTTCACTCCGTTTTTCCTGCTCCATGGCCGTGAAGCTGAGACGACAATGGATACGCTGTTCCCGTTCCAATCGGACGACACTCAGGATGACTATGTTAAACAGCTCATCACCAGGGTCGAAGAAGCAAGACGGCTGGCTCGCATACGGACACTGGACGCCCAGGAGAAGGACCGTCAGCGGTATAACGACAAACACCGACCTGTTATGTACAGCCCAGGAGATCTGGTATGGATTTTTACCCCTGTACGGAAGGTTGGACTGTCAGAAAAGTTATTGAAGCGATACTTTGGTCCGTATCGTGTCATACGCCGCCTATCAGACGTCACATACGAAGTTGAGGATTATGAGCCATCGTCGAAACGACAAATGCGAAGAGACATTATTCACGTCCTGCGCATGAAGCCTTACTACGATCCTGAAGTGCAGGTAGACGACAATGGCTTCTTGTTCAAGGACTTTAAGGACGGTAATGTTCCTGATGAAACCGCGACAGGAAAGTCTGTCGTCGATAATCGCGGAGAAGGGAAGGATTCTCTTGAACTTTCATACAGAGGACCCATGACACGGTCAAGATCCAGGACATTGCAGCTGGCTCCACAGGGAACATAACAGCGGGTCGCTGTTTTTCCAGGAGAGGGAGCAATGCCGCGAGAGACGACGTCACCGACTGCCGGCGTGGCGCAGGGGATATCGTCACGGACTGCTCTGCAGAAGGTCGCTGGTTCAATCCCTACCCCCGGCAAAAATTTATTTCCTTGTAATTAACAATTCCAGAATGTTCTACATCTGTCTTATGTTCACTTGTAAATTCTACTTGCTTCTTATGTTAACTATTCTTCTAATTTCTGGTAAATTCTGCCCGAGAGGCAGTCAGTGCTGCGCGTATGTTGAGTTCGTAATACACGTGCTTTCAGTATAAGTGCTGTGTTCAGTTGCCTTCGAAGTCGAGCCTGCTTCCATTGCAACGCGACAATATTAACACAGATACACGTAGAATTTTATATACACCGATAACTTTCCATCTCAATATACTCCACCCTTTTATCATGATCAACCCTTAAGCAACAATGCAACCAGTAAAACCATTTTCAATGAATAAATATTTCGCGTTATATTCTTCAAATTAGTAAATATCTATCATATCGCCATAAAACCGTGCCTAAAGCCTTCCTCGGGTAGACATTAATAACTGTACAAATTTTGAGCTCTTTATGTCGTGTGGTTCAGACATGATAGACGTACACCGAACAGACATTCACGTTTATAGATATAGAAGAATGTAAATGCCATCCGTGTGAAGCTAGGGCGGGTCGCCAGCCGCAATAATCATTTAACCACAACGGATCAGAAGACGAGAATAGATTCTCGAAACGCTTTATGCGGAGCGTAAAATACAAATAACTGGTCATGCTTCCTTTATTTAAATGGTGAATAGAACAGTTCAGGGACCGTCAAATCACGTTTCATGATTAACGAAATTAAATTACACGATGTTATTGTAACGTTTAGTGCTGGTAAATTTTTTTTTACTTCCTGGCAGATTAAAATTGTGTGCCGGAACCGGGACTCGAACCTGGGACCTTTGCCTTTCGCGGGCAAGCGCACTACCGGCTGTGCTATCCCGACACGACTCAAGATGCCGCCTCACAACTTTACTTCCGCCAGTACCTCGCCACCTACATTTTTTTTTTGTTATTGTTATGAATGGTTGCATTTGTAAGCTATGTCAAGCAGGTGAAGGATTATTTGAACAAGTGCACTCTGTCTGCGCAGGCCAGAGGCGGCTGTCGTCGACGCTGGCTGGGCGCGGCCGTTGGCTAGCGGCGGAGTGGTCGGCTGCCACCTCCTGGTCGGCTGCCACCTCCTGGTCGGCTAACAGAGGCCACCTCCTCACAGCGGCGTAACCAGAGGCCGCCGCCGGCCGCCTGCTGCGACCATGACAGGTAGGCGCCACCAGCCGCCCCTAACTACCAACTGTAGGCCTAGAAATAGCGTCAGCCACAAGCGCTGGTGAATACAGCGCATTATTGTTGCTCATATTCACAAGATAATTTTTACCAAAGCCCCTTTTACTTCACTGAGATCAAGCTTTTTCTGTTGTTGTTGTTGTTGTTGACGTTAAATCTTAAAAAATATAGCTATTTTAAAGAAAAATGGTATCAAATTCAAAACACTAACACCTCACTCCGGTCACCAATCGAGGGAAGTTTGACTGTTTACCTCGTCGATGCCTTCGCACATCATTCAGTAAAAGTAATTCAGATACTGTACTTACTTTTTTTTTCCTTTACTAGCAAACACGGCAACGCTTCGCAGTCGCTAATGTGCATGGGATATACACCCTAATCTCTTCTCTTCTTCTCCCGATGACTATCCCTTCCTCCCTCCTCTACTTCTCCATCGCATCCTCCTACCTTCCTTTGTCCATCTCCTCCTCTTTCTGCCACTCCCTCTTACCCCACACCATACCCATCTCATCCCCCTCCTATCATCCCCCCTTTTTAATTCCATTTCATTCCCCCATTCTCCATCTCCACCTCTCCCTCTCTCTGATCTTATTTATTATTACTGCAATTGGGACCCGGATTGGGAATAGAAGTGAAAAAGGATAGGTAAAACAATTGGAAACGGGTTATTAGAGAGAACTTTCGAGCTGCTCTATCTGTGAGGTTAGTAGCTTCAACGTCCTACTCTTAATGGTTTTATTGCACGAACATACGTATCAACGGCGAACTGATGAAACAATCTGCGGCATTTCAGTATGTGATTGACCTCGTTTCGGTGAATCATCAAACAGTAGGCATAAAAATTCATACAGTTGACCTTCTTCTTAGTTACTTTACCTGTAACTGAATAATGAACTCTTATTAAGAATCTAATTGAAACACAATTAACAACATTGCTACATACCGGTAAAAGTTTATATTCCGAGACACCGGCAACAGCTGTTGGATCGTGGGAATAAAGCTGACCAATCGTAGCAAAGCTTGAAACAGCCAATGAAATTTTAGTTGGCGTCAGTTGTTTTCTCTTCATACTAAACGATATTAGTTTGAGAATCCGGATAATAATTTAGTTTCAGGCACATTAAACTTACTGCGGAAGATGATGTTTTTCATGTATAAGAATGAAATGGACTTCCCTTATGGAAACAGTCTTACAAATATTAATCTCTTATAAGCACAAGAACAATCAATAGTTTTTCCACGAACGAAAAACGTAATAATGGTAATAAATCGGCAAATCTCATTGAATTTTGTATACTATCACCCGTTTGTCTAACAGCGACGTAACGCAATTTCCCGAAGACAATGGCTGTTGCCGACATTGCCTGCTAGGTCTGTATAGCGGATTTAAAATTAAACCCTACATACCAGTTAATACCTGGCTTCAAGCAATGCCCTCCCTTTCTTCTAACCTCCGTGGTGTATTTGTTTGCTCCGTTACAGCGTATTTGGTAGCTAGGCAAGTAGCAAATGAATAAGCTGATTATTGGAGAATCTAGAAAATGATCCAAGCTGGAAGCGTACATTCAGTTATTCTCAAATTCTAATATTATCCGGAAGATTTTCCAAAAAATTTTTTTCATACTAATCTTGTCCTGAGAATTACGAACAGAACAAAGAAAAGATCAGCCAAATTGGTAAAGATATTCTCAAGTGATGCGCTTTCATACATGCGGTAATTCATTTTCATTATTATAGATAGATGTGTCATACGTACAATTTTAAATAAATTGGGATCTAAAAACCTTTCTATGTCCGTCTCCTGCTTCTAAGAGCCAAATCGGTTCAGACGTTCTTTAGTTATAAATAGCGTAACTAACAGGACGTTTTATATATATTTTCATTATTTGTGGGGAATCCAGGCCTACTCGCTCCCCCCCCCCCCCCACCTTAATACGCCACACTCATAAGGTAAAAGGGTGTCTCGAACCCTTCGGGACAAATTGGAACAGGTGATTGTGGTTCCACAATCATTTACAATGAGGTAAGGAACCAACGATCTGAAAAGCATATTTAATGCTTTTTGGATATACACAGTATACACTGCATAGCAACGACGTTTAAAGTCCATTTAAGTTAAGGTTCCTCCGCGTTTTGCCGCAGGATTGGTTACGAATAGAAACACATGCTTTGTTTTAAAATACGCGCGGACCCATTTTCAGTGTGTGGTGTACATTGCATTACTGGACGGAACATGGAACTCTAGCGTCATTGGAGAGAGATATATATATATATATATATATATATATATATATATATATATATATATATATTTGTAAGTTTATACACACACACACACACACACACACACACATATATATATATATATATATATATATATATATATATATATATATGTGTGTGTGTGTGTGTGTGTGTGTGTGTGTATAAACTTACAAAAACTATTCCAAAACAACTTAATATGCACTAAGAAGTAAAAAACTAATTGCGAATTCTTCTACAACTTAATAATCAACTTACTCATCAATATGTAGGTACGATTTATGTTTACCACGCGAGAACATAGGTAGGTACCTACTCACTTTAAATCTGACTCAAGACATATATTTGAATAACAAACAAGGATCAAAATAACTTTTAGAGTTCTGCTAAGTAAAATTAAATACAAAATATTAGACTACTTAAAACTCAATCAAGTTATTACGATAATATAATGTAGTTAAAATTATTATTATTTTTGGAGTCGGTGTCAACCTAAGAAACATCCGATCCGTCTTCGGTTTCAATATTCTCACATTATTTGTGATAGGTATATTGTAGTGTTTCCTTGGCTGACACCGACTCCAAACACAACAGTAAGTGTAACTATATTATATTACCGTAATAACTTGATTGAATTTTAAGTAGTCTAATATTTTTCATTTCATTTTACTTAGGGGAACTCTAAAAAATATTTTGATCATTGTTTGTCATTCATAGGTATGTGTTGTGCAGGAAAAAGTAGTTGATTATTAAGTTGTAAGAGAATAAGCAATTTTTTTTACTCTTTGTGCATATTAATATGTTTTAGAATAGTTTTTAAGTCGTTTTCTTTTTAACATTTTTGTTTATTTTTTCATTTAGTGTGAATATGAAGTGTACTAATTTCTCTGAACATGGGTAGACTTACTAAACTTGTTGTTCATATGAGACAGCGCCGTTTAAATGAATCAAACGAAGTGAGGGACAAACGCCTATCTCAACAGAGGAAATCTATCTCGAGGACAATGTCAAAGGAGACTTGCGAAGAGTGGAAAAATAGACTTTCAAAAATGCGGCATTACATGATAAAAGTTTTGAACAGGGAATTACTTGACCATACCGACGTTACGGTAGGTGACTCAAATATCCAGATAGCCTATAAAAGAGTCGACCAAGTACTGTTAATTTGCTCCTAAGAATTTAAATGTTCCGTTACTTTGTCATTGATCCCATAATCAGAACCTAACCTAACTCTCATCAAACTACGCTTGAAGTATATCCTTTCCAACAACAAAATCATCGAAATCGGTTGGCGTGTTATTGAGTTAATCGTCCATTTGTCGCGCACATACTTAATGCAAATTTAAGTCTTATATGGTTTTCTTATGGATGCCATTGTAAGACGTGGACCATACGGCAAGCACCAGCTTTCAAATAAAAAAGAATAATCAAACTAGATTCACACAGTCGAAGGTTTTGGGGTAACAAACATAAAAAATACAGTCGAATTGAGAAAAAGGCATTTTTTAAGTCGGTTAATTATTGATAGTTAAACTGACGATGTTCTCAGTACAAGAAGATCGCGTAATCATTTGCTTGGTGTGCCAGTGACTGAAATTCATCGCCAGTTGACACACAAATGTAGCGGTGTCATTGATGTGTCCAATGGCGTTGATGAGTGTGACAGTTCAGAGATGGAAGAATTTTATGGCTCATTACTGTTAAGAAAATCTAGGCCTCGCACCAACCGGTGTGACTACATGATCGAACGGTGGAGAGAATTGTTTTGGAGGTTCGCTTGACTGTGGAACACATCGCCTCAAAAGTTGACATTTCCGGTGGTTATGTGCACACAATCCTGCATGACGACCTGAAAATGCAGAAAGTGTCGTCTAGGTGGGTGCCACTGGCGGATAACTACAACGCTGCACACATCAGGGAATGACGGCATGAACGGGCCAATTGTGACAATGGATGCCGTTTATCAACCCTAAAAGGAAGCTCAATGGAAACGATTTTTCAGTGATGAACCGGCTCCTGAAGAAGCCTTCACACCAGGCTTGGAATCAAGTGTTTACAGCTGCAGGTAGGTTACATCGAGAAGTGACAGAAGTGACACGGTTTGCGTGTTATTAGTTTGTTGAGAAAAAATCGGAGGTATTATAGCTCTAACACACCTCTTGATTCACAATAATGACGATCGCCAGTATCACAACATGTATTTATTACATATCTAGAGTCAGAACGATTCCCACGTCATATTGGTTGCCACCAGCACCCATCACCTTTCAATTTATAGATATTCGTTATTCAGTATCACTTAACAGGGCCTTATTTGACTGGTCCACATTACCTGGTTTTCTGCGAGATGTGCTGCCACAGTTCTTGGAGACTTTATTCCTTGTTGTCTGTGAAAGAATGTTGTTTCAACACAAAGCTGCATCAGTGTACTTCAATGCAACTGTCCACAAGCACTTTACCTATTCTCATCGCTGGTTTGGAAGGGGACGTCCTGTTCCGTGTGCAGAGCGATCGCCGGATCTCACGTATCTGGAGGTCTTCCTCTTGGGTTACGATCATCCGTTAGTGTATGAAACTCTCCCAAAAACTGACAAACACATGTCTCCTAGTACAACAGATACACGAGACCTTTGAAAGAGTGCAACATAACTTGGATGTGCCATTGTGTGACATTCACTAAGACTGGCGATCGTCACATTGACGGTTATTATGAGTTACACTGTTGTGAGGTTTATAGTCAGCATGTCCACAATAGGTATGTATTGCCGACCACTGGTCGTCTGTATCAATATAATCAGTTATGGACCCACTACAATCTGTTTCAATTTCACCTCACTGGTTTGGGATACCCTGTATGTTTGTCAAGCCATTTAATCGATACAAAGTGAATTATCTGATTATTTTGTCGATATGTAGACGACATAGTAGGAGTAAGGGTATATGCGCACAGTTTTAAACACAGTTCTGGCAGTCGTCATAGGAGCCGTGGAATTCAACGAGCAACCTGCTGACTTGATTGTCACCGTCATGATGAACACCAGTGACGAACTGGCTTGTGCATATTGTCGTGTACCTCAGCGGACTATAGCAACATCGCCTAAAGATAACACTTGAGGCTGTAGTTTCACGTCACAAATACACTGCTCGAAACAGGGAGTCAGGTAACATATTATACAAAATACACATATGATAACGTATGTTGGTTACAATTGTAATCTGAGTATGATACAGTATTATATTTTGCTGCCTCAACTCTTTACTTGAGGTTTACATGGCGTTTTCTTAGACCGAGGAATCACGGGCTACCATAACAGTGAAAAAGTCATTCTCGCTACCCTCTAATATAGTGTGTGGTCACCTCGGACAGTCAATAAACATCTAGATGGGATACTCTGCAAATCATATTTAAGTGCCTGGCAGAGGGTTGCACAACTGCGTGCCATGGCCAGTATGTGGTTTTCAATCGGCTCTTGAGGGATATTTGGCATTCTTCCGTGAATGCAATATAAACCTGTACAACTGTTGTGGCTGCAATGCGTCTGTCAAGTGCATTCCAGACATGGTCAATCGGGTTTAAGTCTGACTCCATTCGTTCAATTCCACCAACTTCAAGCATGTGGTGCACCATTGCAGCTCGATCTGGACGAGCGGTATTGTCCACGTCCACTAGAAGCAACCGCTCTCATATGGCACTAGCGCAGGGCACAACGAAAGATCTTAGGATCTCTTCCGTAAACCCCTGAGAAGTCAAAGTGCCATTCTGAACGACATAGAAGCCCATACGGCCGCCAATATTGACTCCTGCCCACATCGTTCGTTCATGGGAATGTTTCCTGCACTTAGGCACGATTGTTCAGAGTTCCACGCTGTCCCCAGATGAGGAAACGACGACTGTATGTCTGAACACCAAATCTTGAAACATCTGTGATCAAGACGTGGCATCATTCGTTACGACTCCTATCCTGATATTCCTCCGTCCAGTTTCCGCGGGCTAAACGGTGACGTGATTTTATTGTGTCTCACGTCATAGACCGAAGGCGATTCGTACTATTATTGTTAATATTACGCGTCCTGTTGCCGCCTGAAGAGTGCGTTGCAGCTTAATTTCATTCAGCCACCTGTCTCGACGGGCTGTTAATCGGAGATAACTACCATCTCGCTGATGTTACCCGTGGAATACCTTGATCTTGCCTTATTTTAACGGTTCCTGTTGCATGAAATCGCGTCCATGTCCTGGAAATTACACCTTAGGACACTCCAATAACTACAACCACCCCCTTCTGAGTCCGTCCCGCTTCCAAGCTTGCATGGCTCCCCATTGCCATAGCTTCGTGTAAGTCACGTTGTTGTTGAATTGAACCCAACTGCTTGTGTAATGCGTTTAGTAAAGTCAACACCAACCCCCTCTGCATCAGTTTTCTGTTATTACCACTATCTCAGTTGCCGTAAAGTTGTTTTCTCCAGTCCACAGAACCAACAAAAAGAATTCGAACCATTTCAGTTCATTCTGGCGATCACAATAGTTCAGAATCTTGATATTTCAACTAATTCCGTATTTGTTTTAACCAGTGTACTAGACTGCGATCGCGTACCTACCCGCTGGGGCACAGTCCGCTGTTTTATAGCACCTTGCGTATACTGTCGTGTACCTCAGCGTACTACTGCAACACTGCCTAAAGGAAAGGCCTGATTGCTGCTCAGAACATTTGCTTTGTATGACGTGATGTGACAGTACTCAGGCCTTCTCTTAAGGTGGTGTTGGCCACAGGCGGCTGCAACGAGTATTACATAACAAATTTCTATTAATACAGCAAGTTCAGATTTTTTTATTTTTCTAAATGTAAAAGTGACTTCTATTTATTTATTTACCGAGATACGAATGAACCACAGCCCCTTCGTAGTTTTCACGATACTACTACGTTATGAGACTGAACATCGGTATAAATCCCAGCCAATTGAACGTTACCATATCCTGAAAATTTTAATAGTGATATATTATAGCTCAAATTTAATTACAATAGAACCAACAAAGACGCGTTTATGATAGGTACTAAATGTGTAGGCGCATGAAACCGCATCCATTCAGAAGAACTACGTTATAATATGAAACTCACAAGTAACTTCCGATATGGTGTCTCTTAGGCCTGTCCAAAAACGATACATTTCCTACATGTGACCTAGATGGCACTCTTTCATCGCGTTGATCTACGACCAAATACGCATTGACATTGTTTGATAATGTTGATCTTGCTGTGCACGTTCTGAAAGACCTCGCAGTTTGCTTTTCACACTCTTTGGCGTCAGAAAATCGACACTCTCAACGTTGAAGTTCTTATGCACAACCTGTGTGACGCAGAGTTAAGATGAATGTAATTTGCCTGCTTCGTCAAGTCGGACATAGTCAGTGCGTAGATTCCTGTGAGACTTCTATGAGGAACAACTGCGTTTTGTTACAAAACACGAGAAATAGTGACGAATATTTGAGTGATATTAACATGCCTGTATTGAACAACACGCTTTGTGTGTAAATCGTGTTTACGAAATTTTCCATCGCAGAATGACTGCGCTTTTCACGATACACAACATCCTGGTCTATTTTCAACGAACATAATTGACAGATGACATTGATCAAGTGTGATAGATGTTGGCAGAAAATCACTGACTGCAGGGACTGAGGGATTAGTCACGGCTGTACTTACGCAATTAATCACAAAGATGCGGGTTGACAGGAGATATGTTCAGATTATTCTAGTACTTTTTTTATAAATGCTCGTTGAATTGTATTGTGTTCGTTAGCAAAATGAAGTTGTTTTTTTTATTTCGTGTGATTTTTTCCTTTTTTTTTACCATTTAACGGATATGTTGGATATTTCTCGAAAAGCCATAAAGAAGAATCATCGAAACTAGTGTATGGTATTTATCAGAAAACTGATAGAAATGACTAGGCCTCTTAGTGTCTCACGTGAGCAGGCTCCAGTCACTGAGCTATCGTTAAAATTGAGTGGTCACGTACTGAAAAGGTACAAGACGATTCTTAGCTCCAGTTGCAGTGATCAGTCATCTCAACGGCGCCCCATTGTAAGTCTGTGGGAGATTATTACACCTGTCTGCCAGTCATTGCACAGACACAGTCCTGGCGGATTAAAATTGAGTGCCGGAACCGGGATACCGGGAGTAGAACCTGAGACCTTTGGCTTTCGCGGAAAAGCACTCTACCGACTGATCTCTCCCGGCAAGTTTTCCGTCCGTCTTCACAGGAGAACTTTTGTGAAGATTGAAGAAGTATGAGGCGAGGTACTAGCCGAAGTAAAGTTTGTGAGGACGGATCCTGACGCTTGCCGGGATAGTTTAGTCGATAGAGCGCTTGCCCGTGAAAGACAAATGTCCCAGGTTAGAATCCTGGATCCGGCCTAATGTTTTAATCCACCAGGAAGATCCATATCAGCGCACTTTCTACTGCAGAGTGAAAGTATCATTCAGTGAGTATAATAATATTCGCCCACTATCAGATTTAATAGTGAGATACTTTTCAAAGCCAATTATTTCAAGAAAATATTTGGTGAAAAACATGGGTTTCAATATATTTTTCGTACCGTAACCAATCTATTGTATCAATTATTTCAAACGCTGTGGAAAACTGCAAATGATCTTCCATGAAATAGTCAATAAATGGACCACCCCACTCTTGTCTTTCTAATAAGTCGCTCTGGCGGCCCCGGTGGAGTGGCTGAGCACTCTAAGGCGCCTTGCTGAGGAGCGCGTGACTGCTCTCCTTCGGAGGTTCGACTCCTCCCTCGGGCGTAGGGGTATGTGTTCTCCTTATCATAAGTTTAGTTTGTAAGCCTAGGGACTGATAACCTCAGAAATCAAGTCCCATAGATTTCCAAACATTTGAACATTCAATTTGCTCTAACTCTCCCAACACATTCTCAACTGGGGTTGAAAATGTTAGTGTATTACTTGCTGGAAATTGTGCAACAAATACTCTTGCATTATGCTAATTTTATGTTCCGGGCCACCGTCCTGATAAAACGAGAACGTATTTGAGAATGCCATTTTTTGCGTTGTTGCTATATTGTATTCCAATGTAAGAAATTATTCACAGCTTCTGATTTGAAAATTTGTCCCTACAGTTATTCTGCAAGAAATATACTCCGCATGTTGCCGTACCGTTCATGGCAAGAGGGTACCTCCTACCACTATTAGTCATTTCCCTTCCTGTTCCCGTCTTAAATAGAGCGAGGAAAAATCGAGTGTCTATTTGCCTCCCTATGAACCCTAATTTCTCTCATATTGGTATTTCTTACACGAAATGTAAGTTGGTGGCAGCAGAATCATTTCTGCAGCCAACATCAAACTCAGGCCCTCTAAGTTTCTTCATTAGGTTTCCTCTGAGAAAGCGTCGTCTTCCCTGAAGATACTCCCACATGAGTTCCCTAACCATTTCCGTGACATTCACATGATGATCGAAGCTAACAGTAACAAATCTAACCTCTGAATTCTCCAGGATGAGGACCCCTCCAAGCCCACACTAATTTGGTGACCAATAAGAACGTTCTACTCACTTTAATTGTGAATTTTAGACCAGATAGGTCACTAGATGTGGGGGACGCGATGTTATCCTTACGTTTGGGTAGATCACCCATTGATACGGTCACATCTAGCGACAGACGTTGTCGAAAGGCGAACGAATGGTAGGTATGTAAAGACAGAGAAAAAATGCCGAGGAGGAAACCTCTGCGACAATTAGGGAGGGAGTAGGGTTGTGGTGCTTTGCCTGCTATCTGCGACAGATCATGCATGAATGAAATGTTGGTAGCGGGTATCTTTCGGTACCAGGTTCAAAGCTAGATTCGTTACAATGAATCAGGTCGGTTTGGTGTGAGGACCTGCGGCAGCTAAATATCAACGAAGTCTGCTGCGGCTGCGTACCTGTATCGTACCGTCATAGTGGTTACTTAGTTTGGTCATATAAATGTCTGACAGTGCTGTGTAGGTTTTGATTGTATTCTGAATTCTGGATCTGGTTTTCCTGTTTTGCCTGTCCTGTGGGTCGGTAGTGTATGCTCGGCAGCCGTTACCAGTCAATTTGCTGAGATGCAAGTATTCGCTAAACTCTTCGTATTTGACCGTAGTTTTTGGACGCTTATATTTTCACCTATGGTAGTGATTTATTTTTCTAAACCTAGAATGAAGAGGTTGTTTGAGTGACATGGTTCTGCACAGTTGGGGGACGAAATTCATTAATACTATCGAGAAGAGCTCTGTGCGAAGATCCTACTTGTTTTTTGTCATTTGGAGCATTGCTTACAAGGCCTGATACAATGGTCTGTCTTCTGAAAGTATTTCAGATATTTTTGACTTTCTCCTGGAATCGTTTCGGGTGTGTGGAGAATAATTGGTCTGGTCTACAGTAAGGATAAGTTCCGAAAACGTCAGCACCTTGAATGTTATTCGTTCCATTGGGAAGTCACTCCACCTCTACGACTACAATAATGTTTTCACTTTTCCAGGCTGCCACGTAAATCACAACAACCTTGTGTACGTTTTCACATAAACCAGCGAAAATTAAACTTTACTGTCTTTACGAATACGAGTTCGTTGAGCATTACTGCCAGGTACGATCACACATGTGCGAAGAAGACCTGTGAGTACCATCGTAAAAGGTGCATATAGTCACAACATTCTTACAATCAGGAGTTCCACTTCTTTTCCATTTAGAGACAGCGAGCAGATTCTTAAAGTTGTGGTGATACAATTTCTTCCAAGAGAAGTTATCTTTTCTTGTTGGGCTTTTGCAGCTTATAACGAAACTGCTTTTTCATTGTGCAAGTGCCTAAATATTGAATAATCAATGAAATAAATTTCCGGTTTCAATCCGCTATTACCGTGAATATTCATGAATATATCTGTCAAAATCAGTTAATTTTTGTCTTTATTTAATACGTCGTTTCAGATGCTGTCAACGTCACAATAAATCTTATAACTTCAAAACAACAGTCAGTATTTGTGTCAGTAAAACTTATGCCTAATCGAACCATAGGTATTAGTAATTCTGACAGTGAACCTTATTTAGAGTTTTTTGCCTTCACCCGGCGCACTAAAGAAACGTAATGGGATTTAGACGGTTCTATTCACAATAAGAAATACCTAAATACTGAATACAGAACTACAAAAAATGTCTTCTCACTTGAGTCCTTAAGTTATATAAATAAATAAAAATTAAAAATTAAAAACATACCTGGAGTAGTATCGCATTAAAATCAAAAGTCATGTTGCAATTAGTAAAGACATTTCCCAGGAATACAAAGTACGAAAATCTCTTCAATAATTTTGTAAAATATATCTAAGTCAAATTATGTAACATACACATAAGAGATGTTGCATCACTATGATTGTAGTGGTTCATGACCATTAATATGTAAATGGAATAACGATGTACAAAAACATTTCAATTCTCATTTTTGTTCATGAAAACAGAAACTGATTATTTTTATGACAGTGACACATACATTGTACCCGGCAATAAGTCTTGTAGCGCTGTTGCAGGCCTATATTCGTCGTGGCATACTATCCTCTACATCATTAAGGGACTGTCGATCCAGTTTGCTACCCTCCCCAATAGCGATTCGGTGTAGATCTCAGTTATGTTGGTAGGGTCTAGTCCAAAAACAGTCATTTTAAGTGTATCCTAGTTATGATCGAACATCATTGCTTTAACACAACACCATTTATTTCCAAGAATTTTACACAAGCCGGTAGCTATAAGTTCTTATGTCCGTGGCACATAAAAGCCTTGAGCTAAGATATAAATAAATGTCCTGATGACTGGAACAAAATGAAACGCTTCTTCTAGATCGGTCGAGTGACCAATGAATGTCTATGGGTGATACCGAGCACTCTCCGTACTCGTCCCAGTCGTAGCGGCATCCGGCGGTTGAGTTGGTAGACAAGGGACGGCCGAAGTCCAGGAGCCGGGACGAGACTCGGGGGTTTAGCAGTAGAGTCCAGTGATAGTGTCGTGGTCCCGGTACGTCTTCCATAGGCGTAGGCTGCAGCGGAACTGGCCCTGGGGCCGACCGTGTGGCCAGATATAGACCAATCGACCAAATCACGCGCCGGCTTAGGAATAATGCCGCCCGCTTCGGTCATGCAGCTCTATCTAAGCTCTTAGGGCTCCCCTTGTAGGAAGAGGTGCAAGTTAGGATTATTTACTTGGCTGGTGTTGTTTGTGTTCTCCGTGAGTAGGACGGTTTGTTATTGTTGATGTCTCGTCTTGCGCCATGCTGTACACGCAACCCACTCAGCCTGCCTGTAAGGTGTGTTGCCAACGCGTCAGGGGCAGGCTTGGAGCTAGCCGAAAGAGTACTAATGTTCGATACGGTTAATATCTGGAGAACATGTTGTGGCCATTCAAATCGTGGTATGTCGTTATCATGAGGGAAAACGTTCACAAGATATCTACATGACAACTTTCGTCCATTAAGACGAATCCTTCACGGAACTGCTGCGGATGTGGCTGCACAATACGTAGGAGGACGTCATGCCTGTGTCGCATAACTGCTTGATTACGTTGTACGGCGTTCGTCGGTCCCACATAAAGACACCTCAAACTGCCAAGGAACCGCCACCTTATTGCACTCGATGGACCCTTCAGGCTGACCAGGCTGCCTCCAAATATGTCTCGACGACAGTCTGGTTGAAGGATGATGGAAGTCGCATTTGTGAGTAGCACTTGGTACCAATTCTGATGAGGCCATTCAGAGTGATGCTGGACCCATCTTTACCGCGCTGCATGCTGCCTAGCACTCTGGGTGTCACAGATTGACTCGCCATCGACGACAAGAGTGAAGATGCATGCCATGTATCCTGTAACGTGCCGTTTGAGTAGAAACGCGACGGCCTGTGGCCACAAAAGAGTCATTATTTAGCGCGGAATCCTTAAGTAGCGGTTATCAGATTCTGTGGTAGCCTTTGGGTGGTCAGAGCGGAACAACTCATCGACAGTTCCTGTATCGCTGTACCTCCTCAACGTTCGAACAACATCGTTTTGATTCACTCAGAAAAATCTAGGAAGTTTCGTTGTTGAAAGCCCCTCCTGATACATAGTAACAATGCGGATACGATCAGATCACACTTCGGAATTGTTCTACTCATGACATAACTGTAGTAAGCACAGGCAGTGCATTTCTTTCTTTGTGTTATGACAGGAAGTGATCGGCCATCTTAACAACTCCGGCCCATTGGCACTGCTCATGCATTGTTGTTTACATCTTTGTATGTGTTGAGTGACATCTATGGACAATCTAAGGAATTCTGTTCTTAATGCAATATACACATTCAACGTTAGTGTTCAAGACACCTCGGAAACAAGGTGATGCACAATTTTTTTGAAAAATGTGGAACCAAACACTGAAAAAGTAAGCAAGCTCACATACAACTTCGGGAACTTTGCTACTTTATGACTTCTGAAATGTATGCATAAGTTTTTGTCATTATACAGCTAAAGGATATAAAATTCACATATATGAAAACTTGAATATACGTTAATGAATATCCTCCTGTATTCTAATCGGTCGGAAGCATAAACCTAATCGCAGATGCGATCGCACATACGAATTTTATTCTATTATAATTTTTTATTCGAAAAATTTCCTATAAGTCAACAGTGGATACATACAATAGCCAACAAAAGCAGAAATAAATGAATCGTAAATGATCGGGAAGCAGTGAGTGGAGACGTCGTTGATGTGTGCGTGAATTCTTCTGGTGTGATTGTGTGACTGGGTCTATGCTCTCATTTCCTGACGAAGCCTGCGACCCAAAGAATCTGTGTGAGTGTGCCTGTCTTTCTTATGTGCCTGTCTGGCGTTCAACGATCGTCTCAGTGCTGAGGAGCAGCCTATCTTCATTACGAGGGGGAGTTTTAGAATAAGTTTCCAATTTCTAATGTGGTCAGAACTGCATATGAAAGGAAAAAATAGAACGGGACATTAAAGATAAGACATGTGTTTATTTTTCTACATAATTTTCAAATAATTGAGATATTTGTCATGCCATTTTACGAGCTTCACAATCTCGTCCAGGAAAAAATCTGGGCGTTGCATACGGAAGAAGCGTTGAACGGCTTGTTTGACGTCAACATAACAAAGTTCCTTCCACCGAGAGTCTTCTTCAAAGCTGGAAACAGATGGAAGTCACTTGGTGCGAAATCAGGTCAGTATGACGGATGGTGTAGGTGCTCCCAACCAAGAGTTTCAACATGCTTTTGCATTGCTGTCGCCGAGTGTGGTCTCGCATTGTGATCCAGCAACAGAACGCCAGATCTGAGAACGCCAGGCCGCTTATTCCGAACCACCTCTTTCAATTTCGACAGGGTGGCACAGTACCGCGCAGCATTGATGGTTGCATCCTCCAAAACGTCCAGCAACAAAACTCCTTGTGTGTCCCAGAAAACGGTGAGTAGAGCTTTACCTGCAGACGGAGTGCTTTTGAACATCTTTCAGACAGGTGATGACGGATGTTAACACTCCATGGATGGGGCCTTCGATTCGAGCGTGTAATAGTGGACTCACGTTTTATCTCTCGTTATAATCCGAAACATGAAGTCATTGCCATATTGATGGTCGACCTGTACCCAATTATCTACAGTTGTCTTGCACGGGCGCATTCACCTGGTGTGTCGTCTTTCGCTCATATCCGTTCAACGCTTCTTTCGCATGCAACGCCATGATTTTACCTGGGCGTCTTTTTGAAGCTTATAAAGCGGTTTTACAAATGTCTCAATGTACTTGGAAATTATGTAGAAAAATAAAGATATGTCTTATCTTTAATGTCTCATTCTATTTTTTTTTTTTCATTTTATTTTATTTTATTTCCCTCTTTCATACACAACTCTGTCCACAGTCGACAGAGAAAACTGTCGTCGTATTAAAAAAGTAATGGGCAACTAAAGTTGTAATTTGTTATTATAGAACAACATATATGTATCACTAAAGATGTGTATTTCTTTCAGACTTTTCAGTAATGTAGAAAATGAAAAAAATGGAAGTATTATACCATCCACTTCAAAGTCTTCGCAGGGACTCCTAACGACAAAATTCCTTCTAAAAATTCAAGTGTTTGTAAATCTTAACTACTCTGGTCATCAGTTCCTAGACTTACAAACTACTTAATCTAACTTAAACTAACCTAAGGACAACATGCACACCCACTCTCTAGGGACGAATCGAACCTCCGAAGGTAAGCAACCGCGAGCTCCGTGTCAAGGCGCCTTAGAGCTCTCGGCCACTCCACTGCGGCAAAATTCCTTCCTCCACATACGAAGCTAAGTCCCCTGAACATTGACGTTGAATTAGTATATTGCATTAACAAAAGAATTCCTTATGTTGTACCTGGATGTCAATCAACCACCCCATATGTGTAGCTACCAAGCATGAACAGTTCCAATGCGACGGAGTGGGGATGATGGAAGATCCGTTCTCGTCACACCACCAGGAAGTGCCCCGCTTGTATTGACTGAAGTTGTGCCATGCCTAGAAGGTCAATTTCGGAGTTTGACTGTATATGCATTTTTACTGTGTGTCAGCAGGAACTCTTATCAAAAGGAGTTTTCAGACGTTTCGGATTGAAACAAAGCGATGTTGTTCGGACGTGGAGGAGGTATAGATATACAGGAACTGTAGATGACTTACCTCGGTCTGGCTATCTATAGGTTACGACAGCGGCTATAGATCGCTAGTAAAGGATTTCAGAGGAATCGACCATGCTGAATCTGGGGGCATGGAAGTGTCCCCGCCAAATCGAGAGCACAGTCCTGCCGTCATTTTTCCAAAGCTATAAACGGTAGTCTAAATCCCTACCCCCGTGAGACTACGTTGTCGATAACGCTAGAAACATGAATTTTAATTGACCAACAAGACCCACTATAACTTCTACATCTCCAAATTATACATTTGCTATCTTTACAGAAATATTGCTAATCGAAAATACTTCATTATGTCTTTCACTCAGCGGTAATCAAAATTCTAAGGTGCTTTTAAGCAAATACAGAAACTTCAGTTTTCAATATTTAGTTAGTGTTTAGCCGTTTTAGAACATTCAGAAATTTTCTTTTTGTATCCTAAAATAAAATCTCGTAACAAAACGCCATGTTAATGGTCTCGCGGTAAAGTGCTGAAATCTCGGAGGAATATGCGTAGGTTCAATTCCTGGTAGGGCTTCTTTTTTTTTTCTTTCTTCCATTTCACCATTTCATGTGGCGATTCACCAGAAAAGATACGCAATTTGAACTACGTATTAAAATGTAGCTATAAACATCGCACTGTTCACATATGGTAAAGCAAACACAACATTTTTGAGAGTGATAAGTCTGCGTGGGTGTCATTTAAAAAATATCTACTTTGATAGCATCAGAGCTCAAGAGCTGAATATAATCGACTTACAATCACGTAGAGTCCAGACTTATAAAAAATTGTCACGTTAGTGGCTCTGATAAATGGTTTTTTACTTATTTATTATTTTATACGAACAGAACAAAATCGATGGCTTATAATATTTCATAATGAACGACTAAGAACTAAAGATAATCACACCTAATTAATAGCTTAAGAATGAAGTATTTTACATTTTTTTTATTTTTATAAGAACATTATACATTTTAATATTGTTGATTGTCTTCAACTAATTTCGACCCAATGGCGTGCTATCTTCAGTATGTTGCTCTGTGATATACAGTTCTTACATTTAGAGGATTTCTGAAACAAAAACTATTTTATTGAAATATGCGTCTGAGAATAATGGTAATATTCAGGGTGAATCTAAATTCACGCACTCGCGCTTCGCGACGTGATTTGTCACCCGCCAACAATGAAAATTGTCTCCCACAAACTTTCATCCTGCCCATATTTCCGTCAGTAAATTGACGTAAAAGACTGAGACGGCTGTGTGTTCCATACGTCAGTGTGTTTCATAATTACGTCAACAAACTTGTAAGGAATGTAGTAGGCGTCTTGAGGAACAAAATGAGCATGGAAACCCATGCCCGGAAACGCCATTCAACGACGCTACGTAGAGTCCAAGTTACAGGCACCAGCTCCTGCCACTAGACATCCCCTCCAGCAACTTCTAAGCTCTGTAGCATCATTGGATGACGTTTCCGGGCATGGGTTTCTTTGCTCACTTTGTTCCTCAAGACACCTTCCACATCAAATGTTCAAATGTTTGTACAGCTTATGGGACTTAACTACGGGGTCATTAGTCCCTAAACTTACAAACTACTTATGAACTAGCTAATACTAAGGACGGCACAAATATTCATGCCCGAGGGGGGATTCGAACCCCCGACCGTAGTGGCCGTGCAGACCGTGACTGGAGCGCCTCAGTACCCTCGGCCACCGCGGCCGGCACTGTATTATCAGCAATAACTGGCGATGCCTCTATCTTCTGTCTGGAGCCGTCGGTGTAATCGGAAGGACGGTGGTTCAAGTCCACCTCCGACCATCCTGATTTAGGTTTTCCGTGATTTCCCTAAATCACTCCAGGCAAATGCCGGGATGGTTCTTTTCAAAGGGCACGGCCGATTTCCTTCCCCATCCATACCCAAAACTTCGAGCGTAATCTCCGTCTCTAATGACCAAGCTGTCTACGGTATAAATGAAATAATCGTCAATTAAGAATAAAAATAATAAAATTAGAGTAAATGGGTCCAGGAATATATACTTTAAATACTTACTCCTGTGAAATTCTTAATAGAAATATGTGCAGCATGTACAAATATTTCAATAATGATACTATACCCACATTAGTCCTTAATATGATTCATTTTACACCCATAGCTCCACGTGTCAAGAGTCAGATCGGTAGCAAACGTTGTACATTGATCGCATATCACCAGAAACTACGAAATAATTCGTGCTACGTGCACCATACTATACTGAAACTTCACCAAATATTAATGGAAGAAGGAGCTAGTGGTCTAAAGGACGTCCTGCAGGAGACCAGGATGAGGGAGATTGAAGACATTGCTGTTTTGTTTAAGTGAGTATTAAGCCATAACTGTTTTTAGGAAAAACTGATGTACTTCGTTACTAGTTTGACATGTTACATTGTTACCCCTGTCAATTGCTTTTGAATAGATATCTGTAACATTTTACTCCCTAGTATTTGTCTTCGTGAATCATTTATCGTTATTGGGCTGTCTTGCTTTATATCCCAAGTTTTCATACTGTTCTCGGTGACATACATGGTTCCTTTTGATTGTTGCCCATTGTTTTATATTTATATATACAAAGTTTTCATGAAATGTTTGTGAAGCTTGAGGGACTTAACTGCGAGATCATCAATCCCTAAACCTACAAACTACTTATGAACTACCGTATACTAAAGACGACAGACACATCCATACCCGAGACGGGATTTGAACGGCCCCACGCAATCGGATCATAGCGCCTCAATGCGCTTGGCCACTCCGCCGCGGTAAAGTTTTCATCATAATTGTATTAAACAAAATAAATTTAAAATTTAAAAAATTTAAACATAGTGATCGATCTGCATTTATTTCTTACTGAAACGTAATACGCGGGTAGAAGATAACAAGCCAGATGTAGATCTCGAAACTTTAATTGCAAACTTTAATGCGATCTGAAGATACAGTTTGGTACATTCACAAAAAATGAACCACACTGGTAAAAACTCTGATATATTGTATTGTGAGTGGAACTGGGGCACTGGAACGATCTTGAAAAAAATCACTTAAAATTTGAGTTGAAACGCAATTTTATTCAGAACTGTGCTGCGACAGGAATACCTGTATCCTTCGTGAATAGCTTGACGATATATACACTTTTGTAGCTTCCTGTGGAGCATAAGCAAATAATTAATTAAAAGCCACAGTCTTATCGGGTCCTCTAAGTGCTGAGATAACATTTGAAAGAATATGTGATGTTCATTATAGGAGAAGCGATGACAATATTCGATGTTACACCGACATTAATTACAATTATCATATGTTATTACCACGCACATAATTCAGGGGCTAAGTCAGGGGCTATGGTTCTACAATGTTCAAATGCAGTCAAGCATAGGTAGCACTTCGGAAGGTGCTACGTCTGTTACATCTAATTAACGCCGACTTCGGTAGTATCAAAGTTCAAGTGTGGTTATAGTTCTATTTCCAAGCCATTAATTTATTACGGAAATAAAGATATTTTTATTTATAAAAATTCATTGGTAAGTAATTGAATAATATTTGATCTCAAAGTTGTTGAATAGGTGCTTCCGTAGATATTGGCGAAAATAATCTGTTTGGTTTGACATTAGATCTCAAAACTTTTTTGTACATTTTATGTTTCTGATGGCAAATGATTTTCGTGCAGCCACGGGACGTCTTGTTTCAACTCAAACTGTACTTCACTTCCGACGTCCATGGCGAGGTTCAGCTTTCACCCTTATACACCGTGCAGCGCGGTACAGGTGGGCTCAACAGGATGCTGAATGGATTTGTCAGAATTGGTATTAACTGCTATTCGCGGATGGGACTCGCATCTGCCTTCAACTAGACAGTCGTGGGAGATGTAATTGGTGGCAGCCGGGTCAGCTTAAACATCTTAGACACACCGTCCAGCGACTACGCCAAGGTGGTGGTTCCTCATGTTTAGAGGTGGCATTATGTGGGGGCACCGTACGACAGGGGTAGTCTTAGAAGGCAATAAAAGGACTACGCGGTGCAAGGATGGCATCCTCAGACGTACAGTTTAACCATATCTGCAGCATTTTGGAAAGGGATTTATCTTAATGGACAACAGTTCTAACTCTCATCGTTAATGGTAACGAATCCCAACATTAGAATGGTCAGTACGTTCTCCAGGTATTGACAGTATGTAACATGCCTGTGATTCGTTGAAAATATCTGTTTTTGGACGAGACGATCCACAACCAATGTGAGATATCTACGCTATTGAGGAGTGGGACAGTCTTGACCAACAGTTCCTTGATGATCTAGTGCACCGTACCCAACGACGAATTTAGGCATTCATCGGTGCAACAGGATGTGTTACCGAATGTTAGGGATACTGGTGTATCCTGCAATCTGGAACACAAATTCAGAATGTCTAGATTATTGTCGACAACTTGCCAATTTCTGCTTTCGTGAGCAATAAACAGAACTGAAATGTTGTTTTTGTATATCTCTATTCCATTTATATGTGAAGGTTCATAAACCCCTAGAATCGTAGTGATGCAATACCTTTTTATTTATTTAGTGTGTGGTCGTAGATACCTGAAAGAATAAAAAATAGTTTTCGTTGGATTAATCATTAGTCTTCAAACGTATGGCAACCAAATATTAAATTCAAAACTACAATAAATCGGGATCTGGAACAAGAATGCAACTCAAAAATGCAGTTCAGAAAGAATGGATATCAGTTTGCTTCCAGAAATAAAACACTGAAATATATTTAATACTACAATTACCTATCAAACAAAATGTAAATCTAACGTAATGAAGACATAGGTTACTGATACAATTTTTTTTATTATACTACGGTGGATTACTGACTTCTGAGGCCTGCTTTTGCAATGACGACTGTATTTAAAATGTCTGAAAGTTTTATGTTGTATTCTAATATTCTAGGAGCCAAAAATGTGCTCCTACGACGTATTTACCTTATGTGTGCTTCGTTACCTCCAATGTTATCCACCGCGTCGCTCAATTAATTTTTTTTTGTCGATTTTATGTTACAGTAATTATTCGGTTACCTAGCATTTGCCGAGATTTCAGAGTGTGAATATAACAGCATATTGCCCAGGTTCCTATCGGTTTCAGATAGAAGTTATTAATTTGTCAAATAGAAATATTGCTTTTGTATGGCCGAACGCTCTAAGGCGCCTTGTTGCTGAGCACGCGGTTGCTCCCGTCGGAAGTTTGAGTCCTCCCTCGGGCACGTGTGTGTGTGTGTGTGTGTGTGAGAGAGAGAGAGAGAGAGAGAGAGAGAGAGAGAGTTATCCTTAGGTTAGTTTACGTTAGTTAAGTAGTCTGTAAGCCTAGAGACAGATAACTACAGTATTCAAGTGCCACAGATTTACAAACATTTGAGCATTTGTATGGCCGTTATTTAGCTTTCATGACATCACTTTTCAGGATAGTGTGAACCACTCCTATAACTCTCAAAAAAGAATTCCCTGCTTTCGCAGAGGTTTTCTATATTCTTATGGTCTGGAGATCATGAAATAGTCAGGAACTACTCTACTATGACAGAATCCATTCTTACTTTCGCTCATGAATTTAACATAGCTTTAAGAATTTATGGAAAGACACTTTTCATGAAAGGCTGTTCTAGCCATGTAAATCGTCACCTATAACGCTATATGAAAGCTGAAAACCCCCAGCGGAAAAATTAAATCGTTGAAAAGTAATTCAGCGATTACGCTATAACAAGAAATAAGTGTTTTCCAGGATGCAAGCTGCATACTGTTTCATATCAGCACCAACTGGAGGCCAAACGCATGACGCATTTATCCAGGAAAATATATGTGTTTCAACAAAAAACAATTACGGTCTGACAGTGGTGTAGGCCGTTGGTGACAATTCCGAACTGTCTTATCGATCCCTAACAAGTATGAAGTTCACTCAAATTTTTTAATTAATTTACGAGATTAAACTTGACGAAATGAAATGTAAAATATCGTATCCTGATACTTTTCCAATTATTTCGCGCCGATCCTCGTTCAGTGTAAAAAAGGATAAACGTGAAAAAGCAAATCGCTCGCATATTTCGCGCGAACGCTTATTGTGTACCCGTTGGGTGGTGATAGATGTAAAAGTTGCCCCATGTTCCTTATCTTCCGTATCACTGTCCCTTTTAACGTAAAATATGGGATCGCGCAACTTTCCACCCGAAGCTAATATAGCTACTGCACAAGTGAGCAAACCTAAGATTGCTACCTATTAGTGGAAAGCTTTATAAGAAACCGTGTGATAAAAACTGAAGTTGTGGGATGTGTAACACCTGAGCAATCACTGTTGAAACATTATACAAAATTTGTTTCGAGGACGTTTCTCCGACGTGATCTTTACTCTAGTATTAATACTCTGTTGACATTGAATTTCCTTATCTGCAGATTTTCTTGTTTTGATATTCGAAGTTGAGTTTTAGAGTCTCACTCTAATTCATCGGCTACTATTGTTGAACCATCTGCTCTCGATATCTGAAATACTGACTGTTCTCCCTTGAAAAAATTGTCAATTGGACTATGTAAAAATGACCTGCCAGAAATTAAATCGGTTGCAAATTAGTACTTTTTTATTTTTTTTATTTTATTTATTTATTTATTTATTTATTTATTTTTTATTTTATTTTTTTTTTTTTTTTTTTTTTAGGAGGAAATTTTTTCTTTCGTTGTACAGAGGGTCAAGCTAGTCCTGGGCATCCTCAAGATCCCTCCTCCGTTGAGGTACCTTTATTTTCATATCATCCACTTTCCTAAATTACAGTTTTGACAGATGTTAGTGTGAATGGTGGCACACGCCCCTAACAATAGTTGCTCAACACTATAAAACCACTGCGGCTGACCATAATCTGCAGTGAAGCACTCCGACGGATGTTTCTAATGTTTGTAGTTCTTAGTAGCTACAAGTATTCACCGCTGCTATTTGATTGTATAATTCCATGTTGCATGGATCGTTTGTAAGATTTACATTCAGCTGGTGGGAGCAAATCAGTAGAATAAATTAGATAAATCTTGTTTCGTAGATCAGAATATGAGATTTAGAAATGACCGTAGAACGTCTCAAATTTGTAAAATATAACATTACATGAGACTTTTTTATTTGTATTTATTTATTGTGAAATTACTAATATCTAAGTAAAAATTAACCTACTAAATAGATGGAGTTGTCATTCAGAAATTCTTTCAGTATATTAAAATGCTGGTTGCCTATCAGTCAGACATCTGAAGTTACTTGGTAACTGAACAAAAAGTTTTGTGGCAGCATAATTCATCCCCTTCACTGCCAAAGCTAGATTTAACCGTGAATAGTGTAGATAATCTAGGTTAAAGTTACTCACAAAGACATTCATTGATAGCTACATACCTTTATGGATTACATAACCTACGGAAAAATTAATCAAATCGATTACGCTTTGAGTGCTGTTTGTAAAGCTTAAGAGACTTAACTACGGGGTCATTAGTCCCTAAACTTACAAACTACTTATGAACTTCCTTCTACTAAAGACAACAGAAACATCCATGCCCGAGGGAGGATTCGAATCCCCGACGGATAACGGCCTCTCGCATCGGAGCATAGCGCCTCAATGCGCTCGGCCGCTCCGTCGCGGCGCTTTGAGAGTATTCTTACCTGTAGTGAAAAACAAAGATAAGCAAAATGAACGATGTAGTATTTTATAGCGGAACCCATACTAGTGTTTTAATTTTAAAATAAACTATATAGGTTCTTCCTCGTCAGCTTTTATTTCATACAATAACGTTTAGTTAATTTCATTGAGGTTGTTATAGTTAATAATCGATTACGTTATTTGAACCTTTCTCTGAATACAAGTCTATTTAATAAAACTTTTTTCGACTAGTAACGTGTCAATAAAGTGTTAGGTACAGGGAGAATACTAAAAATAAAAGACACTAAATCCAAAAAACGTACTTGGTAAGAAGTCGTACCTGTTAAAATCTACATGCTATTGCTATTAATTAAAATACTCCTTATAAAATGCCTGGAGTTGTCTCAAAAAGGAATCGTACTTACGTTTAAAACTTGATTTTCTACGGTCTGCGGTAATGAAATTTTCGATCACAATTTCCTTCTCCCACTAACAGAATTCCACTGTCAAGAGTCGTTTCCATCCAGAAATTCTTCCACATTTGTTTTCAACAGGTGCTGGGAAACATCGGGCTGTCATGAGATAGCCGCTACTCCTGAAGCCAGCACAGTGAACTGCAACACTGAACCTGGCTGGCAAATACACCTTTTCAAAAGAAGTCGTGTTCCAGCTCTGGTTACCCTAACAGTCAAGAGGACAGCACCATGGCGTAACCGGGAATAATATGTTACGTACTAATTCCCACTAAAAATCTCTTTGTGAAGTAAAACAGTACTCATTAACGATATTCACCTTTCTATGTTTCCAGTTTAGACACACAATAATGTATTGAGCAAAATATGCAGATTTAATGTTGTATTAACAGTAAAAAGAGTGTTCCTAGATACACCCATACGTAAAATCAAGTATGTATGGGTATCAATAGCTGCAATTGCATACGACGTTGATCGCTAATCCATAACAATGTCATAGATTCCCTTATCTGTAAAACTAGTACCGAAACCTGTCCCATACAGTGTTTTTCCAATCTTCCGGTAGTTTCTTCCAAAGAAATAAAGAAGATCAACTCCACTGACGATACTAAATGGACTTAGTGAAAAAAAGAATGCTTATATGGCTTAACCACCTACACAGGCATTAAGATCAATGGCATATACCTTTTCTCTTTTTTATCGTTGTAATTTTAGCAAGCAGCTGAGAGTATTTACATATGCCTTAGACACCACATCATCTCAACCGCTGTAAAAGCAATACTAGCGCTCATTTCAGTGGACCAATGTCCGTCACAGTCGTCTAGTGGATAGTGCTGTAGATTGCCACGCAGGGGGCCGTGTTCGATTCCCGCTCGGGTTGGAAATTTTCTGCACTCGGAGACTGGGTGTTGTGTTGTACTCACCACAATTTCATCATCATCGACGCGCTAGTCGCCTCAGTGGTCTCACATAAAAGACTTTCACCAGGCAGGCCGAACATTATCTCAGCTGGGGTCTAACGGTCAAAAATTTCACACGAAATCATCATCATAAGTGGACCAATTACCTAGTTGTTAAAACTGAATCACGTTTAGTATATTCTACAATGTTTCCTAAGAAAGAAGCGCTGCTTGGTTGATGTCAATATCTGCTACTTATATCAATTTTTCTGGCGTTTTCAAGGCCTCCCCTCCGACGAAAAGATGAAGTCGGTAGATGTAGAACTATACCGTACACATCTATGTCTCAAATGTTCAAATGTTTGTTAAGCTTATGGGACATAACTACGGGGTCATCAGTCCCTAAACTTACAAACTACTTAAAACTAGGACGGCACAAATATCCATGCCCGAGGGGGGATTCGAACCCCCGACCGTAGTGGCCGTGCTGACCGTGATTGGAGCGCCTCAGTCACCTTGGCCACCGCGGCCGGCATCTATGTCTGAGATTAATAAAGGTACATGACCAATAATGTAACCAATTACCACATTAATTTAGCGTTATACAAGTGCGGATTTAGTGTGAAATGGCTGGTCGTTCGTCGTTTTCCATAGGCGAGATACAGGGAGAGCAGGGAGGTGGAGGCAGCTATGTAAAGGGATCTACATCCACATACATAATCCGCAATCCACCCAGAGATGCGTGGCGATGGGTACTCAGTACCACTACTAGTTACTTAGGCCGTGGCGAAGTGGCCGAGAGCATTGAGGTGCTATGCTCCGATGCGCGAGGCAGTTCCCCGACAGGGGTTCGAATCCTCCCTCGGGCAATTATATCTTTATATGTGTGTACCAACTTGAGTCCAAATACCGAAAAAAAATAATTCAAACAATAGTTACTCTATATTAAATTCTGAACAACTTTTACTTCAATTTTTTTCCGATCCGACGCATAATAGCCGAATAAGGCAGAGTGCCGCGATCTAAAGCGTGAAACACTTTTCAGACACACACACACACACACACACACTGTCAAATAGCCGTTATTTTTGAAAATACGGAGTGAGATACGGGAAAAACATAAGGGAGCAAAGTTGTAAAAGTTTTAGAACTCCATTTATTTTCCCCAGGGATACGTTCTTCCGTCTCTCCCATTTGTCATTTACTTCGCCGACATGCCGCAGCCCCAGCGTGCCGTCCACCTCCAACAACACGCTGAAGTCACTGCTTTCCTCACCCATGCCCCTCCCTCGACCGTTCGCAGCACCTTCTCCAATCCCACCTTTTCCAGTTCACCACCTAGTAAAACCAATGGCTCCTCTCCGTCAAAGCTGACAAATCCCATCCAATCATTATGGGTCGTGCCACCCCGTCCTTCCACTTCCACGATATTTACCTAACTCGCCACGACCGTCCCATTCGTCTTACCCCGACTCTCAAATAACACGACGTCACCGTCGATCGCGCCCTCTCCTGAACTCCTTACCTGAAAATTATGTCACAAAGCTCTCTCCCGCCCTCTGAAACTTCTCTCTTGCCGGACATGGGGCGTCCAACCCTCCGCCATCCTTTACACATAGCGCTCCCCCATGTGTCACGTCCTCTGCAGTTTTCACTCCGCCTGGGTTTCCTTCTCCTTCGCTTATCACAAATCCCTCCAAATCCTCGAGCGATATGCCCTCCGCCTCGGAATACCGTATCTGCTTCCCGTCCCCCACTCGGATCCTCTACGATTTTATTCCCTTTCCCCACCTATTGCAATTCCTGGAGCAAGTAGCCTACGGTAACCCCTGGGCCTCTGCTAAACCTACACCAACTTTATCCCTCCCTCCATCGCCATATGCTCCTCATCCTCTCCCAAAGTAACTTCCGCGTCTCTTCCTCCCAGATGACGGCCCCCATCACGACATCTATCTCTCCTAGCATGTTCGTAAATCTGAGATTCTTAACTGCTGTGGTTATCAGTCTGTCAGTCACTAGGCTTACAAACTGCTTAAACTAACGACAACACGCACGCACGCCCACTCCACTGCGTCTTACCGTGTTTAATCCACGCCGCGGATTAGCCGCGCGTGCTGGAGCGCCATGTTGCGTTGCGCGCGGCCGTCCACCGTCGGCTATTCGAATCCCCCCTCGGGCATGTATGTCTGTGTCGTCTTTAGTATAAGGTAGTTCATAAGTAGTTTGTAAGTGTAGGGACTGATGTCCCCGTCGTTAAGTCCCATAAGTGCTACAAACATTTGAACATTTGTACGTGGCTGATTTATTACGTATAACAACAGTCCCTTGAGCGTTACAAACATTTGAACATTCTTTAATCCTCTCTCCTCTACCCTCCCACTATATGCAGCGTCTCCTATGCCCCTCTCAACTCCCGTCAACACGTTTGGTTCACCCATCCTCTCCCTTCTCCCACCTCCGTTTCTTCCTCTCCCTACCACATCCCAGCCGCTCCTCGCGCACTTTACTCTCCCCTGCAGGGTCCTGTCAGTGTTGTACGTTTTAACTCAGAGCTCCGCATGTGTCTGTGTCAGTGCGTCCATGGACTTCGACTTCTAACTCACAGCAACCGCCGATATAGGCGGAACATAGTGTTCCCCATGTCATTTTAATAGTTCCTCCTTCTGTTTCCTGTCCAGTTTTTTTGCTTTACCATGCACGTGTTTCATACCCACCGTGGTCATTTTTAAATACCTCCGTCCGTGTTTTAAAATATACTGTTATGTGTGTTTTCATCTCTTTTGTCAAATTTTAAACTCTTGTCTTCTAAAAAGCGATGCGCGAGACATACAATAACTACCACCTTCATGCCTTAACAAAAGATCTTGCCGAGAACCCGAGAAAATTCTGGTCCTATTTAAAATCGGTAAACGGATCAAATGCCTGTATCCACTCTCTCGATGATCATCCTGGGACGGTGATAGAAGATAGCAAAATGAAGGCAGAAATCTTAAATTTAACATATAAGAAATTATTCACCCAGGAGGACTATCCAAACGTACTTTCATTTCATGATCGCACTAATTCCAAGATGGAGGACAGTAATCGTTGTAGCTGGTGTAAAGAAACAGCTGAGAGAGTTGAAAACAAACAAGTCGCCAGGTCCAGAAGGGATACCAATACGGATTTAGAAAGAGAACGCTGCAGCATTGACCCCTTAATTAACTTGCATTTATCGCTTATCTTTGATCCAGCGTAAAGTACCAAGCAACTGGAAAAAGGCTCTGGTAACCCCCGTGTATAAGAAAGGAAAAAAAAAAAAAAAAAAAACGGAATTACCGACCTATATCATCAACATCAGTTTGCTGCAGAATTCTTGAAAATATTTTCAGTTCTAATATTGTATATTTCCTTGAGACGGAAAAAGCTTTTGTCCATGCATCAGCATTGCCTTAGAAAGCACTGATCGTGCGAAACACAGCTTGCCCTTTTCTCTCACGATATCTTGCGTGCTGTGGATGAAGTGCAACATGCAGATTGTATATTTCTCCATTTTACCAATGCGACTGACACGGTACCATACTACAGACTGCTAACGAAGCATATGGAATGGGTACCCAAATTGTGAGTGGCTGGAATACAAGTAATAGAACCTAGTACGTTGTCCTCGATGACGAGTTTTCATCAGAGACTAGAGTATTGTGAGGGCTGCTACAGGGAAGTGTGATAGGACCGGTATTATTTTCTATCTATGTACATGATCTGACGAATAGAGTGAGCTACAAACTGCGGTTGTTTCTTAATGTTGCTGTGGTGTGGATGAAGGTGCCGTCATTGAATCATTGTATTAGGATGCAGAAGGACTTGGATAAAATTTCTATGTGATGTGAGGAATGGCAGCTAGCTCTAAATGTAGAAAAATGTAAGGTGATACGGATGAGTAGGAGGACGGATGGTCGACTTCGGTTTATTGGGAGAATGTTAGGGCGGTTTGATTCGTATGGAAAGGAGACAGTATAACACGCATGAACAGCGCCGTACTGAGTGTTGTTCAAGTGTTTGTGATCCTCACCAGATCGGTTAAAAGGAGAACATAGAGGCAGTTCAGAGGCGGGTGGCTATGTTTGTCAGTGATAGATTTGGTCAATGTGGGAGTGTTGCTGAAATTCTTCGGGAATTCAAATGGGAGTTGCTGGAGGGAAGGCGACATTCTTTTCGAGAAACACTGTTGAAGAAATTTAGCGGACCGGAATTTGAAGCGGACTGCAGAACGATTCTACTGCCACCAACCTACAAAGATAAGATGAGAGAGATTAGAACTCGTACAGATGCATACAAGTATTCGTTTCCCCTCATTCTATAAGGAAGTGGAACAGTAAAACAAGTAACTAGTAGTAGTAATGAGTAACCACCGCCTCGCACCTTTTGGTGGATTGCCGAGTATGTATGTAGAAGCAGATGTAGAAAATCCATTTCATTGTCATAAAATTCACCATTTTAATTGTACAGCTTTGTGGTACTACAGATATAGGGGGAAGATGATTGTTTCCATGTGAAAGGCGGGTTTTGCCAGGTTGTTGGGTACCCCAGCTGGCCGGCTACCAGTTTGTACCTAGTGAATGAGATACAGCAGGTAGTCGTGGTTACCCTAATGCGCTCGCAAACAGAATGCGACTCTCTTGACTGAGCAAAGGCGGCTATTCCACATTGCAACTGAAATACAGTATAGCCACAAAAATTATTCTAAAAATCCATGTAAAATCAGGGAATCATCATACGGCAAATATATGAATGGATTCAGGAGACTTGGGAGATTCAAACGCCGTAATTACAATTTAAACATCCATTACCTATAAAAAGCCGATAAATTTCAGTACTATAATAATAATATTCTAAGACTTATATTTACAATTATTGATACATAGTGTTTATCAGTAACAAATGGGTACCATTGCACTACGCTACCTATCTTAAAAGACGTACCACGTTATTTCCGTATTCTTTCAATAAAATTTGTTTTATTCTCTTGTTCTGCTTTTCGTTGAGGTAATAATGTTCTTGTCAGAACATAGATTCCACCACAGAAACACAAAACATGAACCTAGTAAAGCGCATTACATTTATATGTGTATTACATTTAATATTATTCTTAAAACTTCCGTTATTTTATGTTGTAGACTGCCACTTAAATATTTCATGGCCGACTAAAAATAGAAGATATGCAGCAGATAATTTATATAGAAACAATTATATGTATTTGTGGACAAGAACTGATTATATTAGCATAAAAAGCCATGATAAATATTAATTGCGTAACTATATTCGACGGCGGCAGTATATTTGAACAGTGAGACGCCACGCTTAATGGCTATGTGAGCAAAGAGCTTCAGTCTCAACCGTTTTTAGTACTGTTAAATACATATTTGTTTATTAAATATAAACAACATTTGTAGGGTGATGGTCAAAGCATTTAATTCTGTTATGTTCAAATGTATAATATTTTGGATGGGAAATTGTATTTAAAGATGAGGCGTTAGGATGCGCGGAAGGATGCAAATTTGGGAGCAGAGCTAGCACGCTTTCGAACCCTTGTGAAGGGACTTGTAACTCAGACGTGGTGGTGAAAGGTTGTGATGCTGGGCGGTCTGAAGTTGCGTTACGAACTTGTGATTTGCAGAGATAGGCATGTGTGGACTGTGGCTGAAGAACTTAGTCTCTGGTGAAAAGTGGTAAACTATCCACGGTAGTAGGGCTGTGGAACTGTGATAATTTGGCAAACGTGTACTCGTGTGATGACAAACTGTGTTTTATAACAAATACTGTATTCGCGGATTTATTTGGAACTGCAATGTTCAATGGACTACACTAATTTACGAGTGATAATTTGGAACTTTTAATCTCGAGTGCGTGTGATACTTATAGTGGCTCACATGAATAATAATTGGGGAAACATTCAGTTATTTAGCGATGTATGAAGTACGACCACCTCTACATTTCATGTCCGATAAGAGTAATAAACTCCATTTATTTAGAATTACTTCGTGAGTTAATCGCTTATCTTAGAATCCATTTTGTTGGTCATTCAGAGGTTAAATTTATGTATGTTAAATATATTTTCACGTCATAATATGCAGATTGATAGACTGGTTAAACAACAGATGAATTATTGATCTTGAGTTATCAGATTGGGTAGCTGTTTAGGGCATAGAAGCTGACATACATAACTCACCCCTACGAACAGAGACAACGTGCCATAAACTTTTACAACCTTGAGTTATGTATTGCCCAAATATTATTGGTGAGTACTGACAGGAAGGTCGAAGCCTGTCGGCCGAAGAGCGGCGTACGATGATACTGCCGGTTTGCCCTTTTGTATCCGGTTGTGGCCACAACAGTAGTCACTATAGTTCTGCCAACTCCGGAGGCTAAAATCATGCTAGACACTTTAACAAAACTAATTATTAATGATATAATATACAACACTTAACTTTGGTAATGTCCAAGAGATGAAAATTCTGCCTAAGACAATTGTACAATTCTGTATGCCTAAGGTCTGTTCGACCCCCTGACTATCTGCTGTATTATCAAAAATGTTCAAATGTTTGTAGCGCTTATGGGACTTAACTACAGGGTCATCAGTCCCTAAACTTACAAACTACTTATGAACTAGCTAATACTAAGGACGGCACAAATATCCATGCCCGAGGGGGGATTCGAATCCCCGACCGTAGTGGCCGTGGAGACCGTGACTGAAGCGCCTCAGTCACCTCGGCCACCGCGGCCGGCACTGTATCATCAGCAATAACTGACGATGCCTCTCTCTATCTTCTGCCTGGAGTCGTCGGTGTAATCGGAAGGACGGTGGTTGAAGTCCACCTCCGACCATCCTGATGTAGGTTTTCCGTGATTTCCCTAAATTACTCCAGGCAAATGCCGGGATGGTTCCTTTCGTAGGGCACGGCCGATTTCCTTACCCATCCTTACGCAAAACTCCGAGCGTAATCTCCGTCTGTAATGACCAAGCTGTCTACGGGATGTTAAACCCTACGCTTCCTTCCTTCCTTCGTCGGTGTAATCGCTGCGTAGCCTTCATGCAAGTGGGGCAATACTCGGATTTTTTTTCCTTTATTGTGTTTTATACCAGTACACTGGCAGGCTGGCAGCAGCAGTATAGGCTGCTCTTCAGCCGAGAGTAATTAAAAGACATATATGAGTTGAGAATTAAAATACATAACAGGAGATAAAAGAACGGAGATACAACAACATAGACAAGGCGATAGTTGGGAGTACATTACAATAGACAGATGATTAAAACCACATTTAGTTAGTCAAAAATGATGAGCCACGGTGACCTAAAAAACAATGTAGGACGACAATAACACAGGACGGCGAGTACACGGAGACACTAATTGAAACACACGGTGCGACACTTGTCTGATTGTGGTGGACGCAGTTAAAAAACATACACTTCACTGGAGCACAGCACACACCACTTGACGTAGCACTGTTAAAACTGTCGGTCCAGGACCCCGAGAAGGGGGAGGGGGGAAGGAAGCGCGGGGCAGAGGAAAAATGGTGGGGAGGAGGCGGTAGGGAGGAGCCGTAGGCAGGGGCAGGGAGGGGGTAGCCAAGCGGGGGAGGGGAAGGGTAGGAGGGGTAGAGGGGTCCCTACATCTATGGGGGGGGGTTTAGAGATGGTAGGACAGGTATATGTCAGGATGGAGGACGTCATCAGGGAGGGGGAGGCGGCGGAAATTATCCTGGAGAGGACATGGAGGGTGTGGAGGTGAAGGGAATGGGGTATAACGTGGTAGAGGTGTGGCAGAGGCCCAGGGTTGGTGAGGATGGGGTGGACCAGGGGATTGCGGGAGTCTATTTTATGGGTGGTATAGAGGATACGGATATGCTGGAGGTATTCAAGGAGGTGGGGAAACGGGATCAGGTCATACAGGATCCGCGTGGGGGAAGGGAGCCGGATGCGGTAGGCGAGGCGGAGGGCGTGGCGCTCGAGGACTTGAAGGGTTTTGTAATAGGATGTGGGAGCGGAAATCCAGGCAGGATGGAAGCTGCAAAGGACAGGATGCATGAGGGAGCTGTAGGTGTAGAGGATGGTGGAGAGGGTGAGACCCCACGTCCGGCTGGTGAGGAGTTTTAGGAGGTTAAGGCGGGAGAGGGCTTTCTGTCGGACAGTGCGGAGGTGGGGCTCCAGGAAAGGTTACGGTCGAGGGTTAGGCCAAGGTACTTCAGGGTGGGGGTGTGACAGATAGGGCGGTTGTGGAGGGTAAGGTAGAAATCATGGATATGGAAGGAGGGGGTGGTATGACCTACTATAATTGCCTGGGATTTGTCAGGATTGACGGAGAGGAGCCACCGGTTACACCATGAGGCGAATTCGGTGAGGTGGGACTGGAGCAAAAACTGGGAACGGGCAAGGAAGGGGGCGAGGACTAGGAAGGCAGTGTCGTCAGCATATTGTAGGAGATAGATGGGAGGCTTGGGTTTGGGGCATATTGAAGGAGTAGATGAGATAAAGGATTGGAGAGAGGACGGAGCCTTGGGACACCCCAGTGGAGGGGTAGAACAAACGGGAGTCGGAGTTGCAGACAGTGACATAGGAGGGGCGGTGGGTGAGAAAGGAAGCAATGAGGCGGACGTAATTAATAGGATGGGCGTAGAACTGGAGCTTGAAGAGGAGAACGGAATGCCATACATGGTCATAGGCTTTTTGGATATCGAGGGAGACAAAAATTGCGGAGCGACAGGAATTGAGTTGGACGGATAGGAGATGAGTTAGGCGAAGGAGCTGGTCGTCGGCAGAGAAGGAGGGTCGGAAGCCACATTTGGAAAGGGTGAGAAACTGGTGGTGTTGGAGGTGCTGATGGATACAACAGGAGAGGATGGTTTCCAGGACCTTGCTGAACACGGAGGTAAGACTGATGCGATGGTAGGATGAGGTCTGGGATGGGGGCTTGTCAGGTTTTAGGAACATGAGAATATGGGAGGTCTTCCACAGATCAGAGTAAAAGCCAGTGAAAAGGATGACATTAGATGAGGTGGCAAAAGCTTCGTGGAAGGAGGGGGCAGGCTCGGAGGTGGTGGTAGGTCAGCCGGTCATGACGGGGGGCAGTGTTGCGTTTAGTCCGAAGAGTGTCGATTATGTCACGGGTGGTAATAGGTGTGTTCAGTTCTGAGGGGGGGATGTGGTCCAAGTACTGGAAGCCAGGGGCGAGCAGAGGAGTGGAGGTATCGGTTCGCTCATGGACGTCCGGGAAGAGAAAATAGTCAAAGAGAGGATCATCAGGAATGGAAAAGACTTCGGAGAGGTAGGAGGCAAAGTGTTCTGCCTTACTGCCGTTGTCAGAAAAAGGACGGTCATCATGGAGAAGCGGGTAGTGTGGGTAGGAGTGACTGCCAGTAAGGTGACGGAAGGCATGCCAGTACTTGGAGGAGTTGACAGGGAGCATTGAATTGAGGCGGGTGCATGTCTGGCGCTAGTCCCGGTGTTGTTGTTTCACGAACAAGAGGTTTCAGATGTGGCGTTGGAGTTGCCGGTGTCGTTGGAGTGTGTCCTGGTCACGGGTCCAGAGGAAGGAACAGTACAGACGACAGGATTCGCGAAGGAGAAGGACGGCCTGTGGAGGAAGGGTAGGACGGTGAGGATAAATCGCCCGAGTGGGGATGTGGGCATCGACAGCATCAGCAACAGTCTGCTGGAGGAAGGGGGAGGCATGATCAATATCGGCGGGAGTGTGGAAGGGAAGTGGGTGGCTTGAGGCCGAGGTGTCAATGGAGTGATGGTAGGCATCCCAGTCGGCACGGGAATAATCATGAACGAGTTTGGGAGGGGCATAGGATGGGGAGCACGGGCAGGGCGGGGGCGGTGGTCAAGGGTAAGTAGGACAGGGGCGTGGTCACTGCCTATAAGGTCAAGGACATCCGCCGTGATACGCCCAAGGAGGTTGGGAGACGCCAGAACGACGTCAGGTGTGGTATTGCATTCGGGGCGGGTTGGGTGGGGAAGAGGAAGGACGTCGCCCCGGACCAAAGTGGAGACGAACTGACGCCACTGCCGGAGTTCAGCGGGCGGATGGGAAGAAAGGTCTAGATCGGCGGCAATCACATAGGTCGTGAAGGAGCGGTCTATGTGGGGAGGAAGGCATATGGAAGGGGAGCAGTGCTGCGGATATAAATGGTGGCGAGGGTACAGTAAGGGATGGGAGGAAGAGGCTGAGGATCAGGTGTTCAGTAGGGTCATTAAGGAGATGTTGGAGCCAGACGGGGTGGTGGCGAAGGTGGCCGATCGTCACTCCACCTCGGGCGAGGGTGGGGGGCCATCGGTACGGTGGAGTACGTAGGGAGTGGTGCTGATAGGAAGACGGAGTTGTAGGAAGGTCTCGTTCAGGAGGAAGGCATCCACGCGGTGGTGGGAGCCGTACTCGGAAGTGAAAGGAGCTTTTGTAGTCTTCTTGTAGATGGCGCTGTACTCGATATCGGTGTGGATGGACAGGTGCCGCTGTGCGATAGGCTAGCGGTTCTCCACCGCCTTCTTGGTCCTGTGTTCCCACTTCTGGTGAAGTGGCGCTAGCGATACGCCACTTTAAGCCCCATCGGGTGTGAGAATAGGAATAAAGATAAAATAGAATATTCTCTTTTGTGCAAGTTCGTTTATTCCATTTTCGAGTGAGATAAACGGTTAAAGAGTTCCCAGAATGAAACTTTCACTCTGCAGCGGAGTGTGCGGTGATATGAAACTTCCTGGCAATTAAAATTTTGCGCATGCCCGTGAAAGGCAAAGGTCCCAGGTTCGAGTCCCGGTTCCGGCACACAATTTTAATCAGTCAGGAAATTTCGGTTAAAGAGTTCTACATCCACATCTACATGGGATACTCTGCAAATCACATTGCGATTACCCATTTTGTTTTTCCCCAAAGCCCTCTATCCTAAAAAACCGCCCAGTCCACGCCACACAGCCTCCGCTACCCGTGTAGTCGCTTCCTGCGTATAGTCGACTCCTGACGTATTCAGCGGAACCCGGAAACCCACCACCCGATGGCGCAGGTCAAGGAATCGCAGCCTACACGGTCGCAGAACCGCCTGAGCCTCTGATTCAGACCCTCCACTCGGCTCTGTACCATAGGTCCACAGTCGTTCCTGTCAACTATGCTGCAGATGGTGAGCTCTGCTTTCATCTTGCAAGCAAGACTGGCAGTCTTTACCACTTCAGTTAGCCGCTCGAAACCTGAGAGGATCTCTTCAGATCCGAAACGACACACATCATTGGTACCGACGTGAGCCACCAACTGCAGTTGGCTGCACCCCGTACCCTTCATGGCATCCGGGAGGACCAGTTCCACATCTGGAATGACTCCACCCGGTATGCACACGGAGTGCACGTTGGCCTTCTTCTCTCATTGGCAGCCATCTGTCTAAGGGGCTCTATCACCCGCCTATTTGACATTAAATTTCGAGGTGTCATAAGACCATCGCAAACGGACGGCTTTTAGTGGTACTGACCTAAAGTGGGCGTCTGGCCACAGTGGTCTCGAAGCGCTGGGTGGCAGCTGTGCGAGGCGCGCGAGATGCGGTGGTGTACGCGCAGGGGCGAGCGCGAGTGGCGGGCCCCCGAGGGGCGGGCTGCGGCAGTGGTCCGGCGTGCCGGCTGAATGGGCGGCGCCGTGTGACCGTGTGGGCGGCAGGGCGCGTGCGCGGCGAGTACGTGAGGCGGCGGCGGCGGCGGCGGCGGCCCACAGCGCGGCGCGCGCGATCGAAGCCGCCGCCAGTCGGGCGCCGCCGGCCTCAGCGCACAGCCGCCATGGAGGACGACCTCGAGCAACAGGGCTGCACCGCCAGCTGGCCCGACGCCGAGCATCAGGTAGGCCCGCACCTGCTCCCTGCCGCCCCATCCTTATGGGCGGTAGCGGACAGCGCGGCGGTACGGCACCGCCTCCCGTCCAGGGCGGCGTGTCACTCAGGCTCCAGCACAGGAACAAATGCTGCTGCGAGGAGAAACACTCTGGTAACTGGGAAACTCCTTACCACTCTTCAGTTCGAAGATTATATCGATGCACGTTTTCAAGCAATTTCTAAGCTTCTTCATCCCTATATAACTACTGCAACCTCATTCCGCTTCAACCTATTCGATAACCTATACCTCGATATCTCTGTACAGTGTTTTCTACATATCGCTCCATTTACGAAGTGAGGATTCAAAGATAAATGTTCACAAAAGGCCGTCCGCGCTCTCACCTTGAAGTGTAATGACAAGTGATCGATGTTTGAAAACAATAGTGTATTTTAATGACATCAAGGGGCTGGGCAGCAGGACGGCTAAAAGTAAGTTGCAATACCATTTCACTTAATTTAATCCACTTTCCAACATTTGTAATATATGTTCTCTCCATGTGTCATGGTAGATTCTATTCAATGAATTTCCAACACTGACAGGAGACTGAAATTTACAGGAGCATGGAAGGCCCATAATAAAGTTTAGCGGGTTCCCTGATCCTCAGGGTACGCCGTACCAACCAAAGCCTACTTTCACAGTATGACGTACATTACATTTTGTCTCTATTTCGTCCAAAACATTCTCATAAGCTAGTCGATCTACCCGTTCAACTAATTTTCACAAATCTTGCATAGCACCACATTTTACAAAATTGAATTCTTTGCTAAACTCTTTATCGTCCACATTTTACCTCTCTATACAGTTACCCTCCACAAAAATACGTTCAGAAAATAGTTCGTAGAACATTTATACATATATTCAATGTTAATAAGTTTCTCTGTTACGGAAACGTATTTATTGCTATTATAAATTTACCGCCATCATTTATTTGTTTGTTTTAATAACAAAAATAACTACTGTCGTCGAATTATTACTAATGCAATTCCTTCACTATGCCCTTATTCAATTCGAGTAAAGTCTTATCACCCTAGTCTACCGAGACAAAGAAACAGTGCCGGCCGCGGTGGCCGAGGTGACTGAGGCGCTCCAGTCACGGTCAGCACGGCCACTACGGTCGGGGGTTCGAATCCCCCCTCGGGCATGGATATTTGTGCCGTCCTAGTTTGTAAGTAGTTCATAAGTAGTTTGTAAGTTTAGGGACTGATGACCCCGTAGTTAAGTCCCCTAAGCTTAACAAACATTTGAACATTTTTGAAAGAAACAGTTGTGAAATATACGTTCTGTATTAAATTTCTCGTAAAATAAATAAATAAATAATTAAAAAAGTGTATTGTCTCTATCGTAAACATTTTTCCAGTAATTCACATGGTATTTCCATTCTAGTTTATCAAATTCCGACGTACCTCTCAACATGCCGATGCATAAAAGTCCTCGTACACAACGTACAATGAATACTACCTAAGTTCATGACGTATCACGTTGAAGTGTACTGGATGTACAAAGTATATACAAAAGAAGAGTGTGAACGGTCACAGGCTTCTTTCCTCGGATATCATATCAGAACTGCAAAGAAATTTCAACTTGCAGACACGCAAGTGCTCCTTGACGACTTACGAATATTCTTCAACCCCGCGCTCTCCGTTACGGTATTGACGGCTAAAATGAAGTCGGACTTACTAAAGCTCGTGCTGCGTCATTTAACATTATTTCCATCGTCCATCGGTCAATGAAGTAGAAAAAAACCTTGAGACTTTTTTACCGTAAAAGTATTCTCTAGACCACCTTTGCAGCCTCAAGCGGAAATGTAAAGCAACCACTACATAGACGAAATGATATTTTTAATATGTCACGATACAACTGTTTATACATTGCAGTAACCGATGTCAGAATGGCTGCTATAAATAGTCTTGAGTTCCGACAGACAAGGTGAAAATAAGATTAAGAACAACTCGAGGAGAAGAACTTGTGTAGTCATTCTTATGCTCCATTCTTGAACAGAATAAGAAAAATCTTTCACGTATTTGGTACAATTATTTCCTGAATCGCACTTGCGGTATTTTACAAAACATTGACGCATTTTACGAATTTAGCATAAGGTAACTAAAACTAGTACTGCACGGACGATGTGTTACTTTTTTGTCAGACACTCCTTACCGGTAGGCTCTTATTTCTCGCCCTTCCTACTTGCGTCCGCCTGGGCAACGTACGGACAGCGCCGCTGCCATTGGGTCGAGGTTCGCTCGCGGCGGTTGCCTTGCAGTACCGATCTGTAAGTGGGACAATCATGGCGGACTGAATGTAAACAAAACCGCAAATACCACTCAAAACTAAGTTTAAATCACTCCAAGTGAAGAGAAAAATGCCCAATGACCGCAGTGCAGCATGTTTAATAAGTCAGGTCGTAGTTATTACTCTCTCTTTTGTCTGTAGCATTGTGAAATGCTTTGACCCGAATCTTGGTTCGCTACGCCTCCATTTTTTTCTTCCGGTACGCTTTCGCGGAATCTCCACTACAGTTCTAGGAACAAATTACGCAGTTGTACCAGCTGTCTGCAAACACAACCTGCGTTCTAATTGGTATCAGTGATGAATCGTACAGGGAGCAGTCGTTCCGCCTTCACTGAGGCAAATATTAAAAAGCTGCATCGCGACCAGGGTGCAGTTGTTAACCATGCTTGTTCAGGACTTATTTATAGAAATCAGTTCTTTACGTTCGTACCTCTGCTGTGGAAAATGAAGGTGTTCAACGTCGTATAGCATGAAATTGCGCCCTGTTCTCAAAAGATATATAATATTCTTCCACCATACAACGTGATGTGACTTGCGTTGATATCGATCTAGATTTAGATATTGATGTAGCAGATTTTTGATAATCGTGTTTCTAACATAAGCTTCTTTAGGAAATGAAAGAATGAATTTTAAACAACTTTTTCTATTTAGACGGACGGGCCTTACGAGCTTTTTTTCCTCCTCTCTCACTAGTCGAAAGTTACACTTACGTTGCTTACAATCGAATGATAAAGTCAGAAAAATAAATAAGTTCCGATTCTAGTCCGAGCAAAGTCCGTTTCCCTCATGACCTCATCGTCGACTGATAATTCAGCGCTAATCATATTTACTTTATTGTAGAGCATGGAGATATTTTAGAGTAGGTATAACTCTTTTCATACCTCCACATAACGTGGAAATCTAGCACGAACAATATAATTTCCATTTTCAGTGTAATCGTATCGTGGGGCCTGGATTTATGAATATAGCAGTATACACGTAACGGCCTCTGTGACCGCTCATGTGTTAAGTATAGACAACCCTTTGAAGTGGCACCCCTTTTGCGTTCACGCTTTCCCTCTGCGCATCAGCATATTATCTCTGCATTTGTGTGTGCGTGTGTGCGCGCGTGTTGTGTGTTTCAACACGATGTATCTCGACGAGTATTTTGAGAAGCTGAAAAATGCTTGAATTGCTTGGAAATATGAATATCAGCACTAGCGCAGAAAGTTGGAGAACAATCTCCAAATAAAACTGTAGCAGAAACATTCTGCAATATCCAAGTGTCGTTCTTCAGTAGTTCAGTTGTAGCACCTACTTATGTAGAATGTGTATAATTCTTGTAGCTATCGTGAAAACTCTGTAGTTTTGTGCTTGTGATTCTCTCACAACTGCTTAAAATTTCCCAAATTCCAGTAAATTCAGGTTGTTGCGTCTCTCTGTCGTAACGGCAAATATCAGTAAAGTAGAATGTTTACGATGGTTTTATTGTATGAGAATGCTAGAAGTATTGTACGACTAAGGGAATAATTATCTTCACAAATTAATAACTGTGATATTAATGGACACATCGTGTTACAAATTCTCTGTATAAAGAAATAAGCCATCAAGCTGAGATTTGTTGACTATTGATCAATAGTAATACTCTCAGTACTACTGGAATAATTAGTAGTCGTGTAAAAACGCATTTCTGTAGTAACCTTTAATCAAGTACAATTGTTTCCTGATATGAAACTACCGAATCTTATTAGTAATCAAATCGGAAAAGAGTACCTACTTCTACGTACTTCAATACTTTGTTGCAAACAGCCAACATTCTTTCCGTGAAACTATCGTTACAAATGACTACATGCTGCTGATTTCCTTCCATTCTCCGACTCGACAGTTAGAATAAACAGCCCGCGTTCAAGTAAGAATTAGTGAGAAAAGCAAACTAATGTTTATGCGACGTTTGATTATTCCAGCAAGTGAGGAGGCTATTCCCTTGAATACTCTCAGTCTAACTACCAGGACACCCAAATACTTTTTAATGGGTAATTTCACTCACGCTGGAATTGGATTTTTCCATACAAATGAATAAGTGAATACAACGCGCTATTTAAGAAAGTGCAGTTAGCTGTAATACAGGATGTGCATCAACCAAATTGTACCTGCGTGAACTAGCTACATGTGCTTAGGCAAAGGTTTCGTGGCACAATGTTCACAATACATGAAGTCGAGAAGTCCTGACATGCCATGGATGACGTCCGCTGCAGCCATTACACGGGCAGAGAGGTCGTCCTCTGTCTCCACAGGGGTATCGTAAACAATACCCTTTATGTAGCCCCACAGGAAAAGTCCAAATGTATAAATCGACCATTGTAGCGAACGAATAGGTCCACCGCGACCTATTCAGGGGTCACAAAGTGTTTGGTGATGGTGCTGACGTACGTCGCTATCTTCTGACACATTTGCAACGGCACATACTCGAAATGCCACATTACTACGTCTTACAGGAATTCGAAATAAATGCGAGAAGGTAGATTGGGTGCTAGACACAGGCCAATTAGACGGGTATGAATAACACTTGAGCACACATTAATACCGAAAAGATGTTTCAACCAATGGTGCTATGAAGCTTGCGGTTTTTCCACATAAATATGTCGAAGTTACGACGTTTGAGAAGACTTTCTTTAGTGAAATGCGCTTCATCTCTGAAAAGAATTTTCCGAGGAAAGCACGGAACGTTCGGAATGGTCCCGCGCTCTAAGGCACCAAGTCACTGATTGTGTGGCTGCTTCCGTCGGAGGTTCGAGTCCTCCCTCGGACATGGGTGTTCAAATGTTTCGAAGTCTGAGGAACTTACAAAGCCTGCTTAGGCTTACAAACCACTTAAGCTAACTTATGCTAAGGACAACACACATACACACAGCCGGCCGCGGTGGCCGAGGAGACTGAGGCGCTCCAGTCACGGTCTGCACGGTCACTACTGTCGGGGGTTCTAATCCCCCCTCGGGCATGGATATTTGTGCCGTCTTTAGTATAAGGTAGTTGATAAGTAGTTTGTAAGTTTAGGGACTCATGACCCCGTAGTTAAGTCCCATAAGCTTAACGAACATTTGAACACACACACACACACACACACACACACACACACGCCCACACACACACACACGCCCGAGGAAGGACTCGAACCTCCGACGCGCATGGGTGTGTTCGTTGTCCTTATCATAACATGGTTCAAGTAGTTTGTAAGTCTAGAGACCGATGAGAACAGAACTTTGGTCCCTTACGTTTACGAACACTTTATTTAATTATTTATTTTTGTCGGAGCCTTGGGCAGTATTAACAGGTATATGGCGCAAAATCAGCCGGCCTTAATGCACGCCGTATCAGCAGATATTTTGACTGATGTTGCTGTTCATAGAAAACTCACTAGACGCTGTTCTGTGATACATCTACGGGATGTTGCGGGTATTCGTTGACGTATTCTAGTTGACGTCAACTACGCCGCGCGTGCGGCCACGAACACAATCGAACCTGTTAGTCTTGAAGTGTGCTGGTTTCCCAAAGCCGTTGTTTCATTCTATATAAAAAATACTGTATATGACAGACGGGTACGATGCGAAAGTTATTAGTGATACAAGGGTGCAAATTGACCACTGTGTCCACATTCACCGCAGTTGAGCAACACGTTGCTGTACGCGGAAAACGTGTGCTCTGCCAATTTTAAAGCATCGTCTATCTGGTTCGTTCATTGACGACTGATGAAGCATTATGTTTGATCAAGACTGCACGTGACTCGAGACATCGTCCTCTGCCGTGTATGTCGTCAGTCATTCAAAGTCATTTCGTTTACAAACGTCGTATTTCCAAACATAGTTTTATCACCAAATAATGCGCTTGTGAATCACCTCTACAACACCTACGGAGTGCCTCAAAACTATGACAAACTTTGCATACAGGTTTCTTACACGTAAACGGGAAAAATCAGGTAATGACAATGCATACCTTAAGAGTTATGAGCAGTACTAAACAAGTGCTCATAGCTCTTAAGATATGCATTTTAAAGCGCATGGTCACGTGACATTTTTTCATGTTTTACTGCGTACTACTTCTTCTCAGAATGTGACACGGAAAGAGGTTTTATTAGGAGAGATGTGTTTCATAGTAACAAGTAAGCTACGCATCTTAAGAGCCCATGTTACTTAATATATTTCCTTGCTTTGGTATAAGGATACCGTAACCAAGATTTAACGTGTATATGTGTGTGTCTGGGGGGAGGAAACGTTAGGTAGTCTAACAGGAATTAGGTATTACCTTGTTAAAGTCTGAAGAAAAAGAGGGATTCTTGACGTTTCTTTAGACTTGTACTTTGATTCTTTCACAGCGATTAACCAGCGTTTTTCATTACTATCCAGTTTAATTTACCTTGAAGCGCTTGCAACAATTAACATGTATACGGTATGGTACTAAGATTAATTTCGTTTTTCTTGTAAATCATATTTGCCGCATATTTGACATACTATTTCTGTGCTCAGAGTGGAAACAATCTGCCTATCGTAGTATCCTGACCTTTTGAGGCACATTATTGCCTAACACCAGACGTTTTTCTCTAGTGCAATTGTAAATGCTTGAACCTCATAATATTATGTAACTCTTCAGCCATTCCATATGATGTGAGATACTGAGATGAATGAATTTAACATGATAAACTGCAACCCACACCAGAAAAATTAAAGTTGAATTAAAAACGCGTAAATAAATTAATGTTATTATCTTGTTAAAAAATCCTTAGTGGACATATATATAGTAGAATTTTAGCGATGTTACTTCCTTTAGTAATGTTTCTATAAGCTACTATCTATTAACGCTAAAAACTGTTCTGTTTGTTCAGCCGTAAAGATTGGTATGACATGAGACGAATTTATTTGTATGGTTGATTATTGGCCAACAGGTTAGGAAAGCTGAAGAGGCCCAAGCGAGGCAGCTAAGCGTTCAGCCCACGTGGCACAGGTACAAAGGCAATTTAGTAACGGAAAAGGTGTTGGGTAAGGAATGGGAGTTTGGACGACGGCTTATCAGCTTTGCCGTTACCATTCGATGTTGAACGAATGTCTTCTAATCATGTTGCAATCGATGTTTGCGTTTAGTCAGGACGTTCTCTAAAGTCAACATGACTATGTCAAGGACGTGCTACGGTTCGCGCGGCTGTTCGCCGTCAGGGTTTCGAATCCCCCCCTCGGGCATGGGTGTGTGTGTTGCCCTTAGGTTAGTTTACCTTAGTTTAAGTAGTTTGTAAGATATGGACTAATAACCACGCATTTGAGTCCGATAGATGTACAAACATTTGATTTGAACTATGTCAAGGTGGATCTTAATTTTGTCATTCACTTGAACGTTTTTGATCGAGCCCCTATTTTCCACTTTTTAGCAAGCGGTCGCCCCTGCTAGCTGGACACATTTCACGTCCAAGTGAAATCCCCGAGTGTTGCCCTCTACGATGTTATGGGTTCGATTTTCCTCTTCCCTCGAAACACCGTATCCCCCTTGTGGGAAATGGAGTCCACAACATCATACAGGGCAACACTCGGGAATTTCACTTGGACGTGAAATGTGTCCAGCTAGCAGAAATCTTAAGGCGACCACTTGCTAAAAAGTGGAAAATAAGGGCTCGAGTTATGGTCTGGCAAAAATCTTCAAGTGAATCCTTTGAATTTTTAAGGCGCAAAGCAGCTAATTCATCAAAGTTCATATTTATTAGAAGGTTACACATAGCAATAATGAAAGTCGCTGTTTTTTAGTAGAAGTCTGTATAATTGACTAGAATACAGTAAGAAATCCAACTCTATATCGGGCGTGCCTTCTGACCGCAGAACTGCCCGTGAGCGACCTTTGACTCGAAATTCAGCTCGTGTCGTTTCTATGCTGCGTTTTATTGTTTCCAAACGGCTCACGCACTGGCCTGCATATGTTCCAGGGCTATAAATCAATAGGCTGTTCCGATGTGTGCGCTTAACCGAATGAAATACTTCGTCCCCTATTCCTTCTATTGCTACAACTGAATCCAGTATTCGGAATCTCGGCCAGCCGCGTCGGCAATTTCGTGCGGGTGTGTTCTCATACCGAGCACAGCGTGGACCTGTGTGGCGCAGCTGTTGAAGCACCGCTCTAATGGATTTCGTAATTGGTTCGCCCGCAGATACTGCTCACTTTTGCGTCAGCTCTTACTTCCGAACATAGCTCAAAGAAAGAAAACATGGTTCACAAATGGTTCAGCCACCTCCTAAATTACGTCAAAATCAACTAATAGTCGCGTTTTATTGTTGAAGGTATCTTTTCACAACACTTGTGAATAGCTTTATCTTGATATTTATATTTTTACATAGAAGATTGTAGTTCATTCGATCATATGTTGCCGGCCGCGGTGGCCGAGGAGACTGAGGCGCTTCAGTCACGGCCTGCACGGCCACTACGGTCGGGGGTTAGAATCCCCCCTCGGGCATGGATATTTGTGCCGTCTTTAGTATAAGGTAGTTCATAAGTAGTTTGTAAGTTTAGGGACTGATGACCCCGTAGTTAAGTCCCATAAGTATAACAAACATTTGAACATTTTTTTTTTTGATCATCTATTAACGACAAACGTGATTCCCAAAATACAAAACAGGAACTAAATTCGGTCAGATACTTTTTCTTTTATCAGAAACGAAGCCAAATAATGATATCTACACTTTCAACATTTTGAACAAATTAGGGGAAAGCTGGGTTTCAGATTGAACAAAAACAGGAAAAGGCTACAACTCTGTCTTACTCCCTCCGAAATCACTGCTTCTCTCTCATGCCCTTTAACTCTTAAAACCACTGTATGGTTTCGGTAAAAGTTCTATATATATATATATATATATATATATATATATATATATATATATATATATAACTTGAAAATAAAAAACTATTCCAAAACAAATTAATATGCACTAGAAAGTAAATAATAATAATTGCGTATTCTTCTACAACTTAATAATCAATTTCCTTTTTCTAGTCATCAGTATGTAGGTACGATCTATGTGTTTACCACGCAATTCAACGCATACCTATGAATAACAACGATCAAAATATTTTTTAGACTTCTCCTAAGTAAAATGAAATGAAACGTATTAGACTACTTAAAAGTCAATCAAATTATTACTATAATATAATGTAGTTACAATTACTATTATTTTTGGAGTGGTGTCAGCCAAGGAATCATCCGATCCGACTTCTGTCTCACTATTCACGTATTATTTTTGCTAGGTACCAATATTGTAGTGTTTCCTTGACTGACACCGACTCCAAAAATAACAATAATTGTAGCTACATTTTATTATAGTAATAATTTGATTGACTTTTAAGTAGTCTAATATTTTTCATTTCATTTTACTTAGGAGAACTCTAAAAACATTTTGATTGTTTTGTTATTCATATATATGTATTGACTTAGATTTAAAGTGGGTAGGTACCTACGTATTGATGACTAGAAAAAGTAAGTTGATTATTAAGTTGTAGAAGAATACGCTTTTAGTTTTGTTTTACTTTTTTGTGAAAATTATATTGTTTTAGAATAGTTTTTTTTATTTTGAATTCGTGTTCTTTTTAGTTAAAATTTATGTTTATATCTTTATTTTTAGGGAATGTGATTTACACTAATTTTTCTGAATATAGTTAGACCTATTAAACGCGATGCTCTTATGCGACAGCACCTTTTAAATGAAACAACGGCTATCTCAACAAAGGAAATCTATCTCGAGGACAATTTTAAAAAAGACTTGCGAAGAACGCAAAAATAGGCATTAAAAATGCTACATTACATGAAAACAGTTTTGAACAGGTACGTTACGATAGGTGGCTCAAATATCTGGATAGTCTAAAAAAGATTCAGCGGAGTATCGTTAATTTGTTCCTAAGAACTGAAGAGTTCCGTTCCTTTGTCATGGATCCCATAATAAGACCTAACCAAACTCTCTTCAAACTACCCTTGAAGTACACCCTTTCCAATACTACTACTACTAATAATAATAAAAAGTAAGAATTATCGAAATCGGTTGGCGTGATATGGGTTTCTTATGAATTCCGTTGTGAGAACAGGACCAAAGTGAAATAGGACCACACGGAAACCACCAGCTTTCAAATAAATAAGAATCATCAAAATCGGTTCACACAGTCTAAGGTTCAGAGGTAACAAACTCAAAAAAATACAGTCGAATTGAAAACCTCTTCCTTTTTTTTTATGTCGGTTAAAAATATCATAAATTCATCTACAGAATAAAAGGGGTTGTCTAAGAGAAACATTTTTAAATAGTTTTCATATATTTTTTTGCTGTGAGATCACTATGTAACTAATAAAAAATGTTGGTTGCACTGTTGTGAGCTCCATTTTGTGTTTAATACTTTTAATTACTTTTTCTCGTATGTAATTATGTACATCGTTAATACGGATAGATCCTTGTACCGCTGTATCATAAAGTTGTATCTTCTCCTGAGAGAACATGGCCCCATCTGCTCTAATGTTCACCGATGTCCTTGTCATTAGCGTCCTAGCTGATATTTTGTTATATGGCAGACAGATTCGGGGATCTTGCTAGCCATTAGAGTACTTCAGGGCAGTCTGTTTAATTGTAATTCGTACAATGTCCTGATTAAAAATGACACAACGAGATGTAGCACAAGAGGACGGAGAATATCCGTGATGTGCTTTTGTGCTGTCAAAGGTCTGCCACATACTAACAGCCGCACCGTGACTACTCCAGAAGTGATTCCGCTGTGGCTCTCGAAAAAGTATAAGAATAAGATTACTCCTGGCCGACTAAAGTCATCGAGGGTAAGATGGACTACGGTTTATCAATGAATGTGGCCCCCAGTCTGCATCATTCCATGTTTTCCAGTCACGACATTAATCCTAATAAAACCGTTTATGTGGTCTGTCTATCTACCTCTTTGGCCCTTTTCCTGTACATGCAGGGTCGGCACTGTGTTAAACGCGGATTTGGCATGGGTTAATATTTCCAGGGTGGCCGGATGCTCTTCCTGCCGCCACTCCATGCGCCCCCCCCCCCCCCCAGGAGGAAATGTGTACCCCAATTGTCTGCGTATAGTGTTATAAGTGTGCGAAAGTATTAAGTGTTACGAAATGTTTGCGGACCGTGTAACTGACGCGGGACTTGGGGACCAGCCCGGTATTCACCTAGGGGATGTGGAAAACCGCCTAAAAACTACATCCAGGCTGGCCGGCACTCCGACCCTTTCCGTTAATCCGCTGGGCGGATTAGAACCGGGGCCGGTACACCTCCCCGTCTCGGAAAGCGCTGCGTTAGACCACAAGGCTAACCGAGAAAACCATTTGTCATGGAATAGTAATTCCCCTGTGAAGTTGTTGATTGTCTCCGACCAATGGAGTTTTATGACACAAAATTTTGTAGGGAGTCAATTACATGTTCTCGGGTCGAAATCGAAAAGGGTTTTGAAAGCCCTTGGTTTGCAATATGGCAATCCTCATTGCGGTAGTCATATGTAGTTGACCATAGCACTGGTGTTGAGTATGCCTGGTTTCCCATCCCTCCGCAGTTCAACATAGGTCCACCGCCACAACTGAGTGGCTCACAACTATGTATGTTTCATGATTAGACTACAGAGTCAAAGTCGCACAGGGATGCATCATGTTACGGATTGCGCGGACGCTCTCGTCGGAGATTCGAGTCCTCCCTGGGGCACGGGTATGTGTTTTGTACTTAGTATAAATTACTTTAAATAGTTCGTAAGTATAGAGACCGATGAGCCGGGCAGTTTGGTCCCTTAGCATTACAAACATTTGATTTTACCCTGTCAAATGGAGACCGACGTGACACCCATTTCATACAACGACCGGTGCCAGCAACGGTGTCACACTGCGTACGCGGCATTTCCGTGTTCTTTAGTGATCACTCGACGTTTGCCTCTCCTTATATACCGTTCCATGCCTGGTACCAACTATAAACACGAAGACTAACGCTCTCTTTTGACTACTGTATCAGCCACATACAATTGCAATATCTCGTACGGATTGGAGTAACAGATGAGTCCAGTGACAAATGAAGGGAAAAATATAATGTTTAAGCAACGGGTGTTTTTCGCATGAAATGTACGTAGTCGCAGCAAACATTGTGAGATTACAGACTGGAAAGACGACCTCCAATAATTTGTAAATAATAAACATTTATACAATGTTGGATAGCCAACTAACATGGTGAGAGGCCGATTCTGACCCTGCGGACTGCAATGAGACGCCGTGGAAGTGAGTACACTACTCCCCGGAACTCCTGGACGCAGCCGACCCCACATCCTTCGCCGATAGGCAGCCAATTCTGGTCTGTTCGTAGGTGCAGGATCCACGTCACTAACCCTGCAGTCCATGGCTCATGATCGATGGGGCTCAAATCTCAGCTGCTGGGTGGCCTTTCTTACGTGTTCCTGGATCAATTCTCGGGTAGCGTGAATGTCTTATGGTGGCACGCTATCATCTTTAGACACTGCAGAACGGGGCGGAGATGGTCCTCGAACAGCTCAACACTCGCAGACCATTCAAAGTCCCTTTCAGGACTATTAGAGCGCCATTACATCCCAAGAAAATGCACCACGGGCAGTAACAGAGACACCACCGTCTTTGACCATATCTTTTCGGCAGGCGGGATCCACCGATTCATAAGGTTAGCGCCATATATTGTGCCCCCAATCGGCATGGTGCAGTTTAAGGTGCGATTCGTCTGACCATATCATGTTTCGTCATTGTTTGTGCTCCAATCCTTGATGACTGCTCACACATGAAAATCGTTGTGCTCTATGACGTTGTCATAGACGTGACACCCTTGTGCGGCGCCTGTGAACATACCCCATGTTCCTGGAGCGGCGGAGTGGCCAAATGCATTGAGGGGCTATGCTCAAATGCGCGAGGCCGTTCCCCGGCGGGCGTTCGAATGCCCTCTCGGGCTTGGATGTTTGTGCTGTCTTTACTATAAGGTAGTTTATAAGTAGTTTGTAAGTTTAGGGACTGATGAACCTGTAGTTAAGTCCCATAAGCTAGACAAACCAATGTTCACACGGATAGTTCACTAGGAGACTTGTTTAGCTCGTTCTGTGTTGAATGATTTGATTCACTGTTGCCCTTCTGTTACTATTGACGATATGTCTTAGATGACGCTCGTCTTTGTCATCGAGGGTGGCTAGCTGCTGTTGTAAATTGTGACACACTCATCCAGCCATCCACGCTACACCCTACAACAGGTTGAATGTGTGAAGCCGAGTTCTTGCACCATTCCCGAAATCAAAGTTCCCATCTGTCAGGTGCCGACCATCATCTCCCAAGCAAAATTCGTTAGCTCATGACACAAATAACGTGCACAGCCACAAATTAGAAGATTTACGCGACTCCAGCTGCAACAGGGTGTGTGTGACGTGGAGCGGCGCCACCTACGCCTCGCTATCCAATGTCATTTGCTAATGTAAATAAGAAAGTAATATGTTAAGAGTGCAGCGACTGCCTTCTTGTGAAGTTTTCGAACTATTATAATCAAAAAGAGGTAGAGAAAAACTAAAACAACTAGTTTATGTTAAACTACGATACTTGGATAAACCAAGGAAATAAACTTTGTGCTATGCCAGACCCATTGATTAAGTAAAAAAATAGGACGTTGATATAAAATTGGGTAAATACTTCTCAGAGAAACGTGGTACAGGATTAGATGAATTACAAAGAACATTTCTGGTTAAATATTTCCTTTGAAAGTACTTGTTGTTCTGGTATTCTTTGCTAATGCCTCTAGATAACTTCTAATGTTTCGTGTTTTCCGAATTCCTTTCTGGCATCCACTGATTCTACTGTGCATGTTATTTCCGCCCGAGCGCAAAGATTAATCCGAGACGCAAGTGACCCAGAATTAAAGCAGCATAACTCGTCAGCAGGGCGTCGCTGTGCCATCTGTTATGTTGGCAACGTGCCCACGGCATTCGCCACCGGATGTCTGCGTCCAGCTTGCGGGCTATAATCCGCGGCAGCCAAACTTCTTGTTTCTGTGTTTCTGAATATGACGATTTGCGACGATAGTAACCGAACTATTTGCTTCCGTGAGGATGCAGAAACGTTCCGAGCTCAAGGGATAAAAATAATGGCTTAGTTTATGTTAGGAATTTCTTTACGAGAACACCCCATTAGACCAGATTTGGTGACCTGGCAAATATTTTTTTCCTGTTGCTAGGAGCCAGGAAGTTAAATGTGAATTGTTTTTAGAAATTATGTACACTTATTTTATATGTAACACGGAGAAGGAAACGCAAACTATCCATTATTTTTCTCATTGATAATGATCATAAGGAGTTTTCGAGCCTGTGATCCCTCCTGATACAATTTATAAGCTGTATAAGAAGGCTTTCATGTTTCCTTTATTCAATTATCATCGTTACAAACTCCGTAAGATGATTAACCCGTATGCCAGAATGGTAGTTTTGATGTCACTGCATATTTCCTTCCTCGACCTTCCCCTATGGTATAGTATGTTCCGTGTTTAATTGGGGTACTCTGTTGCCCACAGTAAATAATAATCATTTTACTTAACAAATAAAAAGCTTGCTTGTGGTGGCAGCTTTGAAATCCCAAAAGAACTTGCAAATTTTATATATAAACTCCCTCTAGAGTGCATATAAATGAGACACCTGTTACTTATTACAGTTTTTCTTTTATCAATAAGTAATCACCAGTCACAATTCGGTCTACCTACAACTACAGGTTATACATTCTTCCATCGCGTTTATTAGCAGAAAGACAAGCAATGATTGCGAACTATCGAACTTTTTTTCATAGTTCAGCAACAACCTTAATTTTTGTAACTTTTTTATTTTATTTATTTATTTATTTTTTATTTCACCATCATTCTCACGAATTCTTAAAAAAATCCCTGTGTGATGTGACCTCAGAAAGAAATCTGTTGCTTTTTCTCAGTAATACCATATTTTTATAACCAAACATATACAGAAATATAACCGGGTACTTGTAGGTGTGTTTTAGATGAAAATGTTTGTATAACACGTTTCCTGAAGATACCTCATTAATGTATACTTGTTGAAAAAGCCATCAGCAAGGACAGTATCCTAAATATGAAACCTGCTCTATTCGTGCCCCCTTGCCTTTCAAAACAAATACAATAATGATAGTGTGGCATTGGCCGTTAGACCCCAACTGTGGTCGTGTTCAGCCTGGCTGGTGCAGGTCTTTTTAGCTAGCGCTACTTCGGCGACTTGCGTGTCAGTGATGATGAGAGCGTCACAACACCCAGTTTCGTAGCGGAGAAAAACTCCGACACGGCTGGGAATCGAACCTTGGCTCCCTGCGTGGCAACCCACCATGCTGCCCACTAGACTATGGAGGCGGACAAAACAAATACAAACTATGAACGTTATTCCTTTTGTAAAGAAAATGTGTATTATTAAATGGTAACAGTTTGCCTATCAAACGACTCCACAATGTAACAAAAATTCGATTTTCAATGTTTCATGTAATTATTGAATGAATTAAATTAAAAATGTTATCATAATGTTGTCATTGAGATATATAATGAATATTAAAGTTTTAACATAGTAAGGGAAGAATTTAAGTTAGCAACTTAACACATCTTCAGGCATCTAATAATGTCGCACAAATTACAAAACTTACATTCATCCAGAATTTCAGAATGCGGTCACTTAACGGTTTCCAACAAACCTAAGACTTAATTTCAAGTCTTATAGAAACTTTTTCTCCCGGACGCTCCCCACAAGGTAATAAAAGGTAAAATAAATAATTGCTCTTTATATTTTAGATAATAATGCAGTAAAGCCTCTAAATCACACATGACGCTGATTTTATTACTTACCTACTAGTAATTCTATTGGCATATCCACAGTTACTGCTCAATGTATATCCTAAATTATGTGATCTTGCAAAAAAACAAATGAGGCGATACGATGTCAGGGACACTGAGACGCGTAAAAATTAAATATTGGTTAAATATTTAGCACATAATCCATTTGTAAAGTAGTTATACGTTTTAAGCTGTATTGTACGTGGTGTCTGAATGTTTAGAGGACTGTAGGTGAGGAAATTTAATCCTGTATAGTAATATTTACACAATAGCTATTACACGTGAAGAGCCCATCTGTACTGCGCTACATGGTGTCTAGATGTCACAGCTGGACCTCATCATGGACGTCTGGATTGAAACTGCATGTAATGCATTCTTTTACGTACAGTTTCAGTGTAAATACGATGTCCTGTGGCTGCACGAAAATCATTATTCACCTTGTTGGTGTTTCTCTCAGGGTTCCTCCGAGCTGAAATCCGTAAGTATCGGTAATCAGCTGCTATGCTTGCCTTTGAGCGACCAGAGCGAGGCAAGTCACCTTTGTCTACGTCCTCCACATCCGAACAACATCGCTCTGGTTCACTTCGAGACGCCTGGAAACTTCCCTTGATTAGAGTCTCGCCTGACACAAAGAAACAATGCGGACTCGATTAATCTTCGGGGCTGACCTTCGAGGCTTGACAGAACTACGTAGCCGCGCGGAGTGGCACGTAGCCTCCAATTGCGCTGGCCAACCACAGCAGAGTACTAAAATTCTGGGGGAGGGGGGGGCTTTCCCATGGGAATAGTACTGACTACACCACCTGTTATTACTACCTCATACCAATTTGTGTCAGCTGAACAAAGCTGTTTTGACTTGCTCTCAGGAAATTGAATATGATGGCTACAAGCCAGAAATATCACACGCTGATACTAGCGTTATCACAGGTACATAATTCATAGAACGTTAGTAACACTTTCATAGGATTCTACGAACTAGGCGTTCGCTTCCGCCAGAGCTTCGAGTCCTTTCTCAGGCATGGATATGTGTGTGTTTCTTGTTCTTAATGCAAGTTAGTTTACGTAGTTTGTAAGTATCGGGATTGCTGATCATAGCTATTTTGTCCAATAGGTTTACATTTACATTTGAACATTTGCAGAAGTACCTACTTCCTGTTGTTATGAGTGCAACTGATCGGCCGTCGTACCCACTCCGTCGCATTGACACTACGTATGCGTGGTTGTCTACATCTTCGTACGTGTACGGTGACATCCATAGATAATCTCAGGAACGTGCTATTGCTGCAATATACACATTCATGCTCAGTTTTCCGTAGACTATGGAACGAAGGTGATGCAATACTTTTTTGTTGTTGTGTGTATGCCTACATTTTTTGCGTCCGTTTTGCGTATTAGCCTCCTTCAAAAATGTTCAAATGTTTGTATAGCTTATGGGACTTAACAACGGGTCATCAGTCCCTAAACTTACAAACTACTTATGAACTAATGCTAAGGACGACACAAATATCCATGCCCGAGGGGGGATTCGAACCCCCGACCGTAGTGGCCGTGCAGACCGTTAATGGCGCGCCGCAGTCCCCTCGGCCACCGCGGCCGGCAGCCTCCTTCGTCGATCATGTTGCTAATATGAAAAGGTAACTCATTTTCCTCGAACTTGGAAACCTTCGAACGTATTTTGTTTCCAATCTTGCAAATTTCTAATAAGTAATTAATAGATACATGAACAATCAAACTAAAATATTTATTTGTGTATGACACTTATGTATTTATTGTAAATTATGAAAATAGTCGATAAAGTAAAAAACAAATACTTATACAAACTAAGCGATATATTTCTTTGAATACAACATTGATAACTTCTGACGACTTACATGTACTGACGGACATACAGTAAGTTGAGACGTAGTAGTGCAACATACAGTTGCCCGTGTGAATAGAATTGAGTGGTAAAGTAAATTAAAGTAACTTTTACAGTTTGATCTTCTGCATTGTTAATAATCATTGTAAGTTGGAGCCAACTGAACTTAGAAGGCAATCCTGAGTGCATCAAAGGCATTCTTGGTATCAAAACATTTACGTCAGTTACGCTGCCAGTTAGTAGTTTCCATTCGACCGAAAAATTTGTTAACTATTTCAGCCTGATATCATTTGAAAGTTCATGTGACATTAAATTTCGTAGTAATGGAATGATAATACTATTTTCAGTGTCGATTTGAGCGTCAGAGTTCCTGGAGACGCCATAGAATTCAAAAATTCAATTGGATAATATACTGCTTCCTCCGTGACCACGGCTAAGTCTACTGAGCAGCAGATTTCGGTAATGCCGAAAGAACAGACACCACAACTGTTATATAGTCAAATAACAATTATCTATGCGGATGCACTAATACATCATATTCCTTGCGGGAATATAGTTAAAGCTACGAACAAGATGAAGTAACAATCAGGGATCAGTACAATCGTAGTGTGTGATAAGCTGAGAATTTACGCAGGATGCGAAGCGTCTCTCAATAGTCTAATTAGAAGCCAGCGCGGTGGCTCAGTGGGTTCGGTCAGAGAGCTGGACGCCCTCTCCTGAAGAAAAAAATATAGTCAAGAACTCAAGGGTCAAAATGTTTGTAAATCTATCGAACCAAACTGCGTGGTCATCAGTCCGTAGCTTACAAAATAATTAAACTAAGGTAAAGTAACCTAAGGAGAACACACACATCCATACCCCAGGGAGGACTCGAACCTCTGACGGCGAGCAACCACGCGCTCCGCTCCGCAGCGAGGCGCCTTAGACCGCTTGGCTACTCCACCTCGGCTTCCAGGATTCGATATCCATAGATGAAAGACGGTACTAGGTCGGCACGGCTCAATCTACCCGTGGAGGAAAGAAAGACTGGTTAAGACGTACGCTGACTGGAATCGCGGTCAGCAAAAATGTTCAAGTTCATCATTAAATTTCTTTCAATGCCCTGAAGCAGTCGAGATGTTTGAATGTTCTAATTTGCCATTTAACATAGTCTAGAGGCGCAAACACTCGTCCACTTCACGGAAAAATTAGCGAAGTATCTGATTTGAGTCGGGGGCCAGTTCGGTTGATGAACTATATCTAGCGACGATGATGTAACTAGCGGCCGCCCACGTCGGACACAGCAGTGGTGCACATCAGAAGGTAAATACCGCGTCACTGATGTTATAAATATTCATGTCACAAGTGTGCTGTAAGTTTCAGAAGTAAGTAAATTTGGATTAAGGCTTGGAATTCCCATAAGACAATGTCAACCATGTCACATTGAAGAGCAAATATTGCTCAGTTATATTAGTGGAGTTTTGCGTTGATTACGCTCTCATTAGGTAAAAAGCATACTTTATATTTTGTCGCTTTTTTCATGTTCCGTTTTTATTAAATTTGATAAACATATTTCCTCTTTACATACTTGAAATATGATTGTTCTAAAATGTTTACGATTTTAATTATCAAATTCAAATGTTTGTATAGTTTATGGGACTTAACTACGGGGTCATCAATCCCTAAACTTACAAACTACTTATGAACTACTTACTAACTAGGACGGCACAAATATCCATGCCCGAGGGGGGATTCGACCCCCCGACCGTAGCCTTAATTATCAGAAGCATTCCTAGCAACATGTATACGGTAATTTTATAATTAGTAAAATATTTTTATACAGGCAATAATCTGTTTATTATAAAATTAGGGTTTCCTTCCTTATTGACAAATTACAGATACATAAAAAAGAGCGGTTCTTCCGAGACCAAACAGCTGTCGAATTCTGGGGGCCTAAATTCACACATTTCACAATTTCTTTTAGAGCACCCTTTACACAAAATGTGGTACGTAGATCTTGCTTACAATCAAAGTCATTGCTTCGAGGGAATATCGATGAAATAAACTTATTGTTTCTGCTGGCAGATTATTTTTTCTGTCACACGGGAGGAACTGATTCAGGACTGTGGACTTTTATGTTGTTATGGTCTTCAGTCCGGAGACTGGTTTGATGCAGCTCTTCACAATACCCTATCCTGAGCAAGCCTTTTCATCTCCTCATAAGAACGACAACCCACATCCACTTGGTGGACTTTTATATGATACCTAAATGTAACGTGCTTTTACACCGCATTCAATAAACAGACAAAATAAAAATATACGTTACTGTGTTAATGACAAAACGAATCCTATATTTATTACTATCTACAGTGAAGATCCAAAAAAAACTTGTATAGGCTTGCGTATGCAAAACAAAAGATTGTAAACACTCAGAGGATGGCGAAGCGGCCGACAATGCATCTGTAATAGAACAAGCGTCTGGCGCAGGCGTCAGATTGGGTACTGCTCTTCCCGAATGAGGCCGCAATTTGTTGTAGAACAGTCTTATTTATTTTATGCTCAGAGCTGGAAAGGTGTAGCTTGTTGTATCTCGCTGGTTTCTTTCCATCTACCAAAATTTCCGAATCACAAATTATACGTCCCATAATAGTCCCATCAGTGTCTATGAAATCTTGTCTGAATTCCTGACCCGGAACGATGTATCATACACTAGACACCTTTAGCATGATAAAACCTAGTAGTATACTCGTTTAGTAATTTAACAAGCAGCTAACCCGAGTTCACTTGATAACCAATACGACAGTCACACAGTACTCTTACGTCCAGTCACTCACTTACTGTCTACCTCTTTTATAACATCTCGACAATTACCAGAATGTTTTCATTCATATTGGAGCTACCGTGTCAGCGATTTCCAGTAGATTCCAGCAGAGCCCAATCTCAATTCTCGGAACACGCAGGTCCGGTATTGCCGTTCCTGCGTGATCAGCCTCCGCCTCCAAGCGAACAGATGTTGCCTTTCACCCTAACAGACTCATTCACCAACACCAGGCGACCGATTCTGATGGGACTGAATAAATGTTTATCAGTTCTACTGCGGGATACTTTATAGTCGTAAAAGTAAAGGAAGAGGTTTTGTCGAACACAATTTTGCATTTTTCCAGGTGTGCTTTAAACTACCATGCGGTATTTAATGAAAGAGATGTACTATTCGCATGTACACAGTAAGCTGAGGATACGTTAATTTAATGTCATATATTTAATACTGATAAGAAATCTTATGGAATAAATTGCGATGATACCTTGAAGAAAAACCGGGGAAAATGGGTTTATGTTTTCAAATGTTCAAATGTTTGTATAGTTTATGGGACTTAACTGCGGGGTTATCTGTCCCTAAACTTACAAATTACTTATGAACTACCTACAACTAAGGACGGCACAAATATCCATGCTCGATGGGGGATTCGAACCCCCGACCGTAGTGCCCCTGCAGACCGCGACTGGAGCGCCTCAGTCTCCTCGGCCACCGCGGCCGGCAAATTGGGTTTATGGACAGTGCTGGGAAAGAAGGGGTTCCAAAAAAGGGTCAAAGGGAGTAAATTATGTGCTGCTAAGAATCGTATCTCTGTATATTAACGACAAGCACGGCAATATTTCAGTTTTATTATACCTATAATTGAGTCGCTATAAGTTGATCTTGAAAGACATGCCAAAAATCAAGGTTAAATCTTTTCTGGTTATGGAGAAAAATGTACCTGTTAATGAATGCGGAAGTTCAGAAAAAATGAATTTTAAATTTGAATACGCTTTTTCGTTGTCATTCCCTCCTGAAAAATCCCTCAGATCTGCAATAAATGTCCTCATTTCCTTCTCTTATGGTTTGTTTTTTGTCTTGTTTGCAAGACCTTCAGTGGGTTTATCGGCTGCAGGTATATGTTGTGTGTCAACCCCCATCAAAATGTTGCGAGTGAAAACTCCGGACTTGAAGCCTGTTCTCTGGAAGACGTTTATCCTCTCTGAGCTGCGACCATTAAAAAGAATAACTCCACCATAAACTGCGATTTTAACTACCTTGGATGAGCAATATGTAGTTTTGGGGCAACGTTTTCCAAAGTGAGGGCATTTGCCATGAACACATTTCTTGGAAAGCTTAGCGGCAGGGGTGTTATTCCAGAGTGTTCTTGATGCAGTATGTAGGCATTCTGTGCATTCTGACTGCACGAAATTGAAAGAAAACGCTGCATAAATAGATAATACGAGAGAATGGAAAACAGGAATAGGGCGTGGCCCTGTGCAAGCTATTGTTTTTTTTTTTTTTTTTTTTTTTTTTTTTTTTTCTCGTTTAGAATTGGAATTTGAACTTAATAATTCGCCAAAGACATTATTGATAAATTTGAAACATTGAATTAAAATTTGTGAAGTGGCCGGGAATCGAACCCAGACCGCCATACTTACTAGGCAGACGTCTTAACCGATAGACCACCACACCACTAACGATTAAGGCGCCTTGGAATAGTCTCTGTACGATTTCTCTCCACGTCACAAACTTTTTAATTCAGCTTCTGTGTTCCAAGGCTCTCCACGCAGCGGAATAGCACCTCGGCAATGGGCATATTGGAACTATCCTTTTAAGGCGATATAAATATCAATTTAATACAAATTACCGGCCGCATCACAAATTTTAATTCAATGCTTCAGATTTATCAATAATGTCTTTGACATATTCGAGACGAAAATCCGTCTCAGGGATTGTTTATTTATTATTAATAATTGGTAATTGAAAGTTTTATACCATGTAGTGAATGAAAAGCCAATTTAAAAAATTGACATTTTTAGTCATTTTCGTCATGCCCGAGGGAGGGCTCGAACGTCCGACGGCGAGTAACCGTGCGCTCTTCAGCAAGGCGCCTTAGAGCGCTCTGCTCCAACACCGCAGCATCTGTCGTCTCTCCCTTCTTTACTTCACTTTCCCAGCTTCTGCTTTCTTTCTTTCATAGAGTGTATAATGTAAGCGACTGAATGACACCGGGTCGGGGACTACATCGCTCAGTCGCTGCTGCCTGCTGTACGTGCCGTAACGGGCAGAATGGGTGCAGCGAGCCGGCCGCTTATTCAGGGCTTGCGCTACGCAAAGTGTGTAAGCAGGGGGGAATCGATAATTAGTGCGCGGCAAGCGGCGGGCACGCAGCGGCGCGGGGCGGCGCTCTCTGGCGACAAAGGCGCGCCCGCCGCCGCCGCCACTCAGCCGTGCAATTAGGCGACACCTCCCCACCAGGTGGCGGCGCACGGCCTCGCGCAGCATCGCTCACTGCCCGCCTTATTTCAGCCGGATCCGCAGAATCGAGCACCCCATTTGTGGTCAAATGTTTCTAAAGCTTATGGGACTTAACTGCGGGGCCATCAGTCCCTAAACTTGCAAACTACCTATGAACTTATTGCCGGCCGCGGTGGCCGAGGGGACTGAGGCGCTTCAGTCACGGTCTGCACGGCCACTACGGTCGGGGGTTCGAATCCCCCCTCGGGCATGGATATTTGTGCCGTCCTAGTTCGTAAGTAGTTTGTAAGTTTAGGGACTGATGACCCCGTAGTTAAGTCCCATAAACTATACAAACATTTGAACATTTGAGTGGTGGCGGAGTGTGCTGAAGTTGGCAGCGACTGACGAATGAGAAACTTCGGAAAACCAGTCACTTAAATGAGAGGCATAGTGTTTCATGTTGACCACGAAGTAAATAATTCTGTTCCTGCTCTGTAGTTGACAGGTTCTTGTACGTACCCCTCATAAAGTCTGATGAGCGGTGCAGTGGACGAAGTCAACAGGCAAGGATGGCCTCGTTCTGTGACTACATCTACATCTACATCTACATAGATACTCTGCAAATCACATTTAAGTGCCTGGCAGAGGGTTCATTAACCACCTTCATAACATTTCTCTACCGTTCCATTCTCTAATAGCGCGCGGGAAGAAAGAACACCTAAATCGTTCCGTTTTCGATCTGATTTCTCTTATTTTATTGGGATGGTCATGTCTCCCTAAGTAGGTGGGTGCTAGCAAAATATTTTCACATTCAGAACTAAAAGTCGGTGATTGAAACTTCGCAAACAGATCACGCCGCAATGAATAACGTCTTTCTTTAAATGATTTCCACCCCAATTCGTGCAACATTTCCGTGACGCTTTCCCCCCCGTAACGTGATAAAACAAAATGAACTGCCCTTCTCTGAACCTTCTCAATATCTTCCGTCAGTCCCACCTGGTGAGGGTCCCACAATGGGCAACAGTACTCCAAGAGAGGACGCACAAGTGTGATGTAGGCAGTCTCTTTGGTGGAGCTGGTGCATCGTCTAAGCGTTCTGCCAATGAAACGTAACCTTTGGTTCGCCTTCCCCACAATATTTTCTATGTGTTCTCTCCAGTCAAAGTTGTTCGTAATTGTAACTCCTAGGTATTTGGTAGAATTTACGACCTTAAGGTTTGACTGATTTATCGCGTAATTGAAGTTCAGCGGATTTCTTTTAGTGGTCATGTGTATTACTTCACACTTTTCTTTATTTAGTGTCAATTGCCAATTTTCGCACCAAGTAGAAATTTTGTCTAAATCGCTTTGCAGTTGCTTTTGATCCTCTGTTGACTTCACTAACCGATAAACGACAGCATCATCCGCGAACAGTCTAAGGGAGCTATTCAGATTATCTCCTAAATCGTTTATAAACACGAGGAAGAGTAGGGGACCAATAACGCTTCCCTGTGGAACGCCAGATATCACTTCTGTTTTACTCGATGACTTATCGTCAATTACAACGAACTGTGTCCTTTCTGACAGGAAATTGTGAATCCAATCGCACAATTGGGGAGATATTCCATAAGCACGCAATTTCATTAGAAGCCGCTAGTGGGGTACAGTATCAAAAGCCTTCCGGAAATCCAGAAATATGGAATCGATTTCAGATCCCTTGTCGATGGCACTTAACACTTCATGTGAATAAAGGGCAACCCTTAGTGTTAGCTATTTCATAAGTAGTTTGTAGGTTTCGGGACTGATGACCCCGTAGTTAAGTCCAATAAGCTGTACAAACATTTGAATTTGAACTAACTTATCATTATATAAATACGCTAACACGAAAATTGTGGTACAGATAATTTATTCGTACAAGAAGGCTAATGAAATTTACATAATTCAAAAGATTGTTTGTCGTAGATTTCGCGAATGTAAATATGTGTCCATTTAGCCATTAAAAGTGGTAAAAGGAAGTAGAAATTTTCCTATCTACAGCTTGGATCAAGTTCTACATTCTCCAACAATCAGCTCACTGATTGTCTGTTCGCCTCGACCAAAGACGCTGTAATGCAACGTACGGCGGGGATTCTATTTAAAAATATAACAGGTAGGGACAGTGCATAGTTGACAAAGTCCCTAAAACACCTCCCTTCTTTCATGCCTTCCCTCGGCGATGTTACCAACGTACTTCGTGCCAGTGTCCTGATTTGTAAACAGGGCAGCACTGCACGCCAGGTGCCGTGTCGATATGCAACTTCAGTGCACGTCTGAAATCACTCTTTTACTAACCTTGAGTCTTCTGTCGTAGTTGATGTCCCATTGCACAGGTGAAGCACACAGGTCGCGCATCCGTTGTACCTGAAGAGGTGTTGAAATGTGGCTGGGAAGTACTGCACTATGATTAACTTTAGCTTTTGTAGGATTCCAGTACTTGTTTTTATTGAAGAAATGCCAGTGTATATCCAACCACAAATATACAGACTGCGTAATATTAAATATATAAACGATACATAACGTATAAACGGTTCCTGGCCCGCACTGAACTAACATGAATGTGCAAGATATCGCGGTCGGCGCTCGACTGACTGCCGCCGCACCTCTCTGCGCGCCACAATCCACCGTTTTGGCGCCAAGCGAAACTTCTAGTCTAACACTGTTCAACTTATTACAAAATATACAAATAATTAAATCTTTGAATTAACCGAAATATAGCTTAGCACAAAAGCATTATAGAAAGTATACATGATTTTTAATAGGCATAAGAAAGTTAAATATTAATAAAAGAAGCTTAAAGTTTTGGCGGACAACTAGTATAGGCGGGAGCCAATCAGATCTCAACATGCAATAGGGGCGGAGCTTTCCCACGGGATACAAGCTCATCTACTGTCTCTCTCTCACCCTTTGTATTACGTAACACAGTTCTCCAACCAAGAAAACGTCTTTAACATCTAATACATTGATATGCGAAATAAACGGCTCTATGTCAGCCCCCTCACAAGAGCATCGAATATCGAAACATGGACTGCTCCCAACTCACCTTCTTGTGTCGTTCAAATGCTTCATTATCGCAGTGATAAGAGTGGTTAAAAGAAATGGATGTTTTCATAAGATTGCCGATATAAAGGATGGTGCGGCGGGAGAGGCATGTAACGGTGCACGGGTGGAACTACGAAGTCGACATGCTGTCAGCTCTGAAATTCTGAATATCGCAGTATCGAAATAACATTATTTCTTTGCGTTTTATAAATATACGAACACCGAAATTGTAGTTCCATTTCAAATATTAGGCTTATGAAAAATTATATAATTCGAAAATGGCATGAGAAATAGGCCTATATACTTGCGTTTTTATTTGTTGTTATTGTGTCAGGCATTTTCCTTAACACGTAAAAGATACCGTTTCATACCTCCCAGTGCCGGTTCAATTTTACCAAATATCCCAGCGGTCTCCTATGATAATGTTGGCAACAGATGCTGAATAGTGAGAATCCCTTGAGTCTTCATTTTAGCCAATCGCTTGACAACGCTGATGTTTTCTCATGGAATCTTCGCTTTACGGGGCAATTATTTTTACTGAGTGGACGAGGGTACATACAAGAACCTGTCAACCATAAAGCAGGAACAGCATTATTTGTTTACTTCATGGTCTGTACGATACATTGATCGAGTCATTCTATGTGGTTCGAACAAATGGGCAAAGATTTTCTATCGTGTTGTTGATATCGCCAACATAATCACGAGAGGCCACCGACATGATACGTAAAATTTTACCCTCAGTGACCATTTTAAACACAGTTGGGCGTATTTCGACCACAGGCAATACTCGTACTAAAAACAACACAAACATCCATGTCCGAGGGAGAATTCGAACCTTCGTCGCGGGAGGCCGCGCGATCCCCATTTGTGTTTGGCACATATTGACATGCTCAAAAAACCGCTTAACAAGATCGACTTCCTTGTCTCGACTGTCCACTAGAGACAACTGGGTCTACTGCAACGCCCATAGTGGGTTATTCCTGTACTGAGTCCCGTCTGCGTCCAATAGTCGTTTTCGTTGAACCCTTTCGTGATCGAATTAATTACAATTTCGCTAATAACTGTAACAATTGCTTTCTTGCCTTCGGAATAAGTACTGAGTCAAGCTATGTTTCTAAAACTCGGTTGTTATTTATAGTTTTACAATTATTTTGTGTGGGACGTAAATGTCCCAGTGGACTAGTGGCTAAGTAAATTTACGGTACCAATGTTTCTATTTTCTTTTCTTTCCTCTTATTTTTTTTCCTTAGTATAGAAATAATGTTTGTACTATTATTATGTGAAAACACATTTATTTATTCAGAACTTAACATTTTATGAATTTTTCAACACATGGCTGGATACATAGTGCTACTTCGCAATAGCTACATATCAAATTTGTTCATGTCTCTTGGTTCTGAATGTTGTACTGTCTGCATCTCCTCCTCGCGCCCCTTGTTGGAAAATGTTTTCCAACCGCGCATGTCATCTCGAACGTCATAAAACTTGTTTTTAATTTTTTATTTATTAATTATTTTTTTCATGATGATTCTTTCAATGAAGAAAACCAACCACATTTGATTATGCTATTTATTTATTTATTAAATAGCCTCATTACCGGTTACAAAATTTCCAGTTCATCGTCAGACGGCTGTTAACGTCCACATACAGGCTATTTGCATTTTGTTTATGCACATAAGTTTGCTTATGGCGAAAAATCCTTGGTTGTGTGGTGTCATACAATACAAAAAGATAATTGGAATTCCTCACTCGAAAGTTAATATGATTGTGCTGCTCAAAACTGTTGTAACCGAACATTTACTATAGAATTATTCGTGTTATTTATTTACTCACGTCGAAACGTTGGTTCTATACGTTGTATTGCTGATTACTACTAGTGTTATGTGGAGCATTATTAACCACATATACACAAACATAGAAACTAAAAAGGTTTTGCCACTTAAAATGCAAAGATGATTATGTTGTTAACATAAATTCAAATGTTTGCTTAGCTGTGAGCCAACAGCCATAATATACTTTTAAAAAAGCACACAAATCTATATATTGCTTACAAACAAAGTAAAGAAAACAGTAAATACGTTTATTAAGCTTACCTATTTCAGACAAGAAAAAATAGCACATTTTACTGCTAAAACACAAGTGACACTATCCACAACTGAAACAAATAAGTGAAAACAAGCGCAGTAGACGCCAAACAACAAGCAAGTTGGTTCCAGTCTGTTGACGCGTTCAGCACTAGATGGTAGCACCGAACAGGAGTGGGATTTTTACATCCCTGTGAAATCAGGGGCACAAATTTGTATGTGGGACACATATGTCCCACTTGTAACGAAATGATTACGTCTGAACGATGAGAGTGGAGCTATCTACTGTGTAGTATCGTATCAGACTAAAGAAGTGAAGTTCTGAGGGCACTTTTTACGTAGGAACAATGATAATTTAGTTTATCAACGACGAAAAGAAAATAAATAGTTGGTTTTCTCAATTATCATGTGGTGATTTCTGTACACTACTGAGAACTAAAAAATAGGAAAACACTTCAAAATTATTCATTTATTTACTGGAAAAATTATATTATTAAACATATAAAACGAAAGAGAAAAGACAGTAAAAGGGCCTTTTCACATCAATTTTGACTAGGGTTCCGACGATGTTACAACAATGTCGGTATATTTCGTATAATACGACAAACTTAGTTTTAAACCGTTTAATACCAGGCAGTATTGGTATACTGCACTAGATTGGTATAGTCAATGTGCAAACCGAAACATTCGACATCCGAAATGTTACAAAGGATATTTTATTACTTACATTTCATAGTTTACAATATACAAATTTAATACATTTTCGATATGTGACTCTAAATTATATGAAAAACAAACTTCACACATTACGAAACGTAATTACAACTACAAGAGAACATTGTAAAATGTTTTCTTCGTGTATGCCGCTTTACATGACTGTAAAATATAAATCAAAACTTTGCATTACAAACAATGATAATAATAATAATTACAACAACAAAAAACATCTCTGTGGAACAAACAAACACTTCCTGTCACTCGAAGAAATACAGATATACCTTCCGGTAGTCTCTTATCATAATATTAATCAGATTTCTTTTCCCACGATGACATCAAGGTGTAGATCTCTTGTGAGTCACCCATCTACCTGAGAGACCACTGTATATACACTAGTTTTCCGGTTGTACCTGGAGACAGTCTGTTCCGTAATGGTGTGTAAATTTGTCCGTGAGCTGACCAATTACGCTCACCTATAAGGAAGGCAGAACATTCTATATTCAGAAAGCAAGTGAATGCAAGAGCCTTTCCAACATACAGACGGAGATATATGTTTTGCTGCAGACCGTAAGCTGTGTTTTTGGAAAAAGCCTTCCGCCTCCTGAAATGACGCCAAATTTGCCTTGATAACGCCACTGTCATATCCAAAGACTTCACTCAATATTCCTCCTCCTGATTAAGGGCTTCTCCCTAAACACGTGGATCCAACATATTTGCTGCAACGTGCATTGCTTTACATACAAACGTGTCCTTTGAGCTCACAGCTTCTTTGATCGATGCTTTCGCTGCTTGAGAAAGTGTATTACACGCTATAAGTACAGCATCTACCTCCGTAGTCAAGCTATCAAAGGAGTCAACATCCGAAAGTACAGCATTATCGGCTTCAACCTTGCTTAAGGCTCCCGACATTGGTCGCAAGATACGCCATGCCTCCTCAATCCGGCCGGCCGCGGTGGCCGAGGAGACTGAGGCGCTCCAGTCACTGTCTGCAGGGCCACTACGGTCGGGGGTTCGAATCCCCCCTCGGGCATGAATATTTGTGCCGTCCTAGTTCGTAAGTAGTTTGTAAGTTTAGGGACTGATGACCCCGTAGTTAAGTCCCATAGACTTTACAAACATTTTTTTTCCTCAATCCGCTGCCATGTTTTGTCAACTAACATAGAAGATTTAAGTGCTTTGTCGCACTGAACATTTGGACGAAAATTTTTTTCTTACTCAGCCTCTTTATTCTTAAGTAAGCTGTCGAAACAAACCACTGTACCTGCGCAACGGGTTGGTAATGGAAGGTTTAGTAACACAGAAGTGTGATCGTTTTTTGTCTTTGTTTTGTTATCAATCAAGCAGGGGGGACATGACGCTCCTTAAGGAATTTTACAATTTTCTTCGCTGGACTGAAGCACTCTTCCAGCGTTCTCATTGACATTGTTGTCCTTTATTAGTAAGTTGAATGTATGTGCTGCGAAACCTATGTATGTTATGTGTGTATGTTGCTCCTCTACTATTTCCACGCAGCACGCATATTTCTTGCATTGTATGTGAACACTGCTATGACTCTCTTCCTTTAGTTGTGAAGCAATATACTGTGCAGTTTCCCTTTCGTCACCAACTCGTATACTTTTATAGAATATTGGCTGTTTCCTGATACATCGGTCCACCCATCCGAAATCACTGCGAGAGCAGTTGAGCGGCCTACGTTATTTGTGACGTCTCCATACGTTTATATTCAGCAGCAAGCAAAGATGTGCTAAGCAGGAAGCTCACAGGTAGGCCGTAGTTTCTGCTGCTCGTCAGTATTTCGAATTCAGCATAGATAGTGGAGCAGCTAAATCATATATTGCCCTAGCAATGGCTTTATGCCCAGATGAAGAAGGTTGTTGTTTCGATTATTTTGTAAGCTGTTGAGTGAGAGCAGTACCAGAATGCAATGACGACAGCTTAGACGAAGACGTAGCCACTGCTACGTCAATATTATCTACCCCAGTGTTTGTTGGCATATCCGTTTTGCTTCTTTTCACCTGCGATTTATCATCTGAAGCTATACGTTTAACAAACTGAGGGCACAGATTGCTTCTAGTAAGATGTTGCTTTAATCATGATGCCAAGGCGTGACGATATGTGGTGTTACAATATTTACATGTTGCGTGTATCTTACTATCAACTTGCAGTACATCCAAGAGATCCACACCTTTGATCGAAGAGGACGCATTGCACCAACTCTCCTATCCTGTATGATAGGCTTTATACAAACATCAGCTATTAACCCAGTTCTCTTCTAGTTAATTACGTTCAATCCCGAATGGTAGTAGTTCACACTGCCGAATGGTATTGCGGGTTGCCTGACAACAAGGACCAAATGAACCTGTCTCCCGAATCACATATGGTTTTAAACGGTTGATAACGACACATTTCTGGATTCAGCCATATGAAACCGTATTTTTGAAACTCTAGTTTTTTTTTTTTTTTTTTTTTTTTTTTTTTTTTTTTTTTTAATCTTGTGCTCTTGCTAACGGCCAGTAACGTCGAAAATAATTATCTCATGTCTTTCATTGTTGGAATAATTTTGATTAAAACACATTGATTTATTGGTGTTTGAATTTATACACAGTGTAGCCATTTTCCCTGTAAAACGGAAATATCTTTCTGCTTGTAGATATTTTGTTTCTTTTTTAGGAGAACGCTGGTAGGAGAAAAAACGCTCTGATGCAAGATTTTGATTGTGATGAGAACACAAAATAAACAATAGAATACATTTTAAGACAGTGCGAAATCATTTCTATAATAGGTATAATCTCTGTCAGGCTAGGTTAACTTCCGATGTTAGCAGAAACCATTACAGTTCCTTGATTCTGCGCGTGAGCATTGTGCGGCTAACTCGGAAATACGTAACTATTCTCTCGACACAATCTACAGATCATTGGCGTTATAGACTTAAGGTGGGTTGTCCAAGACGCGGCTGTTAACTGCGATTGCGGCTCGGACCCCCTACGTTTTCCTGCCGTGGTGGACGGTGGCGAGTCGGGAGCACGACGCGAGCCGCTGCCGTTTACCAAGGCGCGGCTCCTGATCGGCGACTCCGGAAATTCATGACGAAAATAAAATTTACGATTTTTTTGCTGAAAAAATTACTGCATGTTAAGGAAGCAAAGCTACATCAGTACCCACATTTAGATTTTTGTTACAGATTCTCGTTTTCCTTTAAAAAATTATAAAGCTCTACTTTCGGTTGAGCGTGGTTTTTTTTTTTTTTTTCACTTTTTATTACCTCTCTTTCGAGTTTGACGAAACTAACACGCAAAAAACATTGTTTTTTGCATATCTTGTAGTTTCATACCCCAGCTTGATAACGAAGTGTCTATTTTCTCAAAATTCCTTATAGTTATTCAGATACTTATTTTTTAAGTAACCTATTGCATTAAACTTGAAGTGTTTACATTGTAAAATGTAGTCGCTGGCTACTTTGCGTACTGTTCATTTTAGGTCATACATTGTTGCGGATGAAATGAAGCCAATAATTCGAAATTATTTTTAACGTTGAGAGCAGGACGATAGCTGTTTCCGTTTTCGAGATTTTGGCTCGTATATCTGCGGTACGGAGCGTCGCGACTAGCGCGCCATTTCTCTCCACGTGCAACCTGAATTGTGCGGAGGTAACAATCATCACATCTTATAAACTGTTGAAGATATTGAACCCTTTTTTTTAAATGATAGCCTGGGAAGGAATTCATCTTTTACACAATCATAATACTCAAACTTTTTTTATCTACAGGTATACAGAAATAACTATAGTTTTTTACGATGAAACGAAGTATTAATTAAACAGTATTTAACATTTATGGAGGTTTATTTCCGTCTATTGTAACTAAATGAAAAGCGTTTCGCTTCTTTATTTGTGAACCATCATCAATGGCAGTTTTTAGTGTTAATTCTACATGCGACTTCATGGAGCTGTGTGTGTATTCTCCAGAGGGATGGAAGTTTTGGTTCTTTATTTCATCACTTTGTCGTGTACTTCATTGTGTCATTGCAGATTTTAACGGTTAGGGTTTTCTATATATTGATTCTTTTTTTGTGACACATGACCATGAACGCTGTTAAAACATTTTTATTAACAGGCACCTTTTAAATGACGACACGAAATTCATACTTGAGTTTAGATTAAATATCAGTCACTTTGCACATGAATTGGAACTTGCAGAGAGTGACATACAGGAAAATCCTATAACCGATTCAACAAATCTATCAGTGCAGCTGAAAAAATAAATAAACAAATAAAAATAAAACGCACTGACGCTAAGGTAATTGTTGTTTTATTTTCTTATTTAGGATTGCGGCGCTGTTTATAAGACCAGGAGTGTGTTTATCTGAAACTCCTGATGCAGCTTGCATCTCTCTCGTCTCAGGCTTTTTTTTATTTTAACGGATTGGATTCACCTTCTTTATTGCCTTGAAATGAGTCCCAGTGTTCGAAAACGTACAGTTGAAATTTTTTCCACGGGAGATCAAAAATAGCAAACACATACCAAACAAAAGATTTTTCTGTAGCTTGTTAAATGTATCAGTTGTAAGACTGTTTGCTGTTTTGTTATAATCTATTTAATTCTGACCCGTTTCTGTCCCAAACCATCTTCCAGGGAATCTGGAAAACAAAAAGATTTTAGAATCTCGAAATGTCATCCATACCGTACACGAGACATTTGTATCTAAATGGTACACCACAATATTTATCTTTGTTCATATAAACTTTGATAATTTTTACGGCGCGCCACAAAACGGACTGTATTTGTATGAATGAATTTAATGAAAATATTACACTAACATTGTCATGCATTTCTTTACACCTGTGGAATCACCTAAACAAAAAAATTAGTAACCACCGGTCACATTTTTTATTTCCAAAACCCTAGAGGCCAATACAGCTCCTTTTCCAACCTTCGTTTCTCTTTTATTTCTCCGAATATTTTCAGTCTACCAATATATATGCCACTAGATTGCCATAAAATCTAAATCTGTTCAAAGTACAAAGGCAATAGCTTTAATGGCAAGACGAGCTCATCTTATGAGTGGTTCATATCCGTTTTCCTTCGGTCCGCTTGGCTCGACATCTTTCTGCCGCTGCCTTGAGTCGTCGCGACTCCCATCGCAACACTGCTCACTGGTGCAGTCCTGCGATTGTCGCCGTATCAGCCGCGCGCCGCACTTCAAACTCAAACTGCGCATGCGCGAGCAGCCAGCCTTTGACGTCACGAGCCGATCCATCGCAGCCGCAGGCTGCAATCGCGCCTTGGAAAACCCACCTTCACTCGCTATTTGGTTTGCTGCTGATTTAAACGTAGACTAGAAAGCCGTACGCTCTTAATAGTAGTCAAGTTCCACCAGAAAGTCTAATATGTAAAACCAGCTCAAAACAGTGGCCGGAGAACTGCGGCTGGCGAGCCATACCTCTACCTCTCTTTCTGCCACTCTCGTGCGACTCTTTGTCGAATCGACTTCTACTACAACCTTTGCCAAACTTTACAGCCACGATGAGGTTGAAACCGTGTACAGAGCGTTGGTTGTTTCTGCATTGCAGTCATGTTTAGCGTCTAATTGATGGAAGACAGGGGAAAAAATCCTGTATGCTCTATTTTACGTACGTCGTCACCCAGAAGCGGTTGAAGCGTCCATTTTAACGACCGACTCTCAAAGTTTGGCGGCGATTGTTATTTGCGGGTGAATGAGTATTATCAGTGTTGTATCACAGGATGGGTACAGGAAAGGTACGCACGACATATGCTAGCCAAGGGAGCCAGCTACCAACGTGTTTACTGATCATAGCCAGGCGCGTCAAACAAACCGCACGATCGACGAAACAACTAATAAGATTTTTGTATCTTTTAACTAGCTGCGATTGTCACATACATTTTTGCTATTAATTCAGCAAGCTATGATACTGGAACGAGGTTCGATCTTAAATTTCAGCAAAACTTCGCATAGCCAATCAGGCTACACTGGTTATTTATTCGAGATTGCACGTTTTTGTGAAGAATTTTCTGACATTTCAGATTTTGAGATCAAATCAAATGTTTTAACAGCTTATGGGACTTAACTACGGGGTCATCAGTCCCTAAACTTACAAACTACTTATGAACTACCTTATACTAAAGACGGCACAAACATCCATGCCCGAGGGGGATTCGAACCCCCGACCGCAGTGGCCGTGCAGACCGTGACTGTCACGCCGCAGACTGCTCGGCCACCGCGGCCGGCTTTAGATTTTGAACAAACGATTATGTGCATTTGTAAATATAGGTGCTTGTAACCGCATATTTCCGAAAGTTCTTTAGAAAATTCATGAAATTTTGAAACAACTTTCTACAAAAAAACGCGCATGTTTTTTACATACAGATATTATTACAGGGAAACGTTGTTACTAAAAATTGCAAAACTTGTGTAGGGTGAGTCGTAAATGAGGAAAAATATGTCGAGCACCGCATGCTGTTATGAGTAACACGTGACGAACCTTTTTCTTCTCCTCACTGTACTGTGTAAATAAAACAAAAGCTCCTGGTAACCATTTAACGAAATACCGACAAGCATCATATTCACGACATGTCATTCACCCATAGATACGACACATGACACACCAATGAGGTGATTTGTATCATCTAGTGTTTGAAAGATACGAGAAAGAACAAATACCATCGTAATTTAGCCTATGTGAAATTGTGAATCACACGCTGCCGGCGGTAACGGAGTGTATAGTCTCATGTAAGCGGATGGAGTGGTCAACGGCGGAAGAAAAACCGCCGGGTGCATGACGTGTTTCAACAACTCTATGCTGCTTACTCTGCTCGATACTCGCTGTGTCGACAGCTGCTAACGGCCGCGTCTTCGAGTTACTACAGTACCATTGCAAGTTTCACAACCGAGGAATACGTCGACATTTACCTCACCTAAGGGCCTGCAGATGGAAGAGCTGACGTTGCGAGGCAACTGCATCACGAGAAATTTCTTAGCCGGTGCCTTCCATCCTTAAAAACTTTTTACTCTGTGCAGAGGCGCTTGAGGGAGACTGGTGCATGTGTAGCACCACCAGTGTTTAATGGTCGTGGGCCGATCGTCGACGTACAGTGCTGATGACGAAGAAAAGTGTTACCAACTGTTGCGGTGGACCGAACAATAAGCACCACGTCTCTCGCCATTGCGGTCGTAATGTCACAATCTACTGTTATGCGAGTATTTCATAGAAACCATACCATACCATTCCTTTCGCATGCAAAAATTACAGGCATTATTGCCGGAAGACTACCAGAGAAGGCTGGAGTTCTGCAAGTTTATCCTACGACGTCAGACTCACGATCAGCATTTTGGTCTACTTTAGGTTACTGTAGTAACACTAAAAATGGGCCTTTGCGATCGCCTTTTGACAGATCTAAATTTAATTGAAAATAACGGTATAACCGTTCATCTGACACAAAAATTAAATACACGAATTTATAGAGGAGAAAATTCTCTACAACTTTGCTCTATTGCGTTTCAGAGATATTTGCAAAAGGGTCGGCGATTTTACGAAGTCTGTCTGCCCGTCTGTCTGTCTGTCCGTAACGTGTTCCCACTTTTTAAGTCGAACCGTTCAACCTATCAGCACAAAAATTTAGAGGCATAATTGTTGGACGCCAGCAACCAGAACCTCTCTTTTTCAAAATATTCGAACAAAAGATACGTTAGTAACACTAAAAATAGCCATTTGTAATGTAATTGTAATTGCAAACAAACCGTTCATCTGACACGATAACTGAATAACCGCATTTACAGAGAACAAAATCCTCTACAACTTTCCTCTCTTACGTTTTTTTCGTAACTCGCATGGTTACAGAGATATCTGAAAAAAAAAAAGTCAAACGGCGATTTGACACCGCCTATTGACTTTACGTAAACCAGGCGTTAGGAAACGTCACGTGACATTCCCCGCCCAGAACTCTCTCTGTCATACGCCATCTTGCATCTCGTATTTTATGATTTTCATAGTATATGTAACTTACGTGTTGTCATTTCATAGCAATGGCGCACTAAAGAATTGACAAAAACATCTTGTTCTTCGTACGATATATGATAATCTAGTATCTAAAAATGCCGTATTAACATCAGTTAACCACTGCCTTCAATAGTAAGAGAATGAAGGAAAGGTTTCGTAACCGTTCGCTGTAGTAAAGTGGGCAGCACCTTTGATCGTAATTGTAAGGTATGTGGGCGGTGGTTCGAAACCGTCCACTACCAATGAATTTCTTTTTCGCCTTTTTTCCGAACGGGGTTTCGGGCACTCTTAGTAATAAAATAGAGCTACGTAATACAATATTTAGAGTTGTGCATATGTAAGAACGCTCACTCTCAAATCAGGGTTTTTTCTATTTCGTGAACATGCCGTAAAACACGTAACAAGGAATTGAACAATGGTCTTAAGAAGCATATGCGCGTAATTTGGAAGTAGCATTTTTGTCAAAACTAAACTCAGATAGGAAATAAATTTGTTAAAATACGGTCAGAAAGACTAATACGTGTTGAGTACATATATATTATCGCATAAGTAAAGTTGTAATCGTATTGAACTTAATTTATTATTATTTAAATTTTTATTAATTTTGTCCGCAATGTTTGCAAGAAATCATAAAATTAGAAGCAAATTTAAAGTGGGCCATAAAACACGTCATTGCGATTTTTTCAGTAACAATACTGTTCACTGACTAAGCCTATTTCACGAAGGAGGCATAACTGGCACGAGTGGGCGGAATAAAACCGCCACAGCACAGTGATACAAGGGTACCAACAACGATGGTATTATTGAACATCATCTCATAGGGCCACATGTGCTACGACAAAGGCTTACAGGAGTGCGGTATTTGCGTTTTCTAGATGCTACATTACCGGAATTATTGGAAGACGTTAGTTTGGCCTCTCGTATGAACCTGTGGTACATGCATGATACTGCCTCCGCTCACTTCAGTGGCACAGTGCGACGCCACCTGGACATTGCCTTTCCTTCCAAATAGATTGCTCGTGGAACCCACTGGATTTCTTTTTGTGGGCCATCTGAAATCTGTGATTAATGAAGCAGAGGTTGTTGATGTCAACAACCTTCAACGCAAAATTCAACACGCCTGTGACATTACGCAAATGGATCTTGTTCAACAATCCTTCCTGCAAAGAGTTCAACTTTGCCACACATCATGGCAGTACTTATAAAACACCACTGCAGCTTCTGCTCATATTTTCCTACGTTAGTTTGGATTTGTAAAGCTGTGTCGTATTCGTTTGTATTCACTGACACATACCTGTGTACTTATACTTCGTATTCTGCACCTATGTAGTCGTTTCTTCAAACTAGCCGCGGGAGAATAGCCATGCGCACTGAGACGCCGTACTGCGGAGCGCGCAGCCGTTCTCCGTCGGGGCTTCGAGTCCTCCCTCGGGCACGGGTGTTTATGTTGTCCTTATGTTAGTTTAATTAGTTTCTAAGCTAGGAACTAATAACCAAGCAGTTAAGTCCCATAGATTTACAAACATTTGAACACTGAACATCTTCAAACTAAATTCAAATGTTTGTATAGCTTATGGGACTTAACTACGAGGTTATCAGTCCCTAAACTTACAAACTACTTATGAATTGAAACTTCCTGGCAGATTAAAATTGTGTGCCGGAACCGGGACACGAACCTGGGACCTTTGCCTTTCGCGGGAAAGCGCACTACCGACTGTGCTATCCCGACACGACTCACGATGCCGCCTCACAACATTACTTCCGCCAGTACCTCGCCTCCTACTTTCCAAACTTCACAGAAGCTCTCCTGCGAACCATGCAAGACTAGCACTCCTGGAAGAAAGGATATGGTGGAGACATGGCTTAGCCACAGCCTAAGGGATGTTTCCAGAATGAATCTTTCACTCTGCAGCGGAGTGTGCGCTGATATGAAACTTTCTGGCAGATTAAAACTGTGTGCCGGAACCGGGACTCGAACCTGGGACCTTTGCCTTTCGCGGGCAAGCGCGCTACCGGCTGTGCTATCCCAACACAACTCACGATGCCGCCTCACTTATGAATTAGCTAACACTAAGGACGACACAAATATCCATGCCGGAGGGGGGATTCGAACCCCCGACCGTAGTGGCCGCGCAGACCGTGACTGGCGCGCCGCAGTCCCCTCGGCCACCGCGGCCGGCCATCTTCAAACTAAATCTAGGACACAAAACCAAATTATGAAACATGGATGTACAGTAGTGCATCCCCTCATTAAGTTCCTGTCCCTATGCTAACTAGCCACGATATATAATATTGGGCAGCGAAAACAGGTACGAGATAGATGTGAGCGCTGTCATTGCTCGCAGTGTCACGCAGACCGTCGCTTGACATCGCACGACACGCCTTCTCATGAGCGGCTAGACTGCCTACAACGCTCGCTAACACTCGCTATGTTGTGCCGTGTTGCCGATTTGTCCCCTTAGCCAATGTCTGCGCACAGTAAGGCTGGCCGCAAGTTGAGACGCAGGGTGAGTCACGGTGAGTTTCTGCGGACCACACGACTGACTGGAGCCGCGCACGCTGGAGCGCAACGTGACATGACGTGACGTGACTGCTGCGCGCGGCGAGCCTGCGGACCGCAGTCTCCTGCACGCGATTTCCTGAGAGTCACGGTGACTCTGACTGTTGCTTTGTGTTTGCTAGTTGACTATGGAAGGAAAACTAATTGAAGCCGTACGAGTGCTGATCCTCTGTACCACTTCTTCATGTCTATATACCAGATCATTAGGAACGCGCGATCAACTCAGTTTGTTGTCAGAAACGACATTTTCCGTATGGTTACAAAAATGAAGGCCTTGACGCATTGCGTCCCTCGTTCTCAATTTAATTCTTGATGAGACCATGCACTTCTTGGAACTGATCACGGTTTAATCTAAAATAGTTCGTGAATTTTTCATCATAAAATTCCTTGGTTAAAGCGAATTCTCCATGACTGTCTTCTTTTCATGTATGCACATTTTCTGATTTTTGTTTCATCAGAGTGATGTTTCGAGCAAAAATTCAGAATCGGAATGCTATTCTGAACTTTATTCACACAGCAGAAGTATTCGTCATCTTTGCCAGATGCACGTGAGCCGCGTCTTCTCCCCACCTCTTGCCACTTTCACGTAGCTACAAACTGCGGCATGGAACTGCCATCCAACTTGCGGCGATTCTCGCCATGACACACGCACCGTGAGAAATTTGACCTGCGTCACATCACGGATCTGCGTGTCATCTTGTGGCCTGCCTAACACCCAAAAGTCCACTTCATATTTACAGACTTTTACCATTCAGTTGCATTGTCATTTATTAACATAGGAACGAATTTATGTTTGTAGCTCAGTGTGTGACAATTTGCACCAAATATTTTTCTTTATTTATTACTCACCCTTTATATTTTGAAATTTTGTTCCAGAACAGAATTCCAACTTGGGCATCTTATTCGCTAGGCAGGTGCACTGGTATACCTTCTAAACAGACACAGTTGTCTCCATAGAACACAGAGATCCCTAGCACACGGTTTTATTCCGCTATATATATATATATATATATATATATATATATATATATATATATAAACAATTAGGGCTTCATGTGAGATATCTAAGTCTTGAAGTACTGTCATCGGCTGGATGAAATAAAATGGTTCAGCGTCTTTCTGTCGGTTCCCCGAAGCGAAGACAACACTATTCCGCCAATAGAAATGGTGATAATAACAGAGAGTTGCAGCTGAGACGCTTGGTCCTGACGTGATTGCCTTACCAAACGAATTACACAAGCAGTTGGGTTCAGATTGTGTAGTGAAAAGCTACTGCAATGCAACAACAACGTGACTTACCCGAAGCTAGGGCAGGAGATCCATAGGAAGGTTGGAAGCGGGACAGACACAGAGGGAGGTGGCTGCAGCTATTGGAGTGTCACAGAGTGTAACTTCCAGGACCTGTACGCGATTTCAGACAACAGGAACTGTTAAAAGAAGGCAAGTCGTCCACGGGTAACATCAGTAAGAGATGACCGTTATCTCCGGTTAATAGCACGTCGAGGCAGGAGACTGAATTTAGCTCAGCTGCAACGCACCCTCTAGGCAGAAACAGGACGCGCAATATGAGCACAAACAGACCGAGATCGCCTTCAGGAATGTGGACTCTATGTACGGAGGCCTATGGTGTGTGTGTCCAATTAAAACTGCGACACCGTTGAGCTCGCAGAAACTAGGCGGAAGAATATCAGGATTGGAATCGTAACATATGACGCCGGGTTCTGTTCACAGATGATTCATAATTTTGTATTCAACCGGATAATCGTCCTTACCTCATCTCTAGAGAACATGTAACAATCCTGATAATGTGCAGCAGACATCACCACAATACGCTTGTCCGTCCTTTTATTGAGTTTTGTTCCCTAGTGTGGGATCCTGATCAGGTGGGTTTGACGAAGGACATCGAAAGAGTCCAAAGAAGGGCAGTATTTTTCGTATTGTCACGATACAGGGGAGACATCGTTACGAAAATGATACAGGATCTGGGATGGGAATCATTACAACAACGGTGCTTATCGCTGCGGCGTGGGCTACTTACGAAACTACAATCGCCAACATTCTCCTCCGAATGCGAAAATATATTGTTGACTCTCACTTACATAGGTAGAAATGATCATCAGAATAAAATACGAGAAATCAGAGGCCAAACGGAGAGATTCAGGTATTCATTCTTCCCGCGCGCTGTTCGACAATGGAATGGGAGATAAAATAGTATAACGGTGGTTCAATGAACCCTCTGCCAGGCACTTAAATGTGATTTGCCGAGTATCCCACGTAGATGTAGATGTAGATGGTGGTGGACAAATACTGTTTGCAGGAATCAGTATTGGTGGACGTAATCACCTCTGTCGTTCATAACGGCGCTTTGACAGCTCCGAGATACAGAGATGAGATTCTTCGATCTTTTTTATGCCCTACGCTGGTGTCACAGGAGATGGGTTCCTCCTGGTGGACGTAAAGCTCGTCCCCGCAAATCTGCACTGGTAGACAATATGATTGAAACTAAGGGAATTGAACGAATGGAGTGAGTCGCCTGTAAACCGCACTTCGATCGAGGAAGTCTGGGATGCACTTGGCAGACGCATTGCAGCCAGGCCAGCACCGTCTACAACGGTTGTAGAGCTGGATATTGCACTCATGGAAGAAAGGCCAAAATATCCCTCAAGAGATGATTGGTAACACCATAATGTCAATGCCACGGAATTGTGCAACTTGAAGGGTGGCAGCATCGTTTTGTCACTCTGGCTTCGAATCATCCCTCGGGCATGGATGTTTGTGTTGTCTTTAGTTTAAGGCAGTTTATAAGTAGTTTGTAAGTTTAGGGACTGATGACGCCGCAGTTAAGTCCCATAATCTTTACAAATATTTGAACATTTTTAGCTGCTAAATGATGGTACCCCACCGCACTTCCTCATTAACGTGTGGATGAATGTCAATAGTCTTTCCAGGTCGTCGGATCGGACGAGGAGCTCGAGTGAGATATCCGACTCGTTCATCGGAAGTCAACCTTTGCGATTTCTCGTTATAGAACCACCTTATAAGTGCCGTGAATGCAGAGCCCATTCCACCCGTGGAGACACTGTAGCAGCGTATTGATGCTGCATGTCACTACCAGGCAGCAATATTACATGTGCATTAAGGCAGATGAAGGCCATTTTAAACACACACATTGCTGGGACGGCGAGGAGTGCTGGTCCCGGTATGCATACAGTTGATATCTAGTAATGCAGTTTGGAATTCTTGTCCACAGCCTTTCAATTAATAGTCCTTCGGGCTGCAAGGTACGTTATAACAGCGCACCAAGATTTAGCGAAAGTCATTTATTTTATTCGACTTATTTCTAAACTTATGTAATTTAACAACAGATAAAGAGCTCAAAATTTGTACAGTTACTAATGTATACCCAGGGAAGGCTTTCGCCACGGTTTTATTGCGATCGGATATATATATTAATGTGAATGCCTGTTCGGTGTACGCTTATTACGTCCGAAAGACAAGATGCAGAGACTTAAATATTTGTACAGTTACTAATTTATACCTGAGGAAGGTTTTAGGCGCGGTTTTATAGAGATCTGATAGATATTTAGTAATTTGAAGAATATAACGCGAAATGCGGAAAAATAAATACTCTTTGAAAATCATATTTACTTTTTGAAAACGGTTTTCTTGGTTTCATTGTTGCTTGGGGGTTGATAATGATAAAAGAGTGGAGTATATTGGGATGGAAAGTTATCGGTGTACATGAAATTCTACGTGTGTGTATGTGTGTGTGTTAATATTTCGCTCTGCAGCGAAACCTACAAACTCAAACGAATGGTCTGTGTGTAATTGTTGTCCGAAGTCTCCCGTTGTACACCATAGCAGTTCCATGCCGATAGCTATAAAGGGGTGGAAGATATGGTGGTTGAAAACTGTCAAATTATTTAAAAAATCCTGAATGAAGGCCAGCGATGACGTTAGGAGGTTGCATACAGCGAAACGAGATGCCACAGACCATATCTTCGGTCTATGCGTGCTACAATGTCTTCAGCTCTTTCTCGGTAAGGATAAGCATACGAATAAGGTAATATAAGAATAAATAAATAAAGAAGTAAAAAAGAAATTTCTTTTAATACAGCTCTTTAAAAAAATCGATTTCACGTTTCGCGCATTATTTATCACAATCAACCAACACGCGAGCGGAGCCGCGGGTTTAAGCTAGTCATATAAAATGAAGTGGTATTGCAAATATGGATTTATTACCAAAAAGCTATAAATATCTGTGTATCGAATGTCACGCACAGTAGATGTGTCCAGTTTACTATCAAATATGCAGGGTGCATACAGTATAGGATAATGTATAGCTTCTTTCCAACATATGGGTCTTTCGAGTAGTTGTTAATCATGAAGTATATTATTGAATTTGGCATTAACAGTGATATACGTTTGCTAGGGAAGGGGAATTTGAAAGACATTATAATAAACAGTATATAATAGTTTTTTATTTAATACTCCTACTATTACACTAAACTCACATTTTGTATACATTACCTTGTTTCAGTCGTCCAGTGGTAGATCTTGTTTTAATAGCTCGCCTGCCTTTAAGTAATTATGACAACATTAGGACAACGGATTCTTGGACGTCTTGGAACCAGTAATATGACACGTTTCATTTTATGTATATTTATTTTCATTCTTGGAAACTTACATGATGCCTGAAGTATAATTGACTGAAGAAAAACTACATATTGACTGTCTTAAATACTACTTATTACTGATTGTGTTCTACATATTGACTGCTGAACTAATACTACTACTGAATGCGTTCGCGCCAATTTGCGCGTATTAATAGATATTATAGTTTCGAGAACATTCTAGAACACGGAAGTAGTTAAATACAGTTTTAATAATTTGTTTATGAAACATAAATGAATCTTGTTTTACGTAAATATACACAAAATTATGACAAATGTAATAACAGGTTTTCCGTATCAAAACAATACAAAAGATCGTAAGTGAATAACAGTTAGCGCAGTGTTAATATATGTTTACATTATTTAAAATTGTTAAATCAAAGCAACTATAAAATTCTACAGTCAGGAAAGTATTACATTACGGTCAATACATTTCAGAAAACATGAGATAATGTTTGTTATTAATTTCATTAACGAGCACATTATTTTTCACCATTACGACTTTCAATAATTAGTTAATTCACTTAGTTTATTAAAAGACCTAAGTAATGAGTGATTGAATCAATGTGACCAGCTAGAAGCGCCATAAGATGCTTCTATAATATAAATATGGAATATTAGGGTACAATACTACGATCAAATGTGGTATCGTACTTTGCATTTAACCAAACAAACGAGACCTTCCAGGCCAAATACATTACAAGTAGAAGAAATATTTGGTGAGCGTAGTAATAAATATGTCTTTATAGATCAATGAGATGCAGAGTAGCCGGCCGCGGTGGCCGAGGGGACTGAGGCGCTACAGTCACCGTCTGCACGGCCACTACGTTCGGGGGTTCGAATCCCCTCTCGGACATGGATATTTGTGCCGTCCTTAGTATTAGTTAGTTCATAAGTAGTTTGTAAGTTTAGGGACTGATGACCCCGTAGTTAAGTATCATAAGCTTAACAAACATTTGAACATTTGATGCAGAGTAGAGAGAGTGTGTAGAGGCCGCGCAGTCACAGAGGGTCAGAACGCAGCCGCTTGCAGCATCGCCTCTGCTGTGACAACAAGCGGCGCGTCATCTGGCCGGCGTGGACATCAATCAAAGGGCAGTGTTACAGCGACGTGTGCTACAAGTGCCCACCGACGGATCCATTAACAAGTTGCGCTCTGTATCGACTCGTTATCGGCGCGGTCTCAATAGTGCAAACTACAAGTTTGTGTCCAATTTGCCGCGCTGAACTAGCGGAGCGATTCTAGGCGTCCTGTCAGTAGAGATGGGCAAAACCGATCTTTTCAGAGATCGGATCAGAAATAGTCACTCACTGACATGAACTAGGTCTTTTTCATGGCTCACCGACTCACCATCTGATAAAAAAGTAAAACGATGTCACATTACTTTTTTGTTACTATACCTTTATCTGATTTGGCCATATTGTGAAAGAAGAAAGAAGAGTAATCATTTTATTGTAAGTCCTTAGTAGTTTCGAGAATTAAAATTTGTTAGTTATGCCTACATTAAAAATTAAAAATGTCATAACAGAATTTAAATATTTTTTCAGGTGAAATAATTGGAAAAAGAAAAAAAAATTATTTTTATACTTTCATTCAAAAAATACAATATTTTGCAGAATAAAATGATACTACTTCCATATTTATACAGTGAGTAGTTTGCGAGTTGAATGAAATGTGAGATATCGCAAGAGTTCCATGCAGGACGTGGCAACTGCTGCGGCGGAAAAGCCGTGCGCAATAAAGCCGTATCCTACGTGAGCGACAAAAGCGAGTAACAACACGCGACATTCAGCGACGCGACACGGCAGCTACAAGCAGCGACATTCGGCGACACGGCTGGGTGTCCTACGTGAGCGCGACAGCTTCTCGCTACAAGATGGCCGCTGGAACCGATCACCTGTTTCTAAAAACTAAAGTCTGGCACCCATAAACAGTAAAATAATGATAGCTCCAGAGAAAGCAATATAGTTTATTTAATTTAAGAAATAAGGCGTCAAAAGAGTAATGTCCATTAAATTTATGAAGCGAGGAATGTTCATGGATTGTTTCATTCATAACTTCAAATACGAAAAAAGAAGGAAGATCTCAAGTCAAATTCTTCGAAAATATGACGAGTACTTTTGACTATGTCGTCAATGAGGTTTTCTTTTGTGAGTACAAACCATCAATGAGTTTTTCTTTTGTGAGCACAAACCAGCAACAACTGATTAAGTGCGAAGAGAGTCTTACCGAAAGAAATAATTAGGTAAATAACTGTGGTGATACTCTTACAGTCGGCGTAGTGCAGGGGTAGCGTTCTGGGCTCTTATATTCTGTTTTGCAGTTGCTGGTACGATTTCCGTTCCATTTTATATTTTAATTCCTGTAACTACACCCTTTCACAAGTTATTTGTGCAAAGTTTTTATATATTCTGTATACAGAGCAAGTCTCTCTCTCTCTCTCTCTCTCTCTCTCTCTCTCTCTCTCTCTCTCTCTCTCCTGGGAAACAAGTTTGTTGTTACTGTGAAAGATTTGACGCCAGCAGCAAAAATTTCAAATGGACACATTCCCGAAAGTGAATGATTTTCGAGATAGAAAACATTAATGCACATTGTTATTTTCTTTGTTATTCAATTATGTAGCCATTGTTTTCAACATGCCAAAATAGTGTAGATGCATAAAAGACGCGTAATTTGATACAGAACACTTGTCTATCAAGTCACGAAACTGCGTGATATGGGCTTACAAAATCTATCTAAGCAACAGAGAATGCACATTGCACAAGATTTTGTCTCTCTCGCTCCCTTCATGCAAACTACAAGTCTTCGAGAAAAAGGAGTACAATGTTTTTCGCAGAAATTTTATATAATTTAATTTTGTACTGTAGCGCGTTTTTGCTACAGACTGCAGTTTTTCTGTTATTAAGAAAAAGCATAACATAAATAAATACGTTTCATTTCGAATGCTATTCAGAATACGACATTTGCCTATATGACGGTTTCTGTTCCTTCAGATGATCGTTTCTGTAAGCGAGCTGCAAGATTTATCAGAACACAGGAGTTGAGAAAACAGAGAGATGTGCGGAGTCGCTTTGTTCGGCACCATGCGGTTCGCCAGAGGAGTGGGGGGAATAATGAGCAGCGCACCACACGGGCGGCTTCGCAAGCGAGTGGGGTCGGCAGAGTGGTGGGGAGAGGTGAACAGGTGAACCAGCTAACTCACCGACTCAGATGGGGGTCGGATCGCCCCGATCGCCGGAGTCGTGCGGAGCAGCGAGCTCACTGAACCATGCTGCTTGTGTGACTTGCCGACTCTCGACTCAACGATTCTCGACTCACAGCGCAGAGGCCCTGCGCGTGTTTAGGCGCTCATTTTCTGCAGTTTTATACTTGCACATGGTCTATACCACATTTATTTTGTAGCTTAGGAAACTTCTGAAGCATATGGCAAGGGGTTTAGGAAACTTCTGAAGCATGTGGTAAGGGGTGCTTATGCAGCTCATTGCTGTTACCAGAGGGCCTTTTTGGATTGGATGAACTACCACTCTTTTTTTCGGATTCATCCATCACTCACTCCGTAGAAGGATCAGGCTCTTTGAATCAGTTCAAGAGCAGATTGCCCATCTCTACCTGTCAGGGACTGCGAAGCTGCTCCTGCCGGAGGTTCGATTCTCCCTCGGGCATGAATGCGTGTTAAAGGTTGGATAGTTGTATGCCTAGGGGCAGACGACCACAGTAGTTAGGTTCCACAGATTGACACACACTTGAACATTTTTTGTCTCCAGCCTGTGGTACAACTCTTAGTCCTCGCTACGTGTGAAAGTGCCATGCCGAGAAAATATCTATGAAAAAAATCACACTGACATGTTTTACGGCCCACTTTAGATTTGTAGTTTTATACGTTTTTGCAAACATTTTGGACTAAAATAATAATCTAAATAATAATAAATTAATTAATAAGTGTGTCTGAAACCCTTTTAGGAAAAAAAAAATGTAGTGGCGGGTTTCGAACCACCGACCTTTCGCGCCACAGTCCAGCAACTTGACCACTACGCTATGGCTATAAATCAAAACAGGAGCTCTTTAATCTCATACTATTGATGGGCGTTGTTAACTGATGTTAAGATGGCATTTGTAGACATTAGATTATCATTTATAGTTCGAAGAACGATGTGTGTTAATTTCTCAGTGTGCCGTTGCTTTGAAATGACAACGTGTAAGTTACAATAACGAAATCATCATATACGCGAGGAATATCACGTGACATCTCCGAACGGCTGGTTTTCGTTAATTCAGTGGAGGGTGTCAAATCTCCGTTATTTTTGCAAATATGTCTCAAACGATACGAGCTACGAAAAAGAACATAAGGGAGCAAAGTTGTAGAGAATTTTGTCCTCTACAAATTCGGTTATTCAATTTCAGTGTGAGATGAATACTTAAGCCGTTATTTTCATTTAAATTTCGAGCTGTCAAAAGACGATCGCAAAGGCCCACTTTTGGTGTTACTATCGTAACCTAAAGTGGGCCAAAACCTTTATTTTTAAATTTAACCCTCGAGCGGCAGCGCTGGTGCAAAATATGCTACCACTTTTCTTTAATTGGTCACTGTTATCGCAATAATGGAGATGCCGTACTTCCGATTTAGCTATTCCTCAATTATGCCTTGACAATGATGTCAGTGAAGTTTCTGAGTTTCTAGTCCACGGCTGTGTCCACCGAAAAAAAGTTTTGTTCAGGTGTGCATCACTGGTAGCAGATTTGCACCGCGCTGCCTGTCATGTAAGTAGATATGAATTGTTTTGTGTTACGTCTAGTGTTCCTTGTATATGGATTTCTGGCAGTTTCTAGTAAATATTTAGTGTATACATTTTACTCTACATATTAGAATGCTCAAACATCTAAATTTATTTCGTAAATAGAAGTTTAACTCTCGATAAATTGTCCTCTAGATTCTCCCGATTAGCTATGCTGCAGTTTCCGTCAATCTCATTTTTACTGTTTTTAAAGCCTTACCCAATGCGGAAATGAGTGTTATTCTACTACATAATTTAATCTTCAGGTCTCGTAGACGTGGTGTGTGTCTAACAAATGAGGAAATAGACTTCTTTCGAAAGGATCTTAGTGATTTTTTCGAGATTCCATCACGGCACCACTCTATGGAGTAAAACGCCATATAAGCAGCACTGCAAAACACTGAGAAAGAATATCATAACAATCTTCCCTGGTTCAAAAGAAAACGCAAGGGGCGTGAGGTCAGAGGCGCAAGCTCTCTCGTTCATGACAGATGATAATATGATTGATGAGGGAATTATGTGTACTAAGTTCCACATAACACAGAAAGTAGCTCACACTAATTACTCAAGAGACAGGAACCACAGGGAAGTAACAAAAGAGGAAATGATAGTACTGCTGCGTCTGTTATACATGATTACTTTCCTCTTACGGAAAATCTTACATTTATTATATTTATAAACCAAAGGTAATTATACACTATTTCAGATATTAAAAAATGTGGTATTTTACCCGTAAATTATTTTTGTCATTACGATCACTTAGTAGCTATACACTAGGTTTGTATCTCGGAGTACATAGAGGTAGCAAATCTGCACCGCGCTGCTGCTGAAGTTATAATAATTGGCGCTGCCGCCCGAGGGTTAATACTGCGCCAAAATCAGAAAACAAATTAACAAGCGAGAAACTTTTAACAGGCAGTAATTCACATTAGTATCACAGCACAGTGACCTATACACACATTCTCTGAGGTGACAAGCCGTTGGATTCCTTCCGATATCGGCCGGATCCCTTTTCTCCCGGCGAAGTGCAGCAGCACGGCGTGGTGTGGTCTCGACAAGTCTGTGGAAACCCTTGCAGGAACATTGAGCCTTGGTGACTCTGTAGTCGTCCATTGCGAAAGTGTTGCCAGTGATGGATTTTCCGTACGAGCTGACCTCCTCGCTTAGGTTGCAAAATGTTCGATGGGATTCACGCCGAGTAATGTGGCTGGTCATAACACTTGCTGGAATCGCCCAAACTGTTCTTCAAACCAATCGCGAACAATTGTGCAATGGTAACATATCGTCTAGTCATAATTGAAAATTCTCTCGTTGTTTGCGATCGTGATGTCGTCAGTGGCTGTGATTGGTCTCGAAATAGCAGAAAATAATCATTTAAGTCAATGATGGGTTCTGTTTGACCAAAGGACTCATTCCATTCTATATAAAAAGTAGGACAATCCATCAAGGAGTCAGATGTTCAAATATTTGTAAATTTATGAGACTTAAGTTCTGAGGTTAGCGGTCCCCCTGGCCGGCCACGGTGGCCGAGGGGACTGAGGCGCTCCAGTCACGGTCTGCACGGCCACTGCGGTCGGGGGTTCGAATCCCCCCTCGGGCATGGATATTTGCGCCGTCCTTAGTCTTAGCTAGTTCATAAGTAGTTTGTAAGCTTCGGGACTAATGACCCCGTAGTTAAGTCCCATAAGTTCTACAAACATTTGAACATTTAGCGGTCCCTAGCCGTACAAACTTCTTAAATTAACCTAAGGATAAACCACATGAAACACAGAAACACACACAATTACCCTATGGAGGACTGGAACCTCCGACGGGGAGCAACCGCGCGCTATGCAGCAAGGCGCCTTAGAGCGCTCGACACGTCCACCGCGGCATCATGGAGTTCAAAAATGTCCAAATGTTTGTAGAGCTTAGGGGACTTAACTACGGGGTCATCAGTCCCAAAATTTACAAACTACTTATGAATTAGCTAATACTAAGGACGGCACAAATATCCATGCCCGAGGGGGGATTCGAACCCCCGACCGTAGTGGGCGTGCAAACCATGACTGACGCACCTTAGTCCCCTCGGCCACCGCGGCCTGCCGTCATGGAGTCACCAAAAGCTTGCACAGCGACTTCTTAACAAAATGGGTATATGGCTTCGTGCAGTCTGCGTCACAGTCGGACCCTGCCGTCAGTCTTACCAACTGAATTCGGGGCTCATATGACCAACCTACGTGTCTCCATCGTCTAGGCAGCACTGGCGATATGGTGCTGTTAGCAGAGAAACTAGTCAGTTGTCTGCTTCCTTAGCGCATTAACGCCACATTGAACCACCCTCTCATAACAAATTATTTCAAAAAAAAATTCAAATGTTTGTTAAGCTTATGGGACTTAACTACGGGGTCATCAGTCCCTAAACTTACAAACTACTTATGAACTACTTACGAATTAGGACGGCACAAATATCCATGCCCGAGGGGGGATTCGAACTCCCGACCGTAGTGGCCGTGCTGACCGTGACTGGAGCGCCTCAGTCACCTCGGCCACCGCGGCCGGCAACAAATTATTTCATCAAACGTCCCACTCTGATGTAATAACCGAGCAAGTTAGTGCAGTGGCAACATACTGGACTCACATTCGGGAGGAGGGCGGTTCAAATCCACCTCCACCCATCCCGATTTAGGTTTTCTGTGGTTTCCCTAAATCACTCCACGAAAATGCCGAGATGGTTCCTTTGAAAGGGCGCTGCCGATTTCCTTCTCCACCCCTATCAATATATCCGAGCGCGAGTTCCGTCTCTAACGATCACACTGTCGACAGGACGTTCAACTCTAAGCTTCCTTCCTTCTGCCGTAATGTCTCGCAGTGTTGCTTCTCTATTGGTATCTCTGTACTCCAATGACGCTGCTCTCAGCCAGTAAGTGTGCGTTCTCCGTGTTGAGAGGTAATACCAGAATTTTTTTTTTTTTTTTTTTTTTTTTTTTTTTTTTTTTTTTTACAATTTTGTATATCAGAAATGTGGTACTCTAGGAACAAACTTCATACTGTCGATATTGGAATATTTAATTTCCTGGAGATTTCTGAATGAAGTGTTCCATGCGTCCAGCTTCAAGTAGCATTCTGCGTTCAAAGTGTGTTAATTCTCATCATGTGGGCCGCATCAACGTCGGAAAACCTATTCAAGTGAATCACCTGAGTGCAAGCGACAGCTCTGCCAATGAGCCGCCCTTTTATACCTTGCGTAAACGGTACTACAGCTGTTTATATCTGTGCATATCGCCAATCCACGAATTTTGTCAGCACACTGCAAAGGACCTCTTCGACACTTTGGATGTGGTTTACTACTCCAGAACAGCAAGTTTCATGAGAACTCAGTCAAAGACAGTCCTCACTACCACTACAAAAAAAAAAAAAAAAAAAAAAAAAAAAAAAAAAAAAGGAATGAAGCCATGCACAGCAGTCATTGTTTAAGGTACAACTGTTCTAAAATGTTTGCCTCGTCCAGGGTTTCAGTTCCAATGCCTTTCGTCCGATGGGCGGTGCAGTGGACGAAGTCAACAGGCTAGGGTGGTCCCGTTCTGTGACTAACACGACCCACATGCTTCACGAAAAGTCCAATGCAGATGGGATGCAAGGCTACGCGGAGAACTCGCAAAAACAGGCAAGAGTTGCGCTCTTGGTGAGATACCATAGTATACCACGAAGAAAACGTCTGTAACCGTACAAGTCGAAACGAGGCTCAGTTATTTTACCGTTATTTACTATTTAATAATCATTAAATGCATTGAAATTTTTATGGACATATTGAAGATTAATTGTCCCACAGTTTATAGTTCAGGGAATGAATATTCCTGCTCATTTATTTCTCCCGGTGTATTTGTACATCAAGCAGTGTACTGCCGCTTCAAAGTGCACAATATTTGGACGATCAGATATGTAACCATCATCATTGCCCCTACAGCGGCGACACGTCTCATCGTCGAAATATTGTGCCCGTTGGTCTATATGTACCCATAGTACACCCTTGCCCTGTTCGACCAGTCCTGTTCAAAATTTAAAATGCATTACATATTTAAAAATTCTGAAACGATATTTTGATACAGCTATTTACATGTGGGATCTTAGTTCTTTTAAAATTTTATGGCGTGTAGAAATGACGTCTTAAATCATCCCAGAAGTCCATCAATATTTTAAAAAGTCACGGAATAACGCAGGAAATGAGATCAAATTAAAATGGGGTTCACTGAAACCATCAACAAGTGCATAAATAGGCCAGTAGATGCCTCGGGAAACATCAGTGACATCGATGGTCTGTCAACACCTCTAATTACATAATTTGGGATAACAAAAACTGTAGAATCATCGCGGAAACCCACTTGCATGACGAAAAGTTGGCAATCTGGTATGGATTTGGTCGAATCATTTTTCTTTTTAGGAAATTCGTAGCGTTTCTTCTAAAACTGTGAGGGGCGCAAGTAAGCTTTATGTCACAATTGCATAATCCCTTCCCGGCCGATAACACCTGTTGAGCTACATGTTCTCCAGCTCATATTGCTAGACGTGTTGCGAGATCTCTTGCGCACATCGTTCGGGGAGTATCACGTACCAAGCCGCCACTTCGTCGTGCTTGGCTTGCCAGGTCCCCAGGTAGAAATCCGTATGATTTTTAGTGTGGGGTTTTCGGGAGGACGGTGTTTCAAATCCGCCTTCGGCCATGCAGATGTAGGCTTTCCGTGATTTTTCCTAAATCGCTCCTTTGAAAGGGCACGACCGATTTCATTCTCCATCCCTGTCAAAACAATCTCAGCACGTGCGCTGTCTCTAATGACAACGTTATCGAATGTTAAACTTAATCTCCCACCATCAGTTGCCGAATTTTGAGTCACACTGTATCTAAAATCTTAAATACGTATGTAGTGTCTTAAATACTGTATTGTTTACTGAGATGGCGTTTGTAGACACTTTGTCGTTGGCGTTCTTGGTTATTTTGTACTCTATTATACGTGTTTTCTGGTCGTCAAATGAATTTTCGGTCTTTGCTTCCGCTCCAGGGCGATACCTGACCTGAAGGCTTTCATCTAGTAGCAGTAGCTGTCCAGGCTGTCGCCTACCCTAGTGTTAGTTAGTTGCTTGGTGGTCTCCCGTTCCGCTAACTGCACCGTCTGAAAGAAGCGTCGAGATAGGAAGCAAAAAAAAGTCGGTCGCTATCTTCTCGCCAGCGATGCGTGTCTGTGCCAGAATTCGGGTGCGACGCGTCCTGACACCTGTCAAAACGCGCGCGCCTCTGCTTGTCAATACGATCGACCCCACACGACACCATCGATGCTCCAGTGCCCATCGGTGACTTTGGCATACATATCCGACCTCGAGAAATATTCAAATGTATGTTAAGCTTACGGGACTTAACTGCGGAGTTATCAGATCCTAAACTTACAAACTACTTATGAACTAACTTATACTAAAGACAACACATCCATCCATGCCCGAAGAAGGATTCGAATCCCCGACAGGGGAAAGGCCTCGCACATCGGAGCATAGCGCCTCAATGCGCTTGACCACTCCGCTGCGGCCCGACGCCGAACACGAGGCACAATATATCGACATACGCATACATTGTATAAAAATGCATATATGTTTGTATACTGGGTGAAAAGTATTTAAACCGACACACTCTGGGAGGTTGTAGAGGACATCAAACAAATATTTTTTCCCGAATGTCATTTTCTCCTATGAGGAGTAATTAAAATGGTAGAGGAAGGTTTCTCTGGCGGTAAATTAATTGAACCAAGAAACCCTTTTTCATTTTTTATTACCAAGAGACAACACATTAACACAACCCAATTTTAATTACAATAGGTTTCCAAAAATGCCTCCATTGACACGTAAACAAAGGTTACACCGTAGGATCATGTTCTGTCTGACACGAGTAAAAACCCCAGGACTATCCTGAATTGTTCCTGCTGTTGCTACTATATGGACCTCTAGATTCTCTTCTGATGCAACAGGAGTTGCTTAAAATAGGTTGCTCATCTCTTCCCATACAAAAAAGTCCAGAGGGGACGTATCTGGGCACGGTTCAGGACCACCTCTGCCAATCCACGCTTCTGGGAACTGTCGGCCCAGGAATCGACGCACACGACGAATGAAATGTGCCGGCGCCCCGTCATGTTGGAACCACACGCGTTGTCTTGTAGGGAGCGGGACGTCTCCCAGCGATTCTGGCAATGCTCTGGCGAGAAAATTGTAATGATGCCTGCCATTTAATGGTCTAGGTTGCAAATACGGCCCAATTAAACAGTCCCCAACAATACGGACCCACACATTAACGAAGAACCGCACTTGATGTGCGCTAGTAACTGTGGCACGTGGGTTGTCCTCACTACATACATGCAAATTGTTTAAGACTCCATCACGCCCGAACGTTGCTTCATTGGTAAACAACACAGACGATGGAAATGTAGGATGCATTTCACAGTGTTCCAGGTACCAATGCGAAAACTGTGCTCTGGGTGGATAATCAACTGGTTCCATGTTATGGACACGCTGTAAGTAAAATGGACGTAGAAATTGCTCTCTAAAGACTGTTCTTACATTCGTGTAATTCGTCCCAATATTACGTGCAAATGCATGAGTGCTGATTGAAGGATCCCGCTCCCCATGCTGCAAGACAGCTTCCTTAAATTGCAGACGGCGTGCCTGTCCAGGTAATCAGCTAAATGATCGGGTCTCACGCAGACGTTGGTACACAGCAGCAAAGGTCGTATGATGCGGGATACGGCGATTAGGATATTGTTGTTGGTAAACCCGCTGTGTAGCTCGTCCGTTGTGGTGCGCTATGTAGTACGCACCAACCATTTCAATGTACTCACTCCAGCTGTATCGCTACATTAGTAAACAGATACAATGCACTACTACACTGCTGGACAGCAGCTGCCTACAACTGAAGAGCGTAATGCGCCCTCTAACAACTGAAGAGCATAATACGGCCTCCAAAGGTTTAAATACTCCTCATAGGAAGAATGACATTACGGAAAAAAATTTGTTTTGATATCCCCTACAACCTCCCCGAGTTTGTCGATTGAAATACTTTTCATCCTGTATTTGTATGTGCGCGCAGGGTTGTGTGTGTGTGTTATGTGCGTTCCATATCTCTAAATCTACTAGACTGGTTTAAACCATAATTAGTATGCATTTCCTTATTCTGAGGCAACAATCACGATGAGGAAAAGAACTACCACTTTTCAAAGACGTGTGGGTGGGAATGAGAAGAGAAGGATAGTCCGACGCACTAGAGTCACCAGATTCTATTCACAGTACACATATAGTTCAGGATAACAGAGATCATGAACAATAAGTTGCATGAATACCTCACTATCACACAGGAGATTTTAATTTATCACGTCTTTACTATAAAGCGTATTTGCTAGCATTTTGCAGGTGGTATGCGCATGTAATACTGAATTCAATAGCATATCATAGTGAAATACATATGTGAAGAAATAACTCAATACACAATGATATGTGTGAAAACTGGGACATCATGCGACGCGCGAATAATCAAAATTTATTTACCCACTATTTGTGGACATAACGTATCGACACAACGTACTCTTCACATTTTTTCAAAACCTTTACGAAGCTTTTTCTCGTTTGCAACCCCTGAAAAATAACGAATGAAAAGAAAATGACCGCTTACTACATTCCCGCTGTTCATGTAGTAAAACTATGGACTTTAGCTTGATATTAAAATTTGTTACGTCTACACTACTAACTTAAATCGTACGATATTTCTCGGACACTATCGTCATACGTCTTTTATCGTAGTCGACAAATAGTTAGAGTATCTCATAAACAATGAGATGAAAAAAAAGAAAAGAGAAAACCTGTCCATATCACTCCTGAGGCCCGTGTGTAGCTGCAGGAAGAGTGACACAGGGCCGTGAAAGCTGAGCGAGAGTCGAAGACGAGATAAAAATTGTCGGGAGCTGTAGGGCTTTCACTCGTCAGGATCAGCAAGTATACACCAAAATACGAGCTACAATGCCCTATCGCAATCCTGTCAAAAGCTCTTCTTAACATACAGAAAGAATTCAGAAAAAGAGCTGATAAGAGATATTGTATTGTTTTAATGTTTAAGATCAGCTATATCGTCAACGTAAGAAGGAATTTACGACGTTAGCTGCCAGTGGGTACCGAGATAAATCAGTGAGGAAAGTGAAAATTTGTGCCCAGCTGGGAATCGAGCCCGGGTCCTGGAGCTTTCTGCGCACTAACGTTGACAGCAACTGTGCGCGCTATGGCTGCTCGCCTTCTCACCTCGTCCACGCACACTGGCCTACTGCTCCTTCCATTGGTATTCATTACTCGAGGCATTAAGCCGATCCCGCAAGACTCCGGGCCTGGTATACAACCTCACTGAAGAGTGGGTCGGTGGCTGTCTTCGCATTAATCATGTCATATACAGGGTGTCCCAGCTATCTTGTCCACCCAAAATATCTCTGGAACAATAACAGCTATTGGGAAACGACTTTCACCAGTATCAATGTGTGGCTGGGACCCGTGAATGGACACCCTATATTTTTTCTTCAGCAATCCATAGCATGACAAATCACATAAACAATGGCGTGATTGCATCGCAATATTCCAATTACATCCCGAGATTTTACGACGCGAAGTTGACGCTTGAAAAACCCGAAATGTGCTGCTAGCGCACGTCCTGAGGCTCAGGCGTGTACCCCATGCTGCCCGTAATCGCGATGTGATGGCAGCAGACCGTATTATTCGTTTCGGACCTCTTGATAAGTATGGAAGTGCGATCACGCATGTCAATCACATCTCGATTACGGGCAGCATGGGGATCACGCCTGAGCCTCAGGACGTGCGCTAGCAGCATATTTAGGGTTTTTCAAGCTTCAACTTCTCGTCGCAATATCTCGGGATGTAATTGGAATATTGCGATGCAATCAATGCCATTGTTTATATGATTTGTCATGCTATGGTTTGCTGAAGAAAAAGTATAGGGTGTCCATTTTTTAAAAAAAATATTTGTGTTTAAAAACACATTTGCTTTCGTTTTAGAATGTTTCCAAATATGTATATTCATAGGCCCCAGCCGTACATTGATACCGGTGAAAGTCGTTTTCCAATAGCTGTTATTATTCCAGAGATATTTTGGGTGGACAAGGTAGCTGGGACACCCTGTATATACTAGCTGCCGGCCGCGGTGGCCGAGGGGACTGAGGCGCTTCAGTCACGGTCTGCACGGCCACTACGGTCGGGGGTTCGAATCCCCCCTCGGGCATGGATATTTGTGCCGTCCTTAGTTGTAGGTAGTTCATAAGTAGTTTGTAAGTTTAGGGACTGATGACCCCGTAGTTAAGTCCCTTAAGCTTAACAAACATTTGAACATCGTTGTTTACGACGTCATATCTCCTGAACTATGGGTGGTAGGTAGTTTTTAACGTACAGCGATTGTTGTCTGATACAAAGCGATATGTGTATCACGTTGAAATCGGTCTATTATTTTAAGAGATATGGAAAAATAGCAAATGATGTAGCAAATTTCATTATTTATATCGTCATATCTCTTGAAATATGTGTCGTACTATGATGTAAATTCGAAGGTACATTCCGTGGTATATGTGCCTAATGTCGTGAATAGTTTTAGCAGTAAAGGCGTAATAAATCAAAACCTCATGCGCGATGATGGGGTTTTCATTAACCAAATTGTTTATAACTTCGTATCTCACGAACTATATGTCGAACTTGATACAATGACCAAGAAACATTCAGTAGTGGTATGTATGTGTACTGTCAGTGAAATGTTTCGCTAATACAACTTACAGAGTAGAAGTAATAACTTGAAACGTCATGCCAAACGCCGTAGGCATGCATTATCAACGTCGGAAAAGTAGTAAGCGATAAACTTTTCTGCTGTCATCATTTTGTTGGGGTTGTCAGCTGAAAAAGTTTCGTAAATATTTGAAATTATGATTAAAGTTTATTGCAAGTGGCAAAGTGTTCTCATTCTCAAATATTTGACGAATGAAATTACGCTATCACGCGGCGCAAGATGAACAGTTTTCATTGTTTATGGCGTGATATCGCATGAACTAAGTATAGTAGGTGATTTTTGCCAGCATAGCAAATAATTACTGGCCTTAACGAATATTTGTACTAAATTTTGTTCAAATCGGTCCACTAGTTTATGAGCAGACGTAGAATATTGTCCCATGATGCGACCGTTTTTCACGAATGTCATTACTTATGACGTCATATCTCCCGACGTATGTCGTAGGTGGTCCTTACCTCGACAGCGATTGCTGCCTAACAGTAGGGAACTTCTGTACTAAGTTGGTTGAAATCGGTCCAGTAGTTTAGGAGGTGATGTGGAACACACATATAACATTGGTTGTAAGATGTAGAGATGTAGATACAGCGTGTTCCAGACCATCCGTCCACCCCTACTGAAATCGAGGGAGTCGCCTGTAATGTAAAATGTAATATCAACTAGCAGTAAGTGTACGACGACGGATCAATTGGTGCCATTTGCAAATTCCGATTCTCCCGAAAGTGGGCTATTCAGACCGGAAGTCGATTTTTAAATGGAATGGTGTAGTTTCCTTACTGATTTCTATTCTAAGTCGAAGATGAAGAATGTTTTGTAAAAATAAATAAATAAATAAGTAAAATAAAATAAATCTAAATCGTCATTCTCCACTTCAAAATGCCTTCTGTTGTGATAGCCCATCTCGATTGCATTTTACATTTCATAAGACTCCCAAAAGTTTTTAAGGGCTAGAAGGGTGGTCTCAAACATCCTGTATGTATATACAGGGTGAATCACCTAACACTTGCACCGCAAAATTTGCGGAAACTGAAAGTGCAATTGAAGTACGTTTTCATAGAATGGTAGTCAGGAGCTCGTATTCTTAGCCAACAAAGAGATTGTAATATTACTTATAAAGTGTATTTTTTAAGCAAACATACAGTTTTTAAATGGAGCAATGCCTATAGACATTAAGAAACTAAAATTAGGGTGCACCAGATATCAGTAGTGTTTGTTACACGATTCTACTGCATGTCGTTTCCGAGATATAGTCTTTTAAAACGTTCCCACACCGACATTTGCGTGTGCCAGTCAACCCGCAGAGTTGCTAGGTACGTTGATGTTATGTTTGCTTATAGCGTGCTTGTGTGTTCCTTGAGTTCACTGCGGCTCGCTAGTCAGTTAGCGTGTAACAGTCCAAGCGGTAGGTCGTGAGTGTACGATAGGTTTTACCAATGCAGAAAAAGCCGACATGCTCATGATGTATGGAGAGAGTAGGAAGAATGCCGTTCGTTCTTGTACGGTGTATGAGGCAATATATACCTATAGACGTCACCCAGCTCGGCAATTATTAACCACCCTCTTCAGCCAGTTACGTGAAAATGGTAGTGTAACACCGAGACCACGTAACAGAAGGAAACACGTGACGACAGACGAGGGGGAAACTGATGTTCTTGCTGCTATTGTAGTTGATCCGCATGTCAGCTTCCGCGCAATCGTACGAGGAAGTGGCATGAGTCAGGCAAGTGTCCTGCGCATTCTCCATCGACATAGGTTCCATCCCTATCACATCTTTCCCATCAAGAGCTGCATGGAAACGATTTTGAGAATCGCGTTAGATTCACAGGCCATCTTCCATGGATGCTAGAAGATGTTCCTCTGCAGACTAGGAGGAATCTATGATACCAATATGATGGCTGTCCAGGCCTTAGTGCACGAATTATTACAGCATGTTTAAACGAATTGTTCCAAAATCGATGGATTGGACGCAGGGGACCTGTACCTTGGCGTGCCCGTAGACTTTTTCTGTGGGGACAGCAGAAAAATGCTGTCTACAAGGACATACCAATCACACCCGATGATATGCAACGACGTATTATTGCAGCCTTCTGGGACGTATCCGCTGAAATGCTAGCACGTGTGCAGAGATCGTTCCATAACAGACTGACAGCGTGTATTTCTGCTGCCGGTGGTCATTTTCACCACAACCTGTGATGGTTGTTTGTCGCGTTACTGGTTGGAATCCACATAACTAGTGTATGAACTTGTGTTGTTCTTTAGTGTGTGTTACCACAGGTATTGTACAAGTGTCGGTGTTAAAAATGTCCAAAAGACGATATCTCGTAAACGACTTGCAGACGAATCCTGCAAGATATACTACTGATATTCTAGTGCACTGTACTTTTAGTTTCCTAATGTCTGCAGGCATTGTTCCGTTTAAAAAACTGTATGTTTGCATAAAAATACGCTTTCTAAGTAATATTAAAATCTGTTTGTTGGCAAAAATACGAGCCTCTGACTACCAATCCATACTGTGAAAACAACGCAACAATCGCACTTTCCGCAATATTTGCAGTGCAAGTGTTACGTGATTTACCCTTTATAGGCCGTAGACTGCGCTAAAAGCTGGCGTGTGGTCGTTATTGGCTGATCAAGACGCAAATACGTTAAACGATATCAACCTTTCCGCTTCATAGTTTCTTGCACATAATTTTTAATAAAATCGACTCTCTTCTATGATTTAATGCCCTAACATAATAGCAAGTAAGGGAGGAAGACTAGAGTCTTATCTCCCACCCATAGCCAGGGGTATTGGAGCTTTGTTCGGATTTCTTACTACTGCAGAGGAAATCGTATGGAGTGTGAGGAATTTGCATAAAAAGATATCTGAATGGCGAGCAAATAATGCAATTCGGTTTTGTCGAATGCGCACTGTCCTCGCGGTCATACCCTAAATGCCGAATAAGTATCGTCGAGAATTCTTCACCACTGGCTCTTAATACTTGAATATTTACTGACGATGCCACTATCCGTTTGAACTAGTACGGGGGCTGCACAGTTAAAATAGTTGTGAAGAGTTTTGACATTCTCTTGTCGTCTAAAATAATGATTGACAATGTTTATAACATAGCGTTGATGACTTGTTAAGACAGAAAAAGCGTAGTAATGTGAATAACATATTTACGTTGAGCGCGGAAAGTTCGAGATCAGATGGAGGCACGGCTACAAAACAGCCGTGTTTATTGCGGAGCGAAGTATGACGTCAGAGTGTGATGTCATCGATCGGACACGCTCAGTAGACTAAAGCGCGCATGCGCCCACTGCCAGTGAGGTCACAACAGTGACGTCAGTAGCAGATCCCTCAGCCGCCGCTCCCTCCCTGTTCCCCCCGCTCTGCGGTATGCCAGAAGCGGAGTGGCCTGCAAACGCGAGATAGCGGCCGTCACGCCCGTGAAAGAGCACAGAACGCAGACGTAGACGGGAGGCGGCGCGGCGTATCTCGCAGGCCCGTATCTGCCGTCGACAGCCCGCGTGTAATGTTTCAGTTCCGGCGGTTGTCGCGCTTAGAATGGGGACACTCGAGGGGAGAGCGGGCCGACGCCCGCGCGATCAGTTAGCTTTGAAAATGAGCACAAGTTCCTCGTCGAATAGCGCAGCAGGGGGCTGCGTGCGCGGAACCTGGTTGTTCCGCTTCTGAGCTTACTGAGTGTCTTTTGATCGGTTGTGAATCCGTTAGCCTAGACGTACTACATATTATTGCACTCAGTTATATGTATATCAGCTATGTTAAAATATTAAATTTTTTGTAAACTTACACAACGAAACTGCTGAGTTCATCAGTCCGTAGACTTACAAACGCCGCGGTGAAGTAGCCGAGCGGTCTAAGGTACCTTGCTGCGGAGCGCGCGGTTGCTTGCCGTCGGAGGTTCGAGTCCTCCCTGGAGCATTGGTGTATGTGTTGTCCTTAGTTCATTTTAGCTTAAGTAGTTTGTCAGCTACCCCACATGTTCAAGACGGGACTTGGAACTTCCGACGGGGAGCGGCCGCGCAGTCCGTAGAATGACGCGGTCATTCTCACGTGGCTCTTAATCAGACATAATATCAGTCCAAGGATATGTTTTGCTACTTTCTTTAGTAACTGACTTGAATTTTCGTGAACTATCTGCTTATCTCGCTCAAACAAAACACCACTGGCGGTATCAATGACGGTTGAAGCTCAATCGTGAATGTACACAGCCTGACAAAACAAGTGGTGCACCAGTAGTAGTCCAATTTTGATATAAATGCATGTCATTGATGTATGAGAAAATGAATAAATTTGCATGACTGTGTAATGTGTAGAACGCCATGTTGTTGCAAAGTCGGTATCAGTCAACTGCCGTGAGTCGGACAGGAGCAATACGTTTACAAAATACCAGCGAAGTTTCGCAGACGCGTTAGACTAGCCACCAACTGAATGCATTTCACAGAGGTAGCATATCTGGATTGAGTGACGCGTGGTGGTCGTATCGGGAAATTGACAGGCATTAAGATGTCACATTGATCCAAGTTTGGGATCAGTGGGTACAAAGTCAAGTTTGTAGAGCTTATGGGACTTAACTGTGGGGTCATCAGTCCCTAAATTTACAAACTACTTATGAACTAGCTAATACTAAGGACGGCACAAATAATCATGCCCGAGGGGGAGTTTCGATCCCCCAACCGTACTGGCCTTGCAGAACGTGACTGGCGCGGCGCAGACCGCTCGGTCACTGCGGCCGGCTCAGTGGGTACAAGAGGACAATCATTTACGTTGTGGAGGTTCGGGTCAACCAAGCAACACCAATCCGAAGGAACACAGTCATATTGGTGCGCCAAGCAATATGGGATCCCATGACCTCGGACCTGTCATACGTGAACATGTACTGGGGATCCTAGTACATCTAGTGCGTTTCCGTACAGTGTCTAGACTACCTGCATCTACCGATCTGGGGTCCTACCGTCCCATATGTTACTTGCAATTAAGGCCAGAACACCAACGACCGTTTTAAAATTGTCATTTCCGAACTTACATGCAAATTCGTAACGTGTCGTGCGTTGTAGAACATGGTGGTCTCCATTCTCCAGCGGAACTAAAATCACGATACATGAATTATTACATGTAATCCCTACGAGAAAAGTGAAGACAAAAATTCAGTATCAGCGTTAAAAGGGATCTGCAGTAACTCACTATTATTAGTTACCCGAAGCGATCATCACACTGACTTAACGAATTGCTGACTTACGTAACCACTGATCAGTCCTGCTTGGCAGTTGATTACAGACAGATAGAGTCCACTCCAGAAAAGAGTACGGTAAGAAAATCAGAGCAAATAAAAAGTAAATACTGTTGTGTCCCGTTTGGAGTCGAAATCCTGGCTTCGGGCCAGCGCTCGCCTCCCATCCGTTTAAACTTCCTACTAGTCGCACGCTAGAGCCGTAGTGCCCACATTGTGTGTACCCTCTTACACCACCCGCCGTTATGGATCCCTGTACGAGGTCGGACGTTATTACCGCATCTAGGGTGAAGTGCATAAGTGCATATATACAAGAGTCTTTCCTTCTTGAGGACATGTCCGAAAGAACAAAAGCCACATTAAACAAATAATTTTATTCAGAATATAGTGACTTATAAATAAATAATAAGTTGCAGTATGGCAACAAAATCGAGACGCTCTGTACAGATGCAGTTCTCTTTGGAGTGGAACAGGAATGGAAATGATTAGCAGTGGCAGGAAGTGCCGTTCACCACGAACAGTATGCGAAGTATGTACCGTATATATACTCGCCTTAGTATCCGGCGTTGTTCAAGTATTTATTTATTCCAATCTTTCGTCAGTCTGTCTCCCCTCCTCTATCTCTGTTCATCTCCTAATCGCTTCTCTCTCTGTTCGTCTGTACTCTCTCGACCCGTCCCCTCCTCCCACCTCGTCTTCCTATGTCTGTCCATTTCACCCTTTCTCTACTCAGCTCCTCCTTTAAACCCTCTCAGTTTCCACATCCTTCCCCCCCCCCTGTCTTACAATTGTCTCCTGGGCCATGCCATTTCCTCCTTCCGCCCCCCTCTCTGTTCACCTGCTCCTGTCACCTTATTATAAATTCCACTCCCTCCCCCCGCCCCCCCCCCCCCAACGCTTGCTGTCAGTCTTCTCCTCTCCCTCTCTCGGCCCGTCTCCCCCTTCCCCCTTCTCAGCGCACCTTCTATCCCTCCATGTCAGTTTGTTCTATCAGTACATCTCCTCCTTCGTATGTCGATGAATAATTATATATGGTAACTTTCAAGGTGACATAGTGTCGTAGTTTAATGCAAGGTACCAGGCGCGAAACAGCGCAGGGTGTGTTGCGGAATATAAAAAAACCTTCGGAAATATACTTGCATGCGATAACTTTCAGTGTTCGGTATCTGTAGTAAGACCCCCTTAACCATGCACTATTTGAAATAAAACTGTACAATGGTGTCCAATTCTGCAAGTAAATTATCCTTCGCCATGCACCATATGGAATTATACGAGGGTTGGAACTTAAACAGTGGCAACACTGCTGTGGAGAGAGTATGCAACGGAATCTACTGCTGTCGCTGAGAGCCCACGTTGTTGACATACCTAATTTACCAAATTCAAAATGTTCAAATGTTCGTTAAGCTTATGGGACTTAACTACGGGGTCATCAGTCCCTAAACTTACAAACTACTTATTAACTACCTTATACTAAGGACGGCACAAATATCCATGCCCGAGGGGGGATTCGAACCCCCGACCGTAGTGGCCGTGCAGACCGTGACTGGAGCGCCTCAGTCCCCTCGGCCACCGCGGCCGGCCCTAATTTACCTGCGAACATATCGGCTCGCCCGTCCCACGTCACCGGCGTGTGCACAATAGAGGTAAATGCAGTCACTTGTGAGCGAGCGGTCTAACGTAACAATACCACTATGATTTCGAAACAGGAACAGGAGTTGGATCAAGATTGAATATGCCAGAGGTCGTACAGCACGACAGTGACTTCAAGAGGCGTGCGAAGAATCGCCATTGCCGTACAGAACAGTGGCACGTCGGGTAAAAGCCTCAACGAAGGTCGGCAAACTGTGGCTGACATGCATCGGGCAGGTCGTCCTATCGTCCTAGCGTCTCTGAAGAAGAAGGGCATACCGTTGCCGCGTTAGTGGACAGTGATCGACGCCAGAGGATTCGTGAGCTCGCCCACGAAGCCGGATTAGCAAATACAATTGTGCTTCGCATCCTGAAGGAACGCCTGGGCGTGCGAAAAACTGCATCACGACGGAATGCGTTACGTCACTGCTCATACGCAGTTGGAGCGCTATGAGCGCGAAGGAGAGGCTTTCTTACGCTGTATCGTAACACTGGATGAGGCATAGGCCACATCGTATGAGCCAAAACTGAAACGCAAATCCAACGAACGGCGTCATTATGGATCGCCAAGAAAGTCAAAAGTACGTCAGAGCCCCAGTACGGTGAAAGTTGTGGTGAGTCCCTTGTACGACTGTGATAGTGTTACCCTAACGAATTACGTTCCTCCACGGCAGACCGTCAATGCACAGTATTACTGTTCGTTTTTGGAGCATCACCTGCGACCAGCTTTGCGAAAGAAGCGGTAACACTGTCTGCACAAGCCACCCATCATTTTGCACGACAATGGGCGGGCGCATACAGCGCAGGCTGTGGCTGTTCTGTTAGGTCGATGGGACTGGGGAGTACTGTACCGTCCACCATACTCCCCGGGCGTAAGTCTTTCTGACTTTGATTTGATTCTGAAGATGAAGAAACCACTTCGTGGCATTCGCTTCAGAACTGTTCCAGAGAATCGACAGGCAGTAGACCGCTAAATTCGCAGCATCAACAGAACAGGCTCTGCTAACGGTATATTACGCCTTCCACATCGCTGGCAACGGGTTCTACACAACGTTGGTGACTACTCTGAAGGACAGAAAGAGGTGCAAACATGAAACTCTTTTGTATCGGTTGTGATAATACAGTTGCCACATTGATCGTCCTCTTGTTTTGAAGGTCTAGTGTGAAAAATTTCATTTAAATCGGAATTTGTATAAGATACCAACAAAGAACCAGATATTACTCTTTTTTGTGGCATTTTATTGAAAATTATACACAGCACAACTGTAATAAAATACTTGAAATATATTAAAAACACGGTTATGCTTTATGTAAATTTGTGAAACACTTGTATTGTGAAAGAAATTGGAGCATCAAGGTAACGTTTGAAATCGATTGTAATAATAATTTCGTGTGAGTCTGTGTTATGGTTCAAGTCTTTGAACTGGACGCCATTTCCATGAGTTACTTGCCTCCAACCTTCCCCAGCTATCCAACCGGGGAAAGAGGACCTACAGTTTAATGTTAATCCAAAGCATTTGTCGTTTCTAGCGACTGCCCACATCGTTGGGATGTAAAGGCTGGGTTAAACCCAGAATGGTCCGGGAGTTTTGAACCCGTGACCCTCCACTATGTTGTCGAGCGCTTTACCACAAGCCCAGACTTGAAGTCGAAACCCAGTTTCTTACTTTAAGAATGTAGATAACCAATTTTAATTTGAAATAAAAATACATTGATGTCATTAATCGAGATAAAAAGTATGTTCAAATGTTTGTAGAGCTTATGGGACTTAACTACGGGGTCATCAGTCCCTAAACTTACAAATTACTTATGAACTAACTAATACTAAGGACGGCACAAATATCCATGCCCGAGGGGGATTCGAAACCCCGATTGGGAACGGCCTCGCGCATCGGAACATAGCGTCTCAATGCGCTCTGCCGCTACGCCGCTAATTTAAAACACTCCGAAAAATATCAGAAGAAAACTTTTATTGTAGGATCATAAATACACATAATAATTAATTTAAGCAATTTATAGCAGTCTCTGGCAATGAAAGTGGATTTGAAAGAAAATGTTTAAAATTTCCTCCCTGAATTTGAAGCTAAAGGTTCACACGGCAGAGAACCGCCCGAATTTCATTTCGTAATTTCATATGCTCGTTAATTATTGTCTTCGCGACATCGAATATGCGTTGTTCAATTCGTCACGTGTTTCCACCTTAATTTCGTACACGATGTCTTTCTTCCGCCTCTAGATGCAATAATCTAGTGGTGTTTGGTATCTGGCAACCCAGTAGATATGGCCCCCGCGACCTATCCATCGATGTGGTTACTGATGATTAAGATAAGCTACATATCTTAGATTATGAATCGTTCAATCAGGTAGCTAGGCGTCTTGAACGAGGACTGCGCTCTTCTGAATTATGGATGTTTTCCTGTTCTTGAACGTCACGATGTCTTTCGGGGTGAATACGAATACTGCGAAGAATAAAAGTTTCTAGCAACGTTCGATATGTTCCACTAAAGGTTTTGGCGCTCGGATTCCTCCGATTAGGATACCGACGGTTATATTCGGTAATAGCAGCTTTCGCATTACCATCACCGAAGCCAAAATGTGCATCACCTCTCCATAGTCCTGTGATGAAAACTTGTAAGGCACCGCAAAGTGTACTGTATACAGGTGACAATAACAGTAAGCAGTGATTGAAGTATTAATCACGTGGTTGTTACGAAAACGTACCACTCGCTTCACTTGTCTACCTAAGACTGATTGCGTGTCTTGTGAATACAAGTGTGCCGCTCCATTCACCGTGGCATGTTTCAGAACTGTGTTGTAACTACTTAATTATGGATCTGATACCATTACTGTATTTACATTTTTTGTTCCTAATAACTTAAGGAATAACCTCCGGAAACAGGAGAAATACCTCGTGTTTCATCCTATATTTGCCTGTCTGCTGGAGGGCGCCTTCCTAGAAATGTTTTTGCCCTGTTCCAGTAAACGTGAAATCAACACTCGCAGATTTTGTTTTCTAGCCGTAGTTTCCGGTGATTCCCGGGTATGTATGTATTTATTCCATTCTTACGTTACCTTCGCCTTCAACGTTACTCTCTAATCATTTGTTTTGTTTCAAGCTCAGTCCTCATGATGTTATCTCATTAACTATGTCTCTTACAATAAGATAATTTTCCAGGTTCGTAGAGTGGAATATTAGGAAACGGTCAACCCCAATGGGTTGCTAGTAGCCGTGTGTGTGATTGATCGGATTTTTATGCATTCCATTGTTTTTGACGTCAGAGCTTCTGAACTATCTGTCGTGCTCTCATATAATTTCGAAGGTATCTGGTACGTGTTCATACTGTCTGACAATTATGTCGCCCATTGTTAGAAGTAAATAAGAAAAGGTCGAAACCCTCGCTTCATGGTAGGTTTTGCATGCACTGAATAGTTTACAACCTCATATCTCATGGACTAAATGTCGTACTGTGATATACATTCCAAAGTACATTTTCTGCTATGTGTGTATACTGCCCTGTAAAAGATCTCGCGAATACGGTTAGTAGTGTACAACTAATAAAGTGTAACTTCACTCCTAATGTCATGATTTCATTGCATTAACATCGGAAAACTACTAAGCGGTAAACTTCATTCCATTCATCATTTTGTTGGTGTTGTCAGCGAGAAATTTTCGTAAGGGTTTCGTAAATATGTTAAATCATGTGTAAAGTTTGTTACAAGTAGTTATTCTCAAATAGCGAATGAATAAGACGTCATATCTTCTGAAGTACGTATTGTACAAGGATTTTACCCAGAGAAATTATTTTGCAGACAGTAAAGAATGTTTGTACGAAATATTGATGAAATTTGGCAATTACTTTAGGAGGAGGTGTTGAATATTGTAACATGACGTTGTAGTTTCTGACACTTTCATTTTCTGTGACATCATATCTCTGGAACTTTCCATGGTAGGTGTTGATTACACACGATTTTTGTTGCCTGTGCGCGCGTGTTCATATGTATAGATTTTTTTTTTATGCCCTAACCTCTCGGCTGGTAGTCTGCCACAATGCAAATGTGCCAATAAGGCCTTATACCAATAAACCGCCACTTCAGAGAAAATGATTTATGTACTGAATTATTTTACCTCTTTAAAAAATTACAAAATTTGAAGAACCTATCAAAAATTCCGCATTTACTCGTACCTCATCCCATGACTATATATGAAGGTAATTATTACGTGTTTCTGTGTTATAGTAACCACAACAATAGCGATGAAGTACATAGTATGGTGTCCAAAGTGCTAAAAATAGTGGATTCAGTCTTGCTGTTAATTAAGGTCTGTCTCGCAGATTGTGAAACGGAGACTACTTCAACAGTATGGAGTGGCAGCCACAGAAGCGACTGTAGCCGTATCTGGAGGCTTTCCGTCTGTGGACTGTGCGACTCTTTTACCCCTTCCGGAATTATAATGAGGCAATATAATCTGCTTTGTCCTTCGTCAAACAAAGAGAACTTCAAAAGATGTTTACGTAACAGTATTTATTTTCTGCTCTTTTGATCTTGCAAAGATGCATGTTCCATGTACCAACACAGTTTTCTTTGTCATGTCCTGCCATTTTCTAAACAACAGGCGAAACAAAATATATATTAAAAGGTGGACATATTTTAGACCTCACACTTTCAACAACAATAGTGTACATCTTAAAATAGCTACAATATCCAGATTATGTATTAAAATACTACAGAAGAAAGCAAGAATATCAAAAGTAAACACTTCGTTAAGAAACTCATTTAAACGAGGTACTGAAGTCTTATTAGTTAGCATCATACACGTCTTGTATGTAAAGATTAATGTCAGATGAATAGAGGAGCCTAAATAGTCTAACCGTTCGAACTAATTATTTTTTAATATAAAATACATAAATCTCTTCAGTAACCAAAAATATACGGAAGAAATTTTATCTACATCTACATGGGATACTCTGCAAATCACATTTAAGTCTTAGTAAGATCACGTACTTACGGACTTTATATATTACATGAACTGAAGTCTATGGATCATGCTCACTGTACCGTCTGCCTCGCAAGTGTCTCAAATCCAAGTGCAATGTTACGAAGAATTTTCTAGATTTAGAAACTATATTATGTGAAAGACCTATTCACTCTGTAGTACACCCGTGAAAATCGACAGTCGCAGTATTTGAAACTTCCAGGCAGATCAAAATTGTGTGCCGGAACCGGAACTCGAACCTCGGACCTTTGCCTTTCGCGATCTATCACTGAGCTATCCCAACACGACTCACGGCTATCCCACACAACTTCACTTCTGCCTGTACCTCGCCTCCTACTTTCCAAACTTGCCCGCGAAAGGCAAACGTCCCAGGTTCCAGTACCGCTTCCGGTACACAATTTTAATCTACCAGGAAGTTTCATATCTCCGCACAATCCACAGCAGAGTAAAAGTGTCATTCCAGTCGCAGTATTTGTTTGATCTTTAGGTTAAATGGTTTCCTTCACTGCAATTTTAAAATGATTGTATCGTGGTATAAAGGAGCAAAAAATTTGGTGCTAATTATTATAGTAGACTACTTGCTGTTTGTTTATGAGTGCAAAAATAATACAATGTTGTTAGGAAGTTCTTGTTCTTTGTATGTATTCAGATTGGTAATACAAGGCTGACGGCATAAACTCCAGTATAAAGGACTGCTTAAATTATGTTGAAAAATATACATTTATTTATAAGTACATACTCCATACATTTAAGACTTAGAAATATACATTTAAGATTTAGCAATATATATTATAGGCTAGACTAGACTCATTAAATAACAGAAGACTTTTATTTGATCGCAGTAACAAAACTTTCTGAAGATATTAATAATGACTATTATAAATGTTTGTTTAAAGCGTCACAAAGACGAGGCAGGATGAAATCGTAATGATTCATCTGCTTTAATCATAGTTTCTACATATGTCTGTCTTCCAGTGTTCCTTGCGTGACGAAAAAAAAATCCAGTCAGTTACAAGTCAATAATAAAATGGGTACGTTATTCTTTTAATATTTTTGCTTCCCAAGGTGAAATATTACTTTGGAGAATTGGTTGGGAATCTGCCATCTGTTGTGCAGAAAGGATTATTTATAGATCAGTGAACAGTTTGACACACGCACATTTTCAAATAATTCTCTTAGCATGAGTTCTTAGCCGCCTGCGTGAATGATACATCACTCACATTTGTGACAATAAGGCACGACTAGTATGAGTAGTTACAGCAGATATAGAGTGACGAAGTGAACAACACTATAGAAATAAGCTGCGATAAATTGTTATACTTCTGTTCAGTTAGCCACTCTGCTTGTGTCTTCTGTAACTACAGGTTGCGTCTTTATCCGCAGATATGTGAATGGTATGTCACTCACGCAGGCATGATAAGAGGAGTATTTGAAAATGGATGCAAGTAAGAAACTTCTCATTAATTAATAAATACTCTTTACAGTGCAAATTATGGCATCATCCCAATAATTTCATTTCAAGGAGTAAAAAAGTGTACGGCACAAATTGTAGGACACATTCCTGATGCGGAGACGAAAACATAATTTTATGTGGACAAGTTTCCATGTTATGCCTCCTGTCTCCAAGACAGAATTCAGGGGGAAACACACGTGAAGAAAACGCATCAGCCTATCACACACAACTTTTCTCACAGAATATGTTCAATATTCTATCGGTGAGCATCGATACATGCATCTACCCACTTTCACAATGATTCTAGGCTGCGCTGTTGTAACTGCGTATAGTTCTCCAGGCTTCCATAACATGGACGAAGATACTCTGAACATCTTGTGCTGAGGTCCGATACACAAGAGCTTTCAAATGCCCCCACAAATAAAGATCAGTGGGTTTAGGTCTGGCAATTGGTCCTCCTTTACATATCTATCTGTCACTAAATCTGTTATTGCGAAGCCGACGGACATGAACACTAAAATGAGGAGTAGGTGCTCCATGGTACGTGGAGTACATAGTACTGCTAAAGGCATATCTTCTAACAGAATAGGTTGACTGTTTTCTATTAACTTTTCGGAACTGTCCTTTGGGCGTGAGTGATAACTGCATTGGAGAAAATGATGTCTAACATGCAAACAAAGCGTTACCAGACCTATGCTCAAGTAACATTACGAAATGTCTTCGTCTACATGTGAGGAATATGTCCTGCAATTTGTGCTGTATATCTAGTAGCATGCTGCAAGTTGTGAAATATTATTTGTTTTGGTTTAAACATCCAACATAAAGTATTTAACAATTTTGTGGAGAATAACTGTCACAGATATGTACATTCTTGAAATTTGGTAATTTCTATAGAACTTTCACTCTACTACTAAGTAGCAAATACTGTAATGAAAATTAGTTATTTATAAAAATTGAGAAAGAAACATTATATGAACGAAAAATGAAACAAAGAAATATTCACCCGCTAAGAAGTTTGTTTATAGACAATCTATATAATAATAAAAAATATTAATCAAACATTCAAGAGAATATGTACAAATTCCAGAATGATGAGAAACCTACTTGAAAATAACGAAACAGCTCCAGAAACATATTAAAAAGTTAATTGTAAATTTTAAAAATAAAAACATACCACAATATAATACACTTAATAATTCTCCTACAGAATTTAAACTAGGGACAGATATCACGTTTGTTAATATTTAAAGAAATCGCCATATAGTTATACTTAGTTACTACACCCTTATTATATTTTTATACAAATTTAAAGTTCTGAATAACTTCTTCCATTAGATCCACTTAACGCCTAATTGGACTATATATAAATAACAGGCACTGGCCATGCCTCAGAGGATGCACAGGTTCCCTATTGATAAATTCAGTTAAGCTGTGTGAGGCTTGTCTTGAGCTTGAATGGGTAAATGTCTGAGTCTGTTGAGCGCTGTCAGAAAGTGGGTTGCACTCAGCTCGTGTGAGGGCAATTGCGTAGCTACTTCACTAAAAAATAGCGTCTCCACTTAGGAAACTGACTAAACGCCCGAGAAGGCGATGTGCTCACCATATACACCCGTACCGCATCCATCGAAGCTGCCATCAGTACCTAAACGCCTTCCGATGAAAATAAATAACAAATATTCACATATGGAGTAATTTTAGAGAGAATTTAAGTCCAGGTAGAGGGAATAAAAACTTTGCGGTTTGCTGACGACATAGTAATTCTAAAGAGACAGCAAAAGGCCTGGAAGAACAATTAAACGGAATAGACATTGTCTTGAAAGGAAGGTATAAGATGAACATTAACAAGAATAAAACAAAGGTAATGGTGTGTAATGTCAGAAAGTCAAGCGATGCTAAAGGAATCAGATGAGATCATGAGACATTAAAAGTAGTATAATAGGTTTTTTTTATTTTGGTAGCAAGATAACTTCTGATGGCCGAAGTAAAGAAGATATAAAATGCAGAATGGCTATGGGAAGAACAGCGTTCCTGATTAAGCTAAATTTGTTGACATCCAATTTTAGTTTATGTTAGGAAGTCATTTCTGAAAGCATTTGTTTGGAGAGTAGCATTGTATGGGAGTGAAACATGGACAATAGGGAGTTCAGACAAAAAGATGATAGAAGCATTCAAAATGTTGTGCTACATACGAATGATGAAGGTTAGATGGGTAGATCACGTAACTATTGAGGAGTTGCTTAACCGAATGGAGGAGAAAAGAAGTGTCTGGCATATCCTGACTAAGAGAAGGATTAGGTTGGAGGGACACATCGTGAGACATCAAGGAATCGTCAACTTAGCATTAGAAGGAAGTGTGTGTGGTAAAAATCGTATAGGGAGGCCAAGGGACGAATACAGTAAGCAGATTCAAAACGATGTTGCCGTACGTAATCTCAGATGAAGAAGCTTGACCAGGAGATGGTAGCGTGGAAAGCTGCATCAAACCACTCTGTTGTCTAAGACCACAACAACTATTACTTCACTAAATTTGTTGTTGTTGTTGTTGTTGTTGTCTTCAGTCTGGAGACTGGTTTGATGCAACTCTCTACCCTACTCTATCCTATACAGGCCCCTTCATCTCCTTATAGGAGTTACAACCCACACTTATTTGAACCTGTTTACTATATTTGTCTCTTAGTCTCCCTCCGCGATTTTACCCCCACACACTTACCTCCAACTGTAAATTGACGATTCCTTGACGTCTAAGAATGTGTCCTACAAATCTACCCCTTCTTTTAGGCAAGGATTTTCAGGAACTTGTTATCTCCCCAATTCTGTTCAGTACCTTTTCATTCGTTGCGTGATCTACCCACCTAATTTTTAGCATTTGTTTGTAACACCACTTTTCAACAGTTTTTATACTTTCCTGTCCGAACTAGTATTCTTCCATGTTTCACAATTGTATAAGGCAACAGTCGAAACAATGACTTTAGAAAAGGCTTCCTACCACTGAATTAATAATCGATGTTAACAAATTTCTCGCTTTTCTTCCCATTGTCATTCTGCATTTTATATCCTCTGAACTAAGATCATTGTTTGTTATTTTACTGCTCAAGTAACAAACATCATCTACCACTTTTATTGTTTCGGTACCCAATCTAATTCCTTCAGCATAGACTGAGTTTCTTAGACTACATATCATTAACATTATCTCGCTCTCTTAATGTTCATCTGATACGTTCCTTTAAACACACTGTCCATTCAGTTCAACTGCTCTTCCAGATCTTTTGCTGTCTCTGACAGAATTACAGTGTCATGGGCAAATTGCGAATTTTTTATTTCTTGACTCTGAATTTTAATTCCTTCTTCAAATTTTCCCTGTTTTTCTGTCCAGCTTGGTAATTGTCTAGATAAAATAACATTGGGTAAAGGGTACAACCTTGTCTTACTCCCTTACCAACTAGTTTCCCTTCCATTCCCTTTACTCTTATAACTAGTGTCTCGTTTCTGTAAAGTTGTACTGATTACTGCAGAATTTCCAATCAACATTGACAAGAGCGTTCCCAAAATCTACAAAAGTTAGAAATGTAAGTTTGCCTTTCTTTAACCTATCTTCTAAGATAATTGGAAAGATGACTAACATGGTCATACATTTCCCCTAAATCCAAACTGTTCTTCCCCAAGATCGGCTTCTTCTAGCTATTCGATTCTTCTGTATATAATTCGAGTTAGAATTTTGTAACCATTACTTATTAAACTGGTGGTTTTGTAACTTTCACACCTATGTGCACGTACTAAATTTAATAGCACATTAAATTTACCACAAATTACTTCCTTACTTTAATGAAAGGATCCTACATAAATTGGCGGATGAAAATAGCTATAAAAAAGAAATATGTATAAAATGCTTTACAACGCGGAGCTAAGAAACTGAACAAGACGTCAATAAATATGACACAATACTAAATATAACAGAATAAATATGAGAGTAAATATATTGATGATTAGATGAAAAGCTGACGTTGCCTGGAGATTAATTTATTCCTTACTCTCACAACCCATCACCCTTGTAACACTCTTACCTCGCTGTCCACCTCTTCCTCGCCCATCTCCTCCTTCCCCTATCTTGGCCCTCCTGTCCCCCCCCCCCCTTTCCAGCTCACCGTCTCCTCTCTCTCTCTCTCTCTTTTTTCCTTCAGATCATCTCCTCGACAAATTACTATGATTACACATATGCGTTTATTGGAAATTACGCGGTTTTTAAAAAACCCCTCCATGAAAACATTCATACATGAGTGAATTTTCTAATAATTTGTAAAATGCTATGAATGTCTTTTGGAAGTTACGCTCTTATTTTGACGGTGAAGTGTGCGAATCTTCTTTTAAGATCATAATAAATAGTTATTTGTCTAAGTTCAAAATTCCCGAGGGGGCTCGGACCCTCAATATCCGTTACAGATAAAAAGCTGACAATTATCAGTACTATAATAATAATAATATTATAAGAGTTACATTTACAATTATTGATACGTAGTGTTTATCAGTAACAATTTAAGAGGCAAATGGGCAACAATGCACCACGCTACCTATCTAAATAGACGTACCACGTTATTTCCGAATTCTTTCAATAAACTATATTTTACTCCCTTGTTCTGCTTTTTGTTGAGATAATAACATTATTTTGTCAGAACATAGATTCCACCACAGAAACACAAAACATGAACCAAGCAAAGCACATTTCATTTTTATATATATATATATATATTAACATTCTTAGTAACGTTCATTTTTTTATGTTGTAGTTGTAATATTTTGGAAGGGTAAATAGATTTTAAAGATGAGGCGTTAGGATGCGCGAATGGATACAATTTTGGGAGCGCGCTTTCGAACGCTTTGGAAGGGACTCGTAACTTGGATGTGGCGGCGAAAGTTTGTGACGCTGGGCAGTCTGAAGCCGCGTTACGAACTTGTGATTTGAAGAGATAGGCATGTGTGGACTTAGAAAATTACGGAACTGTGACTGGAGAAGATAGTCTCTGCTTGAATAGTGATAAACTATGCACGGTAGGGGGGCTGTGGAACTGTGATAATTCAGAAATCATGTACTCGTTTGATTACAAACTGTTTTATAACAAATATTTTAATTGCGGTTTAATTAGGAACTGAAATGTTCGATGGACCACACTAATTTATGAATAACAATTTGGAACTTTTATTGTCGAGTCCGTATTATACTTATAGTGCCTCTCATGAACAGTAATTGGTAAAATATTCAGTTATTTACCGGTATATAAAGTAGGACCACCTCCGCATTTTCATGTCCAGAAAGAGAAATAAAATCTATTTATAAAGAATTACTTCTTGAGTGGATCTTTTCTTTATCTTAGAATCCATTTTGTTGGTTCTTCAGAAATTTAATTTATGTTTGTTTAAATAGATCTTCACGTCATCATATGCAGATTAATAGACTGGCTAAACTACAGATTAATTATTGCTCTTGTTTAAACAGACTGGGTAGCTGTTTATGGCGTAGAAGCTGACATACATAACTCAACCCTATGTACAGGGACAACAAGCCATAAACTTTTACTACCCGAAATATGTATTGTCCATATCTTATTGGTGAATACCGATAGGAAGGTCGCAATACTGCAGATCTGCTCTTCGTATGACAAGACATTTGGTTACAGATGTGGCGATTATGTTGGTGTCAGCGTTTTAACGATCGACGCTATTTTAGGCTTTCAGCCGGAAGGCGTGCCGGCGCGCCTCTACGTCAGGTGTGCGTCGGCGTTAGTGGGGTCCGTCGGGCCGTTACGCCGCCGTAAACGGAATTCGGCTGCACGCTGGGGCCGGCCGGCCAATACCTGCGGCCGAATGTCGCCCCACGCCTCCCTATAGCGGCCCGGGCACTTTTACTGCCGCGCCCTGCCCCACTTCCGCGGCCGGCTAAATAAATTGTGCCCGCTGCGACGCGGCCCAGCTGCCACGCCGTAAAACCATTGCCGTAAATGAGGCGCCTCTTTAATACACGCCGAGTCCTTACGTTCTCACAGCCTGCCTATCCTTTAACTGTGACACATGTGAAAGTTTCTTATTGTAAATTTATTAAGTGAAAGTAAAAGGCTGCTGAAAGTTTGTTAAGTGAAAGTTTCCTATTCTTATTGAGTCTTTCTATTTAAATCAAGGAGTTTCAAAATAAATAAATAAATAAATAAAAATTCAAATGTTTGTATAGTATATGGGACTTAACTACGGGGTCATCAGTCCCTAAACTTACAAACTACTTATCAACTACTTAAGAACTAGGACGGCACAAATATCCTTGCCCGAGGGGGGATTCGAACCCCCGACCATAGTGGCCGTGCAGACCGTGACTGGAGCGCCTCAAGGAGTTTCTCTAATCATATGTGCGCAACGGATTTAACGAACAAAATTAGGCCCTGTAAGTAAAACAATCTGTACTTCTGTGAACATTATTTCTTACAGCAGTCAGATTCAGTGTATGTAAGGACTGATTACTATACTTTATACTATACTATTAAGAGGAAATCTTTTTCTCAAAAAAAAAAAAAAAAAAAAAAAAACCTCAACACGTACCATACAACAAAATAAAAAATGCCATAATCAGGAAAATGAGGGACGAGGTTGAGCTGGAATAAGAAAAATTAGTAATCATTAAGTTATTTATTGAATTAAAGAAACATATACAATCATTGCTGACCAATTCTACCTTAGTACACAACACAGATTAAGTAGTCTGTAAGTTCGGACTAATAACCAAACAGTTGAGACCCATAGATTTAAAAAGTAAACACTTTCCATTTAAATTTCGAGACGATCGCGAAGTTCCACTTTTAGTGTTACTACCGTAACCGAAAGTGGGCCAAAAAGAGATGATTTTTTTATACAGGGTGATTTTTGCCGCCTTGTAAAAACACCAGGAATTGATCAGTAGGAGTAAAGGAAACAGAAAACGCCTGAATGAACACCAGGAATGCATGTTTCTGTGGTAGTGGCCATTTATTCAGTAACGTTTTGTTACAGATACAGCGGTTTAGCGTGTGCTGTACCAAGCAGCTGCAATTACACTGTGTTGAAAAATGGTTTCCATGTGCCTCAATGCACCCATTATGCAGTATGACTGGTACTGATGCCCCCGCAGTTAAGTTCCATAAGGTTAACAAACATTTCAACATTTTGAAGTATGACTGGATAAGTGGTCTCCAGCATGTAAACTTTGCATTTCCAGAGAAACGTTCATAACACATTTTATGTTCTCTATCCTCTCCTCGATCAATCCCAATAGTTTCGACACAGCGCATGAATCTAATCTGTAAATTTCACACAAATTTCGTGACCTGAAAATTTTATTATTTACTTAAAAACCTTCAAATATTTGTAAAATTATGGGGCCTAACTGCAGTTGTCATTGGTCCCTAACCTCCGACGGCGAAGGCCTCGCGCACCGCAGCAAGGCGCCTTAGTGCGCACGCCTATTCCGCCGCGGCCCATATAAATAAAATGATATGCTATTCATGGTATCTGTATCAATTCAGAATAGCTGGAATTTTCTTGATAGTGTAAGATTGTTATGGAAGAATGGAGAAGAGGCACAGTAATGTGAATATTCAGAAAAATTTTAAGTGCATTTCTCTTTGCCATTTGTGTTATGAACGCAAAATAATGAATCATTAGAGCGAGGAAACTTTGGCAGATATAGTATGCCTTTTTTTTCATGGAGAAGGTTTCTATATTCCGCAAGACACTTTAAACTAAAAAACAAGGGTGACTTCCAATATACTTCTGCACCGTCTGACCAAAGAAGTAGATTTTATCACTGTTTGATCGCCATTAAATTTGGAACTTAGTGTTTTCCTTTGAGAACGATTTTATACTCTGCAAGTCACCATATGGACGCATGGCGGACGTTTCCTTATTATAGATTTCGGCACCGTTAAACCAATTACATAACGTTAGATATTTATGTATGTATCTTTTAGTGGAGAAGGTTTTTATGCTTTGCAATCCAAGGCGGAAGATATTTTTATCAGAATTCGACATCGTTTGACGGTCACAATGAGATTAGTCAGGTATACGTAAATTTTTCATGGTGAGGAAATTGATGGAGGAGTCAGAAAGTGAAAGACACGTGTGAGGAAGAGGTGAACAGAGGGAGGAAGAGACGGGCGGAAACAAGTGGGATCACCAACAGGTGAAAAGAGTGGGGGAGGGAGGAGGAGATAGATTGATAGAAAATTTTAATAAATACACACGGTAATAAATTTTACTGTGAATTAGATGTAATGTTGAATGTACCACAAGACAGAGATGAGGAAAGAAAAGTAGGAGGAGGTAGATGGGGAGGAGGATATGGACAGAAAGACCACAGAACAGCATATAAACATACAGAAAATTGGAACAAATATGTACTACTGCAACGCCAGGGTATTAGCCAGTAATCGATATAAATGAGTCATTCAGGACCTATATTCACTGATGATGACTACACAAATGTTGCAGGCAATGTTTTCGGTGGATTATGGTGAAGACCACCGAAGTTTTACTGTGAATCCTTCGCAGTATACAGTACCCCGTAGTGTCCTACTCTCATGCCGATGTTAAAGGAGGTCGCATCTCATGTAGTAAGCTTCAAGTTGAACCCACGTCGAGAAAAATAACCTTCACGTAGATTTCTACCATGTGGCCACCCTTAGACTTCAGACGTACCATCCGGAGACTCAAGCGCGATAAGTAGTTTCTGAATCGTCACTGTGAGATCCCTATCATGGTTTATATGGGGCGTAGTTATTGTCTTTTAGTAACAATTCTATTGGCGAGGTGGAGAACGCCATGAGAGTCTAGAATAAAGAGAAAGTGGACGTCGAAAGTCAAGCCCTTCTTATATGTTATGGTCTCAAGACAACTGATAAATATCCATTAATCCTACAAATGTCGTGGTTTCCGTATCACGCTTTGAAATTTCTTTAGGATCAGTATGAATATATAGCCTTCAGATTGCCAACAACACCACCATGAAGAAAAGTGATTGGGTAGAAGTGCATCTATTTAGCACATAGGTTATAGGGGCTAAATAAGAAATATCCCACATTCGCCTCAGTTTCAGTGCCATCTGTATATATGGAACTGCAATGCAGTCATTCTTGGGTAAGAAAACGTTCCTGGCCGAGAGTGATGTTTGTTTCCGTTCGGAAACCAGACAGCATCTATGACACCAGGACGAGGTTGAAGATTTTATAAACTAAGAACGGAATCAAGGGAGTTTTGTGTGCTGTAGTTTGAATTGGAAAACACTGGGCGATTACTCATAGCTGCTAACTACTAAGCCCGCCTATGTGGGTCTCGATAATTGAGCCCATGTCTTGATGGAGGTATATTAAGATATCGGTTTGATTAAGGAGGAAATTATTACTCACCATTTGCCGTAGTATAGTCAGCGGCACGTCATACGCATTCACTAGGGAGTTGATTTCACGGCTCCGAGAACAAGACGATCTCTGCAATGGACTCCGAGTCTGTGTATTGTTTATTTCGATGGGGGTGGAGGTGCTGTCTTAATCAAAGACAGAGTGGATCAATATCTGATACAGTGGCAGGAGGACCATCGGTTCCGCTGCCCACCAAACTCTACGAAGCATCCACTCCATACAGTGGCAGATACAGTATTTTTTTTTTTTTTTTTTTTTTTTTTTTTCTGTGGGGGCCACAAGGCTGAGGAGGGTGAACATGTCCTTAAAGGCGTTGTGAGCCTAATTTTAAAATACACACACACAAACACACACACACACACAGTCATATAACTGATATAGGAAACACCTAAAATATGCTCCAAAGCCACAGTCGCTTCTTAGAAAAAACTTTTTAATATAAAGGATGAAACACTTTCTCACAGCTGAACACAGAGCGTTTGGGGTCTGAATTTAATTCGATTTGTAAGTGTTTCTCAGCTGATCAAAAGGATATATGCGAATCCCTATACAGAGGAAGCCATGCGAAATTGGTATTGCTTTCTCTACATATTTACAACTTTCGAATAATTGGACCGTAAGATTGAATAAGACTGACCTCTAGAAAACTCAAACGATTGTACAATAAGGTCGAAAAATACGTTTTGTACAATTATGCTCACATGATTGTGGTATTAAATGTGCCAAATAATTGACGGAGACTGTACAAAACCTAGGGCATATTGTTCACAAATTTTAAAAAAATGTTCAAATGTTTTTAATCCAAAGGAACGAAACTGCTAACGTCTCAGTCCCTTGTCTTATAAACTACTTAAACTAACTCATTCTAAGGACAACACGCACACCCATTCCCGAGAGAGAACTGGAACCCCTGGCATGAGCAGTAGCGTACTCCGCATCGTTGCACCCCAGATCACGCGGTCATTCCCGCGCGGCACCCATAGTTTGATTGTCATTTTGATAAATGTAGAGTTCCATACTCCCAATACTCTTTTTTGTTGTAATTTTTTTAAAATTTTCAGAGTTTAATGTGGTTAAATATGTGTTTTTTTTTTTTTTTTTTTTTTTTTTTTTTTTTTTTTTTTTTTTTTTTTTTTTTTGTAGTTATAGGCTCTTGAGAATGACACCATAGTGCGCCGAAACTAGTATTGCATAGGTAGTTAGATTGAAGTATATTAATTCGACAAGGAAAGACGATTTTACTTGGTGATGCCAAGAGTAGAAAAAATCTGCACTAGTTGCAGGACGTTCATTTATTTCGGAGCGCTATCAACGTTACGTAGCTCATAGACACGAAACAATACTGCACACATTGTTACGGGTAACGTTTCCAACACTGCGACGCTGCGTTCCGCTCACTGCTCCTCGCCTCCCGGCAGCCGTGGTACACGCCTCCGCTACCAACAGCCAGCGCAAGAATCGTCAACTTACCGGCGTAGCTGTTTCATTATCAAACAATCAAGAGCCAGTAAATATGTAGCACTAACTCTGATATTCCCCCAAAAACTAAAATAAGATTTCCTGTGTCGCGTTGTACTGAATTAATTTCTTCTTCGTGCTTTGTAAAGTTACTACGCAAAGTATGATGAGTTTTTCAAGAAAGCTTTCCCGATCAACAAAATTACACTTGATTGTGTTTCTAGAAGAATTACTACTAGCATGATAATCCTTTGTATATGATGTTTGGAAAAATGCCATTGAAATATCTAATTTGCTCCAATAACTGGAAAATCGAAACGTGTAGCTTCAAATAAAACTGTTATAATGCGCGGAAGTACTGTTTATTAGTATCTACGAAAAGAAACCAGAGTGATAAACTGATTACCGAAAACACTCGAATGCGCTCGCCTGAACGCAGCCCTAGAAATTCACTAGTTTTTTCACATAGTTAAATCCTTTAACGTTATGTACGTATGAATAAAACGTACACAATATCTCATTTATCTTCCAAGTAGTCAAAAAACAATAAACGACTTTTACTTAGTTTTATCGTAAATTACTGACAAAAAAGGAGCAAGAAGCTATTACAGTAGAGTCTCGATTATCCGATCTTCGGTTATCCGACCTTCTGTATTATCCGACCCTATCACCGCGCCGGGACTGAACAAAAAAAAAAGCTTCGATGAACTCAGAAATTTGTAAAGAATAATTTTAACGACTTAGTACCACAAGCTGAAAAGTTTTTCAATGCCAACAACTTCCCTCGCAAAGTACTGTTACTTCTAGACAATGCCACTTATCATCCTAATGAACTTCAAGATCGAGATATAAAGGCCACGTTTTTGCCTCCAAATGTCACAATCTTATGTCAGCCTGTGGACCAAGGGGCCTTAGACACACTGAAGAGAAACTACCGCAGTTACTTGTTTTCCTCTTTAATTAATCCTATGGACGAGGAAGAAGATATTCAGAGAAGTTGCACAGTATTAATTTGAAAGGCGTTGTTTATGACGTGGCCCCATCTTGTGATAATGTTGGAGCAAATACAACTGTAAATTCCTGGAAAATTTTGCTACAGGAAAATTAAGAAAATTCTCCAGATGATGAAAATCTACAGCAACAGACGAAGCCCGAAAATACTCCCAGTTTTAATTGTTTCGAAACATTTCGGTATGTAATGACGCCACAGAAGATGACGTAAATGAATGGATTTTCCAAGATGAAAAATTTGAAGTGACACATGAAGATATAGTCAATATGGTAAACGAAAAAGAAAAAAGATGAAGCGGATGTACAGCAACTGGTGGAAACATCGTTTACCGAGGTTTTACTTCTTAAAAAACTACGTACAGCAGGCAAACAAAATAGACTTACTAACTTATTTACACAAATATGTTTTTGTAGTTCAATAAAGTCTTGCACAAACACAATGCTGGACGTAAGCAAATATCTATTCAGTATAATTTGATTTGTACTGTATTAAATTTTTAACCCATTTGGCCTACTTTAATTTTTGTGTATCGTACTATCTTATCACATTTCTTTGAGAGCCGTCTAATGTATTTGAACTTTATATTTAGTTCTTCTTCACGTATGTAATACGTTTTGTATGATCAAATAAATTTTTGAAACTTTATTCATTTTTTTTTTCGTTTTTTTCCGTGTTATCCGATCTTCTCACTTATCCGACCTTGCCGCGGCCGGTTTAAGTCGGATAATCGAGACTCTACTGTAAAAGGAAGCATAATACAAAAGTAAATTTTCGTTACGTTAATTACAGGGATTTTACTTTTTTAAACTCTGTTACATGCTGTCTGTAAGTAAATGTTAATTATTCCTATGCTCAAATTCTCTACCCTCCTCCCTCTCCCCCCTCTCTCACCTCCCACCTCTCTCTCTCTATCTTATTTTTTCGTCAGGCTGTCTGGGGGAGTCGGGGGGGGGGGGGGGGAGTGCCCCTGTGCCGTATCCTCTTGAATATTACTGCGGTGGATTTGTCGCGTGACAAAGTGAGTGGTTTTTTTATGTCCATTGCTGCCATTTCTTTTTCACATTGTGCAGTAAGCCATAGGTTTTTCACTCAAAAGCATGGCGAGTGTGAGTTATCTGCTTACAGCAAAACTTTTATTTTGGGACTCAAAATGTTCTACAGGTCGACAGCATTCACGGTGAGTGGAAAGAGACTAAAGAAATAACACTCCCTGAGAGGCCACGAGAAACAATTCGGAGGCCATACAACACATTGTTCTGGTCGCGGATGTATCCTTTCTAAAATTTTCCACTCACCTCATTCTTGGTCTTCCCAACGTGTAATGCTGGTATTTCGTCTCAGCAGAGGACCATACCATCTCATTTAAATTTAAATTAAAAACAACCCATATCGCAAAATTGTTGTTTTTACTTCACGACCGGTTTCTGCCAATAAAGACCGTCTTGAGAGGAACACCACTGCAAAGCAACTTAGAAGATCAGGGTACATACACAGTAAGGCCGGGAACACACTTGGCGTTCTTGTCCGATCGGCATTTTTACCGTGGCCGCCGTACCAGTAGTGGCGCACTGAATGGTACTGTGCGGAAAAATGGTTGATCGGATTATTTAACGTCGACGGCTGGAATGCAGCCGACTACTGCCACTACAATGGATGGTTATTTTACCGTCTCTACGGAAGTGATGGCCCACATTACTGAATGCGCGGTTACACACTCGTCGTCCAGTCCGCCGCCGACCGCTGTTGTGTTCACGTTGAGAGTGGTGAGCTTTTATAATGACCGAAGTGTTTTTCATTGACAGTGAGCTACCAATTCATTTTGAACATGAAAGACTTGTGATTTGGGGACAAAATCTTGGACATTTTTAATGAATTGCATAGGAATGCATAGCATGAAATTTGTCTTCAACTTAGCAAACATTTTGATTAGCTGGAAGAGAGCGAAAAGAATGTCTTTGGTAAGTACGCCGAAGCAAAAGTAATGAAAATAAATTAACCAATTATACACGTTATATTAAACAAATGTGAGTCTATTGACGTCACTTACATAGTATTGCAACTAATAATTAATAGTCTTTAAAATTAGTTATCAGTATCATTGCATTTTTTACATTTTGAAAGTTCCAATACAGTAGTATTTTGTCGTTGTATATGACTTCTCAGCAGGTTGTGCAGTTCGTCGAAAGACTAGATTGACATCTTAAAATAATTTAAAAACTTTCATTTGTTTCTTAATTCAGAAAATAATGTGTTCAAATGTTTGTAAAGTTTATGGGACTTAACTGCGGGATCATCAGTCCCTAAACTTGCAAACTATTTATGAACTAACTTATACTGAAGAAACCACAAACATCCATGCCCGAGTGGGGATTCGAATCCCCGACGGGGAAAGACCTCGCGCATTGCAACATAGCGCCTCAACGCGCTCGGCCGCTCCGTCGCGGTGAAATAAAGTTTTGAACGCTCCAACTTCCCCTCTCCTTTGATTAATCGGTTGAACCCAGGTGAGTCTATTTCCTTGTGTCCTCTTCAGTTGACGATATAACAATAATGCAAGACGTTGTTCTCGATTCATTTTGTTCACAACATTGTAATATGATGAAACGACAATTAAATACACGCTTGTTGCTCGGAGGTCAGTGAATCGACTGATGCGGCGTCGGCGTTGGTATTTTGACAGCCCAGTGTGCAAACGCTACATCATTACTGCTAGAGCGGCGGCGGTAAAAATGGCGATCAGACAAAAACGCCAAGTGTGGTCCAGGCCTAACAGCCGCGGTGGAGCGGCCGAGCGTTCCAAGGCGCCTAGCTGTGCAGTACGCCGCTGCTAGCTGTCGGAGATTCGAGTCCTCCTTCGGTCATGTGTGATGCCCTTATCGTTAGTTGTATTATCATGTAAGCCTAGGGACTGATGATCAAGTTAAGTCCCATAGATTTACAAACATCTGAACACTTTTATATAATAACAGTAAACATTATAGGGGGCATCTAAAATTACAATACAAATACAAAAGTTTATACTCATTATGGCAGGCAGTTACGATGAACATGCCGCATAAACGTGACGTGGTGGTGAAAATAGTGCGACTACGATTTAAGTAATGGATGTTCCGCCCCACCACCAATCATGTGTTGTCAATATTAACCAATCAGTCACGCTATGCATAAAAAGTATTAATTAGAATTAAAGACATTTTAGATAAAAATATTTAAAAAGTTTCCTGACGTCATATAATAGCTTTCCAGTTGAAGGAAGTGCCTAGGACATTTAAAAATTGTACACAAAATTTTATACAAGAGTAACCATTAAAATCGGCTGAAGACGCAGAGATTGCTATCTGTGGGTGTTTACAGAAAACTCGTGTCGTGTGTTCATCTACAGCTGCTTACTTACCCGAAATACACCCAAAGATGCGTGGCGGAAGACGGCGTTACTTCCAATGGCGATGACGTGAAAGAATTGATGGGCATCACACTGGCTGGCAGATGACGATGTCAAAAGTGCGCCAATATTTCGTCATCGCAGTGTGTCGGTAAACAAAGTATCTGAGAATGTGCATTAAAAACTTAAAAAAAACCTTGTATGTTAGCCGACGAGTTGATTTCTGGTAAAAAAGATAATATTGTGTACATAAAGTATCACTAGAACAATAAATACAAGCGCCGTATATTCAGTAGAAACATTTTGTTGCGTATACATTGGTAGTTTCAGTTGATACCAACAACAATAACGTCGGAAGCTATAAAATAAAATAAAATCAGTATATAAAATTGAACAGTGTCAAATTAGTCATAAAGTTAAAATTACAGTACAGAGTATGTGAAAGATGAGTGTAAAAGGATAAAATGTAAGAATTAATAGACCGTTTTGCAGTGTAACAGGCTATTAGCATGACAGGTTGTTGAACCAATAAAACGAAAATTAAGTATATTCAATAACGAGTAAAATTTATAGTTAAAAATGTAAGTAGTTATGAGTTTCAAAATTGAAATTGCGATAGGTAAAAATAGTAAAACAATTTGAAAGCGTTCTAAAACCATAATGCAATAAGCCTTTATAATGTGCAAGAACTGAAAGAATTAACAGATACTTAACCATTGGTTTTTACGCCAAAACTTGTGTAAACCAGTAAAGCCAACTAGAGCATAGGATAGTAAGAGGATAAAATAACAAGTCACATATAAACATACAAAGGTAATTTCTTTAGGTCAAGAATATGAGAAGCTACAAATGTAGCGTTACAAGAATATTTGTCTGTAGAATCATAAGAAAAAAATTCTATAATATGGCATCAAATAAATCATAAAAATATTTGTTCGCTTTAGATCAATTGTCTGCAAATCTATGTGACTAAAATACTGTGGTTATCCGTACCTAGGTTTACAAACTACTTAAACTAACTGGAGACAAAACACACACACACACACACACACACACACACATTCCCGAGGGAGGACTGGAACCTCCGACGGGCCGGCCGCGGTGGCCGAGGGGACTGAGGCGCTCCAGTCACGGTCTGTACGGCCACTACGGTCGGGGGTTCGAATCCCCCCTCGGGCATGGATATTTGTGCCGTCCTAGTTCGTAAGTATTTCATAAGTAGTTTGTATGTTTAGGAACTGATGACCCCGTAGTTAAGTCCCATAGACTCTACAAACATTTGAACATTTGAACCTCCGACGGCGAGCAACCGCGCGCTCCACAGCAAGGCGTCTTAGAGCGCTCAGCCACTCTACTGTTCCTTGCTTTAGTACAAAGGTGGATTTAAAAAATGAAATAATAACGGGAATCCCAAAAAACGAGCTGAAATCGAAAAAAATTGAAACTGTCAATTAGATTCTTATTTTATGCGCTTTCCTATCGTTTATCCCATTGTGACGAAAGTTTACTCACTTGACCTTAAAACCAAGAACTACAGCACTGTATACATAAAATTTCGTTTGCTGCACAGCGGAGGTTACTGTACTTATGAACTCAGACATCAGTGTTCAGTTTCATTCTTATCTTGATGAAATTTTGCACACTTGGTCTTCAAAACAAGAGGAAGGTCACTCACTGTCTACATAAGATTTCTTAAGGTGGATGGCAATTGGTTCTATACTTAATGACTTCCATACGAGTCTACAGTATTATTTCAGTGTTTAAGAAAGTTTTCACATTTTCCCTTCAAAAATTGGATCATAAATGTTTAAGTAATCTTTCGTACCTTCGACACATTTTCAGCGATCTTATAAAGGAAAGGGTGACTGACAGAGAGTCACGGTGGATTAGCCGTGTGAACTGGGGCGCAATGCTGCGATGCGCACGCCCGTTTGCCGTCGGGGGTTCGAGTCCCCCTCAGGCATCGGTGTTCGTGTCGTCCTTAGGTTAGTTTACCTTAGTTTCAGTAGTTTATAAGCTGCGGACTAATGACCAAGCAGTTGCGTCCGATAGATTTACAAACATTTGAACCGACAGAGAGGGAAGGAGATGGGTTGAATTGGGAGTAAAAGATAGACAGAGAGAGGGGGAGAAAATGGCCTGAAATAGGAGAGGAGGATAGGAACTGAGGTAGGTACAGCCGTGCGGTTCTACGCTATATGTCAGGGACTACGGGGCCGCTCCCGCCGGAGGTTCGAGCCTTCCCGCAGACATGAGTGTGTGAGTGTTGCCCTTAAGATAGGTTTAAGTTAGTTTAAGTTGTTTGTAAATCTAGAGAGCGATGAATACAGTAGTTTGGTCCCATAGGTTTACAAACATTGCTCATTTTATAATCTTTGATAATTAATTTTTCACACAAATAACATTCGTTTTGCAGATGGACACAGAGAGAAAGACTGGAATAAATAAATACCCAGGCAAAGCCGGGTTTTCAGCTAATATTTTAAAAATTACAATGACAGCCGTTCCTCAGAGAATCATTTATAAGTCACGCAATCATTTTCAATAATTTTTGCTATCTACTAGTTTTGTTACCATATTTTTATCTATTTTACGGCCCTTCCACAAATGTATGTGACACTATGTGGTAAGTCCAAAAGTGGTGTAACGATATTACGTCCTCACCCCGTGCCTTGAGTGAGAACACTTGTGGTCATTATACACCTTTGAAGATGGGCACTAAGAGCTCGAAAGAGGTTAGGAATAAATATTTCAGTTGAACAACTGGTTGCTGTTCTTTATCGACAATTCACACAGTTCTAAGGACAGACAAAGTACAAATAATTTAGTTTTGCGTTATACGTGTAGTCCAAGGAAGAGTATATTGCTATGTAAGACATATTCCGTGTCCAAATAATGTTTTCTACGTATTTATAGATTATAAATCGTGGAACGTTGTTTTAACAATATACCTTTTCCATGTGAAACAGCTTAAGGTCTGCCCTTGCTGCGGAAACAAAGCACGTAGATTTGCTTACCCATTTCCGCGACATTTACATAGGCGATAGGCGATAGGCGGCAAAGTACCAGTAGAGACAATTGTCGGTGCATACCGAGTGTCCACAATTCTCCATTTTCACATATGTTTGAACACTATTCCTACAGGTCCGACTGAGAGTTTCTGTTACTAAGCATTTCCACATTACCTACTTCTGCAATAGACCGAATGGTAAATTTAAACACTTTCTACAGAACAGGGATTGGTAAAGTAAATGTCTGTGTAACGAAAACGATATGTGTAGGTAGTTCATTAGATACGTTCGTTGGCCGCGGTGGAGTAGCCGAGCGGTCTAAAGCGTCTCGCTGCGGAGCGCGCGGTTACTCGCCGTGGAGGTTCGAGTCCTCCCTGGGGCATGGGTGTGTGTGTTTGTCTTTAGATTAGTTTACCTAGGTTTAAGTAGTTTGTAAGATACGGACTGATGACCACGCAGTTTGGTCCGATAGATTTACAAACATTTTTTAGATACGTTCGTTTTCCGTAAAATGCAAATATTGTTCTTCCGATTTGATTTTGTACTTATATAGCATAGTTTTGTCATAGAACATATTTTATGTACCTTGTACAGCTAGGCGTTATTCCAGATTCGAAAATTTTCGAAGATGGGTCGAGACACAAGCAGATTTCTAGTTCCGTCGAAGAAATGCTCATGTGCTATAATTGTTTGTACGTGTAACAACATTTTACTTTTCTTATCCTGATGGTTTCATCGTAATGTAGTTTTAATTAATGAAAACTTATTTTTCAGTGTTACTACTATTGTTTAATTTAGACTCACCGCAGAAAACAAAACTTGTTGCAGTATGAATGTTTTGAATAACTGTTGTTATACGCAATAAATCAGCTGCATACGATAACTGAAAAAAAATTATTAAATAGATTCGCATTGCAGCAGGTAGATTTAGTTTCAACCATGTCGTTGTTTAGTACGTCCAAGCTAATTCTTATGACGACTTACTCGAAGCTTCACCTTTATAGAAGCTTCTGGTTCTGGACAGAAGTACTGGCAAGACTTTGTTCTCTCTTGATAGTCCAGTAATTGAAATTGGAGCGTTTGTACAGTTAGTAAAGACTACAAAAGAAAAAGGCCTTAGTGTTATAAGCAGTAGGCTGAAAATGCAATGTTACGGAATCACTCAACGTGCAAGACAGCACGTCAGAATGTTGCTTCTCTTTAATGTGATGTGTCTGAGATAGGAGTCCTCCTCGACGCGCACGTGTGTGTGTATGTGTGTGACTGTGTGTCTGTTGTTTGACCTTAGCATACTTTTAAGTTGTCTGTAAGACTAGGGACCCCATCACAATTTCAGAGTACCCTTTTACATAGAAGTTCATTATAAAAAAACCTTCAAATCTTTGTAAATCTAAGGGACTTAAATGCTACAGTTAGCAGTCCCTAAGCTTACAAACTACTTAAACTAACTTAAATTAACTTATGCTAAGAACAACAGACAAACCCATACACCTTTGGGTGGAATGCGGAGTAAGTATGCAGGCGTAGATAAACACACCCGGCGGCGAGCAACTGCGTGTTCCACAGCAAGGCACCTTAGAGCTCTCGGCCAACCCACCGCAGCAAAATTCATTTTACACATGTACTTTATCTTTACATATCACCACCCTTTAACAGCATTAAGTTTTACAAGAGAATCACAGTATTCTATAATTTAAATGTAATATAGCAATCATCATATCCAGAACTGACGGTACACTTTGTGGCACCCAACTATTTAGATGCTACTACTGTTAATGCCTGCTACTCTTAATGACGTATGTTTACAACGACTTTATTGGAGTGTCGTATTTTACTTTTAAAGCCAGTTAACCACAGAGCTTCTAAACTGTTATAGCATCAACATCACATTTTGGTGTTTATTCCCGATTTAATTTAAAAACATTACAGACGCTTCTTCCTATGTTTCCGGCATCGTACTTGTCTCTAGCTTGAGGATGAAAATGCTATTGTCGCATTGGCGTGTGTCGTGTGTGGCTGCATACTATTTTGTGATCTTCCCCCATCCCTAATACGAACGAAGTGGTTATCGTTTTGATGAAATGTCTCTATTTATAGATGTCAATCTGAGTGCGTGAGATAAAATTCAGCGTCATGTAGTTGCTCGAAAATGTACATTAAACGGAAGACAGATGACATTTCAATCATCAGGACACGTGCATCATCGCACCTGATTCGAATAATGGATCAATTTTAGCAATTGTTCGAGTTACTGTTTTGGTACTCAGCGGCGAACGAGAAACTGAGTTTTCCATACCAATGAAAACGTGAGTGGTTTTGAGTACACAACTGTACACAGCGAATACAAATGACGGAAATAAACTGTATGAACAATGTCCCGTATAGTAGTGCACCGAATAACATGTCAATATATTGCGCTACATGCTTTGAACCTTTAGTGTGGAAAAGGAAGCAGAACTAGCTGTCCAGGAAGTCTCACAGCACGGAAAATATCGTAAATGTCAGCTAAACAGATCAGCATACGAAAGAGCTACTGACGACGCCCTTTAATTCATAGGCGAATCCTTTCCGAAAAATAAAGAAAACACATTTCGCGCATTCATATTCGAAATATGAATACCAATCTAGTGTACGCGCTGACAATCGTCTTAAACTATATCTACTAACCTGCGACAATATTTACCTTCACGATGATCCCAGTGAAGACGTGCAACCAGACCATGACGCAAGATTCCGTTCAGAAATTTCTCTACGGATTTTTCCTGGTATAAAGACAAACTGCAGCATTAACACTGTAAGAGCACTCCATTCTTATTTTATACAGTGTTGTTTTACTACTTATCGCTCCTTACGCCACAATGCACGGTACAAAGACGTTCAAAAATACCGCGTGCGAAAATGAACGTTTTCAGGCGTCATGTTGTGCAGACACAAATGGTCGAATACTTTGGACACTCCATGGCCTAGCGACATTTTGTATATGTATCGCAAGAACAGGGATACTGTATCTATCTTACAGTACACAGAACTTTTTTTAACATAACGCATTTTGTCCGGACAGGAAAATTTTGGAAATTTGTCAGTTCTGTAACATTAGGTGTATTATAGGGTGGCACTTCGCAGCTTGTAAAACAGCATTTGTTCATTTGCGTTTACTGAGAAAAGCCCGAAAAGAGTAGTATATTCCCTGTTTTCCACTGACGGTATTACGGGCAAAAACAATCTCCATAACACTGCCGAAGCCCATGAAGACAAATCATCCGTGGAAAATTCTGTGATACGAAGGGGTCAGTTGCCGCGCTTTGGAACACTGATAAAAGTCAGACTGAGGGAGAAATTCAGTGACACCAAGCAACATATACGCTGATCATGCTCTGCAGTTGGAGATTCGTCCATATTGACATATGTTTCGTGGAAAATTATGACACTGAACTATAAACAAATGGAATAACCAACAGAAATATCACATAAAATGTTCAATTGTACTAATGTTTGTAAGCCTAAGGGTGAAAAGTGCTGAGTTCATCGGTCCCTAGACATATAAACTACTTAATCTTATGCTAAGACGAACTACTTAAATCAACATATGCTAATGACAACACACTGATATATACAGGGTGTCCCAGCTATCTTGTCTGGAACAATAACAGCTATTGGAAAACGACTTTCACCGGTATCAATGTACGGCTGGGGCCAATGAATGTACATATTTGGAAACATTCTAAAACGAAAGCAAATGTGTGTTTTAACACAAACTTATGTTTTTTTTTTTTTTAATGGACACCCTATATTTATTCTTCAGCAATCCATAGCATGACAAATCACATAAACAATGGCGTTGATTGCATCGCAATATTCCAATTACATCCCGAGATATTGCGACGTGAAGTTGACGATTGAAATACGCGAAACGCGCGGCTAGCGCACGTCCTGAGACTCAGGCGAGAACCCCATGCTGCTCAGGACGTGCGCTAGCCGCGCGTTTCGCATATTTCAAGCGTCAACTTCGCGTAGCAATATCTCGGGATGTAATTGGAATATTGCGATGCAATCAACGCCATTGTTTATGTGATTTGTCATGCTATGGATTGCTGAAGAAAAACTATAGGGTGTCCATTAAAAAAAAAACGTAAGTTTGTGTTAAAAAAAACATTTGCTTTCAGTTTAGAATGTTGCCAAATATGTACATTCATGGGCCCCACCCGTACATTGATACCGATGAAAGTCGTTTTCCAATAGCTGTTATTGTTTCAGAGATATTTTGGGTGGACAAGATAGCTGGAACACCATATATATATATATATATATATATATATATATATATATATATATATATGGTGTCTTAGACACGTGGCTATTCCCGCACGGCGATGTATCACAAAAAAGCACAATTTTTCAAACGCATTTTATGCTACACAAGGCCATGGTTTACATAATTAATAATTTTCATAACATTTCTGTTGAATTTCTTACCGATATCGCCTACTTCCCCACTCCTCCTCCCTTTCCCTCCTCCTTATGGGTCCCGAGGTTACAACTGACCGTTAGTGTTTCCCTGCATATCGTAAGGGGAAGATAAAAGATATCACAACTAATAATCTAGTGACGTTTTCGTTTTGTGCTACAGTATTTCATAAAATGTCTTTTTGTCTTTTGCAGTTTTTTTGTTTGTGATGGAAGACACTGGGTAGTGAATTATGTTTAAATTTTCTGTGTTAATGTTATGCTAAGCGAAATTCAACCATCGAAAATTATTCGAAATTAGCATGGTTGAAAATGTTTTCTTTATATGATTGGAGGAACTGATGACCTAGTATTTTGCTCCCTATAATCATTAAGTTAACCAAACAATATGAAATTACATATTGTGTCATTTACAATGAAATCGTAATTCAGTTTCTGATGCTAATACTAAACTGACTCGTCGCCTTAGTCCTAAGTTTATAAGTAGCACTATATCAAACCATCATAGTAGTGAAGGAAGATGTGATCCTATCAAGGTATGGATATTGCTTCAACTATCCAGCTACTTCTGCGAAGAAGCATTCATTACTTTGAATAAATGTTCACGTGCGAACTGAGAATAGGACGTGACGTGGCTCTTAGCATTTCCTAGAACGCAAAACTGTTCTGGGAAAGATTCTCTACTTTTATTAGCCACGTTTGATGGTATCGTAATCCAACTGCACCATTAAGTCCACTTTTTATCTATTTGATTTTACGGAGGGAAAGCATTTAACTGTTTGGCCCACATCGATAGTGTTACCTGATGGATTCAAAGGTGACGATAATATTAGTGTTTAAAATTACTCCCACCTTGCTGCTACAAACCCACTGACAGAAAGGTGATAAGGAAGTTTATAAAATAAACATGGAATCGCGTCTCTCTGTTGCACGCAAGCCTTTCCGTGATGTAGAAGGGCTAAGAATGTCGATACAGCAAGCTGTCACGCCTCGCATTCGGCAGCACTAATCTGAGGGGCAGTGGAAATTTTTCGCCTTGCACCATCATATAGAATGAAATTGCCGCACGGATAGGAGCATAAATAGAGTCTTCTGCTGTACTCTTTGGTGTACACTCATGTTTTCCGATGCTACTTTCTAAATCTGCACCAAATTCTATGTTCAATTCAGTTTCGGGAAGTAATGAGACATTCTACATGTTGATGACAGCTTAAGGATAATCTCAGTTTCATGCGTAATTAGTGTACATATTTGGTGATGCGAACATATATTTCTCTATTTTTCATAACAACGTCGCAAAAATTGTAGTTGACAATTAGGAAAAGAAGAATTCATTGCATCTAAAATTTTTTTGGGGGGTTTTGTCACGCACGAAACCTCTATAATAACAATATAAAATTTAAATAGATTTTTCTGTGCTGTTTTCTGTGAGCTGAACAGTGAAAAGTGAATGCTTGTAAGATTTAACAGTAATCACACCAAAAATTCACGTGAATAGATGAGGTCACTCTGTTTTGTTTGTTGAAGTAGAGCTAACTTAGTCAGTTTTATTGTTGTGACAACAGAATAACATGATCTCTCTTTTGACTGTAGACCCATTATTTTTACGTGTTCCAAACAGCAGTAGCCGGCCGCGGTGGCCGAGAGGACTGAGGCGCTTCAGTCACGGTCTGCACGGCCACTACGGTCGAGGGTTCGAATCCCCCCTCGGGCATGGATAGTTGTGCCGCCCTAGTTCGTAAGTAGTTCATAAGTAGTTTGTAAGTTTAGGGACTGATGACCCCGTAGTTAACTCCCATAAGATTTACAAACATTTGAACATTTGAAACAGCAGTAGTACCGTTCTGATACCTCTGACGATTGACATACGGGTTCTGATGCTGATATCATTAGGGAGGCAGTTTCAACGACCACTTGTTACTCGACACCAGAAGTGGCTCTAACATGGTGTCCCAGATTATTTTCGTCTGAGGGTTCTTGAACATTATCAGACATTTCCGGAAAGGTGGAATTGATGGTCTTGTTTTGTGATTGTGGCCTTTTCTCCCCATTTGCCCCACTTGACTTCAACTTGAGTACAAGATGCCAGTCGAGATTGAAGAGACTCGCCTCTCTGCGACACTAGTCAGAAGAGACGTGAGTTATTAGACAGGGCATTAAATCATTTTTCTTGACGTTTCCATGCCTGCCTCGGTAGTAGGAAGACGCCATCCTTATTAGTTGCTGTACAGGTTGTGGAAATAAAATCCGCTACCAGTTACAATTTTTGGCGGTTTATTAGAACACTACCGGTTTCGGGCTTGTGCCCATCCTCAGGTGTTTACATTCAGACAACTGTTTAAAGAAAACGTTAATTACTTTGTGCTTATCAATACATAGGTATCCTATATATATATATATATATATATATATATATATATATATATATATATATATATATATATATATATATATATAAACAAATATGGTATGTGGTGGAGTGATTTGTGATAAGGCTCTAAGTGTACTCACATATAAGTATCCAGTTCGTATTTGTACATTTCTCATGGATATTGGTTGAGAACATTGTAGTAACATGATGTTAATTTGCACTCCCATGTTTAAGGTTTTGCACAGTACACTTCATAACTTTCACTCCAAACATCGCCACAGTACACTTTATCACTGACACTCCAAGCATCGCAATGTTTACATTTAGGCACATGTTATGGAGTGTCAGTGATAAAGTGTACTGTGGCGATGTTTGGAGTGAAAGTTATGAAGTGTACTGTGCAAAACCATAAACATGGAAGTGCAAATTAGCATCATGTTACTACAATGTTCTCAACCAATATCCATGAGAAATGTACAAATACGAACTGGATACTTATATGTGAGTACACTTAGAGCCTTATCACAAATCACTCCACCACATACCATATTTGTTTTATATATATGTATTCTATAGGATACCTATGTATTGATAAGCACAAAGTAATTAACGTTTTCTTTAAACAGTTGTCTGAATGTAAACACCTGAGGATGGGCACAAGCCCGAAACCGGTAGTGTTCTAATAAACCGCCAAAAATTGTGACTGGTAGCGGATTTTATTTCCACAACCTATTAGGAACAGTCACGGAGTCAACATCCATAATGGATAAAATTCACTTAGTTGCTGTACATGTGGGGCAGCTTTTAAAAGTTGTGCAGGTAACTCGTATTAATAATTAGGCATACTCTACGATAGGCTTAGAATATTCGATCCGTTTGACATCTGATTTCGAATGCCATTTCTAGTCGATCAACAGGAGACATTTGCTGAGTGTAATGGGCAGTATTCAGCGCCAATTATGTCTGATAGAACCACCGCGCGGAACAGCCGCGAGGTCTAAGGCGTCATGCTACAGACTGGGTCGGCGTTTCCGCCGGAGTTTCGAGTCCTCTCTGTGCCATGGGTGTAAGTTAGGTTAAGTAGTTTGCAAGTCTAGGGACTGATGACCAAAGCAGTGTCGTTCTATAGGTTTACGAACATTTGAACAAATGAAAGGATGCGTGTTCGGTTTTTGGGGGCTTATTTTCAGCAACTGCGCCCTTTCAGGCCCTGCACGCACAATTGTGCAGTTCTGGTTTTGCTCGCTTTATTTTTTGTGATTCACGCTATGAAGTTCAGGCCTGCATCACAGATTCGTGGGTGTACTGTGGTAACGCGCGCAACGTGTTTTACTTCCATGTTTCTACACTGTGTGGTTCCAACAGTCGGCAATCTTCCGGTACACTTACAATGGCGGCTAGAAAGAGTTGTTGACAAGGTGTTGATATCCTTGTTTTGCCGCGTGCAGCTATCATATCTGGCAGTTAGTTGATTTTATACGATCCTGTGATGTTATTATGTCATTTCTTTCAAGGACATGTTACTTTACGGTGGTGCAGATCATAAAAATTTTTAGTGAAGGCCCAAAACAAACAACTGTGTGGATACAATATTTTTTTTTAATTTTATTTTGTTTTTTGCAATGAAGTACCGTATGTATTTTGTATCTTAAACGTCACTCTCTCTACGAATGTCACATCACCTACAACCTTGGGTCTGAAAGGGCTAGGATTTTTATATTACTTATCAGTTCTTTCATCTCTGGCGATGGTGTTCATTTGAAAACGCTGACTTGCACCGTGGATTGGTCTCCGTTGTATTGATAATTATTGTTTTCCGCCTTTCTTACAAGTGAAATACATCAGAAATTGTAATTACCATACGATTTTCGCCTTTATTATGTAAAACGCTTCTATAGATACCTGCAATGTACTTAAATTTCTGTACATTCTTGGCGTTTCAGAATGGGGGTAAGAAACAAATATGGCACGTCGTTATTTACTAAGGTACTATAACTTATAAATATTATTTACAATGTTTCATAGCTATTTATCTTCAAGTCTATTACTGGCATTCCGTGCTTACTGATGTTCACTTCTCCCATTCGAAATTTCGATATCCCAGCACTAGTAAATGACAGTAAGGTGTCGTCAACTGTTGAGATTGTGTCTTCGATATCAGAAACCTCCTTCTTTGCGTGCGTGTTGTGTGTATTGTGTATGTGTGTCTGGTTGTTTTTTCTCCCTACACTTTGTGTGGCTCTTCCACAGCGTAACTTCATGTCACTGTTGGGTAATGTGGAGGTTAAAACTGATCGCGTGATAAGCAGCTGGAGCGGTTTTTCTTTTTCTTCTTCTTTCGTTTCGGCCACCTTTGGACCACGCTAATCCACATCAGCTTCCTTTCCTCCGTTCTTCCTCCTCTTCCAGTATTCTTTCATTCTCATACTTTGCATCTTTCTTCGCTCTTCTGTCCACGGTGATTTCGTTCTGTCTAGTTCTGTCCTCAAATCCTGCCTTAATTTTTTTATTTAAAAATCACCCTGTTGTGTATTTCATGATCCCGTATTGCAATTTGTTCCAGATCCCTTTGTACTTCTTGGATCCACCGTATTTGGCTTTTCTTGTTTAAGAAGAATTGTGAAATTTTCTGTGTTAACCACCCCTGGTCCATTCTGCAAATGTGTCCAAAGAACTCACACCTTCTTTTCTTAATGATATTGGATATTTTTTTTCTATTTTGGAGTAGAGTTCCTGGTTGGATCGATTTCTAAACTTACCGTCTTCTGTTATTCGAGGTCCTAATATTCTCCTGAGAATCTTCCGATCCACGAGTTCTAGCCTCCTGATCACTCCAGTTCTTATTAGGTTGTGTGTTTCTGTTGCATATATAAAGTTTCAGGACGGATCACTGTCTGGTAATGTTTCAGTTTTGCATTGAAGAAATATTCTTCTTATTATAGATGTTCATTGTCAGTTTGTATGCTAAATTGATTTTGTTTATTCGTTTTTCCATTGCATCCTTTTCTGTCAATGGTTTTTTCATTATGTAACTTTATTTTCATTACAATTACTGCCGTATGACTTCATACATCTGTGTGCGGCAATATACAGTGCCTTCTAAATTCAGAAATATGCGGCTCGTGGAGTAGTATCGTAATTCGCTCGCTCTGTTCGTCAAGGACCGAAAACTGTTGGAAAGGGCGGCGGAGTCGAGCATGCATTGCAGCCGGAAATGAGTCCCACGCGCCACATGCGCAAGTTTCCCGGGGCGTTATTTGAAATATTTATACCCGGGCCAGTAGTGCTCGGCAACTGGAGAGTGCCGGCCTGTCGGAGTAATATGACTGTCGGGCGCCTGAAATAGCGCTTATCTCTTCAGGGAGCGGTCGTAAGCGCATTTTGTTGCTCTCGCGCGCGCCGCGCTCTAAAAGCCAGGCGGCTGGCCCGGCTGCGAGGAGAGCGCGCCTCTGCCGCGCCGTTTGGCCCGCGAGTAAAGCGGCCGGGCGTACGGCCCTGTCTCTCCGCGGGCGGCCACTCAACATCATTCCATCTGCAGTAGCGCTCACCACCAAAATAACTTCTCCCGTGATGGCGAAAGGAATTGGAGCAGCAAGCGTTTCCTTCACCTTTCACAGTTAACTAGCAAAGCCCGACGACGCTTCGCCGTGGCACAGTCTTACACTCCTCTTCCTCATCATCATCATCATCATCATCGCCGCGGTGGAGTAGCCGAGCGGTCTAACGCACCTCGCTGCGGAGTGCGTGGTTGCCCGCCTTGGAGGTTCGAGTCCTCCCTGGGGCATGGGTGTGTGTGTTGTCCTTAGGTTAGTTTACCTAGGTTTAAGTAGTTTGTAAGCTACACACTGATGACCACGCAGTTTGGTGCGATAGATCTACAAACAATTGAACTTTTTTTTTTCATCATCATCATTAGAGACTGATTATGCCTTTCAGCGTTCAGCCTGGAGCATAGTACCTCTAATAAAATTCCTCCATGATCTACTCAATGCTAACATCGATGCCTCGTCTGATGTTATGCCTTTTACTTCAAAATCATTCTGCGCCGAATCTAAATACTTTCTTCTTGGTCTACCTCGACTCCTCTTACCCTCCGCTGACGAGCTCATGAGTCTCTTAGGTAACCTTGCTTCTCCCATGCGTGTAACATGACCCCTTCATCTCAGTCTATTCGCTCTAACTGCTTCATCTATGGTATTCATTCCCAGTTTTTCCTTGATTTCCTCATTATGGACACCCTCCTGCCATTGTTCCCATCTATTGGTACCTGCAATCATTCTTGCTACTTTCATATCTGTAACCTCTATCTTATGAATAAGGTAACCTGTATCCACCCAACTCTCACTCCCATACATCAAAGTTGGTCGAAAGATAGAGCGGTGCACTGCTAACGTAGTCCTGGTACTTACTTCCTTCTTGCAGAAGAGAGTAGATCTTAGCTGAGCACTCACTGCATTAGCTTTGCTGTACCTCGATTCCAGTTCTTTCACTATGTTGCCATCCTGTGAGAAAATACATCCCAGGTACTTGAAACTGTCTACCTGTTCTAGCTTTGTTCCTCCTATTTGGCACTCAATCTGTTTGAATCTCTTTCCCACAGACATTACTTTCGTTTTGGAGGTGCTGATCTTCATATCATAATCCTTGCACCTCTGATCGAGCTCTGAAATATTAGTTTGCAACCTTTCAATCGAATCGGCCATTACAACTAAGTCATCCACATATGCGAAACTGCTTATTTTGTTTTTACCTACTTTAATCCCGCCCTGCCAGTCTACTGTTTTCAACATATAATCCATGAATAGTATGAACAACAGTGGTGACAGGTTACAGCCTTGTCTTACCCCTGAAACTACCCTGAACCATGAGCTTAATTTGCCATCTACTCTAACTTCTGCCTGACAGTCTACGTAAAGCCCTTTAATTGCCTGCAGAAGTTTGCCTCCTATACCATAATCTTGTAGAGCTTACACTCCTGCTCATTAAAATTGCTTCACTTCGTTGATGACGTGTTACAGACGCGAAATTTAACCGACAGGAAAAAGATGCTGTAATATGCAAATGATTAGCTTTTCAGAGCATTGACACAAGGTTGGCACCGGTGGTAACACTTACAAAGTGCTGACTTGAGGAAAGTTTCCAACCGATATCTCATACACTAACAGCAGTTGTCCGGCGTTGCCTGGTGAAACGTTGTTGTGATGCCTCGTGTAAGCAGGAGAAATACGTACCATCACGTTTCTGACTTTGATAAAGGTCAGATTGTAGCCCATCGCGATTGCGGTTTATCGTATCGCGACATTGCTGCTCGTGTTGATCGCGATCTAAGACTGTTAGCAGAATATAGAATCGGTGGGTTCAGGAGGGCAATACGGAACGCCGTGCTGGATCCCAACGGCTTCGTGTCACTAGCAGTCTAGATGACAGACATCTTATCCGCACGGCTGTAACGGATCGTGCAGCCAAGTCTCAATTCCTGAGTCTACAGATGGGAACGTTTGCAAGACAACAATCACCTGCACGAACACTTGACGTTTGCAGCAGCATGGACTATCAGCTCGGAGACCATGGCTGCGGTTAACCTTGATGGTCGCATCGGTGTTTGGCGATATCGCGGTGAACGCACATTGGAAGCGTTTATTCGTCATCGCCATACTGGCATGTCACCCGGCATGATAGTATGGGCTGCCATTGGTTACACGTCTCAGTTACCTCTTGTTCGCATCGACGACACTGTGAACAGTGGTCGTTACATTTCAGATCTGTTACGACCCGTGGCTGTATCCTTTGTATCCCTGCGAAACCCTACATTTCTTCAGGATAACGCACGACCGCATGTTCCGGGTCCTGTACGGGCCTATCTGTATACGGAAAAATTTCGACTGCTACCCTGGCCAGCACATTCTCCAGATCTCTCACCAATTGAAAACGCCTGGTCAATGGTGGCCGAGCAACTGGCTCGTCACAATACGCGTCACTACTCTTGATGAACTGTGCTATCGTGTTGAAGCTGCCATCCAAGGTCTGTTTGAGTCAATGCTCAAGCGTATCAAGGCCGTTATTACGGCTACAGGTGGCTGTTCTGGGTACTGATTTCTTACGATATATGCACCTAAATTGCGTAAAAATGTAATCACACGTAGTTCTAGTATAATATATTTGTCCCATGAATACCCGTTTTTCATTTGTATTTCTTCTTGGCGTAGCAATTTTAATGTCCAGTAGTGTATATGAAACCAACTTAAAACCGCGGATCCGCTCGCGAGTTCGTAATGATAGATTATGAGATTGGTTTTGAATAAAGAAATGAAATGCAATACATTCTTTAGCAGTAAACGTTTTAAATCAAGATTCAAATGAAAAAGTAAAAGTGTGTCAAGTTCTTCATGATTTACAATAAATAATATATACAATATACCTTACAGCCTGTGTTGCATTATCTCAACACGTATGCTGAGAGTAATGTCAAAATTGGTTTTCATTTCATTTTGAGGCACTCTGGTAAACTATGTTATTTATTGTATTGTTTGCAGCGTACATGTATATATTTCTTGGGTTGTAATAAGATCACAAACCGAACACTTGATGTGATACGCGAAACGTCAAATCAATGTTGTCGTATATTTATTTACATTACAGTTCTTCTTGTATAAAAGGTGTGTGTTAAAAATGTATTTGGTATTACTTTCTGTATTTATTCTCATTTTTCCTTATTCCTACACTTTACATTACAGAGAAAGAACTGAAGAATTTATACAGTGATTTCTATACAATCTGGATGTCTAATTCTGGTGTCTGAGCGTAGAACTATAGCGTGCCGTGTCTGCACATTCAGAATTTTTACACAGGTTTTCGCATTGTCCACAATCTTTAAATTTGGCAAACAAATTTCCATCAGTTATTACGTGAGAAAGAATTGCTTGCTCACCTCTTGATTTGAAATTTATGTCAATACGTGATGTAACAACCCGCTCAGTTAGCCGTGTGGTATAACGCACCGCTTTCCGAGACGGGGTGGCGTATCGGCCCCGGTTCGAATCCGCCTGGCAGATTAACGGAAGGGGTCGGAGTGTCGGCCAGCCTGTATGTGATTTTTAGGTTTTCCACATCCCCCTAGGTGAATACCGGGCTGGTCCCCAAGTCCCTCCTCAATTACACGACTCGCAAACATTTCGTAACACTTTACACTTTCAAAAAAAAAAAAAAGTTCAGATGTTTGTATAGTCTATGGGACTTAACTACGGGGTCATCAGTCCCTAAACTTACAAACTACTTATGAACTACTTACGAACTAGGACGGCACAAATATCCATGCCCGAGGGGGGATTCGAACTCCCGACCGTAGTGGCCGTGCAGACCGTGACTGGAGCGCCTTAGTCTCCTCGGCCACCGCGGCCGGCTTTACACTTTCATACACATGTACACAGACTGCTAGGCTATACGTTTCCTCCTGGGGGGCATGGGGTGGCGGCAGGAATAGCATCTGGCCACCCTGTAAGTATTAACCCATGCCAAATCCGCATTTAATACAGTACCGACCCTGCATGTGCGGGAAAAGGCCAAAGAGAGACAGACAGACGCGATATAACAGTCTAATATGGAAGCGGAATCTAGACTTATTTTCTTTTCGCTTTCTTGTAATACTTAATAGGCGCCATATATGAATTTGTCGAAAAACGAAATATGGACATCTCAGGCTGGCACGCTTTCACAGCTGAAGTCCAACATTCAGGTAGTATTAAGATCAATGAATTTATATCACGCTTAGACCAAAGATATGGTCCGTGGCATCACATTTCGCTGTAAGTAACCTCCTTGCTCTCTAGTTGCCAACGTCATCGCTGGTCTTCAGTCCGAATTTTTTTATAATTAGACGAGATTCAAACAGTATATCTTGCACCCCGTTATAACTATCGACATGAAACTGCTAAGGTGTACAACGGGAGACTTAGGACTACAACTACAAACAGAGACCATTTGTCTGTGTTGTGTAGATATTGCTGCAGAGCGAAATATTGACACACAGACGTAGAATTGTATATACGCCGATAACATTCAACCCCAATATCGTCTACCCCTTGTCGTTTGCAAACCTCAACCATCATAGTCCACAACGGGAGACTGGTAAGTAATACTACATACAACCTCTAATCGTTAGCAATTTTTAGCAGATTGTTTTGCTTACATTTCACTCTGCAGCGAAGACTACACATCGAAAACGACCTCGACCGATTGAAATGAAAATATTACACGATGTTGAATTGGAAAGCGCCCGTTGTTTTATATCCTTTTATAATACGTTTGGGAAACATGTATCGAAAAGGTATAACTTAATGAATAGCAAATCACCAAATATCCATAAAACGGTCCCTAACACCTTCCTCGTGGGTAAATTAGTAACTGTACAAATTTCTAAGTGTTTGCGTCTTGTGGTTCGGACGTGATAAGTGTACGCCGAACAGACATTCACAGTTGACGTAATGAGAGGCACTCAAAGACTACTACATCACTCTCAATAGGGCCAGGGGGACAGTTGGTACATTTACTTCATTACCGTCTCAGGAAGCACAAGTAAGGACAGTATCACGTGCGTGAAAGATGATTGGCCGAAGCACCGTTTATTAGTTTCCGCATACGACATGTCGGACAGAGTTACCATCCAGTAGACAGAGTCCTGCTATTCACGACAAGGCGCGACGCTATGCCACACTTGCACTTAGTCACGTGGCCAGTATTAGAACTTTGAACTTTTAATGCACTATGCTTGGACTTCAACTTTTTCTGTCTCGTTGTTCATGCACAACACTCAAGCATTCAATTATTTGTAATATATTTGACATGTGTTAATAAAGTTGCGACATCTTTCTGTTAAAGTGTACCTATGTCACCTTACCAAATAACAAACCCATCATAGAAAAAAAAAGTAACCAGACACACCCAAAACATACTTTTTCATGTAAAGTGCGTTGTGCTGCCACCTACTGCCAGGTATTCCATATCAGCAACCTCATTAGTCATTAGACATCACGAGAGAAAAGATCAGCCGGCCGCGGTGGCCGAGGGGACTGAGGCGCTCCAGTCACGGTCTGCACGGGCACGACGGTCGGGGTTTCGAATCCCCCCTCGGGCATGAATATTTGTGCCGTCCTTAGAATTAGTTAGTTCATAAGTAGTTTGTAAGTTTAGGGACTGATGACCCCGTAGTTAAGTCCCATAAGCTATATGAACATTTAAACATTTGAATTTAGAAAAGATCAGGGCGTTCCGCGGATCTCGGACTTCTAAGGTGATCAGGTAATTGGGTGTCACTTGTCTCAGTAGTCTGTATGGAGATTTCCACACTCATAAACATCCCTAGATCCACTGTTTCTGTTGTGATAGTAAAGAAGGAACGTGAAGAGACACGTACAACACGAAAGCGTACAGGCCGATCTCGTCTCTTAACTGACAGACACCGTCGACTGTTGAAGTCAGTGTAACAGGCAGGCATCTACCCAGGTCATCACACAGGCATTCCAAACGTCATTAGAATCCACTCAAAGTACTATGACAGGCGGGAGGTGAGAAAACTTGGATTTCCTGGTCGAGCGACGGTCCGTAAGCAATACATCACGCAGGTCAATGCCGAACGACACCACTATTGTTGTAAGGAGCGATTAAACAGTGGAAAAACTTTGTGTGGAGTCACGAATGACGTTATATCATGCGGCAATCCGTTATCAGGGTGTGGGTATGGCGAATGGCCAGTGAACTCACCTCCGAACGAGTGTGGTGCCAACAGTAAAATTCGCAGACGGTGGTGTTACGGTGTGGTGGGGGCTTGCTTGTTGTTTTTCATGGAACTATTATAGCACAGGCGTACACTGAAGTCGTAAGCTCCTTCTTGCTTCTCAGTACTGAAGAGCAAATCTGGGATGCCGATTGCATCTTTCAACACGATCGAGCACCTGGTCCTATCACACGGCTTATGATAATAGGACAATAGCGTCCTTATAATGTATTGGCCTGCACAGTCCTGACTTGAAGCGTATAAAACACACTTCGGATGTTCTGGAAAGCCGACTACGAAAATGTTTGTAAATCTACCGGACGAAACTTCATGATCATCAGTTCGTAGCTTACAAACTACTTAAAGTAAGCTAAACTAACCTAAGGACAACACACACACACACACACACACACACACACATGCCCCCGGGAGGACTCTAACCTCCGACGGCGAACAACCGCGCGCTCCATAACTCGGCCTTTTGGTGTAGTGGTAGGCATCATAATAAACACAGTCATTAAGCTAATAGTGGTACCTGAACTGTTTTCATGCCGGTACCACTTTCATTTCTTTGTTGTGGGTAGAGACCGGAGTTTAAAAAAATTAAGTTGTCAATCTAAAAATAAACTTCAGTCAGAACGTTTGACATATTCGTTAAATGAAAAAGAAATATTTTTGACAGTACCATTATAAAAGAAACTACGGGACGTCAAATTGCGGCTACCGACAGCAGATTTTTGTACTAGTAAATGTAAATCACAAGGAATAATTAACTACAAGATTGTTTACCCAGTCAAGTGCCGCAATGGTAACAAGGTGGTCTCGCATTCTGGAGAACGGTGGTTCAAATCCACCTCCGGCCATCCAGATTTAGCTTTTACGTTATTTTCCTAAATCACTTTAGGTAACTGTCGGGATGATTGCTTTGAAAGAACACGGCCGATTCCCTTCCCCATTATTACACAAAAATATCGAAGCGTGAGCTCCGTCTAATGACTGCGCTGTCGACGGGACGATAGAGCATAACCTTTCTTGGTAGAATAATGTTTTCTTCTGTGAAATTTCCACTTATATTGCAGTAGTAGAAACAAATATAGCAGAATTATTTTATCAGTTTAGGCGTAGACTAATTTTATGCTCGAATATGTTATCTTAGATGAGACAGAAGTGAAACTGTTTAACGAAGAAAGGAAACAGTAATTATAGTGCAGGATCGTTGTCGGCACTTTTCAAAGTTGTAGCATGGTTTATGAATCAGCGTGTATTCCGGGAATTATGCCCTGTAGCCACCTCTTGCTGAAACCATGTCGAGTTTAGACTGTAATGACACTACAGCTTTGGAATGAAGGATTTATGAGCCTCGCCTCTGACAGTCCCAAGTCTAAAGATACCAACTGAATAAATGTCTAACGTTCATGTGTAAGTGCAGTGGTAAGTGTCTGTCCCCCGTAAACACGAGTAAAGTTTTTTTTCTTCTTTTTTTATTATTATTATTTCACTCACGCATCCCTAATATTATGTAAGTAATGTAAAAACAGTTGAAGAATGCAAGATAAAATTGTGCGCTAATATGTTTTTCCTTTCAACTACATTCTTGGCACAGTATTGCAGGCATCTTAAAAAGGCGTGAAGCCAAAGCTGGCAGGTATTATCTTGTATATGCGTAATGCATTAAAAGAATAAAATTGACAGCACAAAATGGTTAGAGCGGTTTCATTATTTAGATGACCCATTTAGGCTGTCGACCCGTACATGAAGAAATTAATAATTCCAACTATCCCGTATCACAGCATACGACGTTTGGACTTCAATCTTTGTATGGAAAAAAAAAAAAAAAAAAAAAAAAAAAAAAAAAAAAAAAAAAAAAAAAAAAAAACTTGGTTTAATTCCGAGTAATATCGATTTCTTTAAACTGAGAAACCATTTCATATGAAAAGTTTTCCCATCAAAGATTTCTTATGCTGGTCAGTTCCATTCAGTAATATTGCTTAAGAGTTGCGCGTACTCACTTTATCTCCCAGCCGCAACTGTTGAGACTGTGGCAGCTTATAAGGATACAACTTTAAATCCTGCTTCTCAGCCCCCTGCAAAGACGTGCGATGGTTTTGCAATGTTGTGGGTTTACGAGCAGATCGCTGTGGGCTTCGTTGCAGAGCTACACGAACACGTCGGGTACATTCCAGCTTTTTGTCGTTTCCACTAGAGGTCTTTATGCATCATCTCAGCTATAGAACTCCTTTCATACGATTTTTTGATGCGGATAATATCAATAATTTCAGCGCTCTGCACATGAACTGCTCTGCTGTCATGAGCGTGCAATGCGTTATATGTACTTGGGGTTTGATGTGGTAAATGAGTCAAGCACGTTTACAAATGGGTTGGAATGAGGTAGGAAACCAATTATCGGAGCGGCACTTATGCGTATACCCAAAAACAAAGTAACTCAGCAATTCTTCAAAGTGACGACCACTAGTCGTACAGCGCGTCTGGAGTAAGAACAATACCCACACCACCCACATCGGAGGTCGGAGGTCAACAGAAACGATTTTATCAACTTACGCATGAGAATTGTCAATCTAGAACTGCCTTATATACTTCCTGCCCGTTTGACGAGACCACGTTACCAGTTTTTATTACGAGATGGCCTCAACAGTTCTCCTTTAAAGTATCGCTTATTGTCCGCGAAAAGACGTGGTTTCAGTACGACAGTGCACCTGCCCACTTCAATGTTAATGTCCATGACCACCTCAAGAACCGATATCCCAATCGCCGGACTGGTTGCGGAAGTCATAACTCATGGCCAGGGCAATCGCTGGAACTCACACCTCTGGACTTTTCCCTGTGGGGTTACACCGAACCGTTGGTGTATGAAACTCTCTTCGAAACAAATGAAGATTTCCTGTCAGCGAGGACAAAGATCGTAATAATTTATGGAAAGAGATCCATTAAAACAGAGGACATATTTGGTGTTCCATAAAGTGGTGTTATACGTCCTACGCTGTTCCTAAAGTTTGTGAGTGATCTGGGACGAAATCTGAGAAGCCCTCTTAAGTTATTTTTAGATGAAAACCGGATGCAGAGTAATTTAGATCGGATATCTGTATTATGTGAAAATTGGCAATTGAGCATAAAATATATGAAACTTTTGCAGTCGTCCACATAAATAATAAAGACAATCTGTTATGCTTCGTTTATAAGATAAATCAAGTAACTCTGAAGGCCGATGTTGTTGTTGTTGTTATGGTCTTCAGTCCGGAGACTGGTTTGATGCAGCTCTCCACCCTACTCTATCCTGAGCAAGCCTTTTCATCTCCTCATAAGAACGGCAACCCACATCCACTTGAATCTGCTTGCTATACGCGTCTCTTGGTCTCCCTCTGCGATTTTTACCCCACACACTTCCCTCCAATGCTAAATTTTCGATTCCTCGATGTCTAAGAATGTGTCCTACCAAGCGATCCCTTCTTTTAGTCAGGGTATGCCAAAAATTCCGTTTCTCGCCAATTCTGTTCAGTACCTCTTCATTAGTTACGTGATCTACCCACCTAATCTTCATCATTCTTCTGTAGCATCACATTTCAAAAGCCTCTATTCTCTTCCTGTCCGCACTGCTTATCGTCCATGTTTCACTCCCGTACAAGGCAACACTCCACACAAATGCCTTCAGAAAAAGACTTCCTTACACTCAAATTAATATTCGATGTTAGCAAATTTCTCTTTTTCAAAAATGCTTTTCTTCCCATTGCAATTCTGCATTTTATATCCTCTGTAAGGGCGTAGAGTCTACTAAATACTAGGAATTACTATTACGATATAAATTAGAAAGAACATGTAGAACATGACTGGTATCGGCAAACACATGCAGTATTTCTGTGCTGTGGTAGGACTGGTGGAGCACATCGAAATAATATAATGAAGAGTAATTCGTTTTATACTAACGGCATACAGGTAAGAAAGTATCACGTAAATGATATAGGAGATTTAGTGCGAATCGTTGCAGCAACGGCGTTTTCTTGATGCGGCGAGGTCTGCTTAAGAAATTTCGATCGCCGACTCTCCTCCAATTGCGGTAACAGTGATCACTCCCGCCAACATCTACATCTTCATAAATACTCTGCAAATCACATTTAAGTGCCTGGCAGAGGGTTCATTAACCACTTTCATAACTTTTCTCTACCGTTCCATTCTCTAATAGCGCACGGGAAAAAAGAACACCTAAATCGTTCCGTTTTCGATCTGATTTCTCTTATTTTATTGGGATGGTCATGTCTCTCTAAGTAGGTGCGTGCTAGCAAAATATTTTCACATTCAGAACTAAAAGTCGGTGATTGAATCTTCGCAAACAAAAATGTTCAAATGTTTGTTAAGCTTATGGGACTTAACTACGGGGTCATCAGTCCCTAAACTTACAAACTACTTATGAACTACTTACGAACTAGGACGGCACAAATATCCATGCCCGAGGGGGGATTCCAACCCCCGACCGTAGTGGCCGTGCTGACCGTGACTGGAGCGCCTCAGTCACCTCGGCCACCGCGGCCGGCTCTTCGCAAACAGAGCACGCCGCAACGAATAACGTCTTTCTTTTAATGATTTCCACCCCAATTCGTGCAACATTTCCTTGATAAAACATTTAACGTCATAAAACAAAACGAACTGCCCTTGTCTGAACCTTCTCAATATCTTCCGTCAGTCCCACCTGGTGAGGGTCCCACAAGGGGCAACAGTACTCCAGGAGAGGACGCACAAGCGTTGTATAGGCAGTCTCTTTGGTGGAGCTGGTACATCTTCGAAGCGTTCTGCCAATGAAACGTAACCTTCGGTTCGCCTTCCACATAATATTTTCTATGTGTTCTCTCCAGTCAAAGTTGTTCGTAATTGTAACTCCTAGGTATTTGGTAGGTTTGACTGATTTATCGCGTAATTGAAGTTCAGCGGATTTCTTTTAGTGCTCATGTGTATTACTTCACACTTTTCTTTTTTTAGTGTCAATTGCCAATTTTCGCACCATGCAGAAATTTTGTCTAAATCGCTTTGCAGTTGCTTTTGATCCTCTGTTGACTTCACTAACCGATAAACGACAGCATCACCCGCGAACAGTATAAGGGAGCTATTCAGTTTATCTCCTAAATCGTTTATAAACTCGAGGAAGAGTAGGGGACCTATAACGCTTCCCTGTGGAACGCCAGACATCAGTTCTGTTTTACTCGATGACTTACCGTCAATTACAACGAACTGTGTAATTTCTGATAGGAAATCGTGAATTCAATCGCACAATTGGGGAGATATTCCATAAGCACGCAATTTCATTAGACGCCGCTTGTGGGGTACAGTGTCAAAAGCCTTCCGGAAATCCAGAAATATGGAATCGATTTGAGATCCCTTGTCGATGGCACTTAACACTTCGTGTGAATAAAGGGCAAGCTGTGTTTCGCAAGAGCGATACTTTCTGAATACGTGTTGTCTATTGGTTAATAGGTGGTTCTCTTCGAGGTAGTTCATAATATTCGAACAAAGTATGTGTTCCAAAATCCTACTGCAAATCGACGTCAATGAGATTGGCCTGTAATTTTTGGGATCACTCCTACTGCCTTTCTTGAATATTGGAGTAACTTGGGCAACTTTCTAGTCTTTGGGTACGCATCTTTCGCTGAGTGATCGGTTATAAATTATAGCTAAGTAAGGAGCTATTGCATCAGCATACTCTGAGAGGAATCTAGTTGGTATACAATCTGGCCTGGAAGATTTGTTTTTGTTTAGTGACTTAAGTTGTTTTACTGCTCCAGAAACATCTACTTCTAAGTTTCGCATGCTGGTAGCTGTTCTTGGATTGAATACTGGAGTGTTCACTTCGTCTTCTTTGGTGAACAAATTTCGGAAAGCTGTGTTTAGTAATTCTGCCTTAGCAGTACTGTCGTCGGTAGAATTACCATTTTTGCCGCTAGTGTACTTAACATATGACCAGAATTTCTTTGGATTTTCTGCAAGATTACGAGACAGAGTTTCGTTGTGGAAACAACTATAAGATTCTCGCATTGATGTCTGAGCTAGGTTGCGATTTTCAGTAAAAGATTGCCAGTATTTCGGATTCTGTGTCTTTTTAAATTTTGCACGCGTTTTTCTTTGTTTTGCAACAGTGATCTGACCTGTTTTGTGTACCACGGGGGTCAGCCCCCTCTTTTATTAATTTATTTGGTATAAATCTCTCGATTGCTACTGATATTATGTCTTTGAAAGTAAGCCACAATTGATCTACACTCGCATTTTTAGTTTTGAAAGATTGGATACTATCACTCAGGAAAGCGTGAAGCGAATTTTTATCTGCTTTATTGAATAGATATATTTTTCGTTTATTTTTGGTGCATTTGGGAATTTCGACATTCAGTCTCGCTACTACAACTCGATGTTCGCTAATCCCTGTATCTGTTTTGATGCTCTTTATTTGTTGCTAGGAGATCAAGGGTATTTTCGCAACCACTTACTATTCTAATAGGTTCATGAACTAACTGTTTGAAGTAGTTTTCAGAAAAAGCATTCAGAACTAATTTAGACGACGTTTTGAATACGTAATTATGCCAAAATATCGAAGGTAAATTAAAGTCGCCACCGATTATAACAGTATGCTTCGGATACCTATTTGAAATATGATTCAAGCTTTCTTTGAATATTTCTGCAACCGCATCGTCTGAGTCAGGGAGCCGATAAAAAGATCCAATTATTAATTTATTCCGGTTGTCAGGTATAACTTCTACCGAGACCAACTCACAGGAAGTATCTGCCTCAATTTCGCTGCAGGATAAACCGTTTGTAACAGCAATAAAAACGTCACATCCTTTTTTATTTATTCTATCCTTTCTGAAGACCATTTGGCCCTTTGAAAAAAATTCGGCCGAACTTATCTCAGGCGTCAGCCAGCTTTCAGAACCTATAACGATTTGTTCCTCAGTACTTTCTAGGAGCGCTTGGAGCTCTGGAACATAAAGAGAAACGATCTTCCCTAACAAAGTATTAGATACGAAAACTGAAACGGAGAACCTTACAGACTACTCAAACTACGTTAAACTAACCTCAGGTCAACACACACACCCATGCCAGAGGGAGGACTCGAATCCCCGACGGCGAAAGGGCGCGCGCACGCAGCACGGCACCCCGGTGCGCACGGCCATTCCGCCACAGCTTCACGTTTTGTTCCTTTCCTAATGCAATTAGAGAATGGAATGGTAGATAAATAGTATGAAAGTTGTTTGATGAACCCACTACTAGACACAAAAGGGAGATAGTGTGCAATCTTGGCTTGTCATTTTGAAAACTAACAATTTATTAAATGACGATCGGTTTCGGTGCACTGTGTTACCATCATGTGGTCACATATATGTTATAATCAGGTCATCTTGTTAAAAAAATTGGGTATAAAATAACAAGTGGAACATTGCACTTAGTCACTAAAAGAAGAAAAGCACGACAGCTTACAAAATTCAAAAGCTTAGTATTTTGTAAGCTGTCATGTTTTTAACTTATGTATTTTCTTATATATTGACTAAGTGCAATGTTGCACATGTTACTTTATACCCAATTTCTTTTTAACAAGATGACCGGATTACAACATATATGTGACCAGATGATGGTGACACAGTGCACCGAAATCGGTCGTCATTTAATAAATTGTGTGTCATCTTGGCTTGTGATTTTGAAAACTATAAAACGATTAGATCGCCTCCAGACCCGATTATGTCAGGTAATCGTAATTTAAGGAAGAATTGTAGAATAACCATGTTGATGCAGAAATTACTATGAGGTGTGTTTATTGTTCTGTGATATACGCCAGAGTGCCCACAACAAAATAAATATGCATTTTCGGTCCATTGTTTCCTCTCTGAATATAACGTGTTGTACACACACAATCAGTATGGTCCTAAGGATTCGAGACATCCTTTATATGTTAGCAGGGCGGCCATCTAAAATCATCATAGAAAGTGCGTCTTAAACATTCTGTGTATGGTATCAGGAAATAAAGGAATGAAGAGGGAAAAACTGAAATTTTTTTTACTGGCGTACATAATAACCATCAGAACCATAACATACTTCTCACGTCTTGTGCAGTGCTGTTGGAAAGTGTCAATAAACACGACTTGTAAAACCACTCGCGACGTGGGATATCAGCAAGACCCGGAAGACTTCATTTTGTGGTCACGCTTCAAATTAGCTCTGAGCGGCGTACAGTCCAGGAACGATTCGCGTGACCACCGACGGAGCTTCGAGCGATTCCACAAAAAGCGTTTTTGACACTTTACAACAGCTTTACAACTGATGTACGAAGTCTTTGATTACCTCCAAGGTCACTAAAAGTAGTTTGTAACATTTGCTCATTTCTTTCCAGACGACATTTACCGGACTTTTCAGAAGCATCTTGCGTTTCCCGTGAATCGCCTTACAACCAAGAACAATCCAACGAATAGTTTCAATCCGGCAAAAGCGTGAACGTGGAGATAAAAGAAATAAATGAAAGCCTCGCAAAAAAGCAGTACTTCCACCGCAGTAAATTGCGAGATATCGTATCAAACTAACGTAGTTATTTCATCTACATCTACATACATATTCCGCAATTCACCGTAAGTTGCGTGGCGGAGGGTACACTGTACCACTAATAGGCATTTCCTTTCCTATTCCACTCCCAAATAGAACGAGGAAAAAAAGAATGCCTATATGCCTCCGTACGAGCCCTAATTTCTCTTATCTTGTCTTTGTGATCTTTACGCGAAATGTAAGTAGGCGGCAGCAAGATCATACTACACTCAGCTTCAGATTCCGGCCCTCTAAATTTACTTAACAGAAATTCACGAAAAGAACGTCGTCTATCTTCCAGCGATCCCCAATTGAATTGCCGGAGCGTTTCCGTGACACTCGCGCATTGGTCGAACCTACCGGTAACAAATCTAGCTGCTCTCCTCTGAACCGCCTCTATGTCTTCCATCAAACCGATCTGCTGCGGGTCCCAAACACTTGAGCAATACTCAAGACGTGGTCGTACAAGCGTTTTATACGCGGTCTCCTTTACAGGTGAAGTACATCTTCCCAAAATTCTCCCAATAAACCGAAGTCGGCTGTCCGCCTTACTCTCAACTGTCCTTACATGTTCGTTCCATTTCATATCGCTCTGCCGTGTTACGCCTAGATATATGAACTACGCGACAGCATCAAGAAGCTCACTACTAATGCTGTATTCGAACATTATAGGATTGTTTTTTCTACTTATGCGCATCACCTTACATTTTTCTACATTGAGAGCTAGTTGCCATTCTTCGCACCAACTAGAAATTTTGTCTAAGTCACCCTGTATGCTATTACAGTCAGTTACAGACGGCATCCTCCCACACAGCATCATCAGCAAACAGCCGCAAATTACAACTTACTCTGTCCATCAGATCATTTATATAGATAGAAAATAATAGCTGTCCCATCACACTCCCCTGGGGCACGCCTGATGATACACTCGTCTCTGATGAACACTCGCCTCCGAGAACAACGTACTACTTTTAGATGGTATCTTCCCATACGCCTTTATTATAAACCAATTAATCATTTCGACCGTTTCAGGGCATTGAAATGAATCCAATGGCTAAGATGAAAATTTGTGCAGGATCGGGATTCGAACCCGGATTTCCCGCTTTGGGCCAGCGCTAGCCTTACCTAATTAGTCTATCCAGGCACGCTTCCCTTCCATATTTTCATCTTGTAGCACGATACGATTATAGTGCTCCCTTCCCATTTGATTCGACTTCCTCGCGTACATACTGGATTTCCGCATGGGATAGAGCGTATTAATGCGTCCCCATTGAAATTGTTAATTGTCATGTCCGAAAAGAACAGATGCCATATAAATACTGGTATATCTGCCCAAACAGACAACTGACAATTTGAATGAGGACGCATTAATACCCTCGATTCCTTGCAGTAATCCAGAGGTTCGCGGGAGTAGCCGAGCGGTCACGAGCGCCACGTTACGGATCACGCGGCCTTCCGCGCATGGATGTGTGTGTTGTCCATTAAGCATGGTTATGGAATATGCTGTAGCCATAAACGTACAAAAACAACAATACTACATGTTAGAACATTGCACAAAGTTATTACATATTTACCTTTTGTTTAAATAAATTAGAGTTGACCGTGTATTATATATCACTGGATCCTAAATGTTTCACACACTCGAAATATTAATTCGTTTAGTACTAAGAAAGTATTATAGAAATGAACAAAAGACTAGGGACTGATGAACAACGTAGTTTGGTCCCATAAAATTACGAACATTTTTAGGAATCCAGTATAGGTTGCGAGCAAGTGCAGTCAAATGGGCAGGGGCAGTCGTTGTGTGCTTCAAGATGAGAAATTGGGTTGGAAAGGAAGCGTGCTTGGGTAGCCTAATTGGTTAAGGTGACAGCTGGCCCAAAGCGAGACATCCAGGTTCTAATCACGGTCCAGCACAAATTCTCATCTTTGCCAATAGATTTATTTCAATGTCCTGTTTACCTCGTATCAAATCTTTGCACGATGTTACGGAAACATTCTTTATTTGTGTGGCCATAACGTCGGTAGTTGCTTTTATAGTTATGATAGGTAATGTTTGTACAACTATAGAACTAAAACTAAGATGCGTCTTTTCTCAAGAGACATGTTTTGTTTTATTGTCAACAGAACATCTTCAGTGGTCCGTAATCATAGATATCTACTTTTTTCATCGAAAACAGCTTGTTAGTAAAATATTTAGTATATTCAGAATGAAACTTTCACTCAGCAGCGGATTGTGCGCTGATATGAAACTTCCTGGAAGATTAAAATTGTGTGTCGGAATCGGGACTCGAACCTGGGACCTTTGGTTCGAGTCCCGGTTCCGGCACACAATTTTAATCTGTCAGGAAGTTTCATATCAGCGCACACTCCGCTGCAGTGTGAAGTTTCATTCTGGAAACATCCCTTAGGCTGTGGCTAAGCCATGTCTCCACCATATCCTTTCTTCCAGGAGTGCTAGTCTTGCGTGTTTGCAGGAGAGCTTCTGTGAAGTTTGGAAAGTAGGAGGCGAGGTACTGGCGGAAGTAAAGTTGTGAGGCGGCATCGTGAGTAGTGTCGGGATAGCACAGTCGGTAGTGCGCTTGCCCGCGAAAGGCAGAGGTCCCAGGTTCGAGTTCCGGTTCCGGCACACAATTTTAATCTGCTGTAAAGTTTGGAAAGTAGGAGGCGAGGTACTGGCTGAAGTAAAGTTGTGAGGCGCATCGTGAGTCGTGTCGGGATAGCACAGTCGGTAGTGCGCTTGCCCGCGAAAGGCAAAGGTCCCAGGTTCGAGTCCCGGTTCCGGGACACAATTTCAATCTCCCAGGAAGTTTCATTTAATGTGTTGTTTTGTTACTTATGAATATTATAGTCTTGTTTTTCGCCTTATATCATGCAGAGCCAATTTGTTTCATACTATACCGCATGTGCAGAAAGAAGAATCTGCGGTACAGCACGAAACAATTCGGCACTCCATAATGTATGAACAAATTATAGATGTATATGATTACAGTACACTGAAGATGTTTTATTGTCATTTAAAGGAATCGCGTCTGCCGAGAAAAGTCGCAAGTTGTTTGTAGTTGGATAGACGGACAATTATTACCGTTAATAATTATTTACATCTACATCCATAATCCGCCAGCTACCTGATGCTGTATGACGGAGGGTACCTTCAATACCACTGTCGGTTCTTCCTCCTAGTCCAGTCTTGTATTGTTCGCGGAAATAAAGATTGTCGCTGTGCCTCTGGGTGGACACTAATCGCTCTGATTTTATCCTCGTGATCTCTTCGCGAGATATACGTAGGAGGGAGCAATATACTGCTTCACCCGTCGGTAAAGATATGTTCTCGAAACTTCGACAAAAGCCCATCCCGAGCTACAGAGCGTCTCTCTTGCAGAGCCTTCCACTGGAGTTTATCGATCATCTCCGTAGCGCTTTCACGATTACCAAATGATCCTGTAACGAAGCGCGCTGCTGTGCGTTGGATGTTCTCTACCTCTTTTATCAACCCCATATGTTACGGATCCCACACCGGTGAGCAGCATACAAGCAGTGGGCGAACAAGTGTATTGCTACCTACTTGCTTTGTTTTCGAACTGCATTTCCTTCGGATTCTTCCAATGAATCTCAGTCTGACATCTGCTGTACTGGCGATTAATTTTATACGGTTATTCCATTTTAAATCACTTCTAATGCTTACTCCCAGATAATTTATGGAATTATCTACTTCCATTTGCTGACCTGCTATAGTGTAGCTAAATGATAAGAATCGTTCTTTCTATGTATTCGTAGCACATTACACTTGTCTACATTGAGATACAATTGCCATTTCCTGCACAATGCGTCGAGTCGTTGCATATCCTCCTGCATTTCAATACAATTATCATCGTTACAACATCTCTATATACTACAGCATCATCCGCAAAAAGACGATGTTATCCACAAGGTCATTTAAATATATCGTGAATAGTAACGGTCCCACGACACTCCCCTGTGGGACATCTGACATCACTCTTAATTCGGAAGACTCGTCTCCTTTGAGAATGACATCCTGCAGAGAGATAAATTCAGGATCAAACTTCACTCCTTGTACTATACCGATGCTAACGTTGACTGAGTCCTGTGTTAGTGACACAGGACTCTTGGGCACGAAAACTCACGCTACGGGGAGAGGGGGGGGGGGTCGGCGAGAGGCGGGGGCGAAAGTGCTGTGAGTGGGTTCGAGGAAGAGATTATACGGCTGCGCGGTCTAATCGCGTACGGGTTAGTCACTCATGACGACAAGACATAGATCTCAGCTAGCAGTATCCTGATGTTAGTTTCCCGTCAATGGAGGAAACCACATTTCAACAGTCCCTTAGGTGCCTACATCTGCTTGTAGACATATATACTCCGCAATCCACCGTAAAGTGCGTGGAGGAGGGTACACTGTACTACTACTAGATATTTCGTATTCCATTCCCAAATAGGATGAGGAAAAAATTCAGATTCCGGCCCCCTAAATTTCCTCAACAGAATTTCTCGGAAAGGACGCCTCTTTCCCCCAGCGATCCCTTTTTGAGTTTCTGGAGCATTCCCGTTACACTCGCGCATTGGTGGAACCTACCTGTAATGAACCTAGCTGCTCGTCTCTCAACTGCTTCTATGTCTTCCTTTAAACTGATCTGCTGCGGGTCCCAAACACTTGAGCAATACTCAATAGTAAAATCATCAGAAGATCAAAACCAACTGCAGAACGATTTGAATAAGATATCTGTATGGTATAAGAATTGGCAATTGACTCTTAATAATGAGATGTGTGAAGGCGTCCACATGAGTACGAAAAGAAATCCGTTAAACTTTGTTTACATGATAAATCAATAAAATTTAAAGGCCGTAAACTCCACAAAATACATAGGAATTACAATTACTTCTGACTTACATTGGAAAGAACACGTCGATAGTGTCGTAGGAAAGGCGAACCAGATACTGCGTTTTATTGGCAGAACCCTTAAAAGATGCAACAGAACTACTAAAGAAACTGCGTACACTACGCTTGTCCGTCCTTTTATGGAATATTGCTGCCCAGTGTGGGATCCTTATCAGGTGGGTTTGACGGAGAACATCGTAAGAGTTCAAAGAAGGGCAGCTCGTTTCGTGGTCACGATACACGGGAGACAGTGTTACGAAAATGATACAGGATCTGGGATGGGAATCATTACAACAACGGCGCTTATCGCTGCGGCGTGGGCTGCTTACGAAACTACAATCGCCAACATTCTCCCCCGAATGCGAAAATATATTGTTGACTCCCACTTATATAGGTAGAAATGATCATCAGAATAAAATACGAGAAATCAGAGCCCGAACGAAGAGATTCAGGTGTTAATTCCTCTCGCGCGATATTCGAGAATGGAATGGGAGATAAAATACTATAACTGTGGTTCGATGAACCCTCTGCCAGGCACTAAAATGTGATTTGCAGAGTATCCCATGTAGATGTAGAAGACGTAGTCGCACAAGCATTTTATACGCGCTCTCCTTTACATATGAAGGACATCTTGCCCTAAATTCTCCCATTCATCACAGCATCATCATAAAACAGCTGCATATAATAAGTTACTCTGTATATCAGATCATTTATATAGATAGAAAATAAATTTGCTCCTATAACACACCCCTGGGGCACGCATGACGATACACTCGTCTCTGATGAACACTCGCCGTCTAGAACAACGTACTGCGTTCTATTACTTAGGAAGTCTTTCAGCTAGTCATAAATCTGCCTCTCGAACTTTTGTATCCCAGCCTCGTCGCCACTTTTGTGTCTCGATTTGCGGCGGTTGTCATACGTGTCGGTGGACGAGTAGAAAGAGACCGACACAGGAATAAAGGATGCACGCTTGCGCAGGTACGGAGGGGAGCAGCCAGTGGGACAGCAGAAACTAGGAAGAGTAGAGTAAATTAGAACGAGATATATATTTCATAGATACTTAGTAATACTTAACTTTTACATAGTTCTTGACTGCAGAATGCTGATACATAGATTACCTAGAGGCCTGCCTACTGATGATTCCTAGTACCTATCCGATAGCCAAGTCTTAACTGGTGCCTATCTGATTCCCTAGTGTTGTTTCCTATCTCAGTCCCAAGTGGCCGATGCAGTAGTCTTGGCCACGAGCGGTGTTGCAGCAGAGGGCGCTCGTGGCTGACGTCGTAAGAACGCCGCGCCGTGCCTGCATGGCGGCGCGCGGCGTAAGTAGGTGGCGCGCACTTTATACTTGTGCGACACCACACAAGCTTGTCAAGAGTTTACGCACTTCTTCCCGGATGTGGAGCGAGAACAACTTCCATCAACTGGTGGCGTGTGGACCATTGGATGTGCGAGGTGCGATGCGTTCAGCGTGTTTCCCGGCGGCAGCTGGGCGATAAGCCAGTGGAGTGTCAACGGCGTGGTGACGGGGTGTGATCAATGAGGGGTGCCTCGGCCGGGCGTGGAGCCGCGGACCGCGGGCCGCGGAGAGGCCGGCGGCCCACGGAGCGGCGCGGCGGCTGTGCCACGCCACGCCGATCAATACGCCTCGGCCCTCCGCGCCGCGCCTCGCCTCGCCTCGGCTCGGCGGCCCGCAACACGGCCGGCACGCCGCCTCGCAAAGGTCAGGGGTCACCGAGCCGCCCGCACCAAAATGGCGCCCGCCACCCGCGACCACATGTACCGCCGACACTCTGCGGGCGCCCAGTGCCGGCACCCCACGGCGGCGATAAAAACCAAATGTCACGTGGCGCCGCGACGGAATGGCCGAGCGCTCTAACGTGCCTCGCTGCGGAGCGAGCGGTTGTTCCCCGTCGGAGGTTCGAGTCGTCCCCTGGCCACAAGTGTGTATTGTCCTTAGGTTATTTTAAAATCAATTCAAATTAATACATTCCTGAAAAATGTGAAAAGAACACCACGAATTCGTCAAACCAGAGAGCGAAATTTGATTGACATGTCCTTGAGGATGTATACAAGTCACGATCATGCAGTCAGAAGCATACGCACGCCAGTGCAGTCCCTAGAGCGTGCACAATGTCGACGCTAGTGTCGTGTCTACCCTCCTTTTGCAGTAACGCAGGGTGCAACTTTCTCATGAAGACGATCGCAGAGGTGCCGATTGAAGTCTTATAATGTGGCCTGTCATGCAGTTTCCATCTGATGCCTCAATTAGACCAGAACACGAGCCGGTCGTGTAGACCGCGCCAAGATGACGTTTCATCCGGACCCAGACATGATCAATAGGGGGCCGATCTGGGGATAATGATGGGCAGGGTAGTTGACGTACGCCTAGAAGAGCCCGTTGGGTTGTACGGGATACGTGTGAACGTGCATGTCCTGTTGGAAAATCACATCGTCTTGCTGGTGCATGAACGGTGGCAAGACGGCTTGATTGAGAGTTACAATGTACCGTATGCTGTTCAATTTTCCCGCAACAAACACCAGAGGAGAACGGCCAGTGAAGGATATGGCTTCCCACACCATGATGGCAGGTGTCGGCCCAGTTTGCCTCTGTTGCATACACTCCAGATTTTTTCACTCCCCTGCACGACATCACACACGCGTATGACCATCATTGGCACCAAGACAGCGACGGCTCTCATCAATGAAGACGACACGTCTCCATTCGTCCCTTCGTAAGCGTCTACCATGACACCATTGGAGACGGGCTGAACGATGTTGGAGCGCGAACGGAAGTCCCTCTAACGGCACTCATGATCGTGCATCATTGTGAGGGATATTCTACACTCGCCATTCTCCTCTAGTGATCGTCTAGACAACACTGAACAGTGCACGGTACACTGAAACCAACAATTAACCCGTCTTGCTACCACTCATGCACCGACAAGATGATATGATTTTCCAACAGGACAATGCAGATCCACATGTATCTCGTACCACCGAACATGCACTTCAAGGTGTATGTCAACAACCCAGGCCAGCAAGATCCCCAGATCTCTCCCACTGAGCATCTTTGGGACCGCATGAAACGTCATGTTGGGCGGTCTGCATGAGCGGCACGAAATGTTTCTCAACTGAGGCACCAGGTGGAAATTGCATGGCAGGGCGTTCCACATAATCACATACGGAACCTCTAGAGTCGTTTCCATGAAATAATTTCAACTTGCATTGCGCAAAAGGAGGGTATACACGGAACTAATGCCAACATTAGGGACGCTCTGGGGACTGTACTCACGTGCATATGGCTCTGCCTATGTGATTGTGTGTTATATACAAACTCAAGAAAGTGTCAATAAAAATTCCCTCTGCTGGATCGACGAATTCATGGCGTTCTTTTTTCATTTTCCAGGAGTGTATTATGCCGAGATCGCAAAAAGTATTTGTCTTGACGACCGGTTTCGGTACAGTGATCTAATATCTTCTGATCTTCTGGTACCTTAGTGTGGCAAAACCGGTCGTCAAGACAAATGCATTTCATTTATTTATTTATTGCATCCTTGGCATAAAATCGAATTGAACTTAAAAGAATATGACAAATCCCAAACATGACCAAATTTCGTTTAAGTACTTTGAAGCATAGGAACTGATAACCACAGTAGTTAAGTCCCATAGATTTACAAACATTTGAACGTTTCTAGTCACGTTGCGCACCTGCAAAACATTTCAGTCCAGCACAGCTGCTGTAGGGTACATTCCATTCGCCTTGTTTCGAAATGAAATGTTTGTAAAGCTTATGGGACTGAACTACCGGGTCATCAGTCCCTAAACTTACAAACTACTTATGAACTAGCTAATACTAAGGACGGCACAAATATCCATGCCCGAGGAGGGATTCGAACCCCCGACCGTAGTGGCCGTGCTGAACGTGACTGGCGAGCCGTACACCGCTCGGCCACCGCGGCCGGCTCGCCTTGCTTTCCGATGTAAAGTGTTTTCCCTGGTAGAGTTCAGAGACGGTAGCCACGAATCGCCCCACGGGAAATGCCGCGCGATCTGAGGCTCCAGGTCACGTTCTGCACGGCCGCTCCCCTCGTAGGTTTGAGTCCTCCCTCAAGCATTGGCGTTTGTATCGTCCTTAGCATAAATTAGTGTCAGTTGTCTGTAACGACCTATGACCTCAGTTCTTTGTCCTTGAGGTTTACAAACAGTTGGAAATTTTGTATCCAGCATTTGGGGGCGTCCTTATTCAGGCTTGCAATCAGAGGCTGATCTTAAGCTTCGTTCCCATGGCCTGTGGCTTGGCGTGCGTCCTCCCGGACTCGTGGTCTGTTGTCGCCTGTCGGGGCTGATTGGACTGCGACCTCGACCCGATACCACGGCGCGGAGAGACTCGTGGCTTTGCATATCTCGAGTGGTCAAGACCCACCTACAGATGTCAGGTCTTCGTTGCCCACGCACTTTTTGTTTTGGATCACCTCATTACGGAACCATAACCCGGTTTTTATGACGACGGATGTACGCAGCACATTTTCGTGTACCCGTTATCTCGTGCGCGGCTCGTTGTCGAAAATGTTTTTGAGATAATGGCATCTGTTTCCCGAGTTTTCAGAAAACCTGTGGTTTTAGACCCCGAAAAAGAGCAAGGTTACCTACCATGCGTCTTTTTGCAATGTTTCGTGAGGAGAAGTGTATCGTCAGCAAAATGTTGTACTCCTCCAGGTACATTTGAGACTGAAATAGGTAGTAAAATTATTCCAGAATTTTGCTAGTAAACCATGCAACAGGTGATCACGGCTCCTTCGCTGCATATTTCACAACAAGAGGCAAATTACCTCGGCATGGTAAGTACTATTAAACAATATGGTGCCGTAAAGTTGATCGTCTACGCGAACTATGTTTACTTGCACATCCTACTCCTTTAATTATATGGATTTGTTTCATTGTTGAATAGAAGTATGACCTACAAATGATCTGTATATGAGAAAAAAATTTTAAATCTCCATAAAAGTTTTTTACCTAATCGGATATTTCCTTGTTCCATGGTGTGTGGATACTGTCAAAAAGGATGCCATTTTCTCGTATGCATACCATTTCGGGTTTTACACTTCCTCAGTACCAACCCAAAGTTTTTAAAAAGATTTTTCACCTTTAACGCCGCTTTACTGTTCAGTCGCCATCAAATACTTTTTTTCTCTTTCAGTAGCTTTAATGAACTGTAAAGAATAGTGAACGCAGATCCTACTTTCAGTTCGCTTCCAAGCATTCTGTGTTTATCGTTAGCTTGCTTTTGTTTCCAGAAAGAAGGTACCTACTCCCTCATATTGATAGCTAATCTCCATAATCTCTTTACTGGATCACTCCATAATTATTACGCCTTGAAAATTGTCACGCAACTTGTCTTGTCTTCTAACTCCCCTTACACAAACCAATACAGACCCCAAAAGAGAGTGGTAACGAGTTTTCGAGCCGTACCGAGCCTTGCCAGCTGCCGAGTCACAAGCCTCTGTTCTCTGGAGGATTTACCGACAATTCACGGAAAACTCCGAGAAGACAACACGAGCCACGCCGACTTACGACAAGTCGTCGCATTCCCACGGCACTAGGCTCGTCAAACCGCAGGCCGTGGGAACGAGGCTTTAACCGACTTCTAGGCTGCAGCTCATAAAATATCAAACGTAATGATTCGGAAACATTCTCAAGTAACAAACATGTGCACGTCCATATTGAAGGCTCTATGGTACTGTCCTGCTCCTCCTGCGAAAGCAAAACAAGCTGCTCCTGCACGTTGGTATTTCCCATGGCCAGAGGCATCAATCGGTGGCCGAGGAGACTGAGGCGCTTCAGTCACGGTCTGCACGGCCACTACGGTCGGGGGTTCGAATCCCCGAATCCCCCCTCGGGCATGGATATTTGTGCCGTCCTAGTTCGTAAGTAGTTTGTAAGTTTAGGGACTGATGACCCTGTAGTTAAGTCGCATAAGCTATACAAACATTTGAACATTTGAAGAGGCATCAACACCATGGTCCAGGCTCCATTTGGACTTCGCAGGCCCCTCTTTGGACTCCTCGTGGTTTATTGCAGTCGACGCCGGCTCTGGGTTTCTTTACGTCTCCCGGATGTTCTCCACATCATCGACCCATGTAATTCAGGCACTCACTCGCATCGTCGCCATCGAAGGCCTACCAGAGACAATTGTGACCGACAACAATCCTGAATTTACGTCCGCAGAATTCATGGTCTTCTGTGCATCCAATGGCATTGCCCTGGTACACACGGAGCCTTTCCACCCCGTGTCTAAAGGACTTTCAGACCGGTTCGTATGGACTTTCAAGAATCAAATGTCGAAGCTCTCCGCACACCGCTCACTGGACGATGCTTTGTCCATCTTTAAGGGCCCTTAAAGGTCAACTCCACAGGAGGGAACCAGTCTGGTGGAGCGGCTCCATGGGCGCCCACAGCGTTCGCTCCTCTCCCTCCTCCATCCACAACGACCTGTAGAGCACACTGGGCGAGTTCATCGACACCAGTTTGCTATCCACGATGATGTCTAGGCCTTGATGTTCTCCCACCGAGGCCGCCATTAGGAGCCGGCAGTGGTCACAAAACTACTGTGACGAGCAATGGTGGAGGTTCAACTTTCAGATGGCTCCCTTTGCCGCAAGCATCTGAACCAGATGCGCCCCAGGAGCCTCAGGTGACGACTGCAGTCGACTCACCACCTCTTGTTGTTGCAGACCCATCGACCAGGCAGCCAGGAGGTCCTACAACACCAATCCCTTCTACGGTCCCGCCAATGTGAATGGACGATGGTGGGCATCCAACTCCTGCACCCTCGCCACTACCAATGGACCTCGACCATACACCTCTGGCGAGCCACACACTTTCGATGCCATGGACGTCGATCCAGACTCCGACACTGGCCTCCGTCAGGCTAATCATCTTGCAGGGGAGGAATGTCATGTATCGGTGGTTCGCCTGACGAGCGGACAACCCACAATGCAGGGTACAAGCGCATGGATGCATAACTGTGAGGCTTTCCACAGCGGCGGTTCCTGAGTCATCGGAGGACGCAATGAGCACCGCCAGAGAGCGCATTAAACCGAAACTATTTTCCTCCACACATTCACGTGAGACCAGCTCGAGACTACCACGTGTCACTGCGCGCCGACTATGTAGGGGGCGCAGTGCATCACGATAGCAGTTCTCCGCCGACCGCCTACGAGAACCATAGCTGAGGGATCGCGACTGACGCCTCCGGGGAAGAGTCCCTGCTAGCGACGCCACGGCTCCATGACTTCCCGCAACGAAGTACGTCGTCCGGCTCCGTCTCCCTGGCCGTTCTCTCAAGACTGTCGTTATCTCTCTGGCTTGTACTTAATTGGTGAAGAAGAAAACTTTTAGTTGATGTTTGTTGTTTTTGCCTTAGTTTCAGAAGCTTGTTAGTTTCTTTTGTTTCCAGAAGGTGACTAGTTTGTCCTGCCAATAAACTCAATTTCCGTATCAGTCATTATCTCCTGAGGCGAGATATAGCACAAACAACATGAGGACTTCTCATCTGATTTCTGCATTAGTCATGCTTCGGACTTGGCGGACAGGCGGAGGTTCGAGTCCTCCCTCGTGCGTCAATGTGTGTATTATCCTTCTGTAAGTTTGAATAGTTTTTAAGCTTAGGAACTAATGACCATAGCAGTTTGGTCCAATAGTTTTATAAACCACGAATTACTTTTACGCTCATCAGTGAACATTGCAAAGTGGCAGAAGTCTTTCGTCGACGTCATTCTCAAGAAAATTCTTTTGGATGTGTTATTTTACTACACTTTAATATGCAGCGTTGTGTCTTTCACTATGTAAAGTGATCTTGGCTGTCACCTGCATTGCAATTGGTTGAACACTACCAAGAAAGATGTTCCTCGCCTGTGGCCAACCTTATTCCAATTATCTCTTCAAAATACGAGAGGTACAGCCGCCTTTTCAAGTGATGGCATAGAATTATTAGAGTATCGTAAACCGTAATTGCTCTGCAACACCAAAAATCATATCTACGCTTTTGGTTGATGTATGGCAAAGTTCCACGTTTGAAAGACGGGCCTATGCGAAATCCTACGGGTAATACGGCCGTTCCTAGTCGACTGATCTGAGCTGATCGATGGACCACGTTCTGGGTCTTTCCAGCAAGCCGTGACGTCACCCACTATGACGTCTGAACATAGGCAAAATATTGTTCTTAATATGCCAGCATGCAGCAAGGACCGAACTGAGTACAGAAAAGTACGTGGTGGCAACTGATTCATAATTGAAATAACAACCCAGTGATATTTAAATATGACCTGGAAGTGCAACATGAATGGAATTTCGACCGATCCAAATATAGCTGTATACAATAGAGTTGTGAAATTATTTATGGCTGCAAAGAATTCTTCACAACGGAGTGTAGTTTTAAGATGCAGAGATGGATAATTTAAATAATTAAAGTCTGACAGATATTTTAATCGAAGAATTAAACAAAATAAGAATAACTAATGAACGAGCACAGGAACATTAATAGAAAGCCAATAGATGTTGACAGCATATGTAGTGCAAATCATAAACCATTTAGGTTTTACGATTATTAATTTTTGTTGTATATATCTTTTGAGTTCTGTAAATATTTCTTAGTTTTCTCCTCAATGGAAATTGTTCTAAAGATACATATATTGTTGTGTAAGGGAAAGAGGAATAAAAATGCTATTAAAACCAATTTCATTTATAATTGAACCATAGATAAGAGTGCCACAAGAATTTACAATATTTACCACCGCAATCATGAATTTTAAATGTTAAAATATTTCTTTGTGGGCAAACTAAGCGTCCTAGAAAGTATTGTCCTGTATTTTTCTTATGTCGGATTTTTAGTGCGTAACTAATGCCACAAACGCAATTACTATTAAAATTTGTGTGCATTTAATTGTAAACTCAGTCTTCTCGCAAGGGAATTTCTCTAAAATCGTAAAGTTTCCTCTCGACTGAACCTCTATCTATATAAAAGCGAAAGCGAAAGGACATTGTCATACACTCACTCATTCACTCATTCACTGACTAAACACGAAATCACGAAAACTACGTCACCCGTGAACCTGAAATTTGGCAGGAATGTAGTTTATAGGTATTAGAAATCAGCTAAGAAACGATAGTTCAGGAGATATGACGTCGTAAGCAATGAAAACTTCCCCGTCTTGCAACACGTGATACTGTGACTTTATCAGTCTATAACGTTGCCCTTGCTTCGTATGATGCCATAATTGTTAAAGTAGATTCCGCGATTATATTTTTTGGACAAGGAATTGATGGTACCGATTTTTTTTGCATTTTGAAATAGGTTAGTTAAAGTACAGCACAAAATGAACATTAAAACAAATAAACCGCGGGTTGCATATTAAAGTCGGGCACCATACAAACAACAGCACGTTATAAGACTTACGGAAAGCATCTAGCTGGATCCTGCGCGTCGTATTGTAGAAACAGGAAATAATAACCTTTTTTTAATGTATGAACGTTGAAGATACTTTCCGTAGTAGATCAATGTTCAGACTGTTCACTTCTCTTTTCATTGTGGTGGCGACCGTGGGTGGAACATGAAGTTACTGGTAATGATTAAAAAAAAAAAAAAAAAAAAAAAAAAAAAAAAAATGTTCGGACTTCGTGAAATTACAAAAGAAATTACTGCAGGTTCTAAATTCAAGCAAAGTATAGTATAAGGATGATTGATTGATTGAAATTTTGCAGACAATGCGAAGCGATTGTAATGGTGTCTGAACATTAAACTATTACGGACGTCGAGGAGCTGAAAGCAATAGAAAATAAGTATTTGACGTGGAGGGATTCATTTAAATAAAAGCCAAAGAGAGGGGATGATTTTAAATTTAAGTAATATATTTTTACAACAACTTGTATCACAATACCTGAAATTGAACAGATACATGAATGGAAGACGTCCGTACAGAACGAACATAGACAAGAGAGAGAGTAAAAACTACTATCACGGTTCCGTCTTCTCGCTTGTTTTTAAGTAAAAAAAAATGACGAACGAAATTAAATTCGTTGCATTGCGAGTCAGAGGGAACCGGAAGCGATTAGCATCGCTGATCAAAAAACAAAATAAATAAATAAATAAATAAAATAAAAGAGAATTAAGTGTATCGTTACAAGTCAACTATTTAAGAAGGAGAGCACTTAGCGACTTGTAACAAACTCTAACATAATTTGAAACCTTTAGTAAATTTTTTCTCGTTGACAACCATACCAAATGATGAAAGAAAAAAAGTTTCTCGCTGACTACTTCTCCGCTGTTCACGGAGTAATACTACGGCATTCGCTATAACGTTCAAATTTATAATTTCTACACTACATATTGTACCTGCAGGAAATTTTACAAATAGTATAAACACATATAGTTGAATGTACCTTCAAAATTTTATCACAGTTGGACACGTAGTTCATGAAATTCGAGCACATAAACCGTAACGTTCATGGGAAACCGCCGCATCACGCAACAAGTTTCAATCTGCAACAGATGTTTCAGACATACAGCACTTATACAAATGAATATGTACGTGAAAAATTATACAATTTTACAACATTTAACTCAGTAAATATGAGATATATACTGCGATGGGTAAAAACTTTTCACATCAGGCACCACGTTTTATTACGTTTCTTATTTATTGCTAAGTGAGCATACTGCTGTAGGAAGAAGCAACGCACTTCTATAGAACTACAGGGAAAGGGAGAGAATGAAAACCCATTATTTCTGACAGGTCTGGCTTCTAACTTTAAGAGACTGCCTTTTGCAGCAAGTGAGACTTGCATTTTCTATTATGATTAATAAATCACAGGGCAATCTACTCAATACTGCGGAGTGTATTTGAAATCTCCATGTTTCTGACACGAACAGCTTTATGTCGCTTGCTCAGGGATGGGGTCACCATAGAAAATATTCAAATTAGATCCTGGGCAAGTCACAAGAAATATTGTCTGTAGTCACGAAGGAAGGAAGGAAGGAAGATTAGTGTTGAACGACCCGTCGTGGTCAATAGAAGCGCAGCTTAAGCTCGGATTGTATGGGGAAGGAAATCGGCCGTGCCCGTCGAAAGGAACCATCCCGGAATTTGGCTGGAGAGACTTGGGGAATTCAAGGAAGATAAAAATCTGGATGTCCGGAGGCTGGTTTGAACCGCCGTCCTCCCGAATGCGAGTCCTGTGTGTTACCACTGCTAAAGCCACCTCGCTCGGTGTTGTCAATTAAATGCATGTATGAATTTTACTTATCATTTGTATTTTGATTTCTATCTTTGTTTGTTTGGATACTGTACCTGAAATTTTGTACATTATGCAAAAAGCCTTATCTCTTACACATTCTCTGATAAATACTTTGAGAAAAAAGAGATGAACATAGAGAGAAGGGATAGGAGAAGTACTAAATCAAGGCTTGAATAAATAAATAAATAAATACCCGGGCAACGCCGGGTTTCCAGCTAGTTAAAGTATATTCAAAAACAAATATGAAGGCAATTTAAACTTCTAAGAAAAGGTGTAGAGAGTAACTAGAATTTTAAGATCACGATAAATGTCTCGGAAAAAGTTAATAAAAGGATATAGGAAATTTCCTGAGACGATGTACTGAAAAAAAATCCTGTTTGTAGGAATAATTTAAGGTATAGCTAAAGGAATTCAGTGTAGAATTTAGTAAGTAAACAATAACTAATAATTCCAAGATATCGAGCAGTAGTTAATTTGGAATGGATGAAAATAAGATAGTATTCATTGAGGGAAATTGAAGGACAGATTCTTATTTCTCTTCCTTGTAATATTTTTTTCCATAAGTGAAATTGTTTCTGCTCTGTCAAGCATACATATGCGTCAGTTCAGTATCACTTCGCATAAAGTGAAAAAATGTCGTTGATATTTACTACTAGCAAGTGTATCAGAACTATGTTTCAACGAATCTGCAAGATACGGTGTCATTCATCATGAAGTTAATATGAGCTCTCCCTCCTCCCCCGCCTCTTCGCCACAGCTTAAATCCTTAGCATGATCTGAGGTAGAAGCGCACGGACTAAAATCGTGGAAGTATTCATTCGCTTTAATGCTACAACCAGAGTCGTGTCCGTCTGATTGCAGTAGTGCAAAGAGAAAAATAGTACAAATTATAGTGGAATATCACTAACCTCCTACGTTTTAGGACGGCCTTCGGATACAAATGTTAGTAAACACATCGAACCAAACTGCGTGGTCATTAGTCCGTAGCTTACAAACTACTTAAACTAAGGTAAATTAACCTAAGGACAACGCACACACACCAATGCTCTAGTGAGGACTCGAACCTCCAAGGCGAGCAACCGGAGGCTCCGCAGCGAGGCGCCTTAGAACGCTCGGCTACTCCACTGCGGCGCCTTCAGGTAGGAAATATCTTGGGCAATTGTGTTTACGGATCGAAATAGGTTTAGGGAATAAATAGTGTATGTATAAGTATTGACCAATAAACTCTGTAGTGAATGAGAGTTTTAACATATGGTTTGCAATGGCTGGCTCCTTCCGTAATGCAATCAGACCTTGAAAACACCAAAGCAACTAGCCGCTGATTTCGCCACTGAGTAGCTATACGGACCATATTTGGCACGCACTCAAACCTCTCAGCAATTCGTCACCGACGAGACGCCGTGTATGACAGATTACATACTGCTGTGAATCCAGATGCTCCCCTGGCCGAGAACTTGTTGCTTCTGGTTCCATCACATCCACGTTCACGCCGGACTATTATTCATCTTCCTAATGTCACCATGCTGCAGACCTTTTTGCCATTATTGCTGTAAAATTAGTGACGACGCCACTTGGTACTTCTGTGTTACAATACTCAAATACTTGTATCAAACAAGGACTATAGTACAATGGGAGGTAACGATTAAACATAGAAAAATATAGTATTAGAACGATAATGCTTCATTGACACTACAAAACCTTGATAGCCCGTATTACAAAAGGAGTATGTCATGGCATGTTAATAGGCAATGGTTACATTACTTTAACTTGTGTTGCAACATGTTTCATGAAAATAGACTGACAAGGGGAGACCACGACGTTTGGAACGCCGATTTACCTCAAATTTCGTATACTCGTAGTACTCCATGAGGAAAAAAGTTCAAATGTTTGTAGAGCTGATGACCCCGTAGTTGTCATCAGTCCCTAAACTTACAAACTACTTTTGAACTACTTACGAACTAGGACAGCACAAATATCCATGCCCAAGGAGGGATTTTAACCCCTGACCGTAGTGGCCGTGCAGACCGTGACTGACGCGCCGCAGAGCGCTAGGCCACCGCGGCCGGCACTCCATGAGGACATCAAAATGTATAAGCAGTAGCGCGTACTCAAGAGTTATTGAGAATCGCAAGATAATTTCTGTCGGTCGTCAAATATCTACCATACGTATCTGTGCGTGGCCGTTTGAGTCACTGAAGCGGCGGCAGCCGAGTGGTAGCCAGGCGCCATGGCTCAGCGCGCCCGGTCAGGGGGCTAAACGCCCTCTGTAATAAATTAAAAAAAAGCTGAGCCAAATATTCAACGAACAATCGAGAACGAACTGAACCAACGACCGCCAAGCATAGATCCACCTACAGAGAATAATAATAATAATAATGTGGTTAGCGGCCGTATTTGTTTGTCGTCGGTCGCTGGATCGAGTCCCGGTTCGTCACCTTTTTTAATTTCTTCAACACCGTCTTATTCGTTACTATTTATATTACAATTGATATAAATAATCAGATGGACTTTTATTAAATTTACAATGTTATTTGGCAGTATACACAGTTTTATTATCACAAATAATATAATATTCATAACTACCGACTAGTAAATGACCAAACGCATAAAGATATTCTGACGTGAACTTGTTTGTTTGTCCGTGATTTGAGAAATCCCTTATTTCTGGAAGGAGCTCGAAACTACGAGTTACCTCCAAGTTTCAACCGCCACAGACGGCTTTCGAAAGATGTACAACTAATCGTACAAGTTGCAAGATGGTATTTTTCGTAAAATCATGGGAAACATAAATGGCACCAGCTGCAATGAATAAATGCTATGTTTCCGCATACGCAAGGTGTTTTTAGGTTTTCCATGGAAAAAAAAAACCTCGCAAACATTTTTAATAACCTCTGTTTCATCCGATAATTTGGAAGCAAACCATGCATAAAGCAGTATTTCCTTAAATATCGGCGCTGATAATTGCTCACGCTGTATCGAGTTTATTTTAATAGCGTCTTCACGAGAAGCAATTTCTCTTTCGATTAAATTAGAACAATTTTGAAGACGTTTAATGAAATGTTTAACTTGCCTGTAGAAATTAACATCGCACGCTTGGCAAACTGGCGTGCTTTTCCGAGGTACGACTTTAACCGTACATGTTTCAAGTCCTTCGTCATCGGTGGAAATGTAGTCGTACAAACCAGGATTCGTTTGACTCCCCCAAGAATCTATTATTAATAAGAATTTTTATTTCTTCATCCAGGAAAATATGACGCTAGATGAAAATGAACAATATAATTGCGTGGTAAGTTTCCCGGATTTCGAATCCGTTACGACGATATTCGGAAGGTCTTTCGTTATTTTGTCAACGGTGTTCTGAACCTTTGGTCCAAAGTTCCCGGCTTCTCGCAAACAAAGAAACACGTGCGGAAATAATTCGCCACACAATGTTATCGCTAATTGTGCCGTGTACGAGTGCGTGACCTTATACATATCACGCCTTCTGATATACAACCATCGACACCTCGTTGGTCTTTTGCTAGTCGGTAATTATGGATACTATTTGTGATAGTAAAACTTTGTAGACTGCCAAATAACATTGTAAATTTAATAAAAGTACATCTGATTACACGTATTTTCCCGTTATATCAATTGTAATATAAATAGTAACGAATTTGACTCTGTTGAAGGAAAAAGGTGACGAACGAGACTATCCAGCGACCGACGACCAACGAGTACTGGGCTCGGCAGCTAACCATTCGACTGCCGCTGCTTCGTGACAAAAACGGCTACGCCCAGGTACATATGGTACATATTTGACGACTGACCGAAATTATCTTGCGATTTTATCAATCACATCAATTACATGAACTCCCAAAACCGGATTTCGTGAACCGATTTCCCAAATCCGCTTTTGGTTGGTCATGTAAACACTCCAAATTCGATTCTGGAAATCCACTTCTATAAAGCGGTTTTCCAGTTCCACAATCGATTTTCGTGCCCATGTAAACACAATCGTTTTTGAAGCGTTCTTGGCTTGTCAGATTGTGTTTTCTTCTTAAGAATTTTCGGCACATATGGACAGAGTGACTTTTTCTACCGTGAAATAAAAGTATAAATATTACAGTAAAAATGAATCTGTGTATTTAATAAAAGGAAAATAACGGTTGTGCTGACTAAATCAGGAACTGAATCAGCTGTTTTTCAGCCGCCACAGTAAGTGGGATAGGAAATCCGATTCAAGCTGTGACATGTAAACACAACAGCGTAAAACGGTTTACGAAAATCGATTTTCGTCTTCCGGAAGATGTGCTTCATGTAAACGTAGTGAATAACGCTTGAGAAGTACTCGCTACTTCTTACACGTTTGGTTGTCCTCACGGAGTACTACGAATGTACGAAGTTTGCAATAAACGTCGTGGCCTCCCCTTGTGAGTGGCAGTTACCAAATTTCTTGATGCAAGATACATTACCGGATTGAAAAATTAACAAAGCACCTTCACAGTCTCATGACAACAGACGCGCGCATATTTATTTAAAATAGTGTATGGAACCCAATTAGACACGTAGAAAGCACGATGCAAAAAATAAAAATAAAAAATAAAAAATAAAAAAAAATGTTTAAATGTTTGTATAGTCTATTGGACATAACTACGGTGTCATCAGTCCCTAAACTTACAAACTACTTATGAACTACCTAAGACTAAGGACGGCGCAAATATCCATGTCCGACGGGGGATTCGAACCCCCGACCGTAGTGGCCGTGCAGACCGTGACTGGAGAGACTCAGTCCCTATAGAGTTCTATAGAGTCGCAAACGTCATCGCTGGCCTTCAGTCCGAAGTTTTTTTTAATAATTTGACGACTTTCAACCACCACATCTTCCACCCCCTTATAGCTACCGGCATGGAACTGCAGTGGTGTACAAAGGGAGACTTCGGACAACAATTACATACAGACCATTCGTTTGCGATCTGTAGTTTTCGCAGCAGATCGAAATATTAACACATACACGTAGAATTTTATATACACCGATAACTTTCCATCCCAATATACTCCACCCTTTTATCATGAAACAAATGCAACCGATAAAATCATTTTCAAAGAGTAAATATAATTTTCAAAGTGTAATTATTGTTCCGCATTTCGCGTTATATTCTTCAAATTACTAAATATCCATCAGATCTCTATGAAACCGTGCCTAAAACCTTACTCAGGTATAAATTAGTAACGGTACAAATATTTAAGTCTCTGCGTCTTGTCGTTCGGACGTGATAAGCGTACACCGAACATAATTCACATTCATAGACATAGATTAAATTTCCTGCTGTCTAAAGGCCATCACAAACGGCCTTTTTTAGTGGCACTAACGTATTTGTTGTCCGAGATATTTGAAGAAGGGGGTAGGCTTTGGTCACTGGCGGTCAACAATTAAGTCTGTAAAATTTATTGCCGATCGGTTGAACGGGTCGACCTAAAAAGAGGGAACACGTTACATGCAGACGGACAGACAGACAGTTATATCGCCGTTATTTTTACAAATATGTCTAAAACGATGCGAGTTATGAAAAAAATCCACACGAGAGCAAAGTAGTAGAAACTTTTCTCCTCTACAAATTCGCTTATTCAGTTTCCGTGTTAGATGAATGGTAAAGCCGTTATTTTAATTTAAATTTAGAGCTGTCAAAAAGTGATCACGAAGGCACCCTTTGTGTTACTGCCGTAACCTAAAGTGGGCCAAGACCTGTCGAAAATAGCGAGCTTGATAATAAGATATTTCCTCTTCACCTAACTTTTGTCTACTTCTTTTTTTTTTTTTTAACCATCTTGGTCATATTCTGAGCAAAACTTTCAGCCTCCTGTACTCTTAATCGATTCGTGGTTTCCAATGTTCTTCCTGTTTTCTGTCTTGTATATATTCCCAGCGGACCCTGGATTTATTCTTCCGGAATACCGATCATGGAAGTAGACCTTGTTCGGAATCTAAGAGCAAACAACATCCATTAGTCACATCTTCAGAAAGTACGATGGTCGCTGAACAATTTGGATGATCGAGCGCCGTGAACCATATCTGTCTGGCGTCTCAACCAGCAAAGCTGTGGTGACTGAGTGTGCTAATGTCCCATTTCGTTACAGAGTAAGTGGTATTCGGTATTGCTTGGTCGCCAATAACTGAATAGAAAACAATGTAATGAAACACTGATAGACATAGGTCGTTGTTAACCACTTCTCGTAGCCAGCGTGGACTTTTCATCTGCATATTGCAGAGTTTTATTTTCTCCAATGTTTGTAAATGGTGATTCTTCTGGAAACAAGATCGTCTGTAGAAACATCTGATAAATGTGTAGCTTTGGGAACCTATAGCCGAATTTGAAAGTCAATACCGTGAAGCAGTTGATGGAGCGATGAGCGAAAGTCTGAAATTGGTTGAAATGCAGTATGTGCAGAACACTTCATTGGGTGACCCGACACGAGCAGTCTGTCTGCCTTACTATGACCTGTGGATTGTATGATAGATATTTCTTTTGTAAAAGACGTCAGTTTAATTTCCATCAGTTTCGGTTGCTTTTATTTCTTTCATTAATTTTTAATTTAATTTAATTTTATTTTATTTTTGTTGTTGTTGCAAACAGATATAACCGAAAGTTTATCATGATCAAGAGACCCTTCAGCATAAACTATAAAGCCGCACTATCAGTGCAACGATACTTGCCGTAAAATAAAGTGAACTACGTTGTTTTTTTTTTTTTCAGTTGTGTTATACATTGTGGATATTTGAAGTCTGAAGTCATAATCAATTTGTCTAATGGGTACTACGGCAGAGATGGATGGGTATCAAGTGCATCTTACACACACATGTACCGTAGTCGTGCAGTGCCCGAGTTATTCGTTGTCTAACATTTGCTACAATAAAGAAATTATCCGTAGGAGACAAAGGTTTGGTGTGTTGTTATCATTAGAACAGTCGGTCAAGTTGATGTCCTCTTTAAAGAAATTTTTCCATGCGAGCGAAAAAGTGTCATTGTTAAAGGCAAAAGATACCATTCCAGTAATTCTCAGCTAGATAGCCTACAACATAAAATAACAAAATAAAAATTAATATTTTTTTCTCATTATGGCTACATTTGAGATGGGCTTTCTCACCTGCCTCACACGTTACACATTGTACAGTATCTTTCATAGAAAGGCGCTTTTGTCTCCGAACTTAAACAGAAAATACTAACAGATGACGATTTTTCTTCCATTTTACATTATGATCAGAAATAAAATCAGTTTTGACCTATATGGAAATGACGCTTGTGGACTACTGTTCATACCAAAGTTTATTTTAGACAAAATTTCCGTAGAAGCTTTGAGGCTATGCAGGCTTTATCAATCGCCCATAGAAAATTACCTTCAACATGTCCTCGAGGACTCTTTCAGTAGGAGCTTCAGTGATATGTTTGCTCCTAGCATCAGATAACGAAGCCATCGTCTTATAAGTATTCATAATCTAGATGATTATTCTGTGCAGAATATTTGGCCATCAGACCCTAGTGTTCCGGTGACGCCACTGGGGTGACTTGTTTGTCCCTTAGAGGAGAAAATACCCAACCGAATCGGGAAACGAACCCGGGCCCCGTGCAATCCACCACGCTGTCAACTGGACTATGGAAGCGGACTACAGATAGTGTCCTACAGTCCGATCCACGAATGATGGGGGATGACGAATGTCTACGCATGAACTAGGCCTGTAGTCTTGCCGGTCGCTAGCAACATTTGCCGAATGTGTCTGAACCTGCTTTCCTCTTGACGAAAGCGCCTATCATTTAAATTACGTATCTCTCTTGCTTAAGTAAATTTTGTCGTATACCACCACCAACAGCGGTGACGATCACAACAAATGAAATAAAAATTCACTAAATAACTCGCTACGGTTATAATGATTGGTTACTATATTCGCAGTAGACAACTACTCACAACCCAATTGAACAGTCATTAGTAGAAACATGAAAATTTCGCGAAGCAAACCGCGAAGATTTTTTTCTTTACTGAAATGTTTATATATCGGCTATATTTACGGAAATAGAGAACTTTGTTACTTTTACCACATAGAATAAATGAAACTAAAGTGTGCCTGTATTCGTAACTGATACGCTGCTGTTTGAATTTTGAAATTGCATGTAGACTTTTGTTCTCAAGGCTGAAGTTCACATACAAACGTGTAAACTCTCCCATGGAAATATGACATAAATCATCAGAATACTGGCAAAAATACTTCATATTTGGCAGTAAGTACGGACACATTGATGAAGAGTTCCATAATCAATAAAAATCAACGAAATTGGCACCCACGTTACATAGAATTAAGCAATATATTCACCGAATCTTATTTAAAAAGTTTGTCAAACATAGCATGGAAATTGGCGAAAGCGCACGTAAATTGGAAAAAATAATACCGATTTTTAAAAATAATAACAAAAAAGTAAAAACCACCTCGGAAGACGCGATAAATTACAACAAAGGAAATAGCAAAATCGCTTCGTATTTGTCTGGAAAAAAGAACAAAATATGACAAAAAGTGGTACACAAATCAACAAAATAAATAAATAAATAAATAAATAAAATAATCGTAAAAAAGTAACACCGAAGTGGCCAAAAAGTAACACCAAAATGTAACACCTAGTTTTCGAAAAAGTAACACCTAAATTGTGAAAAATAACTACGAATTTGACAATAAGTAACACCGAAAGAAACAACTGAATTTGGCAGAAAGTAATATCGAATTTGTGGAAATTTAGCTGCAGATTTGCCGAATAGTAACACGCAGTTATGCAGAAAGTATCATCTAGTATAACAGTTATATCCAATTTGAAAGATTGCAACACCCAATTTAAGAAACGGTAGCACACGATTTGGCAAAAAAAAAAAAAAAAAAAAAAAAAAAAAAAAAAATCGACCAGTGACCTCAGCAGTTGGGTCCGTAAGGTTTATAAACATTTGATATTGACAAAAGTAATATCTAATCGGCTACAATATAGAACGAGCTTTTCTTGTTACCCCTCATTGGCTGTGGAAGATTCAGGGACATAGGTGAACAGAACAAGCGTAAAGTCGACTGCTGTCGTCCCTGGCTCCAACTACAGTCTTTTGAAAACATTATAGCCCCCAAAAAAGTATGAAAACATTGACTGAAATAATATATTATATTGAACTCACTGATTCCGTTATTCTTCATCATAACAAAAATCATCCTGTCTTGCGAATGATTTCCGTCTGCTCCATGAGAACTGTCGCATTCCGTCACTTTCATTTACAAGTTCGCCTTTAAGCTCTCAACACACAGTAGCTATCATGTGGTATGCACGAACTCAATTGTGCTTTGTTTCCTCTCAATGCATATGGCCGGCTAAACGAGACAGATCAATAACCTTTGTTTACGACAAACGAATGAATAGCGCCTCTTGACCAGCACTCCACACCCCACAGAGTGCGGCCTCCATCGCAGTGTTTTTTTTAATTTTCACATTAAACACAGATTCCGTACAAATGTCGACACATATTTCTTACAACTGGTCATGCAGATGTGTTTCATTCTCCTGCTGAATTATATACTATCAAATACATATGAATGGAACGTCTAATATGAAAATCTGGTAGCCGCGGTGGAGTGGCCGAGCGTTCCAAGGCGCCTAGTTGCTCGCCGTCGGAGGTTCGAGTCCTCCCTCAAGATGGGTATATTCGTTGATCTTACCATAAGTTAGTTTAAGTAGTTCGTAAGCCTACGGACCGATGACCGGAGTAGTTAAGACCCATAGATTTACAAACATTTGATTTTTGGAAATCTGGTATACACAACGTAATCTCCTTCCGCTTCTAACAAGTTTAATGATCGTGCATATGAGCAGAATATATACAGGTCTGATTGATATTATATTGTCCTTCATTTTGATGTGCCCTTTGGTCAACAACTAAGCAATTACGGAAGAATCACATCTTTCTCGGAGGTTGGTGAATGGTAGGCAGTAATCTGTGCAGTTGTTGAAGAAGCCATCACATGATAAAGCAGAGGTAAATCTGGAAAGGACATGATTTGTTTTATTGGACTATATGTTCTATTACCAGCCCAGGTGACCAGTATTTACAAGTGTTTCACAGTGTGCGTGTTGAAATGAAATAACCCTATGGTATTTTTGGCAAGGAAATCCCATATGGGATCATTCGGCCGCCTTGTGCAGATCTTTTTACTGGACGCCTCGTTGGGGACTTGCGTGTCGATTTCGCTGAGATGATGATGCCAGCAAACAACACACCACATCCAGCTCGCTGCCGGGAGTCGAACCCGGGCCGGCTGCGGTGGCCGAGGAGACTGAGGCGCTCCAGTCACGGTCTGCACGGCCACTACGGTCGGGGGTTCGAATACCCCTCGGGCATGGATATTTGTGCCGTCCTTAGGATTAGCTAGTTCATAAGTAGTTTGCAAGTTTAGGGACTGATGACCCCGTAGCTAAGTCCCATAAGCTATAAATCATTTGAACATTAGTCGAACCCGGGCCCTCTACATGGTATTCAGCGTCGCTATCGACTGAGCTACGGAGGCGGACAGTGTGTGTGTTCCTTTGTGAGCACAAGCAAACGACATTCAAAAAATGACATTGGATTTTCGATAGCCAAAATTCAATTTTGAAGATCTTTTTACAGTGTCTTAAATTGTTGTTAATGCTGGTTACGCTCAAATATCTCATTTAAACCATCTTTGGTATCCTATAGGGCGCCACCATCCCAAGAATATTTCGCCACAAGGAACTAGAATCCAGATGGAAATAACAGCAAATGAATTTTGATATGAACAGCCGTCTGATGATAACCTTCAGGTTGGAAATCGGTAACGACATTATTTTAAGTAAATAGAATTATTAATAATCGCTGGTTGTTGTTTTCTGCTTCGCAAGAATGAGCCACTGTTCCTCATGTGTATTAGTATGCCACCACAGCAGTTTAGTGGCTTCTGTAGCTTGTTATAAAATGGCAAAAATCACTGCTGTATTCGTTGTGTAACTGGAAAGAGCAGTTGAGCTACACTCAAATTTTCACTTTTGATCATATTTATCGGTAGTTTAATTCTCCATTCCCTGAACTGGCCGCGGTACAAATGCCAATCGTCAGCCTACTGCATTCACAATAATATGCAATCGGAGAATTATAAGTGACGTTCCATTTGGGGCAGGTTGATAAGAATGAGCAAATGTTAAAAACGCGAATCAAGTACCAACCAGAAACTTAAGCCACATTCGTTGTTGGTTGGCGAATAATAGTCAAGTGGTAAAAGAAGAAAAATCCATAAACACGGCTGACAATTAGGCATTACTGAGCTACTGTACGGAGATCCACTAAAGTGTTCATAATCAGAAATTTACTGTGCGTAGCTGAACTGTGATTATTATACAAACACATATAATCGTAACGACCATAGTGATCTTTAAGTAGTCTATTCAGATCTGTACTCCGCAAGCCAGCTCACAGTGTGTGGCAGTGGTACGTTATGCGTCGCTGTCAGTTTCTCTTTTACATGCCGCGTATGGTTCAAAATGACAAATATTTGTAAAGGTATGGAACTGAACTGCAGTCGTCATCAGTCCATAGGCTAACAAACTGCTTAAACTAAGTTATGTGTAGCACTACTCACACACATCCATGCCCAATGCGAGATCTCAAACCTCTGACGGGGAGTAGATACGCACTCCGTAGCAATGCGCTTTAGAGCGGAGGTCCACTACCGCTCGTATGGTTCGCAGGGAAAATGTCTGCCGTTAAATCTCTGTGTGGGCTCTAATCACCCTAAATTCATTCTCACGCTCTTTTTCCGCAAGCTATACAGTACATACGATGAAGTAATACAGTGACTGTCACTTTCAGAAACGTACTTTCTCGATAGTATAACAGAGCCCATAGCGTGATACAGATCTCGTCTCTTGTAGCGTCTACAACTGGAGTTGGACGATATCTCCGTGACGTTTTCGCTGTTGTTATGTGATCTTGTAACGAAGTGTGGTACTAATCATTCTAATATTAAAGCCCTTTTGATTCGTGTTAGCTTTATAAATATTTAGTTTCTTCTCTCCGAGGATGTGCCTTTTGCAAAACACTGGTTTATATATTTATTTTTATTTTCGCTTCTGTAGCGGGGCAAGTATAGAAATAACAACAAAAACCAGTGTTTTGCTCAAGGCAGATCTTCATAAAGGAGTGTGGTCCTCTTCTTTGATCTCCAATGTCACTAACCCTTGAAACGAATCCCACACTGACGAGCAGTATTCAAATATTGGTCGAACAAGTGTATCGACAGCTACTCCCTTCATTGACCTACACTTCCAGAGTATCCTTCAAGTGATCACTGTCCGGCAAACATATCAAAACTTCTTCGTTTGTGTGGCCATAATGTCCGTAGTTGCTTTCATAATTATGAGTAGCAGTGTTTGCTGTCTTTGCAACTACATTGAAAATGCGATTTTTCCTACCAGACGCGTTTCTTTTTAATGGCAGTAAAACATCTTCAGTGGTGGAAATTATGTCTTGTTTTCGCTTCACATCATGGAATGCCGGTCTGTTTCATGCAGTATCGCCGGTTCGTCATGCTGTGTCGTATTTTCCACTACTTCCATTGACACTTTTGCACTGCCCGTAATAGTTTTCACAGATCAGACCAGAAAAACAAACACGTCTGATCTGTGTAAACAATTATGAGCAGTGCAAAGGTGACATTGGAAGTAGTGGAAAAAACGACACAGCATGAAGAACCGGCGGTACTGCATGAAACTGACCGGCATTCCATGATGTGAAGCGAAAACAAGACATAATTACCACCACTGAAGATATTTTACTCTCATTAAAACACAACGCGTCTGGTGAGAAAAAACGCATTTTTATTGTAGTTCAAAGACGGACAAACACTGCTATTCATAAATATCAAAACTTGATTTTCTCTTCTCTGTTCCCATCAAAACATACATTACTTTAATATGTCATACATGGTTTTTCGAACAAATCCAGCTAGAAATGGAAAGGTCCATTACACTGTATGCATTCTCACATGACGTACAGCGCCGACTCAAGCCCTTTTGGTGCTGGTTGCTACTGACATCAACCGCAAATCAAAGTGACCAGTTTGGTCTATCGGAATTGCTTCCTATGACCTGCAGCCATCATACCCTTGTTATACGACTGCTCTTACGCCGGTTTTCAGCGAAGGAATTCACAACCACATATTATTACACAATTACATGATTTCTTGATGTCACAGGATGTCAGGTTTTGTCCTGGCCCGCCAATCAACAGACATGTCGCCAATCTCAAATGTGTGTGTTATCACGAAACAACGAGTGCAGCGTTATGGCCCAATGCCACCCACCACAGATCATCTTTCGAAACAAATAAATCCAACATGGTAGACTTTACCACAAGACGATATTCGCGCCTTACATGCGTCGATGGCATCACCTTTGGGACAAGTGACTAGGACCCCGTGACTACAAGGCATCAGGAAATACGGTGGTCCGATGTGACTGAAGTGATGATCATTTCTTCAGGACATAGTACTGCGATTATTAACTTCTTATGTCGATCAAAGTGTTAGTTTTTTCTGAACACGAGTGTAGCTTGAATGCATTGTTTCGCGGCGAGTTATGTTGATAAAACTTTCTCGTGCTTCCAGTCGCATCATGTGGTTTAATATCCACGATGTTTCGACCAAGATCTCTTCGGCCATTGTCATGTGTTTGAATGTCGAATGATTGCTGCTCTCGTCCTCATAAAGCTGCACTGGTGGCTGTGACGTCACTGGTGCTCCGCGACATGACCATAAAAGTCAATGATTTGGTCGCGTGCCTGCCGCGCCCGCTTCAACCTTCCGATCGTCGGGTTCCAAGCCGTGCTCAGCTGCAATCCGCCGTCTCTATTAAGAGTATTGTCAGTTATTCTGATCTCAACGGCCTTTTTTTACTACACTTTCGCAGAAACTGTTAGTTCTTCTAATTATGGATGTCTCCTCGAACGCAATACGTGTCTGTTTTCAAGTGCATGCTCCACAATTGCTGATATTTCGACATACCTTAAACGATAACATCTTTCGTGTTCCGCATAGCGCTGTTCAATAGTGCGAGCTGATTGTCCTATGTAAAATTGTCCACAATCACAAGGTATTTTATATACTCCTGGTGTTCTTAGGCCTACATCAACCTTAACAGGTCTCATCAACAGAAGTATTTTTGAAAGAGGCGTAAAGACCTAGTCGATCTTGTGTCTCTTAAGGAGTCGGCTTATTTTTCCACTGACTGAGCCACAAAATGACAAAAACGCGTTTTTTTAAAATCATCCTCGGTGTCTTGTGCTTGAGTGTCTTCAGGAAGATAGTTTTCGTAATCTGACGGTTGTTGTAGCCGTTTTCTCTGAAAACTTTCCGTAGGAGACTCAGATCCTTCTACAGATTATCAGTGTCTGACACTGCTTCCGCTCGTCCTTAAAAGCCGCGGCGGAGCGGCCGAGCGCATTTAGGCGTTATGTTCCGATGCGCGAGGTGGATCCCTGTCGGGGGTTCGAATCCTCCCCCGGCCATGGATGTTTGTGTCGTCTTTAGTATAAGGCAGTTCATTACTAGTTTGAAGTTTAGTGACTGATGACACCAAGTCCCTTAAGCTTGACAAACATTTGAACTTCGTCCTCAAAACAGATTGTTTTTTCGATGGATGATGATTCCTTGTGGCGTGGAGGTACCGGTCGGTGTGGGTGGGTTCTCCGTAAACACTATGGCTGAGACATCCATTTGCATTACCCCCTAACGAGGACAAGGAACGGCAATGCACCCTCTTTCACCACCTTCATCGTGAACTTGATCTTGCCATGGATGATACTGATGTGGTCCAAGTATTCATCCAGTTTTTCACGTCCATGAGGCCAGACAAGAACGTGTCGTCAAGGTACCGGTAAAACAGCTAGGTCTTACAGGTGGCGTGTTCAGGGCGATGTCTTCAAAGTGCTCCGTAAACTGGTTCGTCATAACTTGAGCTAATGGGCTTCCCATCGCAACACCGTCCGATTCAGGGATAACGGCAACAACAACCGCCAGATTACGAAAGCTATCTTGCCGAAGACACACAAGCAAAAGATCCCCGAGGAGGACTCAAAGAAACTTGCGTTTTTGCCGTTTCGTGGCTTAGTCAGTGGAAAGATTAGCCGACTCCTTAAGAGACACAAGATTGATTCGGTCTTTAAGCCTCCTTCAAAATTACGTCAGTTGATGAGACCTGTAAAGGATGGTGTAGGCCTAAGAACTCCGGAAGTATGTAAAAGACCTCATGATTGTGGACAATTTTACGTAGGACAAACAGTGCGCACTACTGAACAGCACTGCGTGGAACAAGAAAGACGCTATCGTTTAAGGTATCCCAAATTTCAGCAATTGTGGAGCATGTACTTGAAAACAGACACGTATTGCGTTTGAGGAGACATCCATAATTACAAGAACGAACAGTCTCTAGGATAGTGTAATTAAAGAGGTGATTGAGATCAAAAGAACTGATAATACTCTTAACAGAGACGGCGGCTTGCAGCTGAGCACGGCTTGGAACCAGGCGATCGAAAGGTTGAAACGGGCGCGGCAAGCACGCGACTAAAACATTGCCTTTTATGTTTATATTCTGGAGCACCAGTGACGTTACGGCCAGCGGTGCAGCTATATGAGGACGAGAGCAGCAATCACTCGACAGTCAGCCACTTGACAATGGCCGAGGAGATCTCGGCCGAAACGTTGTGGATAGGAAACCACATGACGTGGCTGGAAGCCAGAGAAAATTTTATCAAGAGTGTAGCTTGTATATGGAATTCATTATAACCTGAATTGCTATGAGAAAATGGTTTAAGGCACTAATACACAGGGTATTCTTACTTTCTTCTTCTTGAAAGATCTTCTTAGTAATCTCTGCATTCTTTAATGTGATGAAGATGTACCATAGCCATTTTAGACGAATGTTTTTACGCTGAACTTCCTCACTTCTTTTTAAAGTGTTTTCTGTCTATGTAGGCTTTTTGTTCACTTTCCACAAGTGCTGTTCTCAAAGTTGGTTAAGACGCAATGCCTGTTGAAGTTTTGGTTATATATTTTGGAATTATCCTAAAAAGAAAATGTAGAAGGGCGATGAGTAAAAACCTGACGACATTCGAGGAGTTGAACGGCATGTCGACAGAGAGGTCACCGGAGCATCATATTCACATATACAAGTAGATTTGATACTTGAAAATATCTACCCTTCACTGTTTCATAAGTAGCTATTTCAAATTATTAATATTACACTCGTTTCATTTCATTTTATTAACAAAAATCTAGAATTTTTGTATAAAATATCAAACCTCACGTAGTCAGGTTGTAGCACAGCTGTGTAGATTGGTCACGTCGATCGACTTATGTTATGTTTAAGGAGGGCAGTGTGGTCTCGGTTACGAAAACTTTCTATATGTTTATTGCCTTGTACAGTGGCACAATAATACTTCATATATTTATTTTAATCGTTATCCGATCGAGTAGTCGTGTGGTCTAACGCACCGCTTTCCGAGACGTAAGGCATACCGGCACCGGTTCGAATCCACCCGGCGCATTAACGAGGGCTGTCGGATTGCCGGTCTGCCTGGATGTGGTTTTTAGGCGGTTTTCCACATGCCTCTAGGTGAATACCGTGCTGGTCCCCAAGTCCCGCCTCAGTTACACGATTCGCAAACATTTCGTAAGACTTTACACTTTCACAAAGAACACTATACACAGACATTTGGGGTTCACATTTTCTCTCAGGGGCATGGGGTGGCAACAGGAAGGCCATCCGACCATACCGTAACTATTAACACGACAAATCCGATTGACAAAGCCGAGAGAAAGGCAGAAAGATATATAATTTAATCCTTATACTTACTTGTTTGGCAATAGCGTCTTCTCAAACTTAAAAAAAAAAAAAAAAAATTAAAATAATTACTTTCCCTAATATGAAAAAGTAAAATAATTGTCCTCCCTCGCTCGAAACTGTAACCGCACTCGCGCGTTTGTGAAAATATGACGGTATCGTCCCTAACAGCCATGGACGTGCCGTATTTAGCGGAGGATTAACGAAATCGTACCAGTTGGTCATTTTGCTGCTACTAGTTGACCCGTGCGAATAATTCACACTTTATCATGTTCATTCACAGATAGAAGAAGAGGCAAATGGAAGTACAGATGTATAAAATATAATATTGCACGCACTGTAACGTAGCGGGGAATTAACAATTAAATAAAGTATTATAATATATAATAGTAAGCGGTACTTACTTGTGGTGATGAACATTGAGGTAATTGAGCTCATTCGCGCAGTACATAACGCTTGCTTGAACAAAGTTAACTATTCTAACAGCTGCTTTGCATCGACGTATCAAGCAGAAACCTCGTGTTAAACTATGCTTGCGTAAGGAATCTAAACAACTGCAAGAGCTGTCGTTCAAAATCAAATTATTTCTGTATTTTTCGTCGTGTCATCGACGTGTGTAAACGAAACGTGATAAATTATGTTTGCCTCAAAAGAGGTCTTTGGCTTGCATAAAGAATCCAAACAACTGCAAGGGCTGTCGTTCATGTTAGTTAAATTGTCAGTTGATGGCACCTTCTACATAGCTCCTATATCGGCTGCGCAATCTAAGTTGATACTCTGCGAGGTGGCTGATGGGAGCAACCGTAAATACATGTCCCATTTACGATCGTTCTCCGGGTTCCAACTTAGATTAGACGAACAGTACAATTTGTTTAAAAATATATGGTTTTTTGTGAAAATAATAATTTTAAAATATATGTGTATTTTTCGTCATTAGTGGAGAACGTCAACTTGAAAATATACCTCAGTCATTAATTTTGGATAAGTAAAACGGGAGGTATGGAGTACCCATAAAAAACACCGATGAGAAATAATATATATGATGGATGATGTGCCATACTCTCTCCTACTGCCAGACATCTCTTAAGGAGGAATGGAATTTATACGGTATCTTGCTTCGTCTATCATTTGTCTGCTTCCATGGCAACAGAATTTCTTCCCTTTGTTTACTTTGTGATGCAATATTTTAATGTTAAGTTCATATACTACATTTCATTACTTTCTTTGGATTGCTATTAGTCCCTGTTCTTTGTTCATTAAATCGTTAATTAAAATTCTTGTAATTCTTTGCTCATTTTATTGCAGATATTCGTGTCACCAGCAATTCTCATCATTGGTATCCTTTCACACAGATTTTAATTACACTAGTGAACCTTTCTTTTACTTCGGTTATTGCTTCTCCGATATGCAGGTTTAATAGAAGGGGAGAAAGGTTACATTCTCGCCTTAGATATTATTAATACGCCAACTTTTCTCTTGGAGTTTCATACTCATTAATCACTCTCGATTCTTGTACATACATTACATCATCCAACTTTACCTGTAACCTGTGTTTATTTTTCTGAGTATTTCAAAAGTTTTTACATCGTTGCATGTTTTCAGAATGTCAAATTGTGTAAAATATTTTTTCTAAACTGCAGAGTCTGTTGCCCACGCGCTGCATATGTTGGCTACATTACAGAACATCTATGTACACACCACAGCAGTCAACCATAGAGCAGGTATAGCATGTTTTATTTATTTTATGATCTGTGCGAAACAGTGATCATTTTTACTGAAAGGTTTTTTTTTCTTTTTTCTAGTATTTGAGGGAGAGTAGCGCCCGAATGTTCGGTTCATAAAGACTCAAATTATTGTTTTCCCATAGTGGTTCGCGGCAAAGGTGCCAACATACTTGCCATGATAATAACACTGGTAACAGACACTGCAGTTTACCAATATTTTTCTTAAGCCTTTATTATTCATCAGGATCACTGCCATGGATTTTTGGTGTCCTGTCAGTTCCTAAAGCCAAGATGATTGTCATCTAACAGTTAAGTTTATTTTGCATTCCTCTCTGTTATTATTGTCAGCCATATTTATATATGGACTGAAAGCTGACTGTGTATTATTTATTACACTAATCCTTGCTTTTCTGTCATAGGAGCTGTAAGGACGATATTCATATCGGAGTGCAATGGTACTTCTCCAGTATTATATTTTATAATTTTTCGGTAGTTATTTTAGATTTTCCGTCGGAATTTTATAGTCTTCATTCTCTGATCACAAGTCTTCCAAAGCTCTCTTAGTCACTGAATTTAACACTGGAAGCAGTGTATCTGCTATCGGGTCGCTAGTAAAGCCTACTCTGAATGAATTTTTCATTCATCCAATCTGTCGCCGGCGTTTTACAGTTGATTCGTTTTGCATTCCTAATTTTAATGCCTGTTAATTGCTTCCATAGTTATTGTGAGCTTTCTGATTTTTAGATTCCTCCTTATTTTTCATACAATCAGAAAAGATTGGACATTAATACAGGTTGTAACAGATACTATGAAATAGTTCATACCAATAAGTTGATAACCCATCCACCCAGCAAGGCTTGTAACTGAGATGAATAAATGGAATATGTGTGAAAATTAAATAAAATGAGAAAATAAGAGGAATAATTAATATGTAACATTACTTCATACAAAATCTACCATCTGATGTGTGAGATAATCACTATGATATATATTAATTCATATATTCTATAGCTTTATTTTAGTTAGATGCATATAAAATGTTATTTTCTGATTAGCCAGTTTACATCGTTAATCTCTCTAATTATATCTCGGAACGCTAAATAATAATAACAAAAAACTCATTTGTCCTCCAATAAATTTAGATTAGTTACAGGAATAATAATTTGGCTTCATATCTAGTGCGTGTAGCGTTCGCAATTACGATTTGTAGAAAAAAAAAAAAAAAAAAAAAAAAAAAAAAAAAAAAAAAAAAAAAAAGTGAAGGAAACAAATCAGCAAAAACTCTGTTACGAAACGCTTCTTTGCATACAAAAGTTCCTGTTCTCAGGCCCGACTTACTTAATCTACTCAATTGATTCGTACGCTTATTGTGACAGCTTTTAATTCTCTACTGATATTTTTGAGTAGTTACACTACGTACGGTCACTTTAAATAATACACTTTTCATACAAAATTCAGCAATTTAATAATCAATGACTTGAATCATATTGTGTGAAAATGAATATATAGTTTCAAATCGAGAAGTATGGAATACTTCTCGTTACAGAAATTATGTACAGCGTGTGGTATCTGCCCCTGAAACTATGAAGGGTTGTAGCTCCCAAACTAACAGTGATAGGAATGTAGTTTCAAAATGTTCAAATGTTTGTATAGTCTATGGGACTTAACTACGGGGTCATCAGTCCCTAAACTTACAAACTACTTATGAACTAGGACGGCACAAATATCCATGCCCGAGGGGGGATTCGAACCCCCGACCGTAGTGGCCGTGCAGACCGTGACTGGAGCGCCTTAGTCCCCTCGGCCACCGCGGCCGGCGGAATGTAGTTTAAATTGATTTGGACGCAGTTGGTTTCAACGAATCCAATGCACGATTGAAAAAAAACTATTGTTCCACTTAAAAAATTATATCTTTGTGCTGTAACTCTTTGGAAAATGATACAATAAACTATGTTCATAGCTCCGCAGAAAGTGTAACATTTCTTGTGTTGACCTACCGCATTAAAATTTCCCGTCACGTATTATTTTATAAGTTACGGAGGTATACACGAGTAAATAAATAACGTCTAGTAAGTTGCTGAGAATGTGTTAGAAGTGTGTGCGCTGGATGTTGCAGATCATGAAGCTGTCTCTGCTGCAGCCAGCATGTAGGTCAGCGTGCTTACAGGTCGGAGCCTTTTGTAGCTGAACGAAGCCTGCAAATGGTTTTCTCGCAGGGGCCGCGCGCGCGGGATAAGATCTAAAGGAGCGGCTCGCGTGCCGGCGCTTCCGTGTGGCCTGCCCGCGGAGGCCGTCGTCAGGCCCAAATTACGCGCCCACCGGCGATTAGGGACATGTTAACCCAATAACAGCAAGGTCACCTTTATAATCCTGACCTAAAAGGAATCTCGATCTAATGAACAGCGTGTTTACTGTCAGCTTGTACGCCGTGTTTACTATCGACCTTTACTCCGTGTTTATTATCAACCTTAATTCCAGCTAAATCCGAACTTCAGGTTTATTTCTGAAGTCAGATTCGTCACTGTTCCACTAACGAGTGACTGCAAGCAGAACACTCATTACTTGCGCGATACCGATGTATACAGATGTATACAGGGAAGCGTTATTGGTCCCCTACTCTTCCTCGTGTTTATAAACGATTTAGGAGATAATCTGAATAGCTCCCTTAGACTGTTCGCAGATGATGCTGTCGTTTATCGGTTAGTGAAGTCAACAGAGGATCAAAAGCAACTGCAAAGCGATTTAGACAAAATTTCTACTTGGTGCGAAAATTGGCAATTGACACTAAATAAAGAAAAGTGTGAAGTAATACACATGACCACTAAAAGAAATCCGCTGAACTTCAATTACGCGATAAATCAGTCAAACCTTAAGGTCGTAAATTCTACCAAATACCTAGGAGTTACAATTACGAACAACTTTGACTGGAGAGAACACATAGAAAATATTGTGGGGAAGGCGAACCAAAGGTTACGTTTCATTGGCAGAACGCTTAGACGATGCACCAGCTCCACCAAAGAGACTGCCTACATCACACTTGTGCGTCCTCTCTTGGAGTACTGTTGCCCCTTGTGGGACCCTCACCAGGTGGGACTGACGGAAGATATTGAGAAGGTTCAGAGAATGGCAGCACGTTTTGTTTTATCACGTTACGGGGGGAAAGCGTCACGGAAATGTTGCACGAATTGGGGTGGAAATCATTAAAAGAAAGACGTTATTCATTGCGGCGTGATCTGTTTGCGAAGTTTCAATCACCGACTTTTAGTTCTGAATGTGAAAATATTTTGCTAGCACCCACCTACTTAGGGAGACATGACCATCCCAATAAAATAAGAGAAATCAGATCGAAAACGGAACGATTTAGGTGTTCTTTCTTCTCGCGCGCTATTAGAGAATGGAACGGTAGAGAAAAGTTATGAAGGTGGTTAATGAACCCTCTGCCAGGCACTTAAATGTGATTTGCAGAGTATCTATGTAGATGTAGATGTAGATGAAGATGTAATGAATATGTTTGAAAAGGCCTAGTGCATAGTCGTGATTTTGGGGGCCTTCGTTCTCGGTTCATAAATGAGCAAGAACTGTGGGATGAAAAGGTCTGTTTTATCCATACCAGCGCGCATTTGTATGACTAGCAGTACATAAGTTTCATTGTGGCTATATTACAGTACATAACTAAAGTTTGAAAGACGAACCATAACTGGATCCGAGGCAAAATATGTGAGACGGTTTATTCCTTACGCAGTAAATGTCAAATTCATATGTTCAAATGTTTGTATAGCTTATGGGACTTAACTACGGGGTCATCAGTCCCTGAACTTACAAACTACTTATGAACTAGCTAACACTAAGGACGGCACAAATATCCATGACCGAGGGGGGATTCGAACCCCCGACCGTAGTGGCCGTGCAGACCGTGACTGGAGCGCCTCAGTCCCCTCGGCCACTGCGGCCGGCAAATGTCAAATGAGTTTAAATTAATGCTCAGCTAATGGAAACCTTTTTATGTGTGCTATTCGGTTTTTCTTCGTGTTTTACAGTAAAAAACTGAGTCATTTATAGTCTTTCAATTTTTACTCATTTTCATTTAGTACATACACTGATAAAGGCAAAACGATTTTTGTTTCTTATCCTGTAATTTATATCTTTTCTCAAGATATGATGGTTTAAAGTCAAGCGAAATTTGGCACGTGTTGAGAAAGTTCACAGAAGGGCAGCTCCTTTTGTATTATCTCGATATAGGTGTGAGAGTGTCACGGAAATGGTGCATGAGTTGGGCTGCACATCATGAAAAGAAAGGCGTTATTCGTAGAGGCGATATGTATTTGAGAAATATCTTTCACCAACTTTCTCTTCCGAATACGAAAATATTTTGTTAGCACTCACCTACACAGAGAGACATGAGCGTCGTAATAAAATAAGAGAAATTAAATCGAAAACGGGAAGATTTAGATGTTCATTTTTCCCTGCATGCTATTAGAGAATGGAACGATAGAAGAAAACCATAAGAGCCATTCGATGAACCGTTGCCATGCACTTCATTGTGAGTTACAGAGTATTGATGTAGCTGTAGACACGTTTGACGCCCAGATACTGGCGGACTTTAAGTCGAGATCATCTTCCCATTTAATTGTCATTTCGTTGTTTATACATTAAATGCAGTAAGCTATTAAGTAAGTACAGTAGAACAATTGTAAAGATGGCATTCATTTAATTTTTCGTAAAGAAACTTTGAAGCGCTGACTAGCTAATGAAATACGACAGAACAAAAGGTTGTTTACGAGACTGAATAATGTTCAAATGTTTGTAGGTCTTGTAGGTCTTAACTACGGGGTCATCAGTCCCTAAACTTACAAACTACTTATGAACTAGCTACAACTAATGACGGCCGTAGTGGCCGTGCAGACCGTGACTGAAACGCCACAGTCCCCTCGGCCACCGCGGCCGGCGACTGAATAATTCTCGCCCAGAGTCTAAGATGTAGAAAAATAAAATAAAAATACACACATATTTATGTTGAAAAACAGTCTCGTGTAGTAACTGTCACTGAATTTTAGGTTGCACGCATCCCTAATCAGGACTACTTTCCACCGGAAATGTGTCTCCCAAAAGAGCTCACAACGTTGGGAAAATATGGTTAACTCGTAAGAAAGCGAGAATATGTCTATAGTTTTTATTTAGACAACATTGTTACAGGAAAAAAAACAAAGACCTTCTATAGAGATATTTATTTTGTAAATAGTCTATATCGCAGCAGGTTATTTTATTCAACCAGTTTCGACCTTAGCTCATCTTCAGAAATATACATACAGCCCATGTGGTAAGTGCTGACTTCTCCAGACTGTAGTTAGCAACGTGCAACCACCGTGTGCAGCCACGGTAGCCATAAAGAAGTCAGCACCAGCCACATAGGCCGTATGTATGTTTCTGATGATGACATAAGGTCGAAGCTGATTGAATAAAATATACATAGACTATTTCCAACATAAATATCTCTATAGAAGATCATTGTTTTCTTCCTGTGACTATGTTGTCTAAATAAAAAATAAAGACACACTCTCGCTTTCTTACGAGTTAACCATATTTTCCCAGTGTTGCGAGCTCTTTAGGGAGTCACATTTACGGTGGAAAGTAGTCCTTATTTGGTATGCGTGCAACCTAAAATTCAATGACAGTTTCAACACGGATCATATTGGATCATGTTATGTTAAACGACATGACATTATGTATCATGTTACTTTACACAGTAACGATGAAGACGCGAAGGTAGTTCTTTCCATTTTCGTCTCTGGCCAAGACATATTCACCTTTTGTTGTGCTGTGATAGCAGTTTTTACTCTCGTTTATACTTGTAACTCTGTCCACTAAATAACTTTCGAAAACTTCACTAGCATAAATTTTGTGAGAACTGATTAGATTAATAGCAGCATTAATACGGTCAGAATAAATGTCCCTTTCATTTCCCAAAACATTTTTGTTCTTGTGGCCGTATCTCTTTCACTTTCATTACATGATTCATACCTCTGTTCTACAGACCTTCTGTTCATATCATTGAAGAGAAAGTGTTCAATACTTCAAAGTTGATCGTTAATACAGAAAGTAGTGTATTCTGTAAGCTAAATAATAATATTATTATTATAACCGTGGCGTGTTATTATTTTATACCTAACAAGACATTTAACTCTGTGTAAATTAACTTAAAGAATGTACACTTCATTCGTAAACCCTTCTCCAAGAGAGCAGTGAAATACTATTACAGTAATAGAAACGGAAGAAGCACTTAACTGTGGAAGTGAGTGGCGTCTGACTTTCCTCTCCTTCCAGAGAAACAACGAATTGTAGTACTCCGTGCATCCTCTTATCAGCTAATAAACGTAGAACGGGGAAGCCGTATACTCCACTGGACACCAGAGAATTTCACATCAGCAGAGGAAAAAGTGTCCGTGTAAGATCCAACTGTGTGGAATCAATATGATGTGGTTCTGTCAGGGAACAGATAACGTCTTCTCTACGTTGAGTAACATATCGCTACATGAACAAAGGTTAACACATCCGTACGATCAATTTGACGATGATAGCATGTAATCTTGTTCATTGTTCATGCACCAACAGAAATACAGTAAGTTCGATAGAGAAATATCGTCGTATATAGAGTGGTCAAAAATGTTTGTACACCACAACACATTACCAAACATAAAATAGTAAGAAAAACGTAGATATTAAAAGCAACTACCAATCGTTCAGCAATTTCTTTCAATGAATTTTATACCGTCTTTCCTGCAAATTAGTAACAGTTCCAGGTAACGAGGTTGCCTACGATAAACCAGCCTTCTCTCCAAAGTAGATTATGAAAGTTCGGCAGTAGACTAGATAATACCGACATCTGGCAACCAAGGCGTCAGCAGCTATTTCGTACTTCGGACGCCACATCACGGTGTCAGGGTAGTGTGTGTACCATTGTCACTTCCTACTTTTTCCTGCACCATCCGGGTATGATTCGCGGGAAGAACGACTAGCGCTAAACCTCTGTGTGGGACAGGATGTCTCCAATTTTACCTTCTGGTTATTCTGCTAGCAGGATAGATGCAACAATTCATCCTCATACTGGAAAGAAAGAAAGAAAAAAAAAGAAGAAAAAAACACTGACACGGAATCTGGTACACGCCGGCCTTCCTCAAACCGAGATAATCTTTAGCGGACAAAAAACAGTTCCAACCTGGTGTTTTTTCAAAATGCGGGCGATCTTCCCCGAGAAAGCAGCGGTATATGAATGAACGCAGTGCCTACATCCTCCCTCTATTTTCATCCGTTTCCACAGGTTGTGTTGTAGTGGTTGGGCGGAGAGCCCACTGAATCTGCCACTCTGAGTACCCATTTTTTCGAAATACAGTTCTCAGGTGTTCCATTTCCTGGGGTAGACTCTCTGTGTTGGAGATAGTGCGCGCCCTATGTACTAGAGTTTTAAGTACCCCATTCCTCTGTGAAGGGTGGTGACAGCTGTCTGCGTGTAAATACAGATCAGTGTGCGTTGTCTTCCGATATACACTATGACCCAGGGTGCCATCAGCTCTTCTCTTGACCAAGACGTCAAGGAACGGCAATTTACCCTCCGTTTCAGTCTCCGTAGTGTATTTGATGTTGGGGTGTATGGAGTTCAGATGTGTAAGAAAGTCAAGGAGTTTATCCATACCATATGGCCAGATGACGAAAGTGTCGTCCACGTAACGGAAAAAGCAAGTAGATTTCCATTCAGATGATGCCAGGGCTTCCTCCTCGAAATTCTCCATGTACAAATTTGCGACCACAGGGGAGAGTGGGCTACCTATGGCTACTCCCTCCGTTTGTTCGCAGTATTCGCCATTGAAAAGAAAATACGTGGAGGTCAAGACATGCCTAAAAAGTTCGGTGGTCTTCTCGTCAAATTTCTGACCAATCAAATCTAGTGACTCTCGAAGGGGCACCCTCGTAAACAACGAAATGACGTCAAAACTCACCATGATATCTGACTCATCCAGCCTGAACTTGTTAAGGCGTTTAACAAAATCCACGGAATTACGGATGTGATGAGGGCATTTACCCGCATAAGGACTTAATATTCCCGTCAAGTATTTGGCCAATAAATATGTAGGTGCTCTGATGTTACTGACGATGGGACGTAACGGCACCCCATCTTTGTGAACCGTAGGGAGTCCATAAAGTCTTGGCGGTACCGGACCTTGAGGTAGCAGTTTCTTGGCGACAGCCTCCGGTGAATCCGGATCGTTGAGAAGCGCCCTCGTCTTGTTTTCCACCTTCTTTCTGGGGTCAACGCTGATCTTCCGGTAGGAATCGTCATTTAGCAAGCTCTGCATATTTTCAGTGTAGTCCTTATGGGAGACAACAACCGTAGCATTGCCTTTGTCAGCCGGTAAGACAACAATTTCAGGGCGCTCCCTCAGGTCACGAATGGCCGCCCCCTCTTTACTAGTGATGTTCGACTTCATGGGCTTGGATTTCGTCAACGCACGACAAGTTTCACGACGTATTTCCTCAGCCGATTAAGGCGGAAATCGAGCTGCAACGTGTTCAACAGCACTAATAATTTCTGCGACCGGTGTGAACTTGGGGCTAGGAGCAAAGTTGAGTCCTTTCTCCAAAACTGAGACCGCATCATCACTCAACTCCATGCCACTCAGATTGATGACAGTCTTGCACGGAACCTGCAGAGATGGTTTGTCAAGGAGGCGTGAGAACTTTGCTTTTTGACGTCTCGTTGCCTTCTTATTGGCGGAATCGGCTGCAACCGAAGTAACACCATCAATCCAATCCCAGGAAAAAGACGTGAAGTGACTAGCCAGTTGCAAATGCAGTTTGAATAGTTCCAGTGAGATGAATTCAAGGCTACGGCGGGTGAAATGCACTCTCTCACGAAGCAATGCGAGGCTGGCCCGTTTTTTAATTCTCTTGGCTGCTGCAGAATCGATGTGAATGGGGTACTTAAACTCTAGTACATAGGGCGTGCACTGTCTCCGACGCAGAGTCTACCCAAAGAATTGGAACACCTGAGAACTGTATTTCGAAAAAATGGGTACTCACAGTGGCAGATTCAGCGGGCTCTCCGCCCAACCACTACAAAACAACTTGTGGAAACGGATGAAAACACGAGGGAGGATGTAGGCACTGCGTTCGTTCCATATACCGGCGCACTCTCAAGGAAGGTCATCCGCATTTTGAAAAAACACCAGGTTGGATCTGTTTTTTGTCCGCGAAATAAAATTCGTGCACTGGTGGGGAGCGCTAAAGATGATCCCGGTTTGAGGAAGGCCGGCGTGTACCAGATTCCGTGTCAGTGTGGAAAGTCATATATTGGACGGACGATGCGTACCATCGAGGATCGATGCGTTGAACACCAGAGGCACACACGATTGATGTATTCGAGCAAGTCGGCGGTCGCTGAACATTGTTTGTCGGAGAATCATGCGATGGAGTATGAACGCACTAAGATTCTGGTACAGACGTCGAGATACTGGGACTGCGTCGTTAGAGAGGCCATTGAAATTCGCACAAGTGACGACCTCATAAACCGTGGCTGTGGCTTTTATCTTAGCAAAGCTTGAGAACCAGCGATTGGGTTAATTAAGAGTAAATCTAGCAAACGTAACGAAGTGACGACCACGGCGGACAGAACCCTCACACCGACGTCATCTCAGACGCCGTCGCAATCGGTTCCACTGCGCGGCCGCGGCGCGGGGACCGCGGGCCGAGGGTATTTAAATCGCCCGCTACCATTTCCCTTCGAGCAGCCGTAGCGCGCGGATCTCCGTGCCGGCGCGTTTCCAGGAGCTCAGTACGTCCCACACTGCGGTCACTCACACAGCTAACTAGGTACCACCGCTCGGGGTCCACACTTCACGCAGTGTCGTAAGCAAGTCCCAGTACCCACACGCAGACTGAGCTGCTCCAAGCCGCTCATCGTAGCCGCTCCCCTTCGACATCGAAACACCAATGTACTCGTGCTGCCCAATGAGTGGACAGAGCTATCATCCTAAAATCCACCGGCCAATCACAGGGCGCTCCACAGACGACTTTTGCTCTGCCCCCGCAAGATGATTTCCCAAGGCCTTACCGTATCGGCAGCCCACAGCCCCGTACTGGGCCCAGAACACACAAAAAAATTACTAGCCTCGGTGTCGAAATCCCACAGCTCTAGACGCCCAGCTGTCTCTAAAGTCAACTCACAGAAATCTCCCTTCCATTATTCAGAGAGTAAAACATTGTCGTCCTGGCCAACTCTGCTAATTTGGGAGAGAGCTATCGCTCATTAGTCTTCCAAAACTATGCGGCACCACGGAGACCGTTCCTTTGAAAACACACATCAGCGGAGGCTGACGACTCGCGGCAATAGGGTATTTTCCTGTGTTAAAAATATGGTTCGAATTGTCGTTATTCTGAATGATTATAACATTCAGACAGCATTTTCGCTCATAATTCTTACAAAACATCTGTTATTTTTACGTAATTACACCTTAAAAATCATCAAATTTCACGATTAGATCACGTGATCGAAAACGCTCCGTTATTGACTGAAGTACTGGTGACGTCATAGTACACCTACAGCGCGGCAACTAGAAGTTGGTGCTGTATTATAGTACGCGTTTCCTCAATTTCGCGGCTTTAAGTTCAGTGTTTTCGTGATCTAAACGCGTTTACAGTTTTATGCCACAATGGAAGATGTTTATGTGAAGGCTGACAGCGGAAACCTCCCTAAAGTTGATGCAATTATAGTGTCTTCATTCTTTAAAAACAATCCAAATTTTTTCGTGCCAGAAACAAGAAACGTGAAAACTGCATTGTAAGTAACGCATACCTACATTTTAATGCTAATTATTTCGAGAGATATTTTATGCCATTGGAAAAAAGTACCTTATTTGTTCATGTCAGCAGACTTAATCTGAAGTCACCATATTATGCAATAAAGGGTGAAATTTTATCTTCTGTCCAAGCGGCCTTGAGTGATTATGTTGTCAACATCAACAACACGATAGAAAATCTTTGTCCAGAAGTTCAGACCACATAGAATGACTAGTTTAGTGTATCGTACAGACCATGAAGTAAATAAATAATGTTGTTCCTGCTTTATGATTCTTGTATGTACCCTTGTCCGGTCAGTAAAAGTAACTGCCCTCGTAAATCAAAGGTTTCACGACAAAATATTTGCGCTGTCACGCGATTGGCTAATGGCGACGTCTCATGATTCTCGCTATTCAGCATCTGTTGCCAACATAGTCACAGGAAGCCGCCGGGATAGTTAGTAAAATTTAACCCAGTAAAGCACGCAGTTAAGGGAGTAATTTTATATGACTACTTCAATACTGATGCAAAGTGAAACATCAAAACCTGTAAAATACAGCAAAAATGCCTTGTGTATAGTTATACAATATATCTATAGTCTAGAACAGGGACAGCGGGTTGCGTCGGCGGTGTTTTCATATCGCTCGTAGGTTGGCTACGCACATTTCGCGTAGCAAAAGGCATGTCACTTTCACGTAAACATTGCGAGCGAGACACGATGGAATAAATTTATAGCGCCGAAATTACAGCGCTTTTCTAGTTTGTTGTTTTTGTGAGTGAATGTTTGCGATTGTGTGTAAACTTTCTGCCATGCATATCAGTATTTTCCTTACATGTTCAAGATTTGGTTTGATATGAATGTGTCACTACTTTTGACACTACAAACTAATCCATTTACGTTTACCCGTCCACATACGAAGCCACATGCTTTAATTTAAAAAAAAAGCCTACCCCTCCAGCTCAGTGCTCCCTTGGCTAAAACTAACTCCCACTATACAGAGAAGCTCACAGTAAGAGAATTAAATTGGAAGTTAATACAGCAGATAATTAAGTATCTCTATTCCTACCACCCATCAAATATGTACTAAACAGACCAACAAAATAAGAAAAATAACAACTCACAAATTCCCTCCCCCACTTTACAACATAAAATAAATTAATAAAACGAGATAAATAAAAGATAGCTAACTCCCATCTCCTTTCAAGCTGTTTTCTGTTCCAAAATTAAAGTTTTAAATTGTGTTTCACGATCTGTCAGATGGATTTCAACATACAGGTAGTGAGAAGATCACTGTAAACACGTTTCAATAACGCAAATGTTATTCCGACAGTGATTTAGAAATGTTTCTAGAAGATAAAACTGGATAATTACTATTATTTATAAAAATTAACAATACAATAAACTTCATTTTATGTGATTGACAAACATGAACTATAGACAAAAACAGTTATCGTTCCTTAATCATGCTTGAGCTTGTGCAACGAACAACGTTATTTCTTTCCCTTCCTTTTAGCAGACCACCTTCATTTTTAATAATAAGTGTCAAATTAGGTGCAAGTATGTAAATAGTTCTGCGGCATCCGTAATAGTCACTTTATATTAAAAGGTATGGCGAGAGGTTCAGGGCTGGTGGTTGGTGTGAGTAAGGGGTGGTTGTATACAGTAAAAAAATTGAGTGGATAAAATTGCCACTCTGTATTTCGGGGAATTACTTATGTTCTCTCTTTTTGGAACAGTTGCTCTCCCAAATCTTAATCATCTGCTCTTCCACGCCGACGAGCGGCGATACCTCGTTTGCAGATGCAACACGTCTGGTTACGTAACGCCACTATATGGTGGCGTAGTGTAGCTGCACTAACCAGTGCTCCAGTTGCGTCAGCGGTATAGCTGCAGTACGTATTTGTATCTTGGCGAGCCGGCCGCTGTGGCCGAGGGGATTGAGGCGCTCCAGTCACGGTCCGCACGGCCACTACGGTCGGGGGTTCGAATCCCCCCTCGGGCATGGCTATTTGTGCCGTCCTTAGTTGTAAGTAGTTCATAAGTAGTTTGTAAGTTTAGGGACTGATGACCCCGTAGTTAAGTCCCATAGACTCTACAAACATTTGAACATTTGAACATATCTCGGCGAGTTCGCAAGGGAGTTACTTTATGAACTATGTACAGTGCAGTGATATCAGGAAGAGACTTGGTCCTATGTATGTGTTCGAAATATTAGGGACCAAGTTGCGACGTGCTGAATATGGAAATGACATCGTGTCAGAGGATATAGAGTTTGTCGATATATTATACTAGCTGAAAACCCGGCGTTCTCCGGATATTTATTTATTTATTCAAGCTCTGAGTTAGTACTTCTCATATCCCTTCATCTCAATCCCTTTTTTTAATAACATGTCATATTTATGGGAGAGTATTCAAGAAATAAAGCTGTCTATCATAATTTACAAAATAATAACTGAAGAAGAAAGAAAGGTAGTCATCAAGATACAAATGATATGTAAACCTTAATAATTCATTTCATTCAAAACTTGCTTGTAAACAATATTTTTCGTTACTTGTCCAAAATCTAATATTAATAAATTCTTTGGGAGCCCACCCCTGAACAAGCGAGATGTAGTTGTCTGTGTGAGAAACATGGAGATCTCAAAACTACTCTGCAGTATTTATTAGGTTGCCCTGTGATTTATGAAACTTAATAGAAAACGCAAGTCTCACTGGAAACTGCAGTCCCTTGAAGCTAAAAGTTACACCTGCCGTAAATAACGGGTATTCGGTGGATGTACACTGTTTCCTTCTCTTTCTTTCCCTGTAGCTCTATAGATGTGGGAGGTTTTTTTCCATCACAGTATATGCGATCTCATATTTATTGACTTACAAGGACATACCTGATGCGATAGTTTTACAGCAACTACAGTTAAACTGTTGTGAGCGGTAGACTACTTTCCGTTTCATCATCATTTGATAGCCGGGGGGGGGGGGGGGCAATTACACAACGCTCCATAAACGTCCGAAATTACATGCAAACTTTGTTGCAGCTCCATAACTACTTCCATTTTCCAATAATCGAGGCATAAATCTGGGTATTCTCATGCGTTGGCCTCTCATTATTTATGACGTGATATCTGCTGAACTATGTGTCGTTCTCTTTTGTTTTTGGGTCAGGAACCTTCGTGGACGTACGGTGAACAGTTCACCAAAGTATCATTGCAATCCAATGATTGGTTTATAATCACATAGAGGACATAAATACAAACATTCATTTTATAGATATAGATAATACAATAATTCAGAAATATAATGCCGACGACACAGAAATACACGATTATACGCTGGGAAACACATACGATATTTCAAGGACAAGAGGAACCTGAAGGTGACTCTTCAAGCAGTACCCGATGTTCCGCTCCAGACCAGCAGGAACAGTCAAAACACATTGATTATAAACCCGAGCCACCCAAAAACATGAGATAAAAAAAAAAAAAAAAAGTTCAAATGTTTGTTAAGCTTATGGACTTAACTACGGGGTCATCAGTCCCTAAACTTACAAACTACTTATCAACTACCTTATACTAAGGACGGCACCAATGGGGGGGGGGGGGTTCGAACCCCCGACTGTAGTGGCCGTGCAGACCGTGACTGGAGCGCCTCAGTCCCCTCGGCCACCTCGGCCGGCAAACATGAGATCCAGTATATTAAGAGATATTTATGACAGCGTACTAGAGAACATCTACAAAGTCTATTACAATCGTGGTTTCAATTCCTATGGCCAAATAATGAAGCGCTGTTAAGTTCAACAAAACTGAATCAAATTGCGCATTAATTCTAAGTCATATCTTTAGGAAACTGGGAGCAGGTGTTCGTTTAAAAGGAAACAGACTGTCGCAATTACAAACTGTAAAAGAGTATGTAATATCGCAATTTGATGGTGCAAGGAGGTATGGATCTACAGTTCACCATTGGTACCTGCAGATGTGGGCAGTAGAAAGGGCAAAAATGGTTGGCTTGTTCAATTTCAATGCGTCTGTTTCCTTTATCGACCATCCCAAGGCTGAATATGGCATTTCATTCAGGCAAAATGTTAAAATGTTTGTAAATCTGTGGGATTTTGCTGCTGCAGTTATGAGTCCATAGGCTTACAAACTACATAAACTATCTTTTGGTGAGAACAACACAATGTATTTTATCGCTAGTTTCACCTACTGAGTATACCAGTGCTCACTATTAATTCTTATATTTCACCCTCTTATATCATTTTAAATATTTTCTCACACGTCTACTACTGCCAGAGATATCTTAGGACACAAACAGTCTAAATACATGTCATTACTTTAAGAAACAATGGTGTTGATTGTATGAAATCAATATCTTTAAGATATTTGATTCTTGTGTTATTTATAAATATTAATTTGTTTCAACATCCCCTTTTATTGTACCATTCATAGGCCTTATTATATTACTTCAATGCTAATTGTTGACTCATATGTACTTCGTTTTCTTTATATTTTGTATGACATATGTAGAGCATGATGTTATAAATACAACAATGATTTGTAGCATTATCTGTATAGTGCCTGAAGATGGTATTACTGTAATAGTGAAACCGGTTGTTAAATAAAGACAACATATACTTTACGGCTGTTAGTGGATAAGTTAATAATTTGAAATTAAAAGTCGAACAGCCGCAGTCTCAATTCCATTACAACATGCAACTACGTCGATTAAAATTCTGTTAACGTTTTCCTGAGTGACAATGCCTAGTCTTTCGAAACTAACAAAGTGAGTGTAAATCAGATGTGGCTTACATTCAAAGAAATGACATCGGCTTCTATTGAGAGATTAATACCAAACACATTAAAAAAAGAGGGGGCTAACCCATCATGGTACACAAAACAGGTTAGATCACTCTTGCAAAAGCAAAGAAAAAAAAGCATGCAAAATTTAAATAAACAAAATCTCCAAGACTAACAATCTTTTACAGAAACTCGAAATTAATCTCGAACTGTAATACGATAAGCTTATAGTAGTTTCCACAACGAAACCCTGTCACGTAATTTGATAGAGAATACTAAGAAATTCTAGTCCTATGTAAGGTATATTAGCGTCAAAACACAATCACTACCTTAATTACATGACAGAAATGGTGATGCTTCTGATGACAGTTCTACTATAGCAGAAATTCTTTCAACGAAGAAGACTAAGAAATACTCCAGTATTCGCATCTAGAACAGCTGCCAATATGCGTAATTTAGAAATTGATACCCCTGGTATATTAAAGCAACTTAAATCATTTAACAAAAGTAAGTCCCCGGTCCAGATTGTATACCAATTAGGTTCCTTTCAAAGTATGCTGATGCAATATCCCCATGTCTACTTATCATACAGCTTACAACCGCTCCCTGAGCGAATGACCCGTAACCAAAGACTGGAAAGTAGCACAGGTTACTCCAACATTTAAGAAAGGAAACAAGACTGATCTGCAAAATTAAAGGCCTATAACATTGGCGTCCGTTTCTAGCAAGATTTTAGAATATATAGCCTACTTTCCTCAAACATTATGAACTATCTCGAAGAGAACGATCTATTGACCCATAGTCAACATGGATTCAGAAATTATAATTTTTGTGAACCACAGCTACCTTTTTCTTGACTTGATGAGCGCTATCGACAAGGGATCTTAAATCGATTCCTTATTTCTAGCTTTCTAGAAGGCTTTTGGCGCCGGCCGCGGTGGCCGAGGGGACTGAGGCGCTCCAGTCACGGTCTGCACGGCCACTACGGTCGGGGGTTCGAATCCCCCCTCGGGCATGGATATTTGTGCCGTCCTAGTTCGTAAGTAGTTCATAAGTAGTTTGTAAGTTTAGGGACTGATAAACCTGTAGTTAAGTCCCATAAGCTTTACAAACATTTGAACATTTTTTGAAGGCTTTTGGCATTGAACCTCACAAACATCTTCTAACAAAATTGTGTGCTTATGGAATCCCTCCAAATTTGTGTGATTGGATTCGTGATTTCCTTTCAGAAAGGACACAGTACATATTAATTGGCGGAAAGTCATTGCGTGCCTCAGTGAAGTGTCACAGGGCCCTTACTGTTTGCTATCTTTATAAAGGATTTAGGAGATCAAATACTCAAAGGTTTGTTAAACTTATGGTGGTATCATCAGTCCCTAAACTTTCAGAGTACTTATAAATTAGCATACACTAAAGACAACACAAACATCCATGACCGAGGGAGGATTCGACCCCGACGGGGAACGGCCTCGTGCTTCGGAGCATAGTGCCTCAATGCGCTCGCCCACTCCGCCGCGGCGATTTAGGTGACAATATGAGCAGCACTCTTAGACTGTTCGCGGATGTTGCTGTCGTTTATCGGTTAATAAATTCACCCGAAGATCAAAAGCAACTGAAAAATAATTTAGATATCTGCATGGTGCAAAAACTGGCAGCTGACCCTGAATAATGACAAGTGTGGAGTCACCCAAATGAGGACTAAAAGAAACCCGCTAAACTTCATTTACACCATAAATCAGTCAAATCTACAAGCCTTAAATTCAACTAAATACCTAGGAATAACAATTACGAACAACTTAAATTGTAAAGAAAACACAGAAAATATTGTAGGGCGAACCAAAGGCAACGTTTCATTGGCATGACGCTTAGAAGATGCAAGAGTTCTACTGAAGAAACAGCCTATTTTGGAGTATTGTTGCCCATTGTGGGATCTCTACCAAGTGTTCATATGTTTTTTAAGCTTTTGGGACTTAACTGGGAGGTCATCAGTCGCTAAACTTACAAACTACTTATATAATAACGTATACTAAATACAGCCAAAGATCCATGCCCAAGGGAGGATTCGAACCCTCGACGGGGAACGGCCTCGCGCATCGGAGCATAGCGCCTCAGTGCGCTCGGCCATTCCTCCGCGGCGGATTCCTGCCAAGCGGGACTGCCAGACGATTTAGAAAAAGTTCAGAGGAAGGCAGCTCGTTTTGTATTATCGCGATACAGCGGTGAGAGTGTCACCTATATGATGCACGAGATGGGGTGGAAATGATTAAAAGAATGGCGTTATTCGTTGCGGCGAGATTTATTTCAGAAATTTCTTTCACCAACCTTATCTTCGGAATGCGAACATATTTTGATGCACCCACAATAAAATAAGGGAAATCAGATCGAAAACAGAAAGATTCAGGTCTTCCTTTTTCTTGCGCACTATTAGAGAAAGGATCGGTAGAGAAATGTCATAAAAGCCGTTCGAAGGAAGCTCTGCCATACGTATGAAACTAAAAATAGAGTGACAAGAAATTGAACACGTTGGTTTAATTTAGTTTTGTTGTATTTTTTAGTCTTGACGTGCTGACGTCCCCAGAATCCACCTATTTTAGTCGAGGGTCAATGGTTGACATGAAAATCATGTGAAATTAACGATATATAAGATCTGATGATGGCATCTTAGATCTACCGAAATCGATCAAAATTGAATTTATTATTAAACTACCTTGTGCACCATTGCTAGTTTGCAATTTTTGAAAGACAAGCTAAATCGCCCGGAACGGCAGAAATGTCAGAAATATGGAATTTATTTTATATCTTTTTTATATCTGATGCTTACTTTCCGAGTTGACCGTGGACGAGCAGTAAGTTTTTCCCATTGTTTTGCGCTTATTGGTTGATACCTTTAGTGCCACTTTCAGAACATAAAACCGCGATTTGTTGCCTTTCCGGTTCATATGTATCCTAATATTATCCACAAATATTTTTATTCTGCTCGATACTCATATCATCTTATTACCAAGTGAGGTTTACCAGAATGACTCAAAAAGTGAAAGTAGTACTTTCTAAAATAGACGCAACAGCCTTGTACTCTAGGTTCTCTGTAATTGTAAAAATTGTCACGGTAAAAACCCACTTAAAACGTATATGGATTAATTCGTGGTGACAAGCAAAAGAAAAACGACAAGACGCAGTTGAGAAATAGAATTCGTTGCAAACAAGGGGCTTTGGAAGTTTTAATGACGGATACGTTGAGGCAGCTGACAGTGATAAATAGAAGACTACTTTCATTTAATTAAATTTCGATCACGTGTGAACAGTGTAAAATTATTTTTCGTTTAAAAAACTTAAGAACTAAAGTATAAATCCAAGCATTTGTCATTCTGGAAGTTGCGAAATTCATTAGTGATTTTAATAAGCAGTTTGTCATGTTCCAAGAAATTACCACCCACGGGACAGGGCCTGCCACCATGGCAGTGGTGGCAGACGAAGGGGTGAGAAGAGGCGTGGCGACCGTGCTATCTTGTGTCGTGGCCACGCCGACGTTGGCCACAGTTGTGATGAAATACGTTCATTTCGTGACACTCAACACACAGCACAATTTTTGCACTGTGGAATAATTATTTTGTATTTTAGTAAATGAATATCTTAAGATTTAATTTTCTGTATATATGTCTTTACGGTTTGTGGAATGTGGTTTGGGGGTCGGCGTTTTAGGGCAACTATTCAATCTCAGAAAGTATGAACCGCCGGTCCTCGACCCAACTAGGAACGCAACATATGTAGTCTGAAACTGTACTACTAAGAGCTTCTTTTCCTTATTACATAAAACAACTGTCAAGATCGCTACTTCCTTTTTTATGAAGATTACCAGTTTCGGTACTTTATACTCTCTCATCGGATCTGTGTCAAGGTTCTACTTTCAGCATATAAGTAATTTAATGATAATATATATTTTGACGTAACTACCATCACAGCAATATAGTAGCAATACGTGCAAACATTTCATTTTTATTGTTACGTGCCCTATCGATGAAAACTACACTGCTCAAAACAATTAGAGGATCACGTGAGATTTCATACTATATATATATATATATATATATATATATATATATATATATATATATATATATATATATATATATATATATTAGATACAATTGTAATTTCTGTGGACAGAAGTTCAATATTTTGCTTTCTCACCTCCTAACTTAAGATTTACATGACGTTTACGTAGAGCGAGGCACCATGGGGCCACCGTTATCAATCAAATCTCGACGGATATTGGGCCGTTCTTCAGTGAATGCAATATTCAGCTCTGCAACTGTTGTGGTAGATGATGGTTTGGTTGCATATGCATCCCAGACATGCTAAATCTGGTTTAGGTACGGTGAACAAGGTGGCTCCTCCATTTGTTCAATTCCCTCAGCTTCAAGCATGTTGTTCAACAGTGAGCTCTGTGGGAACGAGCGTTGTCGTCCACCAGAAGGAAACCATCTTCTATGGCGCCAGCAAAATATCGGAGGATCTCGTCGCTATACCTGTGAGCTGTCATAGTGCCATTCTGAACGACATAGACGTCGGTACCATCTGCTAATACTGACTCCTGTCCACACCATTCGTCCACCACGATGATATGGTGATGTTTCCTGCACATAAGCAGGATTGTTTGGAGTTCCATGTATTCTCCAGATTGTCCGACTGAGCGCAAAATCGTAACTCATCTGTGACCAGATCCCAGCGCCATTCATTAAGATTCCAATCCTGATGTTTGTGTGATTCTCTCCCTCGCCGGCCACGGTGGCCGAGGGGACTGAGGCGCTCCAGTCACGGTCTGCACGGCCACTACGGTCGGGGGTTCGAATCCCCCCTGGGGCATGGATATTTGTGCCGTCCTTAGGATTAACTAGTTCATAAGTAGTTTGTAAGTTTAGGGACTGATGACCCTGTAGTTAAGTTCCATAAGCTATACAAACATTTGAACATTTGATTCTCCCCTTTGTACAGCGTGGAAAAAGTAACCCTATATAAGAAAGGGAGGTTATTTTGTCTATTTTGCAATAGAAGCCATCAAAAGCCAATATGCAACAGTTCGAAATAGTCTACTTCAGTTGATAATCCTAGAAATACAGACCGGCCGGCAATGTTAGTACCGCAAGCGGCAACGTCAGAACCGCAAGTTTATAAACCATTTTCTGCAGACTGGCCCTGTATTTTTGCGCCTCGGTTCCACAGTGGTAGAGTGCCAGACTATAAATCCAAAGATCGCGGATTCGATCCCCGCCAGGTCCTAGGATTTTTATCTGTCACTTTTCACCTGTTTCCCCTCTGGCAGTATTGGTCATGTGAAAAATACGGAGTAGCACCGTGGTTCGGAACCACGTTAAACTGTAGGTCCCCCTGTAACTGGCTGGGTAAGTCAATTCGAAGGTCGGAGGACGGCAACGGCATACCACCTCCAAAAAGGACCATGCCTAGTAAAGCACTATGGTGTTCAAACCAATCTTCGGATTGTTGACTGCTTAACTCTTTTTTTACCGCTGTATGTACCAGGACCAAAAGGTGTAAACAAATATACGCGTTGTATTTTTTATGATGGCAGTCAGTATAGCTTATCAGCATGTCGCTAATCGACAGTTTAAGCTCGGAGGGCCGCGAATAACCAATTCGCTACATCACAATACATATTACTGCAATACATATGACCAAACAGTTTAGCCCTCTCTAAACAACAACAGCAGCAGTTACAGCGATCGGGATATCCTCTAGAATCTCAAGCCTTGAAATACCACACGTCCTCAGTTTTTATCTTAACTTTCCCTCAAGGCAATTTTTGGCAGGCAAAGGGTTCTCCGTCACTTAATGATATCTCCTAAATATGACTTACCTTTCTCGACTTTATCTACACATGTTTTTGGAATCCAACATTTTGTAGTCGCCGTGGGTGCTTTTTGCAGCTAGTTCTTCCTCCAGTCGACAGGGACATGATGAGATTTTCGGTATACAGGCATCATCACCGAAAAATGAAGCAATCACCATGCGATGTAGATTTACTTACCCATTCAAAGAACTTCCCTTTGGGAGGAAATGTAATTTCAGCTGCACTGATGAAATTAGCAGTCGTGCGTCACTCGCACTTTCCCACTACCACTGCCATGTTAGACCGTAACACTTGCATTATTGCCATTGGAGAAGGTGCTGCAGACTTTGCCTTTGCTACAAACTCAGAATTAGATTCAGCTGCTCATGTCGAAATTTACGGCTCAGTGCAACTGATCGGAATATGTAAATCAGAACATCGCGAGAACTTCGTAGATGTTTGAAGTTCAGAGTGATGGATGACCCAATATGTGTGGATCAGCAAGACGTCGTCGATCGTTATTAACCCTATAAGAGAGCAAAACCCACAATACGGAAAATTTTGTTTCAAGACTAGTTGGACACTTACAAGGAGACCGCATGGGTATCAGATTTTAGAATTTCTATATATATTTATGGTACGTGAAGTTCAGAACTTCAGTAACAATCAGCCAAAGCTATTAGACATTCTTGAGAATATCTACTCTGAAATTTTGCTACGTAAGTACTAGTAATTAAAACGGCTGCAGCATCTGTCAGTTTAGCTCAGGTGGTAGCGTACTGGAGTCATAACCATAGTTTCGGAGGTTCAAGTCAAAGTGTTTGTAGAGCTTACGGGACTTAACTACGGGTCATCAGTCCCTAAACTTACAAACTACTTATGAACTAGCTAACACTAAGGACGGCACAAATATCCATGCCCGAGAGGGGATTCGAACCCCCAACCGTAGTGGCCGTGCAGACAGCGACTGACGCGCCGCAGAACGCTCGGCCACCGCGGCCGGCTGTCGGAGGTTCAAATTCCTCTGGGACATATATATTTTCCTTTTCCCATTTAGTTATATAAAACATTTTGGGACCTCTAATTCCACTTCTTGTGTCAGTTTTTGTTTATGTGAAAGTAGACGAGTTGAAATTCTTGTCGTCACGTAAAACGATGGTTGACTATGGTAGCATCTTGGAAAGCCATTAGTAGCTAGGGAGATGACATTCCAAATATAGTACCGTAGCTTTTCACAAACTAAACAATCAAAGAGTACCGTCATGAACTAATAGTGAAGCCAATACTTAAAATATGTAACTAACGTTTTTTGATTGACTATCATTATTAACAATCTTCCATAAAATTTAGAAAATTATGAATAAACAAAAACACGTGCACTTTTCGTAAAAATTACCATTAGACATTAAAATTCTGTAACTGTTCGATCACAACGGATAAAAAATCCACCATGTGAGGATTCCAACCACCGACACCGCGGTTGGAAGGCCAGAATACTACCACCTGAGCTACACGAAAAGATGGGGTTACCATTTTACTTATTGGTACGTAGTCCATACGTGTACTTCGAGAAGTTTTAAAGTTGATTATCTCGAAAATATTTGAGAGCTGCGTCGAATGGCTTTGGCTGTTTGTTATTTAAGTTCTGAACTTCACGTATCACAAATATAAAGAAATTCTGTAATCCGATACCCAAGTGGTCTCCTTGTTAGACCAGATTCTAAGAGAATTTTCGCATTACCATCTTGTTATTCGGTTGTGTACCTTGATGGCGAACTTTCATGACTGTCTAATATTTATTGCCCAAGGTACAGTAAAACTGTAAATTGTCTTTCATTCAAAGTGTAGGTCATTATTTGTGTAAAATTGAATAAGATATAAAGTAAGGAATATTAGAAGCGGAATATAAAGTAACTAAAACTGAATTAGTTCCTTAAAATATTAAATGTGGGAATCAGTGGAAGTATAAGAACATATAGGTCTTTCACAACCATCCGTATAGACTTTTAATATCACGAAACTCCTTTCCGTAGTTAAAGTGTTAACAAATCACGGATATGGCCGTCTCTTGTTGCTACCAACTGGAAATACTGACATAATTTAGAAAACACGGGATTCTAATGTGAAGCACTGACGCTGATAAGGACAGGTTTTGACGCAACTGTATAAGCTCTATGTTTATGAACATTTCTTTTCTACTTGTTATAGAGTAGACAGTACACTTTTAATTTTGTTTTATATTTCATGATTTTTACAGATAGATCAATTTAAATTATGTAACTGAGAATGAAGAATAAATGAGAGGTTTTAATATATACACTAAATGTCGAAGTTTCCACGGACTGAAATGCATAGTTCTGAATCAGAACAGGTGCATTAGTATTTTTTTGCTTTTAGCAATAACAGTACAGCCGCGAGAGAATATTCGCGTGATCTACGGCACCTAGTCATGGATTTCGTGGTCGCTCCCGCCGGAGATTCGGGTCCTCTGTCGAGCAAAGGTGTGTGTGTTGTCCTTAGCGTAAGGTAATTTAAGAAAGTTTAAGTAGTTTCTAAGTCTAGGGACCGATGGCCTTAGCAGTTTGGTCCCTTAGGTTTACAAACATTTGAACATTTTTGAATAACAAAATACAATTTGCACGGCCACATATACCACTTGTACACGGTCATGTGGCAGTATTTGAACGAACAAAAGTTTGCATGTACTGAGGAGGACACATTTCCAAGTGTTCCTCTGACAAGCTATTAGCTGAAAAAACTGAAGTATGTCTATAATGGTAACAGTAACCTAAAACGAAACGATGTAGATGTGACCAGTATTGTTTTGAATAATAAACCAAAGATAGTGTTGTGTCGCGTAACGTGATAACACCAAAGACATATACGCCACTATCGATACAGTTACGAGAACACAGACAATTGGAAACACTAATTGCATCCTCGTCATAAGCCGCTCATTACAAACACTACCACGTGTACCAAACCTGATTGGTCTATATTTAAACAGCCAGTGCGTACAGCCTTTAAGACAGTCTTCACCGAGTCAGTACCTTACGCATCGTTTCGAAGGAGTGGACCTCACCTCGCTACAGCGCCGCAAGACTTGTTTACACTGACACTTAGAAATTATTGCGGACAGTCAATGAAACTCTGAAGTATTTTCATAAATGATTTTACTTTTTCAACGCCAAAACTTGAGTTTTCGTTTTAAGTTCTACATCTACGTCCATATTTACATCCGTACTTCGCAAGACAACTTATGGTGTGTGGCGGAGGGTACTTTGCGCACCATTACCACTTCCTCCTATTTCAGTCGCGTATGGTTTTTGGTAAAAATTATTGCCAGTATGCCTCCATGTGGATTCCAATCTCTAATATCTTATCCTTGTTGACGCTTTGCAAGATGTGCTTAGGAGGAAGCGAAAAGTTCGCTGACACTTCATCAAACGTATGCTCTCGGAAGTTCGACAGAAGCCCGTACCGCGATTCAGAACGTCTCTATTGCAGCGTCTGTCACCGGAGTTCCTTAATCATTTCCGTAACGCTTTCACGCTTACTAAATGAGCCTGTGACGAAGCGTGCTATTCCCCGTTGGATCTTCCCTATGTCTTCTATTAACGTTACCTGATATGGATCTCACTCTGATGAGCAATACTCAAGCCCTGCCCAAAAGGGAATTTTGTAACCTACTTCCATTGTTCAATGACTTAAACTGAAGAGTCTTTCAATGAATCTCAATCTGGCATCTCCTCACCCACGACTCATTTTTATATAGTCGTTCCATTTCAAATCGCTCCTTATGTCTCAGACGGAAAACCAGTACTAAGCAAAGAGGGGAAGGCTGAACTGTGGAAGGAATATATAGAGGGCCTATACAAAGGATATAAACTAAGAGGCAGGTTTCTAAAAATGGAAGACGAAGTGGATGAAGATAAGATAGGAGATCTTATACTGCGAGAAGAATTTGACAGAGCGCTAAAGGACTTGAGTCGAAACAAGGCCCTTGGAGTAGATGATATTCCGTCTGAACTGCTGATGTCGTTAGGAGAGCCAGTCACAAAAAAAAATTGAATCACCTGGTATGCAAGATGTATGAGACAGGGGAAATACCCTCCGACTTCAAGAAGAATATTGTAATTCCAATTCCAAAGAAAGCAAGTGCAGACTGTGAAAATTACAGAACTATCAGTTTAATAAGTCATGGGTGCAAAATACTAACACGAATTATTTGCAGACGAATGGAAAAACTTGTAGAATCCAATCTCGGGGAAGATCTGTTTGGATTTAGGAGAAATGTAGAAACACGAGAGGCAATACTCACATTACGACGTATCTTAGAAGATAGGCTAAGGAAAGGGAAACCTACGTTTTTAGAGTTTGTCGATTTAGAGAAAGCTTTTGACAATGTCGACTGGAGTACACTCTCCCAAATTCTGAAGGTGTCAGGGGTAAAATATAGGGAGCGAAGAGTTATATTCAACCTATACAAAAACCAGATAGCGATTATTAGAGTCGAAGAGCAAGAAAGGGCCGCTGAGGTTGGGGAGGGAGTAAGACAGGGTTGTAGCCTTTCCCCGGTGTTGTTCAATATGTACATTGAGCAAGCAGTGAAGTAATGGAAGGAGAAATTTGGAAAGGGCATTAAAGTGCAGGGATGACATAGTAATTCTGCCAGAGATTGCAAAAGATCTGGAAGATCAATTGAATGGGATGGACAGTGTCTTGAAAGGAAGATATAAGATGAACATTAACAAGAGTAAAACGAAGGTAACGGAATGTAATGTCTGAAAATCAGGCGATACTGAAGGAATTAGATTAGGTAATGAGATAATAAAAGTAGTAGATGAATTTTGTTATTTGCGTAGCAAGATAGCTTCTGACGGCCGAAGTAAAGAGGATATAAAATGCAGAATGGGTATGGGAAAAAAGCGTTTATGAAGAAGCGTAACTTGTTAACATCCAATATTAATTTAAATGTTAGGAACTCCTTTCTGAAAGCATTTGTCTGGAGTGTAGCATTCTATGGAAGTGAAACGTGGACAACAAGGAGTTCAGATAAAAAGATAATAGAATCTTTTGAAATGTGGTGCTACAAACGAATGATGAAAATTAGATGCGTAGATCACGTAACTAATGAGGAGGTGCTTAACCGAATTGGGGAGAAAAGGAGTTTCTGGCATATACTGACTAAGAGAAGGGATAGATTGGTTGGACACATTCTGAGACATCAAGGAATTGTCAACTTAGCATTAGAAGGAAGCGTGTGGGGTAAAATTCGTAGAGGGAGACCGAGGGACCAATATAGTAAACAGATTCAAAAGGATGTTGGTTGCCGAACGTATTCTCAGATGAAGAGACTTGCACAGGACGGGGTAGCATGGAGTCTGCGGACTGAAGACCACAACAACAACAACCTTATGTCTACTCCCATATATTTTATAAAACTAAATGCTTTCAGAGTTTTTCCGCTGTTATCATAAAATAAAAGATATTTCTTTCTATTAAACGCAGCACTTTACACTTGTTCATATTGAGGCTCAACTGCAATTCCCTGCAGCATGTGTGGATACGCATCTTTCTGTTTAAGTGTACCTTCGTCGCCTTACACCAACAACAGATTGTTTAGTCACATACATTTCGTTTGAAATTAGACTCATAACTTAAGCCTTCGCACCTCACGTGCTATCATCCATCTTTATAAAAGTTGTGAAAATATTATGAAGTTTATCTTCTGGCTACAGAAACAGTGACTGCGGTGTATTTGTATAAGGTGCGTTATGAGGGCAACTGGCGCCAGATTCTCCGGAATTTCTTCGCAGTCTCCCGTATTTGGCACGGTGGTGACAGAGGTAAATCACTGGCGCTATGGAAATGTGCCAGGATGTCCCGAAACGGTCTTCAGAGGCGGAAACAAAATCCTGGAGTGCGTGCGCGCCACCCGCAGAGCCCTGCCTGCTTGCCAGTAACTCAGCTGCGGAGGTTGGCTGCAGCAAATTCTGCGTAATAACGCCCGCAGTGTGGCTACCGGCCCTGGCGCTAAAAATTAAAAATAAAAATTCTTTAGGGGCGTGGTGATATTACACGACATGCTTTTACTCATGTCAGTCAGCCTCGCTAAAATATCTGACAATGTTGACGTCTCTTACGACCACACCAAGCGATGCGACACAGCGGTACTTGGCTCGTATTCCGGAGGACGGTGTTTCAAATCCGCTTCCAAACATCCAGACTGAACTTTTCCGCTCTGTTCTTAAATCACTTTAGACAAACAGTGTAGGGGTTCCGCTCAAAGTGCACGGTCGATTTCCGTCCCCATCCTGCCCTAATTCGACGCGTCATTGCCACACTAACCTTCCTTTCATCCCTGTTGCTACTTTAGTCTCGTTGATAATGTTTCATTTTATACCCATCTAAACTCATCGGCACTTAAGATTTTGTTACAACTGGCCGGTTATCCCTGCCTTCAGCACGTTTCAATTATCCTACCTTATATGATTCATGAAAATCTTGCTTACATTTAACGAGTGTTCTGTTGTATTCAATACATTTGAAGGGTTTTCGTAAGTTCGAGTGCTGCAAAACCAATGAATATTGTAAAATCATGCAAATACGAAAGTGTGTTCACACTACGGTAAAAGATGTGATTGTTACTGACGATAATGGGGTGCCCTAGATGTTAAAAAATAAAAAATAAACTATACAAACTATACAAACTATACAAACAATGACACATTCGGAAGTAGAGCAAGAAACATTTACCACATGTCATCTCCGGAGCAGAGATTTCTATTGGTTTCCAGAGCTTTACCTTTTTAGTAGGATGACCTAGCCCAACTGTCCCATTGGTATAGAAATCACCAGTATCTTATGTAGCCTAATTCCATGCCCATTAGTATTATAAGTACCAAGTTTCCTGAAATTTACCACTTATGCTCGGTGTACTTCATTTGGAATTAATAATATCTTGATTTGATTTCATCCAAAAAAATTGGTTGTCTTGAAAGCCGGCGACTGCGAGATCAGTGGAATACGTATATACAATAAAATACGTACACAAAATAAAATTCTCCAAGACCTACATAGGACAAACAGGCCGAAATGAAAGCACCCGATATACAGACCATATCAAAGCCTACACAAACAACAGACACACAACAACAGGACTGATAACACACATAGCTACACAATACAAATAATCCCATTTAAAAAATGAACAGAATGTCAAAGCGCTCCACCGACTAAATAAAGGACATATAATGGACCTGTATGAAGAACTGCAAGTTACATTACAGGAAATACAAAAACAAAATAATAAATGAATGACTAGAAAGTGAATCTCTAAATTTCTTCCGACGTTTCGGTAACATACTTAAATGAAGCTATTAAAAATAGAAATAAAGAAGATTGCAAATATACACGAGCAAAATAGGGCCCAAATAATAAAAAAAATCCACTGTTAAAATGTCGTATACTCTATGAAAAATGTGTCTTTATAAATTCAAACCTAGAATATCTTTGTAATTATTTATTTAGGTTAATGTGTGTGAAAATAGTGATGTATACTTTTGAAAATACTGCGTGTGCTGTTTAATGTGAGTGTGATTCGCCACGAATGGATGCCAAAGAAACTGTAAGTAGAAAAATATTTTCAAGCATTCGCTATTAACTCCAACTAACGAGCAAAATCGTGCGTGTTTATACATTACGTAGACAGCAGAATTAAGCTGGAACTCACACATCGAAAACATAACAAAACAATGACATAGAACAGAAAAACGCATTTGAAAATGGGTATTATTTCCCGAAACGCATCGTGCTAAATAAATAAAACATCGTGACTGTTAGCAATATTTTCATTTATAAACAAATCCATAAGTAATATCTTACATTTTCAAACAAACTAAAAGGAGCTCAGTACAATTCAGTACCTGAAATAAGCTTTACAGAGTGAATGTCGCAAAACATTAGCAACAGTGACAAATTTCACAAAATATCAACAAGCATAAATGATGATTCTTGCTTTCTGTTACGAGGGAGGTTCGTAAAATATATAATACTGTTCTAATTCTGTTAGAATCCGTCACTGGACGCCTGTGCTCAGCGAGTGTCAATGATATTTTTGTGAGAAACACAGCGATCAGTAGCGAAAATCTGTTTATTACAGATCGATTTCGGCTAGATTCCTAGCCGTCATCGGTGTATATTGCCGTTGCTCGCTGGGAACTGTATGTTGTGGGCGAATGCACTCAACAGGGCTACTCCATACACGTGCATGTCCACCTCGCGGATACAGGCAGAACCTACTCTCACTACTGAAAACAACGCCATTTCACTCATCAGTCAACTCTATCACGACAGTTACGCAGTGGTGTCGTGCTATCAGTGGTGCCTGGTCAGATTCAGAAAGCAGGCGGTTTCCATTGGTCTCCGATGACATATCGATTGCAACAAGTTCCCTCACTTCTTCCCTGGATTATAGTACTACGAGGAAGTCCAAATCCTTACCATTTTCTATAGGTGTGGGAAAATTCAAAAGAAAACAGTTGCACACCACCAATACTATTGTCCCATATGCATCAATCTGTCGATAGGTTCGTCTGACTTTCTTCGGGATGATAATACGACCTTGTTCAAATAGCTAAAATTGTTCAATAATTATTATGTACTTGTTGATAAGGTATCTTGTAGCCTGTAATCAATATCTCAACATTTCTCGCCTCTAAACTCAGCACAGGTGCTCCGTGCAGCGTCAAGACATTGGGTGCATTCAATGTCCTCATCAGCGCCATATGATGGTTAGAGACTGTTACTACATCCCCTCAGTATGCACATATTATACCTTACCCCTCTGACACAGTCACTGACACTACTGCAATACTTTTTCAGCATAGAATGAAGTATCAGGTGTGAATCTGTACAATGAGATGAATCTTACGAATTCGCCTGGATACGGCATCCCCAAAGAAAGGAAATCCTTAAGGATTCCTTATCTTTAACAGTATCTGATGACGAAAGAGGAGAACAAGAGATTTTTATGTTTCCTCCAAGAGAAAGAAAGGATTCTGTTTTTAACATTCACTATCGCGTATTGAGGGGGAGGGGGGGGGGGGAAGACGCGGACAACCATCTCGGTATTCTGAGCGAGACACTCGACTGCGCTACCCACCTACCAATTTCATACTTCTTATATTATTTCGCACTTGTTGGCCCTACCTAAGCTGATTATAATTTAATATTTTTCCCTTACACTGCTACGTATCTCCTACCCACCCGGGTAACAGACTGCTTTTACCCCGTTACTGTTTTGCCATTCGCCTTCCCAACGAGAGTCGGACGTGGAAAGGATCACTATAGCCGTAGATAAGGCTGGGGGAGGGGGGGATCAGTCGCCCGTTTTGTGAGTCAGAGGCCGGTCTCACACAAATACTTATACTTTTACCTCTCTTTATATTATTTCTCATCTCTGTCATCGTTACTGCTTTCAAAGCTTCAATTTTACAACTCCTTCATCACAGTTCGACCGTAGAGAATCTGAAACAAGTAAAAGCATATATATTTTACTGGTTTCACATGGATGTGGGATCCAGTTATTTTGTTAGATCCTAAAGTTATAAGCAAGAGCAGACTACCTATCCTTAAGGGCATGGAGATAGTGGCTTGGAACCGAAACTGGTTGCCATTATTTAATTAGTAAAATTGTCATTATGGCTCTTGGTGCTGTTAATTCTACTGTTTAAACCAGTACTCGAAAATACATATTTATTGTGTTAGGGACTGACCACAGCGTACACTACATACCAACGATGTAGCTCATAGTATTTAAAGAGACGACCGCCAGTCGCAATGCATATATCTGGCGTTAGGATCACCCCCACGTCACCCACATCGGTTGTCACCAGAAACGATACTCTGTCAACGAATGGGCGAGAGTTGTCCAAAATCACCTACCAGCACCTTCTTTGCCGTAACATTGTTTGACTAACGCGCGTTACCTGGTGTTCCTCTAACATGTGCTGTCACAGTTCTCTGAGACTTTTCTCTTTTTTTTCTCCACGAAAAGTTGGGTTATCATGACTGTGGTGCAGAAGCGTCAGCGAGCACCTGAACAAAACTTATTCTCACCGTTCGATTGGACGAAGCGGTTCTGTCGAGTGGTGGTTGCTGTGTAATACCATAGGAGCCACGTGAGGACTATAACCTCTGACAGGTTGCGAAGTTTCCGGCTGTAGCCGGCCAAGCATTGCTGTGTCTACTTACTGATAAGATGGAAAAGAAGTAAAAGAGAAAGCACACATTTGTAATATGTGCAATTTTATAATACTTTGTGAATTGGGATTGGGTATACATCCTCCTACATCCCTGCTTTCCTTTTTTCAGCCCCCCCCCCCCCCCTCACCTCTCTCTCTTTCTTTTCCCCACTCCTCGTTCGTTTCTCTTTGTCCACATCCTCCTCCCTCCTCCAAAATCACCCTATTTCCCCTCAGTTCTTCCAACCTCGATCCCTATCTCAATCTTCATCGCTTCCTTGTCCCTTTCCAACTCATCATCATGCTCTCAATGTTCGTCGCATCTTCTCCTCTCACCCTCCTGCGACCCCACGCACAACCTTGTCATACACGAATGTCTTAAATACATTTTGTAGTGCAGAAACTAAAAATCTCAAAATTATACATTATCGTTAAAAAATAGGTATCGAAATTCCTTCCTGTATTAAAATGCAACGCTGTGCCAAAAATTCAAAGCAATCGCTCGAGAACTTTCGTAGATTACCTGTTTTGCACAAAAGAAGATTTATATTTTTATTATTATAGATTCTTGTTTCAATTATGTTAAATGTAAAGCTTTTAACAATTTCGACGGAACACACTCTTTCAAATTCTGAATCTAGCAGGGGTAAAATATCGGGAGGGAAGAGTTATATCCAACCTATACAAAAAAAAAATGACAGCAGTTATTAGAGTAGAAGTGCTAGAAAGGGGCGCAGAGGTTGGGAAGGGAGTAAGACATGGTTGTAGCCTTTCCCCAATGTTGTTCAATGTGTACAATAAGCGAGCATTGAAGGAATGCAAGGAGAAATTTGGAGAGGGAATTAAAGTTCAGAGAGAAGAAATAAAAATTTTGCGGTTTGCCGATGACATAGTAATTTTGTCAGAGACTGCAAAAGATCTGGAAGAGCAATTGAATGGAATGGACGGTGTCTTGGAAGGAAGATATAAGATGAATATTAACAAGAGTAAACGAGGGTAATGGAATGGAATGTCAGAAAATTAGGCGATGCTGAAGGAATTAGATTAGGTAATGAGACAATAAAAGTAATATATGATTTTTGTTATTTGGGTAGCAAAATAACTTCTGATGGCCGATGTAGAGAAGATATAAAAAGCAGAATGGCTATGGGAAGAAAAGCGTTTCTAAAGACGTGAAACCTGTTATCCATTTAAAAGTTAGAAAGTCCTTTCTGAAAGCTTTTGTCTGGAGTGTAGCATTGTATGAGAGTGACGATAAGGAGTTCAGACAAAAAGATGGTAGAAGCTTTTGAAATGTGGTGCTACAGGCGACTGATGAAAATTAGATGGGTAGATCACATAACTAATGAGGAGGTGCTTAACCGAATCAGGGAGAAAAGGAGTTTCTGGCATATACTGACTAAGATAAGGGATAGACTGGTAGGACACATTCTTAGACATCACGGAATTGTGAACTTACATTAAAATGAAGTGTGTGGGGTAAAAATCATAGAGGGAGACCGAGGGACGAATACAGTCAACAGATTCAAAAGGATGTAGGCTGCCGAACGTATTCTCAAATGACGAGGCTTGCACAGGACAGGTTAGCATGGAGAGCTACATCAAACCATTCTGCGGACTGAAGACCACAAAACAACAACAACTTATTCCATGGCCAGCACAGTCGTCAAACGTCCCCCTCGTTGGTGTATAAATCCCATAGAAACGGATTAAGAACTGCCTTCTACGGTCAAAGCCACCTGTCTTCTAGTACTACAAACACTAGGGATATTTGAGAGAGTGTAACAGAACTTCAAGCGCTATGGCGGTCGTCACTTTGAATAAAATGTTCAAATGTTTGTAGAACTTATGGGACTTAACTACGGGGTCATCAGTCCCTAAGCTTACAAACTACTTATGAACTAGCTAAGACTAAGGACGGCACAAATATCCATGCCCGAGGGGGGATTCGAACACCCGACCGTAGTGCACTTTGAATAGTTTATATTAGGTAAGTAGTTGCTGAACGATGTATTCTGTGTAGGTCAATAATAATAATATAATAATATAATAAATAATATAATAATATAATAATATAATAAATATGTTCTTCCAACCATTGTTTCTTCATCTCAATACACTTGATCCACTATCACTTGTTTCAACATACTTGACATAGGTACCCGGAATTGGCTTCCTCTCGGTCACGTGGTCGCACGTATGCTGCAGATTGTTCTTTCGCCGGCACGATATTTGATACAGTGCATGGCCACTCTCCAGCAACGTTCAAGGCCTCGCATTTCATGCCCCATTTGGCGACAGCGGCTATGTATCAGTTGCGCTCGACGTCCAGTCCAGGCTGGCTTCGTGCTTGGCCCTCTACCGCATATTCTACGTGGAGTGTATCTCCGACGCCTCACGCCTGTATCTGACACAATGAACCTGTGGAAGATTTCGTTAAGTTTACACAGAATAAATCGTACTATTACTTAACACAGTTGACGTACCCGTGAAGTTCTGAGAAGCGAGCTATCTTGGTGGCGCGAAGCTAATGAAAATTCAGCGAGGGGCGGGGCGGCGGTCGCGTGACGCTGTACTGCCTCCTGTCCATAATGCACAGCGTTAACTTCTGAACCACTGCCTAGCCGAACTCCGCTACGTGATTCAGGTCAATTTTGCTGAGGGTCTTCGAAAATTTGAGACTAAATTTCATCCAAATGGCAGAATGTCACTACGGTTGTGATTCAGAGTTGTACTACATCTTCGGCTACTATGAATTCCATTGCTAGAACTTAGCAGTGTATTTTCCGTTATATTACCGTATCATCGTTCTTTGTCCAGTTTAAGAACATTAGTTTGCTTCGAACTATACCTTAATTTGGATTAAAGATTGGTCCTGACCGATCGTTAAAAGTAGTTTAATATCAGACTGACAGACAATATACAGGGTTGTCGGAAAATCCCGTTAAAAACTTCTAGAACTTCTAGAGGGTAGTAATTACAAAAACATTTTGAATAGGAACACATGTCCGAAAACTTTCCGTTGTATGACAGTTTCAATTCAGATGTGTAACTCGTCAATGTACGAGTTCTGGACGCTGCACAAGACACTGAAGAGACACCAGGTGGTATGGAGAGAATGTGCCAGAACATGCTTCGGAGGTACAATGTGTGTAACGACTTCGGTGCTCACCACATTGAGCCGCTGTTGTAACGCATCAGTACGTTACAGCTGGTGCCGTACGCCCTTGTTGTTGTCGACTAATGTAAACCATAAATGTAAATTGTAATGAAGAAACTTAAGTAATAACGGAAAAATTCAGTATTCTTTTCAAATTGATTGCAACAATTGTACTGGGTCAGAACTAATTACATTTCTCAATTTGGACTGGATGAGATAATCATCTGAACTAGTCGTAGAACGGAAACGATACGTTTCCGAACATGGGGTTCCTATTAAAAATGTTATGTACTCACTACCCTCTACAAGTCCTAGAAGTTTGTAACTGGAATTTTCGACCACCCCTGTATATATGTATTAGTGTGAAAGGTGTAAGCAAAACAATTTTATTAGCTGGTGAGGTATACTTAACAACCAACACTGATACTGACCATACGCGTAACTTAATTCGCAGTAAAACCTACTGTTATTATTTAGAAGACGCTCATAGTAAAATGACGAAACAGCTGTTACAGTCCTCTTCAGCCCCCCCCCTCACCAGAATTTTAGCATGCGAATATATTCGCGCACTTATAATATAGAAGATTCTAAATACTTTTACATAACGAAGATTTCATGCAAAGCATCTCTCCTTCAGTGTCAATGTCTGCGAATGTCTCCTGCCCATTGGCACTTTATCTTCTCTCACTGTCGCTATCATCATCCCTTTATTTCGCTCTTCCTTACCACTGTCTCTCTCTGCCACTTTGACTCTCTGCCAGTGTCTCTATCTCGTTCTTTTTCTCTCTCATAGTTACTATCTCCTTTCTTACAGTCTAGTGTCTCAATCTTCTGTTGTCATTATCTCCTCTCTATACACGACTTTCTGGATGACATGATTAGACTTGTACCACTACTTCGAGAAATTGTAATACCTGGGTAGTTAAACGGGGAAAAATTGACCTTTTTTTCCTTTCTTCTTAACCGATCTGGCAATCCATACCAATAAAGCTGATTTACAATATTCAGTCACCTGTCTTTCTTCATTTCAAGTCTCTCATTTTTATTGCTACCTGGCATGTTGTACCTGTGGAGAGCGATCTGAATATGTGCAAAAGTACACCTTCTTTGTAGTTATTGAGCCAAGATCGTAAGTATTATGTCATTTATTTGTCATGACCAGTTTCGATGATATACACTCGTGGAAGATGAAAACAGAGAATCATAATTTCGTCGACCCACCACACGTAACTGAAGATATATACAATACACTATCACACAGACAAAAACATACGCACTTGAATAGGTCATCACAGCATGCGCACTATCGACACTAGTGTATAATGTCATTTTGAACCAATGTATGTTGCAATTCTCCTGTGGAGACGATCGTAGAAGTGCCTTGTGTAGTCTCTCTCTCTCTCTCTCTCTCTCTCTCTCTCTCTGCCCGGGTATTTTTTTATTCTACATTCTGGCAGTCCACCTCACCTTCCCTCCTCTCCCTGCATCTATCGCTTTCTCTCCCATCTCTGTTCGTTTCCACTTTTCACTCTCTCGGCAAAGTTTCTTGCAAGGTACCCTCTGTCATGTACCACACAAACATTTATGGGTACCCAGTGACATTCTGATTGGTTTCAAGATCACATGTGCGAAAATTCACCAAAATCAGGAAAAAATAGAGCTTTGTGTGTAATAGAAACACATGGGAACATTGAAAAACGCACTTCGTTGTTTTCAAATATTCGAGTTCTATTACATACAGCCCTTTTTCTGAGAATAACGAAAACAACAAAAAGAGGATCTGTCAAATCGGTCGTGACGCTCTTAAGTTATGGCGTGATAAGGTAATTAGGGATCAATTTTTATGTTGCAAGGTACCCTCCCCATTCACCGTATGAAACTTTAGGTAGATGCTTTCTCTTGCTTCGAAGGTCAAGCACGCGAAATTTTGTGACGATCGGAATGCAACTGTTGATTTCGTTAGTCTGTAGGTAAGGTATCCTCCGCCATGCGCCTTAATTCTGTTTCTATCCTGTCACAAAATACTTTGTTAGCTGACGTCGTATACCTATAAACTACATTCCTGTCAAATTTCAGCTTGATAGGTGCAGTAGTTTTATAGATTTCGTGTTGAGTCAATATATATATCCTAAATTATGTGTCCTACAAAAACATTATTTGCGTGGAATATTAGTAAACTACCTTCGAAATGTGTTGTAAATGCAGTCGGTAGTAAAGAAGTAGTAAATTCCAAACTTATACTTATTAGGGTGAATTTTCATGTATTTCATTATCTTTGACGCCATAGCACCTGAACTATATGTCGTAATACGACATTATTCCGAAGTTACATCCAGTGGTCTAAATGTACAATAACTACATAATACGTCACGGCCGGCCGCGGTGGCCGAGGATACGGAGGTGCTCCAGTCACTGTCTGCACGGCCACTACGGTCGGGGGTTCGAATCCCCCCTCGGGCATGGATATTTGTGCCGTCCTAGTTCGTAAGTAGTTTGTAAGTTTAGGGACTGATGACCCCGTAGTTAAGTCCCATAAACTATACAAACATTTGAATACGTCACGAATAGAGTTAGTAGGGAAGACGTAATAAAACAAAACGTCATGCGTGATGAGGCGATTTTTCATGAACCCAATTTGTTTATGACTCCATGTCTCATCACTGCGTGTCCTACAATGATAAAATTTCGAACGTACGTTCAGTGGTATGTGTGTATACTGTCCGTAACATTTCTCGCGAACAGAATTAATATTTTATGAGTAATAAATTGTAGCATCAAGCTAAATGCCATAATTTTACAGCATGCACGTCGAAAAAGTTGTAGGCGTCAAACTTTTTTCCTTTCATCATTTTTCTGGGGTTGTCAGCGAGAAAAAGTTTCCTAAAATTTTGAAATTTTGTTTCAAGTTTGTTGCAAGTCGCAAAGTGCTCTCCTTCTTAAATAGCGGACTGATAAAGCCACATTATCACGTGCCGAAAGACGGTGAAGTTTTCATTATTTATGACGTCATATCTCCTGATCTATCGGCCGCATCGCCAAATTTCAGCTTCATAGGTGTAGTAGTTTTAGAGATTTCGTGTTTAGTCAGTGAATAAGTGAGTGAATGTGTGTCCTTCCGCTTTTATATAGATAGATATAAATCGCAGGTAGTAGTTCAAACAGTGGAAATTCTTCTCTCTTGACTGAACACATTCCAGCTGCGGGGTAGGTCGGGAAAAGTATTCCCAACACAGTTATAGAAATTTCGTCTGTATTTATGGTTACGTAGAACAATGGTCCGCTAGGTAGGTTCAAAAGTCAAGTTCCGACTTTCTGGTAGGTACAGAAAGATAGTGAACGGCGTGTCCTACTGTGGTGGAAAGGTTCTGAGGTGCCTTGCTGCGAAGCGCGCGGTTGCTCGTCGTCGGAGGTTCGAGTCTACCTTCGGGCATTGGTTTCCAAGTGTTTTCCTTAAGTTGGTTTAAGTAGTTCGTAAGCCTCGGGATTGATAACAGCAGCGGTTAAGTCCCTTAGATTTACAAACATTTGAACTGCTGCCTTTGAATATTCCATCTTGGCGTAAGCCGTATGAAAGCTGCGGCAACTGGCGGGTACCGGACAAGTGGCAGCCATGATGACGACGACGTGGACGGCGCCTGGCAGACGGCGCGGCGCCTCAGCGTCTGCGGCGGTATAATTGCCGGGCTTGTTTGCGCTCGCGGAGGGCCCCTGGGCGCCCTCCAGCCATCGACCTGCGTCTGACGTCACGCTGCTACACGTGACTGCGGCGCGCACGTGCTCCGCGGGACGGGATGACAGCCACAGCCGCCCGTGGAAAGAGCAGCCGCCCGCGTCCACACACCTCCTGGTAGCGCTACGTCTCATCCCGGGCTATCCCAATGTGGACATCAGACAAACTCGTTGCCAAATTTCCGCGGTTCTATCGAGCTGTTTGCCGTGACAATCTGAATACCAACCCAGTAACAATCGATGCTTTATTTTTGAGTGCCTTGAGGGACTTTTTTTTAAAACTATGGGACTTAACTACGGGGTCATCAGTCCCTAAACTTACAAACTACTTACAAACTAGCTAGTACTAAGGACGGCACAAATAGCCATGCCCGAGGAGGAATTCGAACCCCCGACCGTAGTGGCCGCGCAGACCGTGACTGGATCGCCTCAGCCGGCCGCGGTGGCCGAGGAGACTGAGGCGCTTCAGTCACGGTCTGCACGGCCGCTGCGGTCGGGGGTTCGAATCCCCCCTCGGACATGGATATTTGTGCCGTCCTTAGCTGTAGGTAGTTCATAAGTAGTTTGTAAGTTTTGGGACTGATGACCCCGTAGTTAAGTCCCTTAAGCTTCACAAACATTTGAACATTTGAACATTTGGATCGCCTCAGTCCCCTCGGCCACCGCGGCCGGCCTTTGAGGGTCTGTCTGAGCATACGGAGACAATAACAAGGGTGGCCACATTAAAAGTGTAATGGATAATTCATTCTTGAACGTAAAAGGGAGAGCGGAGAAGTGGAAAGAATACCGTATATTTCCGCAGATAAGACGATGGCTGCATCATTAAAAAAGGATCCCACAAACCGAGGTCGTCTTATCCGACGATACGAAAGAAATTAGATTGAAATTTAGTCTGAAATTGGTAATTTCGCAGGAAGTGTTGCATAGCGCGGCTTCGACCTCCAAATGACACACAGGGTGTTTCACTAAGTGTGTTTGCCTCTGTAACTTATAAAATAATAGGTGACGGGAAATTTTAATGCGGTAGGTCAACACAAGTAATGTTACACTTTCTGCGGAGCTATGAACATAGTTTATTGTATCATTTTCCAAAGACTTACAGCACAAAGATATAATTTTTTTAATGGAACAATAGTTTTTTCTATCTTGTATTGGATTCGTTTAAACCAGCTGCGTCCAAATCAATTTAAACTACATTCCTATCACTGTTAGTTTGGGAGCTACAACCCTTCAAATTTCCGGGGGCGGAGGCTGCGATAGCGTATCTGACTGGCTGAGTGGCTATCTCCTGGGACACGACCCACTGTCTCATGACCACCAGCCAGTCATCTACGCTGTCGTAGTCTCCGCCCCCTAAACTTTGAAGGGTTGTAGCTCCCAAACTAACAGTGATAGGAACGTAGTTTAAATTGATTTGGACGCAGCTAGTTTCAACGAATCCAATGCACGATAGAAAAAACTATTGTTCCATTTAAAAAATTATATCTTTGTGGTGTAACTCTTTGGAAAATGATACAATAAACTATGTTCATAGCTCCGCAGAAAGTGTAACATTTCTTGTGTTGACCTACCGCATTAAAATTTCCCGTCACCTATTATTTTATAAGTTACAGAGCAAACACACTTAGTGAAACACCCCGTATATCGAACCGGTTAAGTATAGAAACGATACGTATCGAACAGGCGATTTTTATGAATATGTCGTGATTTTAAAGGATGTGGTTAGGCAGGAATCTAACAGAAAGCTTACACTCGAAGTAGCTCGGCCTGAAATGATATATATCGAAGTACAACTTTAAATCGATTTAGTGGTTTTGAACCGTACATTCGACCGCTACTGCTGCCGCTACACGCCCTCAGTACTAAAAGAAAAACTTCTTGTTTAACCTATACCTAACCGTCTTAAGGCTAAGCTATAGATAACTTTTTTGAAAGTGTAAGTTAGGTTAGGTACAGGACAAACAAGAAATTTATTTAGCGCTCATCTCCGGTTCAGGGAACATTCGCTTATTCCATACGTTTCGTTTCGAAACTTATCGATTCGATATATATCGTTTAGAGGTCGAAGCCGCGCTGTGCAGCACATCTGCGATATTATCCTGATGAAATTTTCATCGTGGAGGAAAGATTTAGGAAAACAAAGTTTTGGGTAATTTTTTTAAAAAATATTTGCTTTACGAGCTTTATTAATTTTTTGAGTCGACAAGGGTACATACGATAATCTATATGCCATAAAGCAGGAATAGAATTAATTATTTACAATGCAGTTTGATTTTACAATGTCGCTTGTCAAAAATAATTTCTCAATATATCCAGAGTCGCACTGAAACGATTAGAGTAAATTTACGTACGGAGTAGTAAAAGGGTTAAAATATTTCGGAGCTATATGCAACAATTGCGGCTTACTTCGAAATCCTTTATCTTCTGTTCTCGGGCAATTTCCTGTGCATCGGCGCGATTTACATGTCGTCTCGGCGACAGAAATTCCTTTCTTTTTTACAACATGCTTCTTCACGATCGGATACAACGTAGCACTACACGCACAAAAGTTCAAAATCAGACCGCAAACACTGCAACGAAGGGTGAAATCCAAGTGTACCAATCACGAAAACAACCTTTGGTGGCTTCTAACGTCATTTTTCGGAACTTTCTGATGCTTTGTCTCCGAATCTATATGGAAGACTTTTTTTAGATCCCGAAAACCGGAGAAAAAGTGCAGCATGCATTCTGGCAAATACGGTGACTTGGGAGTGGTCTTATAGGCCAGATATATGCTTAAACTATAAAATCTTGATCAAACTTTGTACCTCGTCTTATCTGAAGGTCGTCTTATCTGCGGAACTATACGGCATTGGTGGCCTCTATGACGGGCAAGGCTTGCCTCATGGAAGAAAAAAACTGGAGTCAAGATATAGGAAATCCATTAGCAGACTCCAGGGGTAGGGGACTTGACTTTTCCCCTGGGAGGGAGTGATTTAGGGGGGCGGGGAGGTGGGGTTAAGTTCTCATATAGAAAAAGTTCGTTAGTTTAAATAAGGCAGCAACCAATCGCACGGTAGTAGTTGTTATTTCCGACCGGTTTCGGCCAGTTATTGCCGTTCTTCAGGTATATAATTGTGTTTTATATATGGTGGCGGATTTTTACAATTGCCGCCAGCAGGCTATTCAAATTTTGCCGCCCATACCGACATCTATAATTCGATATCTTATTTCGCAATCATACTAATTATAATTTTTGTCAGTGAAATTGTAACATGTTTTGTACACCATCGTCCTAATTGTACCATCTTTTCTGTAATTAGTATGCTTGTAAATTACGGGATCGGGCGTCATTTCCTAGATTATTTTTATAACCCAACTATTTGGTTATGATCTCACTAGAAATAATTTTTATGTATATATCTGGTCTCATAAAAGCGCGCTCACCTACTACTAACAGTGTGGGGGTAAGGTATACCTTAATACTTCTTACAAAATAATGTACATTCGGCAAATTCGCGGCCCCTAAAATCTGTCGCCCTAAGCTTCAGCTTACTCTGCCATTTCATAAATCTGCCACTGCCTATATAGGACAATTGCTACTGGAGGAAAATATTCTAAGTTCATTCGGCTCAGTATACACAATATTTGCATATCAACTCTCAAGGCCGTTTCACTGTTTAAAACTGGAATACAGATTGCATTGACAACGACTTAAAACCGCAACTTCATTGATATGGCGCTTGGTAATGGAAGAAAGACTGAAGAAAGGCAAAACACGTTCATAGGATCTGATGACCTGCATAGATCGTTAGACATTCTAAAGTGGTACAAGGTTTTTTTTTTTTGTTTTTTTTTTTTGTTTTTTTTTTTTTTTTTTTTTTTTTCATGCCATTGCGAGGAAAAAAATCGCGCAAACGTGTTTTGCGGCCCTCTTTAGATTTGCTTGTGGTTTAATTTTTTTTCTTTTCCTTTCTTTTTTTTTCATTTGAAAATTTAGAACAAAAATATAAATAATAAAAAATTACGGGCGTTACGATTACGACACTACTATTCTGATAATCTGTGCACCTAAGACGTAATATTCTTTCTGGCCTATTTTAACATACAGCCAAAATTATTTGACATTTGAGTTTAGCTTTGGCAAACATACTCTGTTTTGAACCTTTAACTCTTTAAACTATTACTTTAATATCTTTCCCACATTTTGATTATATTTTTCCGTTAAAATATTATCACATGTCTTGCCATGATAGTTTGCTCAAAGTTTACTTTCTTTGCCTGTACTGGTACGAATGACTACACCCTGGAAGGAAAGTAGCGTACATTTCGCGGAAGGACGAGTGTCTATAGCATGGATGGAGCAAAGCGTACAATTTGCGTTCGGAAATCAGACACCTGACATCCCTCACCCGAAACACTAGTTTGCGTACGCCATATTGCTTTCTGTATTTGATGATTTTCTTAGTATAACTCAAGCGTCGTCATTTCAAAGCAATGGCGCACTGAAAATTATCAAAAACACGTCGTTCTTAGGACAACGAATTATAATCTAATGTCTAAAAATGTCATGTTAGCAGTTAACACTTCCCATCGATTGTACGAGAATTACGGATTACTCTCGCAGCTGTTCGGCGTAGCGTAATGGGCGCCGAAGTAGTTTGTGATGCACAAACATGTTAGCGGATGGTTCGAAACTTACTAGGGCGTGGTGGCTCAGCGCGCACGGTCAGAGGGTTGCCGGCATGGTAGCTCGACGCGCTCTCTAACGAAGAAACTTGGTCAACGACGAAATGATCAAAGTTAAACAATATAAACCAACGTCCACAAAGGACCGATCAAACCGAAGAACCAATGAAAAGAGAGAAAGAGAAAGCACTCGACGCCACATGTAATAAAATAACAGTAAAATTCCCAACGAACAACCCAGAACGATAATGAACAAACGACCGCAAAGCATCGACCTACCTGAATAACAAAAAATATGTAAAGAAATAATAATAAAAAAAGAAACCCACCACCGGCATTATTATTATTATTATTCATCGTTTTTCCTAAGAGGTTTTCGCACACTCTTGTTAATCGAACACAAGTATATCCCGCAAGATTCTGCGTTGTTCAAAGATAACAGAGCTTTCTCTGAAAAGTGCATTTGTTTTATTTTGTGAACATATCATGAAATACATACCAATGAATTGCAAACACAGACTTCTTTATCACAAGTACACAAACTGGGGAGATACTTTTACAATGACCAACCATGCCAAAGATAAACATTTTAGTAGAAGCATTGATTCTAATTAATGACTTTCAACACATTCATTTAATAGTTAATAATTGCTTAGGAAAACAATCAGGTATATTGTTCCCTTCCGATTCATAAAGGAACGACTGTTGCCACAGAAATCTAGGACTCCATTTATATATTAAACTACCAGTATCTGCACACTGTTTAGAATCTTCATTACCACAGTATCCTGCCTGTTGTTGTGAAAATGCTTCAGAAGAGCTGTGTTCATTTTTTTTTTTTTATCTGGTAGATCTCTGGTTTTCGTTCAGTTCATTCTTGGTTGTTCGTTGAATGGTTGGCCCAGCTCTTTTATTACAGGGGGCGTTTTGCTCCCTGTCATGGCGTGCGGAGCCACAGCACCCGGCTCACTAACCACTACACCATGGTGAACAACTACGGTATTTTCCCTTAATTCTTGTACAGTTGCTAACAGGTAAAATGCCATTTTTAGACACTAGATTATAATTTATCGTACTGTGCGCGAATTGCATTAGTTATTTCCTCAGTGCGTCACTGCTTTGAAATTGCAAAGGGTAAGCTATAATAAGAAAATCGTAAGATACAGGAAACAAGATGGCGTATGACAGAGTTCTGGGCAAAGACGTTGTAAAACATAACTAGACTCACTAACGGCGCTGCTGTCGCGGGATTATTTGAACCTTCAGCCGGCCGCCATGATAGTGGTAAGCGTCGCATAAATAAGAGTGTCGTTAGAACACTTATATAGTAACTACGGTATATATATATATACTAATTTGGTTGTCACGGCTCTATTATTTGACTGTTGCAGTATACATGAAGCACGATGGTGAAGAGCTGCTCAGCGTTTAACGGCATAAATCGATTTAAGAAAGGAATAAAATGAACGAATACTGTCTTCAAATTTATATTTCCCAGGAAGACAAGTAGCCCTTCAGAAACAGTTGCTCTTCCTAAACTGACCCTTAGTCAAAACAATATAGGATTTTGAATGAAATAAATCAAAGGCCTTTGCAATACTGGTAGCTGTTAAAAAGGAGCTACTTTAGGCAGTACTGGTGGACAGGAAGTTCAAAAAGTCTAATTTTATGTTTGTGTAAAATAACTATTGGGGACACGAGATCAGTTGCTTCACTGCAGTTCGAAATTTTGCGTATGAAATTAATATTAGCAATTTGTAACACAGACTTTAAAGGTCATCTTCTTTACATATAGGTATAACAACTGAAAGGGGTTTGCAGAACTGTGTATAGTTTCATATACGAATGACACATAGCCATATTGGAAGCTCATTGTGAAGTTTAACCCTATGAGGATAGTTGCTGACTTTTGAGCAGTTCACACTACTGTAAGGTATTTGGCTTACAGCATTAAGGATGCTAATGTTCGTACTAGATACCCTAAAGCTAATGTTAGATGCACTTAGTTAAGAAAAAGTTATGGCATACTTCGTGTTCTTAAAAGAATCTGATAGTGGATGGTTGCTGTATTCACAAGGTAAGGCGCTATTTTACAGTTATGTATCTGATGAGGTATTTCATTTTCATAGTCGATTTTTAAAATTTGTTGTTTCACACAGCCCTGTTTTGTTATTTGATGCTATAAAATATCTAAATATTGGATAAAACAGCAGGTACTCAAGCAAAGACAGAAAGTGTTGTGAAACTCTTCCGAAATTAATTTTTGCACAAAAGATTCACCATCGTAGAATATACTAATAAAGTGCCAGAAAAATCGTGTCTGGCGATAAATTCCATTTATATACTGCACTTAGAAAAAATCCTACATATTATAATGTGGTTTAGTTAGGAAGAAGAAACGCTGTTAGCCGATTTCTACACTGTATGTATAATAAATTAACACAGAACCGATAGTTGGTCTCTCTGTCGTTTTAAACAATGAATTAACAATTATTTGTGTACGGATGTAACAGTCGTAAGAAATAGGAATAAACTGATAAACTTTTAGAGTTTTGACGTAGAGTCAAAATAGTGTGTAAATATTGTCAACAAAATGTTCACTTTATGAGAGGTACATACAAGAACCTGTCAACTACAGAGCAGGAACAGAATTATTTACTTCATGGGCGACATGAAACACTATGCCTCTCATTCTACGTGACTGGTTTTCCGAAGTGTCTCATTCGTCAGTCGCTGCCAACTTCAGCACACTCCGCCACGACTGCTGTAAGTAAAATTACATCGTGTACTAGACAAACTCGTTGATATTAGTGAAATACTACATTCACTTATACAGGGAAATATACCTTATCCTCAACTTCCGTGTATTATGAAGTTCATGAACAGATGCGAAATACAATAATAACTTATTGATATTTGTATAGTGATCTACCACATGTGGCAGTACTGCATAATGAAAGGACTGAACAATAACAATGTAATCGACTTTCCGAACTTCCCAAGAACTGTTACATCAAACCAAACGAAACCAAAGAGACAGGGAATTGGTTTTAAGAAAATCCGTGGCTGATGTACAAAATTTTTTATAGAAAAGGACTACCTACAAAACGGAATGATATCCCATCAAAAACATGAAATGTACAAAAATGCAATTCTCGCGACGAATTCCTCCCACCATAAAAAGTTGTGAGATATCATGGGAAACCAATTCCATTATTTTAGTTACTGTTCATGGAACTACTTATTCAAAACCTTGTAATAATTTTTGTTATCTAATTAGTTATCTACCAACAGCTATAGTAACTATATTAAAATTATACATCTTTACTTATACAATAAATATAATGAATTGTCAATCGCATTGCAATGTAAACTAATATTTAAAATACTTTATGCAAATGTGAGGTATTTCATTCCTACGTGTTTAAGTTTGGTTACATAGCGGAATGTAAATTATTTTAATATGTCTATGTGTAATAGCCTGATAATTGTATGAATTCTAATATTATATTACGGTGCGATTGATAAGTTATTACATGTATTATAGAAATGAAGATTATAACATTAATATAGACGCTATAAATGTTCGTAGAAAAAAAATAATTTGTATGTACTAAATAAGAGGTTCTATGAACAGAAAGGAGGAAGCTTAAGGTATAATGTCCTGATAGCATAGTCATTAGAGACGGAGCTAACGCTCGGAATATTGGGTAGGGATGGGGAAGGAAATCGGCCGTGCCCTTGGAAAGGAACCATCCCGCCATTTGCCTGGAGTGATTTAGATAAATCACGGAAAACGAAAATCTGAATGGCCGGAGGTGGATTTGAACCACCTTCCTCCTGAATGCGAATCCAGTGTATTACTACTGCGCCACCTCGCTCGGTGGTTCTACGAACACTAACTAAAATAACTGACATGATTTCCCATGGCAACATACAATAATACTTAAACTTTAAGCACATGTGAGTGTAGTTCATTCCTATATGATTACGTTTGGTTACGTAAGTTATTATAACGATGTGCAATTGCCAGATCATTATTTATTCTTATGTCTTTATATTGTGATTGCCAACTCATTATATTCATTACAGGAATAAAGATGTATAATTTTCATATCGTCACTACAGATGATGGTAGATAACTAATTAGATAAAAAATTATAACATGATGTTGAATAGGTGGTCCCATGAACAGTGACTAAAATAATCTGCTTGGTTTCCCATGAGATCTCACGACTGTTTATGGTGGAAGGAATTGGTCGCAAGATTTGAATTTATGTACATTATATGTTTTTTATGGGATCTCTTTGACTGTGCCTCTTTTACTTTCCATGGTTGCAGCTCATAAACTTTTATGCGTGGCAGGTTGCCTGTCGGGTGGACAAAAGGCGTCAGATTTTAGACTGTATTCGATTATTCAGCAATTACTTTGGATTTTCCCTATTTTTTTCCAACTATCTCTATCCGTGTAACAAAGCGACTGAAATAAGAAAAAAAAATTCTGATCGGCGAAGCCATTTCTGAATTTTTGTAAGATTGACGCAAAGCTGTTCTTGTCCATGTATAATGATTGATACTTGATTTTTCGCGTTCACATATTTCGGCAGTTGCCAACCATTCCACACCAAAATGTTCCCTTCCACACAGCCTAACCACCCAGAGTCGTCGCATCTGCAGTGTCAAGCAATCCCTCTCCAAATATGTTAAACGCCTCACAGAGCCCTTCACTGACTGCAGTTACCCTCCAAACCTCATCCAGAAACAGACCTCATGGGCCCTGTCTGTGCAGTCACCCGCCTCCTCCGCTCCACACACAGTTCGGCCATAATGGAGCACCCCTCTCGTCACCCAATACAACTTAGAACTGGTGCAGTTAAACCACACTCTTCCCCAGGGTTTCGATTACCCTTCATACTGCCCTGAAATGAGAAATACCCTACCTAAACTCCTCCTCCTACAGTGGTATTCCGTCGTCTACCAAACCTACATAATATCCTTGTCCTCTCTACCCCATCCCTGCTCCAAACCCCTTACCCCATGGTTCACACCCCTACAATAGACCTAGATGCAAAACCTAACCTATCCACCTTCCCACCACCACCTACTCCAGTCATATCGTATTCCATAAAAGGCAGGGCAACCTGTGATAGCAGTCATGTTGCCTACCAATTGAGCTGCAAACACTGTGCAACGTTCTACATGCGCATGAGCAGCAACAAGCTGTCTGTCCGGATGAATGGCCATCGTCATTCTATGACAAGAAAACAGATGGACCATGCATACAGCACTGCATGATGTGGTTCACTTCAACGACTGCTACACAGTTTGTGCAATATAGATCCTTCCTACAAATACCAACTTGTATGAATTGCGCAGATGGGAACTCTCCCTACAATTAATTCTACGCTCTTGCAATCTCCCAGGCCTAAACCTTCGTTAGTTCCAGCCCCCATCACTTTCATAAATGTTCAAATGTTTGTAGATCTTATGGGCATTACTATGGGATCATCAGTCCCTGAACTTACAAACTACGTATGAACTAGCTAACACTAAGGACGGCACAAATATTCATGTCCGATGGGGAATTCGAGCCCCCGATTGTAGTGGCCGTGCAGACCGTGACTAGCACCCCGCAGTCCCCTCGGCCACCGCGGCCGGCATCACTTTCCTCTCCCCTTCCTTTGCGTACCCACAATCGAGCTTACGTACGTCTCCCTTTCCGTCACATACCCCAGTCGTTTCCTATCTGTCAGACAGCACTGACGTATTGCTCGCCGCGGTGGAGTAGCCGAGCGGTCTAAGGCGCCTCGCTGCGGAGCGCGCGGTTGCTCGCCGTCGGAGGTTGGAGGCATGGGTGTGTCTGTTGCCCTTAGGTTAGTTTACCTTAGTTTAAGTAGATTGTAACCTATAGGCTGATTACCGCGCAGTTTGGTCCGATAGATTTACAAACATTTGAACATTTTGAACGTATTGCTCCATCCCCACCGGCATCCCACCCCTTTCTTCCTGGTTCCCTCTCCATGCCGCTTCCTCATCCCCAGTACTGGTTGCTCTCGCTTCGGCTGTGCTACGAGTTGTAATCTGGTCGGGACGGCCGGAGACGGCGGTTGGGTTGGTGTGAGTGTGTGTGTGTGCGTGTGCGCGTCTTCTCTATGGCAGACGAAGACTTAACAGCCGAAACTTTCTTTGTGCCTTTTTGCGGCTCATCAGACATCTCTGTGGCTAGTAGCAGCCTATCCTTTCCAAAATACTGTAGAATCCTCCACCGTATTTCCACAGTTTAATGTAGTGATTGCACCCTCGGCTGCAGTGGGCAGCAGCGTCAGTGAGGCGGTGTCGCCGCGCCGTGTTGCAGATTAGGATGCGGCAGCGGACGGCGGGCCCGTCGGACAGCCAGCTGTTCTCGGGCGGATGAGTGCGGGCGGTCGCCGTGGGCGGCCCCGGCCGGCCGGCCGCCGCTAGCCCGCCAGCCGGCAGCTCCCCCGCCGCCCCCGCCGCCATGCTGCCGCAGCCGCAGCCGTCGGGGCAGCCGCAGGCGGACGGCGCCGTCGCCGTGCGGTGGGAGGACGCCTACAGCGGCGGCGCACCCGCCTCCGCCGACAGCGCCGTCGTCGTCGCCAACAAGGAGGTGCGTGGCGTGTGGCGTGTGCGCGCAGCTCTCGCCCTACTGTCACTCAGACCGTGTTGTAGCCCGCGGTTCCTCCGCAGCTGAGGAACCGCCGTTATTTTGCGGAAGAACCGCTGCGATTATGCGGAAGCCCCGCTTGTCACTCACGCAGCAGGCGGTTCAGCCGCAGTGACTACAGAGAAGCAGTCCCCCTTAAACCACTGTACTATGCTCCCCTCGTAGTTCCGTAAGATGCTAGCAGGTGTCTCGCGGTTCCCTGGCTTAGTACTGGTAAACCACGCTACAGGCACTTCTGAGGGTAGCGTCAGAGGGTAGCGAGGAGGGGAGGCTGAGGGGAGAGGTCCTGCCGCCTGCCATGAGGCCACGGCTGTGTCCGGCTTGCTGCGTTTGAGGGGAGGTGGTGGTGGGGACAGCCGCTACCTGCCGCCTGCTCTGGCCAGTTTAAAGGGCTGCTTCTGACCGCAGTGCCATCATGGGACATCTTGCGGGACTGCTTCAGCACCTCACGCCCCGCACCCCTGAGCATGGAACCGTCTGTATATATTTGTCTGTGGCTGCACGCATTTCTAGCTTTCGTTGAGGCGATACTGTGCTTCAGTACAGATTTTTGCCATTACTCCATCATTTGAACTTCCACTGTGTCATAAAATAATCATACACACGTTGTAATGTAGCTGCCTCGTGATGTGTCATGTGAGCACGCGAGCCGCATGGATCAACAATGACGGATGCCGCTGAGTTGTCGATACTTTATCTACACACCTGTGCCCCACTACTCCCCGACATTCGCTAAAGCTGCGTCACACGGAGCGTGTGTCTGAACGTGTGTTGTCTACGTGCCGGTTCCAACGAGTGGGTGAGCGCTCAGAGACGGTGCGATTTGTGCATACGAGACGTGTGCCTCAACGAGCTACAAGAGACCGCACAGCATGCTCCAGCGACAGTTGGTAGCAGCATCAGTTTCGGGAATCACACTTTAAGAAATCAAAAGAATGGAATTCCTGCTTATCTTTATTAAATCGGTTATTTGTGCGCTTGTGCACATGTTCGTTATGTTCTGTGATATAGGTTTAAATAAGAAACAACAAAATATCTATGAACATAACTCTTATAAAGGTTGCATGTTACGACAATACCTGCAACAAATTATAAAAGTTTTATGACTGTGCGATAAAAAGTTAGTAAACAGACTCGCTTTTTAGTAAAACTTAGAAAGGTCATTCTTCTACGGTCAATGTTACTATTCAATGGAAGCATTTTAAGAACGTGTAAAATGCAAGACGTGAAACAAGAAAATGCGTAAGTAAGGTCCAAACGGTCCTGTTCATAAAACGAATCCAACAAACTCACCCCTCAGACAATGCGCATTTATGTTACCTACCATCGAATATTGTTTAATATACTTCTATGAAATATATAGGAAAGTAAGCCGCCATGTAAGATGACGCTGCTGCAACACCAGACAACTGCGACTGTTTGTAAGTGCAGCCGTAGGTATTTTGACGCCAGAGACGAAGTGCGGAAGGGTTGCCGCCCCAGCTGCGCCTATAAACAGGTCACACGCTGCCTTATGAGAAGTAGCGCACTGCCAAACCGCCGCGATTCCTCCGCCGCGGAGCAACCACGGGCTATAAACACAGCCTTAGCGAATGTCGCGGGGTAGTGGGGCACAGGTGTGTATACTCCGTTCACCGAAACGACAGAGGGAATGTAAACACAGCGAGGCGCGTGACCAGGGGTGGACAAAACAGGGGCGATCGCTCAATGTCGCCGCATCTCAGGTGTAAAGCGTTTGCGAGTGTTATGAGGGCTGATATTAGAGGCTGGCTAGAAATTTCTAATATGCACTGGAGCATAGAATACATTTACAAACTGAAACGAAAAACCGCAGACAAAAATTAGCTGTGCTCTCGACAACAGCCACCCAACGATTGACTGTGTAAACAAGCACTAGGTGTGTTCAAAACAAAAAAACAGAAGACGGTCGTGTTGCACAAGGCGGTACTTAACACGAATCTGAATCAAATATACACGCTAATAAACGATTAATTTAACAAAATGAAGCAAGAACCACACAGAATAGTCAAAATATGTCGCTTCTAATAAGAAACCAATTACACTTATAAGTGGTGGTGTGCTCTGCTGCGTTTCGACGTCCTCTCGACAACGGCCACATATAATGATTTCCACCACAGCTCGTGCACTATTTCCGTCACATTCTCCCCTTTTACATCGCGATAATACAAAAAGAGCTGCCCATCTCTGAACTCTCTCCAAATCCTCATTTAGTCCCACTCGGTGGAGATCGCACAATGCGCTGCAATACTCCAAAGTAGGACACAAGTGTAGTGTAGGCGGTTTCATTACTAGAACTATTGCGTCTTTTTAGTGTTCTGCGAATAAAACGTAACCTTTAGTTTCTCTTACATACAATATTTTCTGTGCGTTCTCTCCAATTTAAGTTGTTCGTAATTGTTATTCCTAGCTAATTATTCCAATTTACGGCCTGCAGATAAGACCGACTTCAAGTGCAAATGAAGATTGACGAATTTCTTTCAGTGCTCATATGGATGAATTGACACTTACCGTTATTAAGGGTTAATTGCCAATTTTTCACCATGCATATCTAAAGCATTTTGCAGTGGCTTTTGATCTTATGGTGACTTCACTAACCGATAAACGACAGCATTGTGCCGTGCTCAAATTGTCTCCTAGATCGTTTATCAAGATAAGGAACGGGATGAGCCCTACAACAGTACTATGGGAAACACCAGATATCGCTTCTGTTTTACTTGATGTCTATCCGTCAATTACAACGTATTGTGTCTTTCTGACAGGAAATTACGAATCCAATCGCACAACTGTGGCGATATTCAATAAGCACGCATTTTGATTATAAGATGCTTGTGAGTTACAGTGTCAAATGCCTTTCGTAAATTTACAAATACTGAATCTATTTCACATCTCTTATCGAAAGCACTCTTCATATCATGTGAGTAAAGAGCCTAGCTATGTTTCACAAGAGCGATTTCTGATTCCGCGTTGACTATGGCAAAATAGGTTGTTCTCTTCGAGGTAGTTCATAATATTTGAGGAAAAAAATATGTTGTAAAATCCTGCTGCACACCGCTGTCAGTGATATAGGCCTATAATTTTGCTATCACTCTTACTGCCTTTCTAGAATATTGGAGTTACCTGTGCAACTTTCCTGTCTTTGGGTCACTGAGCGAGCTATTGTGTATGATAACTAGGTATGGGGCTATTGCGTCGGCATACTATCAATGGAACCTAATTAGTATTGAAACGGGGCCAGGAGACTTACTTTTCTTAAATGATTTAGAGTTTCTTTAATACTCCAAGGATCTCAACTTCTAAATTACGAATAGTGGCAACTGTACTTAACACGAATTCAGGAGTATTTGCTTCGTATTCTTTGGTGAACGAATTTCGGAAAGCTGTATTATGTAATTCTGCTTTAGCAGAACTATCATTGTCACCTTATATCTTTATATAATCCTAATCTCACCACAACGAGAAAATTGAGGACCACTTAGAATCTTCAAATTATCTTCATCTAGCGAATGCAAAAAGAATATGAAACTATGCCGTTTTATACAAGGTTCTGTGTGATGTACTACTTAAACAATATATTTCACAGTTAAAACATGAGTACCAGTCACTACATCTGGAATTAACAAGTGTTTTTGACAGGTCGGGAAAGCTGCTAGTGAATCCTCTGGATGCCTTGGACATCTACATCTACATTGGATACTCTGAGAATCACATTTAAGTGCCTGGCAGAGGGTTCATCGAACCACCTTTATACTATTTAGTTCCCATTCCATTCTCGAATAGCGCGCGGTAAGAAAGACCTGAATCCGTCCTTCCAGTTCTGATTCTCCGTATTTTATTCTGATAATCATTTCTACCTATGTAAGTGGGAGTCAACAATATATTTTCGCATTCGGAGGAGAATGTTTGCGATTGGAGTTTCGTAAGTGGCCCACGCCGCAGCGATAATCGCCTTTGTTGTAATGATTCCCATCCCAGATACTGTATCATTCCCGTAACGCTGTCTGTCCTGTATCGTGACAATAAAAAACGAGCTGCCCTTCTATGGACTATTTCCATGTCCTCCGTCAAACACACCTGATAAGGATCCCACACTGGGCAATACTCCAAAAAATGACGGACAAGCGTAGTGTATGCGGTTTCTTTAGTACTTTTGTTGCATCTTATAAGGGTTCTGTCAATAAAATCCAGTCTCTGGTTCGCCTTTCCACGACATTATCTACGTGTTCTTTCCAGTTTATTGTCTGAACTAATAGTAATTCCTAGGTATTTATTGGAGTTTACGGCTTTCACTTTTGATTGATTTACCTTGTAAACAAAATTTAACGAATTTCTTTTCGTACTCATGTGAACGACTTCACACTTGTCATTAGTTAGAGTCAATTGTTAATTTTTACACCATAGTGATATTTAGATCGTTCTGCAGTTGGTTTTAATCTTCAGATGATTTTACTCGACGGTAAATGACGACGTCATCTGCAAACAACCTAAGAGAGCTGCTTACATTTTCTCCCAAATCGTTTATGTAAATAAGGAACAGCAGAGGATCAATAACACTACCCTGTCGAATGCCCGATATCACCTCAGTTTTAATCGATGCCTTACCATCGATTGCTACAAACTATGTCCTCTCTGACAGGGAATCCCCTGTACCGTCGAAAAAAGGGGCGATACACCATAACTACGCAATTTGATTAAAAGCCGTTTGTTAGGTACTATGTCAAAAGCGTTCTGGAAATCAAGAAATACGGAATCAGTTTGAGAACCCTTGTCGATAGCACTCATTTAGTGTGAGTAAAGAGCTAGTTGTGTTTCGCATGAACGATATTTTCTAAATCCGTGTTGACCTTGGGTCAATAGATCATTCTGTTCGAGATAATTGATAATATTTTAATACAGGATATGTTCCAAAACCGTGCTACAAATTGAGGTCAATAGAATAGATCTATAGTTTAGTGGGTTACTCCTATTCCTTTTCTTGAATATAGGTGTGACCTGTGCAACTTTCCAGCCTTTTGGTACAGATCCTTCTTTGAGAGAGCGGTTGTATATGGCTGTTAAGTAAGCAGCTATCGCTTCAGCATAATCAAACAGAAACCTTATGGGTACACAGTCCGGCCCAGAAGACTTGTTCTTGTTAAGTTATTTAAATTGCTTCACTACTCTGAGGATATCTACTTCAACGTTACTCATTCGGGCCACGAAATCTGGAATATTGGTTTCGTCTTCTTTGGTGAATGAGTTTCGAAAAGCACATGAATAGTTTGAAGAGTTGCTCAATGTAGGTGAAGCGTTCAATCATGTGTAAGATTTTTAGGTTGAATGGCATAGGAATGATGATGGAGGCAAATTCACATTTGAGGAAGTGGAGTGAATGGTCAATAGACTGCAGTCCAATAAAGCGGCTGGGATAAATGAAATTAAGTCGGAAGTTATCAAATACAGTCGAATGTCGGATCTCAAATGATTACAAAGGTTAATTTAAATGGCCTTGAATTCGGGACATTTCGTCTGACTGGACGAAAGCAGTAATCGCAGTAATCCAGAACGGAAACAGAAAAGATTGTAACATATGTAGAGGTATCTCTTTAATTAGCGTCGTGGGCAAAATATTCTCAAGTATTGTTGAAAGAAGAGTGCGAGTATTAGTTGAAGTTGGATGAAAATCATTGTGGGTTTAGGCCTCTTAGAGGCTGTCAGGACCAGATCTTTAGCTTACGACAGATAATGGAAAATTGCTATGAATGTAACAGGTAATTGTATCTATGTTTTATAGATCTAGAACAGGCTTATGACGCGGTCCTTCGAGGAAGCTATTACCAGTTCTACAAGATTGTGCAATAGGAGGCAAACTTCTATAGCCAATTAAAGGTCTTCAAGTAGATTGTCAGGCAGCAGTTAGAGTAGATGGTAAATTGAATTCATGGTTCAGGGTAGTTACAGGGGTAAGACAAGGCTGTAACCTCTCACCACTGTTGTTCATACTACACATTTATCATATGTTGAAAGCAGTAGACTGGCAGGGCGGGATTAAAATAGGTAAAACCGAAATAAGCAGTCTTGCATATGCATATGACTTAGTTGTGATGGCGGATTCGATTGAAAGGTTTCAGTCTAATATTTCAGAGCTAGATCATAAGTGTAAAGGTTATGTTATGCATCTGCAAAACGAAAGTAATGTCTGTGGGAAAGAGATTTAAACCGATTGATTGCGAAATGGGAAGAACTAAGTTAGCGCAGGTGGACAGTTTGAAGTACTTAGGATGTATCTTCTCACAGGATGGTAACACAGTGAAAGAACTTGAATGAAGGTGTAGCAAAGCTAATGCAGTGAGTGCTCAGCTAAGATCTACTCTCTTGTGCAGGAAGGAAATCAGTACCAAGACTAACAATAAGAAGTGCACCGCTCTATCTTTTGACCAACTTTGAAATGCTGGCTGGATACAGGTTACCTTATTAATAAGGTTGACGTTACAGACATGAAAGTAGCAAGGATGATTGTAAGTATTGATAGATGGGAGCAATTGCTTGAGGATGTCCATAAATAGGAAATAAAGGAAAAACTGCTAATGAACACCATAGATTGAAGCGAAACTCATGGGCTCGGCAGCGGAGGGAAAGAGGAGTCGAGGTAGACCAAGAAGAAAATATTTAGATTCGGTTAAGAATGATTTTCAAGTAACTGGCGTAACGCCAATCAAGGAATAGGGGATCGTGGAAGAATTTTACTAGGGGGACTATGCTCCAGACTGATCGCTGAAAGGCATAAACAGTCTCTGATTATGATGATGATGATGACCTAATCGGTACGCAGCCCATAAGTTGGTAGCACTTCAATTTTCGAGCCATGTGAAGGAAGGCCGCACGGTCTGGGCATCATGTAACGGATTGCTCATCCGTTCCCGCTGGAGGTTCGAGTCCTAACACGGGAATGGGCGTGTGTGTGTTCTCCTTAGCGTAAGTTACACCTACATCTACATGGGATACTCTGCAAATCACATATAAGTGCCTGGCACTTTGGTTCAAAGTTAGGGACCAAGGACCTTAGCAAAGGTTATACATACCTTGAAACCTCGTCAGTTTTCTATATTCACTTATTATTACAGTTTAAGAACTTAATGCGCGATTGGTGATATACACATGTACTTCCTGTCACCACTCTTAACGGCTACGTACACATATGCTTTTTTCTTTGTGCAATGGACCTTTTGAAGTGTATAAATTACATTCGCCTCCTTGTGTAATTACTATTAAGAATTTGTACTTCAGTTTTCTTGTCACTTATTTATATAATGGTTTTCTAGATGTAGTACTCAAAGCTCTTTTTTGATATACTTTTTGAGTACATACCACTTTAATTTTTCAGTTTAAAATCTTTAATTGTAATGTCAAGTTAACCTTAGTTTTTAATGTGGTCCAATAAATGAGACGTCAAGAGACTCTGAATAGTTGATGTAAGAGTTTTGCTGTGTGCTGTATAAGGAACTGCTGGTGCGTCTCTGCAGGTGCGGTATGGGCCGTTCGGTTCGCCCCCGCCGCCCCCGCCGCCCCCGATGCCGCCGCCGCTGCCACCGCCTCCGCAGCTCCTGGGCCGCGCGCACTCACGGTCCATGTCTTCGTTACCCCCCGAACCTTTCATGATTATGCGGTAAGCAAACATATTATTACCTAACTATTCTGAGTAGAGTATAACGTTCTGTTTCATCTAATACTTGTCACATTCATAGTAACGAAATACAAATGCTTTACTTATAGAAGGGCTGCAGCCAAGCGACTAAAAAACCCAGTCGAGAAGTCATATAATTATCAAATAAATAGAGGAAAAAGAAATTACACATAACGTTGTTCTTTAAATAGAAGATAATGTAGTTACACTTTACGCTGCTGTTTTAAGGCGCATCTGGTTAGGTATAGCAAATATGAACCTTTTAGGCTGTGCTATTTACTATTACTTATGCTCCAATATTAATGCAACGATTTCTCAAAGCGTAATTTCTAAAAATGTTCAAATGTTTGTAAATCTATGGAACCCAACTACTCCGGCTAACAGTCATAGGCTTTCCAACTGACTAAACTAACCTAAGGACAAACACACACACAACACACCCATGCCCCAGCGAGGACTCGAACCTCCAACGGCGAGCAGCGCGCTACGCAGTGAGGCGCCTTAAATCGTTCGACAAATCCACAGCAGCAAAACATAGTTTGATTGAAACATACAGAGCATCTTGTTTCGGTTACAGTTAATGTAATACTTGGAAGTGACCAAATTTACTCTCATCAGACTGACATCTCTTTAGCCAACATTTATCCTTCTGTAAAAGTACGAATATCGAATTATATCGTAATTCACAAAACATGGGTCAATGACAAAGTAGGGTTTTATAGGGCAGTAGTAGTTAGCAGAGAGCTCTTGGATATTTGTAGAATTCCGTGAAGGCTTTGTAAATACTCTTTATAATGTGTCACAAGCAGTAACACCATAAATTTTCCAGTATTTTCCTGCTGCAGAATAGATTTTAAGAAAGACCACCAAACACTAGAACCCCACGCAACCAAATACCGTATCTGTAATAAACATCGTGTAGAGGTCTTTCGTTTTCCCAGCGTAGTGTACAAACACGTGTCATGAACTCATCAAATCACTGAAAGTCCCCTACAGGGAAATAGAGTTGCTGTCTTTTATGGTGGCATTAAAGAAAAAGATGGGGAAATGTCTTTAAAGTTCGAGAAGGTTAATTACTTGAAAGTGAGTACGTAAGTTTCTAACTTTTTCCGTTCTTTATAATCTGGGTCCCGTTACCAAGTCATTTTGTGCCAATGTTCCTGTTTGCGATAGAAAAAATGTTCAAATGTTTGTATAGCTTATGGGACTTAACTACGGGGTCATCAGTCCCTAAACTTACAAACTACTTATGATCTAGCTAATACTAAGGACGGCACAAAAATCCATGCCCGAGGGGGGAATCGAACCCCCGACCATAGTGGCCGTGCCGGCCGCGGTGGCCGAGGGGCCTAAGGCGCTCTAGTCACGGTCTGCACGGCCACTACGGTCGGGGGTTAGAATCCCCCCTCGGGCATGGATATTTGTGCCGTCCTAGTTCGTAAGTAGTTCATAAGTAGTTTGGAAGTTTAGTGACTGATGACCCCGTAGTTAAGTCCCATAGACTATACAAACATTTGATCATAGTGGCCGTGCAGACCGTGACTGGAGCGCCTCAGTCCCCTCGGCCACCGCGGCCGGCTTGCGATAGAAAAATGCACTGCATGTGAAGGCGCCGTACTGCTCCGTATCTCGTCATGGTATGAAGACGATAGTTTCTGAAACTTCCTGGCAGATTAAAATTGTGTGCCGGAACCGGGACTCGAACCTGGGACCTTTGCCTTTCGTGGGCAAGCGCACTACCGACTGTGCTATCCCGACACGACTCACGATGCCGCCTTACAACTTTACTTCCGCCAGTACCTCGACTCCTACTTTCCAAACTTCACAGAAGCTCTCCTGCGAACCATGCAAGACTAGCACTCCTGGAAGAAAGGATATGGTGGAGACATAGCTTAGCCACAGCCTAAGGGATGTTTCCAGAATGAAACTTTCACTCTGCAGCGGAGTGTGCGCTGATATGAAACTTCCGGCTCACAATTTTAATCTGCCAGGAAGTTTCATATCAGCGCACACTCCGCTGCAGAGTGAAAGTTTCATTCTGGAAACATCCCTTAGGCTGTGGCTAAGCCATGTCTCCACCATATCCTTTCTTCCAGGAGTGCTAGTCTTGCATGGTTCGCAGGAGAGCTTCTGTGAAGTTTGGAAAGTAGGAGGCGAGGTACTGGCGGAAGTAAAGTTGTGAGGCGGCATCGTGAGTCGTGTTGGGATAGCACAGTCGGTAGTGCGCTTGCCCGCGAAAGGCAAAGGTCCCAGGTTCGAGTCCCGGTTCCGGCACACAATTTTAATCTGCCAGGAAGTTTCATATCAGCGCACACTCCGCTGCAGAGTGAAAGTTTAATTCCACGATAGTTTCTGTTCACTGATATCTTATTTCGCTGCTGTTGTCTCCTGCTCAGAAGCAGCATTTAGGCCGTACATCCGTTGTTTGTTGATGTGAGGCTGAAATAGGCTCTAGTAGTCTACAATAATATATGTCATACGAAATTTAGGGATGCCAGTGGCTTTTCTTCTTTTTTTTTTTTTTTTAATGAATAACGGCTCCTGTACAGAAAGCCGCAACTGAATGATTGAAATTCATAAACGTTTAACAATTTTATGATACATTTTATGTGTTACACCCACTCTATTGACGTAGGTGTTATCCGTGTGAGGCCCTTAGCTCTACTGACGGCGGCAGGAGTAATAATGCGCGCCATTTTGGGACCAATGGAATATTCTAATGTTACACATGTCATCTTTCTATGAAAACATTTAATTAACTTTTCTAAATAACAAAAAATAACTTAAGATATTTACGCAATACAAACAGACATATTTTTAAAAAATTGTGATATGTTAAATATTAATAAAAGTGTTTGGAAGATGTTGGCGGACTGAGACTAATAGTAAAAGCCAATCAGATTATAAATGAAAATATGCGCGGAGTTATCCCACGGCATAGTTGTTTAGTGCACCATGTACTCTATGCTTTATAAATACCACATATTACCCAATAATCTCGTCAACATAGTAAAAGGTATCTTACAGAATAAAAATATGAAAGAGCAAGTAAATGGCTAGATATCAGCCCCGTCACACTTTATGGCCGTCAACAATAGCGAACGTGTTGCATGTACAGGATTCAAGATTTCCAGCACGAAGTGACCTCTCGATTATGTTCCGAAAACATTTGATGGGATTTATGTTGGGCTGTCTTACTGGTCAAATCATACACTGGAACTGTCCAGAAAGATGTTCAAATCAACAGCTTATGTGGCCTAATGGTATGGCAAATTGTCTCAGTTGAAAATTCCATCGTTGTTTGAGAATTTAAAGTCAGGCAAGACTGCGGATAATACCGGAATAGCCGTATATGCCATTTGTGGTTCACTTGGACCAGAGAATCGAGTGAACTCCACGTGAAAGCAGCCCACACCATTACGGTGCCAGAACCAGCTCGCACAGCACCTCGATGACAATTTAGGTCCATGGCTTCATGAGGTTTGCGCCGTACTCGAGCATCATCTTCAGCTCTTACCAACTTGAATCGGGACTCGTCTCAGCCAGTCGGGCTAGCATCCAAAGGATACGGCCAACAGCCCAGGGGAGGCGTTGCAAGCGACGTCGCGCTGTCAGCAAAACCACCAACGTCGACCGTCTGCTGACATAGCCCGTTAACGCCACACTGTCCTAACTGTGTTTCTCGTGCGTCAAACATTGACTTATACGGCAATTTCACGCACCGCTGCCTGTCTGTTAGCAGTGAACTAAGCAAACACCGACGCTGTTGCTCACCTGTAGGCTCGCATATGTATCATCGAGGTTCAGAGGATTCGAGTGGTACACCCCAACAAGATAAAGTAGCCCGACTAAGGCTTTCATTTCCACTGTGTGTGTCTACTGAGCTTCCCTTGAATGAGAATAGTTATCTTGTATTGTAAGGATAAAGTTGTTTGTATTTTCTGCAACACTTTAATACATTGAATCAATGTCTCTGAGATGAGGCAGTTCAATGAATCAAGAATATTAGTCACATATTTTTGCAGGCCCAATAACTCCAGGCACATGAAGTAAAATATTTTGTTTACCTCGTCTTTGTTTGTCCCACTTTCTTTAGCCATGTCCAAAGGTCGATGATTTTTTATTCTTTCTTTGAACGGCTTGAAATATCGATTTGTGTGCTGTCATCTTCGTCGTCTTCTTAGCTGGACTGACCACTCAGTGGCTATCAGAATCTGCATCTCTTTCTGCTACGTGCTCTTCTTCATCAATATCACTGTCCTCCATAAAACAGTTGTCCTGAACACGTTCATCGTCGGTATCACGCAGAATTGCTTTTATCACAGTTCCAACATACAATGCATCTTTGTCCTCCATAGTACCTACGAAATAAAAAAAAAAAAAATAAATAAAAGCATGAATAACTAACATGACACAAGCACTGAAGGTTGCGCGCATAGACCAAAGTAAACATGGACTGCATATGTCCCTGTCTCTGTTGTGTTGTAGTTTGAAACCAACAGCTAATATTGCCCCGAGTCACGTGACTGAGGCTCGTGATATCGAACAACATTGTTTCTAATTTGCAGGTGAAGTCAAGCGTTGATTTTAACAAGAAAACGATTTGTCGTATATCTATTACACATGTAGTAGTAAAGGTAAAATGATTTCTCCTTATTACTGACATTAATACGATGATTATCGTTTTTACATATGACCAGGCGAAAAGTATTGACAGTTCCGTTTATTCCGTTTATAAGCAATAGAATTACACATCCTCAATGTTGGTGTTGCACTATGAGGTTTTTTGTTTTGTTTTGTTTTTCCAAACTGATCAATGAGATTTTTGGTTATTTCGACGTATCTTGATTGAGAATATACGCCAGCAAGTAAGTAATTTCTGCTATAGATTTGCGTTGATAGCGTTATACAACGATGAATACAAACTGTTAATTATCCCTATTAAAACTAGCTTTTGTCACGAACATCAATAAGTTTTAATCATATTATTTAATGTAACTAGCCAATATTTTTCTTGTTTAAGGTTTTGGCTTCACTGTATGTGGCAAAAGTCATAAAATATGTACTATATAAAAATTAGACATTACGGATGCAAACCGATTTCACGTTTTTATAAAAGAATGACAAAATATTTCACAAATATTGTTGAGGAACTGTATGAAAGCTGATGCTGCTTGTCAAACTGGTATTTCGCCTCCTGTGTAAGCTACAAACGAAAAGTCTCACAGTACAACAAAAACAGTCATTCGCTGAATAACTGCAGTTCTGTTGCTTATGAAAAGAACTGTCAATATATTTCATCTAGGCACAGGTAGAAACTGTAAACGTTCCATTGATATTGCGAATTGCGGAGAACTAACGCCCACTGTACTACTGAATGTTTAATAAGAATCCGATAATACGTTTTATTGTCGAAAACTACGCTTAATTTCCACTAGCAAGGAGAACTGCGATTCATTGCTGCACTTCACATTGTTTGTAAAGATGCACAGGGTTTCAAAAATGTTTAAATGTTTTTATAGCTTATGGGACTTAACAACGGGGTCATCAGTCCCTAAACTTACAAATTACTTATGAACTAACTAATTCTAAGGACGGCACAAATATCCAAGCCCGAGGGGGTATTCGAACCGCCGACCGTATTGGCCGTGCAGACCGTGACTGGAGCGCCTCAGTCCCTTCGGCCACCGCGGCCGGCGATGCACAGGGTTTCCTGCCCCGGTTGGTTTAAGTAGAATGACGTCACGCGTAGTCTATCTTATCTTTGGTCTGTAGTCATCCGTATCTGATACATATAATTTCGCTTAATTTTATTGTCGATTGGAGACAGTTATAGCTTCACCACACATACTACTTTAAATCGCTAATCTCTACTTACATAAAAGCGAAAGGACACTTATTCATACACTCACTCACTCACTGACTGAACACGAAATCTCGAAAACTACTTCACCTATGAAGCTGAAAATTACCAGGTATATAGTTTATAGGTAGTAGACGTCAGCTAAGAAACGATTTTGCGATAGGACCATAGTTCAGGAGATATGACGTCATGCATAATAAAAACTTACCCGTCTTGCGACACGTGTTACTGTGACATATCAGTCCCCTATTTGAGAAGGATAGCACTTAGCGACGCAGAAAGCTTTAAACATAATTTCAAACCTTTGGGAAAATTTTTCTCGCTTACACCCCGGTAACATGATGAAAGGAAATCTGTTTGTCGCTTACTACTTTTTCGGCGTTCATGCATTAAAATTACGGCATTTGGCATGACGCTACAATTTATTACTCGTACACTATTAATTGTATTCGTGAGAAATCTTACAGACAGTATACACACATACCACTGAATGTACGTTCAAAATCTTGTCATATTCGACACAAAGTTCATGAGATATGGAGTGATAAACAATTAAGATAATCAAAATCCGCTTCATCAGGCATGACGATTTGATTTATTGCGTCTTTCCTACTACCTCTGATCGCGACGTATTTTGCAGATATTTTACATATACACCACTGGATGTACCTTCGAAGTAATATCGTATGACAACATATAGTTCAGGTGCTATGACGGGGAAGACAATGAATTGCATGAAAATTCGCTCTAATATGCACGAGATTGTAATTTACTACGTATTTACTATCAACTCCTTAACAAGACATTTCGTAGTCAGTTTTCTATTATTTCATTGTACGAATCTGGTAAATATTTTTTTATAGGACACATAGTTGAGGAAAGTATTTTCGATAGGACAGAATTAAGGTGCAAGGGGAAGGATACTTTTCCTACATACTGTCGAAAGCTACAGTTTCATTCCGATCTTCACGAAATTTTGCACGTGTGACGTTCAATACAAGAGGAAGGCCAGCGTCTACCTAAAGTTTCATACGGTGCATGGGGCAGGGTATCTTGCAACATAAAAAATGTATCCCTGAATACATTAGTCGCTCCGTAACTTGAGAACAGCTCGACCGATTTCACAGATCTTTTCGGGTTGTTTTCGTTATTCTCAGAAGAAAGGTTGTATGAATTAAAACTGGAAAATCTGAGAACAACTAAGTGCGTTTTTCAATGTGACTCTGCTTTTATTGCTTACAAATCTATAGTTTTTTTCGATACTGATAAAATTTTGCATATCTGAGCTTAAAGACAAGAGGAATGTCACTGTATCTATAAAATTTTGGTTGTTGCATGATGGAGGGTAGTCGGCCGCGGTGGCTGAGGGGACTGAGGCGCTTCAGTCACGGTCTGCACGGCCACTACGGTCGGGGGTTCGAATCCCCCCTCGGGCATGGATATTTGTGCCGTCCTTAGTTGTAGTTAGTTCATAAGTAGTTTATAAGTTTAGGGACTGATGACCCCGTAGTTACGTCCCATATACTCTACAAATATTTGAACATTTAATGGAGGGTACTGTGAGATTACCGACCAATAGAAATACTGGGAATTAATAGCATTTGATAATTAAACAGTATGAAGTTCACTGCAAACATTGACCATGACAATGCACTAAATGTTACACAATTTTAATCTTATTAATTATGGTAGCAATATATGTACGCAGTTGGGTGATAACATTTATAGTTAGACCAAAGGTAGAAATTCTCCACGTTGAAATTTGCTGTGTGCTTGTAGCTGACGGGAGGCCAGAGAGCAGGCCGAAGTTGGTGGCTTGTTCCAGCTAAGGATTTTCCAGTTCGTTTCCGGTGAGGGGAGAGAGGGACAATGGCGAGTGCCAGACACAGTGCAGTGCACAGCGTGAAATAAAATATTCTAATACTACTGGCATTTGAAGTAATACGACGCACTTATTAACCTTTTAGGCCCTCATTACAAAATACCCTGTTGACAAATAAACAATACATTAGCTGATATAGTCACATCTGACGTAATATGTTTAATTGACAATGAAAAGTAATAAATTACCAATGAATACAAGACAGTTACACAACTAGCATGGCAATGTTTGTTTATAAAAGTAATATATTAACTATTTCTCATTTTCAAAATGTTCAAATGTTTGTAAAGCTTATGGGACTTAACTACGAGGTCATCAGTCCCTAAACTTACAAACTTCTTATGAACTAGCTAAGACTAAGGACGGCACAAATATCCATGCCCGAGGGGGGATTCGAACCCCCGACCGTAGTGGCCGTGCAGACCGTGACTGGAGCGCCTCAGTCTCCTCGGCCACCGCGGCCGGCATTTCTCATTTTATTTTCAATTAATCTTGTGTATTTTATCTTGAAATATTCAGTTAAATCACTTATCTGTGATATAAGAAATTGCACGATTGTAATAAATAGTGCAAAGGATGTGTATACCAATATAAAAACATAAGAATTTTGTTTAATGTGTAGTGTAATTATTTTGATTTTAAGTAAAGTTTTAGAAATGTATTGGATGAGCGCTGTATGTCGGAAGTCGGTTAGAACAGCTCACATGGGGAAGTTGATGACATAGGAAAAAAAACCGGGCAGTTGGGCTTTTGGCGCGCGCGCACGAGGGCAGGAAGAGACGAGTCGGGAGCAAGTGGGGTAGCTGGCCGGGCGGCGTCGCTCTGCATCAGTTGGCATGTGGATCTCCAGATGGAGATTATAGATTTTTGTATGGCAGTTACCAAGTGTGGTTGCTCGTCGTAGACTGCACCAAGTTGTATCGAGTGCTACTGTGTGTTGTGAATATTTAGCCAGTGGAACAAGGTGTGCATTGCACTAAATTAAAGTGACTGTGTTTTGTTACTGTAACACGTGTCGTCGCATAGGCATGAACATAGACGGTGTTTAAGACAGGCACATGGTGTGAAAACAATTTGCGACAAATATTCATTTTGTCTGGGGGCTCACGAGCTATAATTCTTTTGATAAATGTGTTGACGTACAGACGTATCAGCCACAGGGTTCTAATATTGTGAAATAAACAAACAGAAAGTGAACTTTCACGTGTTTTCAAAAATAGTAGTTAGTACACCCTTTTCTCTCATGAACTTGACTTTATTATGAATTTTTTTGTCAATCATATGCAGCGAAGGAAAGCTGCGAACGTGTGACATTACAAGCTTCCTAGGGTTTTATTTGCGGACGGAGAAGTTAATACTGCTTCCTCCCACAAGTCCCCTAAAACCTCCACATCCTTGCGGATGCTGTTGCGTAGCAGTGTGCGTTTGTACCGCCCTACAGTACGCACTAGGTGCTGTAGTTGCTGTCCAAGACTTTATGGACAACATAGAGTTCTGACTAACCTGTTGTCTTCTATAGTTGTGTCCCCAGCGCAGAAGACAGCACAAAGGTCGTTGGTTCTTCTACAGCATACAAGTGAGGCTAAAGTTCTTTATGATGGAAGCATAATAAGAGACTGGCGAGATTTTTAATTGTCAGGGATGCCATTTATTAAATAAATAATAATAAAAATTAGCAACTATTGTTAATATGATACGGCCTATGCTGCCCATAGTTCATGTTGAGACCTCGACTGATATCACATTTACTCAAAAATCTTTACTCATGACCGGCGCTGTCCGGCGCGTATGGTGGTCAGCTCGAGACTGAAACTGCGGCGCGTTGCGAGAGGGCACCTGACGCTCTATTTCGCGCCAAAACAGGGCCGTCGCGCGCCTTCTGCAAAATCGCTCTCCTCTTGTTACAATAAGAGAAGGCAACTAAAACTTTTTAAACTGTCCAAATCTAGCCTGTCCTTGAGAGATATTTATAATAAATTCTCAGCTCTGAATAATTAATATTTAGTTTATAATAAACAAAAGTAATTTCAAAAGAAATCACGTGACGTGAAATGCAGCAGCCAATGCGAGGAGAGCACCAGTAATATAGGCGGGCTTTCCCACGGGAACCAGCACCTACTGCGCCATATGCTACTGCTCCCCACCCCACATTTCAACATATGCTGCACTGCTGTCGTTCTTCCGCGTTTAAGACACGATGTTAGCAAAGAAACGGCCAGCGGCCAGAAATATGAAGTGGCCACAGGCCAGGAATATCACAATATCATCCCCTAGAAAACGAGTCAAACAGTAGCAATCACAATTCCAGTGTTTTTGCATGTGTAGGAATTTGGTTCGCAGTTGGTGGTTGTGAGTTTTTAAAAATTAATCTTTCCCTATGTTAAACTCTCACCCCGACCTTCACCGTCGCAGTACTTAACCTAACGGACTTTAACAAAATGCATAGTTTTACTTCTGTCTTGATTAATTTTTGCACACATGACCTTTAAACCAAGAGGAAGGTCAGTGGGTACATCAATGTTGGTATGGTAACCTTCTAAAAAAACTTTGCCGAGAGGGAAAGGTGGAAACAGAGAGATGCGAGAGAAAGAAATGGATGCAGAGACAGGAGGGAAGTTGAGGTGGACTACGAGAGTGCAGGATAAGTAAGCACCCGGGTTTACATATAGTTAATGTTTAACTAGGCTGGACAGTGAAGGGGGAGGTGTGTTTATAGCGATAAAAAGTGCACTAGCATCGAAGGAAATAGACGGAGATCCGAAGTGTGAAATAATTGGGGTGAAGGTCACGGTTAAAGCAGGCTCGAACATGGTAATCGGATGCTTCTATAGGCCTCCTGGATCAGCAGCTGTTGTGGCAGCACACCTGAACGAAAATTTGGAAGATATTTCGAGTGGATTTCCCGATCATGCTATAGTTTTGGGAGGAGATTTTAATTTACCTGATATAGATTGGGAGACACAAACGTTTATTACAGGTGGCAGGGACAAAGAATCCAGTGAAATTGTTTTGAGTGCATTATCTGAAAACTACCTTGAGCAGTTAAACAGAGAACCTACTCGTGGTGACAACATATTAGACCTTCTGGTGACAAATACACCCGAACTATTCGGAACAGTTAATGCTGAACAAGGAATCAGCGATCATAAAGCGGTTACAGCACCGGTAATTTCAGCCGTAAATAGAAATATTAAAAAATGTAGAAAGATTTTTCTGTTCGGAAAAAGTGACAAAAAGGGGATTCGAGAGTACTTGACGGCTCAGCTCAGAAGTTTTATCTTAAGTACAGATGGTGTGGAGGAACAGTGGTCTAAGTTCAAAGCCATCGTACAATATGCATAAGAGATGGAAAGGAGCCACCGTGGTACAAAAACCGAATTAGAAAGCTGCTACGCAATCAAAGGGAACTTCACTGCAAACATAAATGTAGCCAAAGCCTTGTAGACAAACGAAAGGTACACGAAGCGAAATGTAGCGTGAGGAGGGCTATGCGAGAGGCGTTCGACGAATTCGAAAGTAGAGTTCTTTGTACTGACCTGGCTGAAAATCCTAAGAAATATTGGTCTTATGTCAAAGCGGTAGGTGGATCAAAACAAAGTGTCCAGACACTCTGTGACGTAAATGGCATTGAAACAGAGGATGACACTCTAAAGGCAGAATTACTAAATGTATTTTTCCAAAGCTGTTTCACAGAGGAAGATTGCACTGTAGTTCCTTCCCTAGATTGCCGCACAGATTACAAAATGGCAGATATCGAAATAACTGACAGAGGGATAGAAAGACAATTGTATTGAGATGCAGGAGGATCTGCATAGAATTGACGCTTGTTGCAGGGAATGGCAGTTAAATCTCAATGTAGACAAGTGTAATGTGCTGCGAATACACAGAAAGAAAGATCCTTTATCATTTAGCTACACTATAGCAGGGCAGCAACTGGAAGCAGTTAATTCCAAGAAAGTATCTGGAAGTAGTCATTAGGAGGGATTTAAAATGTAACGACCATATAAAATCAGTCGTCGGTAAAGCACATGCCAGACTTAGATTCATTGGAAGAATACTAAGGAAATGCAGTCCGCAAACAAAGAAAGTAGGTTACAGTACACTTGTTCGCCCACAGCTTGAATACTGCTCTCCGGTGTGGGATCCGTACCAGGTGGTATTGATAGAGGAGGTAAAGAAGATCCAACGGAGAGCAGCGCGCTTCGTTACAGGATCATTTGGTAATCGTGAAAGCGTTACGGAGATGATCGATAGCCGGCCGCGGTGGCCGAGGAGACTGAGGCGCTCCAGTCACGGTCTGCACGGCCACTACGGTCGGGGGTACGAATCCCCCCTCGGGCATGGATCTTTGTGCCGTCCTTAGTCTTAGGTAGTTCATAAGTAGTTTGTAAGCTTAGGGACTGATGACCCCGTAGTTAAGTCCCATAAGTTCTACAAACATATAGATGATCGATAAACTCCAGTGGAAGACTCTGCAGGAGAGACGCTCTGTCGCTAGGTACGGGCTTTTGTCGAAGTTTCGAGAACATACCTTTACCGAGGAGTCTAGCAGTATATTGCTCCCTCCTACGTATATCTCGCGAAGAGACCGTGAGGATAAAATCAGAGAGATTAGAGCCCACACAGAGGCATACCGACAATCCTTCTTTCCGCGAACAATACGTGACTGGAATAGGAGGGAAAATCGATAGTGTTACTCAAGGTACCCTCCGCCACACACCGTCAGGTGGCTTGCGGAGTATGGTTGTGATACACACAGGCCCTTCTTTAACAACCGTTGCGAAGCACGGGCATTAAGCTAGTAAGCATTATAAATGTAATAATAAATCTTGGAAAACGAAAAGTTGAAAATTTACTAATGTTTGTTAAGCTTAAGGGGCTTAACCACTTAATGCCTGAATTAATTTCTACTGCAAGAAAAACATCAAAAATCATATATTGTGTTCAATATTGGGGTCTTAGGCCATTTATAACATCAAATATAAGAAATATGTACTTGGTATAATTAGGTATGTGTCAAATTTGCGACAACAGCCATTTGAGAAATAAAACGCTTACAACTCTTCATCGAGGGATTTTTTTTTTTTTTTTATTGTTTTGTTCTCATAAGATTTAATGAAAAAAATGAACATGCGTTTGAACTACATTTATGGTTACTTATAAATCTAATGCAGAGGAACAACATTTTTTTACTCATGAAACAATATTGGAATTTTTGTTTAGGAAAGTTGAAGGTTGCATTTCGCACACATAATGACTGTCTGCCCTTTACAGCTGGGTCATTTGCATCTTTGCCTTCCTGTTTCACAAGGCCAATGACCTACTCCATTGGTACGGGTAGATTTATCATGGACTGGTGTCATTGGACCCCGACGCTTCTTACCTTGAATTTCCGTTTCCGTACTTTGTGAGGGGCTACCTCTCTTTTTTCATCTCATGTCTTTTCCTTTCTTACAGAGAGCATCTGCTATTCTGGATTTGAATTCCAGAAGATCGTTTTCTTTGCGACGGGGAATTTCCAAAGCATCACAATCCCTTCGATAAAGCAACCACGAATTCACTAGCACAAGATCAACTAGGTGGAAAAACAATCTATGGTAATATTTCCTTGACTTTACGAAATCCTATAATAGGAAATTAGAGCGTCAAGTAAATCCACCCCTCCCATGAATGTATTGTAAACTGTAACAATGCTAAGTCATGGTACTTGAGTGCGTGCTTTTTCTTTTCGGTCCCATCTTTTTATTCTGCTCACCGGATGAGCAGATACAAATGTACTCGCAACAATTACACCTCTATTGTCCAACCATTTTACTGCTCTGATCTCTACACCTTCAACGGTAGTTTTCTTTTCTTCAAAAGACCATCACCTTTGTTTCTTGAGGTTGCTCTCGGTTTGAAATGTACAACTTGGAAGACGGTTTGAGCGGAAAGTATTTATATGTATTTCACGGAACAATGAACACAAACTCAGGTCTTGGTTAGCAACACGCACACAATACACAAATGTTGTCATAGAAAGACAGTCGATGCTCGGTAGATGGTAGCACATGTCACACACACTGCGCCGGTCCCTGTAGAATCTGATACAACCGGCCCTGGGGTCTGAAAACACTTATTCTTCCATATATATTGGTCACAACGGTATGAGGCGAATTTCCGACAACCGGCATTAAGTGGTTAACTGCGGGCTTATCAGTCCCTAAACTTACAAACTACTTATGAACTACCTTACACTAAAGACGACACAAACATCCATGCCCGAGAGGAGATTCGAACCCTCGACCGTAGCGGTGACGCAGACTGTGACTGTCGCACCGCATACCGCTCGGCCCCTACGGCCGACTGAAAATTTACTTGGACGATCGCCCGCATTTCTCAGATACGAAACACCTGTTACTAGCTTCCTGTTTACTGTGGCGAGCAGCGGCCAGAACTGAAGTAGGATAGGGTCGAAAGAAAAGCCTAAAATGGGCATTTCCGTCCCTCGAACTTTCCAAGAAAGCGTAATATCCAGCCTTCACAACGATGGAAAATCGAAGCAACAGGTGATTTCAAGAAATCAGAAATAATAACGTTTTACAATCACACAAAAGGAGAAGTTGACACTGTAGACAAACTTCGTGGGTCATTCAACGTGGCAAGAAAACACGAAGCGCCGTGGCGGAGCGGCCGAGCGCATTGAGACGCTATGCTACGATGCACAAGGCCTTTCCCCATCGGGGGTTCGAATCCCTACTCGGGCATGGATGTTTGTTCCGTCTTTAGTATCAGCTAGTTCATAAGTAGTTTGTAAGTTTAGGGACTGATGACCCCGTAGTTAAGTCCCAAAATCTATACAAACATTTGAAACATTTGAATTCTAGCGCGCATCGTTGGTGATGATCGTGTGCTCAGTCACCACTTTCGTCATGCTTGGCCTCCCAGGTCCCCACACCTCAGTCCGTGGGGTTACCTGAAATCGCAAGTGTATCGTGATCGACCGACGTCACTAGGGATGCTGAAAGACAACATCCGACGCCAATGCCTCACCATAACTCCGGACGTGCTTTACAGTGCTGTTCTAAACATTATTCTTCGACTACAGCTATTGTTCAGGAATGATGGTAAACATATTGAGCATTTCCGGTGAAGAACATCGCCTTCGCTTTGTCTTAACTTGTTATGCTAATTATTGCTTTTCTGGCCAGATGAAGTGCCATCTGTCGGACATTTTTGAACCTTTTTTTATTTTTTATTTGTTCTAATAATACTGTACGTCATTCTAAGCATGTGTGTCAATTTTTACTTCTCTATCTACATTATTTCGTGATTTATTAAGTTTTTAATTTATACTGACTTTTTGATCACCCGGTATATTGGAAAACCTAAATTCCATGCATAATATTGTATAAATTTGACATTTATATATAGGAATCATTTATCAGTACCTTGAGAAGCCGTGGGAAGAAAGTAAATGTCTTGAAACATATTTTTATATCTTAAATCAATTTTTATCTTGCTTTCAGTTGTTTGGATCATGAATAATATCTAATATTTCCCTTATGACAAAAATTTTGCGTTTATAATGACTTTAGAGTTGATTAACAACAAGTATCTGTGAGATATGCGCTACCGTCCTTGACTGGCTGATAACTGATAACAGAAACAGTTAAGTCTTTTATATTTACCTACATTTGAACATGAAAGAACATATATCCGCTCTACGGATACACCACCCTTCACTACTTTGTATACGTGAGAATACCGACAGTTTTACTGTGAGTATCGCTATCTCAAGACGTTTGTGACTTTAGTGTACTGTCGAAAAATTAATGACTATGGACGTCAATAGTACTAAGATATAGATAAGGAGTATCAGGTCACTCAAAGTACTGACCGAAAAAAGGGTAACTCACTGACTGTTTACTGCCTTGCAATGAAAGAGACCAACGGCCGTACTGAGGTGGATACGTTGGTTTCTGTTAGATCATCCCAATTAAGCACTTTCGGGCTTGGCTAGCACTGTTGGTCACAGGGGTGAACTCCGTCCTTGAGAGGCCAATTAAGGAGCTACTTGATTGAGAACTAGCTGCTTCAGGTCTCAAAAACCGACAAAGCGACTGAGAGTGCAGAGCGCTGACCATGTCCCCCTCCATACTGCATGCGGTGACGCCTTCAGACGGAAGATGACACGCCAACCGGTCGGTACCCGACGGGCCTTGCCAGGCATGTGTGAGACGGAGTTTAGTTTGCAGTGGAAGCAGGCTAAGTTTCATTGTCGTCCTCCTACGTGTGTAACATAATGTCGCCTTGTATCTCATACAATTATTTGCAGTTTTCTGACATAAAATTTTTGCTTAGCTGTCAGTATACGTGGTTTTGTTTTTTCCTCACTGGAGCGTAACGTAGAAGTCATTATCTCTCCCTGACTTTCGTCTACCACTAAGGGTGTCTCCATAAAAAATAAAACTCACATTAGACGTTTACACAAAGAGCTAAATGCGCTCAGTAATAAAATACGCTTAGTAATAAAACATTTGCTAGTTATGATTAGCAGTCCGAACAATAGAATTTACATAGTGACTGGCCGCTATAGGCTGCCATCGTGTCCGCGGGTCAAAGCGGCATCATGTCTCATGTTTTTGTTTTATTTCTGATGAAGACACCCTTAGTGGCAGTAGAAACCTGGATAATAGTTCAATTATTTTAAAGCAACTGTTAGGGTTGAATTCTCATACTGTATGTGGTGCTACAGAAGAATGCTGAAGATTAGGTGAGTGGATTGCATAACTAATGAGGAGGTACTGATCAGAATTGGGGAGAAAAAGGAATTTCTGGCATACTTTGAGGAAAGGAAGGGATCGATTGTTAGGACACATTCTTAGACATTGAGGAATCGTAAATTTAGCATTGGAGGGAAGTGTGTGGGGAAAAACTCGCAGAGGGAGACCAAGAGATGCATATAGTAAGAGCCGGCCGCGGTGGCCGAGGAGACTGAGGCGCTCCAGTCACGGTCTGCACGGCCACTACGGTCGGGGGTTCGAATCCCCCCCCCCTCGGGCATGGATATTTGTGCCGTCCTAGTTCGTAAGCAGTTCATAAGTAGTTTGTAAGTTTAGGGACTGATGACCCCGTAGTTAAGTCCCATAGACTATACAAACATTTGAACATTTGATATAGTAAGAAAATTCAAATGTGTGTAAGCCGCCGTTCTTATGAGGAGATGAAGAGGCTTGTTCAGCATAGAGTAGGATGGAGAGCTGCATCAAACCAGTCTCCGGACTGAATATCACAGCAATATACAGGAATCGAAAACGAAGAAAGAAATCATCAGTTTGTAAAGCAACACGTTGGTCTAATATTTTTGCAGAAGAGACACCGGCGGTTTGGGCATGAGTTGCGAGCTGTCGGATCCCTTTTTAACAGAGTCCTCCCATCACAACACGTAGGGAAACGCCCAAGAAGACGCTCAAGTACTTGATAGAAGGATCGAATTGCAACGACCGTTAAAGAAGTGAAAATGACAAACTTGGAAAATGAAGCTGAAGACTGGAAAAGATGGTCTACCATCTGCAACAGATACCTCCTCCCTCTTTGTAAAAGATATTTTTAAAAAAATTGGTACATGGAAACATACTCATATATAAATCCAAAGTTGTGTCAAAATTTCAAAGCATTCGCTCAGGAACTCTCGTAGATATAACATTTTTATTCCAACAGTAAACAAAGCTCTAGCTTAGAAAGAGTTTTAATAGGAGAGGGAGGAAGCTGACGTAAAGTCGGGAGACATGGAGATGAACAGGGAGAGTGTGCTGATACGATGAAGGAGAGAGAGATACATAAGAATAGTGGGAAGGAGGATCGGCCAGATAGAGAGAAGGAAGTGGGAGAGGGGATATGAACATGGAGAGGGGGAAGGAGGAGGAGCACAGATAAAGGAACGTTGGGGATATGGCTAAAGAGAGGGACAGAGCGAAGAGGAGAGAGGAAAGGAGAGCAGAAGGTGTAGGGTGTATATTCAATTTGCATTCATAAAGCATCATAAAATACACATTTTAGATACAGGGTGATAATTACAGAACTATATGAAACAAATGGTAAATTAGTTGCAACTACGGTGTGCAGGCACTTTATTCAACATGTAGACGTCACTACAGATATTGGAATTTAGGTTATAACATGTTCGATATGCCTGTCTTCCGTGGCTATGATACGAACACATGAATAGTAAAATTCTGCATGACTCGATGAAGTGTCGGAACACCAGTGCTGTCGACGACGTCTTGAATGGCTGTTTTCAGCTCAGCAATGGGGTGATGCCAGTGGCCTCTGTGTACCGCAGAGCCAGAATGCGGTCCACGAAGTGCTTCTCCAGGACATCAAACACTCGATGGGATCCAGCTCCGTCTTGCACGAACCAAAGCTTGTCGAAATCATGGTCACTTTGGATAATGGGGATGAAATCATCTTCGTCACGCGTGGCCGTGCGCTCTGAGACGCCTTACTGCGGAATGCGCATCTGCTCACAGTCGGAGATTCCAGTCCTTCCTCGGGCATGGATGTGTCTGTTGACCTTAAGTAGTTTAAGTAGTGTTTAGGTCTTGGGACTTATGGCAACTGCAGTTTGGCCCAACAGCTTTACGGTCATTTCAAAAAAAAAAAGTAATCAACTTTCCAACACTTTCACATACCGTTCAGTAGTCATCTTGCCATCGAAGAATATCGCACCGATTAATCAGTAACTGGACTCTGCACACCACAAACTTACCCAGTGTGAAGAGACCTCCAGATTGCGAAATGCAGATTCTCCATCGCCTAATGTGCGATTGTTGCTTATTGACGAAACCGTCCAAAGGAAAATGGGCTTCATCGCTAAACTAAGCCGTATTCAAGGGGTTCATGCGCATGCCTAGTCCCACTAACTCCGCGACCACGTCCTAACCCAAACCATCCATAAGTTATGACAATCTTATTTCATACAGTTCAATAATTGTCAGCCTTTATATCATAACAATTACGGGATCAGGTGGACATCTAGATTCTGACGTATTGTCATCGTCAGAGTGAACTAAAACGGTTCTGCGGAGTGGAGACAACAACATTACGGCATCCTAGGTAATGGCAATAGCAGAAAGTTGCTGCAGAGGGGGCTGGTGTTGACTCGTGTTTACTCTTCCAAACGTATTACACAAGCAGTTGAGGTCAGACAGTATGGTTTGCATTTCAAAAGCGATGCAACAACGACGTCACTTACTCGCAGGTAGGTAGGTTGGAAGCGAGACAGACACAGCGGGAGGTGACTGCAGCTATTGGATTATTCCGAAGTGTAATTTCCAAGATCAACGTGATTTCAGATAACAGGAACCGTTGAAAGAAAGCAAGGCCAACGTCTTTCACGAGTAACATCAGCAAGAGACAACCGTTTTTTTTGGTTAACCGCCCATCGATACAGGAGGCTGAATGTAAATCAGGTGCAATGCACCCAACAGTTAGCAAAACCACGCGAGGTATCAACACAAAAATTCCGAAATCGCCTTCGGGAATGTGGCCTCTGTGCACGGAGGCCTATGCCGTGTGTCCCATTAAAACCACGACACGATTTAGCCCGCAGAAACTGGTCGGAGGGTTAGGACTTGAGTCGTAGTGTATGGCGACGGGTTCTGTTGACAGATGAGTCTAGATGTTGTGTTCAGCCGGACAATCCTCGTTTCCCATCTGGAGAGAACATGTAACTTGGGACAATCCTACTAATGTGAAGAAAACATCACTATCTCATGGTGGTCGACGAATGGTGTGGGCAGGAGTCAGTATTGGCCGGAGAACGGACTCTATGTCGTTTAGAATCGTGCTTTGACTGCTCAGAGGTAGAGACGAGATCATTCGACATTTTGTTGTGCTCTACCCTGGTGCCATAGGAGATGGATTCCTTCTGGTTGACAACAACGCCCCGACAGAGCTGCACTGGAGCTGAGGGAATTGAATGAATAGTGTGGCCAGCTTGTTCACCGGACTTAAACCCGATTGAGCATTTCTGGGATGCACTTACCAGACATCACCTCCCACAAAGATTACAGAGCTGGATTTTTCACTCATGGAAGAATGGTTAAATATCTCTGAAGAGCTGATTGATAACCTCATACTCTCGATGAATCGCAGGTGTGCAACTGTACTGGCTGTCCGAAGTTACCACACACCATATTAGAGGGCAACGAAAGACTTATTCACCGCCATGGTCCCTCGCCCTAAGTGAACGTCATTTAAATCTGAAGTAAGGAGTTGAGACAATAAAATATCGTATTGTAACACACACTAATTACAATTGTAATCAGTATCTGAATAAAATAGGTTACCATATACGTCTGAATTGAAAATCGGTCTCTGTTGCGAATTGTAATATTTATTACTTTTAACGCGTTTCGCGCTTTTGGTGCATCATCAGAAACCTCAAAAACAGCTGGATTCATTAGTATTAAAACACACTATGATCATCATTTTAGACTAGATAAAATCCTGAGACATGATCAATCCGAAAGCATCGTCAAATGTTAGAAGAGTTGGGATGTATGTGATGTATCTTTATTCATTCTGTGAACGCGGACCTATCCAACGCAACGCTGCTGATGTGGAACTTCTTGCCCCACCTCTTTTAACATTTATCGATGGTTTTAGATTGATTATATCCTCGGATTTTATTTAATTTAAAATGCATCATCGTGTGTTTTAATACTAACTAATGCCATTCCAGCTGTTTTTTGAGTATTCTGATGATGTGCCACAAGCGCGAAACACGTCAGAAGTAATAAATATTACAATTCACAACAGAGACTGATTTTCAATTCAAATATGGATTCACTGTTGCTACATCCGGCCAACGAACTTTACAGTAACGTTAACATATATATGTTGAGTATGATATCTCACCTGATGCTATAATTGTTTTGACCAGCGTATATGCTTTCTCTTCTCCTCCTTTGTTTGATTTCTAAAAAGCCACGGCAACGCGTGGCCGGCTGCAGACAGTAATGCTATAAAATATTTGTGATATATGAGTAGGCTAATATCAAACCTGGACATCTGACCTAATGGTCGAAATTTCGTTAGCAGTCGATCCTAAAGGAAGTTTTTCCGCTCTTTTCATTGGTGAAATCTGTTTTTTTTTTCCAAAAACTGACGTAAACGTGATAAATCAAACGTTAAATTTGACTGTTCACATCAAAAGCGGACACCTGCATAAGAGCTTGATATCAAATTCGGACACTTGTTGAATGAAGCAGTGTGCACCAAAAAAAAAAAAATGTTCAAATATTTGTATAGTTTATGGGACTTAACTACGGGGTCATCAGTTCCTAAACTTACAAACTACTTATCAACTACCTTAGACTAAAGACGGCACAAATATCCATGCCCGAGGGGGTATTCGAACCCCCGACCGTAGTGGCCGTGCAGACCGTGACTGCAGCGCCTCAGTCCCCTCGGCCACCGCGGCCGGCCAGTGTGCACCACTAGGAACACAGTATATAATCTCATTACTTCGAAAATCAGACATGGCGACAGTATGCGCCAGAGACTAAGACCTATTAGCCCGTACTTATCTTTTTCAGTTTTTTATAGTATTATTACTAATAACCATCTTAAAGTGAGTAAAATGGAACATATCACCAGCGTCCGAAGGAAAAGCTAGGAAGCGTTGAGACAACCTGAAACGTGGAAAATAAACATTGAAAAGAATCACAGGCAAGACTAGCTTGTAAACTACACTATTCTATTGTAAGGTGTCCTGTACGAAATTATAACTTGTTGGAAAAAAGTTTGATGTCAGAAATAACGTAAGGAAGTTTACGGGAAAATCTGCTGACAGTTTCAACAGACTTTTTTCTAATAATTTAAGAGATTCAGTGCCGTAACATTTCATTTTGTGTATAAAATTAAAATGATTGTTATAACTATTGTAGTATTTTTGATTTTTCGAATATGCAATAGAGTTCAGAAATTAATATTTTTACTTTATGTCGATATTGCTATAATTTTCCAGATTATAAACCTGGAAAAGATTCTCGTCAGCAGTAAGCGAATCTCTGTATATCAAAAACGGACATCTGAAAACGTGCTCACATCAAAAGTGGACACCTACAAATTTTGGTTTCTAAGACGGACATCTGTATTTTCAAAGACAGATGATATTGATATTAGCCACTTCCAAGAATAATATATAAAGCAGAGTGTCCGTATGTTTGTACGTGTTGCATACAAATCTACAGTTTCGTTCCAATCTTTATAAAATTTTGTACACGTAAGCTTCAATCCATGAGGAAGGCCGCCGTAAGTGTAAGAATCACATACGATATATAGTTCACGAGATATGACGTCATAAACAATGAGATGCGCGAAAAACTGCTGCATTTTGCGACAATGCTGCTCATTTTGTCCTAAACCATTGGACCGATTTCAACCAAATTTCGTACACACATTCCTTACCGTGAGGTAACAATTGCTGCATGGTGAAGAATTACATACGGCACATGGTTCAAAAGATATTACGTCAAAACCAATAGAAATCGCAAAAAATGCCATATAATGCGGCGAGATTTCGAAATACACTGTATGAGAATGAGAGTACTTAGCGACTTGCAACAAACTTTGAACATATTTTCAAACCTTTATTAAACTCTTTCTGGCAGGCAACCATAGCAAAATGATGAAAGGAAAAAAGTTTCTCGCTTACTACTTTTCCGCTGTTTATGGAGTAAAACTACGGCTCTCTTTACGACGTTAAAATTTATAATTTCTACAGTACAAATTACAGCAGCAGCAAATTTTACAGACAGTATACACGCTTATTGTAGAATGTAGCTTCTAAATTGTATCACATTCCGACGCGTAGTTCATGAGATAGGAGCACGTAAACAGTAACGTTCATGGAAAACCGCCCCTTCCCGCACAAAGTTTTAATTTATTACTTCTTTACTACTAACTGTTGTCCCAAGAGGTTTTACAGACATACAGCCCTTATACAAATGAATACATACCTGAAAAATGGCAGGAATAAGTAAATAAATACCCGCGCAACGCCGGGTTCTCAGCTAGTCAGCTTATAAATATATTAGCTCTACGTTTCGCAATAAAAATTACGTTTATCTCAGTTTCTGGGAAACGACAGATGCTCGTCTTTGATAATAGGCTACTCATATATTTGCAGTATTAGCCGACGACTTGGTCTGCCCTTGCTTACGGTGCAGACACTCCAGTGGCTGTGCGCGCGCGCAGTGTAAGTGTGTAAGTTTAAGTGTGTGCCGGCAGGTCGAAGGCGCTGAACCGGCGGGTGTGCATCAACGTGGGCGGCGTGAAGCACGAGGTGCTGTGGCGCACGCTGGAGCGGCTGCCGCACACGCGCCTGGGCCGCCTGCGCGACTGCAACACGCACGAGGCCATCTCCGAGCTGTGCGACGACTACTCGCTCGTCGACAACGAGTACTTCTTCGACCGACACCCCAAGTCCTTCAGCTCCATCCTCAACTTCTACCGCACCGGCAAGCTGCACCTCGTCGACGAGATGTGCGTGCTCGCCTTCAGCGACGACCTCGAGTACTGGGGCGTCGACGAGCTGTACCTCGAGTCGTGCTGCCAGCACAAGTACCACCAGCGGAAGGAGCACGTGCACGAGGAGATGCGCAAGGAGGCCGAGTCGCTGCGCCAGCGCGAGGAGGAGGAGTTCGGTGAGGGCAAGTGCGCGCAGTACCAGAAGTTCCTGTGGGACCTGCTCGAGAAGCCCACCACGTCCATCGCCGCCAGGGTGAGTGCGCCGCCGAGCTGCGCCGCAGGGCCGTCTCTCCGCCGACTACTGGGCTGCTGTACTGTACTACACCCCAACACGCTCTCTCATACACGTAACAGTCACAAGAGATACTCAGTTCCTCCTTCACACTAGTCTATACTTGTAGAAGTCTGTCAGCATCCATATTATCATCATCATCTTGGGAAATTTGGTTTTCTGCCGTAGTCAGTATACAATATGGCCGAGTAAAATCCTGTAAATGACACTAATGCACAACAAAAATATTCACGAAAATATACCGGGTCATCAAAAAGTCAGTATAAATTTGAAAACTTAATAAATCACGGAATAATGTAGATAGAGAGGTAAACATTGATACACATGCTTGGAATGACATGCGTTTTTATTAGAACAAAAAAAAAAAAAATATTGCTAGACACGTGAAAGATTTCTTGCGGACGTCGTTTGGTGATGCTCCTGTACTCACCCGTCACTTTCGTCATACTTGGCCTCCCAGGCCCCCAGACCTCAGTCCGGGCTTTGGGGTTACCTGAAGTCGCAAGTATATCGTGATCGACCTACATCTCTAGGGATGCTGAAAGACAACATCCAACGCCAATACCTCACCATAACTCCGCACATGCTTTACAGTGCTGTTCACAACATTATTCCTCGACGACAGCTATTGTTGAGGAATGATGGTGAACTGAACATATTGAGCATAAATAACATCATCTTTGCTTTGTCTTAATTTTGTTATGGTAATTTTTTGCTTTTCTGATCAGATGAAGCGCCATCTGCCGGAAATTCTTTGAACTTTTTTTTGTTCTAATAAAACACGTCATTCCAAGCATGTGTGTCAATTTTTACCTCTCTATCTACATTATTCCGTGATTTATTAAGTTTTCAAATTGATACTGACTTTTTGATCACCCGGTATTTTATATAGTTCCTCATTTTCGATATAATTTCCTTATCTTCGAAGACATTTCTTTTTTCGTAGAAACCATTATATTCACACACGATGTGTTTCAGGAGGAGTTGTCAAAATTACACAAAGTGATACTATAGACGAATTATTTTAACCGTTTCATTCCCACATTATAAAATAATCTTTGGAAAAATTAAAATTCAGTGTTTTCTGTATTAATACAGTGCACTAAACATCACAATATGTGTTTTAAAACTTTTGATCGAACTATTATTCTTTTATGGCATGAATTTCATGCACAACACAGACGTTTGTATCGAGGTATTTTATTACTTGAGACGTTATTTTGTTGATAGTTAACACTGTCGGATTATAATCTTCGTCACAGCACCAAAGACAAGACAATTCACTGCTGAAATAAAATAACATGAACCACACTCACAACCATGTACAGACGCCTACGTATCACAACCTCCAAGACGGATAGATTAATGCCTCAGAAATGGTTACTCGCCGTACCAATCGGCAAAATATCATACTAGAAGCATGTTGTTTATTAACAGGAACGCGACTTTAAGGACTGATACACAAAATACGGTATAAATAAGCATTTAATACGTTGTTGTTGAGAAACGACTTTGGGAAAGAAAGGGTTAAAAATTCCGTATAATATATGTCCAATTTTTTAATGAGTACAGGGGTGCAGCTGCTAGTATGTAATCAAACCAACTTAAAGCAAGGGCAAGTGAGGATAGTTTCACTGATTCTTCCATCGGTTCTTGTTAGTATAACACCTTATTGAATTAAAAACACGAATCTGTGTATGTACTACAAGAGTATTGTTATTTAGGTAACCGGTTTTCGGATCATACTCTGAAGTCGGAGTAACTTGTAGAACATACACAAAATTGAGCTTTGATTGTAATATCTTGACGTTCTACCAAGATCAGACAGAATACTCAGTGAATATATCCTCATTTACTTTCGTTCTAAGTTTGTTTGGGTTACATACTAACAGCTGTATCTCTCAATTCAAAAGAACTCGGACACTTCTTTAAAGGCATTTTATTGCAATTTGTCTATATTAGGACCTCCTAAAATATTTACCACTCCTCCTGAAACTTCCTGTAGCCTACATCTCGTTTTAGATTTCGTAAGTCAGTACACCATAACCGTCTTTTCCATGTATTGGTCTTCTACTCAGTTGCAACAGTTATAGCTATAATTATTGTTTTTAATTTAAATCACAAAGCACGATTCGCTTGTGATGTCACTGTGAAAATTTGTTAGAAATGTGTAGGCTTTCTTTCCAAATACGTTTTACAATTCTGGCAAATATAATACAGTTTATTGGAACTTTTCAATACAGATATATTTTGCGATTACGAATAGATGGCATGTTACACATGTTCCATTATGAAGATCGCGAGTCACGTGATCGTAATATCGTACAGGTACGAAACGGATCATTGGCAGAAACCCTATTTTGCGTACCTTATACGTCCTTTTAGTAGCTTTCTAGGCGCACGGTGGTCTATTCGGTTCAGTTCCCTCTTTTGTATCGCATCTGTTCATTAAATACTTTAATCAGTTCATCTAACGAACTTTTACTACATAGAACAATTTCAATAATTACGTAAGAGGAAAAATTTATCATCTTTTTCTATTGAAAACGTATTATGTCGAATATACGTTAATGGAGCATTTTAAGGAGTGTGTCTCCCATCTTACTATCGTTCTACCTACTTTATGACTTTTATGTGAAAGCACAATCACCACTTAAATGATGTACATAATAAACCATAATGTAGGACCGCTTTGTTAGAATATACTATTAAATGTCATCTATAACGGCCTTCTTTAGATAACTGACTTAAATTAATTTCTCCACATTATCGAATTAGGCGTTTTAAAAAGACATACAATGAAGCGATAAAACATAAATGGAGGAATAAAGGGGGACGTACTGCTTGATTTCCATAAATTTGAAGAAAATACTGAAAGAAAATTCAGTCTTGTGCGAATTTAGAAGTGAAAGGAAAATATCGGGGATTTCATGTTTGTAGATCGTTGCAAATTATAAGCAACTAGCTGATAATTACCAGATTTAGTGGATGTTTAATCGTCTGTTAGTATTCTCAACATGAGAGATGAACAATTTGCACAAATGTAGGCACTAGTGCTGTGATACGAAAAAACAGTGTAACCTCATTCTAACGTATACAATCACGACCTTCCCGCTCAATTTCATTATTCACTGCAACAGAGAAGTTACAAGAGGCCAACAAGCAAAATTTCTGAATTCGATATATACAATAAGTGCGAATGGTATCGTCTTTTATTTGCAACAGTTTTCTGTAAGGCAGTCACTCCAAAAACAACCAAATATTTTTCTTTCTTTAGTTTTGTAAGCACCCTGGGATATATGAAACGTGTATTTAGAGGTCAGATTACTTACATCCTCTAGTATCCTATAGGTATTTACTGAATAATGTCGGTTTTCTCCTGCAGAAAGATGTCGTCATCTACATAGGAACATCACGTTTTCGTCACAAAATTGCACTCAAATCATTAATGAAGAGCGAAGGAAACGTGTATGGAATTAAATACGTACATCATTTAATGTGCCAAATAATCCACCACAAATGTAACCGAAATAAAACCACATAGACGTCAACATTAGTAAGACTGATTCCCAACACAGAAGAAACCAATTCCACGAATATTGTTTCGTCTTAACCACAAAACAGTAAGTGTTTTCGGCATAATAGCTTTCCAAAGACAAGTAATTACACTTTAAAAAAATAGTCTTTTTATAAGAAATCCGAGTAAAATGTAAGAATATGTGAATTATTATACTCTATTCCGAATTGTTGTTTCAAAGAAAGTGGCTGTGATAATATGAATATAATATAAGCTTTCCCAGCGCTAGGGGCGCTACTGTCTTTGCAAATATCATATGAAAACAAGTTTCACAGAGATGAAAGGCTTGAGTGTATATGTTAGATTGTGGTGTAACTCCTTATCAGATCTCGCTACAGAAACTGCCAGTGTCTTTCGCCATACGTATGCTGTTTATAACAGCGATGCCAATACAGTTCCCATTGTGAAGACGTTAAGCAAGGCATTAATGAATTCCTTGGTACTAATTTTAGAGCACCTGAAGATACTACTTCTAAAATTCTGTAACTCATAATCACGGATATGTATATATGGTACATTTGTAATGACTTTAGACTATGATACGACGTTGGACATTATTACACGCGAAACAAGCAAGCCGAGGTAGTTTAATTTTGTGAATTAGTTAATCAGATACGCATATTATCTGAAACTTTTGAGTACTAAAATTACAATTAAAATTGTCGTGTTCTTAACTTCGTAGAACAATTAAGAATACAGCCATGTTTGGAAACAAGGTTCAACAATTGTAACGTATCACTGTTGTAATATATTCGCATATTCTAAACATCCCTCTGCAGAAAAGATCCAGTAAACCGTACTGTATTTGCCGGTATTCTAAAATAGTAGACGAATTTACTTGTTTATAAAAATTTTGCACATTCACATCACAAACGCTTCGTATGTTGTTATTTCAAATGAAGACAGTTATACCGTTCACTATTTAATTAAGAAGAAGATATCACACTATATATGCATAGGGAATCGAGTAATTTCCACTGAATTTGTTTAATCTAAAACGAGATAGATATTGATGAATTGGCTTCCTGTAACAAGAAATATTCCTGAGCATTAGAAAATTTTGCCAAAATTGAGTAACTATACACAAGACATTTTCATAAATAATTTAGTTGCAGCTCGATGTGATTTACAGGACTTCACTCGATCATGTAATATTTGTGAAGAGCAGTGCAATTGGAGTAGAAGAAGATAATTCATAAATTCTTGTGAAAGCGTTTGAGATACTTCATAAATTAATAGCCACAATTACCTGCTCGAAAATTTCCAGGTACCTTCACAAATGTGGTCTGCTTACACGCGGCCGTAAAAGGAAATATTACGGAGTAACAGGGCATAGAAAGTCTGGCATTATAGCCTAGACGTCATTCGGAACTGTGAATGACCCAAAATAGTTTCGAGTTGCGAAAACTCACACAGTGTAATAAATGATGAAAACATGTAAAGCTGCGATCGTTCCCTCCGTTCACAATGTTCACTGGGCGTTTTCGCACTATACACTGCTCGCCTAGGTGTTGCAAGTTGACCTCTTTACATCTTCTCCATTCGACACATGTCGCTTACAGATCTAGCCAGCCAAAACCGCTGAGAGATCACGTTGAAATAGGCGTGTACCGAGTGGAGTGGTTAAGACTATGGACTTGTATTCGACAGGAACTGTTTCCAGCTATCTATATTTAGCACAAATTTCCATAATTCAGACGAAGGCTGCGTCTGCTACTTCAACAATTCAGTCTTCAGTCTCTAACGGAGTAGGCGCTGATGGAACATTATATCTACATCAGAATAACAAAGTTATTGAAATCTAGACACAGAAAATGACGATGTTTGTGATTCGCTTTTACCCCCACACGCATTATAGCAGCGCTAACACCCGCTCCGCATTTCAGTACTAAGTTCTTCCGCATGTTTTCCGTTAACATGCAGTATTCAGGTCACCTACAGGATATTATTATCCTTGTTACCTTTTTGCTGACTTTGCTTTGCACTTTCTATTGCGTATTGTGAAGAAAAATTCGCACAAGGAAATAAACTGAAATAAACCGCAATTTGCGATCAGTGACTGCTTCACTGCACTAGGTTTAGATGGAATACCAAAGTGCGGCGAATGAAAATTTGTGCCCGGCCGGGCACAAATTTTCATTCGCTGTACTTTGGTATTCCATCTGAAACTAGTACAGAGAAGCCATAACTGATCGCAAATTGCGATTTATTTCATTCACTGAACGCTGTAACGTCGTCAAAATATATAATTGTAAGGAAATAAACTGTACGATGAACGCATATCGCAATAGTTGCATTAGCCACAATAGTTGACGACCACAGACCGATACGATAACGACGAGTAAAATAGCAGAGAAAAGTGACCTATTTTCTGCTTCCATGTTTGTAGGGTAGCTTAAAACAAACTGCTTGTCAATCAGAATGTTACCGTGGTCCAAGGTAAAGCCTGTTATCTGCTGCTTGAAGTCTGGTGAAATTTCGTATGTCGGAGATTTGCTGTGATATTTGTTCACTTGTCAATGTAGCTATGGGTTGGTCAGATTAAATTATTAGAAGCAATATTTCTCCGGCAGTCGATGAATTTGGAAGTTGCACTTTTATAAAAGTTGGTTACGAAGTTACTATAATTATCACAAGTAATTTACATCGACGGTCTGCTATTGTGTGTTTCAGGTATTGATGATTTGAAAGTAGCAATGTCTGATGGGCAATCCAAAGTTGCGTGCAGATGAAGACTCATTTTGTACGAAATGGATTCAAGTTCCTGTCTGCACATCGTTTACATTTTCCGAGTTTTCTACAATTAGTTTCTATAGCATAGCAGAATAGTGCCTACGTCAGACTTATCTACATCTACATGGATACTCTGCAAGTCACATTGAAGTGCATGGCAGAGGATTCATCGAACCACTTTTATGATACTTCTCTACAGTTAAATTCTCTAATAGCTCGAGGGAAAAAGGAACACCTAAATATTTCTGTTTTCGGTCTGATTTCTCTTATTATAATGATCATTTATCCCTCAAGCCGGCCGCAGTGGCCGAGCGGACTGCGGTGCGCCAGTCACAGTCTGCAGGGCTGCTACGGTCGGGGGTTCGAATCCCCCCTCGGGCATGGATGTTTGTGTCGTCTTCAGTATAAGGTAGTTCATAAGTAGTTTGTAAGTATAGGGACTGATGACCCCGTAGTTAAGTCTCCATCTGTTGGTGGATGCTAATAATACATGTTCGCATTCTGAAGAAATAGTTGGTGATAGAAATTTCGCAAATAGATCTCGCCGTAATAAATAACGCCTTTCTTTTAATGATTTCTACCCCAAATCGTGCATATTTCCGAGATAATAAAAAACGAGCTGCCCTTATTTGAATTGTCTCTAAATCGTCCGTCAGTCACTGGTATGGATCCCTCAATGCATAATACCCAACAATAGGACGCACAATTGTAGTGTGTACGAAAAAGTATACCGTCTCTATTGACTTTCTCGTCGTAGGGAAGTTAAATTTTTAACTTTCTTCCTGCCCATTGATGGTGATTTAAAGAAGACTACCTTACCAGAAATACTATGGTAACAGTTATTACTGATTTTAGTTTCTTAGGAATAAGGGCATAACCTTAAACATGATATATCATCTTCCAATGCTGAAGTCACCGTAGAAAGCTTTAGAGACTAAAACAAGTTGTTCGCACTCAAAGCAAGCTTGCAATTCTAATTTTTGGTGCGAATCCACGCAACGGTCGGTTGGTGACGTCATCCGACCGCTTCCTGTGATTACGGAGTCTCGCCAATGTATGCTACGATGCTTGTGAAGATGAGTTGGAATTATTTTATTTAGCCCTAAGACTTACAACTACTCTGATTTAGGTCCTTCTTCCTGTCTGTTGACATTGTTTCTATACTTTCCTATTTATTTTGCCTCTCTGCGCATACTAGCGTTCTAAGTATTAGGTATTGTTAGAACTAGGGTGTCAGAAAATCGAATTTGATAGTTTCCAGGTATAGGAGCATGCTCTGCTATTGCTGATTTATCCGTCTTACCCAGGCGACTAATACTCTTGTGTTCCCTTAGAAGTGTATTTATATTCATCTTCGTAGTTCTTACATATCTTATGCTGCAAGTGCCACGGACGTGATATATTCCTGGTGTTACCGTTTTTAATTATTAAACGCAGACGTTACCTTTAGTTCTTTTTTCTTTAGGAGATTTAGCCCTTCTAGGATGCTGGGCTAAATTTACCTCTTCTTCGGGGGACTGACTACCTCGCAGTTTTGTCCCCTTAAAATAATAACAATATCTCTTCTTCAAAGTAGCCCTTTGTCTGAAGACCATCCTTAAATGACCGAGTTCGTCCTCCAAGCACTGTGGTCACAGTCTTTTGGCAACGTTTATGACATCTTTTTTTCACTTTGGTTCGATATTCGAATTTTTTTCAAGATATGTATCCGTGTGAATGGGCATCCTACAGGGTTTATGGCCTAAATTCCAACGTTTTATTTCTAATTATATGAATGTCGAAAAATGAAATTTGACTTCTTTTCTCTCTCTTCATTGTGAACTTTACACTCGCCTAAAGAAACATAAGAGTAATTGTCGCCTACGTAAAACCTATATATCATCATTAGCAGAACACGGAACTATGACCTGGAAACCTTCAAATCGAGTTTCCGATGTCGTAGTTCTTGCTAGACCTACAAATTACTACGCTACTATGTACTGAGAAGCTATACAAATTCAGAATCACAGATATAATTTCAGCTGAAAGGAGGAAGGACTTAAATTAGGCCGCGGCAGAATAGCCGTGCGCATTCAGGCGCCCTGCTGCTGTACGCGTGGCCGTTTGTCATCGGGGGTTCGAGTCCTCCCTCGGGCATGGGTGTTTGTGTGTGTGTGTGTTGTCCTTAGTGTATGTTAGTTTAAGTTATTGTGAGTTGTTTTTAAGCTTAGGGACTCACGACAGACGTAGTTAAGTCCCTTAGATTTACAAACCTTTTAACATTTAAACTTACATTAGACAAAGTGTTTACCTTGTAAACCTAAGCCGCGATGGAGTGGCCAAGCGTTCTAAGGCACCTTGCTGCGGAGCGTGCGGATGCTCGCCGTCAGAATTTCCAGTCCTCCCTCAGCATTGGTGTATGTGTGTTGCCCTTAGCGTAAGTTAGTTTAAATTAGTTTAAGTCGTTCGGAAGCCTAGGAACTGATTTACAAACATCCCTTAGATTTACAAAAATTTGAACATTTAATCGGTCTGTAGACTTACAAACTACTGAAACTACCTTATGGTAATGAGAAGACTGGCACACCCATGCCCATGGGTGGACTCGGGAGAGGAGGCGCAATCCGTGACTTCGTGCCTCAGACCCGCGCGAGGCCCGCTCTTCACCACAAGTTCCATAGCTGACGTCGGCGGCATTTCGCGATCATAGTAGCCATCTGATGATGTCGCCAACCGACTGTTGCGTGGATACGCATCAACAGTTCGGTTTGTTGAGCCGGCTTGAGTGTGAACCGGAGTTTTATTTCTCGTAAGCCTCCGAAGATTTTTTTTCTTTCTTGATTTCCAGAAGGCTTTTGACACCGTACAAACGGCTTTTAATCAAATTGCGTGGTTATGGTATATCGCACCAAATTTGCGATAGGATAGGGGATTTCCTGTCAGAGAGGACACAGTTCGTAGTAATCGATGGTAAGGCAGCGACTAAAACAAAGGTGATATCGGCCGTTCCACAGGGTAGTGTTATTGGTCCTCTGCTGTTCCTTATTTACATAAACGATTTAGAGGAAAATCTAAGTAGCTCTCTTAGGTTGTCTGCAGATGACGCCTTTATTTACCGTCTAGTAAAATCATCTGAAGATCAAAACCAACTGCAGAACGATCCGAATAAGATATCAGTATGGTGTAAAAATTGGCAATTGACTCTAAATAATGAGAAGTGTCAAGTAGTCCACATGAGCAGGAAAAGAAATCCGTTAAACTTTGTTTACAAGATAAATAAGTGAAAAGCGAAGGCCGTAAACTCCACAAAATACCTTGGAATTACTATTACTTCAGACTTAAACTGGGAAGAACACGTAGATAATATCGTGGGAAAGGCGAACCAAAGACTGCGTTTTATTGGCAGAACCCTTAAAAGATGCAACAGAACTACTAAAGAAATTGCATACACTACCCTTATTCGTCCATATTTGGAGTATTGCTGCTCATTGTGGGACCCTTATCAGGTGGGTTTGACGGAGGACATCGAAGGAGTCCAAAGAAGGGCAGCTCGTTTCGTATTGTCACGATACAGGTGAGACAGCGTTACGGAAATGATACAGGATCTGGGATGGGAGTCATTACAAGAACGGCGCTTATCGCTGCGTCGTGGGGTACTTACGAAACTCCAATCGCCAACATTCTCCTCCGAATGCGAAAATACATTGCTGACTCCCACTTACATAAGTAGAAATGATCATCAGAATAAAATATGAGAAATCAGAGCTCGAACGAAGAGATTCAGGTGTTCTTTCTTCCCGCGCGCTATTCGAGAATGGAATGGGAGATAAATAGTATAATGGTGGTTCGATGAACCATCTGCCAGGCACTTAGATGCAATTAGCAGAGTATCCCATGTAGATGTAGATAAAGACGATACGTCAGGCAGAGAATTATGCCCTGACCACGGCCTTGTTCCCCATAAACAAGCAATGGCAAACACCAGTCTTAATGTCTACTTTCAGGGAGTACGATGACATGTGTTATTTTGGAAGGGAATAGACACAGAAAAAGAAATTCCGTCATCTCTCACTGGCCCAGTCTACATCTACATAAATATTCCGCTAGTCACTTTTAAGTGCTTGGCAGAGGGTTCATGGAACTGTTTTTGTGATATTTTTTTACCATCCATTCTATAAGAGTGCGCGGGAAATAGGAACACGTGAATTTTACCATTTTCGATCTAATTTCTCTTATTTTATTACGATGATTATGTCTCTCTATGTTGGTGGATGCTAACAAAATATGTTAGTACTCGAAGAGGAAGTTGGCGACAGAAATTTAGCAAATAAATCTCGCTACAACGAATAATATCTTTTAATGATTTACACCCCAAGTCGGGCATTATTCCTATAACACTCTCTTCCCTATATCGGATAATACAAAGCGAGTTGCCCTTCATTGAAATTTCTCTCTATCATCCGCCAGTTACACTTCGTGGACTTTCCAAAATGGGCAACAGTACTCCAAAATAGGACGGACACGTGTAGTTACGCAGTTTCTGTAGTATAACTGTTGTATCTTATAAGCATTCAGCCATTGAAACGTAGCCTACAATATTTTCTGTGTGTTCTTAACAATTTAAGTTGTTCGTAGTTGTAATGCCCAGGTATTTAGTTGAATGTAAGACCTTTTGATTTGACTGATTTATCGTATAAATGACGTTTAACGGACTTCTTTTTAACGTTCGTATCGATGACTTCACACCTTTCATTGTTTAGGGTCAATTGCAATTTTTTGCACCATGCAGGTATCTTATCTAAATTATTTTGCAGCTGTTTTTAACCTTCTGGTGAGTTTATTAACCGATAAACGACAGTATCATCCGCGAAGAGAGCTGCTCACGTTGTCTCATAAATCTATATTAATAAAAATGAATTGCCACATGTATGACAGCCCATCACTTGAGAATGGCTTCACAGATTTGGCTGATCTTTTCTTTGTTCTGTTCGTAATTCTCAGGACAAGGTTTGTGTGAAATAATTTTTTTGAAAATTTACCGGATCAGAATTTGAGAAAAAATGGAAGTACGCTTCCAGCTCGGATTAGTTTCTAGAGTCTCCAACAATCAGCTTATTCATTTGATTCTCGTCTAGCGACCAAATGCGCTGTAACGGAGCGAACAAATATGCGAAGGTTAGAATAAAGGGAGCTGTGAACAGGGATTCCTTGAAGACAGGGAGTAATTGGAAAATCTACCGGAAAATATCAGAATTTGAGAAAAACTGAAAGTACGACGGATGGAATCACGCCGTTGAAATGACCCTTCACCATTACAGAGCAAAATCCTTCCTAAAACTAGCGACAAGCCTACGCACACAAGGTTAAAGCAGCCAGACAGATTTAACATTAAGCGTTGTTTCTTTAATATCCCCTCCGTATTATTCTTACCTACATGGTGTTATCGGTGGTAAACATATCTTTGGAGCGTTGCAAAGATAGAACTGATGTCAGGTCGAGGTATATTTTAGTGTTGCAAACAAATTGAATACAGGTCGTGGTTTATTTTTTAATACCTCCACTGCAGCGTCGTAATAACGGTCGGCGTACGCGCAACGCAATCGTACTACGTGATCGTAGAGACAAGGAGACTGACGAAGATCGTACACAGCGCTTGGAGTTAAATCTAGAAAGAAATTCTCAAGCGCGATGCGTTATGGATCTGGAACAATGGGTACAGTCGAGTTCGACTCACTCAGTTGCTGCATAAGCACAAAATAATTTGGATCGTCGACAAAACAGACGGCCATGAGTGACTATCAGAGCTGAACGTTTGGCGTTCAGATGCGATCCTGTAGTCGATTACGCGACAGATGCATTACTTGGCTTGAGAACAATGAACAATGTTTCCGCAAGAATGAGCGGGTTGAAAGGATAAATTTCCACAATTCGACACCGCCACCAGAACAAACATATTATAAAAAGCAATTCTATTCTGCTCGCTGCAAGAAAAAATGCTAAACTGTGGTGTAAGAAATGTGCGATTTTCTTTTCCCTTTCCCAGTCATTTTAAGATAAAACAGGCATGTTGATTTTATGCATAAATTTATAATCATACCTGTTCGTACACTAAAAACATTAAAATTACGGCCATTAAAGCTACTAACCTCACAGACAGAGCAGCTCGAAAGGTCTCTCTAATAACCCGTTTCCAATTCATTTACCCATCCATTTTGACTTATATTCCATGTCAGTATCCCGATTGCAATAACGATAAATAAGATCAGAGATAGGGGGAGGATGAGATAGAGAATGGGGAAATGAAATTGATTTAAAAACGGGGATGATATAACGCTGTGAAAAGGGGGGGGGGGAGGTGGATATGGTGTGAAGATAGGGGAAGGACGAGATGGACGGAGGAAGGGGAGGAGGCGATGGGGAAATAGAAGGAAGAAGGGACAGACATAGGGAGGAGAAGAGAAGAGATAAGGGTATATATCCCAAACACATTAGCTACTGCGAAGCGTTGCCGGATTTGGTAGTCTTTTGTAAAGATAAGGAACATTAGGGGTCCTATAACACTTCCCTGGGGACCGCCAGATATCACTTCCGTTCTACTCGATGACTTTCTGTCAATTACTATGTACTGTGTCCTTCCTGACACCAAATTGCGAATCCAATCGCACAGCTATGTTGATATTCCGAGAGAACAAAATTTGATTAGAAGATGCTTGTGATGTACAGTGTGAAAAGCCTTACGGAAAACTGAATAGTTGACATTTCATTTTTTATGCTCCTACACGAGACTTTAGACTACATAATTTAGGAATAGCGTAAAACTAAAGACGACCAGCCGACATTTACGAGACAAGCAGTTCCCCAACGCGTCATTAAAGAAAGGAAAGTGCGCCTTCCTCTGCTCGGTAAATGAACAAGCGGCTTTGTTTATCTGGTTCGTTAACGCCTCGCTGAAGTGGGCGAAGCCCGGCAACGGCGCGGCGCCTAGCAACGCGGCGACGCTAACCGCCCCGCGTAATCCCCGGCCATCCAATTAGAACAGTAGCGCCGACACAACTCGTTTAATGCGGACGCGCTGGCGCTGGATTACTCTGCGTCCCGAGCCGGCTGACGTGACGAGTTACGCGCTGTCCGGCCGCCGAAATGTATGCCACCAATCGAATAAACACTGCCTTCTCTTTCTCTTTGGCCATGTTCCCGCACATGCAAGGTCGGCTTTGGTAATCCGGATTTGGCGTGTTACTATTTACGGGGTTGACGGAAGCCCTTACTGTCGCCAGCCTATGCCTCCCTGGAGGAAATGTGTACCCCAAATGTCTTGAGTTTAGTGTTATATGTGTGAAAGTGTAAAGTGTTACGAAATGTTTGCGAATCGTGTAACTAAGGCGGGACTTGGGGACCGCCGGCCGTGGTGGCCGAGGGGACTGAGGCGCTCCAGTCACGGTCTGCACGGCCACTACGGTCGGGGGCTCGAATCCGCCCTCGGGCATGAATATTTATGCCGTCCTTTGTCTTAGCTAGTTCATAAGTAGTTTGTAAGCTTAGGGACTGATGACCCCGTAGTTAAGTCCCATAAGTTCTCCAAACATTTGAACATTTTGAACTTGGGGACCAGCCCGGTATTCCTCTAGGGGGATGTGGAAAACCGCCTAAAAACCACATCCAGGCCGACCGGCACTCCGACACCCTTCGTTAATCCGCCGGGACCGGTACGCCACTCCGTCTCGAAAAGCGGTGCGTTAGACCACACGGCTAACCGAGCGGGTCGAATAAATAGTGCCTGCAACTTCTACATTCTCCTATCTGAGCTCCAGCATCTATTTTATCTCTCCTCCCTTGTTTTTCGTGAAATGCAACAAATAATTCAAAATGTCCACAGGCTAGTGAGATGAATTTGCGAGTAACAGAGAACGAGCAAAGTAGTGGAAGCTACTGGCAGACTCAGCATGTGGTTGTATGCGTATTAGATGGGAAAGAGTGGCCCATCAACCATCATATTTCAGAGAATTATGTTTTACTCTTGCAATGAAATTACCGAAAGCCTTGACAATATAGGTCTATAATTAGTATATACTGTTACGTTCCAATGGAAATTTTTTTCTGATGTGGGAATAACAGCAAAGTGCTATGCAGAGCGTGTCATACCGCTGAAACTGATAAACATTCTAGTCTCTGGTTTCAAATCTCTTCATTTCTCATATATATATATATATATATATATATATATATATATATATATATATATATATATACTGTTTCACCCCAGATATCGCTGAAGCTGCAAGTGATATTGAAAAACGACTTTCACTGTCATCAGCTTACCGTAGGGGACTTATGAAATTAGGTTCTATGAGACAGTCTACAACGTAAAGAAATATTATTTTCAACACAAATTTATGTTTTATTTTAAATGAATACCCCATATTGTTTCTCAGGCAATAAATAGCATGAATAATCACGAAAAGAATGGCGTTGGTTGCATCGCGATACGTAAATTACATCCGGAGAAACTGCAAAACGAAGTTGACGTTTGAAATACATGAGGAGCGCTGCTAGCTATTAGATAGACCGTGTCTCGCTTGAATCTCGGACACGCGCTAGCACCGCACCTCATCTGTTTCAAACGTCAAATTTGTTTTGCAGTTTCTCCGAATTTAATTGACTCATCGCAATGCAACCAACGCCATTCTTTTCGTGATTTTTCATGATATTTATTGCCTGAGAAACAGTATGAGGTATCCATTAAAATAAATAAATAAAAATAAAAAAATAATAAATTAACATAAGTTTGTGTTGAAAATATTTCTTTACCTCTTTACCTTTTAGACAGTCTCACAATACCTACTTTCGGATCGTTGATGACAAAGTCGTTTTTCCATATCTGTTGTAGTTTCAGCGATATCTGGAGTGGAACAGTTGAGTGGGACACCCTGTCTTGGAATTAAGGCATTCATACACGTCTCTCTTCATCTACACAGGTGCCCAGAATTAAATCAACGAACGGAAAATTGGCAGATCGCTCTTATTTGGTAATGTTGTTGTTATGGTCTTCAGTCCAGAGACTGGTTTGATGCAGCTCTCCACCCTACTCTATCCTGAGCAAGCCTTTTCATCTCCTGATAAGAACGGCAACCCACATCCATTTGAATCTGCTTACTATACGCGTCTCTTGGTCTCCCTATGCGATTTTTACCCCACACGCTTCCCTCCAATGCTAAATTTACGATACCTCGATGTCTAAGAATGTGTCCTACCAAGCGATCCCTTCTTTTGGTCAGGGTATGCCAAAAATTCCTTTTCTCACCAATTCTGTTCAGTACCTCTTCATTAGTTATGCGATCTACCCACTTAATCTTCAGCATTCTTCTGTAGCACCACATTTCAAAGGCCTACCATTTGGTAATATGAAAGTAGAAACACGTATAGAAAACGAAACGGAAACAACTGCAATATAAGTTAAAAATAAAATTAAATTTAAAAAAATCCTTAACTAGTTATACGTTGCGAATGAGGTAACGCTCATTCTTTCAGCAAACCTGCTCATCTGTCTTGGGGATTGGTTGGTAGACGCTGAATCAAATGTTCAAATGTTTGTAAATCTATCGGACCAAACTGCGTGGTCATCAGTCCGTAGCTTACAAACTACTTAAACCTAGGTAAACTAACCTAAGGACAACACACACACCCATGCCCTAGGGAGGACTCGAACCTCCACGGCGAGCAACCGCGCGCTCCGCAGCGAAACGCTTTAGACCGCTCGGCTACTCCACCGCGGCATAGACGCTGAACTAATCAACCAGTCCTCCTAGTCTACCCCCACACATGACCTATGGGACTCAAATCGAGGGAGCGAGCAGGCCGCATCATGCATGCAGTATCATTTCCAACTCGTCCGTGCTCTATTAGGTCGACGTTATCGTCCATCAATAGGAAGTTTGGCGCCACAGCACCTCAGCAACAGTCGCACAGGAGGTCTCACGGTTACGTCACGATACTTGTCGGCGATTAAACATTGCCCATACACCCGTACAATTTCATGAAGTAGCGTTCCAGTGGCCAACACAATTTCTGTCCGCACCATGAGGGATCCCCTTCGATATCGTCTTTCCACAGTATTCGAGTCCAGAAACTATGTTCCACGTTCCAATCAGATGTGAATGCGCCGAAAATTATTCTCCATACCAAATCTGGACTGATCTGTGACAGAACTTTCACTGTCTGTTCGACCGTCCAGGTGGCTCCATTCGAGACGTTCCCTTCTGTGAAGATGCGTCAGGGATACGCGAACAATAAGTCTGCTACAATAAATTGCCGTCTGTCGAAGCCGTCTCTACACTTTTGGAATTGATACAGCTACAAAACTCTTCCAAAGAATGGTGCGAGATCAGATGCCAGTTGCCGTGCAGTTCTACGTCGGTAGCGATGTGCCACTGCAGCCAAATAACGGTCTTCTGTTTTGGATGTCTCACGTGGTCGGCCCTGAATTGGTCTTAGGGATGCAGTATCGGGCTCTCTCAACTCTACCCTCACCCGAGAAAAAACAGAACGATTCACATTAAGCCATTGGACCATATCGGTTTGACACTGTCCTGCTTCCATTCTTATAATGGCCCTCCGCCACTGAGGGTGCGGGAGGCGTCTTCTTTGTGGCATGATGCACTTTCTGTGATGCGTAAACAACGATTGTGGTTATGGGACTACCTATCAAACACTCCTATGTTTGATTGGAATGCCATCTTCCGTGCAGAACAAGATTGTGCGGACATCTGTTGACAATTTGTATGGTACTAACGTGAATTTGACACAGACCATGCAAACGGCAGTCTTTTTCTTTAATTTTTGATCCCATTGTATATATTCTACGATTATGTTCATCCAGCTTCTTCTTCCCATTCTCTCCATCACCTTCTGCCCCACTTTCTGTCAATTTCAGATTTATTTTTGCGCAGCTCAATCATTACGACGTCATTTCTCCTCTAGGTACGTAGAGGGGAATATTAGGAAACTTCCGGCGAAATGTGTTACAAATAGAGTTAGTACTGGAGACGCAATAAATTGCAATCTTGTATGTGATGGGTCGGTTTTTATACAACTCCATTACTGTGTGTCGAACTGTCATATAATTTAGAAAGAACATTCCTTGGTATATGTCCGTAATGTCTGTAAAATATCTTAAGAAAACAATGAGTAGTGTAATGCACTGTAACGTTTTTCCGAATACCGTGGTTTTACTGTATGAACAGCGGAAAAGTTGTAACACAAAACTTAGTTCCCTTCATTATGCAGTTGAAGTTAACAGCGAGAAAGCGTTTTCTGTAGGATTGAAGTTCGGTCACATAAATGAGGTAGCATTTCTGCGCATCACGTTTTTTCTGACGACATATTTCCTTAAATGTATGTCGTAGTCGGCTCTGAATCCAACAGAAATTGTAGCCTCACGATTAGGAGATGTAAAAATCCTGTATCATGATGCGGCAGGTTAGCGCACATTTCTTTGTTTATGACATATCCCTCGGACGTATATGTTGTAGGTAGTTCCTACCATCAGAACGATTGTCCCCGACGCTAGGGAATATCTGTAGCAAGATTGGTTGAAATCGAGCCAGTATCTCGCTAGTTTCTCTCTCTCTCTCTCTCTCTCTCTCTCTCTCTCTCTCTCTCTCACACACACACACACACACATAAACGCGTGCAAAACCATTTTTATAATGAAATTTGATTCCATTTCATGGATCGTTGTGCTCCACGACTACAATATAGTTAACATAACACATGGAGTGAGAAGCATTGGTCGTAGTGCTTGGTTTATTAATAGCAAATCGATTCCAAACACAAATGACCATCATCAGTGCAGATCTTCAAGCACTCATATAAAGGTACAGGATATTGATAGGCTGGTTCCCTTTTCCCATGATGCATTTATTTCTTCGGATACAGTCTTGTAGAAAACTGTTTCTTTATTATTTGGTTCAGACAACGTGTGTAATATCTGCTAGTCACTGTTGCCATTTTTGTAAGCAAATCAACACAAAAAAGCCCTTTTCATGACAAAAGATTGGTCTTAATCAGTCCTGATAGTCAATCTGCTGATAGTAAATCTCCCGTTTCGAATATAAAGATCTGTATCATAAACTAAAAATGCATTTTTAAACAAACCATACATATCGCAATAATCTCCAGTACTGCATAAATGAACTAGTTAGCTTGCAATAGCCAGGGAGCTTGCCAACCACTCGAAAGATTGATGAAGTGAAGAAAAAAAAAAAATTAGTTTAATGTAATATTTTTGAACATAATGAAATAGCGCATCCGTCTCTTAGCGTTGCGCTGCCTTGGCGCAGTCGATGTAATCTGGGCATGTTCGTTACTCGTCTAACAATAGGAGCCGCTAACAGTGTCAGCATCTCGGTATCGACCCGTGTGGAGGCTGTCGCTGCTCTACTAGAAAAGGCTGAGAGCTAAGAATCAGTAGACCACCTAAAACAATATTAAAGGTCGCTTCATTGGGATAGGCACTTGTAATGTTTAATCCGATAGTGAAAATTCCAAACAGCACTTAATCAGAAAAGCTCTGATAGGTGTCATGTATTTCTAACAAACTGAAATGAGAGCTCTTACAGAAGGCCTATCACGGAAACTTCTTAGAATGCATGCAGCAACGAAACCCGAAAAGGATCCATCAGAGGGGAATGGTGTAATCGCAATTTTTGTTCTGCACCAAGGTGCTGTTAACCAGTGTGGTGCGAGGGCGTTTAAAGACACCATTTTATGTGTATAAGTTGAAAACCGAAAATCTACCGAAAATTTTGAACAGTACGAAATGAAATTGCACTAAAGTTTTAACAAAGAAGTTCGATTCCCTCTCTCTCTCTTTCTCTAGGATTGCTAGTTTCCGAGTTACATGCGATAGAGCAATCATTAAAATTACTGCTGTAACGGTATAAAATTAATGTATCTTTAAATAGATTTTATTGAGACAAATATGAAATATGTGCACTACAGTTCTATAAAGAAATAGTGTTCCCCGAAGTAACAGGATGAAAGGTGTGATGGGGACAGCAAAATAATGAAAGGCGATTCTCCGGTTTCTGTTGATACATTTTCCTCCTTCATAGCTCTACAATTTTGAAGAGTGATCAGATATTACTCCATTCAATCAGTCTCATAATAAGCAAGTAAAGCGTGTCTGATAAAATAATGATACTCTACAGCGCACCCTGTGAAGCAGACATATCCAGGGTATGTCTATTTCACACTAAATGAATCAATGCAAAACAGGCTCAAAGAAAGAAGCTATGTAAAACTCTGAAGATATTAAGTTTCAGTCATCTTGCACGATAGCTTCAGTGCTCATCTAAGAAAGGCGGCTTCACAACCACGAGAACTGCCAGATTTTCAGTTTAGAGACAACTTCGCAAGTATTTCCTGCCATTTCTCTTACAAGCACGTAGAGTATCGTCAACATACTACTGTACTGTAAGGGTGCCACGATAAACCACCAAAGTCGTACTCCTATGGAATGAAATGGCAAACCCAGACCGTCACTTATGTTGTCGGTATATACTGTGGATGACAGTCAGGTTGATACCCGACCGTTGGTAGCGGTGCCATTTGACACATCTTCGCTGCTCATCCGGACTCTTCACTGAAGGGAATTGATTTGTGGTAGAATATCCCCCACACCACTGTGCATAGGCATTTCTGTGTACGGAAACAAATGCAGTCTGTGCAAGTGCCACCATGAGCCCGGACCTCCTTCAACCCTCGGTTCTCGCGTTTTATTTCTTTCTTGCTTGACCGCTTCTTTCGTGACGCAATGTCCGAGCATAGTTCACCAATTCCTGCAAACATCGTCGAAAAGCGGCATTCCTCATGGTCAAATGGCGAGCGATTTTCCGATCAGACCAATCTATTTCTGCGAGCTTAGGTATATTACTTCTAACAGAAGCCGACATCTGCTTAAATTATTCACGTACCTGTCTTCGGAATAGTTATAGTCTGAGTACACGGTACGAAATTCGCCTCGACTTTATGCTCATGGGCCACCAAAATTTACAATTTTGCAATCCTATCTATGCCTCATCAAAATCAGTTTGTAAAGATTGGTGATGTGCCGTTTTTTTCTGTAAAGTGTATTAAGATATGGTGATCGTAGTGGTAAAGGGAGACGCGACAATTGATCCTCGTGCTCACTAAACCAGGCCTGGACAGTGCGAACAGTGTGAATTTGTGCAATGCTGTGTTCTTCATCTACATCTACATGGGATACTCTGCAAATCACATTTAAGTGCCTGGCAGTGTGTTCATCGAAACACCTTTATACTTTTTATCTTCCATACAATTCTCAAATAGCGCGCGGAAAGAAGGAAATTCTGAATATCTCCGTTCGATCTCTGATTTCCCGTATTTTATTCTGATGCTCTTTTCTACCTATGTAAGTGGAAGGCAACAGTACATTTTTGCATTCGGAGACAATACAATACGAGCTTTCCTTCTGTGGATTCTAAGTCCTCCGTCAGACCCACCTGCTAAGGATCCCACAATAGGCAGCAATACTATGTTTGAACACAGCATCACCTCTGGGGAATAAACATTGTACCATTGCAAAATAGCAGGATACGGCTGCATAAATCGTCCCAGAGCCTAATCATATTTCACTCGTGGGACATAAACTTAGCCGGAAATGAGAAACAGGATGAAACAAGACTCATCCGATTCAATTGTTTCTTACCCCAGGTGTTATGGCTTTCGAGTCATGTTTTCCTGTTACGCCATTTGAACCACTAACGAGTGCTTTCGGAATTCCTGCTCGCAGTGAAATTCTCTGTTAATGGTGCCCTTTCGTGCTGTTTTGTTGTTGACGGATTGGCGAGTATGACATTCAGTTTTACATTGACTTTTGCAATATCATTTCTCTAACTTTTCAACAACCGTCTGTTACGATCATTCAGCACACACTTTCGATAGCTTTGTGAGTTAGGGAATGGATTTTCTCTGTTTTCTGATATATAAATATTCGAATCGATGTCATTGAAACAGGTTGAATTTCGGCATCTTGGTTACGGAAGCACCCACCATACCAGGACAACAATTTCAAAAAATCAAAGTTACAAATGTTTGTAGACGTAAAGGACGAAACAGCTGAGGTCTGAGATCCCTAAGCCGCGGTGCCATTCCGGCGAAGCACCAACAATTTGCTCACTTTAGACTTCAGTTAGGTTCGACATAATACACTCACAACCACACACAACAGTGTTATATTGACAACTGGCATTTGCAATCTATTGAGGTTCCGCCCCCCCACCCCGAAAATAAAATAAAATAAAACCTAGTGTAACCTGCTAAACTCAAGTTTGCAGTTTTCGCGGTGGTTCCAAGTATTTGTCGAACTCCTGTAGAAAGTCATTAGAAATGGCTGTATTGACGAGGACACTAAAGTAGCGGAAATAAGACCGCAGCACAGGTATACGACTTTTGAATACACTAGTATCTAATCTGCGATACCTTCCATGGATGCATTTCGACCCACGTAGGTCACAAGAAATAAAATAACTAGAAAAAATGTATACAAGTATTACACAACAGTATTTAGAAATGGCTGACACCCCAATTACTTCCAGATAAAGAGAAATATTTGTCTTCAGTACATTGGTGCAATAGTTAAATCTGTTTCCTAGGAAGGAATTAAGAGGAACACTAACAACTAATAGTACCAAATAGATTCTGTAAATTGGAGGCAGCTAATTTCTCCTCAAAACATAATAAACGCGCTAGCTTTAAGTGATAAACGCCGACTAAAGTACTGGAAACGAAAACTTAACATCCATGACACTAATTCTTTTTACGAGAGCGGTAAAAAATGGAGTCAAGAATTCCTTCTGTAAGTTTATGTTTGCGTAGGTTGTCTTGTTTTGTTCTTCTCTTCTTTGTGGAGCGGGAAAGATTTGTGTAACAGATGGCGTTCTTCCCGCACCTGCAGATAAGATAGTGGCTAATCGCTGGTGTCGCCACTCGACCAGCTCATTTAGCATGGCCCCGTATCAGTTGCCGGATTAGGCTGGGAGGGGGCGAGGTGTCGTGTAGCAGCTACTCAGTATTGAAATTTGTAAAGTCGTTTAAACAGTGTCAATAACAAATTGTCTTACAAGAAAAATGCTGTATTCTCAAGACACACAACAACTCTTATCATTCTGTCCCTTGAAGGTTCACTTCAGCAGCCTCTTCAACACAACATGAACCTACTGAAAATAACAATAATACTGTTGTTGTTGTGGTCTTCAGTCCGGAGACTGGTTTGATGCAGCTCTCCACAATACCCTATCCTGAGCAAGCCTCTTCATCTCCACATAAGAACGACAACCTACATCTGTCTGAATCTGCTTACTGTATCCATCTCTTGGTCTTCCCCTGCGATTTTTTCCCCACACACTTCCCTCCAACGCTAAATTAACAATTCCTTGATGTCTAAGAATGTGTCCTACCAATCTATCCCTTCTTTTAGTCAAGGTATGCCAGAAATTCCTTTTCTCCCCAATTCTGTTCAGTACCTCCTCATTAGTTACGCGATCCACCCACCTAATCTTCAGCATTCTTCTGTAGCACCATATTTCAAAAGCCTCAATCCTCTTCCTGTCCGCACTGTTTATCGTCCATGTCTCACTTCCATACAAGGCAACACTCCATACAAATGCCCTCAGAAAGGACTTCCTTAGGCCTAAATCAATATTCGATGTTAACAAATTTCTCTTTTTCAAAAACGTTTTTCTACCCATTGCCATTCTGCATTTTATATCCTCTGTACTGCGCCCATCATTTGTTATTTTACTGCCCAAGTAACAAAACTCATCTACCTCCTTTATTGCTTCGTTTCCCAATCTAATTCCTTCAGCATCACCTGATTTTCTTACACTGCACTCCATTACCCTAGTTTTGCTCTTGTTAATGTTCATCTTATATGCACCTTTCAGCACACTGTCCATTCCATTCAATTGCTCTTCCAGGTCCTTTGCTGTATCTGACAGAATTACTATGTCATCGGCAAAACGCAATGTTTTTAATTCTTCCCCCTGAACTTTTATACCTTCACCAAATTTCTCCTTGCTTTCCTTTATAGCTTGTTCAATGTACAAATTGAATAACATTGGAGAAAGGCTACAACCCTGTCTCACTCCCTTCCCAACCACTGCATCCCTTTCATGCCCTTCAACTCTGACAACCGCTGTCTGGTTTTTGTACAAGTTGTAAATAACCTTACGCTCCCTATAATTTACTCCTGCTTTTTTCAGAACTTTAAAGAGTTTATTCCAATCAACATTGTCAAAAGCCTTCTCCAAATCTACAAAAGCTAGAAATGTAGATTTGCCTTTTCTTAATCTATCTTCTAGGATAAGCCGTAAAGTGAGTATTGCCTCCCGTGTTCCTACATTTCTCCTGAACCCAAACTGATCTTCCCCGAGGTCGGCTTCTACCAGCTTTTCCATCCTTCTGTATATAATTCGCGTTAATATTTTGCAGCCATGACTTATTAAACTGATGGTTCTGTAGTTTTCACACCTGTCTGCACCTGCTTTCTTAGGGATGGGGATTATAAAATTTTTCTTAAAGTCTGAGGGTACTTCACCTGTCTCATACATCTTACACACCAGGTGAAACAATTTTGTCATGGCTGGTTCTCCCAGAGACTTCAGTAGTTCTGAGGGAATATCATCTATTCCAGGGGCCTTGTTTCGACTTAGGTCTTTCAGGGCTCTGTCAAATTCTTCTCTCAGTACAGTATCTCCTATTTCATCTTCATCTACATCCTCTTCCCTTCCTACAATATTGTCTCGAAGTTCATTTCCTTTGTAGAGCCCCTCTATATATTCTTTCCACCTTTCAGCTTTCCCTTCTTTGCTGAGAACTGGTTTTCCATCAGTGTCCTTGATATTCATAGAGCTGTTTTTCTTATCTCCAAATGTTTCTTTTATTTTCCTGTAGGCTGTATCTATTTTTCCCCTATTTATACATTCTTCTACATCCTTGCATTTGCCTTCTAGCCACTCCTGCTTAGCCATTTTGCTCTTCCTGTCAATCTCATTTCTTAGTCGTCTGTACTCCATTTTGCCTGTTTCATTTACTGCATTTTTATATTTTCTCCTTTCATCGATTAAATTTAGTATCTCCTGTGATATCCAAGGATTTTTTGTAGGTCTTGCCTTCCTACCTATTTTGTCCTCTGCTACCTTCACTATTTCATCTCTCAATTTTACCCATTCCTCCTCTACTGTTTTATTTCCCCCCGTTTCTGTCAATTGTTGCCTAAAGCTCCCTCTGAAATTTTTAAGAACCTCAGGTTCCTTCAATTTATCCAGGTCCCATCTCCTTATTTTCCTACCTTTTTGTAGTTTCTTTAGTTTCAGCCTACAGTTCATAACCAACAAGTTATGGTCAGAGTCTATATCTGCCCCTGGGTATGTCTTACACTGTAGAACCTGATTCCGAAATCTATGTCTTACCATTATAAAATCTATCTGATATCTTCCGGTGTCTCCTGGTCTCTTCCACAATAATACTATAGTGTAATAATACTAACATAACTCTTTTCTCGTATAAATATTGTGTTCTTCACTGAAAAATATTTCTGAAGGCGGGGCAGTCGGAGTAATTTAGGGACGGTATTAACTTGTTTAAGGTTATTACGGAGTATACGCCCGATTTAGCTAAAATTTCCTTATGGATTACTTCCATGACATTGTCGCGCGGGCACCTAATATACACTGTTTGATCAAACGAATCCGGCCACCACCGAAAACATACGTTTTTCATATTAGGTGCATGGTTCTGTCACATAGGCTAGGTACTTCATATCAGCGACCTCAGTAGTCATTACACATCGTGAGAGAGCAGAATGGGGCGCTCCGCGGAACCCACGGACTTCGAACATGGTCAAGTGATTGGGTTTCAATTGTGTCAGAAGTATGTACGTAAATTTCCACACTCCTAAACATCTCTCGGTCCATTGTGTCTGATGTGACAGTGAGATGGAAACGTGAACTGACCCATACAGCACGAAAGCGTACAAGCCGACCTCGTATGTTGACTGACAGAGACCGCCGACAGTTGGAGAGTGTTATAGGCAGTCATCTATCCAGACGATCACATAGGAATTCCAAACTGCATCAAGATCCGCTCCAAGTACTATAACAGTTAGGCGAAAAGAGAGACAACGCATTTAATGGTTGAACGGCTGCTCATAAGACATGCAAAACGCAGGACTACATCTACATCTACTTACATACTCCGCAATCCACCGTAAGGTACGTGGAGGAGTGTACACTGCACCACTACTACGCATTTCCTTTCCTATTCCACTCCCAAATAGAACGAGGAAAAAAAGAATGTCTATATGCCTCCGTATGAGCCCTGATTTCTCTTATCTTTTCTTTGTGATCTTTACGCGAAATGTAAGTAGGCGGCAGAAAGATCGTATTACACTCAGCTTCCAATTCCGTCCCTCTAAATTTCCTCACGAAAATAACGTCGTCTTTCCTCCACCGATCCCCAATTGAGTTTCCGGAGCATTTCCGTGACACTCGCGCATACTAAAGACGTGGTCGTACAACCGTTTATACGCGGTCTCCTTTACAGATGAAGTACATCTTCCCAAAATGCCAAACGAAGCCTTTCTCGTTCTAAGGAGCATAAACATTGGACGATTTATAGGTGCAAAAACGTTGTGTGGAGTGATGAATAATGATACACAATGTGGCGATCCGATGGCTTGGTGTAAGTATGGAAAATACTCGGTGAACGTCATCTGGCAGCTTGTGTAGTGTAAAAAATTAAATTCCGGGGACGGTGGAGTTTTGGTGTGGTCGTGTTTTTCATGGATGGGGCTCGCACCCCTTGTTTTGCCTGGCAGTATCTTAACACAGGCCTACATTCATGGTTTAAGCACATTCTTGCTTCCCACTGTTGAAGAGCATTTCGAGGATGGCGATTGCAACTTTCAACACGATCGAGCACCTGTTCATAATGCACGGCCTATGGCAGAGTGGTTACACGACAGTAACATCCCTGTATTGGATTGGCCTGCACAGAGTCCTATTTTTTATAGTATAGAACACCTTCGTGATGTTTTGGAACGCCGACTACGCGCTCAGTGCAGCATTTCGTGAAGAATGGGCTTCCATTCGCCAAGAACCTTGCAGCACCTGATTAAACGTATGTCTGTGAGAATGGAATCTGTCATTCAGGCTACAATGGAGGGCACCACGAAGTTGTAAGTCATTTTCAACCAGGTGTCTGAATACTTTTATACACATGGTGTACGTTACAGCTTTCAAAATACACATCTCAACACTCCTCAGTAACTGAATCAGTAACTTCAACCATTGACTACAACAGCATTTTGGATTTTAACCAAATCAACGATTCTATCTCAATGATAAAATGAGAGGAAAACTCTACACCACTTTATGCAGACAAATTAATCAAATGGGAAAAACGTAGGTTAATGACCTACTGTCTATAAGTGAAGTTCAGAACCTTGCCTGCTTAATGATCATAAAACTGTTACGTTAGGGATAATAGCGTAATTGATCTTGAGAGCATATATCGTTGTAAAATTGTGACCTCAGCACAGTAGTTAGTGCTGGAAAAAAACCAGGCATAATTTTGGGGCTCATATCAGTGACATAAATTGAAAATTTGCAGAACTTTTCTTTCATTTTAGTTACTCGAGACAACAAGCGAAAGTGACATATATTGAAAATTTCAGGAACTTTTCTTTCATTTTAGTTACTCGAGACAACAAGCGAAAGTGTTGTTGGAAGATGTAACAGCAACTGAAAGTATGTCGAACCTGTAAAAATGTCATGGAAATCGTCGTTGTCGAAACTGTAACGAAAACAAAACATAATTCTGGAAGTTCATTAAAGATCAGTTGCTCCTGAACTGGAGTATACCACTATTTCCAGCCTCGATGAACTACTGTACGAAACTGACCTTGAATGGCATGAATGAGCGTTATTGTTACAGCCGTGATTGACGAAGAAAATATTAGCGATGAAAGTAGTCAGCCACATATTTAAAGTTCATTCTCTAACAGGTGCAAGTCAAAGGGAGGCCCAAATCAATATCATCTTTCTGTTGTGGTATGTCTCGGTAGACATTCGTGAAACATTCTCCTTATTGGCAACATTATTCGGACAGGACCTTAAGCATAGGACAATTCAGGTAATTTTCGATGTCTCATGTGTCCAGTAACATTACTACTATCGCACTAAAGTCGTAACCTTAGACGCGAGTAAAGGAAATATGTGTGGAGCCCGTCGCGTAGTTTGCATAAATGCGCAATGAGTTACGTGCTGTGTTACTCTCGTGTCATTGAACTTCATCATCAGTCGTGTGCACACTAGTGTTTATTCCCTTACACGGCTCAAATAAGCCTTTCTGTTCATGGCATTATTTCAGTTTAGAACACTCATCGATTTTGCATTACCCTTTAATGTACACTCCTGTTCAGAAAAAAAAATACATTTTGGACAGAGTGTTCATTTTACACGACACGAAAGGGTATGCTTACGGGTCTCAAGATGTCAATCACTTTGACGCAACTGGTCACAGTGCCATAGACTCTCACCACCTAAGATCTGTGGCTGCAGGTGACAGCACCCCATATCATAATGGCGTCAGTTGGGACTGTATGTCTTTTGCTAATGCAGTCACTGCGATACCGCTCCTCGTGTTTGCGGCGAACCAAAATGCGTCCAACATTTTCAAACAAACAGAACCTGGATACGTCTCCATATACTACCTGATGCTATTCCTGCCCCCAGTTACACCGTTCCATACTCCCTTGTCGTCTAGCATGTTGCTGGATATTAGTCAAGGGCAGGCGAAGAAGAAGAAGACGACGCATGGGGGCGAGGTATCATCCCTGACTGTTCAGCTATTGCGCCAGAGCCGAGAAGGACATAGATCCCTCCTACAATGCCATTCGGACGAGGTTTCGATACTCTAGTAGAGGTTTAATGGCTGATGCGGCCTTCCGTGGACTATTCTGCACAAACCCGTTGACCAGGAGAAGTACTTTCCGTACGAGCAGCAGTTTTCTGTATGGAAGAAACACAGTCTCTCACCCCTTTAACGAGCTATCTTTCAAACACAATGATTTTACAATACGGTTGGCGTATCTGACTGCGAGGGATCCTGCACGTATGCTCAGGTCATTACCTTCAGTTTATAACATCAACTAGAGTCGCAGACCTATTTTATCCGTAGGTTTTGTTGCAACACGATATTGATATTGACCTGGAACCCGAACGCTGACGTGGCTCGGGTGGTAATCATTTCTGAAAAATATACTAATGTGCATATTCTGTGAATATGAATTTCCTATCTCTAGTTTTTCAAGGTGTTCTGCTTTTCATGAACACGGGCGTAGAAACAAATTACTTCACAGTGTTAAATTTTGGAGACAGTGTCACTTCAGCGGATTTAGACCGCCACAGTATCCGAAATCAGCTTGAAACTGCAAGTTACTTCACCCAAAGGGCAAAATAAATGTTCAATGCCAAGAATACTTGAAACCTGTACCGGTTGAAACGTTACATGTAAGAACACTAATCTATCGGATGAGGAAAGCAGTAAGGAAGGATCAGATTCAAAATCCATATTATCGAATCATCCAGTCCATAACTGAGTATGTAGTTCTCTCCACGAAAGACAGGTCTAGTATTGGTAACACCACTGGCAGCCTGTTATGTACAATTTGTGGAATTTCTACCGAATAAGGCAAGCTTTTGATCCAAAAATACTGCTGACATTTCCTGGGACTTTCATCAGATTATGCAATACTAATACGCAAGTGGAAAAAGTCAGGAGAATAGTACTCAGAATCATTGTCTGCAATGCCATCAGGGAGGACACGAAGGAATTCCCAACTCCCTCTCCAGGGGACAACGCCTTAACGAAGCACTGTCCGTGCGGGCGGAGAGGTTTGCGAGTTCATATGCTGAAAGCTGCGCCGGCAGTGGTTGAGTTATTGTTGGTGCGCTAAGCACTGCATAGGACACAGCACATGAACCAGACAAAGTGTGTTCCGCAACGACCCGTCACTCTCACCTCCCATCCCTCATCCCCTCGCACCAACAGCCCTTACGATCTGTCCCTGGCGGACTTGGAGCAGCTCAGTAATGTAAATGGGCTATTATCCACTGCAGACAAGGTGTCAATTTTTTTAAAGCTTCCCAGTAGAGAACATTGTTTCCACAACACAAAATGCAGCATATACCGCTATGAAAGTAACAACTAATATTTGAAACGCATGTTTCCACTGATTCAGAAAATGTCCCGGGGTAGTGCGAGACAGTTAACGCGGGTGCGTTCTTCGCGCACCACACTCCCCTGTGCCAGCTGCAATTGTATAGGACACCATCCCATACGTGGTTGTCCAGTTCATCTATGTAACAAATGTCGTCGTTATCTGACACCATTCGAACGGGGTATGGTGATCGCTGCCAGACGGGTATGATTTTCGATATCTGCAGTGACTGCAGGAAATCGGATTCCCACTTCAACCGTGTCCAGAGTGTATCACGTATGGTCGAATGAGATTTCACAGTCCACGACAGACGTCCAGCCACCCTCGGGGTTGGGGAAGGGCGACATCTTAAATCCAAACCTTCATATGCCACACAGTCAAATCGGTACCAAACGTTATATATCGATAGAGTACCGACCAAATCGATATAATTCATGCTATGTGATGCCGTCAACGAGAACGCATGTAAACAGAAAGTAACTACTGTCCTAAGGAGAACAGGAAGACCATATCAGTGAGACTAAGCCGTGTTGAACCTCAATGGGGAAGTCGGTAGAGCGTAAGTTGGTCGTTTGAAGGGTCCTGGATTCAAGCCATGGTAATGCAAACTTTTTTCCTGTATTACATTGGAAATTCAAATCAAATGTTCAAATGTTTGTAGAACTTATGGGACTTAACTATGGGGTCATCAGTCCCTAAGCTTACAAACTACTTATGAACTAGCTAAGACTAAGGACGACACAAATATCCATGCCCGAGGGGGGATTCGAATCCCCGACCGTAGTGGCCGTGCAGACCGTGACTGGAGCGCCTCAGTCCCCTCGGCCACCGCGGCCGGCCATTGGAAATTTTTCTGCATATACGTACACAGAGTGTTATATGGGACAACATGTTCCTGGCATGTAGAATTGCTACGAATCAGGCAGTCTTTTATTATTATCATTGTTATTAATGTTACAATGATTATTATTACTGTAGTTTCGTAGGCTTTCCCGGCGTAATAGTTCTTCATAGTTTCTTCGGGTTTGCTGCCGGATTTTGAAGTCAAACTGACCCAATATTTCGGCGGAACACCTGTCCGCCATCCTCAGGGGAACTGCTGCTGCTGGACTCGCCGACAACTGATGCCGAGGGCATGGAACGCCGTCCTATATAGGCCTGCGAGTGATGAAGGCGCATGCGCGGCCTGCCACAGGTTTCAAATAAGGAGTTGGATGGGCCCACCTTGGCGGTACTAGAGAAAGGTCTTAACTTTGCACCTGCTCCTAGGAGACTCCCTATTACCGACTTCATCTGCTCTGTGGAACAATCAGTATACAGCCTCCCAGAAGAACGTGCAGAAGAAATTAGGCAAGAAGTCTGCCACACATTGCGGCGTGCCCGTCCACCGCGGGACAACGTCTCTTCTGCGGAGAGAGCCGCCATTCGTTCCCTTAGGAATGATGATGATATTATTGTTTTACCAGCTGACAAGGGTAATGCCACGGTTGTCTTGACACGGGATGATTATGTCCTTAAAATTTTTTACTGAATGACCCGGCATACAGAAGGTTGAGCTGCGATCCCACAGAAAGAATTAAACGAAAGACTCTTTCTCTTTTGAAATCGAGCAAGTTGTCAAAAGACCTGTGCAAGAAACTTCATCCTGGAGCTGCTGTTCCTCCAAGGCTATATGGATTGCCTAAGGTACATAAGGATGGCATTCCTTTACGCCCAATTATTAGAAACATAGGGGCACCTACCTATAATTTGGCAAAATGTTTGACTTCCATCCTTAGCCCCTTGGTTGGCAAGTGTGAACATCATATCTCCAATTCTGTGGTTTTTATTCGACGACTGCAATCTTTGAGGCTTGAGTCTTCGGACTCATTGGTCAGTTTCGATGTGGTTTCACTGTTCACTCGTGTCCCACTGGAAGATTCCCTGTGTCTGATTAGCGAAAAACTGGATGATGACTTGGTCAAGCTTTGTCGTCATGTGCTGACATCCACGTATTTTTTATTTAATGACCACTTTTTTGAACAGACTGACGGAGTGGCTATGGGGAGTCCTTTATCACCCGTAGTTGCCAATTTGTTTATGGAGGATTTTGAGGATATGGCACTGAGGACATCGGCTCTGCAACCAAAGTGTTTCTGGAGATATGTTGATGACACATTCTTTGTGTGGCCCCATGGACAAGATTCTCTGAATCGATTTCTTGACCACTTCAACTGTCTCCATCCCAATATTAAATTCACCATGGAGGTTGAAAGCGATGTGAAGCTTCCGTTCCTGGATGTCATGGTGTACAAGAAACAGGATGGTACCCTGGGACATAGTGTTCATCGGAAGCCCACACATACAGATCTGTACCTCAATGCAAGAAGCTGCCACCCACCACACCAACGCAGTGGCGTCCTTAAGACTCTGGTACGCAGAGCTTATGCAGTTTCCGATGCAGAAAGCCTACCACAGGAACTTTCACACTTGACTTCTGTGTTTAAGGAAAATGGGTACTCCGAGAGGCAGATTCTTTGAGCTATGCAGTTTGGACCATCCCGGGAAGCACTTGAAGAGGAAGACAGATCTGTTGCTTTTATTCCGTATGCAGGGGGCATATCTCACAAAATTAGCAATATCCTAAAGAAATTTAACATCCAGAGTGTGTGCCGTCCACCACCCAAGATCAGGACACTTTTAGGATCCGTTAAAGACGACTTGGGCCTTAAAAAACAGGGTGTGTACAGGATTCCATGCGAGTGTGGGAAGGCGTACATTGGGAGGTCGATCCGCACTGTTCATGACAGATGTGTGGAACATCGCCGTCACATCAGGCTTCTACAGCCCGAAAAGTCGGCAGTTGCGGAACATTGTCTAAACGAGCAACATAGGATGTTGTTCGATGAGACTCGTATTGTGGCCAGCACGTCCGGTTTTTGGGACAATGTGTATAAAGAGTCTATTGAAATCAGGCTATCAGAAAATTTAATTAATAGAGACAAGGGTTTTCCGCTTAGCAGGGCGTGGAACCCGGTTTTATCAAATATGGAAAAACATCGATCTTTTATGCAACCCACCAGATTGCTGGAAGACAACCCATGACTGCGATATATCGAGAGCACCGCCTTTCCGCCACCGGCGGCGCCGCAAGACCTGTCTGTGTGCAGTACCTGTGGCAGGCCGCGCATGCGCCTTCATCACTCGCAGGCCTATATAGGACGGCGTTCCAGTTGTCGGCGAGTCCAGCAACAGCAGTTCCCCTGAGGATGGCGGACAGGTGTTCCGCCGAAATATTGGTCAGTTTGACTTCAAAATCCGGCAGCAAACCCGAAGAAACTATGAAGATTATTATTACTACTTTCTCTCATGTGGAGCAATTGTTTATTCGTTCTTGTATTTCAAAATATTCAAATGTTTGTAAATCTATGGGACTTAAATTCTTAGGTTACTAGTCTATAGGCTTACAAACTACTTAAACTAAGTTAAACTAACCTAAGGGCAACACCACTCTCTCTCTCTCTCTCTCTCTCTCTCTCTCTCTCTCTAAGCGCGCGGTTGCTAGCGGAGGTTCGAGTCCTCCCTGGGGCACGGGTGTGTGTATGTATGTATGTGTGTGTGTGTGTGTGTGTTGTCCTTAGGTTAGTTTACCTTAGTTTAAGTAGTTTGTAAGTTACTACGGACTGATGACCACGCAGTTTGGTCCGATATATTTACAAACATTTGAACATTTGATATCTCTCCCTCTCTCCGCCCCCCCCTCTCTCTCTCTCTCTCTCTCTCTCTCTCTCTCTCTCTCTCTCTCTCACACACACACACACACATACACACACACACACACACACACACACACACACACACACACACACCGTCGGTACTTCACAGAACATGATAATAATATCAAAAAGGAACAACTTCCTGATGTTCTGTAAAACATCAGGAAGTTGTTCCTTTTTGATATATATATATATACGCCCCAGGGAGGACTCGAACCTCCGGCGGTGAGGAACCGCGCGTTCCGCAGCAAGGTGCCTTGGAACGGCTACTCCACCACGGCTATACAGGTTTGCTACTTTCAAATAAACGAACAAAGTCAAACTTCCGATAACACACTGCTGTAAAATCTGAACAATCCTTTTACATGTGAAACACGTCGCCCCATATGACAAATGCGAACGTACAGCAGTAAAAATAAATAAAATGAAAGAGAAATCAAATGTTTGTATAGTCTATGTGACTTAACTACGGGGTCATCAGTCCCTAAACTTACAAACTACATATGAACTACTTACGAACTAGGACGGCACAAATATTTATACCCGAGGGGAAATTCGAACCCCGACCGTAGTGGCCGTGCAGACTGTGACTGGAGCGCCTTAGTCTCCTCGGCCACCGCGGCCGGCAAAATGAAAGAGAAAAGTGCTAGGAGGAGGGCTTGAACCCAGGACCCTTCTTATAACAAACTTACGCCCTGTCAACTTGCCCACGGGAACTCGACCTGTTTTGATCCCACAGTTATGCTTTTCCTGCGCGGCAGATTAGCCGTGTTTGTGTTTTCCTTATGTTAGTTTACCTTAGTTTAAGTAGTTTGTATCTATGGACTAATGACCATGCAGTTGAGTTTGATAGATTTACAAACATTTGAACATTTTTGATACTTTTCCTCTACTCCTTAGGCCAGGTGTTAACGTGTGCGGCTCGTTAGCACAGTGGCAGAGAGCCAGACTACAAATCCAAAGCTCGCGGGTTCGATCCCCGCCAGGTCGTGGGATTTTAATCTGTCACTATCCACTTCTTTCACTTCTGGCAGTGTTGCTGATGTGAAAAATATCGAGTAGAACCGTGGTTCGGAACCCACGTTAAAATGTAGGTCCCCCTATAATTGGCTGGGTAAGTCAGTTCGAAGGTCGCCGTGGCTCAGCGCGCCCGGTCATGGAGCTGAATGCCCTCTGTAATAAAAAAGCTGAGCCAACCATTCACCGAACAACCAAGAACAGCTGAACGAACGACCGCGAACCATAGATACACCAGATGAAAAAAAAAGAAGGTCGGAGGAAGGCAACGGTATACCACCTCCAAACAGGACCATGTCTAATAAAGCACTGTGGTGTTCAAACCAATCTTAGGATTGTAGACTGCTTTACCTACCTTTTTACCTTTATACACGTTATCCTGGATGAGAGCACCTAGCACGAATTATATATCAGAGTTTTAGTTGATAAACAATCGATATACAAGATTTGGTACCGGTCTAACATCTGGAGATTTTGTTGTTATACGGATTCTGGACGCTGCAATAAATAATGGCTCAATTCAACATAGAACGTGGTAAACACGTCTACCAATGGACTGTCCGTGGAAACATTGGTTCCATGGGGATTGGGAACCGGCTCTGCACACAGTTGCCACTGCTAACAAAACGACATCGGCCACAACGGGTCGCATTTGGACACTACAAAAGAGACGGAACATGATACGGTCGGTCGGACAAACCGCGATTTCAAATGCATCATGCATATATACACTTAGGCAGTAGTTTGAGCTGGTAAACCCTGTTGTGCCAGGATAAGTCAGGGGCGAGATGTGGACACTGAGCGTTACTAAGGAGGTGTGAAGTAAGACGGAAATAAACACAGATCTGCTAGTAAAGCTTTTAACAATCACGAGGCGCTAAGTTGGATCCGTGGCGAGGACGACATCTGCCCCTACAGGCAAATTCTTACAATCAGAGGTAAAGTCGAAGTACTAACTGTGTGGTGTCGCACAAGTACAAAGTGCGCGCCACCTACTTTCGCCGCGCGCCACCATGCACGCACGGCGCGGCGTTCTTACGACGACAGCCACGAGCGCCCTCTGCTGGAACTCCGCTCGTGGCCACCTCTGAACGACATCGTGCACTTCGGACTGAGATAGCAACCAGTTAGGACCTTCGGAATCCGATAGGCACCAGTGAAGACTTGGCTGTCAGTTAGGCACTAGGCAGGACTCTAGCTCAACTATGTATCAACATTCTGCAGTACTATGTAAAAGCTAAGTATTTTATAAATTCTGTGCAATATATATCTCGTTCTAATTTACTCTAGTGTTTCTAGTTTCTGGCTGCTCCCCTCCGTACCTGCACCAGCGTGCTATCTTTATTCCTGTGTCGGTCTCATTCCACTCGGCCACCGACACCTACGACGGAAACGAGACACAAAAGCGGCGACGAGGCTGGGACACAAAAAACTGAGCCCAAGGATGCACGTCTGATCAGGTCGGAGGCCTCGGCGCGCGTTCGTGCGGGGCTCACTACAGCGTGCCCCACGTGACCACCAGTCCGGCTCGTGACTCGTGTCCGAGTTTTGTCATCACTCTAAAGGTAGCGTACCATCCTCAGCAGAAGTAAGCCACCAAGGAAGTACCGACACAATACGCGCGTGTCGAGAACATGAGTGTGGAAAGTTCCATCCACAGGCACGCGAACGACCTGATGGCAGCCACGCCACCCGAACTGAGAACAGTGCTTAGAAAATTTTTAAAAAGGAGCAGGCGTCGCCCTCGTACGCTGTATACGCCAGGTATCGATGGCGCTGAGGAAGCGGAGGACGCACTACGAATAAGTGAGGCCGAGTAGTCACAAAAAGAGCCCCACCTTCATCATTATCAACGATCCGGCACGTAATTGGCGCTTCAGACACCACTTGGGACATTGTTAGGCTGCTTATAGAAAGCGGGCTGAGTTCATAACGCACCTTGCACCGATTCCATTGACCTACGTACCCCAACAAGCCTGTTTCCAGTTGTTTTGGCACATTCAACTTGCTACCACAATAACTCGTCTTCAGTGACGAATCCCTCTTCGAACTGAGGTTCCGACGACCCGCATAGACATCTCCAGAGACATCCCGCGCAGCAGTCGAATACATCGCCCGCCGTAAGACCCGGCAACCAGTACTACTTTAATTGTCTTCAAAAGGAAAAGGCCAAGATCACAGTATGATTAATTAATTGATTGAGGACCGGTTTCGATGAGCTATGCCATCATCATCTGGTCGCGTGACATAGTTCATCGAAACCGGGCGTCAATAAATTAATTAAACTGCGATCTTGGCGTTTTCCTCCACCCTGCGACGTCAGGTAATGTCAGTACTCCTTTGTTCTTCTCTACAGCTCCATTACAGCACCGTGGTACGTCGACGATATTCTACACCGCGCTTTGTTACTCTCGATAGCAAGCCATCGTGGGTTTAAGATTTCAGCAAGATAATGCTTGCCCGACCACGACGAGAGGTTCTACTACTTGTCTTTGTGCTTGCGAAACCCTACCTTGACCATTAAGGTCACCGTATCTCTCCCCAATTTAGATCGTTTCGAGGTTTATTGCCAGGTTTCTCCATCCAACCCCAATTGGTCAGAAGTTTGGCTCATATCTCTCAGGAGAACATCCAAGCCTTATAAATGCTTGCAAAGATGTCAGAGTATAGTTACTTGCTCAATTTTGAAGCACTTTCTATTGGATGAGTCACACAACTTTCGTGAAACCATAATGGTTTGTTTTGTGTACATGCATATTACACCTTCCGATTTTCGTCCTATTCTGAAAATTCCTTCGTGGTGCGGTTTTTATTTCCTTGTTTCTTAGAGTTTCTTAAATTCTTGTAGGGTAAACTGTTTCATATAAATGTGAGAAACACGAGGTTATAACGTCCGTTTAAATGGTTATAACAAGAAGCAATGTAATCAACTTACATCACATCTTTCGCAATTTTCTTAGTTTTCCACCTGATTGTTTCATGGCATACTTCGAAATGCCAACACACGAAAAAATTCTGAACTTTTTTCAGGTCTGTAATCTAAACTGCACAGCATATTTCTTAATGTATCTAGATTGAAATGATGGATGGACCAGAGTGAGGACTTTTCCGCCTCTGACATTGCGAGTAAATGCCCGTGAAAGGTCGAATGTCGAAGAGGTGTGACATTTCACGAAGGCGGCGGGGGCGCAACCGTTTTGTCTGAAGCAGTAGCCCTCTCAACGCGGTCTGATACTATCTGTTTAAGCTATGACGACACCATTCCTCTGTACAAAAGTAACTTATAAATAAAATATGTACATTTTAATAACTACCTGACTGTTCGAATTTTGCCTCTACCGCCAAAGAGTACTCCGTAAAAACTAGGAAAATACTCAAAAAGTTCAGTAAGGACAGGGATTCTAAGAAAGTTTCTTATTCCATATAGTAAAAGTTTTGGTAATTTTGTATCAGAAATGCGCAAGAATAATACGCACCAACGGACATATCTAAATTACTGCAAACTCTTAATAAAAACAAAGCATATTATTGTCAAATTCGAATGGTGTAACACAAAACATGCTTTGTACGCGATGAAATTTTATAACACTAACTGCAAGATAATGGTAGGCTGCGCCGATATATGAGTCAAACCTTTAAGAATTTGATAACATATTCACCAACCTACGGTTTATCATTTGTAGGAGACGAAGATTGAAATGAGTTTTTGTTTGCAGCTTTTGAGGGTTCGCGCCTGAGAAGACACAATTTTCGTTGCCGTAAGGGAGACAGCGGCCCGTGACAGGGTCTTTCAGGGAGAATTACACAAAGATTTCGTGCGCTAAAAAGCGCCGGGGAGTTAGCTTTAATAGGGAAGAGTTTCGTCTGAATGGGATGGTATTATAACTCTAAATGAGCTGTGAAGCCTTGGGGCCCGTAAGCTGAGGAATTAAATTAATCTTGGAAATTGGCTGAAGAATGTCTGCTGTGAGAAGATGAGTTCGCAGCTGCTTGGGGAACAATAGCACAATTGCTTACTCTCAGCTGCTCCTACTGTCTTCTGGTCTGTCGGTTTATTTGTCGGTTTGGCGATCACAACTAGAAGAGGGAAGAAGGCAGCGAACTTATGATCGAAAATACAACACGAAAGTATAGCTTCGATCTTTTGTACTGCCGCGCGAGAGTAACCGCGTGACTTTAGGTGACAGGCTTGTTGGAGGAAGAAATAAGTTAGCAAATAAACCTAGATTGATAAGGAATACTCGAGTCATTCGAACAAAATTTACCTAATTTCTTCTCTCAATCTGGAAAACCATTCATAAATGAAATGCGTTCGAAGTGTCCCAGGTCCCTAACGGAAATCTGGGAGTACCGTTCGACTTGGAAGTCGACAGTGCCAAGCATGGAGGTGGAAAAATGTTGCATCTCTCATATTTGGCGACGAAGACAAGAGGGGTGATGCTCTAACTTTCTTGTTGCCAGGTATCGAATCAGTGTCTTCTGTTAAGATTTAAATTTATACGCAATGCTCCATGGAGTGTTGGCTTGTGCCACCGTTGATTGTAATCCAGATGGGAGACCCCGGGTAGGCAGTCATCTTGGTTCCAATCTCAAGAAGAGAGCTCCCATTCAACCACAGCAGCAGAACGCTACAAAAAAACCATACCCGTGACATAGAGACACATGTACACTTTACACGGAAGTGCCAAAAGTGCTGAGACCTCTCCTGCTATCGTGTCGAATCTCCTTTTGCCGAGAAATGTGCAGCAACAGAACGTGGCACTCTTTTTGTAAGTCCTGCAATAGGAATACTGAGCATTATGATTTTTTAGGCGTTCATTAATGCGGTGCAGGACTTCGTGCAGGAACTGACCTTTCAACTGGATCTCATAAACATCGTTAGGAATTCACATCGGACATCTGGGTTGCAAAATCGTTTACTGGAACTGTCGAGAATGTGCCTCACGCCAGTCGCCAACAATTGGGACCCAGTAACGCGCCGCATTATCGCCCATTAAAATTCCATTGTTGTTTTGAAATATAAAGGTCTTAAAGTAGCCAAATTCTACAATTTACAGTTAATGATCGTTTTATTTGGGCCCGAGGATCCAACCCATTCCATGTAAAATCAGTTGAAATGCTTATGGAGCCACCACACTTGTGACGCTTTGGATCTCGGAACATTGTGTACCCTACCCTAAAGATTTCCGAAAGGGAATATCAGGCGTGTGGCTCCAACTACACGGCAGTTCAAATTCAAATGTTTGTATAGCTTATGGGACTTAACTACGGGGTCATCAGTCCCTAAACTTACAAACTACTTATGAACTAACTAAGACTAAGGACGGCACAAATATCCATGCCAGAGGGGGTATTCGAACCCCCGACCGTAGTGGCCGTGCAGACCGTGACTGGAGCGCCTCAGTCCCCTCGGCCACCGCTGCCGGCTACACGGCAGTAATCAAGTAGTCAACCCTTCCATATGAATCACCACAGTACATGTGACAGCTCCACCAATGGCTTTTTTTTATTTATTATTATTTTTTGTTTTATTATTATTTATCCTGTTTAGGCGGTACTGTCGTCTTCTCTATCTATGTGTATCGCTATCTTACCTCACGGCAGCACGATATTACACATTTTTTCGAATGTGAGTTAGCTTTCGTTAATTTATTATTTGCATTCAATCACTTTAATTGTGACCCAAGCAATTACTCACTTCAAGAAACAATTCTCTCATCATCAGGCTGCTGAGAAGCAGTGAATAAGGTTTCCTAAAAAAAGAAAAAACAAATATGAAAAAAGTGCGCTTGTGGCACTTTTCTTGCCTACAGTCACCCTCTTCACATACCCCAACGATGCAGCAGGCTGTTTCTACGACTGTCGTGGATCAATGAGTGTTCAATTGACATTTATCCTCTTTTAGCTGTACATGCAGGGATTTTTGCTTTTTTTCTAAAGATCTTAATTCGCCAAATTCTATATACTATTTCTATGAATTTTAAGTCGTGTGGTTATTCATCCAAATTAAAATAAATCGAAAGACCTGTTAAAAAAACTTCGTTAACTTTTCGTTCAGTTTCATATTAATCCTTTCAGACCCAAGGTCTGACATTAATATATGGAGGGACGTTCAATTTACAAAATACATACAGAAATTTCATTACAAAAAAGGGAATAAATGTATTTTCAAAAATTTTATACCTACAAATCAACTGGCTGTCAGATATGATATCTTTACATGTAAAACAAGGATATCAACATCCTGTCAACAAGTCTTTCTTGCCGCCATTGTAAGTGTACTGGAAGTTTATCGCGCGGCCTCCCGCGTCGGAGGTTCGAATCCTCCCTCGGCCATGGATGTGAATGTTACTTTAACTTAGTTTCAGTAGTTTGTAAGCTAGTGACTAATAACCCAGCAGTTAAGTCCCATAGATTTACAAACATTTGAACATTTGTACTGGAAGTTTGGCGACTGCTGGTGTCACCCAGTGTAGAAACATGGACCTTAAACACGTTGCACACGTTACCACAGTCCATCCACGATTGTGTGATGCAGGGCCGAACTTCCTAGCGAGAATCACAAAGAAATAAAGCGAGCAAAACCAGAAGCGCACAATTGTGCGTGCAGGGCCTGAAGGGGTTAATAAAATTTAGTATCTTCTAATGAACGATTCTTTATAATTATTCTACCAAGTTTAGATTTCTTCCTTTTTCTTCTATGTGCAGAATTTCCCAGTCAGCTGCTATAACGTTTAAGGGCTCGTCTGATTCTAATTTGTCTAATTCTGATTTGTAATTTTTCTTTTTGCATCTTACTGAAAAATTGTCCCATTTATCCAATGTTGTTTTCATCATAATACCGTGTATTTCCTATACTCATGACCTTTCTTATGTCCATGTTTATGACATTGTTTCAGCCTGTAATTTGTAATGAAGGTGTGTGAAGGCGGTACTTTTAAGAGTGACGTACATAGTGCTGTCAATGTGATAACCAAACAAATAGAGATAAAGGTTATTAAGAAGACTAGTTTTAACAAAGCTTAAAATATAGACTTAAAAAACTACTGCTTTGTGGTAAGAATAGTGGGAAAAACAACAATAAATTATGCGAAGAAAATTTTTTGTGTCATATTAGACAGGTGTCTCGAAAGAGAAAGAACTTTGTTTAGCCTCATGACGCCAAAGGCGTTCCAGAAAAGTTGTTAACGTATAGCCAGAAGTATGAAATCAACATGACAGCACATTTTCTTATTATGGGACTGACTTAACATTGACGAGGATGTAAAAGCAAAACAAGAAGTAATAGTGAACCCCTGCCCGTCGTCGGCATGGCTGCTGTACATGTTGTTTCTCATATTAAATGCGTGTATCTGACGAATCTTGTACTATCCCGTCGACCATCCAAAATGAATCCCCAAGGAGGACCAGAGATATAACAGCCAAATTTATTCGTTTGATTAATCACAGCCGGCGGCGGTGGCCGAGGGGACTGAGGCGCTCCAGTCACGGTCTGCACGGCCGCTACGGTCGGGGGTTCAAAACCCCCTCGGCCATGGATATTTGTGCCGTCCTTAGTTCACAGGTAGTTTGTAAGTTTAGGGACTGATGACCCCGTAGTTAAGTCCCATAAGCTATACAAACATTTGATTAATCACACGGTAGCAGACGCGAAGTCAGGAGAATGATGACGTTAGTATTGAGCTTGCCGTTATTGACAGCTACAACCGCTCCTAAATGGCTCGGTACTGAATCAAAGGGCCTCTGGATTTGTGGGGTATAGCAATCCATGCTGCTTCAAAATATTTCTTAAATTGATTACTCGTGGCGAAGTATGGTATACCCCGAGACAATCGTTCTACAATCATGAACCCGGCATTTTCCATAAGCGAGAGATCGGGGGAAAGGAATGCCAAGACAGACATGCAATCCTATGGGCGAATATTTCAAGTCTCGAATGTTACAAGCCACGCGTGGATACGCTTTATCCTATTGTAATGTACTTATTCGCATGCTGCGAAGGTATTGGAGGACTGTTGGCTCGAACGCATCGGAGATGTAACGTTGGTTGGTTTGTGTACCGGCCCTTCTTACAAGGAGGCTGCGGGAGTGGAATGCAATACCGCAGTAGATACCATACTAGTCGCATGAGCTAATAGTTCAACAGACTCTAATCCTGCCATCGTGGCGGTGCACGCATTATCGGAATTCTTCGGTAAAAATGGTGCCACTCCATTCGGTTGTCAATATGCGTCATTCACCGCACCATTCCCCGCGCTAACGCCAGTTGTTAAAAGCAGCAACGAACGCCCTACTGCTGTTGCTGCAAGCGACGTCGCATGGTATGTGGGAGCACTGATTTTTGCGCAATAGAATTTGTTGTAGTATGGCTTGTGGTGTGGCAGAGTGATGCACCACTACCACGCACCGTCATGACGTGTAGTCGTGAAACGGTGTAGGTTTTATCGCTTCCGCTTCGCAGTTGCTTGTTACGATCATCTACTTCTCTTAACGGTTAATCTACAACCCTCACAGGCAACTATTCCTCATCGGTCGAATTCCAAAACGTACTCGAAAGCCGCTTGCTGATTTCTACGAGGCTTACTGGAGCTTCTTGTGCGGAAACACTGCAGGAAAGAACAATTCCATTCCTCACAGTGCCGTTTCCTATTCTATATGCTTTTAAGTGACGCACGCGGCGCACACTGGACTCGCATTTCGGAGGACAGTGGTTCGATCCATCTCCAGATATGCAGAAGTAGGTTCAACGTGATTTTCCTAAATCCTTCAAGGCAAATTCCGGTATGGCTCCTTTGAAATACCACGGCGATTTCTTTCCTCTTCCTTACCCAAACTACCCGAGCGTGACCTCCGTCTCTAATAACCACGCTGCCGACGGGACGTTAAACAGTAATGTTCCTCCATTCTTTTCTTTTCGCAAGCTCTTAATGAGGGCCTGCACTGAAATGATAATCATATGCATCTACCGTCGCCGACAAGCTATGGAGCAAATTTCAGCTGATTTAGCTGCTGCCTTCAGGGTGTTGTACTTTCGGCAGCGAGCAGTGTATTCGAATATTCTTCTGTTGAATTCCTTTGCACTCATTGGAACCAGAGAGAGATGTATCTGAAAGCATTGGCTGTAGAGACAAGGATTGGCTTCGCGCGGGAGGAAAAATACTTACTGCAGACCGTCGCCTTTCCGTTTCGGCTTGTTGAGCACGCTCTCAGTCAGATAACATCGTCTCTCAGCCCTGCAGCCACTTGAGTCGAGTGTCGGTTCTGAAACGCCTCTTATGACTCTGTTGAACAACGAAAATCCGACGTTATTGACTTAGGTGAAGCAGCTGTGTCTTGTTGATTAATCTCACAACTTTCTCTCTTTGTTTCTTTTAAATGTAGCTCACTGTATCAGGTTTCATAAAATCGACGCAATAAGCAGCATAGGTATTTACACAATGTGACAGCTGTGAATACGAATAGTACCTTAATTTTTCTATCAGAATCCATTTCAGGTCTCTTATAGCACACTACTGCAGGATATGTTAAATTAAAATCACAGAGTATGTAATGCCACGTAAGGATGAATAATAACTATGAACCAGTATACTGACTAATTAACTCGCGTCATTTTCTGGATACTGACGTTTTACTCTTCCGGCGAGAGCTCACTGATGGTTAGAAAATAATGTACACTCCTACGAACTATCATTAGTGCAGTGCTATAGTAGCCGGCCGCGGTGGCCGAGGGGACTGAGGCGCTCCAGTCACGGTCTGCACGGCCACTACGGTCGGGGGTTCGAATCCCCCCTCGGACATGGATATTTGTGTCGTTATTAGTATTAGGTAGTTCACAAGTAGTTTGTAAGTTAAGGGACTGATGACCCCGTAGTTAAGTCCCTTAAGCTCTACAAACATTAGAATTAGTGCTATAGTAGAGACAGCTGTTTGTTATTAAACAAGATGCTAATGGTTCGTAGTGAAACTAGCGTTATCATGTCCGCATGTTGGTATTTTTATTCTTGAGTCAGCTCATATGGCAAAAATAATGCGGTCAATTTGAGACATTTTACACAGTGCGTTACTGTGGTTCCTGTTTGATGTTTTAGGCATGCTGTAATTTTGATTCCGTTAGTTCCGTGTCCTCCGTCGCTACACTCTTGAGTACCCAGAGTCCGATGTAGGCGTTAACTGCCGTGGACTTGGTGGAACACGATTTGTCAACTTCAGAATAGCTGAACAGGGACTTGGATCCAGTTAATAAGAGTCTATTGTCTTAACCACAACCACTCTGTGCGCGGCCAGTACAGAATTATCGTTTCTTTATCTTTTAGGGTGTATTTCTTCCTTCTATGTAAGCATGGACAAAGAAAAACGCCCGTCTGAGTAGTAGATTTTTATTTTACCCTTGAAATTCGGTAAAACGTACACTACGATTTCCATGAGAACTAGAGGTCAGTATTACTGTGATTTTATTAGTCATAATACAAAAGGCTCGGAATGTTCCATCTCATGTACTTGTCTTTTCAGCAACAAACAACTTAATTGCTTACAGCCTGTACAACATCCTCTCATCTCCTAAATTGGTTCCAAAATGTCTCCACTAAAAGAAATAATAACTGAGAAACCAAGTAGTGTTGCGCGTGACCACTGAGATACGTTCCTTATGACGCAAGTTTTAACAAAAACACATTAATTTGTCACCGGAGAATAGTTTTTTTTTTTTTTTTTTTTTTTTTTTTCAATTCTTTCGTTGAAATTTTATCCTCTGTACAGTACTTGCAGCACCCATGAACCGTAACAGTCTCACTTCATTATTCATGTCACACACGTAAAAGCGATGGACTTTATTAGGTAACAGGAAAAAGTGCTATAAAGCCTCCATTATCAGTACATTAACAAAATCTGACTCTACAGAAACAAACTATCGGTGATAATGTCGACTGATCAAATGACGAATGACGACTTCCTCAAAAATCTTTCTAATTGAACTGCACAATAAAATATAGCTATCAGTATGACCTGTGATTACAGAAACACTTGCGCTATAGCCAAATGAACAGACGACGTTTAAAGTGAACGTTTTCTGGTTTCCCACTGCATAATGATTTTCTTGCATTGAATAGCATCACTCTCTTACTTGCGTACGCAATCATTGTAGTAAATTATCACATATCTAAATGTCATTCACAGCACAGTACACAAATACATATCGATAATTGTGTACCTGGGGAATCCTACAGAACAAGTCTGGGATACATACCAAAGAATACATAAGTAATACAATAATACCTCACTTTTTTCAGCTTCGTTACTTACTACTAAGTATGCTCGTTTCAGTGTGTCTTTGTTCTTAGAAACCTTTCGACGTATGTATGTGTATTTCCCTGTTTCCTGAAAACTTTGTCTTTGCTTTAATTGTTGTACTGTAAGATGGTTTAATGTGTTATCAGTTGTAATTCGTTTTTATTTTACAGTGAACGATGTATATTTAGTCGATGTCGCTGTAAGATGTCCTATATCTTTGATTTTTGTTGCTTTTCGGATAGTTTGTGTTAAATGTTTTTTGATAAATTAATTATATCAGCATGCAGCTGAAACAATTTACAATTAAGATAGTATATAAAAGACCAGACTCTAAGTACGCAATAACTAACAAATATTATTGTAATTCAGATGGTATACTTCTTGGTCTCACGCCGAGTAAATTAAGAAACAGAGATAAATGCACAGAATGTAAAAGTATGCACAAAATGTTTCTATACTTCTAAATTCTTATTTTGCGGAACAAACCAGCACGCACAAAAGAACTTTTCCAAGGTTAACCAAAATATTATAAATCAAAGTATAGACTATTCCCCAATATCTATTATTTGGCAACATATATTTACATTAAAACTATCTCATTTATGCATGCAAGCAATGAAGCTTTCATCATAGCACAGACTTTGTTATATTCAATATAATTACTTGTACGATGGGAAAACAGAAGTCAAAAAGACTACATTGTACAGTAATTTTTATCTCATTTCCCTGTATACTCAAGATTTATCCAATGCTTAAGTCTATAAAAAGAAAGCTTCAGTATTTTTCATTTCCCATCTTAATTGTGTATCATACATAATTAGAATGTACGATTTCTTCTTAGCTATGCGGTAGTAAATGACACATTTTCATTCCAGCGAAACACTGTTCAAATTGAGCTCACATATGGCTATGTATAATACACAAAGCTTTACAATGAACTGAAGATCTTACTACAATCTGTTAAATAGTGCAACATATACTTTTATACGGCCAAAAATCATTTTAAAAACAAAAAAGTACACATTTTTTTAATACTTGACAGTCACGTGGAAATTTCGCCTGAACTGACAAAGAATAGCGAACTTGCGACGTTTGTATTTCACGTTAAACAGTAAATATGGCACATATTGAATAATGGTGCGATGACTGAAGAGTTTACGTTGGACGGAATTGTTTAAGCAAGCTTTCGGTATTGTGTAAATTCTCTTACGTAGTTTTCGAACATGAAAATTACATGCTAAAATGTTGTATAGTATATGATTTTAGTGACATCTGGTCTCCAATATCCAGGATCATCAAAGTCTTGTTTGTATTTTTTAACGTAATTGTTGTTAATATAGCAGTACATTCGTTTGTATGAGTAAAGACATCGTGGTTTTATGATATTCATTTTGAGCTAGTGTTATGTGAAGAGATATGTTCAGAACTTCCACTGGCTTGACACAGAAACAACAAGCAAAACATGGGGATATCTTACATGACTTTAGACTACTGTTCGTTGCACTTTTTTTTAATAAGTAACGCAAATACTTAGTTTTTCGGGAAAATTGAATTTATGTTCTTCATTCGTATCTTGAGCCCGTCACGTGGAACGATATGTCTTCATCAGTTGCGTAATATTATATTGTTAATTATTCTATTGTTCGTCTATTGAAACTGAAAGTAAGCAATAATTTTGTTTGCCATACGCGTTTCGTCTTTTCTTTACAAACGATTTTCTGTACATCGTTTTGTATGGTGGTTAGAAACAACAGTCAGCAAATACGCTAATAAAGCACGATATTTAAGGGCAAAGTATTCATGTGACTATTTTGATCACAAAAATATTATGTCACAGCAGAATAACTAGATGCTGATATTGATTCACTTGTAGAATAGTTATGAATTTTACTGGCTAGCAGGATAAGTTGTACCAGACAGATTGACATCGTATACTCAAAATCTGAAAGCAACTGAAAACAGCTTATTTAAACAATTGTTCGTTATTTTTATCATAGCAATGATTGTAGTGTTTTGGAAATGTTAAGAAGAACGTGCCATACTACCAAATGTCGCAAGTTCGTCATTCTGGAAAAGTAGGTTGTTAGTTAACTTGTGTAGAGAAGTACAGATACAATAGGTACTGTACGACAGTAGAAACACAAGCTAAGATGTACTGAATATTACAACAAATGATAAACTTTTCTAGCCTGGTTCAAAACAGGTAGCTGCGCATATAAATGGTTGATATGGCACCAGGGTATAATAATATTAACTGTGAATTGTGCTAATTTCATTTTATGCTTTCTTCTGTTCCAACTCACCGACAGAGAGGATGAAACTCTGAGACAAGGCGCCCTCTCCGCTAGCAAATAACGGAACGCCACTAGAATATCAGAATTAGTAGTAAACAAAAGAAAAAGAGAGAAGTGTTTTTGTAGTCGCTGGTACTAATGATTGCAGCCGGCGAGCCTGGCGTTTTGTTTCCTTCCCCCTGTTGTGCTGATGAGAAGGGGCAGACGCGATAACCGTACCTCACACTGGATACCTCCTGACGGAACGCGCGCGGTCGCAGCACCGCACAGGCTCCTCCACGTGGCGTCACATCCCGCCGCCCACGCATGCGCACTGCCGGACCCAGCCGCTCACAGCCGGGGGGCCAGGCCTCCAGCCGTTCCAGCACCGCCTGGAGCTGGGTCTGAGCGCAGGCCAGCCATTCAGAAACGCGACCGCGGCCTACTCCGTGTGACGTCACACGACTGCGCTCGGGCCTTCTCTCGAGGCGGTGCTGGCTCTGTCCCCAGTTTATCAGGCACACTCCCGCACCAACTTAACAAGCCGGTGTGCAGCCACAGACAAATATATACAGACGGGAAACCTCCGTAAGGGCCCGGTCCTACGCTCAGGGGTGCGGGGAAGGAGGGTTTCCAGCAGTTCCGTAAGATGTCCCATGATGGCGCTGGCGGTCAGAAGCAGCCCTTTAAACTGGCCAGAGCAGGCGGCAGGTAGCGGCTGTCCCCACCACCACTTCCCCTCTAACGCCAGCAAGCCAGACACAGCCATGGCCCGTGGCCTCATGGCAGGCGGTACGAGCTCTCCTCTCAGCCTCCCCTCCACGCTTCCCTAAGCCAGGGAACCGCTGACACCTGCTAGCATCTTACGGAACTACGAGGGGAGCGTAAGACAGTGGTTTAGGGGGGGGGGGGGGGGGGCTTCTCCTCTGTATATGTTACTCTATGGTGCAGCCTGGCCGAAAATCTTCTCCATTTTTCCCCAGTAAACACTACCTGCCAATCATCACCTTGACACAATAAAGTTTTATGATTAATTTTCGTTTCATCCTTCCCTCATAAATCTCTTAAGTCCTGTAACATACTGAAACTTGCCTGCAACAGTGTGGATAGATGGTTTTGTGTGCACAACAATTAGGTCTTCAGTGTCTGAACAATTACAGTTCAAATGTTTGTATAGCTTATGGGACTTAACTACAGAGTCATCAGTCCCTAAACTTACAAACTACTTATGAACTAGCTAACACTAAGGACAGCACAAATATCCATGTCCGAGGGGGTATTCGAACCCCCGACCGTAGTGGCCGTGCAGACCGTGACTGACATGCCGCAGTCCCCTCGGCCACCGTGGCTGGCAGCAATTACAGTAAGAGAAGTGTGTGAACCAACTAAAACTGAATCAAAACCAGATAAAAATAAAATGACACAAAACTAGAAGGCCGGCCGAGGTGGCCGAGGGGACTGCGGTGCGCCAGTCACAGTCTGCACGGTCACTACGGTCGGGGGTTTGAATCACCTCTCGGGCATGGATATTTGTGCCGTCCTTAGTAGTAGCTAGTTCATAAGTAGTTTGTAAGTTTAGGGACTGATGACTCTGTAGTTAAGTCCCATAAGCTCTACAAACATTTGAACATTTTGAACAAAACTAGAAACACGTGATGTGCAGCTAAACTTAAATATGAAATGAATTTTGCTAGTAAAAGTATAATGCTGTGACGAAAAGTAGAAAATTGTAGAAGTCATTAAAAGAACATTCCTGATTACCATAGCTGGCTAATCACAGGAATAAAAAAGGATCGCCAGCCACTTTGCAGCTCACTAAAGCCTCTCGCCTAAAATCTTAGGCCACATTCAGACAAATCACAAAATTTTAAAAATCTGGCCACATTTCCCTTATCACCAGCCAAAATAGGAGGATGACCCCACTATCATTCGTTTCTGCCCTCTCACAAAATTTTAAAAATCTGGCTATATTCTCCTCATCGCCAGGTAAAATAGAGGGACAATCCCTATTATGACTGTCCTGCCCTATAAATACGATATATGTTACACTCACAAGGGGAACACTAAGTATGGTACAAACTAGTTTGGATGGGTCGCAGGTATGTCGTGTGAGAATTCCTCCACACCACCAAAATAAAAGGATTTGTTCCAATGCGCCTTGGTTTCCGCGAAAATCGAGATCAAAGTCCAGCGCATAAAATTGTACCCGTACTAAGTCACCAGCGTGTGTGAGCGTGGTGTAATTATTAAGGCGCATGACTGTCACACACACGACCCGCGTACAAATCCTGCTCAGAACTTCTTTTTCTATACATTTGTCCGACGAGTGATTGTGCATAATTATATGCTTTCATAGCCAATCTTATGTTATTGCTTGAGTAACTGGTAATAATAATAACTTATGTTAATTGCTCAATATGTTATGTATTGTGCGACGATGTTTCTGTTGTTGTTGTTGTTGTTGTGGTCTTCAGTTCGGAGACTGGTTTGATGCAGCCCTCCACAATACCCTATCCTGAACAAGTCTCCTCAACTCCACATAAGAACGGCAACCTACACCTGTCTGAATCTGCTTGCTGTACCTATCTCTTGGTCTTCTTCTGCGGTTTTTATTCCAAACACTTCCCTCCAATGCTAAATTCACATTTCCTTGATGTCTAAGATTGTGTTCTGCCAATCGATCCCTTCTTTTAGTCAAGGTATGCCAGAAATTCCTTTTTTCCCCAATTATGTTCAGTAACTCTTCATTAGCTACCCACCTAATCTTCAACATTCTTCTGTAGCACAACATTTCAAAAGCCTCTATCCTCTTCCTGAGCTCACTGTTTATAGTCCATGTTTCACTCCCATACAAGGCAACACTCCACACAAATGCCTTCAGAAAGGACTTCCTTAGGCTTAAATCAATAATCGATGTTAACAAATTTCTCTTTTTCAAGAACGCTTTTCTAGCCCTTGCCATTCTGCATTTTATATCCTCTGTATTGCGACCATCATTTGTTCTTTTACTGACCAAGTAACAAAACTCATCTACCTCCTTTATTGTTTCGTTACCTAATCTAATTCCTTCAGCATCACCTGATTTTCTTAGACTGCCCTCCATTATCCTTATTTTGCTCTTGTTAGTGTTCATCTTATATGCACCTTTCGGCACACTGGCCATTCCCTTCAACTGTTCTTCCAGGTCCTTTGCTGTCTCTGACAGAATTACTATGTCTTCGGCAAAACGCAATGTTTTTAATTGCCGGCCGCGGTGGCCGATGAGACTGAGGAGCTCCAGTCACGGTCTGCACGGCCACTACGGTCGGGGGTTCGAATCCCCCCTCGGGCATGGATATTTGTGCCGTCCTAGTTCGTAAGTAGTTCATAAGTAGTTTGTAAGTTTAGGGACTGATGACCCCGTAGTTAAGTCCCATAAGCTGTACAAACATTTGAACATTTGTTTTTAATTCTTCACCCTGAACTGTAATTCCTTCTCCCAATTTCTCCACGCTTTCCTTTATAGCTTGTTCAATGTACAAATTGAATAACATTGGAGAAAGGCTACAACCCTGTCTTACTCCCTTCCCAACTACGCATCTCTTCTATGCCCTTCAACTCTGACAACTGCTGTCTGGTTTTTGTACAAGTTGCAAATAACCTTACGCTACCTATATTTTACTATTGCTTGCTTCAGAACTTGAAAGAATTTATTCCGATCAACATCGTGAAAAGCCTTCTCCAAATCTACAAAAGCTAGAAATGTAGGTTTACCTTTCCTTAATCTATCTTCTAGGATAAGCGGGTAAAGTGAGGATTGCCTCCCGTGTTCCTACATTTCTCCTGAACCCAAACTGATCTTCCCCGAGGTCGGCTTCTACCATCTTTTCCCTCCTTCTGTAAATAATTCATGTTAATATTTTGCAACCATGACTTATTAAACTGATGGTTCTGTAGTTTTAACATCTGTATGCGCCTGCCTTCTTTGGAATGGAGATTATAACATTTCTCTTAAAGTCTGAGGGTACTTCACCAGTCTCATACATCTTACACACCAGGTGAAACAGTTTTGTTGTGGCTGGGTTCTCCCAGAGACTTCAGTAGCTCTGAGGAAATGTCATCTAGTCCAGGGGCCATGTTTCGACTTAGTTCTTTCAGTGCTCTGTCAAATTCATCTCTCAGTATAGTATCTCCGATTTCGTCCTCATCTACATCTTCTCCCCTTCCTACAATATTGGCTCTAATTTCAGTTGCTTCGTAGAGCCTCTCTATATACTCTTTCTGTCTTTCAGCTTTCCCTTCTTTGCTGAGAACTGGTCTTCCATCTGTGTTCTTGATATTTATAGAGCTTTTTTCTTATCTCCAAATATCTCTTTATTTTTCCTGTAGGCTGTATCTATTTTTTTCCTTATTTATACATTCTTCTACATCCTTGCATTTGCCTTCTAGCCACTCCTGCTTAGCCATTTTGCAATTCCTGTCAATCTCATTTCTTAATCGTCTGTACTCCATTTTGCCTGTTTCATTTACTGCATTTTTATATTTTCTCCTTTCATCGATTAAATGTAGTATGTCCTGTGAATCCAAGGACTTTTTGTAGGTCTTGCCTTCCTACCTATTTTGTCCTCTGCTGCCTACACTATTTCATCTCTCAATGCTACCCATTCCTCCTCTACTGTATTATTTTCCCTCGTTTCTGTCGATTGTTGCCTAAAGCTCCCTCTGAAATTCTTAAGAACTTCAGGTTCCTTCAGTTTATCCAGGTCCCATATCATTTTCCTACCTTTCTGCAGTTTTTTTTTTTTTTTTTTTTTTTTTTTTTTTTTTTTTTTTTTTTCAACTTACAATTCATGACCAGTAAGTTATGGTCAGAGTTTATATCTGGCCCTGGGTATGTCTTACAATTTAAAACCTGGTTCCGAAATCTGTGGCTTACTATTATAAAAGCTATCTCGTATCTCCCAGTGTCTCCTGGTCTCTTCCACGTATACAACCTTCTTTCGTGATTCTTAAACCAAGTGTTTGATATAACTAAATTATCTTCCGTGCAAAATTCTACCAGGCGGCTTCCTCTTTTATTCCTTTTGCCTAGACCATATTCACCCTTCCCTTCGTTGTCCTACTACCGAATTCCAGTCTCCCATAACAATTACATTTTCCTCATCCTTAATTGTCTGGATAATTTCCTTTAGTTCCTCATATGTTTCTTCGATCTCCTCATCATCGGCAGAGCTAGTTGGAATATAAACCTGCACTACTGTGGTCGGTGTTAGCTTCGTATGTATATTGACTACGATAATGCAAACACTTTGTTGCTGGTAGTACTTTACCTGCATTTCTATTTTCTTATTCATTATCAGACCTACTCCTGCAATACCCACAACTAATTTGGAATTTACAATCCTGTACTCATCTGACCAGAAATCTTGTTCCTCTTTCCACCGAACTTCACTAATCCCCACTATATCTAACTTCAACCTATCCATTTGTCTTTTTAAATTTTCTTATTTCCCTACCCGACTAAGGGATCTAACATTCCGCGCGCCCATCCGTAGAATGCCAGTGTAGTCTTTCCTGATGATCACATCCTTCTGAATAGACCCCGCCCGGAGATCCGAATGGGGGACTATTTTATCCGAGAGGATGCTATCATCATATGTTCATGCAGTAGACAGCATGTCCTCGGGAAAAGTAACGGCTGTAGTTTCCCCTTGCTTTCAGCTGTTCACAGTAACTGTATGACAAAGTCACATTAGCTGATGTTACAAAGCCAGCTCAGTCAATCATCCAGACTGTTGCCCCTGTAACTACTGAAAAGGCTGCTGTCCCTCTTCAGGAACCACAGGTTTGTCTGGCCTCTCCACATATACCCCTCCGCTGTGGTTGTACCTACGGTACGGCTATCTGTAACTTTGAGGCACGCAAGCCACCCCACCTCGGCAATGTCTGTGACTCATGGGAGTTAGTGCGACGATTATTTAATTTAATTCATTATTTCGAAACATACCTTTACGGTGATTGAAATCAGTAAACCTATAACATTTCTGTAGCATTTTCCAGCCGCTTTTACAGTACCTGGCCCAACTGTTGTTATACCGTTGAACAGAGGTAGCCACATGACGCAAACTGTCTCGTTGAAATTTCTGGGGGAGGGGGGGGGGAGAAATTAGTACATTTGGTCAGCGTGGGGGGGGCTATTTAAAACAATTTAAAAAAAAGAGAAATAAAAGATATTTAATTCCAGTATTAAATGGCAAAACAGGACCTAATATACCGGGTGTGGGAGTGGGTCGCACTTGGGAGGGGTGGGGGGGGGGGGGTTAGTCATTGGCCAAGGGAGGAGGGGGGGCATCTCTACAGTAGAATGCAGTGTGTGCCCACTCGAACGCGTCCCAGAAGATTATTATGCTGCGGCCAGGCGGCTAGTCATTCGTAGCGTATCGTTCACATGTAACTGTAATTACCTCATATATATCTTTATCTTTGCAATAAGAATTTATACTGTGGGGAAAAAGGAAAAAAAGGAATAAAATTATACACAATCAATCGTCGGACAAGTGTATAAAAAAATAAAAGGATTTGAACTCGGGTCGTCTGTGTGACAGTCGAGTGCCTTGCTAATTACCACACGCTGACTCACGTACAAACGTTGACTTAGTACAAATAGGTGTTACGCACAGGACGTTGATCTCGATTATCGTGGAAACCAAGGCGCATTGGAACAAATCCTTTTATCTTGGTGGTCTGAAGGTGTTCCCGCACAACATACCTACGACCCATTAAAATTCGTTTGTGCCATACTTGGTGTTCCCCTTGTCAATTGAAATGTTCAGAACAGTAATATGCACGCCACAAGCACCTCATAATTGTGGGTCCTCTTGTCCGATTAAGAAGCCATGAGTAAATGGGCACGAACGTCACGGTGAGATAGTTGGATTCAGCAACCTCAGTTTATTATTTATCACGGGCAACAACTCCTCCTCCCGCAACTGCAGGGACAGAAGCTGTAATACAGAAGTGTTTCCTTCAAAGGAAATAGGGCAACGTGTAATATCATGTTCTCTGCAGGCTTCCTTGGCTGCCCGCTCAGCTTCTTCAATTCTCGAATTCCCACATGCCCTGGCACCCAGAAAAACGACATCTGCTTTCCCCAACATTGAAGGAAACGCAATTCGTCTGCTATATTTTGTATCAACCGATCAGCTGGATATAGGTACTACAATGATTGCAGCCTACTGAAGAAACCGTAGCACATGAACTGTTCACCCTAAACTCATCGTACCTATTCCAGGGACTTCAGGACTGCACAGAACTGTAGTGTACCATGAAGGGAGATAAAATATATAAATAAACCTAGCATCCTACTGATAAAATAAGTGACTCGCTTTAGGTATCAGAAAAAACGTTGCAGCAGTGTCAATATTATGCATGCTTCTCTAGCCGCTTCAATGGTTTGAGAAAGTTGCTGCTCCCAAAAATTAATGACGTCACAGCAGTGGTTGACACCACTGTGCCTTGTCTCCTCTAGCGGTTTGCTACGTTACTGTTCCGCAGGAAGTTGAATAGGTAGTAGGGCGGCGGACATGTGTACCAGCAAACAAGCAAAAATATTACATAGCTTTTTCATTGAGGCTCTCAGTCTCTAACATTTTATTGCTTTCTAGTTGCCCTACTGGATGCCATTGCGTGTATTAAAGAGCACGTTTTTACATTAAATGAAACTTAGGCTTCATTGCTGTTTTTAAGTAACCAATAGTAGAATCCTGTCTATCCACGCTACCATCATGCACCTGGGGTGTGCAAGTGAGAGTACGTATATTCGCACTCCCGCCCACACACACACCCCAGGCACATGCTGACAGCGTGGATACACCATGTGGTTGCAGAGCTCTTTCGTGCACTATGACCCATGCAATAGATGTATTTATAGAATGGCCACATGGACACACCGTAATCTGATTTGATGGGCTATTCACAGACAGCTGTTGGTGGTCCCCTGATACCGTTTACTCACACACAACTAGCATCAATCAAAAGCCCATTTTCAAGTTTTTATTACCGGTTTTCTGTCAAATCTCGTGAGAACAAGCATATCGCTGAATAGATCACAGCGTTAACTCTCTTCCTTAATTTCCTGTTCATAACGAATCCTACTCTCAGTACCCCATGTACTGTTGCTGTTAATATTACCCTATATTTTTCTGAACATAAATCTTTCTCTTCTTTCCATTTTATTTCATTCACCCCCAATGTATCTAGACTAAGCAGTCACCTTCCCCAGCATCACTGTCCGTTTTGGAAAACTGGGTTATAAAAATAGCATACATCTCTGATGCAAAGCTTATCTTTACGAAGAGTCAAACTGTTCAATTGTTTGAAAATGGCTACATAGCAGAGCAGTATAGAAATTTATTCAACGAACGATATGGCCATCCACCTAGTGTGAGCCATTCTGGGACAATATCATTCAAATCTTTATTTTTGTACAAGAATGTCCCATTCAAACCGCAGAACACATTTATTCCTCTTCAAAAAAACCAGTTTCATGTTAGCTGTTCATCTTCAGATTATTTTTTACTGTTACAAAGTAATACGTTAATACAGGACGGGATGTCCACAGTCTTTACAACAACGAATTTCCAATTCTGCATCGACAGTTTACTCTGTAACTGGGCAGCTGGCCTGATGCCGGTTACCTCCAAATAAAGGAAAGTAATCTGCTCACTGTGATTAGCATTGTTGTACAACTGAAGATCACGGATGCTGTCTAATAACACACATGTCTAATGTCGATAAACTTATTTATGTTGTTCTCTAGCAGGCATTGTATTTACCTATTACTGTTTATCTTCAAATCTCACTACATTTTGTATTGAATTTTTACCGATTAGAGCTTAAACGTTCATCGTCTCCTGACAGCTTTATAAATCTACAAAAGCTGTTTGGAACATATACATAGTCAAGCACATCGCGTTTCCTTCAAGGATGTCTGGTGCTACCCTCGTTTCCAGTATAATGAATTCTGCTTGCAAGGAGATACGAAAATCAAATTCCAGTTCCCTGTAAGCCCTATTCCCCGTGAAAGAATGGGAAATGATGTGGAAGGCTAGCCTCAAGTTATAAAACACTATTTCTACATAGTCTAAATTATCCTCTTTCTTCACCTCGCACAAACAGGAAACATCATTTCTCTCTGTGGAAGACATTACAGAATACAGTTGGTTAATTGAATTGCAGTTTCTTTGTATGAAGTGTTTTCAAAACACGTCAAACCCGTTATAAAAATGAGTTCATTATATCTAGAGATATTGTGTGCCATGCATTTTGTTCTAAGAGAATGCCTGGAATTTTCTAACCTAGTGTCAGATAAACAAAATTAAAAAAATTAATGTATCAACAAATGTAAAGTACTGTATTTTCAAATTAATTTCCTCTAATAATTTTGCACCAGTAAACATGGTGAAAGCCACAACTCCCTATATTGTAGGTAGAGTCCAATCATTATTAACAAAAGTGGAACCTGTAACAGAGTGGAATGTTGTTCTTTTCAATGTCGCTACGAACATACTGTCGAAATGGATTTCCTCTTATATAATACCGATTGTCTAGAAATTCACTGACTAGCATCATCATTTGAAATTTCAATCTGTTTCCTACCAAATTTCCTTAGAATTAAAAAAAGGACACGTCAGTACCATGGTTAAAAGCAATCGAAAACAGCAATCATTTATGATAAAATTGGTAATGTACATAGAGCGGTAAGGGAGGAAATTAAATACAATCTTCTTGCTACCTGTTATGAAATCTGTTGGCAGCAAGGTAAATTGTAAGAATACACAAAAAATGTAAAATATCCTCTCCTGTTAGTCTTACTAGAGGCAAATATACAGATTATGGCGTTAAATTCACAAGGAGACCACATGGGTATCGGATTTTAGAATTTTTTGATACTTATGGTACGTGAAGTTTAGAAGACAAGTAACAATCAGCCACAGCCATTCGACGCAACTCTAGAAAATTATCGAGTAAATCGACGTTGAAATTTTGCAAGCACACCCAAGTATCAACAATAAAAATGGTTGTAGCCAGGTGGTAGCGTGAGGTCGGTAGCTCCAATCCTACAGTGACAGAGTGTTTATTTATTTATTTATTTATTGTTTTCGTTGTGTTCGAATACTCACACAATTTTAATATCTATTGGTAATTTTTACGAAACATGCACGTATTTTTGTTTATTCGTAATTTTCTATATTTTATAAAAGGCTGTTAATAATGATGGTTTCAATAAGAAAAGGTAACATTTTTTTACCGTATTGGCACCACTATTAGTTGAAGACCGTAGTCTTTGATTGTTCAGTATGTGAAGAGCTACAATGCTGTTTTTAGAAAGTCATCTCCATAGCTACTAATAGCTTTCCAAGCAGCTAACGTACTCAACCAGCGTTTTAGTTAACGACAAGGTGTTCAACTCGTCACATAAAGAAAAACTGACACAACACGTGGAATTAGAGGTCCCAAAATGTTTTATATAACTGAAATCGAAAATCTGCCACAGTGTGATTCGAACTAATGACTCTATGGGTGTGAGGCCAGAACACTACGACATTAGCTACAACGACAGATGCTGCAATCATTTTAATTGTTGGTATTTACTTGTACTTGCAAAACTTCAAGGTCGATTTTCTCGAATATTTTAGAGTGTTGCGACGAATGGCTTTGGCTGATTGTTATTTAAGTTCTGAACCTCATGCAACATAAATATAAAGAAATTCTAAAATATGATACCCATGTGGTCTCCATGTCAGTGTCGAGTGAGTTGTTAGCCAGTCCTCATTTCCCCTTTGTGTGACTAGTTGTTTGGCCAGGCCCCTTTCTCTTGAAGTCGAAGTGATCATAGGCCTCTCCCCCACCCCTCCCTCCCGTTCTGTCATGTAAGCGGCTATTTGGCCAGTCTCCCTCCGTTGACTAATGCCATGAGTGGTCCTTCGGCCAGCATCCCCTGCCCTTGTCCGGCCAGCCAACACCACCTAGAAGACAAGGCCTGACAACAGCCTGTGCCACGTCACACTGACCAGGCCGCGGCCGCCAGCTGACTGGCTGGCCACTGGGGCACGCCCCCTGCCTCGTGGCGGGAGCCAGTAAGCTGCCGACCGCGGCCTGGTCAATGTGACGTAGCACAGGCTGTTGTCAGGCCTTGTCTTCTAGGTGGTGTTGGGCCAGACCCCCCCCCCCCCTCGACACTCCATTCGCTGGACCGGGCCCCCCAGCCACAGGCGGCAACGCGGTGGCAGAAGCGGCGGGCGTGACGTCAGACCGAGGAGCCCGCGCCTTGCTGCGACCGATGCAAATCTTTGTTCAATGTTCTTGGAATGCACAACTTACTGCTCACTCTCTCCTCGTTATTGTCTTATTTTAGTTAGTTTTCTGTTATTGCATTTTGAGACGTCTTGTGCACTGACTGTATGTGTTTCCTTCTGCGACCTGTACCAGTCTCCTTGTGAACGGCGAGTCGGCAACAAGTGTGATCGAAAATCACAGGAAACACCTCTCCTGAGGACGCGAGGCGTGTGTGAGGCCAGTTTAATTTACGCTGACGGTTGCCTCAATTTGCGCCCGGTTAGATATACACACGAGTTGCCGACTCGGACGCTTTCCGAGCATTTTCACGCATCCCATGCTGATGAGGAATGTGTTATTTCTGTGTGTGTGTATCTTGTAATGGCCTGGTTAGAGTAGTATACAACTATCCGCATGACTTTCTTCATTGAAAATCTGCTGCAGACAACAGCGAAAAAGTTGGAAAAAAATTGCAGAAATGCTAGCGGTCAGTTTGTTGCACATACTCATGCCTAAGCTTGCTACTTGTTTCGTTTATTATTGTTTTGTTTGCTTTATGGTAGTGCATTGTCGTTGTCGTAGAAATAGTGCTAACTAGCAATGGCGTTTTCTTCTAGATTCTTTCCTTTCTTACTTATCCTCGTTTGTGAAATCACACTGCATCCAAACACACACATTCACACACACACTGAACATACACAGGCACGGTCACATGTCCATAATGAAAAAAAAAGTTTAAAAAGACAGCATATAAAGTCACCACACTCTGTGCCCCACCAGTGTTATGGGCATTTACTGCATCTTAAATAGATATTAGCACGCTGCCAAAATGACTGCAGTTCATGAGGTACTGATATGCATAGTTTTTTTTAAATAATGATAATTTTGTTTAGCAAATTTGCAAGTTTACTTAGAACCGTTTATTTCCAAGTTGTCCAGACTGCATTCGGCTTTACTGTAAGCGACCACAAGTGTACTGCAGTGCTCTTTCAAAAACGCCTCCTTGCAGAAACGTGTAGCACCTTTGACTGACGAGTTTAGTAGCTGGAAATGGGCATTATTGCAGTACTATTCTACATAAATGACTTACTTTTTATAGAAACCAGTTCAGAGTAAATGGTGAAATGATCATTTCCTTGAACGGTTAATTATCTAAAAGCATTTACTCTGCACAAAACAGGAAAGTCAATAAGGGTATAGCATACCGAGACTCTTCATTGGACAGTTCCGATTTCAGTTAAAATTTACTTCTGTTGGCCAACGCTTTTGAAGCATTCAAGTCTGGAATCTTATGTTTCTGAGAGAGATGTATTTTCACTCTTTAAGCCATGTGCACAAAACAATGTTCAAAATGTCGTAACAAACAGGAACCAACCCTGAGCTTTTATTCTATAGGACATTCGTCAATGCAGGGCTATAATTTTTTCTGAAAACTTGACCTGAAGTGATTGATTGTCATTCATAACCTTAAATTTCTAATGATCAACTACAGATCCTCATTGGAAAAATATTCAAATGTCTGGTTTGAATTAAACTCAGAGTTATTTATATCATTTGTAATATGGAAAATATAAATACTAAATAGAATGTGTGCATTATGCATCTCTCATTATCAAAATATGGGGTACATACGAATCAAGTCACAATTATAAAGTTTCATGAAAAGTATACGTAAATGTTTCACTGAATAATTAATGACAGGTAAAACTTCTGACCACTTTCAATTCTTAAATTTTACATAGTATTTAGTATAATGTATCCACATATCAAACGAAGTTAACTTTAATTACTCTTCCATGCTCTCTTGAATGGAAATGTAAAGTTTTAGACTTTTGTTTTCCTTTTTATTCCAGTCTTCAAGTCTTATATAGGAAGCAGTAAGGAAAATGCAATACTAGAATATATGATCATAATTTTATTCTTTGTCCTTGTTTGTGACACGCATTTGCACAAAGGAAGTTGGCATTTAATATTGAAACTAAAATGTGCTCACTTTCGCCTGTTTGCTCTTAAAAAACCGGGGTAGTTCTTGTTCTTGAAAAACTGTGGCACTGTGTATGGCTCTAATTGATATTGGGACCGCGACAACATACCGTAATACGACATTATATATATTTGTTCTTCTGATTCTGATAAATGTTTTTATTTTTGTTGCTACATTTGTTTCTGACTTAATCCATTGTCTAGCAATCTGTGAAAAACCATGTCGTAAAGCCTGGGTGTTGAATTTTAAAATAAAATATCGGTCTACAAATACAACTTACATTAGACAGATGTGCCTATTTCCATTCCATAACAAACAGTTTCAAAACCTATCTTCGGGAAAAGACAAAATTGAAAAAAAAAAAATATCCAAATAATAAAAAATATAGCAAACAAAAACGATTTCAACCCAGAAATAGTCATCGCAGTTTACAGTAGATACAAACAAGATAACAACTCCTTACATAGAAACGTAACTCTCGATAAACAAGTACCACAAACACAAAAACATAAGTAGGTCCCTATTTCCTTACAACTTTCTATCAGCACCTAAAATTCGAAAAATACACCATCAGAAACCACTACAAATATTACATAAAATTCCTAAAGGCATAAATATGAATATTCTGCAACAATTAGAAATACGCAAATACATAAGTTTTAATGATCACATAGATTTTAGACACCGAAATTATTTAGAAAATTTTATCGAGCTAGTAACATTAGTAAATGATGAATCCAATGAAATACTCTTTCATATACAAAGATAACATGCAGTTGAAATTTCGAATAAACTTCAGCCATTGAGACTGTAGTCAAAGAAATAGTATTTAGATTATCCATTACGGATGTTTCATAACCCGTGATTGTTAATTTCAATATGATTTAAGAAAATGCACCAGTCACTTTTTCTTGAAATGATGTTTATTCCATGAACCGGCTTTCAAGCCTTTTAAGATCCATCTTCAGATGGATCATGTTACAATATTATTTTAAGCGTCATGTTGGATGCTGGCTCTGTGGTGGGAAGACGGAAACATACTTTAATAACTCGAATTGCATGTTGTTTAGGTCGTGTTTTGTATTTGTAAGATAACATGAAATTCGTTGATTTACTTACTGTGACTGTATGGCCAGATTTTTTTGGTTATTGTGACATAAACAAAATTGGAAATTAACAACAAAAATCCGGCCATAGAGTCGTAGTAAGTAAATCAACAAATTTCACGTAATCTTACAAATACAAAACACGACATAAACAACGTGCAATTCGAGTTGTTAATGTATGTTTCCGTCTTCTCGCCACAGAGGCAGCATCCAACATGACGCTTAAAATGATTTTGTAACATGATCCGACTGAAGATGAACCTGAAAAGCTTTGAAAACCGGTTCATAGAATAAACATAATTTCAAGAAAAAGTTAATGGGGCATTTTCTTAAATCATAAAGAAATAGAACACTTTTGGAAAACTACACCTCAGACAAACAGAGGCACACTATTACATGACCAAATATAACAAAATTCATAAGAATAACATCTTTGTAAACATGCAGAATTTAAATAAACTCACACAAAAACATGTAATACAAAGCTCGCCATAATTATGCCATGCGAAAAAGTACAAACAGCAACAAAATCAGACAATTATTATAGGTAAATAGGAATACTCCATGCAGGATAGAAATATTAATGTACGACCAAAATTTAAGAAGTACTTATCTATTGCTTTTTCGTTATAATATTTAACATTGATTATATTTTTCACAGACTTATTGACAATGGCTTAAGGTCGAAACAGCTGTATCAATAAAAATGAACATATTTAGTATCATCAGAAGGACAAATATCTATTTATAATGTCGCATTACGCTGACGTTTCGAACAAAGCGTCCCTGTTGGATGTCACAGAAAAATAATATGGTATGGCCAACCTTCTTTCTTAAATCGTGAATATTTCAAGCTCTCAAAGCAACTTCATTAATAGTACTCAAAAGAAAAGTTTTCCAAAATAACCAAAAGTGAAATTACCTGTGCTCCATATGTTAGAAAACGTAGTTACTTTTTACTGATTGGTTTAAGAAAAATCAATAAATGTCATAACTGCAGAAATTTAATAATAGGTAAAGTCTTGGTTCGGCCAAAGTAGCTTGACTTGAAATGCTTAAATTCAGCATAAGGCGAGCTGATCCTGAATGAATACGAAAGCGATCGTGATAAGATTAAGCCAGTAAGTTTCTTTTATACATATTTTCTACATTACGTAACGACTTAGAACTGTCCAATGAACATTTTGAAATATGAATGTGTACTGTCATTCATCTATGTCACACTAGTTTTAACCATTCCACCGTGGGAAATTTAAACATGACGAAGTACTCTTACTGCAGTTTCCATTGCCACGACACAAAGCTTTGCACTTTCGTGTTATCAGTACCTCCGAGAGTATCGCACTTTGTGGTCACTTAAGTAAGCGTTCCCATCCACATACTACCACATAAATATAAACGGTTTTCATTAGCAGTAATAAACCCAGCTTAGCCGATTTGCTACAGTTGAATGTTACACCAAGTGAATAATGATTTGTAATAGCTGAAGTTATGGCAGTTCTATTGGTATTAGTACCTTAATTAGTCCGTTGTTGAATGTTACACCTAGTACAGTAATATTCCATGTACATCATGTGCAAATAATGTTGCCTTTTATAACCAGACACCCGGCACAGACTATCACTTTTGAAAAAAGTGGGCGAGTGTGGGAATCGTAGATGTACCGAGCGACGCGATACGGTTGCCTTCCACTGCCATCCTCTGATCCTTCCTCACTTCCGACCCGGTCCCCTCTCCCAATGCCACGCTACTACCGCTGCTGCAATGCCATATTGGACAGAGTCCATCTCATTTCTCTTTGCAAACACTGAACTACACTCATATTTTGACATGTCACGTCAGAAGCTATTAAAGTATTGCGTCAGTGATAACACAAATCCTAGATCCCATTCAGCTCAGTTATTTTTTCTGCAGAGCTTCAAGCTAAAGCTGTTAAGGAATTATTTCGCTTTTTTTTCGGAGGCTACTGAAGTTCAGAACATCGAGTGAGAGCAAATCCTCATTCTAAAATACCTTACTTTGAATTAAATGTACACCGAATTGCCTCAATTTGCGCTTAAGAGTTCAGTTGTAATTTATTTATTTGAAATTATGCACAGCTTAGATCAATACTTTGTCATTATTTTGTCAAAATGTGCGTTCAGTTTATTTAATATTTTATGGGCCAGCTTTGTCTGCGACTTTTCAAAGCTCAGGTGCGAAACCAAGAGCTTCTGTGAAGTTTGTAAATCTGTAATATCACGTCCAGGCATCATCTGATTTCCGAAGTCAAAGTAAATGAATGCAGTGTTGTTATATTTCATACCAAGCAAGAAGTTGTGACTGTGCACCTAGAACGTCAGTATTTTCACTTTTTATTCTTCACACTATTTGGACATATGGAAAAGAAATCTATTTGATTTTCTTTCAGCGTAAAAGACTTTAGGAGGCAAGACCTGCGAACTATTATCTCTTGCCAAAAGTCTTTATAACTTTCCAACCGTACAATACTGCTACTGTACAGTACTGAACACTTTTCCCTTCAGAAACTATATTCGATGCCTATCAAGACCGCTATAGAAGGAAAAACCATGGTAGCACGTAAAATTTTTAAACTGAAAGCAACAATATCTGCATACTTCTAATGCAGTTGTCACCCGCAATTTCCAAAAAAGTACAAATACGATAGGCATTTCACCTCACAATTATTTCCAGAATCTGGGGTGACGAGAGATTAGTTAGACTGTTAGTGCATGTAAGTGTGTTTCACATCAGAGTAGTTTCATCGTCGCTGTCGCATCATCTGCGATAAACTACATCCTACCATACGTATGTTAAATACTGTTACATTATATGGAATTAGAAAATATATTTTTATTATTTACGGTAAAATGTAGGTTATACATTAAAATATTTCATTCAATATACAAAGAAACATTTTTGAATTGAAAAGCAGTCTCTGTTGCGAATTATAATACTTATTACTTATAATGCGTTTCGCGCTTTTGGCACATCATCGGAAAACTTGAAAACAGCTGGATGGCATTAGTATTAAAACACACGACGATAAGCATTTTAGACTAGATAAAATCCGAGGATATAATCAATCCAAAAGCATCGTCAAATGTTAAGAGAAGTGGAGCAAAAAGTTCCACATCAGTAGTGTTATGTCGGATAGGTCCGCGTCTATAGAAAGAATATAGATACATCACATGAGAATTTGCTACTGCGCGAAAAGCTGATTGTCAACTATTTTATCTTGTCTAAAATGCTTTTCGTCGTGAGTTTTAATACTAACTAATGCCAGCCAGCTGTTTTTGAGTTTTCTGATGCTGTGCCAAAAGCGCGAACGCGTTAGAAGTAATAATTATTATAGATATAAAGAAACATTCAGGATAATATACACAGCAACTGTATTTTTCTTCAACCTGTCATTCACTAACTAGGCAGCGTGGACCTCAGTGATTTTCAAATCTGCTAGATGTACATATAGCATATGTAAAATTATTATCTTTTTAAACCCAGCAATAATATGGAAACAATAGTTGTTCAGCACCTCAGATGTCAGTTCCAAGATGTCATTATTTCTGAGGTTGGACTGTACCAATCAACAATGGAAATGTACGACTCTCCGCATCAGTTTCACACTAATGTTAATATGGGGATGAAATGTGAAAGTGCTACACTAGAATTCACTGTCGTGCTCTGTGAATCAACAATTTTCTTCTTGTCACTTATACACTTTACTGACTTAACTTTCGCTTAAACGACGTCCCATGATTTATATCAAATCATTTTGTTGTTAAAAAAATTCAATTGATTGTGAAGCCAAGTTGATTATTTCCTGTAGGCTCGTGCAGGCAAATTTTCGGATACTCTCATTGATTTCATCGGATATGTAGGGTAACTATTGCTTATTAATACATCACGATGGTTATTTTATTATTTATGTTGCTGCTCGTAAAACCAGCTTCAGACGAAACAATGACCAATGAATTTCTCCTGAAGTCTAATCGTTTTCGTATGGTTATGAAAATACACAGCAAAGAGGATTAAACTATAGTTCATAGATAATCGTCTGAAACATTATGCTTGCCTCTGTCCCTGTTCAGGAACATGTAACACTGGTAACCACACAAGAATTTTTGTAATAAGCATATCTATAAGACCGCCACATGCAGGGTTTTTCGTTTATCTTGGGCCAATTGTACATCTCCAGTACGACGCATCACACGGAAAAAAGTGGTCTAGATGAAGGGGACAGTTGTATGTACTACAACGGGCTGCTTCCTAACCACCACGCCTTCATTGTTGTGGTTAACTTTGTATTTGCAAATGGGAACCTTCCATTTTTATTGCTTCTACGTTCAAACAACTCACAGTTTAACTATTGTTTAACATTCGTGGTAGATGTCGTTGTAATCGACATACAGGGTGTCCGAAAAGCCTTTCCCTGATTTCATAAATTGATAATTCAGGCTAGAAGTAAGATACAAATATGAAACTGGTGTCTAATTGTTTACAAACTATCATAGTTTTTTTTACTCATCAGTAAACTTCCACATGAGCACCCTTGGTAGCTCGTAGCACATCTAGGCGATATTCAGTTTCCGTCCACACGTTAGCCAACATTACTGGAGGGATCGATTCAACGACTGTGGTTATCCGTTGCCGCAGGGTTTCAAGATCTGGTACACGTTTTCGGTAGACCTCGTCCTTGAAATAACCCCATAAAAAGAAGTCTGATGAAGTTATGTCAGGAGAGCGTGGAGGCCAAACCGTTGGCCCTTCACGACCAATCCATCGCCCAGGATAGGTCGTATCGAGATAGGCACGGACGTCCAAACCCCAATGAGGCGGAGCACCGTCTTGCTTAAACAAGACATCGGGGTGATACTGAAGCAGCTTAGGAACAGCATACGGTTGCAACATGTCCAGATACACTGCAGATGTGATGGTAGCTTCAGCGGAGAAGAATGGCCCGATAATTCGATCATGCAATAGTGCGCACCAAACATTCACCTTTGGACTGCCTCTGGTGCACTTCATGACCTCGCCAGGGGGTTGTAAACCCCAAATGCGCACATTATGGCGATTCACTACTCCACTGACAAAAAAGGTCGCTTCGTCAGAAAAGGCAATTCGTCTCAGATCACCATCTTCGTCCTCAATACGTGATAGCATTTCGACCGCAAAGTCATATAGACGTGTACTGTCATTGCGCAACAAGGCCTGAACAATTTGCACTTTGTATGCACGAAACAATAAACGTTTGTGTAAAATGTCATGGAGAGAGCTTTTTGGCATCTATAATTCACGTGAGGCCCTGCGCACCGATTTCTTTGGACTTCGCAGAAAAGACTGCTTCACAGCTTCCACCCTGTCTGCTGAGGATCTTGGTCGACCAAACCTCGGAAGGCCAGCAACCGATCCTGTGTTGTTGAACTTCTCATACCAGGCTTTAATGCTCTTGACATCAGGTGGATTCCTTCCAAATGTTGTCTGGAAGCGTCTTTGCACTGTGGTTGATGATCGTGTCTCATGGTCACAGGACACACTGTGCCTTCTCCTGATTGGTTAACATGGCTTCTTGGGAACTGCACCTCATCCACTACTTACGTACTGCCAACCTGAAACAGAAAAAAAACTTTGATAATTTTTAAACAATTCGACACAAGTTTCATATTTATATCTTACTTCTAGCCTGAGTTATCAATTTATGTAATCAGCGAAAGACTTCTCGAACACCGTGTATGTTAATTGTACTTGTTTTTGCCAAAATATAGTGTACTGTTTGCATATGTGATAGTATCGAATACTATCGTTCGGCGTTTCAATGTCTCGAAAGCGTGATCTAGAAACAACGACGTGGCTGTATTTTTTTATGTTCCCAAGCCTATCACCATTTATGTCCTGGATTTAGATGAATCCCCTTGTTCTTGCCGTAATTGTAATTCACAATATATTTCAACCGCGAGAAAATAAAAGTCTAGGTTTACATCATAAATCAATGGCATCAAAACTTCTACAGCCACGTCGTTGTTATTGGATCACGTTAAATGTTCTTTCTAATTAGACACTGAAAAGCCGAACTACACTGTACTGCAAAATAAAACATGCAAACACTATAGTGCTTAGGACAAAAACATAAAGCGCCAGAACAAAAGGTTTTACTTTTTCGTCTTAAGTGAGATGTACCGTAACATCAAATGGGTCAGGTAGTAATTGGTAAAACAGGCACACTTGTTACTCTCAGATTATAGGCTGGTCTACCTGAAATTTAAAATAATGGTTTGAGTCAATCGTACACATTTTTTGGGACAGAATCCTAATAGGCAGTAAAAATGTTGGTTCCAATTTGAAAATACAACAGTGACCCCACCCATGCAGGGAGATAGGGCTTGGGATTAGCCAGTTGTGGCACAGACAGATGTCTCTTTCACTAATATCAACTTTCCTCGTATGATGTCGTATGTTTCGTATGATACGTCGTTTTCAAGACAGTTCGTCTCACGTTCAGCGAAATACCTGTGTAATACACCTACGAATTATGAGCAACAACTAAAGAGACGTAACTTCCAATTAGGAATGTTAACTACGAATAATAAGTCCACCTCATTAAAAAAAAAAAAAAAAAAAAAAAAAACGGGGGGTTTTGAAGATTATACACTTGAAGATCAACACATTTATTCTACTTGGTAAAATATTACCCTCTTGGGCAATGTTTCGATGAGTTTCGTACTCATCATATTCCGTAATTTCTTTATTCTAATGTTCTCAGTGAAATCGACAGGTAGACGAATATTATAGGTCCAACTATAACGTAACGTTTCAAGGTATCTTTTGACAATGGTTCACACAAGTCGTACAAAATCTTACACATAAGTGTTACAGGAAAGTATATCAAAATAATATTTTATCAGTTTCTTTCTGACATTCTTAATATTCCATTCCTGTTATTGATTACACTAACGTGAGCTGCGTACTGAAAACAAATGTCTTTATTTTTCCTTAAGAAGGTTGTTCAAGAAACAGCAGCTATACTTACGAACGTAGCTTCCCATTTTTTACTATACCTGTCACACAACTATCTGATAAAAAGTATCTGGACACCCATATGTCATGCATAAGTGACCTCTCCATGTCACGAATGGGTAACCCGACAGTAGAGAATCGTCCATCAAGTCCTGAAAAATGGGTCGCAGTTACTTCAGCCCGCACTAGTCATTTAATTTCACATGAGTAATAAATACAGCAGACATTTTAACCGTTATCAAGATGTAAGAGTCGACTGTTGATGTTATTGAATTCACTGACTGTTCCGTCGGTTCTTGACAGGATATTTTATTCATTTTGAATAAAACACACGAGATAACTGTGTAATTTTTTGCAAATTTGTTGTTTCCACTGACCGCTTTTCGGCTGTTACGTCAGCAGGTAAATACTTACAGAGATATAGCGATGCAGCTGAGAGTAACCATTCAAAGATCTTGCGTTGCTGTGTGTATAATACAATTACATTAATTTTCAAAGAAAACTAGTATGGCAATAAACATTGGTAAAATATGACGAGATTAACATTTATAAAATATGACAAGACATAAAGTACAACATTTGTCATAAGAAAATAAACTGAACAATAGGAATTGGCTGATTTTATGTTTAACAGGTCAAACACTTGGTACATAGAAGGGCGAGAATAAACTGAATGAAACATCTGTGAATATACAGGTAAAATTTAAATCAACATTCGACATAGTCGAGTATGGGGAGCGATCTGTAAATGTTACATAGAAGAACGCCTAGATCGCATATTTAATTCACACTTCATTATGTGACTAGTTTCGACAAGTTGTCATTTTCAGACGTAAAATAAAAATTTTTAAACTGTATGAAAACTTTCGAAGGCACATGCATCTGGTGTACACAGAACATAAAATACTCCACCTGTATGCTGGTTACTGGGGTACCACTGACATGCTTGTAACATTAACATATGGATAACATAACGTAGGATAGTACATTCCATCAGTTAAAAATTGACAACGACTGCAGAGTACATGGTGCCATATAGTTGAGGTTGCCTGAAAAACACATATCTTATATATATAGTTAGCTCTTACAAAATAATACATATGGTCTGTGGAAGGCGGTTAACTACCTGTAGTAACAGCAGACAACCAATGTGAGCAAATCGGCCTTTTATTTGGCGGATGGAATGTTAGTCAGCACTCATACAAATTACAACTGTGTACTACAAAAGCATGAGCACAACTGTCATGTCCTACATTGGTCCTGTTTACAAATTAAATCGTCACACGGGCAACAGTCGGCGCTCTAGTCAACCACAAGATTTATTTGTTTCATAGACATCAAAATAAAATAAATCTTGTGGTTAACTAGAGCGCCGAGTGGTGGCGCTGTGACGATTTAATTTGTACAATTGTAGAACACTTTTCATTATATTCATGGTGTAGTAACGAAGATGTATGTGCAATTATCTGTATTTGGTCTCTACAAGTTATGTAAAAGTCATATTTTGATATCTGTGAAACAAATCTTGTGGTTGACTAGAGCGCCGACAGTTGGCGCTGTGACGATTTAATTTGTAAACATGACTAATGTAAGACGTGACAGTTGTGCTCATGCTCTCTTAGCACACAGTTGTAATTGGTATGAGTGCTGAATAACATCCCATCCGCCAAATGAAAGGCCGATTTGCTCACATTGGTTGTCTGCTATTACTACAGGTAGTTAACCGCCTTCCACAGACCATATGTATTATTTTGTAAGAGCTAACTATATATATAAGATATGTGTTTTTCAGGCAACCTCAACTATATGGCACCATGTACTCTGCAGTCGTTGTCAATTTTTAACTGATGGAATGTACTATCCTAGGTTATATGTTATCCTTATGTTAATGTTACAAGCATGTCAGTGGTACCCCAGTAACCAGCACACAGGTTGAGTATTTTATGTACTGTGTACAACAGATGCATGTGCCTTCGAAAGTTTTCATACAGTTTAAAAAATTTTATTTTACGTCTGAAAATGACAACTTGTCGAAACTAGTCACATAATGAAGTGTGAATTAAATATGCGATCTAGGCGTTCTTCTATGTAACATTTATTGATCGATCCCCATACTCGATTATGTCGAATGTTGATTTAAATTTTACCTTTATATTCACAGATGTTTCATTCAGTTTATTCTCGTCCTTTTTTGTACCAAATGTTTGACCTATTAAACTTAAAATCAGCCAATTCCTATTGTTCAGTTATTTTCTTAGGACAAATGTTGTACTTTATATCTTGTCATATTTTACCAATGTTTGTCATACTGCTCTCCTTTGAAAATTAATGTACTTGTATTATATACACAACAACTTAAGATCTTTAAATGTATACTCCAAGCTGCATCGCCATATCTCTGTAGTGTTTACCTGATGATGGCGTAAATAAATTTCCAGAATATTACACAGTTATTGTATGTGTTTTATTCAAAGAAAGTTAATGTTATTGTGAAGTGAAAAAGCAAAGGAACAGCTACAGCTAAACCGAGACATATAGTCCTCATGTGATTGTAGACAGTGTCGTCCAGAATTGAGGTGGAAGGTGATAAAAAAGATCTCGAAATCAATGGAAGGGATCCAAAAAGTTACCTACAGTCCAGACAGCACAATGACTGTGCGTAATCAGTTAAAATGAATGGGATACATGTGTCGAGCAGTATCCCCATAAGACGCGTCTATCTGTAGTCACTACTAAGTGACATTTGAGGTGGTGCAGAGAGCGACACCGATGAATAGTGGATGTCTGGAAACGAGTGACAGGGAGGCATGAATCACGCTATATCTTATGGCCGACCGACGGAAAGGTTCATATTTTGCAAATGCCTGAAGAACGCTGCCTGTCGTCTTATATAGTGTCAATAGTCAAGTATGGAAGACGTGTTGTTACAGTATGGGGATATTTTAGTTGTTACGGTGTGAAATTAGAAATCACGAAATGTGGAAGATTATGAACAAATTTACATGGCTGTCTGCTGCATAGAGAACAGTCGGAGACGATGTTGTTTTTATAACAGCAGGACAATGCACCTTGTCATAAAACTTGCGGAAGGCAGTAACATTTCTGTGTTGGCCTGTTGTGCCCAGAGTGCGATCCTGAACCCTACTGAACACCTTCGATATTAGTTACAACATAGACATCACTCCAAGCCCCAGAGTCTGACAATATCTTCTATGACTTTGGCTATTGATGAGGAATGGGCTGCCAATAGAACACAGACATTCAGACGCCCCTCTGAAAGTGTCCTAAGTAGATTTCAAGCCGTCAGAGATTCGAAGAGTCAACGTACACGATGATAGTTCTCTCGATGCTTTTAATCAGATTTTTGTGTTTAAAGGAGGTTTTTTATTACTTTCTGCTCCGAAGTTCCGAAACCTCTAATTAGAAAAGTAACAATCCCGAGTAGTGTACCTTCAGTGTTAGACATAAAAAAACGAGTAAAGCTTTCTACATTATGATGATTATTGTGTGTTCGTAGGTTTTCCCGGCGAACATGCTGAGTGAAGATCTCACTCAGATCTTCACTCATGATGATTATTACTATACCGATCAAATATTTACGAAATACTTATTCAGTCTAAGGCTACATAAGGTGACAGTGTCAATGTGGATTTCACATTGGCCCAAAGACTTATATACGATCTCACAATATTTGCAGTAAGATCTTGGTGCGGATTCATTCAGTCACTTTTACACTTACTAGGAAAAGTAAATACGACATTCTTAAATCATTACAGATTTATTTGTTGTTTTATAAAATCAGACTTTAAATACATAAAAGTTCTCAGAAAGACAATGTAAATACGACTTCCCCACAAGTAACCTAAAAAAAAAAGCGATAAAGTAAAAGTACATACGTTACTTTAATATTTCTCTTCATCGTACACCCATATTTTTTTCAATCTTTATCACAGGGCACGGCAGTCTGAGTACCTTCGAAACACACATAGACCTGTAAGACTAGTAAAGTTGAAATTCACTCATACTTCTTGAGAAATAATTTCTTTATGCGGTGTATCAGAGATTTCATTGTGACATCACGGCAGTTTTGGCACTAATAACAAACACTGCATTTTCGTAACATATTGCTGTTACCGTAAATTCATAAGCCGAAACAAAGCTGCCGTCACATATTTTGTGAATTATAGCAGAAATGTACAGATTGGTTTTTAAACATTTAAAATATGTACTCTCCTTTCATAGTCGCAGATATTTGTAAAACGTAGTCGTACTACCTTTGTAAGCAACTAACAGACATAGGTTTATTGCTTCTAGATGTCGGGTACTGTGGAATGTAAGTCTTCACTTATGACAAATTATTAAAATCAGTCACGCACGCAGTTAAGAAGAGACCACTACTGTAGATTTTATCGCAGGGCCACTTGACAATCTCTACGTCATAAGACCTCTTCATACGTCTTGGTGAAGTGGCATAAAAACACATATCCTAAGGAATTTAATACAATTTTTTTTAAATACCAGAAAGATATTTCACGACAAAATGCGGCATTCTTCTCAATGCCCGAGTACGACAAACAGATGATGCCTGGACGCGAATAACTGCCGCTGGCACACAAATTCCTGCTGATGCATTCATCAAATGCTCTCGGCATGGCTACAGAGCAGATGTCTGGAACACGGCCGTGACGTTTGCAGGTGATAGCCGTCATCTCGATCCTGTTCATAGTGCTGTCTACGATCGCGCTGACTCTCAACACCATCCCCAGTCTGCAGCACAATGACGAGAAGGGCAACTTCGACAATCCGCAGCTCGCGATGGTCGAAGCTGTCTGCATCACGTGGTTCACCCTGGAGTACGTGCTACGCTTTAGTGCATCCCCAAACAAGTGGAAATTTTTCAAGGGCGGTCTCAACATCATTGACCTGCTCGCTATCCTGCCCTATTTCGTTTCCCTCTTCCTCCTCGAGACCAATAAGAACGCGAACGACCAGTTCCAAGACGTGCGCCGCGTGGTCCAAATCTTCAGGATCATGCGCATCTTGCGCATCCTCAAGCTGGCGCGCCACTCGACGGGGCTCCAGAGCCTCGGCTTCACGCTCCGCAACTCGTACAAGGAGCTGGGCCTGCTTATGCTCTTCCTCGCCATGGGCGTCCTCATATTCTCCAGTCTGGCGTACTTCGCCGAGAAAGAGGAGCCCGGCACCAAATTTATCAGCATCCCCGAAACTTTCTGGTGGGCGGGCATCACAATGACGACCGTGGGCTACGGCGACATCTACCCCACCACCCCGCTCGGGAAAGTGATAGGAAGTGTCTGTTGCATTTGTGGGGTACTGGTGATCGCGTTGCCCATTCCCATCATTGTCAACAACTTCGCCGAGTTCTACAAGAACCAGATGCGCCGAGAGAAGGCCCTCAAGCGGCGGGAGGCGCTCGAGAGGGCCAAGCGGGAGGGCAGCATCGTCTCCTTCCACCACATCAACCTGCGCGACGCCTTCGCCAAGAGCATGGACCTCATCGACGTCATCGTGGACACAGGTGAGCAGCGAGCGCTGCCGCACTCATCGCATGTCAGTCCCTCAACACTTTCTAAAAAACATTATTCTATCTTTTAAACCTATTTGCGCTCTACGAAATAAATCATGTAATACACAATATTCAGACTACAGAAGTATGTTTCAAAATGCCAAGATGGCTGCTGTTAAATTTATAAACGTTTTTGTTATACTATATTTTCTGGGTTGTAAGGCTGTGTTCTTAGAATCTTGCTGCTTCCTTACGTTTCGTCCGATGCTGCGGCGGACTTCGAGTTCTGAAGGAACTGGGGTACCAACAGCCGTAAGTATAATGAAATATTTATTCTATTACAACCAGTTTCGGCATTTCACTATGCCATCTTCAGGTCCCTACATCGGAGCATGATATCCAAAAGTAGGGATACTAAACTGGATTCGTGGATTTCGTCTCTTAGTTGGAAACAACAACAGCAAGAGCAAGTTGCTGTTGTTGTTTCCAACTAAGAGACGAAATCCACGAATCCAGTTTAGTATCCCTACTTTTGGATATCATGCTCCGATGTAGATACCTGAAGATGGCATAGTGAAATGCCGAAACTGGTTATAATAGAATAAATATTTCATTATACTTCCGGCTGTTGGTGCCTCAGTTCCTTCAGACTCTTGACCAGCCGCTGTCCCGTTTCCACCACCGATAATGGCTTCAATAATTCTTCAGAGGTTGTCCGCCTGTTGAGTCTTTCCAACTAACGGGTCTGAGGTCTGAGAGCCTCTTAAATACCGTCTAAACGAGGCGTGGCTAAGATCCACGTGATAAGTAGAGATGGTCAGTCGGCAAGACTCAACAGACGGACAACCTCTGAAGAAGTCCGACACAGCATCAGACGTAAGGAAGCAGCAAGATTCTAAGAACACGGCCTTACAACCCAGAAGATATACTAACAAAAATGTCAACCAGTTGTGAAAGCCTTCACTCTATCAAATTTATAAACGCCCCGTTTCAGCGAAACTACCAAGTCAGCATCTAGTACTACGACTCTACATCTCAATAAAATCCTTTAGAATTATATGTCTAATTCAACACTCGTCCATCTGTTAGTTGAACATGAGCTCGTGAACTCGGTGCTTGAAAATTGAAGTAATTTTCATTTTCTTTTCTATTTTATGATTTGTGACAACCACTTGTCACAGGCTTCAGCTTTATGGTCTGACTTACTACAATTATCATAACATTGTTCACATCTATAAATAAATAAAAACGTTAACTTGGCCTTTAGGAATTTGTTTCTGCAGTCACAACACAACAGATCGCCCCTTGGAAATATCAAGTCTTTTTACTTCTTGAACAGTTCAGGATGTAGAAACAAGGCTCTTGGCGTATGACAGTGAGCTACGTAGTAGTGCACGTAATTTTGTTGTGTATTTAATTCTCTTAGCATTAAAGATAATGAAACAGTGAAGGGACTTTTTTTCTTCAGTAGAACGATATATTTGTTTTAGCGGCACTCGCATACTTTTAAGAGGACGAGAGTAGTGACGTGTCGCTTTTTAATGTTAGCATTGATATTTGCCGTAAAAATGTTCATGAAATATCCACAAATTGAAAGGCAAGGCGGCTACAATAGGCTATTGCGGTGTAAACACCGCCAAGTCAGAAGTCTGACAAGTAAACCTACCCAAACGGTAAACATTATTTTGATTAACTTTGAATATGCCGTAGTGTAGAGGAAAACAAGAGACACCTGTTATTTCATGCTTGCATATGTGGCCACTGGAATGGTGTAACAATCCCTTAAAATTGAGTATATTATTTGTAGGTACACTTGTGAGATACAATTCTGTCTTGGACCTACTTAATATGACATAGCTACAGCGTCAGAACAGTATAGAGGTAATGGAACTCCATCCCACCAGTAAGTGTTACCTTTTGCAGATTAGGAAGACTACTTCAGATACCGTATGTGCACACACTCACAGTCTACTGAACAGCTTTTGTGAAAAAGAGTGAAACATCTAAAGGCTTGATACAATGTCAGAACCTAGCATCACTATGCCTCTTAGGATCCGCTTAGCCATTCAGGTGTTTTAATACAAGTTTGTGGATATTTTTAAGAAACAAGGTAAGGCCAGTCAAAGTAAAACGATTTCTGATTTCGGATGTTTTAGAATGCTGTTAATGGAAATATATCGTTCCATTTATCATTTATAACTATGTCTGAGTAACATAAAAATTAAGAGAAATAAACAGGCAATAAAATCAGGTACCGTTCAACGTTCTTTTGTCCACCAATAACCTTGTTTCGATACCTTGAAACGCTAATGAAATAAATAGGGTTCTTTGTGGCAGGTGACCAATCCTGTGTAATACAAATCCACTGTAGAATTCCAGTCCACAGACTATTAATAATTTTCCAAACTTAGTCTTTATGGTTACAAATCAATAATAATTAGCCTTGTAAATGCACCGTCTTTGTTAGATTAGACATCGAATAAATTTTTGTTACTTGGAGAAGAATCTTGCACTGCAATCTGTTAGTTTTAGTTGTTTGTTACTTCTAATTATATTTAGAACTATTTCGATATCAATTGCTGCTGTGTAATCGTAGAAAGGTTTATTAACTATATGCTAATATTACACTGACTCACTTACTAACAATAAGATGCCCATATTAACAGCTGCATCAGCATTTAACCTATATTTGAAATAAGTTACTGAAATTGACAATGTTTTTTGCTAAATATATTGGTTTTTTTTATTGAATTCTGTAAGAGATGCAGTTAAAGATAATGAGGTAATTACGTATTTATTAAAATCTGATGATATTTTCAAAAATCTACTTTATTTTAGGTATCTGTGAGATAATTAACTAATTTTTTTAGATGCATGGTTCCACAGCAGTGAAGAATTTATTAAATCATATGCTCTTCCTTGAAAGTTGTTTTATGAAACAATAACAAAATTGATCAATTTCAGCTATATTACCAATTTCAAGTATATATACATTCAATGTGGCCTTGTGAAAAAAAGTAATACCTTTATCGAATCTCTAATATGTTTCCTGCACTTTTCATGGTTTTATCATGCTTATATAGCACCTTATGTACTGAACATAAGGTGCACACAATAGTTTTGTACGCTTGTTTAACAGTAAGTAGAATCTTTTGAAACAACAGTCTTCAATAACACTGTCATTTATGCTTATTAAATAACGTTTTTGGTGTTCTATTGCACTACAGCGCTTTTGTATGAACATACTTTTCATGTTTTTAATTCCATTGTTGTTATTTTAGGTAGTTGTACTAGAAACCAAGAATGAAATTTAAACTGGTCAATAAAGCCTACTATTCTATAAAAATGCCCTACAGGATCGATGGCTTGATTTAATCTTCATTACTAATTAACTGAACATACTTAAATTATAAGTAGTTATGAAGTGAAAACGAGACAGATGAAAAAAGAAAATAAACTTTTTATTATGTTAGAAGTAATCGCCACATCTGTTACAAAATTTGTCAAACTGTAATTATGAAAAATCGTTCGAGGTTCCCTTTTGAACTACGATTACATCCATGAGTGTACCTCTCGGTCAGAAGGGAATCCACTCACCCAAAAAAGTTTTTTAGGCCTCCAAAAGTATGAAAGTAATGGAAGAAACATGTTTCAACTACTGTGCAAATGTCTCCCTGGAATACTCTAACAAATTCCCCATACAGAACCTATCTCTGCCAATAAGAGTTCCATATTTGTAAACCATCTATTTTCTTTGGATGAATAGGTTCCCAATTGGGTAGAATCGTGGTTCCGTTGGGTTCTGAAACGATTTCCATGGAGGCACTCATAGATTTGACTCACAGTGGGAAATAAGCATTAACACTTATGGCGATTACTTTTGAAGCAATAAACAGTTTACTTAATTTTTATAGCTGTGTCATTATCATCTTACTTCACATTATAAATAACACCCTGAAATTAACCCCAAGAATACTGACTGCGGTTCAGTTAGTTTCAAAATAGTCACGCATAATACTGGTAGAACATAACTTCAATCTCCATTGCAGTTATTTTGAGGGGCGAAATGATTAGCTTGCCTTAAAAGGCGCATGGAGAAGGATCCCCTTTCCCTGAAGTTTCGGCCTCGGTCCGGAGACAGGGATCTATAACCATCTGGTAAAGATTAATAAAAACAAACCTTCTTCATGTTGTTAAGCCAAGATCGCCAATAAAGTATATTTATTTCTGTTAATTGGTTTCGCCGATCGCAGTGGCCGAGCGGTCTGCGGCGCCCCAGTCACGGACGGATGACCCCATAGTTAAGTCCCATAAGCTCTACACACATTTGAACATTTTTTGTTAACTGGTTTCAAAGATTTTATCATCACCTTCATAAGGGTATAACATCTTCAGTTAGGTGAGTATATGATAATATAATAATTTCGTGTGGCTCATTGGCCTGGTGCAAGTCTTTAAATTGGACGCCACTTCGGTGACTTGCGTGTCCCTAGCCTATCCCAGTTATCCAACTGGAGAAAGGTGACCTACACCATAATGTGGAAACCGAACCACGTGTCATTTCCGCGTCTCGTCATATCGTTGAGGGGTGAAGGTTGGGTTGAAACGCAGACTGAAAAAATCCGAGGTCCGACCGGATTTCGAACCCGCGACCCTTCGGTTCCTAAACGAGCGCTTTACCCCAAGACCACCGAACGGTTTCTTGTCGAAATGTAAAATGAGTAAAAATGCATGGTCAACATGTTAAAAAATACATCACCAAAATGGATCGTCATATCAGAATAAAAGTTGAAATATGACTTGCACGTAAGTATAAGACAGGTGGGAGAAGTTGTCATATTTTATATTTTATCCTGATAAAACGATTCATTTTATTGGCGTATTTTCTAACTTGTTGACCTTGCATTTTTACTTATTTCACATTTCGACGAGAAAATGAAGATGATGATATAAATAATTGAAACTGGATAAGAAAAATAAATATATTTTGCAGTCGATCTAGGCTTAACAACCTTAAGAAGATGTGTTCTTATTAATATTATAAAAAGATCACTTTCCACAGGCATAACATGGCAGGTATGAAGATACCGTTATTAGTTGGTACCGATACCAGTAACAGCAGTTATCGGGATTGAAACATACTGCCTCGTCTTGTTAAGACTGCATCATCGAAACTTGCCAAAGTCGAGATTGTATTTATTGTGAGATACCATGAATGGTGTCATTTGCATTTCTTTGGAACAGGAAAGCTGATTTCGGATACCGTGTCACATCTTAGTGTAATTTCTATTTAATCTGTCAGCAGACGGGGCTGTAGTAGGCACAGCTTTCACCTTAGTAGGAAAGAGAAAAATAAACAAGCAGAAAACCTAAGTTGGGGGAGGGACAATTTACTGAGTGGCTACAGGTGTAAGGAGCACAGAAGGAAAAAATGTTTCAAGAGAAATTGGGATTCAAACAAATCTTAAGTCTGAGTAGAATTCTGGCGTACTGCTTTGATACAAAAACAATTGTTGGCATTCATAAATTTTGCTTAGAGAACATATGTGAACGACAGAACTATAAGTTCACAAAAAATTCTTTACAATGCTAATTTAAAACTGATCAACTGCAAGCAATTTTAATCTCTTTATAAATCACTTTTAAGCTCAATTGGCTACTAAATAGTAAAAACAGAAGAAATTTTGCAATAGTATTTTCTGAAATCTCTTTCCCTAATAATTTCCAAATAAGTAGTTTATTGCACAAAAAAGCTACTGATAACATCTTTACACAAATTCTAGTGAAAAAAATAATTACTCTTAAAATCAATAGTGAATGGCTACTCAGACCATGACATGCGATTCACTCAGTTAAATGATAATTCTGATTACTCCACAAAAATTAGTAAATCTTTCAGGTGAGTCGTAAATAATACTAACAGCTGACTACTTTAGGAAACTCTACGGAGACTTGAACTGGAGTGACATATACAGTATATACGGTATCATGAAAAATGGAAACATCTGTCTTTATTTGATAACTGTTTTCCGACAAAAGTAGTCCATCTAGAACAAAGTTTATAACAAAAGCCAAGAACTGCTCAAAGAACAGAGGTATTATTTAAGACAAAATGAAAGACGTACCAGTCAGTGGGGATTAGTTGCCTAACTCATTGCACATCACTTAACAAAATAAAGACGACACGGAATGCAATGGGGGAGGGGCCTGATAGAACCAGAGTCTACGAAGAGTACATAGCATTAAACGACACACCGGTAACATTTGTATACAGTGTCGCTAAAATTTTTATTTATCTTTTCATAACTTTAGAATTGAGGCATTCCGCGTATAGATTTTAAAATTACCACTTGTAATTGCCACGTTGCCAGTCTCATGAAACGACATCTGTAAACGACATCCTTATTTCAGATCATGGAGATGTCTTAAGAGGGATTAACTAGTTACCAAGACGAGTAATATATTCATGTAGGAGAAGGGAATAAGAATCGATTTATAATCATAGTAGTTATTGCCCTTACTGACCCTCAAAAAAGGTTTGTGATATGTAACGTATTACATGTAGTTCTTTGTTACCAAATGATAGAAGTCACGTGAGAGAGCCGCGTTAATGGATGTTTTGTTTCTGGTCGTCGAGACTGAGGGGACATTGTCCTGTTTGAAGTTGAATGCTTCACGTACGAAGTCAATAAACTGTGCTCCATCACTACTTTGCAAATCAATGTTTATGCGTATCAGATGAAATTCATTTTCTCTCCCCCACTTCGAACACACAAGCCTTTTCTCTATAATTCATCCATTTTAATTCAAAGAAATGTTTAACTCTCGATCTCCAACCCCCTCACTTTATGTTAGCAATCCTTTTAACTTGCATCTCTTTAGCATCGAATTCAAACAGCTAATGGTCTACAGAATGAAGTGCCGACCATGCTGTAGATACCCACTACACCAGCTCGAACCATGTAACGTCTGAACTGGCAAACGGGACGAAATCCTGGAATCTCAACGCGCTCTTCATTTTCAATCCATGTCTTTCTTAATAAATCACCATAACCTTAGATATCACAAAATTGGTCGATATGAGCTTGCAAACTTTGAGTGTTGAACGTACACAACGAGAGTCATGTTGCATGAACATCAACCGGGGATATGAAGTCACTACAGTGTTCCTAAGCGCTAGGATTTGTAAGATATTTCTTTACTTGACCGCATGCGTGTGAAACTTGTTATCCCTATTACGATGTGCCGGGTACAGATCTTTGAGAGAAGTGACTATGCTTGGAACGACTTACACACAGTGCTGATCGTGTGGTGTGGGGTCTACCCAAGAATTAAATTTTGTTCTTAGGTGGTTGTTGAATGGAGAAAAGAAACTGATTTGTGCTGCAATGGAAACCCTACCAGGGCTATCATCAAATGCACAGCATTGACTGGAAATTATCACTGTTTGTTCCTTGCTCCGCTATTGGAGTTGTAATTGATGGTTGAAGCAGTCTACGTATATGCAAACAATCATTGAAAGAAATGTGGTGCTTTACATACACATATGGAGGAGGGGTTAACACTTCGCACAGAGGTTCGAGTTGGAGAAAGTACTATCTCAACATCCATCATCCTCTTGATTGTCTACAACCTCATTTAGTTTCTGTCATTGATACATCACGATTTAGCACTCATTCAACTATCTACATAGTTTACCAGTGGCCATAATTTTGACACGAAAAAACGACTGCTGTCGTTATCTCATACAGTAACATACTGTATAAGCGTCTTTGTGCTAACTGCAAAAATAAATGACAAAGAAATATCAGTCGCGGCCTTTTTTGTTATGCTACACTGGATGATATTAGTAGATAATAGCCGGAAACTGGTACAGTGGAAGTGTTTCGAGTTTTTTATGTTACTGGATAGATACGACATCACCTCTAGACCAGTGAGAATCCATTTTTCAAACGTTACTGAACCAGCGTACAATCTGGAACACATGCAAATGTATTCTAATAAATGATGTGATCGTCCTCTTAAGTCCAGTGGGACATAGAGTCTAAGGACATCAGAACACAAAATACAATAAGAGAGATTGTCAACTGTATAATGACATCTGCTGTTTTTGAAAAAAATGTACAAATGTCTGCAAATCTACGGGACTTAACTACTCTGATTATCAGTCCCTAGGCTTACAAACGACTTAAAATAACCTATGTTAAGGACAAAAAATACACCCATACCCGACGGAGGAGTCGAACCTCCGACGATAAACACCCACGAGCTCCGCAGCAAGGCGCTTCCAAGCGATCGGCTGCTCCACCGAGGTTTACAAGTACAGCGGTGGCATTAAATCGATGTAGTTGGGAACGGGGGGCAATTTATGGACGGTATTTTGCGCTCTTGTTAGTGTACATCCTTCTGGATGGAAAGTTTGCCATGTTTATGACACTAAGGTTGCGTAACGTGGGTTATGTACTCACAAACACTACTTTATGTAATGTCATGTCTTCTTACAGTAACTGATGATAAATCTCATTGCAGTGGATAGCTATCCACTCTTGAAAGTCCGATAACTGATCTCAAAATGTGATGATGTTCCTGCCTATTACGAACAGATGATCGATAATGTTACAATACAAGAAATTAGTAATGGGAACATCCTACATGTATAGTTTTCTTTGAAACTGGGAAAAATGATCACGTTTAGGATATCTAACTGAATTGATTTTCGAAAAACATAACTGGGAGATAATAAGAAAGCAGTCTCGGTATTAGAAGAACTCAATTCAAGGAAGCAAACATATGCAGCTTTCATTCTAAAAGTTAACTTGTGGAGGAATATCCATTCTGAAAAGTTCGGTTACTCATCTCCATGCATGATATTATTGTGTCACCAACGCTGCTTAGGTACTGATAGATGAGCAGAATGTTACAAAATAAGAATCGTAACGGAAGTACTATAGTTTCCTTCTCTCTGTGATGAGGAGAGAAATTATTCTCCGCACGTCACACTGAGGAACTCTTAATAAATAGATAAAAATCCATTAAAGATAAAGGTGAAGCAATGCTTACCGTTTGTTTGTTTTTTTTTTTTTTTGTTTTTTTTTTCATCTGGTAGATCTGGTTGGTAGATGGTTGGTAGATGGTTCGCGGTCGTTCGTAGGTGTTCGTTCAATGGTTGCCTCAGCTTCTTTTATTACAGAGGGCGTTCAGCCCCCTGACCGGGCGCGCTGAGCCACGGCGCCCGGCGCCGTTAGACCACCGCACCACTAACGCTTAAGGAGCCTCGGAATAACGTAAGTACGACTTCTCTCCACGTCACAAACTTTAATTCAGCTTCTGTGTTCCATAGATAATTGCCATTACTGTGACATGGAGGGAAGTCATACTTATGCTATTCCGAGGCGGCTTAAGTGTTAGGGGTGCGGTGGTCTTACGGTAAGAGGTCTGCCTAGTAAGCATGGAGGTCCGGTTTCGATTCCCGGCCGCGTCATAAATTTTAATTCATTGCTTCACCTTTATCTTTAATGTCTTGGACATATTCGAGACGAAAAACTGTCTCAGGGATTCTTAATTTATATTTAAATAAAATCCGTTTCGAAAATCACTAGTAGTATAGGAAGAGATATCGAGTGCAGATGTGTCACTCATTCTGTGTCAGGAGACGGCTATCCACGCAGAAATGTGACTTCCCACCAAAAGCGAGAATATTCCATTTACCGGTCCTGCCTTGGTAGGAAATGATAATCGTTAATAGAGCACAAGATCGGAACGGTGGTTACAGCACACGAAGGGGACTGACGACCTAGCTGTTTTAGTCCCCTTAAAAACCAACAACAGCACACGAAATTGGTGGTGAGATAGGACTACTGTGTATCTGTATGTTGGATTTAAAATCTCTAATCGACAGAATGCATAATTTAACTTTGGAAAATTCTGACTGTTATGGTGTATTAAAACGCACTCTGCAGACGGACTTAATCGAATTTGGATGAATAAAAATGTGGCAAGAGACAGCATTTAGATAATCTCAAACGAATATATCTTTACAAAACGAGGGAGGGACATGTAGAGGTCTTTTGTAGGATTGGAGTGGATGTGGGGAAGGGGAGGGGGGGAGGCAGGCAACAGGAAATATAGCAGAATACTGGCGCTGAGAGCAGCTATGAGTAGGTGTAGTGTGTTGATGTGGAGTGGACACTGATCTTTACAAACAGCCAGTTGTACATTCTGCGGTATAATGCTCACTGTTTCGAGTGATGGATGTGATGTAGTAGGATGGTATCCGCGAAAAATCGTACAGGGAGGCAAAACGTTTAAATATGCGAGATACAGGAGAATGTTGCTAGTGGAGACCTATGGTATATGATGTGAATACCGCCTCCAGTCACCGGTAATTATGGTGGGCATGCCATGGGTAGTATAAACAATCCGGTAGCGACATTGTAAATAGCTACGTCCAGGCAAGAGGTTGTACATTTAGTCTACAGGGCTGGCAATGTTTGAGCTGTAGGTTTGAAAGTGTTTGGGATGGACAAGTTACTAAAGCCAGTAGGATGTCGCTTTTCGAGAGAGGTCAAACTCGGAGTCTTTCCCGGGAAAGTCAAAGTGGATTACTATATAGCAATGTGGGGTGATAAAGAGGAGTTTAGTCCATCCATTTAATACTTGGAATACGAATTATGCGGTGAATATGGGTAATAGTTCGATAGTTGGTTTTCATCTCGTGTATTAAGCAGTGCACATGCAGCATGCAAACGAATGTCCTAGGAAACGTTTAGTAGGGACGGATAGGCAATGGAACAAGGACTTTGCGAATTATTAATTCGATGATTGGGATGTTAAAAGGCAAAGGAAAATAATGACGGCGATAAACTTAACTAGGAAGTTGAAAACATGTCTCGAATTTATGCCAGGATAAGATTACTTGCCTACCACTGTTTCTTAAAATATGACGTAAGGTGTAAGGAGGAGATACATATCGCAAAATACTAGGCGAATACACCAGTTACTGCAGTTACGGGAAGTATAACAGAATAGGGGCATGGAACTGTTCAAAATCAATGGCAAGCAAGATGATTGCTGGGAGAGATTTACATATGAACAGCATCTGCAGTACAGTACAGCCGTGAACGAGGAGACGTTTTTTAAATAACTTACGTCACTAAAGTGAAAAAAAAATGTTTTCCATCAGGAGACGCCGTGGGCTCACGTCGAATACATTTATCCGAAAGAAAGCTATGTATGCGTTAATGACATTGTCACAATATGTACGCACATAAGATTACAGAGTAGGTACCACACTGATCTTGTCTGCTCACATTAAATATTCCGAACATGACATTGGAACCTTACAGGATTTATTCACAATAACGTAACTCTTATGGGTTTTCCGTCTTTCGCCAAACATGAGCAGCAATATAGCTTTAAATAGTAGAACATAGTAGAATATCTATTATTACATATTTTCGGTAATCGTATTGATGTCTATGTACTTGTGCTCGGACACTTCTGGCATCACAGAACCATTCCCACTGTCTTATGGTGTCCAGCTAATCATAAGTATGGGGAACTTGTTTACATCCCGTCCATCAAAGCGCATGGAGATGCTGTTTTCCAATATTCTATCATTACATTAAAGGGTGACCACCATCAATACTTCTCTCTGTTATTTTTCTCTCTCACGCACATGTAAACTATTATCCAGAGTGTGTGACGTAAATGTTTCTAGAATTCTGGGGAATGTCTCGCAGTTCCTCAGGGAGCGTAACTCAGTACTGTCAAACACTCAGTGGAAAGAGTAATGTATATATGTACTCTATGAAGTGACTGTCTGCAGATGAATAATAACATGAATCTACTTACAGTGCGAATGAAATACAGAAGGCAGAAATCTACGTTACACCACAGCTCCACCTTCCATACTGTTTGGATAGCTAAGCCCAGAGGTCACAGGATATCATATTAAATTCAACAATAAACCACTAGTAAAGCACACATGAATTTCTTTTATCTGATTACTATCCTACCTTTACACTTCAGGATTCCGGTACAAGCAGTACATTCGATTAAACCCGATCCAACAGCACCAGCAGCATTTAAAGACAGATATAAGTTTGTTTCTGCAGTTGCAAGCGCCACGGTGGAGTAGCCGAGCGGTCTAAGGCGCCTCGCTGCGGAGCGCGCGCGGTTGCTCGCCGTGGAAGTTTGAGTCCTCCCTGGGGCGTGGGTGTGTGTGTGTTGTCCTTAGGTTAGTTTACCTAGGTTTAAGTAGTTTGTAAGCTACGGACTGATGACCACGCAGTTTGGTCCGATAGATTTACAGACATTTGAACATTTTTTTTTTTAAGTTGCAAGCCCTACAATACAGTAAAGATAACAAACAACATCTCCAACCAGGTGGAACACTACCATACATCAACAGTGCGAATATTGCCATAACTTACACGTACAACATACACTAAAACTCCAAACTCACATTGCAATAACAACACGTAGTCTCAACCTAGATGAATGCATGTTATTACTTACGTAGGTGACGATGTTCCGCATTAGATAACATAAGCTATGACAATGTAACGAAATTTTACAGTTGTAAATGAGAAACTCTTTGCCCCTGACAGAATGAACTGCATCGGTAGAAACATAAAGGCTTGAAAAAATTTATTTTTTACTTAATTAGTACACAAACGCTTACGTTACTAATTCTAGGGTATTTCACCATACGATATAGCGCGTTAAAGATATAACACCCTAACTGGTGGATGCTAAAGTAAAGCACAGTACCTAGTTGTCTAAAATAAATCATGTTCATTGGTTGCTGCCAATGTTTTATGGAACATGGGAAGCTCAGAAGACCGCCGTTAATACCAACAAACACTATACAAAATGTTCAAATGTTTGTTAAGCTTATGGGACTTAACTACGGGGTCATCAGTCCCTAAACTTACAAACTACTTATGAACTTCCTTATACTAAAGACGGCACAAATATCCATGCCCGAGGGGGGGATTCGAATCCCCGACCGTAGTGGCCGTGCAGACCATGACTGGAGTGCCTCAGTTCCCTCGGCCACCGCGGCCAGCAAACACTATAAGATATTAACAATTTATATAGAATATGTAATGACAGCAGATTGAAGAGCGTCGGATATCGACATCATTTTACTACAGGAAGTAACTGACACAGCACTTCAAGAAATATATGGGTACAATGCTGTCATTAATGCTGGAAACGAACGTGACCCAGGGACAGCTATACTTTTTAAGGAAGGAATAAGAATAACGAATGTGGAAAAACTCATAAACAGGGGAATCACTTATACTGTTCACAATACCCGGATCGTAAATATATATGCGCCATCTGAAAGCAACAACCGCCGTCACCGAGCAGATTTTTTTCAACAAGAAGTTGTTCCTCTCTTTGGAGAGCATCAAGCCGAGATCCTTTGTGCTGGCGATTTGAATTGTGTCCTACATGGCAAAGATCAGTTTCCTAATTTCAACCCGTCTCCCGAACTGGCACATATCATCAACGATTTCAGTTTAACCGATGCGTGGGAGCACAAGCAAGGCGATGCACCCGGGTTTACGTTTATCACTAAGCATTCGGCCAGTCCCTTAGACAGAATGTATGTATCTAACAACTTTACTCATATCTTACATGCAGAAGTGTGACCCACCAGCTTTACTGACCATGATGCCTTTATATGCACCATTAATATGGCGAGACAACGCACCTACAGAGGGAGAAGCTACTGGAAGCTATAAGTATCACACTTAACGGACGCCGAATGCCGAGAGCGTTTCCATAAAACGTGGCAGGAATGCAAAAATAAATTCACTTCGTATGATTCTGCTCTGGCCTGATGGATCAAATGCGCGAAAATTAAGGAAAATTTTAATAGATTATTCGAAAGAAAAAAGTTTTCGGTTCAAGAAAACAACACAGTTTTATTTCCAGCCCTCGCGGGACCTTTACAAATTGAACCAGTCAGTCATTGAAAACTTCTTAGCGACCAAGAGGATAAAATCCAAAATTCTGGCACTGAAGCGCAAACAATTAGGTTTCCAAATTCGTGCGAGGACGCTGGCCGACGCACCCCCTCGAAGAAACCTCGATATTTCACTTTATGTGCGAAAGGAAAAGAGTACACAAAAAAATACTCACGGAACTAAATGGATATGACGGTTCCGTCGTCACAACATAGAGAGACATTAAAGAGACACTCTACAGCCATCTTTCATCCATAATGTCAGGCAACACAGTGGATAACGAAGCTCAAGACAACTTGTTACGGAATCCGCAGGGTCGACAGAGTAGAGAGGCATCGCAGCGACTTATAACGGAGACTGACGATGACGACCTGACCACAGGTATTGCGCAGAGCTCCAAAAATAAATCGCCAGGTCCTGATGGCCGTCCATCAGAGTTTTACCAGGCCTTCCAGGCACAAATGAAATCTAAACTGCTACTCATATGCAATGAATTAATGGCAGAAAGGTATTGTGGTGCTAGTTCCGAAACACCCCAACAGTATTTCAGAGCCGCGGTGGAGTAGCCGAGCTGTCTAAAGCGTCTCGCTGCGGAGTGCGCGGTTGCTCGCCGTGGAGGTTCGAGTCCTCCCTGGGGCATGGGTGTATGTGTTGTCCTTAGGTTAGTTTATCTAGGTTTAAGTAGTTTGTAAGCTACCGTTTGACCACGCAGTTTGGTCCGATAGATTTACAGACATTTGAATATTTGAACAGTATTTCAGTAAACAATCTTCGACCCATCACTCTCCTGAACAGCGACTACAAAATTATGGCGCGCGTACTCGCTCGAAGATTGCAAATGATATCAGACAAGTGTGGGTAGAGAGAGATCTATCATTCAAACTGTTTGCGAATATAGAGACATCATTGCGACAGAGATGTTCTCAGACTACGGTGCGCTATCATGACACTTGATTCTGATAAAGGCTCTCAATAGTATAGACCATCAGTATCTTCTCAAAACTATGTCCGCGATGGATATTCCCCATAATTTTGTCAACGCCTTTGGAAGAATTTTGAGGAGTAGGACATCGAGGATCATGATCAATGGACAAATAACGAAGCCACTGCACTTCACAGGTTCAGATAGACAAGGGTGTCCACTGTCAATGGCTTTTTCGCCATTGCCATTGAGCCCCTCCTAGTCCCTCTATTGAAACGACTGCAAGGATTGATGATCTATGGTCAATCTATTGTTTGCAAGGCATACACCGATGATGAGGGTATTTTTACACAAATAAAAATGACATCAAGAAGGCACTTCAGGTGCTTACCAACTACGAACTCCCTTCGGGTGCAAAACTCAACAAAGACAAATCCAGCATAATGAACATAGGGGTTGGAATATCGTTGCAGAAAATAGAAGACAACAACGTAGTATCCATCAAACGAATACTGCGCATCGATTACAGGTCTACTATACAGAATACAATAGCTGCGAACTTTAAGAATCTATTCGGAAGTGTACGAGCATAAATCAAAGAACAATGCGTGAGAAAGCTTGATGACATCCAAAAGGCAAGCTTTGCTAAAATGTACTGTACAGTCGTTGACAGAATTCGCGATATCCCGCGCCTAATCGCTATGCACAACTGCAAAGTTCTACTGTGAGTTAGAAAGTATAAACAGCTAGGGGACACGAACGTACATAGTCGATTACACGATATCTGACACGAAATCTGCAAGGAAAACAGTTATCTTCTAGTACCGCAACCAGATGTAACAACACGCGCGCTTTCTGTGCCACATGAAGGTGAACTGCGCAAACGGATTTTAGAAACTGCTTTACGTTTTTGCCATAGTGTTTTAGGCATTTCGCGACCGACACATTCCTTAGCACATTTCTTTTATTATAGTATCAGTGAACGAAGACGGCAATAAAAATCGAGATGCTACATTTCGTGAATATTGTGGGACGTCACTGACACATTCGAATGAAAAATGTGCATGCGTAACATGGAATAACTGAATTACAAGACAGGAAGCAAATTATGACATTCGCCACTACTTAGAGTAACCTTCATCACACAAGTGCAAGTCGAGAAATGTCTAGTGGATGCTACACCAGGACACTTGCTGGACTCACGCTACAACACTTATTCGATGAGCGATCAGACGAAACGGAACCTGTTCTAAACGCTTTTTTACGAATCGCTAAGAATTACAGTGATGTTCGGAGCGATTGCATGACGGTTTCCGCCCACCGCCTCAGTCGCCCTTATAATGACGACAACCATTTGGCGTGGCAGATCGCTGATGGTATTTTCGAGTGATGCACTAGTTCTCTTTCGGTTGGTATTTCAACAAATATAAGCCAGCTCGGCCCCCTCGTCCCAGAGGAATGGTATTGCTGTAATAAATTATCATAGTTGATCGACCATGGAACAAAAATTACCCAAAGTAAAATAAACACTAGAGTTGCAGGATATAGTGGTCATGAATTTTTAAATTGCACATGTAATACAAAAACGAATATTACAATTGCTCCATTAAAAACAGCAAACGTATTCAAATATACCAACATGGACAAGTGGTTGTGAACATGAACAGCAGCATCTCAATGATCCATAGTCCATGTCTTATAGTAACTAATAGTAGGCATTGACCCCATATTGTGCCGTTATAATACCAGAGAGGATTAAGCCAAATGAATTATCAGAGAACGAAATTACGATTACAGATAAGCTTATTTTTTATATCCCACCCGATGGCCAGCTGTTGATCAGTGTGCGACAGTTCGATTACTGTCTTTTTCATATTTTCCTTCTATTTTGAAATATGGCTTATTATGTTGATGTCGTAACAAAAACAAATGCACATTATAATTGACTAATAATCAGTATCGCAAACATTGTGAGGAAATTATTGTTGTTAGTCACAGCCTTATTCCGTAACCATAGAAATATACTGCTAATACGAAATGTAACATGTGCAACAGAGAATACTGTTGTATCAAATGAATTTCTTTAAACTATCGCATCCATACAATAATTATATTTTTATTCCCTGTCTTTCAATAACGACGCAAAAGCTACTTTTTTGTGTAAGCAACATTAGGAATGTTAAATTGCTGTGACATTAAGATCCGTAATGGTTTGATCTAATCCAGTTTCACTCCAGAAGAACAAGAATTTCGAATAACGCGCGAGCACGGTTGTCACCACTTCGCATCCCCAGAGGTTAAGGACATATTTTGGTATGAGTTTGTCACTGGCGAGTATCGAACACGTGACGTTTCGCATACTAATCAAAAACATCAACTCGCCAAACCACCCATACCTACAAATACATCATGCAGGAAGTAGATGTCTAATCAATGACTTTAGAATAAAGTCTGCCATCTTTTCCAAGAAGCAGGCATTAATTTGATACTGCTAACAACCTAACCAAGGAGGCAAAGTAACTCGAACATCAGAGTCGACTTTTCGTGTTTCTTCACCGAATCAAAAGCCTTACTGTGTGGAAATAAGGAGACAAATTAAGAAATATTAGAGGAGTAAAATATTAGAACGCTGATCTCTTGGATTTAGAAGCCGACGCCGTTTACTCTGATACGAACGTTGATGTAGTAGGACAGCATTAAACACCGGTGGGTTTCCGTTGCTATTCAGAATACAAAACCACCGTTTTTCGGCAAAGGGTGTGTGGTATCCAGATAAGATTTGCCAGTTCTGAATAGAAAGTAGACCTATGTTCCTGCAGAGGATTGAAAAACGGTTACGCTAAAAAATGAGTTGGCGACGCCGGCGTAAACGCGCAGATGCGTCAGACGAAGTCCTAGAATCGAGCCGAAATCCGCAGCAGGTTTGTTTTTTAATATACACTCATTTGCACGAGTGCAAAGTTGCAACCCGTATATTTCACATACGTAACTTTTCTGCCCAGTAACAACTTTTGAAGCGTATTTACTATCAAAAGGTTTAACTCTTCACTAAGCAAGTTCATATGATTATTTATAACAAAGTGAGCTCTTGGATGACTAAACGAAATAGTCTGTTTGCGTGCAGATGTTCTGAGCAGGTTATCAATGCCACCAGATAAATGCAACAGAGAACCTATGAGTCATTTGTTCCACTGACAGATAATTTTGTTATCATGTTTCTACATAAAGAATTTACTTAAACGTAGAATTTCAGGGCATATATAGTATGCATTTGTAATTATCAAACGTTATAGTAGTCACAATTTATTGGATGTAATATTTCCAATAATTGTAACATGTGTATATTCCGAAGTTATACTAAATTCCTTAGGGTGTTCATCGTCAAAGAAACATATACTTCACACTATGCACACTTTGTCAAAGTATTTTCAGCAACAAATTTTATACCAAATTTGCTTCGGTGCAAAGCATACTTCATTAAAGTTTTTAGTAAATGTCTTTTCACTGCTGATTTTCATTGGGGAGGAAGCGGGTACTGAACTGATGTCGTACTATCGACTGTGTTTTTATTGATTGTCCTCTTGACATTAAGTTTCGTGGAACACTGAAATGTTTAAGTAAAATTAAATGTCATAGATAAAAGGTTAACATTGCGAGAGGTAATATAAAATGAGCTACAATCTAAGAAGTACCGGAAACCGAACCTGGGCCACAAAATTTGTAATCCGAGCATTTGTACACTACCCTACTCACATTCGTCGAAGACTTGGACTCAATAAGCAGCTTATATAGCACCTATTTCTATGTGAGAATCTTTCTCGACCATATTCGCTTTTCATTTGGCCACGTCCTGCGAGTTATTTTGAGAATTTGAAAGGTTCGTCTGCTTCCTTCTTCTCACAGAGTTTGAACCAAATCGGTGAAACCCATCTCGCGATCTACTCTGGTCAGTCATAAACATTATACAGTATAAACAGAATGAGGTCGAATCGTTGGGGGAAAGTTCGCACGCCTCTTCGTGAGTCAAAATTCCAAGATAGAGAAGATCCTCGTCCATGGTCCATTGACTGAGACGCTTTATGAATGCGAAATTCGGGCTCCTCTTACAGCACGGCGAGTGCGTATAAACAAAATTTCCTACAGGACAAACTACTACAGCTAAAGCTTACCAAATGTTATTCAGTTTCCCTTCAGTGTGAGAATAAAGTGAATGGAGTCGTCTGTCTCTTTATAAAGAAACTTTCCGCTGTAGCTACGAATGCCAGATCTACGAATTTGTAACGAGTCTAAATCATTAATACGAACGTGTTTCTGACGGTATTTTGAGTCGTGAGTGATGTATAGTTGAAAGGCACATGCGGTAGCAGTAGTAATTTTGCGAGAAATTTAGGACAAAAAGTGTGGGATACATATGTTGATCATCAGGCTTCTGAATAACCACATGCAAGGACATGGTACATTGAGGTTTTCATTGTACTGTCAGTCGGTGTTGTATTCCCTCTGACTGTATTGAAAACAGAAGAGTTTTTCTTTTAAGAAATGACGCGTGTCAAGTTATCACTAAAAGGTGGTGAGATATTATGACACCCTGAATTATTATTTAACAGTTTCATATCACCGGTACCCCTAACGCTAGAATCATGTTTGAAACGTCTGATTCAAACTGAATAACATTTGGTGAGCTTTAGCTGTAGTAGATTGTCCTGAAGGAAACTTTGTTTATACGCGCTCGCCGTGCTGTGAAGTGCCCTGTTTACTTCCGTATAAACCTCTTGCCAACACCAAGCACTGTTTGGAGGACGAGACATTCGCTGTGATTAAGAAGAGTATAGGAATGCCTCGCCTTTCCTCGACTGCTCACGAATGTGTTTGACCTGTCTTTTCTTATACGGGTAGTTTGCTGGTTTTCCTGATACCGATCTACTAATGGAGTCTCGTTCTGTGTTATATTATTATGCACTGAATTAAACATTATATTATTGTTTGGTTTTGGATAGCCTGCCTGTTAGCTGGCATATTTAGCGGTAATTCTTACAATGCTAAACAACAAGTGTATAATAACTTCCTTAACTTAGAACATTAACAAGTCGTGATGGTTTAAAAAGTGTGTGTGGTCTACTAAAATTGTGTTCCGTTGAATGTGTAACAGATTAAACTTGAAGCAGCTTTCAAATTATATCTTAATGATGACATGGCAGTTGCATACTGATTTGAACATCGATGTTGTTTGTTGGTTTTCCTCTTTTCTTTACCGGTCAGAGAATTTATTTCTTTTAAAGAAGTGCTATTTACTTTTATTTTGAGGGAGAGCTCTGAGTTTAAACTGGACGCACAAAGTAACATTCATTAGGATTCGTAATATTTAATTTTCCGATGGAAGCAGTAACCATTTTCTAAATTCAACCAATCTCCTAAAGTACATGGTTTTTCAGAATTACTTTAAAACATCTGCAAAAAGTTTAAATATAGAGTAGAAGCTCGCTGATGACGGCGTAATTTGAGGGCGAAGTAAAGGCTAGAAGTGGAGATAAGGAGGCCCGCAGGAAAAGAAACAAGAATTTGCATTTATTTATGAAGAAGGTGAAGGAGGAAGGATTGATAGTGGCTGCATTAGGGCATTAAAATTAAACAATGGCGACAAGTGAAAATGTGCGCCGGCCCGGGAATCTAAATCAGGTCTCTTGCTTCAGGGCAGCGATTGTCTGAATCACTTGACTACCCCTGCTCGCCCCCCGTCCGTCACCACAATTCGCACGCTATGGCTGCCGCGCCGCTATCGCCCACGTCCTCTTACATACGCCGTTACGGTTTCCCCTGTGAGTTTGAACGCATGACCATATTTGCGGGAGGTTTCGAATCGTTGCGGAAGGAGAAGGCGGCTATACGTGATTCTGAGCAACATTAGCAGAAGAAGTTTATTTATTTATAATGGTTTCATATTTTACGGTGTAAGAAAATGTTCAACTGTTTGTATGGCTTATGGGACTTAACCAAACTTACAAACTATTTATTAACTAGCTAACACTAAGGACGGCACAAATATCCATGCCCGAGGGGGCATTCGAACCCCCCCCCCCCCACCTTAGTGGTTGTGCAGACCGTGACAGAAGCGCCGCAGTCCCCTCGGCCACCTCGGCTGGCTCGGTGTAAGAGAGCTACTCATAAGACCCACCGTTTTTCTACCATAGTAAAAAACGCAAACGTGTCAAACATTTTGATAAACACCGAGGTTCACTAGAATAGAAATAAGATTTCACCAACGAAGTGAATTTTTTAGTTTATTTCTATTAAAGCGCGTGCAGTATGTTTTAACGTTCTAATCTATGATTTCATTCTATTATTGTGTGTATTTTTCAGTGAGAGAGAACAATTTTACGTTTCTGGATTAATTTAGGGAATATTGTGCACAATTAACATATTGTGTACAATTATAGTGCCGGCCGCGGTGGCCGAGGAGACTAAGGCACTTCAGTCACGGTCTGCACGGCCACTACGGTCGGGGCTTCGAATCCCCCCTCGGGCATGGATATTTGTGCCGTCCTAGTTCTTAAGCAGTTCATAAGTAGTTTGTAAGTTTAGGGAGTGATGACCCCGTAGTTAAGTCCCATAGACTATACAAACATTTTGAACAATTATAGTGTAGAAGACGAAGCAAGTATAAAACAAAGCATTGTGGAAAGAGCAGGTTGGTCTGGAAGGGTGATTAAGGCCAAATATAAAAAAAACTCTTTATCATAACTACTGTTGACGGTGAGCGCCATAAACGATATGTGGTAAAAAAAAAGGTCAGAGGTTTTCAGACTATTTTTTTCTTGAAGTATATAGTAGTAATATTACCGGTATATCGATAGTATACAAGGTAATCGCTACCAACTTTGGTCGTGATGTAATGGAACTTACACGAGATTACTTTACAAACTCTTCTGGAAGCTGTGTCCAATACACACTTCTGATCAGCTGACAGATACAGAGACTGTAACAAGAGGTTCGAAACTTATTGTATTTACTGTTAATACAATAGCAGTCATTGCTGCACCATCAGATTTTCTGCAGAATAGTTCTCTCTTTGTAGCTAGAACTGTAGATATTATATAAAAATTGGAAATAAACTTAAAATAAACAAACAATCTCGGAATTCAAATCAATATGCAACTGAGATGTCGCACCTCGGCAAGAACAGTGACACAACTCAAAAACGTAGAACTTGATAAAAACAACACAGTTTTCGCTGTGACGAATCATGAACTAACCTATTACTATTACTACCCTCACTAACCTCATATGCACGAACTGCGAAAAACAGATGCAACGTTCTTCCTACATGTAGGGGCTCAAAAAAATGTTCAAATGTTTGTACAACTTATGGGACTTAACTACGGGGTCATCAGTCCCTAAGCTTACAAACTACTTATGAACTAGCTAAGACTAAAGACGGCACAAATACCCATGCCCGAGGGGGGATTCGAACCACCGACCGTAGTAGCCGTGCTGACCGTGACTGACGCGCCTCAGTCACCTCGGCCACCGCGGCCGGCACGTAGGGGCTCTTCATACATCTTTTTCACTGTTAACCTAAAACTTCTCCGTTGTTGAGTTGTGTCACTGTTCTTGCCGAGGTGCGATGTTATCATTAGATATAATTAGGAAGCTGGTTCGAGTTTAATGTGTTACACATTAAACAGAATACAATTTTAGTAGACGACACACACACTTTTTAAACCATCACGACTTGTTAATGTTCCAAGTTAAGGAAGTTATTATACACTTGTTGTTTAGCATTGTACGAATTACCCCTAAATATGACAGCTAACAGGCGGGCTATCAGAAACTAATTAATAATATAATTTTAATACAGTGCACAATAACAAAACATAGTACAATACTCCATTAGTAGATCGGTATCAGGAAAACCCGGCCTCATAAGCAAACTGTCCATATAAAGACAGGTTCAAACACATTCGTGAGCAGTCGAGGAAAGGCGAGACATTCCTCTACTCTGCTCAATCACAGCGCATATCTCGTCCTCCAAACAGTGCTTGGTGTCGGCAAGAGGTTTACACGGCAGTAAACAAGGCACTTCACAGCACGGCGAGCGCGTATAAACAAAGTTTCCTACAGGACAACCTACTACAGCTAAAGCTTACCAAATGTTATTCAGTTTGCCTCAGACGTTTCAAAAACGGTAATATGAAACTGTTAAATAATAACTCAGGGTGTCATAATATCTCACCACCTTTTAGTGGTAACTTGACACGCGTCATTTCTTAAAATAAAAACTGTTCTGCCGGCCGCGGTGGCCGAGGGGACTGAGGCGCTCCAGTCACGGTCTGCACGGCCATTGCGGTAGGGGGTTCGAGTCCCCCCTCGGGCACGGGTATTTGTGCCGTCCTAGTTCGTAAGTAGTTTGTAAGTTTAGGGACTGATGACCCCGTAGCTAAGTCCCATAAACTATAAAAACATTTGAAACATTTGAAAAACTGTTCTGTTTACAATACAGTAAGAGGAAATACAACACCGACTATGAACACCTCAATATACCATGTCCTTGCATGTGGTTGTTTATAAGCCTGAGTGATCAACATATGTATCCCACACTTTTTGTCCTAAATTTTTCGCAAAATTAGTCTCCTGTTACCGCATGTGCCTTTCAACTATAGAACACTCACGAGTCAAAATACCGTCAGAAACACGTTCGTATTAATGATTTAGATTCGTTGCTGATTCGTAGATCTGGCATCCGTAGCAACAGCGGAAAGTTTCTTTATGAGAAGAGACGACTCCTTTCACTTTATTCTCACACTGAAGGTAATCTCAATAACATTTGGTAAGCTTTAACTGTAGTAGGTTGTCCTGTAGGAAATTTCGTTTATACGCGCTCGCCGTGCTGTAAGAGGAGCCTGAATTTCGCATTCATAAAGCGTCTCAGTACATGGACCATGGACGAGGATGTTCTCAATCCTGGAATTTTGACTCACGAGGAGGCGTGCGAATTTTCCCTCAACAATTCGACCTCATTCTGTTTATACTGTATAATGTTTATGACTGACCAGAGTAGATCGCGAGATGGGTTTCACCGATTTGGTTCAAACTCTGTGAGAAGAAGGAAACAGACGAACCTTTCAAATTCTCAAAATAACTGGCAGGGCGTGGTCAAAGGGAAAGCGAATACGGTCGAGAAAGTTTCCCACCTAGAAATAGGTGCTATATAAGCTGCTTATTGAGTCCGTCTTCGACGAATGTGAGTAGGGTAGTGTACAAATGCTCGGATTACAAATTTTGCGGCCCAGGTTCGATTGCCGGTACTTCTTAGATTGTAGCTTATTTTATAGTACCTCTCGCAATGTTAACCTTTTATCTATGACATTTAATTTTACTTAAACATTTCAGTGTTCCACGAAACTTAATGTCAAGAGGACAATCAATTAAAACACATTCGATAGTACGACATCAGTTCAGTGCCCGTTTCCTCCCCAATGATACAAACACTTGGTATGCACAAAAATCAGCAGTGAAAAGACATTTACTAAAAACTTTAATGAAGTATGCTTTGCACCGAAGCATATTTGGTATAAAATTTGTTGCTGAAAATACTTTGACAAAGTGTGCATAGTGTGAAGTATATGTTTCTTTTACGGTGAACACCCTAAGGAATTTAGTATAGCTTCGGAATATACACATCTTACAATTATTGGAAATATTGCTTTCATTTAAAACCCCATCGAATTATGAAAATTAAATGATTAAATAAGGTAAATTAAATAATTAAATTAGTTGTAACGAAACCGAATATATTAATCATGCACTGAAATTTCATAGTTAATAGTTAAAACCACAAGGCCTAATATAAGAAAAATACTGTGGAAGGGGAAGGTTCGAACCCGTGCATTTGCATTCGAAAACTAATCGCTTAGACAATACGCAACACCTACATTATCCAATATTGCTCCTATATGTACCTGGAAAATTTTGGAGGGAATTTTCTCTTTTCCTCTGACCTACACTGGGAGGTTTCGTAGGAATTTAAAAGGTTCATATTCTCGCACAATATGGGCCAAGTTATTGAGACCCATCCAGCGATATCTACTGTTGAGTCTTTCAACACGCACACTCACTAGGGGCAATTATCAGTTTCTGTCGAGACAATAGCATTCGAAGATTGTCGCTTTTGCTATTACACTCTTAGTATGTAACTGTCAAGTTTTGAACCCACATTAAGAGAGCGTTTTTCAGTATGCACGTATCTAATAAATTGTGACTACTATAACGTTTGATAATTATAAATGGATACGATATATGCTCTAAAATTCTACGTTTAAGTAAATTCTTTATGTAGAAACATGATCAAAAAATTATCTGTCATTGGAACGAATTTACGCTATGACTCATAGGATCTCTGTTGCATTTATCCGGTGGCATTGATAACCTGCTCAGAACATTTGCACGCAAATAGACTGTTTATTTCGTTTAGTCATCGAAGAACTCACTTTGTCATTATAAATCATCATATCAACTGGCTGATACTAAATACGCTTGAAAAGTTGTTACTGGGCGGAAAAGTTACGTATATGAAATATACGGGTTCCAACTTGTCTTCTCGTTCACTCGTGGAAATGAATGCATATTAAAAAACAATTCTGCTGCGGATTTCGGCTCGATCCTGGTCTTACCCATCTACGCGTTTACGCCGGAGTCACCAACTCATTCTTTACCATAGACGTTTTCAATAGCTCTGCAGGAACAAAGGCCTATTTTCTATTCAGAACTGGCAAATCTTATCTGGATACCACACACCCTTTGCCGAAAAACGATGGTTTTGTATTCTGCATAGTAACGTAAACCCACCGGTGTTTAATGGTGTCGTACTACATCAACGTTCGTATCATAATAAACGGGGATGGCTTCTAAATCCAAGAGATCAGCATTCGAATCTTTTACGCCTCTAATTTTTCTTCATTTACTTCCACACAGTAAGGCACTTTATTCGATGAAGAAACACCAGAAGACGACTCTGATGTTCGAGTTACTTTACGTCCTTGGTTAGGCTGTTAGCAGTATCAAATTGATGTCAGCTTCTTGGAAAAGATAGCCGACTTCGTTCTAAGGTGATTGATTATAGGTCTTCTTCAAATTCAAATGTTCAAATGTTTGTAAATCTATCGGACCAAACTGCGTGGTCATCAGTCCGTAGCTTACAAACTACTTAAACCTAGGTAAACTAACCCCTAAGGACAAACACACATCCCCATGCCCCAGGGAGGATTCGAACCTCCACGGCGAGCAACCGCGCGATCCGCAGCGAGACGCTTTAGACCTCTCGGCTACTGCACCACGGCACGTCTTCTTCCTGCATGATGTATTCGTAGGTGCGGGTGGTTTGGCGGGTTGATGTTTTTGATTAGTATGCGAAACGTCACGTGTTCGATACTCGCCAGTAACAAACTCATACCAAAATATGTCCTTAACCTCTGGGGATGAGAAATGGCGACAACCGTGCTCGCGCGTTATTCGGAATTCTTGTTCTCGGAAGACTACCTTTTGGAGTGAAACTGGATTAGATCAAACCACTACGGATCTGAATGTCACAGCAATTTAACATTCCTAATGTTACTTACACAAAAAAGTCGCTTTTGCGTCGTTATTGAAAGACAGGGAATAGAAATATACTTATTGGATGGATGCGATAGTTTAAAGAAATTAATTTGATACAACAGTATTCTCTGTTGCACATGTTACATTTCGTATTAGCAATATATTTACATGGTTACGGAATAAGCCTGTGACTAACAACAATAATTTCCTCACAATTTTTGCGATATAGATTATTGGTCAATTATAATGTGCATTTGTTTCTGTTACGTCAGCAACATATTAAGCCATATTTCAAAATAGAAGGAAAATATGAAAAAGACAGTAATCGAACTTTTAATATTCATAGAATATATGACTTCAACTGCTATTGGGCAAAGCTGAAAATGTGCACCCAGCCGGGATTCGAACCCGGGTCTCCTGCTTTCTAGGCAGTTGCGCTGACCCCTACACCACTGGGGACACAGTGATCACCGCACCTGCAAGGACTACCCATGCACGCCTCCCGTCAGATACAAATTCCCAGCTTCGCCCTGCCCATAGTACTCAAACTCGTAGTTTAACTAATTCCCGTAAGAGTAAGGGCTTCAAACTTGCCCACTGACGGGAGGCGTGCATGGGTAGTCCTTGCAGGTGCGGTGATCACTGTGTCCCCAGTGGTGTAGGGGTCAGCGCAACTGCCTAGAAAGCAGGAGACCCGGGTTCGAATCCCGGCTGGGTACACATTTTCAGCTTTGCCCAATAGCAGTTGAAGTCATATATTCTATGAATATTAAATAATAACAGCTGCTGGATCAGAATGTGACGTCTGTTCTTTCCGAACAGACGCCACATGTATATATAAGTAATCGAACTGTCGCACACTGATCAACAGCTGGCCATCGGGTGGGATATAAAAAATAAGCTTATCTGTAATCGTAATTTCGTTCTCTGATAATTCATTTGGCATAATCCTCTCTGGTATTATAACGGCTCAGTATGGCGTCAATGATTACTATTAGTTATTTTAATAAGACATGGACTATGAATCATTTAAATGCAGCTGTGGATGTTCACCACTACTTGTCTACATTGGTCATAATCAAATGTTTGTGAAGCTTAAGGGACTTAACTGCGTGGTCATCAGCTTTAAACTTACAAACTAAATATGAACTAACTTATACTAAAGACAACACAAACGTCTATTCCCGAGGGAGGACTCGAAGCCCCGACGGGGAACAGCATCGCGCATCGTAGCATAGCGGCTCAATGCGCTCCGCCGCTTCGCCGCGGCGCATTTGGTAGTTTTGGATACGTTTGCTGTTTTTACTGGAGCACCTGTAATTTATAAAATTCATCACTACTATTTTACGCAACCGTAGTGGTGTTTATTTTTCTATGGGTACCGTGAAAACCTTTGTTCCAACATCGATAAACTATGTCTGATAATTTATTACAGCAATACCATTTCTGTGGGGGGAACAGAACTGCTTATATCTGTTAAATTGATGCTGATATTTTGTTGCAAAAAATGTTCAAATGTTTGTTAAGCTTATGGGACTTAACTACGGGGTCATCAGTCCCTAAACTTACAAACTACTTACGAACTAGGACGGCACAAATATCCATGCCCGAGGGGGGATTCGAACCCCCGACCGTAGTGCCCATGCTGACCGTGACTGAAGCGCCTCAGTCACCTCGGCCACCGCGGCCGGCTTTTGTTGCAACATCAACCGAAAGATGACCAGTGGAAATGACTTATAGAAAATATCTTCACTCTCGAAAATACCATCAGCGATCTGCCACGCCAACGGTTGTCGTCATTATAGCGCGACTGAGGCGGTGGGCGGAAACCATCATGCGATCGCTCCGAACATCATGGTGCACTGTCATTCTTAGCACTTCGTAACAAAGTGCTTAGAACAGGATCCGTTTTGTCTGCTCTCTCATCGAATAAGTGTTGAAGCGTGACACCAGCAAATGTCCCGGCGTAGAATCCACTAGACATTTGTCGACTTGCACTTGCGTTATGAAGGTTACTCTAAATAGTGGCTAATGTCATAACTTGCTTCCTGTCTTGTAATTCATTTATTCTATGTTACGCATGCACATTTTTCATTCAAACGTGTTAGTAACGTCCGACAATATTCACGAACTGTAGCATCTCAATTCTTATTGCCGTCCCGCCTTCGTTCTCTGAAACTACTGGAAAAGAAATGTGGAAAGGTGTCCGACGCGGAAAGCCTAAAACACTATGGCAAAAACGCAAAGCAATTTCTAAAATCCGTTTGTGAAGTCCCCTTCACGCCACACAGAAATCGCGCGTGTTGTTACAACTTGTTTCGATACTGGAAGATAACTGTTTTTCTTCTCAGATTTCCTGTCACATACGCGTGTAATCGACAGTATATACGACCGTGGCCCCCGGCTGTTCCTAACAGGCAGTAAAACTTTGCGGTTGTGCATAGCGATTAGGCCAGGGGTTTCGTGAATTCTGTCAACGACTGTACATAGTTTCGAAACTACACTACATGGTACAGGTTTGACCCTTACCCGGTGAACGGGTCTGGGCCATTTCGTAAGTCAAGGGAATATCTTCAAGGTACAGTTTGACACTCTGACCCATCTACTAGAGGAAATAGCCCTGCGGCATTGAATCCACCAATAGATTTGCGCAACGTTCCCATTGACTTTCACCATTTTAAACAGTTTTTAATTAAACTTACAAGTGAATAGACAGACTTGTTATGCAGAAACATGTATTGATTTTTTTAGCACTTTTAGTTAACATTGAAGTAGTCTGTATGCAGAATGTTAGCTGCTGACATGACCTGGAAGTCACCTAAAAATCACGAAAGTGGCTGTTTTTTCTGCTTGGCGCTTGCGGTGACGGCTGGCCATCCCTGGAAATGGCGAGTCGCGAGCTGTTGTTACAGTGAGCGCTGGGCGCATGGCAGGGAGGTGCGGCCGTCTTATCGCGGCGTTCACTGAAGAGGAATATCGTTGCACGGTTTTGGTGGAAAGGGGAAACGAATATTCGTTTCTGTGGCATGCACTACCTTTTCATTTCTGGTACGTATTTCGAAACATACCGTCCTGAAACTGGTTATAGATATGAAAGATATTCTGTACCAATAAATCTATCTTCCGAAAGGCAATTACAAGAAATAAAAGTTTGACGTGTTCTAAACCGTATATTTATTTGTGTCTTTTTTTATAGCTATTTGCAAAGAATGTTGTAGATAACATACCAGCTACATTTGTCAACGAATTTATTATTATCGTATTTATTAATTTTCTTACGATCGCTTTCACTGGGCGAATCAGCTCTCTCACTGCTGTGGCAGGAGGCCGGTGCGTAGCTAACGCCACCTTGTCGCTAGATGGCGTTGGTACAACGTCAGGGTTGTACACCAGGCAGTTATATGCGCGGAAACCATGCGACAATAATGTCATACTTCATAAAAGTTTTTGCAGACTTCCAGGTCATGTCAGCAGCTAACAGTCTGCATACAGACTTCCTTCAATATTGACCCACAGTGGTAAAAATAGCAACACAGGTTTCGACATGACAAGTCTAACCATTCCCTTGTTAGCAATATTCGAACCAGAGTCTGTCCCAAGAAGTTGAATAAAGTAAAGGCAGTGTATGAGAAACTAATGGAAGCCAAGGGCGGAAACGTTGTAGAAGAAAATACTCTCAATATGACTAAGCAAAGAGGGGAAAGCTGAACTGTGGAAGGAATGTATAGAGGGCCTATACAAAGGAAATAAACTTGAAGGCAAGACGAAGTGGACGAAAATGAGATACGAGATATGATACTGCGAGAAGAATTTGACAGAGCGCTGAAGAACTTGAGTCGAAACAAGGCCCCTGGAGTAGATGATATTCCGTCTGAACTGCTGATATCGTCAGGAGAGCAAGTCATGAAAAAATTGTATCACCTGGTGTGCAAGATGTGCGAGACAGGGGAAATACCATCCGACTTCAAGAAGAATGTCGTAATTCCAATTCCAAAGAAAGCAAGTGCAGACAAGTGTGAAAATTACAGAACTATCAGTTTAATAAGTCATGGGTGCAAAATACTAACACGGATTATTTACAGACGAATGGAAAAACTTGTGGAATCCAACCTCGGGGAAGATGAGTTTCGATTTAGGAGAAATGTAGGTACACGGGAGGCAATACTCACATTACGACTTATCTTAGAATATAGGCTAAGGAAAGGCAACTCTACGTTTTTAGCGTTTCTCGATTTGGAGAAAGCTTTTGACAATACACTCTTCCAAATTTTGAAGGTATCAGGGATAAAATATAGGGAGCGACGAGTTATATTCAAACTATACAAAAACCAGACAGCGGTTATTAGAGTCGAAGGGCAAGAAAGGGACGCAGAGGTTGGGAAAGGAGTAAGACAGGGTTGTAGCCTTTCCCCAATGTTGTTCAATCTGTACACTGAGCAAGCAGTGAAGGAATGGAAGGAGAAATTTGGAGAGGGCATTAAAGTGCAGGAAGAAGAAATAAAAACATTGCAGTTTGCCGATGACATAGTAATTCTGTCAGAGACCGCAAAAGATCTGGCAGAGCAATTGAATGGGATGGACAGTGTCTTGAAATAAACATATAAGACGAACATTAACAAGAGTAAACCGAAGGTAATGGAATGCAATGTCAGAAAATTAGGCGATGCTGAAGGAATTAGATTAGGTAATGAGACAATAAAAGTAGTAGATGAATTTTGTAATTTGGGTAGCAAGATAACTTCTGATGGCCGAAGTAAAGAAGATATAAAATGCAGACTGGCTATGGGAAGAAAAGCGTTTAAAAGAAGCGAAACTTGTTAACATCCAATATTAATTTAAATGTTAGGAAGTCCTTTCTGAAAGCATTTGTCTGGAGTGTAGCATTGTATGGTAGTGAAACGTGGACGATAAGGAGTTCAGATAAAAAGATGATAGAAGCTTTTGAAATGTGGTGCTTCAGACGAATGATGAAAATTAGATGGCAAGATCACGTAACTAATGAGGAGGTGCGCAACCGAATCGGGGAGAAAAGGAATTTCTGGCATATCCTAAGAGAAGGGATAGATTGGTTGGACACATTCTGAGATATCAAGCAATTGTCAACTTAGCATTAGAATGAAGCGTGTGGGGTAAAAATCGTAGAGGGAGACCGAGGGACGAATATATTAAGCAAATTCAAAACGATGTAGGTTGCCGAATATATTCTCAGATGAAGAGACTTGCACAGGACAGGGTAGCATGGAGAGCTGCATCAAACGAACCTGGGGGTAAAGACAACAACAACAATGACTAACGAATAATTTGGCATAATATGTTGTTGTTATGGTCTTCAGTCCGGAGACTGGTTTGATGGCAACCTACATCCATTTGAATCTGCTTACTATATGCGTCTCTTGGTCTCCCTGTGCGATTTTTACCCCACACTTTCCTTCCAATGCTAAATTTACAATGTCTAAGAATGTGTCCTACCAAGCGATCCCTTCTGTTAGTCAAGGTATGCCAAAAATTCCTTTTCTCACTAATTCTGTTCAGTACCTCTTCATTAGTTACACGGTCTACCCACCTAATCTTCATCAAACAGTCCACTACATTCTTACTGAGGAAAACAAAATCAAAGAGGATTTTCTATTATACCTTCAGCTGCAGCACCATATCCTAATGAATTCTCAACACCTTAAGAATACTTTCGCCACTTTTTGAAAATTTTATGATTTGAAACATAATGAAGAACTTGAATCGCAGCCGCGGTGGAGCGGCCGAGAACATTGAGGCGCTATGCTGCGATGCGCGAGGCCGTTCCCCGTCGGGGGTCCGAATCCCCCTCGGGAATGGATGTTTGTGCCGTTTTTAGTATAAGGTAGGTCATAATTAGGTTTTAAGTTTAGAGACTGATGACCCCGCAGTTAAGTCCCATAAGCTTAACAAACATTAGAACATATGAACGACAGTCGCTAAGATGTTGGGAAATCTCATTGACGTCATCATCGATGGCTAACCTGTCCGGGCACTAGTCGATTCAGAAAGTTCCTGCTCTGTATTGTCGAATGACTGCCGCCACAAACTAAAGAAGATAATGTTCTGTGTTACAAGAGCAAGTGTGCTGAAAGTCGCAAATGGAATATACGTCCAGCCTGCAGGAACATGTCTCGCAAGAATAACTATCAACAACAGCCGTTTGAATTTGTCATTTTAATATAATGTAGCCATAACACCATCCTCGGATGGGTCTTCCTTCAGGCATCCCAGGCTGTCTCTGATTGTGGAAGATCTCAGTCACAAACTGAGGATCCGTTCCATCGAGTACACGTAATATGCCCTGGGAGGTTGTTTGCTGTCGAGAATCTTGAGATCCCGCCGTTAATAATGAGTTCCAGTCAGCAGACGAGATGATCAGCTGAACTATGAAGTGCTTGTCAAGCGCAAAAAGCTAATCAGTATAATGAAGGAAGTCTACATACCAGCGGCTATCATAAGCATTACAGGTGGTCGAGGAGAACTTGGATCACTAATTTTCACGAGCAGTCGCAACTCATTCCTAAAGGGATGTGTATTGGAACAGCTGAAGCGGTCTAGGACGGTGAGCTCAATCTCACCGACGAAGTCTCATGCTCTGCTAGAGGCACTAGAGAAAACTACTATGGAATTGCATATAGGTCCCAATCTGACCTAGGAATAACGTCAACAGGCGTCAACCATACTACACCAATTTTGAGGTGTAATCCGCGTCAGGCAGGAAAATAGCCAGATGAAACGGCCCACGATAAAATACTGGGGATCATCCATCAATTAGTCGGCGTTCGTACAGAGTGTCGCCAGCTGAAAGACGGATACTTTGGGAAGAAGTGGAGATGTTTCACGATGACATTATTTAACCTTCAGAGAGTCCATGGTCGTCTCCGGTGGTCCTCGTAAAGAAGAAAGATGGCATGTGGCGTTTCTGTATCGACTATCGACGGCTGAACAAAACCACAAAGAACGATGCCTATACATTGCCGCGCATGAACGATACCTTAGACTATTTCAAAGGAGCTACATACTTCTCAACCTTGGACATGCAGACAGGTTACTAGCAAATCGAGGTTGACGAAGCTGACAAGAAGAAGACTGCTTTTATTACACCCGATGCCGTTTGGACTATGTAATGCCCCGGCCACATTCGAACGCATGATGGACAACTTGCTTCGACACCTGATATATTCGACATGTCTTTGTTTTCTAGTTGACACTGTCGTTTTCTCAGGAACATTTGCGTAACATGTAAGCCACCTGTCAGCTGCGTTCAAGTAGGTTCTGACAGCCTCATCGCAAAAAATGCCTCTTCGTCGCCAAAGAGAGAAAAATCCTGGGGCACCTAGTGAACGGAGATGGTGTCCATCCTGAGCCAGATAAGGTAAGAGGAGTCACAAAATTTCCAACTCCTCGGCACATTCGTGATATGAGAAGTTTTCTCGGGCTGTTCACATACTATCATCGTTTCATAAAAGTTTTTTTTGTAAAAAGGCACGTCAATTGCAAGAACTTATGCAGGGAGATGCCAAGTTTTACTGGGATGAGACGAAAGCAAGAGCTTTCCGGACCCTTAAAGAAGCTGTAACTTCCACATCAGTTCTAGCTTTATACTACGAGAATGCGGAAACCGAACTTCACACAGACGCTAGTTGTTATGGGATTGGTGTAGTGCTTGTACAAATTCAGGAAGGTGCTGGATCCATTGGGCCCCAAATGGCTGCTGGTTTTCCAGCTCATCTCCGGCCAGCTACTCTCAAGTATTCCCACTATTCACCAAAATCTGGCTATCTGGGATTCGTGAAGATCCTAGACACAATCAGACGCCGATATTACTCGCAAGTACTCTACCGAGCTGTCAAGCACTATGTGGCTCACTGTAAGGAGTGCCACAGACGGAAGCATATTCCGCAATTACCTCCAGAGCATCTGGTTTCAGTTCTACCTGCAGTAGCTCATTTCCAGCGGATTGGAATCGATCTTTTAGGTAGGTTCCCGAAGTTGAAAACTGGTAACCGATGGATAATAGTCTGCACTGACTACCTCACCCACTTACGCTGTCACCAAACGACTGTCGACTGCAGAAGCTACAGATATCGCAAAATTCTTGGGAGAAGACAATTTTTTTGAAGCTTGGTGCACCACGTGTGATGCTAACTGATCGAGGAAAAGTGTTCATGTCAAAACTAGTATTAGAGGTAATGTCGCGTTGTAACATTGCCCACAGAATAACAACTGCCTACCGCCCTCAGACAAATGGTCTTACAGAACGTTTTAATAAGACCATAGGAGATATGCTGTCGATGTGCGTCGATGTTGAACAGAAGGATTGGGATACGATACTGGCACTCATGACATTTACTTATAATACAGAAAGGCAAGACACCACAGGCTTCATGCCGTTTTTCCTGCTCTATGGTCGTGAAACTGAGACGACAATGGATACGCTGTTCCCGTTCCAACCGGGCGACACTCAGGATGACCATGTGAAACAGCTCATCACCAGCATCGAAGAAGTAAGACAGCTGGCTCGCATGCGAACAATGGACGCCCAGGAGAAGGACCGCCAGTGGTATAACGACAAGCACCGACCTCTTGTGTACATCCCAGGAGATCTGCTTTGGATTTTTACCCCTGTCCGGGAAGTTGGGCTATCTGAAAAGTTTTGAAGGGGTACTTTGGTCCGTATCGTGTCATACGCCGCATGTAAAACGTCACATACGAAGTCGAGGATTATGTGCCGTCCTCAAAACGACAAAAATGAAGAGACATTGTTCACGTCCTACGTATGAAGCCTTACCGTGATCCCAAAGAACAGATAGACAGCAACGGCCTCTTGTTCGAAAACTCTGAAGACCGTTATGATAATGATGAAACCACGACAGGAGGGTCTGGCGCCGGTCATCTTCACCGTAAGGAGGGCGTGCAGTCAGAATGGAAGGATTTTCCGGAACTGCCATAAAGAGGACCCATGGTAAGATCCAGGACACTGCAGCTGGCTCCAAAGGTTACCTAACAGTGGGTCGCTGTTCTATAAGGAAGGGGAGTAATGCCACAAATCTTCCTACGGATCGCGTGATACAGTGGCTAGAATTGCAGATCGCTTGCGGTCCCCGGTTCAACTCCCGCCCTTGAATTTTTAGACAGACCTTGCCTACAGCTTGTTAACTGCCAAATTGTAATGGAGAAATACAGCAGTACATGCATCACGATCTGTTTTCACTGTGTTACGTTAGGAAAACTTGTGTTTAATAGAAGTATTTAACTTTATATAAAGTTAAAGATGACATTGGTTAGAAACGAATTCACCCCTAGGCCAATACGAATTTAGCTTTCAGAACTGAATCTCAAACAGGATAGTCAACAACTTGTGACGCATGTGCGTTTTCGGCTCCTTGGTCTCTATACCTGTTGGAGTGCAGGAGCTTAAGCTTATCAGAACACTGACTACAGTACGAGAGAATGCGATATGAAGGGGAAGTGGCTAAAAAGATGCAAGCAAACGTTATTTACTGCGCTTCAAAGTAGTCACCACCCGCTACAACACACTTTTCACAATGTTCGTACAGCTTCTGTACAGTATCAGCAAAGGCCATCTGTGGAATCGACCGCGAAACATCTGTCACACGATCTTTGATGGCATTCACGTCCGCAAAACGTTCACCTTTCATGGCCGTCTTCAAGCGGGGAAACAGGAAGACGTTCGCAGGAGCCAGATCAGGGTGGTGAAGAACAGTCTTCATCTTATACACCAGGTATTGGCGCGCACGGATCGCGCAGTTTGCAGCGGCATTGTCATGGAGCAGCTTCCATTTTCCAACCCTGCGCAAATCTGGCCGAACCCGTAGGATACGCTGTAACAGTCGTTTCGAAACGGGCTGATAAAATGCAGCATTTGCAGCAAAATTGATGTTTACACTTTGCTCCGTTGCACTGTGAGTCTTCCTCTCACATTCTCGCAATCTGTTTACACTCCCAGTCACAAGCAGTGCATGCTGTGTATCGATTCTCAAGTCTGAAGACACATGCTCCAAGTTGCCGTTCAGATATGACACCTTTCACCAAACCTTTTAGACACACCACGTACAACGACAGCTATAAATTGTTTTCTTCAACTTACGAGAAGGTATTAAACCTATGTGTATGTGCAGAGGTGTAATTTAAGGAGGATATGTTGCGCTCTTGATAGTATACGTAGGCATTGAAGGAGAATCAAATATTAAGTTTGTAACATGTATCATGTAAAAAATTGGTTGCATCGTTAATAGCGCTATCTATTCGGAAACGCTGCTCTGGGAACTGACATTGTTCTTTGACGAAGTGTAGAGAGATAAATCTCATTCAGTCGGATGACAGGGGCAAGGTACCCACTGTAGAATGTCTGGTAACTCTTTTTCAAAATGGGATAATGTTCTTTTACCAGTCCCACCTACATACGAATAGATGACTGATAATTCACTGTATAAGTAATCTATAATGGGAGCATCGTACATTTGTTTTCTCGAATGACTGACAGAAATGACTACATTTACGAGGTGTAATTGATAGAAAACTGAATTTACTTGAAAATCTTGAATGGATCGTAATAAAGGAAGCTGTCTCGGTATGGGAGAAAATTCTAAAAGGTAGCGATGTGAAGACTATCCATTCTGGAACAGCCTATATTCCTTTTCCAAATGCGATAATAACCAGTTGCTGGTCCTGCTTACAATACACGAAATCATACACATGCTTTATTTTATGCATGTGATAATTATAACGCCAATACTTAATGGGAGGGTAATAACAGTAGCCTCGACGAGAGGACATAGCAAATTTGGATGGATACAGAGGTTTCGGAGTGCATATTTCATCTTGTTAGCTTAGGACGAGAATAATTCTGTATAGTCTTACCACGTGTGGACATGGCGGAGAAATACACACTACAGATATACATAATTATACAACTGCCAATTAAGAAGTACGATGTTCAGGAGAATAATAGCACAGAGAACCGAATCCAAATGATGCACTAACATGGTTAGATGGGTGTAGCGTGTCGATATGAAGTAGACAGCGGTATTTTCAATTAGTGAGTTATATTTTCTACAGTTTAATGTTGGTTTTTTCGAGTGATTCATGGGGTGTGAAACAATAGATTCTAAAATTAACCATAAGTCGAAGCCGTCTCCATAAAATATTACAAGAAACAATGACGGTAAAAATTTTGAGGTGTAATGATACAGAGATAGTTGGAAGCAGAGATATATTATGAGAACACTACCGCCTCTAGTTACCAGTAAATATGGCTTTCATAAGAGGGAAGTGTAAACATTTCGGTAGCGTACTGGGGATGGTTGCGATGTCGAAAACAGAGAAGTCGAAAATACGAATCTTGTACATTTAGTCTGTGTGGTTGGTTGCGTTGTCTGCAAGATTGTGCATACTCTGGATGGACATGTTACCCCAACCATTAGGATCGTACAGACATGTGCTTTTACACGGAGATGGAGTTTCGCCAAGAAATAGAGGGTTCAAATCTAGATTACTCTGGAGACTCAAAGTGGATTCGTATCAACCAAAGGGTTGCGAGATAGGTGAATAAGTGCATCCATTCAGAATATCTGGGAATTTGTAGGTGTAGGGTTTGCATTCCGGCTGTTGTATCCTTGTACACGACACTGGTAATCTTTCTTTCCCCATTTTCACAACTTGATGCAGGCCACACTGTTATCTGCAATTGTCAGGGACACTTGATTTGACGTTGACCATTAGCCGTACTTGTCTAACTGTAAATCGGCGCAAAATAACAACGGATGTTTACTACCGAGACGTGTCTAAAGTGCTGAGTTACAGCCGTGGCTTATGGGCACTACTCTCGAGTAGGCGTCATGATGCGGACAGCTAACCAAGGAGCAATTTCATGAGTCCTGTGAGGACTTCTTGCATGAAGTATGTTACATTTTTCACTATTTTGAATGATTTCATGATTTTGAAATATGTTACCGAATGACAGACTTTTCGATATGTAACATTTCTTTCGTGATTTTTAGATGTAAACAGAATTTCTCGCTTTCGAAGTGTTTGTGATTTTGAACTACGTTACGGAAAAGATTTAAGTGTATTTTTGTGACTTTGAAATATCTTACAGAATAGATTACAGTATTTTTGTGATTTCGAAATATGTTACAGAATGACAGGCTTTGTGACTCGTAACATTTTTTTCCGAAATTTCGAGTTATGTTACAGAATGATAGGCTTTTCCATAACTTTCAAATATGATAACACAACAAATTAAGAGGACAGCCATCTTATCCAACGTTGATCGTTTACCGCCAAATTACAATTAGAGGAGAGGTTATTTTACTTATCAGACATAGACCTCTGTAACCTCTGTTAGGGTTGTCAGACCGAGGTGAACTCTGGATTTTGAAGAAGGACTTTGATCCAGGCGGTATTTCAGGCATAGCTCAAAGGACATGGCGGTATTTTAACATTGCAGTCAGAATTGAGTTATAAATATTACAAGAAACGATGGCGGTAAAAATTTAACATGTAAGGATACAGAGAGAGCGAGAGCAAATTATATACGAGATCACTACCGTCAGTGGTTATCGGTACATATGTCTTGCATAAGAAGGAAATACAGACATAGTATGGTTTTAGATGGAGATGTTCCGATACTTCGGAGACTCAAAGTGCATTCGTATCTACTGTACTAGTGTACATAAGTAGAGGGACTGTGCCTATTTAAGATGGCCTACCCAGAGGTCATTCCAGGAATACTGACGTCATCCCAGGAATACTGACGGCATCCCTCCATTAATTACACGATGGTCAGCGCTTTGCTGCATTCCATCATGTTCCTTCTAGGAATCTGTTGACACAATTGAGTCAGTAATGTTACACAGGTTTGCATTCCATCACGTTCCTTCTGGGAATTAGAGACACATCAGAGATCCCCTCACCCCAGGCCCCAGATTACACAAGTGTGCATTCCAACACATTCATTCTGGGAATTCAGACTATTATGTTAAACACTTGCCTCCCCAACCAATGACTGATTTTAATGTCAGTACTGCACTGCAAGCACATTAGTTGTTTTATTTCTTTGTGTCAGTATTCTGATCACCGTTAGAGCACTGATGGCATTAGCCCTGAAGTCCCAGGGTTCAGCAGTGAGGGCATTAACCCCCCAGGTTCCAGGGATGAGTGGTGAGTTCTGAGGGCTTTCACCCCCAGGCTCCAGGTCACCCAGCCTGACCTGTCCTCACTGCCCCCCTATGAGAGTTTGGGCAGATTAAAGCACATTAAATGATGGCTATATAGCTGTGCATACCGAATACTACAGTGAGAGCAAAGGAAAATGTGTGAAAATAACTGACAATTAAGTGTTGTTTATATAATGTGAATAATGAAATAATAATATGCAACTGATTTCAAGTTTTGTTAACCTTAAATACCGTTGCAACTATCCACAAATGCGAAATATGAGTTCTTGTTCTTTACCATAGTAATGACTACATTGTTAGAAGCAAGTCAGGTTATTCAACCAATAATGTAATGTTATTTTGAAATTAATACCCATAAACTAAATGAAGGAAGTGGTCTCATGCTCTATTAAAGTTAATAACAATTGAAAATAAACAGTTGTTATGATAAAATATCTATCTCAAAGACAAAGCTTCATCAAGTTAAGCACCTTGCCCACACATGGTACCACCATCAGCAAACAAAATATCGAAATATTTTAAATTAAATTCTGGTGGTATTTTTTGTAACTTTCGCAAAAATTAAGTAGGTCCATCAACCAGACGACATATCAGTATAGGAGTATGCAGTAAAAGCAATTTTATTGTAAAAAAAAAGTACAATAAACTTAACCAACAAAATTGGAATTTTTTACATTAAATTCAAGTGTTTTTATGGGGAAATTTCGTCAAATTTAAGTATATCCCATTTCAAATAAGATACTAGTATAGCATGTGTACAGAAAATGCAATATTTATGGTAAAACTAAGTAAAGTTGAACTTACCCTAAAATCGGAATATTTTACGCTATTTCTGCAGTTTTATGACAGATATATCGCTTGATATCGTAAAAATTAAGTAGAGCTCTGTCCAAAATGACATACTAGAACAGAATGCATGCAGAAAAGCCATCTTTATGTTAAGATTAGGAAAGTAGAAGTTTGCTCAAAAATGGGAATAAAATACACTAATCCTGCAGTTTTTTCATAGAAGTATCACAAAAACCGATACTTAAGTTTATAAAATTCAAACTCCATAAATGTAATATTGCATTAAATACTGCAAATTAATTGTAAAATTAATGCCCAGAATCCTTAAAGTAAACATCCTCATGCCTGACAGATGATAAAATGTCGTCGTATGTACTCTCTATATGAGGAGAATGCATACTATTGTTTATATTGAATATCACAATGTTATCATGAAGCTAATACCTGAAAAACCGTATATACAGTCTCCTATAGCTACTTCTAGATCTACCTATGTGAACAAGAACTAAAAATTGCTGTAATAACAGTCAATTTGTTGAGGATATTGCCCTACTTTAACAGGACTGTCCTTAAAGCAAGTACCCCAATGCTCGTTTCAGCTCTAATGATATCGCTCAATATAAATGGTCCCAAGAGGCTTCAACTATGCCCCATCAATCATGAAATAATGAGTGAGATAATATCTTCTAAATGCCTGCGCTTAGATGACCTTACAGAAGGACCAGAGATGATTGTTTGAGCCATGAAATAGGTGGTTTACATGGATAAAAGTCGATATGTCCTGGAATTTCCCATGTTAGTGACACTAGTTAAATATCACAATAGCATTTTAGGCAACGTTGTGGACTCTATTGCATTAGTGCATTAACATAACCTGCAAACAACGTGCGAAGTACGATTTTTGCTCCGCAATCTTATATTACAGTTTTTTCCTGTATAATTTCAGACCCAGCAATACACTAAATAAATAAGTCCCTTCAACCCTAATACCATAGTAGTACAGAATGTATGCACTAAAAGCGACACTTAAGTTTAAAAAATAACTGGGTATTGTGTTACATTAAAGCATTATACTATATGACAGTTCCAAGAAATCAGGGTATCATAATACATATGTCATTATCATTAAATGTTCATCATCGGATCCTTTGTATGTATTTAACAAGTAACCATTGTGGATGTAAATAACACAATACAGTCCAGCAAATCATAGTATCCTATTACACACTTACATTATTATAATTACAGATAACGGCCATAAAGTATCAAATTATACACTTATCCTTTTACCCTTCTGAATGTTTTGAACATCTACGCCTCGAGGATACAAATATAGCATCTAGGAGCAAATATACGTTAAACCTTATCTATAAACTCACATTGGTGGTTAACTAGTCACTAAACTATTAAATAAACCCTGTGCTTCTTGACGAAAGAATATTTCACTATCACAATCAACTCCTGTACACAACCAATATGCTTCCATGTGTCCTGCATTTATTCCTCTGTCGAAGTGCTGTACGTCTTTTGGTGACCAATATCAATATAAAATATTTCTCTTTTATTTGCTGTCTGTTGCTATGACTGTATCCTAATGTATTTATCGATAAAAATTCAGATGATTGGTACAAGAAATAAATGCTATCAGCAACCATAGCTCACAGTCATAACTGCATTCTTGACGACATCAACATAAAGTTTTGCCTACCTCACGTAAAGTTTCAGCTACAATACATATAGTTACGATTTATCGAAATATCGCATCTGCACTTTGAGGACTAATAACAGGTGTGTGTGCTACTGTTGTATATGTATGTTTTGCGTTGTTTTAAGTACTTAAATCGGAGGGCTTTTGGTGCTGCTGATTGAATATGTAATGATACACTGACGTCATTAAATTACATATAATTTCCTTCCTATGATACTGATATCTTGTTACTCTGTTTTTCTCTGTTAAAATGTTACTTGAGGTACAATGCAATGTTTTGAATTGAAATGACGCACACCACTGTTTTGTTTAGGGTTGCTTGCTATTCCAAGCATGGTTTCGTACGGTTCCTAGCGTTCGAGGTCAAAGGTGTCCCTTGTGTCTTCGACATCCATTTACTTCCGGAAATACGCACAGGACGAAATTTTGTGAGAGACATTTTATTATGGCTGACATGTGAGGAACCGCGCTGCAAAACCTGAGTGCGCGAAACTCCCTTCATTTTGCGTAATCTACCCATATGTAACTTACTGCGATTTTTGAAGCAACTTTTAGTGCCTCAGATCTTCAACAAAGTGATGAACCGATATTCACGTAAACTGTATGTAATGTAATAGGTATATGTCAAAGTGGGCTACTGGAGGTTTGTCTTCAAAGTCCTAATGGCAAAGGCAATGGTGAAGGTATAGCATCACACAAAGTGCTCTCAGTGCTCAGATAAACGTGACAGATAGAGTGATGAGATGTTCTCGAATTCCAGGACATATCGACTTTTATCCATGTAAACCACCTATTTCATGGCTCAAACAATCATCTCTGGTCCTTCTGTAAGGTCATCTAAGCGCAGGCATTTAGAGGATATTACCTCACTCATTATTTCATGATTGATGGGGCTTAGTTGAAGCCTCTTGGGACCATTTATATTGAGCGATATCATTAGAGCTGAAACGAGCATTGGGGTACTTGCTTTAAGGACTGTCCTGTTAAAGTAGGGCAATATCCTAAACAAATTGACTGTTATTACAGCAATTTTTAGTTCTTGTTCACATAGGTAGATCTAGAAGTAGCTATAGGAGACTGTATATACGGTTTTTCAGGTATTAGCTTCATGATAACATTGTGATACTCAATATAAACAATAGTATGCATTCTCCTTATATAGAGAGTACATACGACGACATTTTATCATCTGTCAGGCATGAGGATGTTTACTTTAAGGATTCTGGGCATTAATTTTACAATTAATTTGCAGTATTTAATGCAATATTACATTTATGGAGTTTGAATTTTATAAACTTAAGTATCGGTTTTTGTGATACTTCTATGAAAAAACTGCAGGATTAGTGTATTTTATTCCCATTTTTGAGCAAACTTCTACTTTCCTAATCTTAACATAAAGATGGCTTTTCTGCATGCATTCTGTTCTAGTATGTCATTTTGGACAGAGCTCTACTTAATTTTTACGATATCAAGCGATATATCTGTCATAAAACTGCAGAAATAGCGTAAAATATTCCGATTTTAGGGTAAGTTCAACTTTACTTAGTTTTACCATAAATATTGCATTTTCTGTACACATGCTATACTAGTATCTTATTTGAAATGGGATATACTTAAATTTGACGAAATTTCCCCATAAAAACACTTGAATTTAATGTAAAAAATTCCAATTTTGTTGGTTAAGTTTATTGTACTTTTTTTTTACAATAAAATTGCTTTTACTGCATACTCCTATACTGATATGTCGTCTGGTTGATGGACCTACTTAATTTTTGCGAAAGTTACAAAAAATACCACCAGAATTTAATTTAAAATATTTCGATATTTTGTTTGCTGATGGTGGTACCATGTGTGGGCAAGGTGCTTAACTTGATGAAGCTTTGTCTTTGAGATAGATATTTTATCATAACAACTGTTTATTTTCAATTGTTATTAACTTTAATAGAGCATGAGACCACTTCCTTCATTTAGTTTATGGGTATTAATTTCAAAATAACATTACATTATTGGTTGAATAACCTGACTTGCTTCTAACAATGTAGTCATTACTATGGTAAAGAACAAGAACTCATATTTCGCATTTGTGGATAGTTGCAACGGTATTTAAGGTTAACAAAACTTGAAATCAGTTGCATATTATTATTTCATTATTCACATTATATAAACAACACTTAATTGTCAGTTATTTTCACACATTTTCCTTTGCTCTCACTGTAGTATTCGGTATGCACAGCTATATAGCCATCATTTAATGTGCTTTAATCTGCCCAAACTCTCATAGGGGGGCAGTGAGGACAGGTCAGGCTGGGTGACCTGGAGCCTGGGGGTGAAAGCCCTCAGAACTCACCACTCATCCCTGGAACCTGGGGGGTTAATGCCCTCACTGCTGAACCCTGGGACTTCAGGGCTAATGCCATCAGTGCTCTAACGGTGATCAGAATACTGACACAAAGAAATAAAACAACTAATGTGCTTGCAGTGCAGTACTGACATTAAAATCAGTCATTGGTTGGGGAGGCAAGTGTTTAACATAATAGTCTGAATTCCCAGAATGAATGTGTTGGAATGCACACTTGTGTAATCTGGGGCCTTGGGTGGGGGGATCTCTGACGCGTCTCAAATTCCCAGAAGGAACGTGATGGAATGCACACCTGTGTAACATTATTGACGCAATTGTGTCACCAGATTCCCAGAAGGAACATGATGGAATGCAGCAAAGCGCTGACCATAGGGTAATTAATGGAGGGATGACGTCAGTATTCCTGAAATGACCTCTGGGTAGGCTGTCTCGAATAGGTACAGTCCCTCTACTTACGTGCACTGGTACAGGAGTAAATGACACAGACAATCAAAATTGAAACCTATACTTCGATAGTATGAAATGGATGCACTTATACAACTTTCTCGCCTACCTTAGTTAGATACGAATGCACTTTGAGTCTCCAAAGTATCTAGCTACAGACAGTCGTGATCTCATATATGTTTGGCTCCCGCTATCTGTGTATCCTTTCATCTTAAATTATTAACCGTCATCGTTTCTTGTAATATTCATAATGCAACTCTGACTGCAGTGTTAAAATACCGCCATGTCCTTTGAGCTATGCGCGAAATACCGCCTGGATCAAAGTCCTTCTTCAAAATCCAGAGTTCACCTCGGTCTGACACCCCTAACAGATGTTACAGTAAAACAACCTTCCTCTAATTGTAATTTGGCGGTAAACTATCAGCGTTGGATAGGATGGTTGTTCTCTTAATTTGTTGTGTTATTATATTTGAAAGTTATGGAAAAGCCTATCATTCTGTAATGTAACTCGAAATTTCTGGAAAAAAATGTTATGAGTCACAAAGCCTTTCATTTTGTAACTTATTTCGTAATCACAAAAATACTGAAATCTATTCTGCATGATATTTCAAAGTCACAAAAATACACTTACATCTTTCCGTATTGTATTTCAAAAACAAACACTTCGAAAGCGAGAAGTTCTGTATACATCTCAAAATCACGAAATAAATGTTACATGTCGAAAAATCTGTCATTTGGTAACATATTTCAAAATCATGAAATAATTGAAAATAGTGAATAGTGGGATGGGGGGGACCTCTGATGTAAGCCCTCAATTCTCAGAAGGATGATGGAATGGACACTTGTGTAACATTACTGATGCAATTTTGTCACCAGATTCCCAGAAGGAACGTGATGGAATGCAGCAAAGTGCTGACCATAGTGTATTCATGGAGGGATGATGTCAGCATTCCTGGAATGACCTCTGGGTAGGCTTTAAGGCCGCCTCGAATCGGTACAATCCCCCTACTCACTTAGTGATTTACCATGTGTCTAATGGCGGTTTTAATTATAATAATGGTTTTCTTCATGTATGGGTGTGTGTGTACAAGCTCATACGCTTTCGGCTGGTTACTACAGATATCGACCACAGCCGATATTCGGCTGGAGACCACCCTGTTATTTTCAAGGCAATACTGCAGAGAGGATGCAATGTGCAACGACGTTTAATGCCACTTTTATCAATGATAGCAAGAAAAACACCGATCGATCAAGCAAGCAAACAGTGCCATGACTCATCCAAAGATGAAAACCTTCATAAATATCGATAATAAACATGTTTTCAGTGGGTGAGGTGGCATTAATTTTGTCCCTCTGTTTTTTTGACAGTGAGCAGGATTTCTTGAAGAATTTAAACAAAAAACTCGATCCCTAATCATAAGGTTATCAATAGTCTTATTTCAGTCACTTCCTTGATAACGTCCCTCGTGTCCTAATTGTTTGACCAATATATGACCTGCCACAGCTGTATGGCATACGATAGACACCCGCCTTGTGCAGAACAAGATCCTTTACAGACCCTAAGAGCGCTTTGATTTTAAATGGTGGCCGAAACACACATTTTACATCATATTTATGCAAAATGCAGCCAGTCTTGTTGGAAATGTTGCCAGTGTATGGAGATAGACATTTGGTCGATAGCGCAACGCTCTATTATTCTGATCTTTACTATAACCATTCCATGGAAACGTGACCTCCTGATGGACATCTCAGTTGACAAACTTTCCGGATCTGAGCCCTGTGCACTAAGGTACAAAGAATCCTTTCATGCTGACCTGGGTGGTGACAGCTATGATCCTGCACATCCAAATCAGTGTGAGTTGGCTTCCTATTACGAACATGTCCTAGCGAACCGTCTACCTCCCTCGTCACAAACACATCAAGGAAGGGAAGGCAGCCTCTTTTCCACCTCCACTGTCAAACGAACGTTGGCGTGGATTGAATTTAGATGCTCCAAAAAATTATTTAAGTTATCGCTACCATGAGTTCAAACAGCAAAATTATCTTTCGTTAAGATTCTTTAGGGTATTACACCGCATCGTCATCGTGTAAAACCAACCGACTTTTCGGCCACTATTTCAAGTCCCCTTGATCAGGGTATTCATCTGACTGCTGATTGAGGAAGAACTTGCTTCTTATATAATAACGTGAAATATCTGTTGAGGAAGGGGGGATGTTGGACATTCTTGATTGGTTTTTGCATTAATTGACGCTGTTGGTGGAAATGGGCGTTCTTGATTGGTGTGTCTTTGGTGTTTCTTTGGTGTACTTTCCTTGTCATTGGTGTTTGCATTCTTCCGTCTGATTGGCGGAAATAGACGTCAATGTTCAGTGTTTGCATTACTGTATGCCATTGGTCGGAGTAGGCAAGAGGGGCGGCCGTTTTGGCGTGCCACTGATTGCTAGTCGCCTAGCGCAGGCTGCGGTGAGCCGGCGCTCTGTATACGTCTGGCCGCTGTGGTCTCTCGTGCGAGTTGCTTTGCGCGCATTTCCCCCTCGCATTGCTGTCACTGCTGGCAGCAAGGTCGCCGTAAGTCTGTAGCCATCTTCTCTAATGATGTTGGTGGGTCTTTTGGCTATTTCTATGGCTTCTCTGATCTTCCTTCTCACAGTAAATTATTGTTTGGCCAGCACGCGGGCTTCACCGAAAAGTAACTGTTTCCCGCACTCCATGTGATGCTCTGACACCACTGACATGGTGTGCTGTCGTGGTCAGATATTCTTGTGCTGATTGGTCACCTAGCCTCACCTACATACACCAGTCCACTCTCGCAACTGATTTCGTAGACACAAGCACTGTTTACTGTCTACTGTATCTTTAGTTGAGCCCAGAACGTCCCTAATTTTGTTGGTGTCATGTGTCAGATGCCAAACGATCCTCCAAGATGTTCATAGTGTCTGACACTGGTACATTGGTGAATAGAGACGTCACATCGAAACAGACCATTAGATCTGTAGTTGATACACTCTTTTCTTTCAACAGTGTCTCAACGTGCGTGGAATCCTTGACATATGAATCTGTGTGGCTCACCAGATGTCGGAGCGTGGTACCAGTTCTTTTACCATGTTATGCGTCGGTGAATTAATACTAACCACTACAGGCCTTAAAGGAAATCCCTCTTTATGGACCTTCTGCACGCAACATATCCTCGGTGCTTGTGGGACTTGTGGGGTGAGTCTTCTTGCCATGTCCCTTTCTGATTTTGCTTCAGCAGTACCTGCGTTGATCTGATTATCTTGGCCATCGGATCGGCCCTCAGTTTCTTGTCGAAGGCTTCCATTCGTTTATTGTAGACGAAGTGTCCATTACGACAGTGGCGTTGCCCTTGTCTGCCTGTACCACAAGTAAGTCAGGTTTCTATTTCAGCTCCACGATGGCTTGACGTTCCTCCCTGCTGATGTTTTGTTTCGGTTGCTTTGCGCGAAACAGGATTCTTACAGTTTCTCCCCGGATCTTCTCCGCCTTTGCTTGTGGCAAGTGACGTACCGTAGTCTCAACTGATTCAATGATATCTTCTTTACGAACACGTTTCCGTGTGATCGCAAAATTCATCCCCTTGGCCAGAATTTGTGTCGCTGCTTCACTTAATTGTTGGCTGGATAGAATGACCACTGTCCGTTGTGTACCCAAGGACTGTTCTCCCTCCGTCGTTTTTGACTGCAGCTTGGCATATCTTTCCATCTGACAACTCGTGATGTTGTCGGTGGATCTCGTGGCTTGTTCAAAGGTCAACCTGTCGACCTTCTCACAATATTCCACAACCAGTATTATTGCGGAAGAGGTGCAATTCACACAGCTTCTTGTTGTTGATGTCGAGAGTAGTCCGAATGTGACGTATCCTTTCCCTGAACAGAGCTTTTCTGGCTTGTAGACAGATATTTTTTGCCTTCTATTATTTTATGTGCGACGTCTACCGCAAAAGTTCTGTGACCCTACATTTCTTCAAGAAAACAAGATCATTCATCAGATTACCTCTCGTTAATCGCAGCGATTCAAGCTGCCAGATGTCTCCATGTACTTCCAGCCCGTACAGATCGATTAAATGTAGGTGTAGGCTTCCGCGTCCATTGTCACTCTGAATGAAGTTCTTTAGGATATTAGACCGCATCGTCATCGGTTAAAACCAACCGATGGTGCGGCCACTATTGCAAGTCGCCTTGTTCAGGGTATTCGTCTGACTGCTGATTGTGGGAGAGCTTGCGTCTTATACAATAACGTGAAATATCTGAGCATTCTTAATTGGTTTTTGGATTAATTGACGCTATTGGTGAAAATGGGCGTTCTAGATTGGTGTTTCTATGATGTACGTTCCTTGTCATTGGTGTTTGCATTCTTCCGTCTGATTGGGGGAAATGACCTATGATTGGTGTTTGCATTACTGTTTGCCATTGATTGGAGTAGGCAATGGGGACCGCTTTGGCGTGCCGCTGTTTACCAGTCGCCTAGCGCGTCCGCGGCCAGCCGGCGCTCTGTGTACGTATGGTAGCTGTGGTCTCCCGGGCGCCTTCAGGAGTCGCTTTGCGTGTGCTGCCCTGTCGTAGTGTAGATTAGATTAGATTAGTACTTGTTCCATAGATCATGAATACTACACTTCGTAATGATGTGGAACGTGTCAGGTTAATGAAACGTGTCTTTACAAATTACTTTGTACTAAATGTTCAAATGTTTGTATAGCTTATGGGACTTAACTACGGGGTCATCAGTCCCTAAACTTACAAACTACTTATCAACTAATACTAAGGACGGCACAAAGCCGGCCGCGGTGGCTGAGGGGACTGAGGCGCTCCAGTCACGGTCAGCTCGGCCACTACGGTCGGGGATTCGAATCCCCCCTCGGGCATGGATATTTGTGCCGTCTTAGTTCGTAAGTAGTTCATAAGTAGTTTGTAAGTTTAGGGACTGATGACCCCGTAGTTAAGTCCCATAAGCTTAACAAACATTTCAACATTTTTTTTGACGGCACAAATATCCATGCCCGAGGGGGGATTCTAACCCCCGACCGTAGTGGCCGTGAAGACCGTGACTGGAGCGCCTCAGTCCCCTCGGCCACCGCGGCCGGCTTGTACTAAATATTCCATGACACAATTATTATTTTTTATGTTTTTTTCAGATTCACTAATTTATATCTAAAAAACCATCTGTAGTGTAGGAGTTGCCATTGAGGAATTCTTTTATTTTTAAATGCGAGTTGGCTATGTCAGGCTTTTGATGCTGTTTGGCAGGTGACCGAAGACTTTTGTGGCAGCATAATTCACCCCTTTCTGTGCCAAAGCTAGATTTAACCTTCAATAGTGATCATTATTTCTCCTAGTGTTGTAGTTATGTACACTACTATTGCTTTTGATTTCGGTGGGATTCGTAATAACAAATTTCATAAGTGAATATATGTACTGTGAAGCTACTTTGAAGATCCCTAGCTCTTCAAGTAACTGTGTGCAGGATGATCATGGATGGACTCCAGCAATTATTCCGATTACACACTTTAGTGCAATGAATACTTTTTTACTCAGTGATGAATTACCCCCAGAAAATGATGCCACACGAAAACAGAGAATGAATATAGGCATCGTAAGCTAATTTACTGAGATGTATATCACCAAAATTTGCAATTACCCTAATAGCATAAGTAGCTGATCTCAAACGTTTCGGCAGATCTTTAATGTGTGTTTTCCAGTTCAACCCCTCATCAATGCATACACTAGTCATTTGCTGAGAACCGCTTAATAATTTTCTGAAAAACGTCGTTCACAAATTCTTCAGTTCTTGTCTGTCAGGTGTAATAACTGTACTTGCATCATCAGCAAAAAGAACCAGCTCTGCATCTTCATGAATATAGAATGGCTAGTCATTAATATATATTAAGAACAGCAAAGGGCCCAAGGCCGAACCTTGTGGCACCCCATTTTTGTTTCCCAGTTTGAGGACTCAGCTGTTTTTTTCATATTATGAGAACTACTCATGTCAACCTTTTGCAATCTTCCTGTTAGGTATGGTTTATTTAAACCATTTGTACACTGTCCCATTAATACCACAATACTTTATCTAGAATTATTCCATGATTTACACAATCAAAAGCCTTGGAGAGATTCAGAGCATTTAATATTTCATTGGTGAAAGTATATATAGCATTGTCTGTTGAAAAGGCTTTCTGAAAACCAAACTGACATTTTGTTAGAACTTTACTTTTACCTATGTGTGAAACTACTCTAGAATACATTACTTTTTTCAAGAATTTTGGATTATGCTGTCAGAAGTGAGACTGGACGATAGTTGTTGACATCAGGCTGGCAGCCAGGACACCGGAGGTGTTTAGCCATCTTCTGAATTCATGTTAGTGGGTCGTTTCGCTATTCCTATGGCTTCTCTGATCCTCCTCCTCCGAGCTGGACAGCACACAAAGTGTCGGGGCATCATAGGGAACGCGGGAAACAATTATTTTTCGGTGAACCCCGCGTGCTGGCCAAACAACAACTTACCATGAGAAGGAAGATCAGAGAAGCTATAGAAATTGCCAAACGACCCAACAACACGAATAGAGAAGGTGGTTACAGACTTCCGGCATTCTGGCTGCCAGCAGTAACAGCACTACTTGGGGGCGGCGCGCAAAGCGACTCACGAAGGCGCGCGGGAGACCACAGCGACCATACGTTCACACAGCGCCGGCTCGCCGCGGCCTGAGCTAGGCGGCTAGCAAACAGTGGCACGCCAAAACGGCCACCCCTCTTGCCTCTTCCAACCATTGGCAAACAGTAATTCAAACACTAATCATAATTCTACGGGAACCAGCAGCAAACAAAGCCGAAATCAGGCGTAGGGGGTTACAATTCTGGCAACAATCCTGGGACGGGGAGGAGTCTGGAAGGAGAACGTATGTTCTCCTGCCGGACCTCTTGGAAAGGCTGAAAATGAAGCACTTCAAACCTTCGAGGGAATGTTGCACTTTCTTACTGGACATGGACCCTATCAGGCATACCTACGCCGGCTTAGGAAACAGGCTACACCAGCTTGTGTCTGTGGTGCCGCGGTAGGTACGCGGGAACCCATTGTGTACTAATGTCCTGCATTCGACGGCGTGGCTGCCAATCTGAGAAGGGCTCTGCCCAACAACAACATACACGAGCTAATCAGAAACCCGGACACGTTCCGAACATTCGACACTCTTGCCAATGAAATCTCCAATAAGGTGCTCCAAGACTTCATCAGAAACGCTTAACCAGATCTTGACGTAACTTACCCCACTAAGACAGCTGCATCTGCCATGCCACCGGAGGGTAGACTGGTCGTCAGAAATGACAGCATCCGCCATCCCCTGGATTCGGAGGTTAGATGTGGCACCACCGATTGTGACCGAGACGTAAGTTAGCTGTAGGTTTTTCTTCTTTCGTAGCTTAAAACAAATTGTGGATAAGTTTTGCGAGGGGGGAGATGGGGGGAGAAGGGCTGTGGTGACTTAGAGGGAATTGGCCTGTCCAGTGCCAGGGGCATGCTCACTGGGATTCGCTCGGTAAGCTGGCCACAAAATTGATTTGTCTTCACTGGCACAACCTGTAACACCACATCAGTAGAATAATAGGGAACAGAAAACATAACAGACTAACCAACAAAGGGGAAGGTGCCCAGTGGTTTGCTTAAACAACTAGTAGTATATAAGTCACTAACAAAAACAATCATGACTTTTAACGTAGTTAATGGGTTGTTTATATGATATTATTATCAATAAAGAATTTAAAGAAACACACACACCAATCATAGACGTCGATTTCCATCAATATCGTCATTCATTGCAAAAACCAATAAGGAATTCCCAACATCCCCCTTCTTCTTTCACGTTATTTTGTAAGACGCAAGCTCTTCCACAATCAGTAGTCAGACAAATAACCTGGAGAAGGCGACATGCAATAAGTGGCCGAAACGTCGGCTGGTTTTACACGATGACGAGGCGGTCTATAGTCGGGCCGGAATACGATGATCCCTGGTTCCACCTACTGGGCTGGGAGACCACCCCAGCCCCAACTAAATGTGACTATGTTGCCAAGTAGATAGTTCGCTGCCTGACAGTGTAGCGTATCGGTCGGTGCTGTCTGACAGAACTGGAAAAAGTGCAGAGTGCAGCCGAACGCGCGCATGCGCAGAGCAAAGCTCGCGTTTGACTTACTCCAATGGTGTGCTGCCGCAGCCGGCGCTCAAAGCCGATTGGCGCAAGCATCAGGGATCATGCTATTTCTGTTCGACTATAATATTCTAAAGGACATTATTGAAAGTGACAATGGCCTTAGAAACCGACGCCTACAAGCAAAATCATCGTCGACAAATCTGAAAAGGACAAGCAGGTTTCAATGTCGCTGACACCGATACAAGTTCTTTAACGTGCTTCATGAATAAATTAGCAATAAGTGGCTTCCTATCGCAATTCTGTTTGTCTATTCATAGTACTGGTCATCGTATAAGGAGTAGGTAAAAGTCAAAACATGTCGAAATAAATTCGTTTGTCCAGTACCAACCCTAGCCTCAATTAGACAGAAGAATGCGCGTGAAGAGAGAAATCCTGTCAAAACAGACTAAAAAATCCCAGTAATTCAAATGTAATCCTTCCAATCAACGTAGTAAATCTGGCCTTCTCAATGTGATTTCCAGAACGACCTACCATCGGGATCAACAAAGCAGTAAGATATTATGCTACAGTACTGCACGGTTAATTTTTTTTAAGGTTAGAAGCCCTCCGGAACAGACAGGAAAGGGTTCAATCTCAAAGGCAACAGGTCAAAGATAGGACGACCACAGATCTAAAAAAAAACATTGGTCGAAATTGTTGTATCTGTGTGGGGACAGTACCAGAGCTCTAAGCGCTACCAGAAAGTAAATCATTAAAGGTACCGAAAGCTGCCCTGAGATAAGTTGAGCCGAAATTTTTACAAAAGGGCAAATGGTGTTCAGAAAAGACAGATTGGATAAAGTTAGCGGCGTATTGAAGTATATTGTTCCTGTGAGTTGGTATGGGTAGAGGTTATACCTGATAACCAGAATAAATTAATAATTGATACATTTTACTGACCCTTTGACTCAGAAGATTCGATTACAGAAATGTTCTAAGAAAGTTTGGATCAAATTTCAACAAAAAAGCAGATAAAAAATTCGATTAAAGCTTTTGTGTGTGTCTTTCAAAACTTCAAAACTATCAATGTGAGTGTAAATCAGATGTGACTTACATTCAAAGAAATAATATCGTCAGTCATCGCCAGATTTATACAAACAAATTAACAAAAGAGGGAGATGTTCAGCCGTGGTATACAAAACAGGTTAGATCACTCTTGCAAAAGCAAATAAATATGCATCCCACATTTAAACGGATTCAAAATCACCAAGACTGGGAATCTTTTACAGGAACTGGAAATTTAATGCGAGAAGCTGACAATAGTTACCACTATAAAACCCTATTACGTAATGTGGTAGACAATACTAAAAAATTCTGGTCGTATGTAAAGAATACTAGAGACAAAACTCAATCAATACACAATACAAATGCTGCTACTTTTATAGTTATGCTAAAGCAGAATCGTTTATAACAGCTATCCAAAATTCCTTCACCAAATAAGACGAAGCAAGTACTCCAGAATTCGTATCAAGAACAGATGCTAGAATGCGTAATTTAGAAGTAGATACCCCTGGAGTATTAAAGCAACTTAGATCACTTAACAAAAGTAAGTCTCCCGGTCCCGAGTGTATGGTTCCTTTCAGAGTATGCTGATGGAATAGCCCCATACCTAGCTATCATATACAACCGCTCAGCCAATGTTCTGTACCAAAAGATTGGAAAGTTGCGCAGGTCACTCCAATATTCAAGGAAAGCAATAAGAATGTTCAGCAAAATTGCAGAACTATATTATTGACGTCGGTTTGTAGCAGGATTTTAGAAAATATACTTTCCTCAAATAATATGAACTACATCGAAGACAACGAACTATTGAACCATTGTCAACACTGATTCAGAAAGTAATGTTCGTGTGAAACACAGCTAGCTTTTTCCTCCCATGATTTAATGAGTGCTACCCACAAGAGATGTCAAATAGTTTCCGTATTTCTGGATTTCCGGAAGGCTTTTGACACTGTACCTCACGAGTGTCCTCTAATCAAATTACATGCTTATGGAATAGCAGAATTTGCTCGATGTACAAATTGAATAACATTGGAGAAAGGCTACAAGGCTACAACCCTGTCTTACTCCCTTCCCAACTGATGCTTTCCTTTCATGCCCTTCAACTCTGTTAACTGCGATCTGGTCTTTGTACAAGTTGTAAATAACCCTCCTTTCCGTGTATTTTAACATTGCTGACTTCAGAATTGGAAATAGTGTATTCCAATCACCAATGTCAAATGCCTTCTCCAAATCTACAAAATCTAGAAATGTTTCCTTAATCTAAGACAAATCGAAAAGTGAGTATTGTCTCCCGTGTTCCTTCTTTTCTCCTGAATCCAAACTGATCTTCCCCGAGGTCTGCTTCTACCAGTTTTTCCATTCTCCTGTAAATAATTCGTGTTAACATTTTGCAACCATGACTTATCAAACATGGTTCTGTAATTTTCACACCTGGCTCCGCCTGATATCTCTGTAATGGGGATTATTACGTTTTTCCTAAAGTCTGAGAGTATTTCGCCTGTCTCATACATCTTACACACCAGGTAAAATAGTTTTGTCATGGCTGGGTCTCCCAGAGACTTCAGTAGCTCTGATGGAGTGTCACCTACTCCCGGGGCCTTGTTCCGACCTAGGTCTTTCAGGGCTGTGTCAAATTCATCTTTCAATATAGTATCTCCTATTTCATCTTTATCTACTTCCTCTTCCCCTCCTACAAAATTGCCTCTAAGTTCATTTCCTTTGTAGAGCTCCTCTATGTACACTTTCCATCTTTCGGCTTTCCTTTCTTTGCTGAGTACTGGTTTTCCATCTGAGCACTTGATATTCGTAGAGCTGTTTTCCGTGTCCCCAAATGTCCCTTTCATTTTCCTGTAGGCAGTATCTACTTTTCCCCTAGTTCTACATTCTTCTTTAGACTTACATTTCGCTTCTAGCCACTCCTGCTTAGCCGTTTTGCACTTCCTGTCAATCTCATTTTGCCTGCTTCATTTACTGCATTTTTATATTTTCTCCTTTCATCAATTAACTTTACTATTTCCTGTGATATCCATGGGTTTTTTGTGGGTCTTGCCTTCTTACCTATTTGGACCTCTGCTGTCTTCACTATTTCATCTCTCAAAGCTATCCATTCCTCTTCTACTGCTTTATTTCCCCCCGTTTCTGTCAATTGTTGTCTAAAGTTCCCTCTGAAATTCTCAAGAACTTCGGATTTCTTCTATTTATCCAGGTCCCATCTTCCTATTTTCCTATCTTTCTGCAGTTTTTCAATTTTAGTCTACAATTCATGACCAATAAGATTTGGTCACAGTCAATATCTGCCCCAAGATATGTCTTACAGTTTCAAACCTTGTTCTGAAATCTATGTCTTACCATTATAAAATCTGTCTGGTACCTTCCGGTGTCTGCTGGCCTCTTCCACGTATACAACCTTCTTTCGTGATTCTAAAACCAAGTGTTTGTTATGATTAAATTATGTTCCGTTCAAAATTTTACTAGCCGGCTTCCTGTTTCATTTGTTTTCCTCACTCCATATTCGTCTACTATTTTTCCTTCCCTTCCTTTTCCTACTACTGAATTCCAGTCTGCCATCACAATTAAGTTTTCGTCTCCCTTAACTGTCTGGATAATTTCATTTAATTCCAAATACATTTCTTCAATCTCCTCATCATCGACAGAGCTAGTTGCCATATAAACCTGTACTACTGTTAACGGTGTTGGCTTCGTATCTATCTTGATTATGATAATGCGATCACTGTGTTTCTCATAGTAGTTTACCCGCATTCCTATTTTATTCTTCATTATTAGACCTACTCCTGTGACACTCCCGACTGATTTTGTATTTATAATCCTGTACTCATATGACCAGAGATCCTGTTCCTCGTTCCACCAACTAGATCTAACGTCAACTTATCCATTTCCCTTTCTAAATTTCCAACCTTGTTTACCCGATTAAGAGATCTAACATTCCACGCTCCGATCCGTAGAATGTCAGTATTGTCTTTCCTGATGACGACATCCTCCTGAGTAGTCCCCGCCCTGAGATCTGAATGGGGGACTATTTTCCCTCTGAAATATTGTACCCGAGAGGCTGTGATCGTATTTTCATGCAGTAGAGCTGCATGTCCTCGGGAAAAATTACAGCTGTAGTTTCCCCTTGCTTTCATCCGTTCGCAGTAACTGTATGGCAAAGCCACATTAGCTGATGTTACCAGGCCAGATCAGCCAGTCATCCAGACTGTTGTTCCTGCAACTACCGAAAAGCTGCTGCCCCTCTTCAGGGACCACACGTTTATCTGTCCTCTCCACAGATAGCCCTCCGCTGTGGTTGCACCTACGGTTGAGCTATCTGTATCGTTGAGGCACACAAGCCATCCCACCTCGGCAATGTCTGTGATTCATAGGAAACCAACTCACGCTAATTTATATTTATAGGCTCATAGTTGTCACCATCCAGATTTGCGTGAAGGGGATTTTCGTACCTTAGTGCACAGGACTCATTTCAGATCCGGAAAGGTTGTCAACGGAGCAGTCCCATCTAGAGGTCAAGTTTCGCCAGAATGACCAGTAGTGAAGGGCAGATTAAAAGAGCGTTTCGGCATGACCAAGTGTGCAACAGACTAGTGATGATAGCACGGAGGTGGCACGCAAGTCAGTGGCGTTTATGCCATACGTTGGCAGCATATCCAACAAAACTGGTCGTATTTCATGTAAATATGATGTGAAATGTGTGTTTCCAGCCATCTAAAATTAAGGCGTTTTTAGGGTCCGTGAGGCAAGTGTCTATCGTATCCCATGCAGATGCAACATAATGTACACTACTGAAAATGCAAAATGAACACTATGAAATCGTAGACCCAGCAGAGTTAATTTTTACTGATACATTCGTGAGAGTGTGTACAACACTCGATCACACAGATAGAGCCATGCACACGTGAGTGCAGTCTCCAAGGGGGCGCTATGTCGACTTTAGAACCGTGCAATCCCTACTTTCACAGTTATGCGAGATGCAATTCTCCCATGAAGACGATTGTAGACGTGCCGAATGTTGTCTTGCTGAATAGCCTTCCATGCAGTTTCCACCTGGTGTCTCAGTTGCACCAGATTGCGTGCCCCGGTCGTGCAGAACGCGCAAGATGACGTTTCATCCGGTCCCAAACATGCTCAATGGGGGACAGATCTGGAGATCGTGCTGGCCAGGGTAGTTGACGTACAGTTTGATAAGCACGTCGGGAGGTGTTGGGGGGAGGGGGAGGGATACATCTGGACGTGCACTGTCCTGTTGGAAAAAGCAAATAACCTTGTTGGTGCATGAATGAAGATTTCAATGTAGCGTGCACTGTTTAATGTTCCATCGACGAACGCAAGAGGAGAACGGCCAGTGTAAGGCATGGCTACTCACACCTTGATGCACGATCTTGCGTGCCGTTATGGTGTCTTCCGCTCGCACCCCAATGTCTGTCGTCCAGCCCGCCTGTAGGAGTGTCGCGAAAGGCGCTTATCCAAGGACGAATGGAGACGTGTCGTCTTCAGTGATGAGAGTCGCTTCTTCCTCGGTGCCAATGATGGTCGTACGTATGTGTGCCGCCGTACAGGGGAGCGTGAAGATCTGGAGTCCATACGAGAGAGGCACACGGCGGCGACACTTGGCATCGTGGTGTGGGGAGGGGTATCTTTCACTAGCCATTTTCCTCTGGCGATCGTCGAGGTAACATTAAAAAGCGTACGGTAAACCGAAACCATCATTAACCCCGTCTTGCTACCGTTCTTGCACCAATAAGACGATACGGTTTTTCAACAGGACAACGCACGTCCACATGTATTCCGTACAACCCAACGTGCTCTTCAACGTGTACGTGAACTACGCTGGCCAACACGAGCCCCAGATCTGTGACACATTGTGCATGTTTGGAACTGGATGAAACGTCGTCTTGCGCAGTCTACACGATCGGCACGAAATCTATTGAAATGCTCAAATGTTTGTAAATCTAAGGGACTTAACAACGTTGGTCGTCTGTCCCCAGGCTTACAAACTACTTACAGTATTTAAAGTAACTTATGCTAAAGGACAACACAAAGACCCTTTCCCGAAGGTGGACTCGAACGCCAGACGGCGAACAACCGCGCGCACCGCAGCTGGGCGTCTTAGTGCGCACGGCTATTCTGCCGCGGCCGCGGCTCAACTGAGGCACCAGTTAGAAACTACATGGCAGGCCATTCTACAAAACTACATTCGGCACCTCTAATAACGTCTTCATGGGAGAACTGCAGTTTGCATGGCTGCAAAATGAGTGTATACACGGCAGTGGCGTCGACAAGGCGTACGCCGTGGTGACTGTACTAGCGTGCGGATGGCTCTGTTGATCGCGTGTTGCATACATCCTCAAGAATGTATCAGTAAAATTTTCCATTGCTGGGTCGACGAACTGAAGGTGTTCCTTTTTCATTTTCCAGGAGTGTCAGTTAGTCAATTAGGACTTTTGAAAACTGATTTATTGAGCATAAACGTCACACACGTTTACAACACCCAAGAAATGTGCTGTTGCCAAACACTACTCCGACACAGGTCACTCTATAGAATACAACATAACGGAAATTTTGGCATGCACTTCCAGCTATTGGGATTCTGTCATCAAGGATGCGATTGGAATAAAACTGGCGGATAACGTTATGAATAGGGTTAGAAGTTTCTGCTTCAATTCTGCATGGAATCCTGGTCTCGCTAAAAAAAATAGACGGACAAAATTAATACCACCTCACCCCTTGGAACCTGATGTTTATTATCTATATATTGTGTCCAGCATCAATACAGTGCTCTGCAAACGTCGATGTATTGTTCAAATGTTCAAATGTTTGTAGCACTTATGGGACTTAACTACGGGGTCAGCAGTCTCTAAGCTTACAAACTACTTACGAACTAGCTAAGACTAGCGACGGCACAAATATCCATGCCCGAGGAGGAATTCAAACCCCCGACCGTAGTGGCCGTGCAGACCGTGACTGGAGCGCCTCAGTCCCCACGGCCACCGCGGCCGGCGCCGATGTATTGGGTTATAGGGTGCGGTTGTACCTGCAGTGTTCGACGCATCGTCCATGGGCTGTACGAGTCGTAAATCCAGAAACATCAAAGCATCTTTGATGTATGGAAGAATTCTGCTCAACTGTCTTCGATGCGGAAGGGGCGCGGGAGACGAAAAGTAATACACTGATGTATCAACGAGTATAGACCGCACAGTATATGTCTATTAATTAATACATATGTGTAGTTATGTGGCTCCAATCAGCAACATTGGCACCCTATATATCTGATCCACATGTACAGTAACATGATCAGCATAGTAAAATACCGGAACGTGTCCTGGAGCGTTAGTGTACGAGTATGTACTCTCTCTGAAGATGTCTGGAAAATACACAACCCGAAATATTTGAAGATGCAAAATTTATTCCGTTGAACCCGAGAACTCATTCATATCGCCGCAGAAACATTAACGTGTAGACACTGTCAGCAAAGTTTTTTGCCAGTAGAATTATTAATTACAAAACAATATATTAGAACGTCGTATCTGATGCTAAAGTTTGCATAAACAGCGAAAATGAAGTAAGTGATCAAGTTTCTTCATCACTTTGTGGAAAATGTCAGCGAGAAGAACTTTCCGTAAGGTATGCTATTATATGTGAAGTTTGTTGGAAGTCGCTAAGAGTTATGGACGAATAAATTTGGCATATTTGATCACAATCAAGACAAATACCCAATTTGTAGTTGTAATAGTCACCCATGGTCTTAAACTTTAGAAAATATTAAGACAATATGATAGCTATTTTCGATTTTAAATCAGACAGTAACTACGCGAAAATAGTGGTGCAAGTCACAGTCTGGCGCTCTTCAACGTCACAGGTGTCATCAGTGGGAAATGGAGGGTGTCCCCCACCTTTCGGGGAAGGGAGGGTCCCGGAGGGTCCCCACCCATCTGTGTATCAAATTACACACTACGTTCTAACAAAGAATACTGGTTTCCACGTGACAATGGGAGGGGAGAGGGCTTTCTCATCTCAAAAGAACACTACGTCCAATCAGAACGCGGGAATAGGAGGGGGCACAAGTACTCTACGTACAGTCAGAGCACTCTGACAAGGTCACCTGTCTCCATGTATCAAGAGGGCATATATATATTTTTAAAAACACTACATGCAATAAGAGCACGAGCAACGGGGTCGGGTATCATACTACACAAGTATACTACGTCTAATTACAGCACTCGTGACAAGTTCACCAGTCCTCACGTGTAATGGAGCGGGGCATACCTTTTATGAAATTAAGTTTCGCTATTACGAGAAGTCTCCCTCCACCCTAATGAAATTGTTAAGCGCATTACTACAATATTTAAAAAATCTGGAATATTTTATATAATTTTCTACACAACACAAATTTTGATAAAGGTTCAGGGTCTTTTTTAATGACACTGATAAATACTCAGTAAGTTTATTAAAACAAGATTATAAATGCTGTAATTACAATGACAAACAAACAAAATAATTAGTTCATGTCTATGCAAGAGTGCCCCCAAGCCTAAGTGCACACCCTATGCCCGATAACGTAACGTGAGTCATCATGTGTAGACAAAGCCAGTTACTGTTATCAATAATTACGTACTGTACAGTTGTTTTTACCATTGAATGCAAAATTCACTGTCTTTAATCATCAATAGTTAGCGTTTTTAAAGAAGAATGTTTGATGCCTTCTGCCCAACTAATAATATGCTCAGATCATATATTTTTGCCCGCACACCACTAAACTCAGCAAAAGGTTCCTCATTCAGTTCATTCTTCATTAATCCAAACTTTTTTTTACGAGCGGCATACCATAATTGTTGTTTGCTGGGAAACCAGAAGTATCGAACCATTTATACACATCATTCTTGAAATACTCTTGAATACCCGTAGACATTCGGCGTTTGATATGCTAAATGGGGCTTTCAGTGTCCTTTTATTAGAGTTTTACGTGAGTAGGTTGAAATTTCTTTGAAATATAGTGTAAGGCATAAAGAAATGTCTTGGAAATACCTAAAGCAGCCACACTAAATGAAATTGCCAGCTGCGGTGGCCGAGGAGACTGAGGCGCTTCAGTCACGGTCTGCACGGCCACTACGGTCGGGGGTTCGAATCCCCCCTCGGGCATGGATATTTGTGCCGTCCTAGTTCGTAAGTAGTTCATAAGTAGTTTGTAAGTTTAGGGACTGATGACCCCGTAGTTAAGTCCCATAGACTATACAAACATTTGAACATTAGAATTTGTCTTGCCGAAAACGGCGTTGTTCGTGAATTTGAAGAAGTTCTTGTCAAAGTAATTGCACCCATTTATCCGTTTTCGTGCGTTAATGTCAATGTATGGCTTCATAAAAAGACTTTGGTTAAAGGATAAGATTTTATGAATATTTTACAAAACCAGGTTATTTCCTTATCCGTTTCCGTGCGTTAATGTCATTGTATGGCTTGATAAAGAGAGTTTGGTTATAGGATAAGATTTGATGAATATTTTACAAAACCAGATTATTTTCCAATCCCTGTTTTAAATTTTTTAATGAATGACAGTTCTTTTTCTAGTATATTGTTGTAAACAACTATTTTGTTTTCTAACTGTCTGATGGTGGAGGCATTTTCACTGGACAAAAGGAAAAATATGTGTGTAAATCATGAATACTTTCAGGGTAATCGAGATCTACGTGTAATATGTATCCTTTGTTCGAATCATCCAGTACGTTTGTAACATCAAAATCTTTGACACTCTCTAGAGAAAGCCACTCAAAGTTAGACACAGAATGATGTTGCAGTAATTGCCGAGCTGTATAACTTGTTCACATCGGGATATATGATCTACGATTCATCGATTGTTTCATAATAATTGGTCATGAATCTGTTGTTGGCAGCTGCATGTCCACATCAACAATGATCAATCACACCTCTGATATCTCAGTCAACAAATTGCAGCTGATCGGTGTCAGTTATCAGTTGCATCTCTGCGTTACTAATTTTCAGCAGAGCATCGCACACTAAACTGCGTAAGGTAATGTAATGCGCGGAATCTAATTCGTATGTGGTAAGGAAAAACAGTAGAAGTTTTCAAACACATCTACAACGAGGAGTACGTCAACTTTTAAAAAATAAATCGGATGATTCTCCAAGCGTCTTACAGTTAAATGCGTACCATGTATTACATGCCCTTTGGTTGAACTTTTAAACTTTCGATTGATGAAAACCGATTTTCTAGTAAAATTGATTCTTTCGTGACATATTCATATGTAAAAAAGCCCTTTTGATTAAGAAGACAGAACTCTTAATCATCGACAAATTACGTCTTCACTGTCGCGAGTACCGCTGGTGAGAAGTATGATACACATTTCTCGAATTAAGACATCAGTAAATTAATGTTGCTGAAAAGGCCTTTGTGCATTATCAAATACTTTTCTTTAAAGATTTATATTTTCCCATCATAAAAGAGATAATTAAAACGTGACTTGAGTTCAATGTAATGTTTCTGTGGTCTGCTGCCCCCTTTTGTTCATAAATGTTTGGGATTAATAAATGAGTATCGTAATTGCTCAGATTGTGAAACAAAATTGGAACTGTAAAGAATGGTCTGTAATTCACGTTTACTATCAGAACCTCTAGATATTGTACAACATGCGACACAGTACACAAAAAAGCGTGCTTCAGGCACTCTCAAATATGTTCAAATGTTTGTTAAGCTTATGGGACTTAACTATGGGGTCAACAGTCCCTAAACCTACAAACTACTTATGAACTACTTACGAACTAGGACGGCACAAATATCCATGCCCGAAGGGGGATTCGAACCCCCGACCTTAGTGCCGTGCTGACCGTGACTGAAGCGCCTCAGTCACCTCGGCCACCGCGGCCGGCTGGCACTCTCACCCAATAAAACTGATTTAATGAGATTTAGCAAAATTGCTGCAAATATTTTATTGTTTCACAACGGCCTTTCGGAATTTGCCATTCTCAGATCACTAACATAGGTTCTTAGCAGGCATTACTTGAGAATGGCCTAATCCTAAATGGCCGTCGTGAAACAATAAAATATTTGCCGCACTTTTGGTAAATCTCATTTATTAAAATGTCTTATTATGACATATTTCGTGCTGCGGGCCCTACAATAATTTAATTTTATTTCACAATACAGCAGAGGAGGCTTGAGTGAATGTAATCGGCTACTCCAGTCGTACCATCTCTTGGTTGTCAGGTAGCTGGAGGCGTAATATGCATATCCCCATGTGAATATAGCTGAATGGCTACACATATGTAATGACGGTCCCATAGTACTGCTGGCGTCTTTTATAGGTGCTACAAGGTATCTGTAATATCGCGACACAACCGTTGATTGCATTCAATCGGGGGAACTACATTTGCGTCAAAATATCATCTAACACTTGTAAATGTAACAATCAAGAATGAGATTCATGTGAATATGCTTACGTTACAGGTAGATAAAAAGCATGTATTGCACAAATGTACAATGTTTGTAAATTCACCATTGTCCAGAATCATAATGGGTCATGCATTTTCGTTTGTTATTATTGAAACCTTCGTAGACAAGGTTTGAAAATTAACGGTTAGCTACAAACCTAGCCACCCAGAAATGACTTAAAAATACAGCTGTGATGCAGATTAACATAGACGAGAGCTTCAATGAAGAGTTTCATTTTTAACAATGCACGTTTGCTGCTGCTTTCTTACTTCCGACAGTGTAAGTGATAAATGTATTACATAATGCAATGCAATATTGACATTTACTTGCTTGTCAGTGTAAGACGTCATTTCAGTTTGAGACGCCGAGATTCGTTATATTGGTTTTTTAGATAACAGGAGAGGGAATGCTCGGAACGACTGTAGTTTTTTCGACGCTTGTAACTTACACAACGCAAATGTATTTCTATAATCTCAATATTTTCTGTATGATGCCCTCCAAATTGACTGGAAGAGTAACTATGCAAGTCTTCTCTTTCATATGTATGGAAGTTTCGCTGTTCCTATTATCACCAATAGTGGTCATCAGCTGCACACACCATAATTAATGTGTAAAATATGGACCATAGCTCATAAACTAGACACTATTTACAGGGATTGTACAAGGTGTAAAATAAAAGGACATGATGACATGTACCAGCAATGTATTTTTTTTTTTTTTTTTTTTTTTTTTTTTACTTACGAATAAAATTTTCTTTATAATTTAGGAATTACTTCACAACCTCTGTATGAATTTACTACATACATGCAGGTAAGTATTGAATACATAGTGTCTATGCTGCTCATTAAGAACCGGATTGACGATTTTCGATAATTCGGCGTTCGAATCCGATCCGATTGGTCGCGGCCTGTTGCCGTATTAAACCATCTCGCGAATTTCTATGTTCTGGTTTATTGCCTGTAATGTAAGTCATTGTAGCAGATGCAAAGTGTGCACGTCAAGAGGTCTGCTGCTCCCTCCGGGCCGGCCGCGGTGGCCGAGGGGATTGAGGCACTTCAGTCACGGTCTGCACGGCCACTACGGTCGGGGGTTCGAATCCACCCTCGGGCATTGATATTTGTGCCATCCTTAGGATAAGCTAGTTGATAAGTAGTTTGTAAGTTTAGGGACTGATGACCCCATAGTTAAGTCCCATAAGCTTAACAAACAACAGCTCCCTCTGGTGTGAGTGTGGCTTATCGCAGGCAGCAATGCGCTGCGCATGCATCGCGCGCTGCTGCTCACTTGGCAGTCGTACACGTGTTGCCGCTCTGCCTTGCAGCGTAGCAGGCAGCCGCTGCCACCATCGCAGACACCGCAACACGCTACCGCCTCAGCTGCAGACTGGAAGTCACTTTGTCTGTCAGATCATTTATATAGATAGGAAATAATAATGTTCCTATCATACTTCCATGGGGCACTCCTGACGATACCCCACTCTGTTCCTTGTCCTTATAAACGACTTGAGAGACAATCTGAGCAGCTCTATTTGACTGTTTGTGGATTAGGCTGTCGTTTATTGATTAGTGAAGTCACCAGAAAATAAAAGCAACTGCAAAACACTATTTAGATAAGATACCTGCATGGCGCCAAAAACTGAAAAAGGACCCTAAACAGAGAAAGTTCAGAGAAGGGCAGCTCGTTATTATCGTGATACAAGGAACAGAGCGTAAGGAAAATGATGCATGAGATGGAGTGGAAATCATTAGAAGAAAAGTCTAATTCGTTGTGGCGACATGTACTTGCGAAATTTATTTAATCAAAGTTCTTCTCTGAATGCGAAAATATTTTGTTAACAAGGAATATTCAGATGTTTGTAAAACTAGGGAACGAAACTTCTGAGGTAATCGATCCCAAGACTAACAAGCTACTTTAACTTATGGTAAAAACAATACACACACCCGTGCCCGAGAGAGGACTCGAACCTTTAGCAGGGAGAACGCTCAGTCCATTGCAAGATGCCTTAGAATACACGGCCATTCCAGTGTGGCCTTTGATAGCACCTACCTAATGCGAGGTTTGTGTAAAAATGATAACCGCAACAGTTAAGTAATTCTTAAAATATTGAAGACATACTTGTGTGCCACAGCGGAGTGGTTAAGCGCATTGAGACGCTATGCTCTGATGCGCGAGGCCATTCCCCATCGGGGGTACGAATCCTCCCTTGGGCATAGATGTGTGTTTTGTCTTTAATATAAGGTAGTTTATAAGTAGTTTTTAAGTTTAGGGACTGATGACCCCGTAGTGAAGTCCCATATGCTTAACAAACATTTGAATATTTTGAACATACTTGTGTAATATAATACTTTCGATTCCTTCAGTAACGTAAAACTGTTTGCGAAGAATAAGAAAAAAATTCGAAATCTTCGAACCTATAGACCGTTTCTTGGCGTTGAAATCAATTCAATGGCAAAGTTGCAAATTTGAGCAGTCCAAACGGATAACACCATATCAATAAAGAAACAAATTATATCAGTAAATAGCAGTGTGGATCGCTTATCAGTCTCAGTGTACGGTGGCTGAGGCGGTAGCGTGTTGCGGTGGCAGCGGCTGCCTGCTACACTGCAAGACAGAGCGGCAACATGTGTACGACAGCAAAGTCAGCAGCAGCGGGCGATGCGTGCTCAGCGCATTCCTGCCTGTGAAAAGCCACGCTCACACCGGAGGGAGCGGCAGACCTCTTAACGTGCACACTTTGCACCTACTACAATGACTTGCATTACAGGCAATTAACCAGAGCTGCGGTGGAGTGGCCGAGCAGTCTAAAGCGTCTCGCTGCGGAGTGCGCGGTTTCTCGCCGTGGAGGTTCGAGTCCTCTCTGGGGCATGGGTGTGTGTGTTTGTCCATAGATTAGTTTATCTAGGTTTAAGTAGTTTGTAAGCTACGGACTGATGACCACGCAGTTTGGTCCGATAGATTTACAAACATTTGAACATTTTGAATTAACCAGAACATAGAAATTTGCGAGACGGCTTAATGCGGCAACAGGCCGCGACCAATCGGATCGGATTCGAACACCGAATAGCCGAATTATCGAAAATCCTAAATCCGGTTCTTAATGAGCAGCATAGGCACTATGCATTCAATACTTACCTGCACGTAAGCAGAAAATAAACGTGGAGGTTGTGAAGTAAAATAAAGCTTTATTCCTAAATAATAAAGTAAATTTTATTTATGAGTATAAAAATTGCTTTGGCAGTACATATCATCATGTCCTTTTTTACATCACACGTTGCACAATCCCCGTAAGTGGTGAATAAATAGTTTGAGCCGATCATGGAATAATAAAGTGTAAAATCGGGAATAATTCCCCCTGTTTCAAATTCAATCCAAGTATCTATTGGTCCAGATATTACACATTCATTCTGGTGTGTGCAGCCGATGACTTCTATTGGTGCTGATAGGAAGAGCGAAATATCGCATAAATATGAAAGAGAAGACTTGAATCATTATTCTTCCAGTCAGTTTCGAGGTCGCCATACAGAAAATATTGACAATACAGAAATACATTTGCATTGTGTAACTTACAGGCGTCGAAAACACTACAATCGTACCACACATTCCCTCCTCTGTTAGTCTGAAAAACCAACATAACGACTATAGGCGTCTGAAACTGAACTGATTTTTTACACTGACAGGTAGTTAATGTCTTATTGCAAAGCAGTAACTTTATCACTTACACTGTTGAAAGTAAGAAAGCAGCAGCAAAGATAAAAACTCTTCCTTGAAGCTCAAGTCGTGGAATATAGTACTCTCACATGGATCGACGCTGAAGAACTACTTACTCTCTACACCTACGATAAACGGTATTATTTCTCTGTGTTAATCTGCATCAAGCTGCGTTTTAAAGTCATTTCTGGGTGACTAGGTGTCAATTGTTCATTTTCAGACCTAGTCTATAAACGATTCAGTTACTAACATACGCAAGTTACATTATCCATTACGATTCCAGACAATGGTGAAGTTACAAACATTGTACGTGTGTGCCTTTTATCGACCTGCAATGTACGTGTATTCACACGTATTAATCAGTACCGTACAACTACCACACGAATCTCATTCTTGTTTGTTACCTTTGCAAACGTTACAAAATGTTTTGTCGCAAATGTGGTGTTCCTCCGATTCAACACAGTCTACGGTGGTGTCACGATGTTCCAGTCGCCTAGTAGCTTCCCTAAGTATAACAGCAGTAACATACAACCCTCAATACAACGGTGTAGCCTTTCACTATTAGGCTATATTCACACGGAGAAATGCATATTACGCTTCTAGCTACCTGACAGCCAGGAAATTGTACTACTCGAGTAGCCAATAACATTCATACAGATACGACTCGAGTCCCCAGTACTATGGTGTGAAATAAAATTAAATGAGATTCATTGGCTGAGGGTGCCAGAGACACACTTTTTTGTGTACACCGCTGCTTGTTCTAAAGAGCATTACTTTACAGTTCCAATAAATTGTGTTTCACAATCTGAGCAGTTGCGATATTCACTTGTTGATCTCGAACATTTGTGAACAAAAGGTGGAGACAGACAACAGAAACTGTAGATTAAACCCAGTTCACGTTTCAATTCCGCTTTTGAATATGGAAAAATATAAATCTTTTACGAAAAGAATTCAGTCAATGCAAAAAGGCCGGTTTCGCAACATTAATTACCTGATGTCATAACTAGAGAAATATGGTGCATTCTTGTCACCATCAAAACTCGTAATAGTGAAGTCGTATTTTGTCGATGATCAAGAATTTAGTCTTATTAATGAAAATGATATTTTTGCTTATGAATATGTCACCAATTAATCAATTATCCTAAAAGAATGGGTCCCCTCAATCGATACGTTTAAAAGTTCGTTATCAGGTGAAACAATGACAGAGGTTGAGACTCAAAGATCTTGCTATGTATGTTACGCAACCAACTGTTAGACAGATGGAGAAATACTCCGATTTATATTTGAAACTTGACATTCTCCTCCCTTGCACATATGTTTAAAACCTTACGCAGTCTTTGTCTTGCTACAAACGAATTAGATCCCACGCATTACATTAAATGACCCAGTTTACTGTGGGATGTGCTGCTGAAAATTAGTAACGTAGGCCTGGAACTGATAATTGATATAGATCAGCTGCAATTTGTTCAACGAGTTACCAGGGATGTGGTCGTTCATTGTTCATGTAGACATGCAGTTACCAACAACAGTTTCAAGTCAAATTATTATCGTCGCGGTGGAGTAGCCGAGCGGTCTAAGGCGCCTCGCTGAGGAGCGCTCGTCGGCGGTTCGAGTCCTCCCTGGGGCATGGGTGTGTGTATTGCCCTTAGGTTACTTTACCTTAGTTTAAGTAGTTTGTAAGCTACGGACTGATGACCACGCAGTTTGGTCCGATAGATTTACCAACATTTCAACATCTTTTTTTTTTTTTAATTATTATCAAACAATCGATGAATCGCACACCATATAACTGGATGTGAACTGCTTATATAGCTGTGCAGTGCTGCAACAACCTCCTGTGTCTAATTTTGAATACTGTCCCAAGAGTGTGTCGAAGATTTTCATGTTGCAAACGTATAGATCATTCGAGAAAAAAAATGATTGGAATTGTATGGGACTTAACAACTGTGAATATCAGTCCCTACGCTAACAAACAGTATCTACCAATGGGGAGCAACTGTGCCCTCCACGGCAAAGCGCCTTAGAGCGTTCGGCCGTTTCGCCACGGCTGGATGATTAGGACATAAGAGTACATGTTAGAAATAGATCTCGATTACCGTAAAAGTATTCGTGATTTACATTCAGATTTGTCTTTTGCCCAGAAAAAATGGCTCCTCTATCAGATAGAAAGAAACCGAAGTAATTGTTTTGAACATTTTACCACACAAAGAACTATGTCATTCGTTACAGAAATAAAAAAACAGTGTTTGGATCATAATCCGATTTTTATAAATATTCATCGAATCTTATCGTTTAAGTAAGAATACTGTATGAAGCCATTCATTGCCATTAACGCACAAAACTGGATGAATAAGTGCAATGAATTTGAGAAGAATTTTTGAAGAAAATGACTTTTTCGACAAGACCATAGTGAATGTGCGAAAGATGACAGACATTAATCTGGTAACAACATAGGAGGGCAGATATGGGGTAGGTGCATTAATTGCAAAGCCAAATTTTCAGAGGAGTATTACTTTAGTGACAATCTGGTTGCCGTTGAGCTGACTAAGTTTAATGTAGTCTTTGGTAAACCGATTGCTGTTAACATGGCTATTTTAGATATTTGCAAGACGCTTTTTTATTACTTTCACTATGAGTATACCGTAAATAAATTTCTACCTACTCATGTATAACTCTAATGCACAGACATCTACAGTCTCATTTATCATATTAAAGCCCCGACTTTCTACAAATATTTCAAGAATTTTGTGTATAAAATGTTCGATATCTCTGGTTTCCAGCAAACAACAATCACGGTATTCTGCTGGTAAATAAAAAATTTCTTTGATTAATGAAAGATGAACTGAATAGAGAAGTCGTTGAATTTATTAGTATGCGGGAAAAAATATACGCCCGAGGGACAGACAAAGTATATTATCTGTCAGGCAGAAGGCATCAAACATTCCTCTTTAAAGGCGTTAACTATTGATGATTACAGGCAATGCATATTTCATTCAAAAGTAAAAACAACTGTGCAGTACGTAATTATTTGCTAGCTCCATGTTGTTTCCATTATTGAACAACTGAAACTAGCTTCGTCTCCATATGGTGGCAAGCGTTATGTCCTCGGAGATAGTGTGTACACTAGGCTTGGGGACTGTCTTGCGTAGACAAGAACTGATCATTTTGTTTGTTTGCCATCGTAAATGTAGTAGTACAATCTTGTTTTAATAAACTTATTGAGTATCTATCACTGTCAGTATTAATAAAAGATCCTGATACTTTATGCACAAGAACAATAATTGTGTTGTATATCATGTTTTGTATCAATAATTATATAAAATACTGGATATTTTTTAATATTTTCAGTATTGTGCACTTAATAATTTTGACTTCTTGAATTGCAAAACTCAATTTAATAAAATGATGCCTCTGTCCATGGCATGTGTAGATTGGTGACCTTGTCAGAGTGTTCTGATTAGACGGAATGTTCTTATGTAATATGATACCCTGCATCCCCCAAACCCTCGTGATTTGACTGGATGTAGAGTTTTCATTAAAAAAATGCACTCTCCCTAACACGTGGAGACAGATGACCTAGTCAGAGTGCTCTGATTGGACATAGAGCCCCATGCCCTCCCTGTGCACTGACTGAACGTAGTTTTCTTTTGAAATATGATGCCCCTCTACCCTCCCTATGTTACGTGGAAACCAGTGCGCTCTAACTGGACATAGTGTACGCACCCAGGAAGGTGAGGGGTGACTCTCCCCTACCCTTTGATGACTCAGCGCGATGACTTAGCTGTAAGATGACACTGGTAACCTTGAAGTGTTCCAGACCATAACGTGCCACTACTACTATTAATTATTGAAAATGAAACTTCCTTTGTCCTGGAAGCTGTTAGAAAGATAGTGTGCAGCAGGTGGGGAGTGTGTGTTAAACTGAATGAAACCAAGAACCGTAAACATTACTAGCTGATAATGACCTACTTACCAAAGTCCTAATTATCTGTTAGCAGTTTTACTAATTTAGTAATGGAAAATGAAAAATGCAGTAATAGTGATTTTTGTTTTATTTATTCATTTATTAAATTCGCGTGAGTCGTGCCACTCTTTTTTGATCGGTTTCGATTTTTCTTGATATCTATTGTGTTTTCGACACTATTTGGGATTATGAAAGGTTGACTTTACGTTTGGGCATTCTGCTCTAATATATTTTACGTTCGTTTTCATTATTGTCTCTTATTGTGAGAAAAGGTACAAGATAAAAATTTGAGAATATCTTGCATTAAAATCGAAATACATATATTAATTAATAGCCCTTCAATTATTCTCTAGGTCTTGTATCTTTCATAGTATAAATGGAACTGAGTCATAGTACACCCAAATATTCACAATCATTAGAGATAAACATTTTGTACAAACACAGGCGCTATATTTGTGATACAAAGACACAAGCGACGTAACAGTTGGCCTATTACATTCCCACTGTGAAGACGTTAAGCAAGAAATTGTCATATTCCTTGCAACTAAATTTCATAACACTGGAAGTTAACTACCTCTAAAATTTTGTAATCCAAATCAGTCATATCTAAGTCGTAGCAAATAATCTGTATGAGATGCGCAAGGGAGTACTACTACTGCTTGAGCTAAGTGAGAATGAGACATAGTGACGAACCGTAATCTTTCGTCCACATACAGCCTTAACCAAGCAAGCCACTATACTGCAAATGTGAAACTCAAGGCTCCAGTACCGTACGACACAGAGTTTTTAGATTTTCCTATAAGTATTTATTGTTTAATATTGTGCGGAATTTTTCTGCACTCCACCCGTAGCCAAGCACCGCGACCAAAACACCCTTCTACAGAATGCGAGATTGAGGCTACTCATGCATAAACGCCATCGGCCTGCAGTCTAGAAACTGAAATATATTGACAAACGTCCACCGGATTCCGTTGTCACATTGAAGACATCTCCAGGCCTCTTTTAGAGGTTCCATGTTCTTTTATACTAATACCACATTATTCAACACAATATCTTCACCTACCACCAATGACGATTCAAGATGAATCAAGTGTACGTTTTAGGGTCCTCAAAATGGCTTACATTTCAAGCGGAAACTGGACGCAAATAAACTATTTATCAATATTTGATACTTGTGTACTGCGCCGGGTATATTGTGCCACAGTCATTTGATTTGTTTTCATTGGAGTAGTACCAGTTAGTCTTTCGTTTGTCCCCTCAGGGGCTCAGCATTAATTTAATCTGTGGAGTGTGTCGCGCCAACAATCCGCCTGTGCATGCTTCAGCGACCATCGTTGGGCGCGACTGTGGAACGTTGTACGTTTCACAGCCTGAGGATCTTGGCTTAATCGCCCAGGTCGCGAGGAAGGTACAAACCTCTATCTTACCCAGGCAAGCGGGATTCGTTCCCATAATGATCAATTCCCACAAGAACCTCAACGTGGTACAGGCTATTGTATTCCATAAAGGACTTTTATTGCAGACTGGTGATGAGATATGCAAGAACATGGAGCGGGGAGGTGTCCACTTTATTCAGTGTATTTATAGGGGTCCGAAGAACAATAGGGTCGCTACTTGGTGTCTTCATCTTGGCCTTCGAGGGCGATTCATCGCCTGAGAAGGTCAAGGTGATGATTTACCGTTGCCTACGTTCCTCGTCCCAAGTCGCTATTTTAAGTGCTGGAGGTTTGGGCATATGTCCTCCAGGTGTACTGCCATCTCCACCTGTTTGGTTTGTAATTCTATGGGACCAAACTACGTTGGTCATCAGTCCCTAGGCTTACAAACTACTTAACCTAAGTTAAACTAACCTAAGGACAATACACACATCTATGCCCGAGCGAGGATTCGAACCTCCGATGCAGGTGGCCGCGCGATCCGTAACGTGGCGCTCCAGACCGCTCGGTACTTCCACGCGACAACTCCACCTGCTGGGAGTGTGGACTTACAACCCAACGTCCCTTGTGCTCCTCCTCCGTTCTGTGTCAACTGCGGACAGCATCACTCCCCTTGCTCGTCCACCTGTTCCATTCTGTATAAAGAAAGAAAGATAATGGACTATAAAACCCTGGATAGGCTGTCGTACACTGAGGCTAAGAGAAAGTACGAAAAACTGCATCCAATCAGCATAAAGATATCTTATGCTGCATCCGCACCACCATCTACATTCCTAACACCTGTCCAGTCGGTCCAAATGGGCTCCCAGGCCCAACCATCAACATCTGCCCCCCTTGGACGTTGGGGGCACCTCACGTTCTGTAGCCCCCACAGCCTCTGCTTTTGGAGCAATAACCCCCTCCCCCCCCACCTAATGGGGACATCGGCCCCCACCCCCAAGATAGAGACGCAACAGCCTGCTCTGGCTCCTCTCGCTAGAAATGGGACGCTTGGATCCTTTTCCTCTAAGGTTTCTCCTGCTGAAACAGCGGATACCAGTGAATGGCGAAAAGTCCCACCAACTGTTGGTCGTAGGGCTTCAAGCTCCTCCTCTGTCCCAGGGTCTGAGCGGATAGAGCCCTCCCAGCATGAGATACCTAGAGAAGCCAGAACCAAAAAGGAAGAAGAAACAGACCAAGAAGAAGGAAACCCCAATGGCCACTGTGCCACCAGCCCCCTCCACCTCTGTATGTCAGGACGAGGTGAAGATTCTTGCGTTCTCCAAGACCTTGTTTTCAAAGGAGACACATCGCTACCGTTAGTTGCAAGATACTCAGGTGTAATAAGCCACAGCTTCTCATTCATGTCTTCCCAGATGTCGGAAAACATCATCCTGCAATGGAACTGCGACGGTTTTTTCACCCACCTGGCTGAGCTACACCAACTTTTGATCGTAACACCTGCTCTCTGAATTGCCCTCCAGGACACCTGGTTTCCACCAATGCGAATCCCTGCCCTTCGGGGCTATAGGGGATACTTTTGCAATAGTAGTGTGTATAACAGGGTCTCAAGAAGAGTGTGTGTATATGTCCTTACGTCTGTCTATAGTGCACTCTTGCCTCTTCAGACACCTTTAGAAGCAGTGTCTGTCAGGGTAAGAACAACACAGGAGATCACTGTCTGCAGTCTCTACCTCCCTCTAGATGGCGATGTCTCTTTGAATGTTTTGTCTGCACTTATATCGCAACTCCCCCTTCCTTCCCCACCACCACCTCCCCTGGTATTGGGCGACTTCAATGCCCATAAAACCTTGTGGGGTGGTTCCACGATTTCTGGTCATGGCAGACTTGTCGAGGACTTACTATCTCAACTCGACCTCTGCCTTTTATATACTGGTACCACCATACATTTTAGTGTGGTGCATGGCTTGTTCTCGCCCATTGATTTACCGATCTGTAGCCACAGCCTTCCGCCATCCGTCCACTGGAGAGCTCACGGTGATTTGCGTGGCAGTGTTCATTTTCCGATCTTTTTGTCACTTTCACAACATCAGTCCCCACGACGCCCGCCTAGGTGGGCTCTACACAGAGCTAGCTGGGAAAACTACACCTCTACTGCCATGCTTGGCCGTCCCCCACTCGAAAACATCGATGTGATGGTCGAGAGTGCCACACGATCCACCGTTTCAGCTGTAGAAGCTACCATTTCTCATTCATCCAGGTGTCCACGGCGGAGGACAGTACCGTGATAGTCGCCGGAGGTCGCTGAGGCTATTGAAGACCGCAGGCGGGCCTTACAACGCTACAATCAAGACCCCTCTTTGGAGCATCTCATATCTTTAAGCAGCTCCGCGCTTGTGTCCGCCTACTTATTAAAAACGAAGACAGGAGTGTTAGGAGAGGTACGTCTCAACTAGTGGGACAGGTACCTACACCTCAAAGGTCTGGGGTAAAATCAGGCGCCTAAAGGGATACCCAGCGCCAGCAGGTATTCCTGTGATCTGCATAAATGAAATTGTATGTAGAGATCCCGCCACACTTGCTGAGGTCTTTGCTGGGCATTACGCTCGCACCTCTGCAAATTATATACTGGCCTTCTGCGCATTAAAAGAGCGTGTAGAATGCAAGCCCCTTTCCTTTACCACCCGCCGATCTGAGGCATATAACGCGCCATTTAGTGAGTGGTAGTTCTTCAGTGCTCTTACACAATGTCCCGACACGACCCCTGAGCCTGATAGCATCCATAGTCAAATGCTGACACATCTATTGGCGGAGAGCCAGTGTAATCTCCTTGCTCTTTTCAATCACATCTGGTGCCATGGTGTTTCCTCATCACAGTGGCGGGAAAGCACCATCATTCCCAGTGATCAAATCTGGCAAGAACCCTCATCATGTGTATAGCTGTCGACCCATTAACCAAAACAACGTTCCTTCTAAGTTGTTGGAACGTATGGTATTGGTCACTCGGCGGTTGTGTTGGATTCTCGAGACTCTTTGAACTCTGCCCGTGCGGTTTCCACCAAGATCACTCTACAACCGATAATCTGGTGTACCTCGAGTCCGCCATCCACGCAGGCTTTTCCAGGCGCCAATATCTTATAGCCGTCTTTTTTTATATGCACAAAGCATATGATAGGATCTGGCGACACCACATACTCACTACGTCACAGGGGTGGGGTCTCCAGAGCACCCTCCCGATTTTCATAAAAATCTTTCTAGCTGTCTGTACCTTTCCGTATTCAAGTTGGTACTCCAGTAGCACCTCTCATGTTCAAGACAATGGAGTTCCACAGGGCTCTGTTTTGAGCGCTCTGTTACTTTCAGTGGCCATTAGGGCTTAGCGACAGCAGTTGGGTCGTCAGTAGCCTCTTCCCTCCATACTGACGACTTCTGTATCTCTTTTAGCTCCGCCAGCATATAAGTTGCCGAACGCAGATTGCAGGGAGTCATTCCGAAGACACAGTCCTGGACTCTTCCCCCATGGTTTTCAGTTTTCTGCAATCAACGCAAGCATAATTCACTTCTGTCGGCGTCGGACAGTTCACCCCAGCCAGAAGTGTATTTCGGCAACCACCTGTTAGTGGTAGTGGACACTCATTGATCTTTAGTGCTTGTCTTTGACTCTCAGCTGACTTGGCTTCCGCACACTCGGCAGCTGAAACAGAAGTGCTGGCACCATCTAAACGTTCTCCGCTACCTGGGTCATATGACCAGGGGTGCTGATCGCTCCACACTGTTGCGGCTTTACAAAGTGCTGCTGCAGTCCCAACTCGATTTTGGATGCCTTGCCTATGGTTCTGAAACACCTTCGGTATTGCCACTGCTAGAACCCATTCACAACTGTGGGGTTCACATCACAATGGGTGCCCTATAGACAATTTACTTCTGGAGGCTGGAGTCCCACCTCTGCAGACCCGTCGTTGACTACTGCTCGTGGCTTATGCAGCCCATGTCCATAGCTTCCGAGGCCATCTGAACATTTACTTTTCTCCGACATGGTAGTCTGTCCTCAACAATGGCAACCCCATTCAGTTAACACGATCGCCTTCCATGTCCAGTCCCTTATGTTGGAACTAGAGTCTTTCCCTCTGCCATCTTTGTATCAGGCCCATGAACATAAACTCCATGGTTCACGCCGAGGCTACGCACTCAGTTGGACTTGGCCCATAGACCCAAGGACTCAGTTCCTCCAGAGGCATTCCACCATCAGTTCTTCACTGTCATTGCGCAGTACACTGGATATGACATACAGTTCGTTGGTTGATGGTCACGTTGTCTTTGCCTGTGTTCATGGCGACCACGCTGAGCAGCAGTCTCTGCCAGATGGCTACAGTGTTTATACTATGGAGCTGGTGGCCATTCTCCGTGCTCTCAAGCATATACGTTCCTGCTCAGGTGAGTCCTTACTTCTCTGCAGCGACTCTCTGAGCAGCCTTTGTGCTCTGGACCAGTGTTACCCGCGTTGTCCATTGGTGACGGTCATCCATGAGGCTCTTTTTGCCCTTGATTGGTCTGGTCGGTCCTTGGGATTTCTGTGGTCTCCTGGTAACGTCGGCATACTGGGCAACGAATGAACTGATAGACTTGCTAATCAGGTTGTCGATGTGTCTGTTTCAGAGATTGGGCTCCTAATTCTGCACTCCATTCTGTCCTGCGACGTAGAGTCTGTGAGCTATGGGATACTGAGTGGCGTAGCCTGACGACTCCCAACAAACTCAGCGCTATAAAGCAGACTATAGCTGTATGGTATTCTTCCATGCTGGCTTCTAGCCGGGACTCTGTAGTCATGTGCCAGCTCCTAATAGTCCACTCTTGACTAACCCATGGCGATCTCCTCCGTGGTGAGAACGCATCCCAGTGTCGCTGTGGCTTCCTCTTGATGGTAGCCCACATATTGCTCGACTGCCCTATTTTAGCCGCCCTGCAGCAGGGTTTAATTTTCCTGCTGTTGTATCTGATGTTGCAAGTGATGATACCACAATGGCTGATTCAGGTTTTATTCGTGACGGTGGTTTCTACCACTTTATACAAAGCTTTACTTAAGCACGTTGTGCATGTTCCTCTTGTCTTCTGTTCTACTATTGGAGGTTTCCTTTTGTTAACGCATGCTTGACCCTTCCTCTTTTTAAATTCATGGACAGTGAACCATTTCTTTTCATTGTTCGGTGTTTCTATGTGATTTGTCTCATTTTGTGTTGTCTCTTGTCGACTTTGTTGATATTTTACTCATTGAGTGGGATTTTCCTCGCATTGCTGTTTTAACTCTGGGCATATTTTTCTGCATTGTCACTTTTCTTGTGTCGCCCTGTCATGGAATGGCGGACTGATGACCTTCGCAGTTTTGTCCCCCTAAAACAAAAATCCAACAACAACAACGATCGTTTGTCTGGGTACTGTAGTCATGTATAGGGACTGTGACTCCTGTGTGCGGATGCAAACTACGTTGTTGACACTTCACTCCCAGATTCAGTCGGTGTTAACCTCGGCTGTGCAGGTGGAGGCTGCGTTCAAAGGGTGCCGTTGTTGGCGGGCTGTGAGAACTGAACTGACGTCTATCACGTCCTGCTTGTTCACCGATGGACCCACGGCTGCGGTGGCCCTGTTAATGCTGATATGCGGCGCCCCTGCGAGGGAGTGGCCGAGCGTTCTAAGGCTACTTGCTGCGGAGCGCGCGTTGCTCGCCGTCAGAGGTTCGAGCCCTCTCTCGGGCGACATATTTTAGTACTTCTTTCTTATTAGTATAAGTATTCAAGACTAACCCCCAATAAAGCATGTCGCTGAAAAATGTATAATTACGTGCACTAGACTTTTTCTAAGAAAAATATTTACCACGGCTACAGAACGTCGTGGACCCATATTATTTGTTTTAAAATCAGTGAAAGAAATTCAGAAATTTATATCTTTAACAGTTTCTTCCATAACATAAAAATATTGTGGTTGTTGTTGTGACTAATTTGATGCAGCGACATCATAAATGATTGTAAATGTATCGGACTCAACTGCTTGGTCATTAGTCCGTAGCTTACAAACTATTTAAACTAAGGTAAACTAAGCTAAGAACAACAAACACACCCATGCCCGAGGGGGGACACGAATCACCGAAAGTGAATCGCCGCGCCGGCCGCGGTGGCCGAGGAGACTGAGGCGCTTCAGTCACGGTCTGCACGGCCACTACGGTCGGGGGTTCGAATCCCCCCTCGGGCATGGATATTTGTGCCGTCCTAGTTTATAAGTAGTTCATAAGTAGTTTGTAAGTTTAGGGACTGATGACCCCGTAGTTAAGTCCCATAAGCTTTACAAACATTTGAACATTTTGAATGGCCGCGCGCACCGCAGCACGGCGCCCCAGTACGCACGGCTAATCCGCCGCGGCTTGATGCAGCTCTCTTCCCTACTCTATCCTGAGCTCGCCTCTTCATCTTCTCACAAGAACTGTAACCCAAATCCATTTAAAACTGCTTACTGCATTCGTCTCTACATCTACATATAAACTCCGTAATCCACTGTAAAGTGCGTGACGGAAGGTACACTGTAACACGACTAGGTATGTCTCTTGGGCTACCTTTGCGAGTTTTACCCCACGAGTTTCTCTACATTGCTAAATTCACGATTGCTCGATGTCTAAGAATGTGTCCAACCAATCGATCCCTTCTTTTAGTCAAGGTATGCAAGAAATTCATTTTCTCCCTAATTCTACTTAGTAATTCCTCATTAGTTACGTGATCTACCCACCTAATCTTCAGCATTCTTCTGTAGCACCACATTTCAAAAGTCTCTGTCCTCTTCCCGTCTGAACTATTTATCGTTCATGTTTCACTCCTGTACAGGATAACATTCCACACAAATGCCTTCAGAGAGAACTTCCTTACTCTTAAATTAATATTCGATGTCAACAAATATCTCTTTCGTTCCTCCAGTTGCCATTCTGCATATTATATGTTCTGTTTTGCGACCATCTTATTTTACTGCCTAAGTAACAAAACCTCACCAACATGTTTACTCTTTCGATCCCCAAACTGATTTCTTTAGCATCGCCTGATTTTCTTATACCCCATTCCATTACCATTGTTGTGCACTTGTTAATGTTCATCTTATATGCTCTTTTCAAGGCACTGTTAATTCGGTTCAGTAGCTCATGTGCTTTTCTGTCTGTAAAATAACTGTAATGTCACCAGCAAAACACAGTGTTTTATTTCTTCAACTTGAACTTTAATACCTTCTCTAAATTTCTCCTTGATTTCCTTCACAGCTTGCTCAATGTCCAAATTGAATGACATAGCTGACTCTCCCAGAGACTTCGTCAGTTCAGAGGGAATATCGTCTATTCCAGGGCCTTGTTCCGAGTTAGGTCTTTTAATGCTCTGTCAAATTCTTCTCTCAGTGTAGTATATCCTATTTTATCTGCATCTACTTCGTCTTGCCTTCCTACATTATTGTCCCCTCTACATATTCTTTCAACCTTTCAGTTTTCCATTCTTTGTTCAGAAGTGGTTTTCCAGCTGAGTTATTAACATTCATACAGCTGCTTTTCTTGTCTCCAAATGTCTCTTTCTTCCCGTACGTGGTTCTATTTTCCTATAGTTATATATTCTTCTACATACTTGCATTTGCTCTCTAGCCACTCTTACTTAATCACTTTTCACTTCCTGTCAATCTCATTTATGAATCGTTTCGTTCGCACTCCACTTTATCTGCTTCATTTACTGCTTTTTTTATATATATATTCTCCTTTCCTCAAATTAAATTCAATATTTCCTGTGATATCCAAGGATTTTTTGTAGGTCTACATCTACATGGGATACTCCGCAAATCACATTCAAGTGTCTGGCAAAGGGTTCATCGAACCCCATTACACCGTTTTATCTCCCATTCCATTCTCGAATAGCGCGCGGGAAGAAAGAACACCTGAATCTCTCCATTTAACTCTGATTTCTCGTATTTTGTTCTGATGACCATTTCTATCTATGTAAGTGGGAGTCAACAATATATTTTTGCGTTCGGAGGAGAATGTTGGCGATTGGAGTTTCGTAAGCAGCCCACGCCGCAGCGATACGCACCGTTGTTGTAATAATTCCCATCCCAGATTCTGTATCATTTCCTTAACGCTGTCTCCCCTGTATCGTGACAATACAAAACGAGCTGCCCTTCCCTGGACTCTTTCGATGTCCTCCGTCAAACCCACCTGATAAGGATCACACACTGGGCAGCAATATTCCAAAAAATAACGGACAAGCGTAGTGTATGCGGTTTCTTTAGTAGTTCTGTTGCAGCTTTTAAGGGTTCTACCAATGAAAAGCAGTCTCTGGTTCGCCTTTCCCACGATATTATCTACGTGTTCTTTCTAATTTAAGTCTGATGTAATAGTAATTCCTAGGTATTTTGTGGAGTTTACGGTCTTCACTTTTGATTGATTTATCTTTAAACAAAGTTTAACGGATTTCTTTTCATACTCATGTGGACGACTTCACACTTCTCATTATTTAGAGTCAATTGCCAATTTTTACACCATAGTGATATCTTATACTGATCGTTCTGCAGTTGGTTTTGATCTTCAGATGATGTTACTAGACGTAAATGACGGCGTTCAAAAATGTTCAAATGTTTGTAGAGTCTATGGGACTTAACTACGGGGTCATCAGTCCCTAAACTTACAAACTACTTATGAACTAGCTACAACTAAGGACGGCACAAATATCCATGCCCGAGGGGGGATTCGAACCCCCGATCGTAGTGGCCGTGCAGACCGTGACTGGAGCGCCTTAGTCTCCTCGGCCACCGCGGCCGGCAATGACGGCGTCATCAGCAAACAACTTAAGAGAGCTACTTGAGCTACTTACATTTCCCCTTAATCGTTTATGTAAATAAGGAACAGCAGAGGACCAATAACACTATCCTGTGTAACGCCCGATGTCACCTCTGTTTTTGTCGATGCTTTACAATCGATTACTACAAACTGTGGCCTATCTGACAGGAACTCACCTATCCAGTCGCAAATTTGGGGCGATATACCATAACCACGCAATTTGATTAAAAGGTGTTGTAAGATACGGTGTCAAAATCCTTCTGGAAATCAAGAAATAAGGAATCGATTTGCGAACCGTTGTCTATAGCACTCATCAATTCGAGTGAGTAAAGAGCTAGTTGTGTTTCGCATGAACGATATTTTCTAAATCCGTGTTAACCTTGGGTCAATAGATCATTCTGTTCGAGGTAATTCATAATATTTGAATACATGATATGTTCCAAAACCCTGCTGCAAATTGGCGTCAATGAAATAGACCTGTAGTTTAGTGGGTTACTCCTACTGCCTTTCTTGAAGATAGGTGTGACCTGTGCAACTTTTCAATCTTTTGTCGTTCTACCTCTGCAACCGTCACTATTTCATTCCTCCAAAGCTACCCATTCATCTTCTACTGTGTTATTTTCTTTCGTTTCTGTCCTTCAACAGTGTACGATGGAGAAAGTATTCAGTCGTGATCCCTACTTTTGTAAGCAAAAATGTCTCCGCTTTAAGTCACAAACAAGTTCTGAATGCTATTCTGAGATCTCAACACAGACCGTTTTCTGCCTAGGAAAAAAAGGTTCAGAAGAGGTGCAAGTTTTTCAAAGTCATTATTTGATTACAAAATGTAATTCTTTACGAAAAAGCAGACTTAAAACAGTTACTCTAGGTCGATCCCCTAAGCAGCTCTACGAATTTTCAAGAAGGTTCTCTCTATTTATTTATTTTTTTCTAAAAATCTGTTTTCCGAAAAATACTTGATATTTGTAAATTTTTCGAAGACGTACTTTTTGAGTTATCTCGTGCCATACTTACGGCAAATAGTAAACTTGTATTTATTGATTTATTCGCATATGAACTGCATCACAAATCTAACAACACAAAGAATCCAGCACAAAATTAAATTACAAAGTAAGTGCTTTTACGTAAAATACACTAGACAAATACAGAGATAAAACCATAAGAAACAGAGGAAAGAATAAAAGATATAGTACAAGTGAATCATATTTCGCTCGTCCAGAATTCAGTGTACCAGTAGATTTTAGGAGATCTTCTTGAGTGCACTCTCCATATTCGTCCACTAAAGGGCATGTTATAAGGTGTTCCATCGTCTGTATGTCACCACAATCACACTCGTCATTGTCTGTGTAGCCCCACCTTTTCATAAGTTGTTTTGATCGCCCCATGCCCACATGAAGTCTGTTCAGCGTTTTCCAGTGTTGACAGTCTAGGGGGAAGTCCTGGGGTAAAGCTTCCTCTGTGATTAGGGATTCAGTGTATTGTTCCTGCCATAGTGATTTTATGGAAGCTACAGTTCGATCCACTGAGTGTATGAAGCTTCGTCTACATTTCTTTTGGGCACAGGTTGGTGGTTTAAAGCGGGTGACGATGGTCGTTCGTCTGTTTCTTCCTTTCTCTCGAGCTCAGGAATGATCTTCCAACATTTGGGGAACTGATATCCGATAAGGAATGTTAGTAGTCCACTCTTGTAGGTTTCAGGCAGCCAGTTGCCTAACTGAAAGTGTTTTTTAGGACCGCTTCTAGTTATGTTGTGTGATGAGATCTTTCCCAAACGCACCCAAATTAAGCAGCCACTCAATTTGCTTGACTTGTGATAAGTTGAGGGGCCATCCACCAATCCACAAATTGGAGGCTAAGTACCCAGAGGTCAATGGGGGCAATTGTTGGCCAATATCTCTCACCCTCTCCTCCCTTCAGAGGCCAGCAGCCTCTGGTACAAGCTCGTCTACAACGTCTTGCCGACAAACCAAAAGATGGCCGATATTCGTGTCGTAGTCTCTGGTGACTGTGCCCAGTGTCACGTTCCGGACACCAGGAAGCACCACTTTGAATGCCGCCGAGCGCTTGCCACGTGGGAGCTTGCCCAAGGAATACTTGCCCTCATCAACCGGACCATCCCGAGGCACGTGCCGGTAAACTGGTTCACCATCCCAAACATACCTGTCCTACAAGCATAATTCTACCATTTGGTTGCTGGGCCATAAGTTAAACTCCCATGACACTTACCAGCAAGAATTTACGAATTTCTTGTCGGCGGCACTTGTGCATGGCTACCAGAAAGTCGTAGGAAGATAGGTGAGAGTGTTTTAATTGTACCCCTCAGGGGTTCAGCATTAATTTGCTGAGTACAGGCTTGGCGAACCTAGGGTCCTGAGCCGTGGGCTGTGTCGCGCCAACAGTCCGCTACACCGTAAGCTATGTGCGTGCTTCAACGACCATCGTTCGGTGCGACGGTGGAACGTTTTACGTCTCAGAGCCCGATGATCTTGGCTTAATCGCCTGCGTCGCGAGGACGGTACAAACCTCTACAAAAAAAAACTTAAATTCAAGGTGTGCTATGTGCCAAGGAGATGCATGGCAGTCGCTAGCAAGCAACCTCTGAGGAACCTGCCGCATTTCAGTTGTATAAGGCTTACCCAGGCAAGCGGGGCTCTGCGTGGGTGGACCTTTAGTTCCATAGCTCCTCGTGGGACGAGAATGAAACGAGCAAATAGTAGCGTTGCCAGACGCAAAACCGGCGTCTCTAAGTGTGGCAAAACAGAATATGATGCAACGACATACGATCCTAAGACGTTCCCTTCCCTTGGCACCCCTTTGAAGGAATGTAGATGCCTTCGCCGATCAGAACCATACTCGCCACAATAACTGGTGTGTGCCCGTTCTGACGGAGAGTCTTTCATGTCCACTAAGCCACAGTTCTTTGCCGAACATCTAGAAGACAAGTTTGGCGAAGTGGAGTCGTTCTCAAAGTGAAAAGTGGTGCTGTACTAATACAGACGGCATCCCCAACCCAATCGTGGGCATTACTTGCCTGCGATAAGCTGGGTGAGATCCCGGTATCACGCCTCACAAGTCTTTAAACAAGGTCCAGGGTATAATTTACCATAGAGATCTGTTGTCCCAGACCGATGACGAGTTTCGAGCGAACCTGCAGCGTCGAGAGGTTCATTTCGTCCTGCGATTGTACAGGGGACCTAAAGATAACAGGGTTTCCACCGGTGCTTTTATCTTGGCCTTCGAAGGCGATACACTGCCTGAGAAGGTCAAGATAATGATATACCGGTGTGATGTAAAGCCATATGTTCCTCCACCTAAGCGGTGTTTCTGGTGCTGGAAGTCCGGCATGCCAATGTACTTCCAGTCCAAACTGTAGGGAATATAGGCAGCCATCACACCCGGACCCTCCATGTCCCCAACCTCCAGTTTGTGTAAACTGTGGGCAACATCATCAACCATACTCACAGACCTGTACTGTTGGTCATCGGGAAAGGAAAATAATGGACATAAAGACCCTGGACTGGCTCACTTTCTCTGAGGCACGTAAAAAGTATGAGCGTCTCCATCCTGTAAAGATGACAACATCTTTTGCCACAGTGACAGCAGCACCAGTTTCATTGCGATCAACGGTACCAGTGATCTCTCCATCTGTGGGCCCTATGGGCCAAAAACCTTCTACTGCCCCCTCGATCGGTGGAGGACCATCTTCGTCCATTGCTCCCCCAAAACCTGTGGGGGCCATATCCACCCCACCATCTGGGACTCCAGTCCCAGTCTTCCCCGGCCCCTCTCACCTGGGAGGGGTTCCTTCTAGCACCGCCTCCTGAAGTTTCCACGAGTGGATTGGAGGATCCTAGCCACAGTCTGCAGCATCCACCTGCCTCCAGTCGACAGGTTTAATAAAAATAAATTTTTGTTAAGCTTATGGGACTTAACTACAGGGTCATCAGTCCCTAAACATACAAACTACTTATCACCTACCTTATACTAAGGACGGCACAAATATCCATGCCCGAGGGGGAATTCAAACCCCCGACCATAGTGGCCGTGCAGACCGTGACTGGAGCGCCTCAGTCCCCTCGGTCATTGCGTCCGGTTCGACGGGTTTTCCGATCGACATCAGGCCCAGAAACCACTTCCGAGAAGTCCTCCCAGCCCTTAATACCGAAAGGGCAGCGAGAGGCTAAGAAGAAAAAGCCTAAGAAGAAAGTCTCCTCGGTGACTTCAAAGTGAATCCCTACATCATCTACCTCAGAAGATGAGGTGCAGATCTTCGCGTCTCTCGAAGATCTGGCCCTCACTAAGACGCTTGAGCCAATGCTCCTAGATGATGCACAATGCCTAGCAGATCGCAAATCTTTGGACTGACCATCTTCAGTCTTACATCAAGGCCTTCCAGCAAGGAGTGAATCAAATTCTTCAATGGAATTGCGGAGGATTTTTCAACTGTCTAGCTGAGCTGCAGCAGTTGTTCGACCAATTCCCTGTGCTGTGTATGGCCCTACAGGAAACTAGGTTTTCTGCTCAGTGGACCCCAGCCCTTCATAGCTATCGGGGCTACTTTAACAACCGTGCCGACTGTGACAGCGCCTCTGGCGGTGTCTGTACATACACCCTTGCCACTGTCCCTAGTATTGCTGTGCCTCTCCACACACCTCTTCTGACCGTTGCTGTTCACCTTCAGGCAATGCAAGACTTCACTGTCTGTTCCATATACCTTCCTCCAGACAGGGATGTTTCGCCCGCTGATAGCGCTGCCCTGATCGCACTGCTCCCCCCACCATTTCTTCTTTTGGGGGACTTTAACGCCTATCACCCTTTATGGGGCGCAACAGAGACGACTCGACGTGATAGGGATGTTGAAACTCTTCTTGCACAGCTGGACATCTGCCTACTCAATACTGGTACCCCTTCACACTTCAGTGTTACACATGGCGTTTTTTCAGCCATAAATCTATCGCTCTGTAGCCCTATCCTTCTTCCGCAATTCACTTGGAGGACCAATGATGGCCTTTGCGGGAGCGACTATTTTCCTATCATTTTGTCGCTCCCACAGTCTCGATTGGCAGAACGCCTGCGACGATGATCCCTCCACAGGGATGATTGGCAGTGTTACACCTCCACTGTTGTCATTCCTGTCGAACTGCCAGCCGATGTGGATGTGGCGGTTCAACGGGTCACTGCCGCCATAGTTTCTGCCGCTGAGGCCACTGTTTCAACCATCACAGGTTACCCTCGGCGCAAATATATGCCTTGTTGGTCACAAGAGATCGTTAAAGCCATTCGATATCGTCGTAGGGCACTCTAGTGCCACCGACGTCATCCCCCCATAGATCACCTAATTGCCTTTAAATGGCCCGAGCTCGACGGCTTATCCAGAAAAGTAAGCAAGATTGTTGGTAGAGGTATGTCGCCTCTATTGGATCTCGTGCCTCACCCTCTCGGGTGCGGACCCAAGTTCGTCGTCTTTTCGGATACCGCCCACCAGCAGGAATCCCCTGTCTTCAATTACAGGGTACTGTCTGTACAGACCCGATTGCTGTCGCTGAGCACATGGCACAGCATTATGCAGGCATCAGTTCGACTGAAGCTTACAGTGTTACAGTACAGCCTTCCGCACCCTAAAAGAATGAGTTGAGCGGAAGCCACTGTCATTTCACACACGTCTTCAGGAGCCATACAATGCACCCTTTAGCGAGTGGGAGTTTCAATGTGCCCTTGCTGCATGCCGCGATAACTGTCCAGGACCAGATCGTATCCATAGTCAGTTCCTTCGAATCTTCCTGTGGATGCTCAGAACCAACTGCTCGCCTTGTTTAACCATCTCTGGTCAGAGGGTGTTTTTCCCTCAGAATGGCGGGAAAGCACCATCATCCCAGTGATAAAACCTGGCGCTGACCCACAAGGGGCTGATAGTTACCGTCCGATCAGCCTCAAGAAACGTTCTATGCAAACTCGTTGGACGTATGATTATCGGCGGCTTATGTGGATCCTTGAGGAACGGGGACTCTTGGTTACACAACAAGGGGGTTTCCGTCAGGGCCTGTCCACAATTGACAATCTTGTGTCATTGGAGTCGCTTATACGTACGGCTTTTACCCAATGTGAACACCTAGTTGCTGTATTTTTTATCTCCGGAAAGCATATGACACAACCTGGCGCCACCACATACTGGCTACATTATACAACTGGGGCTTATGGGGCCCACTTCCAGTCTTTATGAGGAATTTTCTCTCCCACCGCTCTTTTAAGGTTAGGGTGGGTGCCACTCTTAATTCATCACACATTCAAGAGAATGGTGTTCCACAGGGCTCCGTCCTCAGTGTGCCACTATTTTTAGTCGCCATAAACAGGCTTGCCTCAGATGTGGGATCACCTGTCTGTTCCAGCTTGTTTGCTGATGACTTTTGTCTTTATTTTAGTTCTGCTAGTATTAGTGTCCCTGTGCGGAGGCTACAGGGAGCCATCAAGAAGCCAAATCATGGGCCTCTTTCCATGGTTTTCAGTTTTCAGCGCAGAAAACCCGCCTGTTCCACTTCTGTCGCCGCCGGGCAGTTCACATGGATTCCGAGTTATATCTGGGTGGTGAATTGCTCCAGACGTATTGCTTTCTTGGGATGGTCATCGACAACAGGCTTACTTGGGTGCCACATCTGCGTCAGCTGCGACAAAAATGCTCGCCGCATCTTAATATTCTCCGCTGCTTGAGCCACACTGCTTGGGGCGCTGCCCATTCCACCCTCCTGCAGCTGTACAAGTCCTTGATACAATGAAGGCTTGATACGGGAGCCTGGTATATTGCTCGGCAGCACCGTCCGCATTGAGGATCCTTGATCCCATCCACCATAGTGGTATTTGGCTGGCGACTAGGGCTTTCCGCGCCAGCCCTGTGCAAAGTCTTCTTTCTTAAGCAGGGGTCCCTCCATTGCACTTTCGCCGGCAGCAGATTCTCACTAGCTATGTTGCTAGTGTCCATGCCACGCCACACCATTCGAATCACAGGCTTTTCTTTCCGACTGTTATCCCTCCTTCTCCACCACGCCAACCTAGATCAGGTCATCTGATCGCGATCCGGGTTCGTACGCTCCTTTCCTCACTTCAGTCCCTACCTTTCCGTGGCTCTTCTTCCTGCCCATCCCGTATCTCTCCTTGATCCTTCCCCCGTTTGCAGCTCCACTTGCAATTGTCCTGCGACCCAAAGGCGTTAGATTCACCACTGACACTCCGTCGCAAGTTTCTGGCACTCCTTCATACTCACAGTGATGCAGAAGTCATCTATACTGATGGCTCCCTGGTAGATGGCAGAGCCAGTTACGCCTTTGTTCATGGTAAACACACAGAACAACGGTCCCTGACACCAGGCTGTAGTATTTTTACAGCTGAACTGCTTGCCATATCTCGTGCTCTTGACCGCCTGCAAACATGCCCCCAGAAGACGTATGTCGTGTGCAGCGACTCCCTTAGTGGTTTTCAAGCCCTTGGCAAGTGTTTCTCTTCCCATCCGTTGTTGCAATCCATTCACAAAGCCATCGCTTCACTTGCAAAGTCTGCCTGTTCGGTGGACTTTATTTGGATCCCCCACCATATTGGCATCCTGGGGAACGAGCGTGTCGATCAGCTGGCTAAGCTGGCCACCACCGCTTCTCCACTGGATATTGGTATCCTAGAATGGGATATCTGATTGTATTTGCACCACAAGGTTTTTGAGGCTAGGAACACACAATGGGCAACACCAACAAGCTCCATGCGATCAAGTCCTCTACGGCCACCTGGAAGTCCTCCCTCAGGCCTTCCTGTAGGGACTCTGTTGTTCTGTGTCGCTACATATTGGTCATTAGTGGTTGATTCATGGCTACCTTTTATGTCAAGAGGAACCACCGAATTTCTGTTGTGGAAATTTATTTACAGTGGTCCACATCCTGTCGGACTGTCCGCTTTTAGCTGCCTCGCGGCAGTCTCTTAATCTACCTACTGCGCCAGCCTTGATTTTAGCTGACAATGCCTCAATGGCTGACTGAGGTTTAGGTTTTATACGCGCAGCTGGATTTTATCGTTCTATCTTTTAATCTGATGTCTCTCTTACTCCTACCCTGTTTTTTACCTCCAGGTTTTTAGATGTACAGAGTGACTGGCTGGCTGATCAGAAACAAATTCAAGTTGAGCCACTGTTCCCTGCTCTATTTTAGCTTGGTTCAACACTTGGTCTCTCCTATTCCTTTCTTCTTCAGCTATTCCTTTCTTCTTCAGTGGTGTTAGGAGTGTCAGGTTCAGTGGCACTGTATCCCCTTTATACCTCTCTTCTGGGTGTTGAGCTCTATTTTACCTTTTTTCCTACTAGGAAGTCTTTTCTTCAGTTGGAACAGGCGACTGATAACCGTGTAGTTTAGTCCCCTCAAAATCCCAAAACAACAACTTTTAATTGTGCTGTGTATTTTATATGTTTAGCAGGGATTGGTACATTCCCCCCCCCCCCTTCACAGCAGTGGGGCCGGCCGCGGTGGCCGAGGAGACTAAGGCGTTGCAGTCACGGTCTGCACGGCCACTACGGTCGGGGGTTGTTCAGTATACCATCACATGCTTGTACCTTAGCTTTCAGTTTTCATTGTTTCTTATATGTCATGGTTCTGTCGAGAGTGACGCTCAAGTATGTAGGATAAGAACAATTGTTCAAACACATACCGCTCAAGATAATAACGAGCTCCTTTCCTGCCTTGAGGTGAAAGAGGCAGACTTGTGTTTTACTGGTATCTGGTTTCAGGTAGTTACGTTAATAGTACTTGGTGAGAGTTGTGAGGGTGTCGCTGAGGATTTCTTTTTTCCATTTCATTGCCCTGGTCTTTTAGCCAGTAGGCTCTGTAGGCCAGTAGTCATTGTATATATGTTAAACAGCAGTGACGACAGCACACTAACTTGGGCAAACCGTTCTTCTGGTTTTGCTGTCTACGTCTCTTCTGTTGGAAATCGACGAAAAACCTTCTCTTAAAGAGCAGTGTCCAGGTAACTTGTACCAATCTGTCACTGTTGGTCATTCGACGTACTTTGAAAATGAGGGTTCTCAGTTATACAGTGTGCCATGCTGCAGTTAGGTCGACCTCTCTCAAATCCGTCTTCAATACGTTGAGGCAGGTTGAGAGCCTGGGCTGTGCAGATTTCCCTGGGCGGAAACTTGCCAGTTCATCAGTTAGACAGCTGTCAATGTATCCCCCTATTCCGTTCATTAACAACGTTTCAAAAATTTTCAGGAGCGAACACAGCAACTATATAGTCGATAGCTCTTGGGGTCATTTCGGTATTTCTCAGGCTCAAGAACTGCGATGACCTTTGCAAGTCTCCATATTCTGGAAATTTTTGCAGACCTCCAGCAACAATTGAAAAAGTTCAGTGACCACATGTTTGCTCTTTCTGACAGATATTTCATTCCTGATATCATCTAGTGCCGCAGTTTCTCCTGTTTTCAGATTGCTTATGGCCTCTTCTAATTCTTCTGCTGAAAAATCTACATCTGCATACATACTCCGCAATCCACCGTAAGGTGCGCGGCGGAGGGTACACTGTACCTCTACTAGGTATTTCCCTTCCTATTCCACTCTCAAATAAAACGAGGAAAAAAATAATGTCTATATGCCTCCGTACGAGCCCTAAATTCTCTTATCTTGTCATTGTGATAACTACGCGAAATGTAAGCAGGTGGCAGCAAGATCGTACTACACTCAGCTTCAAATTCCGATCCTCTAACTTTCCTCAACAGAAATTCACAAGAAGAACGTCGTCTTTCCTCCAGCGATCCCCAACTGACTTGCAGGAGTATTTCCGAGACACTCACGCATTGGTCGAACTTACCAGCAACAAACCTAGCTGCTCGCCTCTGAACTGCATCTATATCTTCCTTTAAACTGGTCTGCTGCGGGTCCCAAACACTTGAGCAATACTCAAGACGTGGTCGTACAAGTGTTGTATACGCGGTCTCCTTTACAGATAAAGTACATCTTCCCAAAATTCTCCCAATAAACCGAAGTCGGCTGTCCGCCTCACTCACAACTGTCCTTACGTGTTCGTTCCATTTCATATCGCTCTGCAATGTTACGCCTAGATATTTGAACGACGCGACTGCATCAAGAAGCTCACTACTAATGCTGTATTCGAATATTATGGGATTGTTTTTCCTACTCATGCGCATCACCTTACATTTTTCTACATTGAGAGCTAGATGCCATTCTTCGCACCAACTAGAAATTTTGTCTAAGTCATCCTGTATGCTATTACAGTCAGTTAAAGACGACACCTTCTCATACACCACAGCATCATCAGCAAACAGCCGCAAATTACAAGTTACTCTGTCCATCAGATCATTTATATAGATAGAAAATAATAGCGGTCCTATCACACACCCCTGGGGCACGCCTAACGATACACTCGTCTCTGATGAACACTCGCCGTCGAGAACATCGTACTGCGTTCTGTTACTTAGTAAGTCTTCCAGCCAGTCACATATCTGTGAACCTATTCCATAAGCTCGTATCTTCGTTAGCAGTCTGCAGTGTGGCACCGCGTCAAACGCATTTTTTAAGTCGAGAAAAACACAATCCTTCTGTTGTCCTTCATCCATAGCTCGCAAGATGTCATGTGAGAAAAGGGCAAGCCGAGTTTCACATGAACGATGTTTCCCGAACCCGTGCTAGTTCATAGAAAGACGTTTTTCCGTCTGAAAGAAATTTACTATATTCGAACTGAGAATATGCTCCAAAATTCTACAGGAAACTGTTGTCAACGATACTGGCCTGTAATTATGTGGGTCAGTTCTCTTTCCTTTCTTATAAACGGGAGTCACCTGCGCTTTTTCCAATCACTAGGAACTTTGCGCTGAATTAAAGATTCGCGATAAAGGCAAGCTAAGTGAAGGGCCAATGCCTCAAAATACTCTTTGTAAAACCGAACTGGTATTCCATCCGGACCAGTAGACTTTTTCGTATTTAGCTCTCTCAGATGCTTCTCTACACTGGAAATGCCTATTTCTATGTCCTACATTTCGAAATTAGTACGTTGATCAAATGATGGTACATTTGTGCGGTCCTCCTGCATGAAAGATTTCTTAATGGTTAAATTTAGAACTTCAGCTTTCCGTTTGCTTTCTTCTATTACTGCCCCGGAATGATCAACGAGTGACAGGATAGTGGGCTTTGGCTGCACACTTTTACATAGGACCAGAATTTTTTCGGGTTCTCGGAAAGATTTTTTGCTAAGGTATGGCTGTGCTAATTACAGTATGCTTCGCTCATCGATCTTTTTATAGATGCAAGAATCTCTACTAACTTTTGCCTGTCATCATTTGCGTGTTCTTTTTTGAACCGAGAGTACAACAGTCTTTGCTTTCTCAAGTAGCTTTCTAACATTATTATTATACAACGGCGGATCTTTTCCATCCTTAATCGAATTTACAGGCACATATTTCTCTAACCCTTTATGTACAATTCATTTAAATTTGGTCCACAATTCCTCTACATCCATAGTACCGGAACTAAACAATTCCCATTCATTTTCTAAGTGCGATCCTAACAATTGCTTATCGGCTCTTCCCAACAAAAACACGCTCCTAGCCTTCTTCAATGGTTTATGAACTTTGTTCACCATCGACGCTATAGCGAATTCATGGTCACTAATTCCTGTCTCAACACAGACATCGTTAATAAGGTCAGGCCTGTTCGTAGCTATATTTCCATTGCGCGTGGGTTGCCGGTTTAACTGCTCAAGACAGTTTTCGGAGAATGTGTCCAAAAGTAGCTCGCAAGACTGCTTGTCTGTACCGCCTAAAATGTAACTAGAGACGTCCCAATCTATACTCTTAAGGTTGAAGTCTCCCCCGACTAATATTACATGGCCCGGATACTTACGCACTATATGGTATAGACTTTCTTTGAATGACTCTAAAATTGCTACAGTAGCACTGGTGGCCCTGTAAAAACACCCTACTATTAACTTCACTTCATTTAGAGCGCTTCTACATGCCCAGATAACTTCACAGTTACTTTCAACCTCGATCTCAGTATAAATAATATCTTTGTCCACAGCGATGAAACTCCTCCTCTAGTTGTGTCCGATCTATCTTTACGTTTAACATTCCACGCCTGATACATTACTTTTCTTTGCCTTTTTTTTTTTTTTTTTTTTTTTTTTTTTTTTTTTTTTTTTTTTTTTTTTTTTTACTTGCAGGTTAGATTAACTGCATTATTTTTTCCGTCGACTTTGCCATTTAATAAAAGGTGACTAGCTATTTGGTTAGGTCTTATATTTACTCGCGGAGTTCTAATAGTGGTATTGTTTGTCAGAGTTTTAATAAGTCGCCTTGCTTTCCTACCACTATATGTTATGTCCATGCCCTCGACTGTCTTCATCCAGGTCAGGTGCCTATGGCCACTTAGAGCTGCCAGTAATTCCTCCGAACATTAGATTTTTTTTTCGGCAATGAGGTGCTTATCGTAGAGATCACAATACCTTTCGTACGCAACCTTATTCTTGTCTATAAACCTACGTATATACTCTGTCCTGCATCCTCTCGGGATTCTCTTAAAACAGGAGTTCTTACTATATTGCATGAAGCTGTTATAATGCTCTGACTTGGATTCAATAAATTTCAGCGAGTCGTCAAATTTATTTCACAAATCCTCCAATTCAGCTCTTTTTTAAGCTAAATCTTTACCTACATGGTATTTCCGCGGGATGAAGAACCGGTCCGTTGAGATCTCTGAATAGCATTCAGAACTTGTTTGTGACTTAAAGTGGAGAGATTTTTGCTTACAAAAATGAGATCACATCTGAACACTTTCTCCATCAACCACTGTTGAAGCCGGCCGCGGTGGCCGAGGGGACTGAGGCGCTCCAGTCACAGTCTGCACGGCCACTACGGTCGGGGGTTCTAATCCCCCCTCGGGCATGGATATTTGTGTCGTCCTTATTATTAGTTAGTTCATAAGTAGTTTGTAAGTTTAGGGACTGATGACCCCGTAGTTAAGTCCCATAAGCTATACAAACATTTGAACATTTGAACCACTGTTGAAGAATGGTAGTTGCTTGGAATCATTTATCATGCACATCTCTGCCCATTTCTCGAGTAGATCACCATCTTTATTGGTTTCACTATAGTCCCATGCACATTGTGTCTTGTGTGTGACAGGAAGGGAATATTAAGGTTAATAGTTTGGTCAGGGCATTTGTATTCAGGGTGAGTCACTAATTATTGCCACCAAGAATAAATCCGAAAATATGATGTGAACTGAAAAGTTTGTGGGACAAAAGTTTCATGGGATGACGGAGGCTACAATATGACGTTGGTTTTTTGTTGCTAGGTGGGGCCGCTTCAGAGATATGGTCTGTTTTCAATGGGATGCTATAGTTTGATATTTATTTTCGGTTATCGAGACGAATTCAATGATGTGTAACAATAAGGCCTCTGATGGTCAACAAGACGGCGTGAACGTCCATTTACAGAAGGTGTTAGAAGTGGTGACCATTGGTATCAGTGCAGTGTTGCAATCTTCTTATCATGGATTGAGTGGTATTCCATCTCACTTCGGCACTCATCGAAGCACGTACTCTGAAAATTCTCTCTCGGATATCGTGCAAATCTAATATATAAAGCAGAGTGTCCGTATATTTGTACGTGTTGCATACAAATCTACAGTTTTGTTCCAATCTTTATGAAATTTTGTACACGTAAGCTTCAATCCATAAGAACGGTCGCCGTATGTGTAAGAATCACGTACGATACATAGTTCACGAGATACGACGTCATAAACAATGAGACGCGCAGAAAACTGCTGCATTTAGCGACAATTCTGCTCATTTTCACCTAAACCACTGGACCGATTTCAACCAAATTTGGTACACACATTCTTTAACGTTAGGTAACAATTGCTGCATGGTTAAGAATCACATACGGCACATGGTTCAAAAGATATTCCGTCATAACAAATAGAAATCGCAAAAAATGCCATATAATGCGGCGAGAATTTCGAAATACACTGTATGAGAATGACAGTACTTAGCGACTTGCAACAAACTTTAAACATAATTTCAAACCTTTATTAAGCTTTTTCTCGCTGGCAACCATAGTAAAATAATGAAAGAAAAAAAGTTTCTCGCTTACTACTTTTCCGCTGTTTATGGAGTAAAACTACAGCTCTCGGTATGACGTTACAATTTATAATTTGAACACTACAAATTGTAGCGACAGGAAATTTTACAGACAGTATACACATATATAGTTGAATGTAGCTTCTAAATTGTATCTTAGTACGACACGTAGTTCATGAGATATGAGCACATAAACAGTAACTTTCATGGAAATCCGCACCATCAAGCACCAAGTTTTAATCTTTTACGTATTAACTACTAATTGTATTCCCAAGAGATTTTACAGACATACAGCCCTCATACAAATGAATGAATACCTGAAAATGGCAGGAATAAATAAATTAATACCCGGGCAACGCCGGGTTTTCAGCTAGTAGTAAATATTCGTCGAATACGGCATATCCATCTAACGTGACGTTGACATGTAAACACCATTCAAATGTTCAAATGTTTGTAGAGTTTATGGGACTTAACTACGGGGTCATCAGTCCCTAAACTTACAAACTACTTACGAACTAGCTAATACTAAGGACGGCACAAATATCCATGCCCGAGGGGAGATTCGAATCCCCGACCGTAGTGGCCGTGCAGACCGTTACTGGCACGCCGCAGTCCACTCGGCCACTGCGGCCGGCCTAAACACCATTCGACGGTTGCGCAATACAACACTAACAGGAACGATAAGACTAGTATCGACGAAGAAAGCTAATGTGGATGATGTATTCCTTTGAGGAACAAGTCTTAATTCTTCTCATTTATGGAGACTACCAACGAAATTCAGTGAGAGCAACTGAAAGGTTTCCTCAACGTAATCACCCTACACGTCGTACATTTCAGTATGTGTATGATAAATTGAGAACAACCGGGTCATTAACGTAATGGAAACATATACGGCAAAGGAAAGTTACTAACAAGGAAGAGGAAATTGGTAATCTTGCCACTGTGGTTCGAGATCCTTGTGTTAGTTCGCGTCAAATCGCAAGGGAATCCTGCACGAGCCAGAGTAGTGTTATTCGTGTTACACATCGCCATAAGTATTAGCCTTACCATATCAGACCCCATCAAGAATTAACTGGTTCCGATTGTATGCGGCGCGCCGGCCGCGGTGGCCGAGGAGACTGAGGCGCTTCAGTCACGGTCTGCACGGCCACTACGGTCGGGGGTTCGAATCCCCCCTCGGGCATGGATATTTGTGTCGTTCTAGTTCATAAGTACTTTGTAAGTTTAGGGACTGATGACCCCGTAGTTAAGTCCCATAAGCTTAACAAACATTTGAACATTTGTATGCGGCGCATGAAATTCTGCCGATGGGCTCAACGTCAGATTCAGAAGGATTACACATTTATTAATTTGATTTTATTTACTGACGAGGCAACGTTCACTAACTATGAAATTGTTAATTTTCATAACATGCATTATTGGGCAACTGACAATCCATGTTCGCTGCGGCAAGTTGCACACCAAAGACCGAAGTCGGTGAATGTATGGTGTGCAATTCTGGAGGGCAGAATTATAGGTCCCTATTTCATGGAAGGAAATCTTAATAGTAGGATGTACATCACATTCTTGCAAGAAAGATTAGGCCTGTTATTGAAAGAAATACCTTTAGGAAGAAGGAACAGAATGTGGTATCAACACGATGGGGATATTTTTCGTTGATGGCTAGAAATGAGTTGCAGAGGCCATACCCAAATCATTGGATTGGACGTAGAAGAGATGTGAAGTGGCTGGCTTTTCCGTTTCTGGCTTTTTCCTTGTGGGAATTCGTAAAAGACGTTGTTTCAAAGAAGTTACAACTACACCTGAAGATTTGTCATAGAGAATTGTCAGAGCATGTTCTTCGACAAGTTCCTAAGTGATACGGAATACCACTCAATCCAATATAAGAATATGGCAGCACTGCATTGCTACCAATGGTCATCACTTTTTTTTATCTTGGTTGAGATTCAGAGACCTTACTATTACACTTCATCGCATTAAAAAAATTTTGACCATCATATCTCTGGAACGACCCCACCTAGCGACAAAAAACCGACGTCACATTCTGGCCCCTGTTGTCCCAAGCAACATTTGTCGTACAAACGATTAAGTTCCTGTCTTACTTTCGGAGTTATTCTTGGTGGCAATAGTTAGTGACTCACGTTGTACAGACATTATTTCGGTCTTATCCAATTCCACGCCTGAAGGTTGAATATTAGTGTGCTGACTGGTACGACTTCCTACTTCCAATCCTTGTCTCACAAAATTGACACTTCCATACTTTTCATGTGCTATCTCATTTAAAACCTTTGAGATGGGACCCTGGGGTCTCCTGTAGGCAAAAGACGTCACAGCTCTTAGTTTGGCAAATTTCTACGAGTCGGTTGAGTCTAATACCAATCTAGTATCAGTCCGATAATTTTACTATCAGACGAGTTACATCGTATCAATAGTAAATGTTGACGATTTATAAAGAATAGTTTTTAATGGTTTCTAAGTGTTTCTTTCGATATATCTTTAAACGTAACAGATCAATTTATACGTACAAAAAAGCAATCGATAGACAATCTTAAGTTATAAACTTTCTAATTATACAATGTCCCATTGGAGTTATCGTTCTTTATTCATTTAAGAAAAGCCTTTTTTAGTAACTTTGCGAAATTTCGTTGTCTTTGTTCGATCTTCATAAAACAGGAACTCTATTTCAGATTTAATTTCCTATAATCTCAATTTTCGCCGGCCGCGGTGGCCGAGGGGACTTCGGTGCGCCAGTCACAGTCTGCACGGCCGCTACGATCAGGGGTTCGAATTCCCTCTCGGACATGGATGTTTGTGTCGTCTTTGGTATAAGGTAGTTCATAAGTAGTTTGTAAGTTTATGGATTTATGACCACGCAGTTAAGTCCCTTAAGCTTAACAAACTTTTTTTTTCATTTTTTGCACCCACTTCTCCATAATGTACTACACACGCAGGTACCTACGACACTGGTAGAAGGTGCTGTGTGGCGTGGACTGGGTAGTTTTTTTAGTTTAAAGGGCCGCGCGAACACACACAAAAGGTGTCAGTTTCAAAGGTTGTAGGTCACAGACAGGCGAACACAGATCTAAAAACCAGTGCTCCAACAGTTGTAAGTTGCTATTGCTGTGAATGGAAAGTACTAGAGCTCCAAGCACAAAAAGAAAGATTTGTGGTTAAAGCCGCCTTATCTAAGACACCTTATTATCTTTTAATACCCAACATCTTTCGGCACTAACTGTGCCATCTTCCGTGGGTCTTACGCTCTTACTTTCTAGAATAACATGTTACAGAATTTGTTTATACAGTGATTTGGACGAGTTATTTGATTTGACAACTTTGTTAGATATATTAGTCCTAATTTATTTACGATATACGATACTTAAATTATGTCAGTCGCAGTATTTGTCTCTGCTTTAGTTGAGTAATGACAAATTTTCACAGCTTGTCACCTGCAGGCATCAAGACATTTTTATTTACGAAAACTGTTGTACATGCACCTGGAAGTTATGTTGAAAGTTAGATATTTCTGGCTGTTTAGTGGCTACTTACATTCGAGCTGTGGTGTTACAAACAGCAACGCTACAGCTCGAATGTATGTATGTATGTATCTGCTGTCTACACTGTCTGAGCCTCTGTTTCAAACCCTCCACTCGGCTCCATACCAGAGAGCCGATGTCGTTCCTGTCAACTATGCTGCAGATGGTGACCTCTGCTTTCTCTTGCAAGCACGACTGGAAGTCTTCACCACTTCAGATAGCCGCTCAAACTGGAGAGAATTTCTTCCGATTCAAAGCGACACACATCAATTGTATCGATGTGAGGCTCCACCTGCAGGTGGCTGCACTCCATACTCTTCATGGCATCCGGAACGATCCGTTCCACATCTGAAAAGAATCCACGTTGCGCACGTTGGCCTTCTTCCCCTTCATAGCAGTCATATGGCTAAGGGGCTTCATTGCCCGCCTAACGTTGGAGATCTCAACTACGAGCTAACCTATTCTCTGTTATAGCCCGGATATTGCAGGCTGGGAGTTGACGTCAGGATAAGCGACAGCATCCGGTTCAGGAAAGGATGGGGTCCATCCACGCCCACACCAACGTGGTGACCATCACAAAAGTTCTACTGTCACCTCCGTAATTTGGTTAGTTTCCTAAGGTGGATCACGGGATGTGGGAACCGCGATGTTATCCGTACGTGTGGGCACGATCACCCTTTAATACGGTGCATCTGGAGATAGAACTGGTCGAAAGGTATACGAAGGGTAGAGGTATGTAAGGGCGGAGGAAAGAAAGTGCCAAGGGAAGAGCCAAGGGAAAAAAAAACTCTGCGACAGTGGGGTACGTTTTAAGGGCAGTTGCGGTATGCTATCTGCGACAGATCGTGCAAGGTTTGGTAATGTTAGTAAAGGGTATATCTCAATACCGTTAACTTTGCTAGGTTTGTCATAATCAGTCCGGTTGAAGCGAGGTTCTGCTGCAGCTGAGCTCCTGTGAAGTCTCCTAAGTCGGCTGCGGCAGAATACCTGTGAACATAGCCAAGTTTGTCATGATAGTTAGACAGTTCGGTCATAGAACTGGCTAAATATGTGGAACTGTATAGGTTTGTGCGCTGAATATGGTTTCCCTGCCTTGCGGCTGTGAGCTCAGCTGGCATTACCAGTCAGTTTGCTGTTATGCGGGGGTTCGCCATATTCATCGTGTTTGCGAGTTGGTGGTCCCTATGACCGTAGGTGGTTAGTCTCTGAGGAGTCTTGGGTCGTTTATGTTTCCACCTATGGTTGTGATCGTAGTTCCCCAAGCGTAGAGTGAAGGGACTGTTTCGAATGTCTCGAGTTTTTGTACAGTCGTGTGGCGAGTTTCTTGAATACCACCGAGAGGCGCTCTAGGCGGTATTCATTGCGAAGTTCCACGGTGCGTGTGTATCGTGGAGCGTTGCTTATGATGCGTAGTACCTTGTTCTGTATGAGCTGCAGGCGGCGCAGCCATGTTGGCGCCGCATATTTCCAGCACGGAGCACCGTACGCCATCAGAGGTCTAATATGTGCCATGTAGAGGTTCCTCGACACCCGGCTACTCAGTTTGCTTTCCCTGTTGAACATCGGGTAGAGTTGTTTAAGTCTCGTGTTTGCTCGGTTGGTCATGTGTTGTATGTGGTTCCCCCATGTGAGTTTCCAGTCCAGCCAGACACCGAGGTATTTGACTTTCTCACGGAAACGTATTGGGCGAGCATGTAGAGTAATTGGTCTACAGTATTGGTGTTTGCGCAGGTGTTTCGGTCTGCGTGTGAACAGAACTGCCTCGCACTTGTCGACGTTTACTTTAACACGCCATTTCTCCAACCAAGGTTCGGCAGTTCTGAGTGCTGTCTGTAGGCGTGAATTGGAACATTGTCTGGCAAATATATAATGCCTCGGACCTGCTGTAAGACTAAGCGACGAGGCCTCACTCTCGTCCCAGGGAAGTAGTGCGCTTCTTGCTACGAACGTGGCTAGGGGGGGGGGGGGGGTCTGCCTCATTGCGAGCAGTAACAGGGCTTGTCGCGGCCGCAGGCAAATCGGTGACACGCCGGACGTGACAGGCGTACGTTCGATTCCAACGGCCAGCCGACAGCAACAGCGTCCCTCGACTACAGCATCGAGCTGTGCAACCGAGGATAAACAGCCTGAAGCTGGGGACGAAGTGTCACCAGCTCAGCTTGCATTCGCACACAGCAGTCACAGTCCCTATGCAAGACTACAATACCCAGAGAAATGAACGACTAAAGAGGCGCGATGTTGAGTCGACAGTGGCACGCCGGCCGCGGTGGCCGAGGGGATTGAGGCGCTCCAGTCACGGTCTGCACGGCCACTGCGGTCAGGGGTTCGAATCCCCCCTCGGGCATGGATATCTGTTCCGTCCTTAGTCTTAGCTAGTTCATAAGTAGTTTGTAAGCTTAGGGACTGATGACCCCGTAGTTAAGTCCCATAAGTTCTACAAACATTTGAACATTTTTTTGACAGTTGCACTAAGGTAAACAAAGACGTCTAGAGTTGGTACAATTCCAACGAAAATGAAACAGAAGACCGTAGCGATTCACAGGGCGGAAGACTACATTAACCAGATACTTCAAGCGAATCTGAATATAATATACACGTGAGTACACGATACATTTAATAAACTGAAGCCGCGGCGGAGTGGCCAAGCGCATTGAGGCGTTATGCTCCGATGCGCAAGGCCGTTCCCAGTCGGGGGTTTACTATAAGGTAGTTCATAAGTAGTTAGTAAATTTAAGGACTGATGACCCCCCAGTTAAGTCCCTTAAGCTTCACAAACATTTGAAATAAACTGAGGCAAGAACCATACTTACTGACTAGTAAGAAGCCGATTACATTTACAAGTAGTGGCGTTCTCTGCACTGCGCTGTGCTCTCGGCTACGACCGCCCAGTTCAGAGAAGGGTAGCACGTTTTGAACTATCACGATGTAGGTGAGAGAGTGTCACAGAAATGACGCAGGAGCTGGGGTGAAAAACGTTACAATAAAGGCGTTAATCGTCACTATGAGATCAATTTTTCGAAATTTCCTCCAATAACTTTCTCCTCCGAGTGCGAACATGTTGTGTTAACACCCAGCTACATTGAGAGACATGATTATAATAATAAGAGAAATTAGACTCGAAATGCAAAGATTTTGGTGTTTCTTTGCCCCGTGCGCTTTTAGAGACAGGAACAGTAGATAAATATCATAACCGCGCGGGAGTAGTCAAGCGGTATGGAGCGCCACGTTGCAGAACTCGAGGCCTCCCGCGTCGGAGATTCCAATCCTCCCTCGGACATAGACGTGTATGTTGTCCTTATGTTAGTTGAATTTAGTTTAAGTAGTTTGTACGCCTGTATATGTACAAATGTTTGTATAGTCTACATCTATGGGACTTAACTACGGGGTCATCAGTATCTAAACTTACAAACTACTTATGAACTACTTACGATCTAGGACGACACAAATATCCATGCCCGAGGGGGGATTCGAACCCCCGACCGTAGTAGCCGTGCAGACCGTGACTGGAACGTCTCAGTCTCCTCGGCCACCGCGGCCGGCGTTTGGACGTCTAGGGACTAATATCCAAAGTAGTTTGGTCCCATAGAATTACGAACATTTCAACATTTTTGATAAATATCATAAAGTTATATACTTTTGACGACGTTACAGCGTTCATTTCAATGAAATAAATCGCAATTAGCGATCACTTATGGCATCATTGTACTAGGTTTAGATGGAATAGCAAAGTGCGGCAAATGAAAATTTGTGCCCGGCCGGGATTCGAGCCCGGGATCTCCTGCTTACTAGGCAGACGCGTTGACCACTCCGCCACCGAGGACACAGTGACCAGCCCTGACGACAGTTAATTGTGTCTCGAAACCTCATAGTCTGTTCTCCCTGATGCGGGAATACAATGTTGTGGCTGCAGAACAAATAGGCTACGGTAGTAGGAAAGATACAGGGTGGCGAATGGAGATTTAGGTGTAGCGGAAGACGTGCAGGGAAGAGTCCTCTGCAGTAGGGCTGATCACTGTGTCCTCGGTGGCGGAGTGGTCAACGCGTCTGCCTAGTAAGCAGGAGACCCCTGGTTCGAATACCGGCCGGGCACAAATTTTCATTCGCCGCTATCATAAAGCGTTTGGATGAACCCTCTGCATGCACGTAAATGTAATTTTCTGAATATTTATGTAGTTGTAGTAGATATGGACAAAAATAAACGGCTCTTGGTTTCATTTAATTTACAAATCTGGACCTGTCGTAGTCAACATAATAATGAAAGCAATAAAATTGGTGGGTACAGTGTCCTGTAATTGCCTTCTAGTAATAGAGATCCGTTCTTGATGGTCACATTAAGTCGAACCTCCTTCTTCGCCGTCGCCTTGGTCCCGCATTAACACAAGGTCGTCATGTTACTATGGGTTTTCGGACAGTTTTAGAGCGCGGTTAGATGCTCTTTCTGCTGCCGTCCCATTACCTTTGCGGGATAAATACGTCCCCAGACGTCTGAGTATAGTATTATACATTTGCAAACGTGTGCAAGTTTTGCCAAATGTTTTCGAATCATGTATCTGAGACTGCACTCAGTTGCCCTCCCGTTATTCAATATATTTGGTCATAAATTTACCTCTGGTTTTTCTGCACATACATATTTTATTCCGCGGGTCGACACGACCCCACTACGTTTAGGACTGCCGGTCTACGCTTACTCCGCTGCGCTGGCGCCAGTATGTTTTGTCGTGTTTTTTTATGGTACTGATTGCATAAAAATAATGTGGGGTGTTCATTAAAAAACCACATAAATTTGTGTTGAAAGTAACATTTGTTTACGCTTTATAATGTCTCGTAGCAGTTACTTTCATAAACCCCTGCCGTACGTTCATGCACCTGAAACTCATTTTTCTAATATATACTGTTGTTACAGGGCGATTTGAGGTGAAATGGTGAAGTGATGATTTAAAAACCGCTATCTATAATCCATAAGACGGCCGATATTAAAATATTCATCTTAACGTTGAACTACTTCTTGTTCGCTTTCGTCGGCAGTCTTCCGAGATAATATTTTGGTATGGCCCTTTTTCGTGTGGCCTATTAAACTGTCACAGTCTCGTGCACATACGCAAATGTCACACATATATTTTAGTTATCAAATATTTCACATATTTGTAACATATTTCCTACATGTTTATGCACATACCGGTATTTTATTTGTAAGTGTAGGGAATTATGCTCTGCAGTTTAAAATGTTCAAATATTTGTAGAGCTTATGGGTCTTAACTACGGGGTCATCAGCCCCTAAACTTATAAACTAGCTTATACTAAAGACGGCACAAACATCTATGTCCAAGAGGGTATTCGAACCCCCGACCGCAGCGGCCGTGCAGACCGTGACTGGCACGCCTCAGACCGCTCGGCCACCGCGGCCGGCTCTGCAGTTTCATCTACTAGGGTAAGACATACCACTCATCCTTGTCCCAACCCCTAGAGACTGATGACCTAGCTGTTCAGTCCCCACAAAATTAGCCAACCCCTAGGGGTATTATGGTTAGTTTCTTTCAGATTATTGCTACGCAGAAATTGAATCATGTATATATTAAGATTGATTGAAATTTTTTTCAGATGTTCCTGAGTTGTAATTTCATGAAACCCTCGATCTCGCCCATCTTCGGCAGTAGGGAAGTTATAACTATTTAATGTGACTATTGTTTTCCAAATAGTATAATGTTATGTGTGCCAAACTTTCTGGACATTTCTTCTGGCGTTACATGGTATGCTGAGATATCTCTCCCCCATCCTACTCCCCAATCCTAAGGGCGATACCTCATTCGTACCTTCACCGATAAACCTAGTGACCATAAAAACCATGCATTTGATAGACGTGCCTGATAAAGTCATCCATGTCACCCTCATTTTATTCTCACCCCAGTGTCTACGGTACGTAGACGTGTATTTCTAGATAGTGAGTCATGTATGTAACATTTTTAATTGAAATTGATGCAGCAATTGAGGAAGAGATGCGGAACATTTTTGTGTTTCCTGTAATGTATTTTCATCCTTCTCACTCATTACGGAAATTGGGGGTTGTATGAGGTACACTGCACTCGTTCTTCAAAAATTTTACAAGAAAATAAGTGAGAAGACAAAAAAACACTAATATAAGGATGACATATCTGCAACCGATTTCTAAGTTTTTTAAAGATGAAAAATGAGTATTTAGATACAAAGAACTAACCTTTTTTTATAGAGACTTAAAACAGTAATAACGTAAGGCAGCTGCGGGGCCCAGCTATTTAGTGAATTAAGACTTGGAGGCTTTATAAGTAAATATTCAAGTGAAAAATATGAACACATACACAAAGAGACACCCATATATGTTACGTTCAAAATATGTGTATGTTATACCTCTGCTGTCCCCAAATCTCATTAAACCTGCATTTACATGTTGAATATACCAGCATTAATACTCTCTCGGTTGCATAAAACTATCGAGAACAGGGAAATATACATAGAGATGTGGGTTCTCGGTTATAAACTGGCACAAATAATTTGCGGACTTTTCGATGTATTCTAAAATTTTGCAAGCGAAAATTAAACAATTCATTTCTTTCCTCTCTCTCTCTCTCTCTCTGCCCCCCCCCCCCCCCCTCTCTCTCTCTCTCTCTCTCTCTCTCTCTCTCTCTCTCTCTCTCTCTCACTCGATCGCTCTCCATGTATTTTTATCTTGCAAGGACTTAGGTATAATTTTTTTTCATTCTGAGACGTGAATTTCCCAAAATCAGTTGTACAAACAAGACAGATAAAAATTCCAGTGTACTCAGTTATGAAGAAAACGTTATCCCTACAGAGAAGAGAGCGCATTCGAGAGAATTACATTCATTTTTTAGGGTGCCACACAGATGTCGGTTTTTCCACTCAACCAGTTGCCTCCTTATGAATCCTGGGATGGTTCCTTAACTGCAGATTGCATATAAAACACTAATCCTCCTCCATGTTTTTTTTCTGGATAAAATGAGCAAATACAAGAGACTAGTTCTGTAACTATTGTGACCGATAAAATACAAACCCGTCAAATGGTCATCTAATGCTGCCACATTAGCTATTTACGCCATGAGCAGACAGCCAGAGCCACAATCTGTGTCGAAAAAACGAAAATGGGGGGGGGGGGGAGGTGGAGTAGGGGGAGAAAAAGTTCCCACACGACAGAGTGTACCAATACCTTCTGAGTGTTAAGACAGTGACACATTATTTCAAGTCCTCTTTCATTCTACACTCCTGGCCATTAAAATTGTTACATGATGACGTCCTACAGACGCGAAATTTAACCGACAGGAAGAAGCTGCTGTGATATGCAAATGATTAGCTTTTCACAGCATTCACACAAGGTTGACGCCGGTGGCGACACCTACAACGTGTTGACATGAGGGAACTTTCCAACAGATTTCTCATACACAAACAGCAGTTGACCGGCGTTGCCTGGTGAAAAGTTGTTGGGATGCCTCGTGTAAGGAGGACAAATGCGTACCATCATGTTTCCGACTTTGATAGGGGTAGCCTATCGCGATTGCGGATTATCGTATCGCGACATTGATACTCGCCTTGGTGGCGATCCAATGACTGTTAGCATAATATGAACTCGTTGGGTTCAGGAGGGTTATACGGAACGCTGTGCTGGATCCCAACGGCCTCGTATCACTAGCAGGCGAGATCACAGGCATCTTATCCGCTTGGCTGTAACGGATCGTGCGGCCACGTCTCGATCCCTGAGTCAACAGATGAGGATGTTTGCGAGACAACAACCATCTGCACCAACGGTTCGACGAAGTTTGCAGCAGCATGGACTACCAGCTCGGAGACCATGGCTGTGGTTACCCTTGGTGCTGCATCACAGACAGGAGCGCCTGCGATTGGTGTACGCAATGACGACGTTTTGCCATTCGTGCACCCAGCTTCATTTTTTCGGATGAATCCAGGTTCTGTTTACAGCATCATGATGGTCGCATCCGTGTTTGGCGACATCGCGGTGAACGCACATTGGAAGCGTGTATTCGTCATCGCCATACTGGCGTATCACCCGGCGTGATGCTATGGGGTGCCATCGGTTACACGTCTCGGTCACCTCTTGATCCAATCGACGGCACTTTGAACAGTGGGCGTTACATTTCAGATTTGTTACGACGCGTGGCTCTGCCCTCCATTCGATCTCTGAGAAATCCTACATTTCAACAGACTAATGCACGGCTGCATGTTGCAGGTCCTGTACAGGCCTTTCTGGATACGGAAACTTTGAGACTGCTACCCTGACCAGCACAAATGTCCAGGTCTCTCCCAAATTGAAAACGTCTGGTCAATGGTGTCTGAGCAACAAGCTCGTCACAATACGCCAGTCACTACTCTTGATGAACCGTGGTATCGTGTTGAAGCTGCATGGGCCATCCAAGCTCTGTTTGACTTATTGCCCAGGCGTATCAAAGCCGTTATTACGGCCAGAGCTGGTTGATCTGGGTACTGATTTCTCAGGATCTATGCACCGAAATTGCGTGAAAGTGTAACCACACTTCAGTTCTAGTATATTTGTCCAATGAATACCCGTTTATCATCTGCATTTATTTTTGGTGTAGCAATTTTAATGTATATTTTCTGACCTTGATGACTGCCGAATGAGATCCTTTAAACTTCCGATAACTTTGTATCTCGTCATCGACTCTCGACCACCGTTCACGGCCTCTTGAGGGTTGGGAATCACAGATGTAAGGTGTAAACAAGAACTAACAGCACATTTAAATGCCTGATGTCAGGAATGAAAAGCTGAGGAGTAGCATCATGGAGGGTAAAGAATGTGAAGAGGAACGGTGTTCAGACAATGAAAGGGTCCGCCTGGGAGTGGCCATACGTTCTTAGCCGCTTTACTGCGGAGTGGCGTTTGCTCCCCGTCGGAGGTTCTATACTCCCTCGGGCCTGGGTGTGCTTGTTGTCTTAGCATAAGTTAGTTTAAGTAGTTTGTAAGTCTAGGGACTGATAACCACCGCAGTTAGGTCCTACAGCTTTACAAACATTTGAATGAAAGGGGAACGGAAATGTACGAGAGTATGGTGCCAACTGACACGTGGTATTGATGTGTTAGGAATGCCTGGTGGCAAGCAAGAAAGGATGAGGAGTCACATCGTTGAGGGTACAGAATGCGTGGGGAAAGGGGACTGGAGAAAGAAATGGTAACGTAAAAAGTGGCAAGACAGTGCGGGCAGCAGAAACAAACGATCATTGATGGCGTGGAATGAGTCGGGTGGGTTCAGAGCTCGATGGATGGGCGAATTTGGGGAAGGTGTTCGTGGTCTGGGAGGGAAGGCGATCGAAATTCATTCGTGAGAGGATGTGGAGAGCGTACGGATGTAGGGTCTGTAGAATGCGGTTGTTCAAGCGTAATGGAAACCAGTGATGAACCGTGAATGGTGCTGGTTCTTCGGACGTGTTCAGTGTAAAGTGAGGAGAGATGAAAATGACGTGTTGAACGATTTTTTATGGAAGTCGAGATGTACGGCTTACAATGATTTTGTGTTATTTGTAGAACATGTGAAAATTACCATTTGTGTAACATTTATAGCTTTAGCTGGTTTGCACTGCTTCGAGCGCAGAAATCAAAATGTTTGCCACTGAATTCAGAGAGCAGAACTGCCCGCTTCCAATTTGCGCATGGCATTCCGCAGTGCCGGTAGCTCGCAGCACTGAAGTAGGGCAACGTTCAAGTGAGCTGAGGGGTAATAAGATGGGAGACGGCGTGTGTTGTGAAGTTGTCGGCAGTGTGGTGTATGAGCAGCGCGCCGCCCCGGCTTGCGGTTGCCGCCCGCGCTGAGCGCTGTCTTGTGTTGTTTTCGGCAGGTGACAAGTCCGCCCTGATCGCCAGAGGGTTCGGCTTCGACACGGGCTCCCCCACTGAGCTGGGCCGGTAGCTCGCGCCGCCCGCGCCTCCCGTCCTCTCCACACGGAGCCTAGCGCACCAAGGTCATCGTCACACTGCACTATTCTCTCATATCTGCATTTGCTAATATACAAGCATGTCTGCTCTACACCTTACTGTGAGGCAATGCTCGTCTAGGGCTAGCGCGCGCTGCCAAGTATCTCTGAGGCTTCAACCGCGGACTGTCTCCACAACCACACACACACACATACACACACAACATACTTCTTTGAAAGGTAGTTCACTTTCAATTTTGTGAGTGCTTTTTAACATACTATTCCGTTCAACATAATTCTATGAAGTGATTTATGTTTCTCATAAACGAGAGTGTTGTTTGAAGTAATTCTTCTTTACAAAGTTATCTATTAGTGCAACAGAAAATTGCAGACCGCGAATTGTTGTTAAGCAAATTCAGATAAGATATAATAGTGTTAACCTTTCCTTCCGCACACTTTGTTGAAACGATTTCATATTGACTTCTACAAGCAACCGTCATTAAAATGTGGGTCTCATATAAAAAAATTTAATTTTCTTCCGAAAGTAATAACATACTATATGCAATTCGACTATCAAGCACTCCTAAATTTGAGAGTGGTTTACTGAAGTTTAAAAAAATTGTTTGTTAACTTTATTATCTATAAGCCTATAGATCATAACTTTCAGTTTGCTTGGTCCCGTTATTTTGTGTTTCGGTTGTTAGTTTTGAATCCTCTTTTCTTATTTGTTGTATCTTCTGTAAACTACAATTTTACAACTATTACCTACTGATAGCTTCGTTTTGGAATTAACAGTGATTTGTACAATCTCCTCTACTACTATTAAAACGTGCTTCAGTTACTCTATAAACTAACAACTGAGAAATACTTCAGACCCCTCACATGAGGGTAAACATTCAAGATATAAGACACTCTTAGCTAAGTACACCGTTCTCTGCTATATGACGTTTCCTGGGCTGAGAAATCTAATGTTATATATCCATAAAATACAATATTAACATGATTCTAATGAATAATATTACGTTCTTCAACTGGTATGAATTATTTTAGAAACTGTGGCGTATCGCTTCATAACTGCTAGCTGTACACGTGCAAGAAATGCAATTGCTATCTTAAAGTAAGCAACCTCGAGTATAACAAACTGCTGTTCAGTAAAAAACTTTGTAGAGAAATGTATTTGTCATAATTAGTGATGACATGTAGTTACTGAGGTTTTCGTTTTATGTCTTATATAAATGAGAAACATAAAGCCGCCCCCTAATGTCAATTAAGGACTGTTACGAAATAGATCCGAAATCGCGAGAAACATTATTCATGTTGCTTATTTCTTCAACTCCAACATTCTGATACACAACATTAACACGAATGTAGCATAACGTTGCGTTTCCATGTAGATAACGAATTTTGCAACTATTAGAATCGAAATTATTGACGACAAAAGAACTACAACTGACGCAAAAGCTATACTTGCTTGGATGTAGTGAATAGCTGTGCAAACCGAGTGGGTTCAAAACAATGCTAACATAGTTTGAAAATAGGTAAGTGGTGGAAAATTGTTTCGCTGCTTAAATGACATGCTCCTCAATATTCCCAAATGGGACTACACGGACACCTCAGAAAATATCAAAATCAAGGAAGGCAACATAACAGCTTTTATTAACCCTAGAACGGACGGACGAAAAAAAAGAAAAAAAGAAAAACAAATAGCAAAAATGGACGGGCTGGGCCTGACAGACCGAACGGTTTATTTACATTCTACAATGAATACAAAATAAGCTTTCAACAAAAGTATCAAAAATACTTCGTTTAGTGTTTATTAGTATTTTACTGCACCAAAAAATTCTGAAAAATAATATAAAATAATATTGTATTCCGTCAAAAATCTGAAAGCCTTATTATCCTGTATTGTTCCCGGTCAGTACAACAATAAATCTACGTGAACAAATAAAAGCTAACGTAAGCGGACGGGCTGGGTCTGTCAGACCCACAACACGTTTTTTCTCGAGCCAACAATCAACTGTCCAACACAGACGAATAATAAAACAAGTAGCGGCCTCTAGCAACGTCAACTGAAAGCTACCATAAGTCGCTCACTTGAAAGTAGTGTACTAATAAAAAATTCCACCTGTCTCACAGACCCAGCCCGTCTGTTCTAGGGTTAAATAGAAATAATTTTAAATATACTTTTACACCAAAGAAGAATAAAAAAACAACATAGATTTTAAAAATTGTGAGTGAACTATGACGCAACAATAAATGTTCTTCATTCAGGGTATCTGTTACTAACTTGCCAGGATGCATTTTGTTATTTAGTTATTTGCTTTATTATAAATGATCTACAAGTCACCATAGATACTCTCGAATGGCTCATCCGTAAGAAAAAATTAATGACAAGCTGTTACATTTGTATTTGAGTCTTTCGCCTTTTAATTATTCAGAAATCGTGAGCTTCTGTGCTTTATAATCAAAAGCTTGAAATGAGAAATGTAGACAGGTACAGAAACTAAAATAATTGGTTTCACAGATTCTTTACAACTTTGAAGCGTAAATACGTTTTTTTTCTTTTTCTTTTTTTTTTTTTTTTTACTTCTGCACGTTGTTTGACAATTACAAAAAGTTAGATTTGGTCCCTCCAGTTTCAGTATAGACGTAAAAATCGATTTTTCTTGCCGAGACGTCTGGAAGAACGTCTTTTTGATAGTCATGTCAGTCTGCAGTAACAAGTTAGATTTTTAGTAAATAAGGGAAATGACAAATCACAAAGGGAGTAAGAAAACAAATAACTTCACTTAGGCTATCAGCTCTCTCCACATTTTAAAATTTACCTGTTTTCATGGATACCTTTTGACATCAATGCTACACATACTCCATTTCATGGTGAAGGCCAAACTTATACATAATTTTTTCGGAAATATATGGAGGAACAAGGAGAATGGTTGTTTCCCATATGAGTGTATTGTTATCTAATAGTGTTATGTTCTGGTTGTGAAACTGCAGCCTGTTTCTAGTATTTATTTGGCCCCCAATTATCAGCAGTAGTTTATTCATGGAAACTGAGCTAGGAATTCAAAGATACAAAACGAACAAACGCCCATAAAGGACCAAAGATCCGTAGAACAATAAAAAAAAATTAAGTGGGCAACAGTCGAATACACCACCGGCAAATAACATTAAGAGTGCCTTAACAGTGAGGTTCACCTGTCCCATAAAGAAAGAGTTATGCTTGATTTTAACTGAGGTTGAATAATTCAGTAGTGATTTAAAAACTGAAGATTCCATGATTTATGTAAATGATTTTGATGAAACTTGCTGTATGTGTATGTGATCAAAGTAATGTAATACGTATTTACTTTTATTTATTGTTTCTCTATCAGTTTCACTTTTAAGGGGTAAAATATATTTTGCCACCCCCATGAACCACAGACATTGCCGAGGTGGGGTGGCTTGCGTGCCTCAACGATGCAGATAGCCGTACCGTAGGTGCAACCACAGCGGAGGGGTATCTGTGGAGAGGCCAGACAAACGTGTGGTTCCTGAAGAGGGGCAGCAGCCTTTTCAGTAGTTACAGGGGCAACAGTCTGGATGATTGACTGAGCTGGCCTTGTAACATCAACTAATGTGGCTTTGCCACACAGCTACTGCGAACGGCTGAAAGCAAGGGGAAACTACAGCCGTTATCTTTCCCGAGGACATGCAGCTCTACTGTATGAACATATGATGATGGCATCCTCTCGGGTAAAATATTCCGGAGGTAAAATAGTCCCCCATTCGGATCTCCGGGCGGGGACTACTCAGGAGGATGTTGTCATCAGGAAAGACAATACTGGCATTCTACGGATCGGAGCGTGGAATGTTAGATCCCTTAATCGGGTAGGAAAATTAGAAAATTTAAAAAGGGAAATGGATAGGTTGAAGTTAGATATAGTGGGGATTAGTGAAGTTCGGTGGCAGGATGAACAGGATTTCTGGTCAGGTGAGTACAGGATTATAAATACAAAATCAGTTGGGGGTATCACAGGAGTAGGACTGATAATGAATAAGAAAATAGGAATGCGGGTAAACTACTATGAGCAGCACAGTGATCGCATTATCATTGTCAAGATAGATACGAAGCCAACACCGACAACAGTAGTACAGGTTTATATGCCAACTAGCTCTGCCGATGATGAGGAGATCGAAGAAATATATGAGGAGCTAAAGGAAATTATTCAGACAGTTAAGGGAGAGGAAAACTTAATTGTGATGGGAGACTGGAATTCGGTAGTTGGAAAAGGAAGAGAAGGAAAAATAATAGGTGAATATGGACTGGGCAGGAGGAATGAAAGAGGAAGTCGCCTGGTAGAATTTTGCACGGAACATGATTTAATCGTAACAAACACGTGGTTTAAGAATCACAAAAGAAGGTTGTATACATGGAAGAGACCAGGAGACACCGGAAGATATCAGATAGATTTTATAATGGTAAGACATAGGTACCGGAACCAGGTTACAAACTGCAGGACATACCCAGGGGCAGATATAGACTCTGACCATAACTTGTTAGTCATGAACTGTAGGCTGAAGCTGAAAAAACTGCAGAAAGGTAGGAAAATAAGGAGATGGGACTTAGATAGATTGAAGGAAACTGAAGTTCTGGAGAATTTCAGAGGGAGCTTTAGGCAACAATTGGCAGAAACAGGGGGAAATAAAACAGTAGAAGAGGAATGGGTAGCATTGAGAGATGAAATAGTGAAGGCAGCGGAGGACAAAATAGGTAGAAAGGCAAGACCAACAAAAAATCCTTGGATATCACAGGAAATACTAAATTTAATTGATGAAAGGAGAAAATATAAAAATGCAGTAAATGAAACAGGCAAAATGGAGTACAGACGTCTAAAAAATGAGATTGACAGGAAGTGCAAAATGGCTAAGCAAGAGTGGCTAGAAGCCAAATGTAAATCTGTAGAAGAATGTATAGCAAGGGGAAAAGTAGATACTGCCTACAGGAAAATAAAAGAGACATTTGGGGACAAGAAAAGCAACTCTACGAATATCAAGAACTCAGATGGGAAACCAGTTCTCAGCAAAGAAGCGAAAGCTGAAAGGTGGAAAGAGTACATAGAGCAGCTCTACAAAGGAAATGAACTTAGAGACGATGTTGTAGGAAGGGAAGAGGAAGTCGATCAAGATGAAATAGGAGATACTATACTGAGAGATGAATTTGACAGAGCCTTGAAAGACTTAGGTTGGAACAAGGCCCCAGGAGTAGATGAAATACCCTCAGAGCTACTAAAGTCTCTGGGAGAGCCAGCCATGACAAGACTATTTGAACTGGTGTGTAGGATGTATGAGACAGGCGAAATGCCCTCAGACTTTAAGAAAAATGTAATAATCCCCATTCCAAAGAAATCAGGCGCAGACAGGTGTGAAAATTACAGAACCATCAGTTTGATAAGTCATGGTTGCAAAATTTTAACACGAATTATCTACAGGAGAATGGAAAAGCTGGTAGAAGCTGACCTCGGGGAAGATCAGTTTGGATTCAGGAGGAACGTAGGAACCCGGGAGGCAATACTCACTTTACGTCTAATCTTAGAAGACAGATTAAGGAAAGGCAAACCAACATTTTTAGCTTTTGTAGATTTGGAGAAAGCTTTTGACAATGTTGACTGGAATACACTCTTTCAAATTCTGAAGTCAGCAGGGGTAAAATACAGGGAAAGGAGAGTTATTTACAACTTGTACAAAAGCCAGACCGCAGTTATTAGACTCGAAGGGCATGAAAGGGAAGCATCAGTTGGGAAGGGAGTAAGACAGGGTTGTAGCCTTTCTCCAATGTTATTCAATTTGTACATCGAGCAGGCGGTGAAGGAAAGCATGGAAAAATTTGGAATAGGGATTAAAGTTCAGGGGGAAGAAATAAAAACATTGCGTTTTGCTGATGACATTTTAATTCTGTCAGAGACAGCGAAGGACCTGGAAGAGCAGTTGAATGGAATGGAAAGCGTGTTGAAGAGAGCATATAAAATGAACATTAACAAGAGCAAAACAAAAATAATGGAATGCGGTCTTAGAAAATCAGGTGATGCTGAAGGAATTAGATTAGGTAACGAAACAATGAAGGAGGTAGATGAGTTTTGTTACTTGGGTAGTAAAATAACATGCGATGGTCGCAGTACAGAGGATATAAAATGCAGAATGGCAATGGGAAGAAAAGCATTTTTGAAAAAGAGAAATTTGCTAACATCGAATATTAATTTAAGGGTAAGGAAGTCTTTTCTGAAGGCATTTGTGTGGAGTGTTGCCTTGTATGGGAGTGAAACGTGGACGATAAGCAGTGCTGACAGGAAGAGAATAGAGGCTTTTGAAATGTGGTGCTACAGAAGAATGCTGAAGATTAGGTGGGTAGATCACATAACTAATGAAGAGGTACTGAACAGAATTGGTGAGCGAAGGAATTTTTGGCATACCCTGACTAAAAGAAGGGATCGCTTGGTAGGACACATTCTTAGACATTGGGGAATCGTAAATTTAGCATTGGAGGGAAGTGTGTGGGGTAAAAATCGCAGAGGGAGACCAAGAGACGCGTATAGTAAGCAGATTCAAGTGGATGTGGGTTGCTGTTCTTATGAGGAGATGAAAAGGCTTGCTCAGGATAGAGTAGGGTGGAGAGCTGCATCAAACCAGTCTTCGGACTGAAGACCATAACAACAACAACAATATATTTTGACAGAAAATAAGGCATAAGAGGTTCTTGGGAATATCTTCAGAACAATAAAATAAAAAAGTGTATCAAATAAAGGAAGAAATTTAATTAATATTTATGAAAACTGTAACACCAACTTTTGCAACAAGTTAACATTTTGCAAGATATTTTGCCACTAATGCTTAATTTTAAAATTAGAACTTTCCTTACAATATAAAGACGCTTTCCTGCATCATACATCCTTGTGTGATAAAGAGTTGGTTTGTGAAAGACCATTTTTTACAACAACAAAAAGTTATTGGCAATGTGCTGCGAAAGTATTGTCAACTTACCTAATGAAAATATCTAAACATTGAGAAGTGACTAAGCATCCCTCAACATGTATCATAGTGTTTCTGTGCTTGCTACAATTTAAACCAGTATATATTTACCACTCTCCCCTGGGGTTTTGGATTATGTAAATACGCTAACACGGAAATTGTGGTACAGATTACTAATTTATTGGTACAAGAAGGCCAATGAAAGTTACATAATTCGAAAGATTGTTTGTCGTAGATTTCATGAATATAAATATTATGTGTGCATTTAGCCATTAAAAGTGGTAAAAGGAAGTAGAAATTTACCTATCTACAGTTTGGATCAAGTTCTACATTTTCCAACAATCACCTCACTGATTGGCTATTCGCCACCACCAAACACGCTGTAATGCAGCGCATCTGCTGTATTAAAATAACGTATTAAAATAAGTGAATATAGAAACATGGAGTGCTCCCAACTCACTTTCTTGTGCCGTTAAAATGCTTCATTTCCGCAATGATTAAGAGTGGTTAAAGGAAATGGATGTTTTCATATGAATGCCGATATAAAGGATGATGCGCCGGGAGAGGCATCTAGCGGTGCTCGAGTGGAACTACGAAGTCGAGAATGCAAATATAAATGATGATGCGCCGGGAGAGGCACGTAGCGGTGCACGGGTGGAACTACGAAGTCGACATGTTGGCAGCTCTGGAATTCTGAATATCGCAATATCGAAATAACGTTATTTCTTGGCGTTGTATAAATATACGAACACCGAAATTGTAGTTCCATTTCAAATATTAGGCTAATAAAAGTTATATAATTCGAAAATGACATGAGAAGTATATACTTCCGTTTTTATTTGTTGTTATTGTGTCAGACATTTTCCTTAACATTCAAAAGATACCGTTTCATACCTCCAAGTGCCGGTTAAATTTTATCAAATATCCCAGCAGCCTCCTATAATAATGTTGGCAACAGATGCTGAATAGTGAGAATACTGTGAGTCTTCAGTTTAGCCAACCGCTTGACAACGCTGATGTTTTCTCATGGAATCTTCGCTTTACGAGGGCAATTATTTTTACTTAGCGGACGAGGGTTCATACAAGAACCTGGTAACCATAAAGCAGGCTCAGCATTATTTGTTTACTTCATGGTCTGTACAATACACTAATCGAATCATTCTATGTGGTTCGAACAAATGGGCAAAGATTTTCTATCGTGTTATTGGTGTTGCCAACATAATCACGCGAGGCCGCCGATATGATACGTAAAATTTTACCCCCAGTGACCATTGTAAAACACAATTGGTCGATTTTCGACCATAGGCAGTACTAGTATGTATAAATCCTTAGCCAACCATAACTTGTCTGCCAGTCTCTGAATGTAATATTTAATTATGATACTGTATTTTAAGTTTCTGTTCACATTATGATAAAAATTGGGGAGAAAAGGAATTTCTGGCTTACCTTAACTAAAAGAAGGGATCGATTGCTAGGACACATTCTTAGTCATCACGGAATTGTGAATTTAGTGTTGGAGGGAAGTGTGTGGGGTAAAAATCGCAGAGGGAGACCAAGGGATGAATATTGTAAGCAAATTCAAATGGATGTGTGCTGCCTTCTTATGAGGGGATGAAGAGGCTTCCTCAGAATAGAGTGGGGTGGAGATCTGCATCAAACCAGTCTCCGTACTGAAGACCACAGCAACAACAAATTAATTCCGTATGTAAGGGCTCATTTATAGTAACTAACCTCTAATGTCTTATTTAAATAGGAAGAGCGTCTAAAATTGAATGATATAGGTCTTGTTATTGAGTTTCAACCAATTTTGAGTGAAGTCTCATTAACACAGTAGTGAGGTGACCCTGATAGATTTTCATAATTGATGCCACGGTTTTTCCCCCACTCCTCTCCGCCGATCGACCTCACAATTTACAAAAATCTTTATTATTCAAATTATTTGTTGTACTTAGTGCTATTACAGATTTTAAATTCTTATTTTACGTTTCATAAAGTTTCCTATTTGACATACTTTTATTATGTTAGCGGAATATAATAATTATTCCAATATTGTGATTAAATCATAACAACAATAGTAATCTGTAAAGTAATAATACAAACATAATTTTTTACACCATACATATGAACTGAACCAAATTTCATCAGACAATACATTCTAAAACAACGCTTAAAAACTATCAACAGAATTCTTAAATTGTGGCAGATGATCGATTGTCATATTACTTACCCTCTTTTCTACAGTCTTCAAAGAAACTAAGGAAGAAACTGTGTGGAGTAAAAAGTGAGAATCTCTTTTTGAACCCGCAATGTTTTTCTGCATGTAATATTACAATGTAATGGGCCATGTCAAATAAGTAATAAATTAATAAAATAATAAAACAAATCCGCTATGTTTTGTAACTACTTAGAATTCCGGTAAACTAATATCTGACCACGTCAAAAGACATTTGACATGCGTTTATTTCTCAGTACAGTAGAGAAAACCTACACTATTCTTAGATTCTTGGAGTGGTTAGTGTGAAAGAACCTTCTTGTACGTTATGTCTGAGGACAAGTAACTTATTCAGTTGGTGACTACAAAATGCTTGATGTGACAGGTAGAGCCATTGGACGTATCGGTTTTCGATATTGGAAGACCGCCGTAAAAGGACTTTCAGATTTAGTTCTGCTCAATAATAATGACAATCTCCACTTGTAAAACAATCAATCTGCAGTCACTACCATAAAACCAATTCTCTTCGCAGAGATTTTCCAACGTACTGAAATATATCTGGTATCAATCAGGATATTCAGAAGATCGCCCAGCACAGTTTCAGAATTATGCTGAACTATATATTTCAGAATTCTGCTGAACTATATATTGTGTTGCTTTTCCAATGTACTGAAATATATCTGGTATCAATCAGGATATTCAGAAGATCGCCCAGCGCAGTTTCAGAATTCTGCTGAACTATATATTGTTGTCTATGTGGAGAAATGTACATCACTTTATGTGTACAGTTAAAAAGCATTAAGTAAACATTTCTTGACAGATTATCATTGTTGTAATGATTTTGCATCGGAGACATGAAATATTTCTATTTTTTCTCAAGTGAAAGTAATATGTATGTGAAATAGGAAAGCAAAAGTTTTTTTTTAATATAAAGTAACAATTTAAAACACAAAGCAATAGTGAATGCAACAAATAATTAGAATAATAAGGAACATTAGATATTTCAATTAGCTACGTTGATAATACTGATACATCATATTATTTATAACCCATTTTCTATAAATAGTATTTTTGATACCACCAATATTACAGATGGATGTATAATGCACAGAAGCAATTTTAATTTACTTGTAACAGAAGGTTTCGTTTTTAAATATTAATGGTGGAGAGTTATTTTTCTAATTATTTATAAAGCTGATTATACAGTTTTGAAGAATGTTAACAGCATTTCTATATTTATAATATGAAATATACTTCAGTGTTTCTAAGATATTCTCTCTAAACGAAATATGCCAAATTAGCTGCGTAAGTGTGCTTCATCCCTCAAAAATGAGACGGGGGTAAATACATATTCCATTATTCTGACCCCTCTAACTATGCATCAAGTTTCATCAAGTAAAGTTGACCGCTTATCTTAGGGTAAGTAACACTGACTTCAGGGCTTGAGGAAGTGAGAGGGAAATTATTTATTGCGTTGTGATACTTTCTGCAAGTTACACCTATCAGTTCATATAATATAAATTTTATACTGAAGTAACATAGATAGTCATGTTATGATTGAGTACTTACATGTAGCAAGAAGTATCAAATTAAGGCTGACAGTAGAAAAGAAATTACATTCAAAATATTTATCAAACATTTGTGATAATCCTTATATTGAATGATGAATTTAAATATAAGTACAGTTCCTGTTATTTGATGAACTAATCATCTGTTCGCACAGACAACACAACAACACTTAGTCAGGCAATTACTGTAACAAAACTTTGGGCTATCTGAGGGTGGGACTAGGCCCTAATCTGTAAAAATTTAAAAAAATACAATGTCGTAATAAAATGGTTTCATCGGTTCGAAAGTTTAACGAGGTGCGAACGTTTACCAATCAATAGTTGGTGAACGGCGGCAAAGACATCATACACTTATAAAATTCCAATTTATATACGTTTCCAAGTACTAGTAAGACCGGTACATGTTGTCAGAGGTGTCGTAACCACAATCTTAGTAGTGTATCTTGAGTAAAAACTTTTGGCGGTTGCTAGTAAAAATGAAACGTAAACCATTGAAAATAGCGAAAGTGGTAAATTGAAGTGAACAATGACTGAAGGTACTTTTTTCGTCTTAATCTTATCCGGACGCGGGCTACGTCAACGTTTTGCTACACCTGCCACATCAGCAAGAAAATCAGTAAGTACTGGGGATGGCTTTATAACGTTAGGTGCATATCACTCGTCGGTAACAACTGTGAAACAACTCAGAAACGCAATACTTGAGAAAAACGACGCTGTTCTTGCCATAAAGAATCATGATCTAGTCTACAAGAAAAATGATACTACTGCTGTCAGGCTGAGAAATTGCGAGAAAGAGGTGTGCTACTTTTCGTGCACGTATGGGGTTTTCAGACATATTTTTCAGTCATAAACCAAAAATTCCCTTTTGTTTTTAATTGTGTCGCTTTTCTTGCCGGGGTGAAAATGTTTCAAGGGATCCAGTTATTTTTAGTTTTGTTCTCACGCTCTTGCTTTGGGTATGTGTGTAGACGTGTATTCCTCGTGTCAAGCAGTCAACGTATAGAAAACAAATATTAATCGTCTTGAAATAGTAACGCTACCTTCAACAATAAGATGGCAGGTCAATACCTTAAGGTACCTGTCATTTCTACTAACGGATCCATTTCTGCTTAATTAAAATATTAACAGAGGCTTCAGCTTTGTAGTGCTCTGCAGTCAGCACTTTGTTTGGGGTTCGTATTTACATAATTTATTCGCAGGCAGACAGGTGATTAGTATAAACATATACCTCATTACCTTCCTGCAAGGGATAATCATAAGCTTTTGCTACCAAATCGAAACTTAGAATTACAGGACTAACTATTTCGTTTTGTACGAATGATCTTACAACGGTATAAAATAACGATCACTTAGACATCTATGAGTCACGGACGTGTACTCCTCGGCGCGTTCGACAAGTCACGTGATTATGGTAGGTATGCCTGAGAAAAATCAAATCAAATGTTTGTACAGCTTATGGGACTTAACTACGGGGTCATCAGTCCCTAAACTTACAAACTACTCATGAACTAGCTAACACTAAGGGCGGCACAAATATCCATGCCCGAGGGGGCATTCGAACCCCCGATCGTAGTGGCCGTGCAGACCGTGACTGACGCGCATCAGTCTTCTCGGCCACCGCGGCCGGCGGTATGCCTGAGCCAACGCGATAGCAGACCTGACTGACTGGCCGCTGGAGTACACTTCACTGTCTCAGTAAGCCCAGACAGTCGGTTACACGATCGCGTTTGCTCAGGCCAACCTACCCTGATCACATGACATGAGGAACGGGCAGCGACCTGTCTTTCTCGATGGCTTTGGCTAGCCTATTGAGGTAATACTACCCTCTGCCATCAGACGGTTGAAGGAGGTACGACAAGCACACAACGCAAACATTACCACGTATGGCGCTGGACTGAACTCTCGTGATGTGGTGACACAGCAATATACGAATTATGATGGCACCCAGATGCCAGTCACCACGAAAAAGTCGCCGAAGAGCACTCCTTTTTAAAGATTTAGCATATTTCAACATTTATCTCAACTAAGGGATCGAGAAAGATTTAATAAATTTGTGTTTATTGTAAATGTAATAGACAGTGAAATCCCAACGACACGTTAGCGAATTACTCCACAACAGAAGATATAGTTATTGTTCTGCCTCTTCATCACGTAAATTCCAATGTCTTTAGACTTGTGATTAAAAAAACTCTACACTTCGTAAATTTTAAATCGGGCGCTTGTTAAACTGAACATTAGGTACTGTTTACAAGGGCCAATAATACAAAAAATTGGAAAAAATAAATGTTACGTAACTGACTTTATTGTTAATTAAGAATTGCGGCGCCTGTTCTTTTGGACTGTCCAACACCGGGAATGATCAGAGATTTATCAATCAAATTTATTTAGGATGTAACAAGTTATAAAAAGATCACATGATTGAAAATACAGCTCAGTGTGAACTGTTTAAGATGAATAAAAGGTTTCTCGATGACTTGATGGGATATAGAACTTCATGGTCATTCTACAGATCTACGTAGTCGATCAGGTGTTGCAGCGTGTTGTGTATCCCAATCCTCCCGTTTATCAGTGACTGACGAGACGCTTGCGAAAGGCAAGTGATGGGGGGGGGGGGGGAGGAGACTGGGGGCCCAGACAGGAATGCAGTCTCATGAGCGACAATGACGTTTTGAAAATATCGTGCCACGTGTAGACCCGCGCTATCCTGTCCTTCGTCATTCTCCAAATGTATGATGATGATTCTGAATGTCTTTGTGGTCGTTAAACCACAACTGGGGTCGTGTTCGGCGTGCCTGTTCCAAGTCTGACGCCACTTCGTCGGCTTGCTTGTCAGTGATGATGAGTACGACACAACACCCAGTCCCCGAGCGGAGAAAATCTCCGATCCGACCGGCAGTCGAACCGAGGCCTCATGCAGGGCAACCCACCACGCAGTCCATTAGGTTACGGATGAAAACTCCAAAGGGATAGGGGGACAACAGGCTCCAACACTGCAGACGTGTAATGCTGAATAGACGACGGCAGTTCTTAATTGTAAGTCTCGGTGTGGATGATTTATAAGTAACTGCTAGTATCATATTCGCTGATGACTGATGTAATAGGGTCGTTGGGCTGATTTCACTGATTTTACTATCTAATGTATGGACACCAGTGCATAAATAATGGGCCCCATTCAGCCTACGTAACAAAACAAATCAATTTTTACGCCAGTAAGGGGGCCTTAAGACGACAAAATTAAGCGTCTAAACTGGTAGTAATAAATTTATGACTTAACGGCTGAAGGTGTTCCACGCTTTTAACAGTACAGACGACGTCCCTCACCATCCCTCATAGAGATGGACATACAAAATGAAGAAAGTGGTGGAAGTAGGATGACACACGACAGTTTGTATCGGGCGCGGTACGTGCTTCGGTAATCCATGGAGGTGTGTTAGCTAGTGTGCGTGGGGTGGCTCAGGGCTTTAGCGCAACTGCCCTCTAAGCAGAAGGTCCCTGGTTGGAGTCCCTGACCGTGCAAAATTATTCATTAACCCATTTGTACGCCTGCTATATAAGAATGAGGAATGTAATTTTTAAATTTTTTATACGTATTTTACTCGGCTTAGCTGGCGTGGCCACTCACGGGCCGTGCCGCGTGCCTGCTGTCGCAAGTTTCCACACGCATGTTCCCGACACGGGACTGTTGATACGGCATTCCTAGGTGGCTTGTTCCACCCTCGGAGAATTGGCAGAACCCGGCCACCAACATCAAGGCAGACATGTGGTACGCTGTTTCGAGACCTGAACGACAGACTGAAGAACAGACGCTCTGACCTGACTAGACCTGTTCCCTTGAGCTCTGATGATATCTTAACTTTGCCTCTGATTCCAAAATGTACCTTTAGCGACAGGCTTAGACCTCTCCCCGGGTCCCCTTTAGTACCATGCAATAGTCTTCTTCAATAAAACCCATCATGAACTCTCATTAACTTCACGCCTTCTCATTTACACTCCATGCCCATTCCTTCGTTTGGACATCCTGGTATAACTACTATGAGCAGTTGAGACGAAAAGAAAAACAAGGCAAATTATTGAAAAATTATGATTAGTACTGACAAACTGTGGTGAATCTTTGCCCTGTTGTAATCGAGTAAATGAATCGAATTTCTTTATTTATTGCGTATTTGAAGACCTGTAGTAGTTTATTATAGAATGAATCGTGCAGTTTACATTTACAAGTTATATCGTACATTGTTCCATATTATTAATATTCACATTTTAAGCAATATACAGGAAAATAATAGTAAAAATAGTCCATTCCATAATGTGAAATGTGTTAGACCACTACAATATTACTATAAAAATAACAAATTTTCAGCCTGTTGGTGTGATATCAAATATTTCTTTAAAAAATATCACATATCGATTTCATTCCCATGTTGGAACGTCATCAGTGTTATAAAAGCAAGTTTCTTGTGTTAGACATTTAAACAACATAAAAATGTATGGCAAAAATATTACAACTGTGTAACGAAATTACATACTGGATTTCGAGTCATGAGAGGTAGCTGCTTACATTCATCGACGCAGCTTAACCTGTAGGCAATTGGTACCTGTCGCCCTGTTTACGTGAGAGGTTTATTACATTGTAACATTTTGAAAAGGCAAAAAACATTAAATGTATAAGAATACGTATAAGACAATATAAAACTGAGCTTAAAAAAGTACATGGATTAAGCAGTTTAATAATATATATACGTGAAATTAACAATTCTCTGCGGCCTCAGGCAAGTACTTATTACACTATGTGTTAAAACAGCTGAGGGGTCTAGTGAGAGAGGGAGCTATGCACTTTGAGGAGAAACAGAGAGAAATCGACTTTTCTAAAGTGCTGTATTACTTGTACAGTAAAGGGGTCCGTTTTTTGTCTTAAATTATTGTTATGTAAATTACGAAACAGGAAAAATATTAATTTCAATGCAAATAGCAATGTTTATGACCTTGTAGGTTTTAATTAATACATAATATTTAAAAAAATACAAATTTTATACACATCAAGATGTTTTATTCTGGTTGAAATACTGTTCACAAAGTGCAAATCATGTTATCAGGCTTACACACCAACTAAATCAACCATAAATAATTTCATATCTCTTTTGGAGTATCCTCATTGTCCACTGTTCCTGTGGATTTCAGTTTTTGATAAACACCATGAAAAATTGGAGCGAACAGTTTTGAACAATATGTTCTTCGTTCATCACTGATTAACCAATATGCAGCATTTCTGTTGGTAGGCCAACAACTGAAAATGCACAGCTCAACCTCTCACTCAAAATGGTCGCTGGGGCACATTCAAGATCTTAAAGCAACTGCTCCAGAAAGAGCGGAAGCTATGCGATATGGTTCTAGTTCACAGTGTTGACGCACGATGGCATGAGCATACTGAAAATGAGCAACCTCAATTTCTCATGTTATGTGGGATAGCCCCCTCTCTCACTAACCCCTCAACTCACAGGGACACATTGAAGAACTTACAGCAACTGCTCCAGAAAAAGCGCAAGCCATGCGACGTGGTTCTAGTTCACAGTGTTGACGCAAGCTGGCATGAGCATACTGAAAATGACCAGTTTCTCATGTTATGTGGCATAGCCTGTCTCTCACTATACCCCTCCACTTTTGATGTTTTCAAGCTCTGTTTTACCTTGTATCGTCTTGTATGCCTTGTTATACATTTAATGTATTTTTTTTTTCTTTTTGGCCTCTTCAAAATGTTACAATGTAATAAACCTCTCAAATAATGAGGGTGCCAAGCACCAACTGCTTGCAGGTTAAGCTGCGTAGGTGACTGTAAGAAGCTACCTCATTTTAAACTTGTAACACTTAATAGGAAGACCTTTTTATTTGTTTTATGGATTTGACTATACAATATTTCATGTGAAGCACATGAGTCCTCAAACTCGAAATATGGTATTAAATTTCATTACACTGTTGTAACATATTTGGCTTATATTTTTTATGTTGTTTTAATGTCTGACAAAAGAAACCTGATTTTATAGCACTGATGATATTCCATCAGTGGAACTAAATAGATATGTGGTATTTTTAATAAATAATTTATATCACACCACCATGCTGGAAATGTTTAATTTTCTTTAAAAGTAAAAATTTTTATTTTGGTAATAATGATAACATCAAAAATGCAAAGATATGATTCTTGAGTTTCTCCCGGCGTATTTGATAATCAAAATATCCATGGGTGTACTTCCGGTGTATAGTGTCCAACGGGCACAATATTTCGGCGATCATACATGTCGCCATCATCAGGTGAACTGACGTACTGAGCTCCGGCACGGAGATCCGCACGCTACGGCGGCTCGAGGTGAACTGGGTTCTAGCCCGGTAGCGGGCGATTTAAATACCAAATGTTCAAATGTTTGTATAGCTTATGGGACTTAACTACGGGGTCATCAGTCCCTAAACTTACAAACAACTTAACAGCTAGCTTATCCTAAGGACGGCACATATATCCATGCCCGAGGGGGGATTCGAACCCCCGAACGTAGTGGCCGTGCAGACCGTGACTGGAGCGCCTCAGTCCCCTCGGCCACCGCGGCCGGCATTTAAATACCCTCGGACCGCGGAGCGACCCCGCGCCGCGATCGCGCAGTGGAACCGATTGCGACGGCGTCTGAGATGACGTCGATGTGAGAGCTCTTGCCGTCGTGATCGTCACTACGTTACGTTTGCTAGATTTACTCTTAATTAACCCAGTCGCTGGTTCCCAAGCTTTGCTAAGATTATAGTCACAGTCACGGTTTATGAGATCGTCACTTGTGCGAATTCAATGGCCTTTATAGCGACGCAGTCCCAGTATCTCGAAGTCTGTACCGTTGCCCGTTGGACACTATAGACCGGCAGTACACCCGTGGATATTTTGATAATGCAAAGATAGTTAAGAGTTGGTGAAATATGGCAGAGGCAGGAGTTGTGGGGAGGGCTGTCAGGCTCAGGCGAGTGACGCTGGGCGTTTGGTGTGCGCAGGCCACAACATGTCGCAGGCGGACGGCAACAGCACGGGCGGCGACAGCGCGAGCGGCGGCGGGGGCGGCGGGGGCGGGCGCGGCCCGCAGGCCACCGGCTGCTACCGCAACTTCGAGCACTTCGGGTCGCGCGGCCGGCGGCCGGGCAGCGCGCCCACGCCCGGGCTGCCGGGCCCGCCGTCCAGCTCGCCGCCGCCCACGCACCCGCTGCTCGACCTGCCCCCGGGGGGCGGCGCGGCCGCCGCCAGCGCCTCCGCCTCCGCCGCCGCCCCGGCCGGCGCCGCGCCGCCCCTCGACGAGCTGCAGCCCGCGACCGCCGCCGCCGCGCCCGGGGGATACGTGTCCCCGGTAAGTACCATCAACGCCTGCCCCTCGTGCCCGCACGCCGCCTGCGAGCCCAGCAGCAGCCGGCCGCCCGACAGGCACATCAGGCTCTGAGGGCGCACACCCTACCTGACGGAACATTCCGCACCGCCGAACGGCATGCGAGACTCTTACTGAACTTACACCCAACCCTTTATACACTCTGTATTATTTGTCACGGAACTTTATCCTCTTATCAGTGTACATTTTAAGCCTTTCCCTTCTTAAACTGAACATTACATACTGCTTACGAGGGCTCACAACACAAAACATTCGAAAAAATCTATGTTACGTAACTGATTTTATTGTTACTTAAGAATTGCGACGACTGCTCTTTCGACAGTCCAAAAGAATCGACACCGATTTTCTTAGTTCTAAATTGCCAAGTCGAGGATTGACACATACGAAGACCGGACTCCTTAGGGGAATACAGGGCCATTTGGGAGATGTGGTGTTTAGTGTTCTAGGGAGAAGGGCGTATCGAGGTTTGCGTCAGCCGGTTTCCAATTGGAAGACAGACAACTACTATAAGAGTTTAACATGAAAATATCAGTCTAGTTCCTCCTTAGGGGAATACAGGGCCATTTGGCAGATGTGGTGTTTAGTGTTCTAGGGAGGAGGGCGTTTCAAGGTTTGCGTCAGCCGGTTTCCTTTTGGAAGACATACATCTGCTATAAGAGTTTAATATGAAAATATCAGTCGACATCTCAAAAAATGTATACACATTATTTTACAATAAGGTGACAGGTTTCGATCTTATACTAACAAGGAATGTACTTAGGCTCGAACAAACAGAAATACACCAAAATCGTATGATAGATAGTGTGACGGTCCCTTATTGCACTAGTGATACTCCCGCATCTACCAAACTCTGCAGTCGCCCATTAGAGACCTCTGCGTGTGCCATGCCGCATTGCATTTTGACCTGCCGGTCAGAGGCAGTACTACTGGCGTACCGACAGGTCAAAGTGCAATGCGGCATGGCACACGCAGAGGCCTCTAATGGGCGACTGCAGAGTTTTACAGCTGCGGGAGTATCACTAGTGCAATAAGAGACCTTTACATTATCTATCATCTGTTTGTTCGAGACTAAGTACTTCCTTGTAAGATCATCCTCAGACTGCCTTGTCTGACGTTGGTGCTGAGACAAATCGGTCTGAGGATGATCTGTTTGTTCGAGCCTAAGTACTTTCCTTGTAAGATCATCCTCAGACCGATTTGTCTCAGCACCAACGTGAGACAAGTCGGTCTGAGGATGATCTTAGTGTAAGATAGAAACCGGTCACCTTATAAAATCAAATGTATAATTTTTTCCGAACTAGACTGATATTTTCTTATTTTAACGCAAGTGCCTGGGAAGCAGAAAATCTCGGATTCAAAACCCGGTCCAGGACTAAATTTTCATGTTTAGATGTTGTAATAATACAAAACCATACTGCAGCAGAAACTAAAACACAAAAGAAGTAGGGCTTTATTATGTCATCTGCCAAGATCGCTCTCATGATAAGATTCTTTATTTTTCCTGAATAGTTTCAGGAGACTAGCTGCCATTCGCAGATGCTGATCATTACACTACGAGTGTGACGACCGACATTTGAGATTGACAGCAACTTTGCCCAAACTAGCCACGAAATTACCTGTTTTCGCGCCGTCGTACAACTGTCTCTCCAATTATTGGGGGAAATCACGCACCAGTTGCTAATTATAGAAATGTTTTCGTTAATACGACATGATTCGGGACTAGGACTACTTTATCTATTTATCAAGTACTGAAAAACTAGGAATCGCATATTAAAATATGACGCATGAATTCGACGACTGACGAACCATGTACGTAATTCATAAAACTAACGTATCTAAAAATTAATCTGCCATTAGGCAACGTCATCAAGAAAACACGCGCAGCGCACATGCTTTGTCATCGGAAACACGTCCTTTAAAAGAAAACGTACTGCTGGTACGCTGCACATTTGTGGACTAAAGGACAGCTGCTGTCCCATACCGAACATAGTCCGTATGAAACAAACTGTCAAAGGTGACCTGCAATTATATAATACTGATATGTGAAAACTGTGTGTATAATTTATCCATTAAATCAAAGCCAAAAACCAGAGTACATTCTTTAAGTTAATACAAAACCTGACGTCCCCAATAACAACAAGAATAGAGAAGATTACTAAAATGCACCCAGTAATGCCTTTTAGATACTTCCGTCTTCTCATTTAGCACGTTGTAGGAATGCTCCCTTAAAGCACAAAAGGTCTCAATTTCCAACAAATTAGATAGCAACCATCCTTTGTCCTTGACATCTTTCCTGCTTTACTATTAATGGACCCATTTTTGAGAATCTCCGCATTCAGATGAAGTAACCTTTTCTTGAGTTTTAAGTACTGACATCAGATTCTAGTATTGCTGATCAATTTAATGACGTATTTTGTATTTGGGACTTTGTTTTTATTAGTTAAAGTTGACACATAGTCTTTCAGATGTCAGGAGAGTATTATCGTAGGTCACCCTAGGCAGTATAACATACGGGTTATCTTTGGTATGTGAAAGCAGCTGTCATGTAGCCCATAGCAGTTGTATGTTTTCTTTTAGACAAGGGGTTTATAACGACAAAGCACGTATGTACTGTGTATCTTATTTATGACGTTGCGTAATGACAGATTAATTTTTTATGGTATGTTATTCTGTGAATGGCTTATAAGTGTCTTGTGACGTCGAATTCGTGCGACGAAGTTTAATATGGCCTTCCTTGTTTTTCAGTACTTGATAATGGGATGCAACAGCTCCGAAACAATCTTGTATTGACTAAAACTTTTCTATAACTTCTACATATACGATCAACAGTCTGTCATATTCGAAGCACCTACTTTAAATTGTTACCCAGTCCCTCCCACAGTTTCCCTAAACATTTTCTTCTTAAAAATTATTTTACTTAGTTCTTCGTCTGTTTCACTTCGTTCCATGCTTTAGTTACAACCAAACAAATAAACGCTGTACCAAAGTTTCAATCATCATCTCAGAAACGAAGGCATAGGTCCAGCGTTTAGTTGACCAGTTCTCCTCATACCATAAACCTAGAAACCTTTTTATGCTTCTACATGCACAGACGATACCAGGCTTCAAAAATTGGAGCAATGTAAAATATAAACCTCGCCATCAAAGTTAAAAGAAAGTGTAAAATCTTAAGTTCTTCAGACAGTGAGGTTGCTAGTGAGCCTCCAGTAGTAGACACCGAGAACGATCTCGATCTAGAGATTGAAGACCGTCCTTCTCCTGTCACTTGTGCCTTTTTTAATAAGAAGTTTCATGATCTTTCAACTTGAAAAGAATAGCTTATGTGCTCCTCGAGTTTTAGTTGGAATCGCAAAGTTTGTGATGTATATTGCTGTCTCCATTAGCGAGAGGCGAGCAGAAAAGATACAGAGTAAATAACTCTTACATTTTTTCAATAATTCTCTTGTAAATAATCCCATCTAATTATATAAATGTGTTATTGTTTTCCAGTAAATTCTATTTTAATTTAAATTCTTTTACACAGAACCTGGTTCATATCCATCTTCAGAAACGAAAGTAATATGTACACTTTTTGTTAAATAAATGCTCTTAATTTTGCTGGATGGGTGATAATAGCAACAGTTGCAGGCCAAGTCGTTATTATAAATGCATTCTCAGAAAATTTCCTGTCAACAGATTCTAAATTTTCCAAAATAAATTGAGGTAGCACAAATTTAGAAGCAATTTGACCTATTAAAAACATAGGATGCTTTTTTCTAGTAACAGTATTTAGTTTCAAGCTAGATTTCACAAACCGGAAGGCTGACAAACAGGAAAATAATATTTGGGGGCCTTTCTGTAATATCATGTTCCATAAAACCTACTTTCCCTGAAATGATCGTGCCTAATTCTGAAATTTCAGTCTACTGTGGATGTAATCAATATAAATTCTCACTTCGTCACTATGATTTCTCAATTATGCATTAAATCAGCTTCCGTTTTTTCATGATATTGCCGTCGAAACAAGAACTGAGCTTTCAACTATTGCTGAAAACAGCACTGCCACATATCAAAAATCGTGCCCAAACACTTAATTCTTTTCTGCTCCACTCTGCCCCTTCTTATAGTACAAAACACTTTCAAATCCAGTTATTCGGGTCAACTCCTTACATTATTGGTCTAATTGACTGCATGTCTCACTTATTCGTGAAATCTATACGTTCTGTTTAAAGGAGAAACTTTCACTTCAGCTGCGTGTGTCGTGCACATGGAATCATGAAATCAGTAGTTTCCTCTTCTACAGGAAACATCAACCTAGGATTGGTATGGGAGAAATTCTAGTCTAAGAACGGCTTCCAAAATTTCATCTCATGATCGAAAGCGTCCACTGTACAGGCACATTTTCTTTTAACTGGAGTGTACAATATACTGGGATGCCACCAAAAGGAACTCAAAGGAAGATTATACTTTAAGTCACTTCAGATAAATAGTAAGTTTACTTTACTACAAACAATAAACGGGAAAAAGAAAAGCAAAAATTGCTGGAGGATGGCGCGTGCGTGTGAAACACAAGGCTCTACTTCTCCCTCTGGGCTACTGTACAAGAATACGAAACATACGTCTCGACTTACAGTAGTGTAAAAACAAATATCAAAAAATCTTGGTCTTATAAGTCATCTGGTGGAAAAAGATCATGTATTCTTCCTCTCTGTGATATTGCTGTATATATGGGGATATTCACAGTTCTTTAAACTTTGGGATGCATTAAAACTTCATACTAAACCGATTCGCTCATCCGGAGGATGTAGTCCGGCTATCCTCTGATTACGGGTGACAATTCGAAAACGCAGCGCTTGTTGCACACGTAGGAAGTGGCTAGTGCTTTTAAAAAAATGAATCGAATTTCCGTACTTGCTACAAAGGATAAGTGCCTACAAATCCCAACAGACCGTCCATTAAGGATCATGACGACAGTTATGCTGTGCTTGCAAACGACAGATTTTAAAACCAGTGAAGAAAACAATGCATTTATCGAGAATGCAATCTACATACATCTGTTAGATTCACTTGTGAATTTAAACTCATGCACAACATGTTTTACATATCAGTCGCTTACAAACTGTTTTGGAAATAACATATTTTATATGGAAGTTTTGCAGAAGTGACCGCATAAAAATTCGTCTTTACGAAAGGTGTCGAGTAAGGTTTCTCCTTAGGCTAATTTCAGGAGGCAAGATTTCTTACAGATTATTTGCATGTCTTAAATTTCAAACGTGTACATCCGGGTGAAAACCGACGGGAGTATTTGACTTGTTAATAATTATCTGAAGATTATATCTACCGTAGAATATAAAGCTCTCTTTTCATTAACATGTAATTCATTAGCTCTTACTAACGTAGTACAACTTTACATATATTTTCACGTGGTTTAAATATATTTAAAAAACGACTAGGGTATAGCTACGAAAATAGTCATTTTTAGCAAACGTAAATTTTATTGGATCCTCATATAAGTACCCGTAAAAAAAAAAAAAAAAAAAATAAATAAATAAATAAATAAACACTTTTTACACAATTTTTGTCATAGGATTTGTGGATGATTTATTGAATTCTGACAATTTACCCATTACGAATGTTACTGACTAGTATTGGATGCCACAACTTGGTGACATAAAATATTACGTGCGTCTTGCTTACATATCTGACATTTTTCGACTAACGTGTTTTCGGAGGAGACGTACTACAGGTGATTACATTCGATTAGGGACCAATCGAAATTTACAAAATTTTAACTACTTACTCCCTGAAATTATTTTTATGAATTTACCATAATTTTAAAAGAGAAACTAATCTGTTACTCATATCAGCTTACACATTTATTCAAAAGTTATGAAGAGCTCTCTTATTCTAAATGGGCACAATTAATTGTGTAATTGAGTGTCCATATTTTATCTATATTTGCAAGAATCTTTAAAATCGTGACAGCCCAAACACGACAATGCTAAACAACAGTTTTAAAGAAGTTACCACTAATTGTCTTTCGGTGACGTATTTCTCTTCTAGATCGTTCAACTATTCTTTCATGCTTCCAGCACTGCTCATTCCTAACTTCTAATAACACTATGCACACTGTTTCCATACTTATAGTCATTGTCTTGAATTACATTCTTCTACATTATTCTCTGTCTGCATAGTTTAATAACGTCATAGTTGCATTTATTATGTGGGTGTTATGTAGTCCTGTAATAAGTGCAATAGATTTGTCAAGTTATGTAGAAATTTAAAAAAAAAAACAATTACTCATATTGTAAATTCAGAATATTATCGTTTTCAGATGATGTTGAAGTAACTTTAGACTAATGAGCAGTGAATGTGAAACAATTTTTGTAGTTTTATGCAACAGTTGCATAAATTCGATGTCCTGCTAAGTCAACAGATACCGCATTCCACACATGTTTGCTGAGGAAGTATTCTGCTCCTGTTTACGTTATATGGCCATATTTTTAAGAATGAAATGAATGGTTGGCAAACCCTTATTTGCATGATGCTGACTTTAACTATAAAGATGAAATAACTGGAACAAACTCGCGCCTTTGTGTGTGTGTGAATGTGTGTGTATGTTTGCGTATTTTTATGTGTGCGCTTATGTAATTAGCTACATCCTAACCTTTGATATTGTATAACTTGTGAATTGTTTTTTTGTGGCCTTTTCCTCAGTATGTCTGGTAGAGTATTGTTACTTATCCATTCATTTCGAATTCTGTCTCTTTGTCTCAAGAAGCCTTTTATGACATAATGCGTTTCTTCCTTCCTGTCCTTTCTTGACAGTAACTGTTATATTTGTGGTTTTAATTTTTGTCTGTAAGTGTTAATTGTTGTTTTGATTGCTGTAGTTCTTGTCTGATTAAAAAGGTACTTTAATATCATAATCTTATTCTGCTTTATTAATAAAAGAACTCACTCCGCGTTATACAAGAAGGTTAATAGAATCACGAGATAGGGCATTTTTTAGAAAGTAAAAAATGACAGCTCTGGTAGCTAACTGTATTTCTGATGTTTTGCAAAAAAGTACCAGAAGAGTCAAATTTACCATCGGTCTTTAAAGATACACTTTCAGAGTTAACTTTTAGTGAGAGAATAATATTCAAAATGTTCTAAATTTTGTTCTAAATCAGAATTAATGTGTAAAGTCACGCGTAATTGCTCGCTGTAGGTGCTACCTCCTGTTTTCATTTGCTAAGTAACTCTGACATGTTGTTTAAGAAACATACATTCCGTCTGCTTTTGGATGGCAAGACATTTGTTAAGTCTTTGACTAGTCCTCTCTCGATCTTTTTCTGTCTCTCTCTCTCTTTTGTAGGACCTCAAAAAAGACGACAAGAAAAACGAGAAAATCGATGAATTCCCTAGTGAGTTCGAATGTTGCTTTTGCACATCGAAGGTAGTATTGCCCATTTATCTCTCCTGTCTCTATCTTGTATTTTTCTAAAATAAGATTAGCGGTGGCTCGCAAGCTGTGGCCTCGTTTGCAGGAAATCCGTTGATTGAACGTATGAACATTTAAAATTCCAAGCATTTCTTCTGAAGAGATGCTCCGACATGCATTCTAGCATATAAGAATGACGAAATGTATTGCGTAAGGTATATAAAGCACAAACTCGCAGAACAACTTGTTTTTTCATAATAATGCTCTGTTGCAGAGTCTGCAACTTTGAGTGTTGTTTATATCATTTGATGTTTTCAAAATTAGATGTACTTGTGTAAAAAAATACGCGTACCACATACTAACAGAGACTAAATATTTATGAAAGTAATTCTTCCTGGTAATGTTAGTAACAATTTATGAAATGCTTCCAGATTATAGATTCTGCAAGTTTGAAAGTATTTACCGGCATTATGTAATAACTGAGCTATCACACAAAAAATAATAAACGAGAGAACTTTATCTTTTAGCTAACGATGTCTATGAAATAATTTAAACTGCTCCTTTGTTGGAATATCACTAATAACAGCATTGGCTTTTTGTGTTTGTTGCATTAGCTGTCCTTTATAGCAGAATCCCCTGACTGACTTGTGTATGTTCTTGCGAAAGTTTTCGTTTGTAATTAAATTAAAAAGAAGAGTGTGTGCCACACGTTTAAGGGTAAATACAAAACATTGTCATTGTTTTGTCGTACTCAGTGCAGAAACTATCAGGCAATGAACGTCATAGTACCTCGCTGTGTTCTGCGCAACAAAGGGCATTAATTCCTCACAAAGAGTTATGGTGACTGACGGCGGTATTTTCTTTACTTTACGAAAGAAATATTTAACGGAAGCAGTACCGACAGCAACAAATAAAATTAAAGGTCGCTATCACGGGCACTTGCTTTGATTGGACAAGAGAGCAACAGTATACTTTGTCCCGAAGTGCCGCGTGAGTGTTTCCAGATAAAACCTTTTCATTTTGATCTTTTTTATGCCTTCTACTGATTGCGATTCGCATTCAGTTGCAGCACTGAAGGAAATTTTAATATATTTTCCTTGGTTGCAACTATTTCCTTTTTTTATCTCGTTAAGGAATCAGCAAGCCATAAGGATTGCGGAATTTCCTTTTACTGTGATTTTTCTTAGGATTAAAGCTGTTGGAGTTTTCGCTCTGCTAGAAATGCATGTATTTAAAGTTTCTTTGTTTAAAAACTTGAATTAACATTACGAATACTAAGAATGAGATAATAAGGTATCTAATATTGCTGGCGTGTTTTCTAATGAAGTTCTCAGTCTGTTTTTGTTCATACTAACTTAAGTATTCTTTAGATCCAAACACGTTCTTTCCACTAGGAAATATAAGTGCATCATTGCTTCTCCGGTAATTGTCCTAACTAGAGCTTTTACAGTTTCGATTTAAAATCTTTAAAGTGCCTTACCTATAATCATCTCAGCAAGCGAAGTATGTCACTGCCTTTCCTAATTTATATTACACACTAGATTGTTACGTGTTTGTTGCTACATTCAATATTTTTCAATGTAAGAACTTTAATGAAATGTCACTTATTAGTGACACTTTACTTCTATATAAAATACTAAAAATTTAATCAATTATAATTATATCATACGGTAAATTTCTCATTCATCACAAGATTGCAATATACCGTTAAAATAAGTGCTGCAGCAATGCACTTTTCCATGTCTCACTATTACTGTTTTGCGCTGCTTTAATTTCACATTAATTTCAACAATTTGTACAGTTTTATTACTGTTTATATTATGATTTTCAGCCTGAACACTGGTTTGATGCCGGGCTCCACTCTAACGTGCAATCCCATGGAAACATCTTTCTCTCTTAGTAACTACTGCAGTCTACATTCACTTGACACTCTTGGTTCCCCTCACTGATTTTTACCTCTCCCTACTCTCTCTCTCTCTCTCTCTCTCTCTCTCTCTCACACACACACACACACACACACACACACACACACACACACACACACACTTAATCATTTTGTAAGCAATATACTCAGTCTTCAGCAGCCTTCTCTTCTGTAGCACCACATTTTAAAAACTTGCATTCACTTCGCTTCTGCTTTGAAGTTGCTTATCGTCAATGTTGCACTTCCGAACAAGAATGCACTGAGAAAAATACCATCTCAACACTGACATTTACATTCGATAGTAACAAAACATCTCTTCTTTAGAAATGCTTTACTGGCCATTTTTATTATAAATTTTATGTTATAGAAAATGTAAAAAAAATAGATTTTCCTCTCTCCAATTTTACAGTTCCTCTCTTCAGTTTTTCTTTCATATCCTCACAGTTCTTAATGTAAGTTTTCTCCGTACATATCATTTGAATCACAAGTTCTCCTTTACTTCGACATCTACCTATCGCGTTTCAGCTGACTCGCCTTGTTTCTGAACCGTATGTATGTTCAGAGCATTCCAACCAGACTACCAACGATAGTGTCCTTTGTTGACAACAAACAAGAAATATTTATGACATTCGATTCAATATTATCTGAATCAGCCTTCCCTATGAGACGGTTGCATCGGCGAATAAAGTTTGGTTGAAGAAGAACTAGTTCACGCCAATGAATATTTCAACAAAAATTTCTAGTTACATTACATAATTCAATAACATTATAATAGAAATACAAGTTTTCCAGTCACCTAAAGCCGACAGAAACAGTTATCAGAGCCTTAGAGTAATTCAAAAAATTATTAATTTCGTGCCACATACAAGACTGAATTGTAATCGGAAAATTCATTCCCAATTACTACTATTCTGAGATAATCACAGGAAGTATGTGAGATCAAACGGATAAAAGAGTACTGTTAAAATTTGAAATTTGTCTATAGGAGATATAAACGTAGGAACCAAGACAGTGAGTGTGAAATGTCATAAAAAATAAGCAACATGTACTATTTGCAGTGTGCACATATCATCAATATGATCAAAATCAGATGGGCTTATCAAATTTATTTACCTATTATCATCTCATACTTCAAAGGTAGGTGAAGAACAGTCAGTCAAAAGTCTACCAGTTACTCGAAATAATGACCGGAATATATCTGGAGGGTCAGTGATCCGATAAATCTGGAAGTCGAATATACATGAGGAACGTATTTGGAACCCTGTTCCCAAAATTTAGTTTGCTACCTTATCAAATAAGTTTCGTTATAGTTGTTCGAACCGAGTAAGTGTTTTAATCTCCGCTTAATATGTGAAATAAAAAAAAAAAATCTCTAAAACTTCTGCAACGAGCCACAGCTTTGCAACTCACACCAAAACATATGTACATAAAACACTATGTGTGCTACATTGTTTTGAAAGTATCAGATACGAACAACTAAAATACCGTAATAGAAAATACCACCATAAATTTCTGCATGCAAATAACTTGATTCACATAATAACTGTTCATGTAAATAGAGAATGTAATTCAAAATTAAACAACAATTTTGTCACAGTACCAAAGAAATCCTGCCCAGGCAAAATTATTCAGAATTAGATTCATAGGTTCTAGAACCTTTTATATTAAAGAGATAAATTTCACATCCGATTACGCGGTGATAGTTTCATTAATTTCAACTCTTTTAGTGCACTCCTGTGGCTTTGGCATGCGGTGTTAGAAAATGAATGTTAGTAACAGGACTAGCTTCTATGTACTATGGATTTTGGCTCATTCTTTAAGATGAACACCTTTCGGTACGTATTAAAGCTGCTGAGAAGATGCCATGCTCTAAAGTTTTAATCAGCAGTACAGTGGTAACAGGTGGAAATGTTACACGATGCTTACTTTGTTCGACACATCTGTTACGAAAGTAACAAAATGTTTAAATCTGTGTGAGGTCTTATGCGACCAAACTTCGTGGTCATCAGTCGCTAGACTTACACACTAATTATTTAACTAGCTTACAACTAACTTACGCTAAGAACTACACACACGCCCATTCCCGAGGGAGGATTCGAACCCCCGACCCGACCGCAGTGGCCGTGCAGACCGTGGCTGGCGCGCCGCAGACCGCTTGGTCACTGCGGCCGGCGCAAAGTAACACATATCAGAGAAAGGTAATATTTCTTAGAAAAATATTGGACTACATTCGATTACTATAGTCAATCACATTCACAATATTTGAAAAATAATGTAGTGGACCACATCTGCAAATATTTCAACAGTTGAAAGTAAATGTAGACAATGTGAATGACGAAATAGTTCGCAAACTCAGAAACAAACCGATTTATTTGATCCCTAATAGTTCTGAAAGCAAACTTCAAAGCTTTCACAGCAAGGTATTTATAAGAAACATTGTTTATATGTAAAAAATTGAATCAATTTTTCTTCAGGCTACCTATGATAGCTGTGTGCTAACGCATTTCGGTACAGAGATTGTTTCAAAGAGTAACAAGAGTATTTATGAGCTCTGAGTGCTTCAGAAAACTCATTAGAAAATATTTCACAAATACACCTTTCTATTTGTATGCATAAGTATTACATAACACAAAAAAGAAACAAACTTAATGGTAAAAATTGCCAATATAGATAATATTTGGTAATTATTTTTATAGTTTATAATTTATTCATTATCCCCCTAAAGGACTAAACTGATATTTCGTTTATGTCTTTCGCTGAACATAAACAGAAAATAACATACGAAGTTATCCTTATGAGTAGAGTAAGGGGTTAATTTTTATGATTATTACATCATCTAACAACATAGTATATTCAAGTAGATTGTTCTCGAATCGCTCATCAGTTATGTACACAGTTGAAGTACTGTTAGATGTACATCCTGGTATGAGCTAAAATCCATAAGTTGCATGAGCTTATTAAAGTGCAGGAAGATTAAATAACATGTGATGTAAAAGTATAGAAAAAAGAGAATATCTGTCACCAGCATTACTCCTCATGATCTATACGTTATGCTTCCACCAACCGAGCATGTCACACTGTAGTTCTATAATAAAACTAGCCCCACAGGAAAGTGACACATTTCTGATTACATTGTTGATATAATTTTCACATCAGATTGCGTAAACATTGCTTCTTAAATAAAAGTGTTAATTGTTAAATTAAAATCCATACCATTAGTAACTGATAGGATTTCCAGAGTAAAATTGTAAGTGTAATAGATTGCTTTCAGTGTGCTCGAAACTATATGAAATTCTTACGGACGTATATCGACAGTCATAGTCGCCATTCACGTAAAAATACGACCGAAACCGCTTGTTTTCAACTTTTCGTAATTCGCAATATAAGACATTCCGTAGGTTTCCTGGTATTCATGCAGTGGCTGTAGCAGTATATTTTATTGTTGTGATTGTTGTTGTTATTGTTGTTGTTGTTGTTGATGGTGTACAGCTAGATAAACCTGCATTAGATGCATTCCCTTACCCTGGATGCTGATTGTTGCTCAGTGATGCTGACATCGATCAGTCTTTCTGTGGTATTTGAATGTTGTGTTGTGTGCATGGCATGCATGAAATATCCGGGTCGGGAGCTGTAGTGAGTGCTCTGTCATGCGAAGACTGACATCTCATATTGGTTATAGCTCCATAAATAGTCACCAGAGTTTGCTACCGTCAAGGTCGAAAAACGCTTTAACGTAAGAGGAAGATGACATTATGAGTATGTCAGCCTTCCAAAACTACAATCTGTTGAAACTATTCTTTTCATTATCTTACGTTTGTCACTGAGAAATTGCTTGTGAAATGACTCTGTGTGCTGCAAAATTAATGCTTTCTTTGTTCTGTCTTCACAAATTTCCAATGAAAAGCTTTCGTTGTTCTAAAAGTATTTGTATCTATTTTAATAATAGTTTTACAGCTCTTCTTCGTTCTGAAAATTGCATCCTTTGTAAGTGTTTATTTGTGCATAGTGTTAACTGTTATGTATGTATTTATTCTGTGTGTACTTCCATTAATAAATTATAAATGTATTGCAGTGGATGATTGCTGTAATTGCTTCTGTAGGTTCTTCTTGAAACGCGTGTTCTTTTTCCAGTGTGTTATGTTGTTGGAATGCTGTTAATAAAGTCTCACAATTTTAATGTAACTCTAAGCCTTTTCCAGTCTGATAAGTTATTACACTATATTTTAATTAATTTGTAGATATTAAGTAAGTTATGCCAGTAAATTCTTCTATTCGAAGGCACCCTAATTTTTAGTAAAAATACAATAAATGAAATTTTCTTCACGTTTAGGTCTGTTGTAAATAATGAATCACTGTGTCTACGCATGCATAGATCCACCTAATGCAAATTATCTCACTGGACTGTCTTGTAAATACGATAAATTGTTATGGAAATAAGTTTATCTGTATATTACATGAGGAATCTTGGGCTGCACTTGCTGTTACATAACATCTTGAGAGTTAGAGATATTATATGTTTATCGGGATTGTACAGTGAATAAAAATAAATGATCAATAACTTTTAATCGTAATTATTTATTGCCATCCTGTTACTAGAACCGAATACAAATTAATTTATAATTCTAGTTTCCTTTAATAGTACAAGGTGTCAATGCGCAACTGATATTTTTAAGACATTTTAAAATTTCGATATTACTCTTCTGGTTTTTCGTGTTTTTTAATAAATTTTCGCCCAATACACGATAAAGAACAATAGGCGTTGATATGAATTACACTTTCTAAAATTTTTCACACTACCAGGCCTTTAGTTCACACCTTACAATCGTTTTATATTATGTGTACCATCTCCTGTATTGATTACAAACATTGTTTTCTTTTCTTTTTTAATTGTTAACTAGCATACCAATGCAATCAAGGAATTTTGTGTGAAATGTACGTCATTTAGGTAATTTTAGAATCCATTATTTGGGAGAATGAATGTCCCCGCTATAGTCATCTTTATAATTCTCTAGGACTAACAGCTATGCATTCATTCTCCACAGTTTTTGTTATACCTGTGGGAGCAAATGTAATTTCGTGAATTCCCAAGTGACGAAGATCAGTTTCTCTGCCGACAGAGCTGAATTTCAACTTTTTCTAACTTCATACGTCCAATGTATGATAGAGTGCTAGTTACTGTACAACGTTTCAAATTTTGTGCCAGTCATTTTGATAAAGAAATACTCTGATTTCCCTGAGTTGTCTAACATAGGAAAAGTTTACATTGTATGACAGGAATCAGAGTTTATTCCCTACGCTACCTTAATCCGATCTTTTGCTCCATCTCTAATGTTGCCGACGGTATCTTATAATATTGCTTCCTTCATTTATGTCACAAAAGAACATTAAAACCAACGTCTCAACGACATGCATCTATCTATCAAATTGATAAAGGCAAAAAAGGAACTACACACTGTAAATCAGAAGTTAGTTAAAATAATGTGTCCCTTAGCCCAGCAGGAAATGTCCCACTACCTTCTGCAGATGATTTCTTTTCGTACAAAATAACACATGAGTTAAGGCACTTGGGGACTGATAACCGTAGTCGTTCAGTCCCTTTAAAAATCAAACCACCATCAGCACTTACGAAGTCAGTTACGACATTCTAACTTAATGATATTAAATGAGAGTCTCAAGTTAAAATAGTTTTCCTAAAGGAAGATGAAAAAGAGCAAGAAGATAAATTAACCAGATAATAACAACCAAGACACGCTGATGAATTATATCGGTGTTCACTTCCATGATAGTGGATGCGATATAATTTCCCAGGGGCACTACTTCCTTGAATCTGGGTGGTGAGGTTATAGTAATTTGGAAGGTAGGCGAGATACAACGAAAGGTTTTAATATATTGCAGTCCACATTTATTATAAAATAATGAAAGACATTTCAACTCTCAGATAAATTGTCCCTCGAGCGATTACAGCTAAAGATGATATTCAGATCTTGAAAACATGGTTTTCAAAATGGCGTGGATTGCAAACGAACTGGAGTTTTCCCTTTCTCAATAAGTAAAGTATGCACGATGATTCAAAAAGGAAGTAGAGATTGTAACAGTTTATTACAGACAAGCTATGAAAGGTAGAAACACATTGCGCACGTCACTGGATAGTGAAAGGTCTAAAGATTTATTTTTGAACACACACTATCCCATCTCTCAAAATGACCACCATGCGTCAGTTGAAAAACATCGAAATGATAGTCCATTTCATTCCGCACACGAATCAATAGGTCTTTGTTTCTTGAATCTATAGCTTCAGAAATTCAGTTTCTTAGATCAGAAACATTAGCTTCAATATGTGGCACAGAAACTCTGCCTTTGTACGCCACACAGAAAAACGGAAAGGTGTGATGTCTGGTGGCCTAAAAGACAAAAGCAATGAACTAGATTTTATTGTCCATCTCTACCAATTTAACGTTTTGGGGCGTTATTTGTTAAGATAAAACCGCATCTCAAGGTGAAAACGGCAACGCTATTCATAAAAAATAAATTCATAGGAATATTCTTGTAGTTCTGGAAATAATCAGCTTTGCAACTTGTCCAGGTATGACGTTCCTGTCATAGTTTCCCCCATACAAAAGAAAGGACATAAACTTTGTGAAGAGATATGGTATTTATCCTTTGCCAAGTTCCTGGAGGACTAAAGTGGAAATATCACACGCTCTGTTGTAGTCGTCGGGACACAACAGCTATACAGTATTTGCAACTTTTAAGGATTCATATGCAGGCGCCGTTTTAGAACGTGCCACACCGTTTTTGAGGAAGTTGAAGTCCCTGGCCAGTCTTGCGGATTTACGAGGGCTCCTCGTGAAGTAACCTCAGATATGTCTTTATTTTTATCAAATGCGCTTGACCGATCCTTTCCACATGCATCCAAATTGAATTTGTTTATATACCAGTGGCGGCTTCTTGCTGAACCGAGGCGGTTGTACGTTGCATTTGAACAATGGATCGACTTCGCGCCAATTCCAATATGCAAAATTATTTCTCTTCTGGTGTAATCGCCACGTTGCTATAAACTAAGAGTGGCGCAGCTGTGCCAAAACTTTGAATCATTCTCAGTGACATGCACAATGTGTTTCTATCTTTCATATTATTATCTGCAATCAAACACTGAACTTTACCTTTTTAAATTCTGAGTTACACTGTATTTCAGTATGAATCCATTATCGCGAAGCGAGTCTTCTTGTGCTGGACAGCATTCTACACCGACAGACTTTAGGACCGTTACGATATCCGCAGCTGATCGATGGTACAGTTTGTTACCACTACCAAATGCCGCCCCCTTGACTGTTTTACTTTTTTTATTTTATCAGGAGCGGAAGTACCTCGTATTCTAAAACATCCCTGATGTAGCGGTTGCTGATCAATTTGCGACCGATATATATAGGAGTTGAGATCCAATGGCTTTTCAAACCTTGACACTTGCCTTTCATCGGTGATGACGCTCAACAAAGCAGTCACTACGGTAAAGTCTAACTTGCACGAGGTCGTCACCGTAGATCAACTTGAAGCACAACTCGTCCGAAAGAACGCCAGAGGTGCCGTTAAAGTGTTAATAGCAATCTGAGCAGCTGTTCGTTTCTGCTCAGTGGTTACTGACGCAAGAGTGAGTGCATCACGAGTCGAACCCTCGACGCACACCTGTTGCAGTCCTCCAACGTGTAACCAACAATGTGTACAAAACTGACTTGTTGGTTAGAGCCTTTCTACGTCATTTACTCTGCAAATCACATTTAACTCTCTTCAATCTCATTCGACACAGGCATCACTGCCGCAGTAGGTTGCCTTGCGCAAGCCGTAATGTCGAGATAGGACAAATCCGCTTCACGCAGTTTAGTCAGTTCGCCCAGTTGTAACTCACTCACATGCTTATATTATCAGCCTTTGACGTCGACCCGGCTCGCCGTCACTTGATTGCACGTTTCCTCCTTCGTTTCAAGGCTCTGCGCAGTCTCAACGCAGCGTAGCAGTGACCTCTATGGTCTCAGCGAAAGAGGTGGAGCTGTGACTAGATGCACAACATCTCTTTGCGTCATTTGTTATGGCCCCACTGTCCTACACCTCACCCGATTTGTGAAGTTATTTAGATCATTTCTTCTCGATGTTGCAATGTTTGCTAACTGTACCATAATATGAGGCATACTGATCCATAAATTTATGGAGTAAATTTATGAATATTCGATCGTTTCTGCTGTATAGTTGTATACCTGACTTGCTGAGCTTTTTCGGATCAAAGATATTAGTCTACATCTATACTCCACAAACCATCTAATAGTATGTGTGGCGAACATTACCTAGGGCGCATGAAAAACGACTGCAGTTGAACCCCATGTGAGTGAAAATCTCTCTAATTTTAACCTCGTGGTGTTTTCGCGATATGCACATAGAAGGAAGCAATATATTACCCAACAGTTCTAGAAAGATCTTTGACCGTAGCCTTTATCGTGATCTTGATCGATCCCTCTTGCAGCGTCCGTCACTGTAGTTTGCTCATCACCTCAACGACGCGTTCGTTTTTGTTGAATATACACGTAACGAAGCGGGCTGCTTTCTTTAACCTTCTTCATCTCCTGTATCAATTCTATCCGGTACGGATACCACATTGACGAGAAATATTGAAGTATGGGTCGAATGAGTATTTAGTAAGCTACTCTTTTTTTATTGGCAACAGGAATCTTCTAACGAATAACAGGCTGGCATCTGGCTTACCAGCGATTAATTATATTTCGTCGTTCCTGTTGATATCGTTCCGCATGCATACTCCTAGGACACATCAAGCCAACAGCCATGCTGCAGTGGGGTTTGGCCTAGTACTTGGGTGGGCCACCGTCTGGGAATGTCGAGAGTAGGGTGCCCTCGGCCCTTATGAAGCCTACTGAGGAGCTACTAGATTGAGGAGACCTAGCGGTTTGTGTCACAGAACAAAAACCTAAACAACGGGGCGGCAGTACGGGGTGCTGATCCCCCCTTCCTCCCCCCCCCCTTCCGTACCGCATCGTATCGTCGACGCCTTGGGGTGGAGGATGACACGGCCGCCGGTCGACCTTTCGCGGACTGTAGGATGAAGTTTTCATTTGTAGGGAATATCAACTGCTATTCATAGAACCGAGAGACTCCTCCTGTCTAAGATTTCTTATCAGGAATCCTCAACCAAAGTCAGACAGCTCCCACGACAATATTTCACGATCTATAACACATTAAACTGTCACACTCACTAAATAATAGTGGTAAAAGTAATGTCTGCTAATTGAAGCAATAGTTTTTCACTCTGAATTGATCCCAAACTATTGCACATTTCACATTGCTCAAGGTGCATCTCTTATGTAATACCAAAAACCAGAGCCCGCATATGACGTTCTAAACTAGGTTCCGAGATTCACATCCGGGCCATTGTCTCTCATCTGGAAAACAATACCTCCTACAGACACTGTATCATACGATGTCATACAGTCTGCGTACATGTTCCTGAGGTACCCACTCCTCTCTACCACAAAGTACCATCAATCTAGCCGCGAAAACCCCTCCAAATATTCACCTAGGGCAAGGCTTATAAACTGGTATGTCTCAGTACTATGGAGTGAGGCCGCTCCAGTGTAATTAAAATGACATTCATAGGTGAACAAAGGAATAAACGATATGTTTTGAAAATATTATCACAAATTGTAAAAAGAAAGCAGTGATATTCATGTATTTTTTTATCGTACAACACTCCAGTTTACAGTTCAGTACTCATCAATTGGATGTGATATTTAAAGGCAGGGTGACAATTATTGAACTAATTAAATGAATACGTAAATTATTTCCAAATTACAGTATGCACATACTATAAACGTCACTGCAGATAGATTCAGTTATGACATGTTCCCTATGGCAGCCTACCGTGACGATGATATGGCGCAGAGGGAGAGCGATATTCTGCATGACCCGCTGAAGTGTCGGATCATCGATGCTGCCGGTGATCTCCTGAACGGTTGTTTTCAGCTCTAAATGGCTTCTGGATTATTTCTGTACACCTTGTGTTCAGTGTATGCCCCTATAAAGGAGTCTGATGTGTTCAGATTCCGAGAATATGTCAACCAATCAAGACCCATTCCAGCGACCTCTTAGTACCTCACAGCCAGAATTCGGTCCCCAAAATGTTCTTCCAGGACATCAAACACTCTTCAGCTTCAATGGGCTCGAGCTGCGTTTTGCACGAACCACATCTTGTCGAAATCAAGGTAACTTTCAGTAATGGGTATGAGATTATCTTCCAACACCTTCGCGTACAGTTCGGTAGTCGCCATGGCGTCAAGGAATCCAACAACGATTATTCCGTGACTGGATATTGACATCACACAGTCACCCCTTTAGGGTGAAGAGACTTCTCCAAAGCGATATGTGGTTTCTAAGTTCCCCAAATGCGCCAATTTTGCTTATTGACAAACCCACCCAAATGGAAGTGGACTTCGTTGCTAAATCAAATCATTTCACATCGAACTCCGAATATTCATTCTCACCGCGCACCGTGGCGACCCGTGCAGCTTGAACTTCTTAACGCAAACCGTTCAGATGTTGTAACGATTTTACTTCATATCGTTCGATAATTGTTGATTAAAAAGTTAACAAGCAAGATCGGGGAAAGCTACGAGCTAATTAGGCTGCAGAACTTTCGGCAAAAGTGAAACAGACACACCTACGCACACCCGTCTGCGGTCACCTTCTCGACTGCTTGGACGATACTCTTTGTTGCAACACTCAGCGACGTGCAGGTAGATTTTGTAACTCATTATACAGGCTCTGTGTTATTGCTTCAACGTCGCTAGCATCTCTGTGCTTATCTGCACGCTGTCTTGGCACCAAGATTTTTTACTTCACCACAAACCACCTTCCCTTTATTAATGCAATAATTTTCAGATTCTTTCATCAAAACTATTTCACTACCTACGCCTTCATAAGCGTTAGAAGCTTTCTATCAGTCCTTAGCAGAACACAATCATTTAGTTCTTTCTGTAATTTACAAATACGTTGCGGTAAGAATTCCGGCTTACGAGCGTTTGTATTCCCACATTTGTACAAATCGTTGTTTCCCATACATCATTTGAGGTAATTACTAAACATGACGGTAACTTTGCTCCTCATTGAGTTCAGTACCATATCTCACTGATAATGGAGTGTAACACCAAGATCGCATCTTCGTCGATTACGCAAATCAATTTCAAAGGACTGTCCATTTTTGCGCGTTATGACTTTTAATTAGCAATTAAAACCTTTATTGGATCTTGGTAGCTTTTCTCACTGTCGATGCCTACGGTTACAATTACGAAAAGTAGAGGAAGTTGGGAGTTTATTGTGAAAATAGATACAGAAGTTGCAACGACTAGCTTGTTACTCTTCCCGTGTAAGTGACATGCTTTTGTAAGAAAACCAGCAAAGAAAAATGGAAACCGATACTCGAGATAAACTGGTTATTTATGACGAAGACAAACACACAAGCCCTTCATTTTTCTGTTTGTTTTGCGGGAATTTGCTTTTGCACTTTTCAGTTCAGCAAGTTGCAGACTCACACGCATTTTTATGCTACTGCAGCAGCACCAAATTTTTACTCTATAATTTAAATATAAACACAATTATCACCTTTGCCGTTACTTTAATTGTTGCTATTGTGCTTAATGTTGTGTTTCACTGAATTTTGCTTTCTAATTAAATAAAAGCAGTGCTCCAGTTTCTTTCTTATATTGTGTTTTTTAGTTAAGATGATTAAAGATGTCATGTTTGGTTCAGCCCTAGCAATTTTGTACATCGCTTTCATACAACATAAAAGACACTAAAAATTACAACATAGAATTACACAACGAGTACGTTAAATGGCGTTATTCAAAAGTAAAACCAAATTGCATTGTAGTGGACACAAATAAATCTAATTGATTTTGCAAGGCGCTGCTGTGAGCGCTAAGAAATTTATTGAAGAAATGCTGCACTCGGCGCACATGGTGCTCATATACTAAACTTAAGAGTGCATGCCATAAATTTCGCCATTTTCCGTACATCGAATTTGTCATTGTGCTATGAGACCTATATCTTCTTGGGATCAAATGACAATATTGGATTCACAATGATTACAATATCACAGCGTTTATCTGTCCTTCGATCTCTGACATCTAAGTATAGCTATATAGTTGTAGAGAACAGACTTTGGATAAAAAAGATGGATATTAATTTATGAACAAAGTGAATTTTTAGCTGTTTTCCTGGAATTAATCATCTACAGAAATAGCTGCTGCCTTGATATTAATTTATCGTCGCAAAGTACCGATTATTAACACAGTTTATGCATTCGCAATGAATATTACATTATTCCATGTTATTCGATATTCGTAGGTAGATGACTGACACTGATATAAACATGTCATATTTATTTTTAACCAGAGACTGATATACGAGCTTCTAAATAAATTGTTATTTGCCAGAGAGTAGTTGGGACTGGAAACCATAGCTTAAATGTATTTTCCGGTCTCTTCAATCCATACTACATGTTCAAACTCTTACTGTGTACGTTAAATACGTGGCATTTGTAATGTGTTGCCATAATTGGATCTGAATTATTTTGTTCTTAGGCAACAATATACAGGGTGTTACAAAAAGGTACGGTGAAACGTTCAGGAAACATTCCTCACACACAAAGACAGAAAATATGTTATGTGGACATGTGTCCGGAAACGCTTAATTTCCATGTCAGAGTTCATTTTAGTATTTCTCTTTAAATGTAAATTGAAATAATTCCTGCAGACAATTGTCAAAATACCCAATTGTTTCGTTAGTATGTACTGTACTTTGTCGATTCACCGTCAGTTGGCCCAATTGTAGGAAGGTAATGCTGACTTCAGTGCTCGTGTTGACATGCGACTCATTGCTCTACAGTATTAGCATCAAGCACATCAGTACGTAGCATCAACTGGTTAGTGTTCATCACGAACGTGGTTTTGCAGTCAGTGCAATGTTAACAAATGCGGTGAATCGACGAAGTACAGTACATACTAACGAAACAATTGGGTATTTTGACAGTTGTCTGCACGAATTATATCAATTTACATTTAAAGAGAAATACTAAAGTGAGCTCTAACATGGGAATTAAGCGTTTGCGGACACATGTACACATAACTTATTTTCTTTCTTTGTGTGTGAGGAATGTTTCCTGAAAGTTTGGTCGTACCTTTTTGTGACACCCTGTATAAAAGCAATAAATTTAGTTTGCGAGAATCTCATATAGATGCGTATCCACTTAGTAACATTTAAAATGTTCGTAACTGTAAGATTAATTTCAACGACGTTTCATGCTCAATTTGAATCACCTAGCATCCTTACGTGAAAACTAATGTATTAAAGGCTTCAACTCCATGGGTCTCTTGGTACACCTTGCCTTACACATAAAACTTAATAAATTAATTACATTAACCTGTCTGATCAACAACTTGTGAGTTGAGATTACATGCTCTGAGTAACAGGTTTACAAAACGGTGTGTATTGTAATCATTGTGAATCCGCTGGTTGAGGTATATGCTTTCACAAAGTGGTTCGCACACATGTTTGCACACAACACGCACCCTTGTGCGTGTACTCAAAGCACACTTTGCACACAAGCACACGCCTCCCCAGAGAAAACAAGCACACGCAAAACAAGCAATGCCTTTGACTGTGTGCCCCGTGGCTTCCAGATTCCGCAATAACTGTTTGTTGGTGTTGAGTGTAGGAGCAAGAGACCAGTGTGATCCATTGCAGGGGCGTAGCGATGAGCCGTGCGACTCTGGGGCATGTTTCCCCCTCCGCGCCCAGAGCGTGTAGCGGCACAGCCTGCTGGCAGGCGCATCTGAGGTGAGTGGCGGCCTACTCGGCGCGGACACGGTAATGTGCTAGCACTAATACACCGCGTCTTACGACCCTCCATTTCTAACTGTTCCGCCGCCATTGACTACGCTTTGACTACTCTTCTCCGACTGCATCCACCAAGACAATGGCTTACCGCATACAAGTTAACTGTCAACCTTTCTTCTATTATTATCTTGTAAAATATGCATAACCCACCACTTTATAATCCTTTGCTAGCTAATATCTTTTCATGAATTTCAAGCCGAAAGCACGAAAATGAGATCTTTTTTTTTTTCCTTCCACTACTGAGCAACATTGGTATCCAAAGACATACCGTTTGATGAGCTGCATTTTCCCCCCTAGTCTAAGTTCCCAAAGTGGTTGCTTTTATTACTTTCTTGTGATATAATCCTCAAATGTTTGTCCCGATTTTCCAACCCATTTGATCAGACACAGTATTAACCTTTTGTTGTTGCACGAAGAGAGTGAGGTTTGTTAAATTTTGTTCCTGATACATTAGAAAACGTAAGCAAAATGTGTGTGTGAAACCATAACTTTTCCCGGCGTAATGAATGTTCAGACAACTTATAGGTACGCTGCCGGGTGACGTCGTCGACAATCGCCGATATTTCGGCAGGAGGACACCCTGTCATTCTCAAGGCACAACTGCACTTAAGAAGCAATGTGCAAGGGTTTCTTGGAACGCCTAAATTCAATCCACCCGAATATTCAGTTCACTATGGAGGTGGAAAAGAATGGCTGTCTTCCTTTCCTTGATGCGTTGGTCAGAAGGAAGGTTGATGGTACATTGGGATATTCTGTTTATAGGAAGCCAAAGCACACTGATTTGTATCTGCGAGCTGATAGTTGTCACCATCCAGCTCAGCGTGATGGAGTACTTCGTACCTTGGTTCACAGGGCACGTGTCATTTCAGACCCTGAAAGTTTGTCAGCTGAGTTGTCCCATCTAGAGGAGACCTTTCGTCAGAATGGTTATCGTGAGAGACAGATAAAACGTGGGCCGGCCGCGGTGGCCGAGGGAACTGAGGCGCTCCAGTCACGGTCTGCACGGCCACTACGGTCGGGGGTTCGAATCCCCCCTCGGGCATGGGCATTTGTGCCGTCCTTAGTATTAGCTAGTTTGTAAATTTAGGGACTGATGACCCCTTAGTTAAGTCCCATAAGCTATACAAACATTTTGATAAAACGTGCATTGCGCTATCAGCCTTCTGTGCAACGAGTGAGTGACGATAGTAATGAAGTGGCACCTAAATGTATGGCCTTTTTGCCTTACGCAGGAAGCATTTCCGTCAAGATAGGTCGTATTTTGCGGAAATTGATGTGAAATATGTTTTTCGATCGTCTTCTAAGATAAAGGCCCTGTTGGGATCCGTAAAGGATGATCTTGGTTTACGTAAGGCAGGTATATATCGTATTCCTTGCAGTAGTGGCATGTCATATATTGGTCAGAGAATCAGGACTGTGGAAGACCGGTGTATTGAACATAAACGTTATACGCGCTTACAACAGCCAAACAAATCCGCTGTTGCAGAATTCTGTCTTGGCACCGGTCATCCCATGGAATACAACAACACGGAGATTCTGGCATGCACTTCCACCTATTGGGATAGTGTTATTAAGGAAGCTGTTGAAATTAAACTAGCAAGCGACCTTATAAACAGAGGTGGTGGTTTTTTGTTTAAATTCTGTTTAGAATCCGGCCTGTGCCTCATCAAAAAAAAAAAAAAAAAAAAAAAAAAAAAAAAAAAAAAAAAAAAAAAAGAGGGAAAAAATTAATGCTACCTCACCTGTTGATTAACAGTCACTATCGATATTTTTTATGTTTCGTCATCTTTGGTTGTGTTGACTCTGCAGTGACTTCTACTGTGTGTGATATCTTCCTTGTTTTCCCTTTGCAAACCGAGGTATTAAATACGCTTGCACATTGCTTCCTTAAGTGCAGTTGTGCCTTGAGAATGGCAGGGTGTCCTCCTGCCGGAATATATCGGTGGTTGTCGACGACGTCACCCGGCAGCATACCCGTAAGTTGTTTGAACAAAATGTGTGTGATTTACGTGTTTAGATTTCGAGTAGCGATTGATCGTGAAAATGCAAGTAAATTATATTATTTGAAAATATGTCTGGAGATTCTAATTTCCAACATACATTTACAAACAATGGCGCTACAGATTTTGCATACTACCGTTACAGTTCAATCAGTATAGACTGCTGTACTACACCTGTTCCGAGCGACAGTGAATCACCTTAACTGCTCAGAATATTTTCCATCTACTTTTATGACTTCTGGTTTACTGCACAGGGCTTAGAATAAATAGTAACAAATTCACATTCATCACAGGCTGATTGTAAATAGTTTCTCATGCAACCACGGTGAACTTCTCATTACACTAGTCACTTACATATACTTACGACATTGCAGGCCATGTTCGCGGATTTTTCCGACACTTAATTGGCCCAATGAACATTCGTAAGCTTCAAAAGTAAAATCCTTAAAAATTTTCAACAGACTGATTGTGTTTGCTTTCAATCTGACGACTCAAATTACCCATCACCTCATTATGCGTAAAACAAATGTGTTTCAGACACTATTAGAACGGTGCTGTCCAGAAGATCTTTAAGAGGGTATGCAGCAAGTCCTCTTTCACATTTATCCTACAAAAATGCAATAATGCTTATGGGTCTACATTACAATTGCCACGAATACCAGTCCGTACTTCAATCCATTACTGTTTCTTCATTTTAAACTGCTTACAGATGTTGATCGTGAATGTTCTTGAGTGTCTCAACTTCACATGATCTCGTATGTAAAAAGAAACTACGCCCACCTCTGGTGTCGTGGGATGGCTGAAATTCCTACACACGCCGGAAAAGATTAGTGCCAGAATACGTATTAACTTTCATTCGTATCGTATTTTGATTTCCAGTAAATATGCTGCAGAATACGCTCCTCTGGGCCGGATGTTCTGGCGATTCTTAGTCTCCTAGTCTCACAGGTTATGTCTCCGTAATGATAGCAGAACGAAAATTCTATTTGTCAAATGCCTAATAATGCAAGCACAATCTTAAATATATTAAAGTGAGAATGTCCTTTGACTATATCATTTTGCATACTTCTGTTGAACAGACACTTCTGGGCACGGTTTTCTAACATTTATTAGTGAACTACCTTTCCTCAAAAATTTTCCAAGTAATTTGGGCTAGCTTATTATGAGTGAGTTTTAAGTTAATAGCTCCTTTGGCAGAACGATTGAGTCTCTGCTTAAGCGATACCATTGCTCCATTCAAAGAGGTACTGTCTTGCACGACAGCAATGTAAAAATACGCCTTTTTAAGGAGTTTAATTTGTCATTAGACTGTCTTAGCAGTCACTCTATCCGCCAGAAACGAGTATACCTGCAAAATTCCATGACCTCTTTCATCTGAAAAGATTTTAGCTTCAAATGCCTTCTCGTCTTAATTACAGCTTACTAAATAGTTACTCAAAATTAGGTCAATACTTATCACCACTATGATGTACATCTCACATAATATAAACCTGTCAGTAATGCATGGCTCATTCTTTTTCAGTCGGTTTCAGTAACACACATTTACTGCAGATTACGTGTATTCAATAATTTTTACTTGAAGCTTAAAGCTTTATAGTAAGTACTCGACTCCTTGTACATATCGGTTTCTGTTGATTTAACAGACGATTTTGAAAGTGCTACCACATTACCAAGTTCTGCGAAACAAAGAAAAACGTTTTGTTCACGCCCCTGCCCCATATTGTACGTACAAACAACATGGAAGTTACACTCCATTCCAAAAGCACTCCTGATAGGTTTAAAGTACTTCACGCAATAATCCATGGGACTAGAAATGAAATGTAGGAATATATAGAAAAATCATGAGTCTTAGAAAAACTTTAGATGTGGAGAAAATAAATTTTAGATGCTCTATGAACCCAGATGAAAATTGTCTTACGACTTTTTAGAGATTAGGATCATACATTTTCAATATCTTCCGTCAAATTCCTGGTAGCATAACCAATGATTATTCCACATTAGCATAGAATTAGTGATCAGTATCAGAACAAAGTCTTATTCCAGACTTTAGTGGCCGAAGAATGTAGGTGATTGGAGAGACTTGTCCAATAGACAACATACACTTCTTGTCTGGAAAGCTTTTAAACTCTAAAGGCATATAAAATATTTGTTGACACATCTGTAATTATAACTGAACGATCTGACGTGAATAAGTTTAAATATTCTCAGATGACACGAGTAACATTAACAAAAACTCTACACTTAAGTGGGAATCTAATTTTTACAGCTACATTTTTGAAACTATTACGAAATATTTTCTCTGAATAGCGTTTAAAAATGCAAGACAACAAAGTCTTGATGATGAATTCCAGACACATAAAAAATTATTTTGACTCGAACACTAGAATTACAGTCGTAGGCAGAAATAAACCTTAGATAACCTTCCGTGTTTTACGAAGTAATACATTTATCTACGACAAAGTAAGAAGTATTCTGTGTTTACTGATTCAGAAATAAACTGGAAAATGAGTACCTATGGTAATTTCACTTTCACGATCTCAGGTGTTAACAGACCACTCGTTGCCCAGTGATCTGGTTTTACAGCTATTAAACTACAATGATAATCGGCGCTTTCAAATAGGACGTGACACATGCCAAAACTCTCAAGTGAGGTGGTTCTGTCTACATAGCTCTACATGTGAAATGCTACTACGAGTAACTACAGTCAGTAACAAAAGAAGAGTGACAGAAGAAACGGCAACAATGGGAGCGGTGACCGCCTCGCTCGAATAGAACCGAACTGGCCCGAGGCCGCGCGGCGCCGCACAGCGAGGTGACATCATCCTGCATTTCACTACTTTTCTTCTGCATGTCTGTCTGCCTGCTGCACGCGTTTTTCTAATTCCTCAGCTGCCTTCCCACTTTTTGAATCTGCACCAGCACCTAGACTCGCTTTGCAGTGGTTTTCGCATTAGCGGACCGACCCATTGACACTCTTGTAGAGGTAAAAGGTCTAGAAAATTACTACCATAAGCTCACGTAACTTTCGTGATTGCATAACGAAACCTATACGATTGGTTGGGCTTTTACTGCTTATAAGACTATAATGATTAAACTTTCACTTCAGCAATAGCAAAAGATAGTAGTTTATCCATCTTCAGCAGTGTATTTGTTGTTAAAAATGCAGTAACCAGTCGCACAGTTGAGATATTTTATATTCTTTATTTAGATTATCCATTACGGATGTTTCAGAACCCGTGACTTATTTTCAATACGATTTAAGAAAACTGCTCCAATCACTTTTTCTTGAAATGATATTTATTCCATGAACCGGTTTTCAAACCTTTTTCACGTTCATTATCAAATGGATCACGTTACAATATCATTTTAAGCGTCATGTTGGATGCTGGCTCTGTGATGGGAAGAAGAAATAAGGAATAAAATATTTTTCCTTCCTCCCACCACAGAGCCAGCATACAACATGACGCTTAAAATGATATTGTAACGTGATCCATCTGATGATGAACCTGAAAAAGTTTGAAAACCGGTTCATGGAATAAATATGATTTCAAGAAAAAGTGACTGGAGCAGTTTTCTTAAATCATTTAATATTCTGTCGGTAAGGGTCACCAATATACTTCTGAAGAGGGCAGTAAGTGACCGAAACCTGAAGGATATAAAACATTTCATCTGTGCAACTGGTTGCTGCTTTTTAACAACAAATAATAAAACGTTTCACTACTGAATGTGTGTTTTAACCTCCGTGTTATCACTGTAAGTAAAATAAATCACTCCTAAAAACAATTTGTGGCCTGAGAATAAATTGTTGAAATTAAAAAAAAAAAAATCGATTTTGTGCCATTTGTTTCCAATTGTTTTTTTTTTATCTTCAGAAGATACAATCAGTCTCCGTTGTAAATGAGCTCATCTACTTTGAAGTCTCTTAGCAAAATGTACAAAACATTGAAAACGTTATAGTGATGCTATCCCCAATTTGTGCATCGGTTCCATCTCTTTGGAATTACATGCAAACTTATTTATACACACATGAAATACGACAACAGAACCCGCAATTTTGGAACCTTCCATAAAATAATAATAGTAATAATAAAAAATTATTACAACTAGTATTTTACATTACCAAATTGCAAGGATGATTTGATATTTTTCCATCGTGTTTAGGTTAAATATCATACTTGCAATTCGCTAATGTAGAATAATTGGTGTAATAATTGCGTTTTTAGGGAAGGTGCCAAAATTGAGGGTTCTCTCATCCTATTTCCTTGTTTACACAGGTCCCTTCATCTTGTGTTATGATAATGATTTGCAAAATAAACCTGAACAAATCAATAAATAAGGATATAAAGTCTTGTGACAACACTCTTAAGCAGAAGCTTTACAGTAAAGTCAAATCTTTCAAAAGTGTCAATGAGAATGTCCGCATATAAACCGCTGTTTACACCTGCAGTAATGTAACACTGTAAGAGTATATGTAATGCTTATACATGTTGTAAAAGTATCTGAGTATTAGTAGCCGTTGTCAGCATTAATGAAACTTTTTTTTTTCAATTTACTTCTACAATAAAGTACTTTGCAATATATTCAGCAATTATTCACAGAAATTATAGTCCCAACAAAATACGTTACCACTTTAGAGACAGTGTGAAAACTTTGCCATAACTATTAACAAAATAAGTTTCTGTGTATACATCTAGACTAAGAGTAGCGACTTCAGTTAGCTACAGAAACACCTCCGTCTAAATCGCTGTAATAATTTTAAATTTGGCTATAATATTGTGCTGGTTCGTAAGCAGAAGTTGCTTTAGTGTTGTACAAAATAATCGCTAATCCTTGAAACAAATATTACTCACATAGAGAAATAGATTTCATAATGTAAATTTAATATTACAGTGTATTTTAGGCTAGGTTTATAGATTCACACACTATTAGTTGTATGATAAGGTCTTAGTAATGATTTACTTATTAATATGTGTTACAATAGTAGGTCGTTAGAGTTTAGTGAGTTAGTAAGAAATTTAGCAGATGCATGAGGCACATTTTTCTTGGAAGTGTTTCTGTGTCATATTTCGCGTTAGCGCCGCTCTTTGGAAATGTAATTGGACAAAATACCCTACTGTGCTACATGTATGGGGAAAGTAGTACATATCACGCAAAAATGCAAAGTTACTGGCCATTCATTCAATACAAAATACAAATCAGTTCAAAGATCCGGTTTATTTCCAGAGAACAGTAGCTAACACGAACATGAGAGGTGACAGCGAGGAAACCCCTGAAGTAGTTAAAATCAAACTATTCCAACAAGCATCACACTGTGACACAACGCTGTACTTACTAACTAAGCTGTTTGCTCCACTTTTATATGAGATCAGAACAGCATATAAATATTAATGTTTCAGCTTCGTTGCCGGGTTAAATTCTGACAGTATGTACAATGGAATAATGCTCAAAAATTGATATTTTTATAGGGCAAACGGAGTAACAATATTTCTTGGAACTATAGAAACCATACATACGTTGAGATACAATCTACAGTTAATAATGGAGAAAAGTTTGTTCTTCTATGTTTCTCGGAAAGACGTGATCAAACCCATGTTTTCCACTAGATACCTATTCAACAAAGGTTCATAAATAAATACGATGTACTATCTTTTTTACATTTTACATCTATGGTGTAGCGGATCTGAAAGTTCAGCTGTTGTTTTTTGATTATTACTTAAGTCCTAATCTCGTAACACAACAAAGTTTGAACGGGCTCAAGGTCGTCGTGAGCTACGGAGAATAGTCTGGACAGATCCCATGCAAAGTTACAAGTTGTAGCAAGTTTGTCTGTTGCAAATAGTGTATTTTTCGAATCCATAACAGATTTACATCTCTGTGAACTGACTTTGCTGTATTGAATACAGGGTTTGAAAGTCACTGATTCTTTCCATCAGGGTAAAGCCAGACTACCGAAGACAAGTTCTGTGCCTATGGACGAGTTTCATGAGCCCAACTACCACCCCAGCTGTAGTATCAACGACGGGCAGAGCAAGTAGATACCGCTGTTCAGTACATTCTGCCCATCAATGTGGATAAACAGTTATCCACAGGCGGCTCCAAAATGTTCTAATGTTTGTAGAGCTTATGGGACTTAAGTACGGGATCATCAGTCCCTAAACTTACAAACTACTTATGAACTAGCTTATACGAAAGACGGCACAAACATCCATGCCCGAGGGGGGATTCGAACCCCCGACGGGGAACGGCCTCGCGCATCGAAACATAGCGCCTCAATGCGCTCGGTCGCTCCGCCGCGGCTCCACAGGCGGCCTGAATAGCTGGAATGTCGTGAGAATTTCTTTCTAGCTCTTTTAACAATAGGAATAATTGAGATTACCACGCACTACAACGTGCTTGGAGTCCTCCGCTTTAAACCTCGCTGCCCACGTAAGATGAAATAAAAGTTGTTTTGTCTTAACACTCCATGTACTTGATTGTAGGAATAATATGTTCCGAACTAGTTCACACATTAGATATAAGGAACAAGCTACTGAAGGGGTTACCTCGTGATGTAACTTTCGGTAGATTTGGTCAGCAGACTGTTTTTAGAAAAGATTTACTAAGCATCTACTTAGCTCATTGATGATACTGCGAAACTCAAATACTAGAATCTGATCTGTAAATAACATTCGGATTTGTTAATTCCCACATGAATTATGTAAATTGTGAATAGATAATAGAGTCACAGTCTGCTGGCCGTAAGTGATTATCTTGTATAGCCAGACTGCCGAAGCCGAGTTCTGTGCCTAAGGACGAGTTTCAGCGCAAGGGGTATTTGCCAGTAAAACAATTCGAGAGTACAGATTGGGCGATGTTAGCTGATTCAAACTGAATTAAAGTCAAGTGATGGAATCACTCGACATTACTTCTCTTTCTAAGACGATTTGTACTCAGATTTAGCGACAGTTAATAACAGATGAAACCTAAGAGTCGATACGCCATGGTCCACTCAACAACATACATTGATTATTCTGTTATCCATCGTAGTTAATCTTTCCCATAAACATACAAATTTAGACTGCTATTAGGTGATAATGATATGGGTATTGAATCATTAGTATTGATTTTTGTAAAGTCTAGGCTATTTTAGATAAATTTACGGGTTTGATACTTCAAAGAAAATTGAAGAAACCGGAATGAGAAGTAATCAATAATTTGCAGTTATTTGCACTGTGAAGTGTTCTTTGTTTGTATATTTTACACACTGTGGTTTGAGCATGATTAATGATAGTAATAACGAACATTGATGACATGTTAGAAACTTGTATTGGTCCTAAATTCGATTTCCAATAGTTCTCAAATATATGTTACCAATGAGTACTCTGACAGCGTCTCTTGTACCGATTCATCTAGTTTCCCTATGCGCAGTAATTTAGGACGTCCACCTTCTCCACAATGCCCACGAAAGAGAACTATCCGGTTTATAATCATCATCCGCATCATTGTTTTAGCTTGACACAACTATGGTACTGATCATTGTGTCCTTTCTGGGTACTCACTATTTAGAAAAACCTGCAACGATCGTAGGTGCACGACAATGTATAAAACAGATTTTATGTTATTTGTGCAGTATTGATAAACAACAGAAATTACGTCATTAACACTGTACAGTTAAATATCATTTACCAGTTTAGTTTGAGCTAACACCAACGTACGGTGTTACATAACTGCTTTTCTAATATCGACGAAATCAACATAAAGTTTTGTACGTTGTAAATGATATCCCACAAATCTGAGAAAAGTAATTAATCAATAAAATCCACCGACAAAACGTTAGGTACAGGTTGCATAGAGAAAAACAAGGAAAAGATATTCGGTACACATGAGGTATGAGACGTATACCTGAAGAGCTATGAGCACTTTTCTTCCTCGATAGATCTCTTATACTGCAATATCTTTGGTATTTTGGGAGAAGATACTTTCAACAAACAGGCAAAAAGAGTCGAAAAAATATGGGCTCCAAAATTTATACCTCAACAGCCATGTGCACCTCTTAACTACCGAGATGTGTTTCGCAATACCGAAGATTAAAAAGTGCCCATTGTTGTTGAGATATGAGTTTAAGAGTCTCTTTACTACACGTGTTTTCCTTATTTTGCTGTTCGTTCTCTTTTGGAGCATTGTTGTGGAGTGTGGGATCCTGGCCAAGTGGTTCTGACAGAGTACATAGTAAAAGTTCAGAGAAGGGCAGCTCGTTTCGTATCAGCTCGTTATTCGTTGCTGCGACAGCCATTAGCGATTTTTCTTTCTCCACATTTCTCCTCGAAATGGAAACAGCATCATATCAAAATAAGAGAATTTGCTTTATGGGTATGGTCCGCCTTGAGCAAACAATTGTTTTTAGTTTCTCCCATACATGTTTCGCTGGCATTGCAGCATCATCAGTGGAATGTTTATATCATACTATCTGTCAAATTAACAATGAAATGATTTTACTTTTTGTACATTAAGTGTAAAAATTACAGATAATTGTGAAAATAATATAAATCGTTGCTTATTTTTGTAGGTATACTAGGCCTACCTTAATACGAAATGTAGTTGTGCTTGTGGTTCTTTAACTCACAAAACATCACTGTGAATTTTTGACAGTTTGTCATCTGCAAACCTAATTGTGTGTAGTTAATGGGGTGAATGATTAGCTTGTAAATATCGGGATTTTTATGAAAATATAGGACGTCATTTTTGTGTTTTCGTAAAAATCCCGATATTTACAAGCTAACCATTCACCCCATTAACTATACACGTTTTGGTTTGCAGCTGACAAACTGTCAAAAATTCACAGTGACGTTTTGTCACTTAAAGAACCACAAACACAACTACATGTGTTAATGAGGTAGGCATAGTATATCTATAAAAAACAATTTATATTATTTTCACAATTATCTGTAGTTTTTACACTTAATGTACAAAAAGTAAAATCATTTCATTGTTAATTTGACAGACAGATGAAATAAACATCCCACTGATGATGTTGCAACGCCAACGAAAGATGTGTGGGAGAAACTAAAAACAATTGTTAGCTCAAGGCGGACCATACCTATAAAGCAAATTTATTTGTCAGCAACCACGGACATTGAAGATCTTTTCAAACCTCAAGATAAAAATAAGAGAATTCAGATATAAAACGCAAAGATTCAGATGTTCCTTTTTCCCCGCGCGTTATTGCAGTACGGGACAGCAGGGAAACAGAATGAAGGCAGTTGGATGAACTTTGTGCCAGGTACTTTGTTTTTGTTTGCAAAGGAACTATGTTGACGTAGAACCGATAGTTTGTCGGTGTTTGTTTGGGATACCCCGTACATTGTTGGCTGTATCCGCTGCAGCCCGCTTCAGATCTTTTGTGAAAACACAGTTTAAACCTCTGTTCAAGATTAGACAATGCTGTAAGTGGGAAATTAGTAAAGGGCGACTGGCTGTCTCTTAATATTTTGCTGCGAAGCGTAAGGACGAGAAAGGGAGCATGATGAGTGGACCATGGCTATCGGCATGGAAATTTCGCCAGTTTATTTTTTGGATACAGGTTACGGTAGCTTCATCAGCGAACGTATCGAATAATTTGTGCATGTCAAAATATGGGAGCAGCAGGTGTGTGTGTGCAGTCAATATGTGCGGGGGTCAGGTTGTATGGAGTCGTCACTCTGAGTTACGTAATTGGGGTGACTGTTGGGTACGGGCACAGACAAATATATACAGACGGGAAACCTCCGTAAGGGCCCGGTCCTACGCTCAGGGGTGCGGGGAGGGAGGGTTTCCAGCAGTTCCGTAAGATGTCCCATGATGGCGCTGCGGTCACAAGCAGCTCTTTAAACTGGCCAGAGCAGGCGGCAGGTAGCGGCTGTCCCCACCACCACCTCCCCTCAAACGCCAGCAAGCCGGACACAGCCGTGGCCTCGTGGCAGGTGGCACGAGCTCTCCCCTCAGCCTCCCCTCCACGCTACCCTCTAACGTGCGAGAGGTACCCTAATCCAGAGAACGGCCTGACACCTGCTAGCATCTTACGGAACTACGAGGGGAGCGTAGGACAGTGGTTTAGGGGGGGGCTTCTCCTCTGTATATGTTACTCTGTGGTACGGGCGGTGTGAGACTCGTCCCTGGGGGCTGGGCTCGGCTCAGCCGCTGGCCCTCGGCGGCTGGCCGCAGGCGTCGACTAGCGGGCGGTGCGCGCGCCGCGGCTGCTCGCAGGACTACAAGGAGTTCATTGACGCCGAGAGCCTGATGCCGCTGCCCACCAGCGATTTCCGCAACCCTGTGTGCCTCGAGATGAAGACGATACGGAGCAACGCGGCGGCGGTGGCGGCGGCCGCGGCCGCCATCAACAGCAGCGGCAGCAACTACAACAACAACAACAACAACAACAACGGCAGCCGCGGGCTGGTGGACGGGGTCCTGCTGCGCGGGGTCACCTCCAGCAGCTACGACATGGGCAGCGTCGACAGCTCGGACACGTACGCCAGCTGCAACACCCATCCCTCGCACTCGCAGGTACGTTCCTCGACGAGCTTCAGTCTACCCCTCATCCATGTGAAACCACATAAATCCATCCAAGTTTCTAAAAGGTAGACGTATACAGGAACAATAGCAACGGTGAGTTCATGAGTAAATCGAAGAAAACTGGTAATGAACGTTACACATGAAGTAGTTAAGAGAAAATAGGCTTACAAGGAAACCACATGGGATTTTAGAATTTCTCTATATTTATGATTCGTTAAGTTCAGAATGTAAATAACAATTAGCCAAAGCCATTCGACACAACTCTAAAATTATCAGGAAAATTAAATTTGAAGTTTTGCAAGTGGAAGTAAATACCAATAGTAATAACAGTTCCAGCACCTGTCGGTGTAGTTCAGTTGGTAGCGTTCTGGCCATTCAAGCGTAGCACTGACTGTTCGAATCCTCCTGTGATTATTTTTTTTTTTTCGTTGTGCTTGAATACTTACACAGTTTTAATACCTAATGGTAATTTTTACAAAAAATTCACTGTTTTCTGTTTATTCGTAATTTTCTGTATTTTATAAAGGTCATTAATAATGATGGTTTCAATAAAAAAATGATAAAGTTAAACTTTTTGACAGCATTGGCTTCACTATTACTTGGCGACGGTAGTATTTGATTGTTCAATTTGTGAAGAGCTACGACGCTGTTTTTGGAAAGTCATCTCCATAGCTATTACTGGCTTTTCAAGCAGCTAACCTATTCAACCATCGTTTTAGATAACGAGAGGGTGTACAGCTCGTCTACATACATATTAATAAAAACGGGCACAACACTTGGAATTAGAGATCCCATAATGTTTTACATAACTGAATGTGAAAAAAAAATCGGTCACAGCAGTATGCGAACCACCGTCTCTATAGTTGTGAGACAAGAACGCTACCACAGATGCTACAAATTCTTTAATTATTGATACTTACGTTTGCTTGCAAAACTTGAAAGTCGATTTTCTAGAGAATTTTTTAGAGTTGCGTCAAATAACTTTGGCCGATTGTTATTTGTGTTCTGACCTTCACGTCCCATAAATATAAAAAAAATTTAAAATCCGATACCCAAGTGGTGTCCTTGTTAGATGATAAGGTCATGTTACATACATGGTAGAAGCAAGGTTACCTAAGGGACTCGTGGGTTTGACAGTACAGCGTAGAAAGAGTCGAGGTACACCAAGGAGAAAGTGGTCTCAAACCAATAGGCTAAACATAAGACGAGGCATCAACGTTAGCACTGAATGAGGAACCATGTAGGAATTTTGTAAAGGGGACTATGATACAGACGAAACTCTGAAACACATAATCAGTCGTAGATAATAATGATGAGGAGGAGGACCGATAATTCAATATCATGTACTAAAAAAGGCCTTGATGACATACTCTTTCTTCTGTGGCTCTTACCATATATACCTCTTACTTGTAATTACTGCAGTTCTTTCCACTGATTATACATGTTCTAAGGCTGCATGTTGTGCTTTACATTAAAACCTTTTTCCCCTGAGACGTTATGAGAAATGAAAAATAAATTAGATTTGGTTATTTAGGCTATATAATGTTCATTAATTATATTTTGTGTCCGATAACTTTCAGTATTTATTTACAAATTTTTCTTTTAGTTCAGGATTCTTTGGTGGCTCTCCTTCATATAGACATTTCGATTTTAATTATTTTGTTTCTTTGTTTCTCCAGCTTCCTTACCTCAAAATTGTGCCAGCATTAGCTCCAGATAAATACAATGAAGAATTATTTTATTTGTGAAGACTTATTTCATCATTACAATGCTTCTGTTAATATCAGTTACATTTGCGCTTCTCTTGACATGTACTATCATTCATCACAACTGAAAAATTCATTTGCTTTCATTAGTATCGAAATGATATCCTAAACAGTCATCATCACCTGAGCCATCCTTGTGTTTAATTTCAATCTGTCGTTGCCCAAGGTACCACAAAAATATTCAACATGTATTCATGACTTTTTCAGCACCAGGTAAGACTATTGTGTCATCAGCAAATGGTATACATTGGAATTTTTTTACCATTAATTTTGATATATTTGGTGACAATTGTCATTGTTTATATTACACTTACTATTTTAAGATGCAAGTTATTTCGACAGCCACACTTCATTAGCAGTGAAAAGACAATTATATATATATATATATATATATATATATATATATATATATATATATATATATATATATATATATATATAATATGACAGCTACTTTCATATTAAATGACACCATCGGCAGGTCAAGTCCATCTACAAAACATTTGGTAAAAGATTTTTATTGATATATCAGCGAGGTCTCGTTCATATTAAATGCAAAAATATAAATTAACTGTAAAATATACCACGACGAGGAGAAGTAGGTCATAAAATTTAAAAAAATATATTAACTGTAATGCCATCAAAATACAAAAATTGCAAAAATTCACATGGAATCATCTTCATAGATTTTTTTCACGGTTTTTGTTTGCTTTCCTGTCAAACTTACAGATAAACGATACTTTTATACTGTCGAATAACAGCAGGAATTCCTGAAATTACCTGGTGTAACCCAGTCTTAACTAATTAGGCATGATTTATAAAGTTATTGTACCCGAAGTTTGACACGTTATGACAAACGGACTGCAGTATTCGAAGCTCTGCAATAGATTTTTGCCCCATGTTCTACGGTATGCAGCTACTGAATATGCAAATTCCTGGAAATTATATCTTCCCCAACGTGTAATTTCAAATGATTTATTACTTTACTGTAGACAAATAGCAAAACACTACTTACACTGAAATAGGCATCGAGTTGGGAATTACAGAGAAACTAAAAATAATGAATTATAGCTGCGTTTAATTTATTTTGGGAATAGATATAGGAATCTGTCTGCCATGGTGTTGCAATTGACCGTTTCTGTACTTCAAAGGAAGCTGCACATAGAAACTAGAGATAAAAGTTTGCATACTATTACGGGAATGTTCTGCAAGAGTTTGCATAAAACATAGCTGCATAAAAGTGTGAAAACTGTCTCCAATCGTGGAGAGAGAGAGGTATGTGTAATGAAGAGCGTATGTTTAGTAGTGATCAGGCAATCATTCATAAAACTGCATGGATAGTATTAAATATCTCCCAAACCATTAGTGGTATGTTTCAAACAAAACGTTTTCACTCTTTTTTACTAATACGAAACGAGCTGCACTTCTCTGAACTTTTCTATGCCCTCCATCAGTACCAACTGTACAATGTACAGGAATAGTCCAAAATAGGACGGAAAAGTGCGGTGTAGGCAGTTTCTTTAGTAGAACTAATACATGTTCTGAGTGTTTTGTCAATGAGACGTAGTCTTTGGTTCGCCTTGCTCACGACATTTCTACGAGTTCTCTCCAATTAAAGTTCTTACTAATTGCAAAGCCTACGTATTTAGTTGAATGTACGATCTTTATGTTAGACTGATTTATCGAGTAAATTCAGTTTAACGGGCGTTTTAGAGCTCATACGGATGAATTATTAACACTTTTCATTATTTTTGCACCACGCAGATATCTTCGGGAGACTGGACTAATTCATAAACGACAGCATCATTCGCGAACATCCTAAGAGAGCTCATCAGATTGACTCCAAAATCATATATAAAGATAAGGAACAGTAGATGCCCTATAATAATTTCCTGCGGAACGCCTGATAACACTTCCGTTTTACTCGATGACTTTCCGTCAGTTACTACGTCCAGTCTCCTTTCAGGCAGGGCATTACAAATCCAGCTGCACAGCTGCATAAGCACGCACTTTGATTAGAAGCCACTTGTGAGGTAGATAGTCAAAAGACTTTCTGAAATCTAGAAATATACAATTTATTTCAGATCCCTTATAGATAGCATCAATTACTTCATCTAAGTAAAGAACTAGCTGTGTTTCATACATACGATTCTTCCTGAATCAGTGTTGACTGTGGGTCAATAGGTCGTTCTCTTCGAGGTACTTCATAATTTTCGAAAACAGTATATGTTCCAAAATCCATCTGCAAACCTATGTCAATGATATACTCTTCGCAATCTCCGCACTATTTGTTGCTAGAGAGCTCACAAAATTATCACAACTATTTACTATTCTAGTCGATTCATGAACTAGGTAGTTTTCAGAGGATACGTTCAGTACAATTTAGGATGATGTTTAATGCTTGCTTCCGGTTTTGAACATGTATTTTTACCAGAAAATCGAGAGTAAGTTAAAGTCACCATCAATTACAATTGTATGCTTGGAGCACGTTTTTGAACATTTCTGCAATCGAATCGCCGGAGTTGGGGGTCGTTAAAAAGAACCATTTGAACTTAAAATAACACACGACACTGGTGTAACATTCTACAATATTTGCTGATTTTCACAAACAAGATTTCGACTCTTAGACCATCATCAGGTACAAAGATTACTGTAAAAAATGTTAGTGCAAATCAATAAATATTGTAGAATTCTGTCACGTTGAAAACTCTGGTGGTCCTGAATTCGAGGGCTGGTCGGTAATAGAGCACAAAACTTTACACTTGGAACACGTTTATTGCTAACAACAGCGTACAGTCAGTACAGACTGACTCCTACTTGGAGTGCTCCACTATTTATACGTAGAAAGAATTTTCTGGAACTTGCAAGTATATCGAACATAAGAAACATGTAGAACATTCTATAAATACTAAATACAAGGAAATAAATTTTCTTCTGTCCGTGGCAGGATTTGAACTGTAGACCGCAAGTACATCGATCTGCGAGGCTGTCCACTGCACCACACGTGCTGTCGCAAGACGCTAGGCTTTGCTCCCCTTCCTGAAAGAACAGCGACCCTCTGTTACGTTCCCTTTGCAGCCAGCTGTTGTGTCCTGGATCTTGTCATGAATCCTCTCTATGGCAGTCCCGGAGAATCCTTTCCTTCTGCCTGCACGCCTTCCTTGCGGTTACGATGACCGGCGCCAGACCCTCCTGTCGTGGCTTCATCATTACCATAACGGTCTTCAGAGTCCTCGAACAAGAGTCCGTTGTCCTTTTCTGTCTATTTGTTCTCTGGGATCGTTGTAAGGCTTCATGCGGAGGACGTGCACAATGTCTCTACGTTTTTGTCGTTTTGAGGACGGCGCATAATCCTCGACTTCGTATGTGACGTCTGACAGGCGGCGTATGACACGATCAAGTATCGCTTCAGTAATTTTTCCGATAGCCCAACTTCCCGTACAGGCGTAAAAATCCTTACGAGATTGCCTGGGCTGTACACAACATGTCGGTGCTTGTCATTATACCGCCGGCGGTCCTTCTCCTGGGCATCTAGTGTCCGAATGCGAGCAGCTGTCTTGCTTCTTCGATTCTGGTGATGAGCTATTTCACATAGTCATCCTGAGTGTCGTCCGGTTGGAACGGGAACAGCGTATACATTTGTCGTCTCAGCCTCACGACCATGGAGCAGGAAAAACGGCATAAACCTGTGGTGTCTTGCCTTGCTGTATTATAAGCAAATGTCACGACTGGCAGTATTGTATCCCAATCCTCGTAAATCGACATCATATCTGCCAACGTCTTGTTAAAACGTTCTGCAAGACCATTTGTCTGAGGATCGTTGGCAGTTGTCATTTAGTGAACAATGTGGCAACGTGACTTTACCTCTGATACTAGTTTTGACATGAATATCTACATCTACAACCATACTCCGCAAGCTACCCGATGGTGTGTGTCGGAGGCTACCTTGAGTACCACTATCGATTTTCCCTCCTATTCCAGTCACGTATTGTTCGTGGAAAGAAGGATTGTCGGAATGCCTCTGTGTGGGATCTAATCTCTCTGATTTTATCCTCACGATCTCTTCGCGAGATATACGTAGGAGGGAGCAATATACTGCTAGACTTCTCAGTAAAGGTAAGTTCTCCAAACTTCGACAAAAGCCCGTACCGAGCGACAGAGCGTCTCTCGTGCAGAGTCTTCCACTGGAGTTTAGCGATCATCTCCGTAACGCTTTCATGATTACCAAATGATCCTGTAACGAAGCGCGCTCTCTCCGTTGGATTTTCTCCACTTCCTCTATCAATCCCACCTGGTACGGATCCCACACCAGTGAGCAGTAATCAAGCTATGGGCGAACAAGTGTACTGTAACCTACTTCCTTTGTTTTCGAACTGTATTTCTTAGAATTCTCCCAATGAATCTAAGTCTGGCATTTGTTTTACCGACGATTGATTTTATATGGTCGTTCCATTTTAAATCCCTCCTAATGACTACTCCCAGATAATTTATGAAATTAACTGCTTCCAGTTGCTGACCTGCTATAGTGTAGCTAAATGATAAAGGATCTTTTTTTCTGTGTATTCGCAGCACATTACACTTGTCTACATTGAGCTTTAATTGCCATTCCCAGCACCACGCGTCAATTCAATGCAGATTCTCCTGCATCTCAATACAATTTTCCATTGTTACAACCTCTCTATATACTACCGCATCATCCGCAAAAAGCCTCAGTGAACTTCCGATGGTATCCGCAAGGTCATTTATATATATCGTGAATAGCAACGGACCCACGACACTCCCCTGTGGCACACCTGACTAACTCCTACTTCGGAAGACTTCTCTCCATTGAAAATAACCTGCTGCTTTCTGTTATCTAGGAATTCCTCAATCCAATCACACAACTGGTCTGATAGATCATATGTTCTTACTTTGTTCATTAAACGTTTGTGGGGTACTGTATCAAACGCCTTGCGGAAGTCGAGAAACACAGCATCTACCTGAGAATCCGTGTCTATGGCCCTCTGAGTATTGTGGACGAATAGCGCGACCTGGGTTTCACACGAACGCCTTTTTCGAAACCAATGCTGATTCCTACAGAGCAGATTCCTAGTCTCGAGAAATGTCATTATATTCGAACATAATACATGTTCCAAAATTCTACAACTGACCGACGTTAGAGATATAGGCCTATAGTTCTGCACATCTGTTCGATGACCCTTCTTGAAAACGGGGATGACCTGCGCTATTTTCCAATCTTTCGGAACGCTATGCTCTTCTAGAGACCTACGATACACCACTGCGAGAAGGGGGCGAGTTCCTTCGCGTACTCTGTGTAAAACCGAACTGGTATCCCATCAGGCCCTGCGGCCTTTCCTCTTTTGAGCGATTTTCATTGTTATTCTATCCCACTGTCAATTATTTCGATATCTGCCATTTTGTAATCTATGAGGCAATCTATGGACGCATATTATACGATGGCTTTGAACTTAGACCACTGTTCCTCAACATCATCTGTACTTAAGATAAAACTTCTGTGCTGAGCCGTCAAGTACTCTGAAATCCCCTTTTTGTCAGTTTTTCCGAACAGAAAAATCTTCCTACATTTTTAAATATTTCTATTTACGGCTGAAATTACCGATGCTGTAACTGTTTTATGATCGCTGATTCCCTGTTCTGCATTAACTGTTCCGAATAGTTCGGGTCTGTCACCAGAAGGTCTAATATGTTGTCACTACGAGTTGGTTCTCTGTTTAACTGCTTAAGATAGTTTTCAGATAATGTACTCAAAACAATTTCACAGGATTCTTATCCCAACACCGTGAAATAAAACTGCTGCACATGGAATTTGTACGAGATGACCTGGAGGTAATTGCGGCACATGCTTCCGTCGCTAGCACTCCTTACAGTGACTCACGTAGTGCTTGACAGATCGGTAGAGACGTTGCCAATAATACCTGCATCTGATTCTGTCTAGGGTCTTCATGAATCCCAGATGAACGGATATTGGAGAATCGTGGAAATACTTGAGAAAGCTGGCTGGAAATGAGCTGGAACAACCAGTAGCCATTTGGGGGCCACTGGATCGTAGTTGCTCTTATATAATGTCCCGTTTATAACTTGAAACTCTCCCTTGGTCGGTTCTCCTTTCTCCAAGGACTCTAACATTTGTAATAATGCTGGATCTGCCCTCTTTTAAGCTGTAATGTCACCTAACTCAGTGAGGGCTGAAATTTCATCCATGCTGTTGTGTTAGGCTAATGGATTCCTCGAAAGGCAGTCGGCATCCTTGTGTTTGAGCCCATTTTTGAATACCACTATGACATCGTACTCTTGGCGTCTTAGTGCCCATCTTGCTAGTCGACTGATGGATCCTTCAAATTGGTCATCCAACATAAATAATGGTGGTGTGTCACGACGGTGAATGGTTTACCGAATAGATACGGCCGGAACTTGTTGATAGCCCAGATAACGGCGAGACACTCCTTCTCGGTTGTAGATTAGTTCATCTCGTACTTTGAGAGAACTCTTGATGCATAAGCTATCAGACTTTCAGCACCTTCCTGAATTTGAACAAGCACTGCACCAATCCCATAACCACTGGCGACTGTGTGAAGTTCAGTTTCCGCGTTCTCGTCGTATAAGGCTACAACTGGTGCGGAAGTTAGAGCCTCCCTAAGTTTCCGGAAAGCTCATTCTTTCGTCACATCCCAGTAAAACTTGGCGTCTCCTTGCATCAGAAGTTCTTGCAATGGACATGCCTTGTTACAAAAACCTTTTATGAAACGACGTTAGTATGAGCACAGCCCGAGAAAACTTCTCACATCTTGGATGTGCTGAGGAGTCGGGAATGTTGTGACTGCGATTACTTTATCTGGATCAGGACGCACACCATCTCCGTTCACTAGGTGCCCCAGGACTTTTTATTTCTTTGGCAACGAAGAGGCACTTCTATGGGTTGAGGCGGAGTCCTGCCGTCTGAACGCTCTTCAGTACAGTTGATAGGCGGCTTAGAAGTTCCACAAACGTCTTTGAGAAAACGACAATGTCATATACATAACAAAGACATGTTGTCCATTTAAGATGTCGAAGCAAGTTGTCCACCACGCGTTCAATGTGGCCGGGGCATTACGTAGTCCAAACAGCATGACCCTGAATTCATACAGGTGTAATAAAAGCAGTCTTCTCCATGTCAGCTTCCTCAACCTCGATTTGCTAGTAACCTGTCTGCAAGTCCATAGTTGAGAAGTATGTAGCTCCTTTCAAGCAGTCTAAGGTGTCGTCAATGCGCGGCAATGGGTAGACATCTTTCTTTGTGATTTTGTTTAGCCGCCGATAGTCTACACAGAAACGCTACGTACCATCCTTCTTCTTCATGAGTACCACCGGAGACGACCAGGGACTTTCTGAAGGTTGAACAACGTCATCATACAACATCTTCTCCACTTCTTCCCAAAATATCCGTCTTTTAGCTGGCGACACTCTGTACGAACGCTGGCTAATTGGTGGATTATCCCCAGTATTGATACGGTGTTTTATCGTGGGCCGTTTCATCTGGCTCTTCTCCTGCCTGGCCTGGAATACACCTGAAAATTGGTGTAGTATGGTTAATACCTGCTGACGTTTCTGCGTCGGACCGGACCCTATATGCAGTGTCATAGTAGTTTCCTCTAGTGCGTGGTCGCCAGTAACAGCGAAGCTTGAGACTTCGTCGATGACATTGAGCTCACTGTCCTGGACTGCTTCGGCTGTTCCAGTACACATTCCTTTAGGGATGAGTTGCGATTGCTCGGGCAAATTAGTGATCCAAAGTTCTCCTTGACCACCTGTAATGCATATGATAGCCGCTGGTATGTAGATTTCCTTCGTTATACTGATTAGCCTGTAACACTCCCCTCACTAACCGGTTGATTAAACCTGTGACAGATTAACGTCAAAATCACCCTTGTGTTGCCTAAAATTAAAACCTGGATAAGGCCATCTTTACCGAAAAAAAATATTGTGCAAATGAAAACCAACCAGTGAGCGAAAGCCACAACGACCTACCACACAAGATAGCCCGTTCCTCCTACTCTACTAATTACTAACTGAACTGATTTAATTTCGGAACAATCACACTCACACACACACTAATGTATTGCAAATTATAGGAAGTAACAAACAATGAAACAGTAGAAATTTAAAAAAAAAAAAAAAAAAAAAGTACGTCGCCAGCCCAATGGGCCACCACCCAACATGATTTGTATTTAACCACGACAGTTATGAGTGGGTAATCACACACCTTAGTGTTGCAGAACAGAAGATTGGCAAACACTTTTGCAATTGAATAACTTTTACAAAAAATGATGCTTTGGATTTATCACTTTATAGTAAGAAAGAAAAAAAAAACACGTAATAATTTTGAAATGTACTGGTTTCGCTCGTAAACAGTGTTGAATCGACCAATGTGTCACTTCATTATTAACGTCCCCTCACTAAACTGACCTGCTTGATAATCACACAGTGGGCAGCAACTTGCAACTAGATCATAACACCTGGACAACGCCGAAATACGAACCAACGTAGCAAATCAAGTTTACACATAAAATTTACACCAATGAAATATTAAATAGTAATGAACTAATTATTTCAGAATTAATATTTTTAGTTTAGTTACTTAATTGTGACAGCTTTGTTTTAATGAAAGCAGTTCTCTCATTCCAAAAATTTAATATGTTGAAATTAGCTTTAAAATTTAAACTTTAGTTATTTAAAATTGTTCTTTATAGCTTGGCGCAGAATTTAATATTCTTTTCACTTTCAACGACACTCGGGAAACTTCTGAAAAGGATGGGACCCTACTTGGTAACAATGTCTTAGGACAACGACGTGATAGAAGTTCTTTAAATTTTAGGTTATATTAGGAAAAATAATTTCTCAATCACAAAACTGGGTAACGACTTACAAAATGTCTAAACTCTGTGTGGTCGGAGATTATTGGAGTGATCTTACATTGCGTCATCGTTATTGAAGAAAAAGATGCGCCGACTCCGACAATGCTAGCATCCTAACTGTTCTAACGACTGAGCTCGACTCCCTCTGACTCTACAGCTACTACTAATGCTCCCGCTCTGTTTCTCCAAAGACCACATACCACATACACCAAAGATGTTTCCTACTTTCCCTCTCGAGGATTACCGATGTTTAGATGTTTGTTAAGCTTATGGAACTTAACTACGGGCTCATCAGTCCCTAAACTTACAAACTACTTATGAACTCACTTATACTAAAGACAGCACAAATATCCATGCCCGAGGGAGGATTCGAACCCCCGACGGGGAACGGCCTCACGCATCGAAACATAGCGCCTCAATTCGCTCGGTCGCTCCGCCGCGGCAACGATTACCAAGATACATAGATAATAAATTACATAAATTCACATAAACAAACTAAACAATACTGCAATATGCATCAGTTATAATAATAAGCTTAAACAAAACCTATACACATTTACAATTTAATACACATTTGAGATACACATCTGGATGCTAACGAGACATGCCTTTTGCGATCGACAGGCACTTCACCGTCCAACTGGCCATCTCGGCCGGCGTGATCTCCACATTCTCAACAGCAAACAACCTCCCACGGAAGTCCATGTCACCTATACTCGTCGGAACGGCTTTCTGAATTTGTAGCTCAGATCTTCCACAGTCAATGACAGGCTGGGATGCCTGAAGGAAGTCCCATCCGAGGATGACGTTATGGCTACATTCTGTTAAAATAACAAATTCAAAAGGCTGTGTCCTGTTGTTGACACGTGTTCCCGCCGGCTCCACGTTTTTTCCATTTGCGACGTTCAGCACAGTTGCTCTTATATCACACAACATTATCTTCTTTAGTTTGTGGCGGTAGTCATTCGACAATACAGAGAAAGAAGCTCCTGAATCAACTAGTGCCCGGACTGGTTGGCCGTCGATGAGGACGTCAATGATATTTCCCGACATCTTAGTGACTGTCGTCCATGGAAGATTTTCATCTGCGGTGGCCTCACCTAGTTTTCCTGAACACGGGGGCTAGGCGAGCGACTTCTGTCTGTGAAGACGACGGTTAATGGCGACGGCGTGTCGGAGAGCGACCACGTCCAGGGTACGGCGACGGGCTTCGTCCCATAGGTCAACAGTAAGCGTCTGCAGTTGAAAGAACTGTTCCTATGGCTGGCCTCTTGCGACATAGTAATTGTCAAATACTCGCCCTCTCCCCCTACAGTATCGTACGACATGTCCTGGAACGCTATAGTGGAAACACAATGGCGTGTTGTCTTCAGTCCTCCAGATATCTGTCCTCCTACGAGGCTTCTCAGTTGCCGGAGGATTTGGTTGTGGTCGAGTCGGTCGGTTCCTAAGCTGATGTTTGGCGGCTGCAGCGTAAGTCATAGTAGAGTGAGGCCATTCTTCACGTCGGGTGCGACTGGCGGTGCTGACAGACACTAATGCTTCAAATACCTCTTCATCAGCAGCGTCGGCTCAATCATTACATACAGGATTGACATCCATGGCCATAATCTGGTGCATATCCTATATGACCACCATTTGTGGCTTTGTAAAAATTTCATGTGAACTTATCTCCGGCTCTAGCCAGATTTCGATACCAATAATGATTCGTACTTTACTACTGTCTATTAGCGCTTCGGGCTCTGGTACTTTCCCCATATAGCTATGGCAATATACAACTGTTAGACCAATGGTTCTTAGATCTGTGTTCGTCGTTTCTTTGACCTGTACCCTTTAAGGCTGAAACCCTTTTTGTGTATACCCAATGCTCTCTATCTTGAAACGACGCCCAGTTCACGTCAGCCCCCGCTACACGAGTACTCGTTTGCTGTTTGTAGTGGACTCCTGACCTTTTCAGTGGAACTCTTAACCCTGCCACCATATGGCACAAGTCAAGGGATATGCATCCTACACGGTTGCAGTATGGTCTAAGCCTCTGATTCGGATCCTCCACTCGACTCTGTACCAGAGGACCGCAGTCGGTCCTGTCAAATGTTCAAATGTTTGTGAACCTTAACGGACTTAACTGCGGCGTCATCAGACCCTGAACTTACAAACTACTTATAAACTACCTTATATGAAAGACAGCACCAACATCCATGCTCGAGGGGGGATTCACTCTGCCGCGGCGTTAACTGTGCTGCCTTCATCTTGCAAGCAAGACTGGCAGTCCTTACCGCTTCAGATAGCCGCTCAAATACAGTTAGAAACTCTTTTGAATCAAAGCGACAAATCATTGGTATCGACAGGAGCCACCACTTGCAGTTGGCTGCATCCCATACACTTCATGGTATCCGGAAAGACCCGTCCCACAACTGGAATGACTCTACCCACTATGCATACGAACATTGGCTTTGTTCCCCTCCCTATTAGACATATCCCTAAGGGGCTCCATTACCCTCCTTAAGTTGTGTTTCCCAAATACTGAAACTTGACCTCAAGGCAAGCGACACTATCGAGGTTAGGAACACTGTCTGGCACAGATAGAGCCCTGAACCTGCTGGTAACATGGACTGGGGAGGCGTCTGAATCGGTTCCCCGGGAAGTCTTTCGCTGCCTGCCAAGCGGATGCTATAAAGAGTGTCGGGTGCAGCCAACTGCAGATCATGGCTCACGTCGGTACCAATCATTCGTCGCTTTGGATCGGAAGAGATTCTCTTTGGATTTGAGGGCTATATAAAGTGGTAAAGACTGCCAGTCTTGCTTGCAAGATGAAGACAGAGCTTACCATCTGCAGCATAGTTGACAGAACTTCTAGCCCTGAGGCGACCTCCAAAGTGACCACGGGCTGTGTTTCCGCCTCATTGCCAACAGTAACAGGGCTGGCCGCGGATCGATCGGTGGACACGCCGGACTCGCTGGACGTCGGTACTGTTCCCACAGCCGACCTACAAACAGCGGTACCCATAGACTGCAGCCGAGGTTAACACCGCTTGAAGCTGTGAGCACAGAGTCACGAACTCAGCTCACAGCCGCACACAGCAGTCACAGTTACTAACTACAGTACTTAGAAAACAAACTGCTGCAAAGACGCACCTTAGATTCTAAGGAAAACGAGATAATTGCGCCAAGAAGTTGGATTATTACGAAGAAGTCTAAAACTGGTTGGATTTGGCTTTAACTTCCAGGTTATAAAATATTCTTGAAGGTGGCAAGATCATTCGTGAGTGTTTGAGTGTTACTTCTGTGGTGGGTAGGTCAGTATGCTGGGTTGCTAAAGCGACGTCATCGGCATAAACGAACTTCTTAGATTGTGTTGAAGGGATGTCAGCAACGTATGTATTGAACAAGAGAGGAGCAAGAACGGAGCCCTGGACCGTTCACATGAGCAGAAACATAAGAAGAGCCATTTGGATTTTGGTGGATAGCTGACATAGCTGGGAGATCATTGGTGTGACAGTCCAGCTACCAGAAATGTTATTGGTTTGGCACCAAGCGGGAGATACGTGCAGCTTGAGGAATGCTGCGGACGCGAATAACACCATCCCCCCGTGTTGATTCCTATATATGTCCCAATCGAAAACGATAGAGCGAAGGGGGATGAGCGTCACAATCCTTCCTGACAAATGGAGACAGCCACTATACGAATCAACTATTTCTAAGGACGTCGTGAGGTTGCAATTATATTGAACGTTATTACATTCCTTTAGAATTTTAACACTGAATTTTTAGCAAAGTATACAAGTCGAATCAACTAGGAACCTTTACGAAACATACAACAAAAAATTAACATAATCAGAAGCCAAATGTTGTTGATATTCTTTTAGCACTCCAAAATATGTTTGACTACAGTGGCTAATTTGCGCCTTTCCCCTCCCTTTTCAGGATTTACAGGAAGGCACAAAACGTGAGAGCTGGAAGACCATATCATATTCATATTTCGTCGAATGGTTTCGAACGGTCCTTTGTGGTTCAGACCTGTATACCGAAGCAAAAGGAGTCCGGAAGAGTCGGCTCACGTTAGAGAGCCATGCAGAACCACGAAGTCCGCGTAGGAGAGTTAATTTATTTGGTGGATGGTAGCAGTGTCACGCATTGCGAACTGTCGTTTCGAAGTGTGTAACGTATAGAATTCAGCGCACCAAGGAAAACTACGGTTTCATTAACGGACTTTATACCACTCTCTGAAAGCCTTTTTCATGCCAAATCGCAGAGTCGGCGAGTCTAAAAATCTTTCTTCGACCGAAAAGAAAGCGTGAGGCTTCAAAACTGGGTATCGTGGTACTGACCTCCACCCCAGAAACATTAAAAAGTGGGTCTAAATGCGATTAAAGGGGAATGAGAAGGCCAGAGCATCGCATAACATAGCGACGGTGCTGTTTTAAGAGTTTAAATGAAATTTATAGCCAATATCACGTCATCAACCTATTGGAACCTTACAAGAAATTATAAGCTGCGAGGTTTTAATTTATTTACTTATTTTTGGGGAAAGTATGGACACCTTGCTGTTTGAAGTATCGCCAAACGCAAGGGTTTCGTTGCAGGGCATCTCGCCTTTCCAACATTACAGAAGAAGGCTGGGGGCACCTTAAAAGTCGACCACTGTACGTAACAAGAGCCTTGCCTCATCACTAAAATTAGTAATTAAGGTCCGTATGAACTATTGGTTACTCCCTGCTATAAAGCCTTGTTCCTTGGCCCAAACTGAGAACTGACTCGTTTCAAATTACTTCAATAACAGGAAGCTATTACTACAGTGGTTAATATACATAGCAGCTCACACGTTATTACACACAGACATTAATAAGCAAGCCACCACAATTAAAGTTATCTTAGAGAGGTGGCTAAGAAAACATTTATGGCGCAATTGAATTTAAATATAATTTGCATCTGAGCTTGACCTATTGACCCACAGTCAATATGGATTCAGAAAGTATCGTTCTTGTGAAACACCGCTAGCTCTTTTCTTACATGATGTGATGAGTGTATCGGTAAGGGCTCTCAAATCTATTCCATATTTCTGGCTTTTAGAAGGCTTTTGCCACTGCACCTCAAAAGCGTGTTGTAATCAAATTGCGTTCTTATGGAACATCGCCACAGTTGTTTGATTGGATTCGTGATTTCCTGTCAGAAAGGACACCGTACGTTATAACTGACGGTAAGTCATCAAGTAGAACAGAATTGATATCTAGCGCTCTCCGTGGAAGTGTTATAGGGCCCCTACAGTTCCTTATTTTTATAAACGATTTAGGAGACAATCTGAGTAGCTCGCTTAGATTGTTCGCGGGAGATGCTTCATTTATCGGTTACTATTGTAATTTCCATAACCACGGAGTGATGTTTTGTTACCTCTTCTTCCATGAAAGACAGACTTCTTAGGACACTGAGTAATGAAATGGTTTTTTACCACCACATCTACATCCATACTCCGCAAGTCACCCGATGGTGTGTGGTGGAGGGTACCTTGAGTACCACTATCGGTTCTCTCTCGTATTTCAGTCACGTACTGTTCGCGGAAAGAAATATTGTCGGTATGCCTCTGTGTGGGCTCTAATCTCTCTGATATTATCTTCCTGATGTCTTCCATAAAAACAATAGAAGCATGAAATAATATACAAGGAGTAAAAGAATGCTCTGTGCAGATTGCACAGAGCGTCATAAAATCCATCATAACTCACGAAAAAATTGTCGGATTTGTATAAAACAAAATCTCCAGAATGAAACTTTCACTCTGCAGCGGAGTGTGCGCTGATATGAAACTTCCTGGCAGATTAAAATTGTGTGCCAGAACCGGGACTCGAACCTGGGACCTTTGCCTTTCGCGGGCAAGCGCACTACCGACTGTGCTATCCCGACACGACTCACGATGCCGCCTCACAACATTACTTCCGCCAGTACCCCGCCTCCTACTTTCCAAAGTTCACAGGAGCTCTCCTGCGAACCATGCTAGACTAGCACTCCTGGCACACAATTTTAATCTGCCAGGAAGTTTCATATCAGCGCACACTCCGCTGCAGAATGAAAGTTTCATTCTGGAAACATCCCTTAGGCTGTGGCTAACCCACGTCTCCACCATATCCTTTCTTCCAGGAGTGCTAGTCTTGCATGGGTCGCAGGAGAGCTCCTGTGAACTTTGGGAGGCGGGGTACTGTCGGAAATAAAGTTGTGAGGCGGCATCGTGAGTCGTGTCGGGATAGCACAGTCGGTAGTGCGCTTGCCCGCGAAAGGCAAAGGTCCCAGGTTCGAGTCCCGGTTCTGGCACACAATTTTAATCTGCCAGGAAGTTTCCAAACAAAAACTGTTTAACGCAGGAAATTCCAGGAATTTCAAATACACTAAAATCTAAAAATCGAATTTTTGAGCCCAGTTGCCTTCCGTCTCCCCTTAATGGACACTTTACGGAGTGCAATACTTGGCGGTAAACATTGTACAATGCATCTCAAGTTATTAATTATGCTTCTGGAAAGCGTGTTCCAAATGTTGCCCTGTCGAGGTATGTTTAATGTGTGGCCGGTGTGGGGTGTGCGCAGGGCGACCTGACGGCGGACGGGTGCTGGGAGCTGGTGCTGGACAGCAACCTGTACGTGAACCCGCTGGAGGGCAGCCCGGTGGATGGCAGCCCCGGCGCGCCGCTGCAGCCGCCGCTGGCGCCGGCCGCGCTGCCCGTCAAGAAGAGCGCCTCCAGCGACAAGGCGCTGCGCAGCCTGGGCGCCTCGCCGCTCGACGAGGCCTTCAAGGGCTTCGGCGCGCCCGAGCGCGACCGCGACCGCGACCGAGACCGCGGCTCGCGCGGCTCGCTCAACGACGCGCCGCTGCCCAAGCACCGCAAGACGCGCTTCCAGCAGGTCGGTAGGCGCAAAGTGAGTGCTCCTGCCGACTTCTCGCTACTCTGTGTCCGCACTCCGCAAACACCTCACACTGTAACTGCACTGTAACCTACCAGTCACGACGCTCGAGAGAATTTTTGTTACCTACCGCGACAGCAGCGCGCCAAGCGCCCACTAGGGGACACTACTAAGTTGCCAGTATTTCGTGTGCTGTACTGTACATTCGCTGTAGTGCTGGTTTTTCTAGGGTACGTTTCAGTGCAATGGTTTAAATCATACTTAACTGGAAGAGTCCAGAAAGTTGAAATAAGCAGTTCACATTAGTAATTAAAACTTCCGGGCTGAGAGGCCTCGAACGGTAGAAATTTCTTCCCCTGACGTTTCGTTGCCGGCTGCGGGCAACATCTTCTGAGGTGAGTCGACGACTGGCTGCTGGGCCGTGGAGATCCTGCTTATATAGAGGGCATAGAGGGCGCTACCACTCGTCAGTGATATCAACAGTAATACTATTTCTGGCTGGCGTCATTACTCTCGATCAAAGGTAATCGATTGTCACATCTTTGGTACAAAGTAGACCACCATATCTACTTTGTACCAAAAGTCGTCAACAATGGCGTCCCACAAGGTTCGGTCTCGGGTCCTTTGCTGTTCTTAATGTATATTAATGACTTGTCCGTCTACATTCACGAAGATGCTAAGCAAGTACTTTTTGCTGATGATAAAGTATAGCTATTACACCTGACAAACAGGAATTAACTGATGAAATTGTAAATGATATCTTTCAGAAAGTTATTAAGAGGTTCTCCACAAATGGACTTTCATTAAACTTTGATAAAACCCAGTATATACAGTTTCATACAGTAAATGGCATGACACCATTAATATATTTACACTTTGAACATAAATCTGTAGCTAAGGTAGAATATTCAAAGTGTGTTTGCATTGACGAGGGACTGAATTGGAAGAAACATATTGAAAATCTCCTATCAGAGTCATAGCAAAATTTGGTGATATACATCTCAGTAAACTAGCTTACTACGCCTATTTACATGTACCGCTTTCATATGGGATCAAATTCTGGGGCAATTCAACATTAAGTATTAAAGTATTCATTGCAAAAAACCTGTAATGAGAATAATTGCTGGAACCCACCCAAGAGCCCACCGCAGACATTTATTTAGGGATCTAGGGAGCTTTACTATAGCTTCACAATATATATATATATATATATATATATATATATATATATATATATATATATATATATATTCACTCATGAAATTTGTTATTAACAATCCGACCCAATTCAAAAGTAATAGTAGTGTGCATAGCTACAACACTAGGAGAAAGGATGATATTCACTATTCAAGGTTAAATCTAACTTTGGCTCAGAAAGACGTGAATTATGCTGTCACAAAAGTCTTTGGTCACTTACCAAGTAGCATCAAAAGTCTGACAGATAGGCAACTAGTATTTAAAAAGAAATTAAAGGAATTTCTGAATGGCAACTCATTCTACAATGTAGATGAATTTTTAGATAAAACTTAAAAAATAAATAAATAAATTTTTAAAAAATAAAATAAATAAAAAACAACAAAAAATTAATTAAAAATCTTTAAAATATTGATTGTCAAGTGTAGACAACATTTACTAAACTGACACGTTCCACATCATTACGAAATGTCGTATATATGATCTATGGAACAAGTATTAATTTAATCTAATCTAATCTAATGAAATGTGGCAAAAACCAGAAAAAACTCTAATTTTTCAAATTTTCTAAGGACCCTGAGAGGTACTAGTCATATTTCTCAAATATTTACATTACGATTTATGTGAAAATTACGTAAATTTAAATATAATAACATATACGAGGGTCGTCCGCAAAGTAAGTTCCGTTTCTATTTCAATCCGTGGCAGCGTTACGATTTCAGTTCTGAACATGCGCGGTAGTTACTCTACTATAGAAGACATGTACGTCATTTTCAGATCGATGCTTTTCGACGTGTGCTTTGTAATGCTTCTTTATAATATCAGCCGTAATTGAAAATGCCACCGCGTCTGAAATCTGATCTGTTATTCGTTTTCTAAATGGAAACAAATTTAATCCAAAGGAAGTTTATCGGCAAATCTATGACGTTTACAGACAAAATGCGATGAGTAATTAAACGGTCGGAAGATGGGTCAGTCTGATCAATGAAGACGTGATCAAGTACACGATGACGCCAGTCTGTGGTTACTGATGAACTGCTTCACACAATCGAAGAGAAGGTTAAGCACAACCCTAAGTTTACACTTAGTGCCCTGACACCTAAAATCTGTCCTTGGTGGTCAATAGTTCAACGATGATGTGGAGCTGAAAGAACATGTTACCACATGGTAGAATATACAGGCGGCAATCTTCTATGAAGAAGGCATAGAAAAACGTGTGCCACGCTATGAGAAGGGCCTACAAAATTTCGGAAATGTAGAAAAATAGTTTAACAGTTGCAGATTTTTGTACAATAAATATTTTTTCTGTATAAGTATACGTTTGTTTATATAACCAAACGGCACTAGCTTTTTGGACATACCTCGTAATAATGATTCTTAATCATTTCCGGAGTAGAAAAGGGGGCATTTACAGCATCTAAAGAACTATACACTGTAGTTTTGATGTTCAAAGGTTAAGAAAAAGTTGCGCATTTAAAAGTATACTCTTATGTTCTAAAGAAATTACTACGAAACTATCTATCATAATTATTGTGAGCAGGGAGACGCAAATATCCAAAAGGTGTAGAAAAAATTAACGACAAAATGAAATTTGGGCGTAAGCGGTCATACTCTTTTGGTAATACGCACTTTCATGTAACGAGGACCTTCGTAACCATTGAACTATGATCCAGTTTTCAAAGTATTTCTATTGTTAGCTGGAAGTACCTCATACGATACAGAACATTAATAAAGACAAGAGTCGTAGTTTTGTTAACAGATGTTTGTAAATCTATCGGCTTACAAACTACTTAAACTAAGGTGAACTAACCTAAGGACAACACATACACACACACACACCCATGCCCCAGGGAGGGCTCGAACATCCGACGGCGAGCAACCGCGCGCTCTGCAGCGAGGTGCCTTAGACCGCTCGGCTACTCCACAGCGGATACCCTTCTTTACTCTTGTTCATCTCATACACTCCTTTCAAGTCACTGCCCATTCCGTTACACTACCCTTTCATGTCCTCTGCTGTCTCTGACAGAATTGCAATGTCATCGCAAACTAAAGTTTTTATTTCTTCACCCTTTCACTAATTCATTCTTCAAATTTCTACTTGCTTTATTTCACATCTTGCTCAATGTACAGACTGAATAATTGGGGAAACTCTACAACCCTGTCTTCCCCCCCCCCCCTTCCAACTTAAGCTTTCCTTAGACTCTTTTAACTGCTGTCTCGTTTCTGTACAAGTTGTAAATAACCTTCCACCTCATACATTTTACCTCTGCTGACTTCACAGTTTGAAGGAGTGTCAGCACAATAAAAAACTCCCTCCAGATCTACAAAAGCTATAAATGTAGGTTTGCCTTTCCTTAATCGATCTTCTACGGTAAGTATTCTTACATTTCTCCTAAACCTAAACTGATCTTTTTCGATGTCGGCTTCAACAACTTTTTCCATTCTTCTGTAATAATTCGTGTTAGAATTTTAAAACCATAACTCATTCAAAAGATGGTTATGTAATTTTGATACCTGTCGGCGCCAGCATTCTTTGGAATAGGAATTCTCACTTTCTTTTTTTTACGGCTGAAAGTATTTCTCCTGTCTCACACGTCTTAAACACCAGATGGAATAGTTATGACATGGCTGGCTTTCCCAGAGTCTTCAGTAGTTGTCATGGAATGTCGTCCACTCCAGTGGCCTCGTTTTTATTTAGGTCTTTTAGTGCTCTTCTCTCTTTATAGTACCTTCTATTTGATCTTCATCTACACCCTCTTCCATTTCTACAATATTTTCTTCAAGTTCAATTTCATGGAGACCATCTATATATTATCTTCTTTGCTTAATACAGGTTTTCCATCTGAGTTCTTGATATTCAAAAAACTGTTTTTCTTATTCCCAAATTTCTTTTTTTTTTTTATTTTGCCGTAGACGGTATCCATCTTTCCCCTAGTTACACGTTCATCACCAGATTTGCATTTGTCATCTAACGGCTCCTGCTTAGTCATTTTGCACTTCTTGCCAGTCCCATTTTTAGCCGTCTCTGCTCCATTTTATCTGCTTCATTTACAGCATTTTTATATTTTCTACGTTCATCAATTAAATTCAGTATCTCCTGTATTATCAACGTATTTTTTTAGGCCTTATCCATCTACCTAAATGATCATCTGCGACCTTCACTATTTCATCTCCCAAAGCTACCCATTCTTCCATTGTTCTTCTACTGTTTTGCTTTCCTCCGTTTCGGTCAATCCTTGCCAAATGCTCCCTCTGAAACTATTGTTTCTTCAGTTTCTCCAGATTCACTCCTCCTTACTTTTCTACCATTTTCCAGTTTCTTGAGTTTTAATTACAGTTCATAAACAACAAGATATGGTTAGAGTCTATATCTGTCCCTGGATATGTCTTACAGTTTAACCTGGTTCAGAAATCTATGTATTAACATTATAAAATCTATCTGGTAACTTCCGGTGTCTCCTGGTCTCTTCTACGTATATATCCTTCTGTCAGGATCTTTAAACCAAGTGTTTGTAATGATTAAGCGGAAAATTCTACCACGTGGCTTCCTCTTTCAATCCTATTCCCCATTCCAACTATTTTTACTTCTCCTCCTTTTAGCTATATTGAATTCCAGTCCCCTGTCACATTGAAGTTTTCTTCTCCCTCCACTGAGTGATTTTCATTTGTTCCTCATACTTCGCCGTAATCGCCAAAACTCAAAATAAATACATATAACATCAGAGAAGTAAATAACTAAAGTGGAAGTATGTGACATTTTGTAATAAGCCACCACCCCCACGAACTGAGGGTGGGAAAATGTGCTCAATTAAAAGGATGTCTGCTTCCCTTGTACTACCTTTTAAAGGCAGTCATAGTTCGCTGCACAAAGTGGCGCGTCAAACAGTCCCCTTTCCATCTTATCGGAAGTATTCAAATTTGAAAATGGGTTTCCCAATAAACGTTATGAAATAATTGCCTTCTCCACCTACAGTGCGCAAGCGTAGACATATCACATATGTCTACTTTTATTTCTCTTGTGTCTTTGTTGTAAATACTGCCGAATTTCGCTTTCTGTCTGTCGACTGCTCATCGGAACACCTCAAACTACCAATTAGCTTTAAAAAGATAGAAAAAGAATTAAAGAAATAAATATATACACAGTCCAAACAAATTCTGCTACCGGAGTTGCTGCTTCCTTTGTGTACTGTACCTTCGGCCTAGCAACGGTAGTCCTACAAAGCAGAATTTACAGGTGTATGTGACGACAGACGAACCCGGACTCGGGAAGTAAAGAGGATGTCAGTAGAGCAACAAATCCATCAGGTCCATTTCAACATAAAGCAGCCAAAGTGGACTGTTGATAACGTGGCTGTGGAAAAACAACGACAGAAACAACGAGACTAGGCAGACCTCGTGTACTAACGGTACGGAGTCTGGAGGTAAAATACCGCAACTAATCAGCAGGAGGAATCGCTATGAATTTTGAAGTGCTACTGTAAGTCCAACTAATACAATGGCCGTGCGTAGGTGTGAGGTACATTGGTCGAATAGCTGCTCAAAAATGTTCAAATGTTTGTAAATCTATCGGACCAAACTGATTGGTCATCAGTCCGTAGCTTACAAACTACTTAAACCTAGGTAAACTAACCTACGGACAAACACACACACCCATGCCCCCGGGAGTACTCGAACCTCCACGGCGAGCAACCGCGCGCTACATAGCGAGGTGCTTTAGACCACTCGGTTACTCCACCGCGGCGAATAGCTGCTCAAAACAACACAGCCGGCCGCGTTGGCCGAGGGGTCTGAGGCGCTCCAGTCACGGTCTGCACGGCCACTACGGTCGGGGGTTCGAATCCCCCCTCGGGCATGGATATTTGTGTCGTCCTAGTTCGTAAGTAGTTCATAAGTAGTTTGTAAGTTTAGGGATTGATGACCCCATAGTTAAGTCCCATAAGCTTAACAAACATTTGAACATTTTGAAAACAACACATTTCTTTATTCAGTGTCAGGCTAGAGACTGCTTGAGACTGGTCAGTGGATGACTTGGAAACGAGTGATTTGTGGAGGGGTAAGGTGGAGGGATAAGGTGCTGTTTTAACAAAATTAATTTTCTTAGAATTTTATTACCAAGTTTTACATTAAACACTTAGCCATCCAAAGAACAAGAATAAATGAAATTGACTTTAAAATTAGATTCTCAAAAACAAATAACGCTGTAGACACCTCATATACTGCAACAAGTTGAAGTTGCAAACGTGTTGTGCGGTTCTCAGTGGGTTACTGCCCAAACACGCTTCAAAAGTATGTACAACACTTTAAGAATTAGGCGTTTCACCTCCCGGCACAATCAGTTGCACATTTACCAAAATTTAAAATAAGTATAAATTTTACAGTAAAGAAAATTGAAATGGGCGTTTGACAGTCCGATCTTGTTTTATATCAAACTACCTTGGATACCTGACGTTGCCGAGGTATTTAGTTCTTCCCATCTTCTGTTGGTGTATCTCCTGCTTCCATGTCTCTACGTCCAGTCTTCCCTCCTCAATCTCTGTACATCTCGTCCTTCCTCCCCGGTTTCTCTCCAACCCTCATCCACTCTCTACCTACGCCCTCCTCCCCTCTTATCCATTTGTCATTTCTTCCCCTGCTGTCTCTGAGGCGCCTCCTCTTCCCCCTCTCTCTTCATCCACTCCCCCCTCTCTCTCCATCTCCTTATACCCTCTCTATAATCCTGTATTCAAATATTATCAATTATATCAAACATAATGATCTATTTTCCCAAGGTCAACACGGATTTAGAAAATATCATTCATGCGAAACACAACTAGCTCTTTATTCATACGAAGTGATGGGTGCTATCGACAAGGGTTCGCATATCTAATCCGTATTTATTGATTTCCAAAAGGCTTTTGACCCCGTACCTCACAAACGGCTTTTAACCAAATTGCGTGGTTATGGTATATCGCCTCAAATTTGCGATTAGATAGAGGATTTTCTGTCAGAGAGGACACAGTTCGTAGTAATCAATCGTAAGGCATCGACTAAAACAGAGGTGATATCGGGCGTTCCACAGGGTAGTGTTATTAGTCCTCAACTGTTCGTTATTTACATAAACGATTTAGGGGAAAATCTAAGCAGCTCTCTTACGTTGTTTGCAGATGACGCCGTCATTTACTGTCTAGTAAAATCATCTGAAGATCAAAACCAACTGCAGAACGATCTGAATAAGATATCACTATGGTGTTAAAATTGGCAATTGACTCTAAATAAAGAGAAGTGTGAAGTCGTCCCCCTGAGTACGAAAAGAAATCTGTTAAACTTTGTTGACAAGATAAATCAATCAAAAGGCCGTAAACACCACATAAAAACCTAGGAATTACTATTACACGTAGATAATGTCGTGGGAAAGGCTAACCAGAGACTGCGTTTTATTCCCAGAAACCTTAAAAGATGCAACAGAACTACAAAATAAACTGCATACACTAAGCTTGTCCGTCCATGTTTGGAGTATTGCTGCCCAGTGTGAGATCCTTATCAGGTGGGTTTGAAGGAGGACATCGAAAGAGTTCAGAGAAGGGCAGCTCGATACAGGTGAGACAGCGTTACGGAAATTATACAGGATCTGGAATGGGAATCATTACAACAACGGCGCTTATCGCTGCGGCGTGGGCTACTTACGAAACTCCAGTCGCCAACATTCTCCTCCGAATGCGAAAATATATTGTTGACTCCCACTTACATAGGTAGAAATGACAATCAGAATAAAATACAAGTAATCAAAGCTCGAGCGGAGAGATTCGGGTGTTCTTTCTTCCTGCGCGCTGTTTGAGAATGAGAGATAAAATAGTATAACGGTGGTTCGATGAACCCTCTGCCAGGCACTTAATTGTGATTTGCAGAGTATCCCATGTAGATGCATAAACCCCGCTTCCTCCTTCACCTCCTCCTCCCCTTTTACCATTTGTCATTTCTTCCCCCTTCTGTCTGTCAATCTTCCCCTCATCCCCCTCTCTGTTGATATCTTCTTGCCCTTTTCGGCCCATCTCCTCCTCTCCCTCTCTGCGCATCTCCTTTCCTCCTCTCTATATCTGTCTCCTAATCCGCTCTCTCAGTCAATGTCTTCCTTGCACTGTATATATAAAATTACATATATAATCCAAATTCTATTCTGACCGGTGAAACTGTGTCGCTCTTTATTTCATCCTAAATGCACCACACTGTGGCTTGTGAAATATAAACCCATATTCCATGAAAATAATCTACATGTGCCAACTTTCATTAGTGATCGGTCAAACGGCGTAATAGTCTACTGCAACGTACCATCTGCTATGCATCAGTTTGACATATGCACAAAATAACTCAGTTTTGTTTCCTCACATGTCCTTTTTTGTGTACTTCAAGTCTCATGCGATTCTCTGAAATCAGTATGTAACGTATCACCCTACAGGCTGATCAGATCTATTAATCGTCCCTCCCGTCTACCTAATGTCTTTCTTTGGTTAGGAAACGCATCAGTTTCGAAGAAGTAGTGGAGATTATTAATAAACCGTTTCTGCACTGTAAAGTCTTGCAACAATGATCGGTAAAATGATAGGAAAAATTTGAAAAATATCTTTAACACCAAGTAAGTATGGAATAGACATTACAAAATAATAAATTTAAATAAAGAATCGGTTTTACAGTCAGCATCTCACTATATAAGCAAAAGAAATTTGGTGCGAAAATTGACTGCAATAATTTAATTACTGATTAATTAAATAGCCGGATGGGTACGAAACCAACACTAAGCAGTCCAAGCACAGAAACACAAGAAACAATCAAAAACTTGAACCGCTGTTAAATAAAGGAATTAAGATGTTTGATTACGGTAAGTATTCGACAACAAGGAGCAACTATTAGCACTACAATGTCAGTAATTGCAGCGAAATGCACACCTCACAATAACGCTTATTGCTTTAGTTTTGATATAGGCAAAAGTAGTGAAATAATTTAATTCTACTTAATTATTATTTCCAATTAGAAAATTTAAAAAGGGAAATGGATAGGTTGAAGTTAGATATAGTGGGGATTAGTGAAGTTCGGTGGCAGGATGAACAGGATTTCTGGTCAGGGGAGTACAGGATTATCAATACAAAATCAATTGGGGGTATCACAGGAGTAGGATTGATAATGAATAAGAAAATAGGAATGCGGGTAAACTACTATGAGCAGCACAGTGATCGCATTATCATTGTCAATATAGATACGAAGCCAACACCGACAACAGTAGTACAGGTTTATATGCCAACTAGCTCTGCCGATGATGAGGAAATCGAAGAAATATATGAGGAGCTAAAGGAAATTATTCAAACAATTAATGGAGAGGAAAACTTAATTGTTATGGGAGACTGGAATTCGATAGTAGGACAAGGAAGGGAAGGGAGGATAGTAGGTGAATATGGTCTGGGCAAAAGGAATGAAAGAGGAAGCCGCCTGGTAGAATTTTGCACAGAACATAATTTAGTTATAACAAACACCTGGTTCAAGAATCACAAAAGAAGGTTGTATACGTGGAAGAGACCAGGAGACACCGGAAGATACCAGATAGATTTTATAATGGTAAGACATAGATTTCGGAACCAGGTTCTACAGTGTAAGACATACCCAGGGGCAGATATAGACTCTGACCATAACTTGTTGGTTATGAACTGTAGGCTGAAACTAAAGAAACTACAAAAAGGTAGGAAAATAAGGAGATGGGACCTGGATAAATTGAAGGAACCTGAGGTTCTTAAGAATTTCAGAGGAAGCTTTAGGCAACAATTGACAGAAACAGGGGGAAATAAAACAGTAGAGGAGGAATGGGTAAAATTGAGAGATGAAATAGTGAAGGTAGCAGAGGACAAAATAGGTAGGAAGGAAAGACTTACAAAAAATCCTTGGATATCACAGGAGATACTAAATTTAATCGATGAAAGGAGAAAATATAAAAATGCAGTAAATGAAACAGGCAAAATGGAGTACAGACGACTAAGAAATGAGATTGACAGGAAGTGCAAAATGGCTAAGCAGGATTGGCTAGAAGGCAAATGCAAGAATGTAGAAGAATGTATAAATAGGGGAAAAATAGATACAGCCTACAGGAAAATAAAAGAAACATTTGGAGATAAGAAAAACAGCTCTATGAATATCAAGGACACTGATGGAAAACCAGTTCTCAGCGAAGAAGGGAAAGCTGAAAGGTGGAAAGAGTATATAGAGGGGCTCTACAAAGGAAATGAACTTGGAGACAATATTGTAGGAAGGGAAGAGGATGTAGATGAAGATGAAATAGGAGATACTGTACTGAGAGAAGAATTTGACAGAGCCCTGAAAGACCTAAGTCGAAACAAGGCCCCTGGAGTAGATGATATTCCCTCAGAGCTACTGAAGTCTCTGGGAGAACCAGCCATGACAAAATTGTTTCACCTGGTCCGTAAGATGTATGAGACAGGTGAAATACCCTCAGACTTTAAGAAAAATGTTATAATCCCCATTCCAAAGAAAGCAGGTGCAGACAGGTGTGAAAACTACAGAACCATCAGTTTAATAAGTCATGGTTGCAAAATATTAACGCGAATTATATACAGAAGGATGGAAAAGCTGGTAGAAGCCGACCTCGGGGAAGATCAGTTTGGGTTCAGGAGAAATGTAGGAACACGGGAGGCAATACTCACTTTACGGCTTATCCTAGAAGATAGATTAAGAAAAGGCAAACCTACATTTCTAGCTTTTGTAGATTTGGAGAAGGCTTTTGACAATGTTGATTGGAATAAACTCTTTCAAGTTCTGAAGCAAGCAGGAGTAAAATATAGGGAACGTAAGGTTATTTCCAACTTGTACAGAAACCAGACAGCAGTTGTCAGAGTTGAAAGGCATAAAAGGGATGCAGTGGTTGGAAAGGGAGTAAGACAGGGTTGTAGTCTTTCTCCATTGTTATTCAATTTGTACATTGAGCAAGCTATAATGGAAAGCAAGGAGAAATTTGGAGAAGGAATTAAAGTTCAGGGTGAAGAATTAAAAACATTGCGTTTTGCCGACGACATAGTAATTCTGTCAGATACAGCAAAGGACCTGGAAGAGCAATTGAACGGAATGGACAGTGTGCTGAAAGGTGCATATAAGATGAACATTAACAAGAGCAAAACTAGGGTAATGGAGTGCAGTGTAAGGAAATCAGGTGATGCTGAAAGAATTAGATTGGGAAACGAAGCAATAAAGGAGGTAGATGAGTTTGGTTACTTGGGCAGTAAAATAACAAATGATGGTCGCAGTACAGAGGATATAAAATGCAGAATGGCAATGGGTAGAAATGCGTTTTTGAAAAAGAGAAATTTGCTAACATCGAATATTGATTTAAACCTAAGGAAGTCCTTTCTGAAGGCATTTGTATGGAGTGTTGCCTTGTATGGGAGTGAGACATGGACGATAAACAGTGCGGACAGGAAGAGGATTGAGGCTTTTGAAATATGGTGCTACAGAAGAATGCTGAAGATTAGGTGGGTGGATCGCGTAACTAATGAGGAGGTACTGAACAGAATTGGGGAGAAAAGGAATTTCTGGCATACCTCGACTAAAAGAAGGGATAGATTGGTAGGACACATTCTTAGACATCAAGGAATTGTGAATTTAGCGTTGGAGGGAAGTGTATGGGGATAAAATCGCAGGGGAAGACCAAGAGATGGATACAGTAAGCAGATTCAGACAGATGTAGGTTGTCGCTCTTATGTGGAGATGAAGAGACTTGCTCAGGATAGGGTATTGTGGAGAGCTGCATCAAACCAGTCTCCGGACTGAAGACCACAACAACACAACAACAGGTTGATAACTGTGTAATTAAATTGGGTGCTATAGCAGACGCAACAGAAAATTAACTGAAAACTATTACGTCGCGAATCTTTTGTTTAAGTGAAGAATTTATTTCACTATAAATAAAAGAATTTTCAATTCACGTAATTCAAAGATTTGCAATTGTGATTAAGAAATCACTTATGAGTCTTCCGTCGCTTATTTCAGAGGATATTGACAAAGTTTCAGTCGATACGATTATTGGCAAAATCCGTAAAAACTTAATATTCCCTCATACTTAATCGCTGTTTTTTCAGTAAATAAATGTGAATATTTGAATTATTTCAGCCAAATGAATTCTTTAACGAATAAGTAATGTTTTATTATTATTTACGAAGAACGTTCAAATGAAATTCGACACTCATCGAATTCCTCGAGCATGGAAAAACCATTAACAGTTCCTTATACTGTGAGACACTTCCTAGCCTATACAAGTCCATCAACAACAAATGGTTTAGGCTGCTCACGAAGAGAGTGATTCTGCTGCATGATAACGGGCATCCACACGTCTCCAGGGTCACACAAAGTACTGGCCAAGTTCAAGTGGGAGCAGCTTGAGCATCCGTCCTACTTCCCAGTATGTCTCCCTGTGACTTCCATCTCTTTGGTCCGCTAGAAAGACATATCAAAGGAAAGAGCTTCAATTGGGACGACGAACTGAAGGACACAGTAGCGTACTGGCTCTTGTCACAGCCACAGGAATGCTGGGAACGGGGAATCTTTTGGCTCGTTAAACAGTGGGATAGTTGTGCTCAGGTCTCTGCTGATTACTTTCTTTTGAATAAAGACTTCAATTATACCCACAGTGTCGTTGCTTACCTTTTAATTTGAACACGCCTCCTGTGTTCTTTTTCACTGTTCAACAAAACAGTTATACACATACAAATAAAGGCAAAAATTAAAACTTTTTAATGATTGTAGCTCTTCTACTGGCTCGTGTTACAAAAGATTATACAAAAAATGTTAAGAAGGTGAAATTAATGGGAGAAAGTGTACTAAACCGAAGCTATTTGTGATTTAAAAACAATGATAAAAGAACGTAGACAAACGATTGAACACGCCAGAAATGACACTGATTTCTTAAACGGATCACTTTCATATTCACGTACACCTGGAAGTCCCTGCTCTGGGAAGTAGGTGTGATATGACAAGAGGACGGAGCCCTACGGAGGGTGCGGTGTATTCAGAGTTAGTATGTTGGGTTGGAGTTTATCTACCGGGAGAGGGAAACCGTTCAATTTCTTTGGAAGAGGGTGTGGATGGTGTGTAAGTTGAGAATTGTCGGGATGTGCAAGTAGATGCGCGGCAGCACGCTACAATTGGAAAGCGGAGAGGACACTATAGGACTGTAAGGTTATTCGGAGGTGTTCAGTGTCAACAGGAATAGTCGCGAATATGATGATCTGGTAGAGAATCGATGTGGATTTAGAAGGAGTGTGAGGGGATGGTTCGTGGACAAAAACAATACTGAAAGGAACTATCCGAACCAGAGTCTCGACTAGAACCGAATGGAACACCTTTAGCATAAATTAGACGTTGACTTCCTTTCGCTTTCGCACCACGTGCTTTAAACGGCTGGATGGTCTATATTGTAAGACACCCTTGAGCAAAACTTCAGTCCAGTGTATAACAGACGTGAACGATGGTATTTAAACTGTGTCCATACGCCGAATATTCTCTTGACCCAATCGAACCTTTAACTATCCTATTCGCTGAAGATCCACATATAGACGAATTTGGCTGGCTTGTGTTGTGCGTTCAAAGATAAGCATTTTGGTGCACCCATGTAATATTCTGCCCCACCGGTATTGAGCCACTAAAAAGATCATGTACGACAATGTTACTGTTTGTATTACGTCTTCCCATATCTCGCCATAGGAAAGATCGCACATAATCACCACGTATCTTCTAAACGCTATAATCCAGGTTTATTCAATCCAATTTCTGAATACGGTACACTCAGCATAAACGCTACTGTGACATTGTACTCCCCTATGCGCGTCTTTTCAGGGATTAGTTTGGCACTGACATTTTTACGGATGACAATTTGTAGGTGAAGGCAATCTGGGAAAGAGAGAATATTACGCGTATGGACTGGTCTGCCCGTTCTCAAGGACTAAACACAGTACACCATGTGTGAGATGCACAGGACCATAGCCGCGGTGGAGTAGCCGAGCGGTCTACAGCGTCCCACTGTGGAGCGCGCGGTTGCTCGCCGTGGAGGTTCAAGTCCTCCCTGGGGCATGGGTGTGTGTGTTGTCCTTAGGTTAGTTTACCTAGGTTTAAGTAGTTTGTAAGCTACGGACTGATGACCACGCAGTTTAGTCCGATAGATTTACAAACATCTGAACAGGACCATAAACTACCTACTACTTCAGGCCCTAATTAATGGGCGAATGGAACGGTCCACCATAAGAACTCCATACTAACTTTGTGTCCATCAAGGAAGCACGTTGCATTTAATGCCATCAGTAGTTACCACACTACGTCATCGGTTCCGATTTGAGTCCTACTACTGCCCATATTTTGAATGTAATCGTAAGTAATGGCGACCGTAATAAGTAGACCTCGTTCTTCCAACGGTCTCGTCAAAGAGTGCGAAATAGCAGACGGCGTTTCAGGGAACCTCTCACCATTGGGAGTGATAAAGTGGCCGTAAAATGCGAATGATTCAGCAATGATCAATGGCGTGAGTCCATCTTCGAGCTCAGTGGACAGCGTTTATCGTCGACACGCAATTCGCCAAAGTGGTGTCAAAAATACTTGCACTAGGCGACCGATGAGCTTTCCCGGCTAATAAAAGCCGTACGATCTTTTCAACGGCATAATGATGTAGATATCATCATTTTTAGAATACGGAGCATGAAATGTGGGAAGATTGATCATAGTAGGAAAGGTAAAAAATCTTAAAAGGTAAATGTAAAGTTCAATCTAGGTATAACGGGAGACATTTAAAACAAACAGAAAGAACAGACGTATCATGGTAAATAGAAAGAACATAAGAATTTCTGGTCGGAAGAATATGGGATAATATTTACAAATGTTCAAATGTTTGTTAATCTTATGGGACTTAACTACGGGGTCATCAGTCCCTAAACTTACAAACTACTTATTTACTACCTTATACTAAGGACGGCACAAATATCCATGCCCGAGGGGGGATTCGAACCCCCGCCGGAGTGGCCGTGCAGACCGTGACTGGAGCGCCTCAGTCCCCTCGGCCACAGCGGCCGGCTTACAATATTTACAGCCCCTGAAAATGGTATAATGAGAGTAGGATTCGTTTTTAAAGTAGGGCAGAAATTTATTTACTGTAAACAAATTCGTTATGGGTTGTTCGCATCAGATTCGAGAGTAAACCAACACCGACAATGAAAGTTTAGGTAAACACGCCGACGTCACAGGCAGATAAGGGAGAGGTACAAAAAGTAAATGAAGATAAAGAAAGAGTAATTCGGAATGTAAACGGTGACTAAACTCTAATAACCAAGCGAAATTGGAACATGCTTGAAGGGGATGAAATGGAAGGAGAATATTGGCTGCGCAGTAGGACTGGGAGAAAATAACTGAGTTTCGGCATAAATTTCAGATGGCAATAGTGACAATGCTGGTTCAATCATCCAAAGAGGAGAAGGTGTACTTGGAAACGACCTGCAGACACGGGAAATTCCGTCATAGAGAGAAATTTCGAAATAAAACATTAAAAAGCATGCACTGTTGAACATAGAGTAGAAAGCAGACGGTGCAAAAAGTACATCGAAGACCTTTATGAAGGGGAAGACCTGTTTGATGTCGTGATAGAAGAAGGAAACGGAGTCGATATGGAAGATATAGGTAATCTATTATTAGAGCCAAAATATTATACTTGAAAGACTTAAAATCAAATGAGGTGGCGGCATAGATAATGTTGCATCGGAATTTCTAAATACACTCGGGGAACTGACAATGAAAAATTATTCAATTTGGTGTTTTCATTTTGTCATTCTTTAGATTTACTTGGTGAAAGTGAAAGTTTTTGACTCTGTATCACACAGATTTTTTGTACCAGGACATTTATACATGGCGTCAGAAAGGGTTTTGCGGTCATTGAAAAGAAGAAAAGGGGGATTCGGTGTTTGTATAATATATAGCCTTACTCAGTGGTGTGATGTTACTGCAGCGGCAAGAGTAAAAACTCTTTTCACTATTATTCAAATGACCAGGGAAGACATTATTGACATTCATAATGGTATTACTTCTAACTTTTTAATTAGAAAAGTAGATTTTGATGCTGCTCCTTCGCTTTTACCAGTGGCGAATATAACAAAGGCGTTTTTTGTGTTGGGGAGGGGGTGACTAAAAATGAATTTAAAAATAAGGTAACTAATTTTAAGAAGACGGATAATGATATTTGGTATAAGTTTTGCTGCTCAAATTCAGAGGATAATTTGCACTGAAGCCATCTTTACCGATATCCAGCTTTTTATTGTTGACATTAAATAATAGTCTACAAAATATAGGCGTTGCTACTTTTAAAAACACTGGGGAACTTCACACCACTAACATCCCACTCCCTTCATCAATACAGAGAAGTATGTCTACCGTGCCGATGGCTTCAGGCATCGTTCATTAAAATAATTCAGTTACCACAATTATTTCTTTCTTTGTATTCATTATTTCATGTAACGTTATATCCGTTATTGTGAAACCTGCTAATCTTAATATTGTTTATGTTATTCTGATTTGGACGTGCATCAATAAGTTAATTTTAGAAAACGTGCTAAAAGTTCAAAGTTTCATTGTTTAACTTACAGCAGAAGTACAGTGAATAGGTAAAGAATGGTAAATATAATAAGCTAATGAAAATATTGAATTATATATCACATTACGATTTCTGTAAAAATCTTTTTCCTAGTGGTGTTGATGATGAAGAAAAAATTTGAAGATTTTGATATAGAGCTAGATTAATTACTTTCGTATGTTCAATGACGGAAAAGTCACTTTTAAACCATTTTATCTCTTCTGTATATATTTTGTTAAAATAAGAAACAAAAATCAGAAAAGTATTGATCACAATGGTACAATACTTGAAATTCCTTACTTTCAGAAAATACTAAGTCGTAACGTTAACAACCTGACACACTGAGCAACGAAACAGAAAATGTCATTTTTTTCTCACAAGGTGAGGGTTTGACATGTGGGTCACCGATTTCGCACAAATTTAGCATGGACATTCTATATTGAATACAAGAGACGCGTGTTTCGGCCTTTTGCTAGACAGTAGTTTTTGAAAAAACCAAGTTCAAAGTTGACGATGGAAATCGCATTTTCAATGCTACACATCGAAAGATCGTCTGAAGATGAGTATTTCTATTAGTATACAGAGTGAATCAACTAACACTTGCCCCGCAAATATTGCGGAAACGGAAAGTGAGATTGACGTACGGTTTTCACAGAGTGGATTGGTAGTCAGGGGCTCGTATTTTTAGTCGACAAAAGATTGTAATATTACTTCTAAAGTGTATTTTTATGCAAACATACAGCTTTTTAAATGGAACAATGGTTATTTCTATCATGCACTGGAATTTTTGATATCATCTATGTACAAATAATTTTGAATGACATTTTTATCACTTTTAGTTTAGCAGCTACAACCGTTCAAAGTTTCGCGGGTGGAGGCTGCGATAGTGTAGCTGACTGGCCAGAGTAGCCTTTGAGGCTCGTCACACTGTCTCATGACCACCATCCAGTGAGCTACGCTGTCGTAGCCTCCGCCCACAAAAAGTTTGAATGGTTGTAGCTGCCAAACTAAACCTGATTAAAAGTCATTCAAATTTCTTTGTACACAAATTCCAGTGCATGATAAAAACAACCATTGTTAAATTTTAAGAATTGTATGTTTGCACAAAAAATACACTTTCTAGGTATTTTTACAATCTGTTTATTGACCAACAATACGACTCCTTGACTAACAATCCATTCTGTGAAAACCGCACATCAGTCGCACTTCCCGTTTCCGCAATATTAGCGGTGCAAGCGGGTGATTCACCCTGTGTATGGGGTCAAAAATTAATCACGCTGTTTAGTCCCTTCCAAAAACCAACAACAACAATTAATCACGTTCAAGCGGCATTCAGAGCGCCGACACAACACCACGTTGGCCGACGCCGGTCCTGCATTCCAGGACTTGGACTATAAAGCCGTTGATCCACGTTCGAAACTTCATTACGGCAATTTTTCGTTAGATTCTTTTTTGCGATGTATTTGATAATCTCTATCTATATAAAAGTGAAAGGACCTTCATTCATACATTCACTGACTAAACACGAAATCTCGAAAACTACTTCACTTATGAAGCTGAAAATTTGCAGGAATGTGTTTTATGGGTAGAAGACGTCAACTAAGAAACGATTTTCCGATAGGACCTGTAGTTCAGGACATGACGTCATAAACAATGGAAACTTTCCCGTATTACGGCACGTGATACTGTAACTTTATCAGGGCAATATTTAAGAAAGAGAGCACTTAGCGACTTGCAACAAACTTTAAACATAATTTCAAACCTTTAGGAAACTTTTTCTCGTTGATAACCATAGCAAAATGATGAAAGGAAAAAAGTTTCTCGCTCACTACTTTTCAGTTGTTCACGGATTAAAACTACGGCATTCGGTATAACTTTGAAATTTATAATTTCTATACTACATATTGAACCTGCAGAAAATTTTACACATTGTATATACACATATAGTTGAATGCATGAATGCACCTTTTAAATTGTATCACAGTACGACACGTAGTTCATGACATACGAACACATAAACAGTAACGTTCATTGGAAACCGCCCCATCACACACCGAATTTTAATATATTACTTCTTTACTACTAACTACATTCGCAAAAGATTTTTTAGACGTACAGCACTTATACAAATGAATATATACCTGAAAAATTATACAATTGTACAACATATTACTCAGTAAATATGAGATCATATATACTGCGATGGATAGAATCTTTTCACATCAGGCATCACGTTTTATTACATTTCTTATTTACTGCCTGTATTCCAGTGAGCTTAAGAAAATTCCTGAAAGATTACAGTGCTGTTGAAAACTTTGAAGCAACTTTTAACTATGAAGCGCATACCGCTGTAGGAAGAAGCAATAGATATCTACAGAGCTCAAAGGAAAGGAAGAGAATGAAACAGAGTACATGAGATAAATACCCATTATTTCTGACAGATCTGGCTTTTAACTTTAGAGGAGTGCAGTTTGCAGTGGGACTTGCATTTTCTATCATGGCTAATAAATCACAGGGCAGTCTACTCTATACTGTGGAGTGTAATTGAAACCTCCATGTTTCTCACACGGACAGCTTTATATCGCTTGCTCAGGCATGGGCTCTCCAGAGAAAATGTTCATATTATAACCTGGACAAGTCAAAAGAAATATTGTTTATTGTCAGGAAGGAAGGAATATTAGCGTTTAACGTCCCATCGACAACGTGGTCATTAGAGGCGGAGCTTATGCTCGGACTGTTTGGGTAAGGATGTGAAACGAAATCGTAATTTGAAGTTTTTGTGTATACTATGCTTTTAAGTATGGTGTAGTACAGCAAATCTCCAGGAGTGCACGAACATTCATGGGGTTTCGTAGTCAACTGAGAGTACCTTAGGGCAACATATAATCTTCATTTTATCAAAAGCAGATCAGGGGAAGAAAAGATATCGTAATTTGTAGTTTCGGGTGTATGTTACGCTTGAATTGCAGCGTAGTATAGCAAAGATCCAATAGAGGCGCTGTTACTTGCATAGTACACCAAATCTCTATACTTATAAATTTGTTGTCTGTCTGTTTATCTGTCTGTTCTCGTATAACACAAGATCCAGACAACCAAATAACGTGAAATTTGGTATACGTACACAAAATTACATGGGGAAGGTTCTTAAATAGGTTTCGTTCCATTTCTTGAAAAACCAACCGGAAAATTTGAGAAAAAGTGAAAGTGCGTTTTTAATGTGTCCTTGTAAATCTACAGCTTCACACTGATCTTGATGAAATTTTGCGCAATTGACCTTCAAAACAAGAGGAAGGGCACCGTCTACATAAAATTTCGATCGGTGCATGGTAGAGGGTACATATGGATTTCGCCAAAATCCACAGTTTTGCTCTGATCTTAATGAAATTTTGTACACTAGACCTTGAAAACAAGATGAAGGTTACTGTCTACGTAAAATTTCATTCGGTGCATGGGGGAGAGTACTTTACTTACAGACTTCGATAGCAATCCCTATACATATAAGAAGCATTTGTTGTCTGTTCCCTTATAACTCAAGATCCAGACAACCAAACAACGTGAAATTTGGGACACGCACACAAAATTACATGGGGAAAGTTCTAAAATAGGTTTCGTTCCATCCCAATCTCACTCTGGCCATGTGACTGTTATAAACCGTGTGATAATGAACCCCCGCCCAAAAAAAGAGGAAATTATCATATTGCTTTAGCATAAATGTACCCTTTTATTACATCCAAATAAACGGTTTTGTACGCTTCTACAGAAAACCTTATTTTATACCCGGCCAAAGCCAGGGCATTGCAGCTAGTATTTTCCTATTTTTAATACCTTTTCTTGCCTTATTTTCAAGTAGAGAATGTGGAAATGTGATTATTATTTAATTAAGTGTATAATTTATTTACAATTATGAATAGTAGTGTTTGTCCGTCTATGCAACTACGAATAATATGCGATTTTTCTCACCAGACAAGTTTCGTTTTAATGACAATAAAATATCTTCAATGGTCTGTAATCATATAAATCTACAGTTTGTTTTGTTTTTGGATCGATGTTGTTGTTGTTATTGGGGCTTTAGGGCGCTCAACACCGTGGTCATCAGCGCCCATTTTGGATCGAAAACGGTTCATTAGCTAAACATGTAAAGTAGGCCTACTGTTTTGTTACTTACGGAAATTTTAGTCTTGTTTTTGCCTCACATCATGGAATGTCTGTTTCATACAGTACCTCAGATTCTTCTTGCTACATCACTGTTTTCTCAATTAATTTCACTCTCACTATTGCACTTTCCATAATTGTTTTTCACAGATCAGGCGTATTTGTTTTGATTGTGTGCAGACTCAGTCACAATCAAAACAAATACGTCTGATATGAAAAACACTTATTGAAAGTGCAATAGTGACAGTGAAATTAGTGGAAAAAATATGATGCATCTAGACGAATCTGCGGTACTGCATGAAACAACAGACAGACATTCCATGATGTGAGGCGAAAAGAAGACTAAAAAATTTCCGTAAGTAACAAAACTGTAGGCCTACTTTACATGTTTCGCTAATGAACTTTACTGAATAGATAGTCCTGTTATTCATTAATCGTGGTAGAAATGCAAGTCTCACTGGAAACTGCAGTCTCTGGAAGTAAAAAGCTAGTTCTGTCGGAAATAAACGGTATTTGTTGTATGTACACTGTTTCATTCTTTTACTTCCCTTGTAGCTCTATGGAAGTCTATTACCTTCACCTGCAGCCGTGTGCACTTCACAGTTCAAAGTTGGTTCAAACTTGCCAAGAGCAGTCAGATTTCAGGAATTTCCCTAAGCTGACTGGAATACTGGAGTGTTTTAGTGGTAAGTACGTAAATGTATTAATACATGGTGCATGATGTGATAGGTTCTTACCCATCGCATTATATATGATCTCATATTTGTTGAATTATATGTTGTACAATTGTTTAATTTTGCAGTTATGTATTCATTTGTGGAAGTGCTGTATGTCGGAAAAATCCGTCGCGAAGAGAGTTAGTTATAAAGAAAGTAATTGCTAAAACCTGACGTGTGATGGGGCGGTTTTCCATGAACGTTACTGTTTATGTGCTCGTATCTCATGAACTACGTGTCTTACTGTGATACAATTTCGAAATTACATACAGCTGTACGTGTGCATATTGTCTGTAAAATTTCCTGCGGATACAGTTTGTAGAGTAGAAATTATAAATTACAACGTCATATCGAGTGCCGTAGTTTTGTTACATGAGATGCGGAAAAGCAGTAAGCGAGAAACGTTTTTCCTTTCATTACTTTGATGTGGATGTCCAGGAGAAAAAGTTTAATAAAGGCTCGAAATTATGTATAAATTTGGTTGCAAGTCGCTAAGTACTGTCATTCTCATACAGCGTGTCAATGAAGTTTCGTCGCATTAATTGGCAGTTTCTTGCAACTCCTCTTGTTTATGATGTTATATCTGCTGAACCATATGTCGTGTGTGGTTCTTACCCCGAAACCATTGTTACCCCACGGTAAGGAATATGTGTATCGAATTTGGTTGGTATCGGTCCCGTGGTTTAGGAGGAATTGTACAACATTGTCGTTTGATGCAGCAGTTTGTCGAGAATCTCATTGTTTATGACGTCATATCTCGTGAACAATGCGTTGTACGTGGTCCTTACACTTACGGCGACCGCCTCGTGAATTGAAGCTTACGTATGCATATGTCATTAAGATTGGAGCAAAACTGTAGAGCTGCATGCAATACGTACACACAAACATACGGATACTCTGCTTTATATTCAGACTAGCTTAAACCCGCGGCTCCGCTCGCTTGTTGGTTGATTATAAGCTATCTTTCAGTAGTGTGCTTTGAGACTCGTTTTGAAGGATGAAATGAAACACAATATACCTTCTTTAGAAACAAACATTTTTAATCAACATTCAAATAACAAAATAAAATTCTATGAAGTGCTTAATGATTTACGTTTATCGGGAAAATAAGTAGTGTAGAACAAATCACATGTAAAAATGCACTCGTTTCAAAGAATCGAATCACGAAATTCAACAATAATGATTGTAATAATATCACAGATCGATAACCTGATGTAATCGGCGAAACGTCAAATCGATTTTTTAAAGAGATGTATTAAAAGAATTTTTTTACTGCTTTATTTATTTATTCTTATATTTCCTTACTCGTATTCTTATCTTTACAGAGAAAGAGCTGAAGACATTGTAGCACGCATAGACCAAAGATGTGGTCTGTGGCATCACGTTTTGCTGTATGTAACCTCCTTGTTATAGAGACGCATACGTCATCGCTGGTCTTCAGTCTGAATTTGTTAATAATTTGACGACTTTCAACCTCTATATCTTCCACCCCCTTATAGCTATCGGCATAGAATTGCTGTGGTGTACAACAGGAGACTTTGGATAACAATTACACACAGACCATTCGTTTGCGTTCTGTAGTTTTCGCTTCAGAACGAAACATTAACACACACACATGTAGAATTTTATACACACCAATAACTTTCAATCCCAATATTATCCACACTTTTATCATTATCAACCCTCAAGCAACAATGCGACCAATAAAACTATTTTCAAAGAGTAAATATAATTTTCAAAGAGTAATTATTGTTCCGCTTTTCGCGTTATATTCTTCAAATTATTAAATATCTATCAGTTCGTTATAAAACCGTGCCTAAAACCTCCCTCGGGTATAAATGAGTCACTGTACAAATATTTAAGTATCTGCGTCTTGCCGTTCGGACGTGATAAGCGTACACCGAACTGACATTCACATTATCTATGTCTATAAATGTGAATGTCTGTTCGGTGTACGTTTATCACGTCTGAACCACAAGACATAAAGAGCTAAAAATTTGTATAGTTACTAATGTCTACCCGGGGAAGGCTTTAGGCACGGTTTTATGGCGATCGGATAGCTATTTATCTATGTATATTAATGTGAAAGTCTGTTCGTTGTACGCTTATCATGTCCGAACAACAAAATGCAGAGACTTAAATATTTGTACAGTTACTAATTTATACCTGAGGAAGGTTTTAGGCATGGTTCTATAGGGATGTGATAGATATTTAGTAATTTGAACAATATAACGCGAAATGCGAAACAATAATTATTCTTTGAAAATTATATTTACTCTTTGAAAATGGTTTTATTGGTTGCATTGTTGCTTGAGGGTTGATAATAATAAAAGGGTGGAGTATATATTTCGCTCTGCAGCAAAAATTACAGAACGCAAATGAATGGTCTATGTGTAATTGTTGTCCGAAGTCTCCCGTTCTATACCATAGCCGATAGCTGTAAGGGGGTGGAAGATATGGTGGTTGAAAGTCGTCATATTATAAAAAAATTCGGACTGATGGCCAGCGATGACATTTGCAGCACTATAGCAAGGAGGTTACATACAGCGAAACATGATACCACACACTATATCTTTGGTCTATGCGTGCCACAATGTCTTCAGCTTTTTCTCTGTAAGGATAAGCATACGAATAGGGAAATATAAGAATAAATAAATAAGTCCGTGAAAAAGAAATTTCTTTTAATACATCTCTTTAAAAAAAATCGATTTGACGTTTCGCGCATTACATCAAGTGATTATCTGTGATATTATTACAGTCATTATTGTTGAATTTCGTGATTGAATTCTTCGAACGAGTGGTATTTGATCTACACTACTTAACTTTCCTGATAAACTGTAAGTGCATAGACTTCTGCAATCTGATACGAATATTTTTCAGTTCCGCTTTATATGTCGCTTGCTCAAGGGTGGGCAACCCAAAAAATCTCTACTTTTATGCTCCAAACAATACTACAAATAACTTAGTTTACCGGAAATGCCCTAAAATGAAATTAAAATGAATTTGGACATTACTCTCACCATGCGTGTTGAGATATTGTAAACACAGGCTATAAGGAATAATGTATGTATTATTTATTGTAAATTATTAAGCACTTAACAGACTTTTATTTTTTATTTGAATGTGGATTAAAATGTTTGTTTCTAAAGAAGGTATTGTATTTCATTTCATTCTTCGAAACCAGTCTCATAGCACAGTACTGAAAGATAGTTTATCTATCATAATCAACAAACACGCAAGCGGAGCCGAGGGTTTAAGCTAGTTATATATAACTAGCTTAAACCCTCGGCTCTGCTTGCGTGTTTGTTGATTATGATAGATAAACTATCTTTCAGTACTGTGCTATGAGACTGTTTTTGAAGAATGAAATGAAATACAATACCTTTCCGATCGCCATAAAACCGTGCCTAAAGCTTCCCCGGGTAGACATTAGTAACTATACAAATTTTTAGCTCTTTATGTCCTGTGGTTCAGACGTGATAAACGTACACCGAACAGACATTCACATTTATTGATATATATACAACGACCAAGCAAACTTTGATCGAAATCGGTGATCCATTTGTCAGACCATCTCCTTCTCTGAATGAACTTTGGCCGGGACATGTCGTTATTGCTGTAAGCGCCTCAGTTGTAAACACGCCACTGCCCAGCGCGGCCTGAGGCTGCCCGTGTGTTTGCAGGGCGTGAAGCCGCGGACGCGGTTCGGCGACGAGGAGGGCCGCGGCGGCAGCGCGGGCAGCCGGCGGCCGTCCTTCATGCCGGGCGCGCGCAGCCTCGCCTCGGCCACGCGCATCATCAACCAGCACCTCTTCGGCCTGCACTCGCTCGCGTCGCGCGCATCAGGTAAGCGCGCCCACACTGCTACTGGCGTGGCTCTAGTGCAGTCACAACAACTGCCACTGCCGGTGGTCGAAATACCATCAACGTGTTTACCAAGTAGCTTCTGTTCCCTTTAACCAGTCTTAACCCTGTGTTACTAACATCTGATTTTTACGCTCGCTACTAATATCCGTCGTTCATGGGGCTTTCAACTTTTGTTAGTAACACCCGTCAATTCGGCGATTGTGATTCCAAAACAACACTCAACATCTACATGGGTTACTCCGCAAATCACATTTAAGTGCCTGGCAGAGGGTTCATCGAAGCACCATTATACTATTTATCTCCCATTCCATTCTCGAATAGCGCGAGGGAAGAATGAACACCAGAATCTCTCCGTTCGAGCTCTGATTTCTCGTATTTTATTCTGATGATCATTTCTACCTATAGAAGTGGGAGTCAAAAAAATATTTTCGCATTCGGAGGAGAATGTTGGCGATTGGAGTTTCGCAAGTAGTCCACGCCGCAGCGATAAGCGCCCTTGTAATGATTCCCATCCCAGAGCCTGTATCATTTCCGTAACGCTGTCTCCCCTGTATCGTGACAATACGAAACGAGCTGCCCTTCTTTGGACTCTTTCGATGTCCTCCGTCAAACCCACCTGATAAGAATCCCACACTTGGCTGCAATACTCCAAACATGGACGGACAAGCGTAGTGTATGCAGTTTCTTCTGTAGTTCTGTTGCATGTTTCAAGGGTTCTGCCAATAAAACGCAGTCTCTGGTTCGCCTTTCCCACGATATTATCTACGTGTTCTTTCCAATTTAAGTCTGAAGTAATAGTAATTCCTAGGTATTTTGTGGAGTTTACGGCCTTCACATTTGATTGGTTTATCTTGTAAACAAAGTTTAACGGATTTCTTTTCGTACTCATGTGGACAACTTCACACTTCTCATTATTTAGAGTCAACTGCCAATTTTTACACCATACTGATATCTTATTCAGATCGTCCTGCAGTTGGTTTTGATCTTCAGATGATTTTACGAGACGGTAAATGACGGCGTCATCTGAAACAACCTAAGAGAGCTACTTAGATTTTCCCCTAAATCGTTTATGTAAATAAGGAACAGCAGAGGACCAATAACACTACCCTGTGGAACGCCCGATATCACCTCTGTTTTAGTTGATGCCTTACCATCGATTACTACTAACTGTGTTCTCTCTGACAGGAAATCCAGTCTCAAATTTGGGGCGATATACCATAACCACGCAATTTGATTAAAATCCTTTTGTGAGTTACAGTGTCTAAAGCCTTCTGGAAATCAAGAAATACGGAATCGATTTGCGAACCCTTGTCGATAGTACCCATCACTTCGTTTGAGTTAAAAGCTAGTTGTGTTGACCTTGGGCCAATAGATCATTCTGTTCGAGATAATTTAGTGTACACTTGTTCATCTATTGTTCGTAGAAACGTCACAGCTCACTGACAATTTGAACGTAGCCGTCAATTTGACGGATGTTACTAAGCTAGGGTTAACGCTGCGTACACACATGGTTTCTGTTCAAAATGTTTGTTAAGCTTATGGGACTTAACTGCGGAGTCATCAGTCCCTAAACTTACAAACTACTTATCAACTACCTAACACTAAGTACGGCACAAATATCGATGCCCGAGGGGGGATTCAAACCCCGGCCGTAGTGGCCGTGCAGACCGTGACTGGCGTGCCTCAGTCCCCTCGGCCACTGCGGCCGGCCTTTACCTAAGTGATTACTTAAATATTCATTGTGCGACGACCGAAAGACATTTTGGGAGTATTATTAGTGTTAGAAATTAAAGTTTGTATTTGCATTAGAATATTAGCAACTTTGCAATCATTATTTAAAAAGTTTTGTACACTACCGGGAGAGCCACTAAACCTTGTTAGGGAGACGTATTACTGTAAAGACCCCGTATATAAGTAGGTGCCGCGAGCGGCCCAGGATCAATCGACGGCAGTTCAGTCTTGATGGCAGAAGTGTGTTGCGAGTGCAGTGAAATCGAGTGAGACGATAGGTGATGAACATAGCCGCAGAATCTGTCACGCTGGACTCTGAAATATTTCGAACGTATGTGTACTCATATTTGAATCAGTTATCGGAACTCAGAAATTTTCCATATTCGCAGAATATATGACATCAACTGCGAATGGGCAAAGCTGAAAATTTGTACCCAGCCGGTGATCACTGTATCCCCAGTGGTGTAGTGGTCAGCGCAGCTGCCTAGAAAGCAGGAAACCCGCGTTCGAATCCCGGCTGGGTACACATCTTCAGCTTTGCACATTCGCAGTTGATGTCATATATACTGTGAATATGAAAACAATAACAACTGCAGGATCAGCAGTGACGTCTGTTCTACACTGATTTTACAATTTACTTACATCTACATCTACATCTACATACATACTCCGCAATTCACCGTAAGGTGCGTGGCGGAGGGTACACCGTACCACTACTAGGCATTTCCTTTCCTATTCCACTCCCAAATTGAACGAGGAAAAAAAGAATGCCTATATGCCTCCGTACGAGCCCTGATTTCTCTTATCTTGTCTTTGTGATCTTTACGCGAAATGTAAGTAGGCGGCAGCAAGATCGTACTACACTCAGCTTCAAATTCCGGCCCTCTAAATTTACTTAACAGAAATTCACGAAAAGAACGTCGTCTTTCTTCCAGCGATCCCCAATTGAGTTGCCGGAGCATTTCCGAGACACTCGCGCATTGGTCGAACCTACCGGTAACAAATCTAGCTGCTCGCCTCTGAACCGCCTCTATGTCTTCCTTCAAACCGATCTGCTGCGGGTCCCAAATACTTGAGCAATACTCAAGACGTGGTCGTACAAGCGTTTTATACGCGGTCTCCTTTACAGGTGAAGTACATCTTCCCAAAATTCTCCAAATAAACCGAAGTCGGCTGTCTGCCTTACTCACAACTGTCCTTACATGCTCGTTCCATTTCATATCGCTCTGCAATGTTACGCCTAGATATTTGAACGACGCGACCGCATCAAGAAGCTCACTACTGATGCTGTATTCGAACATTATAGGATTGTTTTTTCTACTCATGCGCATCACCTTACATTTTTCTACATTGAGAGCTAGCTGCCATTCTTCGCACCAACTAGAAATTTTGTCTAAGTCAACCTGTATGCTATTACAGTCAGTTACAGACGACACCCTCCCATACACCACAGCATCATCAGCAAACAGCCGCAAATTACAACTTACTCTGTCCATCAGATCATTTATATAAATAGAAAATAATAGCGGTCCTATCACACTCCCCTGGGGCACGCCTGACGATACACTCGTCTCTGATGAACACTCGCCGTCGAGAACAACGTACTGCGTTCTATTACTTAGGAAGTCTTCCAGCCAGTCACAAATCTGTGAACCTATTCCATAAGCTCGTATCTTCGTTAGCAGTCTGCAGTGTGGCACCGTGTCGAACGCCTTTTTGAAGTCGAGAAAAACACAATCCGCCTGTTGCCCTTCGTCCATGGCTCGCAAGATGTCATGTGAGAAAAGGGCAAGCTGAGTTTCGCATGAACGATGTTTCCTAAACCCGTGCTGATTCATGGAAAGAAGCTTTTCCGTTTCAAGGAAATTTACTATATTCGAACTGAGAATATGCTCCAAAATTCTACATGAAACCGATGTCAACGATATTGGCCTGTAATTGTATGGGTCAGTTCTCTTTCCTTTCTTATACACTGGAGTCACCTGCGCTTTTTTCCAATCACTAGGAACTTTGCGCTGAATTAAAGATTCGCTATAAATGCAAGCTAAGTAGGGGGCCAATGCCGCAGAATAGTCTTTGTAAAACCGAACTGGTATTCCATCCGGACCAGCAGACTTTTTCGTATTTAGCTCTCTCAGCTGCTTCTCTACACCGGAAATACCTATTGCAATGTCCCCCATTTCGGAATTAGTACGTTGATCAAATGATGGTATATTTGTGCGGTCCTCCTGCGTGAAAGATTTCTTAAAGGTTAAATTTAGAACTTCAGCTTTCCGTTTGCTTTCTTCTATTACTGCCCCGGAATGATCAACTAGTGACTGGACAGTGGGCTTTGACCCGCTTATCGATTTTACATAGGACCAGAATTTTTTCGGGTTCTCGGAAAGATCTTTTGCTAAGGTATGGCTGTGATAATTATTGTATGCTTCACGCATCGATCTTTTTATAGACGCACGAATCTCTACTAACTTTTGCCTGTCATCATTTGCGTGTTCTTTTTTGAATCGAGAGTGCAACAGCCTTTGCTTTCTCAGCAGCTTTCTAACATTATTATTTTACCACGGTGGATCTTTTCCATCCTTAATCGTCTTTACTGGCACATATTTCTCTAACCCTTCATTAACAATGCATTTAAATTTAGTCCACAATTCCTCTACATCCATAGTCCCAGAATTAAACGATGCCCATTCAGTTTCTAAGTGCGATCGTAACATTAGCTTGTCGGCTTTTCCCAACAAAAACACGCTCCTAGCCTTCTTGACTGGTTTATGAACTTTGGTCACCATCGACGCTATGACGATATCATGATCACTAATTCCTGTCTCTACACAGACATCGTTAATGAGGTCAGGCCTGTTTGTGGCTATAAGGTCTAGAATATTTCCATTGCGCGTGGGTTGCCGGTTTAACTGCTCAAGACAGCTCAAGACAGCATCTGTAAAATCAGTGTAGAAAACGAATTTAATGTACACCTTAAGTGACGATCGCAACACATGGTACAGTGTCAATAATGTTAACATAGTTTTTAATTCATTAATATTTGAGATGTAATGTGCTTCACCCTGTTCACTCGCAAATTACAATGTAAAAATGTTAAGGAGGCCACTGATTATGTGAACATAATTCTACATGGCAACAGATATTGTCGCAATTCCAACAAATGTCATATGCAAAGACCGAGTGATCTGTGTGTTGTATCTTTGTTTTACCATCTTTGAGAACCGAAGCAATAGCGTCTTTGTCGACGCATGTCAACAGTTTACCTGATTATGGCCTAATAAGCCGAAAACTAGTTAGTAAATAAACAAAAAAAATCAGTAGAACAGAAACAGTTTGTTTTCAACCTTAAATATGGAAGCGTTCAACCAAGAAGCGACGGAAGAATCCATTTATAACAGTAAGAACCTACGTAAAATATCTTACTTATGTATATGAATGGCCTCGCAGTGTAAGAGGCGGTAACCTCATTGCGCGGACGCTGCCGCTGGAGGTTCGAGTCCTCCCTTCTGTGAAATTTATGTACAGAACCCGTCCTAATCAAGGAACCAATGTTGTTAATAAGCAATACGAGAAAAATTTGATGGTTGCATTCGTCCATAAATTGCATATGGCAATGCCGCGTTCTCCATTACATTGCGACAGGCGTCTTGTGAGTAGCCATTGATTTAAGCCCGTTCTATACGGGACCTGCGACACGCACAGAAAAGTCGATGTCTACTACAGCGCTCGTTGCGATTGAACTTCGAACTACAAAGAAGCGTTTAACATCAAACGATACGCGTTTGTCCAGTCACCTGCTTCGTGTCTACTTCGTTTGTTGTCAACGTAGAGCAAATGAACCGCCGACTTAAGTTCACTTTTCGAGACTGTCAGATACGACTTTTGTGATGATAAAATAATTTATCTGTGTTTTAGACTACCACTAAGAAACTGTATTTAATTGTTTTGGTGCACTTCGTTTGAAATTCAGTTTTCACAGGATCTAAACATCCCGCCGTGGAGGTTCAAGTCCTCCCTGGGGCATGGGTGTGTGTGTTGTCCTTAGGTTAGTTTACCTTAGTTTAAGTGTCGGCCGCAGTGGCCGAGCGGTCTGCGGCGCGCCAGTCACAGTCTGCACGGCCGCTACGGTCGGGGGTTCGAATCCCGCCTCGGGACCCCTCGGCCACTGCAGCCGACACTTAAACTAAGGTAAACAAACGTAAGGACAACACAAACACCCATGTCCGAGGAGGGAGGAGGGAGGGGGGGGGGGGACTCGAACTCCCGACGGCGATCGGCCGAACGCACCGCAGCATGGCGCCCCAGCGCGTACGGCTAACTCGCCGCGGCGTGAAATATACATACCCAAAGACTGGAATGTTGCACAGGTCACTTCCATATATAAGAAAGGCAATAGGAAGAATCTGAAGATTTACAGGCCTATATCATTGACAGGTTTGTAGGAAGATTTTAGAACATATACTTTCCTCAAATGTGATGGATTACCTCAAAGAGAGCGATCTATTGAACACTAGTCAACACGGATTCAGAAAGTATCGTTCTTCTGAAACACAGCTAGCTCTTTACTCACATGATGTAATGAGTCCTATCGAGAAGGGATCTCAAATCGATTCCATATTTCTAGACTCCCACAAGGCTTTTGACACTGTACCTCACAAGTGTCTTCTTATCAAATTGCGTGCTAAAGGAATATCGCAACAGTTGTGCGATTGGATTCGCATTTTCCTGTCAGAAAGGACACAGTACGTTGTAATTGAAGAAAAGTCATCGAATAAAACGGTAGTAATATCTGGCATGTTAAAGAACCTCGGTAAAGGTTTTATGCGTCTAGGCAAAATTTCTCTGTACTTAATTACGACGTGCCTTACCTTAAAATACGTGTTTTGCAAAAGTCTTTCTAGTTCCGTTGCATTTAATCTGCCCACTTTCGTAATATTGAAGTATAAACATAAAATCCGCCAAATACGGCACATTTGCTTCCGATCTCCTAAATTTAAGGATACGCAACACGATGTTCATTTGTTGCAGACCACGTGATTATGTCGTCAGCGAATCGCAACACAAAGGAAGAGTATCGAGGTCAGCCAATGGTAAGCAAACCTTACCGCAGCGGCAACATGTAAATAAGAATTTTTGACGGAAATTAAATATGAGGTAATGTTTTTAGACACGAAAGCACACAATGTTTACAAGGTGTGAAAATTAACGTGTTAACATGAAGTTTCGATTACTTTATTTTCGAAATCACTTGATTACACTTTCATACAGCTGATAAAATAAATAAAACATGCTATACGTGCTCTGTGGTAGACAGGTTCTTGTATGTACCCTTGTCCGGTAAGTAACAGTTACTGGTCTCGTAAAATGAAGATTTAGAATTAGTTGATGACTGTTTCGTACAGATCATAGGTTAAATAAAACATGCTATACCTGCTCTGTGGTTGACAGATTCTTGTATGTACCCTTGTTCGGTCAGTAAAAGTTATTGGCCTCGAAAAAAAGATTTAGAATTACTTGATCACTGTTTCTTACAGATCATAGGGTAAATAAAACATGCTATACCTGCTCTATGGTTGACAGATGCTTGTATGTACCCTTGTCTGATCAGTAAAAGTAATTGGCCTCGTAAAATGACGATTTAGAATCACTTGACCCTGTCAACCATAGAGCAGGTATAAGATGTTTTATTTTAGATATGTACGAAACAGTCATCAAGTAATTCTAAATCTTCATTGTAGGACGTCAATAACTGTTACTGACCAAACAAGGGTGCATACAAGAACCTGTTAACCATAGAGCAGGTGTTTTATTTATTTCATCATCTGTATGAAAATGTAATCCAGTGATTTGGAAAATGAAATAATTGAAACTTCATGTTAACACGGTAATTTTCACATCTTGTAAAAATTGCGTGCTTTCGTGTATAAGAACATTACCGCATATTTAATTTCCAACGAAAAAATTCTCATTTGCATGTTGCCGCGGCGGTAAGATTTGTTTACCATTTGCTGATACTCTTCCTTTGTGCTGTGATTCGCTAACAACATAATCACGTGGTCTGCAACAATTGAACATCGCGTTAAGTAGACTTAAATTCAGGCAATCGGAAGCAAATGTGGCGTATTCGGAGATTTTTTAAAATTTATTTATTTATTTATTTATTTTTATACTTCAATATTACGAAAGTGAGCAGCTTAAATGGAACGGCGCTTGAAAGAAATTTGCAAAAGACGTGTTTTTAAGGTAAGGTATGTCGTAATTAAGTACGGAGAAATTATGCCTACACGTATAAAACCTTTACCAGGAACCCTACTGTTTCTTATCTTTACAAACGATTTAGGAGATAAACTAACTCTCTTAGACTGTTCGTGGATGGTGCTATCGTTTATCGGTTAATTAAGTCACCTAAAGATCGAAAGCAACTTAAAAACGATTCAGATAATATATCCGCATGGTGGAAAAATTGACAAACGACCCAGAACAATGAGAAGTGTGAAGTCATCCATGTGAGCACTAAAAGAAACCCGTTTAACTTCATTTACACCATAAATCAGTCAAATTCAACTAAGTACCTAGAAATAACAATTACGAACAACTTAAATTGCAAATAACACATAGAGAATATTGCAGGGAAAATGAACCAAAGGTTAGATAAGATTGTACTAAACAAACAGCCTACACTACACGTGTTCGTCCAATTTTGGAGTATTGTCGTCCGCCATGGGATCGGCACGAAGTGGGACTAACGGACGATTTAGGAAAAGTTCAGAGTAGGTAGCTCGTTTTATATTTTCGCGATATGGGGGAACAGTGTCACGGAAATAATGCACGAGTTAGGGTGGAAATCATTAAAAGAAAGGCGTTGTTCGTTGCAGCGAAATTTATATGAGAAATTTCTTTCAGTAACTTTCTATTCCGAATGCGAATATATTTTTTTAGCACCCACCTACATAGGAAGTCATGACCATTATAATAAAATAAGAGAAATCAATCGAAAACGGTCTTCCTTTTTCCCAAGCGCTATTAGAGAATGTAACGGTAGAGAAATATAATAAGAGAAGTTCGATGAACCCTCTCCCATGTACTTCAGTGTAAGTAGCAGCATATTTATTTAGATGTACAATTAGCCTAGCAACCGTCTGACGTCACGTATCTGTAAAATCTTCCCGGTCTGATTAATCATTTTTGACGAAGGGGAAAGGAACAGTGTTCTTCCATTGATATGTATTTTCATTGTTTTTCACATACGGGTACTTCGGCGCAAAGCACTGTGTGCCGGCGGCGGTGGCCGAGGAGACTGAGGCGCTTCAGTCACGGTCTGCACGGCCACTACGGTCGGGGGTTCGAATCCCCCCTCGGGCATGGATATTTGTGCCGTCCTTAGTTGTAGGTAGTTCATAAGTAGTTTGTAAGTTTAGGGACTGATGACCCCGTAGTTAAGTCCCTTAAGCTTAACAAACATTTGAACATTTGAAAGCACTGTGTAGTTGACAGAGGCAAAATAATTTGCACATCGGACTACCTGGGCGCTGAGTATTTGTAAGAATAAATATTGACCGGTAACGCTTCCTTGAGCAACAATTTCTTCAAGACGATTGGTTACTCTTTAACATACAGACGGCGATGAGGTTTATAAACATCACATATTTGGCCTGGCGAAGGATGTAGAGAGAAATCCACCTATCATTTACTTAGGAATCACCTTGACATTCGCCTTATGAAATTTGCAGAAATCAAGAAAAAATAACTTTACGCAATCGGAAGGTGATCTGTGTCACCCCAGTATGGTCGGTTAGCGTTAGCCACCTATTCCTGATTAATTCTCTGGCAATGACGTCACTGATCGTGATTATGGAGAGGGTAATGCTTAGTGATCCATATTCCTAAGCTGTAGAAGTTATTTATTCTTAAGGTAGGTGGTAATTTCTCCTTATAAGACTGTTGCAGTCGTTGTATCCGCTTATAATGCGAAAATCCCCTTCACTCTCGACATTCAAAACAGGATCTCCCCCACGAGTCACGCTAACCTTCCATCTCGGATACAATAGCCCCAAAAAGTTACTTCCGACATCCATCGCCCCAATCTTACGAAAATGACCTGAAGAAGTCAATAGAAGTACCTTCACGCCGAATTAATTTATTTGGATTGAGTTTTATTACTGTTATTGCATGTGAAAAATCACTTGAAAAAAAAAGATAAAATGCAAAAATTTGCAATAACTTTATTACGTATGTACAGTACTATTTGTGCATATCATCATGCTTTTGGTTAAGCACAAAAGAATAACCGAATTTTATATTTCACAGTCTTGGAAGTTGTGTGTTTCACTACGGCACAGGAAGACGAGAACGTCTGAATAAAGCTCGAGTAACAGTAACGCCTAAGAAATCCATATATCGATTATAACGGACAAGATGTGCGTGCCATGTGGTCCGAGAAGTCATTGTCCTATATTATTGATCAGTCTTCCACTGACAATATCGTCAGAATCGAATGAATTACTAAGGAGGCTATCGTATAACATGCCAACGCTGCAGCCGTATAATATTCCCAGAAATTCGTTACTTCCGACGTACCTAACTCATAAATTCCAATCAGTGCTCTAATATAATACGTCAGGTCAATTTCTTTAATGAAACGCTCATGTTCTTGGTAATGGCACTAAAAGTACATACGTAACCAGACCCAACTTATTTGATTACTTCTGGCTGGTCTTAGAGAAGTCCTTTATTGTTTTTTCATTTTGCATTTTGGTGCAGTTACCACTATGTTACACAGTTTAATGTTGCTAACTTCGTTTGGAAACAACCGCCGTACACAGATTTTTATTGTCACAGAAATTAACGCTCTTGAAAAAGATACAGTTCCCAAGCAGTTAAAGCAAATCAGGCTTCGATGACATTATACAAGTACTGTGAGACGTCGTATGGTGAAAGCTGCTACAGAATAACATTCCACACAAAAATTCCATGGCATTACACACTATAAGAGATCACTAGCCGTACCCTCCCACGCGTGGATGAGGCTTGTTACAGATTAAATGGAAAAGAAAGAAAAAAGAAAATACACATTTGTTATATGTGTAATTTCACAGTGCTTTGTGAATCAGAATTGGATATACGCCCTACACTCGTCTACCTTTATCTCTCTTCCCCTCTCTCCGTTGCTCTCTCTTTGTCCAAGTCGTTCTCCCTTCCCTATCTGTGCAACTCATCCTCCCCACTCCATTTCCCTGTCCACATCTCTTCCCCCTCTTTCTGTCCGTCCGATCCTCCTTAACCAATTTCTGTGCATCTCACCTTCTCCTTTTTCATCTCTTTATCACGCTCTGCCCGTTCATCTTCTTCTCCCCACCCTCTCCTTACGTCAATTTCGTTCTCCTAGTCTATCTCTTACAAGTCTGTCTGACCTACATTTGTACTTTTTATAAAATGTACATGTTCTTCATTGTAAATATCCGCAAGTTCTTGATGGAATGCTTTGAAATATTTACACAATGTTGAAATGGAATACGCCCGTATTTTTACCTTTTTTTTATTTTTTAATGTATATCATATATACACTCACATAAACTTTATAATTAGGAATCTTTGTTAAAAACTTGCAAAAAGTTACAAATATACATCACATATAAACCAATTATTAAGGAAGTATATCTACATTGTCTACATATAAAAGACTTGTGTGTGGACAGATTAACAGACTTTTCTCCGTGGCCACCCACTCCCACCCACTCATGGTTGTGGTGACAGATAGTCCATGGTCTCATGCTGTTAATAACCAAGTTTGGTCGTGGACTAGTCCATTGTCTCATGCTGCTAGTTAGGGAGTTTGGTCATGGTCCGTGGCAGTGGGTAAGTGTGGGCGAGGCAAAATTCTCAAATTTTGGAACATAAATACTGTTAGGAAAAGCTATACACTGTGAATTTCGAAGCGTATCGCAGTTGTAGGAATGTGTTTATTCAAATCAAATGTTTGCAAAGCTATTGGATCAAACTGCAGTCCCTTGACTTAAACCTAGTTAAAACAACTTTTGCTAAGGACAATACACACACTCATGCCCGACGGAGCACTCGAACCTCCGATGGGGAGTAGACGCGCACTGCGCAGCAAGGCGCCTTAGAGCGCACGACTACTCACGCACTGCATTTTTGTTGATGGTCCGACAGGTTTTAAACGCCACGTAATTCGATGAATATTGAAAGTACACAAAAATACTGCGTTGGGAGATAAGTAAAATTTAATTTCTTATTAAACTGAAAAGATATGTTCACAACTGCAATTTATACTGCGGTAATATACGTTGCACGACATTGTTTATGGCGCAGTGGATTGAATCCTCGGTCTGGTAGTATCCACTATTAATTGCACTAACTTCGACTGTATGTCGGAATCTGTGATATTCTGCACCAACTGAAAAAAAAAAAAAAAAAAAAGCGAATATGTTCTCTTACAGAAAAGTGTGCAACCAGCTGCCTCAATCCTCATTCCGACTTCCTCAACAAAAATTTTGGCATGCGAACATATTCGCGCTCTTTTAGCGCAGAACATTGTTCATACTTTTGCCCAGTTAAGCCCTCACAGTCATCAATGCCGACTCACTGTCAGTGTTTATATATGTCTTTGTCCATTTTGCTTCTTCCTCTACCATTGCCACTTCCTATCTGTGGCAAACCTTCAATGTTTTTAATTCCTTTCCTTCGCCATTCCTTAACGCCGTCTGTTTCTGCCACTTCATTGTCTCTCTGCCCCAAAGAGATTGTCCCATTCATTTCCTATATTGTTGTCAGTTTTTCTTTTTTTCTCATTTACATTCGGCTTTCATTCTCTTTAATCACGATTGTCTCCTTTGCAGATGTATCCAGGGGTAGTTTGCTTTGGGTTTGACCTGTAGACTAGGAAACTTTAAAACGCGAGTAATGGGGGTGGGAGAAACTGGACAAATTCTTTCGTGGTAAAATTCGCTTTTATGTATGGCCTCCATACGTCTCACTTTCCCCACCATTTCCTTTCGTTTTTCCCCCACTTTACATCTATCTTGGTTTCTTATTGCCGCTGTTTCCCACTTCCAACGTCTCTTTTTGCTCTCCACTGCCCTTGTCTTCTTTGTCCTGAACTGCCACCTTCTCTGTTCCACCATAACTGACTCCTCTTTTTTCCTTTTTGCGCTGTTTCTCTCCTACTTGCACGATGTGCAAGGCGTAGTATAACCGTTAGCAGATCCTGTTCTGTTGATGGTGCGAATGTAGCGGTCCACTGCCTGTCGAATCTCTGGAACAGTTCTGAAGCGAATGCCACGAAATGGTTCCTTCATCTTCGGAATCAAATCAAAGTGACTAGGTCCTAAGTCCGGGGAGTACAGTACTTCCCAGCCCCATCGACAGAAGAGAGCAGCCACAGCTTACACTGTACGCGCCCGCGCATTGTCGTGCAAAATGCTTGGTGGGTTGCAAAGAAAGTGTTACCGCTTCTTTCGCAAAGCTGGTCGTAGGTGATGCTCCAAAAACGATCAGTAATTCTGTGCACTGACGGTCTTCCGTGGAGAAATGCATGTCTGCCACAGTTTACCGACCTTCGTTGAAGGCTTTTACCCAACGTACAACTGTTCTGTACGGAAATGTCGATTCCCCGCACGCCTCTTGAAGACCTTGATGACACTGTCTTGCTGAACGAACTCTGGCAAGTTGAATCTTGATCCAACTCCGTAGTTTCGGAAACATGCTGACACCATTACGTTAGACCGCTAGCTCACAAGTGACTATGTTTCCCTTGATTGTGCGCACGCTGGTGACGTGGGACGGGCGAGTCCATTTGTTCGGTGGTGAGGTATGTATGTTAACAAAGTTCGCTATCAGCGAAAATAGTAGATTCCATTACATGGTGTCTCCACAAAAGTGTTGCCACTATTTAGGCAACCCTCGTATAATATTAAATCATGGTGAGTAAATTTTGGATAGTTTATACCTTGATACATTTGTGTAAACGTCAGATATAATTAATAATGTAATTTAAAATAGTTAAGCCAGTTTATCATTCGTTTGAACTACTACATAGTCTATCACTATCAAAATCGTTCCGTAAAAAGCATGTGAATGTTTTCGATTCCAGCTGAGAATTTATTCGATAATGGTATTTCATGATAATCTAAGTCGTTCACATTGATCCAACCCTTATCACGGCGAATTTTGATCGTCCTCTGGCCTGAAACACTTGAATGTTTATGTAAATGAAGGGATTTTTATCGGTGCATCGCACAGGTATATTACTGGGAAGAAACATTTTCTAATAGCTACGAAATACGCGAAGACCTCAGGTTTCCTCTCGTATATTTATGGGCTTTTCAGATTTGACTGATTCTCCACTGTGAATAATTGCATTTATTGGTTTGAAGTGTTTGCGATAGATGTTGGTTGAATTGAAATTTAATCCCAAAACTTTTCGCTGTTCCAATCTTTTTTGCTCCTTTCTGATAGAATTCAGTTCGTAAATGTCAGGTGATATCAATAAATATCTTTGTTGACATTCAGTTTCATTAGTTTCTTTGACTATGAATTGGCCGGCCGCGGTGGCCGAGGGGACTGAGGCGCTTCAGTCACGGTCTGCACGGCCACTATGGTCGGGGGTTCGAATCCCCACTCGGGCGTGGATATTTGTGCCGTCCTAGTTCGTAAGTAGTTCATAAGTAGTTTGTAAGTTTAGGGACTGATGACCCCGTAGTTAAGTCCCATAAGCTTTACAAACATTTTTGAACATTTGACCATGCATCTGTTCGCTCTGCAGCTTACACATTCGGCGCACTGCTGCTTCGGCTTCAGCAGATGTTTGAATTGTTGTTTTTCCATTAATGGTATATTGTGCAATTATAAACTGATCTTGGATCTCACCTGTAGTTGGATACCCGCAAGCTATACAGAGGCGATGTATTTTTTAAACGCAGGATAACAAACACTTTATTGCTCAGGATTCGTCTACCTTGTTTAGCGAGCTCATGGAAGATTTTGATGCACCTTGTTGCAGTTTTTCACCCTACTTGGACGCTGTATGGTTGCTGACGTATTTTCGAACATTGTCAGCGTAGTTTCGTTTTCTAGCATGCCCAAGCAAACTGCGAAATTGCATAAGCTCTTGGCCTGTTTTTAGGCATTAGTTTCTATATTATTGATTTCATTTACGAAGTTTCGGATATAACCACAAAAAGCTGCTTTTCTGCTTGGTTTTTCCTTTTTTAATGGTATTTCGCTGAATTGACTTCTTACGTCATCAATGGTAATACTGATTTTCTGCAGCCTTTGTACATGATCATTGTGTTCTGCTGGCGATAAGTTATGGATATACCTTCCATCAAAACTACAAAATTTTTCATTGCAGCCAAAAGGTAACGGGTATAACGTCTTAGCTGCTGAATGTTTTGTCACAGACACGACTTACGGCAATATGCGACGTAGTATACCCGTATAGTGAAAATCTTTGTCACAGAAACGGTACGGCAATATGTTTGCTAATACAACTAAATTGAAATTTTTTTATCAAAGACAAAAATGTATTGTGATTCGTGACTTTTATAATTGTCATTGGAGAGTAAATGTCGACTAGAAACCGAGGTTCGTGACCTCGAAACCAAGAACACTTGGAAGTTCGCTGCGTTAGTTAAAACCATAATTACACATCAGGCCGGATATTACGTGCATATTTACGGCAATTTGGAATCTACGGACCTCCATAACGGGTACTATTATGGAAAATACTTTCAAGATTTACCGGGATCGTCATCTTAGGACGTATCGTAAAAATTTGCCTTGAATAGAAATATATTCTCGCCAATCGATACTGTTGGTTATTTTGATACCAAAAATTATTATTTTTCTAGCTTATCGTGATGACGAATACAGATTTTCGAAAACGCGACAACGGTGAACGGATCGTCTAGAAAAAAATCTAAACAACGTACTCATAACATTTGAGTCATTTGTTATTGCCCTAGATACGATACTTCAGAAAAATCATTTTCGAATGTGGCGTTTTGCAACCTATTGATATCGCCTGTTATCGTGCACGGCTCGATATCTCGAGAACCACATATCATTCTGCTCTCAACTTTAAGCAAAATTTCTATATGTTATCTACATTTGATACGCAGCTATGTATGACCTAAAATCAACCATACAGGAAGTCTGTTTTTACGTCTGCAAACTCCTTAAAATATTTTGTAATACTTCACTAAACTGTATGCTGCACATGATCTGTGGTGAATAACGAAAATAAAAATCACCCCTTCACCGAGCGGAGATTTCAATCTGGAAGATGTACAAAAATCAATTGTTTTCGCAGAGTACATTTTTACAAATTACATGCTAAGTTTCAAACGGCCTGGCGGTCATCTTTCTGTACGATACGAGGTGGCGCAGTGGTAACACAATGGACTCGCGTTCGGAAGGAAGGTGATTCGAATCCACTTCCAACCAACCAGATAAATCACTCCAGTCAAATGTCGAGATGTTTACTTTCAAAGGGCACGGCCGATTTCCTTCCCCCAGCCTTACCCAAACAATCCGAGGGTAAACTACGCCTCTAATAACCACGATGTCGACGGGTCGTAAAACACTAACCTTCCGTCCTTTCCCTACTAACGAATATCCGGTTTTCTGCTATATCTTAATATCAAAGATTTTCGAAAACGAAATGATGTCGTTTCTCGAAAAATACCTACAGAGTGTATTTATATATTTGAATAATTTTCTATGTTTAGATACTAAGATATTTGCGACGCATCGTGCAAACACGGCTAAGAATCAGGGTTTGTGATATTGTGCGAAACTGATACGTGTCAATGTTTGTAAAGTTATTGGGCCTAACTGCAGTGGTCATCGGTCCCTAAACTTACAAACCACTTACATTAACTTATCCTAAGAACAACACACAAACCTGTGCCCGAGCTCAGGGAGGACTTGAACGCCCACGGCGAACGGTCGCGCGCACCGCAGCAAGGCGCCTTAGTGCGTGCAGTTATTCCACCGGCCGGCCGCGGTGGCCGAGGGGACTGAGGCGCTCCAGTCACGGTCTGCACGGCCACTACGGTCGGGGATTCGAATCCCCCATGGGGCATGGATATTTGTGCAGTCCTTAGTCTTAGTTCATAAGTAGTTTGTAAGTTTAGGGACTGATGACCCCGTAGTTAAGTCTCATAGACTATACAAACATTTGAACATTTATTCCACCGCGTCATGATACTTTCAACCTCTAAATTCGGTAACGAATAAGGATATCGAAAATAATTATAAAATGTTTTGTGAACATTATCATAAGACCATACTGTACAAATTTTCGAATATTTGCAATGAACAGAAAGTATAGAAGTGACCATCCCCAAAATTCGTGTTTTTGGTACCCCAAAAACCACCGTTTTTCGTAATTTTCTCAGAAACCACCCATGAATGATCAGTGCTTTCATAAGCCGTTTAAAGCTCACCACAGACCACACGTAATGTATAAAAACCAACCGATTTTCTCAATTTGAATGGGCTCGAGTAAGAGTGGAACTTTGATAATTTTGACGTCATACTATATGATAGCTACGGTATTTCCATTCTTTTAATACGTATACAAACGATCATCAGGCCAAGGGCTGTCCATAACACTTTACCCCTTAAGTCTGATCAACAGAACCCAACATAAGAGTCCCTGAAGTATCGCAAATTCGCATGACCCATTTACGATCATATTAATACCGTACTCGAGAGTGCGCGGTATGATTACGAAGCCCGAAAACATTTGAGGAAATTATGTAGATTGTGACTTTTTTTCTTTACACTATAGAGCTTCTTTCATATCATTGTTAAGTTCAAAACGTTGCATTTATGGACGTTGCTTTATTTAAAAAAGTACTTTCAAGCTTCGTCTTATATCAGTTTTATTACACACCTATTACAATCGAAATAATATATAATGTAGTGAAACCATAAAATGGTCGTAAAACCATGTCTCAAATTTTCTTCTACGGCTCTGAAAGAACCAATTCACCAATCGGATTAATAAGTGTGAAAAATATAAAAATCAATAATGAATATCACCGCTATAATTCTTTCATGGAATAGAAGACAGGATGCATAGTAATAAATATCGTTTTGGAAAGTAACGAGGCAAACAGTTATCAGGAATGTAAGATAACCACAGCCAGGAAAACGGATTATATATCGACAGTGACCCACACAGCAAGCTAGGGAAAACTGGTACGACTTATGAGTACACAAGTTTAACTTCGGGTGCTCTCAATAATGAATAACTGTAACATATCGCACTCCGCAAAGAAAATTGACAAGTAAAATTATACCGTTACTACCGTTCCTTTTAAGTGATTCATTAACACATTCCACTAGCAACACTAAAGTGCCTCTGTTATTGCCTGAAATAAAATAAGTGCAACTGTCACACTTACATATCTGGGGAGATGAAGATATGAATATTTTTCAGCACATTCGGACTTTTCATTAACAGGTATTTCCCAATGGATCTCACAATTTCCTTCTTTTGGCTAGTGACATTTTTTTGTCGGGAAGCTATATGTAGAGATCATTACACCTTTTATTTCATAAATTGGTTAATTTACTTCCACTTCACCTTCAATAATCAGTGTATTGACGAATGTGTCAGTACGCTTAAGCAGTCCTTGCTCGTTCCCTAGCGTGATCACACTATTTAATTAAAGAGTCAAAGCGGACTCAGGTGTGAACCACAATGAGTCATGCAACGTGCAGTTTATAACACCCCATCTGCCTACAGGTCAATGGCGCTTTGCGAGCTTTTCGTTCAGCAGATCTGTGTGTCACATCTTCAAAGTCCATTTGCCTTGACAAATGGTTCCTTGATGCATAGTACTGTAGATTTCAGGCAACTTTTAACACTAGCCAATGTGCAGCTACAGTGGTCAGTACATTGCAAAAGATCCGCAGAGCTATACATGAATTGGAAAATAAGCTTGAAATTTGAAGCTCGTGTATCTATTCAAGAGGTCAACTGGTTACAAGGTTACATCTTAAAAATTTGAAGTATGAATTGTTTTTAAATATTTAATTTCCTCTTCTAATTCGGATGGCACATCATTATGATATTCACTGATGAATAACTTGCATGCCTCAGCGACCTGATCGTCAGCATCGCTAACTATTTCCACAAAAACCCAAATCTTTCATCAATAATTATAATTGTCTCAAATCGTGCTTTCAAGTTAGACACTTGAGTGTCAATAGTGGCATAAAATATTTATATTGATCAAATCTTCTGACTTTATATGTTTCTTCTTTCGTAGTTTCATCATGAAACGTTTTTCCTCCTCTTAGTGCGCAGCTCCGGAAAAAACAGGTTCTATATTAATTGCAAAGGAAACTCTATATTTAGTGCGGATGTTGTCTCAATTTTCGCGAAGATGTTTCAAGTAATTTAACAAACTCTCAGTGCTGCTTATCTAAATACTAGCTGAAAACCCGGCGTTGCCCGGATATTTATTTATTTATTTATTTATTCGAGCTTTGAGTTAGTACTTCTCCTATCCACTCTCTCTCTCTCTCTCTCTCTCTCTCTCTGTCCATCTCCTTTTTTTTACAAAAACATGTTACATTTATCAGAGAATATATAAGAAATAAGAAATCACACGTAAAAATGCTCTCGTTTCGAAGAATCAAATCACGAAATTCAACAATAATGATTGTAATAATAATCGCTGTTGAATCTTCCGGGTTATGTGGTCGTGGTCGAAGAAACATATCTGGTCCTGACGTTTCGTCCAGAGCTGCGCTGGACATCCTCAGAGGTACTACTGGTAGCGGTGAGTCTTGCCGATGACAGATATACAAATATTTAAGTCTCTGCGTCTTGTCGTTCGGACGTGATAAGTACAGACATTCACATATATATATATATATATATATATATATATATATATATATATATATATATATATCCGATCGCCATAAAACCGTGCCTAAAGCCTTCCCCGGGTAGACATTAGTAACTGTACAAATTTTGAGCTCTTTATGTCTTATGGTTCAGACGTGATAAAAGTACACCGAACAGACATTCACATTTATAGATATAGATCAATGGTAGTAGCCTATGTTGAGCTTGCCGTAATTTGTTTACCCGTACCACAGAAAGTGTTTCAGATGACAAGTTTAATTTACTGAGTGTTTAAACAACAATGGCAATCTTATCTAAGTGAGCAGCAACTGGTCTTACAGCACAACCCGAGTATTCCAAGGGATTTGAGACATGTAACACAAATGACTTCCAAAACACTGTTTCCATATATCCCATCTATGTGGGCTGCAACTGAATAAAATTGCTGTATCACTCCGAAAATAGTATCTGCTTCACGACAACTCTCAGCTGCATGTATTCCAGAAACGTTAAAGCTATGATTAACACACGGAGAAAATTTTGCAAGAGAATCCCACTGAAGGAATTGGGGCCCTTCTCCTTCAATATGTCCTTCCAAATATGTAATATTACTTTCACGCCTTTCTATTGGTTGATCTATGGGGTTCTTGGCGAAACATTGCATATTGTATTAAGTAAATAAAACACTTTTTAGCCTTTTTTAACAACAAGACTAAGTAAAACTCGTTTAGTTAATACAATTGCTTTCCTTATTTTACTCAGTGGTACTTAGTATTTAATTCAAAAGACTTCATAGCTTTTGTAGCTTTCGTTATTTGAGCCACTACCGACATTACGTATGTACAGTCTTTTGTTTATTACTTTTAGTATTTCATCTATTTCTTGCGTTTTACATTAAAGCCTGTTTCTCCACTTTCATCATACCATCATTTATGCTAAATTTATTCCCACTGATGTCTGTTACAATTCTTTTTATGCCCATTTCAATTGTATTCGACACCATTATGACCCTGAGACTTCAATATTTTTTGTATGTGTTCTTCTAATGTAGTATGAGTTTTCTCGTCGTAAAACATGTTTGGCTTCAATATTTCTGTTATTTTCTATTTAAAGTATTGAATTTTAAATGTAATATACTTATTACAACGTAAAGATCACCACAAGTTCTTGACTCATGAATCTTTCATAAAACGTTGCGAAGTCAATCTTGTGACCTGTTTTACTCATGGTTGTCTTCAAGACACACTCACTGACTTCTCGTGTGATTGACACGCTTACGTCTGTAAATTATGTAAACATATTATAAAATGGATGTGTGTGTGTGAGAGATAGAGAGTTTGATGTCTCCTCCTAAACTACGGAACCGATTTCAACCAAAGTTGGTACACCTACTCCTCACTATCAGTCAAGAATCGCTGTGGAGGTAATAATCATCTAGGAAGCACAGGTATAACATCATAAACAAATGTTCAAAAACTGCAGCATCCTGTGAAAATGTTCCGCATCCTCCTTACCTAATGGACCGATTTCAGTTAAACATGGTAAGGTACACATATTCCTTACTATCAGACAACAATGGCTGTGGCAATCAGGACCATCTACCACACATAGTCCAGGTGGTACGACATAAACAAATTCGCGAAAAACTGCTACAGCATGAGACGTAACTTCATTCATAGACTATTTGAGAATGACAGCACTTAAATCGTTGCAACGTACTTTACACATAATATCTAACATTTACGAAAATTATTCTCGCTGACAAACCAAACAAAATGATGAAAGAAAAGAAACCTATCGCATACTAATTTTCAGATGTTCAAGTATTACAATTAAGGCATTGAGCATGCCGTAAAATTTGTTACTTTTACAGTTCTAATTGTATTTGCAAGACATTTCACGGGCAGTATACACACAAAAGTACTAATGTACCTCCGAAATTATGTCATAGTACTACAGTGTTGCCTGTAAGATTTTTTTTAGAATTTGGGTGGTTTAAAAGATGTCGCCAGACGGGCTGAATTTCATTATTGGCCTCCAACGGACAACGCGGCCACGTTAAGTTGGTAACACAAGGGAGATAAATTTTATTATTGGCGCACCGCACGTCGCGCCGTAGCATAAGCAGTTGGCAGCACAAGGTGAAGTCAGACCTGGGTACTTATCAATCACACCTTTGCACTAAATTGTGTACTACCATAGAGAGATAAAGTTCTATATAGTAACAGGACGCGATACAGTAGCAGAAGTACAATTACTACATCACTACAGTACGATATTCAGCATCCATTTTCATTTAAGAATAATAATAAATATTCTAACTACAATGCAAATCCGTGACTCACACGATCCTAACAATTGCTCTCTACTGCCTGGACAACATGGTTGGCTCTTCTTCGCCTCCGGACGGTGGCAAAATGATGACGATCTTCTCCTCAGCAACGCAGGAACATTTTTCCGCTCCCCGAAAGTCGTTATCTTATTCTACGTTTGAAGCACGTAAAGATGTGATTCATTGGTATGAATGAAATGGTTGAGCGTGACTAATACACATGTTAGTATTCTGTAAGTTGATATTAAAGAAAATATTATAAATTGCCTAATCCACGTAGCAACTGGAAAATTACCTTGTAAGGAAGCCTAGGCAAGTGTGTAGGCAATTTGCCATATAATATCCGCAAAACTTCGCGATGTGAAATAGGATCATCAATTGTTATGATATTTCTCAAAATAATTTGTCACGTTTCCATTTCTTTCATTAAATGGACGAAGATTGTAAACCTCATTCCTGAGTCTCTCTTGGACACCGGCAGACCAATATTTAGATAAAAAGTCATTCTTAAATTCATCCAAAGTACTGTAATCATTTAATGCTTCCAAAGTCCACAGAGCTACTTCTCCTTGTATGTACCCAACTATAAAGCGAATTTTCCGGTGCACTGACCAAGATTCTGGCAACACTCATTTGAATGACCGTTTGAAAATTACAGGATGCACATTCTTGCTTTCGGGAATAAATATTTGGAATTGATGGTGTCTAACCTGGCATTCTTCTAATAATACACTTGCTATAGTTGGATCCGGAGAATGTGAACACCTGATTTGAGCGGATACACCCAATGGAAAATTTTGTTGTGTTGTGTTGGTGTATCTGGTGAGGCTCATGTTCTAGAACTCCAGAAGTAAATGAACATTATTGCTTGATACTGCTTGCCCTACTTTGTCGGTGAAATTTTGACCAACTTCTGAATGTGTTAGGTGGTTGTGTGTTAGCTAACCTTTGCTAGTTTGATGTTTCAGATTCTAGCATTGATCACACATTTGAAATTTCTTCTTGAATTGATTTTATTGTGACTCCGTAATGCTGATATCCTTTCTTTGCTACACCCTGTACAATCTGTCCTATAGCGATTTCCTCGGCCATATGTGTGTGTGTAGATTGTGCTGAGCAATTTCTAATTTATTAAATCTACCTTCTATCTCATATTTTGTCATCATATTCTAAACGATCGTTTGTTGTTCTTTGGCAATATCATCAAACCTACTTTCAATATCAGTCTTAGGTGCAGTTATCTGTTGATATATATTTGCAAATCTAGTGTAAATATGTCTACTTAAGTTAATAATAAGTGCTTCAAATGTATGAAACAAACCAATCTGTGTTGCCGTTAGTCTAAAAAAATGTTCAAATGTTTGTAAATCTATCGCACTCAACTACTGGTTATTAGTCCGTAGCTTACAAAATTACTTAAAATAAGGTAAACTAACCTAAGGACAACACAACACTCATGCCCGAGGGGGGACTCGAACCTCCGACGGCGAACGACCGTGCGCATCGCAGCACGGCGCCCCAGAGCGCACGGCTGATCCGCCGCGGCGCCGTTAGTCTCATCAGTTCACAGTGTACTAGCAGCAGAAGTTTCACACTCACTCAAGTTGGGTAGAATTGTTTTAACAGCATTGTCACTTACTATTGCTAGCATCTTGTGGATCCGACCTTGTTAATTGTCTGCAGGTTCTGACCATGCTAAGTTATAAGTTAAATTGAAAAATGGCTGTGAATTTGGCTGGCAAACAAAACACACATCTGAGGTGGCTGAAAATTTCCTTTCTCACTATTATAGAATTGCCTGGCAATAACAATATCGTAGAAAAATATTCGGGACCTTTCAGTAATAAAGTTTCATCACTGGTCGCTTATTTCATCAACTAAATTTCAGATGTAATAGATATAAAATCATTCTGAACCTGGCACTACAGTAATCCAATATTCTACATGAAAGATCAAAAGCAATGAATAAGCTTGGAAAAACAGGTCTGACCTTACCTTGTGTTGTCTTGTTACGTGGCTGGATGTTTGCAAAGTAGATCCTCAATCTGAAATGTCTAAATCTTTCTTCTATTCGTATCTTGATAATCTGGTCTCTCAAATATTTAGATTGTTATATGTAGTCTCTTTCAATTTGGGTACATGAAAATCAGAAGCAATTAATAATATTCAGAATTGGTAAAGTTACAGAACACAGTTCAAGAATTAATTTTTCTTTTTAAAATGTATAAGTTATATTTATGGGCTCGTACTACCTATATATTTGCAAGATTTTTGTTAGAATTTGAGTGGTTTAAGGGATGCCACCAGACGGGCTGAATTTCACTATTAGCGTCCAACGGACAGCGCGCCCGCCTTAGGTTGCTATCACAAGGGAGATATATTTTAATATTGGCGCACCGCAGCATAAGCAGTACAAATACGGCTTCGCGTATTGCGGAGTAAGATTCACATAACAACATTTGCAACTGAACCAGCATGAATTAAATTTAAAGAGAATATTACTGTTCATCATATTTTTTTAAATATGGAAAATAATGTATCGACCTTAATTAATATTCGTATAAAATGGTAAAGCAACCAGTATAAAATGGTTAGGGGGGTCGGCGAGCAACACTATAATAGGCGAAAATGTACCTTTTCATAATTTTGAATTAATTAAAGCATATTAAATTATTAGTAGGTAAACTTCGCCTACCATGAAATACTTTTTGGTAATTTGGAAGAATCCGTGTACAGTGAAGGAAACGGCATTGCGATCGATATATATCCAACGTTCGATTCTTACTCCACATTCGATATGACAAACGCGAAGCAGTTAATTTAAATTCTATTTTTGAGTGTGCTGAATTTGACATTTTCTTGTAGTTTTCCGACTCAATATGTGGCTGCCATTTGAAATAACGAAAGAAATAACAGTAATTTCCAAGAATGGTATAATATACCGAACTTCAACATTAAACGATTTAGTGTTTCTGAACCGGAGATTCAGGCGCTAAGCGCCCTCACGTACTTAAAAATACTTCTTGTTTGACCTGTACCTAACCTTCTTAGGCTACGCTACAGATCACTTTCTTTTAAAGTGAAAGTTAGGTTAGGTATACGTTAAACAAGAAACTTTTTTCTAGTAAGTGAGGGCGCGTAGCACCCGAATCCAATCCATTTACAGTTGTACGTTGGATATATATCATTTCAGGCCGAGGTTCTTCGATTGTAAGTGTTCTTGGAAATTACCGAAATATCGGCATAATTGAAGACAGGGGTACCACTCGTCAGCTTTACCCATGATCACAATCTCGAAAAACACTTATACAGGATAGTATCTCAATACTTACATATTGTAGATAATAAATATTCTGTGGTTATCCACGTAAATTAAATATTACAACAGAATACACCATCCAAGACATACCATCGTCTACAACTCAGGCACAACATAATTACTCACGCCACCTACAAATAAGCACATACAGGACAACAAGCCAATGCCAAGGGTGATATCCCAGTCTTCAGATAAACCAAAATTTCATAAAATCATCAATTCAGAAAACAACATCGCAACTAGCTATATAAATAAGCTGTTCCGCCATGTCAGTTTTCCGTCATTGGTAGCGAAGCGAGAGTCAAACGTTCGATATATATCTATCGCAATGCCGTTTCCTTCGATGTACACGGATCTTCCACATTACCTACTTTTTAATTAAGCTACGTAGTAAGAATATCCCAAGTTTCGGTTAACTTCCAAGACAATGAAAACTTCAAATAAAGGATTTCAAAATCTATTAGCCGACATGGTGGTAAGAAAAGTAGCATTAATTTCCAAGATAGCTTACACTCGAAGTTGTACGGCCGGGATCGATACATATCGAATGTATTACTAATGTCTGCAATGTACAAATACATTTTATTACTAGAAATCTACCGAAAACTTGAAAAAATACTTCACTCCCGAGATGAGTAAATATGGATATATACTAATTTATCATAACATACAAATACATTTTTATTATTAGAAATCTAACGGTAACAAAGAATTTAATTCACTCGCGAGATAAGTAAATACGGATATTCACTAATGTATCAGAACGTAAAAATACATTTTATTACTAGAAATCTACTGATAATAGCAAAGAAGTTACTTCACTTACATTATTAATCAGAGAAGTGTTCGTCTTGAAGTACTCTACCAGTTGTATATGCAAATTAATTCGAACACTAATGAAATACGTTCTCCACTCGTATCTCGCGTAGCAGGACTGACGTCATCGGCATTCGATATATATCGATTTCGACCGTACCACTTCGAGTGTAAGCTTTCTAGTAAATTACCAAAATAACCGTTGGAATTTAGTAAACGATTATGTATATCTATATTTCTTTTATCATGTCGCGTAATGGCTATCAATAAAGGCGTCTGTAAAAATCACAAGAATTAATGAAAATACATATATTCAAAGTGAAGAATTAATCAAGATGTGCAAATAATCGTGGACCAAATTTTAAATTCTGATTTTTGCAATTTCATTATAAAATAAAATCCTCCTTACTATATCACACTTACAGAAGTAAAGCGTAGATGTCCCATGCGACGGACTTCAACCAACCCCAGACAAGAAAGATAAAGGTTATCGTCGCCGTTCGTTCTCCTTCCTTAACAGGTATATATAACGGGCATAGATAAGGCTGATACTACACTATCCAATTTTCTTTGACAAAAAAATCTTTGTCGAAGAAAATTGGACAGTGTAATATGGAACTTTTATCAAAGATGCCTTTCGTCAAAAATTCTTTGATCAAAGCTAGCAGTTCACGGTAGATTTGATCAAAGAAAGCGTTCGTATTATGTTAACTGCGGTGAGAAAGCAGCTAGCATCGCAGTAGCAGTTTTTGGCACATTGTTTGAAAACATGAGTGTAATTCGTATGATGTGTCACCGCAACAACAAAATTTATGCAGTTGTATGAGGCTGATTATAAAATCCGGCTGCACCGAGCCAAAACCTAGAAAGCAACGACGGAGGTTATTCGCGATTAAGTGACTGGTTGCACGGCAGACGGCGTAAAAAAGAAAATGAATTACCTCCGCCCCAGTTTTGTACCGGAGTAAGCAAAAGAACATAATGGCACTGTTTAATTCCCTACATATAATTTTTTTTTCAAACTAATATTATTTACACGAAATATATTTACACAAAATATAAATATTTTAAATGTTTTTGTTTACTGCTGACTCTTCCAAATGTCTAACCGCTGTAATTATTGTAGAACTACATGTATTTATAAAATATGAATAGATATTTATAATCTATGTAACCAACAGCTGAGGTTAATAACTCATATTCATCCGCCATTTTCGATACACTTTGACAGATTCTTTGTCAGAGAGTGTAATGTCCCCTTTTCAGTAAGTCAAAAGGTTCGTTCAAAGAGCTGCAGGCTACAGCTTCCTGCAGCAGCAAAGCAGGCACTACCGCGCATGCGCGGTACCGATGACGTCATCAGGCTCCAGGAGAAAATTTTCCCTGCGGCTCAAGCAGCCTGGAAGCTGCAGGACGCTGCAGCCGGGAGCTTCCTTGAACAGCCGGTAGGCTGCAGCATGCTGCAGGATTGCTCTTTGAACACGAATTTCCGTACTGCGCATGCGCGGTAGCAGCCCTGCAGCTCTTTGAATGAACCCCTTGGTCATAACCAATAAAGTCCATGAAATATCACCTCATCATGCATGATTTATTACTTCTTTATTACCAACTCTATTCGTAATATATTTTTCAGTGTTCACATATACCACTGAATTTACCGTCAACATTATATCATAGTACAACACATATTTTAGGAGATATGACGTCAGAAACAAATGTATAAAAATCTCCCTCGACACGCATAATGTTTAATTTATTACGTCTTTACTACCAATTCCATTTGCAACACATTTTGCAGTTTCCTTTTATTCCATTTTATGAACTTGGAAAGTTATTTTATTGTAGGACACATAGTTCAAGAAATATGAGATCATAAGGATAGAGCTGCACGAAAACTAAACTGAAATGGATAGGGTAGGACGCGATTGACAGAGAAGGAAGAAAGAGTTGTACTAACATACGAAATGAATAATTACTCACACGGACAACGCCGGGAATATTGTTATTTTAAAAGTCGTTTAGTGATGGCTAATTTGTCATTAACAAGGGCGAATACAGAAAACCGATGTGGTAAACGGTCCATTAACTGTTACAGGTTAACGGCTTACGTGACTCACCCTACAAACTGAGATTCTGACGCCTTCACAGTGATCGTTTATTGATAGACCATCAATCTCCTTTGTACGCCTTGCCAGCTGTGAGCCACGAAATGACGATAAAAGTGCAAGCTGCGTCTTCGCAACCATTACGACGGCTAAATCTTCTGGATTCCGTGTTGACATTCGCGCCGTAAGCATTGCGTTTTCTGTTCGTTTGTTTTCGCAACAGGCAGTCGTTTGTTTCCGCGCTTACTCTAGCGCCGTTCAGTCTGCTTATTTGCAAACCTTATACCACTTGTCTTACGCTCCTAACAGAAGGTTCCACGGCTCGAAAACATTTCTGTCTTGTAAGTCCTTTACCCAGTCCATTGAGTGCGCAAAGAAATAAACGCCTTTAGGGTGTCAATCGTCAAAATGATGCTTGTTTTCCATCATTGTGAAAATAAATCACTGAAAATAAAGGCATCTAGTGGAATCTAAAAGCTTTAATTGCGTTTTTCGCATTAACTTGCTGAAAAATAGGTATCAAATCGCTGGTCCAGGGTCCTTAATGCAGTTCCAAAATGAAGCATCTGTCCATTAGCTGAAACAGCGAAACACAGTGATGAAAATACTTTTCCTCAAATATTGTGAAAATTCATAGAATATAAAAATCGAGACGTGAATTTAACCGCATAAGGTATCATTGGCGTCTCCACCTCTCCCCTCCTAATTCCACATCTCCCCCCCCCCCTCAACCCCGACCCCGACAGCTAAATCCATAGAGGTTCTTTTTTCACATTGATCCAATGTAATCTGCGTTTCAATTTCAAACGTTAAAACGGCTTGTCAGTTCAGTTACAGATATTTTGGATATTGATCTAAATGAACCCGAAAACTACCCATCTTCCACCGCAAGGAATAAGTTATCTTCGCATCCTTTTCAGAATTGGTCACGGTTTACTAGTTTGGAGAGAGTTGTAGTTCTGAAAGCAGAAGCATAGACTTTTTGAAATGATACCCGACACTACTTCTGCGTTACGCAGGAAGTGGATACTATACTCCGTATGTATTTTTTTCTGGATTTGTTTTACTTCGTATGGCTTTAAATACAGCATCAGATTACATCTGGTAAAAATTTAAGATAAAATATTTTCGTACAATACATACAGGTTAAAGATAAAATGCTGATAATATATATAATTTAAGTCACATGGAATAAAATAATAATTGCTGTGATTCGGTAAGGTGACCATGTAGTTGGCATCACTGCACTGCTCAGGGATGTATGTCCAGTCATTTCAGCCAAGTGACAGCTTCTCTCTTAAATGAATGTCTTGGAAGGTGCCTTTGAATTTCCTTAAAGGGCATTCAGTGGCGATGTGCTGTAGTGTCTGTTTGTTGTGTCCACAGTCGCAGTCAGATCTATCACTCGCGCTCCATTTATGCTTCCAGTAGTGGCAATTTCCATGCCCTGTTCGGAACCGGTTGAACGATGTTCAGTATCTCCTTGGTATCTCGAATACAGCCGAGCGTTGTGTCGGATCTTTGATTAGATTATTTGCATCTGGGTTGGAGGTAGACCATTCTCTGCGCCAAGCATCGTCAATGTTAAAATTGTCTCTTACTAAACTATCTCCCAACTTCCATTATGGTTTACGAGACAATCGAGATTATAAGATGAGGTCTTGATGGATAGGGGTTGACAGTTGGCTAGGCATTTCTGCCACTCTTCTTTCTGTGCTAGCTGTCTTCGTAAGTGTGGAGGATGAATGTTGTACAGATCAGGAAGCCACTGGTTTGATGTTGACTTGATGGTTCCCGATATCAGCCTCATAGTGTTACTCAGTTGAGTATCTACTGTTCTTTTATGGGCGCTATTTAACCACACAGGGCTGCATTATTCTGCTACTGGATAGATAAGAGCAGCGGCTGATGTCCTTAGGGTTATCGCATTCTTTCCCCAGCCATTCCCCATCAGTTATTGGAGTATGCTATTTAGTATTTTGATTTTTCAGGCTGCCTTCTCCAGGTGGGCTGTGAAGGTGAGAGTGTGATCAAGCGTTACTCCCAGATATTTTGGTTGAGGGCTGTATCTCAACATTTTGTGCCTGTTTATTGTTTAGGTGAAAGCAGTCTGTCTATGCCTTCATGGCGTTGGTTTTAGGTCGCCATGCTTGGAAATATTCATCAATCTTTTTTCAGGTCATTTTCTAGAGCAATTTGTGATGTCTCAAAGTCGACAGATTGGCTAATTAAACATTTGTAATCGACGTAAATGAACTTTTTACAATAGGTGTTTGGTAGGTCAGATATGTATATATTGTAGAGCAGAGGCGACAGAACTGATCCCTGGGAAGGACATCATTGAGTTGATAGCTTCGGATTTTCTTGTCATTAAGGGGTACTTCGATGTGTCTATTTGCCAGCATGTTGTTAAGTAGTGTGTCCAGTATTTTACAAGGTACGACGCGTAGAAATTTCAGCAGCATTCTTTGCCTCCATACTGTGTCATACGCAGACGATAAATCAAGTAATACACCTGTTGATTTCTTCTTTTCTTCAAAGCTCCTTTCGATATGTGTGGCTACTGCTAGTACCTGATCGCTGCAGCTCCTTTTAGGTCTAAAGCCAGCCTGTTCAACTGGTATCTTCTCCTCGACGGTGGGCTATATTCTGTTAAAAATGAGCCTCTCGAGCAATTTGTAGCAGACGCTCAGGAGAGCGATGGGTCTGTAGTCTTCAGGCTGTTTTCTGTTTTTCCCGGTTTCAAGATGACTATGATTTTGGTTCTCTTAAAAAGGGCTGGTAGGTTTCCACTCTGTAATATATTGTTGAAGGTTGTTGAAGAATTCTGTCAACCAACATAGTGCATAGGGGCCACAATGTTTCAAAAATTCTGGGTATATGCCGCAAATGCCCACGGCTTTCCCTGTTTATGTGTCCTTAATTGTCATGGAGATCTCAAGTGTCTCAAAGTTCTTTGAGATGTTAGTTTCACATGTTCTTGCATTGACGCTGTTCTGTTCTGCTCTGATTTCTCTGGTTTTCTTCTTATCTATCTCTTGCGTTCTACGTGTAAGTTTCAAAATTATGTTGGCAACATCGTTGAAACTTACGTCATCACTATTGTGAACTGTTTTCATTGAGGTCGCAAACAGTCTTGACAGTAAGTGGCATGCCTTTCTACTGGAATGTACGAAACTCATTTCATCCATTAACGTGTGTCATTTTTCTCGGCGAGCTGTATCCAAACATTGCAAAAGCTCGTTAGCGGCGTCAGGGTCGGCATTCTCCAGGTAATCGTTATAGACGTCAGTGCATTCTTGGCACCATCCAGGAATGTATGTTATTCGTTAGCCCCTGGTGACATGCTTCCTGGGGGTTCGATCTGATGAGAAGAATTTGTGTCCACACGTTTACTGCTAGGGAAATCTGAGAGGACTTCCTTGTTGCAACATAAAGTTTTTTTAGTACATATTTTGTGACGAAGCACAAAATATCTGGACTGTAGTCTCTGCCCCATCTAGCCGAATAGAATGTGCCCCTGTCTTTCGGGTCATATTTTAGAAAAATATTCTGTATTTCTGCCCATTTGGATACTTCTTTGCCGTCTTCGTTGGTGTAATTGTATCCCCATTGAGTGCTATGACAGTTGAAGTCTCCCATGATTATTGCAGGGTGGTAGATATCTTGGAATGTACTGTCATTCCAAGCTTGGGCTGGAGCCTTATAGAGGTTTATAATTTCCATATTTGAGAGTTTTATGCGGTTAGTGGACAGCATGTTATTCGCTGTCTCGATGTTATTCCTGACATAGGTGGCAGTGCCATGTGTCGTATGGTATGTGCAGCAGCTAGGCCAAAACCAGGTAGTTGGCATCTGTTTCTCAGTTGTGTCTCATCAGCACAGTGTGTTTCCTGAAGTAAAACCACATCAGTAGAGTGATCATTCAGGACCTTTAATATAGGTAATCTGCTTTTGATCTTTGCAAAACTTACGGGTATGCAGACAGGTATAAAAATTAACGGCAGGAGACCACCCTGTCATTTTCAAGGCGAAACTGCAGTGAGGAAGCAATGTGCACGATCTTTAAAACGTCGTTTTTCAATGAGTAAACAGGGAAGACAACACACACCGAGCAAGCAAGTACACAGCGCCGACAGGACCAAAGACGAAAACGGTCAGGATATCAATAATAAACATCAGTTCTCGACGGATGAGGTCGGATTAGTTTTGTCCCTCTGTTTTTTGACAAGTGAGAGAGCAGGATTCCAAGCGGAATTTAAACAAAACCCTCCATCCCTATTCATAAGGTTGTCGGCTAATTTTATTTCTATCTTTTCCTTGATAACACAATTCCACAGCGTTAGTGTGGAGGGGTGGGGTAGTTTGGGGCCCTTACTCTTACGGAAATTAGTTTCTGAAGCTACGAGTTTGAATACTGTGGACAGGGTAGAGCTGGGAATTTGTGTCTGACCGGAGGCGTGCTTAGGTAGTCCTTGCAGGTGCGGTGATCACTGTGTCCCCAGTGGTGTAGTGGTCAGTGCAACTGCGTAGAAAGCGGGAGATCCGGGATGGAATCATGTCTGGGTACACAGTTTTGGCTCTGCCCCTTCGCAGTTGATGTCATATATTCTGTGAATATGATCTAATAAAATGGTCACGCTTTATCGAGACATTCCCTCAGTGCAGAAAAGAAATTGCTGTGGATAATGAGGTATGAATTGTTTAAATATTCATCATGTTCAACAGTTTGGAATTCCATTTATTTTCTAAATTTTAAAATAAAATTTTTCAGAAAGGTAAAGATATTATTGCGGGTGCTGGAAGCATTTTTATAGGTTGTTCCAAATTGCTCTTTCAGCAAGTGCACCCAGAGCCGCACTCTACCCAGAAACCTTTATATTTTTAAAATATTGTACTCGTAATTTTGACAAGTAGTACTTATGCCCAGAGCCATTTACCGTGACATCAGCATGAATTACAAGGGTCGTTCCGAAGGTAATACAAGGGAAGGCGAAACACAGTGAAAACAAGTCAGAGACCTTTCAAATTATACACTTTACTAGCTGAAGACCCGGTGTTACCCGGGTATAGATTTATTCCATACTCTAAATTAGTACTGTGAGCAATACAAACACAAAATCACACGAAAACTCCCCTCTCCTCGTCGCTCCCCCCCCCCTTTCTCTCTCTCTCTCTCTCTTTGTCGTTAAGTGACAGTGCCGGTCAAAATAATAGATCCATCTGGCAAAGGTTTGGAATGAAGCGCACATTTATTACTAGACATGTTTGTACTATGATGGAAACAAAATTTTACGTTGTACAGGAACCACTACGACAGAGTCACATTATACCACAGTCTGTTAAATAGATACCACAAAACAAAATAACTACGGGATCATCATTACCTAAACTTACAAACTGATTATGAACTAGCTTATCCTAAAGACGGCACAAACATCCATGCCCGATGGGGGATATGAGCCCCCAACCGCAGCGGATGAACAATCTTTTTTGCATAGGAGTGCATAAGTACTTCATGGGGTAACGTTTGTTTTTGAGGATTGCCCTGCACCTCTTATCCATAGAGTCTACTAAACGCCTGCATTCGTCGCTACTGATTGCATACCAGGCGCTCTGTATTGGTTCCCAAAGTTTATCACAAGATGTGGCTTTTGAGCGGTCAATTCTCTTGTCTACGATCTCTCATGTCGTCTCAGTGGGTGATACGCCAGGGAATTGAAGTGGCTACTCTAATACTTCGATATTGTGATCTTGAAAAAACTGTCGTATGATCCTTGCAGTACGTTTTGGATCGTTATCTTGCTGAAATTTCCATTTCAGCGGCATTTCCTCTTCAGCATAAGGCAGCATCACATTTGCCAAGATGTCTTTATACATTTCTGCGTTCATTATGCCGTTTATACGGTGTATTGGACCAATGAAGTACCATGAAAAACATCCCCATACCGTAACACTTCCGTCACCTTATTTCACAGTTTTTAAAGTGTACTTGGGATTAACTTCCTGTTTTGGTGAGCGGCACACATAGTTTTCCGTCAAAGTCAAAACTATTATACTTGGATTCATCGGACCAAAGGATGTTCCTCCACCAAATATTAAGTTTTCGTTAATTTCTCCGGGCAAAGGCCAACGTTTATCGAACATTAGCATTTGAAACATGTGGCTTCTGACTCGCAATGCGCCCATTCAATTTTCAGATCTCAATCGTCTTTGAATCGTTGAGATCGATGGTTGAACATCATGTTTGTCGCTAAACAAAATGGCTTTCAGTCGTGGTGTTGTCAAAAATGGGTCTTTCTTTACTTCCCTAGTGATGAGTCTATCTACGCCAGGAGTAGTTACATGAGGTCGCCCCCTGTTCTCCACCTGCGTTTTATTTTTATTTTTTTATTTTATTTTTTTTATTTATTTATTTTTTTTTTTTATTTTTTTCTATTTTTTGACCGTTTAACAGTGTTCTGGACTTGTTTTCGCGAAACGTGTAAACCTTTGGCTGTTTGATTCATGGACATTCCACTTTTGAAAATCTGCAACATTGTGTTTGTAAAGCTTAAGGGACTTAACTACGGTTTCATCAGTCCCTAAAGTTACAAACTACTTATGGACTACCTTATACTAAAGACGACACAAACATCCATGCCGCTAGCCGCAGTGGCCGAACGGTCTGTGGCGCACCAGTCAGAGTCTGCTATGGTTGGGTATTTGAATCCCCCCTCAGGCATGGATGTTTGTGTCGTCTTTAGTATAACGTAGTTCATAAGTAATTTGTAGGTGTAGGGACTGATGACTCCGCAGTTAAGTCCCTTAAGCTTAACACACATATGAACACCATGCCTGCGGGGGCAGTGGCGGACTAAGGGGGGGGGGGGGGGGAAGCAAGATTTTTTTTTTTTTTTTTTCTATTGAGTGCCCCATGACTCTCATCCTGGGGGGCCTCCAATTCCTTTTTATAGTAGTACATATATTTCCAAGTGGATGGGGGGGGGGGGGGGGGAAGGCTCAGTTTGTTCTGCCGCCGCCCCGGGCCTCCAACAGCCTTAGTCCGCCACTGCGAAGGGGAATTCGAACCCCCAACGGGGAACGGCCTTGCGCATCGGAACATAGCGCCTCAATGCGCTCCGCCGCGACCCGTAACATTACTACACGCTCTTCATCACTTGCATGCTTTGCTCTGCTCATATAGAGGAATCTAAACAAAACCAAACGTCATTTTACATACAAAACAACTACAAAAAATCAATCTGAATGGGTCGTCTGTGAAACGACTATTATTTTGACGCATTCTTACATTTATGCCTCTTTTCGCTCGTCTAGCTCAAACGCTTCCTTTCGCACGACTACATATAGCAGCCGCGTCTCCCTGATGTTGTCTAAAACGACTGACAACACGGCACTCATGGAGAATTCGCGAAGTAATAGATATCCTAGTTCTTAATCTTGTCAATAGAGGTGGCTCTATTATTTTGACCGCCATTGTATTTTGATAAAGTTGGACATGTCGGGCCGCGGTGGAGTAGCCTAGTGGTCTAAAGCGCCTCGCAGCGGAGCGCGCGGTTGAATCCCGTCGGAGGTTCGAGTCCTCCCTGGGGCATGGTTAGTTTACCTTAGTTTAAGTAGTTTGTAAGCTACGGACTGATGACCACGCAGTTTGGTCCGATAGATTTACAGACATTCGAACATTCGGACATGTCGGAAGAAATTAAATACGGCCTAAAATTCACAGCGTTTGAGTGCCATCTTGAGGCATCACCGCCGTCGCGGCCGTGGCGCTGGCACCGTGCATGCCTGCCCCTGGAGAGCTGCACGCCACGCCTCTCGCGCCGGCTAATTGCGCGCGCTTATCGCCGGCCCATCGCCATATCTGCACCGCCGGCCGCTGCTTACTGATGGGTTCCGGCTGGGGGCTTCCGCGGCCGAGATTCATGCCTCCGGATATCCCGGCCCCGCGCACCAGCACCAGCACCAGTATTTCTGGCGCGCGTTTTCCTCCACTCGGCACTGGTATTAACCCACGGCCGGGTCAGCCTTCTGGAATGGCTCTCCGACATACCACATTTCTAAATATGCACACGCTGCCTAAATAGGCGAGGCCTGTGCACGCACCTCCAAGGTCACCTTCACATTGCCCTTTGTCTCCGTCCTACTAGAAGTGCGATGACCACTGCTGGACAGTACGAGGGTCTAAATCTTCATCTACATGGGATACTCTGCAAATCCCATTTAAGTGCCTGGCAGAGGTTTCATCGAACCACCGTTATACTATTTATCTCCCATTCCATTCTCGACTTGCGCGCGGGAAGAAAGAACACCTGAATCTCTTCCTTCGAACTTTGATTTGTCGTATTTCATTCTAATGATCATTTCTACCTATGTAAGTGGGAGTCAACTATATATTTTTGCATTCGGAGGAGAATTTTGCCGATTGGAGTTTTGTAAGTAGACCACGCCGCAGCGACAAGCGCCGTTGTAATGATTCCCATCGCAGATCCTGTATCATTTCCGTAACGCTGTCTCCCCTGTATCGTGACAATACAAAACGAGCTGCCCTTCTCTGGACTCTTTCGATGTCCTCCGTCAAACCACCTGATGCGGGTCCCACACGGGGGAGCAATGCTCCAAAAATGGACGGACAAGCGTAGTGTATGCAGTTTCTTTTGTAGTTCTGTTGCATCTTTTAGGTGTTCTGCCAATAAAACGCAGTCTCTGGTTCGCCTTTCCCACGACATTATCTACGTGTTCTTTCCAATTTAAATCTGAAGTAATAGTAATTTCCAGGTATTTTGTGGAGTTTACGGCCTTCACAAAGATTAACGGATTTCTTTTCGTACTCATTTGGACGACTTCACACTTCTCATTATTTAGAGTCAATTGCCATTTTTTACATCATAGTGATATCTTATTCAGATCGTTCTGCAGTTCGTTTTGATCTTCAGATGATTTTACTAGACTGTAAATGACGGCGTCATCTGCAAACAACCTAAGACAGCTACTTAGATTTTCCCCTAAATCGTTTATGTAAATAAGGAACAGCAGAGAACCAATAACACTACCCTGAGGAACGCCCGATATCACTTCTGTTTTAGTCGATGCCTTACCATCGATTACTACGAACTGTGTCCTTTCTGACAGGAAATCCCCAATCCAATCGCAAATTTGGTGCGATATACCATAATCACGCAGGGTCTTCCCAAAAGTAATTCCTCCTATTCTTAGGGTTGGTTTGTCAATGTCTCGTTAAGTTCCAGTTAAGATGTCGTCTTGTCGTTAGCGGAAAATTGACTTGACCTAACGTAAAAAACCTCAAACTGGCTGTTAACACTAACCGTGAGGCCGACGTAATATTACGTCTTAAGAAGGAAAGAATAGTGCGGCCGACGTAATATTACGTCTCGTCAGTTACAATGTTTCCCTGTGGCGTCAAACGTATATTTACGACTCCCGCAAAGTCTGAGTGGTCTGCAGGCTTTGTAGTTTCAATCGCGAGCACTAGAATGGCAGCAGTGAACTCTGTGCCTAGTTTGTGAAAGACTTTTTTATTGTAACTCACTTCGTATCCATTGTCTGGCGTTGGCATCCTCTCAGTTTCATTCGTTTTGAGTGTTTTCGTTTGGATTTGATGGGCAGTGAACATGACAAACTATTGGAGCAAATTATTTATGAAATCCATGACGAGTTTTCAGATGGTGAAGTTATAAATTATTCCCCAGTAGGTGGAACATCAGCCATATGAAATCCAAATATTAAGTCGTACAAAGATTACCTGACTGGTAAAATGTTACCCTGATTGACTGTAAATTCAGTACTCAATTTAGGGTCATAGTGGACAACGGTGTGATAAACTTTGAAGCATGGGGAAATACACCACCGGACATTACATACGGTGCACTCATATGAGGTGTTCTTTCTTACAGCCATCGCTGTTGAACATTTCTTGACTTACCGCTATTTTCAAACGACGTATAAGCCGACTCGTAATCAGACAACAGCGATGGCTGTAAAAAAGAACACCTCATATGAGTGCACCGAATGTAATGTCCGGTTGTGTATCTCCCCCTGCTTCAAAGTTGATCACACCGTCTGCACGGCCGCTATGGTCAGGGGTTCGAATCCCCCCTCGAGCATGGATGTTTGTGTCGTCTTTAGTATAAGGTAGTCCAGTTTATCACACCGTTGTCCACTATGAACCCTAAATTGAGTACTGAACTTACAGTCAATCAGGGTAACATTTTACCAGTCAGGTTATCTTTGTACCACTTAATATTTGAATTTCATATGGCTGATGTTCCACATACTGGGGAATAATTTATAACAGAGGTATTAAAAATTACCTTTACAAAACAATATTGACAATAGGTGGAAATGAGCCATTTGAAACCCAAATATTAAGTGGTACAAAGATACCCTGACTGGTCCAAAGTTACCCTGATTGACGTATACTTACCGTTTTTTAATGTTTTGTAAACATTTTTGGAAGATAATATCGTGTTACATTGCATAAAACAGTACTGTAATTCTTTTTCAATTTCTTCTGCCAATAAATATCACTGACTTGAAATTTTATTTACGCCTTCAAATTTTAAATTATTGGCCTCAAAGTCTGAGTACTTAACGTAAAAGATCCAGTAAACATAAAAATGTTTTGGAATTCTAATAATAGTGAGTTTTACAGTAGTAAAAAATTACAGAAAAACACTGATTTTACCCAGTCCGCAGGTGACGGCAACTACAAACTACATCAGCACTGTAAGTGTTAACGAGTAGAATTCACCGCTAACGACTAGTTAAGTGAGAATCTGTATGAAAAACGCACGATTCGAAAGCGCTAAAATATCGCAATATATACACGTGATATAGACCGATTGATCAAACAAAATAACAGAAGCACTACATGTATGAAAAACTAGTGTGGAAAGCAGCTTTATTGGAAAAATTTTATCGTCATATTTCTCGTCCCATCCATGTCGTAGCGATTAGATGAGTTTGATATATTTCAGATAAATAACATAATCTTAAAATTATTGTTGCGATATCAAAATACAAACTTATGGCTAACGACTAGTTAAATGCGAATCAGTATGATGAAAATGGATGGAATAAGAGATTCGGTTGACAATGAAGATGTCAATATTTTGAACGGTCTAGAGGTCATTGTCCCAACAAGGCGTCCTAGACGTATTTATGTTCGTCCAAATCATTTTGAATGCTGTGAAGATGGAGAATTTGTTACACGATTTCGTCTTCGAAATGCCAGTGTGGAAAAGCTGCATGAAAAACTCCACGACCATCTGAAGAATCCAACAGATAGGTATGTAGTTTGCAAGTTATCTGTCGTAATAGAAAACAGAATACATTATTTCTGCCTGTATTCCTTCCACGTCATAGCATCAAAATTTTTTATTGTATATTTTTTACATTCCAATGTGTCCTTATATTTCTCTATTAAGGACACAAGACTCTCGCACTCACTTCTTATAAAATTCTAGCTTCTTTCACGTTTGTTTTCCATAGCCCCAAATAACAACTATTTGCTGACCTCTTCCCTGTTAGTCAAATATGGCGAACAGTTGTTTATTCAGACGGCACTTTCATTTGTTTCTATGACCAACATAGTTGAAATATATCGTACCTTCTCGATTTCTCCAGGTTAGCAAACGAAAAAAATTAACTAACGAGAGATGCACGAAGCGGTGCATATTCATGGAAACTAAATGGAGCTTATGCGTCAATCACAACAGGGCAGTATTTGATTTGCAGTCACTGTCATTTCTCCACATAATCATCACCATTCGGTGTACAGGATGAGTCACCTAACATTACCACTGGAAATATTTTGTAAACCGCAACAAATACTGAATAACTAATTCCGCAGACCGCTAGTGACAAAAGGCTGGTGTAACTGTTTGCGGCGCGGCACGCCAGTCACGTTCTGCACGGCCACTACTGTCGGGGGTTCGAATCCCCCCTCGGGCATGGATATTTGTGCCGTATTTAGTCTTAGCTAGTTCATAAGTAGTTTGTAAGTTTAGGGACTGATGACCCCGTAGCTAAGTCCCATAAGTTATACAAACATTTGAACATTTTGATCCCGCTGTTAAGTCCCATGAGCTCTACAAACATTTGATTTTGTAACTGTTTATTACAAACATTTAAAAAATGGATGGAAGTATGATTTTTAACACAAACTTATATTTCTTATGGAAAGCTGTTATTATTTTTAGCACAACTGAAAACAGGAATAATTCTCAATCGATTCCGTTTCTTACTTCGAAAAATGTTAATTACATCCAGACTTATTGTAACCTAAAGTTGACACTTCAGTATCTCCTCAGCAGTTCCATTGTGTGTATAGGAGAGAACTGAATGAATTAGAGATACAAAAAGGAGATGATGTAACGTACGTACAGAAGAGATTTAAACACATGCTAAAAATTTATTAGTCTTATTCTCTGAAGAAAATGTTCTTTAATATCAGACTTTAATTAAACTTACAATTTTTTCTCTTCAATTCCAAAATGAAAAAGTATGTGTGCTGACATTTCAAGCCAATAAATGTTCAAATCAGTGATCGTCATTTGCTGCAAATATTTGAATCTACAGCGTAATGAATGTGTTTCACGACGCAGTACATCTGGTGTAACGTTGCTGCTGACTGCCTTTATGATTGTAGGCACAGCACGGTACACGTTCTCCTTTAACGTACCCCACAGAAAGAAATGTAAAGGTGTAAGATCAGGAGAACAGGCTGGCCAATTTATACGTCCGCCGTATCCTTCGAAACGCCCATAGAACATTGTGTCAAGGGTTATCCTGATCGTTGTGTTAACTGCCGAATGTGCAGGAGCACCACATACGTCTATGTGTTTCCAGCGCAAAATTTTCTAACGAAGTTCGCAGATTATTTTGTAGAAACACGAACTATTTTTCAGCTATTCTGGTGCCTTCAATGAAGTGAGGACCACTGAGATGGTCGCCATTTAGGCCGCAGATGAGTATCATCTCTGCCTTTTCAAACTAGAAAAAACCATTTCCATGTCACTTTGTAAACATATCCCTACAGATGCGAATCGCTGACCATGGATCTTGTTTGTTACTACACGCGACAGAACGTTTGACTTTTCAAGGGTCAAATTTACATAACTCTGGATGCAATTAACATCTTACATTTTTTTCTATTTTCAACTGTGCTAAAAAAACAGGTTTCCATTTAAAAGAACATACGTTTGTCAAAATACAAACTTATGTATATTTTTAATGCTTTGTATTAACCAGTTACACCAGCCCCTCTCCTCACTTTCGATCTGTAGAATTAGTTATTCAGTATTTATTGTGGTTTAAGCAATATTTCCAGTAATAATTTTAGGTGACTCACACTGTATACATTAGGAAACAATGAAACAAACCCCGCATGCCGCGCTTGTAAAAAATGGGAGACAGAATGACGAGGAAAACCACTTCCTTACAGCTCTGACACCAGAACCATGTCTCACCTTCGGTGACGATCCTATTCAGGAAATTGTCACCTCCTGCGTCATATTGGTCCAGCACGTCCCGATAAATTTCCATCCCATGATTTTTTCTGTTCGTCTGTAAACATCCACGGGACACATCTCGCACACATGACCATGATGTTCCAACATTGTTTTCGAGGCTTTACAGCCGACATTGAGGTTTGGACACAATTCTCTGGTCCTTACCCGCCGATCAGCAAGGATGAATTGATCAAAACGCTCTTGATTCCGAAGGATGATAGCAGTCTAGGATCGACCAGGCTGTTTCTTGCCATGAGCACCCTCATCACCACTTTTAAAATGCCGCGCCCATCGCCTCACATCCTTCACGTCTATTGTATCGTTTCCATACACCTTTAGCAAGCGTCGATGGATTTCAATCGGCGCAGTTTCGTTTCTTCATCACTGAGGAATTCAATATTTCAAACTCGCGTTCATACCAGACACCATTTTACAACACTCCTCTGCTGGCGCTAACTACCGCAGAACAGTGGAACCATCTGCAAATGGAAGAGGGAGGATCAACCATTAGCACAACGCCGATACCTGGCGCTGACATCGACAGTCACCACAAAGAAATAGGAGGCATTACTTACAGAACGACATCCGTAGAATTCAACGCAGTAAAGTAAATTCTGCAGAAAAATAATTAACTTAAGATATTCTTTTCATTTACTTTTCACGGCACTATCACATACGACGTAACTGTTTTCCACCAGCTAGTGAGTACATAAAACGTCCTACAAGCGTGGTTTATAATCATGAAACTCACGTTTAATACAGTAAACATACATCTAAGGCACACATAATCGGCATATTTTTAAAATCTTGCATTTCAAAAAAGGCTGTGCTGTTTTTCTCTCTTACAATCGAGACCTACCCTCAACAATCCGATCGTGCAGCTGATGAAGACCACTGATTATAACTCCGCATGGACTGGACTTGATGTGATACCATACGAAAAAATCTAAATAGGTAATGTCAGAAGACAGAAGAAAAGTTATAAGGTTCCGTCGACGACGTTACCATTAGAGACGGAGCTCACGCTCAGAGTTTTGGAAAAGGATGGGGAAGCAAATCGTACGTGTCATTCAAAGGAACCATTCCACCATTTGTCTGGAGTGATTAAGGGAAAACGTAAATATAGTTGGCCAGTAGACGAACAAAGTATGTCCAATCCATTTTTTGGTTATCATTTCCAGGTGACCCCTGTCCCCACCCCTTCCAGTCCCTAACCTGTGTTTATCTGTTTACCACAGCACCCCTCTTCCCCTCTTTCCCCACCCCCATCTAGCCTACAGCATTTCCTTTTTTCCCACCTCACTCGCCACCTCCTCCCATCCCAGTGAAAATACGATACCATTGTTCTGTCTGGGAAACAAACGCTCCAAGTACTGATTCCACACTCATAACGGCCCTCCTGCTGCGTGGGATTTCAATGACCAGCTACATTATTTATTTATCACTTCAATTTTGGCGGGAGCGCACACATACGTCTATATGGACCACTGGATCTGCACAGACGGATTGCTCCTAGTACTCCCATCCCCACCACCGCCGTCCCCTATTGACGAAAAATTAAAATGTGTTTGGGAAATTGTCCGTTTTCACCTCCCCTCATCGGCATTGACGGAATATTGCTCATCTGCTATTGGTACACACAGAAAGATGAGTGTAAATAATTTTTAACTGGCAGGCGTTAACTAATAGCAGTCGATAGCACATACGATTGGGATAGACAGACGTGCGATAAAGTAAAAAAAAGTAAAAATATATACGTTCAAATATTTGTAAATGTAAGGGACCAAACTTCTGAGGTCATTGGCCCCTAGACCTACAAACTACTTAAAGAACGTAATTGACAACCCACAGCCGGCTGCGGTGGCCGAGGGGACTGTGGCGCTCCAGTCAAGGTCTGCACGGCCACTACGGTCGGGGGTTCGAATCCCCCCTCGGGCATGGATATTTGTGCCGTCCTTAGGACTAAGTAGTTCATAAGTAGTTTGTAAGTTTAGGGACTGATGACCCGTAGTTAAGTCCCATAAGCTATACAAACATTTGAAACATTTTCTGACAACCAACAGAGCCATTCCTGAAGGAGGACTGGGAGTAGCCCCACAATCTGTGACGAAGCCTCAGAGCGCCTGGCGAGTCGACATCGTCTTTCATTCTAAAAGTTAGACATGGCAACATTTCTTTACAGAGCGAAGTTATCCAGTCTGGAATGTCCGGTAAATCCCCTGAAAATGTCAGAATATCCCGCCGCCGGCCCTGACTGCATTTGAAGTCATGACAGCTTTAAAAAATAAAAATACTGTAAATTAATAATGCAAGTATCTCGTTGATTGGGGATAATTAGCATCTGCAAGTTACGTTTAAGAACTCCGACAGAATGCATGTTATGATACCACATTGTGTGAATGATGAACAGCAGTCAGTCGGAAATATCTATTTGTTGCTGCATATCTAGATTTCTGTCAATGTACGACCATTCTCAGTGCCTTAAAAACGTGATTTAAAACATAAATCTTTTCGACCTTTATGTTGAAGGTTAGGTTCACACATGAAGGTCGTTAAGTTAAACATGTTTTAAACCACATTTTTAAAACGTTGAGAAAGGTCGCACTGTGAGCGAAATCCAGATATGCGGTAACAAATAAATATTTGCGACTGATTGCTATTCGTCAGTCACATATTACACTATTGCTGAGCTTGATGGTCCAATATTGAATCAAACTTCATAATATCACATTGTGCAACAAAACAAAATGTATATGTGTTGATATTCATTTATATGTGTGTTAGAAAGCAAAGTAAATATGTCTCCTGCTGTTCCATTCAAATTTTCATATCACTGTAAATCTGCCCAGAGTTCTTTAAAACAATATAATTTACTCAAGAAGAAGCCGAGCCCTCAGGACTCGCACCTTGTAATTTGTTGAGAAATATATATTCCAAGATCGCCTACGATCTTGGCTTATATTTCTCAACAAATAACAATTTAGATCGCTCCCTTGCTCTGAAAAATTACAAGCATTTACAACATCCCAAAATTAATAAATAACGATTGTTACTGACGGTGATTTTATATTCGCATTACAATCGTGGGATTTCGACCAGAGCGAGCAATATTGTCGCGAAGCGCCCAAAGGGACATCGCAAGTTCAATATTTATTGCGCAATACCGTCTGAAAGCTTTGTTGACGAAGACTGCAGTGCTATAAAATGTTGACACTCGTCCAGTAAAATGCGCAATATATCGTACCACGTAACGGTGTTGTATAAAAAGCGGTAGTTTCTGTCTAAACCGAGAAAAATCGAATTCTGTCTTGCAGAATGTGTAGAACTAAAAGACAAAATATCAAGAAGTGCACTGGGAGATTGAAGCCTATATTTAGGCATCGAGCAGTATTTTGAGATATGATATTTCTGATGTTTTAAGACACGCTAGGTACCTCGTTTTCCACAATAGAAGAAAATGAACTGATAGAGAGCAAAAATGTTTATCTTCCTTGTGGAAGTTTTAAAAACTGCCAAATACAATCAGGTCAGCTGTCTAGTGAGCATTCAGTTCTTATTCGTCCCTTGCAAAATCTGCCACAGCAGATACGTATACGTAAGCTTTCGATCAGTAATAAGTAAATAATTAATTTGTTATTATTGTTGATATGCTTTCCGAATTTACGGTGCAGTGAATGAACCCCAAGTCCACAGCAATATTTACCAGAAACCTTTCAGACGTATTTCGCCCGTTCTGAATAACCTTGCTTTTTGTTTTGCTGGGCAAGCAACTCAGATCCATTACTTATCCCCTTCGTAGACCGTCGACTTGTTCTAACTGACTCGTCCCGGGCATAAATATTGCACAGTAAATGCTGTGCCGTTCGTGGCCTCGCACTTTCGCGCAGTAAACTGCCACAATAAATACTGAGCGTGTGGGAGGCCCTTCCTCAACCGCTGTCTTCACGAAATATTTTCACGCTGTCGAATTCCGAGATGCTAGAAGTTGTTGTATAATAAAATGTGTTCTTCCGTGAGACATGTTAGAGTCCAGGCTGTTACCACAAAATATAACACCATAACTCGCTGCATCTAAAGAACACGACTGCATCGCCTGTCAAAAACTGGTTCATAAAATAGAAACTACAGCTCGGTTGTGTACCGTAAGCACACAAATAACAATCTCGTTAAGAAAACCCGACAGGTCATTTCCACTTTAAACACAAGGCACGATATGATCTTTGCATAAATAAGCGGTGTACAGATGTGATTTCTAAATGAGAAATGTGCGTCGTAATATTTCCTTACATAAATAAAGTACCTGGAGTTACTCCTACGTACTGTGTTCATTTGCAATGAATTGCTATTAATTTGCGTTTAATGTCTAGTAACCAGTAGTAAACATTTTACTTTTTCTATTTGTAGAAATGAAGATGATCCATTAACATTCTTTTCTGTTAAGAGCATTAAAAAGTCGCATGCAATAAATTAGCAGGTCTCAAGAGTTAAAAGCAGGACCTTATAATGTGAGCAATAAGTGCTGATAATTCAAACAATCTTACATATTCTTAAATATGTTCAGGAATATCTGTTAAGAAATTGTTAGCACTTTTGAAGGATACATTGCATGTGGCATTATTATCCATTCATGCATCTGTAAAGAAATCTTCGAACAAAATTCAATTACAACATGTATAGTTCCAAAGAATTTAATAACTTTGTCTTTTCTTCAACTTAGAAATCATATATTACACTACTGGTCATTAAAATTGCTACACCAAGAAGAAATGCAGGTGATAAATGGGTATTCACTGGACCAATATATTATTCTAGAATTGATATGTGATTACATTTTCACGCAGTTTGTGTGCATAGATCCTGAGAAATCAGTACCCAGAACAACCACCTCTGGCCGTAATAACGGCCTTGATACGCCTGGGTATTGAGTCAAACAGAGCTTGGATGGCGTGTACCTGTACATATGCCCATGCAGCTTCAACACGATACCACAGTTCATCAAGAGTAGTGACTGGCGTAATGTGACGAGCCAGTTGCTTCGCCACCACTGACCAGACGTTTCCAATTGGTTAAAGATCTGGAGAATGAGCTGGCCAGGGCAGCAGTCAAACATTTTCCGTATCCAGAAATGCCCGTGCAGGACCTGCAACATGCGGTCGTGCATTATCCTGCTGAAATGTAGGGTTTCGCAGGGATCGAATGAAGGGAAGAACCACGGGTCGTAACACATCTGAAATGTAACGGCCACTGTTCAAAGTGCCGTCGATGCGAACAAGAAATGACCGAGACGTGTAACCAATGGCACCCCATACCATCACGCCAGGTGATACGCCAGTATGGCAATGACCAATACACGCTTCCAATGTGCGTTCACTGCGATGTCCCCAAACTCGGATGCGACCATCATGATGCTATAAACGAAACCTAGATTCATCTGAAAAAATGACGTTTTGCCATTCGTGCGCCCAGGTTCGTCGTTGCGTTCACAATCGCAGGCGCTCCTGTCTGTGATGCAGCGCCAGGGTAATCGCAGCCATGGTCTCCGAGCTGATAGTCCGTGCTGCTGGAAACGTCGTCGAACTGTTCGTGCAGATGGTTGTTGCCTTGAAAACGTCCCCATCGGTTGACTCAGTGATCGAGACGTGGCTGCACGATCCATTACAGCCATGCAGATAAGATGCTCTTTCCCATTAGAACCCGGCCTATTGTATCACCTGTCGTGGTTCTCACCAGATTTTACCATCTGTCGCCCACTGGTCCTAACCGGCTGCACTGAAGCAATACTTCGATCTGAATATGATGGCTTTAAGCCAGAAATATTACAAGCGGCACTCGCGCAATGCATCAATGGTAGAATCTCAGTTCGGAGGTGTTCTCATTACTACACTACTGCCCGCGTACGTCACTGATTTTCTGTCGTAGTATTCATTATGTACATTTACTGCATAATTTTTATGGTCATCAGGGATATTTTTTATGCTAGTGAAGACAGAAGGGCCGCCAAGTCGTTGTTTAATTCGATTTTTTTCAAAACTTAAATAGACGAAACAAATTCTTGTATCCTGCAGTACTCTGCGTTATATCGTGTTAAGTAACTTTGCCTGTAACTGAGTAGACGGCTGCGCCAGCGAGAGCACAGCGGTAGTGGGAGGGGAGTAGTCGAAAGCTGACGACCATCGTGCCGCACGGGAGATTCAGTAGCAAACTACACACCTGAGGCAGCCGAGGACGAAAGGATGAAACCACCTAGTGCGTCCACTGCTCTTATTTTTGCCTTCTTATAACGTATAGAGTGATAACTGTTGTTTTTCTTTTTTTCTTGTTGTGACTTAAGTAATAGAATCCAGTACGCTGACCTCGATGACGAGCGTTCATCAGAGACTAGGGTTCCGTCAAGGTTGCTCCAAGAAAGTGTGATAGGACCGCTATTATTTCAAATCTATATAAATGATCTGACGGGTTGCAAATCCGCGGCTGTTTGCTGGTGATGCTGTGGCGTGCAGAAAGGTATCGTCATTGAACAACTGTAGTAGGATGCAGGATGACGGACCAAATTTACAGGTGGTATGAAGAATGGCAACTAGCGCTAAATCTAGAAAAATGTAAGGTGATGCTGATAAGCAGGAAAAAGAATCCCGTGATGTTCGAATTGAGCATTAGTAGTATGCTGCTTGACAGAGTCCTGTCAATTAAATATCTAGGCGTAACGCTGCACGCAATATGAAATGGAACGAGCATAGGACAGTGGTGGGGAAGGTGAATGGTCGACTTAGGTTTATTGGGAGAATTTTAGAAAGAGAGGTGGGCGGCTATGTTTGTAACTGGTAGATTTGATCACTGCGCGAGTGTTACTGAAATGCTTTGGGAAATCAAATGGAAGTCGCTGGAGGGAAGGCGACGCTCTTTTAGAGAAACACTGTTAAAAAATTTAGAGGATCGGAATTTGAGGCGGGATGCATAACGATTCTACTTCCGCCAACCTACATTTCACGTAAAGAACACAAAGACAAGATCAGAGTGATTAGGACTCGTACGGATGTATGTAAGAATTCCTTTTTTATCTCGTTCTATATAGAAGTGGAACAGGAAAGCAAGTAACTGATAGTGGTACTGAGTACCCTCCGCCATGCATCTTTGGTTGGATTGCAGATTATTATGTAGATGTAGATTTAGCACGCAATCAGTCTCAAATGAACTGTTGTATTGAGTACTAGCCGAAAATGTGGCGTTGTCCGGGTATTTATTTATTTATTCAAACCTTGAGTTAGTACTTCTCCTAATCCTTCTCTCTCTGTCCATCTCCTTTTCTCTAATAACATCTTATATTTATCAGATAATAAATAAGAACTAAGCCTTTCTTGTATAATGTACAAAATTATAAGTGCAGTATCCAAATAAACAAAGATAGTATCAAAATACAAATGACATGTAATATTCATACATTCATTTAATTCACAGCTTTACTATGATTATTTCTAGTGACTTGTCCAGTATCTATTATGAATAATTTCTCTTGTGAGCCCACTCCTGAAAAAGTGACATAATGTTGTCCGTCTGAGAAATATGGGTATGTCAAATCCACTCCACAGTATTGAATCGATTGCCCTGTGATTTATTAATCGTAATAGAAAATGCAAGTCGCCCTGGAAACTGCAGTCTCTGGAAGTAAAAAGCCAGATCTGTCGGAAATAATGGGTATCCATTGGATGTACTCTGTTTCATTCTCTTCCTTTCCTTGTAGCTTTATAGAAATCTATTTATTGCTTTCACATTCAGCCGTGTACGCTTCACAGTTGGTTCAAAGTTATCGAGAGCAGTCGTATTTCAGGAATTTCCTTAGCTGACTGAAATACAGGAGTTTTTTAGTGGTAAATACGTAAATGATTTAATACGTTGTGCATGATGTGACAGGTTTTTACCCATCACATTGTATATGATCTCATATTAATTGAATTATATGTTCTACAGTTGTCTAATTTTGCTCTTTTTAATCATTTGTATAAGTGCTGCATGTCGATATAATCCGTTGCGAACAGATTTAGTTGTAAAGAAGTAATAGATTAAATGCTGATGCGTGATTGGGCGGTTATCAATGAACGTTATTGTTATTTTCGATAAATCTCTTGAAATACGTGTCGTAGTGAGATCCAATTTCTAAAGTACATTCAGCTGTATGTGTGTATACTGTCTGTAAAATTTCCTGCGACTGAAATTTAGAAATAATAAACTGCAACGTAATACGGAGTGCCGTAATTTTACTGCATGAAGAGCGGAAAAGTAGTAAGCGATAAACTTTTTTCCTTCCATTATTTTGATGTTCTCTGAGAGAAAAAGTTTAATAAAGGTTAGAAATTGGTTGCGAGTCGCTAAGTGCTGTCTTTCTCATACAGTGTGTGAATAAAGTCTCATCGCATTATGTGGTAGTTTCTTGCAACGTCTATTGTTTATAACATTATATCTCCTGAACCATAATTCGTATGTGGTTCTTACTCCAACAATAACTGTTATCTCACGTAAGGAATGTGTGTAAAAATTGTGGTTGAAACGGGCCAGTGCTTCAGGAGAAAATGAGCAGCTTTATCGCTTAATGCAGCTGTTTTTCGCGCCTCTCATTGTTTGTTGTTGTTGTGGTCTTCAGTCCGGAGACTGGTTTGATGCAGCTCTCCACAATACCCTATCCTGAGCAAGCCTCTTCATCTCCACATAAGAACGGCAACCTACATCTGTCTGAATCTGCTTACTGCATCCATCTCTTGGTCTTCCTCTGCGGTTTTTACCCCACACACTTCCCTCCAACGCTAAATTCACAATTCCTTGATGTCTAAGAATGTATCCTACCAATCTATCCCTTCTTTTGGTCAAGGTATGCCAGAAATTTCTTTTTTCCCCAATTCTGTTCAGTACCTCCTCATTAGTTACGCGATCCACCCACCTAATATTCAGCATTCTTCTGTAGCACCACATTTCAAAAGCCTCTATCCTCTTTCTGTCCACTCTGTTTATCGTCCATGTTTCACTCCCATACAAGGCAACACTCCATACAAATGCCTTCAGAAAGGACTTCCTTACGTTTAAATCAATATTCGCTGTTAACAAATTTCTCTTTTTCAAGAACGCTTTTCTACCCATTGCCATTCTGCATTTTATATCCTCTGTACTACGACCATCATTTGTTATTTTACTGCCCAAGTAACAAAACTCATCTACCTCCTTTATTCTTTCGTTACCTAATCTAATTCCTTCATCATCACCCGAATTTCTCACACTGCACTCCATTACCCTAGTTTTACTCTTGTTAATGTTCATCTTATATGCACCTTTCAGCACTCTGTCCATTCCGTTCAATTGCTCTTCCAGGTCCTTTGCTGTCTCTGACAAAATTACTATGTCGTCTGCAAAACGCAATGTTTTAATTCTTCACCCTGAACTTTAATTCCTTCTCCAAATTTCTCTTTGCTTTCCTTTATAGCTTGCTCAATGTACAAATTGAATAACATTAGGGAAAGGCTACAACCCTGTCTTACTCCCTTTCCAACCACTGCATCCCTTTCATGCCCTTCAACTCTGACAACCGCTGTCTGGTTTTTGTACAAGTTGTAAATAACCTTACGCTCCCTATATTTTACTCCTGCTTGCTTCAGAACTTGAAAGAGTTTATTCCAATCAACATTGTCAAAAGCCTTCTCCAAATCTACAAAAGCTAGAAATGTAGGTTTGCCTTTTCTTAATCTATCTTCTAGGATAAGCCGTAAAGTGAGTATTGCCTCCCGTGTTCCTACATTTCTCCTGAACCCAAACTGATCTTCCCCGATGTCGGCTTCTACCAGCTTTTCCATGCTTCTGTATATAATTCGTGTTAATATTTTGCAACCATGACTTATTAAACTGATGGTTCTGTAGTTTTCACACCTGTCTGCACCTGCTTTCTTTGGAATGGGGATTATAACATTTTCCTTAAAGTCTGAGGGTACTTCACCTGTCTCATACATCTTACACACGAAGTGAAACAATTTTGTCATGGCTGGTTCTCCCAGAGACTTCAGTAGCTCTGAGGGAATATCATCTACTCCAGGGGCCTTGTTTCGACTTAGGTCTTTCAGGGCTCTGTCAAATTCTTCTCTCAGTACAGTATCTCCTATTTCATCTTCATCTACATCCTCTTCCCTTCCTACAATAGTGTCTTGAAGTTCATTTCCTTTGTAGAGCCCCTCTATATACTCTTTCCATCTTTCAGCTTTCCCTTCTTTGCTGAGAACTGGTTTTCCATCAGTGTCCTTGATATTCATAGAGCTGTTTTTCTTATCTCCAAATGTTTCTTTTATTTTCCGGTAGGCTGTATCTATTTTTCCCCTATTTATACATTCTTCTACATCCTTGCATTTGCTTTCTAGCCACTCCTGCTTAGCCATTTTGCACTTCCTGTCAATCTCATTTCTTAGTCGTCTGTAATCCATTTTGCCTGTTTCATTTACTGCATTTTTATATTTTCTCCTACATCGATTAAATTTAGTATCTCCTGTTATATCCAAGGATTTTTTGTAGGTCTTGCCTTCCTACCTATTTTGTCCTCTGCTGCCTTCACTATTTCATCTCTCAATGCTACCCATTCCTCTTCTACTGTTTTATTTTCCCCCGTTTCTGTCAATTGTTGCCTGAAGCTCCCTCTGAAATTCTTAAGAACTTCAGGTCCCTTCAATTTATCCAGGTCGCATCTCCTTATTTTCCTACCTTTTTGTAGTTTCTTCAGTTTCAGCCTACAGTTCATAACCAACAAGTTATGGTCAGAGTCTATATCTGCCCCTGGGTATGTTTTACACTGTAGAACCTCTCTATGTCTTACCATTATAAAATCTATCTGGTATCTCCCGGTGTCTCCTGGTCTCTTCCACGTATACAACCTTCTTTTGTGATTCTTAAACCAGGTGTTTGTTATAACTAAATTATGTTCCGTGCAAAATTCTAACAGGCGGCTTCCCCTTTCATTCCTTTTGCCCAGACCGTATTCACGTACTATCTTCCCTTCCCTTCCTTTTCCTACTACAGAATTCCAGTCCCCCATAACAATTAAGTTTTCCTCTCCCTTAACTGTCTGAATAATTTCCTTTAGCTCCTCATATATTTCTTCGATTTCCTCATCATCGGCAGAGCTAGTTGGCATATAAACCTGTACTACTGTTGTCGGTGTTGGCTTCGTATCTATCTTGACAATGATAATGCGATCGCTGTGCTAGTCATAGTAGTTTACCCGCATTCCTATTTTCTTATTCATTATCAATCCTACACCTGTGATACCCCCAACTGATTTTGTATTTATAATCCTGTACTCACCTGACTAGAAATCCTGTTCATCCTGCCACCGAACTTCACTAATCCCCACTATATCTAACTTCAACCTATCCATTTCCCTTTTTAAGTTTTCTAACTTTCCTACTCGATTAAGGGATCTAACATTCCACGCTCCGACCCGTAGAATGCCAGTATTGTCTTTCCTGATGATCACATCCTCCTGAGTAGTCCCCGCCCGGAGATCCGAATGGGGGACTATTTTACCTCCGGAATATTTTACCCGAGAGGATGCCATCATCATATGTTCATACAGTAGAGCTGCATGTCCTCGGGAAAATTAACGGCTGTAGTTTCCCCTTGCTTTCAGCCGTTCGCAGTAACTGTGTGACAAAGCCACGTTAGCTGATGTTACAAAGCCAGCTCAGTCAATCATCCAGACTGTTGCCCCTGTAACTACTGAAAAGGCTGCTGCCCCTCTTCAGGAACCACACGTTTGTCTGGCCTCTCCACAGATACCCCTTCGCTGTGGTTGCACCTACTGTACGGCTATCTGTATCGTTGAGGCACGCAAGCCACCCCACCTCGGCAATGTCTGTGGTTCATGGGAGTCATTGTTTATGACGTCATATCTCGTTAAGTACGTGTTGTGTATGATTCTTACACTTACGTCGTTCGTCCTCATGGATTGAAGCTTACGTGTACAAATATTTATAAAGATTGGAACAAATCTGTGGATTTTCATGCAATACGTACATACAAACACGCGGACACTCCGTAGTGTGCACTATACGCTGACGTTGATAGTGTTTTTTGTGTTTGGAAATGAATTAAAAGAACGGGAGATGAGAGACAGATTTGTGTGTTGTAGCACTGAACATTATTTGACTCTATTACAAATCACAATTTTGTGTATTTCCCACAAGTTTATTTTAGTTAGTTAACCGGTTTTCCGCTTACAAAGTCGTCTTCAGACTTTTTAAATTCTGTATGATGATGTTCCACGAAGAACCGAGGAAGAATCGGTCAAACCAAAATTCCAATTTATTTCGGAAATAGCGTGTAAAAAACTTAGACCTGTGAAAATGATAACTATAACTGAGTTGAGAAAGAACTTGATAATGGGATAATGTCCCGAAACATGTCGTGTTGACATATATATTTTATTATTGACAACTGGTGCGTGAAGTAGAGTAATAATTACAAGAACTTTGTTGCAGTATTCCGTATAGTAGCATAGCTTTTGTAATGTGAACATTTCAGCATTTCTACAAACGATGGTTTCATAGAGGAAGGAATAGTGTGTGCTCAGGCTTTAGATTGGTGGCTTAGGCCACCGTCATTGAACAGGAATTCCTGATGCTTACTTGAGCGGTATCGGAAAGCAATTTAATGGGGAAGAGATTATCGAATAACAGCAGCAATTCCTTGGCAGCATGGCTCAAATTCTGGTGACCTGTGGTTGGAAACCTCACAGCGGCACGCGAAAATCATTCCCACACTATTGAGTGGTCCATTTGACGAGCAACTTCTATGCAAGCAGCGCAGATATTTGGAGTATCTCCACGCCTTCGCCGGCCGCGGTGGCCGAGGGGACTGAGGCGCTCCAGTCACGGTCTGCAAGGCCACTACGGCCGGAGGTTCGAATCCCCCCTCGGGCATGGATATTTGTGCCGTCCTAGTTCGTAAGTAGTTCATAAGTAGTTTGTAAGTTTAGGGACTGATGACCCCGTAGTTAAGTCCCATAAGCTATACAAACATTTGAACATTTGATCCACGCCTTATCGCGACTATTACACACACGGCCTGTGGGCCTAGGATAAACGTCGCAGAACACACGAAATTACTTTGTTTACTGTGATGACAGCTACGCTTTCTCTCAAGGAAGCATCTGTCTGGAAAGGCATAGCTTATGATTGTGATTAGACAAAGATGTCAAAAATGTGGGCAGGATGCAAGACTTTTGGTACTTTTTTAATGCTACAGACTAAAAAAGCTGAAATTAAATCATAATTATGAAACAAGGATGGAGTTCAATATGCAGAAACAAAAAATCGTGTGTCCATTATCTTAAAATGTCTGACAGGTATCAAAGTAAATTTGAAACCTAATGTAAAATCATGTAGTAGCATGGTCAGTAGTAAAGAAATCATGCATATTCATTTCTGTGATATATTTCTGTACAAAATGTAACATTAGAGTGAGTAATGCCATATATGATGAGTGGATTAGCGCAAATGCATTGTACCTGTTACAGAGGAATGGGTACTTAATTTCTAAAAATAATTCATTGCGTGGAGTGAAGGTCGGCTAGGACTACAGTGTAAATTTTATACAGTAATGTAATTATCAGATTTCATAACCGTTATTTATCACGTAAGTAACAATAAACAGGCGAAATACTCTATTAAATAAGCAAGTGATAAGTTTAGTTCAAAAGAAGATAGGTTCCTATAAGTGTGAATATTACAAAATCGGCATTTCTATAAATCATAACTTCAAAATGCTAATGCCATGTATTTACAGAAGAGTGGAGAATCTGAGAGAGGTCTCCATCGGGAAACTTTAGATTCTGTTCCGGAGTAATATGGAAAAAAGCCTATGATTTGTCTTCAAGAAAGGCAAACATGAGTTCCAATCATTTTTATTACGGGAAGTTTTTGGTGAGTGAATTGCAGTCTTTGAATTTCTGAAGATAACAGGGATAAAATGCAGGGAAATGAAGGACTTGAAAGGCAAGCAGTATACCTACTAACCTCCAATCTTGTAAACAGGTTGTTTATTCGGAAATGCCGTTAAGTTATAAGCCGATTATAAAAAAACGTGATCAAAACAACTGTATTGGTACCGAGGAAGTTAAACTGATAAATGTTACAAACATTAGTCGATGAGTTCCAGTAGTACGGTAGCAAAATATCCGACGATGGACGAAGCAGGGAGATATAAAATGGAGACTAGTCATAGCAAATAAAATACGTTTCTAAAAAGATGTGTCTGTTAACATGGAATATAAATATAAGCATTATGAATTATTTCTAAAGGTATTTTTTGGAGTGCAGTCTTGTAGTGAAGGAGAATGACGAGGATGAACAGAATTAGTTATAGAAAACAGAATGACATGAAATCAGGTTCCTAACCGAAACCAACGAAACGTACCGAGACACTTTTCATTCACGGTAAGAGCGGAAATTATGTTGTAGGCAGTGGATGCACACGCTTTTTCATAGCGTTTTCTATTTAAAAAGAACTAAGAAATGTTCGTTGTTTGTGATATTTGTCCACAAAGTAAATCTACTGTCCTCTGTTCGTAAAAATTACCTCTTTTACTTCGTAAAACACATACAAACAAGGACATCACTTATGTTGTCTCAAGATCAGGCATATAAAGTTCCTGTGGAGCAAAGATGAAAACAAATGATTTACTTTACTGTGCTAGAATTATATTACAGATATACTGAACTAAGAGTTAACTGTGAATAAACTCTAAAGTGACTAACAACCTTAATTTACTGGAGATTTAGTTAACGTGTTCAGCCTTCGTGAAGCACCTTGACATGTGTCACTTTCAAGGACAAATAAGGATAGGAGAGAAATTGGACTCAGCCTCATACTACGTGATACCACCAATTAGTGCTCAAATGTCTCCATTATGTCTCTAAGCCTCTCGAGGGAGTGACAGGCTGGTACTTTTGATAAGACATAGCCGACTTCCATGCCCATTCAAGGAACGATCTGAGCGTTTGCTCCGTCTCTAATGACCTTGATGTCGACTTGACATTAAAACCTAACCTTCCTCCCTCCCCTCCAAGTTCCTGATCTCGACTAAGATCTTTACAGAAAGTTTTTATTGTAACTCAACTGTCGCACATGTAACATTTGGCAATTGGCAGTCCTCTTTCTTCTCAGATTCATTCCACTGGAATCTTGATGAAAATCACTTGGAATGTCTCTGCCAATGACGTAGAAAAGGTACCAGCATAACATATTTACTTAACTTTTTTGTAGCATCCGGTTCGCTATTGACGTAGCGATGAATTTTAAGTTTCTTCTAAACGGAACGCGCCCACTATCGGGATGAGAAATCCAGAGTTAAACAAATTTCACTGACGGGAACTAATCCCTTTAATGGGCGCTGGTGGCATTGACGAGTGTGCATCCTAGTGTTTACCCAAAAGCATTTACGACTGTGGCGTGGAATATCGTTACTCGTTGTGTAAGGATAGCACATCCCAAATTGCTACGCCCATCCAGCTATTAGTTCAGCCCCTTCCGCAAACAATTTGAACTGAAGCTGTGTTCGCACATTACTCACCAAGCATTATGAGAACAATAACCCATCGATGTCGAAGCTGTGTCTTTTTATGGGCACATTAAACGTGTTTGTCGTGATGGGAACGATCAAGCCGATGGTCGCCCTGCGCCAGCGAGGCAGCAGGCGGCGAGTGATGTGGATTATGCTGACATACAAGAAATAATATTTCGTCGTATCTGCTGCCATTACCTACATCATGCCACTGGAAATCTTCTTTTTACGGTGAACAATGAAGCTACTGAGTTTACACTAATTCATAATGAAACTAGTGGGAGAATAATTCTAACAACCCATTGCTAACGTCATTTTGTTTTAATTTTCACTTAATTATTGACAAACATATTTTTTCTAAAAATAGAACAGAACAGAGAATAGAAGCTACTCGATTCGTTTGGTTATTTTCAAAACGAAATAATACACAGGGAAATAGTGTGGTCCATAAGGTTTTTTTTTTTTTTTTTTTTTTTTTTTTTTTTTAATTTAAACGTCTTTCGTCATTTCAGTAATTGGAAAATGTTCTAATAAATATATATGAATTCTTTGCGTGGTATGAATCTCCCTCAGTAAAACTCATGTAGTACTCTGCTACGTTCAATATCAAGACCGCGAAAATGGTAAAGGAAAAAATATATTCAACTTTTGTGAATAAGCCCTTGGTTACTAGAACACTGTCATTACCCACTGCAGTGAATTTGATTAAAAATGTCAATACAAATAAACACTCCATGAGACGTAATTTCCTCTCGAATATGGCAATGACATTAATGATAAATCTGAAGCATTGAATTAAAATTTGTGATGTGACCGGGAATCCAACCCGGACCTTCATGCTTGCTAAGCAGACGTCTTACCCCTAGACCACCGCATCACTAGCAATTAAAATTTTTATTCAATGCTTCAGATTTATCATGAATGTCTTTGACATATTCGAGACGAAAATCCGTCTCAGGGATTGTTTATTTGTATTTACATTGATATTTATATTAACTTAAACAGGAATGTTCCAATATGTCCATTGCCGAGGTGCTATTCCGCTGCATGGAGAGCCTTGTTAGTAGTGGCAATATTCTATGGAACACAGAAGCTGAATTAAAGTTTGTGACTTGAAGGAAATCGCGCTTAGACTATTCCGAGGCGCCTTAATCGCTAGTGATACAGCGCGCCCGGTCAGGGGGCTAAACGCCCTCTGTAATAAAAAAAAAAAAAAGCTGAGCCAAGTGTACACCGAACAAACAAGAACGAACTGAAAGAACGTCCGCAAAACTTAGATCCACCTCAAGGAAAAAGGGAAAGGAAAAGAAAGTGATGCGGTGGTCTAGTATTAAGACGTTTGTCTAGTAAGCATGGTGATGGCGAGAAATTTTTATCCCAGATATTCATAGCGGTTGAAACTTGGGTTGCTTATGAGTCCCATGAAAGAGAACGGCAATCGATGGAATGGAACACATGGCGTCCCCAGGAAACGTGAAACGCAAGCAATTCTTGACACCCCGAAAAGTCATGCGCACTGTATTTTGGGACAGACAAGGCATTTTACTGATTGACTAACGATGTTTACTGCGAAAAGCTTAAGAAACTGCGCAGCGCGATACTTAACAAGCTCAAAGAAATGAACTGAGTGGATGTGGTTTTCATTCATGAAATCGGCTGAACACACACACAGAGTGTGACGGAACAACTCTTACAGAACTTTAGCTGGGACTTTTTCGCGACCCTCCGTTCAGTCCCGACCTTGGTTCTAGCGATTTTCATCTCTTGCGGCATCTGAAATCGTTCCTTGTCGGTAATTACTTCAACAACGACGAACGGGCAACAAAGTGTGTTGCCATATGGTTGACATCATAGAAAGCAACAATCAATAATGCATAGCACACTATGAGAAATGCCTGGATAGTTACGGGGGCTATGATTAAAAATACGCTAGTATGCGTGTTATAGATATTTGCGAAATAAATTACTTCAATTATCTACACTCGGTTCATTTTTTAATACCAAACGGAACTTACTTTCCGAACTGCATCCGTAATGTCGGAAACAATGGTATGTGCGTGCATCAGTCTAATAGACTGAGAAACGATGATAATACTTGAAATTGTTAAAGCAAGTTGTTTACCAGCTGAAAAACGCTCCTGTGGGAACACAAAAACGCAGATATGTCCCTGTTTAGCCGCGACGGAGTGTCCGAGCGCATTGAGGTGCTATGCTACGATGCGCGAGACCGTTCCCCGTCGGGGATTCGAACCCCTCCCCCTCGGACATGGATGTTTGTGCCGGCTTTAGTGTAAGGTAGTTCATAGGTAGTTTGTAAGTTTAGGGACTGATGACCCCGTAGTTAAGTCCCATAGACTATACAAACATTTGAACATTTGGACTGATGACCTCGCAGTCAAGTCCCATAAACTTTACAAACATTTTAACGTTTGATTTTGTCCCTGTTTAAACAACACTGACAGAAAAGTTCAGAACCAGCTGCCTCAGTGCTCGGTGCACAAATATTCACTCTCTTTTGACGGAAAACATACTAAATCCTTTTGGCTGCCTTCCGCCATTGTTGACGTCCCATTCTTTTCCTCTTACATTCCCACTGCCCCTTTGCCCCTTTCTTTCTCACAGTCTGTTTCCTGTTTCTTAATCACGATTATCTCCTCTTTACACCTGTCCTTGTGGATGGTTTGCTCGGGCTTCTAACTCCTTGGCCGAGAAATTAACACGTAGAAGACGGGGGAAAGCGGACAACATTTTTGTTGTTGAAATTCGTCGGTTTGGGAAAACCAGATCTCCAAAGCTTATGAATAGCCTGCATCCATTTCTCTTTCTTAGTTTCACTGTCTCCTCTCTCTTTTTCTCTGTCAGTGACTCCATCTATTTATCTTTTTTACCTTTTTTACTGACACTGTTTCTCTCCTAGAATGACTACCTGCTGTCTCTTTATCTGCTCATCAGACCTACTCTTCTTTCTTCCATCGCCACTCTGCTAATACCTTACAGCACAAAAGCACGAATAAGTGCGCATGGTGAGGAAGGCGGAATGAGGATTGCGACAGCTGGTTTGCCACTTTTCTGTCAGTGTTGTATGAACAGGAACATATCTGCTTTAACGTGTACCAATAAAGATGAGACGATTTCTTTCTATACTTCGATATATTTATTTACAAGCTGTGACAAATAACAAAAATAAATTCAGTTGGTTATTGATTGAAGATATCGACCGTACGGTATCTAAATAAAATTTCACTGAATAGTTTTCTTGAAATAGAATGATAAGTATACCTCATTAAACAGAGATGAGCACGCACGAGAGTTCGTTTGCTGGATATGAAACCAGTATCTCGAGAATGCAATGAGATATTGTTGTGCTCTCAGTTTTAAATAAAATTGCCAAATCTCCTCTGAATTTGGTACGCGGCTATGTATAAGCTAAAATCAACAATATGTATAGTTTACGCTTCGCAAAGCTTTACTTCATATATAAGCTAAAATCAACAATATATATAGTTTACGCTTCACAAAGCTTTACTTCATTAGATAATAATAATAATTTCGTGAGGCTCATAGGTCTGGTGCAAGTCTTTCAATTGGACGCCACTTCGGCGACTTGCGTGTCCCTAGCCTACCCCAGTTTTCAACCGGGGAAAGGGAACCTATAGCTTAACATGGAATCCGAACCACGTGTCGTTTCTGGCGACTCCTCACATCGTTGAGGGGTGAAGGACTGGTTAAAATGCAGACTGAAAAATTCCGAGGCCCGAACGGGTCTCGAACCCGCGACCCTTCGGATTCCAGTGCTGCACAGTAACTGTGACGAATAACGAAAATAAAAGCAAGACTCCAGCGAGCAAAAATATTTAACAGCAAGTTGTGCAAATTTTTTATTTATTTTTTCATAGCTAACACATTTGGTACCCAAGCATAATCGATTTTCGGGTATATTTTGATGAAGTATACAAATATTTGAAATGGAGAAAATGGCTTTTTAGATAAACATCTTATTTCTTCTAATGAAATATAGGGGTTCAAATTTTTTTGAACCAATTTTGTTCACCATTGTCGTGCAAATGGCTCAAGTGTTCCTGATAACACACTTCAAGCTATTAAAGTAAATGAAATTAGAATAATAAAGTGATGCATCAGAAACATGCATTTGAAGATGGTATGGACTACCTTAAAAAATACACCAATGTACTTGACGAAACTTTAAGAGTTGTGATAGTACCTTACTTTTCTGCAATTGGTAGTGCCATTCTTAATCATTTCTTTAACCATGATCAGTTTGTAAGAACATATTTACCGAAGAAAAAAGGAGAGAGAGAAATAACAATGTCCAGCTGTTTTAATTGCGATATTACAAGTTATCTGCGATTAGCAAATACATAGTTGAACATTTTTAGTCAAGGTCGGATTATTCGAGTGCTCTTGGCATGCAGGGAAGGTAGCAACGTTCACATTTCTTTCTGAAGAAATAAATTATCACCGATACATTCGTACTCAACGCAAAGGGTTTTCATTACACACGATCTGCGGTGATAGGTCATGGGCATACCCATAATCTAAATTGCAAAGTTTTTCAATATAGCATCAATGAATTCCATATTCAACGGGTGTAACGTCTTAGCTGCAGAATGTTTCGTCACAGACGCGATTTATGGGAATACGTGACGGTATTATTCGTGAAAAATGTAAAATATTGTCACAGGTCACTGTGCGGCGATATGTGACGAATGCCAGTAAAACTGAAAAAATGTTGCATCACAGACAAAATTTACCATTCGTTTCACTTTTATAAATAGTATTGGTCAGTAAATGGCGACTAAAAACATAGTTCCGTGACCTCGGAACCAAAAACCCTTGCTGTACGTTCTCCACGTTAGTTAAAACTACAATTACACGCAAGCCCGGATATTATATGCATATTTTACGTGCTTATGTACGGTAACTTGGAACCTACGTATCGGATAGTAATTTGGAGATAACTCCTACGAAACAGATAGTATTTTGGAGATAACTTTCAAGACATTTTCGGCAACATCGTATTAAGAATGCACCATAAAAATTTCAACGATTATCCATGAATAGAATGTGTATATGTACCAATCTGCACAATTGGTACCTTTGATATCCAAAAATGATTTTTCTATAGTAGCGTGATAAAGAACACAGATTTTCGAAAACGGGAAATGATTCTCTAGATAAACATCTAAGCAAAAGTAAAGATAATATTTAAGTTAGTTGCTACGGATAAGAGTCCTTAATAATCGTACTTTCGCAGCATTTTCGAACATATTGCTGCCACGCATTATCGTGCGCGGACCATTTCGATAACCAAATAAGATACCATTCTGCTCTCAAGATTAAATAAAATTTCGATATGTTACCTACATTTCATCTACAACTATGTATGACCTAAATTCAACCGTACTTAACGTCTACGCAATGTATTTTTACCGCTGCCAACTCTATCAAGTATATTGCAAGACCATACTAAACTGGATGCAGCACATTAACTTTCGTGAATATCGAAAATAATATCACCCGTCATCGAGTAAAGATATCAATATGTATGGTGTACTAAAATCAAAATTTTTCGCCTATTAGATTTTTCTGTTTTCATATCGGATAGTAAGTTTCAGAACGGCCTGTTCGCAGTCTTTCAGCACAATACGCACTTTTGCTAGACAAACGTCACGGTTTTTGGGTTTGCCGCGGTGGAGTAGCCGAGCGGTCTAAAGAGTCTCGCTCTGGAGCGCGCGGTTGCTCGCCGTGGAGGTTCGAGTCCTCCCTGGGGTATGGATGTGTGTGTTGTCCGTAGGTTAGTTTACGTAGGTTTAAGTAGTTTGTAAGCTACGGAGTGATGACCACGCAGTTTGGTCCGATAGAATTACAAACATTTGAACATTTTTGGGTTTATGTTGGTAACGAACAAAGATTTCAAAAAACGGAAAATTTGCTTATCTAGATAAATGTCTACAGTATGATAGTGTAAATATTTAAATAAATGCCATGGTTATTTATTTAAATATTTGCGACTACGGTATAAAAATGGCTAATAATGGTGTTTTGTGATTTTGTGCAAAAGTACGGTAAGTATGAACTTCTGGATCTTGGTAAAGAACAGGGATATCAAAAAAAATTAAAAAATAATGTTTTGGGAATTCCATCTTACGAACATATGGTTAATATTTCAACGATTTGCAATGAATATAAAATATCTTAATGACCATCCCCACAATTTGTGATTTTGGTACCTAAAAGTTATGGTGTTTCAGGAACTGCCCCATAAATTAAAGGTGCTTTCTTTGGTAACCTGTATAAAGCGCACAATAGAGAAAAAGTAATTAGCACAAACAAACCGAGTTGCTTAATTTGTATGGGCTCCAGTAAATGTGTAATATTTCAATTTTGAACAGCTACAGTATTCCCATTCTTCTAATATGTATACAAATGATCACTTGTCTAAGGGCTGTTTAAAAATGTTTGTAAATCTATCGGACCAAACTGCGTGGTCATCAGTCCATAGGCTTACAAACTACTTAAACCTAGGTAAACTAACCTAAGGACAACACACACACACATGCCCCAGGGAGGCCTCTAACTCCGACGGCGAGCAACCGCGCGCTCCGCAGCGAGGCGCCTTAGACCGCTCGGCTACTCCATCGCGGCTAAGGGCTATCCAAAACACTTCCCTCCTTAACTCTGTGATTATTGGAACTTGAGATATGAGCCCGTGCAAAATCGTGAGTTCGCACGAAAAAATGTTCAAATGTTTGTAAAGCTTATTGGACTTAACTACGGGGTCATCAGTCCCTAAACTTACAAACTACTTATCGACTAGCTTATCCTAAGGACGGCATAAATATCCATGCCCGAGAGGGGATTCGAACCCCCGACCGTAGTGGTCGTGCAGACCGTGACTGAAGCGCCTCAGTCCCCTCGGCCACCGCGGCCGGCTGAGTTCGCACGCACCCTTTTCGAACGTATTAATACCGCACACTGCCGTGCTGATTTGGGAAAAAGAGAGAATTTAATTTTGAAATACAAAAATAGTCTGTACGGCGTGGACACTTATATGCGAAAGGAAACTCACAACGAATGAACTCGCAAGAAAGATGCTACACAACTTCAAGCATCTGTACAACACGTAGGTCAAACAAGCGTATGGTATGTTCCTTTCAAACACCGATTTATTCTGTTGCTACAAGTGACTTGATGCCGAAGAAAAAGTGCATCCTGGGCCCTGCTAGAAGCGAATGTACTATACTGAGTAACCACAGTCGGAAAATTCCTTTCGTGGCCTACAGGGGCCAGTCAAATAAAAACAGTCGAATGAAACGCAGAAAAAACTGTTCATTATTTCAAAAGTATTCCCCAGAAGTGCTAAGATATTTGTTCATCACCGAGAGAAGGTAGTGAATGTCTTCATCGAAACATTTTTATGGTTTGCTACGGAACCATGACTGTATTCGGGGAAACACCTCTTCTTTCGAAGCAAATCAACGCATAATAATTAAGACGATCTTTTTCCTGAATCTAAAATTATGGGAGAGGGCTTCCTAGCGAAACTTCTGCAGCTTAGTCGAAAAAATCCAGGCAACATGTGGGCTCTTACATATATTCCATATATTCCCGGTCTCCCCCATTGCAATTTCCGTAGTTCTGGAACCCTGAAGAGAGATATTCGTGGCCGCCAGTTTGCGTCGGACGAAGAGGTGAACACGTTGTCCCGTAGACAACCGCAAACGTTCCTTATGAAGGCACTCACCTTCTTGTATCACAGTGTGATTAATGTATTAGCAGCTTCGTAAACAGTTTACTTAATTCTATCCACCTGCCTCGTATTCATGTGACACCATTATAGAATCAAAATTTTATGTGTGAGGCCACCCCTGTTACGTAATAGGCAGTGTTAAAAATAAGCCTACTTGAAGAAGAAAGTAGTAGACCAGGCTTGTTGCAATGTAGAGATTTAGTAATTGCAGTTAGTGTAGACAGGAAGGCGGGTAAAATTGCCAAGGCGTTCCGACCCATCAATCGTTACGTTTACACCTTTCTTTCGGGAGACTTTTAGCGATAGTATCACGTTACGAATGTTCGTGTCTTGCGGTTCACTGCTTTTGTATTCATGAGGCCATCCTTATGAAAGATGGAGGTATACTACATGCTGGGTATTAATATGCTCTGAATACTTAACTCTGTCATTCTTCACGCTTTGTGCTTTTTTATCGATCTACCACTCCATTCAGTTTATTCCGGTCTTTCATTATTCATTATCTCATATTGATTTATTCATTATCAATTTTTATTCGTGTATCACGTGAAGCTGAGGCATTCGCAATTCAACGCAGGCTTCTCCCAAGGCTTAGATATGTATATCATCTCCCTGCCGAAGCGTCACAAGATGAAGGTATTCAAATGAGTGTATATGCGTGTCTTATTTGTAACGCGATTCCTTTTAGAAGATCAGACAGCGTCTTCCCAAAACGGAACTTACAGGAAATTTGTTGCCAGCGAAAGTTATTTATGATGCAGCTTCTCGAGAATATACACTCCTTCAATGCTGATTGAAGCGGCAGATTCTGTTCAGTAAGACTCAAAACATTAATATCATTAATGTCCCCCTTTCTTTGCTATCGACACTCCTACGAACACAACTGTTCACATACTGATGATGAACGCGTGAAATTACAAAAAAATATAATAACTATAGCTATCTTCAACCACTTGTTCAGCACACCCATCTGAAATTTAACAGGCACCATTTCAACTCGCTTATCCAGTATTTTGTTTCCAAAGTTCCATTTATTATCACGATTACATCATACTTTTATTGCATGCTGTTTGCATTCATTTTATTCAGCAACAAGTCTGTATCTATAAATGTGAATGTCTGTTCGGTGTATATTTATCACTTCTGAACCACAAGACATAAAGAGCTAAAAATTTGTGCAGTTACTAATGTCCTCTCGGGGAAGGCTTTAGGCACGGTTTTATGGCAATCAGATAGCTATTTATGCATATATCTATTAATCTGAATGTCTGTTCGGTGTACGTTTATCACGTCCGAACGAGAAGAATAGAGACTTAAATATTTGTATAGTTACTAATTTATACCTGAGGAAGGTTTTAGGCACGGTTTTATAGCGATCTGGTAGATATTTAGTAATTTAAAGAATATAACGCGAAATGCGGAACAATAATTACTCTTTGAAAATTATATTTACTCGTTGAAAACGGTTTTATTCGTTGCATTGTTGCTTGAGGGTGGAGTACATTGGGATCGAAAGTTATCAGTGTATATAAAATTCCACGTGTGTATGTGTTAATATTTCGTTCTGCAGCGAAACCTACAGAACGCAAACGAATGGTCTGTGTGTAATTGTTGTCCATAGCAGTTCCATGCCGATAGCTATAAGGGGGTGGAAAATATGGTGGTTGAAAAAAAAATTCGGACTGAAGGCCAGCGATGACGTTTGCGACTCTATAGCAAGGAGGTTACATACAGCGAAATGTGATGCCACATACCATACCTTTGGTCTGTGAGTGCTACAATGTCTTCAGCCCTTTCTATGTAAGGATAAGCATACGAATAAGGAAATATGAGAATAAATAAATAAAGCAGTAAAAAAGAAATTTCTTTTAATACATGTCTTTAAAAAATCGATTTGACGTTTCGCGCAGAAATTAAGCTATTCAATTTCGCATTGGTCCACCCTTGGCCCGTATGCAAGCACCTGTTCGGCTTGGCACTGTTTAACAGAGTTGTTGCGTGACATCTTGAAGGATATCGTGTCAAATTCTGTCCAATTGGCGCGTTAGAAGCCAAACTATCGAGCTGGTTTTAGGGCCCTGCCATAACCTCCATTGGAAAGCGACCTGACTGGCCAGGTAGACAAGCAGTAGAAACTCTGGCGGTGTGCAAGCGAACATTATATTGCTGAGAAGTTAAGTCCGTGGTTGCTTGCCATAATGGACAACGAAACGGGCTGTGGAACATTACCGTTGTGCTGTAAGAGTGCCTTGTATGACAAAATGGTATCATCTATGAAATGAAATGGTACCAACACTCTTGGTTGTCGGACCCTATGGTGAGAGACAGCCATATTGGTAATCAGGCACGTCTTCACTCGTCATTCGGGCTCTATTCGAAGCGAGACATCATTGAAGACAATTATATTCTGAGTCAATGCCACATCTAATGTGTCAAGACGATTGCACACCGGCTTGTTAGTCTATAGAGGTAGATGGCAGTTGTGCAGTGCGATCAGAAATTTATTTCTGTGACCCGTCAATTAATGCTCCTTGTGGTCTCTGGTCCTCACATCCTGTAAACTCCCTACATCTACATATTTACTCTGTGAATCACATTTAAGTTCCTGACTTGCGTCCTCTAATAACGTGCGGGGCAAAAGGAACACCTAAACCTTTCTGTTTTCGATCTCATTTTTCTTATTTTATTACGATGATCATGTCTCCGTATGTAAGTGGGTGCTAACAAAAGACGTTCGCATTCGCAAATAGCTGTTGCCGCAACGAATAGCGTCTTTCTTTTAATGATTTCTATCCCAACTCGTGCATTATTTCCGTGACACCCACTCCCATGCATCACCGTAATACAAAACTAGCTGCCCTTCTCTGAACTTTTTGATTGTTGCTGCGCGGAATGGGCAGCTTATCCCGACTGAGGTTCGAGTCCTCCTTCGGGCATAGGTGTGTGTGGTGTGTGTGTGTGTGTGTGTTTGTTGTCCTTAGTGTAAGTTAGTTAAAGTAGTTTGTAAGTCTAGGGACTAATGACCATAGCAGTTTGGCCTAATACGTTTGAACATTTTATTGTTTGAAACTTCCTGGCAGATTAACATTGTGTGCCGGAACCGGGACTCGAACCTGGACCTTTGTCTTTCGCGGGTAAGTGCTCTACCACTGATCTATCCCGACACGACTCACAGTGCCGCCCCACAACCTCAATTCCGCCAGTACCTCGTCTCCTACTTTCCAAATTTCACAGAAATTCTCCTGCGAAACTTGCAAGACTACCACTCCTGGAAGAAAGGATATGATGGAGACACGGCTTAGCCACAGCCTAAGGGATGTTTCCAGAATGAAAGTTTGTCCTCAAGTCAGTCCCACCTGGTGAGGATGCAAGACTGAGCCATCCTCGATGACGACTTCAGGCGCTGTGGGTATTTGTATCGTTGTTCGGGCAAAATGAGAGTATAGTTCGCTTTATATTATGCGCTATATTTATTTGTATTTTCGTAATTGCTGTTGTAGAACAACGCAATAAATACTTCCGATTTGCTTAGCGTTTTTTGGAAGGGTAACCGGCCTTGTGTTACATAGATTATTATTTCTTAAGCAATCGATAGGATGAAAAATCACAAAAAGAATGGCGTTGGAAGCATCGCGATGCGTCAATTACATCTGAAGGAACTGCGAAGCGAAGATGACGTTTGAATTACATGAGGCGCGGTGCTAGCCTATGTCCGAGGCTCAAACGACACTCGCGGTTGAGTCTCGGATACCCGCTAGCACCGCGCCTCATGTATTTCGAACGTCATCTTCGCTTCGCAGTTCCTTCAGATGTAACTGACGCATCGCGATGCAACCAACGCCATTCTTTTTGTGATTTTCATTCTATCGATTGCTTAAGAAATAATATGGGATATCCATTTAGAAAAAAAGGTTAATTGAAAATAATATTTATTCACGTTTTAGAGTGTCTCGTAGTACCAACTTTCATAAGCCCCTGCCGTACGTTCATTACCGTAAAAGTCGTTTTTCAATATCACATGTAGTTTCACAGATATCTGAGGTGAAACAGTTGAGTGGGACACCCTATATATTAAGACTAATTTTTTTATCCAAAAACATCTGTGTAAAATAGCTGATTATTTTGTTCTGCTTGCACATCGACAGGTACTGCAGGTAACGTTTCTATTGATTCTACAGTATCTCCCGGCGTATTTGATAATCGAAATATCCACGGGTGTACTGCCGGTCTATAGTGTCCAACGGGCACAATATTTCGGCGATCATACATGTCGCCATCATCAGGTGAACTGACGGACTGAGCTCCTGGAAACGCGCCGGCACGGAGATCCGCACGCCACGGCTGCTCGAAGGGAACTGGGTTCTAGCCCGGTAGCGGGCCATTTAAATACCCTCGGCCCGCGGAGCGAACCCTCCGCGGTCCGCGCCCTGCGCCGCGGTAGCGCAGTGGAACCGATTGCGCCGGCGTCTGAGATGACGTCGATGAGATGAGGGCTCTGTCCGCCGTGGTCGTCACTTCGTTACGTTTGCTAGATTTACTCTTAATTTATCCAATCGCCGGTTCCCAAGCTTTGCTAAAATTATAGCCGTTTTGTTTTTGTTTTTAGATAAGTGCCACTTAAGAATGCAATGAATACACACTCGTCAGCACAAATGTTATTGGCGCTGTAATATGGCGACAATGGCTTCACTTCTGTGGCGTTAAGGTTATCTCCCATTATTCCAACCTCCTTGGTTGACTGTGACTGCATAGGATAGGAAAACATCGCCCTGTTATCTAAACTGAATTCTCTGCATTCACAGGGAAGAACGGCAGCAAGTCGTCGCTGTCGGTGGACTCCATCGACTCGCGGGCCAGCCCGACGCCGGACACGCACCGGCGCTCCAAGTCGATCCTCAAGAAGTCGGACGCGAGCTACTCGGTGTCGCGCAACGGCCGCGGCGGGGGCGGCGGCGGCGGCAGCTGCGCCGGCGGGGGCGGCGCGGGCGGCGACGACCCGGAGACGGAGAAGCTCATCTCGTCGGACAACAGCGGCAGCTCGGGCGCGGGGGCGGCGGGCGCGGGCGGCTGCGGCTGCATGGGCGGCGCGGGCGACGCGGGGTCGGGCTCGGGCTCGGACTACTCGCCCAGCAAGCTGCCGCCGTCGCCGCCCGCCACGCCCGCCGCCGCGCACCGCCTGCCGCTGCAGCCGCGCGCCATCGGGCCCAAGTCGGGCACCAAGCCGCACGCGCTGCCCATCAAGTTCGTGGGGCTGGACGGCGGCGGCGGTGCGCGGCCGCCCTCGGGCCTCAAGTCGCCGCTGGTGCTGCTCGACGACCTGCTGGGCGGCGGCGAGAAGCACGCGCGCGACGAGGCCGCCGTCGAGAACCGCAACAAGGAGCGGCTCGAGTGCTCGTCGGCGGGCGGCGGCGGCGGCGCGGGCGGCCCGGCCGACGGCGGCTGCTGCCTCGACTCGCCGCTCTACATCTGCCCGCCGCCGCCCGCCGAGGACCACTCGCCCACCGAGGAGACCAAGCTGCTGGCCGCCGCCGGCGCCGGCGCCGCCGCCACGCCCGCCAGACACCACTGCCACGACTTCCCCAAGTCGTAGCAGTTACTGGAGGTACGCGCCGCTTCAGCTAAGCGTTTGGGGTTAGGAGGGGGGTCACAGGAGGAAGTATTTGCATCATAAATCAAAGATAACATCGAGTGCGCACGTCCCGATCTCTGCCGTGTTACGGTTTTGAAACCAACATCTAAAATCGCTCCGAATCACATTACTGAGTGTTCGTCAGTTTGAGAAACAGTTTTCCTCATTTATACGAGGGTTATCCCAAAAGTAAAGGTCTCCTGTTTTTTACAAGTACACAAAACTGTTTTTGTGGCATTTGGTCACACTCGTGCAGTGAAGGCATTCACAACCGGCTGAAAGAATTGCTCTTGAATCTTCCGGGTTAAATGATCGTGGTCGCAGAAACATATCTGCTCCTGACGTTTCGTCCAAAGTTGCGATGGATATCTTCAGAGGTGCTACTAGTAGCGATGAATCTTGCCGACAGACGAGTCGGGCGTCGGAGAGCGGTATAAATGCTGTCTAAGAGGGGGCGTGGTCAAGTGTTCACGTGCGCAGCGGAGATAAGCCTTGTCGAAGATAAAACATAACTTTCGACAGTCGGTGGTCAAAGATAAAAGCGTAAGTACCTACTCTGAAGAGCCACAGTCCGTATGTCATTAAGTTTCATTGCTTTTTCCTTTCTATTAAAATTATCCCCATGTTTGTATATTTCCATTGATTCTCTGTACAGTCGTGGATTATAGTTCGTCGTTGTAGATAAAATTTCCGTTCCGCAAAACTTCATCTCATGATTTCCTGATTGGAAAAGAATGCTCAGCTACAGCTGATTTCACAATTTTACCCAGTCGGCAAAGACTTTTGTGTTCTTTCAGTATTGTATTCACACTACTTTTCGTATTACCAATATACACTTTTCCGCAAGAACACAGAAATTTGTACACCCCACTTGATGATAGAGAAGGACGTGTGTCCTTTACAGTTCGGAGTGCCTGACTTATCGTTTTTGTTGGTTTAAAAACTGGTCTGATATCGTGATTACGTAAAATCTTTCCTATCTGATCCGTAACTGTTTTAATGAAGGGGAGAGAAACGGTGTTCTTCCATCGTTCTATTTTGTTGCTGTCTTTCTGTTTACCGTTCCTTGGTCGCAGAACCTTACTTACTTCTTTCCGTGTATATCCGTTTTTCTCAAAAGCCGGTATCAGTCTTTGCCGACTGAGTAAAATTGAGAAATCAGCTGTAGCTGAACATGTTTTCCAATCAGGAAATAATGAAGTGAAGTTTTCCGAAATGGAAATTTTATCTACAACGACGAACTATTATCCACGTCTGTACAAAGAAGCAATGGAAATATACAAACATGGGGATAATTTTAATAGAAAGCAATAAGCAATGAAACTTAATGACATACGGATTGTGGCTCTTCAGAGTAGGTACTTACGCTTTATCTTTGACCATCGACTATCGAAAGTTATGTTTTATCTTTGACAAGGCTTATCTCTGCTGCGCACGTGAACCCTTTACCACGCCCCCTCTTAGACAGCATTTATACAGCTCTCCGACGCCCGACTCGTCAGTCGGCAAGACTCACCGCTACCAGTAGCACCTCTGAAGATGTCCAGCGCAGCTCTGGACGAAACGTCAGGAGCAGATACGTTTCTTCGATCACAACCATATAACCCGGAAGATTCAACAGCAATTATTTGGTCACACTGTTATGAAGAGTACTTTCCGCGCTGTGCGTATACATGCGCATGCCGCGCTGGGGCGCTCAGTCTTAGCTTGGCAGTCATTGAGAATGCAGCTCCCGTTCGATGTTACCGCAAGTGCGAATTGCGCGCAGTTATTCGGTTTTTTACGCAAAGGGGACTACGAAGATTGAAGTCGATCGCCAATTGACGGAAGTTTATGGTTATTCGCGCAGCCGGCCGCGGTGGCCGAGGGGGCTGAGGCGCTCCAGTCACGGTCTGCTCGGCCACTACGATCGGGGGTTCGAATCCCCCCTCGGGTATTGATATTTGTGCCGTCCTTAGTATAAGTTAGTTCATAAGTAGTTTGTAAGTTTAGGGACTGATGACCCCGTAGTTAAGTCCCATAAGCTATACAAACATTTGAAACATTTTGAGTCGTGCATGGATGTAAAAACTGTTCGTAAGTGGTGTACATAGTTTTCAGATGGTAGGACTGAAATTCATGATGAACAAAGGAGCGGGAGAACGTCAATTTCTGAGGAAACAGTGTTGAAGGTTGAGCAAAGCATGCGTGAGGATCATCGGATCACCCTGGATGATCTCTGCACGTTCGTTGCTGAGGTTTCCCGAAGCACCACTCACAGAATTATAACGGAATCATTGAACCAACGGTAGGTGTGCGCAAGTTGGGTGCCACGCATACTGACTCAAGACATCATGCGGCAACGAGTCGATGCTTCGCGCGCATTTCTTCGCCGTCTTGCAGCCGAACAGGACAACTTTCTGCACTCAGTTGTCACGGGTGACGAAACCTGGAAATACCACTTTACACCTGAGACGAAGCAACAATCACGCCAGTGGCGGCATTCTTCTTCGCCAAAACCGCGGAAATTCAAACAAACACAGTCTGCCGGTAAAGTCATGACAACCATGTTTTGGAATCGAAAAGGAGTATTTTTGGTCGATATGATACGGACTGGGATCTCAATTAACGCTCACAGCTACTGTGAGACTCTGAAAAACTCAAACGGGCAATTCCGAACCGGAGAAGAGGAATGTTGAGCAAGGTCGTACACATTCTCCATGACAACGCTCACCCACACGTAGCTCGGCAAACCGTTGCTCTCCTACAACAGTTTCACAGGAACATCAAGTCCCGACTATCACCTGTTTCCGAAGTTGAAAGAACATTTGGCCGGAAAGCGATTCAGCTCGGACGACGAGGTGAAAGAACAACTTCATAACTATCTGAACAGCATGGTATGACATGGACATACAAAAACTGCCACAGCATCTACAAAAATACATCGACGGAAATGGTGATTATATCAAAAAATAGCTAAATGTTCAAGCTGTAAACTGATGTAAACCATTGTAGAAATAAACAGTATAAAATAAAAAAAATAGGAGAGCTCACTTTTGGGATTACCGTCATAGGTGAAAACAAACGTTGATTTTTAACAATAAAACAATTTCTCGTATTCCTATTACAGACGTAGTAGTCAACGGAACGTAATTTCTCCATATTGCAAATATTAATGATGATTATTGTTTTCATCTGTGCCTAGGTGAAAAGTATTGTCAGTTATTTTTATAAGCAACAGAGTTACATAACCTCAATGTTTGTATTGCACTAAGAATATTTTACTTTTTGTGACTTATGAATGTGATAATCAAGGGGAATATTATTCAAGGTGCTCTTCATCGGGTGTATGTGTCTGGTGCAAATCTGCTTTCAGTAACGTTATACACCCTAAAAATACATACAGACTATTCATTACTTGTTGTCCAGTGCACCGATGTTGCTCACCTCACTGTTATTTAATGTTAACAGCCAATGTCTTGCTTGTTTTGCGTTTTTTCTTCACTGTCTGTGTCAAAATTCTTAAAATACAGACGGTCGTATGTGTTAAAATCGGACATCCCGGATGCAAACAGTTTTCAGTTCTCATAAAAGCACAGCAAAACATTTCACATGTCTTGCTGAGAGATCGTAAGAAAACTGATGCTGCTTGTCAAACTGATATTTGGTCTTCTACTCCTCTGTAAGCTACAGACTAAAAGACTCACAGTACAATGAAAACAATTTTTCGCTTAAAATCAGTTATATCGCTTGTAAAAAGAACAATTTATATTTTTCATTTAGGCACATGTAAAAACTGTAGTTATCCCATTAATATTTGCAACTGCGTAGAACTACCACCAACCGACTATTAACGGTTTAATAGGAATACGCTAAGACGTTTTAATCTTAAAATCGACGCTTATTTTTCACTGCAAAGGATAAGAACTGCACATCTCATCACCATTCCACATTATTCGTAACGATGTAAACGGTTTACTGCACCGAGTCACGTAACTTAGATGTTGGTTTTAGATTAATGACGTCACGCGTAGTCTATGTTATCTTTGGTTTGTGACTCGCTCCATACAACAGCCAGCCAAGCCGCTCGGGGATGGCCATTCGATCTTAGGCGCCATGTCACAGATTGCGTGACGGAGGTTCCAGTTCTCCTTTGGTCATGGGTATGTGTGTTGTCCTTAGCATAAGCTACTTTAAGTAGATTGCAAGTTTAGGGAAACAGTATCTCTTACCTTCCAGGAAAAATTCTGTTCTTAATGAGAAATATATTAAGTTGAACAGAAGCTATTATGAGAGATGTGAGAAGTCTTAGTACTTGCGAGTGCTGGTTACGGAGGTAGCGGTGTAAGAGAAGAAATAAAATCAAGGATTGCTGCGAGATATGGAACTTGCTGGGCCAGGATCAAGATTCTTTAGTCACGTAGCCTGAGCAGAAAATCGAAAGTGATCGTCCATCGAACAGCCATAAGACCGGTATGAATGTATGGCTCAGAAACATGAACAATGTCTGTAGCAGAAGAGGAACTCTTGAAAAGAACGGAGAGGAAAATATTAAGAAGGAAAGAGCAGAAGATCGTCAATATTCGGCTGTGATCTTCAGAGAGGCCAGGGTCCTACATGGCTTTAGCGCCAAAGAGTAAGGAAGTAAGTGACTGACCAAACTGCTGAGGCTATTGAACCCTAAACTTACAAGCTACGTAAAATAACTTATGCTAAGGACAACAAACCCCCGTGCCCGAGAGAGAACCTCTGTCGCCATCGTCCGCGCGATCCGTAATGAGGCGCGCCAGATCGCAGACCATTTCCGCACATGACCTTAGCAGGTTGATCCCTTAGTTACACAAACTTTGTAAAACCAGCCCAGTGCATGTATAAATATTTAGGGTTCCGTAATACAAAACAAAGGCATGAGTTACATTTATCTTGAAACTTCCTGGCAGATTAAAATTGTGTGCCGGAACCGGGACTCGAACCTGGGACCTTTGCCTTTCGCGGGCAAGCGCACTACCGACTGTGCTATCCCGACACGACTCGCGATGCCGCCTCACAACTTTACTTCTGCCAGTACCTCGCCTCCTACTTTCCAAACTTCACAGAAGCTCTCCTGCGAACCATGCAAGACTAGCACTCCTGGAAGAAAGGATATGGTGGAGACATGGCTTAGCCACAGCCTAAGGGATGTTTCCAGAATGAAACTTTCACTCTGCAGCGGAGTGTGCGCTGATATGAAACTTCCTGGCAGATTAAAATTGTGCCGGAACCGGGACTCGAACCTGGGACCTTTGCCTTTCGCGGGCAAGCGCACTACCGACTGTGCTATCCCGACACGACTCACGATGCCGCCTCACAACTTTACTTCTGCCAGTACCTCGACTCCTACTTTCCAAACTTCGCTGCAGAGTGAAAGTTTCATTCTGGAAACATCCCTTAGGCTGTGGCTAAGCCATGTCTCCACCATATCCTTTCTTCCAGGAGTGCTAGTCTTGCATGGTTCGCAGGAGAGCTTCTGTGAAGTTTGGAAAGTAGGAGGCGAGATACTGGCAGAAGTAAAGTTGTGAGGCGGTATCGTGAGTCGTGTCGGGATAGCACAGTCCGTAGTGCGCTTGCCCGCGAAAGGCAAAGGTCCCAGGTTCGAGTCCCGGTTCCGGCGCACAATTTTAATCTGCCAGGAAGTTTCATATCAGCGCACACTCCGCTGCAGAGTGAAAGTTGCAGTCTGGATACATTTATTTTATTTTAAAACTAGCCGAAACCCTGGCGTTGCCTGGCATTTATTACTCGATACGCGCGGTTCTCTGTCCCCTTCCCTCTTCCCCCTCTTCCCTCTCTCCACATCACTTCATCCCTTCTGTCCATCCACACCTCCCCCTCTCTCTGTCACTCTTCCCACCCCCACAGTTCATCTTCTCGTCTTCTCTCTCTGTTCAGCTCCAGCCCCCTCAGTCCATCATATCCTCCTCCTCCCTACCTACGAAAATGACTTATTCGTAAACTTCCGTGGTGATCAATGAACCAGTTTCAAAGTCTATTGCAAAGAACATGTTGCCAGGCACCATTCAGTGGCTTGCTGATTATCAAAACCTCTAGGACAAAATACATACTTGAACTAAGTCTCATGATAACTGATCACACTGTGTCAGAGTCTGTTGTAGGGTTGTAAGGTACCCTACGAAACATCAAGTATGCAGTGATGTTCCTCTTGTTATGTAGACACTGATCTCCCTCTTGTTTTGCTAATCTGGAGTCCAAAATTTCATCATAATCGGAATAGAAGACTATGTTGGTGTCAAAGTTTGTTGTAAAGTACCATCCAATTTGCACTGTACTAAATCTTATGTAGACAGTGACCTTCCTCGGGTGTGTTAAATTTCTTCAAGATCAGAATAAAACTGTAGATTGGTGTCGGATTCTGCTCCAAATGCACCAAACAAAATTTGATGTAAACTGTGCCGTTTCTTTTGTTTCTTAGATTACATGTGCAAAATTTTTGGCTTTCGGGTGAACTGTATGAAAGCGCTTAAATAAGAATTTAATCCGAAGTGAAGATTGCCCATACAATATTGCCTGTTTAGATATTTTCTATTTTTCAGGTGTTCCTTTACGTTTTCCCATAATATATATATATATATATATTTTTATAAACCACCTTTTTTATCCAATCGCACAAAATAAAAAAATAAAACTTTTTAAATCGGTGTAGCATTTTCTGAATTTTAGCGAATTTAACGCACAGTTATTCGTTTTTATGTTCTGAATTGAATAGCATTTAATTTGCTTTATAATACAGTTAACGATGAATGGGTGCAAACCGTAAAAGCTATTTCCAGGAACCAATCGTTAGATAAATTAAGTAGATACAAACAGTAATTCTGAAAAATTCGTAGAAAAGATCTTCTACTTCCCAAATTGTCCATACAATGAAATCTATCTTGATTAGCATGATTTGCTTCTAAGTTTTGCCTGAAACGCGATACACTCGTCATGCAAAATATATTCCTCTGAGGGAAATTATGTACAAATAGATTCATGTGTTCAGTACGAAAACTTCACAAGAAAATTTCGTCCAACAATTTACAAGAAAACTGTACCGACAGAAAGAAAATTAAATTTGTTGCTTTTAAGATAACAAGAAGGGGGTGGGGACAGTGTCGCCACAACATTTTTATTTGGAAGGAGTTTGCAGAATCGAAAACGGTGAAAACCACTGCTCTAGTGTAAGCTTGCCAACCTCAGATGCAAACATGGGAAAGTTAGGAAAGGTATATCTTCCTATTCTAGAGCTGAGAATGGAGTTACGTACCCTGTTGGGAAGAACACAACAAGATTTCGTCTAACGCAGAGCCAATTTAAAAGAAAATTAAAGGTCTATGACATAATCTATTTTTCCTACAAGTTATCTGAACATCCAGATTTAGATCATCTTATTGGGATTGGAAGTTTCCGTTCACTTCTCTTATAATGTTAACGGAATAAATTGCGATTTTTACACTTTGCGTTCTGCAAAGCTCTATATGTGTATCTATATTACTCCATTCATCCAAGTTATCCCTACATTTCGTTTCTTTGTATGAAATCGTTTGGTATCAGATGATGAAGGTAGAGAGAACCTAGGGAAAAATGTGTAAACGGGCTGTTTTGAAATTCCCATTACGGCTTCGGCGATTTGTAGAGGGGATTGAATATATGTATAATATTTTCATAAGGACCACGTCTGCAAATATCATCTAGCACTTCTTTGACTTCACAATTATGGAAAAAAAAGGAAAAAAAACTCTTCTAATGCAAGTTCTATGCTTTCCATATTTTGGGCCGCGCGGTCTTAGGCGCCATGTCACGGATTGCGCATCTGCTCCCGTCGGAGGTTCGAGAGCACCCCGGACATAGGTGAGTGTGTGTTGCCCTTAGCCGTAGGGTGACCAGATTTCCAAAATCAAAATACGCTATATAATCAATTAACATATTGTGAAATGAACCTGAAATATCCTAGGACTCACGCCAACTTCTAGCGATAACGTTATTAACGACTAAATGTTTTGATGTTGGGGAAGCTGCATATTACATGTGAAGGTATTATGTAATACCAACCAAAGCAATTAAAAAAATAGAGTCTTATTGACTTTGAGTTAAAGCCTATTTTCTTTATTGATTATGACCACATTTGTTCCCCATTTGCTTACGCTGCACATTACTTAAAAACACTCTATTTCAAAATATATGGGACGTTTAGTTAAAAATGGGACAATAAACGTCCCGTATTTATTTTGTCGGGACATCGGGACACTTTGGCTAAATAAGGGACGATCTCGTAAAACACGGGACGTCTGGTCAACCTAGGCTTAGCGTAAGTTAGTTTTAGTGGTTTGTGAGTCTACGGACCGATGACCTCGGCAGTCAGGTGCTTTAGGTTTACAAACACTACACAACACTACTCCATATTTTGGAAATAGTTAGTACAGACCAGAACAACAACTTAATGTACGTGATTTCAGACTTTCATGACTTTTTTCACCTATTAAATCTTCTCAGGTTATCAATCGGTTGGCGTCATGTTCTAATCACAAAGATTAGATTAGATTAGATGTACTTTTCGTTCCAGTAGATCCGAATTGAGGGAATACTCTTGGATGTAGAGCATGTCAGAACAAAATCTATACTAATAATAAATCTGTAAATGTTGGCCTGTCGCTGTTCCCTTAAATCTTCAAAACTACTGGACGAATCTTCATGCGGTTTTCAAAGGAAAAATGGGAAAAGTTTGGGTCAACATATAGGCATAATTTTATCAAAATCAGATTACGTAAAAAAATATATCGTAAATTTAAGTGTTTTCAGTAACCGCCAAGTCTGTTTGTTCAAATATTAAAAACCTCTTATCTCTCAAAACTACCTCACCAATTTGCATGGGGTTTTCACAGGTAACGTGAGCGTAACTCGGGGTAACATATAAATTGTGTTTCATAAAAATCGGATCACGGAAAAAAAGAATATCGTAATTTGAAATTATTTATCTACAACCCTCATGTCTGTCTCTCTCTTTGAACACGTTTATCTCCAAAACTACTTGACGAGTTTTCATGTGGAATTCACACGTAACTTGAGCATATCGTGCGGTTATATAAAGGCTTCAATAATTAAAATCGGGTCAGAGAAAATGAAGATATCATAATTTAATCATTTGTTTAAAAGCCGTCGTGTATGTATATTTGTTTAAGGTAATCTCCAAAAGTACTACATGGGTTTCCACAGGTAAATTTGGAATAGTTTGGAGAGTAACATAGGCTACACTTCAGCAAAATCGGATCAGAGGAAGGAAAGATATCGTAATTTGAATTTTTATGTGTATACTATGCTTATAAGTATGTTGTAGTTCAGCAAATCACCAGGAATACAATACGAACTTCCGTGATGTTTCATAGGTCAACTGAGAGTACCTTGGAGCAACATATAAGCTTCATTTCATTAAAATCAGATCAGAGGAAGAAGAGACATCGTAATTTGTAGTTTCTGGTGTACGCTGTGCTCTAATTGCAGCGTAGTTTAACGAAGATCCGATAGAGGCGCTGTTCGTAACACAGTATACCAAATAACTAATAGATGGCGATATTGCGTTTTTTATTCACGTAACTTAGGTGTAATTGAATCCTTTTTGAAAAATCAGTCACGTACAATGAGAGGAATAATTCTTTGTGTTGATGATGAAATAAATAAATAATGTTGTTCCTATCAGTAAATTATTGATCCTCCTAAAGCGAATATTTAGTTACCAACGTTAACAAACTAAACCGCTGTCACTGCAAGTAAAATTTAACCCAGGTACGACACAAAAAAATCATTTTTTTACTAGCATGCTTTGCAATGTCATGGAAAGAAAAAAGTGCTTCTTTCCGCGGGTATCATTTCCTTTCTGATTACGGTGCATACTTATTACATCTTGAGTCCATTCTATTTAGTAATCCCTAGAAAACTGGATAGTTCAGTACAGAACAAACAAAGGCCCTGTTAGTTACGTAGTGCACCAAAGAACTAATAGTTGACACTGCTGAAATTTTCAATTTTTCATCTTTTATTTCTTTTCGATGATTATGGCATAGAACAATAACAAAGCACCAAATGTGCTGTTGGTTTCGTAGTGTTGCAAAGAAACAATACATGATCGTGTATTACGTATTCCCTCAGTGACAGAAGTATTTTGAATTAAGAGACGCAATCTTATCTCTGCAAATACAAACTAACATTGAACAGCGAGTTACTGATTACACTTTGTATATTCACAGCTTAACGATGTATCTTTGCTTCTTTTGACAGGGAACATTTGAATTAAAAACAGAACGTCATTCCTTCGCGTCTATCGACACTGTAATTTACATAACAATTCTTTGCAAGAAAAATCGAATTTATGTAGTCCCCCTTTTGATTTCGGTGTATCCTCATTACATTTTGAGTGCGTTCTATTTAGGAATGCCTCGAAAACGCCATAGTACAGGAAAGGACAACGTGAGGCGAGGTTAATTACGTAGTACACCAAAGAACTAATTATGGCGTTGCTGCGTTTTTCTTTTTAATTCTCATAACTATAGTGTCATACACTACAAGAAAGGGTACAATTTTACTTATGGCGGCGGCGTTGTGTGCTAATGTTGGCAAGAGCCGTTGAATGCTTTTTAAAAAGTCAGTCACCTAGAATGAGCGGAATAATTTTTTACGTTCATGATTAAATAAATAATTTATGCTGTCCTGGCCAATAAATTAAACATCCTCCTAAAGCGAATAGTTACTATTTGACAACGATAACTTGACGATTTTATTGGTGCTGCCACAAGCGGAGAAAATCGGCATCAGTTGAAAGATATTCGTTTGTTTATATACGCTGCCAACTTTACAATGCTCCTTGATGCAAAGAATTACTGTACACATTGTTAGGGTAAAGGTTCCAGCTCTGCAGCAAACAGTCGGTGCTGCCGTCCGTTCGTGCAAGACAGGCCTCCTGCAGCTCCCAGCAGCTACCGCGCGAATCGTCAAGTTATCGTGGCCAAATAGTAGTTGCCAATGATAACAAACTAAATCGCTGCTACTGCAAGTAAAATTTAACCTAGGTAGGGTACAATTTTTTTTTAAATTCCTAATTGTATCCTATATGCTTTGTAAAGTCATGGTGAGAAAAGAAGTGCATCTTTCGACGGGTATAACCCCTAAATTGTGCATGGAAGAAATATCTATGGAATGATCATTGCGTTCTGTTCATCTTCTCAACATTAAGTTGGAATTACCACATGATATTAAGACAAAATGCACTCTTTCCACAAATTTATTTGCTCTTACGATTGGTTTATACTACATTGGCTGCAAAGAACCCCCCCCCCCCCCCACATCATTTCGCAGATTTGTTCTCACGATTGGTTTGCACTGCAATGGCTGCAAAGAACCCCCCCCCCCCCCCCCCGCCACACACACACACACACCATTTCGCAGAGCAACCACGTAACATGAAATAATATCTTAATAAATGTGTAACAGAAGCAACAAGGAAGTTGAGGAAGCGTAGCTAAAAGAGCCATTTACACATAGTCGTCTGGACCAAGATAAAGTCAGCGATTCATATATTTTTCCCATTATTACGTGACATTTCCACCTTAATGTTCAGGACACTTACTGTTCTGCGTATTTGAATGCTCACTCCAGAGATATTTCTGCTCTGTGCCTGCCACTAGAGCAACAAACTCATCAGAAACCTCTCTGATTTTATAATTGTTCCGTACAATATTGAGATTAAAATTTGAAATTACTTACTTTTGGTGCGGACTACATTAAGATAGATACAGCGTCTTCTTTTGCAGAGAAAATTGTACTTAGTGTCCTGAATATATAGTCTATTACAGAAGGTCGACATCAATTTCGTGTTTTACGAAGTAATCACTACAGGACGTGAGGACATGTATTAAGTCAAATAGTGGCCGATGCTGCTAACACGTCGAGACAATTCGCTGGAAATACTATATTTAATGGAAAATTCTATACACACGATCAGCTGACGGCATTCCTTCAACGATTACCCAATCTTATTTTATCGCACATTGACACCACCATGACGTCTTATTTATACAGACATGAACTGCTCTGTTGATTTAATCACCAAACTTTAAGCATTCGTCGAGTTTTCGGAAATAGGGAGCACTGCATACAGAATAACAACATTGTCCCCAGTGCAACACTGCAACATACTAATACTTCAGCATACACTTACAGTTTAGTACTACACCATAGAACCAATACATGGCGCTGTTATTATTATTATTATTTTTCATCTCAAGGATAGACGTGTTTTCAAAAGTTTACGCCAAACAGACGATTTCACACCGCAGTCTTAACTTTATGAACACAAACTAACATTAAATTTACATCGTTCCGGAGTACGGACTTAAATTAATTTCACTTTTTGCATGAAAAACGTTATGAACATGCAGCGTTTTCGACAATGTCTTCTCCTTAAATTTGACATTTTGGCTAGGAAAACTGAGTTTATTGACAGAGTGATCGAACAAGGATTCTGATTTTGCTGACCTAGGTCCGGAACCCTAGAAACCATGATATACACAGGTTCCTCTTTAATAACCGTTGCGAAGCACGGACATATAAGCTAGTACACAATATATTCTTACAAAAATAGAGCATATGTGTTAATGTACCTGCCACAGATCCCAAATGTGATTGTGGAATTGGTCAGGAAAAGCAATTATCTTAAGAATACTTACATTTTAAAGGACATAAAACTTATAACTACATACTAATATACTACGTGCATTTTCCCCACGGTTTAAATGATCACATTACTAAAGTCAAACTGAACAGAGTATTCATATTTGTGAATATTATATACAATAACTTACATCAATCACTTCTGGTAAGAAGTTCATCAATGAAGTAGGAGTTGGCCACCAAAAAATCCTTTAGACTGTTTTCAAACTGTACTTGATTGATTGATTGATTTTCTCAGAGAAGCCAAAACAGTCTTGGTCCAACCCGCCACCGCCCGCACCGAAACTAAGTTTATTGTGCGGTATCGCTCCCTGTATAGCTAGTAAAGCTAACCAATGTCCTTGAACAGTGCAAGGAGTCCCTTTACCAGTTCTTTATTAGACACAATTTCTTGGGGTCTGGTTGTCCCAAATGTTCTGTTCCTTTTACTCTCCAATGCAATGCATTCGAAGATTAGATGTGATGCAGTTTCATCACCGTCATCACAGATCCTATATTTAGGGTCCTCTTATGTTATTCCCATTGTATGTAGGTGTTATTTGAAATTCCCATGGCCTGCCAGCAACTCAACCATGAGTCTAATCTCTCTCCTGTTCAGGCCCAGGATTGCAGAGCTTCTTTTAAAACATGGCTTTGGCATCATTACCTTGCCAGGTTTTTGTTGATAGACTTTGGTCCAATATTCTACGTGCTGTCTTCTGAGCCAGTTACGTAGCTCCAATTTGATCATTGCCTTGGTGATTGTCAGGACAGGTTCCGGTCCAATAAATGGAGTCTCTTCTCCCATCCTGGCTAATCTGTCGGCATGTTCGTTGCCACGGATCCCCGAGTGGCCAGGGACTCACAATAGTTTTACCCTATTGCTTTCCCCTAGTTCCACCAGAACCCTTTGACATTCCCAACAATTTTAGACCTTGTTGCAGGAGCTGCCAGTGATCTCAGGGCTGCCTGGCTGTCTGAATAGATATAGATGCTACAATCTTTGTAGCACCTACGCAAATTCTCCTCCACACACGCCCTGATGGCAGTGATTTCGGCCTGGAATACTGAGACCAGTTTCCCTAGAGAGATGACGTCCTCCAGTCTTGGCTGCACCCCGTGTGCACCGGCCCCAACGCCTTGGTCTGATTTGACCCGTCAGTGAACCAGACAATATCTCCCGTATGGTTTCGAACTATTTTCTCCCACTGCTCCCTACTTCCAATTGTTATATTGAAAGGCTTGTTGAAGCAGTTTGGGGTTATAATATAGTCGGCTGGCATTTCCCCAACCTTTCCTATATTTACCTCACTCACTATTTTAGTGTGTGATTCTGGATATCCCAAAGAGTTCCAGTTGTTGCCAGTTTTGAGTCTGTATGCACCAGCCGCTGCCTCCAGCTTGACCCAAAGGTGTAATGGGGGCATATCCAGCATGGTTTCCATCCCAGCAGTTGGTGTGCTGCTAATTCCGCCTATTATGGCTAAGCAGGCTAATCTCTGAACCTTACCAAGCTCCTTAGCAGCAACCTGCTGTTCTACCTTCATCCACCATACGACCACCCCATAGGTGATCCTGGGTCTAATCACCGTGGTGTATATCCAGTGCATACCCTTGGGGCTCAGGCCCCAATTTTTGCCACAAGCTCTCCTGGTACTCACAAGAGTACCTTTTGCCTTGGAGCAAATATTCCTAATGTGAGGGGTCCATGTCAGTTTTTCATCTAAGGTAACCCTTAGATATTTCACTGTCCCCTTCACAGGTAGCGCTTCATTGAAAAGCTTTAGATTCTCTGGTATCCCGGAACGATATGTTTGAGAGCCCGCCAGACCACATGGACTATGACAGCAGCCGTTAGGCGGCGCGCACAACCTACTAGCGCTGCCATCGCCACTAGAGCGCTGCACGCCGTGGCGCGCCTGCCGCGCCGCACTATATAGGGCCGGAGCCACAGGTCGCCCCTCAGTCTTGTGTTGACTGCGCTCCGTTTACATTCGCTATTCATTGGTTATCTGGCTTCGTACTCTGCTCTGTCACGGTTCCGATTTGGCTTTCGTTTGGATCTTTGTTTTTTCGATTATTTGTTGTTATTGTCGTCTCTGTGGTTTCGTGGAGTGTTTGTCGTTAGCGGCGACGCTTGATCGGTCGGTCGTCGCTAGTCGCTCCCGACCCAGTCAGGTCTTCGGTCACAATAATTGGCGACGAGGTAAAAGGTTCCATCATGTTTCATGGACGAACGACTTGTGCAACTCGTGGAGCAGCAACAACAACAGCTGCTCCTACAGCAACAGCAAACTGATTTGTTACGACAGGAAATTCAACTGTTGGCGGAACGCTTACAGGTTCAGGGTTCCCAACCCGTCCAAGCGGTTGTCACGTCGTCGACGGATTTCCGCCCCCCTGCGTTTCCGCCCTTTAACGACGCAAAAGAGGATTGGGATACTTACTTACAGCGGCTGAAACAGCAATTTGCCGCCTTTCAGGTCTCTGATGACGCTCTCCAACGGTCGCTTTTTCTTTCTTGGGCTTCCCCCGAGACGTTTTTCTTACTAAAGAAGTTGGCCCCCTCTCCAATCCGGTGGCACTGACGTTCGAGGAGATGTGCGCATTGCTTTCGAATTATTATTCCCAACGATTTCACGTTGTCACATCGCGCCTCGAATTCCATCAGTATCACAAACAGCCAGGTCAATCATATCGGTCATGGGTGACAGATTTGCAAGGACTGAGTCGGCGTTGCGAATTCACGTGCTCCAATCCATCTTATAAAACCTCCTATGCTGACTCTCTCATCCGTGATGTTGTCGTTCAGTTGGCTCCAGATCCAGAAGTGCGGACGGCGGCCCTCAAGCTGGACGACCCCTCTCTGGAGGACATCCTGAAGATTGCACATTCTTTCGAGATTGCACAGGCGGCGAATGAGCGCCTCATGGCTCGTCCTCAGGTAGCAACTGTACAACCGCCGCAAAGGGGACTAACGATCGGAAGGTCTTGTCCCGCCGGCAGCGTCGTGATTCTTCCCTCTCTGACGTGTCCATGGCCTCTGAACGGCCGGTCACTTCTCGTCGGCGTAGGCAACGTGGTTTGCCGTCCTGTCCCGACTGTTTTACGGCGCACCAACGGGCGGACTGTCCAGACCGCTGAGCCCACTGTAGTCGTTGTGGAAAAGATGGGCATCTCCATTCGGTTTGTCGGCAAACGGCAGCACAATCTTCCCCGAATTCTTATTGGCGTCAGGGGACAGTTCATGAACTGCAGGCTACTGTTCCCCAGGGTGATTCTCCCGCTACCAAATTGTTTATTGATCTCAGAATAGCTAACCATGACGTCCGCTTCCAGGTGGACACAGGGGCGACAGTCTCCCTGGTGAACCTCCCGACATATGCCCGTCTCGGCTACCCGGAATTGGACCCGCCCTCCCGCAGTTTGGTAGCATATGGTGACGGTGCGATTCCTCTGAAAGGTCAGTTTACCACTTTTGCAACTTACAAAACGGTTTCACGTCCTGTAACCCTCTTTGTGGTCAATAGCCACTCAGCTGGCAACATTTTCGGCCTCGATGCGTTCTCACTGTTTGGGTTTTCCATCTCCGATGAGGTGCAGGTCATTTCTGACACTGTTCCTTTCCAGGAACTCGACGACCTTTGTGCCTCTTTCACGTCTCTGTTCGAACCGGGTCCAGGGTGTGCAACCAATTTTGAGGCACATATTACTTTATGCCGCGATGCGGTGCCCCGTTTCTGCCGTGCACGCCCTCTTCCGGTCTCCCTACGGATGGCGGTAAAGTTGGAACTCGACCGTCTGCACGCCACAGGAGTCATCGAACCTGTCAAAAAGAGTGTCTGGGCCACACCACTGGTAGTGGTCCTCAAGCCTAATGGCGCCCTCCGCCTTTGTGGCGAGTTTAAATCCACCATCAATGCCCAGGCACAGGTCGAAACCTACCCAATTCCACACCTCCTCACGAAGCTTGTTGGCGGCGAATACTTTTTTAAGATAGATCTGGCGAACGCCTATTTGCAAATCCCGCTCGATGAGGAATCTCAACGAATCGTGGTCATCAATACCCCTTTTGGTCTTTACAAATACAAACGTTTACCTTTTGGGATTTCTTCGGCTCCAGCCATCTTCCAGAAGTATCTCGAATAATTAACCATGCCTATACCCGGTTGTGCCAACTATCTTGATGATGTCATCGTTACTGGGGCTACACGCCAGGAGCACTTGCATAACCTCCGCACTCTCTTCACCACTTTGCGGGACGCCGGGCTCAGGTGCCGCCTCCATAAATGCCAGTTTTTCCAGGAACGGGTCGAATACCTTGGCTACTTGCTCTCCAAAGACGGAATACAGCCCACAGATCGCAATGTATCGGCGGTCGATGCTCTACCACGCCCTCAAAACCTACAGGAGTTACAGGCGTTTTGGGAAAGGTGAACTATTATGCAAAGTTCCTTCCACAAGCGGCCCACATTATGCACCCCCTCAACTGTCTCCGGAAAATAGGTGTGCAATTCCGGTGGTCAGATGCTTGTGAGCATTCCTTTCAGCGGCTAAAGCGCCTGTTGCGTTCGGCACCCTGCCTTACGCCCTTTTCTCCATCACGTCCCCTTGTTCTGGCAGCGGACGCATCTCCATATGGCATTGGAGATGCGTCCAATGGCAATGATGATGGTACTGAACAACCGATAGCCTATGCGTCCAATACCCTGACGCCTGCTCAAAAGAACTACTCTCAGATAGAAAAGGAGGCGTTGGCGATCGTCTATGCGGTTAAGAAATTCCATGTGTATCTTTTTGGGACCAAGTTTACCCTCATTACTGACCACAAACCATTGGTCGCTCTATTTGGGCCACACTCTCGGCTCCCAGAACGTACGGCCCAAAGACTCCAGCCTTGGGCTCTATTTCTTAGTTCCTACAATTACACCATTAAGTACAAGCCTACTACACAATACGCCAATGCAGACGCTCTTTCTCGTCTGCCTTCAGGACCTGATCCAGCATTTGACCGACATGAAGTCTCCTGTTTCCACATTGATCTGGAACGGCAAAATACCTTAGATGGATTCCCTATCACAGCCACGCGCATTGCTGCAGACACACGCCAGGACCCCCTCTTACGACGGGTCATCCATCATGTACTTCATGGGTGACCCACTTACTTCCCGAAGTCGACAGCCTCCCAGCTACGTGCCTGGTCCCATCTCTCTCATCGATTGTCATTGATGGTGTTCTCCTCCTTGATGCTGAGGGCGATACCCACCGGGTGGTTATCCCACCTGCTTTACGCCCTCAAGTTCTGGATCTTCTCCATCGGGGACATTGGGGTATGTCACGTATGAAATCCCTGGCCAGGAGACACGTTTATTGGCCAGGTCTGAACAAAGACGTGGAGGCCATCGTCCGCAATTGCTCCACTTGTGCTCAGCACCAGGCTGCTCCGGCCCAATCTTTCTCTCCCTGGCCTGCTCCGCATCGCCCTTGGGACCGCATCCATCTTGACTTTGCGGGTCCCTTTTTGGGATCTATGTGGCTTATTGTCATTGATGCCTATTCCCACTACCCCTATGTAGTCAGCATGGCGTCCACCATCACGGCTGCCATACTCAATTCCCTCACACAAATTCTTGCTATCGAGGGTCTTCCCCATACCATCGTCTCTGACAATGGGCCCCAGTTTACAGCGGCAGCCTTTGAGCAGTTTTGTGATGCAAATGGCATCAAACACCTGTTTAGTCCACCATTCCACCCAGCCTCTAATGGTGCTGCTGAGCGGATGGTGCGGACGTTTAAACAACAAATGCTGAAATCTGTGGGCGCCTCCACCACCACAGCAGCCCTCACATTATTCCTGAGTACCTACAGGACTACACCTATCCAGGATCGTAGCCCGGCAGAACTCCTCCATGGCCGCCAGCCACGCACCCTTCTCCATCTTTTGGCCCCACAGCCCTCGGAACCAAGGACATGGTACACTGGGCAATATGCACCAGGATCCGCTGTGTGGGCCCGTTCCTATGGTATGAAGCCCTCATGGGTGCCGGCTACTGTAGTGGCCACTCACGGACGACGCCTCCTCTTTGTCAACACTCAGAGGGGTTTGGAGCGCCGACATACTAACCAACTTCGCCCTCGTTTCCCTGCCTCATCCCAACCAGTAGCACAGCCAGACCCGGAGCCCCTGCTATCGCCAATTCCTCGATCACACAGCTACAATCTGCGCTATCGGGCGTTGTCCACGGCTCCAGTCGATGCAGACCCAGAGATGGCACACTCTCAGCCGCAATGGTGCTCACAGGGCAGATCATCCTCTGACACACACCCACCACCGGGGCCCCAGGTGCACTTTGGGGCGGCATCGGCAACCCCAGGGGACACGGGCATGGAAGTAGAGACCTCACCTCCACATTCACCCTCTCGGCAATCGCCTTCCACACCACCGCATCCTTGTACCTCTACAGAGGCCCCACATCCGTACCTTGACTTAGCGGGCTCTCCACCCGTGACACCACTCGTGCCGTCGTTCCACCTTCCAGAGCACCGTCCTGGGCGCTTCCATCCCTACGAGCCCATTTCAGGGGTGAGGGATCTGGTATCCCGGAACGACATGTTTGAGAGCCTGCCAGACCACATGGACTATGACAGCAGCCGTTAGGCGGCGCGCACAACCTACTAGCGCTGCCATCGCCACTAGAGCGCTGCACGCCGTGGCACGCCTACCACGCCGCACTATATAGGGCCGGAGCCACAGGTCGCCCCTCAGTCTTGTGTTGACTGCGCTCCGTTTACATTCGCTATTCATTGGTTATCTGGCTTCGTACTCTGCTCTGTCACGGTTCCGATTTGGCTTTTCGTTTGGATCTTTGTTTTTTCGATTATTTGTTGTTATTGTCGTCTCTGTGGTTTCGTGGAGTGTTTGTCGTTAGCGGCGACGCTTGATCGGTCGGTCGTCGCTAGTCGCTCCCGACCCAGTCAGGTCTTCAGTCACAATAGATTCCAACTTGAATGTTGGATATTCTTCTTTGTGAATGGTACAACAATAGTCTTCTTAGGACTAACCCCCAGATCCTGCTTTCTGCACCAGTCTTGCACAATGTCCAACGCACGTTGTGCCATATTCTTGACTGTGTCAGCAAATTTCCAAAGTATTATTATGACAAGATCATCTGCGTATCCTTGGCAAAAGTACTGCCTAGAGTTTAATTCTCCAATGAGATCATTCACCACTAGATTCCACAATAAAGGGGAAGGAACTCCTCCTTGCGAGCAACCCCTAGTGGTGTTGACTACCATTTTTTCATTCATCATGGTAGCCTCTACCTTTCTTCCACTGAGCATGGCTCTAGTCCACCTACATATAGTGGTCCCTAGGTCATGCACCTCTGCTGCCCTAAACATGGATTCGAAGGTCGTGTTGCTAAAAGCCCCCTCGATGTCCAGGAAGATACAGAAGGCTATTTCCTGAAAGTGTAGTGCTTTTTCCACCTTCCCAACGAGTTGGAGGAGAGCTGTCTCACATGATTTACCTGGCTGACATGCATGATGGTTTGAATGTAGAGGAGCCCTGCTTAACCTCCTTTCCCCAACATGCACATTAACCAGCTTTTCCAATGTCTTCAGAATGAAGGAGAACAGGCTGATTGGTCTCATATCCTTGGCCTTTGTATGATCAATTCTCCCTGGTTTTGGAATGATGACAACCTTCACTGCCCTCCAGGCATTGGGAATGATTCCTGCTGCTAGGCTAACCCTGAATAACCTGCATAGGAATCTAATAAGATTTTCTCCCGCTTGTTGCAAGAGAGCTGGAAAGATTCCATCGGGGTCAGGTGACTTGAACGGTTGAAATGTTCCCACCGCCCATCGGACCTTACTGAAATCGACACACTCCTTGGCCAAATCCCAGTCCTCTTTGCGAATGCCTGAGAACCTTTGTCTCTCAGGAATCGCATTCTGGTCTGAGTTATCCCCCAGAGTATATTGAGGAAAGTGAGTCTTGAGGAGCAGTTCCAGCGCTTCATCTGCTGTCTTTGTATACTCCCTATCAAATGTTTCAAATGTTTGTATAGTCTATGGGACTTAACTACGGGGTCATCAGTCCCTAAACTTACAAACTACTTATGAGCTACTTACGAACTAGGACGGCACAAATATCCATGCCCGAGGGGGGATTCGAAACCCCGACCGTAGTGGCCGTGCAGACCGTGACTGGAGCGCCTCAGTCTCCTCGTCCACCGCGGCCGGCATACTCCCCATCCTCCTTCCTCAATGTTCCTCCTGGATTAGTTGGTAACCTAGTGAGGATTTTATGAAGTCTCGCTTGAGCACCCGTGCCCTCCACTTCCTCACAGAATACCTTCCAGGATGCCTCCTTTGCCCGTCTGATGGCAAGGTTGTAATTGAGAAGTGTCTCATGATACTTTGCCCATTGTCCGTTGCGCCTTACCTGTTTCCTTTGCATTTCCAGGTACTTTATTGTGAGTTAAATTTTTATGGCTGCTGGAGTGTTATTGAAAATGTGTACTGCTGAATATTTGACACATTTCGGAGTCAAAGTAAGTGACTTTAAATTTGTATGCAAGTTATTCTTGTTTGTAGTATTGATCCCATGGATTGAGCTATTGTTTAAAAAAGATATATTTTTAACGACAAATTTCATTAGAGAATAAATGTATTGGGAAGCAGTAGTAAGTATCCCCAGTTCCTTAAATAGCCCTCTACATGATGTTCTTGAGTTGACACCACAAATGATCAGTAACGCACGTTTTTGTGCTCTGAAAACTTTTGCTTGGCCTGTTGAGTTGCCCCAGAAAATAATCCCGTATGACATTATGGAGTGAAAGTATGCATAATATGCTAGCTTTTTTTTACTTTTTATGTGTCCTATGACAACATTCGCATAGCAAACAGGGACTTATTTAGGCGCTTCAGCAGTTCTTTGGTATGCCTTCCCAGTTAAATTTATTATCCAGCTGTAAATCTAAGAATTTGACTCTTTCAACTTCTCCTATCTTCTTGTTGCCATACTCTAGGCATATACTGGCAGGAAACCTTTTACAATTCCTAACGTGCATATAGTGTGTTTTTTTTTTTCAAGGTTTAGCGACAGAGAATTGGCTAAAAACCATTTATTAAAATGTTCAAATGTTTGTTAAGCTTATGGGACTTAACCACGGGGTCATCAGTCCCTAAACTTACAAACTACTTATGAACTACTTACGAACTAAGACGGCACAAATATCCATGCCCGAGGGGGGATTCGAAACCCCGACCGTAGTGGCCGTGCAGACCGTGACTGGAGCGACTCAGTCTCCTCGGCCACCGCGGCCGGCACCATTTATTAATGTCCATGAAAATTTCATTAGCCGATCTTTCTAAGGCTATATTTGATTTACTATTTATTGCATTATTTGTGTCAGATAAAACAAACTTGGCATCCGATAATGTTTATGATGAAAGGTCATTGATATATACAAGAAAAAGGAGGGGGCCTAAGATAGTCTTGGGGGACCCCATATATTATTAGTTCCCAATTTGATGAGGCCTGACAGTTCAGTAAACCTCTCTTTCCTATTGACACCCTTTGTTTCCTGTTAGAGATACACGATTTGAACCATTCCGCAGCGCTTCCTGTTACGTCGTAATATTCTAATTGGCTCAAAAGTATATTCTGATTTACACAGGTCACAAAATATACCAGTGGCATGTAATTTATTATCTAATGAATTAAGTACATTCTCACTGTATCTGTAGATAGCTTTCTCAATATCAGAACCCTTTAGAAACCCGAATTGTGACATGGATAATTGTTTATTAGTGGTAATGTGTTTCAGAAAAAGACTGTACATTATCTATTCTAAAATTTTTGAGAATGCAGGCAAAAGTGGAATTGGACGGAAATTTGATGGAATTTCTTTATCTCCCTTCTTTAACTTTAGCATATTTCAACCATTCAGGATATGTTCCACTGATAAAGACTGGGTACACAAGTAACTTAAAATATCACTAATCTCAGAAGCACAGAAGCATATCAAATTTGTTGATATATTATCATAGCTACTGGATTTTTTTTTTTTTTTTTTTTTTTTTTACTTTAAGGATTTTATGGTGGACATTACTTCTAGTGGTGTTGCGAGTGTCATACTCATATTACTGCAGTTATTTGTAGTTACAGGTATGAGATATTTCACTGCAGCAGTTACTGACCCTGATAATCCCTTATTTTCGGTAATAGTTAAGAAATGCTTGTTGAAAATTGCAGCAACACTGCACACATCTGTTTCCCGTGTGTCATCTACTCTTAATGCTATATGCTCCTCTTTGTATCCAGTTCTACCAGTTTCCTACTTTACTATATTCCATATTGTCTTTATTTTGTTATAGAACTATCTACTCTGATAATGCATTTGCTTTGACGTCAGTATTACTGTCTTCAATATCTTGTAGCATGTTTTGTAATGATCTAAAACATTTATATCTGAACTGTTTCTAACTGATAGATATAGTTTCATTTTTGTCTTACAGGAGACCTTTATTCCTCGAGTAATCCATGGTTTCTTCGCAGACTTTGGTCTAATCTGTGTTAGTTTTGGAGGAAAGCAGTTTTCAAATAAGTTGAGGACATTATTTATGAAAGTGTTGTATTTCTCATCCATCACTCCATCACTCCAATTCATGTCTTTGAGCAGTTTTCTAAAATGATCAATTTTTCCCTTACTGACTGCTCTCTTAAACACAGATTTGATAGATTTTATATTCTGATCCGTGTTAATATATAGTAAAAGCAACTGCATATCATGGTCTGAAAGGCTGCTTATTATTGGTTTTATAATATAATTTTGATCATTTGACATTTCTATAAAGATATTATCAATAGCTGTCTTGAGCCCTGAGCTATCTTAGTTAGAAAATTAACGGTATGAATTAGGTTGAATCACAACGCTACTGACTGCAATAATTTCTTACTGGGAGAGTTTTCAAGGAAGTCTACATTGAAATCACCAGCCAACACTAATTCTTTCGTTCTTGATATCAAATAAGCCAACAGAGTTTTAAAGTGATTTCTGAACAAATTAAAGTTATCATTTGGTACTCTGTACACAGTTACCAGGGATGGGGAGTAATTGAGTGAAAGTAATCGAATTACATGTAAAGATTACATTTCGTGTAATTTTTACTTGTAATCGACACATTTTACAAAATGTAATTTTTACTTGAAATTTACTTTTTCGAATAAAAACGTAATCGTTATAAAATTGGAAATGTGACAACTGATTTACTTGTGTGCAAAAATATTTATGTCACGTTGACATGTATGAGATCTGCCGCAAATGGACCAGACGAAAACTGTAAGTAAAAAGTTTTTTTTAAAAAAAATTCCGCCATTAACTCCATATCAAGGTAACCATAAAGTAAAGTCGGGCGTTTTTATACATTACAATAATGACAGCAGAATTAAGCAGGCACTCATACACTCAAAACATCATAAATAATATGAAACAGCACAAAAAACGCACTTGAAGATGGAAAATAATTCTCTAAACGCGTCGTGCTAAATAAATTTTAAAAAATCGTGACTGGTAGGAGTATTTTTATTTATAAACCAATCCATTTACTTAAACCTACTTGCATTAAGGACAACACTCACACTCTTGCTCGACAGGGACTCTACTGTGGCGGAAGCAGTCGCGCAATCCCTGACACAGCGCCTAGAACAGAGCAGGCATTCCCGTCCGGCGAAATTATTGTAGCAGACGATCTGAAAAGATCGCTGTTCGGGACCGCCCTATTCCTTTACGTCGACAGAAGGACGTTCTGAAAAATGTTCAAATGTTTGTAAATCTATCGGACCAAACTGCGTGTTCATCAGTCCGTAGCTTACAAACTACTTAAACTAAGGTAAACTAACCTAAGGACAAATACACACACACCCATGCCCCAGGGAGGACTCGAACCTTCGACGGCGAGAAACCGCGCGCTCCGCAGCGAGGTGCCTTAGACCGCTCAACTACTCCACCCCGGCAAGGACGTTCTCGTCACGCAGTATTTGTAGCCAAGTAATCAGACGGGGGTTCTCAAAATACGGTAATCTACTCCGAGTAACGGTTCGGCAAAATTGGCAGCTATAAATGATCCTGTAATTCCCAGATCTAATATCATTTTTCGCTATAGCCGCGAATGTGGGATTCATTAGCTGCCGTGAGCATTTGATATGTTGGTTTGCTGGAAGCAGTGCACAGCCATTTGGGGTAGACACTAACTTCCGATGTAAGATCGACAAAACAACTTTGACTTGAGACAGGATCACAGATGAACAACCTAAGTGGGTGGTTGAATGCCGAAAGTGTTGGATCAGTATAGTGCCTCTCATTTTGTATTTGTGGTCGCCGCACAGTTGGTGGCGAACATCAGTGTTCTCTAACGCCTAACTACGTCTTTTGCGTAACCACGGGGACTGGTGCACTATCGTGCTGTTTGTCCAAAACGGCTATAGTGCCAACACCTTAGTGATAAACCTGCTACGATTATCCTTCTGCTGCCTTATCCGAGGGAGGAACAACGTTAGAACAGGTAGACAGTTTCAAGTACTTGAGATATATTTTCTCACAGAATGGCAACATAGTGAAAGAACTAGAATCGAGGGGCAGGAAAGTTATGCAGAGAGTGCTCAGCTAAGACCTACTCTCTTCTGCAAGAAGTAAGTAAGTACGAAAACTAAGCTAGCAGTGCACCTCTCTATCTTTCGACCAACTTTGTTGTATGGGAGAGAAAGTTGGGTGGATACAGGTTACCTTATTCACAAGGTAGAGGTTACAGATATGAAAGTAGCAAGAATGATTGCAGGCACTAATAGATGGGATAATGGCAGGAGGGTGTCCATAATGAGGAAATCATGGAAAAACTGGGAATGAACACCATAGATGAAGCAGTTAGAGCGAACAGACTGAGATGGTGGGGTCATGTTACACGCATGGGAGAAGCAAGGTTACCTAAGAGACTCATGAGCTCGGCAGCGGAGGGTAAGAGGAGTCGAGGTAGACCAAGAAGAAAGTACTTAGATTCGGTGAAGAATGATTTTGAAGTGAAAGGCATAACATCAGACGAAGCATCAATGTTAGCATTGAATAGGGGATCATGGAGGAATTTTATTAGAAGTACTATGCTCCAGACTGAACGCTGAAAGGCATAATCAGTCTCTAATCATGATGATGATGATGATGATGATGATGATGATGCCTTATCCGATATTCAGGAGCACATCCTAGCGGCGTCGGGATGTGCTCTGGTGTTCCGACGGTTTCAAAATTAGTCTCACGAAGTGTTCCTCCAAAAGATTCAAATGTTCAAATGTTTGTATAGTCTATGGGACTTAACTACGGGGTCATCAGTCCCTAAACTTACAAACTACTTATGAACTAACTAAGACTAAGGACGGCACAAATATCCATGCCCGAGGGGGGATTCGAACCCCCGACCGTAGTGGCTGTGCAGACTGTGACTGGGGCGCCTCAGTCCCCTCGGCCACCGCGGCCGGCCCTCCAAAAGATCCACTTTGTTCTTGCATAGACGGATCTTTGCTCGGAGTGACTTTGTTTCCGTGACCCCGTTTCCTTCTTCAGTACTCGTTACGCCCCCATTTTCCGCTTTAACGGATCTTCAGACGTTTGTTTGTTAAGCTTACGGGACTTAACTGCGGGGTCATCAGTCGCTGCCGGCCGCGGTGGCCGAAGGGACTGAGGCGCTCCAGTCACGGTCAGCACGGCCACTACGGTCGGGGGTTTGAATCCCCCATCGGGCATGGATATTTGTGCCGTCCTAGTTCGTAAGTAGTTCATAAGTAGTTTGTAAGTTTAGGGACTGCTGACCCCGTAGTTAAGTCCCATAAGCTTAACAAACAATTGAACATCAGTCGCTGAACTTACAAACTACTTATGAACTAACTTATACTAAAGACAGCACAAACATCCATCCCCGGACGGGGAACGGCTTTGCTCATCGGAACATAGCGCCTCAATGCGCTCGGCCGCGGCTCTGCTTTAACACTTTCACTATTAGGCAAAGGGAAAAGCTGTCAACTCACCTTAATTTTCAGGAAGCTCTACGAGGATGACAGAAGGAAATGTCTCTGCTTTTTCTTTGACGCAGGACGTTGAATTGTTCCAGATGCAAAGTAGTGACCGAGACCCGGTCGTTAATTTCAAGACTTCACCTCGTTATACAGTACGAGTGAAACAATGAAAACTTTTAATTGGAACCTGTAACACAGACTGCCAGCAAGAAGGGTATTCTGCGGCCGGCCGTGGTGGCCGAGCGCTCTGTGACGCACCAGTCATAGTTTGCACGGCCACTACGGTCGGGGGGTTCGAATCCCCCCTTGGGCATGGATATTTGTGCCGTCCTTAGTATAAGGTAATTCACAAGTAGTTTAGGGACTTATGACCCCGTAGTTAAGTCCCATAAGCTCTGCAAACATTTGAACATTTGCTTTGGTATTCTGCGTCGCTCGGCCAGCTACGTGACCCACAGAATGGCGGTCGGTGCATTAGGCGGATTGAGCGCGCAGTCCCGCCGGACGCTGCGACCGTCACGCCAAGGCTTCTCGCACGCTGACTGTCGGTGACGTGTGTGCCACTTCTTCCTTCAGGTCACTCCTTCAGGAGTTCAGAACACTAAATACTTTGAATTATCGTCACCTTGATTCAATGAGTGCCCGTGTAATATACACATCAGTGTAAAACATACTCAGTGTTATTTATCATCATAAACGTGCATCATCTTTACTAGGTGTATTAGAAACTGGCCATTAGACTGAACACGCCCACTAAAACGAATAAAGGGTTTCAAAGCTCAACCCTTAAATTTTATTTTTAGTTCATGTTGGTTCTAGTTAACTCCATTTTCTGTTTCGTTTCTAAAGTAAGAATGTGTTGAGAGCAAACATGTTATTGTGCTCGGGAAATTCTTCAAAACTTTGGTATTATTCCGTATATTTTTCACCTAATTTCAAGTTCAAAATCTTTGTTACCGGCTTGTAGTACTATGTGCTGTCATTCTGTAGTTCCTGAACCTCTTTGTTTTAATTATCTGCGTACTCATCACAATGGGAGCACGTCAGCACGCATTCTGGAACGATTCTCATGAAATAATTGTTTATTTCTAAAACAAATCGTACTAATCCACCTAAGATCTTTTAAATGTTTGTAAAATTGTTTTCAATTTTTTATTATCAAAACAATCTCAATCAGAATGTCTACCCTCTCCTTCTCCTTACGAATTATGTTTGCACTGACGTTAATTGTATTTGTAAATCGTTCATTAACTGCGGTGCCGATAACCACTCGTGAACACAGTGTGATTTAATGTAGTACCTCCTACATCCCCTCACATATCTGCGGGTCCCGAAACTCAGTTCATTTTCCTCAAATAAGATGTGTTAGAACCCTCGCTGCCGGCCGCGGTGGCCGAGGAGACTGAGGCGCTCCAGTCACGGTCTGCACGGCCACTACGGTCGGGGGTTCGAATCCCCCCTCGGGCATGGATATTTGTGCCGTCTTAGTTCGTAAGTAGTTCATAAGTAGTTTGTGAGTTTAGGGACTGATGACCCCATAGTTAAGTCCCATAAGCTTAACAAACATTTGAACATTTTTTTTTTTTTTTTTTTTTTTTTTTTTTTTTTTTTTTTTTTTTTGAACCCTCGCTGTTATCTGTTTATCCAAGTCTCGGGATGCAAGGCGCAGTAGCAGAAATGGTTAGGCGCACCCCCTGACCTGATACATGCTTTAGACGTGCCACCAACTTAGAAGACGATCATAAGCAATAAGTGAAAAGAACTCGACTCCCTTGCTCCACATTCCGCAACTTGTGTATATCAAGTCAGTGGGCAACTTGTTGTGCTGATACACGTTCATGCTATAAAATGACAATGTTCAAACAACATAAGCTTCAACTGACACTTCCAATTGTACTGACAGATTGTAATGTGGAAACAAGAGTCATTGTCACATTTCCAACCAGAGACACAGAAGTAGCACCTCTTTCTAGGTATTGCGTAAGGAATCGAAAGGCACAAATTTATAATCTTTACGCTTTTATTCGTATATTTACAAGGTTCTGAGACAGACAAAGCATGTTAGAAACGCACTTCTTTGATGTAAGTAATAAGATTTTCAAATTTGTTTTTCAGAATATCTTATATTTTGGTGTATGACACAAAAATTACATTCCAACCCAGTATTTGGAACTTCTACTATTTAAATGTCTTTTAGTACTGCCTCTCTCAATGACATAAAAACTCGTTACAGTAAATTCCGCGACTTTCTCCGTACTCTCGCTGTTAAGAAATCTGCTTACATGCCTTTCCGTTCCTATTACGGCGCAGAGCAGCGTCACACAACCTCTGACATTCGGTAACTACTCTTCTAATATAAACGTAGATGAACTTTGAACTACAATTACCTTACTGTCCTTCTAAATAGTCACCTCCCATATCTATGCACCGCTGAAATCTGCGATACATGACCTGGAAACTTTGCACGAAGTCTTCCTTCAGATGGTGTTCAAAAGCCGTGTCACGTTTCGTTGCATTTCAGGAATATCGTCAAATCTCTTTCCTTTCAAAGCGAGTTCGAGCCGGGGGAATAGGAGGGAATCTGGAGGATTGAGGTCCGGCAATTATGGTGGATGTTCAAGTTGCACCAACCCCTTCCTGCCAGGAATTCATTGTCGATATTGTGGGAATAGTTGTATTGAACAAAAAAAAAAAAAAAAAAAAAAAAAAAAAAAAAAAAAAAAAAAAAAAAAAAAATAATAATAATAATAATAACCTTGTCGTGCGCACTGTGGTCGTACATTGGGTAGACGTTGTTGAAATGGGTCAAATTTTCAACGTACCTTGCAGCGTTCAACGTCGTTCCCTCAGGTATAATTCCCTTGTGTATATTGCCTTGACTATCGAAAAAGGTTATGAGCATCGTCTTGATGTGTGATTTTTCGGCTCTGCTCTTTTTCCCGACTAGATGATGTCGGAGAACGCCATTCCATGCTTTGTCGTTTCGTTTCAGGGTCGTACCGGAGACATCATGTTGCACCCTCAGTGACAATACGGATCAAGAAATTTGCTGTCAAGTCTGCCGTTTCGACCAAATGCAATGTAGCCTCTAAACTTGTTTCATTCTGATCGTTAGTTAAGTGATGTGCCATAAGACCACAACATATTGTGGTTAAGAATATGCCGCACGGATTCACGGTTAGTTTGCAGTTCATCCGCTATCTCACGCACAGTTAATCGACGATCACTTGCTGAACGTTTTCGTCACTGACGGTGGTCGTCGATTGTCCGCTACGGGGATTGTCGGAAACACTTTCCCGGCCTCCTTGAAAACGGGCGAACCAGTCGTACACACACTTCACGGATAGTGCTAGCCAAGCTTAAAGCAGAACTTTCGATTGCTCCTTTACTCATTCATTGTCTTGTTCTCAGTTCAGAACAAATGCACTAAAGAAGCACTTCATCAAACAGGTCTAATCAACACTACCTAGATGCAAGACCTCACAGCCGGCCGTGAATCGTCACACCGACCAGGCCACGGCCGCCAGCTGACTAGCTGGCCGCAACGAGGCAGTGGACTGTGCCCCAGCGGCCAGGCAGTTATCTGGCGGTCGCGGTCTAGTCAGTATGACGTGTCACGGGCTGTTGTGAGGCCGTGTGAGGTGGTGTTGCTCTAACACGAAACACACACAATGCTGAACTGAACTACGCTGGGAACAGATTCATCACCAGCCGCTACACAGATGCAGCGTTGTTTCCTCATCGCCGGCCGCGGTGGCCGAGGGGACTAAGGCGCTTCAGTCACGGTCTGCACGGCCACTAATCCCCCCTCGGGCATGGATATTTGTGCCGTCCTAGTTCGTAAGTAGTTAATAAGTAGTTTGTAAGTTTAGGGACTGATGACCCCGTAGTTAAGTACCATAGACTATACAAACATTTGAACATTTTGGTTTCCTCATCGAGCGTTCTGACTTCATTCACCGAACTTTATTGTCTCTCCGAGACCTGTAACAGAGCTCTCAGTACCGAAATAACTCGTGTACAGCTTTAAGAAAGGCAAGAGTGGTAATTCTGCTGAAGAACCTGATCAAGAGTTATATTTGTGCAAACTGTTCTGCATGCAACGTTACTCCTCATATTTCATATTCCTGGCCAAGCTTGTACTTTCTCCATCAAACATCAGTACCTGATCCTCTTCACAGAAATAACTATTTATCAACATGTTTCGTATTATTTACTAGTTAGACAGATGCAATTTAGGCCTACATTTGTTTTGGTGTTACTACATTTCTTAATTGTAAGTGTTTAAAAATATAACCAAACAATCTTAAGAACTTGATTACTCTAACAAAATAAATATCAACTAGCTTATACGCCCATGCTTCGCAACGGTTGTTGAAGTAGGACCTGTGTGTATCATGGCTTTTTAGGGTTTCGGACCTCATTCAGTAAAAACAGAATCCTTGTTGGATAGCTCTGTCAATAAACTCAGTTGGCCTAGCCAAGATGTCAAATAAGTAAAAGTCATTGTCCGAAACGATGTATCTTCATAAAGTTTTTGATACAAAAAGTGAAACGCTTCCTTGTTGTACTACCCCATACTTATTATGCAGCAGCGGGGTTTATTAGTTCTTTGGTGCACTACAGCGCCTCTGTCGCTTGTTTGCTGTACTACGCAATCCATACTTGAAGCATAACCTACATCTAAAATAATTTCCCTGATTCCACTTTTATGAAACGAAGTTGCTCCATGCAAATCCGTGAAGTAGTTTAGGAGAGTAGGTACTTCTAACATATGAACAGACAGTTACTGGAAACACTTAAGATTGCGATGTATCTTATTTTCCGTGATCTGATTTTGATCAAAACATGCCTATATGTTGCCCCAATCTCAGCTCAAATTTCCGGTGAAAACCGCATAAAATGTGTTAGTAGTTTTTTATCCTTTTAATACGTTTTCGAAACGTGTTAGAAACAGGCATTCTTCATAAATATGATGTAGCTTACATCATACATCTGTTATATTCGCCATTTAAAACATTTCATGATCTTTCATATCTCTGGACAATGGGCTGTCAAACGATACCACCTTTCACAGCAGAGAGTGTCGCGGCTATATGTATCAGAGATCACTGATTAGCACAGACCAGTGAGCTTACTGGCACAGGCATATCAATATCTATGGCCTAAGAAACATTCATTAATGTATGTCTGAGTTTCCACCACGTTTCCACGACAGTGATCAATGTTCCACGAGTATTTTTTTATCTTTGAGTCTATCTGGATTTTTATCTTTGTTTTGTGTCTCTGTTCATAGTCGGTAATGTGTGGTTGACGGAAACATGTGATCTGTTTAAAAAAATTGCGTATTTGATATTCCTCGTCGTTATTAAAGTCTGAAAGGACCGCATTGTCTGAAGATTGAAAGAATAAACAGATTTTGACTCGTACCGTAAAGTTCGTAAGTCACAGAGTATATAGCTTTTCCTAAGAGTATTTATTGCATATTTTGCGAATTTTTCCTCGTCACACTCACCCACTGCCACGCACCGCGACCAAACTCCCTTACTAACATCATTAGACAAGGGCTATCTACGACCACAACCACGAGTGGGTGGCAGTATGTGGTCATGGAGAAAAGTCTGTCAGCACGTACACACACAAGCCTTTTATATATAGATATATATTGAGTCTTCCAGTACTGTCTGTCTGAATCTATCCAATAACAGCAAAGTTCAGTTTCTATGTAGCTAAACATACTAATTTTACGTCCTTGAGAAAACTGAGATATTCTTTACAGTGAAACTTAGTTCTTCTTTAGAATTTGATCGTGAATTGGATATATGGTGGCTGTTCTAGAGTATTGAATAGGACGATTTGTTACTGATGTTCTTGAAAGTAGAAGAGGTTATTGAGGAATACGAAAGGAAAAATCTACATCCTTTCAGGCATACCTGCAGTGCAGAAAGCAAAGAAGCAATTGATTTGTATCAAGGGAGATAGAGGGGAGTAGAGTCGCTGGGAACTGGCCGCTCTTCCTGCAAACGACATTGAATATAAAAGAACGTACAAACGTTACATGAGTGAGAAACATTTGTTAGAAATGCGATGATGAAACAAATTTCACGAAATGAATTAATGAATCTCACACCTGAGAGACACCGCGCTCACTTGTAATTAACAAATTATTGCGGAAAACACTGCTATTACATAAACAAAAATCGCACTAACGTGTTTTACGGCCCACTTTAGATTTGCTTGTAGTTTTATGATCTTTTGGAAGCATTCTGGACAAAAATAATAAAAGAGTAAATAATAAAAAATTATCGGCGATACGATCACTATGTGATAATATCTATGCACCCAACACGTAATATTCTTTCTGACCGTACTTTAACACACTGCCAAATAATTTAATATTTGACTTTAGCTTTGACAAACACATTCCTCAACAAAATTTCAGACGACCAGTTGCATAAAAATGGTTCACATGCATGAACCTTGACCTAGGTTTCGGCAAAAGTAATTTTGCCTTCTTCAGAAGTATTTATTTCATTTAGCTCACGTTAAAATAGTTGTTAAATAAAATGTGGCTGACTCCATGTCATGGAATAAAATGTAAAATTTAAAACATGTCTACAACATAAAATTGAGGAGCACGGCCACACACAGGTCGAGTGGGCGAGGAATGTCACGTGACAGTTCCTAACGACTGGCTTACGTAAAATCAAGAGGGTCTGTCATATCGCCGTTATTTTTGCAAATAGCTCTGTAACGGCGAGAGTTACGAAACTTGTAGAGAATTTTCTCCTCTACAAATTAGGTTATTCAGTTTTCGCGTCAGATGATCGGTTTATTCGCAATTACAATTATATTAAAAACGGCGCTTTTTAGTGTTACTAACGTATTTCTTGTCTTAAATATTTGAAAATGGGAGGTTCCGATCTCTGGCCGCCAACAATTATGTCTGTAAAATTTGGTGCTGATTGGTTGAACGGTTGGATTTAAAAAGTGGGAACACCTTACGGACAGACAGACAGACATCGTAAACTCGCCGTTATTTTTGTAAATATCTCAGAAACGATGCGAGACATGAAAAAAAGGAAAAACAAAAAAAAAAAAAAAACATAACAGAGCAAAGTTGTAGAGAATTTTCTCCTCTACAAATTCATGTATTCAATATCCGTGTCAGATGAACTATTAAGTCGTTATTTTCATTTAAATTTAGAGCTGTCAAAAGGAGATCTCAAAGGCCCACTTTTAGTGTTACTACCGTAACCTAGAGTGGTCCAAAAAGTATTAGAACGCATTACAAATGCAAAAGACGAAAAAAAATTGTGTTTTGCAGGATTCGAACCACCAACCTTCATCTCATAACTCACATGCCTTTTACAACATGACCACACTGGACTCACTGACTAGAAGTTCATAATCTACCTATATTCAGTAACATTTATTTATATCTAATAACGTGTTTATGATAAACACAAATCGTGTACCGCAACTGAAGGGAAATTAAACTCGGAAACAATCCAAATACTGAAATGAATACGGCGATTCAAAAGTAGCGAGCGTTGGACGTCACGTGACGAGCTGTTGGGGTAGTGGGGCAGGGCGCTGGGCTGGGCAAGCCCTGCAGGTAGAAGAAGGAGAAAGGGAAGGGGGGAGGGGATTTTCGCAGAATCTAACGTTTTCTGTCGAGAACGTCTGGTCTATGACTGCGGAGCAACTGACCCGGTATACACCACCCACTGCCAAACCAGATCAACTTTGGCATATTGGACTGCTATACCTCAAAAATACCTCCAGAGCCTCTTTGATTCAAGGACGTGTAAGCAGAGCTTGTAATCAGCGACGGCGGTAATTCTCAATACTGATTTCATCATCCTCCTTACTTCACATACGGCAGTATTTTCAGTCATCTGATCTTTGTACAACGTCTTATCTCTCAAATAAATTTATCTGTGATACCTCCTATCCTTCTCAGAGTTTCATTCTGGATGTCCAGCAGTGTGAAAAGTTGCATTTGCAGACATCGGTACCTTACTGTTTCTCGCTAGGAGGTCACTAGCAGTGACGCCACACCCCTCCCCCTCACCCGCTTCCACGTTCGGCGTCCAAAGAGACAATCTGGCGCCTGGTCTGTCTCGCTCCCCAACCTTTAGATATATTATTATTAAAAGATCTGCAGAACGTCTTACCTCGGCTTGTTTGCACTTCCTGTGAGGCGCCGGTCAATCAAGCTTCTTTATTTCACGTTTTTGTTCCAAGCTTAAAGCTGAGTAATTTGTTTCTAAAAGATACTGAACGCTGTTCATTTTTCTTTGATATTAAACACCAAGAACATATGAATATGCAAGTGAACATTAAACCACTGTAACTGATTACACTAGTAAGTGGCTGTAACAAAATGAATCTGTTACGATGAAGAGACAAGCTACCTTCGCTTCACGTGACACTATAAGCAGCACCTCCTCATAACCTTACATATGCGCAAAGGCTGTTCTTCCCCATACCTTTTCAAACAGTTAAATATTTGTTACAACGAAGAGTATAAATGTTATCTACCCTCAAAATCGCGACACATTTGCTAAAACGTCCAGAGATATGTGGCAAGTAACAATACAAAAGTCTTCGTTGTTCCAGTATCTGTTAAAAAGAAGACTCGGTAAAAAAAAAAAAAAAAAAAAAAAAAAAAAAAAGAATTGCTTGCAGCCTGTCTCGAACCCAATACCTTCGTCGGCAACACGCGATGCCGCTAACCAAACGGCTTAATGTTCAAATGTTTGTATAGCTTATGGGACTTAACTACAGTGTCATCAGTCCCTAAACTTACAAACTACTTATGAACTAGCTAACACTGAGAATGGCACAAATATCCATGCCCGAGGGGCGATTCGAACCCTCGACCGTAGTGGCCGTGAAGACCGTGACTGGCGCGCCGTAGTCCCCTCGGCCACCGCGGCCGTCAAACGGCTAATCCTACTAGGTGGAGAATATTGACTTCATTATTATTTATGATGGGATCTTCTGAAGGCTTTTACAGTTGATGTGTCTCTATTTATAGTTATTATATATTTTACCAAATATGACATGTTTTGACTAATTTTCAATACGCCAAAAACAAATATAAAGGGCGGATATTGCCTTCATGGAGGATTTGCGCATGTGCAAGGCTAGGTACGCACTAGCTCCATTGTTTTGCTTCAGGACCATTGGTGCGTAACCGCCAGAGCTCGAGTAGGCAGGTGGTATGTCTACCAGTTAAACGCCAATATTAAAAGCGGTGTTTCCCCTCGACCCTCCCTGCCGCGGGAACGCCCACATGCTGTCTCCAGCGGGTTCAGAGGAGAATCTGAACCTTAGCCGCGCATGCGCATTGTAACGCTGCGACCACTGCCGTCTATATTAAGCGGCCGCGCTACGACTCGTATGCGTGCTGTCTCCGCGAAGTAAAACTTTTCTCAAACGATAAAAATGTTTTGTAAGTGCATATAAAATGATCTGATAGAAGAACGACACGGAGAATGTGAGTTTAAAAGCGCTTTGTATTTTAAATATAAATTCAGATACCCTGAGACGGTATTTCGTCTCAAACATGTCCAAGACATTAACGATAAATAAGAAGCAATGAATTAAAATTTGTGAGGCGGCTGGGAATCGAACCCGGACATCCATGCTTATTAGGCAGACGTCTAACCGTTAGACCACCGCACGACTAACGATTAAAGCTCCTTGGAGTAGTCTAAGTACGACTTCCCTCCACGTCACAAGCTTTAATTCAGCTTCTGTGTTCCACAGATAATTGCGGTGATATAACGTCTGCCTAGGAAGCATGGCGGTCCGGGTTTGATTCCCGGCCGCATCACAAATTTTAATTCATTGCTTCTTATTTATCGTTAATTTCTTGGACATTTTTGAGACGAAAAACCGTCTCAGGGTATCTGAATTTATATTCAAACTGATATTTATATCACCTTAACAGGAATGTTCCAATATGTCCATTGCCGAGGTGATATTCCGCTGCATGGAGAGCCTTGGCAGTAGTGGCAATTATCTTTGGAACACAGAAGCTGAATTAAAGTTTGTGACGTGGAGGGAAGTCGTACTTAGACTATTCCAAGGCGCTTTAATCGTTAGTGGTGCGGTGGTCTGACGGAGCAATGCATGTCTTCTCGTTGACTCTCTCGCGCATAAGTTCACTTGCAGGGATCAAACGGAGATATGGAAATGGACAAGGAAAAAGTTGTCTCTCATAACACGAACTAGTATAATGAATATCACGACTAAGCACATATTGCACCCAGACTAGTCAGCTTCCAAACAGACTACCATCTACCACTCCCGCTGAAGAAACTAATTCACTCTCATCCAATGAAAGATTATGGTAAAACACCCCAAGTTTTCAATCTTTACCTTTACCAGATTGCTGTTATACGATTTCTTTTCTTTACTTTTTCTTCTTTCTTTTTTTCGGGTTCTGGAGGGGGGGGGGGTGATTCTATCCCCCTCATCCCCCCCACCCATAGTTACGCCACTCTACAGCATCAACTATAGAAACAAATCCTTACCCGACTTTTTACAATTGTTATTAACGGAACATCACAAGTTACAAAGTCGACCTAGATACAAAGATTTGTTTCAACGATTCCTCATTGTACTGTTATCGACTTGAAATAATACGACAAACAATGTAATGCGACGAAATGCCAAAATAAAATTTTAAACTCATTATTTTCCATAATTATTTATTCAAATGTTTCAAATGTTTGTTAAGCTTAAGGGACTTAACTACGGGGTCATCAGTCCCTAAACTTACAAACTACTTATGAACTACTTACGAACTAGGACGGCACAAATATCCATGCCCGAGGGGGGATTCGAACCCCCTACCGTAGTGGCCGTGCATACCGTGACTGAAGCGCCTCAGTCCCCTCGGCCACCGCGGCCGGCCAATTATTTATTATGTTTGTTTTCCACTTCAGTTAGGCACTTATGACTGGTAGCTAATAAAGTAGTGCCATTATGGGGATTGTCACAAGTTACAAAAAAAAAAAAAAAAAAAAAAAAAAAAAAAAATAGAATAACAACAATAATTACGTTCAGTTTACACTAATTTCAAATCAATAATGCCAATGAGGGCGTATTTCGAATTCAAAAATGGAGAAATATTATCAACAAAAGCCTCACGCAGGAATAAGGCGATCAAAAAGTAATATGGAAGAAAAATTTGATTTACACAAAGGCAATTGAAGCCTGCGCCGAAGAAGGCAACATTTGGAGAGCGTAAGGCCGGGCTGAAGGGGTGGAAAGGAGGCCCGTTTAAAATTAAAGAAAAAAACCGGTAAGACGTCTGCCTAGTAAGCAAGGAGTTCCGGTTACGATTCCCGGACGCGTCACAGATTTTAATTCATTTTTTCTTATTTATCGTTAATGCTTTTTATTTTATTTTTTCTATTTACTTTTTTCTCGGACGAGCTTTTTTCTGGCGGTTCACTGAACCAGTGAGAATATAGGACGCGCCGCCACTAAGTCACGAGATAGCTTGAAAAGTAAAAACGAGTTACATTAAGAGAACTGTCGCTCAGAGGAGCAGAACGTCAGTCAAGGTTTTTGTTCGTATTGTTAGTATGACTCGACACTTTTAGGTGAAGCCTTTATCCGAAGCTTCACTTGCAGCGAGTTTGGCACACCGTCGTACGGCAGCATCGAGCAACAGGTCGGTGCAGCTGGCTCGATACGCGCCGACAAAGGATGTCGGCACTGAGCGTGAGCGTCAGGCGCGCCTCTTTCTTTCTACCCGAGCGCTCGCCACACTGCCGCCCTTCTGGCGCGTCAGCCAGAGGCCGTGCATACAGCGGTACAGCGCCGTACTGGCCTTTAATTAAACTGTAAGCTGTGACAAAAGGAAAATAATAACACCGACATGTGCATGGATTTTCATTATTTTAAAGGCAGAAGAAATAATAGCCTGACACATAACAATGTGTGTACTTTCTATCCTCTGATGAATACATTCATTTCAATTCTATTTTATAAAACTAATAGACTGCATTTCATGCATAGCATACATCAGAAACTACAAATTACGATATCTTTTCTTCCCCTGATCCGATTTTGATGAAATGAAGATTGTGTTGCGCCAAGGTACTCTCAGTTGACCTATCAAACCCCATGAAAGTTGCTGTAGTACTCTTGGAGATTTGCTGTACTACACCATACTTATAAGCATAGCATACATATAAAATTTCAAATCACGATAGCTTTCCTTCCTTTGATCCGATTTTGATGAAACTAAGCCTATCTTCAGGTAAAATTTCTGGGCTGGTGGGCTGTGGTCCAGATGTAAAACTTACTCCCGACGTTTCGTCTCCAACTGCGGGAGACATCTTCAAGGGTTTTCCGGCTACTGCCACTGTGGGCTCGCTCGCTCGCTCGCTTTCTTGACGGACCTCGACCTTAGTCCGATGGTTGTGCAGGCTAAGCATTTGCTGCTATTCCTGCTGTACCTGAAACATAGGGAAAAATTATTAGTACCTCGCTGTATGTATGGACTTAGACTGTCAAATTGCTGACGATGTATTGTTATATTCTCTTCTTTTCCTGGGTTGTTACGAGATTTTGTTAATCTCGCAGCAGGTCAGGCCAGCGGGTTGTTGGCCTGAAGTGGTGTTGTGTCCCTAATTGCCGGATGAACCGGTTGTGGGACTGCTCTGTCTTCTCGTATAAGGTCCTGGCGGTGATGCGGAATCTCTCTCGGAGCGGTAGAATGCCGGCTTCTTCGTGAAGCTGGTCGGTTGGGTAGCGCGTTGGAAGATGCAGGGCAGTCTTCAGAGCACGGTTCTGAATGGTCTGCAGCAGATTGATGTGGACGTCGGCGGCGTTCCCAAAGACTGGGGACGCGTACTCGAGCATAGGGCGGACCAGTGACAGGTACAGCGTAATGCCGTGTTCCGACGGTAGTGGCGACTGCGGGTTGAGCAGTGGGTAAATGGCGCGTAGCCGTCCTGTGGCCCTCTGTCTTACATCACTGACGTGATCTTTCCAGGTGAGCCTTTGGTCTAAGTTTACCCCTAGGTATTTCGCCGTTGTACACCAGGGGATGGGAGTCCCCAGGAGCCACTGTGGGCCAGGGGCTCTCGCATTTATAGAGGGCATAGAGGGCGCCACCATACGTCACGTGATGCTGACTTTGTAACTATCTCTGGATGACGTCGTCATTCTCGATTAAAAATAATCGATTGTCGTTTCGTTGGTGCAGTGTCGACATCCATATTTTATCTAACTTCAGACCTTCTTCTTTCCTATTAAAATTATTCTGGTGTTTGTGGATCTCTATTGCTTCTCTATACATGCGTGCATGGTACTGAGATGTCCTAGCTAAAACGCTCGTCTCGTTAAATTTTATTTCATGATTTCCTTTTTGGAAAAACATATTCAGCCACTGCCGATTTTTCGGTGTGGCCCAGACAACAGTTTCTTTTATGTCCAGATATGCAGTGTTGACGCTTCTTTTTGTTGTACCAATATATACTTTACCATAGCTGCGAGAGCCCCTCGGCCCACAGTGGCAGTAGCTGGAAAACCCTTGAAGATGTCTCCCGCAGTTGGAGACGAAACGTCGGGAGTAAGTTTTACATCTGGACCACGGCCCATCAGCCCGGAAATTTTACCTGAAGACAACGCCGGCCGTGAAAGTTTACATTGTATGATAAAACTAAGCCTATGTTACTCTCCTAACTATTCACAATTTACCTGTGGAAACCCACGAAAGTTCGTGCAGTACTTTTGGGGATTACCTTCAACAAATAGACTTACACGATGCCTTTTAAGCAAATGATTAAATTATGATATCTTTATTTTCTGTGATCCGACTTTAATTATCGAAGCCGTTTTGTAACCGCACGATATGTTCAAGTTACGTGTGAAAACCCCATGAAAATTCGTCAAGTACTTTAGGAAATAGACGTGTTCAAAGAGACAATCAGACATGACGGTAGTTGATAAAATATTTCAAATTACGATATTCTTTTTTTCCGTGATCCGATTTTTATAAAACGAAGTCTATATGTTGTCCAGAGTTACGCTCATGTTACCTGTGAAAACCCCATGCAAATTCGTGAAGTAGTTTTGGAGATAATAGGTTTTTAATAGTTGAAAAAACAGACACGACGGTTACTGAAAAACACTTAAAAATTACGATATCCTTTTCTCTCTCTCTCTCTCTCTCTCTCTCTCTCTTTTTTCGCGATCCGATTTTGATAAAAGTATGCCTATATGTTGACCCAAACCTTTGAAGATTGAAGGGAATAGCGACAGGCCTACATTTACAGATTTATTATTAGTATAGATGTGTTACGTATTATTCGTTGACGAAACTGGTTTATTATTTATATTCTTTAATCCATTGTTGTCAGTTGTGATTTATAACATAGTAACACGACCAAATTGTAGACAGAAACGCGACTGCGCTGCCTGCCAAGAGTAGTCATAAAACAAGCAAAGCTGAGTTTGGAAATAGGTACACGTTGCACCCTGAGTTTCAGAATGTTTTTCGTGTTATCTATGTAATTCTCCGTGCAGATTTTTACTAGTATGAGACAAAATACCTAATATGATTTATCCGATTCCAATATCGGTAAGATATCTAAACTAGTAGTTCATAGGGTGGTTCTAAACGGACAACAATCTCTGGTAGCTGGTCCCGTCACCACGGTGATCTCCCAGCTATGTCAGCTACCACGACATTCCCGAATGCCTCTCGTCAGGGTCCACAAAATTGTCAACCAAACGATCTGAACAGAGTAATAGGTCCAGTCCTAAACGTGTGCCATTTGAATATTGAAGGAATAAGTAGGACAAAATGTGATTTCCTTAGCAAAAATCTTCTGACAGGGTGAGTAACAATATTGACGTTCTTGCTCTACAAGAAACCCATGCAGAAGCTCTTCAAAATTTGCAAGAGGCAATATCCATGGCTACAGACTTGTGGGAGAGATCGGCCATAGAACATATGGCGTAGCTACGTATGCTAGACAGGATGTATCTATAATCCATGAAAGCTGCGACGATGACATACTTATATTGGCAGTGAAAGTATCTGGAACTACCATAGTTAATGTCTACAAGCCTCCCAACATCCAGTGGCAAGATACGATTCTCACAGTTTTCGAACACCCTTCCCTATATGTCGGCGATTTCAACAGCCACAGTAGCCAATGGGGGTACTCATCTGATAACGAAAATCGAATAGCCTTGACTGAAAATAATAACCTTTCCTTGGTTTTTGACGAAAAAGGCTCCAGCACATTTTTCTCAGCCCGTTGGAGGCGTTGATATTCACTTGATCTGTGTTCTTGTTCCTGTGATCAGACATTAAGATCTCTATCAGTTACGAGGAACGTACTTGGCACATTCCCACGGTCGCAGCACAGGCCAGCGCTGGTATCAGTTGGGATTAAGATTCCTCTAAAAAGATATTTTCCGAGACCCAGGCTGAATTTTAATAAAGCAGACTGGGAGGCATTTACTTCCAAATTAGAGGACAACATTAGATTCATCCCTTCTACAAGAGAAAATTATGATAGATTCGCTGGACTCCTTAAAGCTACAGCTAAAGCCTGTATACCTCGAGACTACAGAAAGACATATATTCCGGGATGGAGCCAAGAGTGTGAAGACCTTTATAATGACTTTATCAGCACTGAAGATGCAAACACTGCGGACCTCCTACTGAACTCCATTCATAATGCTAGGAGAGAGAAATGGGTGAAAAAAGTTCAGAGTTTAGATTTCACTCACAGCAGAAGAAAGGCTTGGTCACTTGTGAGGAAATTGTCTACCAGAAAAACTGCCTCCCACACACCCTAATCCTTCCGACATAGCCAAACGAATCGTAACACTATACAAGTCAAAACCAAAACCTCAACAATCTGACAGATTAATATCCTTTAAACTAAATGAAGAATGCCATTATGCTCCCCTGGAAGAATTAAAACCTTTTTGCTTAGACGAACTGCATGTGGCTATCTCTGATGTGAAGACTGGGAAAGCTGCCGGAATTTATTAAACATATTGGACTCAAGACCCGATTGTGGCTTCCAAATTTATTCAATAACATTCTTAAAGACAGCTCTCTACCAAAAGCTTTTAAGAGATATAAAGTATTCGATGTTTTGAAGCCTGGTAAACTAGCCAACCGTGCAGAATCTCTCAGCAGCTTATGATACCGTCTGGAAGAAGGGCCTCCTAGTGAAGCTTTACAATCTCATTCCTTGTCCTATTTTATTGCGACTTCTGAACTCGATGCTAAGTGGTCGTCTGATCAAGATCTATCTCGGCAACTACGGAAAGAGGGTTTAGACAGCTTCACGATGGCCTCCCCCAAGGTTCAGTTCTTGCTCCCATTCTTTTTAATGTTTACATCGCTGATATTCCAGCTACGCAATCTAGAAATTCAGTTATGCCGATGATATTGCCACCGCGTCACAACACAGAGACATTAATGTGACGTAAACTACCTTAATATCTGACCTAACTCTCTTCAGAAATTACTTCGCAATGTGTAAACTAAAGCCAAATAAAACGGAAGCAGCTTGTTTCCATCTCAATAATAGGATGGCTGGCTATAAACTTAACATCTCGTTTGATGGTGTTCAACTTGAACATAGTGAACATCCAAAATACCTAGGAGTCATCTTGGATAGATCTCTCACTTTTAAGTACCATCTTTAAAAAAAAAAAAAAAAAAAAAACAGAAGACAAAGTTAAGACTAGGAATAATATACTGCAGCACTTAGCAGGATCATCTTGGGGAGCCAGTGCTAAGGTTTTGCGTACAACAGCTTTGTCCCTAGTTTACTCTGCAGCTGAATACTGTTCTCCTGTATGGCTCAACAGCGCTCATGTGAGAGACATTGATGTACAATTAAATAAAGTAATGAGATTGATCAGTGGCACTCTGATGGCTACACCACTTCAATGGCTCCCAATATTATGCAACATCGTTCCTCCAGATCTAAGACGGAAGGTAGCCTTAATGAGAGAGTATTATAAGATCTTGTCCACTCCTGAGCTTCCTATCTTGCAAGATCTTCCACCACAGGTAAGCCGGTTGAAATCATGTAAACCACCTCTTAAAACAGCTGTGCACCTACAAGAGAGTAGTTTCTCACCTAAATCGAACTGGGCAAGAACTTGGGATTCGTTTAATGGACAAAACAGCATCTGGATAGACGATCCCTCGAAGGAGCTCCAAGAAATTGACCTTCCCAGGAGAGAATGGTCTTCGACCAACCGCTTCCGAACTGGTGTTGGTCGCTGTAACTATTGTAAATTCAAATGGGGACAGGCAGACGACCAATCATGTGACTGTGGAGCAGACATGCAAATGATGACTCACATTCTTATTAACTGCACATTATGATCATTCTCAGGAGAGATGACCGAACTCCATCTAGTCAGTCAGGAAGCTGTCCAATGGTTAAAGGAGTTGGACTTGGCTCTGTGACAGAGATATATTTTATCCTATTAATTAGACTTAATTAGACACTAATATATTTTACTAAAGTATTATATGTAGCTGACATTACACCAATCGAAAATTATAGAGGGAAACTTTCCCCGTGGGATAAACAAAAATAAAAAATAGAAAAGAGATGACTTACCAAAAGGACCGGCTCGTCGATAGAAACAAATAAACTCACACACAAACACACATACAAGCTTTCACCACCACTGGCAGCTTCTTCAGGAAAAAAGAGGTAAAAAGGGGAGGAAAAAGGGAAGGATATGGTTTTTAAGGAAGTGGAAAAGGAGTCATTCCAATCCCAGTAGTGGAAGGACTTACCCTAGGGGAAAAAAAGGAAGGTAAACAAATACACACACACACTCAGACATATCGAAACGCAAACACACCTACACAGACCTAAATATAGGTGTGTTTGCGTTTCGATATGTCTGAGTGTGTGTGTATTTGTTTACCTTCCTTTTTTTCCCCTAGGGTAAGTCCTTCCACTCCTGGGATTGAAATGACTCCTTTTCCACTTCCTTAAAACCCATATCCTTCCCTTTTTCCTCCCCTTTTTACCTCTTTTTCCTGAAGAAGCTGCCAGTGGTGGCGAAAGCTTGTATGTGTGTTTGTGTGTGAGTTTATTTGTTTCTATCGACGAGCCGGTCCTATTTTATATATATATATAGTTCAAAAATATCTTACACGAAAACAAATTTGTATGTGAATCACTTAAGTAACTTTAAGAAAATTCTGAAACACAGTGTGCAACTTGTACGTATTCCCAAACTCAGCACACCGCTACATGAGACAAATAGTTTTCTTGCGTTATGACTATTCTTGGCAGGTAGCGCACAAGCCTTGTATCTAGGTAGCATAGACCAGGCCCGCTAACCCTAAGACCGCGCCGATCGCGATATGGGACAAGAAACGTCGGCCGCGGTGGTCGAGGGGACTGCGGCGCGTCACTCACGGTCTGCACGGCCACTACGGTCAGGGGTTCGAATCCCCCCTTGGGCATGGATATTAGTATTAGCTAGTTCATAAGTAGCTTGTAAGTTTAGGGACTGATGAACCCGTAGTTAAGACTCATAAACTCTACAAACATTTGAACATTTGATTTTTACAACAAACACGACCGCACTGATGCGCTCCAAGTCCGGATATCTACAAAATCTGGCAACACTGTAATCTGTGGCAGTTCATGCGGTACGTCTGATGTTCAGTTACAAGACGTGTAGATCAACTATGTCTGTGGTTTCGCGGTAAAGTGCGTGACTTTCAAGTACCGGTGTTGGCAATCGAATCCGCCTGTTGAAACAATTTTTATTTCACGTTCCTGGTGAAAGCTGATGCCATGATTGTAACGAGACTATATGCATAACGTATTTCACTTTATGATACACTGGTAATAACATTTCGGATCAATAACATTGCCTCTGAAAGCAGGAAGTGGCAGAGCACTTAGAGGCCCATTCGCCGGCAGCCGGCGGCAGCAGCAGTGGCGATGCTGCGCTGCCTCGCATTCTGCCCACAGCGCCTGCTGCCGCTCATCACCCTGGATGTGTAAATTGCTTTAGTGTTGTTAAGTGCTGATCCATAAAAAAGTTACGCTGTGAATTTCACACTTGATATCAAAGACCACCAGTTTTTGAATGATGGGTATTTTATTACACTAATACAAAATATTTTAGAGGGGAAAAAATTGTCATTGTTGTTGATCCAATAAAATAGCACTCTATGATGGTTAACACTAGTATTTGTGTTTTGAATCCTCCCTTCCAAAAAGCCATTCATGTAAATTGTCGTCATCAGTTCGTATGTTTTCATCAAGCCACAGTGTGTAACTGCTCTATGATGTTTTCGTGTCGTTGTTTGATTCCTCGCCATCGGAGGTTCGAGTCCTCCCTGGGGCATGGGCGTGTGTGTTGTCCTTAGGTTAGTTTACCTAGGTTGAAGTAATTTGTAAGCTACGGACTGATGACCACGCAGTTTGGTCCGATATATTTACAAACATGTGAACATGTGTGTGTTTGATTCCTTATGTTACATTTATACAATAAATTATATGAAGAACCTTCAGTGCATGCTCTAAAGCAACACAGGCACACTGCAAAGTTCGTGTCTTTGTTTCTCATTTCTACAGCGCATACTTCACATGAAGGAACGATATTAATCATTATGTTCACTTCCTTCGTAAAAATCACCTAGCACGTGCGCTAAGGGAGTAGTAATAAAAATTATATTTCTATCGATGGAGGTCAATTCGGGGCGGGACCACGGAGGGGTTGCTCCGCGGGCCGAGGGTATTTATATCACCCGCTACTGGGCTAGAACCCAGTTCCCTTCGAACTGCTGTAGCATGCGGATCTCCGTGCCGGCACGTCTCTGTGAGCTCAGTCCGTCAGTTCACCTGATGATGGCGACATGTATGATCGCCGAAATATTGTGCCCGTTGGACACTATAGACCAGCAGTACACTCATGGATATTTTGATTATCAAATACACTGGGAGAAACTGAAGAATCACTTCCTTAAAGGTGTTTTGTACGATGAATCAAAGCAGATATTTCTGACCATTTTCATAATTTGGACTCGACCTTTCAAAAAGACTTATTGTGTAAAGGTTTTCTTCTGCTTTCATTAAAAAGTTTCTTCTTGCAATTTGCAGCATATAAAATAAAGCAAAATAAGATAAAATACCATCCAACCAGTTTTAAAACTGCTGACTCACACCATGGTTGCACCACAATACACACACAGAGGAATACATCCAACAATACTCTGGGCCCTGTTGTCCTCAGTCTCTGACATATTGAATGAACCAGTAACGCATCGTGAAGGATAACCTGAAATGTCACTTATACGAATAACAGCAAAAATTAAATTTGTGTCTCTCATATCACATGAACATTATATAGAGAGAAGTGGAAGAGTAATGTCAAGTGGACTTAGTGAGTCAATTCAGTACCACTTGCGGAAGTAACTGCACTGTCACAGTGTTGCCAAATATTAGCAACGATGTTACCAATTCTTAGTTGTGCTAGGAAGATCTCTGTGGTGACAAGCAACGAAAAATTGCCTCATCTCATATGGGCTTCCAGAGGAGAGCCACGGAGTTTGGATAATATGTGGAGCTGATAGTTTCTAATGTCACATTTAGGCTGCAGATATTTAAGTCTTTCAATTAGGCTGAAAGCACAGTTCAAATTTTGAAGCTTTATAGCACTGTGATATAATTTCAGCAAATGAGTAGGGAAGTTACAAATACAGATATTGTGCTTGCAACATAAGGCAGGTCAAAAACTGAGACACATAATCTTGCACCACTATTACAGTTTCCTCCAAAAAACAAATGAATGATAATTACTTTGTAGATTGCGACGGAAGCTAATTTTAGTTTCATGAAAAGTAACTGGTAATTAACGTTGCACCATCCGTCGTGAAACAGTAGGGTATCAAACACTTCGCTTCTTGAAATTATTAGAAAATTTTTGCGTGAGTCATTAGCATCATGTCATCGTCTTTTATGATTTACTTTCTTCTATTGTCCTATTTTCCATCAAACCACCCATTCTTCCTGATTCACTGGTCACATGAAACGGAATGCTTTTGCCGTTGAATTAACGATAATCATGAAAAACTAGTAATCAAGGATGTTTACTGCTTTACAGCAGAATGATGATAACGATTAAAATCCCCCCACCCCTGAAAGCCTAACTATTCACCTAATTCCTGATAAAGTAATTCAAAAGTACGCTGAAGTTCCTCCTTCGAGATTTGTATTGAATAAAATTTAACATTGTCTCTATTATCATACATCTGCGCCTTTAGTTCAACTTATGTTCACAAGTAAGAATATGCGTCATAAATGGCTAATGCGCCTACTCAATTTTAAGTAAAATAATTTTATAAATGAAGCTCACCGTATCAACTTTACACCTTGTCATACCAAGTTAAAGTAAATTAAAAAAAGAGCATGATTAAGATATAAACTTGTAGTTACAAACTACTGCACACAACAGTAAAAAATGACAGGGAGATGGGCCCGAGGAGGGGGGGGCGCCGTCTCTGATTCTGGGTCCAGGGCCCGCAATCGAATGTGGGGACCATGCATATGGTTCAACTTCACAAAGTGCATACAATGTGGCTATGTGTCATTCATATATGGAACTATACACAGTTCTGCAAATCCCTTTCAGTTGTTATACCTATATGTAAAGCAGATTACGTTCAAATTCTGTGTTACAAGTTGTTAATATTAATTTCATAAACAAAAATTCGAACTGCAGTGAGGCAACTAATCTCGTGACCCCAATAGTTATTTTAAACAATCATAAAATGAAACTTTTTGAACTTCCTGTCCACCAATACAGCCTAAAGTAGCTCCTTTTTAAAAGCTGCCAGTATTGTAAAAACCTGTTATCATTCAATTCTATATTGTCTTGAATAACGACCTGTTATTAAGTAATAGTCACTATCTCTGAACACAAGTAGGGCTACTTGTATTCCTGAGAAATATAAATGGGAAGACAGTATTCCATCTTTTTACTCCTTTCATAAATTGATTTTTGCATTTAAAGGCTGAGCAGCTATTCACCATCGTGTTTCATGTACAATGAAATAGTCAAACAATACAGACATGATTATCAATTGTGTATATATACTGCAGTAGCTATTTAATTCACAATTTATCTGCTAACAACACTCGTACTTATCTGATGCTTGCCACTATCTTGGCGGCTGGCCTGAAGGTTCAAATTATCCTGTGACAGCAGCGCTGTTACTGAGTCTAGTTACTTTTACAAGGTCTTTGGATAGCGCAGCACCACTACAGCTGCTGCTTCTGCTGGCGAATTTGCCCCGGAGAGCTCTGCCACGTGCTGCGTTCAGAGACAGCATTGTTCTTGGACCGAAATGTTATTACCAGTGCATGAAAAAGTGAAATACGTTATGTATATACTCTCATTACAAACGTGACATCCTTGGTGACCGAGACTTCTTGTACCTGTACCTAAGAGGTACTGCATGAACTGCCACAGTCTACAGTGTAGCCAGATTGAGCTTGGAGCCGGATTATAATGTATCAGTGCGGTGATGTTTATTACCCCATTTCTCGATCGGCAGTGGCCAGGTGCCACCAATGGGTTTTTGTCAAAGAATGTACATTTATTTATGGGCAGTAGGCAATGTGTTGCATAAGAAAGTTTGGGTCGGTTCAGGAGACTGTGCAGATAACATACTGTTTAACATGACCACTTGCATAATGCTGGAAATCTGGGTTAGAGTCCCGGTCTAGCAATAATTTTCATATTCCATCATTAAATGGTACAACTCATGCCGATTATATTCGATGTTGCTAATACATTTCCTGCATAAAGACAAAGAGTCGACAGGAATTTGGCTGAGAGGTTAGATGAAGGAGAGGATAGTAAGAGTCAGGGGGAGAAAAAAAGTTGGAAAGATTGTCGGTGGGGGGGGGGGGGGAGGATGGATAAAGAAAGGAGCCATTTCAAGGTGGACAAAGAAGAGTAGGTGGAGGATGAGATGGAATCAGAGAAAGGATACCAAAAGACAGACAGAAAGTAGGAAAGGAGGTGACTTACTGACATATGTGTTGGCATAGGATATTTGAATAGAAAGGAGGGATGAGGAGATGAAGAGAAATTAGGTAGGAAGAAATGGACAGATAGACATGAGAGTGTGGAGTAGAATAGAGAAGGAGATGGGCAAACATATAGTGGCTATGAAGAGACTTGGACACGTAAGAGATGGACAGAGAGGGAATGGGGAGTTGGCATGAGACACTTAAGAAGAATGTCAGATAGATTGGAGAGAAGGGCAAGCATGGAAAAACAGAAGGGAAGGATGGAGGTTTGTAGACAAATGGGGGAAATGGACACAGAAGGATGAAATGGTCATACATTAATGGAGGATAATATGGACGATAATGTTATGACAATTATGTGTCATTACCATATGCCAATGGTGGTCGTAGAAGGCAATCAAATGCTATACGGTACAGGGATGACAATCTCTGACACATAGTGCAGCCATATTGGCAGCATTTTGGCGAGGGCTTCCTCTTACTTGGGTGACAATTCTTGTACACATTTTGTGAATTCATTCCTTCGTTATAATGATTGAAAGATTGGAAAGGCAAGCATGTTTTACAGACATGAACTCTATCAAACATTCCTGGGATACATTGAAAAGGGCTGTTTTTTGATGAGACAATAGATCAGCCAATCTGAGAGAGCTACGTCAAATCAAAGCTGAGAAATGGGACAATCTGGACCAACAGCGCCTTGGTGATCTAATGGACAGTATACCATGACGAATAAAAACATGCATCAGTGTAAGATGAATTATTACGAGGTATTAGGGATGTGTAATGTGTCAACAGTGCCCTCTGAGTTCTTTGGAATGCAGAAAGGAGAAACTAGATCAAAGCTACCACCTTTCCTTTCAGTTATTAAAACCACATCCTGATTAGCACCATGGGTTCTGTTACTATAAATAAATGAACTTTGAATAAGTCCTGGGTCAGCAGGACTAGCTGTATGAGCCTTCTAGTTAGTTTGGGTGTTAGTATCTAATAGCTGTAGGCCTACACTCATTCTAGACCTACACTCATTCTGCTGTGAATTGACTGGATAAAGTTTGAGCCATTCCTCTAAGTCTCACAAATATGGAACTAACAGGCCACCCAGCCATGGCCCAACTTTTGCTACATAAGCCTTATGCTTCTAAGGTTCGCATTGCTTTATTTTGAAATTTTTGGGTGTCACAACACACCTCTTCCACCATACACTCCCTTTCCCCTCTCTCCAGCTCTAAAAATTCATTCATTTTGAATTTTGAAAACTCGTGATAACACACACAATGAGCAATCTTGCTTAAAAAAAATACAGGTGCTTATAATTAAAACAAGAAAGGCAAACGTTTTAGTACATAAAAGAGGTGGTACCATCTTTGATGATTCCATGTGGCATTTATGACCATTAGACCGCAACTGGGGTCGTGTTTGGCCTACCTGGTGCAAGTCTTTTTAGCTGATGCCACTTCGATGACTTGCGTGTCAATGTTGATGAGGATGACATAGCACCCAGTTCTCAAGCAGAGAAAATGTTTGACCCAACTGTGAATCGAACCTGGACCCTCTACATGGCAAACATACTGGCTGGTTAATTGAAATCAGTCTTCCTTGAGGCATAATCAGGTTCCTAACACTGAATTGTAGGAGTGTAAAAGCCACCTCAGTCTTGACTGTTTCACCTTTTCGATATAACTGAATGGCAACGGGTTGGAGCAGGTATTTATTTCACTTCTTTTTAGTTCAGGTTTTTTAAATAAAAATTCATAAAAAGTGTTTATTTTGAATATCATATATCATAATGTGTGCTACATAGTGAATTAAGTACAATTTACAGAATTAAAAAGCAATTTTTGAGAAACTTTGAAGTTGTTTTATATTTATAGCTCATTACACTAAACTGTGAATAAGAAAATGTCAATTTTTTGGATGCAATTTTGGATTTACTTTCTGGTGAATGTTGTTATTTAGCTGGACAATGGAATGACAACATAAATTTTCAGCTAAAATGATCACAAACTGATCAGATGGGCACAACAGTCAAGCACCAACTAAACACTAACAATCAGTGTTTGGAACAGCCAAACTTCACATTCCAGCAACCAATAAAGGTACAGGCAGTTGTGTAGAAGTGTTCAGATGGGGTACAATTTCTACCCAGTGGGTTGTGCATTTGATGACTGAAAGATACAGGGTGTTACAAAAAGGTACGGCCAAACTTTCAGGAAACATTCCTCATACACACAGAAAGAACATATGTCATGTGGACATGTGTCTGGAAAAGCTTAATTTCCATGTTAGGGCTCATTTTAGTATTTATCTTTAAATGTAAATTGAAATAATTCATGCAGACAATTGTAAAAAATACCCAATTGTTTCCTTAGTATGTACTGTACTTTCTCGATTCACCGCCAATTGGCCCAAGTGAAAGAAGGTAATGTTGACTTCAGTGCTTGTGTTGACATACGACCCATTGCTCTACAGTACTAGCATCAAGCACATCAGTACATAGCATCAACTGGTTAGTGTTCATCACAAATGTGGTTTTGCAGTCAGTGCAATGTTTACAAATGTGGAGTTGGCAAATGCCCATTTGATGTATGGATTAGCACAGGGCAATAGCTGTGGCGTCGTACATTTGTATTGAGAAAGATTTCCAGAACTAAGGTGTCCTGACAGGAAGACATTCGAAGCAATTGACCGGCGTCTTAGGGAGCACAGAACATTCCAGCCTATTACTCGCGACTCGATTCACCGCCAATTGGCCCAATTGAAGGAAGGTAATGTTGACTTCAGTGCTTGTGTTGACATACGACCCATTGTTCTACAGTACTAGCATCAAGCACATCAGTACATAGCATCAACTGGTTAGTGTTCATCACGAATGTGGTTTTGCAGTCAGTGCAATGTTTACAAATGCGGAGTTGGCAAATGCTCATTTGATGTATGGATTAGCACAGGGCAATAGCTGTGGCGTGGTACATTTGTATTGAGACAGATTTCCAGAACTAAGGTGTCCTGACAGGAAGCCATTCGAAGCAATTGATCGGCGTCTTAGGGAGCACAGAACATTCCAGCCTATGACTCGGGACTGGGGAAGACCTAGAACGATGAGGACACCTGAACTGGACGAGGCAATTCTTCGTGCAGTTGATGATAACCCTAATATCAGTGTCAGAGAAGTTGCTGCTGTACGTTGCTGTAACGTTGACCACATCACTGTATGGAGAGTGTTACGGGAGAACCAGTTGTTTCCGTACGATGTACAGCTTGTGCAGGCACTATCAGCAGCTGATTGGCCTCCACGGATACACTTCTGTGAATGGTTCATTCAACAATGTGTCACTCCTCATTTCAGTGCAAATGTTCTATTTATGGATGAGGCTTCATTCCAACGTGAACAAATTGTAAATTTTCACAATCAACATGTGTGGGCTGACGAGAATCCCCATGCAATTGTGCAATCACGTCATAAACACAGATTTTCTGTGGACATTTGAGCAGGAATTGTTGGTGATGTCTTGATTGGGCCTCATGTTCTTCCACCTACGCTCACTGGAGCATGTTATCATGATTTCATATGGGATACTCTAACTGTACTGCTAGAACATTTCCCTTTACAAGTACAACACAACATGTGGGTCATGCACGATGGAGCTCCTGCACATTTCAGGCAATGTGTTCATATGTTTCTCAACAATAGATTTGGTGACCGATGGATTGATAGAGATGGACCAATTCCACGGCCTCCACACTCTCCTGACCTCAACCCTCTTGACTTTCATGTATGGGGGCATTTGAACGCTCTTGTCTATGCAACCCTGGTACCAAATGAAGAGACTCTTCGTGCTCGTATTGTGGACGGCTGTGATACAATAGGCCATTATTCAGGGCTGCATCAGCGCATCAGGGATTTCATGCGACGGAGGGTCGATGCATGTATCCTCGCTAACGGAAGACATTTTGAACATTTCCTGTAACAAAGTGTTTGAAGTCACACTGGTACGTTCTGTTGCTGTGTGTGATTTTAACAGAAGTAATAAAATGAACTCTAACATGGAAATTAAGCGTTTCCAGACACATGTCCACATAACATATTTTCTTTCTTTTTGTGTGAGGAATGTTTCCTGAATGTTTGGCCATACCTTTTTGTAACACCGTGTATACTTCTGACCCTCAGATAAGGACATGACAGAAGTGATCCCTCAAATTGTCAATATACCAAGAAGGGTTGGAGGGGTCAACCTTTTTCACTGCACTGACAGAGAATACAAGCACTTACCCAATTGTACTAGTTCCATTTCACTCAGCGACTGTGTTATCAGCTTAATGCCAGAGTGTGACACATCATGAACTGTTTTAAACATTGATTGATTCTACTGTTGGTTCTTGGTGAAACATTTCAAATTAAATAACTGAACACTTGTTATTGCCTTGTTTCACAAAACATTATTTTTATGATCTAGGTTTTGGGTTATGAGCCCATTTTCAAGTACTTTACTGATTTCAAAGTTGTTGACTGGTGTAACAAATTTGTAATCAGTAAAGTACTTGAAAATGGGCTCATAACCTGAAACCTTGGTCATAAAAATAAAGTTTTGTGAAACAAGGCAACAACAAATATTCAGTTATTTAATTTGATTTAAATATGTTACGTCATAGTGCAGCTGGCACAATGAGGTGGGGAGTTCCTGTGGAGGCACTGCAAAGAACCAGGATGCACAAAGCTGGTAATGAACATACTTCAATGAGAAATGAGGAAATGTTATCCGCCATAAGGGATTGTGTCTCCTCATCCTTTTGTTACTTTTGAGCCAGTTTCTTTAGTTTCACTGAGGAGATGGAACCAAATTGAGACATGTAATCCATAACAATGTTGTCCATACCTGTGATGTAGCAGGCATCAATGGTGTATTAACAGATGAGATACATGTGGCACAAGTGCCACGGGGCAAAGTTGACATCTACATCTACATGGGATACTCTGCAAATCACATTTAAGTGCCTGGCATATGGTTCATTGAACCACCATTATACTATTTATCTCCCATTCCATTCTCGAATAGTGCGCGGGAAGCTCTGATTTCTCGTATTTTATTATGATGATCATTTCTACCAATGTAAGTGGGAGTCAACAATATATTTTCGCATTTGGATGAGAATGTTGGTGATTGGAGTTTCGTAAGCAGCCCATGCTGCAGCGATAAGTGTCGTTGTTGTCATTATTCCCATCCCAAATCCTGTATCATTTCCATAACGCTGTCTGCCTGTATCGTGACAATACAAAATGAGCTGCCCTTCTCTGGACTCTTTTGATGTCCTCCGTCAAACTCACCTGATAAGGATCACCCACTGGGCAGTAATACTCCAAAAATGGACAGACAAGTTTAGTGTATGCAGTTTCTTTTGTAGTTCTGTTGCATCTTTTAAGGGTTCCGCCAATAATACGCAGTCTCTGGTTTGCCTTTCCCACGACATTATCTATGTGTTCTTTTCAATTTAAGTCTGAAGTAATAGTAATTCCTAGGTATTTTGTGGAGTTTACAGCCTTCACTTTTGATTGATTTATCTTGTAAACAAAGTTTAATGGATTTCTTTTAATACTCATGTGGACGACTTCACACCTCTCATTATTTAGAGTCAATTGCCAATTTTTACACCATACTGATACCTTATTCAGATCATTCTGCAGTTGGTTTTGATCTTCAGATGATTTTACTAGATGGTAAATGACAGTGTCATCTGCAAACAACCTAAGAGAGCTACTTAGATTTTCCCCTAAATTGTTTATGTAAATAAGCAACAGCAGAGGACCAATAACACTACCCTGTGGAACACCCAATATCACCTCTGTTTTAGTTGATGCCTTACCATCGATTACTACGAACTGTGTCCTCTCTGACAGGAAATCCCCTATCCAATCGCAAATTTGGGGTGATATACCATAACCACGCAATTTGATTAAAAGCCGTTTGTGAAGTACAGTGTCAAAAGCCTTCTGGAAATCAAGAAATATGGAATCGATTTGCGAACCTTTGTTGATGGCACCCTGTAGTTTAGTGGGTTACTCCCATGGTTACTCCTACTGCCTTTCTTGAAGATAGGTGTGACCTGTGCTACTTTCCAATCTTTTGGTACAGATCCTTCTATGAGAGAGCGGTTGTATATGGCTGTTAAGTAAGGAGCTATGGCTTCAGCATAATCAGATAGAAATCTAATGGGTATACAATCCGGACCAGAAGACTTGTTCTTGTTAAGTGATTTTAGTTGCTGCACTACTCTGATGATATCTACTTCTACGTTACTCATTACCGCCTCTGTTCGTAATTTGAAATCTGAAATATTGGTTTCATCTTCTTTGGTAAATGAGTTTCTAAAAGCTATGTTTAGTAACTCTGCTTTAGTAGTGCTGTCACCTGAAGGATCGCCTTACTATCACATAGTGAGGATATTGTTTGTGTTTTGCCCCTAGTATATTTAACATATGACAAAAATCTCTTTGGGTTTTCAGTCAAACTTTGAGATAGAGTTTTGTTGTAATAAGTATTGTAGGCATCTCACATTGAAATCCTTGCTAAATTTTGAGCTTCTGTGTAGGATTGCCAGTCCTGGGGATTTTGTGTTCATTTAAATTTAGCATGCCATTTCCTTTCTTGTGCATCAGTGTCCTGACCTGTTTTGTGTACCAAGGGGGGATCGCCTCCTTCTTTTATTAATTTATTTGGTATAAAACTGTCAATTGCTGTCAATACTTCTTTGAATTTGAGCCACATCTGGTCTACACCTATGTTTAGTGTTAGAAACGAGTGGAAGCTGTCTTTCAAGAAGCTATGTATCTTATTTCTATCTGCTTTCCTGAACAAATATACTTTTCAATTATTTTTGGTAACTTGGGGACTTTCGATATTCAATGTCGCTACGACAGCTCTGTGTTCACTAATACCTGTATTCGTTTTGATGCTTGTTATGAGCTCAGGATTATTTGTTACTAAGAGATCAAGTGTATTTTCACATCCATTTACAATGCTAGTTGGCTCATGAACCGACTGCTCGAAGTAATTCTCAAAGAATGTGTTGAGTACAATTTCGCAAGATGTTTTATGCATACCTCCTAATTTGAAAATATAATTTTGCCAACAGATAGAGGGTAAATTAAAATCACCGCCTACTATTATCATGTGAGTTGGATACATTTTTGTAATTAGACTCAGGTTTTCTTTCAACCTTTCAGGTATTGTATTGTCAGAGTTGGGAGGCTGGTAAAAGGAACCAATTATTAACTTGTTACAATTTTCAGGTACAACTTCTACCCATAACATCTCACAGGAACTATCAACTTCAACTTTGCTACATGAAATACTACTTTTGTTGGCGACAAACACGCCTCCAACTATTTTGTTTAATCTATCCTTTCTGAACACAGTTAGATCTTTTGCAAATACTTCTGCTGAACTTATTTCCAGCTTAAGCCAACTTTCACTGCCTACAATGATGTGTGTTTCGGAGCTTTCTATTAACCTGTGAAGTTCTGGTACTTTCCCGACATAGCTACGACAATTTACAACTGTTATACCGCTAGTTCCCAGACCTACATTTCTCCTGTGATCCACCTGCACCCTTTGAGATTGCCCATTTTGTTTTTCCTCGAAGCCCTTTATCCTAAAAAAACTGCCCAGTCCATGCCACACAGCCCCCACTACCCATGAAGCTGCTTCCTGCATATAGTGGCTGCACCCTGTACCCTTCATGGCATCTGGAAGGACTCATTCCACATCTGGAATGATTCTAACTGGTATGCACACGGAGTGCACATTGGACTTCTTCCCCTCCTTGGCAGCCATCTCTCTAAGGGGCTCCATCACCCGCCTAACGTTGGAGCTCCCAACTTCAAGCAAACCCACCTTCTGTGAAAGCCCAGATCTTGCAGGCTGAGTGGTTTAGTGCCGAGAAAACAAAAACTACAGTCGCAATGCGCTCAAAGGAAGACTACACCGTTTGTTAAAACACGGATTTGAATCTAATATGCACGAGAACACAATATAAATTTACAAACTTAAGTGAGAACGTCCAGGCAAAAATCAAAATACTATATGTCGCTTCTAATCAGAAAACAAAGACAGACGACTGTCGCGATGTGATTCACACAATGGAACAATACACTAATGAGATATTTAACATGACGTCAGTGGCTAGGTTGCAAATAGTGCCCATGAGTGAATGGTCGGCTATATATATAATTAGTGGTTGACTTTGGATGTTCTCTTTAAAGTGTTTCACAGCTTCATAAATTGCAAATGTTTCATATTGCAAGGCTGACCACTTACTTTGTACAGCAGATAGTTTTCTTACAGAAGAAACGGAAGGACTGCAAAATATTGCTGATATGTTATTGTAACACGGCACCGATGAGGGTGTTGCATCTGTAGTGGTTAATATACAGGTGTCTGCCATTGGGTGAGTGAATGCTGTGGCTTTTAAGAGCTCAGTTTTCAAGTAATTGAAGGTGGCTATCCGAGGAACTTAACACACACTGGATGCATACTGATTGACTAGTGCATCTACTGTGAGTGAGCCATGAGTGCTACCACATGGGGAATATTACTACAGAAAAATTTACCATTCCAAGATATCTGTGTAGGTCTTTATAGGTCTCTGGGAGAGGTAGGTCCATTATCAATGCCACACAGTCTGATGTCAGATGGATTCTGTTGACTGTAACCTCAAGACTGAGGAAGGTTACCTTTGAGTAGCAAAGTTGAGATTGTCATGATTAGTTTTCACTTTGCCTTGCAGCATCTTTAGTACCAAGGAAGTTAGAATACAGGGAGACGCCCTTACACTGAAAAAGTAAAGCCGGACTCTGCCATATTGCTTAGTTTTGGAGAAGTGTTGGTATTGTAGAAATAATGTTTTATGTCACTTAAAACAGGGATAAGACTTCCGACGGTTTTGCCATGATGTACAACATGTTAAAAGAGCGTAAATTAGCCATTAAAAAGAAAGTTTTCAAATATATTATAGTGTGTATATATTACTATTTATTCAAGAAAGTATATTATTTGAAAGTACACACTTTGCAGTGACTATCAGTTCAATGTATTAACAGTAAGAAGGTCAATTTAATGCATAGTTTTAGCAGATAAATAGCATTCCAAAACTGACCAAGATGGTGGACAGGATTCAACTTATGTATGTGCTTTGCATAGATAATGCCATCTCCCTGTATTCTAACCTCCTTGGGTAGTACACTCATCTTCAGTTTCTGATGCAAAGAAAATTAAAATGTCATCAATGTAGGCATAGCAGAATGGCGATGAGAACAGTATATAAGTCAATACAGTGTTGCCACATTGTGCTGCATTTTTAGGCCAAACAAGATGAAATGCCATTCGAAAATTCTGAATGGCTTTTGACAGCTGTTTTGTGCATGTCTTTGGCAGCACTGGGAATCTAATGGTAGGTCTTATGTCAGTCACATTAAATACTTATATGCCAGTAAGCTGCTGTGAAAAGTCCTGAATGTGAAGGAATTGAAGTATTTAATCTTTGACAAGTTGCATTAGTAGGAGCGATGAGATGGAGACAATGGGGAACATTCTGTTTACAACATGCTGTGGAGTCAATGACCTGGTTATTGTCCTCCACAGTAAGTGGTTTTGAGTGTCATTGTGGTGTGCCAGTGGGCATGGTGACTGTGCATGTATCATACAGCTGGCATGGGCATGATGTCGAAAAATTCTTGTTTCTCCGTGCCACATGGGGCTACTGGCTGGTATTGTTGTGGAATGCCAGTAGATGTGGCAGCTGCATATGCATCAATCAGCTAGCGGGCATGACAGGATGCATGCCACCTCATAAAGCATGTGACACAGATTGTCATTGTTTCTTTCTTATCATATAATTGTGTGAAAGAACAAAATTAAATGTAAAGTACACAAGTACCCATGTGGCAACTGTCAACATGGTTGACAGAAACGTCTCCATAGGCAAGACTCCTTCACTGTTACCACACTGTGCTGCAGTTCAATTATTACAGTTTAGTTAGTGCTTGACTGTTGTAGGCACCTGATCTGTTCTTAATAAAGTGATTATTTTAGATGAGTCCACAAGGCTCAATTTTTTCTTGAACTGTCCCAAACAGCAGCAGCACTATGTAGCTAATTATATAACAACTTGTGGTGTTGAGCTTTGTAATAATTTTCTTCACAGTAACATTTGAGGAGCATCGTTTCAAATTGTATTATGTCCAAAAAACTAAATTTTACAGCAGAAGCAAAAACCTGATTACTAGTAACCTGTGGAACATTTCACAAATTTTAAAATTTTGCGGTTGTTTGAAGGTGTACTTCTAGGTACGTGAAAAAGTAAAATAAATTTCCTGTTGTGTTCTTCAAATTTAAAGAAAATGTGTTGGACTTAATATGCTTTGATCCAATAATATGTAAAATATACAAATAAAAATGATTACTGTGGTAAATACATAACTAAGCATTTATTTTTGTTTCTTTATGGAATGACATTGACTGTTAACAGAAAATTAAATTGTTTAATTAAACATTCTGATATCCAACATGTTTATAACATCCTTTTTTGTTGCCAATTGACTCCAGAAACATTTCTTCCTCCATAATCAAAAAACTTCATAATATAACTGTAATTATTGAATGTGTAACATTGTTGAACATTGTGTGCCAGCTGTCAGTATAGACAACAGAGCAAAGTGACAATACTAATTCATGCTGGACACAATATGATTTGAAGCACATGCTACAGTGGACTGAATATGATTTGAAACAATAGCCACTTTACAGGTGCAATTTATGCTGTCAGTGAATCTTATTTGTTACATTCTGACTTGACAGCATGAAAGATTGCTATGTGAAGTATACAGAAATGTATGAAACTCAATTTTGTCCACAGATGGACTTAATACAATTTGAAACGATGCTCCTCATTTGTGACGAGGCCTTTGAATGCCAATACCATTCTTGATGTTAAAGGATCATAAATCTGCAGTAACACTCTCCATTTCCGTAGTAAAGCACCACTGACAGTGCTTTTTCTGGTACAGTTAACAAGCTTCAATTGCTGACCCATCAAATTCCTCCTCTCTAATAGCTCAATTTGTACACTATTCTCATATGGTATCTCTGGCAAATTGCTGTTTTCTATTGGCCTGTTTGTGTACTCTTTATGGTAGCAACAACAAACAAAAATTTAATATCAAGTATGTGTTTCAATTTGTATCACATTACCATTTACTTGAAATGTTGTGTTACAATTAAATACAATTCTTAATGCAGGATTTTTCATGGATCTGTATTATCATAACAAAGTCCAGATTTGAAGCACTATTTATCATTTATGAGGTGCTGACATAACACATATTCTACTAGATTATAGTTGTTTAGTTTTTCTTGTGTAACATTTTCTGTCTTGTTGGTTTGTTTCAGGCTTCATCGCACTTGCAGCTGACAGCAAGAAGCAAAGTTATATGTGTTAAATACTGTGAGAAATCCTTGTCCTCAAGTGGCAGATCATGTTAAAGTAGCACTTTACCATGTTCTCTGCTACAAGGTTCTATATGCCCTTTTACCATCCAGCAGGATGACTTCAGCAATACCTACAGCAAACCCATAACTTGGACATGATAGATAACTGAAAACAAAATTTCCTCGTCATAGCACACACACACACATATACACTTAACAAGTGCAAATCAAAACTTTTCTGTGTAAAATTATGTATGGACTGGAATATGTGTGCAAAAACAAAAAAACGTTTCTTACAAGCAATGAAAATAATTCAAGTGTACTGTATTACAAATTTATAGTTTTGCCAGTAAAAATTAGCTACTAATCCTGTTGTAAAAGACAGCTACCTGTGCCTGATATGCATTATACTTTAATGGACATATGTGATTTAAGAAGAGCCTATGATGTTAAATATTAATGAATTCTGTTATATGTTTGCAGTAAAGTTACTACATGAAGTTGAAAAATCCCTGATATTTTGTTGCCAACTAACAGTTGATTATCCCACTTGCCAACAATAATTCTGTACAATGGTCATAGGACAGAATGCATCATTGAAGAAATCACTACTTATGAAAAACGTGCTCAATAAAAAAACCATTTCACTGTCCTATATATTTCATTATTTGTTTATGAAAATGAAGCTAGCTTATTTTTTACAGAACTTTTATGATTTCTATAAACTGCAAACAATACAAGTGTCAGACTATATGTGTGTTTAAATGTGTGCTCAAATACTAGGCCAAATGTGATGTGCAGACAATTTTGTGTGACTTTTGGATTACCTTTGTATGTGTTGTGAAAAGAAAAGTGAACTCTTCACCAAATGAAAACAATATTTAAGTGGTCAGACAACTGGTTATGATGTAGGCACTGAAAATGTGATGCTGAAAACACTGTAAATATCTGCTTTAGTGATATACAAAAATAAAGCATTTCAGTGTCTAAACAAACAATTGAGGTGTGATGAAAACTGATAGTAAATACTGTGATGGAACTTCATGAAATAGGATTTGCAAATGTCAAAAGCATAAAAAAACAAATGTTACCCAATGAAAGTAAGCAATATCATTGATGTTAAGAGAAAAATAGACATTATTTTGTAGTGTTTTAAAATGAAAGCGAAAATGAATATTCGCAAAGCTTATTTCTGCCTGTGATTCTTTTTTGTAAGAAACATGAATGTGGTTATATGTTTATGGTGATGTCATTAGTTTAAAAGATCTGATATGTAGTCTGCTTGTTTTTATGACAAAGCTTCTGAAAAATACATAAACTCATGAGAAGGGTTCATAAAACAAGCAAAAAATTGCAGAATTAAAATTCTGTATAGACTTTCTCTTTTTATAGTTGTTATAAATAACATTAATTTGACAGTGGTATGAAATTAAAATTCAAACTGACAGTAAATAATTTATGTACAATGAGTCTCTTTATGCCTGTAACAAATTACTGAACTTTAAAAAAGTTCTACAGTAATTACTGGCACAGGCAATTTTCAAGCTTCTCAGATGTATCCAAAACATCGAATACTTTTTAGTTAGTAAAAAATTACTTTCCTTAATGGTCATTAAATAACTTCCAATTTCAGACCATCTTTTGTTACCTGTAATGAAATGAAGATTTGGTTTGTCATATTTGCACTTGTAACTCAATGAATGTAATCATACCTCAACAATTATTTGAAAAGTTCCTATTTTATCCGCCTCCTAATAATATCAAAGTAAACTTACCTCTGTTTTAATGAAACATTCCCTAAAATGGCCAAGCCCTATCCTGGGCTTTTAATGTAACACCAAAGTGTTGTGAGGATTTTGTAATGTGATAAGTGTTAGTGAAAAAAATTTGTATTTATGAAACTACTTTGATTGAAAAGTATGCGTGCAAATAACAAACATATCCAACAGCCCAATTAATGCAATCTTACTGTTCCATTCAATAAACTGTGTGTGTCATATTGGAAAGCTGACAATTTCTGCCACTTCTGTTTGTTTGTGTAACCATGACATGTATAATTTACATGTTCAGTGAATGTTACATTACAGTACTTCCAAAAATATATCAAGTAATTGCAGTCCACCTTAAGGGAACAGAAAATTTTTAGAGTAAATTTGTTACATGCATAAAGAGTGCACTATAGCACTTTGATATAAACAAAACTTCAGCACTTCTAATGGCGAGGGGAACTCCAAGAACTTGAACAATTTTGTAACTCATTAAGTTTGGTAATCAAGCTATTTTTATAGTAACAGGTAACATTTGCTAGTGGCACACACATCATTTCATTCTAAAACAAATATAACAAATTGTTAGATACGAAACAATATTTTCCAACTGATGATAAATTTTCAATTCATTCAGCAGACATTTTTCATACACTTTTTATTTTATTGTTATGTGATATGATAATGTGTATGTACATTCCATTCATAGCAGCCAAACATTTTTACAGAGTGATAGATAATACATTTAAAAAAATATTTAACTATTTATCCATATATTTTGTATCTGTTAGGGACTTAAAACTTGACTTACCCAATCTGATGCAAGTTCATCTTCATAAGTAAACTTTTGTGACTGTTTTGTTTGAAGTTAAATTTTAATTTTTTTAATGTCCTTGTTTTTGTACAAAACTGAATCAATTTTTATGCACTTTTCCAAGAGAGCATTAACTCAAAATTATTGCTGGCTAATAGAGGGCAGTTGTCATAGTCAATAATATTCCTGCAAATGTACAAAATTTACAAGTGGTAGCAGTGAAACTTGTTCTGAGCAATTGCTTTGCTATGAATGCAATTTAAGGGCAGCAAAATTTTGGATGAAAATTAATTCCAGTACCCCACAGTAGAAAATAACACCAGCATGTTTAATGCAAATACTACATCTTTTAAGTTTACATGTAGCAAGTATTACTACTTGATAGAAATATTACATACAATAAAATTATATGTGTGATAGCCACTAGAATTAAATGTGAAAAGGTTTCAGATTTCCTGTCATTATTTATAGAAATTTGGAATTGTAATGGCTGCAGAATGATGTTGAAAATAGTGAAGGTCTGCTTTTAAAAGTTACATAAGAGGACAGGGTAGAATGATACATATAATTTGACAAGATAATTTTTTTCTTGTAAAAGAAAATTCATTCCTGACTCATGTATACAAACAGGAAACCACATTTGACTGACAACATGAAGGAAACTTTCAGTACCTACTTTCTTTAGATAGGGAAACACTTATTCCCCCAAGTAATTTTACAAAGTTTGTTGTGGTCATATGTTTATATTTACAATACCTTAATTGTTCTTCCAGCAACTGTTGACTGATTTTATCCACCGCAGATAATAAATTATTTAAAAAATCTTATATTTCTTCTTCAGACTTAATTATTTCTATAACAATTTTTCCTCTTTTGAATGAATACCATGTTTTAGTATAAACTTTGTAATATATAAACAGGCATCAAAGATTTGATGGTAGACTTTACAGTGGATAAAGTCACCAAACAAGAAATAATACAGTACCTAGTTAATTATTATTTTTCAGGTGACTTCCTGTGTTGCTATTTGCTTCCTATGTCACTTTCTTTACATTACATTTTTGTTTAAATGTTGTAATGCATATGAAATTTCTTGAAAGATTTGAAGAAATGACTGTGAAAACTATTGACACAGCACAATTAGTATAGTTGTATAAATTTGCAGTTCTCTGAACACTTTGTCCTAACAGTTTTCTGATCAACTTTAAATAAATAATGGCGCATTAAACACAATGATGCAAATGGTGCAGTGCATACATCATCTCAACTTTTAAATATGTCCTTTCTTAATGATAAATTTATTTTACCCCCCCCCCTTGACAAGTTTTGACAATTCATTATTCAAACTGACTCACAGCAATGAACTCGCAACAAATATGAGTTTCTTGAGTGTGAATCACATACTCTCTACAAACTTACCTAGAATATAAGACTTAGACTTTCACTGTGAAGCAAGCTATGTTAGTAAATTTTTAACTGTATTGACTTCTAAATACATCTTCCTAGAAAACACATTACATTTTGAGAATAGGACATCATCAAGAAAAATATCAAGTGGAAAACCTTTTTGTCATTTCATAATTTGGCCCACATTAATGTAAATAATTCAGGAGTGATGGTGACAACTCACTAAATGGAAGAGACATTTAATTATTGATAAGCACATAAACAAGACTAAAAAGTTTGTCAATTTTTGAAGCAACCCTTTTTCAAGCTGAAGTACACATGTATAAGAATGTGTCAATTCCCTTCTACACCACTGAACACCTGTATGTTGACATCTAGATTTCAGTAAGGGTTGTGTCAGGTGGAGGAGCTGGTTGAGAGCAGGAGGGAGGCAACACATGCTCAAGATAGGAATTCATGGATAAAGGCAACAAATCCATGAGATGAGAATTTGATATCAACACTGGTAAGTTATGCAGCAGACACTGAAGATGATGTGCAGGAGTGTCTGAAGGGTGGTTTAGAACAAAGCAGTGAGAGATTGTAGGAAATATGGCATGCAGTATGTGCAAAGTTATAGACATCAGACAGGTTGCGATGCATGAAGGACAGAATAAGCTACAGATTAAGGTGAAGAGGGATATGATAACTAAGCCTATTGCAAGAACTACTTCTATCTACATCATACTTGGAAGTGGGTTTGGGGGGAGGGGTGAGTTGTGAAGCAACAAATAAAACTGATCATACCTAGTTCAGCAGTGTGCTCTGTCAGTGAGTGGTTATCTCAGACCTTGGGCAGAGTTTGGCAGTGAACATTCATTGATGTATACAACTGGTTGGTGGTAATACCTACATAAAATGACTGCAAGAATTGCAGCAGAGCTGTTAGTAACACAATGCTTTCATTGATGGCCATGGCTCCAATAAGGCAGAATAAACTCATGTCAGGTCAAGACTAGGATGTAGCTGACAGACCTTGTACCTTGGTCATCCTACAGGGACATGACTAATGCAACCCTCCACCCAACATAGCCCCTCCCCTCATTCAAGATGCAGGATGGCAGTCCTCAAAAGTCCATCTGTAACCTAGCTGAAAACTTTATTGTCTGAAAGTTTAACTTTTTCAGTCTTCTTTATATGCCTATGAATGACTCAATGCCTCAACAATTTTCTAAATTGTTACTTTACTCTTAAAGTTTACCAAATGTTCCATTACCGAATGAATAACAAAAAACAAAGACACTTTCAAGAGTGTTGATGTAAAAACTAGTTCACAAAATGAACAAACAGAACAAGGCACTGTATTAGACAAGTCTGATTCAGTATAATGTAAAGGGACACCTGATGTTTCGTTCAAGGAAGTACTATAATCGCTATGGCTTCCCAACCATTAATGCTACTCATAACTAGATACTGAGGCCATGCAAAACTATATGCTATTAAGTTGTTGTTGTGTGGCACAGGATCAAAGTCTTATAATACTCATCAGAATAATTCAGTGTGTTTATTGATTCCATAATTTAACCTTTTTCATCTAGCCCAATGAAGCTACTAGAAAAATCTCTTGCAAACCTATTAAGATTTTCACAGTTCTTTTATTGATCAGAAGACACTCATTATCTGTCTTCATTACATGAAGTTTAGCTCAGATGCATTGTCATCCCTATTCTTCAATTTTATAAATATTTTTCATTTATAGAAAGTTAATAAAGGTATACAGCTTTTTACACTGCTCAATAAAGATGCTCATATAATTAAATTCCATTAAGTTCTCTTTTGTGCAAGAGCATTGTGAAGTAAAATTATCATACAGAATATCCCACACAAAAAATAGTGCTCCAAACAAGATTGACATGAAACACACATATTGCTTCTCAGTAAAATACCCAGAGTACATAAAAATTCTCCTGGTCTGGATTAATGTCAGCCTATCATTTCAGATAACACCATCTAAAGACCTCGAAGTATTTAAACTCTTCTTACTTTTTTTAAAGTATGCCTGTGTTTCTCTGTTAAGAGAGCTTGAAGTAACTCATTTCTTTTTAAGCAGAACTAAACTATTTTTCATATCAAATGGAAATTCAGGCAAGAAAGCTTATGAATTTAGACATAATTGCAGGCCAGTACTAACCATCCTTGACACTTTTCATTAACCTGACACATTCCACATCATTACGAAGTGTTGTATTCTTGATCTATGGAACAAGTACTAATCTAATCTAATCTGTCTGCAATGTTTAATAGGTACTGCTGATAGACACATTTACATCTAAAACTGACAATACTATCTTAAGTTTCAGAACTAAAACGTCCTTCCTCAGGAAGATGAGAGGGTTAAACAGCAAGATCAAGTCACCCATACTCCATGACAACTATCATCCTCACTACAGTTAGGACCATCCTACCTCATCAACTTCTTGTCAATGTCCTATGATCTTGATGTAATTCTTCAGGGTTTCAGAATGATCAGTTCAGACCACAAAGTTGAAGTAATCTAATGCCTGGCAGAATACATGAAACCTCATAGGATATGGCTTAATGCAATTGCTGTCATCTTGTGGTCTGAGTCATCTATTGTTAAGTTTTAGTCTTTCCCATTTTAACTCTGTCCCTGAGAAAAGGAGTAATAGTTCCATGAGTTAGCATAGTGTGCAGCTTTTAGAAGTGCCTATTTTATTATTTATTTAATTTATTTATTTGCTTAGCCTGATCAGATTAGGGCTATCAGGCCCTCACTTACATCAGACCAGGGTTTTACACATACAGTACTTCTTTACATGTGAGTTAACTATAACATGACAATGATTTTAATAGATAAACAATTAATAACATAATTTATATAGACTGAATACATGTTGCAAATATATCTATTAAAGTGTGACTATCGGCTGTGTGATGGGTGGGTGCAAGGTGAAGTAATGTCAGATTCGAAGATGTAAGTATACGCTTAAACTTCACACAGGATGGATTTTCGAACAGAAAATTTGTGTTAGTGTCCCCCGCTATAATTACATGATGGATAGGGACAGGAAGGGTTTTGCTCTGACAGGAATGAGTATTTCTGTTATGTTGATCAGACAAGAGTGTTAAGGTCAAGGAATGATATGAGGGAAAATGTACATTGATGAGAGAGTAGAGGAAAATGAGTGTATGAAAATCTACATCTACAATCATACTCTGCAAGCCACCCGACAGTGTGTGGCAGATGGTAACTTGAGTACCACTATCGATTTTCCCTCCTATTCCAGTCACGTATTGTTCGCGGAAAGAAGGATTGTCAGTATGCCTCTGTGTGGGCTCTAATCTCTCTGATTTTATCCTCATGATCTCTTTGCGAGATATATGTAGGAGGGAGCAATATACTGCTAGACTCCTCAGTAAACGTAAGTTCTCGAAACTTCGACAAAAGCTCGTACCGAGTGACAGAGCGTCTCTCCTGCAGAGTCTTCCACTGGAGTTTAGTAATCATCTCCATAACGCTTTCACGATTACCAAATGATCCTGTAACGAAGTGTGCTGCTCTCCGTTGGATCATCTCCACTTCCTCTGTCAATCCCACCTGGTACGGATCCCACACCGGTGAGCAGTATTCAAGCTGTGGGCGAACGAGTGTAATGTAACATACTTCCTTTGTTTTCGGACTGCATTTCCTTAGGAGTCTTCTAAGTCTGGCATCCCCTTTACTGACGATTGATTTTATATGGTTGTTCCATTTTAAATCCCTCCTAATGACTACTCCCAGATAATTTATGGAATTAACTGCTTTCAGTTGCTGACCTGCTATAGTGTAGCTAAATGATAAAGGATCTTTCTTTCTGTGTATTCGCAGCACATTACACTTGTCTACATTGAGCTTTAATTGCCATTCCCTGCAGCATGCATCAATTCGATGCAGATCCTCCTGCATCTCAATACAATTTTCTATTCTTACAACCTCTCTATATACTACCGCATCATCCGCAAAAAGCCTCAGTGAACTTCCGATGTTATCCGCAAGGTCATTTATATATATGGTGAACAGCAACGGACCCACGACACTCCCCTGTGGCACACCTGACATAACTCCTACTTTGGAAGACTTCTCTCCATTGAGAATGACCTGCTGCTTTCTGTTATCTAGGAATTCCTCAATCCAATCACACAATTGATCTGATAGACCACATGCTCTTACTTTGTTCATTAAACGTTTTTGGGGAACTGTATCAAACGCCTTGCGGAAGTCGAGAAACACAGCGTCTACCTGAGAACCCGTGTCTATGGCCCTCTGAGTATTGTGGACGAATAGCACGAGCTGGGTTTTGCACAAACGTCTTTTTCGAAACCCATGCTGATTCCTACAGAGCAGATTCCTAGTCTCGAGAAATGTCATTATATTCAAACATAATACATGTTCCAAAATTCTACAACTGACCAACGTTAGAGATATAGGCCGATAGTTCTGCACATCTGGTCGAGGACCCTTCTTCAAAATGGGGATGACCTGCACCATTTTCCAATCTTTCGGAACGTTATGCTCTTCTAGAGACCTACGATACACCACTGCCAGAAGGGGGCCAGTTCCTTCGCGTACTCTGTGTGAAAACAAACTGGTATCCCATCAGGTCCTGCGGCCTTTCCTCTTTTGAGCGATTTTAATTGTTTTCTATTCCTCTGTCAATTATTTCGATATCTGCCATTTTGTAATCTGTGCGGCAATCTAGGGCTTGTCAGCACAGAGCCAGAATAGTTGTTTATAAGATGGTTAAATATGATCAAAGAGATGGATGTTACATATATATTGAACTCAGGCATTCATGATTAGTTCCAGATATCAGAGCTTTCCCAAGAAAGAACTGGCAAGATAATATCACTGTAGTCAGTAATTGGAATTACACACTGTGGCTGTGTGCTCAGTCCAATTTAGTTTGTCGTCTATTATCACTCCCAGACTTTTTGTCGATGGCGCAAAATAGATAGGTGTGCCCATTTAATATTAATGATAATAGAGATTTGTGCTTAATGAGCCTAGGATGACCTACCAGAATCACTTGTGTTTTACTTGGATTGAGCTTTAATCTTATATTTTGTGTCCATTTTGATAGTGCGCATAGGTCAGAACTAAAATACTCAATCGCTGTCTTCAGGTTTTTTGGTTTTGCACTTAGATACAACTGGAGGTCATCGGCAGACATGTGGTATTTACAAAAAGACAATATAGATGATACATTATTCACGTACAATGAAAAGAGAAGTAGACCTAATACCAAGCCCTGTGGTATGCCTGATAGTACGTTTCTCCATTGTCACTTTTCGGAGCTGGACATGACAAACTGAAGATGTGATGTCAAGTATGAGTGAAACAAGTGCACCGCACCTTGAGAAAAAATTTAGATTGCTAAGTTTAGCAAGTAAAATATCAAAGTTCACAGTATCAAAGGTGTTGCTAAAGTCTAAGAAGCTCACGATAGTCACCTCTTGTCTATCCATTGCCTGCTTCAGGTCGTCTGTTACTTTTAGCAAAGCAGATGTTGTGCTGTGATATTTGCGAAAACCTGATTGGTGTTTGTTAAGAAGGTTATTAATAGTCAAGAAGCGGGTTAGCTGATCATTTACTATATATTCTACAGCTTTGGATAGTGCCGGAAGAATACAGATAGGTCATTAATCAGAGTGCTGTGGAAATGTCCTGTTTTGGCAGTGGCTGAACTAGTCCACGTTTCCAAACATCAGGAAAAACACTTGTGGCTAAGTATTGATTATTTATATCTGTTATGGTGGGGAGTAATGGATCAATAATCAGCTTTGTCATTTGGATAGTGATACCATCGTCCCTGGTAGATGCTGATGTAAAACGCATAATGGCTTTTTTGGCTGTATTGCCAGTAACATGCTTGAAACAAAACTTATCATGGTTACCGTCATTTCTCCTCACGATATGGTCAATAAGTGTTTGTTTTGTTTGATGATCAATTGTAGTAGTAGATGTTGTGAAATACTGTGAGTTCGGCTTTAGCTTTTACTTCGTCTATACCAAGACCGCACAGGTTTTTCAAGAGGACAGCCAGACGATTTATGTTGTTTGTTAAGGAATGGGCGTATCTGAGCTTAGCATTTCTCACAGCCTGACTGACTCTGTTATGTTTCTGCTTGTAAGCGGTGTTATTTTCAGGTGTAGGGTGCAGTTTCTATGTCTGATGTGCAGTGTCTCTGAGATTCATGAGCTGTTTTAGTTCATCAATTAGCCAGAGTGCATCTTTCCTTCTCACTTTTTTGCTGTTGATGGGCACATATTTATCATACAGCTGATTAAGTTTACTTGTAATTTTGTGAAGTTTCTCATTTACGTCCAGGGGGGTGTTGGAGGTTGGCTCAAAAATTATTTCTTGTGCATCAGCTCGCAGTTCAGGTAAGATGATGCATCTTAAGTCATGGTATGTAGTTAGCTGTGGTTTCTTCCTAGGGCATTCTAGTGAGTACATCATAAATATTACATCATGGGCAGACAAACCAGGTGCAAATGTTTGTGACGTTCGAATTACTATGTCTGGGAACCTTGTTGCAAATATATCTATTAAAGTGTGACTATCAGCTGTATGATGGGTGGGTGCAAGCTGCAGTAATGTCAGATTTGAAGACATAAGCATACACTTGAACTTCATACAGGATGTACTTTTGAACTGAAAATTTATGTTAGTGTCACCTGCTATAATTGTGTGCTCATAAGTTTGATTCAAGGCCTGAGAGGGCAGTTTGGAAACAGTCCAACCCACCTACCTCCAGAGGTTTATAGAGGAAGAAGATTAGACACTATTCTTTGAGGGGTTTTATCTCTATGAACATGTATTCCACTTGTTCAGTTTTATCATTGATTGACATGAGCAACACAGTGGGTGATAAATCCAAGTGTATGTAAGCTCCAACACTACCTCCTCATTTGTCGAATTGGTGGTGTCTTAAGAAGACACAGCCATCTAAATTTACGGAACTGGTGGTAATGCTTGGTTTGAACCAGGTCTCCAATATAAGAGTTATATGAAGATCCAAGTGTTGAAACATGTGGTGCAACTTGACGAAATGAGCTTGTAGAGATTGAACATTTGCATGTGCAATGTAGAGCTTTGTGTATTCAGTTGTTACCTGCATGAGGATACTGCTAGTTGGTATGGCAACAGCATTGGACTGTGGGGTGGCATCGTCTTTTTCTGCAGTGCGGTTGGGAAGTGAACAGGCCGAGGGGTCGGGGGAGGTGTGCAGGACAGCAGACAGTGAGAGAGCAGACGCAGGTCAGGCAGGTTCAGAGACAAGGGAGGGAGGCGCTGCAGCCAAGGTCAGCACGGCCTGTTTCTGCTGGGTGGCAGCAAGGCACCAGGTGGGGGGGGAGGGGCAGTATCTTGTCCAGCAAAGACAAAATAATCTGCATGGAACAACACTAAATAATGATAACAATATCAACAGTAGAGCGAACAATTGCCAATGATGTGAGAGAAAAACGCTATATAAAAGTGAATTTAAACCTAAGCTGGTGCAGTAATTGATAATGTAAGTAAGAGATTAATAGGAAAACAGCAGTATCCTAAATTTAACCATTAAGTGTCACTATTAATATGATGATAATTTGCTAAAAGAAAGAATACAGTGTAACAATAAATTACACCAATAAAATAATGATAATTTGCTAAAATAAGAAAAGGGAAAACTAACTAATGTAGAATAATGAATAATAATGTTTGTAAGATTTTCTTTACAATATACATAGTCAATGTAAAGTGTAGCAAGACAAAAAAAAAAAAAAAAAAAAAAAAAAAAAAAAAAAAAAAAAAAAAAAAAAAAAAAAAAATATTAAGCTACACACAGAAGTAGTGGCAGCAAGTGTTCACATGTTCTTATCTCCTAAAGCAGAGGCTTTAGAGTTCATTTTCATTTGAAACTGATTTTTTGCCATTGTTTGTCTTCACCATTATTCTGCCATCAGTTGTCCATATGTTATGTAGTCCAAATGTTGTGATTGCACTGTTCAAAATTTTTAATCGCTCAGAAGTGAGATCTTCATGTATCGTCAGACCTGATTTCATGAGTTTCTTCTTGGCTAGAAGATTTCTGATCTCTTCCTGTATGAGACAAACTTCACTATTATGGGCCTAGATTTTGTGGGTTCCCCTGTCTTACGTCCCACTCTGTGACTTTTGTCAATGTCGTTAAGGGTCACCTGCACTCCTGCCTTTTCTGTAGCCAGCTTCACTACGATTTCATCTGTATTCTCATTGTTATTTTTTGGCTTCTCGAACAGTCTTACGTTATTTTGTCTCTGATATTTTTCAAGCCCATCTGTTTTCTCAATTAGCTTCTGTTCAAGTAATCGTGCTACTACGGTCTTTTTCAGAGTGCATATCTCACTGGCATTCTTGTTGAGCATTTGCTGTATTCTGACTATCACTGATGCAATGACTGCATTGGTGTGGTCTGGACCATCATGCAAGCACGCCCTCTGCCTGCAGCTCGGCACTCACCTCGGCCCTGACGAATGCAGCAATGTTGGGGGTGTCAGCTGTGGTGGCAGGCGGTTGGCCAAGACTGCTGGTATCAGTTCACCTGCTGTACCCTCGCTGGACTGGCCATTGGTGGTGCTCCGTGTTGTTCGATGATTTTCCATTTTAAATGCAGTTACATGGTATAAGTACTCCAAATGATATAGTGATGCGACACTTGGCACTCAAAACATGCCAAACTGCTTATTAACACCTCCAAATATCAGCTATACTTGTGAGCCTAACTAGCGTGCATCACTCAGAGGCTGCCATCTTACCCGTTAACAATACCCTATTAACAATACTATAAATTTCACTTCATGCAGGGAAGTACTACCGGAAATACTGTCTCATTTTACGAACAAAATGAACTTCTTGTCTCTAGCCTTAAAAATTTTGTCAACCTTACCAAGTTCCTGAAGCGACCAAAAATAATTGTGAGCCATGAGCAAGCAATACATGATATCATCTGATTATTTATTTTGTTTAAAGTTTAACCTGTAAATACTGATATTAATCCATCTTTCCATACCTGTGCATTTAGCTAACTGGATGAATCATTTACATATTAGTGTATACATCATTATCTGAAAATGGATGAATAGTTTTATAGTAAGTGCCAGCACTCAATGCAGTGAACATTGTCTAACCTAATGCATATCAGACTTATAAAGGTACTTCTTGTGCAAGATAAAATTCTTGTCATTGTCTTATGATGTTATTACCTAACTATTATATAATTCAAAAATTTGGAGAGAGACCTGTTTTATGATTACTTAATGCCATCACTTGACTTCCTGGTAACATCATTAATATTATCATGAGCACAGACTATTATTCTCAGAGCACTTCCAACTTATTATTTATACACGTGGAAACTTTGCAAATACAAATGTTGACCATTTTTATTCACTGATATGTCTCAAAGAAGTAATTATGTACAATGTACTTCATTACTTTAAGGTGTGTCATCCATAATAACTACATTTTCACACTTTAACTGATTTTTGATTGAATAAGATGCAATGATAAAGACATTTGTACAATATTCTTAACTAGGAATTTTATCTTAATTTCCAAAATGAATTATGAAGAACACATTGCATAAAATCATAAACACAAATTTATTTAATATTTTCTATGCAGTTTATATATATCTTTAATGACACTAAGTGGTAAAAAATAATTCACAACACAGATTTCAGATCACTGAGTGAACTAAGGTTTGACACATTTGAGTTATAAATTAATCTGTAGGTTTGGCCTCCAAAATAATGTGGTAAAATTGTAGTATTCATAGATGGGCTCTTCTGCTATGGGCCAAGCTACACCATTTATGTACCTTGATGGTGCATCAGTTATCTGTCAGGCTATTTTAAAATAATATTCATATAAGCAAAAAATGTATATTTATATACATTTTAATCACAAGGCTATTAAATGAAGCCTTACATTATCTCAAAACTTTGTCAACATAATGCCTTATGATCAAACTTAAAATGGCATATGTTATATTGTCACATTAAAATGGAAGCAGGCTTGACTTAGAAGGCAGTGCTGACAACTGAACACAGCACTTACAGTGAAAGCAGGTTTATTACGAACTGAAACATGCAGCACTGACCGCCTCTTGGGCAGAGTGCTCTGCTATTTATACACAGAAAGACTGTACCAGAAATTAGAAGAATAGTTAACATAAGAAACATCTAGAAATTACAAGTGAACATAAGAAACATTTAGAACATTCTGGAAATGATAATCACAAAGAAATAATTTTTTGCTGGTGACCGGGATTGAACCGGCAACCTTCAGCACTGCAATCCATGACGCTATCCCCTGTGCCATTCCAGCAGTTGGTTAATGTGAAAAAACAGTGACCCGATGTTAGTTTCCCTTTACAGCTAGCTGCATTGTCCTGGATCTTGATCTCATCATGGATCCTGTGTATGGTAGCTCTGGAGAATCCTTTCCTTCTGAACGAGTATCGATGACAGACATTCCTGTCGTGGCTTCATCAGTATCATTACCATCCTTAGATTCCTTGAACCAGAAGCCGTTTTTGCCTATCTGCTCTTCAGGATCGTAGTAAGGCTTCATGTGAAGGATGTGAACAATGTCTCTTCATTTTTGTTGTTTTGACGACGGCTCATAATCCTCAACTTTGTATGTGAAGTCTGACAGGCGACGTATGACACAATATGGACCAAAGCATTGCTTCAATAACTTTTCTGATAGCCCAACTTTCCGCATGGGTAAAAATCCATACCAGATCTCCTGGGCTGTACACAATAGTTCGATGCTTGTCGTTATACCACTGACAGATTTTCTCCTGGGTGTCCAGAGTCCGTATGCAAGCCAGTTGTCTTGCTTCTTTGACCCTGGTGATGAGCTGTTTCACATAGTCATCCTGAGTGTCGTCCGGTCGGAATGGGAACAGCATATCCATTGTCGTCTCAGCTTCACGGCCATAGAGCAGGAAAAACGGTGTACAGCCTGTGGTGTCTTGTCTTGCGGTATTATAAGCAAATGTCATGACTGGCAGTATTGTATCCCAATCCTTCTGCTCAACATCAACATACATTGACAACATGTCTGCTAATGTCTTGTTAAATCGTTTGATAAGACCATTTGTCTGATTATGGTATGCAGTTGTCATTCTGTGGACAATGTTGCAATGTGACATTACCTCTGATACTAGGTTGACTGGAATACTTTTCCATGATCAGATATCATCACATGTGGTGCTCCATGCTTCAAAATAATGTCTTCTACAAGGAATTTTGCTATCTCTGGAGCTTCTGCATCGGCACAGGTTTGGTGACAGCATAGCGGGTGAGGTAGTCAGTGCAGACTATTATCCATCGGTTACTGGCTGTCGACTTCAGGAATCTACCTAAAAGTTCGATTCCAATCCGGTGGAATGGAGATGCTACAGGTGGAATTGGTACCAGATGACCTGGAGGTAATTTCGGCACATGCTTCTGTCGCTGGCACTCTTTACAGTGACTCACATAGAGCTTGACAGATCGTAGAGACCTTTCCAGTAATACCTGAATCTGATTCTGTCAAGGGTCTTCACGAATCCCAGATGAATGGATATTGGAGCATCATGGAAATACTTGAGAATGGTTGGCTGGAAATGAGCTGGAATGACCAGTAGTCATTTGGGGCCCAGTGGATCGTAGTTGCTTTTATACAATATCTCGTTTATAAGTTGGAACTCTCCATTGGTTGGTTCTCCTTTCTCCAAGGCCTCTATGGTTTTTAATAGTGCTGGATCATTCCTCTGTTCAGCTGTAACATAACCTAATTTATTGAGGGATGAAATTTTTTTCATGCTGTAGTGTTCCACTAATGGATTCCTCAAAAGGCAGTCGGCATCCTTGTGTTTGCGCCCGTTCTTGAATACCACTGTGACATCGTACTCTTGGAGTCTTAGTGCTCATCTTGCTAGTTGACCTGATGGATCCATCAGGCTAGATAGCCAACACAAAGAATGGTGTCTGTCACGACGGTGAATGGTTTGCCGAATAAATACAGCCGGAACTTGTTGATAGCCCAGATAACTGTGAGATATTTCTTTCTCAGTTGTAGAATAATTTATCTTGGACCTTGAAAGTACTGTTGATGCATAAGCTATCACCATTTCAGCACCTTCCTGAACTTGTACAAGCACTGCACCAATCCCATAACCACTGGTGTCTGTGTGAAGTTCAGTTTTCGCATTCTCGTCGTACAAGGCTAGAACTGGTGTGAAAGTCAGAGCCTCCTTAAGTGCCCAGAAAGCTCTTTTTTTTGTCTCATCCCAGTAAAACTTGGAGTCTCCCTGCAGAAGTTCTTGCAATGGACGTGTCTTGTTACAAATCCTTTCTTGAAATGTTGGTAGTATGAACACAGCCTGAGAAAACTTCTCACATCACAAATGTACTGAGGAGTTGGAAATTTTGTGACTGCCCCTACTTTATCTGGATCAGGACAGAAACCATCTCTGTTGACTAGTGCCCCAGGATCTCTTTGGTGATGAAGAGGCACTTCTTTGGATTGAGGCGGAGTCCTGCAGTCTGAACACACTTCAACACAGTTGACAGGTGACTCAGATGCTCTTCAAATGTTTTCAAGAAAATGACAGTGTCATCTAAATAGCAAAGACACGTCATCCACTTAAGGTGTTGAAGCAAGTTGTCCATCATGCATTTGAATGTGGCCGGAGCATTACATAATCCAAATGGCATTACTTTGAATTCATAGAGGCCGTCAGGTGTAATAAAAGCTGTCTTCTCCCTGTCAGCTTCGTCAACCTCAATTTGCCAGTAACCTGTCTGCATGTCCATAGTTGAGAAGTATGTAGCTCCTTTCAAGCAATCTAAGGTGTTGTCAATGCGCGGCAGTGGGTAGACATCTTTCTTTGTGATTTTGTTCAGCCACTGATAGTCGACACAGAATCGCCACATACCATCCTTCTTCTTTATGAGGACCACTGGAGACAACCAAGGACTCTTCGAAGGTTGAATAATGTCATCATGCAACATCTTCTCCGCTTCCCCCGTATTATCCATCTTTCAGCTAGTGATAATCTATACAAACGCTGGCTAATTGGTGGGTGATCCCCAGTATTGATATGGTGCTTTATCATGGGCCATTTCGTCTGACTTTTCCCCTGCTGAGGTGTGAATGCACCTGAAAATTGATGTATTAGATCTAACACCTGCTGGTGTTGTTCCTTGGTCAGTTCGGGCCCTATTGGCAGTTCCACAGTTGTTTCCTCCAGCATGTTGTTTGTACTAACTGCAGGACATGGGTCTTCATTGATGATGTTGAGCTCACCGTCCTGGATTGGTTCAGCTGTCCCAATAAACATCCCTTTGGGGATAAGTTGTGACTGTTGGTGACTATTAGTGATCCAAATCTCTCCTTGACCACCGGTAATGCTTATGATAGCTGCTGGTATGAGCCTGATAAACTTTTTACTATCAACAAGTACTTCACAGTTTAACCGGTCATCTGTGTTTGTGACTGCAACCCTTCTTATTGTCAATGGCAGGGTCATCACATTGTCAACGGCAAATAACTTCCCATAAAATTCTTTATTACGGATTGACTTCCTCAATTTGCAGCTCAGATCTTCCACAGTCAATGATAGCTTGGGATGCCTGAAGAAAGTCCCATCCAAGGATGACATTATGACTACATTCTGTTAAAATGACAAATTCAAACGGCTGGGTCCTGTTGTTGATGGTTATTTTTGCGACACAAGTTCCTGCTGGCTGGACGTACTTTCCACTTGCGACCTTCAGCACTGTTGCCCCCGTATTACAGAACATTGTCTTATTTTGTGTGTGGCGGTAATTATCCGACAATACAGAGAAAGAAGCTCCTGATCAACCAATGTCTGGGCAGGTTGGCCATCAATTATGACATTGAAGAGATTTCCCAACATCTTAGAGACTGTCGCCCATGGAGGATTTTCATCTGCGGCGGCCTCACCTCCATAGATGGTCGCCTTGCTTAGTTTTCCTTGGCGCAGCGGCTAGGGGAGCTGCTGGTGCCTCTGTACAGCAACGGTGAATAGTGCGTTGGGGAGCAACCTCGTCCAGCGTAGGGCGATGGGCTTCTTCCCATAGATCAACTGAACTCATAAGCAGGTGACTGTGTGGGATAGAACTGCTCTGATGGCTGACATCTTGCAGCAAAATAATTGTCAAATACTCGCCTCGTCTCTCTGGAGTAGCATACGACATTTCCAGGGCACCCACAGTGGAAGCACAGTGATGTGTTGTCTTCTGTTCTCCAGATGTCTGTTCTTCAGCGGGGCATCCTAATTGCCAGGGAAGATGGTTGTGGCCATGTCAGCTGATTCATAGGCTGCCATTTGGTGACACCATTCTTCACGTCAGGTGCGATTGGCAGGGCAGACAGGAGCTAATGTCTGAAATACCTCTCCCTCGGTGTTGTTGTCTTCCTCGTGACTTACAGGCCTTACATCCATGGCCATAATCTGAGGCTTGCTCGGTCTAATAGTCCTGGCTGCCATAAACTGTTGTAATTCTTGTCTCACAATTTGTCATATGAGAGAAGCAAAGTCATGCTGGTCTCCCACAATGGACATAGGGACTACATTCAGGAGTCTAGTCATACTTCTTTCATCCAACCCTCCTTTGTTGCATCTCTTCAATGCGCTGGCACCACTTGATGAACTCTTCTGTCGTAGCTATGTCTTTTATCAGAAGAGCTTGGTACTTGTCTTCTGCAATACCCTTCATCAGGTGCATGATTTTGTCGGCCTTAGTCATATTTGGATTGACTATGTTACACAGAGCCAAAACATTCTGTATGTATGACTGTGTTGGCTCACCACATCATTGGGCTTGGTTCTTCAGTTGTTCTTCTGCTGAGCAGATTTGTCACTGGTGGTCTCAAACGTGTTCTTGAGTTCCATCTGGAACATTTCCCAGTCATTGAACTTCTCCTCGTTGTTTTCGAACCATTGCTGGGCTGTTTCATCCAGGTAGAAATAAATGTTGGGCAAGCACATTGTATGATCCCACCTATTATACTTGGCGACTCGGTCGAACCCTTTTAGCCATTTGTTGGGATCCTGTCCATCGTCTCCAGAGAACACCGCCGGGTGTCTTATGTGCAGCTCGCTTACTGCTGGTTTCATGTCCGTGGTTCTTCTGATGATACAGACTTTCAGAAGGATGTACTTGGTATATCCCTTGTATTCCAGTTCTAGTCTGTGTAAATGACGGCTTTTACGTTGCCTAATTGGAGCCACGGTGATGCAGCTGTTGCACAGGATAGCCGGCGCCTCCACCAAACAATGTTGCATTGAAATTAAAGCAGGCTTGACTTTGAAGGCAGTGTTGACAACTGAACACAGCACTGAAAGCAGGTTTATTATGAACTGAAACGTACATGCAGCACTGACCGCCTCTCGGGCAGAGTGCTCTGCTATTTATACACAGACAGAATGTACCAGAAATTAGAAGAATAGTTAGCATAAGAAACAACTAGAAATTACAAGTGAACATAAGAAACATTTAGAACATTCTGGAAATGATAGCTGTGGCGGATTAGCCAAGCGTGCTGGAGCGTCGTGTTGCGGTGCACGTGACAGTTCACCATCAGGGGTTCGAATCCCCCCTCAGGCAGGGATGTTTGTGTCGTGTTTAGTATAAGGTGGTAGTTCATAAGTAGTTTGTAAGTTTAGGGACTGATGACCCGCAGTAAGTCCCTTAATCTTAACAAACAGTTTGGAAATGATAATTACAAAGAAATAAATTTTTGCCGGTGGACAGGATTGAACTGACAACCTTCAGCACCACAAATTGTGATGCTGTCCCCTGCGCCACCCCGGCAGTTGGTTAATATGGGGTTTTGCAGCAAAAAGATTATCAAATCATGAGTTTTATCTACAAAATAAGTCCATATTATCTTAGAAACAAGAAATACATTTTTTCTGTGATAATCCCATTAGTCTTATGGTCAATATTAGTGAAAAGGATTACATGGCACAAACTGAATATTGGTTAGACCACTCATGTTTTCTCACGTCATAAAATTTTACCAACCTCTGCAAACATGTGTTACTAGACAAAAGTTCAAAAGAGATATAGTAACTGCCCAGTTCTTAGATCAGTGCCACCAATTATATTACAAAATTGATGAAAACAAACTTCAAACAAGCTACCAAAAACAAATTTCCTTAACATTACCTAACATTGCAGGATTTGGAGGCAATCTGATAATATTATATTCTTCAGAAATGAAATGCCAAGATCATGAATTAATTATTTATTTAATGATGACCAGTTTTAAAGTACTGTGCCACCATGATCTGGTCATATACATTTTAGAATGTGGTCATCTTATTTACAAAATGGAGATAAAATAATAAGTGCAACATTGCACTCAATCATCATCTAAAAATACAAAAATTAAGACAGCTGTATATGACCAGATGATGATGGCACAGTCCTCATTAAATAAACAATTAATTTGCAATCTTAGCATTTCATTTTTGAAGAATAAATATGTTCTTAATCTAACAAGAGAAAGAGGGAGGAGAAAGTGGATTCAGGAGAAAATCATTTTGGGTTACTCAGAACCTTGCCATGAGATAAAGTTGGAGTGACACCCTTCACTCCAACTTTAAGCTCGTGGCTTATATTATAAGTAACCCAAAACAATCTTTCCTTTTATCCTGTTTTCCCTCCACCTCTCTTGTCTAAAGAAAGAAATTTGTTTTCCAAAAGCTTGTTGTTTTTTGTGTTTCTATCAGCAATACTGAACTGAGACAGGGACTGAACTGCTACTCTTTGAAGAAATATGCATCATGAGATATTTTTGTTCCTGTTACACATAGCATAAACTTTTCTCAAAATCAGACTGTGCCTAAGCATACTATACAAGTTCTTACATCCCATGAAAGACATGCATTCCACTATGAAGAGCATTATTTATCAGTGCATTTACTAAAAAATTATATACTCACAGTTATTTTTACTATAATTCTGCCATACAGAATCTGAATGACTATATGTTCCTACACCACAGAAAGTTATTAGATTAGATTAGTTACTTGTTCCATAGATATGTATTGTGTAGATCCTTATGGATATGATCTTTATTTCTACCTAAATTTTATGGTTGCTGGCAAATTATTGAAAATGTGTGTTTCAGAGTAGTGGACCCCTTTCTGAACTAAAGTACCATAAGTGCTTTTAAGTCCTTTTGAAGATCATTTTTGTGCCTAGTATTCTATGTATGAACTGAGCTGCTTGTTGGAAAAGGGTATATATTATTTATGACAAATTTCATTAAGGAATAAATACACTGAGAGGCAGCAGTTATTATATCCAGTTCTTTGAAGAGGATTCTACAGGTTGTCTGTGAATTTGCTACACAAATAATCCATATTACACATTTTTGGACTTTGAAAACTTTTATTTGACTTGAAGAGTTACCCCAAAATATTATACAATATGGCATTATGGAATGAAAATAATAAAAGTATGCAAGCTGTTTTATTTTTATGTCACCTACTTTTGATAGCACTCGAATTGCAAATAGAGATTTGTTTAGGTGTTTCTGCAGTTCAGAGGTGTGCTCCACCCAACTGAATTTATTATCATGTTGTCACCCCAAGTATTTAATACTGTCAACCTCTCCCATCAACTCTTCTTCATACTTTATGCATATGTTTGGTGGAAAACTCTTGCATGTTCTCAGCTATGCATAGTGAGTCTTTTCAAATTTCTATGTTTGCTTTAAACCATTTAATAAGATCCTAAAAATATCACTAACAGACCTTCCTAGAACTAGGATCAACATGCTACTAATTTTAATACTTCTCTCATCTGCAAACAAAACAAACTCTGTTTCTGGCAGTGTAAATAATGAGAAATCATTAATGTACACAAGAAAGAAGCATTGGCTCTAAGATGGATTCTTGTGGGACACCACATGTAATTTCTTCCAAATCTGATGGTTAGTGATGGCTTTCTCACTAGTCCCTTGCACTGACTCCCTTTGTTTCCTGTTAGCAAGGTATGATTAACCATTTTGCAGCATTGCCCATGACACCATAGCATTCTAATTTGCTGAAAAGGGTGCCGTGGTTCACGCCACAAAATGACTGTCAAATCAAAGATGATAATTTGTTATTTAATGAATTCAGTACATTTTCACTGTAGGTGTACACAGCTCTTTCTATATTAGAATGCTTCAGAAATCCAGACTGCGTTTTGTACAATACTTTGTTGGTGGTCAGGTGGTTGAGAAGTTGGTTGTGCTATGGGGGATAAAAAGATTAATTACCTGGCCTAAATAACTTTCAGTCCAAGAAAAGAGCACTGTACAAACCCAAGCTCATAAGTGTGAGTGTTGCCAACTCCAGCAGTCTGTGAGGTTGTTGTTGTTGTTTTGAGGGGACTAAAAATACAAGTCATCAGTCCCCCATTTCTAGCTAATAGTTCACTGTCAGTAGCTAAAACATAAAACAAAACACCGAAAACAAAAACTCAGAAAGGGACAGACAGACAATGAACATTTCGCTGACAACACAAAAGAAAGACACATAGGTAAAAAATGAAGTCAGGAACAAAGTTAAAAACTGGCAGCAGAATACCTTGGCTGACTGATCACAAAGATAATACAAGATGAGCCAGCCATGCTGCACACACTAAAAACCTCTAGGAAATTTACATGAGTCTTAAAAAGTGTTTAAAAGTGCTGGATAAGTGGGGACCTGAGATATCAGGCTATAGCAACCACCACTAGATGGAATTGTAAAAACCAGCTGCGCGAATAAAACTTAACATGGAGGTATCATCACCTAAAACTAAGAGTAGTGCATCTGGTAGATTAAAAATATTGCTGCAAGTTGACTAAAAGTGGACAGTCCATCAGAAGATGGACTACTGTCAACACTGCAGTACATCGACACATGGGTGGGGCCTCATGGCGAAGGAGATATCTGTGGGTTAATCATGTATGCCCAATATGGAGGCGACAAAGGACAACTGACTCTCAATGTATGGGCCACAGTGATGATTTCCACAGAGCCGTTGATATCTTCACTTCCTGAAGCTTATTTGGAGCAGTTGTTGTAGACCATTCGGTGCTCCAAGCCTCACATACCTTCCAGCACAACACCAACTTCAGATCTGGTTCCGTGACACCAGTATCTAGAGGTGGTGCCATTGTGGTCTCCTTGGCTAACCGATCAAAATGTTCATTCCACGGTATGCCAATGTGGCCTGGGGTCCATGCAAAGATCACAGAATGGCTAGATCAGCCAAGAGAGTACACAGTATCTTGGATTGACAGCTCTAATGGGTGGTGAGAGAAACACTGGTCGATCACCTGTAAGCCACTCAGGTAGTCACTACAGGCCTTGAGGTGTTCTAGAGCACTTAGAATGGCGACCAGCTCTTCAGTAAAGATGCTACTGTCACATGGCAAAGAATGCTGTTAAACACGGTCATCATGCTGATACGCATACCCAGCGTGACCATCTGCTACAGAATCATTGGTTTTTTTTTTTTTTTTTTTTGTGGTTTTAGGGCGCACAACTTCTACGGTCATTAGTGCCCAGACAAGAACAAAGATTCGCTAGATCTCAAAAAATTGGTAACTGCCAGTTAGAACACCAAGAAGAGGCTAAAAACGAAAGATAAAAGACAATTAAAAGGTTAAATATCCTTTGACAAGTTGGCCAAGTTGATAAAATGCAAAACTCGAGCAGCTACTCTTGTGTCATCAGCTAAAATTTCCTCCAGAGTAGACGGAAAGTGAAGGGCTACACGGAGATGATTAAAATTAACGCAAGACAATAAAATGTGTCGCACCGTCAGCAATTCACCGCAGGAGCACAGGGGTGCAGGATCGGCGGTTAGCAAATGATGGTGGCTGAAACGGCAGTGACCAATCCGCAACCGGGCCAGGATGACCTCCTCCCGCCGAGAGGGGCGTGAGGAGGTCCTCCAAGTGGTCGGGATCGGTTTTACAGTCCGCAATTTATTGTTGTATAGTGAAAGCCACACACTGTGCCATGACGACATGATACTCCGGTGAAGAGCCCGTTGAACATCGGCCGATGGGATGCAAAGGGTAGCCATGCGAGGCGAAAGAGCTGTGGCCTTGGCTGCTATGTCAGCGGTCTCATTCCCGGGCACACCCACGTGGCCAGGGACCCACAGGAAAGAAACGTGACAGGTGTCATCTGCTAGCAACTGGAGGGAGCGTTGGATCCGATACACGAGAGGATGGTTCGAGAAAGGGTCCTTAAGACTCTGCAGGGCACTAAGGGAGTCTGAACATATGGCATAGAAAGCTTGGCGGTGGCGGCAGGTATACAAGACGGCCTGGTGGAGGGCAAGAAGCTCAGCCGTGAAATTCGAGCACTGGTCAGGGAGCTTGTATTGGAAACGGTTGTCCCCGACGACGAATGCAGATCCAACACCGGCAGTGCTCTTGGAACCATCAGTGTAAATAAATATGGCATTATCGAACCACGAACGGAGTTCGACAAGCCTCGACCGGTATACCAAATCCGGAGTGCTCTCCTTGGGGAGCAAACTAAGTTCAAGGTGAGTGTGAACCTGGGCCTGATGCCACGGTGGCAATGGGCTGCCGCTCAACCGAAAGGTAGAAGGAAGGGTAAAATCAAGCCGCTGTAGCAGGCGGCGAAACCGAACTCCAGGTGGAAGCAAGGCAATCGCAGTCTTCCGTAGTTGAGCTTTGACTGAACAATGGCCTGGTAAAGGTGAAGCAGGACGGTACGATCCGCTCCCCATGACGTGCCACTGAGGACACGAAGGACATTTAGGGATCGGGCACAATGGGCAGCCAGGTAGGACACGTGTGTGGACCAGCAAAGTTTCCGATCCAACATTAGCCCCAAGAATTTCATAGTCTCCACGAAAGGGACAGCAACAGGACCGAGATGTAGAGAAGGTGGAAGAAATTCCTTGTATCTCCAGAAGTTTATACACCCCGTTTTCTCAGTGGAGAATCGGAAGCCGTTTGCGATGCTCCAGGAATATAGATGGTCAAGACAGCGTTGAAGACAATGCTCCAAGGGACACATCCGCTGGGCGCTGCAATAAATTGCGAAATCGTCTACAAAAAGGGATCCGGAAACGTCGGTTGAAAGGCAATCTACGATCGGATTGATTGCAATGGCAAAGAGAGCCACATTCAAGACGGAGCCCTGTGGTACCCCATTCTCCTGGCAAAAGGTATCTGAGAAAACAGAGCCCACCCATACATGGAACTTGCGATCCGCCAAAAACGCTTGTATGAAAAGAGGGAGGCGGCCCCAAAGGTCCCATGTGTGCAATGTGCAGAGAATGCCCGCTCTCCAACAGGTATCGTATGCCTTCTCCAAGTCGAAGAACACTGCTACTGTTTGACGCTTCTTTAGAAAGTTATTCATAATGAAGGTCGACAATGTAACAAGGTGATCAGCAGCAGAGCGGTGTTGACGAAAACCGCATTGGACATTTGTTAGGAGGCGGCGAGATTCGAGGAGCCAGACCAACCGAGCGTTAACCATGCGTTCCATCACCTTACAGACGCAGCTCATCAGAGAAATGGGGCGATAACTGGAAGGAAGATGTTTGTCCTTCCCTGGTTTGGGGATGGGGACAACAATGGCTTCACGCCAACTTGTGGGAACATGATCTTCAGTCCATATGCGATTGTAGGTACTAAGAAGAAAACATTTGCCCACAGGAGAGGGGTTCTTCAGCATCTCAATATGGATTCAATCGGGCCCGGGAGCAGAAGATCGGGACAGGGCGAGAGCACGGTCTAGCTCCTGCATGGTGAAGGCGACATTATAAATTTCACGATTAAAAGAGTGGAAAGAAGGCGTCCATGCCTCCTCTACCTGTTTGCGAGGGAGAAAGGCAGGGTGGTAATGGGCAGAGCTCGAAACCTCCGCAAAGAAATGGCCCAATGCGTTGGAAACATCAGCGGGGTCCACGAGGACTGCATTCTCCACGGTCAGGCCAGGAATCGGGGAGTGGACCTTGATGCCGGATAAACGGCGTAAGCCACCCCAAACAACCGTGGAGGGAGTAAAATGGTTAAAAGAACTAGTAAAAGCAGTCCAGCAAGCTTTTTTGCTGTCGTTCATGATACGATGACATTGCGCTCTAATACGTTTATAATTTATGCAATTCTCCAAAGTTGGGTGCCCCCAGTCGGCTTTAGAAATGTTCCAACTGGTGGGGCGAGGAGATGGGGAATGATGCAGGAAGTGGATGATACAAGGGAAATGGTCACTCGAGTACGTGTCAGAAAGTGCATACCACTCAAACCGACCGGCAAGCTGAGGAGTGCATATTGCGAGGTCTATATGGGAATAAGTGTGTGTTGTGTCTGAAAGGAAGATCAGTGCACCGGTGTTGAGGCAGACAAGATTGAGATGTTGGAGAAGGTCCACCAAAAGGGAGCCTCTCGGACAAGGTGCCGGAGAACCCCATAGGGGGTGGTGGGCATTAATGTCGCCTACCAACACGAAAGGTGAAGGGAGCTGGTCAACAAGGTGTAGCACATCTGCCCTAGTAAGGGCAGATGACGATGGCGAATAGATATTACAGAGGGAAAAGGTAAATGTGGATAAAGTGATGCGGACGGCAACTGACTGTAGGTGAGTATGCAATGAAATGGGATGGTAATAGACGTCGTCTCGAAGGAGCATCAGAACCCCTCCATGGACTGGGATACCTTCCACGGGTGGCAGGTTGAACCGCACAGAGGTGTAGTGTGGAAAGTCTGCACGATCACTTGGACGCAACTTTGTTTCTTGGAGACAGACTAGAAGCGGGCAGTGCAATCGAAGGAGTAGTTTTAACTCCTCCCGATTGGAACGAATGCTGTGAATATTCCATTGAAGGAGCGCCACGATAAAAAATTAGATAAGAAATGAGGATAAAAACCAACTAGCAAGCAGGGTCACCTCGACGGCCGCTGAGGACCAGATTTCGAGGGAGCACTGCTATCGCTGTCTAGGGGCAAAGGGTCATGGTCCATAGGTTCGACCGACGCGCCTGCCACCTCCCTGAGATGATCAGGAGGGGCAGTTTCCACCGCCAGTAAATGGCCAGGTGCCCGGCAGACGGAGCGTCCCAGTGAAACAGAAGACGGCCGAGGCCAGCAACTGTTGGACGGCGTGACGGACGGATCATGCCTCGGCGGGGAAGGAGAGGAACTCTTTTTCTTGTTGGCTCTTCTCGAAGAGTGACGGTGAGAAGAGGCAGTCAATGGTTGGGAAGCCTGAGAATGCAGAAAATCCTCACGGACAGGTTCCTTTTACAAAGTCCGGGCATCTTGTTTAGGTGCCTGCGGTTTACTAGAGGTTGACGAAGACTGTACTTTAGAAGCAGCAGGAGGAAGCGGGGACGTGGAACGGGCAATCTTCGGGCTGACGGATCACACAACTGTGTCAGCGAAAGTGAAATCACAAGTCTGGGTACTTGAATCCTTAGTAGGTCGAGTTGAGGTGAGGACCTTACTGTATGTGCCCGCTGGGAGGACAGTGGGCTTTCGACTCGCCAACAACTTTCGAGCAGCAGATGTTGATACCTTCGCCGTAACCCGAATTTGTTGTATGATTTTTTCATCCTTATATACAGGGCAGTCTCAAGAGGAAGCCGCATGGTCGCCGTTGCAGTTAAGGCAGTGAGGGGACGGAGGTGGGCAATCCCCCTCATGGGCGTCCCTACCACAAGTGACACATTTTGCTGCGTTAGGACAAGATTGACGGGTGTGGTTGTATCTGTGGCATTGAAATCAGTGCGTTGGGTTAGGCACATAAGGGCGGACAGAGATGACTTCATACCCTGCTTTGACCTTCGACGGGAGTTCAACTCTGTCAAACGTCAAAAACACAGTACGAGTCGGTGTCAACTGGTTATCTACCGTTTTCATCACCTTATGGACGGCTGTCACACACTGATCGGACATATAGGATTGGATGTCTACATCAGACAACCCGTCGAGGGATCTCGTAAAAATTACCCCCCCCCCCCCCCTCCGTGACGAGTTGAGTGTGCGTTGCGCTTCTACCTTGACTGGAAACGTGTGTAACAATGTAGTCCGGATTAGCTTTTGGGCTTGGAATGCACTGTCCGCTTCCAGCAACAATGTGCCATTGTGCTGACGCGAACAGGTTTTAACAGGGCCAGCAATTGCATCAACACCTTTCTGGATGACGAAAGGATTTACAGACGTGAAATCTTCACCGTCGGTGTGAGACACAACAAGTCATTTCGGTAGATTAGGCAGAGTCTTTTTTTGCTGAGGCGAATCTATCTTTCTTTTCTGGGTCAACGTCACTGAAGAAGAGAAGGAAGTCATTGCGGAAGTGTCCCCCGTGATTACCAGTGTCTCCGATGGCGCACTCCTTCCTAGTGGGGGCCCTCTCCGAGGGCTTACCCGCCTTAGGTGATTTTTCACACCTCAGGTCACACCTCCTGAGAACTGACGGAGGGACTAATTGGCATGTTCGGAAGGTACCAGCTTGGGTAATCACCCCTCCCTGGGCCTGGCCTTTACCAGGGGGTACGTACGTGCCCTACTTGTCTACCCGCGGCGGGGAATTACGCATTACCCCGTCACCTGCTACGCATGATAATGCGTGGGTCAGCCTTCATACACGCACAGGGAGGAAAGAAGAAGAATAGAGGAAGTGAAGAGAAAGGAGGAAGGAAGTGTCTCAAACGCTAAAGCGGAGACTAATGAGGAGGAGAAGAAGGCTAAGAGTACAGCAAGAAGAGGAAGACAGAAACAAAGCTAAGAAAAGGAAGGAACCAAGGAATAAGAGAAACTAACACAAGAAACCACCATAACGCATGAAAGATGCTCGTCTCCGGGTGAAGGCATAAACCGGGAGGGAAAGTGAAGCAGCCTGGGGCAGAAGAAAGGCTGCTTCGGCTTGGGGCCCCATGCGCGCCACACACGTACCCACAAAAGAGCTGTGGGTCCCCTGGCGGGGAAACCATTGGTGTAAATGGCTTCAGTGTCACAGAATAAATCAAGGAGGTGCAGGAACTGGCAGTGGAGTTGTGCTGGAGAAATGGAGTCCTTTGAGGCATGGGACAGATCCAGACAAAGCTGAAAATGAGGAATGGACCAAAGATGGGTTTCAAAGGAATATTGGAAAGTTGTAGGGAGTGGATGGGATTCAGACGAAAGGAAAGAATGAACATAGACTGCAGTTGGGTAACCCAATCTGGTCCAACGTGGAGGGGTAGGGAGTGCAGCATCTGAAAAAAGGAGCCAGTGGTGCGGGTGGTGTGGTGAAGCCTGAACATGGGCTAACAGGTGTTGCTGACAGAACCACAGGGGGAAAGACCCCAACTAGGAGGCTTGTCACAGGGCTTCTGTGAAAAGCCCCTGTCACCAAATGGACACCACAGTGTAGAACTGGGTCCAAGGTCAGCAACACCAAAGTTGCAATAAATTGGTTTGGATTTTCCGCCGTATGCAAGACACCTGATTTTTTTAATTGTTCCCAAACATGTGTCAGCACATTTCATGCTATCATCAGTGGGATGGCTTATTTTTGTCCTTTTTACATTAGACTACATAAAACTCCTTAAGTAGCCTACTTATTTGTTGTTTTGGTACAAACTTGTCATGATTCTTTTCCTTTTCTGTTATGATTTGGTTGTTGCTGTTGGTTTGAATGTGTATGTCACTCGTTTTCCACGTTTTTCGTGCTATGCATTACACCAGTGGTGATATTTAGCGTATGTAAAAAGGACAAAAATAAACCATCCCACTGACGATAGCACAAAATGTACTGAAACATGTTTGGGAACAATTAAAAAATCAGGTGTCTTGCATACGGCGGAAAATCCAAACCAATTTATCCAAGCAAGCACGGAAGAAAGAAGAACAGCAACAACAAAAATGATGATTATACCAAAGGTGCAGCTGAGTCATACACTATGCACCCACAGTCTAGGCATGACTGAATAAGGGCCTTATAAAGTTGTAGGAGCATTGGGCGTGAGGCTCCCCAAACAGTGTGGCTCAGACAAAGCAGGATGTTTAGATGCCGCCGGCACCCACGTAAGACTGTCATCAAACTGAATGCACAAAAAATGGTGCATCTCTTCAACACATAGCAGGTCATCAGCCAGATACAGATTGGGTTCTTGGTGTACCACCTGACATTTACAGTAATGCATTACCCACATTTTTGAGGCAGAAAACTCGAAACCATGGGCCAATGCTCATGACTGCACCTTTCAAATAGCTATCTGCAACTGCTGTTCAGCAATGCTGATGCTAGTATTGCTATAATACATGCAGAAGTCATTGGCATACATCAAAACCATTAATGGCAACTAAAAATAAAGGGACACTAAGAACAGAACCCTTTGGGACACCGTTTTCTTGATAATGAGGTGAACTGAGACAGGTACCAACTCAAACATGAAAAGAACACAGTGTGAGGAAGTTCCATATGAATAAGGGAAGTGAACCCCATAAACCCCAATCATACAGGTGGTGTCGTATGCCTTCCAAAAATCATAGAAGATGGCAACCAGGTGGTCGTGGTGAGCAAAGATTGTATGGATGGCTGACTCCAGCAACACAAGATTATCATTAGCAGAGCAGCCTTGACGGATCCACCCTTGTCACCAGTCCTCAAGGATCCGCATGAGCCTCTGACTCACCATACATTCAAGGAGCTTGCATGGAACGTTGGTGAGTCTGATCGGGCAGTAACTATCAGCCATCTGTGGATCTGCCCCAAGCTTAATCACTGTGATGATGATGCTGTCCTGCCAGTGGGATGGGAAAACACCCTCAAGCCAGGTGTTGGAGGAACTGACTGTGAATGCGATTGGGTCCAGGGGAGGTATCTGGGCATGCAGCAAGGGCACTTTCAAACTCGCACTAAGTAAAAGAGATGTTGTATGGTTCCCGGCATCATGTTTGAAAAGAAATTTGATTGTGTTATGTTCACTCTTTAAGGGCACAAAAGTCGGCATCATAAACGGCAGTCGCTGAGCTGTGAGCATTATGATCTACCAGGTGCTCAACTATAGTGACAAGGTCAGTACAAATTGTACCCCATATGCTGAGACATTGGATGCCTGCCAGTGGCCGGTACCCGGAGAGGCATGGAACTTGTGGCCACACCCGCGAAGGAGAACTGCGTGAACTGATGGAGACAACTTACCTCTCCCAGGAGTCGCTCTTGCTTTACTGTATCTGTTGCTGAGCCTGGGCCTGGAGACGCTTAAAGGGAATAAGATGTTATATAGAAAGTGGCATTGGTGGCGTTGTAATGCTTGCCAATGTTCCCAAATAGCCTCAGTGCTCTCCAGTGTCCCGCAAGGCACCAACTTATGGTGGAGTGAGCCAAGTGTGGTGGGAACAGTTTCTTGGTGGCTGAAACAATGGCTTCTGTGACCTGCTGAACAGCAATATCAATGTTGGCTGTAAGTGTAGTGGAAAGCATGACAGCCGAGGTGTAAGTTGGCCAGTCAGCCCTATGGAGGGCCCAGCGAGGCAGGCGGCCAGCAGGTGGACACTGTGGGAGCAACAGGAAGATAGGACAGGGGTTTTTGCCACACAGGTCATTGTGGACCCTCCAAGCGAGATGTGGAAGAAGACTTCAGCCACAGACTGACAGGTCAATGGCTGTAAATGTTCCATGTGTCACACTTAAGTGTGTACGGGCAACCATGTTAAGGAGGCAAATGTCTTATTGTACTAATAACGTTTCAACAACCCTACCATCCCACAAAGAACGATGGGCATTGAAGTCCCCCAGAAGCAGAAATGGTGGGGGAATTTGTGCAACCAGAACAGCAAGGTCAGGAGGTGAGACTGCCTCATCCAGAGGAAGGAAAATGGAACAGATCATTAGTTCCTGCATAGCCCATATTCTAACAGCCACTGCTTCAAGAGTTGTGTGGAGAGGCACTGTGGACATTGGTGAGGACATATATGCATACACTTCCAGAGACCCTGTCATATGAGGGACGATTTTTGTAATAATCATGATGGCCATGAAGGGCTGGGGTCCTCTGCACAGGAAACCAAGTTTACTGCAGGGCTTCACAAAAGGATGGGAAGCAGCTCCACAATTGCTAGAGCTTGGTTAAATGGTGGAAAAACCCACCACAGTTCCACTGCAGGATCATAGTGTCTCCTGGTCACTGAGACATCCTGATTTAAAATATACAGTGGGGTTCACAGAACCATCTGCTGTCACTGATTGCTGAGGCAGAGCATTGACATCCATAGCTTGTGAAGACTCAAAAATTTCCAAGTGTGTTGTGGTGGCATGGTAGCCACCATGGATTCTTTCTTCTTGGGCTTTTTCTTCTTTTTCTCTCACAGTTCCTTAGGTTTCTCTCACTGGGATGGCTTTGCAGGCCCATCCTCAGGGACTGGGCTTCAAGCCCTGCGACCAGCAGTTGGTGGCTATTTCATCCACTCACTGGTATCCAATGTACCAGTGGATGAAACTTGGAAGGAAGGGTTCCAAGGGAACCCCTTCCTTGCAAGAGAAGCAAGAGATGGCTGTTGTTTCTCTGGCTCAGGGGTGGGGATTGTGGCCCTGTGTTTGTGGGGTTATTGCTCCCAAAGTAAGCACCTTGGGGGCAACAGAAGAGGAGGCACCCCTAAATACCAAGGTGGCAGGTGTTAATAGTTGGGCCTGGAGGCCCACAACAGAAGATGAAACAGAAGGTGGTGTTGACAGGAATGGCAACAGTGATGGAGTTGCAGCTGTGGCATAATATGGTTTATTGCTCACAGGGTGGAGCCTTAAATATTTCTTCTTTGGCTCTGAATATGATAGCCTGTCCAGGGTCTTATATTGCATTATTTTCCTTTCCTTCTGAAGGACTGTACAGTCAGATGAGCAGGGAGTGTGGTGTAAGCCACAGTTGACACAAACCAGAGGAGGAGTACATAGGATGTCTGGGTGTGACGCATGTCCACATCCTCGGCAACACAGCAGGAGGACATGTGACCTAACCTCCGACACTTGAAGCAGCGCATAGGGCAGGCTGTTTCAAAAGGCTGCTCCATGAGCTGGAGTGCAAGTGAGTGCTCACTGTCCCAGCTTGGAGATGTGGTGGGGAAGCAAGCTGACGTCATGCACGTTAGTACTCAGCGGGCAAAAGTATACAAGTGCGTTCATGTAATTCTCACTCATTTGTAGCTGTGACAACTACAAAATTGTATTGTGGCCAAAGTCCAGTGCCTGCTACTGTAGAGCCAGCCCATGCAGTACAATATATTGTTGTGAGCAGCTGTTCTCTGCAGTGAAGAGAATAAACAACAAGGCAAGGCCATTTCTTCAGATCTCTTCAATGAACAGTATGCTGAGCATAGCTGAAGCAAACAAGATAACACCTGATATATGTTCACTTATTTCATGAAAAAAATGTAAAGGACAAAAAAAGTTAATAAATCTTTTGTACAAATGTTAGTCATCAGCTTGTTTTGATTGTCACTTCCACTTAGCTGGCTCATAATGTTACATTCTTGTCTTCTTAAATGAGTAATTCTGACTTATTGCACACAGAATTAAAAAAAGAAAACCCACAGCTCTGTTCTTTGCCTATCTCTCTCCCAATTTTTATGAGGAAGAAAGTTTGTTGTGATTTTTTTTTTTTTTTTTTTTTTTTTTTTTTTTTTTGCCATTTCTTGTGATAAATGCTGGATTGGCCATTATGCCATTTATTGTTGCCACTGCTTAGCGAGTTACTATAATGTCAACATTTAAGATAGGTGTTGTTTGGTAAGTGTAGTTATTGGCAATTAAGATGGTGTGTTACTAATTTGCCTGAAGTAAGCTATTATGCCTAAACACAAAAGTACCATTTATTTGAACTTAAATGAAGTAAATACTTTACTCGTAGACAGGCATTAGTTATGAAGTTCATTGTAAAATTCATATTGCCATATTTACAATTAACATTGTGGAAACTGGGATGGAGTTCAGCATAATAAATCAATGATAATCTGGCTTCTTTTGATACTCTAGCATAAACTTCTAAAATCAATGACATCTCCATTAACAAATAATGGGAAAATTTGTTACACATAAGAAATACTCATATTACATTGGTTTGATGGAATAAGCATTTAAAAATGTAAAATAGTGACACCATAAACATGCTTTATTAAATTCCAGTCATGAAATCAAATCTTTGAAATTGATGATCACAGACCTTTTACATTAATTATAATAAAGGAAAATCATCACTGAGGATTCACCACATGTGCATGCGAGCTGGAACAGCCTGGCATAGGGGGAGGAATGTAGGGCTTGATGTCACACCAATAGATCATCACCTTGACCTTCTCGGGCAGTGAATCACCCTCAAAAGCCAAGTTGAAGGCACTGGTGGCAACCCATCCACATGTCGAATAAATTGTATTTCTTGCCTCTCCAAGTTCTTACGCAGTTCGTCATTCAACTGCAGTAAAATGTCCCTATGAAATATAATGCCCTGCAACATGTTCAGGCTCTTGTGTGGAGTGATACTAACAGGAACATCACCCAGCTTATTACAGGCGAGCAACACCCGTGACTTGGCTGGGGATGATGTATTTATGAGGATAGAACCAGATCTCATCTTGGACATTCCCTCCACCTCACAAACACCTATATGTTCTCAACAAAAAAACAGGGGCTTAGTCAACATAAATGATTCACCAGCTGTTCTACTGCAGACTAGGTATCAGGGGGCATACGCCTCACCTTGTTGATAAGCCTTATGTTCTTCCTGTGGTGTGGCCATGGGGGTCATTAAATTCTGTTCATACATGCTTAGAGATGCCGGTTTTGCATCCAGCAATGCTATAATTTGCTTATTTCATCATGGTCCCATGATCAGCTAGGGAACTATACATCCACTCAGGCAGAGCCCTGCTTCCCCGGGTAAGCCTTATACAACTGAGTGCAGCAGGTTCCCCAGAAGTTGCCCACTAGTGACTCTTCAGCCTCAACAGCCATGCATCTCCTCGACACGTAGCACACCTTGAGATTGAGGAGTTTTTGATAGAGGTTTGTACCATCCTCGCAACCCAGGGGATTAAGCCAAGATCCCGGGCTCTGAAACGTACAATGTTCCACCATCACACTGAACGATGATTTTTGAAGCACGCACAGAGCTTACGGTGTGGTGGGCACACTGTTGTGACACAGTCCACAGCTTGGGCCGGGTTCACCAAGCCCATATTCATCAAATTAATGCTGAGCCCCTGACGGGGTCTGTGAGACTTCTGCTTGGTGTTTACATTGTCAAACAGAAGCAATGTGATGGTTAATATATGTCAAGATTCATTGCACTTTAACTCGTATATCATTCATTTTTGAAAACATTAATTGAGCACATAGAAACCACAGTTGTATAAGAACTCCACATAGGTACATTTTCTACAACAAACTGCTTCTCACACATCTTTCATTGCGTGAGTGGGTAGGTTGACAATTTATGAATGCAATGGACACATGTTCAAATCTCACTGGAGTCTATTTATTTTTTATTTCTTAGACCTCTTGCAGGTAATATTTTAAATATTAGTTTGCTAAAAATTGTGTAGTGGTAGCCTTTTATACGTGTTTAGAAGATTCTATTTTGTAATAATGTAATCTTTAATCAGACAGACAAGTGTTTCATAGTAATGATATTGAAAATGGGTGTAATTAGTTATTTACTAAAGAGAATACAATAAAACCAACATAATTTAATAACAAGAAGTAACTAAAGCAAAAAACAATTAAAAAAAAAAGAAATAAAATAAAAAAAGTAATGTTTTTGGTGGTATCTGATCCGATGCACACTAGTTAACCAGGAAGTGTTAGTGTAACAGTTGAATAGTCCTACCTGAGTTGAAGAATGAATATTAAACTGAAAACAACAGATAATGAAAGGCACAGCAACTCACTCTTGTAAACCACCCATAAGGACTTAGAAAATTATGCCTATCTGCTGATCTTAGCTTAACATCATAAATCCACCATGTTACAGTTGAAGTAATTTCAAATACAGTACATGAATCCATTTTCAACATTTTTACTATGGCTGGCTCAATCCACATAGAATGAGCGACATGGTCATATTTAGGCATGATATTTAATGAATTGAAACTCATTTTGATTTTATTCAAGATATTTACTAATGAATTGTCATTCCAAAGATTGCAATTGAATACACTCCATGAACATAAAGAAACTTTGTGATATTGACTGAACTGATTTGCTTTCTGTGAATCAGATGTAATACAGTAAACAACTTGCTATATAACTATAAACTTCTTGTTATTCTACACTGAATAATTTATTTGGATAAGCTTTCTTTTGATTTTTCTCTCTTTTTGAAAGTGACAGGGACAAATCTCCCAACTGTGACAAAAAAGGTGATAAAGTTTGCTCCTTGTTTGAACAAGTACTTAATAATTTTTAATATTCTGGGAAAAATGATGTCACAAGTTTGTGACAATATGCACACATTTTTAAAGATATTCCAGCACAATGAAATACTAGTGTGTAAAATTTGAAATTAGCTGTTTCTGTTCGGGAGACCTCTGCAGCTGGTAAGAAACAAAATAAATGCAGGTCTTCTGACATTAAAAATAAATGTAAATGATTTATGTTGTATTCCCTGATATGAGCTCTCCAAAGGAAAATTGAGAAAGTTGCAGCATAAAATTAATGAAGATCCACTAAAATAAGAACAGATAAACAAAGAGAGAAAAGGGGAGAAAATAAGAAGAATGAAGTATACAGAGGAAGTGTTGATGAAAAAGAGTAGTCTACTAAAAGAGAAAGAGAGAGAGGGGGAGGGGGGTAAAACTAGGCAAAGGTTGCATAAGGAAAGGAAACATGAAAATAAGGCAAACATGAGCATAATTATGATCTTACAAATGTTCTCAGACATTAGTCTGTAAATAAAGCAGATAGTTGTAAATCTACTGGTCCAAAGTGCTACAATTATCAGTCCTTAGACTTACAAACTACTTTAACTTAACACTAAGGACAACACACGAACCCATGCCTGAAGGACGACTCAAACATCTTGCAGAAATGGCTGCCCAATCCTTAGCATGATGCCGTAGACTATGTGGCCATTTCACATGGCTGTAATTAAGGAAAAAAGTTACTTCCAAACAGTTGAAGAAAACCAAATGTTGTTGTTAGGAAACTGATTTAAGAACTGGATCCTACTGTCATAGAAGAAAATGTTAAGATACTTCTAAAAGGTTCAAGAAATTTTTCAATTGAAACAAAACATAAAGTAATGGAATATTTTTGTTAAGATGATGATAGTTGAGTTATTCCTGGCATTCACAATGTAAAATCTATTAAAGACCCCAGAAGAGGAAAATGAGAATGGGGTTCACAAGCAGTGTAGGAGTATGACTGTAGGTCAACTGTATTGCCAAAAATGTAATTTAATGTATTATTAACTTTTAATTCTTTGAAATACTGGAGAGACCTTTGTACATATCACACCTGTGACAGCAAAAATTATGCTAGTATTTTGAAAATAATAATATGTTCTTTCTGAGATTTTCATGGGTAATAAAGTAAGTTTTCAGGATTACATACCTATTAATTTGTATATAAATAATCATTCAATTCACAATTTTTTTCCTATAAATGTCAAAGTGTTACACCATACTTCTGACTTTTAATCAATTACAAAAAGCAATATACATATTCACACTTAGTAATACAATCAGATCCCTTCTAAATGATGTAAGTGAAAGAGGAATATTTAACATGGGATATTTTTAAACTGTTTTATAGTTAATTTCTGAGAGTTCATGTGTCACACCCATGACTATAGAATCAACCAGCTATTGTTTGTTTCGTTGTTTAAAGATTAGGCTATTACAAAATAGAATATGTTAAAGAATGTGAAATCTAGAAAAGCATATAACTGCACAATTCATAGCAAATTAATGATAAAAATATTATCAGCACAGGTAAAAAATAAATAAATTAGGTGAATCCAGGTGGTAGTCGAACTCACACTTCTTGTGTTCGTAAACTGGCAGCCTATGCACTCAGTCAATAAAACATCTTTAAGAAGCCGTTTGTTGTAGTAAATCTACCGCTGCTACATGCTCGAATAATATTTTCCAGAATAAAAGTTATGTGAGTTAAGCTGCTATGAATCTCAACATATACTGTATCCTAACTATTATATTACTTCTATTTGACAACGTAAACAACAAGCCAAAGGTCCAAAGACTGCTAGAGTTGGCAAAACTCACACTTCAGAACTAGGGCATGTGAAATGCTCCATTCTTGCACTATAAATTATTTGGGCCAGGTAATCTTTTTGTTCCCCATTATACACTACCTTTGAATTTTTGAGAATGCTGTCAAAAGTGAAATAAGTCTATAGTTTGATAGTATTTCTTCATCCCCTTTCTTTAATCCACATATATTAGCTAATCAGGAAATGTTTCAGTTATAGTAAACTGGTTAGACAAATAACTTAAAATTTTACTTAACTTACAAGAACATGCCTTAATAAATTTTGTAGATATTTCATTGTAACTATTCTAATGCTTTATTTTAAAATATTTTATCATGGAAGTTATTTTTTGTGCTGGTAAGGTGTATAAGATTCAAGTGACAGTCAGCTCAATGGCCTTGTCAGTAATCTGTATTGGAGGACAGCATTAATAAGCTGGTGACTTTGTGTCAAGAAAATCCTGGAGGTAGTGGGCTAAATGGAAGGCTCATTGAGGTCGAGGTGAGTGTGATTGAGTGGGCTGGCCAAGGGTGCATAGATGAACACTTCACTACAGGGTAACACAAACACACAGATGTCAGGCAGAACATCCTAATCAGGCAAGTCAATTCACTTAAGGAGTTGCCACTCAATGGGAATGGGGAATGGTGAGCTATTCATGGCTAAAATCTAGACAATGAGGTAGCAGTCCTGTAAGATGATCAAGATATCAATGGAAAGGGAAGGAGGGATGGGGACAATGAATTCACTACCATAGAGAGCTTATGATTGATACAGAAACCAATATGAAAGTGTCAGTACTATTGCTGACAACACAATCATTTGCTGTCATTTGTTGCAAAAGATAGGTAAAAATTAATTTGATTACTTGGGCATTAACTTTATACATTCATTGCTCTCAGAAACGCCACCTTCTAAATGAATCAATTGTTTTCAGTCACATAATGAGACATCAGTTTCACAACTAATACTACCAATGTAAGTCCTAGTAAGTGGCAATTCCGATACTCACTCCAAACATCAGACTAAAGTAATCAGTACAAATCTTACAACCCTTGTCTCTTCAAGATACATTGAAGATATTTTCATGATTTGGACTCAACAGACACCTTATCATCCTTACTCCACAACATCAAATGCTTTTTTTCCAATCCACTTCAACTCATCATCCTCAGCCAAAATGCTACGTTTCTGAAAGTTAACCTCAACCTCCAGCTCAATGATGGCTCTACCCAATTTCCATCCTCATTAAAATCGCCAACAGCAACTACATTTGACTCTTCCAAATCAATAAACTCCCTCCCATAGAGTCTGGCCATCTCTGGACTGAGTTATAACTCCTTTGCTCAATATAGTGAAGGTCTATCAAAGGCATACACTGACTGTCACTATCCCCCATACCTAGCCAGAAACTCCCTACAGACACCTTCACCCTAAGGAGTGTCTCCCTTATCGCTCAGGATTGAAAGAATGTAATCTTTCATCATGTTAATAATATGTAGATAGGGAACAACTCACTGTAAAGACAAACATTGAGCCGCCGACAGATACAAATAAAAGACACACATATACAATTCTAAATTTTGGGTCACAGCCTTCTTCAGAAATAGAACTCTCATTCACACAATCACTCAGGCATACTCATCCACACACATCAGCCATCTCTGGCAGCCCAACATAGTCTGACTCATGGCAAGAGTATCATATCTCTCTGAAAATCCCTGATGTAAGACCTGCCAATCCACCCAACCAGCACTTCCTATATCTGACACATAACAGGCTCATCCTGCCCCATCAGAAGAAAAGTGACCTGTAAAAGTGCCCATGTGATTTACCAACTATGCTGCAGTCACAGCAGAGCTTTCTATTTTGGTTAAACTACTAAAGTAGCAACTAGCTGTCCATCAAAATGAATGGCCACCACCAAATTGTGGTCCAAAGCAAGGTAGGCCACCCTGTGGCACAACATGCAGCTGAGCATAACATGCATTGATTACAATGGCCACTTCACAGTTATACAGTACTTTCTCCGGTCTTGCAATTATCTGAGCAAACTGCAGCAACTACTGTCCACACACACACACACACACACACACACACACACACATTCACCACATCCAACAGTTCCCACTTCCTCCTTCCTACAACTTCTCCCAATTCTAGTCTCATTCCACAGTGTCTGAACTACTTTTCTCCTATTCTACTCCTCCCACTTATGCTTCTCCCCTTCCCTACTGCAGTCCTAAGCTGCTTCACTTTACACATATCTAGTACTTACGTGGTTCGTCAGATAGTGCTAGTATATCTATCCATCCCCACTCTCAGCATGAATCCTTCCCCTTCTCTCCTCTGCTTACTCAGAGTTGCTCTCACTGCAGGGGTACTATTCAGAACAACAACTTGAACTATTGTATTTTAATGAGTTGTGCCTGCATCATTGTATGTGGTGTGCTGTTTTCTCGTGTGGCTGTGGGTGAAAACTAAGTTACGAGTGTGGAATTGTGGTTTCTTCTCTCTCTCTCTCTCTCTCTCTCTCTCTCTCTCTCTCTTTTTGGTGACACTGTGTAGCTCGCTGTTTGTCTTTGTGGTGACATGCAGCATATCCTCATTACATATTTGAACACACACACACACACACACACACACACACACACAGAGAGAGAGAGAGAGAGAGAGAGAGAGAGAGAGAGAGAGAGAGAGAGAGAGAGCATGAGTGTGTTTCGCTTCCACCTCCTCCATTCATAAGGTGCATCTATTCCCAACCATCTAATACCTACAAATTCCCTAAGGCTGTGCAGAGAAAACTGCTTTTTTCCCCTAAATTTTTTGGCCAAAGAATCATGTACTAACACAGAGGTATGAGCACGAGCATTAATGTGATGTATTCTCATAAGTGGTTTTGCCACAATTCTGATCATGTTCATTAGACTGCTTGAAGCAAAGGATGCATATCTTCCTGACAGTATTCCTCATTTACCATAAAACCAAAATTTGGGAATTTCTGATGCACTACCCATTATAATAGAAGAAAACAGTGAGAAGACGTTTTACATGTGATTGAACTTGCTAAATTTCTTTGGCTCCTCAAGCAATTTCCATTGGGCCTCAATTTCCACATCATACCCATACCAATGTTATCTGTAGTAAACTGATTTACAATTCCTGGATTATTGTTAATTTCCTTCAGCAACTCCTGAGTAATTTTCATATGACAATGGTTTTTGGCCAAAATTCAACAATTTTAATTTTCAGAACGAAACCTTCACTCTGCAGCCAAACAGTGGTAGAACACTTGCCCGCGAAGTGCAAAGGTTCCAGTTTCAAGTCCCAGTTCCGGCACATAATTTTAATCTGCCAGGAAGTTCATATCAGAGTGAAGGTTTCATTCTGGAAACATCCCTTAGGCTGTAACTAAGCTAAGTCTCCACCATATCCTTTCTTCCAGGAGTACTAGTCCTGCAAGGTTTACAGGAGAACTTCTGTGAAGTTTGGAAAGTAGGGGGTGAGGTTCTAGCAAAAGTAAAGTTATGAGGACAGACCGTGAGTTGTGTCAGATAGCTCAGTGGCAAAGCGCTTGCCGCGGAAGGCAAAGAACCCAGGTTTGAGTCCTGATTACAGTACACAATTTTAATCTGCCAGGAAGTTTCAAATCAGCACACATTCCACTACAAAGTGAGGGTTTCATTTTGGAAACATCCCTTAGGCTGTGGCTAAGCCATGTCTCCACCATATCCTTTCTTCCAGGAGTACTAGTCCTGTATTGATAGCAAGAGAACTTCTGTGAAGTTTGGAAAGTAAGAGGCAAGGTACTGGCAGAAGTTAAGTTGTGAGGACGGACTGTGAGTCATGTTGGGCTAGCTCAGTGATAGAATGCTTGCCAGCAGAAGGCAAAGGACCCATTTTTGAGTCCCAGTTACAGCACTTGAAGTTTCACTTTCAATTTTAAAACAAATTTTGATGGTACATTTTTCATGTCCAAAACATTTGAAAGAGAAAAAAGAAAAAGAAAGAAACATTTGTACCATTTATAAACTCTTGTCTTAGTCATAGTAGATTGACCAAAAGCCACACTCAATATTTTAGATGTTAGGACATGTCATGTCCCAATGCTGTCTTTTCTATAGCAATGCAAAATGCTCATGTGCCCTGCATATGATTCACTGTGGCACTTTCAATTGACAGCTGCACCTAAATGAAACGGCAAAAGGAGTTAACACAAGTGTTGAGAAGCAAAGTGGTAAAGCAACACTATCTGCTAGTGATGATCACCAATTATTTTGGACAGGTAGATTGACTGTAATTGTTAATTCCAAGAATAAAAGACACTGCATTATAGTAACTATATATATAATAGAAAGTGGATGACTTACCCAAAAGGACCGGCTCATCGATAGATACAAATAAAAATAAAAATCACACTCAAACACACATACAAGCTTGCGCCACCACTGGCAGCTTCTTCAGGAAAAAGAGGAAAAAAGGGGAGGAGAAAGGGAAGGATATGGGTTTTAAGGAAGTGGAAAAGGAGTCATTCCAATCCCAGGAGTGGAAGGACTTACCTTAGGGGACAAAAAGGAAAGTAGACAAATACACACACACTAACACATATCCAAACGCAAACACACCTAGACAGACATTTGTAGAAAGCAAAGAAGTTGGACAGAGATACTACTTGAGGCAGAGGCTCTGTCCACAGAACCGAGGTAAAGATGCTAAAGATGGTGGGCGGGAATTTTAATTTAGTGGAGGTTGAGACCAGGTGGGCAACGGGAGGAGAGAATAAGCTGAAGGGCAAGTTCCCATCTCCGGAGTTCTGAAAGGTTGGTGTCTGTGGAAAGTATACAGATAACCCGGACGGTGTAACACTGTGCCAAGATGTGCTGACCGTGCCCCAAGGCGTGTTTAGCCACAGGGTGATCCTCATTACCAACAAACACTGTCTGCCTATGACCATTCATGCGAATGGACAGTTTGTTGCTGGTCATTCCCACATAGAACGCTTCACAGTGCAGGCATGTCAGTTGGGAAATCACGTGGGTGCTATCGCAAGTGGCTCTGCCCTTTATCATGTACACCTTCCGGGTTACTGGACTAGAGTAAGTGGTGGTGGAAGGGTGCATATGGCAGGTTTTACAATGGGGGCGGTTGCATGGGTAGGAGCCAGAGGGTAGGGAAGGTGGTTTGGGGGTTTCATAGGGATGGACTAGGAGGTTATGAAGGTTAGGAGGGCAGCGGAAAGACACTCTTGGTGGAGTGGGAAGAATGTCATTAACGATGGATCTCATTTCGGGGCAGGATTTAAGGGAGTCGTATCCTTGCTGGAGAGCCATTTATATACAGTAAAACCTCGTTTTTACATTCTCGGTTTTTACGTTTTCCCGCCATTTACACCATTTTTTGTCGGTCCCATCAAATTTCCTATGTTTACAATGTTAATTCACCCTCGTTTTTGCATTAACATATTTACGCTTTTCCCGCGTTTTACACTTTTTGAAAGCATGTTTGTGAAGAAAAATGACGTAATGTACATAAATTGACACTAGCATGGCTTTCCCCTTAAAGTATAGCGCTTAAAAATTATTCGCATTCGAGTTTTTTGACACTTTGCGTTTATTCAAACGTATATTTCGCATTTCGTTGTTGACTTAAAGACGCGCCGATTTGTGGCAATGTAGTTCTTCTTTTCAGCAGCTTCTTTGGCAGAGCACCTGGCATGTACTCAGACAAACAGAACGGTTTGTTAACGAGAGAATGACGCTCATATGTGGCTGTGTAGTTCGTCTTTCCACTAGCTTCTTTGCCAGAGCGGCTGGCGAGTAGTCAATCAGAACCAGTTGCCTTGTTGAAGTGAGAATAAATAGTTGCGTTGTTTTTGTGATACATATTTCTGGTTAATAAAGAACTTTATCTGTCGCAGTTCGGTATCATTATACCCACAACCGCAAAAAAAAGCGATAATAGTGAGAGATGCCGATCCCATGCAAACATCACAAAAATACTTATGCATATGTTTGTACTCGAGAACGCAAATAAATTCTTGAATATTGTCGTGTGAAACATCGAAAAATACAAAACTAACGGAACTGTAGGAGTTTTACTATGTAAATAATTAATTCCGGTAAAAGGCAGTAATTTTGAAGAATTGTTACATAGCCTGGCAGCGGCGCCAAACGATATCTATCGAAGCGGTTCAGGTAATTTTGAAGATGTGTTATAGCACAGCAGTGGCGTCCTCGATTATAATGACTGAAATTACGTCAAAAATTTCCACTTCCCATAAAATTACCAGTTTTTCCTGGCGCTGAAAATAGTAAAAATTTGGATAACCTTTATTGTATAATCAACTCCCTGGCGAGTATTTAGATGTCTATTATGTACATATATCACACACAAACTACGAAAATGCAAGGCTGATGCAGTAAGCATATTTTACCATTTAAAACATTATTTCCTGCATTTTACATTTTCCTGCATTTTACACCATTTCACTGAAGTCCTCTGAAAAGCGTAAAAACGAGGTTCTACTGTATATATATATATATATATATATATATATATATATATATATATATATATATATGAAAATTATAGAGGGAAACTTTCCCCGTGGGATAAACAAAAATTAAAAATAGAAAAGAGTTGACTTACCAAAAGGACCGGCTCGTCGATAGACACAAAAATAAAAATCACACACAAACACACATACAAGTTTTCGCCACCACTGGCAGCTTCTTCAGGAAAAAAGAGGAAAAAAGGGGAGGAAAAAGGGAAGGATATGGGTTTTAAGGAAGTGGAAAAGGAGTCATTCCAATCCCAGGAGTGGAAGGACTTACCCTAGGGGAAAAAAAGGTAGGTAAACAAATACACACACACTCAGACATATCGAAACGCAAACACACCTAGACAGACATTTGTAAAAAGCACATTTTTTTTTACAAATGTCTGTCTAGGTGTGTTTGCGTTTCGATATGTCTGAGTGTGTGTGTATTTGTTTACCTACCTTTTTTTCCCCTAGGGTAAGTCCTTCCACTCCTGGGTTTGGAATGACTCCTTTTCAACTTCCTTAAAACCCATATCCTTCCCTTTTTCCTCCCCTTTTTTCCTCTTTTTTCCTGAAGAAGCTGCCAGTGGTGGCGAAAGCTTGTATGTGTGTTTGTGTGTGATTTTTATTTTTGTGTCTATCGATGAGCCGGTCCTTTTAGTAAGTCATCTCTTTTCTATTTTTAATTTTTTTATATATATATATATATATATGTGTGTGTGTGTGTGTGTGTGTGTGTGTGTGTGTGCGTAACAATAACAGCTATTGGAAAACGACTTCTTTCACCAGTATCAATGTATGGCTGGGGCCCATGAATGTACATATTTGAAATCATTCTAAAATGAAAACAAATGTGTTTTTTAACACAAACCTATTTTTTTAATGGACACCCTATATTTTTTTCTTCAGCAATCCATAGTATGAGAAATTACATAAACAATGGCATTGTTTGCATCACAATATTCCAATTACATTCCGAGATATTGCGACACAAAGTTGACGCTTGAAAAACCTGAAATACACTGCTAGCGCACGTCCTGAGGCTCAGGCGTGAACCCCATGCTGCCCGTAATCGCAATGTGATTGACATGCGTAATCGCACTTTCATACTTATCAAGAGATCCGAAACAAATAATACGATCTGCTGCCATCAACTCTCATAAGTACATAATGGTTTCCCTCTTGCATGTTTTGTGTGTCTACGTACACAATATGAACCAGTACCGATCACTATACATTAGCCAGGTTGTCTTATTTATCCTGCATACCCAAAATAAGGTTTATTGAATGCGTTAAATGACCCATTGTGCCTTTCGCACACTCATTCATCCAGGGCCTAGCTCTACCTAGACACGTGTCCAACATAGTTCCCACTACAGCCACAGTTACCACTTCGCCTTGTTTGTGACTTGCGACCCATGCAAACGCCTGTACTCGACCACCCTCCAAGCATCCTATTTGTTGTTGCTTTGACATGCAGTACACTGCTTGCCAGTGTAGTCAGAGTAATCTAGTGACGGAACGGAGGTAGTACACATTGTGAATAAACATTGTGTTGTGGAACTTATACTGTATTATGTACACACATGAAGATATGGTAGAAATGCTGCTGATCTATGGAGAATGTATGTTGACGGGAAATACATTATTAGATTGCTTGTTTGTTTATAGTATTATTATGTTATTATGTTAATATGTCTGTTTTCCACACTACTCTACATACCTGTACTGTACCCTGTTGTAGGCAGGCAAAATTCTGTTCAGGCAGAACGACTGTACAGAAAACGATTCCCATCGCCTTCGCGCCAATGGTCATCTCACATCTCGTCTACGTGAAACAGGAAGCTTAAATCCAAGACCTAGACATCGTTCTAGAACATGCACAGATGAATGTGCTGAAGTTGCTGTGCTCACTACCATAGCTGTGAATCCTCACATCAGCACACGTTAAATTAAACGTGAAGTTGGTGTGTCGAAATCAAGTGCACAGCGTATTCTTCAACATCATAAATTTCATCTTTACCATGTTCGTTTACACCAGGATCTTCATGGAAATGACTTCAGCAACAGGGTAACATTTTGTCAGTGTGTAACGTTTCTGCTATGTTGAACACTCCTAAAAATCAGTTGCCAACATAGAAACACGAAATATCTGCTACCTAAAGTAAAACTTCATTACCAGACATGTGATATTTCACATTTTCGCCTTCTGTTTGGAATTCTATTAACACTATTAGTAAAACGCTTTTAAGAAATAGTACGTTGATTTAAATATAACTTTGGTTGACCTTTTACGTAATTTTCAGTTTTTAATACTTTCGTAAATAATAGCTGCAAACACTAAAAATGCATTACACTTAGTTTCGGAAATTGCTGAACCTATATAGATACTAATTTGTATGAAAACAATAATGCTACATGTTATAAACTATTGCACAACATGATTTCATATATACCTTTTGTTTAAATAAATTAGGACAGACCATGTCTTATATATCACTAGATCCTAAATTAAATACTGGTAATTTTTCATGCACTAAAATTAATAATCCGTTTGGTACTAAGAAACTATCTTCGAAATTAACAAAACTACGACAACCATATACAAATCCGTATTAATAAATAATTTGACCGCAAACTGAAACTCACTAAAATTCCATGTGTCAATAATATTACGCCTACACAATATTGGCAAAACAAATATGTGTGCATTTCGAAAACACACATAATGTAAATAATTTGAGCACTGTAAACACTAGTCAAAAGGATGACGTTAAATTTGTGTACCACATTTAAATACAAATATCATGAAACAAGTACATACATTGACATAAATAGTCAAAGCTTAAATGTAATGTTTTAATTTCTGTATTTTGTCATATTTAATGTAAAAGAATATTGTTTAATTGTGGATTACAAAACTTTGTCATCAACCTTATTACGCAGTTATGTAGAAAGATGTTTGAGAGAAACCATTGTTTGTTTAGTCGGTTATAGAGTTTGGGAGTGGCCAGAAACCTGTAAGCTGCTTTGTTGGCTTGCTGCTGCATTTCTTGATTGTGCAATGTTTAAGTGGAAATAAAATCGTTTCCATATCAACTGAGATGCTTTTAATTTAAAAGAAGATCCTGTAGAATCAATTTCTTTAGTGAATGCCGAAGATAACTCACAACGCAATGGACTTCAGCCAGCATATAAGATAAGTTCAACTTCACCTACAGTGGAATGATTTCGTTATAGACTGAGAACTAATAAACATTTCCGTGATTCAGGAATATATTAGGGCTCAGTTTGAGTCATTCCGAAAAGAGGTGATGGACGTTAGAAGTGGGCTCAGCAAAAATTTCTGACTAATCCAAATTTTTTCGCAGATGTTCTCTTTACCGATTAGGCATCATTCTCCAACAAAGGAATTGTCAATATGAGGAATATGCGTTATTGGTTCGCAGACAATCCAAAATGGCTCCGTCAGGTAGAGCATCAACGTCCGTGGAAAGTGAATGTTTGGTGTGGGTTTATTGGAGATACCATTATCGGACCTTTCTTTGTAAATGGCGTCCGAAATGGCAGACAGTACTCCAGATTTATACGACACAATCTTCCTGTTTCTTGGACACCGTACCTCTGAACAGGAGAATGGTTATGTGGTATCAGCATGACAGATGCCCTGCATATAACGACTTAAGAGCTTGACGACTTCTGAACCGTAAGTTCCCTGGTAGGTGGACTGGATGTGGTGGCCCAGTTATGTGGCCTGCTCAATCTACAGACCTTACAGTGCTGGATTTTTTCTTTGGGGAGCAGTGAAGGATGCTGTTTACTAACATGAACCAACATGAACCAACAACACGAGAGGACATGAAGCAATGCATTATAGATGCTTGTTCAGCCATCAAAGAGGAAACAGTAGCATGAAGTAGGGCATCCTTCATCCGCAGAGTGACCCTATGTATGCAAGCCAATGGTTATCACTTTGACCATGATATGTGAACGCTATCTTTAGTATGTAGTGCTGGTATCACAGTGCAAGTTTCTACAAAGGGCCATTTTACCCAGTGATGTTCAGAAACACTTGTTTGAAATGATTTGTCATGTAACACATTAGATAAACATAACATTGATAATTATGTGATAATAAAACTGATTGGTTAAACATGTTTACATTCATCTTCTATGTCTTACCTGAACTTCTCAAATCAAAATGTTTTTACCTAAACAACGGTAGAAAAAACAAAACTCACGGAGGCTCCTGTATTCTTATTAACAGCTCGCTACAATATAAGGAAAGAGATGATTTTAATTTTCTTAACGAAGAACTTATATTTGAAAGTTGTTGTGTAGAGCTTGAACAACAAAATATTGTTATTATATCTATATATAGGATTCCAGGTAATGAAGTGACCAAATTATTTTTCGACAAATTCCAATGTCTCCTACAAAAACTCACGAAAGAAATGAGGAAAAAAATTATAATTGCTGCTGATTTCAATATAGATACAGCAAGTGAAACAAGCATTTCAAAGAAGTTTAATGACTTAATTCAACAATATGGCTATAGATTAAATTTCACTGAATTCACCAGGGTAAGCGATAAATCAGCAACTTGCATAGACAACATATTAACAAATTATACATTAAATGAGGATGCCAAATTCACTTTAAACCTAGGCATCTCAGATCACTATGCTCTGCTTATGGAATTATTAAAAACAAACAAAGAAAATGGGAGGAAATGTTTCCTGAAGAGACAATTTAATCCAGACAACATTAACTTATTCTGTTGTAGATTAAATGATATAGATTGGTCATTGCAGCATGAAGGTTCATGTTCAGAAAATTTTGATAGGTTCTTGAATAGTTTTTTGCATGTTTTTAATGAAACATTTCCACCCGTGGTCTGCCAAAGAAAGACAACAAGTAAGCTAAAATGGATAACTACTGGCATAAAAATATCGAGTAAAAGAAAGAGGGAACTACATGCCGAACTGAAATCCAATAAGAGTCCTGAATTCATTGAATATGTCAAATCTTATAAAAAATTGTTTAGGAAGGTGGTAACAGCTACAAAGGAAATGGCAAATACTAAATTCATCAGAAAGCACAAAAATAAATCTAAGGCAGTGTGGACAGTTGTCAAATCTGAACTTGGAATCAAACCGAGCAACCAGGAAACTTCTAAACTAAAAATACAAGACAAAATAATTGTAAATCCTGCTCAAATATCAGAAACATTTAATGAATTTTTCATAACAGTAGCAAAATCTGATGTTAATGTTCCCTCATATCAAGATAATGTACATCTATTTGGCTCTAGTCTGAACAAAAATGAGTGTCTAATTAAATTCGACACAGTAACAGTAAAAGATGTAGAAAAAACTATCTTAACCTAAAAAATAAAAATTCAGCGGGATGGGATGAAATACCTTCAAGGGTCATTAAAGCAGCTTCAAATATAATAGCATATCCTCTGTGTAAAATAATCAATCAATCATTTAAAGAAGGCTACTTTCCAGACTCCCTAAAATATGCAGAAGTGAAACCATTGTTTAAAAAAGGCTCTAAAGAAGATATGGGAAATTACTGTCCAATTTCACTCCTTCCCGTGTTTTCCAAAATATTTGAAATGATTGTTGCAGTTCAAATTCAAAATTTTTGTCACAAATTTAATATAATATCAAAACAGCAATTTGGCTTTCAAAAAGGGAAAAGTACAATCTATGCTATCAATGAATTTGTCAACAAAGTTACTTCCACCTTAGACAAATCACAAAAAGCAGCAGGAATATTCTGTGATCTGTCCAAAGCGTTTGACAGTGTGAACCACTACCTATTATTATATAAAATGGAAAAATATGGAATTATGGGTACTGCCCTACAGTGGTGTACATCATATCTAACAGAGAGGAAACAAAGGGTTGTCATAACATCGAGCAAAGGAAAATACTCCTCTAAGTGGAGAACTATCCCACAGGGGGTACCACAAGGCTCAATTCTAGGCCCAATCCTTTTTCTTTTCTATATTAATGACTTACCCATAAATATAAATTATCATTCAGTTCTATTTGCTGATGACACATCAGTACTGATCGAAAACAAAAAAGCAGACGAAATTCCTGATAATGTCTTAAAGACCCTAGAAAACCTAGATGTCTGGTTCCATCTAAATGGTCTAAAATTAAATATTAAAAAAAACTCAGGTAATGCAGTTTAAGACAAAACAGTCTAAATTAAATGACATACAGATCAAGCACAATAGTCAGGAACTACATGAAGCAGATCATGTTAAATTCTTGGGAATGAAACTGGACAGCAATCTATCCGGGTCCTCACACATAGACTACCTAAAAAACAAATTAAACAGCCTTGCATTTGCTATGTCCATCCTAGCCAATGTAACTAGTTTAGACACAAGAAAAATAGTGTACTGTAGCTATTTTGAGTCAATTGTGAGATATGGCATCATATTTTGGGGAAATGCTAGCACTATGATAAGAATATTAATCCTGCAGAAAAAATTATAAGAAACGTGTGGTTCAAAGCCAAGAGAATCCTGTCGGTCATTATTAAGAAATCTAAATATACTGAGTGTTCCCTCATTGTACTTATTCGAAATAATTCTATTCATAAATAATAATCCAGAACTATTTCTTCATAATAACTTCCAGCACAGTTATGAAACGAGGAACAAAGACAGTTTCATGCTACCTACGCACACACTAAATCTATATGCCCAGGCCCCACACTATATGGGAATGAAAATATGTAATAAATTAAAAAACACACATTTTCGAAAGGTTGAAACCGAATCAATGAAAAGAAAATTATACAGCACTCTGGTACAAAAATGCTATTATTCAATTGATGAATTCTTAAATGATGATCTGAGTATGTGAGCAGGATAAAAACATATAATTATGTAATGTGATTTTATAACTACATTGTATATATATTATTATTATTTTATACTGACGAGTCTCCTGTACACTAAATCAAGGATTTAACTTGTATGTTATGAGCCAATAAAAATCTGATTCTGATTCTGAAAACCTTTAGTCCACTCGCCCATTTCACTAAAACCATCAACATGAATTTTACTATTATAAGTGAATGATTCACTGTCACTTGTGCTAGATCTACAGTAAAGTAAAGTTTTAACATTGAACGGCATTACCTTTTTATTAACGGATTAACGATAAGCAAAGTTAACTTTGTGACTAACATTGCGGTACACAGATATGTTATAGAACTGCATCACCCCTAGCCTATGGGATAAATACCTGCTGGAATGTACGACTTTAATGCAGGATGGCAGCAGACCATAATATTCATTTCAGACCTCTTGGTAAGTATGGAAGTGCGATTACGCATGTCAATCACATTGCGATTACGGGCAGCGTGGGGTTCACGCCTGAGCCTCAGGACGTGCGCTAGCAGTGCATTTTGGGCTTTTCAAGCGTCAACTTCGCGTTGCAATATCTCGGAATGTAATTGGAATATTGCGATGCAATCAACGCCATTGTTTATGTGATTTGTCATGCTATGGATTGCTGAAGAAAAAATATAGGGTGTCCATTTAAAAAAAACATAAGTTTGTATTATAAAACACATTTGCTTTCGTTTTAGAATGTTTCCAAATATGTACATTCATGGGCCCCAGCCGTACACTGATACCGGTGAAAGTCATTTTCCAATAGCTTTTATTGTTCCAGAGATATTTTAGGTGGACAAGATAGCTGGGACACCCTGTATATATATTATATATATTTATTTTTTTAAATTTATTTTTGAGAGGGGGAGGTAAGCATAGTCAGTTATGTTATGAGAGATAACATAAATCTACATCTCACTATTATAAGATAATTGATTCTGTGAGACCAACTGTCAGAGACATATATAAAAATGAAGTGTTCTTAAAAGAAGTGTCAACACACTGATTAATGACATGAAGATGTGAAGTTATTTAACTGTTCCATAAACTGCAGTAGTATGGCATTCTTTCTGACATCACATCATTCAAGAGGTTTGAAAGTCCATTATGATTTGCTGCAACAATTTTCAGGAATCAACTAGCAAGTATTGATCAGCAATCAAATATAAAAAGGTGATCAGAATTCAAATGAAAAACTTATAATTATACAAATTGCTCAGTACAATATTCAGGTTAACCTCAACCACAATCAGTTTCATGTACTTATCAGAAAATACAAAGCTATATGAAAGCCAAGAGAACTTTTATGTGCTCAAGTCAGAGCACATGTTTGGTTATCACTTTTCTGTTGTTTTAATTTTCTGTCATTAATTGCAATGGTAGTGTGATGCAATTTGCCATTTTCCTCTTCTTTTTAAAGTAGCTACAGTATCTTAGATCAAAGGGCTTCATTATATTTAGACCAGCCCCTGAGCTTTAGACCAATAAACTACAAATTTCAATTATGTATTACATTGTACTATGTGACTACCATTCTACTTATTTTATTCATTGTATTATTCAGTACAGCCCATGTGGGGTTGCTAGTCCCCCATCGGGTGGCTCCCCAGGTGTACTCCAGAGGAGTACCCGATGTTAGGGGTGGCCTGGAAAATTATATCGCCAATCCATTCTGAAACAAGCATGGTAATTATACTTCTCACCTTTGAGTCATGATGTGTGACAGTAAGGTAAAATGTTTTGGAGTTAAAATAGCCCCACATTCGGATCTCCGGGTGGGAGCTGCTTTAGTGTCGCAGAATCCTAAGTCTACAAAATGAGAGAAGCAATGCCTTCAAATAAGTACATGCAATTGTCATACTCTAGTGAGAGAAGACAGACTGATGGAAATAGAAGAGGAACTAGAGAAAATTAACTAGAGCATCATTGGACTGTGTGAAGTATGCCATAAAGTGAAAACTGTCTTCGCTTAACTACAGGGAATCTCTTATATTACTGTGGTGAACCAAATGGGAAACTAAATGGAGTTGAATTTTTAGTATACAAAACCATTGTCCTCAATATAACAGTATTAGAGGAAATATCAAGCAGAATTGCAAGCCTGGTACTAAAAATATCAGAAAGGTACAAGATCCAAATAGTTCAAGCATATGCTCCTACATCTACTCATTCAGATGAAGAGATAGAATCTTTTTACGAACTTCTGAAAGAAACCTGTGAAAAAGGCAGGGATTTTAATACCAAAGTTGGTACATACAACGAAGGTGATTCAGTTGTTGACCTTTATGGAATTTATGATAGAAATGACAAAGGTGAGAGACTGGTACACTTTGCAGAATGCAAGGAAACATCTATTATGAATATGTTTTTCAAGAAGCAACCAAGTCGCAAATGGACTTGGAGGGGTCCTAACTTTGAAGTGAAAAATGAGATAGACTTCATTCTTACAAATAGGCCTCAAAACGTTAAAGATGTCACTGTGTTAAACAGGTTTAAGATAAGCAGCAATCAGTGATTAGTAAGAGAAAACTTTGGATTTAAAACAAAATACAAAAGATTAAAACTAATTAAAGGAAAAAAGAATAATTTTAAATGTCAAAAATCTTGAAGAAAGGAAAGATGAATTTCAAGGAAGAATCAAGAGCAAATTAATAGAATGTGAAGCAGAAGATGTAGCAAAGATACACAGCTAAAGAAGTGGGTGACTTACGTAAATCTCAAAACCAACCTAAGAAATTGACAGATAAAACAATAGGTTTGATGGACAACAGAAGAAAACTGAAAGTTGATATAGACAAAAATTAGATAGAATATGTAGAGCTGTGCAAAGCTCTGAGAAAGAGCATGATAGAAGACATCAAGAAGTATGAAGAAGACACGGTAAAAGCCACTCTTGAGAATAAATCAAGTTTAAAGAAAGCCAAGTGATTGTTTATGATTGGAGGGAATCAGTTAATAGCACTAGACACAGATCATGGCCGAATTACAGAAAAGAAAAAAAATAATTGAATGTATTGAAAATTTCTGTAGTAACATATACAGTAAAATCAATGATGATACCTTAATCCTAGACAAACTGGAAACTTCTGCCTCCCAAATATCAGAAATACGTCCATCAGAAGTGAAACATGCAATGGATATATGAAACAAGGGACTGCTTCAGGTAGAGATGACCTCTCAATCAATGTTTTAAACCTGATGGATGAGGAATTGATAGAGCATTTAGCTAAGATATTTTCAGGTTGTTTGCATAGTGAAATATTACCAAGAGACTGGAATGAAGCCAAAATAGTTTCAATACACAAGAAAGGTAGTACCAAAGACATAAATAATTATTGCTCTATCAGCTTACGCTCCATAGTACACAAAGTTTTCACCAGAATCTTGACTACCAGATTGAGCAGTACACTTGACCGAGTGCAACACATTGAGCAAGCAGGTTTCCAAACAGTTTTTACAAAACCTTCACAGCCTGTGAAAATACTGTAGAAGAAACTGATGAATTTCTCATTGAAAAGGGTGTAAAGCAAGATGACTCTATATCTTCACCCTACGGGAAATAATTAGTAGAACAAAAGAGTACCATCTACGTCTTTGCCTTGCTTTTATAGATTTTGAAAAAGCCTTTGATTTGATCAGTCACCCAGCTATGTTTACGGCTCTGAAAGAGCACTGAATAGAGCAGGGTTATATTAAAATCTTACAAAATATGTACAAAACCTTCACAGCCTGTGAAAATACTGATGAATTTCTCATTGAAAAGGGTGTAAAGCAAGATGACTCTATATTTTCCAAATTATTTTCAGCAATTTTAGAAAAAGCTATGTCTAAACTGAATTGGGAGGAAAAGGGAATTCAAGTTCTCAGAGGTTTGCAGATGACACTGTTCTATTTGCAAATGACATGTAAGAACTTCAAATATTAGTTTTTGTATGTGTGTGTGTGTGTGTGTGTGTGTGTGTGTGTGTGTGTGTGTGTGTGTGTCAGAAGCATCATGTGTACAGAAGTTTATAAAGGTATAACATACAGAGATTACTTACATAAATTTAAACTACGAACTACAAACAGACAGACAGAAATATTATATACATTTGGCCCAAAAGTGAGCTACGTCGACAGCATTTGAGGTTGCAAACATCAGGTCCTCTAAGGTGCAGTGTGAAGGACATTCAGGGCAGTTATACATGTTCTGGATCATCTGTACATCTCCACAGTCACAGAGGTTAGATACAGTAGAATATCCCCACTTCATAAGATTATCTCTTGACCGTGCAGTGTTGGTGTGTAGCCTATTTCGTGACTTCCAAACTGTCCTGTCCTCATTGTGGCCTGGTGCCAATTCTTCCTTTGGTTCCATCCAGTGCCTTTCTCTCAATCTCTTCCATCTGTCCACTCTAGATCCGGGTTGGTCACTGAGGTTGTCGGTTGCTCTGAGAAAGCTCCGTCTGGATTTCAGGTGTCTGGTGGCTGGCTGAATGTTGTGGAGGAAGTGGCTCCCAGACAATTCAGACCTCGCTCTTTCACTGTAGGCTGCAGATTCTCTATGCAAGGCAGGAAGTGCAATGCCAGCAAGGTGGTATAGCTTGTCGATTGGCGTAGGTTTCAAACATCCAGTGACGAGCCTGCAGGTCTTGTTCAGAGCGATGTCGACCTGTTTAGCATGCGCTGGATTATACTAGACACTGCTCACGTATTCGCCTGCTGAGAAGCAAACTGTTAGTGCTGTGGTCCACACTATCCCTGGCTTTGCACCCCAAGAAGAGTTTGTAATTATCTGCAGAATGTTGATTTTCCACTCCAGAAGCAACATGGAAAATCAACATGGTAATATTAGTTAATGAACTTACATTAGTACGCTCTGAAGTTGGACTAAAAATGATCATTGATAAGACCAAGATCATGATCAATGAATGGACTCTTGAAGGAAGTATATCGATTGGCAGTACACAACTGCAAATAGCCTTAGAATATGTCTTCTGGGACAACTGATAAACATGAAAGGTGATCTAAAACCAGAAATATTATGACGAATTAAATTGGGCTGGCAAGCTTATGAGAGACACTCTTCAATTTTGAAATCTAAGATGTTGGTTGAGCTGAAAAAAAATTTGATCAATGTATACTGCTGTGAAACATGGACTTTAAATGAGTTCATTGTTAGGAAACTAACAGTTACCCAAAGAGGAATGGAAAGGTCAATGCTGGATTACAAAAAAAAAAAAAAAAAAAAAAAAAAAAACAGATGGAAAGAGAGCAGAGATAAGACGAACAACAAAGGTTACAGACATTATGGAAAGGGTGACTACACTGAAATGGCAGTGGGCTGGTCATATTGCTGGAGTAAAAGATGGTAGATGATCTAGACAAGTCCTAAACTGGAGCCCAATTGACCAAAAAAGACCTAGAGGAAGACCACCAGACATATGGGAGAGAGACCTAAGGAAGACAGCAGGACTCAGTTGGCAATGGGAAGCTCAAGATCAGAGGAAATAAGAGAGCCTACTTGGATCCTTTGTTACACATTGACTCATTCACTCAAAGAGGCCACATCACAAAGTGATAGAACTGGATGATGATGATGATTATCACTTTCAGAGTTTTAAATTGACTATATATAAGATATCTCCATTCATTACTCTTTCTGTCTGTCCTTGAATGGTCTCATGTAATGCCTACATCTACATTTACATCCACATACATACTCTGCAATCTACCCAAAGGCGAATGGCAGAGAGTACTCAGTATCAGTTCTAGTTACTTGCTCTCCTGTTCCACTCCCATATAGAATGAGGAAAAAACAAAAACTTGTATGCATCTGTACAAGCCCTAAACTCTCTAATGTTATATTTGTGGTCATTACATGAAATGTAGGTTGGAAGCAGTAGAATCGTTCTGCAGTCCGTGTCAAATTCTGGCCCTCTAAATTTCTTCAATAGTGCTTCTCGAAAAGAACATCTCCTTCCCTCCAGCAACTCCCATTTGAGTTCAGGAAGCATTTCAGTAACACTCGCAAATTGATCAGATCTACCAGTTGTCCTCCTTTCAACTGACCTGCACCAGATCACAAACACTTCAGCAATATTCAAGATGGGGTCGTATAAGTGTTTTATATGTGGTCTTTACGGATGAAACACACCTTCCCAAAATTTTCCCAATAAACTGAAGACAACCATTCGCCTTCCCCACAACTGTCCTTATATGCTCATTCCATTTCATATCGCTAGGTATTTAAATGAGTGTGACTCTGTGAAGCAGCACGTTACTAATACTGTATTCAAACACAGGATTGTTTCTCTTACTCATCTACATCGCCTTACATTTTTCTACATTTAGTGCTCATTGTCATTCCTCACACCTAGAACTTTGGTCCAAGTCATCCTACTACACTCATTAATTGATGACACCATCTTCTACACCACAACATCATCAGCAAACAGCCACAGATTGCAACCCACTCTGTTTGTCAGATCATTTATGTAGATAGAAACTAATAGTGGTCCTATCACACTTTCCTGGGGCACCCCTGTTGGTACCCTAGTCTCTGATGAACACTCACCAACAAGGATATTGTACTGGGTTCTATTACTTGTAGTCTTAGAGCCACGCACATATTTGGGTACCTATACCATATGCTTGTAGCTTCATTAGCAGTCTTTAGTGCGGTACTGTGTCAAACACCTTTCAGAAATCATGAAATATGCAGTCTGCCTATTGACCTGTATCCATAGCATCTCATGAGAGAAAAGGATAAGCCAGGTTTCACACAATCGATGATTCCTAAGGCCTTGCTGATGCATGGACAGAAGCATTTTTCTCTCAAGGAAAGTTACTGTATTATAACAGAGAATTGACAGTTTTAAGTAAAGGACTGAATTTTGCACCAACGCCACATGTTCTGCCATTACCATCATGTATCGGCACCACTGAAGAAGCTGTTTGACCACTTCCCTCAGATTCAGCAGAGGAAATTAGACAGGAGACATCCTGTGCAGTTTTGAAGGCTCGTCCACAAAGGAGCAATATATCTGTGGCAGAGAGGGCTACACTACGTAAGCTTCACCAGGATACTCAGATGGTGGTTCTTCCAGCTGACAAAGGTTATGCTACTGTTTATTGTCTCAGGACGAATACCATGATAAAATGTACAATGTATTGAATGACAGCCTGTACCAGAAGATCAGCAAGAACCTCATTAATCAAGTGGCGAGGAAAACTGCTTCGCTCCTGAATGATTCTCCCTCCGCACAAGAAGTTGTTCAGACATTAAAACCAAGTCTTGTCTGTCTCCAAGACTTTATGGATAACCTAACGTCCACAAGAAAGATGTTCTTCTCTGCCCAATAGTGAGTAACAAAGGCTCTCTGACCTATGATGTTGCCATACACTTGGCATCATTATTGAGGCCTCTCATGGGAAAATGTGATCACCACATAAGAAACTCTGCTGACTTCATTGGCAAACTGAAATCATTGAAACTGAACCCTTCTGATATTTTAGTTAGTTTTGGTGTGGTTTCTTTATTCGCAAAGGTCCCACTTCCAGAATCTTTACACCTTATTGAAAGAACTTTTGACAAAGAGATTTCACCTTTATTTAAACATGTCATGACCTCGACGTACTTCTTATTTAATAACGAATTTTTTTGAACAGATGGACGGAGTCACCATGGGTAGTCTCTTATCACCTCTGGTGACCAATTTGTTCATGAGGACTTCGAGGAAAAGGCACTGGAATCTGCTGACTTAAAACCCACAGTATTCTGGAGGTATGTTGATGACACCTTTGTAATTTGGCCCCATGGGGAAGATAACTTGAAAGACATTTTAAGACATCTGAACTCCATACATGATCAAATAAAGTTCATGATGAAAATTGAAAAGGATGGATGCCTTCCATTATTGGACGTACTGGTTCGGTGCAGAAAAGATGGCACTTTGGGACATGACGTTTATCAGAAACTGATGCACATGGATTTGTATTTACGCACAAATAGCTGCCACCAACCTTCCCAGATGATGAGTGTTCTCAGAACTTTGGTCACAGAGCACATATTATTTCTAACGAAAGCAGTCTGCAAGATGTGTTTGAAGACAATGGGTATGCTCCATAGCAGATGAAGAAGGCAATGCAAATGAAACCGAAAGACTCCACAAAGAATACAGAAGAACACAAAGAAACCTTTAAATCCACGGCTTTCCTGCCATATGTTGGTAGCCTCTTGTCAAAAATAGGACAGATTCTCAATAGACACAAAGTGAAAGTGATTTTTCGTCCTCCACCCAAGACAGCTTCACTTGTGGGCTCCGTCAAAGACGATTTGCTGCTTCAAAAATCTGGAGTTTACAAAATTCCATGTGAATATGATCTTTCTTACATTGGACAAACAACTCGTACTGTCCATAAAAGATGTACAGAACACCAAAGTTACACACGACTTTTACAACCTAACATGTTGGCAGTGGCAGAGCACTGTATTGACACTGGTCACAGTATGTTGTATGACAATGTTGAAATTTTGGCAACTATGTCATCTTTTTAGGACTCTGTAGTGAAGGAGGCAATTGAAATTCACTTGACAATGAATTTAATTAATAGAGATAGTGGTTTCAATCTGGATAAACCATGGAATCCAGCACTTTCTGTAATGAACTCACAAAGATGTCGTCACAGTGTAGCTTAGAGTGATACATCGATACACCAACACCGATCAAAAGCGGAGTCATAGATTCAACTTGTGCATTAAGCACGTCTTTGCTGCTGACTGTCTCTGACTCATATGTGTCTGTTGCCACATGCGCAGTCGCGCGGTACGCTAGTATAAAGGGCCAAAGCAAGCACTGGAGTGTCAGTCTTTTGGCTCACTATGAAGATGGCTGAACGTTACACAGCCATATTAGAAGAAGAAGGAGAATTCTTCCGGCTGCAGTCTTTGTGCCACCAAAACCTGAAGATTCACAAATGAAGGTATGTTTGCATGGTCCTCCTGTATGAATAATTTGTTAAATGTAAAATTTTGGCCTTCATTTTGCTGTCTTCTGTCACCATTCCAGAATGATTAACAAGTGACTGGATAGAAACCTTTGAATTGCTTACCGATTTTACATAGGACCAGATTTTTTTTTTTTTTTTTTTTTTTTTTTTTTTTTTTTTTTTTTTTTTTTCAGGTTCTTGGCAAGATCTTTTGCTAAGGTATGACCATGGTAGTTATTATATGATTTGTGCATCCCTCTTTTTATAGACACACTAATCTCTACTAACTTCTGTCTGATTGAGAGTGCAACTGCCTTTGCTTTTTAGCATTTTTTGAATATTACTATTAAACAATGGTTGGTCATTCTCATCCTTATTCACTTTGTCAGCACATATTTCTCCAGTGCATTATTTACAATACATTTAAATTTTGCCCATAATTCCTGTACATACACCATACTGAATGTTAACTATCTCCATTAATTCCATAACTGGGACTCTAACAACAACTTACCTGCTCTTTCTAGCACAAACACTCTCTTAAATTTATGGGGGTTCTTATTACACGGCTGTCTTCCTGGTTGTCAACGTTTCATGTCCAAACACTGCTTTTACATGCAGATATCAGCTACTAGGGTAGAAGACTGACTGTCGCATGGATGTGTGTTTGTGGATACAGACATCTCTTCACACAATCAATGTAATGCATTTTGACTTCAGTCATCATAGTATTCATTATTTCAAATTGGAAAGAAAATATATAAATATAGTATTAATAAACTGCAGAGGGTTTATGGAAAAGTCCCTGAACTAGTCAATAATAACAATGTCCACAAGGTATAAGGACTAGAAAGCTGACTGATAACAGATAGTAAAGGCAATGAATTTTAAACTCCACCTGGAATGTACATTGCAGATGTATTGAGCATTGTTGACAGAGGCCTTTTTTTTTTTAAGGCAATACAGTAGAACCTCGTTTTTACGCTTTTCAAGGGACTTCAGTAAAATGGTGTAAATTGCAGGAAAACATAAAATGCATGAAATAATGTTTTAAATGGTAAAATATGCTTACGGATCAGCCTTGCATTTTCGTAGTTTATTTGTGGTATATGTACATAATAGGCCATCTAAATACTCGCCAGTAAGTTTATTATACAATAAAGGTTATCCAAATTTTTACTATTTTAAGTGCAGGGCAGAACTAGTAATTTTATGGGAAGTAGAAATTTTTGATGTAATTTCATTCATTATAATCAAGGATGCTGCTATTTTATGAGCCAGGCAGAACTGGTAATTTTATGGAAGTAGAAATTTTTGACATAATTTCATTCATTATAATCGAGGATGCTGCTGTTGGGCTATGTAAAACATCTTCAAAATTACCTGAACCGCTTCGATAGATATCATTTGGATGCCGCTGCTGGGCTATGTACCACATCTTCAAAATTACTGCCTTTTACCGGATTTAATTAGTTATATAGAAAACTCCTGAAGTTCCATTCTTTTTGTATTTTACAATGTTTTACATGGCAATATTATAGAATTTATTCGCGTACTTGAGTGCAAACATATGCATAAGTATTTTTGTGACGTTTGTATAGGATCAGCATCTCACACTATTATCACTTTTTTAAGGTTGTGGGTATTACGATACCCAACTTTGACAGATAACGTTCTTTATTAATCTGAAATATGTATCACAAAAACAATGCAACTCTTTATTTTCAAATCAACAAAGCAACTGGTTCTGATTGTTTGAGTACATGCCAGCTGCTCTGCCATAGAAGCTAGCAGAAAGAGGAACTACACCACCACAAATTGGCATTATTTTCACGTCAAGAATTTGTTCTGTTTGTCTGAGTACACGCCAGGTGCTCTGGCAAAGAAGCTGGTGGAAAGAGGAAGTACATCACCAGAAATTGGCGTGTTGTAAGTCAACGAGCTGCGTACTGCCAACAGCGATACGCGAAATATACGTTTGAATAAATGCAAAGTGTCAAGTAACTCGACTGAGAATAATTTTTAAGCGCTATACTTTAAGGGGAAAGCCATACTAGCATCAATTTATGTAGATTACGTCATTTTTTCTTCACGAAAATGCTTTTGAAAAGCTTAAAATGCGGGAAAAGTGTAAATATGTTAACGCAAAAACAAGGACAAATTAACATTGTGAACATACGAAATTTGACGGGACCAACAAAAAAATGGTGTAAATGGCAGGAAAACGTAAAAACCGGGAACGAAAAACGAGGTTTTACTGTATATAAAATAATATCTACTGAGATTAATACAGATTCAGTATGTGAATACGATTTAGGTGTTCTTTCTTCCCGCGCGCTATTAGAGAATGGAACGGTAGAGAAAAGTTATGAAAGTGGTTAATGAACCCTCTGCCAGACACTTAAATGTGATTTGCAGAGTATCTATGTAGATGTGTGTCAAGATAAATATTGTAGGAGAGCCAAAATATAATAAATTGGATGCTTTTTTAGACAGAACAACTGAGCAAAGTTACACTGAGGTAACACATTGAACTTTTATTCAGGAGGACGGTGGTTCAAATCCACCTCCATCAATCCAAATCTAGGTTTTCTGTGATTTCCTCAAATCACTCCTTGCAAATACCAAGATAGTATCTTTAAAAATGGGCACAGCTGATTTCCTTTCTGAGAATCCCAGTGTATGCTCGATATCTAATGAGAATACTGTCAATGGGAAATTAAACACTAAGCTTCCTTTCTTCCTTCCACTTTGTAGACCACCTGCTTCAGAGGCTGAAGTTGTGGAGCAGTTAAGGTAAAACGGGGTGAACATTTTGTACTAATTTCCTGATCATAATCATTAACTAAAGGCAATGCCTTGTCAATGTAACTTTAGCCCTCTCTTCATTGCCATCCTCCTAAGTTCCTCAGTTTTTTTTTCCCTAGAACTTTTCATTCAAATATATTTTTTAAGAACTGATTGTCTCTCATTATACGTCCTATCATTTTTGCTTTTCTTCTCCCTATATACTTTAGTAGCATTATTATCTCATTCACTTCTGTTAATCTATTACTTTTTCTATCCATCGAGCTTGTTTTCGTCATGCTTCTCCAAATCCACATTTCCAATGCCTTCCTGTCTTTTTCTCTGCCTTCCTCGGAATCCATGCATCACATCCGTATTTTAAGACAATCCAAATAAAAGTTTCAGAACTTCTTTTCCTACTTTCCAGGCTTATATGGTTGTCCATAGGTAAACTCCTTTTAATTTGGAAAGCTTGCTTAACCATGACAATTCTTCTCTTTATATATGTTTATTATCTTCAGTGACTTGTTCCCCAAAAAACAGAAGCCCCCAACCTTTTCTAGGATGTCATCAACTAGTCTAATATCAACTTTACTATTTTCTTTTGTCTTCCCTATTACCATAGTTTTTGTAATCTTCTCATTTACTATTAGATAAAATTCTCTTAATAGTTGTGATCTTCAGTCGAGAGACTGGTTTGACAATCCACATATATTTGAACCTGCTTACTGTATTTGCCTCCCTCCATGATTTTTACTCCATACTTCCATCTAATGATAAGTTCACGATTCCTTGATGTCTAAGAATGTATCCTACCAATCAAGCCTTTCAGTCAAGGTATGCCAAAACTTCCTTTTCTCCCAAATTTTGTTCAGTACCTCCTCATTAGTTAGACGATTTATTCACCTAATCTTCAGCATTCGTCTGTGACATCACATTTCAAAAGCCTCTGTCCTCTTCTTGTGTAAACTATTTATCATCCTTATTCTTTGTATTTTGACAAATGTTAGCAACACAATCTCCACTTCTGTACTGAGTCAGAAAGAACTACTATATCATCTGCAATCTGATATGGTGTATGTGTTTTCCTTTAACTTTAATTAGTTTTGTTATTCTTTTCCAATTTTCCAAGAAGTAAGTTACAATAATATGGAGATAATGGACATACTTGTCTTACTCCCCTCCTTAGTTTTGCTTTCTTCTTCACACATCTTTCCAATCAAGATTTACTGCCCTCGTTGTTTGGAATAACAATTTCCAATAAACCATGTCAATAAATGATAAGTAAGTTTTCATATTAACTCCAATTCATCTTTTTAGTACCATCCTCAGAGTTCGTATTGCCCCTCTATTTTTCTTACTAGATCTGAATCCATCTTCCCCTAGGTTTATTTCAATTTTTTTCAACATTAATTTGGAAGTATAGGCTAAAAAGGAGATAGTTCTATAGTTCTCATGGTCCACATTTTTTTTTTTTTTTTTTTTTTTTTTTTTTTTTGAATTATTACTGTTTTAGTATTTATTAAATCTAGGTGGGTCTGTTCCTGTTTAATAGTACTCTTTGATAAGTTTATAAAAACATTCTTTTGTTGAGTCTCCTATTTTCTTCAATAGTTCTGCTGGGATGTTATTTATGCCTGCTGCTTTGGCATTGCTTAGGGCATTCAAAGCATTGTTAAATTCCTCTTTAGATATAGGTGGCCCTATCATGTCCAAATCCACAATGCTCTAGTATTCCAGAATGTTTTCCTCATCAATATCTTTTCCTTCATACGATTTCTCAATATATTATTCTCATCTTTCACACACTTTATCCAAAACAAAGAGTAGACCACCATTTTTATTCTTGACCATACTAGTTTTCATTCTTGGCTTTATCTAATTGATTTAATTTTAGAGTAGGCTTCATCAGTATGTTCTACTTTTAGATCATGCTGTATTTAGCAGCTACTCCTATGCTCTCTTTAAACCTGTCCCAACCTTTCTTATTACCTATCAGGTAATCAGTCAATTCTTTCATTCCTGCAACAGTTTGTTTTTACTTATGTTTTTCTATGTGCCATTTGTGTTGGTTAGCTTTTTGGATTTCTTAAATTTTATGTTATAGTTTGCTATCACTAGAATATGATCTCTGTCTACATCACAATCAGGATATAAATGGAATATTAAGATGAAAAATTCCTAGCAGGAAAAATTATATATAAAAAATAGACGAAGATTACTCACCAGGCGAAGGAGCACAGGTGGGACAGCATCACAAATAAATAAATAAATACACACAGACACACAAATGCAAGCTTTCGCAACCCAGTTGCTTCTTCAGACAGAAGGGAAGGAGAGGGAAAAGGAAATGATGAGGGTTTTAAGGAAGGGGGTAAGGAGCCATTCCAATCCCGGGAGAGGAAAGACTTACCTTGGGAAAAGAAAAGGAAGGTGAACAAATACACACAGACCCATACATTCAACAGACGCAGATACACATAGGCAGACATACTATAGAAACCAAAGAAGTGAAGAAGTTAGACAGAGATGCCACTAGAGGCAGAGGCTCTGTACAGAGAACCGAGGCCAAGATGTTAAGATGTTAAAGATGGTGGGTGGGAATTCAAATTTAGCGGAGGTTAAGACCAGGTGGGCAACTGCAAGAGAGAATATGCTGAAGGGCTAGTTCCCATCTCTGGAGTTCTGAAGGATTGGTATCGGTGGGAAGTATCCAGATAACCCGGACGGTGTAGCACTGTGCCAAGATGTGCTGGCCATGCACCAAGGCATGTTTAGCCACAGGGTGATCCTAGTTACAAACAAACACTGTCTGCCTGTGTCCATTCATGCGAATGGACAGTTTGTTGCTGGTCATTCCCACATAGAACGTTTCTCAGTGTAGGCATGTCAGTTGGTAGATCACTTGGGTACTATCGCAAGTGGCTCTGCCTTTGATCGTGTACACCTTCCGGGTTACAGGACTGCAGTAAGTGGTGGTGGAAGGGTGCATAGGGCAGGTTTTACAATGGGGGCAGTTACAAGGGTAGGAGCCAGAAGGTAGGGAAGGTGGTTTGGGGATTTCATAGGGGTGGACTAGGAGGTTACGGAGGTTAGGTGGGTGGCAGAAAGACACTCTCGGTGGAGTAGGAAGGATGTCATGAAGGACAGATATCATTTCGGGGCAGGATTTAAGGAAGTCGTATCCCTGCTGGAGAGCCACATTCAGAGTCTGCTCCAGGCCTGGAAAGGATTCGGTGACAAGAGGGGCACTTCTGGGATTCTTCTGTTGAAGGTTCTGAATTTGGGGGGATGAGGAAGTGGCTCTGGCAATTTGCTTCTTTACCAGATTAGGAGGATATCTGTGGGATGTGAAAGCTGTTTTTTAGGTTATTGGTGTACTGGTTCAGGGATTCGGGACTGGAGCAGACTCGTTTGCCACGAAGACCTAAGCTGTAGGGAAGGGAACGTTTGATGTGGAATGGATGGCAGCTGTCATAATGGAGGTACTGTTGTTTGTTGGTTGGTTTGTTGTGGATGGATGTGTGAAGTTGGCCATTGGACAGATGGAGGTCGACATCGAGGAAAGTGGCATGGGATTTGGAATAGGACCAGGTGAATTTGATGAGACCAAAGGAGTTGAGGTTGGAGAGGAAATTGTGGAGTTCTTCTTCACTGTTAGTCCAGATCATGAAGATGTCATCAATGAATCTGTACCAAACTTTGGGTTGACGGGCTTGGGTGTCCAGGAAGGCTTCCTCTAAGCGTCCCATAAATAAGTTTGCGTACGCGGGGGCCATCCTGGTCCCTATGGCTGTTCCCTTTAGTTGTTGGTATGCCAGGCCCTCAAACGTAAAGAAGTTGTGGGTTAGGATGAAGCTGGATAGGATATTAAGGGGGTTTTGGGTAGGGAAGTGGGCAGTCGGCGTGAAAGGAAATACTCCATCGCAGCAAGGCCCTGGGCATGTGGGATATTGGTGTATAAGGAAGTGGCATCAATGGTTACAAGGATGGTTTCTGGAGGTAACAGGCTGGGTAAGGATTTCAGGCGATCGAGGAAGTGGTTGGTGTCTTTGATGAAGGATGGGAGACTGCACATGATGGGTTGAAGGTGTTGGTCTATGTAGGCTGAGATTCGTTCTGTAGGGGCTTGGTAACCAGCCACAATGGGGCGGCTGGGATGATTGGGTTTGTGAATCTTGGGAAGTAGGTAGAAGGTAGGGGTGTGGGGTGTCGGTGGGGTCATGAGGTTAATGGAGTCAGGTGAAAGGTTTTGTAGGTGCCTAAGGTTTTGAGGATTCCTTGAAGCTCTGCCTGGACATCAGGGAAGGGATTACTATGAAAGACTTTATATGTGGTACTATCTGAAAGCTAATGCAGTCCCTCAGCCACATACTCCCGCCGATCAATTACCACGGTCGTGGATCCCTTGTTGGCTGGGAGAATGACGATGGAATGGTCAGCCTTCAGATCACGGATAGCTCGGGATTCAGCTGCGGTAATGTTGGGAGTAGGATAATGTTTCTCAGGAAAGACTGGAGGCAAGATGGGAAGTAAGGAATTCCTGGAAGGTTTGAAGAGGGTGATTTTGAGGAAGAGCAGGTGGGTCTTGCTGTGACGGAGGACGGAACTGTTCTAGGCAGGGTTCAATTTGAATGATGTCTTGGGGAGCTGGGTCATTAGGAGTAGGATTATTTTTCTTTGTGGCAAAGTGGCATCTCCAGCAAAGATTATGAGTATAGGAAAGTAGATCTTTGACAAGACCTGTTTGGTTGAATTTGGGAGTAGGACTGAAGGTGAGGCCTTTGGATAGGACAGAGGTTTCAGATTGGGAGAGAGGTTTGGAGGAGAGGTTGACTACTGAATTAGGATGTTGTGGTTCCGGATTGTGTGGATTTGAGTTTTGAGGTTTAGGGGGGAGAGGAGTTGGGAGTTGGAGATTGAGTAGATGGGAGAGACTGGGTTTGTGTGCAATAAGTTATTGCAATATATTGTTTATAACCATTTTCGGCATTTATTCATTACCTTGCGATTGCTCCCATTCCCGTTTTTCCACAATTTTAGTATATGTCAGAAGTTCCACGATGCTTAAAAGTTGATAGTGCTCATACAGAGACAAAAGTCACTATGGTAGAAAATTGTAACAAAATGTAAGAAGACCTGCAGAGAATTCACACTTGGTGCAAGGATTGGCAATTGGCATTAAACAGAATAAAGAGTAATACATTTCACATAAACAGCCAGAAAGACACTGTTGTATGGGTACACGACTGGAGGACAATCACTAGAAATTGTTACATCCATACAATCTATAATATACATACGAAGAGACTTGCAGTGGAAACACCACCTAAAACCTAATTACAGTTGGGGCACATAGCAGACTGATCCATTGACAGAGACTTTAGAAGTGTAGACACCCACATGCTGTAGATTATAAGAACCTCATTCAACCAATGCCTGAATATTGCTCATCAATCTGGTGCCTGTACCAGACAGAACTGACAGATGATCCACACAAGAGCAGCACATTTAGCACTTTGACCGCTGTGTCACCACCGGCAGCCACAAGCCACACTCTTTTTTGTGCAGTACAGTGTTGGTTTGCACTTTTCCAATACAGACACTCAATGCAAATAGAGTACTTCAGAATGGAAATTACACAACATTTACTTGGTATGCCAACCAAGAATGAATTTCTGTCCCCAGGAGCCAACAACAGTTAACATTACCCCCTGATTCAAGATCAGGTGACAGAAGGGACCACTGTCTGACATACAGGAAAAAGTTCAACAAAACAGAAATGTGTGGAGATTTGTCAGGAGTGACATGAAGATTGCTAAAACAGCATGAATGATCTGAGACAGTTTTACACTAGATGGTACGCCACAGAAGTTGGAAGTTTGGTTTCTACAAATGTCTGCCTAGGTGTGTTTGCATGTGGATATATGTGAGTGTGTATGTATTTGTTTACCTTCCTTTTTGTCCCATAAGGTAAGTCCTTCCACTCCTGGGATTGGAATGGCTCCTTTTCCACTTTCTTAAAACCCGTATCCTTCCCTTTCTCCTCTTTTTCCCAAAGAAGCCACCAGTTGTGGCGAAAGCTCGAATGTTTGTTGTGTTTTATGTTTCTGTCGACGAGCCTGTACTTTAGGTAAGTCAAATATCTTTATTTTATATAAGGAGACTTTCTTGGTGGGAAAAATATGTATAAAATAAATATTTTTGACTTACCTAAAGTACAGGCTTGTTGACAGAAACATAAAACACACACAAAAACACACAAACATTCAAGCTTTCGCCACCACTGGCAGCTTCTTCAGGAAAAAGAGGAAGGAAGGAGAGGAAAAAGGTTAGGATACGGGATTTAAGGAAGTGGAAAAGAAGTCATTCCAATCCCAGGAGTGAAAGGACTTACCTTAGGGGACAAAAAGGAAGGTAAACAAATACACAAACACTCAGACATATCGAAACGCAAACACACCTAGACAGACATTTGTAGAAACCAAACTTCCAACTTCTTTGGTTTCTACAAATGTCTGCCTAGGTGTGTTTGCATGTGGATATGTGTGAGTGTGTGTGTATTTGTTTACCTTCCTTTTTGTCCCCTAAGGTAAGTCCTTCCACTAATGGCATTGGAATGACTCCTTTTCCACTTCCTAAAACCCGTATCCTACCCTTTCTCCAGCCCTTCCTTTCTCCTTTTCCTGAAGAAGCTGCCAGTGGTGGCGAAAGCTTGAATGTTTGTGTGTTTTTGTGTGTGTTTTATGTTTCTGTCAACGAGCCTGTACTTTAGGTAAGTCAAAAAACTTTATTTTATAGTAACAAATAAATACACACACACACACACACACACACACACACACACACACACACACACACAAACTCTAGCTTTCGCAGCCTAGCTGCTTCGTCAGGCAGAAGGGAAGGAGAGGGAAAAGGAAATGATGAGGGCTTTAAGGGACTGGGTAAGGAGTCATTCCAATCCCGGGGCAGGAAAGACTCACCTTGGGGGAAAAATAGGAGGGTAAACAAATACACACACACCCACACATTCACACAGACACAAGTGTGTATATAAATTATAGAGGGAAACTTTCCCGGTGGGATAAACATAAATAAAAATAGAAAAGAGATGACTTACCAAAAGGACCGGCTCGTCGAGAGAAACAAATAAAATCACACACAAACACACATACAAGCTTTCGCCACCACTGGCAGCTTCTTCAGGAAAAAGAGGAAAAAAGGGGAGGAAAAAGGGAAGGATATGGGTTTTAAGGAAGTGGAAAAGGAGTCATTCCAATCCGAGGAGTGGAAGGACTTACCTTAGGGGGAAAAAAGGAAGGTAAACAAATACACACACACTCAGACATATCGAAACGCAAACACACCTAGACAGACATTTGTAAAAAACAAAGAAGTTGGACAGAGATACCAATTGAGGCAGAGGCTCTGTCCACAGAACCAAGACAAAGATGCTAAAGATGATGGGTGGGAATTTGAGTTAGCGGAGATTGAGACCAGGTGGGCAACGGGAGGAGAGAATAAACTGAAGGGCAAGTTCCCATCTCCGGAGTTCTGAAAGGTTGGTGTCGGTGGGAAGTATCCAGATAACCCGGACGGTGTAACACTGTGCCAAGATGTGCTGGCCATGAACCAAGGCATGTTTAGCCACAGGGTGGTCCTCATTACCAACAAACACTGTCTGCCTGTGACCGTTCATGCGAATGGACAGTTTGTTGCTGGTCATTCCCACATAGAACGCTTCACAATGCAGGCATGTTAGTTGGTAAATCACGTGGGTGCTATCGCAAGTGGCTCTGCCCTTGATCGTGTACACCTTCCGGGTTACTGGACTGGAGTAAGTGGTGGTGGAAGGGTGCATAGGGCAGGTTTTACAACGGGGACGGTTGCATGGGTAGGAGCCAGAGGGTAGGGAAGGTGGTTTGGGGGTTTCATAGGGATAGACTAGGAGGTTACGAAGGTTAGGTAGGCGGCGGAAAGACACTCTTGGTGGAGTGGGAAGGATGTCATGAAGGATGGATCTCATTTCGGGGCAGGATTTAAGGAAGTCGTATCCCTGCTGGAGAGCCACATTCAGAGTCCGCTCCAGTCCCGGAAAGTATCCGGTGACAAAAGGGGCACTTCTGGGATTCTTTGGTGGAAGGTTCTGGATTTGGAGGAATGAGGAGGTGGCTCTGGCAATTTGCTTCTGAACCAGATCAGGAGGATAGCTGTGAGATGTGAAAGCTGTTATTAGGTTATTGGTGTACTGGTTCAGTGATTCGTGACTGGAGCAGACTCTTTTGCCACGAAGACCTAAGCTGTAGGGAAGGGAACGTTTGATATGGAATGGATGGCAGCTGTCATAATGGAGGTACTGTTGTTTGTTGGTAGGTTTGATGCGGACGGATGTGTGGAGTTGGCCGTTGGACAGATGGAGGTCAACATCGAGGAACGTGGCATGGGATTTGGAATAGGACCAGGTGAATTTGATGGGACCAAAGGAGTTGAGGTTGGAGAGGAAATTCTGGAGTTCTTCTTCACTGTTAGTCCAGATCATGAAGATGTCATCAATGAATCTGTATCAAACTTTGGGTTGACAGGCTTGGGTATCCAGGAAGTTTTCCTCTAAGCATCCCATAAATAACTTTGTGTACGAGGGGGCCATCCTGGTTCCCATGGCTGTTCCCTTTAGTTGTTGGTATGTCTGGCCCTCAGAGGTGAAGAAGTTGTGGTTTAGGATGAAGCTGGCTAGGGTATTAAGGAAAGAGGTTTTAGGTAGGGAAGTGGGTGGTCGGCGTGAAAGGAAATACTCCATCGCAGCGAGGCCCTGGGCATGTGGGATATTTGTGTATAAGGAAGTGGCATCAATGGTTACAAGGATGGTTTCTGGAGGTAACAGGCTGGGTAAGGATTTCAGGCGATCGAGGAAGTGGTTGGTGTCTTTGATGAAGGATGGGAGACTGCACATGATGAGTTGAAGGTGTTGGTCTATGTAGGCAGAGATTCGTTCTATGGGGGCTTGGTAACCGGCCTCAATTGGCCGGCCTGGATGATTAGGTTTGTGAATCTTAGGAAGTAGGTAGGAGGTAGGGGTGTGGGGTGTCGGTGGGGTCATGAGTTTGATGGACTCGGGTGAAAGGTTTTGTAGGGAGCCTAAGGATCTGAGAATTCCCTGAATCTCTGCCTGGACATCAGGAATGGGGTCGTCTTGACAGACTTTGTAGGTAGTATTGTCTGAAAGCTGGCGCAGTCCCTCAGCCACATACTCCCCCCGATCAAGTACCACGGTCGTGGATCCCTTGTCAGCAGGGAGAATGATGATGGAATGGTCAGCCTTCAGATCACGGATAGCTAGGGATTCAGCTGCGGTAATGTTGGAAGTAGGATTAAGGTTTTTCAGGAAGGACTGAGAGGCAAGGTTGGAAGTAAGGAATTCCTGGAAGGTTTGAAGGAGGTGATTTTGAGGGAGAGCGGGTGGGTCTCGCTGTGATGGAGGACGGAACTGTTCCAGGCAGGGTTCCATTTGAATGATGTCTTGGGGAACTGCATCATCAGACTACATACAACAATCTGTACAACAATCAGTAATATATATATCCTACTCCCAACATTACCGCAACTGAATCCCGAGCTATCCGTGATCTGAAGGCTGACCATTCCATCATCATTCTCCCTGCCGACAAGGGCTCCACGACCGTGGTACTTGATCGGGGGGAGTATGTGGCTGAGGGACTGCGCCAGCTTTCAGACAATACTACCTACAAAGTCTGTCAAGACGACCCCATTCCTGATGTCCAGGCAGAGATTCAGGGAATCCTCAAAACCTTCGGCCCCCTACAAAACCTTTCACCTGACTCCATTAACCTCATGACCCCACCAACACCCCGCACCCACACCTTCTTCCTACTTCTGAAGATTCACAAACCCAATCACCCCGGCTGCTCCATTTTGGCTGGTTACCAAGCCCCAACAGAACGAATCTCAGCCTACATAGACCAACACCTTCAACCCATCATGTGCAGTCTCCCATTCTTCATCAAAGACACCAACCACTTCCTCGATCGCCTGAAATCCTTACCCAGCCTGTTACCTCCAGAAACCATCCTTGTAACCATTGATACCACTTCCTTATACACAAATATCCCACATGCCCAGGGCCTCGCTGCGATGGAATATTTCCTTCTGCGCCAACCACCCACTTCCCTACCTAAAACCTCCTTCCTTATTACCCTAGCTAGCTTCATCCTTACCCACAACTTCTTCACTTTTGAGGGCCAGGCATACCAACAACTAAAGGGAACAGCCACGGGAACCAGGATGGCCCCCTCGTACGCAAACATATTCATGGGACACTTAGAGGAAGCCTTCCTGGATACCCAAGCCTGTCAACCCAAAGTTTGGTACAGATTCATTGATGACATCTTCATGATCTGGACACACAGTGAAGAAGAACTCCACAATTTCCTCTTCAACCTCAACTCCTTTGGTCCCATCAAATTCACCTGGTCTTATTCCAAATCCCATGCCACTTTCCTCGATGTCGACCTCCATCTGTCCAACGGCCAACTTCACACATCCGTCCACATCAAACCTACCAATAAACAACAGTACCTGCATTATGACAGCTGCCATCCAATCCACATCAAACGTTCCCTTCCCTACAGCTTAGGTCTTCGTGGCAAACGAGTCTGCTCCAGTCCTGAATCCGTGAACCAATACACCAATTACCTGATAACAGCTTTCACATGCCGCAGCTATCCTCCTGATCTGGTTCAGAAGCAAATTACCAGAGCCACCTCCTCATTCCTCCAAATCCAGAACCTTCCACCAAAGAATCCCAGAAGTGCCCCTTTTGTCACCGGATACTTTCCGGGACTGGAACGGACTCTGAATGTGGCTCTCCAGCAAGGATATGACTTCCTTAAATCCTGACCCCAAATGAGATCCATCTTTCATGACATCCTCCCCACTACTCCGAGAGTGTCTTTCCGCCGCCCACCTAACCTCCGCAACCTCCTACTCCATCCTTATGAAATGCCCAAACCACCTTCCCTACCTTCTGGCTCCTACCCTTGTAACCGCCCCCATTGTAAAACCTGCCCTATGCACCCTTCCACCACCACTTACTCCAGTCCCATAACCCAGAGGATGTACACGATCAAGGGCAGAGCCACTTGCGACAGTACCCACGTGATTTACCAACTGACATGCCTGCACTATGTGGGAATGACCCGCAACAAACTGTCCATTCGCATGAATGGTCACAGGCAGACAGTGTTTGTTGGTAATGAGGACCACCCTGTGGCTAAATACACCTTGGGGCATGGCCAGCACATCTTAGCACAGTGTTACACTGTCCGGGTTATCTGGATACTTCCCACCGACACCAATCCTTCAGAACTCCGGAGATGGGAACTAGCCCTTCAGCATATTCTCTCTTCCCATTGCCCACCTGGTCTCAACATCTGCTAAATTTGAACTCCCAGCCACCATCTTAACATCTTTTCCACGGTTCTCAGAACAGAGCCTCTGCCTCTAGTGGTATCTCTGTCTAACTTCTTTGCTTTCTACAGTATGTCTGCCTAGGTGTACTTGCATCTGTGTACATGTGTGGGTGGGTGTGTATTTGTTTACCCTCCTTTTTCTCCCCCAAGGTAAGTCTTTCCTGTCCCAGGATTGGAATGACTTCCTACCCACTCCTTTAAAACCCTTATCATTTCCTTTTCCCTCTCCTTCCCTTCTGCCTGAAGAAGCAGCTAGGCTGCGAAAGCTAGCGGTTGTGTGTGTGTGTGTGTGTGTGTGTGTGTGTGTGTGTGTATTTGTTACTATCACTGCCTGGGTCCCTATATATATATATATATATATAGTCGTGTAAGAATCAGAAGAACATAACTCCATTTTAGGTACTTTACAGGAGAGGCGAAAAACAAAATTTTTAAGACATATATTTCAGTTTTAGTGATGTAAAATAAACTTTATTGAAAAATTTCTGCATTACACATGAATACACATTACAATGTGTCACATGGTAATATATCTATGAAAATTGTCGTTACTGAATTACCTTTTTTAATAGTTTAATATAGTTCTAAGGAGATATGTCATTATGTCTCTAAATCAATCATTCAACACAGAGGTTTTATACTTTGGAGATATGCACTAGGTTTGCTAAAATATAATGTAAAAAGTTAATTAACCCATATGAAACAGATAGGGTACAGGTGAAATAAAATCATGTTAGTGGAATTTCATACCAATGTCAGCAATGTACATCCACTTTCTAGCTAACTTCATCACAATTGTTGGGACCACATTCTGAACATGCAGCTTCCGCTTCTTGTAGACTCTTGTAAAATGTGTGATACTGGTCTTTGACAATCCCGGTGCGGCACAGGTCCAGGAGGCCTTTTACCTTCTCTTCCTGAAGTTTTAGTGTCCCATGGTATTTCAGTCCCAAGTGGAAGACAGTATCGAAATTTCAAGATTTTCTAGAAACCGGCAAACTTTTTAATTGATCATGAGTGAAATGTTTGATAAGATGTGATTAACATCATTTTTGCTATAATGAAGTTGTCACTTTAAGCTATTGTACTGGATTTCCTTCGCTGTCAACTTTAATATTATTAAACTTTTCCTTTCGCATGGCACCAAAATCGAAGAAGTCCTTCTGCTCCATTTCAACAACTTCATACAGTCTTTGTTTTGTAGCAGTCTGAACAACAGTATACCACCCAGAAGATAACATTTTTTGCAGCCCTCTCTATATGGGCATGGGCTGAATCGCACTCCATTAAAGAGTGGCCAGGCTCAAAGAAGCATTTCTGTATCATAGAAATGTTCAATGTTTGCACAGCATGAAGAAAGATGGTACTCATGTTGATGTTACGATTCTGTCCTCCACAGGTGTCAAAGAACAAAACAACTGGTCGGCCATCTGAAATCTTCTGTAGTTCTTGAAATATACATGATGCTACTTCAATTACTCCATGTTTAGATGCACGTAACTCGAGACAGAAGAAAGTAAGTGAAAATACATCTATCTGTCTCTAAAACAAGCTCGCAACTTGGAGATACGCAGCTGCTTATTTTAGCAAGGAAAAGAGAGAGAGATACACTGCTTTGACAAAACAAGGACCTGATTAGCATGAGGACATACGTTAAAAAATAAATAAATAAAATAAAATAAAAAATAAAAAAAATCTCATTTTTGGAGATATGTTCCTCTGACTCTCACACGATGTCATATATATATATATATATATATATATATATATATATATATATATATATATATATATATATATATATATATATATATATATATATTATAGAGGGAAACTTTCCCGGTGGGATAAACAAAAATAAAAATAGAAAAGAGATGACTTGCCAAAAGGACCGGCTCGTCGAGAGAAACAAATAAAATCACACACAAACACACATACAAGTTTTCGCCACCACTGGCAGCTTCTTCAGGAAAAAGAGGAAAAAAGGGGAGGAAAAAGGGCAGGATATGGGTTTTAAGGAAGTGGAAAAGGAGTCATTCCAATCCCAGGAGTGGAAGGACTTACCTTAGGGGAAAAAAAGGAAGGTAAACACACTCAGACATATCGAAACGCAAACACACCTAGACAGTCATTTGTGAAAAGCTTTTCACAAATGTCTGTCTAGGTGTGTTTGCGTTTCGATATGTCTGAGTGTGTGTGTATTTGTTTACCTTCCTTTTTTTCCCCTAAGGTAAGTCCTTCCACTCCTGGGATTGGAATGACTCCTTTTCCACTTCCTTAAAACCCATATCCTGCCCTTTTTCCTCCCCTTTTTTCCTCTTTTTCCTGAAGAAGCTGCCAGTGGTGGCGAAAGCTTGTATGTGTGTTTGTGTGTGATTTTATTTGTTTCTCACGACGAGCCGGTCCTTTTGGTAAGTCATCTCTTTTCTATTTTTATTTTTGTTTGTTTATATATATATATATATATATATATATATATATATATATATATATATATATATATATAAAAAATAGACGAAGATTACTCACCAGGCGAAGGAGCACAGGTGTGACAGCATCACAAATAAATAAATGAATACACACACACACACACAATCGCAAGCTTTCGCAACCCAGTTGCGTCTTCAGGCAGTAGGGAAGGAGAGGGAAAAGGAAATGATGAGGGTTTTAAGGAAGGGGGTAAGGAGCCATTCCAATCCCGGGAGAGGAAAGACTTACCTTGGGGGAAAAAATGGAGGGTAAACAAATGCACACATGCCCACACATTCACACAGACACAAGTACACCTAGGCAGACATCAGAAGGGAAGGAGAGGGAAAAGGAAATGATGAGGGTTTTAAGGAAGGGGGTAAGGAGCCATTCCAATCCCGGGACAGGAAAGACTTACCTTGGGGGAAAAAATGGAGGGTAAATAAATGCACATACACCCACACATTTACACAGACACAAGTACACTTAGGCAGACATACTGTAGAAAGCATAGGCTCATTGACGGATACGAAAACAAACACATACACAAAGATTCAAGCTTTCGCAACTGTTGGCCACTTCATCACAGAGGAGGAAGGAAGGAGGAAAAAAAAAAGGGAAGGATGCAGGTTTTAAGGGAGTGGATGAGGAGTCATTCCAATCCTGTCAGTGGAAGGACTTACCTTAGGGGAAAAAAGGAAAGGTAAACAAGCACGTGCACACACACACACACACACACACACACACACACGCGCACACCAAGGCAAACATTTGTAGAAAGCTTTCTAAAAATGTCTGCCTTTGTGTGTTTGCATGTGTATATGTGTGGGTGTGTGCTTGGTTACCTTTCCTTTCTTCCCCTCAGCCTCTCCCTTAAAACCCACATTCTTCCATTTTCCCCCTCCTTCCTTCCTTTCTCTTTTCCTGATGAAGTGGCCAACGGTTGTGAAAGCTTGAATCTTCGTGTATGTGCGTGTTTTTATTTGTGTTTTTGTATCTGTCAACGAGCCTGCGCTTTGGGCAAGTTAAGCAATCTCTATTTTTTATACATATTTTTCCCACCAGAAAAGTTTCCATCGGCATTTTTCATATGTCTGCCTTGGTGTGTGTGCATGGGTGTGTTTGTTTACCTATCCTTTTTCCCCCCAAGGTAAGTCTTTCCTCTCCCAGGATTGGAATGACTCCTTACCCAATCCCGTAAAACCCTAATGCTTTCCTTTTACCTCTCCTTCCCTGCACTTTCTGATGAAGCAACCTTAGGTTGTGAAAGACAGTTGTGTGTGTGTGTGTGTGTGTGTGTGTGTGTGTGTGTGTGTGTGTGTGAGTGAGTGAGTGAGTGAGTGAGTGAGTGACTTTATTTTTATTTGTGTATTAACGAACCAGTGCCTTCTCACCTGGTAAGTCCCACTTTCCTTATATATACATATGTTTGTGTGAGTGTAGGTAGAGAGAGAGAGAGAGAGAGAGAGAGAGAGAGAGAGAAATTTAAACACAGGAAGCACACAGTAGGTAAAAGGGCATGAATCGGAAGGAAATGTAGAATGTGAGGGGAAGGGAGACTGTGGGGCATGGAATGTAGGATGTTAGGTTATCTGAGGTTGAGGCCAGGTTGGTTGTGGGACCATGGGAGGTGCTGTAGGGATAAGTCTCACCTCCGCAGTTCAGAAAAGCTGGTGGAGGAGGGGAGGATCCAGATGGCTCGGGTGGTGAAGCAGCTGTCAAAGTCCAAGGTGTTGTGCTCTGCTGCATGCTGCACTACAGGATAGTACACATTGTTCTTGGCCACAGTTTGACAGTTGCCATTCATCCTGATGGAGAGCCAGTTAGTTGTCATTTAAATGTAGAATGCAGAGCAGGATTGCAGCAGAGTTGGTACATTACATGGCTGCATTCACAGGTGGCCCGGCCTCTGATGGGGTACAACAAGCCTGTGATGGGACTGGAATAGAAAGTGCTGGGTGGGTGGTTTGGGCAGGTTTTGCATCACATTCTTCCACAGGGATATGATCTCTGTGGTAAGGGGTTGGGATTAGGAGTGATATAGGGATGAACTAGGATGTTGTGGAGGTTAGGTGGGAGACGGAACACCACTTTAGGGGTGGGAGGATATTAGGTAGGATGTCTCTCATTTCAGGGCATGTTAACAGATAAACAAAGCCCTGATGTAGGATATGGTTCAGTTGTTCCAGTCCAGGATGGTATTGGGTGACAAGGGGGCACTCCTTTGTGGCTGGTTAGTAGGGTTGGGGGGAAGACTGTTGGTGTGTGAAGATATGGCACAGGAAATCTGTTTATGGACTAGGTCTGGTGGGTAATTTCTGTCTGAGAAGGCCTGCGTGAGGTTCTATATGGGAGGGATTTTTTGATGTGGAAAGGGTGGCAGCTGTCAAAGTGAAGGTACTGTTGAGAGTTGGTGGGTTTGATGTAGATAGAGGTGTGGATGGAGCCGTCAGAGAGATGCAGGTTAACATCCAGAAAAGTGACATGTGGGGGTTGAGAAGGACCAAGTGATATGGATGGGTGAGAAAGATTTGAGGTTGTTGAGGAATGAGAATAGGGTGTCCTGGCCTTGAGTCCAGATCATGAAAATGTCATCAATGAACCTGAACCAAACCAGGGGTTTGAGGATTTTGGAGGCTAGGAAGGTTCCCTCTAGACGCCCATGAACAGGTTGGCATAGGAAGGTGCCATACGGGTGCCCTTGGCAGTGCCGCAGATCTTTTTGTATACTTTTCCCTCAAGGGAAAAACAGTTGTTGGTTTGGATGTAGTTGGGAAGGGCTATGAGAAAGAAGGTATTGGGCTTGGAGTCTGAAGGACGTTGGGAAAGGTAGTACCAGAGAGCGACAAGACCATGGGTGTGAGGATATTTGTGTACAGGGAGGTGGCATCAACAGTGATCAGGAAGGATCCAGGACATAGAGGATAGATAAATTAAAATTAAAAACAGGAAACACACAGTATGGAAATGAGCATGAATCAGAAGGAAATGTATATATACATATACACCCTGGGACACCTAACCACTTCCTTCATCGACTCTCCACCATTCCCACTCCTCTACCTCCTGAATTCTTACTCGTCACTATTGACGCCACCTCCCTGTACACAAATATCCCTCACACCCATGGTTTTGCTACACCTGAGCACTATCTTTCTCAACGTCTTTCAGACTCCAAGCCCAATATCTCCTTCCTCATTGCCCTTGCCAACTACATCCTAACCAACAACTACTTTTCCTTTGAGGGAAAAGTATACAAACAGATCTGTGCCACTGCCATGGGCACCCATATGGCTCCTTCCTATGCCAGCCTGTTAATGGGCCATCTGGAGGAAACCTTCCTAGCCTCCCAAATCCACAAACCCTAGTCTGGTTCAGATTCATTGATGACATTTTCATGATCTGGACACAAGGCCAGGACACACTATTCTCATTCCTCAACAACCTCAAATCTCTCTCTCCCATCTGTTTCACTTGGTCCTTCTCAACCCCACACGTCACCTTCCTGGATGTTAATCGGCATCTCTCTCTGACAGCTCCATCCACACCTCTGACTACATCAAACCCACCAACTCTCATCAGTACCTTCACTTTGACAGCTGCCATCCTTTCCACATCAAAAAATCCCTCCCATATAGTCTCGCCGGAAGGCGTATCTGTGGTGATGAGAACTCCCTTATCCATTATGCCGAAAGCCTCACGCGGACCTTCTCAGACAGAAAGTATGCACAAGACCTAGTCCATAAACAGATTTCCTGTGCCATATCTTCACACATCAACAGTCCTCCTTCCAACCCTACTAACCAGCCACAAAGGAGTGCCCCCCTTGTCGCCCAATACAATCCTGGACTGGAACAACTGAACCATATCCTACATCAGGGCATTGTTTATCTATTAACATGGCCTGAAATGAGAGACATCCTACCTAAGATCCTCCCACCCCCTAAAGTGGTGTTCCGTCGCCCACCTAACCTCCACAATATCCCATTTCATCCCTATGCCACTCCTAATCCCAACCCCTTACCATAGGGATCATATTCCTGTGGAAGACCCTGATGCAAAACCTGCCCAAACTACCCACCCAGCACTTTCTATTCCAGTCCTATCACAGGCTTGTTGTACCCCATCAGAGGCCGGGCCACCTGTGAATGCAGCCATGTAATATACCAACTCTATATATGGAAACTTTCCTGGTAGGAAAAATATGTATAAGAAATAGAGATCGTTTAACTTACTCAAAGCACAGGCTCGTTGACAGATACATATTGCAGCAAATTGCTAAGGTCACTTCCTCATCCCTCCCAAACCCAGAACCTTCCACAGAAGAACCCCAAAAGTGCCTCTCTTGTTACCGGATACTTTTCAGGACTGGAGCGGACTCTCAATGTGGCTCTCCAACAAGGGTATGACTTCATTAAATCCTGCCCCGAAATGAGATCCGTCCTTCATGACATCCTTCCCACTCCACCAAGAGTGTATTCCCGCCACCCCACCTAACCATCGTAACCTCTCAGTTCATCCCTATGAAATCCCCAAACCACCTTCCCTATCCTCCGGCTCCTACCCATGTCACCGCCCCCATTGTAAAACATGCCCTATGCATCCTTCCACCACCACTTACTCCAGTCCAGTAACCCGGAAGGTGTACACGTGATAGCACCCACGTGATTTAACAACTCACATGCCTGTCCTGTGAAGTGTGAAATGAATGACCAGCAACAAACTGTCCATTTGCATGAACGGTCACGGGCAGACAGTGTTTGTTGCTGTCAATTCGCATGAACTGTCACAGGCAGACAGTGTTTTTTGGTAATGAGTATCACCCTGTGGCTAAGCATGCCTTGGTACATGGCCAGCACATCTTGGCAGTGTTGCACCGTCCGGGTTATCTGGATACTTCACACCGATACCAATCTTTCAGAACTCCGGAGATGGGACCTTGCCCTTCAGCATATTCTCTTAGCTCAATGTTCGTCTTTACGATGAGTTGTTCCCTATCTAGATATTATAATACAAGGAGTATTTTTTTACATATGTACCATTTTGAAATTAAAAAGAGACATGCTAATATATCTCAATAATTTTATTTTTACACCAAAGCCTGTACCTTAATCTACCGGGTGATCAAAAATTCAGTATGAATTTCAAAACTTAATGAATCACAGAATAATGTAGATATAGAGGTAAAAATTGACACACATGCTTGGAATGACATGGGGTTTTATTAGGGGGGAAAAAGTTCAAAAAATGTCCGACAAATGGCACTGGACAGCAAAACGTCAGTAACTGCTACCGTGACTGGTGAGAGGTACGCCAATATGTAACAGAATCACACCATCCCCAACCTGGCTGATAAACACCTGCTGGAACGTACAATTTATATGCAGGATGGCACTCCACCTAAATTACTAGATGCGTGAAAGATATCTTGCGCGTGTCTTTTGGTGATATCGTGTGCTTAGCCACCACTTTCGTCATGCTTGGCCTTCCAGGTCTCCAGACTTCAATCCGTGCTGTTATTGGCTTTTGGGTTACCTGAGGTCACAAGTGTATCGTGATCAACTGACATCTCTAGGGATGCTGAAAGACAACATCCGACACCAATGCCTCACCATAACTCTGGGCATGCTTTACAGTGCTGTTCACAGTATTATTTCTCAACTACAGCTACTGTTGAGGAATGATGGTGAACATATTGAGCATTTCTTGGAAAGAACATAATCTTCGCTTCTTCTTAATTTGTTATGCTAATTGTTGCTTTTCTGATCAGATGAAGTGCCATCTGTCGGACATTTTTCGAACTCCCCCCCCCCCCTCCCCTAATAAAACTCCATGTCATTTCGAGCATGTGTGTCAATTTTTACCCCTCTATCTACATTATTCCATGATTTATTAAGTTTTCAAATTTATACTGACTTTTTGATCACCCGGTACTTTTGTACATAACAGCCAGAAATATTGAGGCACTTACCGTAACGTTGTACCAGTTTTTGTATATCCTCCTCATAGAAGTCTACTGTCTGACTTGTTAACCACCGCATCACAACTATTTTGACTTTGTCATCGTCTTGCTTGGTCACAATGCCATACAAAACACTACAAGAAACATTAGGACAGCCATCCCCCAATGAGGAAATCGTAAAGCATGTGTTTTCTCACCTTATTGTCCACTTCCTGCTCCAAACTTTCATTAATGACTGAAGGATGACCACTCTGTTGTTCATCATGCACCTTTAAATGCTCTCACCCAGTTTCTTACCATTTCATCACTCATAATGTTTTCTCTGTAAACTGCACAAATCTCACAATGAATATTGATGGCTTTTAGGCCTTTAGCACTAAGAAATCTTATAACAGCCCGTACTTCACAGTCAGCAGGACTCACAATTATCGGAGGCATCTTAAACACTCAGTACACAACGTAAACAAGAAAGAATCAGACAGTAATGGTGTCAGTGTGTAGACAACAGATGTAGGTACCCAGTGTGCATAAAATTATTGAGATATCTTAGCAAGACTTTTTTTTTTTTTTTTAACGGTACTTACTTTAAAAAAACACCTCTTACAAAACATTGTTTTTTACAAGAAAGTAGTAACAACAGCGGGGGGGGGGGGGGGGGGGGGGGGGGAATACGTTCATTGGATTTGATAACAGCATTATGTCTTGGGGGAGGGGGTCACTGAATGCATTTCCTTAGAAAGGGAGTCATGTATTGAAAAAGATTGGGAAACACTGAGCCACAGTACCACAATTTTCACCCAGATGTGCACTTGTTCATCCCAAACATACCAATGGCTCTAAACGTATTTCTTCAGGGCTCCACAAAATCACATGGGGAGACATCATGACTTTGTGGAGCATTTGTAATGGCTTCCCAGGCTTGGAAATGTGTAGGTGAGCTCTATTCTGATACAGAATTATGCAATTTTTTTTGTTAGCTTTGTCAACATTTTGGGAGAGATTTGAACCCCAGAAATCCCCCTCTGGCTATGTACACGTTGTGAACTATAGATGTTGATAAATACCATATATTTCCGCAGATAAGATGACCTTCAGATAAGACGAGGTGCAAATTTTCATCAAAAATTTATGGTTTATGCTTATATCTGGCCAATTTGATGACCCCCAAGTTACCATATCTACCCAAATGTAATCTGCACTTTTTTTCCAGTTTTCGGGATCTAAAAATAACACTGCAGCGTAGATTCGGAGGCAAAGCTTAACAAGTTCTGGAAAAATGCTACTAGAAAGCCGCCATAAGTAGGTTTTGTGCATGGAGGTAAGAATAAACCACGGCTTTTGTGCAACCCTTTGTTGCAATGTTTGTGGTCTGCTTTTGAACTTTCGTGCATGCAGAGCTATGTTGTATCTGATCTTGAAGAATCCCATGTTTCCTTACACCGTAAAGTTTAAGATAAAAGTCATTTCTTGCACTGAGACGACATATATTCATGCCGATGCACATATTATGCAGGTGAAAACACATGAAATTGCACGAGAACATAAGATAGAGGATTTCAAAGGAAACTACAATTGTTGTGTTTAGCTCAAAAATATTTTAACCTTTCACTGCTCGGTATGTAAATATGTGCTAATCATTTTGGTATGACTCTGGATATATTGAGAAATTATTTTGACAAGCAATGAGGTAAAATCAAGCTGCAATGTAAATAATTAATTCTATTCTGTTTTATGGCATATAGTTTATAGTATGTACCCTTTCCGCTCAGTAAATTAATAAAGCTCGTAGATGAATATTTATTTATAAATTATGCAAACTTTCATTTTTATAAATCTTTCTTCTGTTGTTGTTATGTTCTTCAGTCTGGAGACAGGTTTGATGCAGCTCTCCACCCTACTCTATCCGGAGCAAGCCTTTTCAGCTCCTCATAAGAAAGGCAACCCATATTTGAATCTGCTTACTTTATGCATCTCCTTTTGCGGTTTTTTACCCACACACTTCCTCCAATGCTAAATTAACAATTCCTTGATGTCTAAGAATATGTCCTACCAAGGCGATCCCTTCTTTCAGTCAAGATATGCCAAAAATTCCTTTTCTCCCCAATTCTGTTCAGTACCTCCTCATTAGTTACGCAATTCACCCACCTAATCGTCAGCACCACATTTCAAAAGCCTCTTTTCTCTTCCTGTCCGTACTGTTCATCGTCCCATGTTTCATTCCCATACAAGGCAACAATCCACACAAATGCCTTCAGAAAAGACTTCCTAACACTTAAATTATATTTGATGTTAGCAAATTTCTCTTTCCAAAAATGCTTTTCTTCCCATTGCCATTCTGCATTTTATATCCTCTGTACTGTGACCGTCATGTTATTTTACTAGCAATTAACAAAACTCGTCTACCACCTTCAATGTTTCATTACCGTAACCTAATTCCTTCAGCATCACCTGATTTTCTTAGACTGCATTCCATTATCTTTGTTTTGCTCTTCTTAATTTTCATTTTATACGACTCTCTTCAACACACTGTCCATTCCGTTCAGCTGCTCCTCCAGGTCCTTTGCTGTCTCTGACAGAATTACATCCAGGTCCTTTGCTGTCTCTGACAGAATTACAATGTCATCGGCAAAATGCAATGTTTTTAATTCTTCACCCTGAACTTTAATTACTTCTCCAAACTTCTCTTTGCTTTCCTTTATAGCAAGCTCAATCCTAAAAATTGAATAACATTGGAGAAAGGCTACCAACCCTGTCTTAATCCCTTCCCAACTAATGATTCCCTTTCATGCCCCTTCGAGTCTACATAACTACGGTCTGGCTTTTGTACAAGTTGTAAATAACTCTCCTTCGCCTGTATTTTACCCCTGCTGACTTCAGAATTTGAAAGGAGAGTATTCCAATCAACAATGTCAAAAGCTTTCTCCAAATCTACAAATGCTAGAAATGTAGGTTTGCTTTCCTTAATCTATCTTCTAAGTCGTAAAGTGAGTATTGCCTTCCGTGTTCCTTCCTTCCTCCTGAATCCAACCTGATCTTCCCCAAGGTCAGCTTCTACCCGGCTTTTTCCATTCTCCTGTGGATAATCCATGTTAAAATTTGCAACCGTGACTTATCAAACTGATGGTTCTGTAATTTTCACACCTGTCTGCACCCAATTTCTTTGGAATGGGGATTATTACATTTTTCTTAAAGTCTGAGGGTATTTCGGCTGTCTCATACATCTTACACACCAGGTGAAACAGTTTTGCATGGCTGACTCTCCCAGAGACTTTAGTAGCTCTGAGGGAATGTCATCTACTCCCGGGGCCTTGTTCCATCCTAGGTCTTTCAGGGCTCTGTCCAAATTAATCTCTCAGTATAGTATCTCCTATTTCATTTTCATCTATTTCCTCTTCCCTTCCCAAAACATTGTCTCTAAGTTCATTTCCTTTGTAGAGCTCCTCTATGTACTCTTTCCACCTTTCAGCTTTCCCTTCTTTGCTGAGAACTGGTTTTGCATCTGAGTTCTTGATATTCATAGAGCTATTTTTCTTGTCCCCAAATATCTCTTTTATTATCCTGTAGGCAGTATCTACTTTCCCCTTCTTATACATTCTTCTACAGATTTGCAATTGGCTTCGAGCCACTCCTGCTTAGCCAATTTGCACTTCCCGTTAATCTCATTTCTTAGTTGTCTGTAGTCCATTTTGCCTGTTCCATTTACTGCATTTTTATATTTTCTCCTTTCATCAATTAAATTCACTATTTCCTGTGATATCCAAGGATTTTTTGTAGGTCTTGCCTTTCTACCTATTTTGTCCTCTGCTGTCTTCACTATTTCATCTCTAAATGCTACCCATTCCTCTTCTACTGTTTTATTCCCCCCCCCCCCCCCCCCAATTTCTGTCAATTGTAGCCTAAAGCTCCCTCTGAAATTCTTAAGAACTTCAGGTTCCGTCAATTTATCCAAGTCCCATCTCCTTATTTCCTACCTTGCTGCAGTTTTTTCAATATCAGCCTACAGTTCATGACCAATAAGTTATAGTCAGAGTCTATATCTGCCTCTGGGTATGTCTTACAGTTTAAAATCTGGTTCTGGAATCTATGTTTTACAATTATAATATCTATCTGAGACCTTCTGGTGTCTCCTGGTCTCTTCCCTGTATACAACCTTCTTTCGTGATTCTTAAACCAGGTGTTTGTTATGATTAAATCATGTCCCGCACAAATTTCTACCAGGTGACTTCCTTTTTCATTCCTTCTGCCCAGCCCATATTCACTTACTATTTTTCATTCTCTTCCTTTTCCTATTAGCAAATTCCAGTCTCCCTTCACAATTAAGTTTTCCTCTCCCTTAATTGTCTGAATAATTTCCTTTAACTCCTCATATATTTCTTCAATGTCGTCATCATCACCATAGTTGGCATATAAACCTGTACTCCTGTTGTTGGTGTTGGCTTCGTATCTATCTTGACAATGATAATGTGATCACTGTGTTGCTCATAGTAGTTTACCTGCATTCCTATTTTCTTATTCATTATCAGACTTACTCCTGTGATACCCCCAACAAATTTTGTATTTATAACACAGTACTCACCTGACCAGAAATCCTGTTCATCCTGCCACCGAATTTCACTAATCCCTACTATATCCAACTTCAACCTATCCATTTCCATTTTTAAATTTTCTAATTTTCCTAGCCGATTAAGAGATCTAACATTCCACACTCAGATCCATAGAATGCCAGTATTGTCTTTCCTGATGACAACATCCTCCCGAGTAGCCCCCGCCTGGAGATCTGAATGGAGGACTATTGGATGCTATCATCATATTTTTATACAGTAGAGATGCATCTCCTCGGGAAAAGTAAAGGCTGTAGTTTCACCTTGCTTTCAGCAGTTTAAAGTAACTGTATGGCAAAGCCACATTAGCTGATGTTACAAGACCAGCTCAATCAATCATCTAGACTGCAACTATTAAAAAGGCTGCTGCCCCTCTTCAGGAACCACATGTTTGTCTGGCCTCTCCACAGATACTCCTCCGCTGTGGTCACACCTTCACACCTACGGTACGGCTATCTGTATTGTTGAGACACGCAAGCCACCCCACCACAGCAATGTGTTTGATTCAATCTTTCTTCTACGATGTAAATTTCAGACTAAATTTTGATTTAATTTTTTTATATTTTTATTATTATTATTTTTTTAATCGTTGCATCAGACGACCTTGGATTTTAGGACCTTTTTTTTATGAGTCAGCCATCGCCTTAAATGCAGAAATATACGGTATTCAAATATAATATAATCTGTCCAAGTAACAAGAGGAATTAATTCATTACACAATAATGGGGAAAAGATTAAAACTGCACACCTCTGATATTATTGCCTCTGAGGGTAAGTTAAGGAGATTCAAGATATTCTTCATTGTTCCTACTGGTGGAGGGGGTTGTTACCAATAAAATTTCCATTTTTAAGAATTGGAGAAGGTGATGTCTCATTTACTGAAATAAGTAGATGTGTAAATGATTTCACCTGTTACTGAAATAAATGTACTGTACTGTACTGTACTGATGTTATGTTGAGATATCAACAGGCACATAAAAAGACTGAAACGCTAAGCTGTAGACTGAAGAGTGTAGAGTGTAGAAAGGAAACACACACATACACACATATTTTTCTGGCTGATGACCAAGTTCTTATATTGTGTGTCCACATAGATAAGGGGTTGATAAAAAGAAAATATTAAATTACATAGGTAAAGACATTTGCAACAATGACAAAACGCTTACATTTGCAATGAAAAAAGTGAACAGCAAATGAATGAATGATAAAAAAATCTGCACATACTTTGTCTCAAAAATTATACTGGCTTTGAAAATAAACATGACAATTCACACAATGGCTGTTAATATAAAAACATACAAGTAATATTTACTAATACATACACAGATTATGATATGTACATATAAACATACATATGTACTGATTTATTTGGTCCATGCATCTTGCTTGGGTGCGTAATGGTCACCCAACATTTCAACTATATGGTAATCTGTTACCTTTACTTCTTTCATTATTTATCTTCACCAGGAACTTTCCATAACTATGTTAACAACATAGGAATCTTAATTAATGAAATGGAATATAACAATGGAACCTGAAACAGCAGTGAGAATTAACACAACAGTAGCCTGCAGTAACCCACAATGCCATAGCAGTTCCAAGCAATTTTGTAACCCAGTGCCACACACACCAAGCCAGACAATTACTGTACAGTTTATTCACTGATGGACCTTCACAGGCAGGCCTGAGATGTTTGTCCCAAATGTCTGTGTGCAGTGTAAATCATGGAGTGTGTGACAATTGAGAAATGTTTGAAAGCAATTGTTGATGTATGTGTTATTTGAGGCATGACAGTGAACCAGCCTGCATTCCCTGAGGAAGATGGAAAACCACTGTTGGGCTTGCTGGAACACTGACCCAGATTGTTAATATACCAGGCCAGAACATTTCCCTGACCCAAAAAGCAGTGGTTAAGTCCTGCAATTAGTCAGGCAGGCAGCATGGGCATAGTGCCAATCAAATCCAAATAAACACTCAAATGATAGTGTGTGCCTAGCTTTTTGAGTTCTCTAAGATGATACTTAGAACTAGAGATATTGATATATCTCTGATCTGACATAAACATCATTTAAGGTATAATATAGGAAACAGAGTTACTGGTCAAAATTAGATTGTATAAGACTTTCTCTAAACTCATTTTCATAGACATTAAACTGCATTTTTTTGTTGGTTTATTAAACTATTGATCATTTCATCACTTTCACAAGCATGTACAAAAATTTTTTTAGTAAATAGTTTTATTTATGTATAAAAGGATAAAATCAACAAATATAAATAACATGATATTTTGCATATTATAAAGCACAACATTGTACTGATAGGAGAAACTAGTATCTGTTCACAAAACAAATCACACAAAATTTACAAATCTCTTTTTCTGAGACTCTCATCACGGATGCAATACTGCATATTTACACAAGCACCAGAGAGAGCTTACACATTATGAATAAATGGGCATATATATATGTTTATTATTTACAGTGTTAATAAAACATTGTTAATTATGCCAAAAATGTGGAGGTTGAGTAAGTGGAAAAAAGATCTTAATCCCCCCTTTTTTTGTTGCTTAAATAATACTACAAATTAAGAATGGAAAGAGAGGAACAAACACTGTCTTTTATGAATGAGGTAACTGTAAAGTAGATATAATTTATAAAGCCTGTATACAAAGTGTTTCAGCAATTCTAATCTGTTAAGTGTTGCATCTCCTAAGAGAAAAAAGGTTTTAACAGCGAAAACTGTGATATAACAGCATTAAGCTGAATATGAATAAAGAAGCCATGGGTAGGAGTGTTTGTATTTTACACTTTTCCCATGGCAACATAAAATACACATTGATTTTATAACTGTCAGAAGAGAGTGACAGGAATGATGATGGAAATGATGTTGAACACCCTCAATAAAAATAAATGAAAATGGGCTATAGTAAATAGTTCTATTCTTATTTTATAAAGGGCTTTGAGAAAATCACCTTGATTACAATTTAGGGCAACAAGAAGGGCTGAAAACACAACAAGGAAATAAAAGATAAACAGTGAATAGTGAGAGTATTAAAAAACACTTGCAAATGCAACAAATGATCAGACGGAGTTATTCAGCATATGTATCTTACCTTACTTGTATTTCAACAAGGGGTCACATATTACACATGATGCCATAATATTTAACTGATCTACTATTGTTATTTCCTTCTGTTTGAAGAATAGAGCTGAGATTCACTGTGTTTGAATAAATGAAAATATTCATTGTTTATATTTGTTTAAAACATAATCTGTTGTTTCATAATTTTCATTGGAAAATTAGCATCATTCCAGTCACTAATTTGGTCCCACTTCACTTCAGTACATTGACATAAGTATGCATTCACCCAAATAGAAATAATGCTCTTGGATTAATAAACTTTGTTGCTTGGGTGCATCCAGAAACAAGTAAAGGGAATCTTATTTAAAGCTTGAAATACAGTTCCATCTAATGTTATGTAAGTGACAGAAGTGGTCTTATTTCAATGATTAATTGATTCTTATACTGAATTGAATATTGCAGATGAGCAATTCTTATTCTGATCCTGCCTAGCTTTTAGAGAGAGAACTTCTTTGAAGGTGACCAATGATTAACGTGTAAATAACTAGGTACAAACAGGAGAAGACAATAAAAATATTATTTTTAATTTATAATATATACAAAATGTGTACTAATTTGCAAGGAAGCATCAGCAGAGGATAATAATTAAGGACTATGTGACTGCAACAATTGTTCTTTGATTTCAGGCTTTTAAGCGCATAGCAGCTGATGTTTTTACGTGCACAAGTTTTGAATTAATTGAGGGGTGATCACCATCAAAGTGAATAAATGTTACAAAATATCTATTGTTTGTGAAGGTCAACAGTTGTGGTGAATTTTTTTTTTATGGAAATCATATTCATTAATGGGCTATTATATTTTTGAAATGGCCACTTTAGTTCATGAATTAGCTATTAACTAACCATACCATTGTAGTTTAAATCAAAATGTCCCGCAGAACAGCAACAAAACTCATGTAAGTATCACATTTCCCTCTTTTGTACTTTGGATTTCATGTCTAAGATAGTTGTGGACATAACTATCATGGATATGTGAAACCATTATTAAGCATACCATCATGTTGCTTCCTCTACAGTATGATGCTATATACATAAATAAAAAATGTTTTTGTGGTGGAAACAATAGAAGTGTGTAATTTTTTTATATTTCTTTTGAAGCTGTTGTAACTTGTGTATCATTTTTATCAGTAGGGGCTTAATAAAGCCATTGAACACCAATATAGTTAATATGTAATTTATGAAATAAAGTGATTATTTGAAGAGTAACAACAGCCTATGCACAAGAAAGGACTTTTCCAAGACATTAAATAGAACTAAAGGCCACGGTAGTTTTCACGTTAATAAATTCTTTACTTGGAACTAAAGTCTCACTCTTCTGTTGCCACTGGTAAACAATCCTTAATATTTTTGTTCATTTAACATTTCTGAAAATTGTATGTATGCCATTCCACTACTATCACAAGTGTTTAATAAAAACAATAAATATAAATACTGTAACATACAAGGAGTAAGAAAATGACACTTTAGATTAATCAGTCAGGGAAGCACACTGTAGAAATCTAATCTCAGTATCAACTTCATAAATACATAGACATTTTGAGAAACTAAAGTGAAAGCTGTCAAGTAGAAAAAATCTACATATGATGCTGGTGGATATTTACACTGGTGAGAACCAAATTTCACAAGATACACATATTGTCCTTCAGAAAAATGGTCTGAACAACAAAGAAGAGGCAGGGAACAATATATTTTCTTACTGTCATGGAGCACTTTGTGCCTCCTCTTTTGTTACCAGTTCTGATTTTTACATTTTTAACCAAGTTAACATTATTGTACAAGCTGCCCATTTACTAGTGTATGTTAAATTTCATATGAAATTTGAAATATATTTACATTACTCCATACAAGTGAACCTTCATCAAGACAAAGAATCTATGATATCTAATACAAATTTATGAACACAAAAATACAGCAGTCTTCCTGAGAGTCATTGATGTATCACAAGTCATCAATTACAAAGTATATACAGATTCAAAACATTCCATCATGAATTCCTATTGGAACAAGCACAGCAAGAAATAGCAACACATTGCGCAATACGAGACGCCAGTCAGCAGGCACAGCATAGGGTGTCAACACACGAGTCAATACATTCACTTCATGAGCTGCACATACAAAGATAAATGATGTAATAATTAAATTAAGTACAGGATATCCAGGTAAAAGTACTAGCACACCATGTGTATCTGCTGCCAACCAGATATGATACTGACTAATAAACAGCTCCAAAGATATGCGTCCAAACCAAGCAAACAAGCTTGAGTAGCGAGTGCGCAGAGCACCAGATATGTTACGAAGCACTATGTAGCTCACAATCTGCAAAAGAAAAGGGAAAATGTATGTAAATATTCTACCTGTGTAAAACAGCAAGGAGAAGTGAGGAATATATTTTACTATGTCTAAGTACAGCACTGTTCTCTCTGCATACAGAAACCTTTCATTCATTCATAAATTCACTCACTCCAACTTTATGTCCTGCAAATCCCACCATGTCATGAAGGATAGCCTTCATGTATGTGGAAGGAGTCAAGTTATACAGTAACAGGTCAAAACATCCACTAAATTAATGCAGAAAACTTAGGTAGAGTATATTAATGAAAAATTACGACTGGTGGAAATCTATGTAACTTCTAGCGCCCACTAAGCATTTATGTAACTCTACTGATTTCACAGGTCACAAGCAAATTTCTTTTTATTGCACTGACTTGTGGGTTAACAGTATTTGGTTCATGGTACTTCCTGATCTGGGACTTTGCAAAGAGGGTCAATATCGTTATACAACCGCAATGATAAAATCACGATACAAATATCTAATGCTACCAGAAGAGGTAAATAATGGGATGACGTCAAATAAGAAGATGGCAGTAAAAAATAAAAAAAAAGGGGGAGGGGGGAGCATTAGTGATGAGCAAACTGAATTAATCTTTGAGCAGGAGAAAACTGTGGCAAAATAAAGTCATTGCTTCTATTATTGAAGTTAAAATATGTGGAGAAAATGTGAATAGTATTACAGCAATATAAGTGCAGTTTCTTAGAAATTTTATATTAAACTTCTGAAAACAGATGGAGGACTCCAGAACTGTCTGTGAGTAGATTGTGAGGCCTATGGGGTCTCAAAGCAAACCCATAAAGCAGTCGGTACTGCTGGAAGCCGAGATTGGCAATACTTGCATATATATTGTCACTTCTAGTGCCATTCCACAATTATGTGAAACTGCAATAATAAATACCAGTTGACTATCAGAATAAGAAGTATGTTTGAATTTTCTTGATGGAATTATGGAAATTAATGAAGTAAGTCCATTCTGTAAGAAAGCCTCTGCTAAGAGAGGTGCTAAATTTGTTGTATGCAATGTAGGATGTACAGTCTGTCTAAGACAAATATCAAGAATAGTTTTGGTAAACACTGTAAAGAGCCAGAAGAAGAAAATCTGTCAAGCAAAGAAAATTAAACTATTACTAAAATTACTGATTTAAAGGGAGAAGAGTATGAGACCAAAGATAAGTTATATGATCTGTTAATTAAAAATGAAGACTTGTTTATTTCAACATCCTTCCTGTTATCAGGGACTGCAGTAAAGAGAGTGTACCGATATTACACATTATCTGGTGACTGCAAATTTGGGAGAGGTAGGTGTGCAAGAATGTGTTGCAAAATAAAGTGCTCATCTCTGCATGAACACAAAGCATAAAAGAAAAACATATTTCTTTGCAAGATGAAGTTGGTATTATGGAACATTGTGGATGCTATAACAGGGCAGTTTTAAGTAAATGTTGTTTTGAATTGTAGTTGCATAACATACTGGTAGACATCAGTCCTGAAGAATCTAATTTATGAAGCTGTCATCCTCAGCATACAACTGTGTTTACAGCCACTACAAAATGATTTGCATCCTTCATATTCCTTTCTGTTTTACAATGCTCATTATTTTCTTTCTTATTTTGTAAATAACAGTGAGACTAAATCAGTCTATCATAAGTTTCAAGGACGACTCGCACAACACTTAAAGGGACTGCCAATTCATGCTCCAATCCTGCTTTTGCTAAAAAACAGAACACACTTGTAGACTTCCCTATCGACAACATAACAAATACTTGGTTGAGGATAGCAAGGGTGATAAAGGTGGCTGAAAAGTACATGCAGGTAATGAAAATGAGGATCAAGCTTATAAAAAGAGAGCAACAGAAATGTTTTGTCAATATTGTACTTAAAGACAATGAAAATGAACAAGACAATGTCAATTGCATATAGGTGATTAAAAGTTGTACAATTTTTCTTCAGAAGAGAATAAACTATTATTTGTTGATAATAAGGTGTTATGTTGCCAACTGAACACAAAATGTAAAGGCTGTAATCTTTGTATTCCTGACCATGTAGTAGACTGTCACATAATGATACTCTCAGTATAGTACTGAAACGAAGAAGTGCCTTGGAAACAGTCACCAGAAAAAACATCATAAGGCGAACAATTGATTTGTTAAGTACATATGACTTGTCAAAAAGAAAAGGCATAACTGTTTCATGTACCGATTGCAAACATGTGAACCAAAACAGGTTTTGCCTCTGGCACCATTACCTCAGTCTAATGAAGGTACTACACAGATATTAATAATTAATGCAATTATGGGTAAAAATTACATTACATATAACTGCAGATGCACATGAGGCTCGATCTCTCTATGGGAATTGGTTATCCATGGTCCTGAGTAAATGAGAATAATGGGCAAGGGACCTTCTTCTTCTTCTTTAGTATTCAACCCTGAAGTGGCTTGCAGCAGAGTGCCATTCCTTTCCTCTGTTTTCCTTCCTCTTCTTTTCCACATATGTATTACATCAGACATCGAGCACTATGTGTTGCATGTATGACATCCTTGGTCGTCCCCGGTGATTTCTTCCCTCATAGCTCCTTCTGCTATTGTTACAGTGCTGTTATTATGTCTTAGAATATGATCTACTAGTTTGTCTCTTGTTGTCTGGATGTTCCTCCACAGAGATCTGGTTTCCTGTACTCTTCGAGGCACCTCTTCATTTATTTCTCTCTCTCTCTCTCTCTCTCTCTCTCTCTCTCTCAGCTGATCATCATCATCCTTCTATCGCACTACACCTCCAGGGCTTCTAGCCATCTTTGTCTTCTTTCCTCACTGCCCAGGTTTCACATCTGTATAGGGCTAAAAAAAGCTTTAATGATACATTTTCTTATATTATTGCTGGTGAGTAAGATCTTTCTCAGAATGAAACTTTCACTCTGCAGTGGAGTGTGCACTGATATGAAACATCCTGGCAGATTAAAATTGTTTGCCAGAACTGGGACTTGAATCTGGCCCCTTCGCCTTTTGCGGGCAAGTGCTCTACCACTGAGCTATCTCGACAACACTCATGGTGCCGACCCATAACTTCAATTCTGCCAGTACCTCACCTCCTACTTTCCAAACTTCTCCTATGAAACTTGCAAGACTAGCACTCCTGGAAGAAAGGATATGGTGGAGACGTCTCTTAGCCACAGCCTAAGGTATGTTTCCAGAATGAAACTTTCACTCTGTAGTGGAGTGTGTGCTGATATGAAACTTTCTGGCAGATTAAAAGTCTTCCAAGTTTCGCAGGAAAACTACTATGAAGTTTGGAAAGTAGGAGGCGAGGTACTGCCAGAATTAAAGTTGTGGGGCAGCACCGTGAATCGTGTCGGGATAGCTCAGTGGTAGAGTGCTTGCCCGCGAAAGGTAAAAGTCTGAGATTTGACTCCAGGTTCCGGCACACAATTTTAATCTGCCAGGAAGTTTCATATCAGTGCACACTCTGCTGCAGAGTGAAAGTTTCATTCTGGAAACATCCCTTAGGCTGTGGCTAAGCCATGTCTCCACCATATCCTTTCTTCCAGGAGTGCTAGTCTTGCAAGTTTCACAGGAGAACTTCTGTGAAGTCTGGAAAGTAGGAGGCAAGGTACTGGCAGAATTGAAGTTGTGGGGCAGCACCGTGAGTCATGTTGGGATATCTCAGTGGTAGAGCTCTTGCCCGTGAAAGGCAAAGGTCCCAGATTCAAGTCCCAGTTCCGGCACACAATTTTAATCTGTCAGGAAGTCTCAAGTTCTTTTTCAAATTAAATGCAATTTTGACTTGCTGTATTCTGCTCACAATTTCTTGCCAGCTTCTACCACCATTGTGATTCTTATTGTTGTTGTTGTTGTTTGATGTTTAGAGGGGACTAAACTGCTGGCTTATCAGTCCCCTTTTCCCAGCTAAGAGTTCACACCAATAAAACTGACCCACCTATGATGTAGCACTCTCCCAGTATACGTGTGGGACAGAGTGTCAGTTGATGGTTAAATGATAATTTAAAATTGAAGGCACATTAGTTGTTGACCAAAGAGGCAACAAACCTAAAATAATATAGTAGAAGAGTGTGGCCGGCTGATCAAGGCGGTAATACAGGATGAGCCAACCATTCTGCATGCACTTAAAATCTCCAGTTAAGAACTTGACAGACACTTTAAAAAAAGATAACAAATTAAAAGTTCGGGGGGAGGGGGGGTAGTGGGCCCGAGAAATCAAGCAAATGTGCACACCGCTAAATAGAATGGTAAAAGCCAGCTGATTCTTATTCTTCATACTCTGTTACAGAACTGAATATCATCACTTTATTCTTTTTATTAACTTTTATCCCATGTCAATAGTTTCGCCAACTTGGTCTATAGCTTCCTGGATGTTAAGTGTTGAATATAAGATGAGAGAGAGCATATCCTTGTCTCATGCCTTTTCTAATTTTTGCTTCTTGTTCCTGATGATAATACCTAATGACTGCCATATTATTCTTATAGAGGCCGAGTATCACACGGATGTCTTTGTATTTAATGTCAGATTTCTTCAGCACTGTGAACATCTCTTGCCAGAAGACATCATAAAATACACATAAAAAGTGTTGCATCACCTATGTTTTAAGGTCTCCTGAACACTGACATTAAATTTGTAAACTATATCAAGAACACAGTTTCTTTGGTTGTCTTGGATTTCATTCAACCCAGACGAAGCTGTCAATAGAAATGCATCAGCTGTGCCAATGCAATAGAGTGGGTAAGATGGCCCACCAGGCCCACTAATTTTAACAGGAATTTAATACACTGCTTGGGTTGACTGTAGTCCTACCATGCCTAGGAGGTCATGTCCCAAAATTGATTAAATCCTCATTGTTATTTTGTGTTTGGGAGACTCTCATTAAGGGAATTTTCCAGACATCTCGTAGTGAACAAACACGATGTCGTTTGGACATTGAAGAGGTACAGAGATGCAGGAACTATCAACAGCTTGCCTCACACTTACTACCACAGGTGTTGATGACCACTACTTATGGATTTCCACTTGGAAAAAAACCTGTGAGGAACAGCACTACACTGAATAATTATCCTTATGCAGCCACATGATGTTATGTTTTGACTCAAATTGTATGTAATAGGTGGCATGATATGCAACATTACTCCTGATGTCCATGGTGAGGTCAAGCTTTGACACCTAGACACCATGTAACATGGTACAGTTGGGCCCAACAGCATGCTGAATGGAATCATCAGAAATTGTATAAAGTGCTATTTATAGATCATACTAGTATCTGCAAACTTCCAATCATCAGAGACTTTTTGGAGACAGCCTGGTCTGCCTCGACATCTTAGACACACGGATCAATGAGTGCGGCAAGGTGGTGGCTCCCTGATGTATTGGGATGGCATTATGTGGGGTCACTGTATGCCACTTGTGGTCATAGAACACAGTTAAGGGATATACAGTACAGGGATGAAATCCTGCAACATACAGTGCAACCATGTCAGCAGCTTTTCAGTGAGTAATCTTTCTTAATGCACAACAATTGTCATGCTCATCATGCATATCTTGTGAATGTGTTCATTCATGATAATGACCAGCATGTGCTCCAGACATGAATCATATAGAACATACCTGGGAAACATTGAAAAGAGTTATTTTTAAGCAAGATGATCTGCCAACCAATCTGAGAGATCTATGCCTAATAGCCATTGAGGAATGGTACAATATGGGCCAACAGCCCCTTGATGATCTAGTGTACATCATGTCATGACAAAAACAGGCATGCATCACTGCAAGAGGATGTGTTAGTGGGTATTAGGGTTAGTGGTGTAAGCTGCAATCTGGAACACAAATTCAGGTTATTGTCATAAAAATTGTCAGTTTCTGCTTTCATGAGAAGAAAAGTCAACTGAAATGTTATTTTGGAATTTGTATATTCAAGAGCCCTAAAAACCATGGTGATGCAACACTTTTTAAATGTGTGTATATGGAAGAAATAATTTGTTCAATTGTTTAAATACACTATTACCTTAGTTAAAACTGCAGGAATAAAGCGTATTTTCACAGAGTTGGTATTAGAAGAAAACCTGTAGGTTTTTTTCTTTTTTAATTTGCATCCTTTGTCTGCCTCAATGTTTATTATAATATCATTTAATAATTTGAAGTAAATCAGTCTATAATGTTTCCACTTTACATATAATATGTATTTTTTTAATTATATAATTGAAATAATATATAGCTTATGTGCATCCAAATGTTCATTAGAGTCTACAGTTGGAAGACTAGTTTGATACAAGTCTTCATGTTACTTCATACTCTTGATCTCCGAATAAGAATGGCAACCCCCATCATTTTGACCCTTCTTACTGTACTTGTGTCTTCGTCTTTCCGACACATCCCTCCGATACTAAATTATTGATTTCTTGATGTCTCAGCAAGTGTCCCTTCTTTTAGTCAAAATATGCCATAATTTTCTTTTCTGCCTAATTCTGTTCAGTACCACCTCATTACTTGCATGACCTACCCATCTAATCATCAGCACTGCCAAATTTCAAAACCTATCCTCTACTTGTCTGAATGTATATTGTCCACGTTTCAGTCCCATACAAGGCTACAGACCAGACAAAGGCCAGAAGTGCTTTTCTTTCCACTACCATTCTAAATTTTATATCTTCACTACTCAAGCCACCAGAAGTTATTTTCATGTGTGAATAACAAAACTAATAATCCAATGTTATTGTCCTGTTTCCTAACTGAATTCCCTTAGCATCACATCATTTAATTCAACTACTTTCTATTACCCCTAGTTTGCTCTTATTCATGTTCATGTAACAAAATATGATCATTTAGTTCAACTTAAATGGAGATTAGATTTCTGAAAATTAGATATGTAAACCAGTACGACTAGATAATAAATGTTTTTGCACTTTCCAATTCTTGAGAACATCTACACGAAGAAAATGAACAGGCCTACATGAAGTGATTTACCATGTGGTGAAGGAGAAAAATAATAATAAAATGGGCATGAATTGTTCTGTTTAAGTAAAGAGAAACTAAATCACTAAGTAAAACAGCCTTTTTCCAGGGGCCATATTTGATCGGATTGGCAAATTTGCTTCAGGCCTTAATGTGTCAACAGAACAGTAAGAAACTGTTCACAAAATTCATTTTTTATCTTCTGGCAGATATGTTGCATGTAAACATGGTGAATTACAGTGGTGGCCATTTTCAGTATCAACTATGATACTCATTAACAAATCAATTGTGCATCAGTCTCATTCTAAATATTTTCTGTGCCTGTTTCATTTTACATCCACTGGACATATTTCAAACTGTATTGAAGTTCAGTAGGCTTTTAAATCGAATGAAAATTCTAATCCATCCTTTTGACAACCCCTTTTCAAACATATTACACCAAACTCTTCACATTACGAGACCATGTTTCATTGTCTGTAGCAGTGTGACACAGAAACACCAGTGGTTCACAGTTTCTTCACTTATCTATTACTTTCTATCGTGCCTATCCTTCTTGTCCATTATACCTACAAGCACCCCCATGTACTTTGACATTTCAGACTAGTCTCTCTCCCTCTCTCTCTCTCTCTCTCTCTCTCTCTCTCTCACACACACACACACACACACACACACACACTAGTAACACTTTGATAGTAACTCATGTAGTAGTATATGTGAAATGACAAAATAATATACAAAGTATCAATTTTCTTACAGGCACAAATACTGTGTAGGAATGTATTTCATTGCATTCTTGTTTGTTTCGGCACAAGAATGAGAAACATGCATAACTTCCAAGTCCAATTACAGCACCAAGAGTGGCTGACAGAGCTATTCCCCGGGAGAAGAGATTGCTGTGGTTGTTGTCATCCAACAAATTATATCGTTGTGACAGCATATATGCTGCAGCAAATACCATTCCATATGATATGCTGTAAAATAATATAAGACAAATTAGCATTATTTTTTATTGTATTCACCTTATTTAAGTATGGAAAGTATGAACAGTAAGTGAAGACATATTATTACACATCTTATTCAGATAGAGGAGAACACAATTTGGAAGCTGTGCTTAATCATTCAAACAGCAAATAAAAGAGAAACAAATAAAAACAGAATAAACAGTCATCATGAATTCCACGTCAAAACATCAACAAGATACAGGAAACCGTCTTACTACAGGCACCTAAAATTTGAATTATTGGCTAGTAATTATCCCTAGCTTCAAAAGGGTGCAACTATCTTATGTATCTGTAAAAATGATGTTTGTATGTATTTTATTGGTTGCTATGTTTTATGTAACATGATTCAACACAATGAATACTTTGCCTGTACAATCTTCGATATGTTACATACTAATATCACAATCTAATGTATATGTAAGAGTTTATGTCTGGTACTTGGAATGACTGTAGTGGCCCTAGCAGTGAAAGAGCCAATCATAGTGGCCCAATAGTCTAAACCAACAGTCAATGTAGCATTAGCTCTCCAAGCGGCAACACTGTATTAGCAGAAGAACCCGATGGTACAAATGGTTGGCTCTTTCTCTGTCATTCCAAGTGCCACACATTCCATATTTTGCATTACATTCTTCAACTCAATAAATATCTTGATCCAATTGCTAGCATAAAACCATAGTATCAAGTACTGACATAATCTGAAGATTTCATCAAGATGGCTCCAACTGTCTTTGAGTCCATAGGGAACATGCATACACACAAAGATTTTTATACATATAGACTAAATAATTTATATCAGTTGACAATAAAATTAGAATTTTATGTCCTGTTGATGATGAGATCATTGTAGATAGAGAGAAAGCTTGGAATGAGGGAGTAAACTGGTAATGCCCTAGCCTTAAGCAATCACACTGATCAGATATGGATATAAATTCCTGTTCTCTTCAGTCTGTTCAAATTAATAGAACCATGATTCTGAAAAATGTCTTCACAAAAATTCAAGCACCTCACACAGGGTACAATAGTGCAGTGAAATGCTGCATTTTCATCAGTTGCACTGGTTGTGTTGTGTAGAGTATAATAAATGGGATTCTACACAGCAGACAGTTTATCAGTGTGGTATCTGATGAGTGATGAGCAAACTATTAACTGAAGTGTTTGGAGAACACAGTGCTGTCAACTCACCGAGGATTAGTGAGAGTAACACTGATGTGCCAGCTATATATGTAAATCTACTTACACCAGCCCCATTTCTCAATCTCCTTCGCTCAGTGCCAGCCGTTTTTTTACAGTACTTTGTCCCTTTACTAAAGATTTAGGAATGATCATAAATAGTATTTTCTTAAAATATTCTTCAAAAGAGATAGATCGGATAGCCAGTACTTAACTTCATGCTGTATCGCTGATAGTCACACAAAGAAAGAAAAAGGACGAAAAAATAGGACTAGCTTTTGGAACAGGGTTCCTTCATCAGGTAGGAGATGAGGGAAGAAAAAAGGAATGGGAACAGACCTAAATCATGAGGATGATGTCAGAGGACTGTGGAAATCAAATTATCACCACATACTCCTCTTGGTCAAATACTACAGTTATGAAGCCCTTGTCTGCTGGGGAAAATGAAAATGTAGCAGTCTACTTCCACTCTTAGAAAGCCCAGGATTCAGCTGGGCTGAAATTGGAAATTGTTGATATGATACTCAGGAAGGACTGGGTGCAATACTGGATGTCAGAAAATTCCTTGAATGCCTGCAACATTGGTTCAGAGAAGTGCAAGAGAATCCCTTTGTGAGGATGATCGGAATTGTTCAAAGAATTGTTGAACATTTGCTCTGTTGCCTATGGGGTTAGACTGGGAGGTATTTTCAGATGAGGTTTCAGATGAATGAGAGGAGACCTTTGACCAGGGCAGTTTGGTTGAATTTAGGTGTGGAACTGAAGGTTAAGCACTTTGACAGGGCAGATAGAGAGAGACTGGGATGAGAGGTTAAGGACTAAATGGAATTGGTGTTGGTGTTGATGGTTGCGGTACATTTTGGGTGTGACTTATGCAGTGATTGGATGAGTCAATAAGGAAGCCAGGCTATGTTTGTTTGCCGACAGTGGAGGTACGGTTTGTTGAGAATTTTGCTGTGGTGAGAGGTTATGGCTGACGGACACTGCTTTTGAGGTGCAGGGCCATCTGAGAGCTGAATGCAGACTGCCCCATTATCATTCTCCCAGTAGACATTTCACAACTGTAGTACTTGAGTGAGAGGAGTATGAGCAGAGGGTCTGCATCAACTCTCAGACAACTCTACCCACAAACCTGTTCCTCATGAGCACATTCTCTAAATCCGAGCCAAGCTACAGAAAATCCTTAAAACCCTTGGTCCCTCACAAGGTCTCATCACTGCCTTCATAGAACCTCTCTCTCCATCTCATCCATGCAGCCCAACCTTCTACCTACTCCCCAAAATCTATAAAGAGAATCTTTAAAGCTCCATCAGAATGCAACTCAGCCCTGGTAGACCAACATCTGCAACCTATAACCCACAACCTCCGATTGTACATCAAGGAAATGAAACACTTATTGCAATGCCTCAAATCCATCCCCATGCCTCTCCCACCTGACAGCTTCCTTGTCACCATAGATGCCACATCCCTCTATAACAACAATTCCCCCCATCCATGGTTTTTCTGCTCTAGAAGAGTACTTTTCCCAAAGCCTCCCAAAACCTTTATTCCTAGTCACACTTAATTTCATCCTCACCCACCATTCCTTCACCTTTTTGGACCAGACCTACGAGCAAATCAGGAGAACATGGAAACCGTGATGGCCCCTTTCTATGCCAGCCTTTTCATGCGTCACATGGAAGAGGCATTCCTTATGACACAGCAGTTGCACCCTCTGACTTGGTTTAGATTCATGTATGACATCTTTATGGTCTGACTCATGGTGAAGAAAATCTTCTGAACTTCCATCAAGACCTCAACTCCTCCTCTAACCTGAAATTCAACTAGCCAGCTTCCTAAATGTTTACTTCCATGTTCTTGAGTTCCTTATACACACTTTGATCTATGTTAAAAACCACAGACAACCAACAGTGCCTCGCACATTGATGGCTGCCAGTCTTTCCCCATCAAACAATCCTATCTACAGTCTAAGCATCCAGGACAAGCATATCTGCTCCAATGATATATCCTTATACCAAAAACCTGACCAATGCTTTCCTCTCCCACAACTACCCTCAAGACTGTGTCCACAAACACCCCTCTCTTCCCAGTATCAATATTCCTAACCCCATACAACCCATAAGCATCCCATTTGCCACCAAGTACTATCCTGTCCTGCAATGTCTGAACAAATTCCTCCTTAAGGGCTATGAGTTTCTCAAGTCATGTCCTGAAATGAGATCATCTCTCAAAGTAATCTCCCCACACCATCCTCCACAAACATTACAACATCCCCAAAACATATTCCTTACTTAATGATTCCTACCGCTGTAATGAACTCCGCTGCAACACCTGTCCTATGCATCCACCCACAATCCAAGTCTAGTGGACAGCATGGTGCATTGCCATGCAGTGTCTCAGGTTTGATTCCAAGTTATAACAGAGATTTTCTCTGCTCATGGACTGAGTGTTGAGTTGTCCTCAGCATATCTGACACGCAAGTCACCAAAATGGCGTCAGCTGAAAAGACTGGCAGCATGCAGACTGAACACGACCCCACTTGTTGCAATGGTCATGAATGCTATACAATCATCGTCATCATCATCATCATCATCATCTCCACCACAAGTGAAACAACACGTGATTTACCAAATTATGTGGTCATTGCAAAACCTTTTATGTTGGTATGACCAGCAACAAATTGGGTGAATGCACGAATGTTTGACTAAGGGAGATCAAAATATGTGACAAAACATGCTCTCCAAAATAACTCCAGTGACCTTGGCATGTCAGATGGCATCTAGATACTCTCAATCAGTACCAGTTCCTCACAGCTCAGTAGATGGAAACTTGCTCTCCTACACATCCTCTCTTGCTGATTCAGAAAAAGAAAAAAAATCGTATGATTTATTGAATTAATTTTTGTCTGTTTTATTTTCATTGATTTACAGATTATGAGTACCAATGATGTAAAAAGTTTAAGATAAGCATCTTTATTTAGATGGTTACATGAAAGTTGTAACATCAGAGATTGCTAGTTAATAATGAGTTAGTCACAGTTGAGCTCTGACCAATGTAATATGCATGTAATGTTATTTCTATAAACATGGTCACAACAATAATACTCAAGTGAAAAAGTGTTTATATTTTGTAAAGTGATTCACCCTACAATTAATTTTTAATCATGAAATCAGTATCAGAAAATTAATCACTATTGAAAGGATCCATTCCAAACGGTGACCGTAGCAAAATGCTATTCGGTGATTTAAGGGCCTACATCATTAAGCACCAGCAAAGGTAGTTGTGTGTGTGTGTGTGTGTGTTAGATATATAAAAGCCCTCCCCGCAGCACCACCCAAAGATTTTTTTAATTTTATTATTTTCATGTTTTACTTTTTTAAACAGGTCAGCAACCGGAAATTTGAAATAGTACATATTGTAATAAATCGCAATGTAACTATAATTTGCCAAGCACAAGTGAATGTGACAATGGGTTGCCAACATGTTGCCGCTACTGAGAACATGTACTGCTGTTACTGTGAGTGGTTTTAATGCCACCGTGACCAGATCTGATGCTGCCACTATTGTTACTGCTATACTGAAGCCATGAACCGATTGTTCATATGCGGTGATCCGCTGCTTAGCAGGTCAGCTGCGCCACCAAGTGGAATCTTATGAACAGCAATAGTGTTATTTCAGTTCAATTTTTACACAGAGCTCATGTTAATTAAACTATATAGACCTTCTCTTTGGCTAGTAACATTATATTTGTGTGAATAGTTCTTAGTAACTCTTGGTGTATCATTTACATTTCAGTCAGTACTTAAAAAACCGTATGTATGATTTCTGTTTCAACCATGAGGGATAAGTGTGTGACATGCCATAGGATCATTAGTTCTGACGTGTGCTGTAGTTTTTTTCACTGGGACAAATGTAATGGGTGGGAAATGGGAACACAAATGAGGCTCACCAATGACATTGCAGGATCTACAGTAGAGATAGGAAAATGATTGAAAAAGTGGGGAAAACTGCAGCCATTCAAGATGAATTAGATAAGGCAAGGGAGAACCCAGACAGAGGTGGAGAATTTGCTACAGGTAATGGGGAATATAGATTTGTTCTGTTGCTTTGGAATGAATCATAGGAGCCTCATGTCGCTGAAGCTGTAGAAGGACACAACAAGAAGGACCTAAAAATGTAGGGAAATTTGTAAAGAGAAAGAAAGTCTTGTGGTTAGGTAGCTCACACGGTAGAGGTGTTGGCCAACTACTACAGGAAGAGCTAAGTCCAAAGTACCAGGTCAAGAACATTGTCAAACCGTGCAGATCTGGATCAGATAAGAGGAGATATAGTTTCTTTATGTAAGATTTCACAAGGTAGGATACTTTGGTTATAGTGGGTGGTCTGAGAAATAGTATTGACAGAGACTGAATAATCCATAGAGTGTGACCTAGTGACAAAGTATATTAGTGCAGGATTTGTGTCTGTTTTGAGACCCCATGATTAGCCTCTTTGAACTCTTCCATCAAGAGAGTAAACTTGGAGTTGCTGCTTATGTCAGATATAGTGTCCCATATTGGTTTGATTCTTGAGGCTGCTATCTGTAGGTGGGACTACACAAGGCATGGCCTACACCTCAACAGGAAAACAAAGGGAAAATTGTCTTGGTTGATTGCAGGTAACTTTGGGGAGGAGGGTGGTACAATCACAAATGGTAAAATACCAGTCGTTACAGGTGTCAGATGGATGCATTCTTTGGGATAGGGAGAGGGAAAAGAAAACAAGTTTTAAGAGAGGTTTGGAGACACAGTTTGAGAAACAGATGAACAGGAAGCAGATTTTAGCACACATTCTCCAAGCAAACAACATTTAACAGAAAGTATTCAGAAACTGCCAGTACATCTTTGTCCAATCAGTTATAATCCCATTAGTATTCAATATAAGTTATCCTTATTACATCAGAACTATCCAGGGCTCAAAAAATGTTGCTGAACTAGTTATTTTGTATTGATGAAATAGATTAATCTAACCCAATTGACATAATTTGCCTCTCTGAAATCATGTGACTACTGGTATAGATTTGTTAAACACTTCAGAATTTAAGTCAGCTTCCTACTTCTGCAGATTATATATGGAGAAGGCACATTTATTAAATTTATTAAAAACTGACAAATTCAAGAAAATTGACATTAATAAATTCTGTCTACAGCAGCATTTAGAAGCATATGCTACAGAAATAGAGTTCCATAACAAATCCTACATAGTAGTAACTATTTACCAAGCACCTAAGGAAAATATAATCTATTCATAAATCATCTAGAAGCTCTATTGGGTTATTGAATTGAAGGAGAGGCACTGAATTAAAATTTGTGGCACAACTGGGATTCGAACATGGGACATCCTGCTTACTAGGCAAGCATATAACCACGAAGCCACCATGACCTAATCGATATGGCTATTGTGTGGACTGTCTTAAAGCACGTCTTCCTTAACAATACAAACTTCAATTCAGCTTATGTTCCCCTATATAAATACAGTACGATCAATTTTGTTGAGGCCAATGGTAGACTACCATACCAGCAATGAATTTTAATGGGAACTATTCTGCCTTCCATACTACATTTTTTAAAACAAAGCATTCTAACAGTGATGAAATATCAACAAAGTTAATTAAGGCATGTTCTTGTGAGTTTTGTACAATTTTAAGTTAGATGTGCAACCAGTCTATTATAAATGAGACATTATCTGATTGGCTAAATTATGCATATATTAAACATCTGCCATCGGCAAGGTGACAAACTGTTGGTGGGATGTGATGCCAATGCCCACAATCTATCGTGGGGCAGCAAGGACACCAACAGTAGAGGTGAGCACCTACTTGAATTTCTCCTATCTAACAATTTGGAGATCCTGAATAGGGGTGATGAACCTACATTCAGGAATACTAGAAGGGAAGAAGTAACTGACATAACTTTTGGTTGCATGATGATGGGAAGTTACGTAAAACAGTGGCATGTGTTCATGGAACCATCCTCATCAGATCACATGTATATTAAATTCAAGGTTGAAATGGGAACCAGACAGACCATGGCCTATAGGAATCCCAGGAAAACGGACTGGGAGACATGTAGGAGAGACCTTGACTTCAGCCTATTGGAAATTAAAACTTCGATAAGCAGCCCAGCAGAGTTTGAGGAAGTAGCAGAGGCCATAACCTCTGCTATAGTGACCTCATACCAGGACAACTACTCAGTCACCAAGAAGAGCACAAATAGGAGTGTGCCTTGGTGGAATAATAACCTGGAAATGCAAAGGAAACAGGTACGAAGACTGTTTAACCTTGCGAGGCGCAAAAGACAATGGGCAAAGTATCGTGAGGCCCTTGTCAATTACAACCTTGCCATCAGACGGGCAACGGAGGCATCCTGGAAGGTATTCTGTGAGGAAGTGGAGGGCACGGCTGCTCAAGCGAGACTTCATAAAATCCTCACTAGGGTACCAACTAATCCAGGAGGAACACTGAGGAAGGAGGATGGGGAGTATACAAAGACAGCACATGAAACGCTGGAACTGCTACTCAAGACTCACTTTCCTCAATATACTCTGGGGGATAACTCAGACCAGAATGCGATTCCTGAGAGACAACGGTTCTCAGGTATTCGCAAAGAGGACTGGGATCTGGCCAAGGAGTGTGTCGATTTCAGTAAGGTCTGATGGGCGGTGGGAACATTTCAACCGTTCAAGTCACCTGGCCCCGATGGAATCTTTCCAGCTCTCCTGCAACAAGCGGGAGAAAATCTTATTAGATTCCTATGCAGGTTATTCAGGGTTAGCCTAGCAGCAGGAATCATTCCCAATGCCTGGAGGGCAGTGAACGTTGTCTTCATTCCAAAACCAGGGAGAATTGATCATACCAAGGCCAAGGATATGAGACCAAGCAGCCTGTCCTCCTTCATTCTTAAGACATTGGAAAAAGCTGGTTAATGTGCATATTGGAGAAAGGAGGTTAAGTAGGGCTCCTCTTCATTCAAACCAACATGCATATCAGCCAGGTAAATCATGTGAGACAGCTCTCCACCAACTCGTTGGGAAGGTGGAGAAAGCACTACACTTTCAGGAAATAGCCCTCTGTATCTTCCTGGACATTGACGGGGCTTTTAGCAATACGACCTTCGATTCCATGGTTAGGGCAGCAGAGGTGCATGACCTAGGAACCACTATATATAGGTGGACTAGGGCCATGCTCGGTGGAAGAAAGGTAGAGGCTACCATGATGGATGAAAAAATGGTAATCAACACAACTAGGGGTTGCCCGCAAGTAGGAGTTCTTTCCCCTTTATTGTGGAATCTAGTGGTGAATGATCTCATTGGAGAATTAAACTCTAGGCAGTACTTTTGCCAAGGATACGCAGATGATCTTGTCACAGTAATACTTGGCAAATTTGCTGACACAGTAAAGAATATGGCACAAGGTGCATTGGACATTGTGCAAGACTGGTGCAGAAAACAGGATCTGGGGGTTAGTCCTAAGAAGACTGTTGTTGTACCATTCACAAAGAAGCATATACAACATTCAAGTTGGAATCTAAAGCTTTTCAATGAAGCGCTACCTGTGAAGGGGACAGTGAAATATCTAGGGGTTACCCTAGATGAGAAACTGACATGGACCCCTCAAATTAGGAATATTTGCTCCAAGGCAAAAGGTACTCTTGTGAGTACCAGGAGGGCTTGTGGCAAAAATTGGGGCATGAGCCCCAAGGGTATGCACTGGATATACACCTCGGTCATTAGACCCACGATCACCTATGGGGCGGTCGTGTGGTGGAAGAAGGTAGAACAGCAGGTTGCTGCTAAGGAGCTTGGTAAGGTGCAAAGATTAGCCTGCCTAGCCATAACAGGCAGAATTAGCAGCACACTAACTGCTGGGATGGAAACCATGCTGGATATGCCCCCATTACACCTTTGGGTAAAGGTGGAGGCAGCGGCTGGTGCATACAGACTCAAATCTGGCAACAACTGGAACTCTTTGGGACATCCAGAATCACACACTAAAATTGTGAGTGAGGTAAATATAGGAAAGGTTGGGGAAATGCCAGCCGACTATATTATAACCCCATACTGCTTCAACACGCCTTTCAATATAACAATTGGAAGTAGGGAGCAACGGGAGAAATTAGTTCGACATCGTACAGGGGATATTGTCTGGTTCACTGACAGGTCAAAATCCGACCAAGGTGTTGGGGCCGGGGTATATGGGGTGCAGCCAAGACTGGAGGGCGTCATCTCTCTAGGAAAACTGGCCTCAGTATTCCAGGCCGAAATCACTGCCATCAGGGCGTGTGTGGAGGAGAATTTGAGCAGGTGCTACAAAGATCGTAGCATCTATATTTATTCAGACAGCCAGGCAGCCCTGAGATCACTGACAGCTCCTGCAACAAGGTCTAAAATTGTTGCAGAATGTCACAGGGTTCTGGTGGAGCTAGGGAAAAGCAATAGAGTAAACCTATTGTGGGTCCCTGGCCACTCAGGGATCAGTGGCAATGAACATGCCAACAGATTAGCCAGGATGGGGGCAGAGACTCCATTTATTGGACCGGAACCTGTCCTGACAATCACCAAGGCAATGATCAAATTGGAGCTACGTAACTGGCTCAGAAGACAGCACATAGAATATTGGACCAAAGTCCATCAACAAAAACATGGCAAGGTAATGATGCCAAAGCCATGTTTTAAAAGAAGCTCTGCAATCCTGGGTCTGAACAGGAGAGAGATTAGACTCATGGTTGGATTGCTGACAGGCCATGGGAATTTCAAAAAACACTTACATAGAATGGGAATAACAGAAGAGGACCCTAAATGTAGGATCTGTGATGACGGTGATGAAACTGCATCACATCTAATCTTCGAATGCATTGCATTGGAGAGTAAAAGGCACAGAACATTTGGAACAACCAGACCCGAAGAAATTGTGTCTAATAAAGAACTGGTAAAGGGACTCCTTGCACTGTCCAAGGGCATTGGTTGGCTTTACTAGACATACAGGGAGCGATACCGCACAATAACTTAGTTTCGGTGCGGGCAGTGGCGGGTTGGACCAACACTGTTTTGGCTTCCCTGAAAAAATCAAATCAAATCAAACATCTATTAAAGAACGGGAATAAACAGTTGACATCGAACTACAGACTGATTTTACTTTTGCCAACATCCTCGAAAGGTTTACAAAAGGTAATGTACAGGCAGCTTCTCAACCACCTGACCACAAATAACATATTGTCCAGAACACAGTTTGGATTTTTGAATGGTTCTGCTATTGAGAATGCTATTTACATCTACAGTGAGAATGTAGATGAGTCATTTAATAATAAATAATAAGCAGCAGGTATTTTCTGTGATTTGTTAACAGCATTCTATTGTGTGAACCACAATGTCCAATTCTATGGTGTTATGGGCAATGCTGCAAAATGGTTCATGTTATACCTAACCCACAGGAAACAAAGGGTGTTAGTGTAAGGAACTAGTAAATTAAGGTGTCAGGCATCAGTTTGCCAAGAAATTACATGCGGTATCCCTCAAAAATCTATCTTAAGGCCATTGCTTCTTCCTTTTTTTAGTACATTAATGACCTCTCAACAGTTACACTGCCAGATGATACAAATATTGCAGTAATTTTAACAATGGAAAATCGGATAGGAATATCACTAATGGATGATAGGTAAAAAATCACTGTAAAGACGCTCACTGAGCTGCTGACAGACACGAATAATCACATTCAGATGTTGTCTGAGTGTGTGAATGTATGTGTTTCTTTTTCAGATGAAGGCCATGGCTGAAAATTTAAGTTGTCTAAATGTGATTATCTATTTCGTGTGTCAGCAACTCAGAAAGCCTCTTTACAGTGAGAAGCATGTCGAGTATAGTTCTAGAAAGATCTGCTAATGATATTTTCTTGGACATTGATAAACGATTTGAAACTCAATGGCATCAGACTTTGAAAATACTCACTACATGCAGTTCAGAACAAGAAAGAGGTTTCCATCCAGCATAAGCATAACATATGAAGAAGAGGAGATAGAAGAGGTTGACAGTATTAAATTCCTGGGATTCAGTTGGGAGGAGAAAACCACAGGACAACTTAACAAATCTGTATTTGCAATTCGAGTAATAGCAGACACAGGTGACATAAAAATACAAAATCATGCATATTTTGCATACTTTCAGTCCATAATATCATATGTATTATGGGGTAACTCTTCAAGTCAAACAATAGTTTTCAGAATCCAAAAGCATGTAGTATATATTATTTGTGGAGTAAATTCACGGACATACTGTAGAAGCCTTTTCAAAAAACTGGATATACCTGCTCTCTCAGTATACTTATTCATTAATGAAATTTTTCACATATTATATCCCTTTTTCCAACAAACAGCTCAGTTCATATACACAATACTAGAAACAAAAATGATTTACACATAGACTTAGGGATGGTTTGTCAATGTCTCATTAAGTTCCAGTTAAGATTTTAACTTATCGTTAGTGGAGAATAGCGTTAGCGTTTGTCAATGTTTCGTTATGTGTTAATCTGAGGTTAAAGGACCTCAAACTGGCCGTTGAGTTAACGACTAAAATTCTGCTCGTTACACGGCTAACGACCAGTTAAGTGAGAATCTGTATCAAAATGGCAGGATTCCAAAGCGCTAAAATACATCAATATATTCACGTGAAAAAGACCAATTTATCGAACCAAATAACAGAAGTACTACATGTATGAAAAACTAGTGTGGAAAGCAGCTTTATTGGTAAATTGTATCATCATATTTCTCGCCCTATCCATGTCAGTAGCGATTAGATGAGTTTGATACATTGCAGATATGCAACATGACCTTAAAAATATTGTTGCAATATCAAAATACAAAACTTACCGGTAACGACTAGTTAAGTGAGAATTGATACGATGAAAATGGCTGGAATAAGATTTCGTTGACAATTACTAAAATGTCAATAGTTTGGATGATCTAGAGGACATTTCCCCTATAAGGCATCCTAGACGTATTTATGTTCGTCCAAATCATTTTCAATGCTGGGATGATGCAGAATTTGTTACACAATTTCGTCTTCGAAAAGCCACTTTGGAAAAGCTGCATGAAAAACTACACGACCATCTGAAGAGACCTACATATAGTTATGAATTTTGTAAGTTATCTGTTGTAATAAAAACAGAATACATAATCTATGTGTGCAAACTTATTAATTCAGTAATTACTTATGCTTGTTGCAGCTAGTGTAAGGCCTAGATTTCTTTCTCCGATCAACAGCAACAGTGCACTTTTGCCTACGTGCAATTTATTGCTTGCACTAAGGTAAAATTTTACGATGCTTCTCGCCGGGCTCCAGTGCTTATGTTGGCAACAGATGAATAATGAAGTGTAGAATTGCGTTAATATTTTTCACGAGCTACAAAGTACATGTTATTGCTGCTCGTTTCACTCACAGCAAATTTAATACTGTACCTGCTCTATGGTCGACAGGTTCTTGTATGTACCCTTGTCCGTTCAGAAAAAAATAATTTTCGTTTTAATTTCAGTTGTCACGTAAAACAATTACTGGTCCTCTGAGTTGCCATCATTACCATTGGGGCCAACATAACCACTGCAGCCCGGCGAGAATCATTGTAGAATTTAACCTGCACTAACATACTACGCACTTGGCAGAATATTATCGTACTAGGCCCTAAGGACTTTTGTTGTCCAACATGTTCCATGGACAGCATTGAATTCATTTGCCGCAAGGTCGCTTCCTTTTCGTTCCATGTTGTAGCGTCGTTTAATTTTTTTAATTTTTTTATTTTATTTTATTTTATTTATTTATTTTTTTTTTTTTTTTTTTACATTCTAATGTGTCATATTTCTCTATTATGGACACAAGACTCTCACACTAATTTCTTGTAAAATTTGAGCTTCTTTCATGTTTGTTTGCCACAGCACTAAATAACAAATGTCTGCTAACCTCTTCCCTGATAGTCAAATATGGGGAACAGCTGTTTATTCAGACTGCACTTTCATTTGTTTCTATTGCCAACATAGTCAAAATATATCATACCTTCTCGTTTTCTCCAGGTTAGCAAACGAGAGGTATATGTGGCAATGACAAACGCAGTGCACTTAATGAGCACATTTAACAATATGTTAAAGGCATCTTCTCGTTAACTAATGACAAGATTAACGAGAGATGGACAAACCAGCCCTTAAAAGCACTTACTTTAGTTAAAAAATGGGTCCACTTCTCCGGGACTTACATTTTATTTTCAACCATAAAACATTTAGCTACAAATAATGATCATTTTAAGAGGACCTTGAAAGACTTACTAGTGGACAACTATTGTGCATAAAACAGAAAAAAAATCTTGGTCAAATACTTGAAAGATCACATCAAAATAATTGTCCCTATGAAATCCCCAAACCACCTTCCCTACCTTCTGGCTCCTACCCTTGTAACCACCCCCATTGTAAAACCTGCCCTATACACCCTTCCACCACCACTTACTCCAGTCCTGTAACCCGGAGGGTGTACACGATCAAGGGCAGAGCCACTTGCAACAGCACTCACGTGATTTACCAACTGACATGCCTGTACTGTAAAGCATTCTATGTGGGAATGACCAGCAACAAACTGTCCATTCGCATGAATGGTCACAGGCAGACAGTGTTTGTTGGTAATGAGGATCACCCGTGGCTAAACACGCCTTGGGGCACAGCCAGCACATCTTGGCACAGTGTTACACCATCCGGGTTATCTGGATACTTCCCACCGACACCAATCCTTCAGAACTCCAGAGATGGGAACTAGCCCTTCAGCATATTCTCTCTTCCCGTTGCCCACCTGGTCTCAACCTCCACTAAATTCGAATTCCCACCCACCATCTTTAACATCTTAACATCTTTGCCTCGGTTCTCTGGGCAGAGCCTCTGCCTCAAGTGGTATCTCTGTCTAACTTCTTAACTTCTTTGCTTTCTACAGTATGTCTGCCCAGGTGTATTTGCATCTGTGTAAATGTGTGGGTGTGTGTGTGTGTATGTATTTGTTCACCTTCCTTTTCCTCCCCCAAGTTAAGTCTTTCCTCTCCCGGGATTGGAATGGCTCCTTACCCCCCCCCCCCCCCCTTAAAATCCTCATCATTTCCTTTTCCCTCTCCTTCCCTTCTGCCTGAAAAAGCAACTGGGTTGCGAAAGCTTGCGTGTGTGTGTGTGTGTGTGTGTGTGTGTGTATGTGTTTTATTTGTTACTATCACTACCTGTGATCCTTCGCCTGGTAAGTAGACTTCGTCTATTTTTTTTTTTACATATAATTGTCAATAATAGTAGATAGATAACAACTCACCATAAAGATGTTCACTGAGCAGATGATAGGCACTTAGTATAGACAATTACATTCAAACAACTTAAATTTTCTGGCCCTGATCTTCATCAGTAAAGAAACATATAGCTTCACACAATCAATCAAACATAACTAATCATATAGTCTGATTAAAATTACTGTACTTGTTACTTGACAATTCACGCACTGGAATTGCTTTCCTCCAATAGGAACACTCAATGTCACACCTGAATCATTCCCCTTTGCCAATTGCCACAACAACTCGTCAATTCAATTATTCAATTCCATTTCCATATCTGGCTCTCTTCCTTGATTTGCTTTGTTGTCAATTCATAGGTCTGCCCTTTTTATTTAGCATTTCATTACTTAAGGATAAGCAAAAAAAGAAAAAGGGAAATGGACAACAGAGTTAATGAAATATTTACTCATCATTTGCAGCACTAATAACATTCTGCTGAATCATTTCATAGAAGTCGTGATTTATTGTCACACATAAGTAAGATATCAGCTCATATTTAAAGAAGCTTTGTATGATTTACATGAAAACACAATCTCCGAAGGCTCAAACCCCTTTGTATGCCAATGTTTTATTTTCTAAATAAAAACTACTTGATTATTGTTTTTATTAACTTAAATGAATTGTTTAAGTTTTAATACCTTGTTACATATGTTTCATAATAGTACTGACTTTTTTTATTTGGTTCTCTTTTTCATCCTATGCTTCTTTTTTTCGATTGGAATCTGCTTGTGTCATTAACAACCTGTAATTAAGTGCCAAGCATCACTGCAGTTCAGGTAACCACTGGCTAGTGTGAGGATGTTTTCAGGTAGGATAACCAACAATAGCGATAAATTACAGTTTGCTTTTAGTGCTGTAACTGAATTTTTTCTGTTTGAGTATGCTCATAGACTTAAGCTGTACTTGCCGTGAATGAAGAAATCAAGATCTTATTTCTACCAGAAATGGTTGAACACTGTTTTGTCACACACACAGTACATCACATTTGGTTAGATTACAACATGGGATTGTACTGAGAACAAAATGCATGTGCAGTTCAGTCACTGATCACTTAAAATTAGCTGTCTACAGAGATGTTCATGTTGCCGCCATTAACTCTTGGTGGTCTCTTAGAACACTGCCCCACGTTATAAAATAATACTTTGTAATAACTTTCCAGCATTTACCCAGCATGTTTGTACGTCGCCTACAGCCGGGCAGCAGCCGACTGCCTATGTGGCAACACTGTAGCGCCACATGACAAACATCGACTGCCAAAGAACCTGAGACACAAGTCATCAGGAATTATGTCAAATGGGAAAACTGCAAAATTACAATGGGGCAGAAAGACCAAAGTGAAATTTCCTTTCAAAATAACCACATTTCTTGCATCAATATTTTCCATTTTTCTTTTGCTATGTAATACCAGCATAGCATTTTAGTCTGCCAGAAAGTTTTAGTAATTTCACACTCTGATGCAGAGTAAAAAATCATTTCAGATTAACAATAATAACTGAGCAATAAAAACAGATAACCAAATTATGAATTAAGGTGACAAGTAAGAATTGAGATGTTATACAGACAACAAGTAGTGCTAGTCCTGCAAGATATTCAGAAGAACATCATTGAAATTTTGGAAAGTAGTAGATGAACTGAGGCTGGGTGGAGAATTCTGCTTGGATAGCTCATTTGGTAGAGCCCTGGCCCTCGAAAGGAAAAGGTTCTATGGTTTGGCACACAAGTTTAGACCACCTAGTACCAACAGCATGAAAGTATTACTGACAGTCTTTCTTTACTTATGTTCTTTCAACAAGAACTCCATCTTGACTGATAGCTGCAGCAAAACTGGAAGTTAGCTGCAAGGCAATGTCTTTCCTATATTTCTTCATTTCAGTTGAGAAGAAGCAGCAGCAGCACATGGGATCATGCTGATTGCACGTTACTAGGAGAGATCAACAACTTCCTTGCTTTCTCAGCTTTTAATTTCTAATAGTAATAGAGAAATTTCCCCTGGAGATAACTATAGCCTTATGCTTAGGCAGGTATGATAAAACTTTCAATACTTGAGTGTATCCCCATGAAAAATGAGTGACCATGAAACAATGGAACTTTGTGGAAACATTTGTAGTGACATGCAGAAGAGAATTAATGAATAAACCAGTGGAGAGAAAAAATATTTTACATTACAAATGAGAGGGACAACATTTATCATTTGTGTACTGTGTTGACATTCTGAGTTACAAAGATTACTTTATTTTATGGTCATCTGTATTCTGGATGGCCTGGAATACCATTTTGCAAATGTTCACAGCACTTTTTAAATGGTGGATCATGGAATGTGCAGCTGTTGTGACAAAGTTGATGAACTGCTTGATGACTGCATATTGTGTCTAGCATCATCAGTTAGTGAGAAAAGTAACTTCAACCATTTATGATGCAATTGGTGATTGACTTCTTTAGGAACATTTCCCAACTTACCAATACCTTTGAACTTTGACATTTTCTTCAACCCTAGTCCAGTAATACCTTTAGTATGTTGATATTTCTGATGAATAGCAGCAGTATTGTTGCTGTTCTGATAAAACAGCAAAATGAGTTAAATGCTGCTCACCCTGTCTAGAACCATGTTGGCTGCCTGCAACTATATGGAACTTTCATGATTGCATTACAAACTTATGTCTTTGTACCAGTATTGTCGATTAATCATAAGTCATGGCACTAACATTAACAACAATGCAAAGCCTGTATCAATCAATCTGATCATCATTCCTATAAGGTACGTAGTTTTCCATCTACAATGGTTCACATAGTGAAGGTTTAATTGTAAGCATTATATACTTTAACTTGCTGTTTATCTGTCTTTATGAGATGTAAATGCATGAAGAGACAAAAAGGTTTCATACCTGTATCGGTCAAGCTTCCAACGAAACCACCATTCATGAATATCATCATCTGTTGTAACAAATAATGCTTTCCATGGGCGTGTAACGAATACTTTTTCAAAGAATACCTGTAATTGAAAAAAGAAAATTACAAATATGCAAACATGCACCCTAAAAAATTTAATCTAACTTGTCTAATAATGGAAAGTCCAAGTTAGACTTCAACAATATATACAAATAGTTAACTGACCGCAAAGATGTATGATGAGCACAATAAAAAGACACCCACATACAACATTTATGTTTTTTGACAGTGGCCTTCTTCAGAATAAAGAGCATTCACTCAATCACACAGGCACTCTTCACAGTCACACAAAAGTCATCTATGGCTGCTGCACTCCAAATCACGCTCTGTGGTGACGGGTTAGGAGGAGAAGGGAGGGGAGCGGAGGACAGGAGGGCTGCATGGTAGTGGTGGGGATGGAAACAGCATGGCCTTATGGATTATGTCCATATAAAATGGGTGGAACAAGATGCAGGAATGGAGTGGGGAGGTGAGGGAAGCAAAACAAACATACACACACGAACACAGCACACAGTATAGGGGAGGTCTAGTATAGAGGAGGTAGGAGATGTTTGGTAGTTTTCATACACTAAGTCTCCCTCATAATGCTCACCAACTTTATTCGTACTTTTCCAATGAGGGGAAAGTTTACAATCAAATCTGTGGCACAGTCATGGGCACCCTCATGGGACTCATCTGAGCCAATTTATTTTTGGGCCATCAGGCGTAAACTTTCCTAGCAACCCAAACCCCAAATCTCTGGCCTGGTTAAGATTTATCGACAATATTTTAATGATCTGGACTAATAATATGACACCTTATTCTTCTCCCTTAAAAACCTCAACTCCCTCTCCCCCATCCACTTCAACCATCTTCCTCAATTGACCATGCCACCTGGATATTAACATCCACTTCATTGATGGCTGCATCCACACTTCGATCTGCATTAAACCCACCAACAGTACATAAACATTGACAGTTGCCATCCCTTACAGCCTAGCTACCTAAGGATGGTGTATCTGCTGTGACAAGAACTCTCTTTCTCAATATGCTGAAAGTCTCACACAGGCCTTAAACAACAAAGTATCCCACAGACCTTGTTAGCAAACAGATCTCCCATGACATATTCCCCACACACCCTAAATCCTCCCTTTATCACCTGCATCCAGCTATAAAAGAGTACTACCCTTGTCACCCAGTAATATCCTGGGCTGGAACAACTAAACTATATTCTTCGCCAAGCTTTAGATTTTTTGTCTTCATGCCCAGAAATGAGAGACATCCTGCCCCAAGATCCTCCCCATCCCTCCGAAAGTAGTGTTCTGTTGCCTTCCCATCCTCCATAACATCCTAGTCCATCCCAATGCAACTCTTAACCACAACCCTCTGCCACAGGGATCATATCCCTGTTGAAGATCCTGCTGCAAGAGCTGTCCAATCCCCCCCCCCCCCCCAACACTTCCTATTCCAGTCCTGTCAGAGGCTTATCCTATCCAATCAGTGGCCAAGCCACCTGTGAAAGCAGCCATGTAATTTGCCAACTGTGGTGGAATCATTGCACAACTTTTTTTATTGGCATGATCACTAACTAGCTGTCAATTAAGATGAATGGCCACTGGTAAACTGTGGTCCAAAACAAGGTAGGCTATCTTGTTGCACATCATACAATGGAGCATATGCTTTGTTTCAATGGCTGCTTCACAACCTAGGCCATCTAGTTTCTCCCACTGACCACCAGCTTTTCTGAATTACACAGAGAAGGGAGTTATAGTACACTCTCCAATCCCGAAATTATCCAGGCCTCAATCTGCACCTGCAATAACACACTTTTACTCCACACCCAACAGTTCCTACCCTGTCTATCCTACACCTCTCTCATTCTGTGTGTGTGTGTGTGTGTGTGTGAGTGTGTTTAAATTCTTTCCCCTGCCACTACCCCCTCATTCCATTCCTATGCAACATCTCATTCGATGCATACAGTACAGACATGTTCTGTAAGACCGTGCAGCATCCCCCCTCCCCCCCCCCCCCCCGCGTGGACTATGAAGTGTGGCTGTTTGACTGTGTGAATGCTGTCTTCTTGAAGAAGACTAATGGCTGATAGTGTATATGTTTTAATTGTGCCTGCCACAGCTAGTTGTATGTCTTTGCAGTGACTTGTTATATTGTAAATGAAACTTATGTATCACATCATGCTGAGGGCTGTGACAATAACCTGAATCTGGAAATGGTGGTTGTGTGTGTGTGTGTGTGTGTGTGTGTGTGTCATTACAGATACAGGGGGAAGCTGATTGTTTCCAGGTGAAAGGCGGGTTTGGATAGGCTGTTGGATTTCCCAGCTGGCCGGCTAACAATTTGGACACCGTAAATGGAATACAGGTCGTTAAAGAAACGCTACCCTAATCTGCTCAAAAATTTTCAGACAGATGCAAAAGTACCATTGATATCATCAGTGAAACTTCCTTTTTCATATTGCTACACATTCTATAATAATGTAAGTGCCAACATGATTAATGGAACAGTTCTCTTTATACAGTTTTTAAAATTAATCATCACCTGTGTTTCATGAAAATAAATAAAGTAAAACAAGGTGGAATCTCAAAATCATTTGTTTTGGGAGGTTTATTGGCAATATAAACTCATGCAAAGTTCATGGAGATACACCCTATATAAGAAGCTATAGCTGCAGCTGGATCAATGTAGACTACCAAGACATTATAACTGGATAAGTGTGTGCATTGTGCGTGCTCTGGAGGAGAATCATTCTCAAACTTTAGCAACATCTCAGCTCCAACTATTTGGCGTGTTTTGGCATAAAATTTGGCTCATGCAGCTGAACTAACGGTAATAGAAGAACTGTCCACTGTCGATAAATTTGGAAGCCACGTAGGTGTACTTCAGGCCACCACATAGGATGTGGTGGAAAAAAGAAGGAAATATTGTGATCATAAGAAGTAAGGAAGATACAGTTTTGTTGAAGTGAGGTCATTAGAAGGAAGGAAGGAAGGAAGATTAGGGTTTCATGCCCCGTCAATAGCTTGGTCATTAGAAATGGAGCACAGGCTCAGGTTGTTTTCTTAGGTATGGGAAAAGAAACTGTTCATGACCTTTCAAAGGAACCATATTGAAATTCATATGGAGTGATTTAGGGAAGTTAAGGAAAACATGGGTGGACCCGGCTGCAAATTCATGTCATCAAAGGTGATTCCTGCTATCCGAGTTTTAAGGGCTTCTGCAGTTCAAAAAAAGTTCGAATCTTTGTAGAGCTTATGGGACTTAACTACGGAGTCATCAGTCCCTAAAATTACAAAGAACTTATGAACTAGCTTATACTAAAGACAGCACAAACATCCATCCGGGGATTCGAACCCCAACGGGGAATGGCCTCGCGCATCGTAGCATAGCGCCTCAATGAACTCGTCTGTTCCGCTGCAGCTCCACAGTTCCAAGGGATAGCATGTTGATTAGGTGAATAAAGATAGCCTTGCTCAAGGGCTGCTGCCTTATTTTCACAACTAATTGTGGTCCTCTTGTTTGGAGCTGAATGGAAGACTTACATCATAGGATCAGAAGTACTAGGGACTGAAATGAAAAGGAAATGTGTGTACTGTTCATAAACAACTTTTCATCCAAAAATTCTAATTCTGAATTTACCTTTTTGTGATGATTTTCTTTGGTTGCCTTCTTACTAACTGAATAATGAGTACTTGCTACTCAGTACCTCTACACTGTGCAGAGTCTTCTTTACACTGGGGTTCTCTAACTTGAGTATCTCAGTTCTGAGAAAAGCTATTGTTAACAGAGTCAACTGTGGCAATCAACAATATGGCAATGGCATTTATCACTATAAAATGTCACAGAGGCGAGTAACCACATTATCAAGAAGCACCACTTTTTATAAGGCACAGAAGTCACCACATTCTAAGTGTAAAAACAGCCTGCTGAAAGTGATGAGTTGACATACACAATGTTGCACAATTTTGATAACATATAAATGCATAAAAAATAACACACATACCACCTCCGGCTGTTGCACTTCGAATCACTGATGCGACGTGCGGCAGCCAGAGGTGATGGTTGTATGACTGTGTTGTGTGCCTGCCTGATTGCGTGAATGTTCTGAAGAAGGTCATGGCCGATAGCTGAAAGTGTTGTATGTGTGTGTCTTTTGTATGTGCCTGTCGCAGCTTGCTAACACATCTTTGCGGTGAGTTATAAACTGTCCTTATTACTATCTTATTAATTCCAACCTGGATTATTATATTTTGAAGAAAAATCTAAGGGTATAAGGCGCCTTACTCTTGTTACATGAACTGAAACCTACTGATTACATCAACAGCATTGTGTAAATTGTATGTGGTCTGTAGCCAGTTCTAAACACTCTACACAAGTGGCGTGCATTGGCTAGATGGTAATGTATCAGATGGTTTCACAATGGAAGTGATATCTCCTGCTACTTCATGCATAAATTAATGTATAATAATAAAGACAATTCTTATAATTAAACTCAACTGAAATAAAAACAGTATACTTGCCTCTGACATATAGAGTACTGTGATAACAGTAAAAAGACCAACCATCTTCAGAACCAAATACAAATAATGAAGTGGGTTCGTTTCAGATGAAGCAGCTGTTATTTGGGGTGGCAGTGCCAATACCAAATAAGCCATCAGAAACCAGAAGGAGATTAAAGGCACAAAATAGTAGAACTGATATGGCCTATTCATACACAGACAAAGCATCACAGTCATGAAGTTCAGTCGAAACAGCACCTGAAACATAAATGTTGTATTACTAACTCATGCAATGGAAAGAAGTTGTGATGGTAACTTATGCAATGGAAAAAAGCTATGATGGACTTATATGTATAATAATTATAGTGAGTATAGTCTGATAATACAAGCTTTTACATACAAACAGCAAACAACTTCAGATGCTGGATTAAAAATATCTAACGTCTGCGTGAAGTGATATGCATTAAAAATATATAATCCATTACAAGGCAAGAACAACACAATTATAGATATTTTTTAACTTTTTGCTTTGGTTTTCCTTTCTTTTGAAAGGTTACATTTCACATGAGAGTGGTACTAAAATTTAACAAATCCAACTGCACAAATCATTAAATGCATAAAAGGAAAATTAACTTAAGGACATGCCCTAACTTTCAGAAATGTGTTTTTTTCATCAGGAATAAGAGTAGGGAAGAAAAAGGAAACAGAAGGGAAAGGTTATTAAAAATCTAGGCCATGTGGTGATGATGGGTGATGTGTGGAAGTCAAGATAGTTGTGCCAGACAATAACACTGTAAATTACTCCGACTTCCATGCATCACCCATTATCACCTCTTGCCTTAGGTTGTGAGTAGTCTTTCCCTTCTGTTCCCAGTTCTCTTTTTCTTCCCAACTCTCCTACCTGATGAAGGAACATAGTTCTGAAAGCTCATATTATACTCTTTTATTTTCCACTCCATGTGTGTTGTTTGTGTGTCTACTGGCAATGCAGAACTAAGGTAAGTACTGGCCAGCCAAGGAGAGACAATAGTTGACCCAAACTTGCCTCCAGAAGGTGATATTCTTAGTGACTACTTTTAGTTCTATAACTTTTGGAATTCCCAGCTTATATCTAGGGCAAAAAGAAGGAATAAATTAGGGAAAGGTTAGAAAGAAAAGGATAGTCAACATGATCCATACAACAAGAAGTGACCGTCTGTTTTGCCAACCTGTTACTTTCTACCTGTAAGTTTTCTTTGATACGTAATTCTCGTAGTTATGAGTCGGACAATAGCACGGTAAATTTCTCATACCTGTTAGGTATAGTTCACGCCTTCAACTCTTCACCTTTGAGATGTATCCTAAATGCTGGCGAGAAATCAATCAAATGGAAGTTTTCACATACCAATGTAAGTTCTGGTTTAGCTGAGATAAGTTGTAGTGGGACAAGAGAGCAGAGGGGTTTTTGGCCAAGTCATGCACTCACTGTCAGAGGGGTGGTCTCAAAAGGGTTAATGGCAAAAGTTTTCCTTAGGAACATAAGTGGTCGGCCCACTGCAAGTATGGTCTGGAGTATGTGACTTGTATAATGGGAACTATGTGATGAAATATGGCTATAGTCAAATATTTATTAATTATTTTTGACACATTCTTCCATTGGTTCTTGGTGAATATTCTTAATTCACTAATAAACTGATGTTTCATTGCAATAAAAATCCGATCATATCAGAATATTCATGACATTGGGGTGCACTTCTTATGAGTTTAATATTGTAAATATCACTAAACACCAGAAGTTAGGGTAACAAATATTCTTACAAAAATCACTGAAAATTAATAGCTGCTGAACACTTCATGTGATATAAATAAACCAAGTATTAGCTGTTTACATTTGTAGAAATTTAATTTAGAAAATTACTGTAAAGAGGATTGCTGAAACACGGACATGCACATAAAATAGACCATCACATTCATACAACCTACATTTTTTGCGGTTGCCTTCATTAGAAAAAGAAACACATATATTCACACAATCACTCAGACATAACTGAAGCACACACAATTACCATCTCTGGCCACTCCAGCGCAATAAGCATCTTGACAGTGTGGGAGGAGGGGAGTGGAGGGGAAGAATGCTGGGAAAAGATGAGAATGGAACATTCTGCATTGTATGATGAATTGCAAAGGCTTTGATAGAGAGAAAAAGGGGTAGGGGTAGAGGGGTAGAGGTGTAGGTGTGTGTGTGTGTGAGAGAGAGAGAGAGAGAGAGAGAGAGAGAGAGAGAGAGAGAGAGAGAGAGAGAGAGAAGGCAGAGGGAAGAAGTGACAAACATGATAAAAATATAAAATAATAATAATAATAATAATAATAATAATAATAATAATATAGAGGGAAACAATCCAAAGTTGGAATTACCAGGCGAAAAGGCACTGGCCCGTTGATCAGTTGGGCGATTTAGAGGGAGCATTAGTCAAGAATTGTCTGAAATTGGGGAAAGTAATACAGTAGAAGAAGAATGGGTAGCTCTGAGAGATACAGTAGTGAAGACTGCACATGGTCATATAGGCAGAAGGACAAGGCCTGCTAGAAATCATTGGATAACACAGGATATAATGATCTTAATTGATGAAAGGAGAAAATATAAAAATGGATCAAGTGAAGCAGGCAAAAGGAAATACAGATGTCTGAAAAATGACGTTGACAGGAAATGCAGACTGGCTAAGCAGGAGTCGCTTGAGGAGAAATGCAAGACAGCTGTTGAAGAATGTATTACCAGGGAAAAGATAGATACTACCTACAGGAAAATAAGAGTCTTGGAGACAAGAAAAGCACTAACATTAAGAATTCAGATGGAAAACCAGTACTAACCAAAGAAGGGAAAGCTGAAAGATGGAAGGAATATATAGAATTCCTGTACAAAGGAAATAAATTTGAAGGTCTTATTCTAGAAGTGGAAGACAATGTAGAGGAAGATGAAATAGGAGATACCATTCTGCGAGAAGAATTTGACAGAGCACTAAAAGATTTGAGTAGAAACAAGGCCGGTGGAGTAGATGATGTCCCGTCGGAACTGCAGTTATAAACAAATTGTTCCATTTGGCATGAAATATGTATCAGACGTGTCAAAAACTATCAGACTTAAAGTAGAAAATAGTGATCCAAATTCCTAAAAAAACAAGTGCAGACAAATGTGAAAATTTCAGAACTATCAGTTTAATAAGTTATGGTTGCACAATATTAACACAAATCATTTACAGATGAATGGAGAAACTGGTGAATACGACTTAGGAGAAAGATCAATTTGGATTTAGGAGAAATGTAGGAACACACGAGGCAATACTCACATTATGACTTATCTTAGAAGATACATTAAGGAAAGGAAAACATACATTTTTAGCAATTGTCGATCTGGAGAAAGCTTTTGACAATGTCGACTGGAATACACTTTTTCAGATTTTAAAGGTAGCAGGGGTCAAATATAGGGAGTGAAGCATTGTATTCAACTTGTACAAAAACCAGACAGCAAAGTCATGAAAGGGTCACAGTGGTTGGGAAGGGACTAAGACAAGGTTGTAGCCCTTCCCCACTGTTGTTCAAGCTATGCATTATGGAAGTTGTGAAGGAATGAAAGAAGAAATTTGGAGAGGGAATTAAAGTACAGGGAGAGGGAATAAAATCCTTGTGGTTTGTTGACAACATAGTAATTCTATCAGAGACAGCAAAAGACCTGGAAGAGCAGTTAAATGGAATGGACAGTGTCGTGAAAGGAAGGTATAAGATTAACATTAACAAGATTAAAACAAAGGTAATGGACTGTAGAGTCAGAAAATCAGGTGATGCTGAAGGAATTAGATTAGTTAATGAGAAAAAAAAAAAGAGTAATAGATGAGTTTTGTTATTTAGGTAGCAAGATAACTTCTGATGGCTGTTATAAAGAAGATATAAAATACAGAATGGCTAAGGAAAGAAAATTGTTTCTCAAGAAGCAAAATTTGTTGACATCCAATATGTTAGGAAGTCCTTTTGAAAGCATTTGTCTGGAGTGTAGCACTGTATGGGAATGAAACGGGGACAATAAAGAGTTCAGACCATAAGATGATAGAAGCTTTCAAAATGTGGTACTACATATGAATGACAATGATTAGATGGGTAGATCACGTAAGTAAATAGGAGGTGCTCAATGGAATAGGGGAGAATGGATATGTTGGAGGCTAGATTCTGGAGGTGCTGATCAACGAGGGCCAAAATTGCTTCAGTGGGAGCACAGTAACCAACCACAACTGGGTGTCCAGGATTATTAGGTTTATGGATTTTTGGGAGCATGCAGAATGCAAGTGTGTGGTGTGGTGTTGGGGTGAGGAGGGAGATGGATTCAGGGCAGAGTTCTGGAAGGGCCCACACGGTTTTGGTAGGGATTGCAGGTTATGAAGGACTTTTGGAAACATACATGTGCTCCACACCAACAATCAAAAAAGTAATGAAGTGATAGAGTAACTAGCATTATTAACAAAATGTAGAGATATGCTTATTTCCTGTTTTAAATGATGAGCAATGCTAAAAATTTATTAAAATTATTAGAAAAACAAAGTGGCTTTCTACAGTAGGTCTGCCTAGGTGTACTTGCATCTGTGTAAATGTGTGGGTGTGTGTGTATTTGTTTACCCTCCTTTCCTCCCTTTCCTGTCCCGGGATTGGAATGACTCCTTACCCACTCCCTTAAAACCCTCATCATTTCCTTTCCCCTCTCCTTCCCTTCTGCCTGACAAAGCAGCTAGGCTGTGAAAGCTAGCGATAGTGTGTGTGTGTGTGTGTGTGTGTGTGTGTGTGTGTGTGTGTGTTTTACTATCACTGCCTGTGCTCCTTCGCTTAGTAAGTAGACTTCATCTATTTCTTTACATATATTTTTCCCGTCAGGAATTTTTTCCTCTACAATATATATATATATATATATATATATATAAGTTGAAAACGGAAGACTTACCTCAAGGGCCGGCTCGTTGATAGACACAAATAAAATCACACACAAACACACATACAAGCTTTCACAACTGTTGGTCACTTCTTCATGATAAGAGGAAAAAAGGGGAGGAGAAAGGGAAGGATATGAGTTTTACGGAAGTGGAAAAGGAGTCATTCCAATCCCAGGAGTGGAAGGACTTACCTTAGGGGGAAAAAAGGAAGGTAAACAAATACACACACACTTACACATATCCAAATGTAAACACACCTAGACAGACATTTGTAAAAAGCAAAGAAGTTGGACAGAGATACCTCTTGAGGCAGAGGCTCTGTCCACAGAACCGAGGCAAAGATGCTAAAGATGGTGGACGGGAATTTGAATTAGCGGAGGTTGAGACCAGGTGGGCAACGGGAGGAGAGAATAAGCTGAAGGGCAAGTTCCCATCTCCAGAGTTCTGAAAGGTTGGTGTTGGTAGGAAGTATCCAGATAACCCGGACGGTGAACTCCAGAATTTCCTCTCCAACCTCAACTCCTTTGGCCCCATCAAATTCACCTGGTCCTATTCCAAATCCCATGCCATGTTCCTCGATGTCGACCTCCATCTGTCCAACGGCCAACTTCACACATCCGTCCACAACAAGCCAACCAACCAACAAACAACAGTACCTCCATTATGATAACTGCCATCCATTCCACATCAAACGTTGCCTTGCCTATAGCTTAGGTCTTCGTGGCAAAAGAGTCTGCTCCAGTCCCGAATCCCTGAACCAGTACACCAATAACCAAATAAGAGCTTTCACATACCGCAGCTATCCTCTTGGTCTGGTTCAGAAGCAAATTACCAGAGCCACCTCCTCATCCCCCCAAATCCAGAACCATCCACCGAAGAACCCCAGAAGTGCCCCTTTTGTCACCGGATACTTTCCGGGACTGGAGCGGACTCTGAGTGGCTCTCCAGCAGGGATACGACTTCCTTAAATCCTGCCCCGAAATGAGATCCATCGTTAATGACATTCTTCCCACTCCACCAAGAGTGTCTTTCTGCCTCCCTCCTAACCTTCGTAACCTCCTAGTCCATCCCTATGAAATCCCGAAACCACCTTCCCTACCCTCTGGCTCCTACCCATGCAACCGCCCCCGTTGTAAAACCTGCCCTATGCACCCTTCCACCACCACTTACTCCAGTCCAGTAACCCGGAAGGTGTACACGATCAAGGGCAGAGCCACTTGCGATAGCACCCACGTGATTTACCAACTGACATGCCTGCACTGTGAAGCGTTCTATGTGGGAATGACCAGCAACAAACTGTCCATTTGCATGAACGGTCACAGGCAGACAGTGTTTGTTGGTAATGAGGATCACCCTGTGGCTAAACATGCCTTGGTGCACGGCCAGCACATCTTGGCGCAGTGTTACACTGTCCTGGTTATCTGGATACTTCCTACCAACACCAACCTTTCAGAACTCTGGAGATGGGAACTTACCCTTCAGCTTATTCTCTCCTCCTGTTGCCCACCTGGTCTCAACCTCCGCTAATTCAAATTCCTGCCCACCATCTTTAGCATCTTTGCCTCGTTTCTGTGGACAGAGCCTCTGCCTCAAGTGGTAACTCTGTCCAACTTCTTTGCTTTTTACAAATGTTGTCTAGGTGTGTTTACATTTGGATATGTGTGAGTGTGTGTGTATTTGTTTACCTTCCTTTTTTCCCCTAAGGTAAGTCCTTCCACTTCTGGGATTGGAATGACTCCTTTTCCACTTCCTTAAGACCCATATCCTTCCCTTTTGCTTCCCCTATTTTTCCTCTTATCCTGAAGAAGCGACCAACGGTTGTGAAAGCTTGTATGTGTGTTTGTGTGTGATTTTATTTGTGTCTATCGATACAATGTCTGTTGTCAACAGAAAGTTTCAGTTATTTTCATATTGAAAACAAAATTTCTTAATAATATTTTTGAGATGATAGGCTGCTTATTCACCACAGAGATATTCAATGAGCCACAGAAAGGCACACATAATAGACAACATTGAAGCTTACGGTCTTTTAGGCCTTAGTCAGTTAGAGACACAAACATACACAAACACTAACACCGACACGACACGTCTCCAGAGACGGCTGTCGTGTCTGTGTTAATGTGTGTGTATGTTTGTGTCTTTAACTGACAAAAGCCTAAAAGGCCGAAAGCTTTAATGTTGTTGTCTATTATTTGTGCCTTTCTGTGGCTCATCGAATGTCTCTGTGGTGAGTAAGCAACCTATCATTCTTAAAAATATTATCGATTACTTTCTGGAATTTCCAGTGTTTAAACAAAATTATTTTTAATGGAATAATGTTTATTCTAGGCTATTGTGGAAACACTCTATTGTATGAGCAAGTAAAATCGCATTTTAAAAATAACTTTGTAACAAGACACAAACTGATGCTTTCTGTTGACATCGGGTGTTGCATGAAAGGTGTGATGAGCAGCTGTTTTGGATGCATCCAGCTACAAACTGCAAAAGCAAAAATTAAATATCAGCCAAAACACGAGAGAAAATATGAATGAGGAGGTATGAAAGTAAGAATTTTTCTTTGCAAATTAATAGATTTGAGGAGGATTACAGCTCTTTGACGGTAGCACTGAAGACACTGTAAAGGAGAAGTAATTCAGTAAGAAGCAGAAGATCATGACCTTTCAATAGTGATTACCAGGTCCAAACTGTTATGTAATTTCACTATAGCCAATCACTTGTGCACTCCCATGAACCACAGACATTGCCGAGGTGTGGTGGCTTGTGTGCCTCAACGATATTGATAGCCGTACCATAAGTGCAACCACAGCGGAGGGGTATCTGTGGAGAGGCCCGACAAACGTGTGGTTCCTGAAGAGGGGCAGCAGCCTTTTCAGTAGTTACAGGGGCAACAGTCTGGATGATTGACTGAGCTGGCCTTGTAACTTCAGCTAATGTGGCTTTGCCACACAGTTACTGCGAGCAGCTGACAGCAAGGGGAAACTACAGCCGTTACTTTTCCTCAAGACATGCAGCTCTACTGTATGAATATATGGTGATGGCACCCTCTCGGGTAAAATATTCCTGAGGTAAAATAGCCCCCCATTCGGATCTCCGGGCGGGGACTACTCAGGAGGATGTGATCATCAGAAAAGACAACACTGGCATTCTATATGGATCGGAGTGTGGAATGTTAGATCCCTTAATCGGGTAGGTAAGCAAGAAATTTTAAAAAGAGAAATGGATAGGTTGAAGTTAGATATAGTGGGGATTAGTGAAGTTCAATGGAAAGAGGAACAAGATTTCTGGTCAGGTGAGTACAGGATTATAAATACAAAATCAGTTGGGGGTATAACAGGAGTAAGTATGATAATGAATAAGCAACACAGTGATAGCATTATCGTAGTCAAGATAGATACAAAGCCATCACCGACCACCGTAGTACAGGTTTATATGCCAACTAGCTCTGCCAATGATGAGGAGATCAAAGAAATATAAGAGGAGCTAAAGGAAATTATTCAGACAATTACGGGAGAGGAAAATTTAATTGTTGTGGGAGACTGGAATTTGGTAGTAGGAAAGGAAGGGAAGATAGTAAACACTTGGTTTAAGAATCACAACAGAATGTTGTATACGTGGAAGAGACCAGGAGACACCGGAAGGTCTCAAATAAATTTTATAATGGTAAAAACATTATAGAGGAAAAATATATAAATAAACAATAGATGAAGTTTACTTACCAGGAAGGAACACAGGTAGTGATAGTAACATAAAAAACAAGCACGCACACGCACACGCACACGCACACACACACACACACACACACACACACACACACACACACACACACACACGCTTTCGCAACCCAGTTGCTTCTTCAGGCAGAAGGGAAAAAGAGGGAAAAGGAAATGATGGTGTGTGTGTGTGTGTGTGTGTGTGTGTGTGTGTGTGTGTGTGTGTGTGTGTGTGCATGCGAGCGCGCGTCTTATGTTACTATCACTACCTGTGCTCCTTCGCCTGGTAAGTAAACTTCATCTGCTGTTTATAATGGTAAAACATAGATTCCAAAACAAGGTTTTAAACTGTAAGACATACCCAGGGGCAGATATAAACTTTGACCATAATTTATTGGTCATGAATTGTAGGCTGAAACTGAAAAAACTGTAGAAAGGTAGGAAAATAATGAGATGGGACCTGGATAAACTGAAGGAACCTGACATTCTTAAGAATTTCAGAGGGAGCTTTAGGCCACAATTGACAGAAATGGGAGAAAATAAAACAGTAGAGGAGGAATGGGTAGCATTGAAAGATGAAATAGTGAAAGCAGCAGAGAACAAAATAGGCTAAGTCAAGACCTAAAAAAATCCTTGAATATCACAGGACATACTAAATTTAATCGATGAAAGGAAAAAATATAAAAATGCAGTAAATGAAACAGGCAAAATGGAGTACAGACGACTAAGAAATGAGATTGACAGGAAGTGCAAAATGGCAAGGCAGGAGTGGCTAGAAGGCAAATGCAAGGATGTAGAAGAATGTATAAATAGAGGAAAAATAGATACAGCCTACAGGAAAATAAGAGAGATATTTGGGGTTAAGAACAATGGCTCTATGAATATCAAGAACACAGATGGAAAACCATTTCTCAGCAACGAAGGGAAAGCTAAAAGATGGAAAGAATAGAGGCTCTACAAAGGAAATGAACTTAGAGGCAATATTGTAGGAAGGGAAGAAGAAGTAGATGAGGATGAAATAGGAGATACTATACTGAGAGATGAATTTAACAGAGCTCTGAAAGACCTAAGTCGAAACAAGGCCCCTGGAGTAGATGACATTCCCTCAGAGCTACTGAAGTCTCTGGGAGAACCAGCCATGACAAAACTGTTTCACTTGGTGTGTAAGATCTATGAGAGAAGCGAAGTACCCTCAGACTTTAAGAAAAATGTTATAATCCCCGTTCCAAAGAAAGCAGGTGCAGACAGTTGTGAAAACTACAGAACCATCCGTTTAATAAGCCATGGTTGCAAAATACTAACATGAATTATTTACAGAAGGATGGAAAAGCTGCTAGAAGCCGATCTCAGGGAAGATCAGTTTGGGTTCAAAAGAAATGTGGGAGCATGGGAGGCAATACTCACTTTACGGCTTATTCTAGAAGACAGATTAAGGAAAGGTAAATCTACATTTCTAGCTTTAGTAGATTTGGAGAAGGCTTTTGACAATGTTGATTGGAATAAACTCTTTCAAGTTCTGAAGCAAGCAGGAGTAAAATATAGGGAGCATAAGGTTATTTACAACTTGTACAAAAACCAGACAGTGGTTGTCGGAGTTGAGGGGCATGAAAGGGATACAGTGGTTGGAAAGGAAGTAAGACAGGGTTGTAGCCTTTCTCCAATGTTATTCAATATGTACACTGAGCAAGCTATAAAGGAAAGCAAGGAGAAATTTGGAGAAGGAATTAAAGTTCAGGGTGAAGAATTAAAAACATTGCGTTTTGCCGACAACATAGTAATTCTGTCAGAGACAGCAAAGGACCTGGAAGAGCAGTTGAATGGAGTGAACAGTGTTCTGAAAGGTGCATATAAGATGAAAATTAACAAGAGCAAAACTAGGGTAACGGAATGCAGTCTAAGAAAATCAGGTGATGCTGAAGGAATTAGATTAGGTAACAAAACAATAAAGGAGGTACATGAGTTTTGTCACTTGGGCAATAAAAAAACAACGCATTCTTGAAAAAGAGAAATTTGTTGACATCGAATATTGATTTAAGCCTAAGGAAGTCCTTCCTCAAGGACTTTGTGTGGAGTGTTGCCTTGTATGGGAGTGAAACATGGACAATAAACAGTGCGGACAGGAAGAGAATAGAGGCTTTTGAAATGTGTTGCTACAGAATAATGCTGAAGATTAGGTGGGTGGATCGCGTAACTAATGAGGAGGTACTGAACAGAATTGGGGAGAAAAGGAATTTCTGCCATACCTTGACTAAAAGAAGGGATTGATTGGTAGGACACATTCTTAGACATCAAGGAATTGTGAATTTAGCGTTGGAGGGAAGTGTGTGGGGTAAAAACTTCAGAGGAAGACCAAGAGATGGATACAGTAAGCAGATTCAGACAGATGTATGTTGCCGTTCATATGTGGAGCTGAAGAGGCTTGCTCAGGATAGGGTATTGTGGAGAGCTGCATCAAACCAGTCTCTGGACTGAAGACCACAACACACACACACACACACACACACAAACACACACACACACACACACACACAAATACACACAACCACTTGTGATATACTATGTGCCATTAATCAAGCAATGACAAAGGTTGAAAAATTTATATTCCAAAACTTTTAAATAATAAACAATTAACTTGTGTAAATATGCTGCAAAAAAGTGAAATAGAACTCCATATACTATAAAACAATTTCTTAGATAGTACTTGATCCGTGTGTGTGTGTACTACCCATTTACTATAGTTACAAAACAAAATTATAATAAATGTAAAATTAACAATAAGGATAGTTTACAACTCACAGCAAAGACATATGATGGGCTGTGACAGGCACATAAAAAAGACAAACATACAGCACTTAAGCTATCAGCCACTGGCCTTCTTCAGACACAAGAGCAGTCACACTGTCAACTTCACAGTCACGCAACTGTCATCTCCAACTGTCACACTCTGATTTGGAGTGCAACAGTCAGAGTCGACAGTTGTGTGACAGAAGTGTGCCTGTGTGACTGCTCCCTTGTCTGAAGAAGGCCAGCGCCTGACAGCTTAAGTTCTGTTTGTGTGTCTTTCTTGTGTGCCTGACAAAGCTGGGTCTACATCTTTACAGTGAGATGTAAACTACACTCATTATACTGTTGAAGTCCAACCTGGACTCATCATTATTTGCTAACTGCAAAATGTAAATTATATATTGATTTATCAAGCAAATCATAAATATCAACATTGATGCTAGGTTAAACTATTCATCTAAGTATCTGTCTTTTTTTTATTGCCTATATGCACATTTCTTATTTTTCTTCATACAATGAATTGCATGGTTGAGAGACCTTCATCAAATTGCATAGCTTTCTCTTTTATATTTCTGGAGGAACAAAAATTAGAATATACCCTACTTTCATGTCTGTTAACTGTATCTATTACACTGTTGAAGTGTAGGCTTGACTAACAATTTTATTCTAACAGAAACATTTGTTAATGTCCTCTTTGTCACCTATTTTAAAACACTGAAGGCACTGTGTGCTGTTATTAAGAGTGTGATTAACAAAAATAAACTAATTCAGGCATTTTTACTTGATAAATATCAATTGTACCAAACTGGTAATTTTACTTTCTTTGCCATCATAATCACCTCAAATTGAATGATTTAATGTTTCAAAGGCATGTGTGGTGAATGGTTACATGAAATTAAAAAGAGAAAGAAATGGAACTGAATGAAAAATCAAATTAACAAAAAGTTGTGATGTTTATCACTTTTCAAAATCACTGTAAAACAATATGTAGAGTACCATACATTGAATGTCATGAAAATACCAACCTGAAAAAACCGTACTATTCCTGCATCTCCTCTCTGCCAGAAGTAACAAAAATGACCATATCCAGATAAAAATAGATAAGCAGAAACCAACACACGAATGTGCATATATATTGGTAATATACGACTTGCGCCTGTCATGTGGTAAATAAGTATCACCAACTGCATCCATCCTATAAAAATAAAAATACATATGTAACACAAGCATTTACTATCACTGTACATGAATTACTATAATATAAATTAGAGACCAGATATAATTATTCTCAAACAGATTGTTTCATTTGCTTCAAGAAAATTTACTCTGCTCAGCTGTAATATAAAATTTGCTTGCAACATTTGCAGTTCCATTTATGGTTTCTTCAATATGACTAAAATGGCAATGTTATAAAAACTAGCAATGAACACATGAAGCCTTTTATGTGGAATAAAGCTGCAAGAAAAAAAGAAAAACAAAAATGTACTGTTTTCAGCCTTTTTCCAGGTGTATCACTGCTGCAAGGAAATTTGCAATCTGACTTTCATTTTAAGCAGAGAAATACAAAATTTTTATTTGTGAAGCCTCATTCATTTTATTCTTAAAACAATTCTCTAACAATTTTGATGCATTCTATATGGGATTCTTTTTCTGATGAAGGCTGTGGCCAAAACTTTAAGTTGTGTGAATGTCATTGCCTATTCTACATGCCTTTCTGCAACTCAGCAGTCATCTTTATGATGAGTTGCTTCACATAATATTTCAGGATGTAACTGATAACTGTTAGACACAAGCTACCTTAAGAGAAATATAGGACATTACACCATCCATGCAAGGCAGAGATTGTTCCACATACCATTCCCAACACTAGTTTTACACTTCAACATACGTCTCATTGTGAAGAAAGAAGCTCCTCTGTCCTTTCTCAGACACAGCAGGATCTTCATATAATGGCAAGTGCATTATTATCTTCATTATTCCAGTTTATTAAATGAGAGCTGTTCAAAAAGTTGGGTGACTTTTCAAATAGCGCAGGCAACATACATTCAAGTAGTGATCTTTCTTTGTTGTTCTTATGTTGGTACACATGTCCCAAACATATGTTCACAGTTTCAGGTGTACAGCATACTTCATTTGTTTTTGACAGATAAAAAGGGTAGATGTGTTTTAGTGTGCTTGGCAGCTGTCTGTTGTTATAAAAAATGGAACAAAGAATTTGTAACAAATTTTGTGTGAAAATGGAATCAAGTTCTCTAAAACACTGACAAAAAATGTTTAATAGTGGTACCAAGCTCTTACAAGATGGCCGAGAAGATGCCACTGACAAGGGATCTGAAACATTCGTATAGCCTAGCATTTTAGAACAAACAGACATGAAAGTTTGTCTGGATGCTAAAATTCTAATTATCATATAAAAGCAGAAACTTTTTAGGTGGCAGTTTTGTTGTTGGTTTCTTGAACCACGGTTCTGTCAAAGACTGCTAGAGGTCAAGCCTGAAGGTCTTGTTCTACAATATAGTGAAAACATTGCCAATGTAAGCAAGAAATTATGCAGTTTGTTTGTCTTTTACATTTCATATTTTGAAACGAGTGACTGGATTAAGCCTGTTACGCCTTATATTTAAATGATGAACCCTGTCAACAGTAGAAGGAATGGCAATTCTTACAAGCATGTGTCAGTTGTGCTTTCACTTAACACAGGTGTAGTCTTCAGACCTGCCTGAGAAAGGCTGAACTTGTAGCTTCACACTGTTCCTCTCCCCTTGGAGGGGGGGGGGGGTACAAATTCCATTTTATTTACATTCACAGCCATATGTCAATATAAAAAGTGTGGAGTATAGTGACTGAACAACAAAATTATTAGCATATTTCGAATGTGTCAAAACTTGTCCATTAAAGTGCAACTAAGGTTGTTTTTGGTTCAGTTTCTACGCTTAATTCTTCCCCTAATGTGCAAATAGATATTTTTGGTCCTACTTCTATGATAAGCATTACATACTTTGTATGTAGCATTATCATGTATGGGCAGTACAAATGTGAATGCCCAGGAAAAAAGAAATTAATATTATTCAGATTTTGTAGTCACTGTATTGGCTGGGAAAAGAAAAATAAAATTGGAAAACACCTTAAATTAGAGATGCATTCAGTTCAGCTGCAGGAAAATGCTGGAACTTCTCAATAGAACTACCATTTGTTGAAAGCTGAAATACAGCCATAAAAGAATAGCAAAAGCAAGTTCGGAAAAACTTTTTGCAAAAGTAAACATCCAAACATCCCAGTCCAGATGTTCTCATGTCCTGACAATTTCTGACAGTCAATTTCAAAGCACTAAGGCTTTCTCTTAATGCAAGTAATTTGTCAATCTACAAAACTTTGGTGTCTAATCATTAAAGTAAATAAAGAAAATAGTTGGGAAGCTATTAAAAATAGTTGAAAATTTCGACAAAAATAAATGCATATTTTACATAAAACAGATGCTATAATTTCAGGTCTCTACCAATGTTGAATCTTACTCTGGACGGCCCAGCACACCAACAACGGGAGATAATGTCAAAGCTGTGAAAGTATCATTTTGGAAAATCATGAATTACCATAAGAGAAGATCCTGAGGATATTACCATATTGGTCAGTTTGTGACATACAGTTTTTTCAGATGCCATAGTTTTGCTCTCTGTTTTTTTTTTTTTTTTTTTTTTTTTTTTTTTTTTTTTTTTTTTTTTTTTTCAATTACTATGGTGTGGTGCATCATGAATTTTTGCCTTAATGTTGTACAGTCAATAAGGAATATTAACTGACATTATGTGCCATTTGCAAGAAGCAATACACAAAAAACATATGGAACTGTAGAAAAACAATTCATGGATTTTGGGTTAAGACAATGCACCTGCTCATTCATCATTGCTTGTAAGAGAGTTTTGGCCAAAAACAACATGACAATCATGCTTCAGGAACCATATTCACCAGATTTGGCCAACAGCTAGTTTTTTGTGTTCCAAAAACTGGAGAGACATATAAAATAATGAAGATTTGCAACAACTGAGGAAATAAACACTGCATCCCTGGAAGTTCTCAAGGCTGTACTACAAAGGGCTTATGAGAAGTGCTCTGATAATTTGAAAAGCACTGATACAAGTGTATTGTATCTTAAGGAGATTACTTTCAAGGGGATAACATGAACATTGATGAAGAAATAAATATTTTTTCATAAAAATATAAAGTTACCTTACTTTTTGAATACACCATGTATTAGTTTGGTGCAATATCAATGTAAGGAAGCTAGGTTTTATTACATCTATCAATACTACCCACAAAGAGAGCTGCAGAATTTGAGTTATTCCATATTAATCAACAGAGGTGCCAATCTGACCCTCTTCAATTTTCATAACATTTTGTGTATTCGTTGGACAGATCAAAAGGGAGAAAAATACAAAATTATAGAATTTTAGCACAAGTAAGACAAAAGTAATTGCCAATCAAAGTTCTAAAAATATGCAAAAAATTTGGCAAACACTGCTGATAAAAACTTCTGTTCTAATACAGACAGAACTGCAAAGAAGGCAATTTTGGAAAGGTCTTGAAACAAGTTTTTCAATGATATGGAGTGTTGCCATATTCAAAGATTGTGAATAATTAAGGTCAGTTACAATCTTTGACCTTGAATATCTCAAACATGTAGCCTTCAAGACAGTAAAAAAATGTAACTTGTAATGTTTACCTTATGATGGCATAATAGCCAAAATCCGGTTAATAAAGCAATAAATTTACAGAATATCTCACAGTTATCTTGTGCTCCAGTCATAATGTATAAGATATTCTGTCGAGAACTGACGGAACAGTCAGTGAATATCTGTTTCTTCGTGTTACAGTATACAACATAGTAAAAAAATCAAGCTGGGATGACAATGGGATTAGGAGATATATATTAATATACACAGCAAAGTGCTGCATTAATACAAAATAACTACATAAATAAAGTAATTATTCAGACTCCAACAATATGATACAAAGCACTGAAAAACATTTTATTCTTAAAAAGGTGGTGTTACATAACATAGTAAGTTAGTGCAGTCACCACGACCATAGTATTTTTAACATGCCAGGTCACATACTATGTCATATGACCATCCATTATGTGAAATATTATAGCCATCTTAGCCAAACACACCTGGAAGGCATGGTAGACAGGTTAAGATTTAAATAAACAAATATCACAAATGTATCATCTAGGCTTACTATACCTAAATACTGAAAGCAATATACTGTATAACACTGTGCCTCTTTTGTTGAAAGAGAATATGTTTGCCCTGTTGTTAAACTCTCATCAATCTTTGTAGGGATGCCCTTTCTGTCCACAGTTAAACTTGCAAGTTTCTCATGGTATACAAATGAAGATGAAGGCCCATGTAGGTGCAGGAAGCTAATTGAAATGAAGTATGAGTCTGGTTGCATCCTAGTTAGAGATTCATTTTTTATGCCTGGTAAATTGGAGAAGACTTTCATTTGGATGTTATAATGGTCAGTTGAAATAACACAGTGTAACTTGCAGGTGTCTGCAATTACGTGCATTTGTGCGGACGACTCTTAATGAGAGATTCTTCCACATCATCCTCACTGTCAGTCCTATAATGAAAGTGGCACACTGTAATGTTCTTGGAGCACAATTCAAACAACTGTCTCACTGTCATTATCTGACAGTTGTAGATACACTGCAAACTAGTATGGGCAGCAAGTATCTTAATGATATCAGAAATACCATCACATTGATCCTTTGCTATGTGACATGGCAAAGAAATGCCACTTTGCAGAGACATTAAACTCAGCATAATTGAAGGTTATTTTGGCTAAATTCTTGCTATTCTTATACTGGACTGCAGCACCATCTCAGTAGTAACACATGTACTTGGTAACTATGTAAATGGCATCTCATGAAGCTAACAACATGGTGCTGATATTATTGCAAAGGAAATGTTATCAACTGCACGATTTTCTGGATGTCTATAATAGACAACAAATGCATAAACGGTGGTCTATGCACTGTTCCAATGAATTCCATGCACCTCATCCTGCAGGACAATTGCATAATATTCTGCAAAATTGTAAATTACAATGTAACCATTCAAGATTCAGAAATTCAGATTGTTGGCTGCCTATGAAGGAATGCAACAGTAGCTTTTTTTTCCCTCTCTTTGTCTGCAACATTTTCAGAGAAGTCTTCCACAGATGATAAATGTATCTGCCGACTTCTTCTATTTGTAGATATCAAAATTTTATACGTTACTTCATCAAATAACTCTTGCAGGTGTGTCATGATAAAATGTGCACCTGGGCAGTTAACACATGTGGGAATATAGCATTTTAGCAGTGGTCACGGATTATACATGACCCTAGCAAGCCAGTATCTGTAGGTTCTAAGTTGACAGTCTGCATCACCTGTCAAATCTTTTAATTTGGAATCTTCCAACATAAGCTTCAAATTTTCATGAATACTGCAAACTCTCTCTCTCTCTCTCTCTCTCTCTCTCTCTAGGTACCAGTTGTACCAGCCAAAACACAGTTCTTTTCGGTTGCTGGCAGAAATTTGATAATCCTATTTTGAGTGCTGAGTGTTCATCTTCGAATGCCTAATGCAGTTCATGCAAGTTTCCCAACACTAGTCATTTTTAATATAATACACTGAATGAGCAGCATTGGTCATAATCCTTGCTTTTTTAATAGCAAATTGATTTCAATCTCAGAGTGTCCATCATCAGTGCATATCATCAATTTGTCTGAATACAAGGTAAAAATATACAAAATCAGAGCTATGTTCAAAGAAATAATATCATTCATATGAAGTTGAATACCTGCATTAGTACGTTGTAGGATGATACACATTTTACTGATTTAATGGTGTCAGTTAACAAGTTTAAACAGAGTTTATTTTTACAGATTTCATCTAGTTGAGCTTGGTGTCTGGGTGTCATTAGCACCCTCTTTATTCAACTAAAAATTTTTATATGGCTTATTTCAATGACAACAGATACGAATAAATGCAATCGGAAAGTATATTCTGTCATGATTAACAAAAATATCTTTCTGGTTAAAATGTAAGGCTAAAAGCTAGTACTACAAAATGCAATGCTTATGGTGATACAAGGGTTTAGGAAGACACAATGTTATAGTTATTAAATGACTGGGAATGTTATACTGGAATACATGAAATCTGAAGAGAGAATTAAATACATATTAACAATTTTGCAAAATACACAGCCAGTGCTGTAATCTAGGATAATTTTTAAAAATTGAAATGATGCAAAAGTCAAACATGTACAACATCAGCTGGTATGACCCGCGTGAAGCACATTATATAATGTTATAGTAATATTATTATACAGAAAACATATTATTTGCTTAAGTGGATATCACGGTTGTTTATAGGTATAGTTTTTTACAAATTTGTTGCCGAGTATTAGATGAATTTGCTGGTAGAACTTCCGGGTTATAAGGCTGTGGTCCATAAAACATTTCAGTTTTTCCTAATGTTTCATCCAAAGCTGAGCCGGACACCTTCAGAGGTCTACCTACTTCTGCTGAATCTTGCCGACTGATGAGTTGGATGTCTGAGAGTGGCATGTATACTGTAGAAAGTGGGGGTGGCCAAGCTGTCACGTTATCAGCAGAGATAGTCATTGTCACAAATAATTTGCCATCTTAGATAAAACTGTTGTTTCGGGAAACCTCACTACATAACTTCCAGATTGAAGAGCATGCTCTGCCACAGCTGATTTCTCCGTTTTTCCTAGTTGGCAAAGACTTTCGTGTTCCTTCAGCCTAGTTTCTATACTTCTTTTTGTGGTTCCAATATAAACTTTACCACATGTATATGGAGTTTTATAAACACCACAAGCACAAAGAGGAGATTGTTTATCTTCCACAGAACGGAGTACTTGACGTATTTTCTTAGTTGGTCAGAAAGGTGCTCTGATGTTGTGTTTGCGCAGTATTTTTCCAATTTGATGAGTTACTTTTCCGATAAATGGCAGAGAAACTGTGTTCTTCCATCACTTGTTCTTAGACTATTGTTATTTGGTCCCAGAACCCTGTTTATTTCTTTATCTGAACAGCCATTTTTCAGATGTTTTAATTCAGCATCCAGGTGTTCTGCAGTGCAAATTGTCTTGGCTGTGTCAGCGAGACTTTTGATGACACCTCTATTCTGCTGTGGGTAATGATTAGAGTGTGTGTAGCTTTTTGAAACATTTTATGTTTCAGTTTTCCATCTACCTCTCTCATAACTAAAACATCCAAGAAAGTTATTGTGCTGTCCTTTTCCATTTCCATCGTAAACTGGATTTTTTGATTTATGTTATTCAGATGAGAAAAGAATTCATCCAATGCTTCTTTACTGTGAGGCCATACCAAGAATGTATCGTCTACACACCGATACCATAGAACTGGTTTCTTGTTTGCTATTTCTATAGCTGATTGTTTGAACTTTTCCATATAAAAATTAGCAATCGCAGGAGCCAATGGAACAAGGAAGCTGAATTAAAGTTTGTGAGGTTGAGGGAAGTCGTACTTAGACTATTCTGAGGTGCCTTAATCGTTAGTGGTGTGGCGGTCTAATGGTAAGACACCTGCCTAGTAAGCATGGAGGTCAGGGTTCGATTCCCAGCCGCACCACAAATTTTAATTCATTGCTTCACCTTCATCTTCAAAGTATACACAGTGTTTTGACAACACTTATGACAAACATGCCTATGTAGTGTGCTATTAAATCTTATAGTAAAGTATAATGTGGGCCAGATCGAATGGAGAAATTCATAATAAATGAGTTACAGGAAATATTTACTTATCATGAGTGCATTGTGTCGCACATTGTAATGGTGAATAAGCTATAGTCATATAGACTGAAGGATGTCTCTATTTTTTCATTACTTGGTGCCTAGCCAAACCTTAAAGAACTCCTGGAAATTGACACTTTTCGTTATCATCTGCTCATTCAGTAGAGTGTGACTGGGCAATTTTTGATAGCAGAATATTTTCACCTCCCCTTGAAGATTGAGATATCTTCCCTTAGCTTCCTTATCTAATAATTTAAGTTGTGAAGTTAAATTTGGGGGATTATGTCCAATGGCCACCAGATGTGCGGCAAAAATTAGATCAATCTGCTATGTCCTTTCTGTTTAATGCCAGGTGCTCACAGTACCTCACCTCTAACCGTCTTCCAGCTTGTCCTACATATTACACTCTGTACATGATAAATTAGATCATTTATAGACATCTGACTCATGAAGAAAGTCAAAATCGTCCTCTGTTGTGAAGGAAACTACTGCATTCTGTTTCTTGAAGAGTTCGGCTATTCTTCTGCTAACAGTCCCATAATAATATAAAGTGATATATTTCTTAGGTTGCTGTAGTATTTTTATGACTGACATTATTTTACTTATATTTCATAATGATTCTTTTGTAAATGTTTGTTACATACTCAGTGGGATAATTATTTTTCCTATCAATATATTGTGTTAAGTTCTGACTCGTGGTCAGACCTTGTCAAAGGTAAATTGAATAATCTCTTGTAGGTAAAATAAAGGGATCTTTACTGTGCAAGTCATGATCACTACAATTATAGTCTACAATAGCATCTTTGCAAGTAGGTTTCCTAAAAATTATGAAGGTGTATGTACTACACTGTTGTTCAATAAAATTGCTACACCATGAAGATGACATGCTGCAGACGCGAAATTTAACCGACAGGAAGAAGATGCTGTGATATGCAAATGATTGGCTTTTCAAGGCATTCACACAACTTTGGCAGCAGTGGCAACACCTACAATGTGCTGACATAAGAAAGTTTCCAACCGATTTCTCATAAACAAACAGCAGTTGACCAGCATTGCCTGGTGAAATGTTGTGATGCCTCGTGTAAGGAGGATAAATGCGTACTATCATGTTTCCGACTTTATCAAAGGTCGGATTGCAGTCTATTGCAATTGCAGTTTATCATATAGTGACATTGATGATCGCATTGGACGCGATCCGATGACTGTTAGCGGAATATGGAATCGTGTATTCATCATCGCCATACTGGCATGTCACCCGGCGTGATGGTATGGGGTGCCATTGGTTACATAGCTTGGTCACCTCTTGTTCGCATTGATGGCACTTTGAACAGTGGCCGTTACATTTCAGGTGTGTTACGGCCCATGGCTCTATCCTTCATTCGATCCCTGCGAAACCCTACATTTCAGCAGGATTATGCACAACCGTAAGTTGCAGGTCCTGTACAGGCCTTTCTGGATACAGAAAATGTTTGACTGCAGCCATGGCCAGCACATTCTTCAGATCTCTCACCAACTGAAAACTTTGGTCAATGGTGGCCGAGCAACAGGTTTGTCACAATATGCCAGTCACTACTCAGGCTCGTCACAATATGCCAGTCACTACTCTTGATGAGTGCGCCTCGGTTGCACAGTGGTAGAGTGCCAGACTACAAGTCCAAGGGTCCCGGGTTCAATCCCCGCCAGGTCCTGGGGTTTTTATCTGTCACTCTCCACTTCTTTCACCTCTGGCAGTATTGCTCATGTGAAAAATACCGAGTAGCACCGTGGTTCGGAACCCATGTTAAACTGTAGATCCCCCTTTTAACTGGCTGGGTAAGTCAGTTCGAAGGTCGGAGGAAGGCAACGGCATACCACCTCCAAACAGGACCATGCCTAGTAAAGCACTGTGGTGTTCAAACCAATCTTCGGATTGTTGACTGCTTTACCTTTTTTTTTTTTTACTCTTGATGAACTGTGGTATCGTGTTGAAGCTGCATGGGCATCTGTACCTGTACACACCATCCAAGCTCTGTTTGACTCAATGCCCAGGCGTATCAAGGTCGTTATTACAGCCAGAGTTAATTGTTCTGGGTGCTGATTTCTCAGGATGTATGCACCCAAATTGCGTGAAAATGTAATCACATGTCAGTTCTAGTATCATATATTTGTTCAATGAATACCTGTTTATCATCTGCATTTCTTTTTGGTGTAGCAATTTTAATGGCCAGTAGTGTATTATCATTCTTTATAGTCAGATCCAAAAAATTGATAGAAACATTTATGCTCTTTTCTACTGTGAATAAAATTTTTTTATGAAGCTCATTAAACTTTTTTACAATTTCATCTACCTCATCAGCAGTCCCTTTAATAAGTAACTAGTCATTTTTGTTTATGCATTCTGGAACATGGAACCATTCCCCCCCACATAAACAAAATATTTTTTCTTACATAATGGCTTACATAATCTCTCTTTTAAAATTCTATGACACTATTCACAATTTGTTCACTTAAGACATTTTCAGGTATTGCACAGGGAGTTGCTAAAATAACACTAATTGTGGCTTTTATCACTAAATAGTTTGAGAGTCCAAATTAATTTTCAATCCTTTGAATGCTGTAACTTTCTGGAAGAAGTAACAGAATTACGATTTTCTCACTGCATATTGTGTTGGTACTGATTTTTTCTTTCAATTGTATTATCATTTCAGGTTAAAATTTGTTTCATATTCTGCATTTACTTCCACAATAGGTACATATATTTCCAAGTATGTCAGACACTTTCTCAAACTTTTTCTGTTAATTTCTACTAGAACAGAAGTTACAGTCATTTTTGTCAGCTGTGTTACGTCAAATATTTCACATGTTTAGAATTTCAATTGGCAATTACTCATCTTATTTGCAATTAAATTATGTAATTTAGTATTTTTTCATTCTCTTGTCAAATGCAATGAACACACAAAAATCTCACCAAAAATATTTGCAGGTACAAAAATAATTGCCAATCTTCCTTCAGCTGTAACATTACTTTCAATTCTACCATGGCTAAATGGATAAAAGTAGTTTATGGCTTGGCTACAACAGATTTATAAATTTAAAAAAAAAAAAAAAAAAAAAAAATGTGCCCAGCAGTTGAGAGTGATGTGTAAACACAAGTCCAATACTGTAAACCTTGTAATGCTATCAGTTGTAGTTAAAACTACAAGCAGTTCATTCTCAACTGTGCTGTCAAGAACAGTTATGGTAGGTCCTAGGTTCGAATACTAGTCAAGCACACAGTTCTAATCTACCAGGAAGTTTCCATGCCAGTGCACACTCCACTACAGAGTGATAATTTCATTCCACAATACAGGGTGTCCGATTCAAACCTCCCTGATTTCAAATACCCATGAAAGGGAAACCACAGGAGATATGAGAATGAAAAATGCACCACATTGTAAAGCATCTCAAAGTACTGATTTATTTATCACCAATATACATTGTAGTGTAACTTTGTTATACAACATGTTTCCGATTAAGCACAAGGCATCAAATTTTATTTATTTATGTGTTTAGAAATACAGGAAGACAATTACTGTTAATACAGGTTCTGCTCACTTTACAAGAACAAGATCTGGAGACTATATTTACTCTCATGAATATGAAATCATATAGAAGCAAGGAAGATCTTGGACAAGAATACTTAAAGTTGAAGGTTCATTCGTTTTTTAAAATAATTTATGTTCATTCTATGTCTGAATGTTGAAGAGTCAAGTTGGGCTCTGTCTTTGTATTTTAAAAGAAATACAATGCTTTGATAGTTAAATCAAGCTTCTATGCCTACTTATTGCTGTTAATATATAAAGGCAAACATGCAGCCATCCTCCAATGAGCAGCAAGAACTTCAAAGTCCAATTTAAAGACAAACTAACTAATTACTCCTACTAGACTCTGCTTAGCAGATCCATTAAAAAAGGAGTCTTATTCATACAATATTTTACAGAACCTGCAAAAAGAATTCAAGATACATCAAAATAAAACAAGTACAGTATGTGGTGTTTAGCAAAGGCTAAAATACACGGTCACACCACAACCTTTACATGTGAACTATTTGTAGCACAAAGAATATTGAGTCTATATTCAATTTCTTACCAAGGTCTTTGTAAAATTTCCTCTGTTACTGTTGCAATCACATTAGTGATACAATGTTGTAACTTAGGAATATCATCCACTTTGGTCACATACATGCTGTCCTTCATGAAACCCCACGTTAAGAAATCAAGTAGCATAATGTTGGGTGAATGTGGTGGCCAGGAAATTGGTCCTCTGCGTGTGATCCGATTGGAAAATTTCCTATCAAGGAACTTGTGAACAGTTGTTGAACAATGCAGAAGAGCTCCATCTTGTTGAAAACTAATGTTGGATTGCAAGAATTGTATCTGAGGGTAACAGAAACTGCTCCAACATGTCCAGATGCACTGCTGCATTCACTGTTTCTACCACAAAGAAGAATGGTCCAACAATCCAGTTGTGCATTAGCCTGCATCAGTCGTTTAGTTTAGAACTATTATGAACATGTTCAATGACAATGTGTGGATTGCACAAATCCCAAATATGAACATTATGCCTGTTAACCCTTCCTGATAGATGAAAGGTTGCCTCAACTGAGAATAAATATCTTTCCAGGAAGCTGGCGTCCTTATCAATATGCTGCAGCATATCCACAGCAAATTGCTGTTGGTGTGGTTTGTTGTTCAGCATCAGTGTTCCAAAATTTGCACTTTGTAAGCATGCATACGAAGACGCTGGTGAACTACAATATGCAATGTTGTTCGAGGTCCATCAAGTTGTCTAGATACTTCACGAACTGACTTATGTGGACTTCTGAGAATATTTTTGTCTTATGACCTCCACTGACTCTTCTGAAACTCCGTAATGTGCACTGCCAGAATGTTTCAGAACACTGTTGCCAGAAAGTTACTATACCATTCCTTAACTGTCTTTGCATCAGGTGGATCACATTCATACACATAAATATAATTTCTTGGCACAGTAATTGGCGATTTTGTTTCTGCAAACCACACTACTGCTTACATGCACTACTGTGGCACCACTATTTTCAATTCATGCAACCATGCTGCACTCTGGCAACGATACTTGGCACTTCTGACATGGGACTATAAATTCTCTGAGATGTTCTACAATGTGGTGCATCCCTCATTGTTTCTACTGTGGTTTTCCCTTTCTGGATCTTAGGAATCAGGAAGGTTTGAATGGGACGCCCTGTAGAGCTTACTCATACACAAAGACTTCAAAATTATGTCCCCCCCCCCCCCCCGCCCCAAATAACTTTTATTCAATACTGCAATACACTTCGAAAGTAAAGCACACACACAATTATATTTCAACATAGAAACAAAATTTGTAAAAGTGGTATAACCGATAAAAAACGTCTTGCTAAATGATGAAAATCCCCCTCCTTAGCCCCAAATACATTCAACAACTGCAATGTGAGTGCCCTTACTTCTGGAAAAGTCTTCGCTTGCTTTTCCATGCCTCTTATTCTTTATGGCATTGCACCTTGAAGTCGTCATTGCATAGTATGAATCAACATTAATGATTGTTTCTTTTCCCATAAAATCTGTAAAATCTGTGTTCACAATTTCTTCAGAGTTGAAGACTGCAATGATATTTCCAGTTGATGGCACGAGGATGTGTGTCCTTATTCTAATGGCACTGTCTTTGTTCTAGATGGCACCAATGATGTGACAGGAAATCATTGGCTTCTAGAGTAACACACACAAAAGTCTAGAGATCCATGAAGTTTGCATCTCTGATGTGCAGGTGGCAATGATTATGAAATCAGTGTGAGTAAAGCAGATGAACTTGTACAATTGAATGACCAATGCCTATTGAGATAAGCATCTGCTAAGCATATCTGTAATAATCACTCTGCAAATGCTGAAAAGCAGTTCCTCAATATTCTGGATTTTGTTGTATGTGACCAATGTCTATTAAAATTATTCTCAATCATCATCATCATCCATATCTGGGTGGATCTAGTCAAATTGTTTATCACCATGTCACTACGGATGCATCCAGCAATGCATTTGGTCTATACACCACCAAAATTTCATAGTACATATTGTGGCGTAGTCATTCACTTCAATGCCAGCTGTCTACACACGTCTCCATGCCACTTGCTATAACTCGCTCCACAGTACTTCAACCACTGAGGGCGCCTCAAGTCTTATATCCCTTTGTTCTGCGCCGTGTGCCGGCCAATCAGAAGAAGAGGGCTACCCAAGACATGCCGGCACACCACAGCCACGACAGTCAGTATAGCAGAGAACTAAGTTCAGTTCAGTCTACCAGTCAACGGAAGAGTATGGAGCAAGTACAACAAGCCAGCCATCTACTGCAACAAGCCGGATCACTACTATTGACTGCAGCTAGGAAAGGAAGAGATCACTGTAGAACTGTGTACTATGTATTAGATAGGACCTTGCATCAACAAGCAAACAAGCACAGCGAAAGTTGAGTATTACCTTTAACTGTAATAAAAATATATGTGATCTAATCACTTTTTTCAGTTGCAGACTTTATCCACAATCCTTATAGGCATGGCCCGTCTCCCAAAGCTACCGTATGCAGTAGTGTATCCTGAGGATACAAAACTGATGACGAGGACTTAAGAACTGTTTATGCTAATCTTTTCCCTTTCAGGTCCCATTTTGCGGACTTTTGTTCTAGTGTGCTTGTTGAAATGTTTGTTTCAGGTTGCATCTACATTAGCTTATAGTATTTTCATTTCTTGTACGGAGCCTTGTTTATATTCAGAATGACGGCACCACCCCCTGTTGTAACAAAGCATGTTGGAATTTATTATCATCTGCTTGCATTACTGTACCTTCCAATACCACTGTTGCATAATAATAGGTATGAATGTAATTAGTCAATTATCATTTTCTTTTCCAAAACTTTTTGTTATTATTTGTTGTAAAGTAACTAGCTGAAGTCATTTTCTATTATTTGATGCCGAAGAAGTTTGTTTATTTAGCAAATATTAATTATTTCATGCCAGAAGTATATTGTTAAAGTTTAGATAGATTGCTAATTAGTATTTCTATTAAAACTAGATGAATTCTTTTAACATAATATTAAAGAAGTTACTAATAAGTTTCACAAATAATGTTAGGAAAGTTTTGCCCTCATTAGTTTCTGTGTAATTACCAATAATTACAAAAATATTGTTGATGAATCTATTTTGTTAGATACGTGAAGGAAATACTGTTCATTTAACTGAAATTTGTTTATCAATTTACTCAGTATTATTTACGCTAACTTTTACTATAGCCAGTTGCATGTATTTGTTTGCTTTTCCATTATAATTAACTTCACATACATAATCAACCATAAGTAATTTTCAGTGACATTATTTGAAACATATAAATAGGAAGCACTCACATGTATCACAGTATTGTTTCATCAATTGTCTGACACATAATTGACGCTAGTTCAAAGTATTGTTTTGGCCACTATCTGAGCCACAAGCTACGTAGTTTTGATCTTTAAATCTGAACAATTATGCAAAAGTTAGTCAGTGTGGTTAGTTTGGAAAGTGTATCTACAGTGATTAATTAATATTTGTGCCACATTATGATGTACACCTCAAACTTTTGTATTCCACACACGGACAGTGTTAACTATTATTATTGATGTGTGGAATGTGTGTGCCTGTTATTAATTGTTGTAATTAATGAGACTTGTAAGCTGGCCATAAATGAGATAATTGGGCATTAGTAATAAATCATTAAAAGTGTCAATGAACTGCAATTATGTATATTGCCTTTGTCATTTGTAGTGAATTAGTTCCCATCCCACGAAATTCCAGCTACCTGCTACCGAGAGCAATGATTGTCGACGATCATCAAGAACTTTGAGAAGGTACGGCACACTGTGAGTAACCCTCTAAATGCCCATACTGCTGCAGCTAATCCATTATTTGTGCCTCAGCCGCTTTCTCTGTTGCCAAATGATCTTACACAAATTCTTCAGTTCCAGATGCAGCTCATTCAGCAACTAACAAATGTGGTGACAGCTTTCACTGAAATCCACAAGCTGCCACCGCACAACAGCAATCAACTGCAACACCATCACTTGCCACACAGCCTGCAATCTTGCCATCATTCTGACAGTTCGATGAGAAAACAGAAGATTGGCAAGAATATTTTGCACAATTCCGGAACCACATAGGGGTGCATAAAATACAAGGTACTGTGTTGCTTTCTTATTTCTTGTCCAAATTAGGAATGAACATTTATCGGCTCTGTGTCAATCTTTTCCCCACAACTCACCTAGAACAAGTGCTGTTTGAGGCATTAGTGCAGGCTATTACAAATTATTAAGAACAGTCGGTCAAAGTTGCCGCAGCTAGATTTCAGTTCTACAATTGTCATAGACAGGCAGGACAATCACACAGACAGTGGGTTACAAAAATACAATGCTTAAGAAGGAAGTGTAAATTTCATTCTGACTACGGCAAGTACTATTCAGATTTAATGATACATGATGGGATTTCTAGGAATGTGTCAGACTCGTGCATCTGCGAACAAATCTTAAAGCATTCTGATCCTTCACTAGAACAAGTGCTTAAAATTATTGAGTATCACCACACATGTCACTTTGCGGCTAGTAGTCTTCAAGATTCCCATATTTGTAATGTGGCGCGAAACAAAGAAAGTGTACCATCTCAGTCCGCGAGCAAACTTGTTGACAACAGCTCACACTATGCAAGATCATGCCGTACTTCCTGTAAATACCAACAGTGTCAGCCTTGCAGCAAGCCAGCCAATATAAATTCCTTTCCGAAATGTATTTCCAAACATACCCACAATGCAATTTGTTTTTCATGTGATAAACAGCAACATGTTCAAAGTTTTTGAATGTCAGTTACAACTGTTCTGAGGCAGAAGCAGTTGCAAAATTAACACAGACGAGGTGCAGACTCTGTTTATGCTATTCATTCAAAACCTGCTGCCACTAACACAGACTCTAGTGTCCTGGTAACTAAGGATTCTGACACTTCTTTGCAATGCTGTATAAACAAACTGTATGTACATTCGCAACTTGCCAGCAAAATCGTGAAATTTTTGCTTCATATGGTTGCCATAGTGTCATTAATAAACAGTGCAACATATGAAATGCTAGGTGCATAACTGCAAACAGTGCACACTTTGCTTACGGCATATACAGGACAAGACATTCCAATGCTAGGTACTTGTAGCTTTCTTGCAGTGTATGGAGATATACACAAGACAGTTTCTCTTTTGGTTCTGGAATCATAAGTTGGGCTTTATGGTTGTATGACTGTGCTGTGTGATAGTGTGAGTGTTCTATTTTCTGAAGAAGGCCATGGCCGATAGCTGAAAGTGTTGTGCAGCTCGTCGCCAAGTCTTTGCGGTGAATTGTAAACTGTCCTTACTATATTATAATTCCAACCTGGAATTTACATTACTATATTTTCAACAACAATGTATTTTCGATGCGTATGTAATGATTTTGCTACATTACTCATAAAAAATAAGTCTGTTTGCAAAGTGTAAGGACATTCTTAACAGACTGAATGCCACTCCTGATTAGTTGCCTTCACTTTCCATCACTGATCATGCCTCTAACAACATTAGATAAGAAGAATCGACTATCACCAAACCTACAAAATTATGGACAACAAGTTATTTAACTCAACACACTAGCTACAAACTTGACTTACAGAACAGGTGTTTGTTGATACCACATTTCTCAAAAGAAGGAAATCATGAAATTGTTTTGGTTTTACCATAACGTAAGGTTACAATTTTACCTTCGGCAGCAGTGATGTTGTATGCTGATATTGGCAATGACAGTTGAATGAGCATTGAAAACTATCCATCAGAATGATGAGAATGATCTTTGTGTAAAAATACGTAAATAATTAATCTTCATTGTGCTGTATAGTTAATAGGTTCATTTATGTACCCTATTCCGGTTAGTAAATTAATTATCATTGCAAATCGAACGTCTCGATGCCAACATTAAAATACTCAGCAACTGCTTCCATAAGTAAAATTTAACCAACACGAAATTGAGTGAACACATGAGGTAGGCCTACGCTTTGTTACTTTTCAGTACACTTAGTGTGAAGTGTGAAATTAGTGTTTTTTTAATCCAAAATCTTTCAAACTGTGACTCCAAAATTGTTGTATCAACAAAATGTCTCGCATATGTTTGTCACTGAGGTTACTGCTGTATTTAGATTTGGCAAATTCAAGCAATGAATATGTTTGTTGCATATCAGTCTGTAGTGACAAATACAAATAACCAACTTTGTGAAAAGTCTTTCTGAGGGGGTAGTTTTCTTTGGGAATAAATTTATAAAACTGTACAATACCGTTTTTCTAAAATTTGTCCTTCATTGACTCATCTGCTTGCAGATAAATTATTTCAACAATGGAGGAACATTGTCAACTTCACAATAGAAGGGGTCGTGTAACATTCTCATTTCCTTCAGGTGTCCATCTAAATCAGAAAACCTGCAATACAACTCTTTCTTCAGATGACCAAGAAATCCACATAAAAAAGAGCACAGAAAACTTGAACCATGTTTAGTGATTGGCAAATGGCGAAATGCAAAACAATTTTCTGTTTGATTTTACTTTTAAAAAGTATTAGCTTCTGTCAGAAAACTCTAATGTGCATGTAAAGACCACAAATAATGTTACACTAGCCTTAAAGATTTTTGTTCAACTGCTTTAAATGGAGAACAACATCAGCTAAGAAAGCTAATTGCTATAGCTATTCTTGGCCCAATAGAACTTCTGATGGGTTATTTTTTTCATTTAAAAATATTCCTCCTCTATTAAAAAAAGAAAAAAAAAAAAATACAAAATTTAACCACATGTTATTCACCTGATGTGTGGCTTGTGGTATGTAAGATCACCGGACAAAGATTCAACTTATCCTAGGAAACAATTGAATTGGCAGTGTTTGAACACAGTCTAACATATACAGTCACGACACTCCCCCGGTGTTTGTTATACACCATGACAGCAGCGCTCCAAGCAGTCGGCAAGCTATATTTCTGAATATGGTATTGGATTAGTGTGAATAGTACTGTTTATACTGATTTCAACAAATCTTTTATGTCTAGGAAAGTCTGTAGAGCAATAAAAATATGTAATAACTTAATAACAACTCGACATTTGTCTTTCTTAGGTTTTGTAAGATCCTTGTCAAGGAAAACAGAAAAGCGTTCCAAGGCACGTTGCTGCAGAGTGAACCACTGCTTGCTGTCAGAGGTTTGAGTCCTCCCTCGAGAATGGGTGTATTTGTTGTCCTTACCATAAGTTAGTTTAAGTAGTTTGTAAGACTAGGGACTGGTAACCAGGGTAGTTAAGATCCATAGATTTACAAACATTTCAACATTTGAATCAGAAAAGCAAATTCAGCAAAGTACAGGAAAACCCAGTCACTTGCAGGCATAACTTTCCTGGTGACGTCTGTCTTATTTATGAACAGTTGAATGCGACTTTGACATGTATTAAGAGGAGCAACACTCCTAGCGCCCTCTCACAGAGTTAATTGGAATTGGTGCATGGACTGGACGAAAGCCCTCTGCGGGCCGGATCCGGCCCCTAGGCCTTATTTTGGAGACCACTGGCCTAAGCACATAACAAATCAGTTTGTACGTTCACTGCACCCTTATACATTTAGCAGAGAAAAATAAACATTCAAGCAGTAGAAGTAATTTAAGATGGCGCTCTGTGAAAACTAGAAGCAGTTGCGCAGCTGCCTCGGGCGATCAGCTGATCGCTGTCAACAAAGTTTGTGATGGCTACTGGGCTTGCTGATGCGCAGTTTCTCCTTGACACTACATGTCGGCATTTATGCAAAAATGTTTTAATTTTTATTATTATTTTGTTGTTTACTGCTATGTAGGAACTGTTACAGTTATTATAAGTTTCAAGCAATTGATGTTTATATGGTATCATGCATATCTAACGCTCTTCTGTCTGTAGTGCGAATGCACACTAAGTTTCAATAAAAGTTATTAAATGTTACATCTGCCACTGTAATTTGTCCACAGTAGAACATGAAATTGAGCCATAAGCCTCGCATACAGCAAGACTTACGACATTGGTGACCCTGATGTGATTTTTGGACAAGAATACAGATTATAAATATTCTGAACATCAATTATAATAACAAATATGTCAGAAATGGATGCACTTGTGATCTCATGTTTGATGGTATGACTACCACCGTTCTGGGTGCACAACTCAGTGTTACGGTTCTCGTAAGTTGAGACGAGCTTCCTTTGTGCCAGAGTGATGTCTGATTCTACCAAGTTTGCTTTGGTTGTTAGTCAGTTAGACCGCAGAGACGCCACCAAAGTCCAAGACATCATAACCTCACCACCCAATACAGCAGCACATACTAAGCTCAAGACAGAATTAATACAATGTGTATCAGCATCACAAGTAGAGAGAGTGCACCAGGTACTAACACAAGAGGATATTGGAGACAGGAAATCAATACAATACCTCCATCATTTGAGGAGTATAGTCTATGCAAATACAGTTCTAAACACCTTACTTCATACTATGTGGAACAGTAGATTGCTCAGCAATTTAAAGCTATTGTTGCGTCACAAAAGATACGCTGCTCGACACACTAGCAGATCTGGCTGATTGTATTCAAGACACTATCCTGCCTACTACTTGTTCTGACATGGTGACACTGTGCAGCAGTGTTTCAATGGAAACCAGACTGGACTACTGCAATCTGTGGAATAAAGTTGTGGCACTGAAAAAACAGGTGATTGACAAGGTCGACACCCTCAGTAACCAGATGAATGCACCGACCAGAACTTCCGAAGACAGTCCCAGCGAAGATAATGAAGTCACTCTGCACCAAATCTACCACATTATTTTGCCTACCTTGATGATATCATCCTCTTCTCAACAACACCAGAGGAATATCAGGTTTTTGAGTACCTTGACAAATGCGGCACTGTTTTGAACACCCTTAAGTGCAGGATGTCATCATCAGGAAAGACAACAATGGTACTCTTTGGAATGGAGAATGGAATGTTAGATCCCTTAATTGGGTTAGGAGGTTAGAAAATTTAAAAAGGGAAATTGATTGGTTGAAGTTAGATATAGTAGGGATTAGTGAAGTTCACTGGACAGAGGAACAGGATTTTTGGTCAGGAGAGTAAAGGATTATAAATAGAAAATCAGTCGGGAGTATTACAGGAGTATGTCTAATAATGAATAAGAGAATAGGAATGTGGGTAAAGTACTATGAACAGCACAGTGATCACATTATCATAGTCAAGACTGATACGAAGACAACACCGTTCGCAGAAGTACAAGTTTATATGCCTACTAGCTCTGCCGATGAAGAGGAAATCGATGAAGTAATTATTCAGACAGTAAAGGGAGAGGAAAACTTAATTTTGTTGGGGCTGGAATTCAGTAGTAAGAAAACGATGGGAAGGAAAAATAGTAGGTGAATATGGACTGGGGAAAAGAAATCAAAGAGGAAGCCGCATGGTGGAATTCTGTACAGAAAATAATTTAATCATAACAAACACTTGGTTCAAGAATCATGAAAGAAGGTTGTATATCTGGAAGAGATCAAGAGACACTGGGAGGTACCAGATAGATTATACAATGCTAAGACACAGATTTGAGAACCAGATTTTAATTTTTAAGACATATCAAGGGGCAGCTATACATTCTGACCATAAGTTACTGGTTATGAACTGTAGATTAAAACTTAAGAGACTGAAAAAATATAGGAAATTAAGGAGATGGAATCTGGACAAACTGAAGGAATCAGAGGTGGTTGAGAGTTTTAGGGGAAGCATTAGGCAAGGGCTGTCTGAAACGGGGAAAGTAATACAGTAGCAGAAGAATGAATAGCTCTGAGAGATAGAGTAGGTGAAGGCCACAGAATATCATATAGGCAGAAGGACAAGGCCTACTAGAAATCCTTGGATAACAAAGGATATACTGAACTTAATTGATGAAAGTTGAAAATATAAAAATGTGTTAAGTGAAGCAGGCAAAAAGGAGTACCGACGTCTGAAAAATGAGATTGACAGGAAATGCAAACTGGCTAAGCAGGTGTGGCTCGAGGAGAAATGCAAGACAGCGGGAAAAGATAGATATCACCTACAGTAAATTAAAAGAGACATTTGGAGACAAGAAAAGCATGAATTTTAAGAATTCAGATGGAATACCAGTACAAAGCAAAGAAGGGAAAGCTGAAAGATCGAAGGAATATATAGAATGCCTGTACAAAGGAAATAAATTTGAAGGCAGTATTCTAAAGTGAAAGACGAAATACAGAAAGATGAGACACAATATATGATACTGCAAGAACAATTTGACAGAGCACTAAAAGATTTGAGGAGAAACAAAGCCCCTGGAGTAGATGACGTCCTGTCTGAACTGCTATTATCATTAGGAGAGCCAGTCATGAACAAATTGTTCCACCTGGTATGCACGACATATCAGATGGGTGAAATACCCTCAGACGTCAAGAAGAAAATAGTGATTCCAATTCCTAAAAAATCAAGTACACACAAATGTGAAAATTACAGAACTATCAGTTTAATAAGTCATGGTTGCAAAATACTAATATGAATTATTTACAGACGAATGGAAAAACTGGTGGAATCTGACTTTGGTGAAGATCAATTTAGATTTAGGAGAAATGTAGGAACACATGAAGCAATACTCACATTATGACTTATCTTAGAAGATAGATTAAGGACAGGGAAACCTATGTTTTTAGCATTTGTAGATCTGGAGAAAGCTTTTGAGAATGTTGACTGGAATACAATTTCTCAGATTCTGAAAGTAGCAGGGGGTCAACTATAGGGAGCAAAGGGTTATATTTAACTTAAACAAAAACCATAGAGTAAGGTCATGAAAAGGTCACATGGGAAGGGAGTAAGACAGGGTTGTTAGTAGCAATGTATGAGCGTGGAAGCTGTTTGCAGTTGTGGCAGGGTATGGCTCTTAAGTAAGTAAACAAAGCTTCGTGCGGATAAATTTGACTTCGTTGCCCCCCCCCCCTCTCCCCCAATTCTCGAGCAACAGTTACCACATCTGTTGTAATGATACTATTTTATTGAATTTAAGAATATGACTATCTGATACATCAGTGATGAGTAATTTTATTTGTTAATATCTGCTCCTATGCAGTATTTATTAGTTCGATTTTCATTTCTCCCACGGCAAAACGTAAATGTGGTCATGTGACCTGCAGTTTTATCAGTTTGCACCTTCCCTATTTCTTGCTTAGGAAAGAATTTCATACATTTAGTTAACTCCTCTCTTTTTTTTTTTTTTTTTTTTTAAAAAAAAAACAATTTCGTAAATTTTCTCCCTTTCAACATCTGATGATGCCCAGAACAGGTACAACCACAACTGTGTTTTTTTTTAAAAACAAAATATCTATTACGATTGCTGTGCCAGTGTGACAAAAATATGGAGTGGAGTGATTTTAGTCAAACATATTTCGGGACTGAATAACGTATTAGTAGACAGCCTGTTACACTTCAGCACAGGTACAAAGATAGAAACACAAATAATAATAATAAAAAAACCACACATATGCAAACATACACATGCTGAGCTTTTGCAACCCTAAGGTGCTTCTTCAGAAGAAGGAGAGGGAAAAGGAAAGGATGCGGGTTTTAAGGGAGCGGGTGAGGAGTCATTCCAATCCAAGGACAGGAAAGACTTACCTTGAGGGAAAAAGGATAGGTAAACAAACAAACAAAGAAACACACACACACACACACACACACACACACACACACACACACACACACACACACACAAAGGTAGACATATGTAAAAAGCAAAGAGGATGGACAGAGATGCCAGTCGGGGCAGAGGCTCTGTCCAGAGATCAGGGGCGAAGGTGTTAAATAGTGGGTGAAAATTTGAAATTACAGGAGGTTGAGACCAGGTGGGCAATGGGAAGAGAGAATATGTAAGGGCAAGTTCCTATCTCAGGAGTTCTGAAAGGTTGTTGTCAATGGGAAGTATCCAGATAACCCGGATGGTGTAACACTGTGCCAAAATGTGCTGGCCGTGCACCAAGGCATGCTCAGCCACAGGGTTATCCTCATCACCAACAAGCACTGTCTGTGTCCGTTCATGCGAATGGACAGGTTGTCGCTGTCATTCCCACATAGAACGCTTCACAGTGCAGGCATATTAGTTGGTAAATCACGTGGGTGCTATTGCAAGTGGGTTTGCCCTTAATCGTGTACAGCTTCCAAGTTACAGGACTGGAGTAAGTGGTGGTGCGAGGGTGCATAGGGCAGGTTTTACAGTGGGGACAGTTTCAAGGGTAGGAGCCGGAGGGTAGGGAAGGTGGTTTGGGGATTTCATAGGAGTGAACTAGGAGGTTACGAAGGTTAGGTGCATGACGGAAAGACACTCTTGGTGGAGGATGGATCACATTTCAGGGCAGGATTTAACGAAGTCATATCTCTGCTGGAGAGCCACTTCAGAGTCTGATCCAGTCCTGGAAAGTGTTCGGTGACAAGAGGGGCACTTGTGGGATTCTTCTGTGGAAGGTTCTAGGTTGGGGGAGATGAGGAAGTAGCCCTGGCAATTTCCTTCTGTACCAGATCAGGAGGGTAGCTGCGGGATTTGAAAGCTTTTATCAGGTTATTGGTGTACTGGTTCAAGGATTTAGGACTGGAGCAGAAACGTTTGTCACGAAGACCTAAGCTGCAAGGAATATGGAATGGAGGCAGCCGTCATAATGGAGGTACTGTTTGCGACCTTCCTATCGGTATTCACCAATAAGAATTAGGCAATACATAACTCAGGGTAGTAAAAAGGTTTATGGCTCATATCATCATAGGGGTGAGTTATGTATGTCAGCTTCTGTGCCCTAAACAGGTAACCAATCTGTTTAAACAAGATCAATAATTAATCTGTAGTTTAGCCAGTCTATCAATCTGCATAAGATGATGTGAAATATATTTGAACAAACATAATTAAATCTCTGAATAACCAACAAAATGGATTATAAGATAAAGAAGTGATTCAATCACAAAGTAATTTTTTTTTTTTTTTTTTTTTTTTTTTTATAAATGAAGTTTATACTCCTTTTGGATATGAAAATGTGGAGGTGGTCCTACTTTATACATCAGTAAATAACTGAATATTTACCCTACTTTTGTTCATGAGAGGCACAATAAGTATCACAAGAACTCTTAGAGTAAAAGTTTCAAATTATCACTTGTAAATTAGTGAAGTTCATTGAACAATGCAGTTCTAAATTAATCCGCAATTAATTACAGTATCTGTTATAAAACACAGTTTGTCATCACACGAGTACCTGATTGCTACAAGGCCCTACTACTGCCCATAGTTTACCACTTTTCAACCAGAAACTAAGTCCTGCGGTCACAGTCCAGTCACGAAAATAAGGTGGTACATCTTTTAAGATAGAGTGGTGCAATGCTGCCCATTTGCTTCTTAAACTGTTACTGATAAACCCTAGATGTCAATAATTGTAAATATAAGCCTTATATTATTATTATTATTATTAATAGAGTACTGAAATGTGTTGGCTTTTTATTTGTAAGGGATATTGAAATTGTAATTACGGCATTTGATTCTCAAAAGTATTTTGAATCCATTCATATAATTATATTTGCTGTACAATCATTCCCTGATTTTATATGGATTTTTAGAACAGTGTGTGTGGCTATATCGTATTTTAGTTGCAATCTGCGAGAGCCGCTCTCGCTCAGCCAAGAGCGTCGTTTCTGGTTTCCGAGCAGATTAGGAAAATCCTAACACCCTGTATTCCATTCACTAGGTCCAAACTGTTAGCCCGCCGTCTGGGGAACCCAACAGCCTGACAAAACCTGCCTTTCACATGGAAACAATCAGCTTCCCCCTTCATCTGTAATGTCACATGTTATTGGGTTTGATGTGGACGAATGTGTGAAGCTGGCCATTGGATACATGGAGGTCGACATCGAGGAAAGTGGCATGGGATTTGGAATAGGACCAGGTGAATCTGATGGAACCAAAGGAGGTGAGGGTGGAGAGGAAATTCTGGAGAGCTTCCTCACTGTGAGTCCAGATCATGAAGATGTCATCAATGAATCTTACCAAACTTTGGGTTCACAAGGCTGGGTATCCAAGAAGGCGTCATCTAAGCATCCCATAAATAAGTTGGTGTATGCGGGGACCACCCTGGTTCCCATGGCTGTTCCCTTTAGTTGGTGGTATGTCTGGCTCTCAAAACTGAAGAAGTTGTGGATTAGGATGAAGCTGGTTAGGGTAATAAGGAAAGAGGTTTGAGGTAGGTCAGCATGAAAGGAAATACTCCACTGCAGCAAGGCCGTGGGCATGAGGGATGTATGTGTATAAGGAAGTGGCATCAATGGTTACAATGATTGTTTCTGGAGGTAATAGACTGGATAAGGATTTCAGGTGATCAAGAAAGTTGTTGGTGTCTTTGATGAAGGATGGGAGACAACACATAATGGGTTGAAGGTGTTGGTCTACGTAGACAGAGCTTCGTTCTTGGGGGCTTGGTAACTGGCCACAACGGGGCAGCCTGGATGATAGGTTTGTGAATTTTAGGAAATAGATAGAGGGTGGGGCTGCAAGGTGTTGGTGGGGTCATGAGGCTGATGGAGTCAGGTGAAAGGTTTTGTAGGGGGCCTAAGGCTCTGAGGATTCCTTGAAGCTCTGCCTGGACATCAGGAATGGGATTGCCTTGACAAACTTTGTATATAGTGTTGTCTGAAAGATGACACAGTCAGAGGGTGATTTTGAGGAAGAGAAGGTGGGTCTCATTGTGACGGAGGACGGAACTGTTTCAGGCAGGGTTCAGTTTGAATGGTGTCTTGGGAAGCTGGATCACTAGCAGTAGGATTATTTTTCTTAGTGGCAAAGTGATATCTCCAGCAAAGACTATGAGTATAGAACAGTCAATCTTTAACAAGGGCTGTTTTGTTGAATTTGGGAGTAGGGCTAAAGGCGAGGCCTTTGGAAAGGACAGAGGTTTCAGACTGGGAGAGAGGTTTAGAAGAGAGGTTGACAGCTGTAACATCCACCATACTCGCTGGACTTAAGTCCTTGTGACTTTAATTTGATTCCAAAGATGAAGGAACTACTTCGTGGCATTCGCTTCAGCACTGTTCCAGAGATTCGAGAGACAGTAAACTGCTCTATAGGCATCATCGACAGAGCAGGCTCTGTTAATGATATATTATGCCTTCCACATCACTGGCAAAGGGTTCAACACAATGCTGGTGACTACTTTGAAGGACAGTAACAGATGCAAACATGTAACACTTTTGTATCAGTTGTGAATAAATAGTTGCCACTATTTACTACCCTCGTATAAGGAGATTACATTGAAAAAAAATTTCAGTGATGTACTTTTGTACTATTCTGTCCCAAGAAAATTTCAAACCACTTTCATATGTAGAATATAATAATGGTCCTCTCACACTTCTTGGGGCAATGCTGACGATACCCTTGTCTCTGACAAACATTCAGTGTCAAAAACAATGTACTGAGTTCTATTAATTAAAAAGCCATTGTGCCACTCACATATCTGGGAACCTTTTCTATATGCTTGTATCTTTGTTAGCATTCTGAAGTGCTGCTCTGTGTCAAATGCTTCTTGGAAATCAAGGAATATGCAGTCTGCCTGCTTACATGATCCATTCCATGATGGTAGTAGATGATGGATGGGGCAGACTTTTTATAGCTGGTTCTAGGAAATAGTGGGACACAATTGGAGGTGTGGAAGGATATGGCACAGGAAATGTGTTTCTGGACCCCCCCCCCCCCACACACACACACACACAAAGGAGAGCCCCGTTCATCACCCAATATCACTCTTGCACTCTTGCAACCTGGGCTGGAACAACTGAACATCCTCCATCCTCATGTCCTGAAATTTGACAGCCTACTCAAAATCATTACAACCCTTCTTAACCCTTTCACTGCAGCATTGGGAAAGTGTGTGCAACACCCGTTTGCGGCACCAGAAATGGAGTTTCTCACAAAATCATTACAACCCTTCTTAACCCTTTCACTGCAGCATTGGGAAAGCGTGTGCAACACCCGCAGGCACCGCCAGAAATGGAGTTTCTCACAGTCGATTTTTTTTTTTTTTTCTCAATTCATTGCCGTTTTTCTTGATGAGCTGCCTTATCAGTTCTAATTTAAATTTGGCTAATGGTAGCTTTGAACCTGTTTTTAATTTATACACAGCATGAGAATGCACCAATGCGAAGTCTATAAGATGGAAAAATACTTTTTTGTACCACTTCATTGTTTTATGTAAACATTCAATTGAACTTAGCAGCATATCAATTTTGTCTACAGTTCTCACATTTTGTTATATTCTTAAATGCATAGAGGTTTCATAACCGGTTTTCCAGTTTTTCGGTTTCTTTTACCAGTTGGTACCATTGTGTCAGCATGAATAGTAGTCAATATGTTGACAACTTTTCAGTCAAGCCATTTCACAATCATAATATGGCCACAAGTTTTACTCCATGACTCTCCTTTTACTTGTGGTTTCCTATCACTTTTAACTGCTCCACACAGATTCGTTTGATTTCTGAGCAATAAACCAGCAAGAAGTGGGCTCGTATACCAGTTTTCTGAGTATAGACTGTGACCTTTGCCAAGAAATGGCTGCATGAGTTGCAAGACAACAGAGCCAGAAATTCCCAGTGTTTTATAAAATACACTCAGCTGTGTTGATGCACCTGTATAAATTACAAAGTCCTAGATATAGTCCGTTTCGACATAGGCTATCACAAAAAATTTTACACCAAATCCCTGTCTTTTCATCTTTATATACTGTTTGAAGGACAAACGTCATTTGAAAAGCACTAAAGACTCATCTATGCAAAGATTCTCAAAAGGATAAAAATTGTCACTACACACTTTTTTAATGTCATTCAATAGCATGTCTATCTTATACAGTATATTATTTGGGTCTTGTTGCTCATTGTCACAGAAATACAGGAACCTAAGTAGCAACAAATAGCTATCTCTCAGCACTGTCTTGCCAAAAATTGGAGTGTGCAGTAATTTATAGGTAGACCAACAGTTGTTCAGGCTCAGCTTTTTATTCCTAGAAATTAGCATCGTTACTGTTAAAAACAAGTAAATTTCCTTCGAGTTTGTGTCTTTCCATTTACGTAGTCTAGATGACAGCACTGGATCTGTATCAGAAATCAAGTATTGAAAATATCTGTTGTTCTTGAAAGCTATTTTATCCATAAGTTCTGAAGTAACAAAACATTCAAAATAATTTATTATTTCAGATGCATCATTTACACAACAAAAATGTCTTAGAAACAAGAACTTGTTTCACTAAATTTATGGGCTTTTGGATGAAGCTCATTATTTACCCGGTGAAACATTTCTTATGTTTGTTCCAAGGGCAGCAACGGCGCACAGCGGCAGGCGGCATTTATCACATAAATGCACATTATCACAACGAAAATGGGCTGTAGTTTCATCATCGCTTTCCAAGGTGCTGAATAATTCATTTAAAGCTGATACTTCTCTTTCACTTAGACCAACTTAAGACGAAGATGCCATTCTGTACACTGTAGCAAGTGAACAACAAATAATGATGCAGTACAACAACTCCATTGTTGAGATTAGAATTATAACCAGTCCCAATAGAGAGCGGTACATATAAAGGCAAGGAAATACAAAAAACAGTTTAAAAACGGGAGCTGCATATGTAAATGAAAGGAAGCCTATATATATACGGGCGCCGCACCTGAAGTGTAGTAATTACCACCCGTATATCTATACGGGCATAGCAGTGAAAGGGTTACAGTGGTGTTTGGTCACCCAACCAACCTTCACATCACCCTCGTCACTTCCTATGTGACTCCTACTCTAAATCTCATGGCACATGGATCATATGATTCGAAAGACCCAGGTACACCTCCTACTTCAGTCCATCACATGCCTTCTCTATGCCATCAGAATCTGGGCCATCTGTGAAAGCATCCATCTCATATAGAGAGTATCATCTTATTCAATATGTCCTGCTGGAGTTTGCAAAAACTATAAGGGTTAAGCCTCAGAGTTCCCTATACAAGGTATTCACACACTTACAGACAATTCTGTCAGGCATGAAGATTATGTAAATGTGCTTCAAGGTTCTGTCAGCTGCATGGGCAGTTTCTCCAGCTTCCTGGAAGTAACTGTATGTCTTTTCCTCCTCCATTAACAATGTCAGAAAGGATTTCAAAATGTTGGCACAATGTAATGTGCCACTCGGCATCTGATGAAAAAAGATGGGATGAATAATGTAGCATGTGGATACTGCAGACCAAGCCCCAACCTTCATATCTTGAAAAGGAATTTTGACATAACCAATGAGGTGAATTCAGAGTTCATCAGACAGAACTATGGCAAAGTCATAGAACAGATTTGAGTCCAAGTCAATCACTGTTGTTATCTTGGTGAAAAACCACTCACAAAACTGGAAGTGCTGAGGAGCACCTTCTGGTTTTAATGCTTGATCAATAGTCACTCAATATGAATGTAATGCAGGTTCAGGCAGAATGTTTGTCCATCTGATCAACATGACATGCTGGTCTCTTGCAACAGGTGTTGAGCTGATTTGGCAGCAATGTTTAACAATATTTTCCACTTGTACATGCCTGATGAAATATTTGGACTAGATGTTGCATGACACTCTTCACTGGCACTATGACACTATTAATCTTCTCAGCAAATGACTTACTACACCGTGCCACGACTTTGTTGTCACATAATTTTTCACAATTATCACTCACTGCAACATTGTATCAGCATCCCGTTTACACTACTCTGTTGCTTTGCACCAGTCTGAAAAACTGTTAATATCATAACCAGTTACCCATCGTTATTCTGCGGTCATCCAACTCCAACCTCTCTTCCTGCCTCTCACCTCTCTCTTCTTCTACCTCCATTCAAACCTACAATAAAGCCACATAGGCGGTATTATTGTTGTACAAGCCATGATGTAGAGCTCGTATGTATGTGTGTGTGTGTGTGTGTGTGTGTGTGTGTGTGTGTGTGTGTGTGTGTGTTTGTATTTACACTCTAGCTAGCAAGTTTTCCGTTGCTTTCCTATTTGAGTGAACCAATTGGCAGCTCAATACTTCTCCTTAATAGTGAGTGGTCTCTAGTAGTAGCTTTTAAATAGCTACTTTATATATAATTTTGATATTCTGTACAGACAAAAAGAACATTATAATTGTTTTAATAGCAGTAGAAATACCTTTCCATTCATCTGTCTGATCTCGATGAAGAACTTTAGTATACTGGCTATCTTCTGTGAAAAACAGGCCTAGTGTAAACACATAACCAAATGGGAGCCAAAAGCTTAGGTGTGAGAAATATTTGTTTTCCTTCATAAAGAAATTTGTCCTGCAAAGAAAATTCATTGTTATTTGAATGAGACAGTCATTTTATTGCATTGATATTAGACATTGAACTACATCTAAATGAGAGCACTATGTAATATTATAGTTTAAAATACTAACCTGTCACAAAGAAAGAAATATGCCATAATAAGTCCCATGCGAGCAAGTGACGTCACTATTATATACATATCCGATTCAGCGGCAGCAACTTTTGCACTCTGTTCATTGAGTGGAGTGTAAGTAACAGGTGGTGAATTTTTTAACTGACGTAGCCATCGACGTGTCATTAATCCCAGACCAATAATGAAACTAAAGACAACACATGAAAACACTTACAATTTTATAGTTACAAATATTATGCATACTTAAAGAAAACCTTTTAAATGCTTTCTAGGTTTAAAAAAAGGGGGGAGGGGGAAAATTGTGCTATTTCTATATCTGCTCTGTAAAATGGACACCAAAAAATTGCAATAAATATTATGACATATTTAAAGTGAAGAATTTACAAAAGAAAGTATCCCCTATCCAGTTCACAAAATGAGCATCAGCCTACATGGGAGAGGAGAAATGAGAGGATGGGGTTGATTTTAGAGACAAACACAGACATGACTAAGTATAAAAGTCAAATGACAATCAATCATATCGTGGGAGAACAAATAGCCAAGAGCCATACAAAACACTTAATAGGTTGTGGAAAACACAATATTCAGCACAAAACCTAAGAATATATCGATAAGTGAAAAATATTTTAAATTCTTATAACTTGAAAATAACCTGAAAAGGTATTGGAACTTTTGCAAGTTGATTTTGGAGATGAAACTCTTAAAAATTTCAAATTTAAATATTTCAAACTGGCCAGTATTAACCTTAACTTGGTACCACAGACAGTAACACACAAAAAAGCACAAATGGAAATGAAACTAAATGTTTATACTAGCTTTCAGAAATGAGTATTTCCTTTCCAGATAGGAGAGCAGAGGCAGGAAGAGAAAGATGACAGAAGGGAAAGGTAACTCGCAACCAAGGCCACGAGGTAGGAATAAGTGAGTATGGAAGTAGGAAATAATGCATGATAAGTACTGAGCTATGCCAATGCAGATCAAAAAGGATAGATCAAGAATTGAACCAAATAATGCTGTGTGGGAGGGAGAGGGTGGAGAGGGGGAGGTGTGCTGATAGAAAATTAAGATTACGGGAAGATTAAAAAATACACACACACACAAGGGAGACTGCAAAAAGACTAATGAATGAGTGAGATGAGAATGTCACACAATGGACTCTGGCTTTGTGACCCCGAAGTTTCATTCCGGTGCTCATGTTTGACAGGACCATTTTGTGTGCGCACATTTTCAACCAGTGCCAACTGCAGATAATTCAGTGTACTGTGTTTCGAATTTATTTTTGCGGCCTGCCACGGCTCCACCATGTGCACCAGTGTATCTATCCGTGACCTACTTGCCTGAACATGATTTGAACAGTGGCTCTCTACCGCGCCGACGCGCCGAGTCCGCTCTGGCCTACCGTGACCACTCATGTGGCTGGCACATCATGTGACTCTTACGCTGGCTTGCGCTCAACCGTCTGCTTCATCGGCACAATTCAGTGCCTCTGCCATGTCGGACTTCCGTGTAGTGCCTCCTCAACAACTGCAACATCAGCCTGACACTGCAGTCCCAGATTCTGGACCTCAGGCACCCGGAAGTCCTCCCAACATGCCCAGATTTTTGTTCGAGGCTCCAACAACATGGTACACCTTAGTAGAACAATTCTTCAACCACCATTCCCCTGATGATGCTTCACCCTACCTCTGCCTTATCACACACCTACACAAGCACATCGATCTAATCTGCAAGCTGGTAACATCATCTCTGACGGCTCGTTGCTACTTAGTGGCATAGCAGACCATACTGGAGCATGTCATGTGCACCCTGACGAAATAATCTGCTATGTTCTGCAGGAGGAAAATCTCGGCAACAGGAAGCCTTCCTAGTTGTGGAGACATCTTCAACTGCTGATCAGTGAGCAGGTAATGCCAAACTCAACCCTGATGGCAGACTGGACCAACAAGCTGCCTTTACCAGTCCACATGGCTCTAGCCTAAACTAGCCGAGCGAGCGGATCCGCATTGCTGACCAGGTTCACGCTGCCTACTTACGTGAAGCCCATCTCGACGCATCTTCTCATGCTCAAACCGCACTTCCCACATCTCCCACATGCCAGCTGACCTCGTTGACCCGCATAACATTCTGCATCACCCCACAACTGAGACACTGCAGCCCACCTCCGACGCAGAATCCGAGAAAGGACTTCCGCTGCCCACTTGCTTACCACTGGAACAGCCACCTCATTACCCATACTGTTTCTTCCACAGTTGCTTTGGTACAGCTGCCAAGAAGTTCCATCTGCCATGCTCACACCCAAACACAAGTTGCGGCGGGATGTAGATGCCACCTCCTACTCTGAAGACAAGGGGCACCTACCCACGCTGCATTCTATTCACCATACTTCCACTCAGAGCGGTCACCTCTACTTGTGCTACTGTGTTTCTGGCATCAGATTCCTCGACACCGGCACGGATATTTCCCTGCTACCCACTACTATGAGAACTGGTCCGCTCCGCCCACATCACCCATTGCTGCAAGCTGTCAACGCCACACAATTTTGGTGCGTGGGTTCAACCTCTCAATCTGTGCATCTCTCACCTGATTGTATTCTCAAGTGGAACTTTTTAATGGCAGTCATTCCAGAACCTATTGTTGCTATCAATTTTTTAACACACCACAAACTTTCACCCGATGTTGCGTGCCGTTCTGTTATCCACCATCCCTCAAACCAACATTTTTCGCGTGATTCATCAAGCTCCGGCTCCACTTCCATGAGTGCTACTATTGTTAGTGAATATACCAAATTGTCTGATGACTTCGACATGCTGCTGAATAATTGGTTTGACGAACATAAACCAATGCTTAAGGCTCTCTCTTTCCTTAAAGACGTTTTATCGAATGCTATTATTATCGCTCACCCTCACCCAGTGACACTGCCATCGGTGCTTTTCTTAGCCAATCTCTAGACGGCAATATCTCTCCTCTCCAGTTCTTCTCAAAAAAATTAAATCATGCTCAGAGGAAGTATTCAGCCTTTGACTGAGAACTCCTTGCCATTTACAAGGCCATAAAGCACTTCCACTCCGATATTGAGGACCGTCCTTTACATGTCCTCACCGACCACAAACCTTTGGCCACTGCAATAAAAAAATTCACTGGCCAATCCTCCTCCTAGACGCTTCCAATACCTAGATTTCATCTCCCAGTTCACCACTGATGTCAGGTACATCAAGGGTGCTGACAACATCATAGCCGACACCCTCTCCTGAGTCAATGCTGTGTCTTCACTGATCGACCTCTCTAACCTTGCTATTCTCTAATCAGCTGATGAAGAGCTCATGCATCTAGTTACTGATCATTCCTCCTCTCTTCACTCCATCTGCACCCATTTTCCTGGGGTGACGGATGAAATTTGGTGTGACGATTCCACAGGCAAGCTTCGCCCTTTCATCCGTCGCCCTTTACAGCGTGAGGTTTTCCAAAAATTGCATGAGCTTTTGCACCCTAGCGTCTGTGCCTCGACCAGACTTGTCACTGAATGTTAAGTCTGGCAAGATGTCAAGCGAGACTGTCAAGCCTGGGCTCGGGCCTGCATTACCTGCCAACACAACAAAATGGCCTCTCATACCTCCCCTCATTTGTGCTCTTTCCCCATTCCCGTGGGCAGATTTCAACATGTCCATATCAACCTCATCGGCCATTTTCCTCTGGCTGACACTATGTCTTGTCTACTATCAATTGGATGACCCACTGGGCTGAGGCCACCCCTCTCACCAACATCACAGCAGAAACAGTGGCTAAAAGCCTTCCTCCATTCTTGGGTTTCTTGGTTCAGCTGACCCTTGGTCATCACCACAGACCAAGGCCACCAGCTCGAATCTGCTCTCTTTTCTGACCTTTGCCACCTCTGCAGCATCAAACGCATCCACATCACCGCCTACCACCCCCAAAGCAACAGGCTGGTAAAGAGATGGCACAGAACCCTAAAAACTTCTCTCTGGCACTATGACACTATGGATGGAGGCACTTACCCTCGTTTTGCTTGGGTTCTGAGCGACCTACAAAGAGGACCTCCATGGCACTGTAGCCGAATTTGTCTACGGACAATTCTTACTTTTACCTGGCGAACTCGTCTCCCCCTCTCCCATTCCTCACACGTCTTATCTCCCCACCCTGCTAGACTGGGTGCATCAGCATTGATCAAGTATCTGCCCTCCACCTCCTTCTAGTGACACTCCTTCGGAGGTCAATATTCCCACGAGCCTGGAATCTTGCAAGTTTGTCATGCTATGGTACGATATGGTTCGTCCTCCGCTCAGCCCTCCTTACTTGGGCCCTCATGAGGTGTTCAGGTGCTCCCCCAACACCTTCACCTTGCTTATCAATAACTCTCCTTACACTGTGTCAGTAAACCACATTAAACCTGCTCATGTTGAGCCCTCCTCCTTACCTCCAATCAAGATCAATCCTGCAACTCTCATAATGTTCAAGACAGATTCCTCTCTTCCGGCCTCTTTGGCTTCTCCGTCATCACCTGCCAACGTGCCTCTGCCTCCCCGCCCCCCCTCCTGCTCGAGTTGTCTTTTCAACTCCTCCCTCCCCCTCCTCTCCATTTGAGGTCTCTCCTCACACTCAAACCTCCCCCTTCTGAGGCTTCGGCATTCAACCTCTTCCTGAGGCCCCGGTTCAGGAATTCGAGGTTTCTATCCCTCCCGAGACTGCAACTCTTTGGCATGAAAGCTCGATTTTTATACTGCGTACAGCCATCAGCAATGTAGGTATGAGTTAATACAATGTTTCTCCCCTCGTGCTTCATTTAATCTGGACGCCACAAGAACTTTTCTGCTCCCCTCTGGTGTGGTTAGAGTGGTACTTCCCCTCCTGCCTGCACAACCCTCAGCGTCACTCCAGCTGGTGCATCAGGTTCAGCAGGGACTTCAAGGTTTTCGGCTCCACTGGACCATCGCCTCTGCCAGACAACTCTGTGGAGCTGTCCATCACCCAGACTCCATGCACACAACCATTGCCTGCTGTCGCCCCGCTCGACACGCCCTCACCTCAACAAGAGTACTCCGTACTGTGGGTGGAGGAGGGACGGGGCTGTGTGGCAGCAATAGCCATAATCAACCATCAACAAACAATCATATCTTTACGATTGTCTTTGGGCGAGCTGCCTCTCAGCCACCACCGACAATCACTTTCAAGTAGTCTGTGTTAAGCTTGTGAACTGTCAGTTCAATAAAGTGTTGATAGGTAGAAAAGTATGTTTTCTGGGGCTCACACCCTGTGAATAACCCACATACTCATTTCCAAAATCTAGTGGAAACATTTAGTTTCATCTCCATTTGTGCTTTTTTGTGAGTTAATATTGGTGGTACTAAGCTAAGGTAAGTACTGGCCAGCTACTCTATCTCTTTTAAAGAATATTTTCAATTAATATGGAAATTCTCTGCAGAGATGAAAAATTATTATTCAAAAGAGATAGATTGGCTGGCCAGCACTTACCTTTTTGCTGTACTGCCGATATTTACACTCAGAAAAAAGGAGGAAAATAATGAGCTTTTGGAACTGTGTTCCTTCTTCAGGTGGAGAGAAGGGAGAAAAAAGAAAAAAATGAATGGGAAAGGAAGGGAAAGGTAATTCATGACCTAGATCATGAGGATGGTGTTAGGATCATGAGGATGGTGTTAGGATTGTTGAAGTCAGAGATACTGTGTAGTAGTACTGAGCCATGCCAAAAGGGAAACTTTCCCGGTGGGATAAACAAAAATAAAAATAGAAGTAGAAGACTTACCAAGAGGACCGGCTCGTCGATAGAAACAAATAAAATAAATAAAATCATACACAAACACACATACAAGCTTTCGCAGCCTAGCTGCTTCGTCAGGCAGAAGGGAAGGAGAGGGAAAAGGAAATGATGAGGGTTTCAAGGGAGTGGATAAGGAGTCATTTCAATCCCGGGACAGGAAAGACTTACCTTGGGGGGAAAAAAAGAGGGTAAACAAAAACACACACACCCACACATTTACACAGAGATATATATATATATATATATATATATATATATATATATATATATATATGAGAGGAAAGATCAAGCAGTAAAGAGAAGAGGGACTCCCTTCAAAATTGCATCCTGGTAACCAATGTCGGCATACATATTCATTCGCTGTGATCCAATACATGACATGTCCTGACAAAGATGACTGAGCACTCAGTTTGGTGGACTTCAGAAAGATCCTGGATACATGACTGAGAGCTCATTTGATGAACACCAATAAACAGTGAAGGCACTATATCCATCCACGAGGGAGCATATTTTAAATCACCTTATGTGTGTAGGCAATACTATTTTATCCACTGATGATCAAGTCATCACTTATGTGCCTTGAAAAGCTTAAAGAAAGTGAAGAATAGACCGCATCAGAGTCTTTCAATCCAAAAGGTACATCAAGAGAGATCTGAGGACAGAGTAAACGCTGTGAGGCAGTTCATGGTTGCTCAGTGACAAGTGGAGACATGGGCAGTTATACATTTGGGTACTTGTTTGAATAGCTCCACAGTCACAGAGGGTGGAATCATTTTGATAGCCCCATTTGCTTAGGTTTCCTTTAGACCTTGCTATGCCACTGCGTAATCGGTTCAAAGACTTCCATGCTGTCCAGCTTTCATTGCGTCCAGCAGCTAAGGCTTCGGAGGGTTCCATCTGTGGGTGTCTTACCGCATCCTTCCAGCATTCTACCATTGTTCTGTAGCCTCTAGTCACTCTCCTTCTCCTTGATGTGAGAAAACTGTTTCTAGATTTAAGCCTCTGTGCTGCTGCCTTCATCCCATGGAGTGGGTGCCACATGGAGACTATAGATTTTTGTCTCTCTTTATATGCTGCTTGTTCTCTTCGAACTGCTGGAGGTGCAATACCGGCAAGATGATAGATTTTATTTACAGGGGTTGGCTGCAAACATCCTGTACCTATTCTAGCAGATTCATTGAGGGCAATGTCAACTTGTTTGGCATGTGCTGACCTGCACCAAACTGGGCTAGGGTATCCGCCAGCAGTGTAGGCTAGAGATAGGGCTGACGTTCTTACAAGCTTTGGTTTTGCGCCCCAGGTCGGACCTGTCAGTCATCTCAAAATGTTGTTTCGACCACAAACTTTCAGTCTGTTATTAAGGCAATGTTGTTTAAATGTCAGAGCTCGGTCTAAAGTAACGCCCAAGTATTTAGGGTTTTTGCAGTGTTCCAAGTCAACAACCCTCCACCTAACTTGCACTTGACGAGATGCCTGTTTGTTGCGCAGATGGAATGCACAAGTCTGGGTTTCTATTGGGTTGGGTTTTAGTTGATTACGGCAGTAATATGACTCAACCTCCGCCAGTGCCTTGTTCAGACTCTTCTCCAAACGACTGTCCCTGAGCAGCTATGACTTGGTCGTCAGCATATACGTAACTGCCGGTGTTGACAGAAAGTGGCTGGTCATTTGTATACACATTGAAAAGGGATGGAGACAGTACACTTCTCTGAGGTAGGCCATTGGTCAGGTTCCGCCATCGACTACGTTTTCCCTGAAATTTCACAAAGAATCGACGATTCTGAAGTAGGTTTCTAATTATATCAGTAAATTTCTGATCTCTGATGATCTTGTACAGTTTTTCAATTAGTTGACGAATGTTAACAGTGTTGTAAGCAGCAGTCAAATAAAAAAAAAAAAAAAAAAAAAAAAAAAAAAAAAAAAAAAAAAAAAAAAAAAAAAAATCCTCCGGTAACCCTTTTTCTTCTGAAATCCATCTTCAATAAACTGTGTTAGGCCTAACATTTGTGAGGTGCGTGCAATTTCTTTCAGGACGGAAACCCCCTTGTTTTGGTATGAGTTTGGGCTCTATCACATATGTGAGTCGAGTTTGTAAAATTCTTTCAAAAATCTTGTACATGTGGCAGGGAAGTCATCTAGGCCGTTAACTTTTGAGATCATTCATGTCTTTTCCAGGTTTGAGGAATGCTATGACATTAGATTTCCTTCATATACTTGGAATCTTACAGTCAGCCATGCATTTATTAAACATATTTAGCATCCACTGTTTGGTCTGTGGGCCAAAATGTTTGATCTGTTGTACTAGAATATCATCTAGTCTGGCAGCCTTCCTGATCTTACATTTTGCAATGGCTTCATTTAGCTCACCTATTAAAATAGGCTGTGACAGTGAGTTTGTTTCATCCTCCGTGGTATAGCTCATATTCTTGCTTTCATATTCCGGTTTTCCATTTTTTAGTAATTGAGTGGCTATGTTATCCACTGTCATGTTGGCATGGTTGTTCAGGGAACTTGGGTCATTGCTTAAGTGCTTAAGAAGGCGCCATGCTTTATGGCTGTTTAGACTCATATCTAGCTGTTCCATTAGATTAACCAAACTATTTCTTAAATTTCTATCAAATTTAACTTGACAATCTAGTTCTTCATTTTCATTAGTACAGTACTTCTGTTTTAAGTGGTTTATCCCCGCGTACTTGGCAGATTTACTGTGTGCTACTGTTTTAATAGTTCATTCTCACATATTTGATAGGTAGTGTTGGGCGTGTCAGCTTCACACACAGCAACACCTGCAGAGTTACAGCTAAGCAGGAGCGAACTATTGAGATTTATTTGTGGGCTGAGCAGTGTCAATTTCTATAAACTCGCACTAGTAACAAGATACTTAACTCTCTACAGGCAATTGTTGATGTGTTAGGATGGATAGGATGTGCGACTTCTGCATACGGACGCAGGAGGAGCTGGCCACTGTTCGCAAGCAGCTGAGTGTATTGTTGGCCTTGGTCAGCCGTCTTCAGGCTGTTGCCTTGGAATGTTGCGGCAGTGGGGACTCTCGTGTGTTGCATGAGACACCAGAGGGGTTACATGCTTCACCCACGGTCCCTGCTGTCGGGACATCTTTGCGCGTGCCGGACATGGTTGAGCCACCCTCTACTCAAGGGGTGTGGCGGGTTCAACGCTGTTTGCATCACTCAGGGCGAAAAGTCAACGTGGAGGCTGGCCGTGCGGTGTCACCCGCTCTGCCTGTGAGTGGACATGTGGTGGCTGCTCCTTCAGCAGGGACCCAGGAGGCACATGGAGGGAGGGGTATATTAGTGATTGGGAGCTCCAATGTTAGGTGTGTGATGGAGCCCTTTAGAGAAATAGTGGACAGGTCAGGGAAGAAGCCCAGTTTGCACTCTGTTTGCTTGCCAGGGAGGTCTCATCCGAGATGTGGAAGAGGCCCTTCCAGCAGTGATAGAGAGCACTGGGTGGACCCAACTGCAAATTGTTGCTCATGTTGGCACTAATGACTCCTGATGGCTGGGTTCAGAGGTAATCCTCAGTTCATACAAGCAGTTGGTGGATTTGGTGAAGGCTGAAAGCCTCGCTCGCGGGGTGGAATCTGAGCTAACTATTTGTAGTGTTGTTCTCAGAATCGATTGCAGTCCTCTAGTTTGGAGCCGAGTGGAAGGCTTAAACCAGAGGCTCAGACAATTCTGAGGAGATCTAGGGTGCAAATTTCTCGACCTCCGCTATCGGGTGGAGAAATGTAGGGTTCCCCTGAATAGGTCAGGCGTGCACTACACGCAGGAAGTGGCTACAAGGGTAGTGGAGTATGTGTGGAGTGCACATGGGGGTTTTTAGGTTAGAAAATTCCCTCCCTAGGCCCGACAAGACGCATCCTGAGTCGCAACAAGGTAGCAGTAGGCCGAAAACAAGGAATGAAAAGATCAATGTAGTAGTAGTTAACTGAAGGAGCGGCTATAGAAAGGTCCCAGAACTGCTCTCATTAATAAACAGTCACAATGCCCACATAGTTCTACGGACAGAAAGTTGGCTGAAACCAGATGTAAACAGTAATGAGATTCTAAACTCAGACTGGAATGTATACTGCAGAGATAGGCTGCACAATGAAGGGGAAAGCGTGTTTATAGCGATAAAAAGTGCACTAGTATTAAAGGAAATAGACAGAGATCCGAAGTGTGAAATAATTTGGGTGAAGAACGAAGTTAAAGCAGGCTCGAACATGGTAATTGGATGTTTCTATAGGCCTCCTGGCTCAGTATCTGTTGTGGCAGAACATCTGAAGGAAAATTTGGAAAATATTTTAAGTAGATTTCCCGGTCATGTTATAGTTTTTGGAGTAGATTTTAATTTACCGGATATAGACTGGGAGACTCAAACGTTTATGATGGGTGGCAGGGACAAGGAATTCAATGAAATTGTTTTGAGTGCATTATCTGAAAATTACCTTGAGCGGAGAACCGACTCATGGCGACAACATATTAGACCTTTTGGTGACTGAAAGATGCAAACTATTCGAAACAGTTAACGGGGAACAAGAAATCAGTGATCATAAAGCAGTTACAGGATCAATAATCTCAGCCATAAATAGATATATTAAAAACATGTAGGAAGATTTTTCTGTTCGAAAAAGTGACAAAAAGCAGATTTCAGAGTACTTGATGGCTCAACACAGAAATTTTAACTCAAGTACAGATAGTGTTGAGGAACAGTGGTCAAAGTTCAAAGCCATCGTACAATATGCATTAGATGAGTATGTAACAAGCAAGAGTGTAAGAGATGAAAAGGAGCCACCATGGTACAACAATCGAATTAGAAAACAGCTATGAAAGTAAAAGGAAACTTCTCTGCAAACATAAACATACTCAAAGCCTTGTAGACAAACAAAATTTAAACGAAGCGAAAAGTAGCATGAGGAGAGCTATGCGAGAGGCGTTCAACGAATTCGAAAGTAAAGTTCTATGTACTGACTTGGCAGAAAATCCTAAGAAATTTTGGCTTGATGTCAAAGCAGTAGGTGGATCAAAACAAAATGTCCAGACACTCTGTGACGAAAATGGCATTGAAACAGAGGATGACACTCTAAAGGATGAATTATTAAATGACTTTTTCTAAATCTGTTTCACAGAGGAAGACTACTGCACTGTAGTTCCTTCTATAGATTGCCACACAGATCACAAAATGGCAGATATCGAAATAATTGACAGAGGGATAGAAAAACAAAGTTGCTCAAAAGAGGAAAGGGTGCAGGACCAGATGGGATACCAGTTCGTTTTTACACAGAGTACACGAAGGAACTCGCCCCCTTCTTGCAGTGGTGTACTGTAGGTCTCTAGAACAGCATCCCGAAGAAATGGAAAATGGTCCAGGTCATCCCTGTTTTTAAGAAGGGACGTCAAACAGATGTGAGAACTATAGGCCTATATCTCTAACGTCAGTCAGTTGTAGAATTTTGAAACATGTATTATGTTCGAGTATAATGACATTTCTGAAGACTAGAAATCTATTCTGTAGGAGTCAGCATGGGTTTCGAAAAAGGCGATCGTGTGAAACCCAGCTCACGCTATTCGTCCGCGAGACTCAAAGGGCCATAACACGGGTTCTCAGGTAGATGTGTTTCTTGACTGCCACAAGGAGTTTGATACGGTTCCCCACAGACGTTTAATGAAGAAAGTAAGAGCATAGGGTCTATCAGACCATTTGTGTGACTGGATTGAGGAGTTCCTAGATAACAGAATGCAGCATGTCATTCTCAATGGAGAGAAGTCTCGCCAAGTAAGAGTGATGTCAGCTGTGTCACAGGGGAGAGTCGTGGGTCCGTTGCTGTTCACGATATATATAAATTACCTTGCAGATAACATTGGAAGTTAATTGAGGTTTTTTGCTGATGATGGTGTAGTATATATGGAGGTTGTATTGAAATGCAGGAGGATCTGCATCAAATTGACACATGGTGCAGAGAATGGCAATTAAATCTCGATTGTAAAGAAGTGTAATGTGCTGCAAATACATACAAAGAAAGATCCTGTATCATTTAGGTACACTACAGCAGGTCAGCAACTGGAAGCCGTTAATTCTATAAATTATCTGGGAGTAGGCATTAGGAGTTATTTAAAATGGAATGACCATATAAAATCAATCATCGGTAAAGCAGATGCCAGACTTAGATTCATTGGAAGAATCCTAAGGAAATGCAGTCTGAAAACGAAGGAAGTATGTTACATTACACTTGTTCGCCCACAGCTAGAATACTGCTCACCGGTGTGGGATCCGTACCAGGTGGGGTTAATAGAGGAAGTAGAAAAGTTCCAGCGGAGAGCAGCGTGCTTCATTACAGGATCATTTGGTAATCGTGTTACGGAGGTGATCGATAAACTCCAGTGGAAGACTCTGCAGGAGAGATGCACTGTCGCTTGGTATGGGCTTTTGTCGAAGTTTTGAGAACATACCTTTTCCGAGGAGTCTAGCAGTATATTGCTCCCTCCTACATATATCTTGCAAAGAGATCATGAAGATAAAATCAGAGAGATTAGAGCCCACACAGAGGCATAGCAACAATCTTTCTTTCCATGAACAATACATAACTGGAATAGAAGGGAGAACAGATAGTGGCACTCAGGGTACCCTCTGTCCCACACCATCAGGTGGATTGCAGAGTATGAATGTGTATGTAGATGAGACAGAAGCTAACAATTTTTGCCCTATAGCCACTGTTGAGTCATCAAATGGATCTTTTACAAACAAATTTGTATATGTGTGTAGGTTGGCCACTGTTTCAGGTGTTAGTCCTAGAATGTACTCAGTTTTACAGCCCCAAGGTATAGACAGTCTTGAGTTTCTTTTCATGGCATCTGTGAACTTAACATACGTGTCAGGATTAGGAGGCAAGAATGCTATCTTGCAATCCAAGATTTCCTGGTATTTTAGCCAGTTGGCCTTCCTGAAATTGTACCTTCGGCGGAATGGTACACAAACTGGTCTCACGGCAGTCATAACTTGGCACATTATAGGTCGGTATTGGGTTTTTGGTATATGTGGGCATACTGTTTTTATGCATTGCTGACTTACAGGTTGTGTAGCAAAAATTAGATCAGGGTTATATCCCCTTTGCCATCTGCCACTATTAAAAGAGGGTGGGAGTTTATGGTCATAAATTAAAGCTAGGTTGTTGGACTCTCCAGCTGATAACGCCATCCCATTCTCGTCATCTAGAGGGTATCCCCATCTAGTGCTGTGGCTATTGAAGTTGCCAATTACAAAATTTACTTTTTTACTATTATGCTTATGAGTTGCATTGACATTGAAGTTACTTAGTGGTGGTTTGTAACACATGTTATGGTACAGTTGTTAAGTTCAACTGTGACGATGAGGCCTCTCAATTGCCAAATGCGTGCCTTTGATTTTTGGGTGATTAAGGATACTACCTCTGTGAGTTTCTTGCATACAGAGGACATCACATTTATTTTTCTTACATAGGTCTCTTATCAGTTCCTCTTTGCATAAGGACAAGCCCTCGATATTGACAGAGACAATAGTTATGATTGGACCTGAAAAGGTCCTACGTTGCTAAATCTAAGGAATACTGTAAAATGTTAAGTGAAGTAATTCATACTTCTAAACAAATGCAGTATGAGAAGAAGATAGCAATGTGAGGCAACAAAATAAAACCAGTATCAAATATAGTGGAAGAGGAGACTGGTAAACCAGAAAGAAGCAGGAGCAGATATCATTAAGAATCGATGATACAGTTGAAACTGATGGGCATAGTGTGGCAAATCTATTTAACAGGGACTTTATATCTATTACTGATAGTATGGGATTGTCAGGGTCAGCAAATAAGGCCCTTGAATATCTGAAACTAGCATTTACAAATAATTCAGGTACATAAATATGTCACTAAGTTCACCACAAGAAATAAATTCAATAACAAAATCTTTAAAAACAAAGCATTCTACTTGTTATCATGAAATATCAGTAAAGTTAGTTGAGGTGTGTTCTTGTGAGTTTAGCACAATTTTAAGTTATCTGTGGAATCAGTCTATTATAACTGGAACATTTCCCGATTGGCTAAAATATGAGGATATTAAACCTCTATTCAAGAAAGGAAATACCATCAAACTACAGACCGATTTCACTTTTGCCAACATTCTCAAAAATTCTAGAAAAGTTAACGTAAAAGCAACTTCTCAATCACCAAACCTCAAATGACATATTGTCTAGAACACAGTCTGGATTTCTGAAAGGTTCTTATATTGAGAAGGCTATTTTCAACAACAATGAGAATGTACTTAATTCATTAATTAATTACAAGCAGCAGGTATTTTCTGTGATTTGTCAAAGGCATTTGATCGTGATTCACAATATTCTTTTAAGTAAATTAGAATGGGTCACAGGCAATGCTGCAAAATTGTTCAAGTAATACATTGCTAACAGGAAACAAAGTGTATCAGATCAAGGAACTATTGAATTAAGCCATCAGTCATCATCAGATTGGGAAGAAATTACATATGGTGTCCCACAAGAATCCATCTTAGGGTCATTACTTTTTCTTGAGTTTACATTAATAACCTCTCATCAGTTACGTTGCCAGAAGCAGAGTTCCTTTTGTTTGCAGATGATACAAGTACTGCAATAAATAGCAAGGTGAGCATAGTCTTAGAAAGGTCTGCTAATGATATTTTCATGGACATTAATAAATGGTATATAGCCAACTCATTGAAATTAAACTTTGAAAATACTAACTACATGCAGTTCAGAAAATGTAAGAGGTTTCCATCCAGCATATGTGTAAAGTATGAAGAAGAGCAGATAGAAGAGGTTCACAGTATTAAATTCCTGGGATTATAACTTTTTAATAAATTCAGTTGGGTGAAGCACACTATTAAACTGCAGAAATGACTCAACAAATCTGTATTTGTACTTCTAGTGTTATCAGACATAAAAATAAAAAAGCTTGCATACTTTCATTCCATAATGTCATATGGTATAATATTTTCCAAGTAAAGCTAATGTTTCCAGAGTCCAAACAAGAGTAAATTCACAGACATCCTGTAAAAGCCTCTTCAAAGAACTGGGTATACTAACTATTGCCTCTCAGTATATTCATTACTTAATGAAATCTGTCATACATAATATATCCCTTTTCCAACAAACTATTTTATTAGATACAAATAATAAGAACAATCCATTCAGCAAACTTACTTACTCATTTTGCTTTGATGCATGGAAATTTTTGTAGCTGTTGTTGTTACTGGCAAAGAACTGCTGGAATTGTGAACAGCGAATGCCAACCTAACAAATGAACCTGGGAAAAGTTTATTATTTAGCTTTCAAGGTATACAATGTGTTTGCATACTCACAGCTCATACTAAAGCCATATATATATTTTGAACCAAAAGTGTTCCATGTCTTTATTTTTTTATTTTCAAAGAGCACTAATAGCCCCACAGCAAAAAGAAAAGGAAGAAATCCCCAGTCCCCATTGTGAAAACTGATCTTGCACACACTGTTACAAGTGTTAACATAATGAAGAAAATGATGGTTATTGAATGTTTATGTATACATATAGTATTTACACAGTGTATTCTAGTTATGTTAGGAATGCTTGAGTGAAATTCCAAATTTTAATGGTACAGTGGTGAGTTTTAGCATTACGATTTTTGTCAAGTTTCAACAACAATTGTGTTTTAGATCAAAGCAGCTCAGTGCAGCAGGCATTCTGGCAATGATGTGAAAATATGTTGAAAAATGGGAGGGGGGAAGTGAGGCAACATCAATATTTGTGTTAAGTTAAACAAATCTGTCAATGAAAAGTTTGATTGATGAAAAGTCATTATGGCACTAACTGATGAAGCTATTAAATTTGTTTAGTTAGTGGTATGCTTCACTTTGTGATGGTATGGAGGACACTGAGGATGTGCCATGAGCATCAAAGCTCTGTAAAAGTTGCATAGATGAGAATGAGCAAAGAACAACTGCACAACAAATTAAGGAGCTGTCAGAAATATCAAAAACTTCTGTACACAGAATCTTGACTAAGGATTCAAGTAAAAGGAATGTCCGTGTGTGGTTTGTGCCACATGCCCTTTCAAGCAATGAAAAACATGACAGATTACAACACTGAAAAAGCTTGTTAAAGGCAACTCAAAATGATACTGATTTCATGAAATCTACTGTAACTGGCAATGAGATATGGTGTCTTAAGCTCCTTACAAAGTGGAAGAGTGGTTGTGTCAACAGAAAACAGTACCTAAGGAAATGGGCTTGCAGAATACAGTTTTCTTTTTTTCAGAATGAAACTTCTTTTCTCCCCAATTCTGTTGAGCACTTCTTCATTAGTTATGTGATCTACACATCTAATCCTTATCAATCGGCTTCCATCATATTTTTGTTTGAACTCCTTATCATCCACAGTTCACTCCAATACGATGCTACACCCCAGACAAATGCTTTCAAAACGACTTCCTAACATTTAAACTAATATTAGATGTCATCAAATTTCGCTTATTCAGAAACACTTTTCTTCCTATGGCCATTCTGCATTTTATATCATCTTTACTTTGACTGTCAGAAGTTATCTTGCTACCCAAACAACAAAATTCTTCTACTACTTTTATTGTCTCATTACCTAATCTAAATCCTTCAGCATCACCTGATTTTCTGACACTAAATTCCATTACACTTGTTTTACTCTTTTTCGTGTTCATCATATATTGTCCTTTCAAGAAACTGTCCATTCAATTTAAGTGCTCTTCCAGGTCCTTTGCTGTCTCTGAGAGAATTACTATGTCATCAGCAAACTGCAAGGTTTTTACTCCATGTCCCTGGACTTTAATTTCCTCTCCTAATTTCTCCTTGCATTGTTTCACAGCTTGCTCAATGTACAGATTGAATAACATCGGGGAAAGGCTACAACCCTGTCTTACTCCCTTTCCAACCACTGTGACCCTTTCATGCCCTTCGACTCTAGTAATTGCTGTCTCCTCTCCGGGGGACACCACTTTGACGAAGCACTGTCCGTGCGGGTGGAGAGGCTTGCGCATCTGTGTGAAGCAGAGGGCTATACCGAAGGTAGAGAACCTACTGCCGGAAAGGCCTCAGCTGATGGATCTGACTAAGAGTGTCCCACAACGTCCTGTCTTCCTTTTCCTCTCCCAGTCCTTTCCCAATTCCTTTCCCAACCCAAGGTGTGCTGCGATCCATGCCGAGGGGTGCATGGCACATGGGTAGGTGTGTCTCGAACGGAGCCTCAGGGATACCGGGTGACCTCCCTGAGTAAGTAGTCTTGCACCACACGGGGTTATTGTGGTGTGGACCATATAAATCCCCAAATCTCGTGGGACTAAGATCAACACAGAGAAAGAAAATATTTTAAAAGAATCTGAGGGGCAATCTGAGACCTCAGATACTCAGACATCGGGATCAGGACCGATGGAGTGCACTCCTACTTCTCAGTCAGGGTCTAGACCTGAGCAAGAAGTGGGAACTGTAACAGAGAAGTTGGACCAGATTAGGATTAAGGCCTTGTCTGGGGCTCAGAGGAGGAAACTTCTCAAGGAACAGAAGCAAAAGGAACGAAAAGAATGGCTTCCTAAGCATAAGTGGAGGGAATCAAAAGGGCTTGAGCCCAAGACCCCCAAAAAGAAACTGCCTCAGGTCAAAGGGGATACACAGACCCCCTCAAAGTCAAAGACAGGTGGCAAGAGGGTTAGGAAGGAATCTAAGACTCCCTCCTCCTGATCCTAAAAGGCTGAGGCAGGAAATAGGAAAACAGACCTATAATACTGCAGTCTCGGTCTTTAGAATGGCGGTTGTCCAAGAAGGATACCCACTGGTGAGCATCACCTCGCAGCAGGAGCAGCTCGTGCGGATGGCCCTCTTTGAAGAGATTGGGGGGGGGGGGGGGGGACACTGGTCCAGGACCCAAATTCAAGAGGGTCTATCTAGATTGCGGCGCCCTCATTTTTGTCTGCGAGGGGGATCACTCAGCAGTATGGCTTAACGACAAGGTGCCCATGATATCCCCGTGGGAGGATGCGAAGCTGCTGGTCAAGACAGCAACCGAACTCCTGAAGACCGCAAAGGTATCAATATGGGTACCAAAGATCCTTAAGGATGTCCCTCCAAAGACTCTGTTCGAGAAAATAAGGGTCCAGAACCCAAAAGTCTCGACAGAGGATTGGAGGGTAATTAACCAAAAGGTCGTTCCAGAAGGACGAACCCTGGTGGTGGAGGTTGGGGAGAAGTCCCTGAAGGCAATGCGAGAGCAAGGCCTGAAACTGTTTTTAGGATTCTCGCAGGTCGCCGTCAGGGTAATCAAAGACCTTAAAGGCAATAATGACAGCAAGATGGGGACTGGAAGTGCTGCAGATAAACCTGCAGCACAGTAAAGGGGCCACTGCTGCCCTGAGCCATCGCCTGGGGAGACAGGAGGTGGACATGGCCCTGATACAAGAAGCCTATTTATACAAAGGGGGTGTTTCGGGCCTCGGTGGTACTGGAGGTAAACTGATTTATGCTAGAAATCTAAAAAACTCCAGAACATGCATTTATGTTAGAAATGGAATACCTTTCATACCAATGATGGATTTTTATTCCAGGGACCTGGTGACCATCAGGATGCAGCAACGTGAGGAAGGTATCACGAGGGAAATTGTTTTGGCCTCAGCATACCTTCCTTACGAAGACAGCTCTCCTCCTCCTTTGGAAGTGAGGAGACTGACAGAAGCCTGCCATCGGCAAGGTGACAAACTGTTGGTGGGATGTGATGCCAATGCCCAAAATCTATTGTGGGGCAGCAAGGACACCAACAGTAGAGGTGAGCACCTTCTTGAATTTCTCCTATCTAACAACTTGGAGATCCTGAATAGGGGTGATGAACCTACATTCAGGAATAGCAGAAGGGAAGAAGTAATTGACATAACTTTTAGTTCCATGATGATGGGAAGTTACATCAAACAGTGCCATGTGGTCCTGGAGCCATCCTCATCAGATCACATGTATATTAAATTCAAGGTTGAAATGGGAACCAGACAGACCATGGCCTATAGGAATCCCAGGAAAACGGACTGGGAGACATGTAGGAGAGACCTTGACTTCAGCCTATTGGAAATTAAAACTTCGATAAGCAACCCAGCAGAGTTTGAGGAAGTAGCAGAGGCCATAACCTCTGCTATAGTGACCTCATACCAGGACAACTACTCAGTCACCAAGAAGAGCACAAATAGGAGTGTGCCTTGGTGGAATAATAACCTGGAAATGCAAAGGAAACAGGTACGAAGACTGTTTAATCTTGCGAGGCGCAAAAGACAATGGGCAAAGTATCGTGAGGCCCTTGCCATCAGACGGGCAACGGAGGCATCCTGGAAAGTATTCTGTGAGGAAGTGGAGGGCACGGCTGCTCAAGCGAGACTTCATAAAATCCTCACTAGGGTACCAACTAATCCAGGAAGAACACTGAGGAAGGAGGATGGAACTGCTACTCAAGACTCACTTTCCTCAATATACTCTGGGGGATAACTCAGACCAGAATGCGATTCCTGAGAGACAACGGTTCTCAGGTATTCGCAAAGAGGACTGGGATCTGGCCAAGGAGTGTGTCGATTTCAGTAAGGTCTGATGGGCGGTGGGAACATTTCAACCGTTCAAGTCACCTGGCCCCGATGGAATCTTTCCAGCTCTCCTGCAACAAGCGGGAGAAAATCTTATTAGATTCCTATGCAGGTTATTCAGGGTTAGCCTAGCAGCAGGAATCATTCCCAATGCCTGGAGGGCAAAGAAGGTTGTCTTCATTCCAAAACCAGGGAGAATTGATCATACCAAGGCCAAGGATATGAGACCAAGCAGCCTGTCCTCCTTCATTCTTAAGACATTGGAAAAAGCTGGTTAATGTGCATATTGGAGAAAGGAGGTTAAGTAGGGCTCCTCTTCATTCAAACCAACATGCATATCAGCCAGGTAAATCATGTGAGACAGCTCTCCGCCAACTCGTTGGGAAGGTGGAGAAAGCACTACACTTTCAGGAAATAGCCCTCTGTATCTTCCTGGACATTGACGGGGCTTTTAGCAATACGACTTTCGATTCCATGATTAGGGCAGCAGAGGTGCATGACCTAGGGACCACTATATGTAGGTGTACTAGGGCCATGCTCAGTGGAAGAAAGGTAGAGGCTACCATGATGGATGAAAAAAATGGTAATCTACACCACTAGAGGTTGCCCACAAGGAGGAGTTCTTTCCCCTTTATTGTGGAATCTAGTGGTGAATGATCTCATTGGAGAATTAAACTCTAGGCAGTACTTTTGCCAAGGATACGCAGATGATCTTGTCACAGTAATACTTGGCAAATTTGCTGACACAGTAAAGAATATGGCACATGGTGCATTGGACATTGTGCAAGACTGGTGCAGAAAACAGGATCTGGGGGTTAGTCCTAAGAAGACTGTTGTTGTACCAATCACAAAGAAGCATATACAACATTCAAGTTGGAATCTAAAGCTTTTCAATGAAGCGCTACCTGTGAAAGGGACAGTGAAATATCTAGGGGTTACCCTAGATGAGAAACTGACATGGACCCCTCAAATTAGGAATATTTGCTCCAAGGCAAAAGGTACTCTTGTGAGTACCAGGAGGGCTTGTGACAAAAATTGGGACATGAGCCCCAAGGGTATGCACTGGATATACACCTCGGTCATTAGACCCACGATCACCTATGGGGCGGTCGTGTGGTGGAAGAAGGTAGAACAGCAGGGTGCTGCTAAGGAGCTTGGTAAGGTGCAGAGATTAGCCTGCCTAGCCATAACAGGCGGAATTAGCAGCACACCAACTGCTGGGATGGAAACCATGCTGGATATGGCCCCATTACACATTTGGGTAAAGGTGGAGGCAGCAGCTGGTGCATACAGACTCAAATCTGGCAACAACTGGAACTCTTCGGGATATCCAGAATCACACACTAAAATTGTGAGTGAGGTAAATATAGGAAAGGTTGGGGAAATGCCAGCTGACTGTATTATAACCCCATACTGCTTCAATACGCCTTTCAATATAACAATTGGAAGTAGGGAGCAATGGGAGAAATTAGTTCGAGACCGTACGGGGGATATTGTCTGGTTCACTGACGGGTCAAAATCCGACCAAGGTGTTGGGGCCGGGGTATATGGGGTGCAACCAAGACTGGAGGGCGTCATCTCTCTAGGAAAACTGGCCTCAGTATTCCAGGCCGAAATCACTGCCATCAGGGCGTGTGCGGAGGAGAATTTGAGCAGGTGCTACAAAGATCGTAGCATCTATATCTATTCAGACAGCCAGGCAGCCCTGAGATCACTGACAGCTCCTGCAACAAGGTCTAAAATTGTTGCAGAATGTCACAGGGTTCTGGTGGAGCTAGGGAAAAGCAATAGAGTAAACCTATTGTGGGTCCCTGGCCACTCAGGGATCAGTGGCAACGAACATGCCGACAGATTAGCCAGGATGGGGGCAGAGACTCCATTTATTGGACCGGAACCTGTCCTGACAATCACCAAGGCAATGATCAAATTGGAGCTACGTAACTGGCTCAGAAGACAGCACGTAGAATATTGGACCAAAGTCCATCAACAAAAACATGGCAAGGTAATGATGCCAAAGCCATGTTTTAAAAGAAGCTCTGCAATCCTGGGTCTGAACAGGAGAGAGATTAGACTCATGGTTGGATTGCTGACAGGCCATGGGAATTTCAAAAAACACTTACATAGAATGGGAATAACAGAAGAGGACCCTAAATGTAGGATCTGTGATGACGGTGATGAAACTGCATCACATCTAATCTTCGAATGCATTGCATTGGAGAGTAAAAGGCACAGAACATTTGGAACAACCAGACCCGAAGAAATTGTGTCTAATAAAGAACTGGTAAAGGGACTCCTTGCACTGTTCAAGGGCATTGGTTGGCTTTACTAGACATACAGGGAGCGATACCGCACAATAAACTTAGTTTCGGTGCGGGCAGTAGCGGGTTAGACCAACACTGTTTTGGCATCCCTGAAAAAATCAAATCAAATCAATTGCTGTCTGGTTTTGGTACAAGTTGAATATAATTCTTTGCTCCCAGTATTCTACCACTGCTACCGTGAGAATTTGAAAGAGTGTATTCCAGTCAACATTATCGAAAGTTTTCTAGAGATGCACAACTGATGAAATGTAGGTTTCCCTTTCCTTAACCTATCCTCTAAGTTAAGCCGCATTGTGTTGCCTCACTTGTTCCTACATTTATCCTAAATCCAAACTGATCTTCCCCAAGGTCGGATTCCACCAGTTTCTCCATTCGTTGGTAAAGAATACGTGTTAGTATTTTGCAACCATGACTTATTAAACTGACAGTTCTCTAATTTTCACATTTGTATGCACTTTCTCCACTCCCATGAACCACAGACATTGCCGAGGTGGGGTGGCTTGCGTGCCTCAACGATACAGATAGCCGTACCGTAGGTGCAACCACAGCGGAGGGGTATCTGTGGAGAGGCCAGACAAACGTGTGGTTCCTGAAGAGGGGCAGCAGCCTTTTCAGTAGTTACAGGGGCAACAGTCTGGATGATTGACTGAGCTGGCCTTGTAACATCAGCTAATGTGGCTTTGCTACACAGCTACTGCGAACGGATGAAAGCAAGGGGAAACTACAGCCGTTACCTTTCCCGAGGACATGCAGCTCTACTGTATGAACATATGATGATGGCATCCTCTCGGGTAAAATATTCTGGAGGTAAAATAGTCCCCCATTCGGATCTCCGGGCGGGGACTACTCAGGAGGATGTGATCATCAGGAAAGACAATACTGGCATTCTACGGGTCGGAGCGTGGAATGTTAGATCCCTTAATCGAGTAGGAAAATTAGAAAATTTAAAAAGGGAAATGGATAGGTTGAAGTTAGATATACTGGGGATTAGTGAAGTTCGGTGGCAGGATGAAAAGGATTTCTGGTCAGGTGAGTTCAGGATTATAAATACTAAATCAATTGGGGGTATCACAGGAGTAGGATTGATAATGAATAAGAAGATAGGAATGCGGGTAAACTACTATGAGCAGCACAGTGATCGCATTATCATTGTCAAGATAGATACGAAGCCAACACCGACAACAGTAGTACAGGTTTATATGCCAACTAGCTCTGCCGATGATGAGGAAATCGAAGAAATATATGAGGAGCTAGAGGAAATTATTCAGACAGTTAAGGGAGAGGAAAACTTAATTGTGATGGGAGACTGGAATTCGGTAGTAGGAAAAGGAAGAGAAGGAAAAATAGTAGGTGACTATGGACTGGGCAGGAGGAATGAAAGAGGAAGTCGCCTGGTAGAATTTTGCACGGAATATGATTTAATCGTAACAAACACGTGGTTTAAGAATCACAAAAGAAGGTTGTATACGTGGAAGAGACCAGGAGACACCGGAAGGTATCAGATAGATTTTATAATGGTAAGACATAGATTCCGGAACCAGGTTTTAAACTGTAAAACATACCCAGGGGCAGATATAGACTCTGACCATAACTTGTTGGTTATGAACTGTAGGCTGAAACTAAAGAAACTACAAAAAGGTAGGAAAATAAGGAGATGGGACCTGGATAAATTGAAGGAACGTGAGGTTCTTAAGAATTTCAGAGGCAGCTTTAGGCAACAGTTGATAGAAACAGGGGAAAATAAAACAGTAGAAGAGGAATGGGTAAAATTGAGAGATAAAATAGTGAAGGTAGCAGAGGACAAAATAGGTAGGAAGGCAAGAACTACAAAAAATCCGTGGATATCACAGGAGATACTAAATTTAATCGATGAAAGGAGGAAATATAAAAATGCAGTAAATGAAACAGGCAAAATGGAGTACAGACGACTAAGAAATGAGATTGACAGGAAGTGCAAAATGGCTAAGCAGGACTGGCTAGAAGCCAAATGCAAGGCTGTAGAAGAATGTATAAATAGGGGAAAAATAGATACAGCCTACAGGAAAATAAAAGAAACATTTGGAGATAAGAAAAACAGATCTATGAATATCAAGGACACTGATGGAAAACCAGTTCTGAGCAAAGAAGGGAAAGCTGAAAGGTGGAAAGAGTATATAGAGGGGCTCTACAAAGGAAATGAACTCCGAGACAATATTGTAGGAAGGGAGGAGGATGTAGATGAAGTAGGAGATACTGTATTGAGAGAAGAATTTGACAGAGCCCTGAAAGACCTAAGTCGAAACAAGGCCCCTGGAGTAGATGATATTCCCTCAGAGCTACTGAAGTCTCTGGGAGAACCAGCCATGACAAACCTGTTTCACCTGGTGCGTAAGATGTATGAGACAGGAGAAGTACCGTCAGACTTTAAGAAAAATGTTATAATCCCCATTCCAAAGAAATCAGGTGCAGACAGGTGTGAAAACTACAGAACCATCAGTTTAATAAGTCATGGTTGCAAAATATTAACACGAATTATATACAGAAGGATGGAAAAGGTGGTAGAAGTCGACCTCGGGGAAGATCAGTTTGGGTTCAGGAGAAATGTAGGAACACGGGAGGCAATACTCACGTCACGGCTTATCCTAGAAGATAGATTAAGAAAAGGCAAACCAACATTTCTAGCTTTTGTAGATTTGGAGAAGGCTTTTGACAATGTTGATTGGAATAAACTCTTTCAAGTTCTGAAGCAAGCAGGAGTAAAATATAGGGAACGTAAGGTTATTTATAACTTGTACAAAAACCAGACAGCGGTTATCAGAGTTGAAGGGCATGAAAGGGATGCAGTGGTTGGAAAGGGAGTAAGACAGGGTTGTAGTCTTTCTCCATTGTTTTTCAATTTGTACATTGAGCAAGCTATAAAGGAAAGCAAAGAGAAATTTGGAGAAGGAATTAAAGTTCAGGGTGAAGAATTAAAAACATTGCGTTTTGCCGACGACATTGTAATAATCTCAGAGACAGCAAAAGACCTGGAAGAGCAGTTGAAGGGAATGGACAGTGTGCTGAAAGGTGCATGTAAGATGAACATTAACAAGAGCAAAACTAGGGTAATGGAGTGCAGTGTAAGGAAATCAGGTGATGCGGAAGGAATTAGATTGGGAAACGAAGCAATAAAAGAGGTAGATGAGTTTTGTTATTTGGGCAGTAAAATAACAAATGATTGTCGCAGTACAGAGGATATAAAATGCAGAATGGCAATGGGTAGAAAAGCGTTCTTGAAAAAGAGAAATTTGTTAACATCGAATATTGATTTAAGCCTAAGGAAGTCTTTTCTGAAGGCATTTGTGTGGAGTGTTGCCTTGTATGGGAGTGAGACATGGACGATAAACAGTGCGGACAGGAAGAGGATAGTGGCTTTTGAAATATGGTGCTACAGAAGAATGCTGAAGATTAGGTGGGTGGATCGCGTAACTAATGAGGAGGTATTGAACAGAATTGGAGAGAAAAGAAATTTCTGGCATACCTTGACTAAAAGAAGGGATAGATTGGTAGGACATATTCTTAGACATCAAGGAATTGTGAATTTAGCATTGGAGGGAAGTGTGTGGGGTAAAAATCGCAGAGGAAGACCAAGAGATGGATACAGTAAGCAGATTCAGACAGATGTAGGTTGCCGTTCTTATGTGGAGATGAAGAGGCTTGCTCAGGATAGGGTATTGTGGAGAGCTGCATCAAACCAGTCTCCGGACTGAAGACCACAACAACAACATGCACTTTCTTTCTTAGAATTGGAATCTTTATACTCTTCTTGAAGTCGTGGGGTATTTCCCCTATCTCATACATTTGCATACCCGGAAGAACAATTTCTTCATGAGTCTCTCCTAATGAGAATAGCAGTTCAGACAGAATATCATCTACTTCAGGGGCCTTGTTTCTCTTCAAATCTTTTAGTGCTCTGTCAAATTATTCTCACAGTATCGTACCTCCTATCTCATCTTCCTCTACTTCTTTTTCCATTTCTAGAATACTACCTTGAATTTCATTTTCTTTTTACATGCCCTCTATATATTCTGTCCACCTTTCAGCTTTCCCGTCTTTGCTTAGTACTGGTTTTCGATCTGAGTTTGTGATATTATTCAGCTGCTTTTCTTGTCTCCAAGTGTCGCTTTTAATTTCCTGTAGGTGGTATGTATCTCCTCCTAGTTATATGTTCTTCAACTGTCTGGCATTTCTCCTCAAGCTACTCCTGCTTAGCCAATCCATGTCCTGTCAACCTCTTTTTTCAGACTCTGTACTCCTTTTTGCCTGCTTCACTTGATGCATTTTTATATTTTCTCCTTTCATCAATTAAGATCACTATCTTCTGTGTTATCCAAAGAGTTCTATAACGCCTTGTCCTTCTGCCTATATGGTTGATGAAACGTTAAACTCAAAGCTTCCTTCCTTCCTTCTTCCTTCCTTCCTTCTGCCTATATGGTCCTCTGCAGCCTTAGCTACTCTATGGTCTCTGAGCTACAAATTCTTCTTCTACTGCATTGATTTCCCCCATTTCAGACAATCCTTGCACAATGCTCCCTCTAAATCTCTCAACCACCTCTGGTTCCTTCAATTTGTCCAGATTCCATCTCCTTAAATCTCCACCTTTTTGCTGTATCTTAATTTTTAATCAGCTATCCATAACCAGTAAGTTATGGTCAGAGTATATATCTGCCCCTGGATATTTTTTACAGTTTAAAGCCTGGTTTCTAAATCTATGCATTACCATTATAAAGTCAATCTGATATCTCCCAGAGTCTACCACATATATAACCACCTTTCATGATGATTGAACCAAGTGTCTGTGATTATTAAATTGTGCTCTGCACAAAATTCTACCAGGTGATTTCCTCTTTCATACTGTTGACCCAGTCCATATTCACCTACTACATTTCCTTTTCTTCCTTTTCCTACTACAGAGTTCCAGTCCCCATCAAAATTACGTTTTCTTCTCCTTTAACAGTCTGAAAAATTTCTTTTATATTCTCATACATTTCTTCTATCTCCTCATCATGGCAGAGCTATTTGGCATATAAACTTGTACTTACTGTGGTCGGTGTTGGCTTCGTGTCTATCTTTGCTACAGTAATGCATTCACAATGGTGTTCATAGTAACTTACCTGCATTCCTATTTCCTTATTCATTATCAGACCTACTTCTGCATTACCACCGACTGACTTTTGTATTTATAACCCTGTACTCCCCTGACCAGAAATACTGTTCATCCTGCCACCGAACTTCACTAATCCCTACCATATCTAGCTTTATCCTATCCATTTCCCTTTTCAAATTTTCTAACTTACCCACTCAATTAAGGGATAAAACATTCTACATTCCAATCCGTAGAATGCCTGTTTTGTTTTTCTTGATGACGACATCCTCATGAGTAGTTCCCAACCGGAGATCCAAACGGGGGACTATTTTACCTCCATAATATTTTACCTGAAGGACGCCATTGTCATATATTTATACAGTAGAGCTGCATGTCCTCGGGAAAATTAATGACAGTAGTGTCCCCTTTCTTTCAGCCGTTTACAATAACTGTATGGCATAGCCATGTTAGCTGATGTTACAAGGCCAGCTCAGTCAATCATCCAGACTGTTGACCCTGTAACTACTGAAAATGCTGTTGCCCCTCTTTAGGAACCACACGTTTGTCTGACCTCTCCACAAATACCCCTCCACTGTGGTTGCACCTACAGTACAGCTATCTGCATCATTGAGGCACGCAAGCCACCCCACCTTGGCAACATCTGTGGTTCATGAGGGTGGAGAGTAACATTATGATGAAGTTAAAAATATCCAACGCAATAATTATAACACAACAGTAAATACAGTTCCAAAACAGGATTACAGTAACTTTCAAAACACCAGTTATGTATTATAAGCTGGAATATATGTCTGTCTTCACTTTGTCTGTCTGCTGGATTTTTAGCTTTATTACCATCTGAAATACATTTTCTGCCAAATATTCTCCACATTGTTTATGTTATTACCTGACCACAAACAAGCACAATAATTAATAGGAATCCAATGCTTGAAAAATATTTTACATAAACACATTTCAGAAAGGGAACATATCAAGTTTCATGACTCTTACCAAACACCTAAAACGGAAAATGTAACAACCTGCAGCGTAGTGTATGGCTCAGCACTGCTGCAACAGCTTCCATCATTGAAGTTCATATGATCATTGCAGTACATGTTGAGCAGCATCTGCAACAATGAGCACCACTGTTATTCTGCCAACAAACAAACATTCATTCTAAACAGTGTGCAATTTGCTGCAAACATGAATAAACAGGGTGACAATTATTAAACTACAATATATCAAATAAAATCGCCATAAATTCTGAACAGTATGTGTTAGGCGGTTCAAATTGAACATTAGCTGCCAGGCATGGTGGGAATTAGTATGCACACGTGCATGGACCTTGTTGTTGTCATTATTTTGCACCTGAAAATGTCATGGTACAACTCATCTGAGAGCATAGTGCTTGTGAAGGACTACTAAGTGAGCAATAACTGCCCAAATCAGCCCAAAGGAAGTTTGCAAATGAGTTCAAGCCGAAGATAACCGGTCCAAGTGTGCTAACAATCAAGAATTTGACTAGCAAGTTTGACAGAACTGGTAGTGTTTGTGATGACAATGTAGGAAATGTGAGTTGTCCAAAAAGGGTGAAAATGCCTGAAAAATTGAGAAAATACCTTCTGTTTTTGAAACTAGCCCCAGTAAATTGATCAGATGAGCTGCACAGCAGGTAGGAATCAGCAGGCAGACACACTGCCACAAATTTTGTTTAATACCTGCAGCTCATCCCATATAAATTTCGAACCAATCAGTGATTAATCCATAGGGTCATGGAACAATGATTGTGTTTCATCAACACTATTGTCCACACAATTAATGAACAGGACATTTATGTAAATATGGTTTGGTTTTAAAATGGAGCCCACTTTCATTTGGATTGGTTCATCGATTTCTACAAGATGCAGTTCATCCTAGAAACAGTTCAAACCCACCAAAGCAGGAGAGAGAGAGAGAGAGAGAGAGAGAGAGAGAGAGAGAGAGAGAGAGAGAGAGAAATCTGGAATAAATACCTTCTTGACCGCATTTTGGCTCAATGGTACTCAGATGCCACTGGCATGGGCCTCGATTGGACCCGATATTCGCCAGATCTGAATGCAAGCAACTCCTTTTTGTGGGACTGTTTTAAAGAGAAGGTGTACAGTAATAATGCAAAAACTACTGCAGAACTGAAAAAAGCCATTCAGGAGGTCATTGAAAGCTTTAATATTCTGACACTTCTGTGGATCATGCAGAATTGCACTATTCGTCTGCATCACATCAAAGCTACAGAAGGCAGGCATATCAAATATGTCATAAACAAAATCTGAATGTGTTGAAAAAAATAGTGTTCATGATGTAGTTTGTAATTAATTTACATTTTGTTTTGTACAGTTTAATAACTGTCACCCTGTATTTAGTTAGAAAGACTGCTCACCTTACTAAGAACTTCACTGTCCAGCAAAAATGTTAAGTTCCAGTGACACATGATCAGATGTCAATGTAACTTAACACACATACAAACCACAGGTGGATATATAAATTAATTAATTAATTATCTGACAGATAAAATGGATATCCAAGTTCATTAGTGTTGTGGTCAGGCTTGGTAGGATATACAAGGGGCGTGAACAGCACCAGATGTTCAGAGGCCACTGTGAAGGATGTGGACATATTATATACTTGTGTGATACAGCATTACCAAGCACAAAAAAAATTTGAAACTGTTGCCACAAGCAGGCTTCCACTTTGTGCAGTATCCACATTTGTGGGATATTCAGATGTGACAGTGGCCCAGTGTTGGATTACACACAAAAGTGAGAGAAGACATACTCATCATCAAGGTTCCATTAACCACATCTAACTGCCAGAAGAGAGTACCACTATACTGTACACCAAGCCCACTGATCTTTCAGACTTGCACCTGCCATTTGAGAAAAAGTAGTAAAATTACTGCAACATTCTATGTCATCCTGCACCAACAGACAGAGACTAACAGCATACAGTCAAGGGAGTTGCTGCAGCATACATAGGCCATCTTTAACTCTATCAAATAAATAGCTGCATTGGGAATGGTGCTGTGTCTGTCAAATGAACGGTGTTGCACTGTGTTCAGCAATGAATCCTGGTACATCACTACCTTTCATGACCATTGTTGGTGAATATGGTGAAAGTCTGGGGAGATGTCCCACTATAACAATGCTCTGGAAAGGCTCAAGAGTCTTACTTGCAGTGTCATGGTGTAGGAAGCCACTGGGTATCATTTATGGTAACAGCCAGTAGTGGTTGAGAGGTCTCTGACTGCACAACAATACAGCATGTAAATTCTTGCAACAGTACTTTGGGCCCACTTTTTTATGTGACAATACTTGTCCACACATACCAGATGCAACTCTGATTTTATGTTTTATGCTGGCATTCTCCCATACCAATAAGATACTCAGAAATGTGTGGAGCCAGCTTGGATATGAACTCCATCATGGTGTCAGTATCGAGCAGTCATAAAAATTTGAAGGGAACCTTGCCTCAAGAGAAGATACAACAGCTTTAAGAAAATTACACAACTGACCAGTAAACATGTTTAATAATACATGCATGTATGCAGCCTCAATAGATTATACATTGAGCATACACAGCATCAGATGTTCAAGGAACATGGAAATATTACACAGCTGTGTGATTAAGCCCTATTAACAGCTGACAGCATCTGGATTTGTAAGCACATCTGAAAGAACAGATATTGTGGTAAGAAAATCTACCAAGAATTCACTAATCTTGGACAGTTTCCAGCCACTGGCCAGGTCTGCTTCGAACATAAGCCTCTCAATCATCTTCTGTCTTGCCACCATCTCTCCATCTTCACCTTGGTCCAATTTTCTCCCTTCTTCCTGACACATTCCTCTGCTCCTTTCAGCCATCTGTCTCTCATCTTCCTCTTGGTCTTGTGTATCCTCCTTGGTATCCTCTTCTCCTCTGTTTGCTTAATATGCCAATACCATTTCAGCCTTGTTTGCTCTATCTCCTCTTGCAATGGTTCCACCTTCATTAACTCTCTGATCCTTTCATTTCTTAACCTACTGTATATTTCTGCAGTTAAGACGATGGCTGAATCATTAAAAAAGGGCCCCAAAAACCAGAGTTGTCTTATCCGACGGTAAAAAATAAAAAAATATGTAGCTTGAAATTTAGTCTGAAATTGGTAATTTCACAGAAGTGTTGCATAGCGTGGTTCGATCTCCAAACGATATATATCAAAGTGGTTAAGTATCAAAATAATATGTATCAAACAGGCTAATGTTATGATTTTTATGAATATGTCATGATTTTAAAGGATGTGGTTAGGCAGGAATCTAACAGTTCAGCTTTATGAGTAATTTACAAGAAAGCTTACACTCTAAGTAGCTCGGCCTGAAAAGATATATATCAAACGTACAACTGTAAATCGATTTAGCGTCTTTGAACTGTGGATTCGGCTGCTACTGCTGCCGCTATGCGCCCTCAGTACTAAAATAAAAAAATTCTTGTTTAACCTATACCTAACCATCTTAAGGCTACGCTACAGGTAACTTTTTTGAAAGTGTAAGTTAGGTAAGGTATATGACAAACAAGAAATTTATTTAGTGCTAATCTCCAGTTCAGAAACATTCGCTTTTTCCATACATATCATTTCGAAACTTATCGATTCGATATATATCGTTTAGAGGTTGAAGCTGCGCTGTGCAGCACATCTGTGACCCTGATGAAATTTACACCGTGGAGGAAAGATTTAGGGAAACAAAGTTTTGTGTAATTTAAAAAAAAAAATTGCTTTACAAGCTTTATTAATTTATTGAGTGGACAAGGGTACATACGGTAACCTATATGCCATAAAGCAGGAATAGAATTAATTATTTACAATGCAGCTTGATTTTACAATGTTTCTTGTCAAAAATAATTTCTCAATATATCCAGAGTCGCACTGAAACGATTAGACTAATTTACATACAGAGTAGTGAAAGGGTTAAAATATTTTGGAGCTATGCGCAACAATTGTGGCTTTCTTCGAAATCCTTTATCTTCTGTTTCTCTGGCAATTTCGTGTGCATCGGCGCGATGACATGTCGTCTCGGCGACAGAAATTCTTTTTTAGCTTCGCGGCGTAAAAAACAACATGCTTCTTCAGGATTGGATACAACATAGCATTACACGCACGAAAGTTCAAAAGCAAACTGCAAACACTGCAACAAAGGGTGATATCCAGGTGTACCAAGCACGAAATCTTTTTTCAGAACTTCCTGAAGCTTTGTCCCCGAATCTATGTCAAATGCGTATTTTTAGATCCTGAAAACTGGAAAACCATGCATTTGGGTAAATATGGTAACTTGGGGGTCATCTTATGGGCCAGTTACATGCTTAAACTATAAAATCTTGATCAAAATTTGTACCTTTTCTTTTCTGCGGAAATATATGGTATCTATCTTTGTCACTCCAATACTGTTCCTTTCATAACCCAGGCTTCAGATGCACATGTCAGGATAGGGACACAGTATAAGCAGTATATAACTTTTTTACTGCTTTGGGGTACATCCCTGCTCCATATGTGGCTTCCAACCCTTCTACTTTTCTCCCCCGCTCATTTATTTATCTGTCATTTTTTCCCCATTTTCCTGTATTAATAAGCTTCTCAGTCTTCCTCAATCGTTCCACACAGATTGTTACTCCAATTGTCTCTCCTTTATTGTTGTTGTGATAACCATCTCACTCTTACTTACACTAAATTTCATCCCATATTCTTGTAATGTTTGTTCCCATATATCCAAATGCTCTTGTATTTCCTCCTCCTTATTCCCCCAAATCGTCAGCTCATTTGCAAAGACCATAGCTTTCATCTTTCCTTCACCAATTACTTGAGCTACACTACAATAAAGAGTAATAGTGAAAGTGCACTTCCCTGACTCAAACCATTCGTCTGTTCAATCCAAGCAGATCTCTCTCCTCCCACTTTCACACAGCTCACCCATGGTACAATGCCCTTATCCTCCGAATAGTCTGTTTTGATACCTCTTTATTTTCCAGGTCTTTCCACACTTCTACACAATCATATGCTTTTTCTATGTCCAGGAATGTCATTAGTAGATCTCTTCCATATTCTTAGTTTTGTTCCTACAGTTGCATTACAGCAAAAATTAGGTCCACTGAGGACCTTCCTGTTCTGAAGCCATGTTGCTTTTCTCTCATCCCTCCATCAAATTTTGCCCAAATTCATGCTTCCAAAATTTTCTAAAAAATCTTTGAACAATGACTCATCAGTGTTATCCCACTATAGTTCTTGCATTCCTTTCTATTTCCCTTCTTAAAGATTGGGACAATTATTCCCTTCTTCCAGTCTTCTGGTATCGTCTTCCATGACCATACAGATTGCATTACTCGATGGAGCCATTGTATCCCCACCTCTCCTGCTGCTCTCACCATTTTGACACTTAGCTCATCCAAATCCAGTGACTTCCCTTCCTCCAACTAGCTCAATGCCTCTTCCAATTCGCCCCACATAAGGTCTTTTTCTATTTGCTGTTCCTCCTCTTTCTCCTAGGCTTTTTCCTCGTCATCCGTATCTCCATTCCGGTTCAGGAGTTCTTCAAAATATCCTTCTACATATTCTTGAGTTCCTCCTTATTCTCTACAACTTGGTCACTTTTTTCACCATTTGGGCATAATCTGTCATACCGTTCTGCTTCTTACTTTTAATCATCCCATACACCACCTTTTTTTAACCTTCACTATCCTTCTCCATCATTCTGGTCCACTGTTCCAGCCACTTCCTCCTTTCCTCTGCGACCAATCTTTTTGCTTCTTTCTTTCTTGCTTGATACTCCTCTCTTGTCTCTACTTTTCTCTTCTGGAACATTACCCTAAAGGCTCTAGTCTTCTTTTGTACTATATCATTTGTTTTATCATTTCACTGGGGTGTTTCTTTCCATCTCTTTTTGTTGCTTGTCATCCCACATACTGCTTTCGCTGCACTTAGTAATGTTCCCCTGAATCTACCCCATTCCTCTTCTACCATTTTTGGTTCGTCCTTTGAGATACTTTCCTTTACTACTTGTAGGTACTGTAGCCTGATTTCTTCCTCCTTCAACTTCCATACCCTTGTATGTCTTTCCTGGTTTTCTGCCCTATCAGGTCCCTTTCAGGTTCATCCCCAACAAACGGTGATCGCTATCCAAGGCCTCTGCTGGTATTACCTTGATGTCAATATTGTTCATCTCAATATCATACAAGAAATAGTCAACTATTTATTTTCTCTTTAGATCTTCACTGTACCAGGTAATCTTGTGGCTCTCTCTTTCCTTAAACCAAGCAGCAAGCAATTCCTTTGAAAGAACTCCAATAGTCTTTCACCTTCCTCATTTCGGCAGCCCCAACCATCTGGTCCAAGCACGATTTCAAAGCCTTGTCTTTCCCTTCGAATGTGTGTGTTTAAATCCCCCATTACTACCCATCTGCTTCTGCAATTCCTCTTCAAACTCTTGCTTCTCCTCAGAAGTGCAACCCACCAACAGTTCATACACTTGTATTGCCTCTATGGTTGTCCCCTTGAGTGATATTTTGATCTACATAATTCTGTCCTTTATTCTCTTCACTTCCTCTTTTAATCCATTTGTTACTACTGTTCCCATTCCATTTCTCCTTCCCTCTTCACTTCCACTCAAGTACAGTCGATAGCCTTTCCTCAATTCTCTCCTTCCTTCTCATTCCTGCTAACCCCAATAGGTCTAACTTTCTTCTTTCCATCATGTCTACCATCTCCTCCACCTTTCCAGTCAATGTTTGTGTATTTAATGTCCCTAATCTTAGTCCTTGTTTATAGCCAGTTCATCATTGATTAGCTCTGTCCTTTCCGAAGCTTGTTCTATTTTTTAAAGCATATATCATAATCCACTACTGGCTTGCTGGGCCTATCATAGCTTCACCAGAGCACCATTAGCTGTCACTTTTCTTCTGCCAAGAATACAAGAATTAATTATACATCCGATGCTGACTCATATTCACAATTGCAAATACAATTATTCTTAATCAATGCATGTATACAGGCAAGAGGGGGTGTGACATATTAATGTCAAGCCTGGTGTTCACAGGGTAAAGTGCTTGCCTGAAAACCAAACAGTTGGGGGTTCAAAACCTGCTCAGAAAACGGGATTTTTCAGTTTGCATTTCAACCCAGCCTTCACTTCTTATGTATGTGAGGAGTCACTAGAAATGACGTGGTTTGGATTCAACATTAAGTTGTAGGTCCCTTTTCCCCAGTTGGATAACTGGGATAAGATAGCGACACACAAGTCGCCAAAGTGGTGTCCAGTTTAACAACTTGCACCAGGCCATTGAGTCAGGCAAACTTATTATCATCATATTAATAAGTGCCCTTATTTTTGTCCAGTTTGTTGTTAATCTGATTCGAATTTGTAATTGTTGAAATTGCTGTGTCGATACACATATCGACGCCGCGCACCAAAGATGTGGCATGTCGTCTTTCCGGACGCGGCGCTAGAGGCGCCGTACCAGACCTGCACGGACGCCGACCAATGGGAGTGGACGTGGGCGGACCAGGGCGACGAGCAACTGGAGGAAGTCAGTCTGGGCCGGGGAGCGACGAGTATCAATCATCACACTACCGATTCATAAGTAAACCTCTGATAGAGCAGAAATAATGTGCTTACATTCTCAACTCGTGAAGTTTTAATTCATTTCACTTCACTCTCCCCTCCTGAGTGTCTCACTTTGACAGGCAGTGTATTTCATGTGGTATATGCAAAAATTTTTCAACCTGTATGTGTCATAAATGTACATAGCCACATTTCTTTGACTAGAAGTCAGGTCTGTTTAGTTAGTATAAGTTATACTTAATTTTCAATATAAATGTACTTACTTTTGGAGAATAAATGGCCAGAGTTAATAGCAAGATGGAAACTTTGCGACTGTTCACCGACTTTTACGCCTTGCATATGCGCATTTGCTACTTAGCCAATTATATATTTATGCGCCTCGCTTATGCGCGTTTGCTACTTAGACAAGTATATATAGAAGACCACAAGCACAGCTCAGTAGTGTGCCTTTTCACCTGAAGACATCAGCCAGTTGCGCTGATGAAATATCGTGCAGTTTACACAACAATACCCAACGCTTATCCCGATAACCATGTGTACAGTTCGTCCATCGGGAAAGCCTCAATCAACACAAAGCTATGTCTTCTTACTTTTCGATCAGTTATTCACTGTAATGTACAGTATTTCCTATGTAATCTCTGACATACCATGCATACCACAGAGTTGCTGTTTGAAATAATTGTCATTATTATGTCTCTGCTATGTGAAGCCACTTATAATATTGTGACTTACTTTTATTTTTGCAAAATATGTATGGCTTCCACCAATAAGCTATCTAGATGCAGATTGGAAAAAACATAATTATGGTGTTCTTACATTCTATTAGTCATTCCTGTAAAATGAAAATGAAAATTTACACTCTCATAACTGTGGTTAACTTTTAAGAGATAGGTAAGGTGCCAGACGATTTGAACGATTAAACATACGAGTATTAACTGACTTTGTGTGCCATGAAAGTAGGGTAAGTACTGGCTGAAGTGTAGTGTAGTTTTCTTTGATTTAAGCAAGAGCATGGCATTATTTCAGGCATCAGAAAGTCTACTAAAGTTTAAAGTTATTTAGACAAATCTAAAACTTTTAGATAAAATAAAATCACACAATGAACTCATATTTCAAAATCTCAAAAGAGCTAAAATTTCTTTGAACAAAATCAAACAGAGCCTTTCTTATTATAGATCTCATTATTTCAATCTTTTCCATAAGTAAGAGACAAATTTTAATTTTTAATCTCACAGATCAGTTGCACCCGAATCAGGGAAGATTTATATTCCAACTGACTGATGGTTAATTTCGTCTAAACAACTATCACTGAGATTGCTTTAATGGTTGTGCATCTATCTATCTGACATTATCTTTGTGGAAGGAGGACAGCCCACAAAACTACTTTTGCTCTTTCTGTTATTACATCTGGATTACATTTAGTATAGAAAGTATATGAGAGATTTCACAGGTACAAACAAATAAAGAGAGCAAATAAATAAATAAAATAATAAATTATTGCAATATTGGGTGTGTTAATTCCAAGCCACAGACCAATTCGTAATCTTGTTTATTATGTTACAATGTTTTGGAAAAAATATTTGTAATTGAATGTATTAAAAACAAAAATAGTAATGTTTTTTGTTCCCTTCATTCTCTCCCCCTCATCCCCCATACCCTATCTATTTTCTTCTGCACCTGAGGCCTCCAGCTGTCTAAATCTGGCCCTGCTTGTATTATTATAATGCACGATGGCATGTATATGTAAGGATCAACTTCAATTCACAAAATATTTCTTACACATTTAATTTGACTTTCTTAAAACATTACTTCCTTCCTTCTTAAATAGTAATCTTAGGTCTTATTCACACATCCTTTACTACTGGCCGGGCATTGAAGCCGACATTGCCCATATTGCCGCTGCCTGTAAAGAGTGTGCCTCCCAGCCACCGGCTCCAAAGACGCCTATGTCATCCTGGCCTAATCCTACGCACCTATGGGAGCACATCCACATTGGTTTCGCTGGGCACAATTTTTCGGCACATACTGGCTACTTGTTATTGATTCCTACTCCAACTTTACTTTTGTTGTCCGGGTCTCCTCTCTGGCCATGGTGGCCACCATCAATGCACTTACTAAAATATTTGCTCTGGAAGGACTTTCCACTAACCGGGTATCTGACAATGGTCCTCAATTCCTGTCATCTGAATTTTCTGCCTTCTGTGCCCACAGAGGCATCAAACACATCACATCTCCTCCATTTAACCCCCTGCCCAATGGGGAATCTGAACGACTGGTTCGGTTCTACTTACCTTGGCCACCACAGATGAGGCAATCACTGGCACTCCTGGCATAATATCGTTTCACACCTCAGGACACACACAGCTCTGTGGAATTAATGCACGGCAGACAGCCGCACACACTCCTTCATCTAATCCAACCTCTTACCAGTCACTGGTCTCCTGCCACTGCCAGTAAAGTAAAAGAAGAGAAGTTTATTCCTCTCCAATTTTCCATGTTTGGAAGATAGGGGCTGAGAGTGTTGGAGTGACACCGGTTCAGATGTGCATGGCGCAGTATAAAATGAAGTCAGAAGAAAATGGTATGGAAACAACGGAGCAGTCAGACGACAGCAGTAATCAAAAGAGTGACTGCTGTGTGGTAGGCCAGCTCTGTCCCACAGCTATGAGGCCCCACGTAATTGCCAGGCAGCCTCGGATTGGTGGGTCAATATTGCAGGCTTGATAAGGGATGTGTGCCCTCATGCAAACATCAACAATACCGAACCATCATGTACCGACAAGCTAGAAGGCACGTGTCGGGTCATGTGAGAACAAAAATGGCTGACTGCAGAGTTAGAGGGAAAAGAAATAATACAATATATATATCAGCCAGTACAATATACTTGTCCACCCATACTCCTATTCCCGTGCCCTATTGCTCATATCCCTGCAATAGACCTAGATGCAAAAGTTGTCCCATCCACTAACTCTCCACCTCATATTGCAGTTCCATCACACGCACTTCCTATCCCATAAAAAGCAGGGTAGCCTGTGAAAGAAGACATGTTCTACAAAGTGGTCTACAGTCACTGTGTGGCTTTCTATGTGGGTATGAACAGTTGTTACTTTTCCTAACCAACTGCAGCTCTACCGTACGAATATATTATGATGGAGTCTTCTTGGGTAAAATATTCCAGAGGTAAAATAGTCCCCCATTTGGATCACCGGGAAGGGGAGGGAGGGCAGCACTACTCAGGAGAGTGTCGTCATCAAGAAAAACAAAACAGGAATTATTGCCCGCGAAAGGCAAAGGTCCCAGGTTCGAGTCCCGGTTCCGGCACACAATTTTAATCTGCCAGGAAGTTTCAGGAATTATACGGATTGGGGCATGGAATGTTTTATCCAGTAATCAAGTAGATGAGTTAGAAAATTTGAAAAGAGAATTGGATAAGTTAAAAGTTAGACATGATGGGGATTAGTAAAGTTCAGTGGCAGGATGAACAAGATTTTTGGTCAAGTGATATTGTTATTTTGAGGGGACCAAACAGCTAGGTCATCAGTCCATTGGTCTGGTGAGTACAGAATTATAAATACAAAATCAGTCAGCGGCAATGCAAGAGTAGGTCTGATAATGAATAAGAAAATAGGAATGCAGATAAGTTACTATGAACAACATAGTGAATGCATTACTGTAACAGAGATAGTCACAAAGCCAACACTGACCACTGTAGTACAAGTTGATATGCCAACTAGCTCTGATGATGACGAGGAGATAGAAGAAATGTATGAGGAGATAAAAGAAACTATTCAGAATGTTAAAGGAGAAGAAAATTAATTGTGATGGGGACTGGAACTCCGCAGTAGGAAAGAGAAGAAAAGGAAATGTAGGTGAATATGGACTGAGGAAATGGAATGAAAGAGGAGATTGCCTGATAGAATTTTGTGCAGAGCACAATTTAATAATAACAAACCCTTGGTTTAATCATCATAAAAGGAGTTTATATATGTGGAAGACACTGGGAGATACCAGATTGACTTTATAATCATAAGGCATAAGGTTACGAAACCAGGTTTTAAACTGTAAGACATATCCAATATACATACTGCCTACAGAAAAATAAAAGCAACACTTGAAGACAAGAAAAGCAGCAGAATGAATATCAAGAACTCAGATCGAAAACCAGTACTAAGCAGAGAAGGGAAAGCTAAAAAGGTGGATGAATTATATAAAGGGCCAGTAAAAGGGAAATTAAATTCAAGGCAATATTATAGGACTGGAAGACGAAGTAGAGGAAGCTGAGACAGGAGATGATAACACTGCGAGAAGAATTTGACAGAGCACAAAAAAATTTGAGTAGAAACAAGGCTCCTGGAGCAGACAATGTTCCTACTGAACTGTTGTTATCATTAGGAGAGCCAGTCATAAACAACTTGTACCACCTGGTATGCAAGATGTATGAGACAGGGGAAATACCCCACAATTTGAAGAAGAATATAGTGATTCTAATTCTGAAGAAAGAAACTGCAGACAAATGTGAATATTACAGCATTATCGATTAACAAGTCATTGTTGCAAAATACTAACATGAATTGTTTACAGACGAATGGAAAAATTGGTGGTATCCGTCCTTGGGGAACATCAGTTTGGATTTAGGAGAAATGAAGGAACAAACGAGGCAATACTCACATTACGAATTATGTTAGAAGATAGGTTAAGGAAAGGGAAACCTATGTTTTTTATTTTTGTGGATCTGCAGAAAGCTGTTGAGTGGAATAAACTCTTTTGAATTCTGAAGGTAGCACGGGTAAAATATATGGAGTGAAGAGTTATATTCAACTTCTACAAAAACCAGACAGCAAATATTAGATTCGAAGGGCATTGTTGTGGCGTAAAGACAGCACCACACACAAGATGTAAGAGAATGATTGTGGAGAAGGTAGCGATAGACCAAAAGCCAATTGCAAGCAGGCGCTGCACATCCTGGAGGTAGTAACCGAAGATGTGTGCCCTCTACAAACAGCTATATCTAGGCCGACATACGTCTGGACACCCGGCAATTACTAGTCAGAACTTGGCTACGAATGAAGCAGTAACTAGGTCTCAGTGCAGCTAGCATCATACGGACGCCGCCGCGAGAAGGAAGAAGAGAGAAGAAACAGACATATGTTCTAAAGTTGAGTATTATAATTTTCAGTCAATAAAACTTGTATTATTAATCTGAATAGTTGTTACAGCTGACATCGATTGCTGCACCAGTACCTTTCATGACAACTAGGCCAGGATGAGTACTCAACTAATGGCAGATAGAATGATACAACAAAAGGCGATGAGGTCACAACAGGCATGAAAGGTTCGCAGTGATTGGAAAGGGAATAAGGAAGGAATGTAGCATTTCCCCAATGTTGTTTAATCTGTACATTGAGCAAGCTGTGAAGGAATGCAAGGAGAAATTTGGAGAGGGAATTAAAGTCCGGGGAGAGGGAATAAAAACCTTGTGGTTTGCTGGTGACATAGTAATTCTCTCAGAGACAGCAAATGACCTGGAAGAGCAATTAAATGGAATTGACAGTGTCTTGAAAGGAAGATATAAGACAGCCCTCTTAGAAAATTACCAATGTCAATTTGTAGCTGTTCCTTTGGATTTCCCCTATTTTTTCCTTTTACCTCAACCATCCCTGCATTAAATTGTACAGTTATACCTAGATTAAATTTGTAAAAATGAGTAACATGCAATAAATTGTAGCATCAAGGAAACATTCTAAATCTAATATTATAATAATTTTGTCTGTCTCAGTGACCTATATCATGGACTAGTCATGGACTAGTCATGGACTAGTCATGGACTAGTCATTGACGACTCGTGTTGGCCAGGCCACAATACTCTGTGGCCCGGCCACCGGAGATCACGGCAGTAGGAGACAGCTACCTAACAGCCACGAACCATCTGCCTGTGATGCACTGATAAATATCTGGCACACGTCGGTCTTGGGCTCTTGAGTATTGCTAGTGTTCAAGAATAAAGTATGCACTCAAAGAGGGGTGTTGTTTACTTTAGTGGTGACAAGGATACAGGTCACGTGTGACTCCCTATTTGGCATCATGATCGATCAAATTAGCAGCTTGCTGTCTAATCTTCAAACATTGCTGGAGGTTTTGGCTCAACTGAAAGTCTCCCTCCCCTCATCTATTGACACCTTGACTTGAGCTTGTGGTCTTCAGTGTCCATTCTTACATTTTCGCCTTTTGATGAAAATGCTGGTCCAACTACGAGAAGTTATCTGCTTCAACACTCTGTGGCTTTCCAGGTGTCTGATGACAATAAGCAAAAAGCTTATTTCCTTTCATGGCTTCTGCCTCGTCGTTTCCATTTTCTAAGTGATTTGGCACCGCTTGAGATGCAGGTGTCCCTTTCCTTTTCATATATCTGTTCCCTCTTTGCTAATTACTTTTACCACTACTTTCATGATGTGTCAGCTCGCATATCACTTTACCGCTAACATATGAATCTGGGCCAATCTTATCGCACTTGGGCCACTCAACTTCAGGGGCGGGCCCGTAGTTGTCAATTTTGGTCAAAACCACAAGGAGATTCATATGCAAACTCTATGGTCCATTGTGTTTTGCTTTGTTTTGCTCCCAACATGTAAGTTCGCAAGCAGGCCCTTCAGTCCTCCGATCCTCCCCTTTCGTGGAGGTCTTGTGTATAGCATGTGCATTTGAGGTTTTGGTGGCATTGGATGGTCGACTTCCCAATTGGAATGAGGTTTCCTCTGTTGACGATTTGTCCCGATTATCCACTGTGCCTGTTTCTTCAGTGGCAATAGTAACATCTTCTCTCCTGCCTCCCCTTCCGCCGATTCGGCAAACCCCCAGTGTCCCAAGGGGAGAGGGCAGCGCCGCACATCTCCCACTTCAGGAGATTGTGTCATTCATGTCGTTTATGCTGGCGTCTCATTCTAAGAATTTGTGCCTGCACAAATGGGATAGATCTCAACACTGTGAGAAATTCTGGCATACTGCCCAAGTGTGACACTCCTCCGCTCATGGCCACTACAAGCCCTTGCAGCCTCACAATTTCGGAGATTCTCTTATGGATATTAACATTGATGTTCCCGTAGGTTTACTGACACCGAAATTATTAATTGACCTCTGCATTCTTTGGAAAAATGTCTTGCTTCAAGCGGACACATGTGCCAAGGCATCTATTTTAAACCCAACTACTTATCAATCATTGGCCTCCCCCATGTTGGATCGAGTGCCTCGCCCATTGGTCAGCTATGGAGGCCACCCCATTCTCCTCCTGGGTTGGTTTGTGGCCGAGGCCACATGCCAGAATGTTCGCGCCATTTGTAGTCCTTAACAATGCAGTAGTTACAAATATTTTTGGCCTTGACATACTCCAGTCCTTTGGCTTTACTATTATTGACTATCCGCTTGGTTTATGATCAGATTCCATATGAGAGCCTCTCTTAGCTGTGCACGTAATTCACACATTTATAGGCAATGGGTCCCAGGTGTGCAAAGAACTTCGCGGCCTCATTATGCTCAAACCCACTGCTTGACGTGTCTTTTGTCAGGCTCGCCCCATTCCTATCACCCTCCATGGGATTGCTAAAGCCACGTTAGAATCCCTGATAGCTGCTGGTATTTTACTTCCTGTCACAGCTAGCAAGTAGGCCTCACCTCTGGTTATCATACGTAAGCCCATGGGAATCCTTCACGTAAGTGGAGACTTTAAGATGATGGTGAATTCCCACTCCATCGTTGATTCCTTCTGGATGCCTTGCCCCACAAATTTGATCAACTGGTTGGCGGAGGAGGGGAGATGGGACACTATGTTTCAAAGATTGATCTTGTGGAGGCATATCTGCAGTTGCCTTTGGATGACGAGATGAAGCGGGCACTGGTGGTCACTATTCCCTTCAGCCTTTTCCAGTATCAACTGTTGCCATTCGGGGTGGCCAGTACCCCCGCCGTATTACAGCGGTTTTTGGAGCAGCTGTTAGCGACAGTACCTCGTTGCATGAATTACTTGGCTGATATTGTTGTGATGAGGTCCATGGCAGCTGACTATCTCACCAACATCCGCTTCCTGTTTTTGATCTTGGTGGCAGCCAGTCCCTGCTGAAATTTCCAAAAGTCATCTTTCTTCCAACCTTCTATTGAGTACTTCAGCTATTAGGTTTCACAGTTGGGGATGCGCCCAGTGGCTGATCATGTACATTCAGTCATGGAGTTTCCCCGTTCTTTATCCGCTAAGGAACTTCAAGTGTTCCTATGCAAGGTCATCTATTATCACCGCTCCCCCCCCCCCCCCCCCCACAGGTGGCCGTGGTGGCACAACTACTGCAACAGTTGTTGCGTAAAGGCAGAGATGCCAACCATTACAAATCAATCATAAAATTATAAATTTCCTTCATTATTATGACATTACAAATGACATGGCTAACATTACGATTTTACCAAATTTTTTGTTGACTTATATGAATTTCACCTCAGGCTGCACAAGGGAAAATCATTTTTTACAATTCAATTACATTCTCGACGTTATTTCTTTTCACATTTTTTGTAAACAAGTTGTGTACATGTATTTTTCTGCTCCTTGTAGAATTCTGATTATGCTAAATATCAATAACTGATAATTGTATACAGTTTCTATTTGCTTGTCAAGTGACAACTCTTCCTGTCGATTTCCCGCACCACGGTACCGACGTCTGTGTCATTTTGTATTGGTGTTCTGTGTCTGTGGTCTTTCTTTTGCTGTGAAAGACGAATAGTAGTAAAGCTCTGTTTAGTGAATAATATGGACGTATGTGAAATTTTTAACAAACATTTATTATATCTATTATAAACAGTGCATGTCAAGAAAATTCAAGATTTTGAAACAATGAAGGAATTTCTGGTGCAGTAAAATGCCTGTGGTGATGGCATTAGGTTTAGTGACTGTCAAGAAACAAAGAATTACTCAAAAATATTGGGAGAAATACTCAAAAGAGTTGCCTTGTTTACTGCGCTGTGTGTAGTCGTGACTTTCCTGTTGCGCACAGTGAAAGAGACAATTGCTGCAAACAATGTGGCTAGCAAAATTCATACAGAAGCTGAGGGACGTGGACAAGAATTTGACAGTTTATACCAAATCCTCAGAGGATGAAAATTTGGTAACAAATGCAGAGTCGTTATTTATGACATTGCAGATTGAACACAACTTGCCTTTAGCGTACAGTGACGAAAAGCTCTACCCAGTAGTTGTGTCGCTTTTTGACACTGAAGCTACTCAGATTTCAATTGTGATTCTCACAATTCAAGAATCCAATGACAATACAGGCAACAGAGTATTCAGTGTTCTGGATAATGAACTTGAGAAGAGAGAGATTCCTGAGATAACTGTGTAGGTTTTGCAAGTGAGAATGCAAGTACCATGACTGGTGTTTCTAGAGGTGTTAGTCGCTTTATTTGTAAAGAAACTGCTAATATTCACGTACAAGGTTGTGCTTGTCATCTTGTGGACTTAGCTGCTCAAAAGGGCTGCAATGGTCTTGTAAATATTAATACTGAACAGTTTTAATTGATGTTTGTTATTACTTGGCAAAGAGTTCAAAGAGGCAAAATGCATTAAAGATGTGTCAGCAAGTCTTTGGTGAGCCACACAAAATATTGAAATGTATTTCTACTAGGTGGTTGTCATTTCTACAGTGTATGTCAAGGGTCTTAGAACAGTGGAACCCTTTAAAAACATTCTTATGTGAATTGTGTCTTGAAAAGGCCACCTCAAAATTTCTGCAAGTTAGGCACAATCTGGAAATCCATCTATTATGCTTTATCTTTTGTTTCTCAGCTCTCTTCTTCCACTGTTTAAGTCTTTAAATGTATTCCTCCAACAAGAGGCTCCACTTATTCTGACATTCCTTCAAAATTTAATAACTTCTTCAGTGATCTTATTGTTTGCTTTGTGAGAGCACTTGCAGTTCCGGAATCTGACAGTAATTTACTTTGTGTGAAATTTGTATCTGTTCAGATACAAAAAAGTGTTAGTGAGTTGGTCATTGGGGTTCACACTGGGGCTTACATGAAAGACGTTTCTCTAGCTGAAACTACATTGAAACATTTTTATTCTAATGTCAGGTTATTCTATACAACAACATGTGAATATATTCTAAAACAAATTGCCAGTTGAAGATAAGTCTCTTCAACATGCTGAAGTGTCCCAACAAAAATTTAATACCTTTTCATATGTAGAATAAATGATTGACCAGTTTCCTAAGATTCTATCAGCATAAGGAAAAGAATCTCTGGAAACTGAGTTCAGTCACAACCAGTTTGATGGATTGATTTTCTTTTCAAAAGGATGAGAGGGTCGACTGAATTTTGCATGAAATACCTAAACTCACTGATCTCCACGAATCAGAAAGTACCCATCACTGAGTAAGGTTACGGTGGTTACTCTTCTCGTGACTTATAATAATTCCTCTGTGGAAAGAGTTTTTAGTTTGGTGAGGAAGAATAAGACCGATATTAGAGCTAATTTGAACACAGAACTGTTAAGTACTCTGTTAGTGCAGAAGATTTATATGACGTCACAACAAAGAGCATGTTACCAATGTACTTTCAGCAAACAGGAACTGCTAGTAGCTAAGGGAAGCAACTAAAGTATTCAATTCAAAAAATGAACCCAATACTTCACATATGTAGTGCCGATCTGAGATAAGAATTTTGTGCTATTATGAACAAGGAACTATTAAGTGCTCTGTTAGTACAAAAGATATATCAAAACAATAAGCACGTTATCAGTGTACTTTTTGCAAACAAGAGTAATTAAGTGGAAAATGGAGTTTTCAATTAAAAAAATGGATCTTGAACTTCTACTTCACAAATTTAGAGAAGATCTGAAACCAGATTTTAGTGCTGTTAGTGCAGAAGATGTATGTGATGCAAAAACAAAGAGCATGTTTCCAGTGCAAACAAGAGCAGGTAAAGAGGCAACTAGTGTTCAACTCTAAAAATGATCCTACTTCAACAATGGTAGTGCAGATCTGAGATGATGTAGATAGACGTCATCTCAGATTTGCACTACAACTGTTGAAGTTTTTAGAGTTGAACACTAGCTGCCTCTTTAAGAAAAAGAGGCTTTGTACTTATCAGGCTTTGTTATATTGCATTTGTTTTAATTGTGAGTTAGTTTTTCTGTAATGACTTATTTAGTGATTTTCCATAATGTCTTCATTAGTGATGCCAATGCATAAAATCCCCCCACCCTCCAGACATTGACAGCACTGACCGGCCAGACTTGGTGATTACTAATTGGCTCTCTCAAAAGTTGGTATCTCTGTAAAGGTGTTCCTTTCTGCTTGTCGCCTGCGTGCTAGCGAGTTTCCCGTCATTTAAAGCGGCACTTCTTGCTGCTCCTTGCCTCATCTCATACACCCCAGGGGTTTCACTCATGGTGGCACTGGACACCTCCCAGTATACCTTCCACATTTTCATTACGAGATACAACATTGGACGTGGAAGAACTTTTCTGTTTTGCGGTGGACGAGTCAACCGCGAAGTTGCTCGTGGGTTTTCCAATCACTAGCTCGTGGTTAGCGGAGGCCATTGCTGCCTAACCTGACCTGCAGGTGCAGGTCACTGTCCTCTGGGTGCAGCAGGGCTGATCTGAGTGTCCTCTGAGGTGGCCCTCTGACTCTCTCTGCAATTATTTTGCAATTCACCACTGCCTTAGGACCTTTGAGAGTATCCTACTTCTACTCACAGAAGATAGCTCCCACCTACTGGTGCTTCCAGCTTTAATGTGCCGCCAATTCTTGATCTTTTACATCAGGACCACTGGGGCACGTCCTGGACTAAAAGGCTCACCTTTCACCATGTTTATTGGTCCGGGATCAATGGGAACAAAGTCACCTAATAGCAGGATGTTCTTCTTGTGCTTCTCAATAAGCGCCTTCTCACTCTTCTCTCTCTCCATGAACCCACTCCATCTGTGCTGTGGGAGAGACTCCATGTCAGTTGTTCAGGACTCTTCTGGGATATCTATTTGCATTTGGTGTCGAACAAATACTCTTAATTTCCTTTTATTGTTTGCCTGGCCTCCACATCTACGAATGTCACTAACCACTCCCTAATACAGATATTTTCTATCGAAATGCTCCCAGCTGCTTTGATGACCGATAACAGTTCCCAACACACTCGACAACATTTCCTTCTGTTCTACCTATGGTATCTGCCACATTCAAAAGTATCAGTACATGCCGCATCTTTCGGTAGTAGATGCCATCCTTCATATCCACATAGTGCCGCTGAGCTTCTTCACGGCCACCTTCATCAGATGCTGTTGTCACTATTGCATCGAGCCTCTCCTATTTCTTTTTGTTTTATCCTGGGTTCAACTGTCTGGGCCCGGGGTTATGGCCACCATCCTCATAGGTTTCCAGCCGTGGTCCTTTGGGGATGCGGCCATCATATCTGTACGGTCCATTCTTCTACCCGTATCCTCATGTGCCACCACAACCAGCTGCGGGCCCGCTATCATGCTCCCTCGCTTGCAATTATCCCCACCTCTTCCGCAGCATCTCCCCTCTTCTTGAGGTGTCACAGGAAGTGGATTCTCTCTCAGTTTCAGTTGCGCTGCTGTTGACCAGCCGGCGGAGGAAGGGCTTGCCATTGTTGGAGCTGATGCCCACTTCACTGCCACGGCCCTGGAGACCTGCTCCATAGAGTGAACAGTGCCGGTCATCAGTGGTCGGGATGTCGTTATGCCACCGCCAGTGCTGGGGGCAACAGGATGCAGGATGTCGATCAGGGGAGGGAGTGGGGAGGCATGCTACGAAGGGGATTCTGTCCATATGTGGGGGTTCAAGTTTGAGAGCAGGTAAAGCCTTCCCAGCAGCCAGCATTCTATGCCGCAGTTCTGGATTCCTTCCCCTCACCCCTTGGGGGGGAGTAATGTTGTGGACTAGCACCCACGGCATTCAAGTTGTGTATGACAGCATTGCACCAATGACTCAAGCTGGCCAGGCCACAATAGTATGCGGCCTGGCCACTGGAGGTCATGGCAGAAGGAAACAGCTGACAAACCAGCCTCGCACCATCTGCTTGTGGCACACTGATAAATAACCGGCACATACTGGTCTCTGCCCTTTTTGTGTGTTGCTAAGGTTTGAGAGTAACATGTGTTCTCCAAGCGCAGTGTTGTTTACTTTAAGATTTACATTTTTAAAAAATCAGACTTGTACTGTTTTTATGCCTATTGGTACGCCTTTACACAATCTGTAATTAGTAACCAAGCACAAAGAAGCAGAATTCAAGGCTTTTAACCAGTGACAAGAGTACTTGAAACATATAGTTATAATCAATTACAGCATTACTCAATTATTGAAAACCTACCTGAGTATCATATTTCAGAGCTGTTGGACCGAGATGAATCCCGTCAGCAGTTTCATCGGGACTTCCTTGTGCAACAAGCTTTGTACTAGACCAAAGCAAGGCCCTGCTGTGCAAGAGAATCTGAAAAACAAAGTTTGCAAATCACTTTTTACAATCATTTAATTAGTACTCAAATTAATAATAAGATCAATCTCACATGCACACATTCAATATCCAATTTATGAATTGGAGGTACATTTTTCCGTTTCATACACAGCACAGAGTATATAAAAAATGCCAATAAGGACATGATATTTTTAAGTATCTATAGAGCACAAAGAAAAAATGGACAAGGGCACATTCAATTAAAACTGATTAAAGGAATCAGATTATATCATAATGTTACATGGAAAAAAGTAGTCTTCAGTCTAGTTACTGGTTTGATGCAGCTCTGCACTCCACACTACCCTGAGCAAGCCTCTTCATATCCTCATTAGAATGGCAACCCACATCTATCTGAACCTGCTTACTGTATTTGTCTCTTTGTTTCCCTCTGTGATTTTTACCCCACAAAGTTCCCCCAAATGCTCAATTCATGATTCCTTGATATCTAAGAATCTGTCCTACCAATTGGTACCTTCAAGGTATATCAGAAATTCCTCTTCTTCACAGTTCTATTCAGAAATTCCTCATTAGTTACGCAATTTACCCCCCTAATTCTCAGCATTCACATGGATCACCATATTTCAATAGATTTACTCAAAAATAGATTTGCTATAAGCAATGAACACAATGATGACTTGTTTAGTTAAAGAACTTGACAGAAGGAAGATCTACAGTACTGTGTAGAGACTATTATTATTAGAGAAATATTCATGGGTGATTGCAGAATAATTAATTGAAGTATGAGAAGGTGCTATTAAGAAAGGGTTGAGAAGTGTTTGTAAGTTAGAAACACTAATGAAACAATCTAGGAGAAGTGGTCTGTCAAGGGGAAATAGATGGATGACAAAAATAAATTTCAAGAGATTTAAAATAAATAAATGTGTGAGTAGGACTAGGGCTCTGGAAGGTTCATACAAACTTAATTGTGTATATTGACAGTAATGATTTTGTGTGATTTGATGGCCTAGTGCATGTCTTTATACTGGACACCACTTCAGCAAGTTGCCTTTCTTTAATCTACCCCATTTATCCAAGGGGAAAAGGGAATACAGTTTTACACAGAACCTGAATCACGTTGATTGTGAAGATTCCTCCCATTGAGAGGTGAAGTCTAGGTTAAAATAAAAATTGTGAAATGTCCAGAGTCTGAACGAGATTCAGTACCACGAGATCTCTTCCAACAGGTTGATAGATCATCAGACCTGACACGTGTATACAATGTTCATATAGAGATTCTGATGTTTGAGTTTGTGAATATCAAAACATGCAACATATATGCAGAGGCAGCTGGTACCTAAAATGACTAGGGGCTCCCTATGTCACAGCATATTCGGGGTGGAGGGGGGGGACACTAAACATATCAGGCAAGTAACAATACAAAAGTCACAGCTGGTTCCACAATCTGTTATCAAGGTGAATATGGAGAAAAAAGAAAACCGCATTGATGTGTTTTATTGCCCACTTTAGATTTGTAGGTTTATAAGTTTTTGCAAACATTTTGGACCAAAATAATAATCCGAATAATAAAAAATTAATTAATAAGAGGGTCTGCAACCCTTTTAGGAAAAAGAAATTTTGGTAGTGGTGGGTTCCGAACCAGTTAGGAGTTGTGTTCTTTAATCTCGTAGCATTGATGGCCATTGTTAACTGATGCTAATATGGCATTTGTAGACACTAGATTATCATTTATCGTACGAAGAATGAAGTGTTTTTGTTAATTCTTCAGTGCGCCATTGATTTTAAATGACAATGTGTAAGTTACAGTAAGAAAATCATCAAACACGCAGCGCAAGATGGCGTAAGCCACAGAGAGTTCTGGGCGAGGAATGTCACGTGACATTTGTGAATAGCTGGTTTTCATTAATTAACTCCGTTATTTTTGCAAATATCTCTCAAATGATATGAGATATGAAAAAACCATAAGGGAACAAAATTGTAGAGAATTTTCTCCTCAACAAATTCGTTTATTCAATTTTTGCGTCAGATGAACGGTTTATTTGCAATTAAAATTACATTACAAAAGGCTTTTTTTGGTTTTACTAATGTATTTCTTGTCCAAAATCTTTCAAAAAGCGAGTTTCTGGTCTCTGGTAGCCAACAATTATGTCTGTAAAATTTGGTGCTGATCGGTTGAATGGTTCGACCTAAAAAGTGGGAACACGTTACAGCCAGACTGACATCGTCAATCCCCGTTATTTTTGCAAATGTCTCTGCAACGATGCAAGATATGAAAAAAACATAATAGAGCAAACTTGTAGAGAATTTTCCCCTCTACCAATAATTAGGCTATTCAATTTTCGTGTCAGATGAATGGTTTGCTTGCAATTACAATTATATTACAAACAGATTTTATGGGCGTAACTAACATATTTTTTGACTGAAAAATTTGAAAAAGGGAGGTTCTGGTCTCTGGCGGCCTACAATTATGTCTGTAAAATTTGGTGCTGATTGGTTGAATGGTTCATCTTAAAAACAGGGAACATGTTATGGACAGACAGACAGACAGACATCCCAAAATCGCCGTTATTTTTGTAAATATCTCTGAAATGATACAAAAAACATAAGAGGGCCATTTTGTAGAGAATTTTCTCCTCCACAAATTTGGTTATTCAATTTTCGTGTCAGATGAATGGTTAAGCCGTTATTTTCATTTAAATTTCAAGCTGTTAAAAGACAATCACAAAAGCCCACTTTTAGTGTTACTACTGTAACCTAAAGTGGGCCAATATATACAGCTTGTGGCTGGACATGAACACTCTCCATCATACTCCAGAAGTGCATAACCCAGGTTTTCGATGGAGAAAACTTGAACCCATGGGTTGAGGCCCACGACTGCACCTTTCAAATGGCTCCCTGTAGACACTTTCAGCTATCCCAATGCTAGCTGAGCTGAAGTATAAGCAGAAGTCAACAGCGAACAAGTAGGAAGAAACCAATGACCCCACTGCCTCAGCATGTCCATTGATGGCAATTAAAAAGAGGGGTACACTAGGGACAGAGCCCTGTGGGACACCGTTCTCCTGGACACAAGTGGAGCTTAGGAAAGTACCAACCCTTACCCGAAAAGATTGAAAGGAGAGAAAGTTTTGAATAAAAAGTGGGAGCGGACCCCTCAAGCCCCAACCATGCAGTGTAGACAGAATATGGTGGCGCCAAGTGGTGTTGTATGCCTTTCTGAGGTCGAAAAAGACGACAACAAGGTGCTCATTCCTGCTAAATGCCGTACGAATGGCAAATTCCAGAGCCACTAAGTTGTCAACAGTGGAGCGGCCTTGGCAGAAACCCCCTTGATGGGGGGACAACAGACCTCGATGTTCAAGTATCCACATACGCCGCCGGCTCACCATACATTCGAATAGCTTGCACAAAACATCGGAGAGGCTGATTGAGCGGTAACTATCAGCCACCTATGGATCAGCACCAGGTTTGATCACCGGAATAATGATGCTTTCTCACCATTGTGACGGGAAAGCCCCCTCTGCCCATAAACAGTTAAACAGGGCGAGAAGCTGGTGTTGAAACTCCACGGAAAGGTGCCGGATGAACTGGCTGTGGATCCTGTCCGGTCCCGGAGAGGTATCGGGGCATGCGGCAAGGGCAGTTTCGAATTCCCATTCACTGAAAGAGGAGTTGTACGATTCTGTTCAACGCATGTGAAAGGACAGCCGTTGCTGTTCAACCCGCTCTTTCAGTGCACGGAAGTCTACACTCTATTCTGATGTTGCAGAGGTGTGAGCATAATGCTCTGACATGTGTTCAGCGATGGAAGTCGGGTCGGTGCATAGGTTACCCTGGATGTGTAGGCTGGAGATTGCTGCTGGTGAACGGTACCCAAAAAGTTACCTAATGTGGGACCACACCCGAGATGCAGAGGCATGACAGCCGATGCTGGTAACAAACGTCTCCCAACAGTCCCGTTTACTCTGTCGGATGAACTGTCAAGCTCGGGCCCGGAGCCATTTGAAAGCTATAAGGTTTTTTACTGTGGAGTGTCGACGATGGCGCTGGAGTGCCCGACGATGATCCCGGATGGCCTCAGCGATTTCCGGCATCCACCAGGCCACAGACTTACTCCGTGGGGAGCCAGAAGTGGTGAGAATGGTTGCCTTAGTGGCTGAAACTATCGTACTGGTAACCTGGTGAACCGCCATGTTCACGTCAGCTGGCAGTGGAACAGAAACCGTAGCACCTGAGGTGTAGTGTTGCCAATCAGCTCGACGGAGAGACCATCAAGACAGGCAGCCTGCAGGTTGAAAATCAAGGAGCATCAAGAGAACAGGAAAATGGTCGCTGTTGCAAAGGTCATCATGGACGCTCCATTGGAAGTGCGGGAGCAGGCTCGGGGTACAAAAAGAGAGATCGATTGCTGAACACGTGCCTCGCGCCACGCAAAAATGTGTGGATGCACCAGTGTTTAGCAGGCAGATGTCTTGCTATGATAAAAGTGTCTCTATGTCCCTACTGCGGCCTGTTGTCTGCGCTCCACCCCACAAATGATGGTGGGCATTGAAGTCCCTCAGAAGCAGAAATGGTGGGGGAAGTTGTGCCACCAGGGCAGCAAGGTCAGTAAGTGAAACTATCTCATCTGGAGGAAGGTAAAGAGAAACAGATAGTCAGTTCCTGAATAGCCCGGATTCGAACAGCTGCCGCCTCGAGTCATGTGGAGAGGCACAGCGGCACTGGTGACAGTGGCAAAAACATATATGCATACACCTCCAGAGACCCTGTCATATATGGTATGGTTTTTGTAATAGTCATGATAGCCACGAAGGGCTGGGGCCCTTTGAGCAGGAAATCAGGTTTCCTACAGTGCTACACAAAACACTGGGAAGCGACACAACAATTGCTGCAACTCTGGCAGATGGCGGAAAAAGCCGCCACAGTTCCATTGGAGGATCAGAGAGGCTCCTGGTCGCTGGGACATGCTGCTTTCAACGGCACAGTAAGGTTCACAGTATCTTCTGCTGTCGCCAATTTTTGAGGCAGATCCTCAACGTCCATAGCTTCCAAAGACTCGGCAATGGCCAAGTCTTTTCGGGACGCGAGAATCTCTATTTCGTCCTCAGATGAGGAGGAATGTTTTGGTGGCACGGTAGCCACCATGGAAACTTTGGTTTTACTCTTGCTCTTTTGCTTTTTCTTCTTCTGAGGTTCCTTAGGCTTCTCATGCCAGGAGGACTTTGTGGACCCATCCTCAGGAACTGAGGATGTCCGCGAGGCCTTGCGACCAGCAGTAGGTGGCTCTTTCAGCTACCTACTGGTATCCACAGGAGAAGCCTTGGAAGAAAGGGGTTCAAAGAAGCCCTTCCTCGCGAGAGGAGCCAGAGATGGCTGTTGAGTCTCTGGCTCAGGGGTGGGGACTGAGGGCCCCACAGATGGAGGTGGTGGTGCTCCCAAAGTAGGAACCTTGGGGGCAACGGATGATGAGGTACCTCCAAACACCATGGGGGCGGATGTGGGCGGTTTGGACGAAGGGCCCACCATGGAAGATGAGGCAGTGGAAAGTGGTAGCAGAGATGGCAGAGGTAGTGGTGATGCAACTGTGGCATAAGATGTTTTCATGCTGACAGGATGGCATACTTTTTCTTGGCTTCTGAGTATGACAACCGGTCCAGGGCCTTATATTCCATGATTTTACGTTCTTTATGAAGAACCGTGCAGTCTGGCAAACAAGGAGAGTGATGCTGCTTGCAGTTAACACATACTGGAGGAGGGACACAAGGGGCGGCTGGATGTGAGGCACTTCCGCACTCCTGACATGTAGGGTTACCATCACATCGAGAGGACATGTGCCCAAACCTCCAGCATTTGAAGCAGCAGATAGGGGGAGGAACATAGGGTTTTACGTCACACAGGTAGATCATTACCTTGACTTTCTCCGGCAATGAATCACCTTCGAAAGCCAAGATGAACACACCGGTGGCTACCCTATTGTCCTTCGGACCCCTATAAACATGCCGGATGAACTGAACTCCTCACCTCTCTAGGTTCTTCTGTAACTCATTGTCAGACAAGGTCCGCGAGGCCTTGCGACCAGCAGTAGGTGGCTCTTTCAGCTACCTACTGGTATCCACAGGAGAAGCCTTGGAAGAAAGGGGTTCAAAGAAGCCCTTCCTCGCGAGAGGAGCCAGAGATGGCTGTTGAGTCTCTGGCTCAGGGGTGGGGACTGAGGGCCCCACAGATGGAGGTGGTGGTGCTCCCAAAGTAGGAACCTTGGGGGCAACGGATGATGAGGTACCTCCAAACACCATGGGGGCGGATGTGGGCGGTTTGGACGAAGGGCCCACCATGGAAGATGAGGCAGTGGAAAGTGGTAGCAGAGATGGCAGAGGTAGTGGTGATGCAACTGTGGCATAAGATGTTTTCATGCTGACAGGATGGCATACTTTTTCTTGGCTTCTGAGTATGACAACCGGTCCAGGGCCTTATATTCCATGATTTTACGTTCTTTATGAAGAACCGTGCAGTCTGGCAAACAAGGAGAGTGATGCTGCTTGCAGTTAACACATACTGGAGGAGGGACACAAGGGGCGGCTGGATGTGAGGCACTTCCGCACTCCTGACATGTAGGGTTACCATCACATCGAGAGGACATGTGCCCAAACCTCCAGCATTTGAAGCAGCAGATAGGGGGAGGAACATAGGGTTTTACGTCACACAGGTAGATCATTACCTTGACTTTCTCCGGCAATGAATCACCTTCGAAAGCCAAGATGAACACACCGGTGGCTACCCTATTGTCCTTCGGACCCCTATAAACATGCCGGATGAACTGAACTCCTCACCTCTCTAGGTTCTTCTGTAACTCATTGTCAGACTGTAATAAAAGATCCTTGTGAAATATAATTCCCTGGACCGTGTTCAAGCTCTTATGGGGAGTAATGCTAATGAGGACATCACCCAGCTTGTCACAGGCAAGCAGTGCCCGTGACTGGGCTGGAGACAATGTCATTATTAGTACAGCCCCAGATCTCGTCTTGGACATGCCACCCACCTCCCCAAACTTATCCTCAAGGTTTTCCACGAAAAACGGAGGCTTTGTGGTTGTAAACGATTCGCGTCTGTCCTAGTACAAACGAGATAACAGGAGGCATAAGCCTCACCTTGTTGATGGGCCCTGCGTTCTTCCCATGGTGTGGCCATGGAAGAAAACGCTGGGGGTCATACGTCGCAGCATTAAATTCAGTTCATCCACGCTTAGAGATGCCGGTTTTGAGTCCGGTAATGCCATTATTTGGCTCGTTTCATTCTCGTCCCACGAGCAGCTAGGGAACTAAGGGTCCACCCAGGCAGAGCCCTGCTTGCCTCAGTAAGCATTATACAACTGAGGTGCGGCAGGTTCCTCATAGGTTGCTCGCAAGGGACTGTTCAACCTCAACAGCCATGCATCTCCTCGGCACATAGCACACCTTGATATTGAGGTTTTTTTTTATAGAGGTTTGTACCGTCCTCGCGACCCGGGCAATTAGGCCAAGATCCTCGGGCTCTGAAACGTACAACATTCCACCATCATGCCGAACGATGGTTGTTGAAGCACGCACAGAGCTTATGGTGTAGCAGACTGTTGGCGTGACATAGCCCACGACTCAGGACCCCGGGCTTGCCAAGCCTGTACTCAGCAAATTAATGCTGAGCCCCTGAGGGGTTGATGGTGGTCATTCATTTAGATGGATAGCTGGTTGGAAGTCAAAACAATGTAACAAGCTATGCATTGATCGCAGCAGGGTTGCTTTCACAGGTGGGCCAACCTCTGATGGCATAGGATAAGCCCATGACAGGTCAACAATAGAATGTGCCAGCTGAGTGCATTTGGTTAGGTCTTGCAAAGGGAAATGTAATGAGGAGTTGGGTTTGGGAGTGGCACAGAGATGGGTTAGGATGTTGTGGAGGTTGGGTGTGTGATAATGTTACTGTAGGAGGGATAGGAAGAATCTTGGATATGATGTCTCTCATCTCAGGGCACAATGATAAATAATGAAAGCCCTACCTAGTCCACAAAAATATTTCCTGCCCATTTCCCCACATACCAACAATCCTTCCTTCACCCCTAATAACCAGCCACAAAGGAGTGCCCCCTTATCACCGAATACCATCCTGAACTAGAACAAAAGAACAACAACCTTTATCAGTGCTTTGATTATCTATCGCCATGAGTGAAGTGAGAGACACCCTACCCAGGATGCTTCTGATCCCTCGTAAAGTAGTGTACTGTCACCCACCCTCTGCAACATCAAGTCCATTACTATGCCACTCTCAAAGCCAACACCTTACAACAGTGATCATATCCAATGCAAGACCCAAACAAATCAAGCACACACCATTCCCATCACTGGTTTATCATAGCCCAATTAGAGATAGGCCACTTGTGAAAGTAGCCATGTGATTTACCAACACTACTGCAATCATTGTATAGCTTTTTACAATGGTATGACGTCCAACTTGCTGTCCATCAGAATGAGTGGCCACTGCCAAACTGTGGCCAAAAGCGGGAAGGACTATAATGTAGCACAGCATGCGGCTGAGCAAAATATTGTTGATTTCATTGACTGTTTTACAATCTGGCTCCTCTCCTTCACCATGACAATATCTTAAATGTAATTCAAGTTCCCCATCAGAGGTGGGGACAATGTCCAGAAAGCATCACCTCTTCTTCCTCCACTGATCTCTAGATACCTGATCATTACCACTCAGATGGCTCCATTCATACCTCTCTCTATATATGAAGCCAACTAATCCCCAACAGTACTTGTGTTCTGGTAGCTGTCATCAATCCTCCCAAAGAATCATTCATACCATATTTCCTCAAATATAGGCCACCTTTTTTTTGTTTTGTCCCCCCCCCCCTTACTCCCCAATTTTGGCTTGAAAATCATGATGTGGCCTATAATTGAGATTCCATCCTCCCTCCGCCCCCTTTTCCCGTAAGTCATTAGTTTCAAAAATTACACGCTCACATTTATTTTGGTTTGAGGAACATAATAAACTAGAGAGTCCTCAAAAAATGGTACAAAACTGTTTTGCAGAATTGCATCTACATTTTTGTACACGTTTATACAGAAATGACACGGAAATTCGTGAAAGTCAGTATATCAATATAAATTGAATGGTGTCATTCTATACTGCAGTCAACCGTAGCAGATTTTATTTTCATGATAGCAGATGAGTGTTTTTAACACGTCTTTCTGGCCTTCAACAAAAGCAGTATGTAAAACACACACACACACACACACACACACACACACACACACACACACACTTCCTAAGCAAAGAAATGATTTTAATTTGATGTGGTCAATGAAACTAATCTTTGCGATAAAATTTTAGTGTGTGTCCCGGGAGTGCTTACTGTGACATTTATGTTAGTAACACCTACCACGAGCAGTGATAGAGGTTAAGATGGTGGAACAGCTGATACGTGTAGATAATACCAATGTTAAATTCAAACACTACAGTTTAAAATAACATTTTACACAACCAGATTCACTGCTTTCACATTTGTTCGGGTAATCTTTGTGAAACGATGTACATGCAACTCAAGACTATTTTGTAGCCTTGCAACTGAATCATTTATGTTGTAACAGGAAAATCACAGTTCCTGTTTTGAATTATGAAGTCAAGCAAGTCATTTTCTACATCAGGTTATTTACATTTTTGCTCTCAAAATGTACAATGACTCTTTGAACAATTTAATAGTTTGACCTCACTTACACACTAGTGACGAATTTTTTTTTTTTTCCTTCAACATCAAATTTACATCCAGCTTCCACTTTCATTGTTCCTCACTGTGACTGGGCAACCTGAAGCCTACATTTTGTGTTGTAAATTGTACCTTTTCTTCCCACTACCACTCACAAGCCAAAACATCATATCACACTCACAAACACAAACACACAAACACACACACACACACACACACACACACACACACACACACACACACACACGCGCGCGACACAAGAAAAGATCTTTTGTCTTGTACTGAACTTTGAAAAAACTTGATATTTCTGCAGAACACATATATGCTATACAACACTTTAAAAATGCCCAGTGACATGTCTTGGTTTGTCCTCCCCTCACTTGGAGCATTGCATAGCCATCTGCCTGTCATCTCGCTTTCTTATTCATTGATTTACAGTTTTCCATATTTGTTTTGAATTTGTTGAAATGAGAAAATTTATTCATTAACATTGTGTTTCGAATTACAAGAAAGTTTGTTTAGACAAAAAAAATAAGTAAATTGTGGCCTATACTCAAGATTTATTTTCTCTATAATCTCATGTCAAAAGTTTAGGTGCTGCCTACATTCACATGCAGCCTACATTCGCAGGTGGCCTATATTCGTGCAAATACGGAGTGCAGTCATTCATGGATGGTAACAACTACAGTGAAGAAAACACTTGTTCATAATGTTTAAAGTCTCACTAAGGTGTTCACAGACTTTGAAAGGTAGTCTCCTAATCCTCTGAATACCCCCAATAACAAGATCCAAAGGAGCATTTGCCACACCATACAATATTCTGAACTATATTTCTATGACTTATCATTCTCCATGTAAATGAGGAACATCCAATCAAAGATCCTTTTCACCCCATTCAAAGTAGTACATGGCCCCCCACCCGATCAATACAAGAGCCTAGTCCATCCTTATGTCACACCTACTTCAAATGCCTGGCCACTTGTGTCCTACCCTTGTGGAAATCACAGGTACAAAACCTGTCCAATATAGCCGCCCATAACATAGATATAATTCAGAGGCAGACTGCTATGTTTATTATGTTAACTTTGATCACTGTTCAAGTGTTACAGAGATTCTTTGGGAACTCGAATGGGAATTTCTGGAGAAGAGCGACATTCTTTTTAAGAAACACTGTTGAGGAAATTTAGAGAGCAAGAATTTTAATCTAAATGCAGAACAAGTCTACTGCCACCAACTTACATTTCATGTAAGACTACAAATATAATGCAAGAGAAATTAGGGATTGTACGTAGACATACAGGCATTCATTTTTCCCTTGTTTTATCTGGGAGTCAAACAGAAAAGGAAAATACTGGTACTGGTATGAGGTACCCTTAGCCATGCACCTTGAGGTGGTTTGCGGAGTTTGTAGATGTATATAGAGTGTGATAACCACTCCAGCACCTTCAATGACTCAATAGTATGTATGCTGATGTAAACATAGATGCAAGCCACCATACCGTGCATGGCAGAGAGTACCTGGTACAACAACTAGTCATTTCCTTTGCTGGTCCACTCTCAAATAGCACAAGGGGGAAAACAACAGTATAAATGCTTCCACAGGAGCCTTATTTTCCCTTATCTTTGTGGTCTCACATGAAATACAAATTGGTCACAGTAGAACTGCCCTGCAGTCACCTTAAAATGCTGACTTTTTAGATTTGCTCAATAGCTTTTCTCTGAAGAAATGTCATCATCCCTCCAGAAATTCCCATTTCAGTTCCCATCTTTGTAACACTTGTATGTTGACAGAACCTACCAATAACAAACCTAACAGCTGCTCTCCAAACTGCATCCAGCTGACAAAGGTGAAGCAGGATGGTATGATCCACACCCCAAGATGTACCACTAAAAACATGGAGAACGTTAAGAGAATGAGTACAGTGTGCAGCCAGAGAAGACACATGTGGAGACCAGCTAAGTTTCCTATCCAATGTTATCCCTAAAAATGTTGTCTCCATAAATGGGAGAGCGAAGGGGCCGAGATGGAGACGTGGTGGAAGAAACTCTCTGTACCTCCAGAAGTCAATGCACACTGTTTTCTCATGGGAGAAATGGAAGCCATTTGTGACACTCCAGGAACAGAGACTGTCAAGGCAATGCTGAAGACGACACTCCAGGAGACACGTTCTCCTAGTGCTGCAATAGATCATGAAGTCGTCCACGAACAAATGTTTGTATAGCTTATGGGACTTTCATCCACAAACAGGGAGCCTGAAACATCAGCTGGGGGGCAATCCATAATTGGGTTGATTGCAAAGACGAAAAGTGCTATGCTCAAGACGGAGCCTTGTGGCAGCCCATTCTCCTGACAAAAGGTGTCAGACAAAACAGAGCCCACTTGTACCCTGAACATGCAATCTTTTAAAAAGACACGAATAAAGAGGGGGAGGTGGCCGCGAATACCCCATGTATGCATGAGGTGGAGAATGCCCACCCACCAACAAGTGTCATAAGCCTTCTCCAAATCGAAGAACACAGTTACCATCTGACACTCTTTCGCAAAAAGTTATTCATAACAAAGGTCGACAAGGTGACAAGGTGATCAATAGCAGAGCGATGCCTTCAAAACCCACATTAGACACTGGTGAGGAGGCATCGAGATTCGAGTATCCAAACCAGCCGAGCATTAACAATGCACTCCATTACCTTACAGACACAGCTGGTCAGGGAAATGAGGTGATATCTGGAAGGAAGATGTTTGTCCTTCCCTGGTTTGGGTATGGGGACAACAAGAGCTTCACGCCAATGAGTGGGAACTTCATCTTCAGTCCAGATGTGATTATAAGTGCGAAGAAGAAAGCATTTATCTGCAGGGGAGAGGTTCTTCAGCATCTGAATATGAATGGCATCGGGTCCCCAGGACAGAGGACCGTGACATGGCAAGGGCACGTTCTAGCTCCTGCATGGTGAAAGTGGCATTATAACTTTCAAGATTGGGAGATGTAAAAAAAGGCAATTGTGCATCCTCTGCCTGATTGCGGGGAAGGAAGGCAGGGTCATCATTAGCTGAGCTTGAGACTTCAGCAAAAGCTCAGCCTAAAGCATTGTAGATATCAACGGGTTCCACGAGAAATTCGTTTGCTACGACCAGGCCGGGGATTGGGGAATGGACCTTAGTGCCAGATAGCTAGCGTAGGTTACCCCCAGATGACCGATGAAAGAGTAAATCTGTTGAAGGAACTCATGAAAGCAGTACAGCAAACTTTTTTGCTTTCTTTAATGACACGACAGCATTTTGCTCGTAGTCTTTTGTAGTTAATGCAATTTTCCAAAGTAGACTGGCATTGAAACATGCATAGCGCACGTCGCCGGGCACGAATACCATTGCTATATGCTGCATTCCAACAGAGAACTGGGACCCTGAATAGAGAGTTGGAAGTTCAAGGTATGGAATATTCTGCGGCAGTGTGGATGACGTCCGTGAGGTACTCGACCTGACTGTCACAGCTGGGGAAATTCTGATCATGGAAAACTGCCATGGAAGAATAGAGCCCGCAGTAGGCTTTGGAGATGTTCCAGCTGGTGGAACACGGAGACGTGGTATTATGTAGTAGAGAAATTATAAATGGGAAGTGGTCACTCGAATAGCTATCAGACAGAACATACTATTCACTCTGTTGCGCAAGTGTAGTAGTGCATATTGCAAGGCCCAAGTGGGAATAGGTATGTGTCGTGTCAGATAGAAAAGTTGGTTCGCCGGTATTTAGGCAGACAAGGTTAAGGTGGTTGAAAAGGTCTGCCGAAAGGGAGCCCCTTTGGTAAGAAGCAGGAGAGCCCCATAGAGGGTGGTGGACATTCCAGTCGCGCATCAACAAAAATGGCGTAGGAAGCTGAGCGACAAGGTGCAGTAAGTCTGCTCTAAGAACGGCAGACGATGACGGGTATAGATATTACAAAGAGAGAAGGTGAATGCTGAGATGGTGATACTGATGGCAACCGGCAACCGCCTTTAGAGAAGTTTGCAGTGGGATGGGATGATAACTGATGTCTTCCCGAATGAGCAGCATAACACCTCCATGGGCGGGAATACCTTGCACAGGAGGTAAATCAAACACACAGAGGTATATTGTGAGAAATACAAGCAAGAACAAGAATTTATTATTATATTAAAACACATGGCATGAACATTTTATTGACATTATGCAGCACCTGTTGCAAAATTCCAGTAAGTAAAGCTCATGCAAGAAGTCATGGCCTATGCGGAGAAACACGTTCTCAAGCTGTTCTTTGTTTCAGAGGGATGGCCGGCTCAGTTACACATTGCCTGCTAAGCCATATGCTTTGTCTGACTGTCGGCTGTCAACTGCACACCCCAACCAGTAGGCAACATGAAAATGAGGCTGTCACCCCTCCAAAACAAAGAAACAGACTAACACAGTGTACAAGTTGAGAAAGCATTTCTGCACAAGGGCCCAATACTTCTTGCTTGAGCTCTAACTTTATTATTTGATTAAATAGGCATTAGGATCTATGGAATTCCTAGGATGAGAAATCACAGTACATCTAGCAACAAAATACCCTGAAACAAATATACATTTTTCCTATTATCATTTGTTTATCTAAATAAAAAATATTTCACTAGTTTCCTGCGCTATCACTTAAATGTGGAATGTGATAGTAACAGCTGCTAAAATGTAATTATGTATTCACATTGTTTCCTGACAAACATCTAGCTGTGATTCCCTGTGAACCACTACACACAGCAAACATGTGGCAACTAATTACATAGAAGAGCAGCATTAACACATGTGGACATCACATTTGATTCCAAGTTGCTGCCGATTACCTGTGATGCAGCCTTGTTATAAAGCTCAATTTGTTCATTTGTTATCATTGATCTATGTGGCTGAAGTTTCTCAGCATTTACAGGTGCCTGGAGAACCCACAAAACTTGAGTCTTTCTCTTATCTGTGAGAGTGTTTATTGCCTGTAAATAAAGAACACAAAAAGGAATTATTGACATATATATTTACGAGAAAGATACAAACTATTTACACTGAATATAGAAATCAAAACATGTTCTCAAACATACAACTGCATCATAAGCAATTGACTGATTGTTCCTTGGCCACTGTAATTGACTGCCATGTTGTTGCTGGGTTTGTCCACTTCTGTCACTGAAACTCACATTGGCAATAACTCATGCTTTTTCCTCTTTTCATCAGCATTATGTCTGCAGATGCCTCCAGAAACAACTTTTCATATTTGTGAGTTGCTGTAGCCATTGCCACAGAAGACTTTTCATAGGAGGTTCACTTCATGGGGGAAGGCATCAGAGATGGTCTCTGCTCTTCGAATGAAGTTTCTCAGAATATTGCACATTTGGGTCAAGTGGTGGTGGTGGTGGTGGTGATAAACACTGTGCAGATGTTAGTAAATTATGTGTGGTTTTTCTGGGAAACTCTACAGGTTTTCACTGGGTCAGTACACTGAGGAAGAATATGACACTCTCTTTTCCATCTCATTGTTACCTTTATGCGGTTATAGATGTTATTGGCCTTGCAACCACCGCAAACAAGGAGGTAGTAACCATATTGCCTATTGTTAAACTTTAAGTTCCAACAACTGTAAATGACCATGCTGTACGATACACAACTTTGTCCAGGTTGACCAAGTCTCTACAAAATCCTCTATCATTTCTCAGTGTGGTTTCCTGATGCCTTTTTCATTATGCCGCTTCAAACATTACACCTATTTGCCAAATGTTCAACTGTCTGTGGGTAATATTGAGGTGAGGAGTATTTACTTGTCTAGCTGAGCACTACACAGCAAGACCAGGGGAAATAGCACGACCATTCTATCTGGTTCAGACATCCAGGTGATCAGTGCATGGCAGTTTACGAGTTATCTCAGAGAAGGATTTGGTCAATGATTGCCTGCACAACCCTAGAGCAGTAAGTGCAACAGTAGTGGTGGCATTCAGAGTTGTCTGAAATATGGCTACTTATAACAGTTAGAAAATCAATAATAAATCACAGAATAGCAAATCCGAATACATCACTGTCTCAGAAAAGTGGGACTCGTTTAATGAACTTGTAATAATGTCAATATCTCAGCAATAACAAAAATGAGTAATTTACAATGATTCAATACTGAATAATAAATTCTGTAATATCGTCATGTAAAGCATCGAAAAATACAGAAAGTATGGAACTTTAGGAGTTTTACTATGTAAATAATTAATGCCGGTAACAGGCGGTAATTTTGAAGATGTGTTACATAGCCTGTAAGCAGTGTCCTTGATTATAATGAATGAAATTACGTCAAAAATTTCTACTACCCCATAAAATTACCAGTTCTGCCTGGCGCTTCAAATAGTAAAAATTTGGATAACCTTTACTGCATAAAAAACTTCCTGATGAGTATTTTGATGCCTATTATGTACATATATAACAAATAAACTAAGAAATGCAAGGCTGATCCAGTAAACACATTTTACCATTAAAAACATTATTTCCTGCATTTTACAACATTTCACTGAGTTCGCTTGAAAAGTGTAAAAACAAGGTTCTGCTGTAATTATTGCTGTGATTTTTAGGACATATATTTATTCTTCTTAAAATATTCAGTGCCCAAAAAGGATAATGTGCTCTATACAATAATTGTTTTGTGAAATGGTATTATGTATTATGTATCATGAAATGTCAAATGTTATATATAAAAAATTAGACAAAGATTACTCACCAGGCGAAGGAGCACAGGTGTGACAGCATCACAAATAAATAAATACACTCAGACACACAAACGCAAGCTTTCACAACCCAGTTGCTTCTTCAGGCAGAAGGGAAGGAGAGGGAAAAGGAAATGATGAGGGTTTTAAGGAAGGGGGTAAGGAGCCATTCCAATTCCGGGAGAGGAAAGACTTACCTTGGGGGAAGAAAAGGAAGGTGAACAAATACACACACACCAATACATTCACACAGACGCAAACACACCTAGGAGGACATACTATAGAAACCAAAGAAGTTAAGAAGTTAGACAGAGATGCCACTAGAGGCAGAGGCTCTGTCCAGAGAACCAAGGCAAAGATGTTAAGATGTTAAAGATGGCGGGTGGGAATTCAAATTTAGCTGAGGTTAAGACCAGGTGGGCAACGGGAAGAGAGAATGTGCTGAAGGGCTAGTTCCCATCTCCGGAGTTCTGAAGGATGCCTTATTATTATAAGGTATTATACACCAATATCCCACATGCCCAGGGCATTGCTGCGATGGAGTATTTCCTTTCACGCCAACCACGCACTTCCCTACCTAAAACCTCTTTCCTTAATACCCTAGCCAGATTCATCCTAACCCACAACTTCTTCACTTTTGAGGGCCAGACATACCAACAACTAAAGGGAACAACCACGGGAACCAGGATGGCCCCCTCGTACGCAAACTTATTCATGGGACGCTTAGAAGAAGCCTTCCTGGATACCCAAGCCTGTCAACCCAAAGTTTGGTACAGATTCATTGATGACTTCTTCATGATCTGGACACACAGTGAAGAAGAACTCCAGAATTTCCTCTTCAACCTCAACTCCTTTGGTCCCATCAAATTCAACTGGTCCTATTCCAAATCCCATGCCACTTTCCTCGATGTCGACCTGCATCTGTCCAACGGCCAACTTCACACATCCGTCCACATCAAACCTACCAATAAACAACAGTACCTCCATTATGACAGCTGCCATCCATTCCACATCAAACGTTCCCTCCCTTACAGCTTAGGTCTTCGTGGCAAACGAGTCTGCTCCAGTCCCGAAGCTCTGAACCAGTACACCAGTAACCTGATAACAGCTTTCACATCCCGCAGCTATCCTCCTAATCTGGTAGAGAAGGAAATTGCCAGAACCACTTCCTCATCCCCCCAAATTCAGAACCTTCAACAGAAGAATCCCAGAAGTGCCCCTCTTGTCACTGGATACTTTCCGGGACTGGAGCGTGCTCTGAATGTGGCTCTCCAGCAAGGATACGACTTCCTTAAATTCTGCCCTGAAATGAGATCCGTCCTTTATGACATCCTTACTACTCCACCAAGAGTGTCTTTCCGCCGCCCACCTAACCTCTGTAACCTCCTAGTCCACCCCTATGAAATCCCCAAACCACCTTCCCTACCTTCTGGCTCCTACCCTTGTAACCACCCCCGTTGTAAAACCTGCCCTATGCACCCGTCCACCACCACTTACTCCAGTCCCGTAACCCAGAAGGTGTACACGATCAAAGGCAGAGCTAATTGCGATAGTACCCACGTGATCTACCAACTGACATGCCTACACTGAGAAACGTTCTATGTGGGAATGACCAGCAACAAACTGTCCATTCGCATGAACGGACACAGGCAGACAGTGTTTGTTGGTAACGAGGATCACCCTGTGGCTAAAAATTCCTTGGTGCACGGCCAGCACATCTTGGCACAGTGTTATACCATCCGGGTTATCTGGATACTTCCCACCGACACCAATACTTCAGAACTCCGGAGATGGGAACTAGCCCTTCAGCATATTCTCTCTTCCCGTTGCCCACCTGGTCTTAACCTCCGCTAAATTTGAATTCCCGCCCGCCATCTTTAACATCTTAACATCTTTGCCTCGGTTCTCTGGACAGAGCCTCTGCCTCTAGTGGCATCTCTGTCTAACTTCTTAACTTCTTTGGTTTCTATAGTATGTCCTCCTAGGTGTGTTTGCATCTGTATGAATGTATGGTGTGTGTGTGTGTGTGTGTGTGTGTGTGTGTGTGTGTGTATTTGTTCACCTTCCTTTTCTTCCCCCAAGGTAAGTCTTTCCTCTCCCGGAATTGGAATGGCTCCTTACCCCCTTCCTTAAAACCCTCATCATTTCCTTTTCCCTCTCCTTCCCTTCTGCCTGAAGAAGCAACTGGGTTGCGAAAGCTTGCATTTGTGTGTCTGTGTGTATTTATTTATTTATTTATTTATTTGTGATGCTGTCACACCTGTGCTCCTTCGACTGGTGAGTAATCTTCATCTATTTTTTATATATAATTTTTCCTGCTAGGAATTTTTCGTCTTAATATTCGTATCATATATTTGAAGTGTCAAATGTTTTCTACATACACTGCTCATAATGAATAGTGTTGTGGACTATATATGTTATATGCAGATTGGTTGAAGTGGAGTTGCATCTGGTTTTTGGATCTTTCATCATGTTTCAGCATTACTCATCACATGTTGCTATTGTGTTATTAAATGGGAGTTGAGAAATAATAAGTGTACTAGGTGGTTGATTATATATAAACAATACAGCTAACTCGTGTTAATAATCAACAAATGTCACATGGTTATTATAATGTTTTGCAGGAGGAAGTATAAAATTTTGAAAGCCAATATCTGTTGTATTATTGTAAAACTGGAAGGTTTAGACACAACCATCTGTTGTGGGCTTGTTTGGGAATATGACAGCATTCAAACATTGCAAGAAGTGCCACCTAGTCGGTCTGTGATAGGAGCTCATTAGAAACGTGGGCAGTTACCACTGCTCGAACTTGGAGCCTGTTGTGTAAGCAACAGTTATTGTTGTTGTGATCTTCATTCCGCAAACTGGTTTGCTGCAGCTCTCCATACTACCCTGTCCTGTGCAAGTCTCTTCATCTGAGAACACGTTCGGCAACCTACATCCTTTTGCGTCTGCTTACTGTATTCGTCCCTCGGTCTCCCTATACGATTTTTACCCTACACACTTCCTTCTAATGCTAAGTTGGCAATTCCTTGATGTCTCAGAATGTGTCCAACCAACTTATCCCTTCTCTTAGTCAGGATATGCGAGAAACTCCTTTTCTCCCCGATTGGGTTAAGCACCTCCTCATTAGTTACGTGATCTACCCATCTAATTTTCATCATTCGTCTGTAGCACCACATTTCAAAAGCTTCTATCATGTTTTTATCTGAACTCCTTATCATTCATGTTTCACTTCCATCCAATGCTACACTTCAGACAAATGCTTTCATAAAGGACTTCCTAACATTTAAATTAATATTAAATTAATATTCTTTAGAAACAATTTTCTTCCCATAGCCATTCTGCATTTAATATCTTCTTTACTTCAGCCATCAAAAGTTATCTTGCTACCCAAATAACAAAATTCATCTACTACTTTTATTGTGTCATTACCTAATCTAATTCCTTCAGCATTGCCTGATTTTCTGACATCACATTCCATTACCTTTGTTTTAATCTTGTTGATGTTCATCTTATATCTTCCTTTCAAGACACTGTCCTTTCCATTTAGTTGCTCTTCCATATTCTTTGCGGTCTCTGACAGAATTACTATGTCATCAGCAGACTGCAATGTTTTTATTTCTTCTCCCTAAACTTTAATGCCCTTTCCAAATTTCTCCTTCCATTCCTTCACTGCCTGCTCAATGTACAGATTGAACAACTTTGGGGAAAGTCTACAATCCTGTCTTACTCCCTCCTTTCTTACCGTTCGAGTCAAATAACCGCTGTCTGGTTTTTGTATAGGTTGAATATAACTTCGCTCCCTAAATTTTACCCCTGCTACCTTCAGAATTTGGAAGAGCGTATTCCAGTCGACATTGTCAAAAGCCTTCTCCAAATCGACAAATGCTAAAAACGTAGGTTTCCCTTCCCTTAGCCTACAAATAAAGTTGTAATGTGAGTATTGCCTCCCGTGTTCCTACATTTCTCCTAAATCCAAATTGATCTTCCTAGAGGTCAGATTCCAAAAGTTTTTCCATTCGTCTGTAAATAATTCGTGTTAGTATTTTGCAATTTTCACACTTGTCTGCACCTGCTTTCTTTGGCATTGGAATTACGATATTCTTCTTGAAGTCAGAGGGTATTTCCCCCTGTCTCATACATCTTGCATACCAGGTGATACAATTTTATCAAAACTGACTCTCCTAATGATATCAGCAGTTCAGAGAGAATATCATCTACTGCAGGGGCTTTCTACATCTACATCTACATGGGATACTCTGCAAATCACATTTAAGTGCCTGGCAGAGGGTTCATCGAACCACAATTATACTATTTATCTCCCATTCCATTCTCGAATAGCACGCGGGAAGAAAGAACACCGGAATCTCTCTGTTGAAGCCCTGATATCTCATATTTTATTCTGATGATCATTTCTACCTTTGTAAGTGGAAGTCAACAATATATTTTTGCATTTGGAGAAGAATGTTGGCGATTGGAGTTTCGCAAGTAGCCCACGCCGCAGCGATAAGCGCCGTTGTTGTAATGATTCCCATCCCACATGCTGTATCATTTCCATAACACTGTCTCCCCTGTATCGTGACAGTACGAAACGAGCTGCCCTTCTTTGGACTCTTTCGATGTCCTCCATCAAACCCACCTGATAAGGATCCCACACTGGGCTGCAATACTCCAAAAATGGACGGACAAGCGTAGTGTATGCAGTTTCTTTTGTAGCTCTGTTGCATGTTGTAAGGGTTCTGCCAATAAAACACAGTCTCTATTTTGCCTTTCCCATGATATTATCTACATGATCTTTTCAATTTAAGTCTGAAGTAATAGTAATTCCTAGGTATTTTGTGGAGTTTACGGCCTTCACATTTGATTGATTTATCTTGTAAACAAATTTTAATGGATTTCTTTTCGTACTCATGTGGACGACTTCACACTTCTCATTATTTAGAGTCAATTGCCAATTTTTACACCTTACTGATATCTTATTCAGATCATTCTGCAGTTGGTTTTGATCTTCAGATGATTTTACTAGATGGTAAATGACGGCGTCATCTGCAAACAACCTAAGAGAGCTACTTAGATTTTCCCCTAAATCGTTTATATAAATAAGGAACAGCAGAGGACCAATAACATTACCCTGTGGAATGCACGACATCACCTCTGTTTTAGTCGCTGCCTTACCATCAATTACTACGAACTGTGTCCTCTCTGACAAGAAATCCCCTACCCAATCACAAATTTGGGGCAATATACCATAACCACGCAATTTGATTAAAAGCCGTTTGTTAGGTACGGTGTCAAAAGCTTTCTGGAAATCAAGAAATACGGAATCGATTTGCAAACCTTTGTCAATAGCACCCATCACTTCGTGTGAATAAATAGCTAGACTTTGTTTGGACTCAAGTCCTTCAGCACTCTGTCAAATTCTTCTCGCAGTATCATATCTTCTATCTCATCTTCCTCCACTTTATCTTCCATTTCTAGAATACTGCCTTCAAGTTGATTTCCTTTGTACAGACCCTCTATATATTCCTTCCACAGTTCAGCTTTCCCATCTTTGCTTAGTACTGGTTTCCGTTTGAGTTCTTGATATTCATACAGCTGCTTTTCTTGTCTCCAACTATTTCTTTTATTTTCCTGTAGGCGGTATATATCTTTCTATGGTTCTACATTTGTCCTCTAGCCACTCCTGCTTAGCCAGTCTGCAGTTCCTATCAATCTCATTTTTCAGGTGGTTGTACTCCCTTTTTCCTGTTTCACTTGTTGAATTTTATTTTCTCCTCTCATCAATTAAGTTCAGTATATCTTGTGTTATCCAGGGATTTCTATTAGGCCTTGTCCTTCTGCCTATATAATCCTCTGCTTCCTTCACTGCCCCATCTCTCAGAGCTACTCATTCTTCTTCTACTGTATTACATTCCCCCGTTTCAGCCAATCCTTGCCTAATGCTCCCTCTGAAACTCTCAATCATCTCTGATTCCTTCAATTTGTCCAGGTTCCATCTCCTAACTTTTCAACCTTTCTACAGTCTCTTAAGTTTTAATCTGCAGTTCATTACCAATAAGTTACGGTCAGAGTCTATATCTGCCCCTGGATATGTCTTACAGTTTAGAACCTGGTTTCTAAATCTAATCCTTACCATTATAAAGTCAATCTGGTACCTTCCAGAGTCTCCTGGTCTCTTCCACGTATACAGCCTTCTTTCATGATGATTAAACCAAGTGTTGGTGATCATTAAATTGTGCTCTGCACAAAATTCTACCAAGAGATTTCCTCTTTCATTCCTTTTTCCCAGTCCATATTCACCTACTACATTTCCTTCTCTTTCCTTTCCAACTACTAAGTTCCAGCCCCCCATCACAATCAAGTTTTCATCTTCCTTAACTTTCTGAACGATTTCTTTTATCTCCTCATACATTTTTTCAATACCCTCATCATCGGCCGTGCTAGTTGTCATATAAACTTTTACTACAGTGTTCGGTGTTGGCTTTGTGCCTATCTTTGCTACAGTAATGCATTCACTATGCTGTTCATAGTAACTTACCCGCATTCCTAGTTTCTTATTCATTATCAGGCCTACTCCTGCATTACCACCAACTGATTTTGTATTGATAACCCTGTACTCACCTGACCAGAAATCCTGTTCATCCTGCCACTGAACTTCACTAATCCCTACCATAGGTAACTTTAATCTATCCATTTCTCTTTTCAAATTTTCTAGCTTACCTACGTGATTACAGGTTAGAACATTCCACGCTCCGACCCATAGAAAGCCTGTTTTGTTGTTCTTGATGACAACATCCTCCTGAGTAGTCCCGTTCGGAGATCCAAATGGGGGACTATTTTACATCGGGAATATTTTACCCAAGAAGTCGCCATCATCATATATTCATACAGTAGAGCTGCATGTCCTCAGGAAAGGTAACGACTTTAGTTTCCCCTTCTATTCAGCCGTTCGCAGAAACTGCATGGAAAAGCCATGTTAGCTGATGTTACAAAGCCAGCTCAGTCAATCATCCAGACTGTTGCCCCTGTAACTACTGAAAAGGCTGCTGTCCCTCTTCAGGAACCACATGTTTGTCTGGCCTCTCCACAGATGCCCCTCCACTGTGGTTGCACCTATGGTACGGCTATCTGCGTCGTTGAGGCACACAAGACACCCCCACGTCGGCAATGTTTGTGGTTCATAGAGGTGGGTAAACAAGAGAGTGGATGTAATACAAACAAGATTAGTCAATCTTATTTCCACCTGTCATGAATATACAACAGAGTATGTATATGGGTCATACTATTATGTCAATAATGGAGGATAGATAACAACTCACCAAAAAGACATTTGCTGAGCCTCTGACAGGCATGAAGAAAAATCACATTCCCACAAGTTAAATTTTCAGCCATGGTCTTCATCAGAAATAGAAACACATACATTCAATAATTAACAAAATTTGATAAAATTCACTGCAAGGTATTTAAAATTGTTTCACTTGTGCATTTTTGATATAGGTGAATTGAAATTTTATATCTTATGTTTCACAATCTATAGGCTGAATAAGACTGACCAATTGAAAGTTGAGGGAAGTAATGTAATCAAATATTAAATATATGGCATAATGACATTAAAAGATGGATGCTCTGCTTATAATTTTATCAGAGCCAAAGAACTCCTCTTCTGGTCTACCGGTACATAAATACTGCAAGTCACATTGAAGTGCATGGCACAGGGTTCATCAAACCACTTTTATGATGACATTCTGGAGTAGTTGGGTGTTCTGCCGGATGTTTGTGTCAAACTTCCCAGGAAGCACCTGAGGAAGACAGTGAGGCACACTGTCGAAATATTGTGCAAGTTTGACACAAACATCCAGCAGAACGCCCGACTACTCCAGAATGTAAGCATTTCACTGGGAAAGCATGATATTTATGTACAATTCCATTCTGTAATAGCATGCAAGAAAAAAGAACACCTAAATCTTTCCGTTTTCAATCTGATTTCTCTTATTTTATTCTGATGATCATGTCTCCATATGTAAGGAGGTGCTAACGAAATATGTTCGCATTCGGCAGAGAAACAAAATTTGAAGTAGATCACAATGAGTAACACCTTTCTTTTAATGATTTCCATCCTAACTCATGCATCATTTACAGGACACTTTCCCCATATATTGTGATAATACAAAACAAGTTGCCCTACTCAGAACTTTCTCTAAATCGGCAGTCAGCCCCATTAGGTGGGGATCCCACAATGTGCAGCAATACACAAAATAGGATGCACAAGTGTCATGTAGGCAGTTTCTTTAGTAGAACTGTTGTATCTTGTAAATGTTCTATCAATGAAGTGTAGTCTTCAGTTCGCCTTCCCTAACCTATTTTCTATGTGTTCTTTCCAATTTAAGTTGTTCATAATTGTTACTCCTAGATATTCAGCTGAATTTACAGACTATATCTTTGACTGATTTATCGTGTAAATGAAGTGTAACAGATCTGTTGCTTGGAAAAGAGATAATGCTTTGTGTTTTGCTGGTATTACTTATTTTAGTGCACAGCTTCTTGTCTGTGTAATATTCTAAGAATTGAGATACTTGATAATGGTGGCAGAATTAACTGAAGCTAATAATGCTAAGTAAATAAATTTACTGTGGCTTGTGAGCTCATTATATATGGTGTCCTGTATACGAAATAATCCATGTTCAGTCACATTCCTCAACTGACATTATGTTGGATTATTTAAAAAATAAATAAATAAAGTTATGTTTTTACCAACTGATGTATGGAAACTTAAAATATAAATGACCAGATCACAGAACCACTTAACGACCCACATCTATTTGCAACATAAAACCACATTTTAATGTTAGGCATTATGACCTTACTTGCAGAAAACAATCATCTACATGAATATCAGCAAAGCTCATTAAAACATAATCATGCAAAACAGTACTTTCACTGTTCTCACATAATTTTTAATGTTAAGCATAGAGGAAATCATACTGTCTTACCATTTTTAGTCTTTTAAAAAGCTTTGGATTCAGTATCACATCAACATTACTAGCAAAAATACATTCACAAAATATAGGGTACATAACCCAGTTTATGATTGAAATTAAAATTAACTGACATATAGGACATACCACGTCATCCTGAACTGAAGTTCATCTACAGGCACATAAGTAATTTTTAGTATGCCTCAGAGGTTGATAGCTGCAGTTTAATGTATTACGTAAATGAATTTGCAAATAATATTACTCACAATATGAGGCTTTTCATAGATGATAATTACTTATGAGAAAACTTAATTCAGCAAAAACACATCATCATCTCAATAAGATATCAGCTGAGTAGGAAAGACTGACAAGTAGTTCTATGTGAAGTGTGCAAAGTTGTGCACTTCACAAAATTTGAAAAAATATGGTACTAAGAATAAATGAAATGTTACAGACAACAATTGGTAAATTCCTTTATTTTGTTTATCAATGTCACAGATTTGCTGCCAAAATGTTCTTTTATGAGATATACATACCTGTGCAAGGTAAGTTAAATTATTTTTATACTCTTCCAGAGCCTGAATGGATGCATTAGATGCTCTAATTGACCACAAGGCATTGCCAGCAACAATCACATTTGGTGGGTCATCATCATCCTGCAACAATACTTTTATTACCACAATGACAAGAAATTGCAGACAATGACAAAATAATACCTGAAAAATAAATTACTATGGAGTAAATTAATTGAACTTTGAGCATCCTGTTCAGTAAATGAATGAATGCATTATAAATTCAGATATACCTCAGAAGTGTTTTTTGTGTTTTTGATAGTATGACTAATTTTTCTTTAAGCAACTGACAATAAACTTAAATCTCCACATTGGCAAAAGAGTATGGCACCAAATTTAGCTTCAAAATCTCATTAATATCTTTAGACATATAAACATCTTTCCTACACAAAATACTAATCCCTAAACTCACAGCACTGTAGTAGTCCACCCCCCCCCCCCACCCCACACACACACAAAAAGGGTAAAAATTTAAAATACAGTCTTTGTATCGTGTTGCCAAATTTTGACTGCACTTTCAAACTTCAGGAGAGCACCTTTGTTCTGCAGGTAATGGTTTGGTACCTGAAAATAAAATCATGAGAAACAGCGCCACAACTGCTTAGAAAACTGACTAAACCACATAGCTACATTGTTTATATTTAAACTATACCATATGTTTAGACAAACTGTGGCCATACAGGCACTAAAATGACGATAAAACACAGAGGGTCAAAATACTACATTCCTTTTCCCAAGACTCCTCCCACAATAACACTTTAGCTGCTTCTCTAAGTCACTGCACACATGACAAAGTGGCAGACATCAAAATAAATGACCAAGGGACAGAAAAACAACTTAAATTGCTCAGCTAAGGAAAGGCTATTTGAACTGATGGGATACCAATTATATGGGAAAGAACTTGCTCCCTTTAGCAGTCAGTGTGCCATAGGTTTCTAGAGGAGCAAAGCAATCTTAATAACTGGAAAGAAAAAGAGCAGATCATTTAAGTTTTCAAGGAAGTTAATCAAGAATATGCACAAAACTATGGTCATATATCTCTTATGTCAATTTATTGTAGGATTTTGGAACATATTTTCTGCTAGTGTATTATGACATCTCTGGAGAACTGAAATCTTCTTTGAAGGAGTCGACGTAGGTTTTAAATGCAATGATCATGTGAAACCAGACTGCTTTATTCATACATGAGTCCCAGAAAGCAGTAGACACAGGCTCCACATGTGCAATGTGATTTCATACTTTTCCCAATGAACAAAAAACAAACAATCAAAATACCAGAGAAATTGTATGATTGTCATCAATGGACAGAAGTCATCCAACGTGAAAATAATACCTGGTGCCTTCCAAGGGAGTGTTAAAGGACAATTAATTTTTCTAACACAGAATGTCAGGAGACTTCTTTGTGGATGATGCTGTAGTATACAGAGAATCCACAATGCTGGAAAATTGTAGGCAAATGCAGAATAACTGCTGCAGGGATGGAATTGATCCTTAACATAAATAAATCAGAATATTGTAAATGATCCTTCCAAAATCACCACTTGAAACAGTAACTTCCATAAAATATCTGTGACTGTTCATCTGGAGGTAGAAATAACACATAAAATTAATCTTGGGTACAGCAGATGCCATACTGAGATTCACTAGAAGAATATGCAGGAAATGCAGTTCATCATCAAAGGAAGTAACTTAGCGAACACAAATACTTGAGTGTTGCTCACTGCTGTAGGATCCTTAATAGGCAGGACTGGTAGAGGAGATAGAAAAGATCCAAAAAAGAGCAACACACTTGGTTCCAGACTCATTTGGCAAGAGTAAGAGTGGCTTGGAGATGACTGGTCAACTTCAGTTCCAGACACTGCAAAAGGGATGTTCTGCATCACAGTATGGCTTATTGTCAAAGTTCTGAGAGCATAGAGAGAGAGAGAGAGAGAGAGAGAGAGAGAGAGGAAAAATTCCTAACAGGAAAAATATACGTAAAAAATAGATGAAGTACACTTACCAGGCGAAGGGGCACAGGCAGTGATTGCCTGTGCCCCTTCGCCTGGTAAGTGTACTTCATCTATTTTATATATATATATATCATGAAAAGATCATGAGGATAAAAAAATTAGAGATATCAGAGCCTACACAGAGCCTTACCAGCAGTCATTTTTCCCATGAACAACACGTGACAGGAACACGGTAAGGAACTGACATGAGGTACACAAAGACACACTACCAAACACAGAGAGGGGTCTTCTGGATGTAGATGTAGAATAACTGATAGAAGCCAACCTTGGGGAAGATGAGTTTGGTTTCTGAAAAAATGGAAGAACATATAAGAAAATACCGACACTACGACAATCTAATAACACACGTTGAAGATGGGAAAATCTACATTTACAGCAATTATAGATTTAGAAAAAGCTTTGACATCATCGACAGAAATACACTGAAATTTTGGGGGCAACAGGGACTGAAAGGTTATCTATTTCCCCCTCCCCAGACATAAGACTGCAGTCAAAGAATGTTGACAGGAAGAGTGTAACTGACAAGAGAATGAAACATGAGTACAACTTCTCCCCAATGTTATTATGTCATTCAAGCAGTAAAAGAAAAACATTCACGCAATTGCCTCTGATAACTATACAAACACTATCACCATATCTGGCCACTCCAGCACCACAAGCATGCTTGAGATGCTTGTGGCATTGGAGTGGCCGGGCGTGTGTCATGTGTGTAAGTTGTCTGAGTGATTGCGATCTATTTTCGTGCTTGTCAGCAGCTCATCAAGCCCCTTTATGGTGAGCTGGTATCTTTGAATGAGTTATACTCACAAAAGTGCTAAATTCCTTTGTTGACTGGGGAGAGGAATTGTGTTATAAATTTAATTTTTTTTTTTTTTTTTTTTTTTTTTTTTTTTTTTTTTTGTTACTTTTCAGAACATATAAACATTATTATTATTCACAGTACATACCATTAGTGTGCAACAAATGCCAAAAATTTCAATACAAAAGTTTAATAGTTTAACAATAAACAGTTTTTGTCTCTCCTGAAAAGTAAGAAAATGTGACATAGTTCCTTTCTCCACCGACTGATTCAATTATATTTCTGAACTGGCACTGTACATGCAAGTTCTAAGAGCATCCAAACACAACCCACCTATTTATGTTTATAAAGGTGGAGGGGTGGGAGGAAGGGGGCGCATGGAAGAGAGAGAGAACACTTTATTCAGAGAAATAATACTGAACATAGGAAGTAATTTCAATTCATAAATATTTCTATACTAGAGGTGAAAATTATATAAACTGATAAACTTTGGTGTCAGATTCCTTATGCCAAACCAAGGAAATATTGTCTAATGTGTGTGGGATCAAATGATGTCTTCAGAAATAAGAGAACTACTACATCTTCATAAATGGTCTACACAAGCCATAACTCTCATCATGTAAGATAGTACTGCAAGGAACTCTTTAACAAGGACCAACACACTCATATTCTGGTAAGAAATTGTGTAGTTTCTGTTTTTTGGTTATGCACATTCCAAATCCAATTAATGAAGAGGAAGAAAGAGAAAAAAATAGGAGAACTAAGAAGAACGAAAAAAGAACAGAAAGTAAGACAGAAAGAAAGAAAAGGACAGAAAAGAATGAGTGGCTGAACTAGGGCACTGAAATAACCCAAAGGCTACAAGTGAATATTTGTGACAGACCGGAACTCAAACCTGGAGTTTCCAATTTTCACATGAAGTCACCTTAACCATTAGGCTATCCAAACATGTCTCCCATCGACCCTATACTTCCACAAGCCACATGCTACAGAAGTAACATCCCTCTTGTCAGAGACCTCATATGCTCGCCATATCAGATTTCTGCATAAAGGTCGTGGTTGATGGTTCGATGGAACCAAACAGCTAGGTCATCAGTCTCATGACCTCTGAATGAAACACAAGCAAGAGTGTGGTCGGCTAAGGCCTTGCAGACTGTAAAATAGAGGAACTAAAAGGGGAGTTAAAATCAATTAGAATAGGACTACAACCAATAGAAGAAGCAGAATTATGCAAGGCATGTCACTACAGATCTAGAGCCCCCGTTTATGAATGACGAGCAGGTACAGGAGGTGTATGCTTCTCAATCAGAAGCCTAATATGTAAAAAAGGGAAACAACATTAATCAAAACCAAATTAAAAGGAGAAATGGAAGTCGTCAGAGGGGGAAGGAGAGAGCTCCAAACCCTTCTGCTCACAGGGAGAGCCACAAATCCACCAATTCTGTCCAAGTGTCAGAGATAAAATCTTATAGCCAAGAGTAAAAACCGCTTTCACAGAGAAATCCGAGGACTCTGTCAGCCATCCAGTTGCACAATCTGCACCCCAGGACGAGTGGACTAAGAAACGAAGGGCATTAAGCTTCCACATGCAGCTTATCTTCAGCAGCCAAGTCAGGACGCCCAAGGAATGATGTTGTGCCACAACTTCCATGCGCTGAGCACCTAAGAAGAGTTCGGGATCAGGATGGACTGTAGTACAATGACAAAGATGCATGGCCCTCATCTTAAAAGGGGAGAACTGAAAACCATATGAGATGGCCCATGTGGAAGCCCGCCGAATAGCAGCTTGGAGCCAGTGTTCAGCCAAGGCTACTGAGTGGGAACTGTACAATATGCAGAAGTCATCAACATACAGTGCGGGGGTGACAAGTGGCCCAACACTGCTCACCAGCCCATTGATGGCTATTAGGAAGAGCCCTGAAGAACTCCGTTCTCCTGGATCCGTGGGGAGCTGAAGGAAGAGCCGACCCATACTCATAATAAGTGGTGGGATAAAAAGTGACTGATAAAAATCGGTAGGGAGCCTTGTAGATCCCAGTCATGAAGAGTACATAAAATATGACGACGTCAAGCAGTGTTGTATGCCTTATGTAAATCAAAGAACACAGCAACAGGATGTTGATGTTTTGAGAATGGCCTGTCTGATCGCTGTTTCCGGTCGAAGTAGATGGTACGTAGTAGACTGTCCCTCCTGAAACCCACACCGATAAGGTGACAGGAGTCCACATGATTTGAGTACCCAGGATAACCTTTGGGTAAACATTCTTTCAAGTAATTTACATAGGACATTCATCAGGCTAATTGGCTAGTATCTGTCCAAGGATAATGGATCCTTGGCTGGCTTAAGGACAGGAACTACTATACTGTTCCTCCACTGCAAGGGGAAAACCCCCTTGGAGCCAAATATGGTTAAATACCTGGAGAAGATATTGCCATTGTCGAAGACCGAGATGTTTAACAAGTTGATTGTGGTTCTTATCGGGGTCAGGTGCAGAATCAGGTGAAGAGGAAAGTTCCCAAAGTAGTTCCCAATCAGTGAAGGGTTTGCTATAAGGTTCCTCCTGGCAAGTGGTGAGACATAAATTTGAGGCTTCGGCCTGTTGTTTCTTGAGAAGAAAAGCTACCAGGTAGGAAACCATCGCCGATGCCTTCGCAAAGTATGCTGCAAGGTGTTCTACGAGAACTGATGGGTCAGTACAGAACCCAGCTGATAAGGCGAGGCCATGGATTGAAGACAGCCACTGGAAACCTTGAATGGAGAGGAGCTTAGTCCAAACTCTGGACAAGGGTACACAGGAGCCCAAGGAAGAGACAAAATGCTCCCAGCACAGCTACTTGCTCCATTTGATAATATAATGAGTGTTAGCCCAAAGGCGTTTAGAGTTGATAAGGGCAGCGTGAGATGGGTAGTGCTTGAGATGTTACAAGGCGTGCCAGCGATCATGAATTGTTGCAGCAATGGTTGTGTTTCACTGCATGTTCTGTAAAGCTAGGTTTTTCTGACCACAATGCTCTATTCTTACAAATAAATGTGCCAGAAAGCAAGCCGCCCCCCCCCCCCCTCTAAAAAAGTTTTCAACACAAAGTAGAAACTATTGTGAAAGCAATGTCCACACCTTTCTGTCCCACATGCAAACAGAAAACTGGTATGAAGTATATCAGTCCCAAACTGTAGATAGCAAATTTGAGGCTTTTCTCAATACTTGTAATTATTACTTCAACTACCATTTCCCCTTAAAAACAAAAAGTCTTTGCACTAACAGTAAACCCTCTAAGTGGGTAACCACGGGTATTATTACCTCAGCAAAAAGAAAAAGAGAACTTTTCTCCCTCAGCAAGACCGAATTTGGCAAAACTGAAGAATTTAAGAATTACTTCACTAAATATAAAAAAATCTTTAAAAATTTAGTTAATGCAGCCAAAAAACTGCAATATGATACCCTCCTCAAAACATCAGCAAACAAAAGTAAATGCATGTGGAAAATTATTAATACACACAGTGGTAGAAATCGGCATCCGACAAGCAATGTTAACTTAAAAATAAATGGGAAGTTAACCTCAAATAAAAAAGAAATAGCAGATGAATTTAACTCATATTTCATTAAATCCGTTGAAAGTCTTACAGATCACCTAAAAAATAATCAAGTTCCAAAACTTTACCCAAATAATTGCACCAACACATTGTTCTGAACACCAACAACAGAAGCAGAGATAGAAAAAATTATTCAAACAAAAATTAAAAAAAAAGCCCTCTGCAGGACAAGACCACATCCCTTGCTTCTACATATACATCTACATAGATACTCTGCAAATCACATTTAAGTGCCTGGCAGAGGGTTCATTAACCACTTTCATAACTTTTCTCTACCGTTCCATTCTCTAATAGCGCGCGGGAAAAAAGAACTCCTAAATCGTTCCGTTTTTGATCTGATTACTCTTATTTTATTGGGATGGTCATGTCTCCCTAAGTAGGTGGGTGCTAGCAAAATATTTTCACATTCAGAAGTAAAATTCGATGATTGAAACTTCGCAAACAGATCACGCCGCAATGAATAACGTCTTTCTTTTAATGATTTCCACCCCAATTCGTGCAACATTTCCGTGACGCTTTCCCCCCTGTAACGTGATAAAACAAAACGAGCTGCCCTTCTCTGAACCTTCTCAATATCTTCCGTCAGTCCCACCTGGTGAGGGTCCCACAAGGGGTAACAGTACTCCAGAAGAGGACGCACAAGTGTGATGTAGGCAGTCTCTTTGGTGGAGCTGGTGCATCTTCGAAGCGTTCTGCCAAAGAAACATAACCTTTGATTCGCCTTCCCCACAATATTTTCTATGTGAAAACTGTACAATCATCTCCCACCAGAAGTGAAGAATATTGGACTAGTGAAGGATTTTAGAGTAAAACTGCGGTCACTCGTAATTAAACATTGCTTCTACAGCATACAGGAATTTATTGAAACCAACCTGTCATAAGAAGCTTCACATTCAAAGAACATCAGGCAATGTATGTCAGTTATTAACATCATTTGAAGGAAATGTAATATAAATGAATGTAAAATGTTAAATTCTGATATTGAATAAGTATGAGACCTATGTAAAAATTACACTGAATCCTCATCTAATGATGTACTCTTCCAAACATGTCATTACGTATAATTTTATAGCATTAATTTTCTACCTTATGTTAAATGTAATCATCATGGCATCTCCATCATCTTCCATCACATCACCTATTCTGACTTGTCCTATATCATGATGTGCATGTCTGTACAATGTATGATTCAGAGGACCAAAAGAAAATAAATAAATAAATAAACGGAACTGGATGGCGGCTAGGAGGGCCTGACAACCGGGGAACAGCAATGCAAGCAGCTCAAGTAATCGCATTAGACATAACACGGATGACTTCATCTATACAGTCAGATGGGGATGGTGTGAAAACAACTTGAGATGTATACAAAGGCCAATCAGCATGACGGAAAACCCAACAGGTTGGCCTGTTCTCATTAGGTGGGAGTGAAGCAAAAGAATCAGTGGAAAGTGGTCACTATTGCAGAGGTCATCGTGAATAGACCAGTGAAGTGAAGGGAGAAGAGGGGGAGAGGGGGGAGTAAGTGAAAGACCTATAGCAGAGAAAGTTCTGTGAGCAGAACTAAAATGGATTGGAGAACCATCATTGAGAAGGCACAGGTCGTGGTTTGCAAGGAACTGTTCTACTAGGCTAAATGTATAAGCACTGTCCCACCATCGATAATGAGCATTAAAGTCCCCAAGGATGAGAGAGGGAAGTTGCTGAAGGAGGGCAGTTAGGGCAGCATACGTGGGTTGCCTGTCAGGGGGAAGGTATACATTGCAGATTGTTAATGGTGTGTCTAAGTGAACCCAGACAGCAACTGCTTCCAAAGTAGTATGGAGAGGGATCCATGTACTAACAATATCCATACCGACCAACGTGCAAATGCCACCTGATGCCTGTAGGGGGGCAACACAGTTGCAACAGAAACCACAGAAGCCATGGACGGTTGGGGCCTGTGCGTCAATAAAATGTGATTTCTGTATAACTACATAAGCTGCGGAGTAAAAGGAAAGAAGTTGTTTTAACTCCAGGAGGTGACAGTAATAGCCATTGCTGTTCCACTGGATGATAACAGATCGAGGATCCTGATGAGAAACGAACAGGCTGTAGCCCGTTACACTGCTGGATCAGCATCTGTCACCACTGAGGAAGGGACAATGTCTATACAGAGTGGATCGGACTCGAGCTCAGAATGTTGAGCAGGTTGGAAGGACAAAGGTGGCACCTCAAGCGGCACTGGACTGGCCTTGTCCTGTGACCTACGTTTCTTTTTCTTCTTTTCTTTCTCTTGCACAGGACGGGGGATGGGATGTCCCAGAGAGAGAACTGGGATCAGTGATGTCTGGCACTGAGGAAGATCAGGTGACCTTGGCACTCTCAGAGTGAGAGTCCCATGGCCGGCTTGAAGTAGAAGATCTCCAATCTGGTGGGCACCGGGAAGAGGGGCCCTGAGACAGGGCACCTCCACTGGCAAGCGCCCGGGAAGGGGAGCACTTCTCCGGCTCGGAGGAGGAGTTGGAGGCAGAGGAAGGGGCAAGGGATCTGCACGAGAGGGAAGAGTGGGGTGGGGGTGGGATAAGGTGGGGGGGGGGAGGGGTAGAGGATGTAACAGAGGCAAATGTAGACATCATTTGCACTGGGTGCATGCATTTGTATTTACAATGGGCCTCAGGATATGTTAAATGTTCAAGAGACTTGTACTCCTGTATTCTCTTCTCCTTGTACACTGGACAGTCCGGTGAGTGCGAAGAATGATGTAGCTGGCAATTTACACACACAGGGGGGTGGAACACAAGGGTTCCCCTCATGAAGCGGGCATCCACATTCACCACATAAAGGGGTTGCAGAACAGCAAGAGGATATGTGCCCAAAGTGCATACACTTGAAGCATCGTATGGGGAGGGGGGGGGGGGGGAAGGATGTATGGCTTGACATCACACATATATCATGACCTTCACCTTCTCTAGGAGTGTATCCCCTCGAAGACCAAGATAAATGTGCCTGTGTCCGTTCGATTATTCTTGGGCCCCCTCTGAATTTGACAAACGAAGCGGACACCTCACTGTTCCAGATTGGCCCAAGTTCCTTGTCAGTTTGAAGGAGGAGATCCCATTGGAAAATACTCCCTGAATCATGTTCAAGGACTGGTGAGGGGTTATGTAGACTGGAATGTCACCAAGACATTGACAAGCGCAGAGAGCAGCAGATTGGGCAGCTGACGCTGTTTTTATGATAAGAGAGCCAGAGCGCATCTTAGTCATAGAATCTATTTCGCCAAACTTATCCTCAATCTTTTCTACAAAGAACAGCGGCTTGGTTGCAGTAAACATTCCTCTGTCTGTCTTGCTGCAGACCAGGTAGCGTGGGAACGGTTTCACCCGAAATCGGCATGCCTGGCCTTCCTCCCAAGGGGTAGCTAGGGAGGGGAAGGTCCTCTTATCAGCATTGAAATTACCTTTCCTGCCTTCAAAAATGGCTGTTGTACGACCAGTTTCTAATTTAATATGTTTCATCATGCGAAACGTCCGCCCTGGTACCACCCACTCTGATCAAGGGCTCTCCACATGGGCGCCACCCAGCCACAGCAAAGGCCACCTGGCACAATGGCCATTGCCGGGATTCCTGATAGCCCACGAGGACAGGTATCAACTCCTTGGCCTGTACAGGGAGATCGCAGCTCTGGTAGCAGCAGTGTGATCCCTGTGTCCAGGGGCTCTGTCATAAGGGTCCCCCCAACTAGGAATGGCTACACTTACTGGGGACCTAGCGGGGGAAGGGGGCTAAAGCGAGGAGGGAGGTGGGAAAGGATTCGTGCCGTAGGGGGTAGGTCAGGATTTCTTATCCAAATGGCTCACAATGATAACTGAAATTTTGTGGAGGTGGTCAAGCTCTGAGGACAGAAGGGGGGGGGAAGGGGGAGGGGGGACCAAACTGTGCCAAAAAACCGAGGTAAATAATTAAGATCAAAATCGCGAAAACAATATGAATAGCCAGGCCATCTTAAAGGTAACCACCTAGAGAAGGGGAATATGAGTAGTGGTGGGGAGGGATTAGGATAGGGAGGAGAGGAACGGGGAGAGGTAATGCAGCCTGGGAAAGTAAGAAGGAAGGCTGCAGTGGCTTGGGGATCTGGGTGCACCACACATGTAACCACACAAAAGACCTGTGGGCCCCCAGGAGGGATTTCCACATAAAGTTGAATGATATTACCACAGCTGCAGTGAAAAAAATCAAACCATATGATGCAATCACATTAAAATACATATACCTAGATGGAGTAGTATCTATTCTTTCCTGAGCATTTGCAGTCAGAGTCTTCCTTTTCTTGCTCTTCCTTCTTGCTTGCTCTCATTAAATGAAATTACTCTTTTGCTCATGATTAAAGATAGAAATCAATGAGTTTTCCTTTCATCATAAAATACTGAATCATATTTCCTTGTCCAAATGAAAATATATGGTCCCAGAGTCTGAAGCCTGGGAGTCACATTGATTAGCGATGTGCCGAGTAGTCAGGAGACCCTGGTCAAATCCAGATGTTGGTAAATATTTTCATTCACTGTTTCAGTCTGAATATGTATATATTATAGATATTTGAGGCTGAAATGTCTCTTGGAATCATGTAGTCTGATTTGGTTAAAGCATCTAAGCCTGGGTTTCAAGCCGGATCCCTCATTTGTTTGACCCTGGGGTGTTATTCCAATAAATAGGAGAGCCTCTGAAATGTTATTCAAGTTTAGATAGAACAACAGGTGGGCTTAGGTGGAAATAAGATTTTGGATTTAGGAAATAGACCTGCATGATAAGCCCATGCTGTAATGCAAAGTCCTTTACCAGGGTGTTATCATGGTTGGCACATCTGCCTAGTGGTCTGGAGACCTGGGTTTGAACCTAGCCATGATCAATATTTGTTTGTAATTTCAGTTTTTTTTTTTTTTTACTTACCTTCCATTTCCGAAATTCGTCTATCATGATCTGAGAAACAAAAGTGCTCCAAACAAATTCCACACGCAGTCTTAACTTTGTGTCAGTAAATGCCATGTCAGAATGCATTTGCTCGGGATGAAGAGTCGTTCGTGAAGAATCTTGAGATTCAATTTGTTCCAAGAATGCCAGATACAGTTGGCGAATTCTAGAATCTCCGATAAAAACAAAATGGCTATGTTCACCCCAGAACGCTAGATATCTCAAACAACGTCTTGTATCCCTGCAACAACAAGTATTACAGTGTTAATTACTCAGCATAATATGTACACAACTAGAACAAGTAATTTTTTCAAGAAGTTCCACCATTAATTTTGTTAAAGAAACTACATTAGCAACTTTTGAAGATTTCCCGCTTAAAATCCCATATTAACAAAAGCACTCCATTTAATGGTTTTAACTGGGAACAAAGGAAATGCAGAATAAATTATCACAAATTAATGTAGTCTATGGAAGTACTGAAAGAAAATTGAGAAATTTGAATCACACACAGTCTACTATCATCCACACTCACTATTAATTAGCATTATCTTAATGTTAGTAGACTTCAACACAAATAAATAAAAAAGTTACAGTACTAAGCTTTTCAATACTAGTGGACTGGTATTTCAGCAATGATTGGTATCAGTTTGGTGGTGATATACAGCTTACTGCAACAGTTTATTTCTGTTCAAATTACTTGGATGATATAGTGGCCTCAGGACATACTCCAAGAGGAATTGGATTTAGCAGAGAGTGGTCTACATCTACATGGGATACTCTGCAAATCACATTTAAGTGCCTGGCAGAATGTTCATCAAACCACCTTTATACTATTTATCTTCCATTCCATTCTTGAATAGTACACAGGAAGAAAGAACACCTGAAACTCTCCGTTCGAGCTCTGATTTCTCGTATTTTATTCTGATGATCATTTCTACCAATGTAAGTGGGAGTCAACAATATATTTGCGCATTTTCGTAAGTATCCCATGCCACAGTGATAAGCGCCGTTGTTGTAATGATTCCCATCCCAGACCCTGTATCATTTCCGTGACACTGTCTCCTCTGTATCGTGAAAGTGAAAAACGAGCTGCCCTTCTATGGACTCTTTCAATGTCTTCCGTCAAACCCAACTGATAAGGATACCACACTGGGCAGTAATACTCCAAACAGGGATGGACAAGCGTAGTGTATGCAGTTTCTTTAGTAGTCCTGTTGCAACTTTTAAGGGTTCTGCCAATAAAACACAGTCTCTGGTTCGCCTTTCCCATGACATTGTCTACATGTTCTTTCCAGTTTAAGTATGAAGTAATAGTAATTCCTAGGTATTTAGTGGAGTTTATGGCTTTCACTTTTGATTGATTTATCTTGTAAACAAAGTTTAACAGACTTCTTTTCATACTCATGTGGACAAATTCACACTTCTCATTATTTAGAGCCAATTGCCTATTTTTACAGCATAGTGATATCTTATTTAGATCATTCTGCAGTTGGCTTTCATCTTCAGATGATTTTGCTAGACGGTAAATGATGGCATCAACTGTAAACAACCTAAGAGAGCTGCTTAGATTTTCTCCCAAATCGTTTATGTAAATAACAAACAGCAGAGGACCAATAACACTACCCCGTGGAATGCTCAATATCACCTCTGTTTTAGTCGATGCCTTACCATTGGTTACTACAAACTGTGTCCTCTCTGACAGGAAATCCCCTATCCAGTAACAAATTTGGGGCAATATACCACAACCACGCAATTTGATTAAAAGCTGTTTGTGAGGTATGGTGTCATAAGCCTTCTGGAAACCAAGAAATATTGAATCAGTCTGAGATCCCTTGTCGATAGCACTCATCACTTCATTTGTGTAAAGAGATAGTTGTGTTTTACATGAATGATATTTTCTAAATCTGTGCTGAACTTGGGTCTATAGATCATTCCGTTCAAGATAAATCATAATATTTGAATACAGTATATGTTCCAAAACCCTGCTGGAAATTGACATCAACTAACTAGGCCTCTAGTTCAGTGGGTTACTCCTACTGCCTTTCTTGAATATAGGTGTAAGCTGTGCAACTTACCAGTCTTTTGGTACAGATCCTTCTTTGAGAGAGTGGTTGTATATGGCTGTTAAGTAAGGAGCTATCACTTCAGCATAATCAAATAGAAATGTAATGGGTATACAGTCTGGACCAGAAGATTTGTTCTTGTTAAGTGATTTAAGTTGCTTTACTACTCCGAGGATATCTACTTCAACATTACTCATTCTGGCCTCTGTTTGTAATTCAAAATCTGAAACATTGATTTCATCTTCTTTGGTGAATGAGTTTTGAAAAGCTGTGTTTAGTAACTCTGCTTTAGTAGTGCTATCATCGACAGGATCGCCATTACTATCACATAGTGAAGGTATTGTTTGTGTTTTGCTCCTAGTATATTTAACATATAACCAAAATCTCTTAGGATTTTCAGTCAAATTTTGAGAAAGACTTTTGTTGTGAAAAGCATTGTAAGCATCTTGCAATGAAGTCCTTGCTAAATTTCGATCTTCTGTGTAGGATCACCAATCCTGGGGACTTTGTGTTCATTCAAATTTAGCATGCCTTTTCTGTTGTTTTGCAACAGTGTCCTGATCTGTTTTGTGTACCAAGGGGTATCACCTCCTTCTTTTATTAATTTATTTGGTATAAAACTGTCAATTGCTGTTGATACCACTTCTTTGAATTTGAGCCACATCTGATCTATACTTACATTTAGAGTTAGGAACAATTGGAAACTGTCTTTCAAGAAGCAATGTATTGTATTTCTATCTGCTTTACTGAACAAATATACTTTTCGTCTATTTTTGGTAACTTTGAGACATTCGATATTCAATCTTGCTACGACAGCTCTGTGTTCACTAGCACCTGTATCCATTTTGATGCTCGTTATGAGCTCAAGACTATTTGTTACTAAGAGATCAAGTATGTTTTGACATCCATTTACAATTCTAGTTGGCTCAAGAACTATTTGTTCGAAGTAATTCTTACAGAATGCATTGAGTACAATTTCACACAATGTTTTATGCGTACCTTCTGATTTGAAAACATAATTTCACCAACAGATTGATGGTAAATTAAAATCACCGCCTACTATTATTGTGCAAGTCGGGTACATGTTCGCAATTTGTCACAGGTTTTCTTTGAATTTTTGGGCTATTGTATCGTCAGAGTCATGAAGCCAATAAAAGGAACGAATTATTAACTTTTTATGATTTTTCAGCACAACCTCTACCCACAATAATTCCCACTATCAACTTCAACTTCACTACACAATATACTACTTTTGACAGTGACAGACACGCCTCCACCTATTTTGTTTAATCTATCCTTTCAGAACACAGTTAGATCTTTTGCAAAAAGTTCTGCTGAATTTATTTCCAGCTTAAGCCAACTTTTGCTACCTATAATGATATGTGTTTCGAAGCTTTCTATTAACTCTTGGGGTTCTGGTACTTTCCTGACACAGCTATGACAATTTACAACAGTTACATTGATAGTTCCTAGATCTTTATTTCTCCTGTGATTGACCTGCACCCTTTGAGAGAGCCCATTTAGTGTTTCCCCAAAGCTCTCTACCCTACAAAACTGCCAGGTCCAAGCCACACAGCCCCCAGCCGTGTAGCAACTTCCTGCATATAGAGACAGCACTGAGAATAGCGTGTATATTCTGCATGAAGCACAAAATGGCTGTACTCTCGACGTTTTAGAAGAGCTTGCAATTTGTGAAGCTAAAAAATGAGATGGACCAGCCTTTCTTGGGGTAGGATCAAGTTGACGAGACTGGAATGGCAAGTGATTTTGGAACTTTCAAATCTGTTTTTAAAAGTTGCATTACCCTCTGTACAGTTTCACTGCTAATTTATGAGAATCTGAGTGATTTAGAAAATAATATTAAAAATCACTTCTTTCATTTGTTTGTCTATATGAAAGAGAATGAAACCAACTGAAACATTTTTCTCCTGATTGGATTCTTTCACTGTGCCAGTAAGATTAATATATTAGTTTTAAGACACATGCTCTTTTCTTTAAATTAAGGATTCCCCTTTTGGTTGCCGGCATATAAATTTGTATTATTTTATTAATAATGGAGGATAGATAACAACTCAATGTAAAGAGGCTCGCTGAGCTGCTGACTGACAAAAAAAAAAAAAGGTAAAGCAGTCAACGATCCGAAGATTGGTTTGAACAACACAGTGCTTTACTAGGCATGGTCCTGTTTGGAGGTGGTATGCCGTTGCCTTCCTCCGACCTTCGAACTGACTTACCCAGCCAGTTACAGGGGGACCTACAGTTTAATGTGGGTTCCGAACCACGGTGCTTCTCAGTATTTTTCACATGAGCAACACTGCCAGAGGTGAAAGAAGTGGAAAGTGACAGATAAAAATCCCAGGACCTGGCGGGGATTCAACCCGCGACCTTTGAATTTGTAGTCTGGCACTCTATCACTGTGCAACCAATGACATAAAAATAGATAATTACATTCACAGAACTTACCTTTTTGGCCATGCCCTTCAAAGAGAAAGAAACACATAAATTCACGCACTCACTCAAGCAAATATACACACACAACTAGCATGTCTGGCCACTCTAATTAAGTGAACGTATGTGTTTCTTTTTATGACAAAGGCCATGGCCGATAATTTAACTTGTGTGAATGTGATTATTTATTTTCGTATCTGTTAGTAGCTCAGCGAGCCTCTTTACGGCGAGTTGTTATCTATCCTCCATTACTTGCTTTCCAATCGGATTTTCTATTGTTAAAATATTATTTTATTAATGGATACTAATTATATTTGAATGAGATATCTGACAACAATCAAAGTTTCAGGAAATTATTATTCGCCTAATTTCTAAAAACAGCATACCTTTCCTCTCCCCTCCCCCCTCTTGTCGATCTGCATATATTTATGTATACTTACGTTTGACTGTAATGGTGCATCATACAGCCATATGGTTGCCACTCCTGGTTTCCCTTAAATCTTCCATCAGAAAGAAGCCACTTGCAGGAATCAATTCCTGAAATATAGAGAAAGAAAATTAACATCATTTTCAAAAACTCTGTGCAGTATTATTTTCTGGCTGGAGGCAAAGTAACAAAAAACTAACTAAAGATAACTCTTTAGGTAATTTCTGAGGAGGTTGGATAATTTCATAACAGGGGTTAGTGGCATCCAACACTTAGGTGACTAAATCTGCTGTGTAACTAGCATGCCACAAAACAACAGAATAGGTGGATGGATATATATGATGTTTTGAGTGCACAACAAAACAACAACCAGGTCTATAGCACCTTTAAAAATGCAATAGGCAATGAGTGTGAACCAAGTAAAGAGGAAATGAATAAAAACAGTTAACAGAAATAAAAGTAGCCAAACTTGTAAAACCATGAGGGCAGCTAAACAAACACAAACACATTGTTGCACATCAGCAATACAGGTTTACCTACTAAAGTATGAAGTTGTAGAAGTACTTAAACAAAATATCACAGTATCGTGGTTCGCTGATCACTGGAATAAAAAAGGAGAGCCAGCCACTATCCAAAACACTAAAACCTCTAGCCTAAAAGCTTAAGCCGGAGTTCAGATAATTCACAAAATTTTTAAACTTTGGTCAGACTCGCCTCATTATCAGCTAAAACAGAAAACAAGACACCACCAAGATCCACCACTGCCCCCTCAGTAAGATATAAAATGGAAAAAAAATGTGGCATACAGTGATTTGCATTCCACAGGCAACAAAATACATGTGTTGTGGTCCTCTAGATGGAGTAAAAAGTTGTGTGTCAAAGGGTGCTGCCCAACGTGGAGGTATGTGTGTCGCTTCATGCCACTTGAATGACTAGCAGGAGGTGTGCTATGATCGGACAGTTGGTTTAACCAATCACAGTTTTGTTACCTGTCACTGCCAGCCAAGTCTCCTCCCACAACTGATGGGACCTCTGTCGCAACACAGAGATGTCCCGCAGGGGAGTAACACATTCTGTGACATTCTTGTCACTGCAGGCCACCTTGGTGGCCATATAAGTCGCTTCTTTACTCTGAATCCCCACATGCCCTAACAACCAAAGAAATGACACCTCCTTACCCCTGCCGTTGGACGAAGTACAGTTGCTCAATAAGCAACAGTGTTACAGTTTCAGATGGGTAGATGTTTTGCAGTGATTGTAGAACTTTAAGGGAATCTGAGCAGAGAATAAATCTTTTAGCCTGAACATGCTGGATTTCTTCCAGTGCCTAGAGAAATTATGCAGTTCTGCAGGAAAAGCCGAGTAAACTGTGGGCAAGCAAATCCCCAGGACACGATCAGTAAACAATGTGGAAAGCCTGACAGAGTCCTCTTGGTTGGTTCAGTAAGTGTACACTACTGTAAAAACATGATGGCACTCTTTATAAAAAAATAAAAAAATAAATAAATAAACAACCTTTTTAAAAAAAAAATTGTCATGTCTAAAAGTAATCTAGGCCTCTGTAACCTGTCACATCCATATCTATAAGAAAATCCTTAGTGAGAATCCTAAAAGACGGTGTTACTCATAGCCAATTAAAAAAAAGCTGATCAATGGTGTGATATGCAGGTATATTTGGTATGGACAGTGTGGTATATACCTGGTGCACCATGTGAAGGAGATGATGATTATGGTATCAGGGTGCAAGACATTGAGATCTTTAGTGCCCAGAAAAGACAGAGTGAGATGAGAGTCAAACAAGATAAACGACAAGCCAAGTAAACAAGGTCACAAGGAAATCCTTTATATCACAATTGCCAAGAGAGGACTAGGTAGAAGAATGACAGAATAGATGAGCGCGGCTGGCTGACCACGCAAATAAAAAGGAAGTCGGCCAACCACTTTGGGTCAGACTAAAATCCCCATCCAAAAGCTTAGACCAGAGTGCAGACACTTCACAAAACCTTAAAACTTTTTCCACACTCACCTCATCATCAGCTAAAATGGAGGGCAGATCACAAGTAAGATTGGACTCTCAGCATGATATGAATTGCACTCAATTAAAAAGTAGCATACAATAAGTTGCATGTCACAGGCATCACAAAAAGGAGTATCTTCGTGACAATGTAAAAAGTTGTGTGTTAATGGACAGTGCCCGATTTGGAGTCACATCAGGGTTACTTCATGTCGTATCAGTGACTACCAGGAGGTTCGTCACGGTCGGACAATTTGTTTCACTGACTGCAGCTTATTGCATGTCACTGCCAACCACCTGTCTTCCCACAGCTGAAAGCACTCCTGCCGAACCACAGAGAGGACATCCAGAAAGGGAATGGCAGATTGTATTATGTTATGGTCACTGGAGCCCACCTTTGCTGGTGGATCAGCAACTTCATTTCTCCGAATTCTCAAATGCCCAGGCACCCAGAAGAATAACACCGGTTTCCACCACTGCTGGAGAGAGTACAGTTAGTGCTGTATGAACGGCGGAACCTTCTCATCTGGGTACAGGCTTTGCAATGATTGCAGTGCGCTAAGGGAATCAGAGCAGATAAGAAACCATGTGCTTCGAACACGCCGCATTTGCTCCAGTACCTTCAGGATCACATTAAGCTCTGTTGTGAAAACAGAAAAGGCTGTTGGGAGATGAATCCTGGTGACACAGTCAGGGAACACTATGGAACAGCTGAGGGAGTTCCCCAGCTTTGAACCATTGGTGCAGACCACTGTAAAATCTTGATGCCTATCTGAAATTTTAAAAAATTCAGATCAATGTGAAAAATCAGCAGTCCAACCTTTCTAAAATTTGCCAAAACTAAAATAATTCTGGGCCTCTGAAGGAGCCAAGCAGGAAATTTGCTCCAAACCTGATGTAATACATTAAAATCAGGTACATACATCTGTGAAAGACAATCCTTCATGTGAATCCCAAAAGTCTTGTTGCTCTTTGTTGAGTACAAAAGAGCCCTTTCATATAGGAGGTCAAGCTACACCATGGAATAAAGGTGTGTGGGGGGGGGGGGGGTGAAAATGTTTTGTATCTCTGGCACCCCATGAACAGTTGTGGCCTGCTGGATATCCTTCTATCCTTCTTATGGTCCCACATACTTTAGTGCTGGTTGTGGAACGATTGATGGAATTCAGGATGAGCTCTCTCATATAAACTGACAACATATTGCCCTTGCGACCCAAAAGGCTGCAAGATTATCTGCAATGGATCGGTGCTTGAATTTACGCAGAGCCACTTATCTAGCCCATATGGCATAGTGGCAGTCTTCACTCCACCAAGGGACAGACTGCCTTTCCAACCAGCCTGTAAACCATGGAATGGACACTTCACTAGCATAGTGGATTAATTGTGTAAAATAATCCAACCATTCCTGGAAACTTTCGCATCAATCTAATTCAGTAAGTTTACTGAACAAAGTTCAGTCTGCCTGATGAAGCACCCATCGCACCCATCATGGTGGGGTTCTGGCAGGTACCACTCTGTCTGGCAGATGAATCCAGAGGGGGAAGTGGTCACTTTCATGTAGGTCATTGACCACTTCCCATTGAGCGTACTGGGAAAGGGCCAGAGAAGAGAGCATGAGATCAACAGCGGAGAATGACCCTATCACACCACAGAAAAGTGTACTCTAACCTGTATTAACCCTTGGTCGGGCCGCACCTCCAGATGAAATAAAATCAGGCGCACCCGGCCTGAGAGGCCACCCACATATTTTGTTGACTAGCTCCGCCATATTAAATCAAATTCAAAATGCGTGTTGGCTAGTCTTGAAGAGGATCTAAAGGAAGGAATTACAGCACACTTAAAGCATAATAAACGATTTATTGAACACAATACACCTTAAACTAAAGTGACCAAAATTAGCAATTTCCCACAAAGAGCATTAAAAATTGGTCGAACAGACATCCATAAAAGTAATGAAGTTATATTTAAAGGACATTAGGCAGTCTATTCTGACATGGAATCATCTTTTCTCGCCACATTTGCAGCCAAAAACTGATGCTATAGCTCCCAAATCAACAGCTGAAACACAGGTATGGCACAGAACGTATATGTCGCTCAAGCAGATTGGTTGATGACAAGCTGAACATTCATGATTCTTCATCCTCCTAACTCATGTTTCAGCCATGCATGGTCGACGTTTTAGCCATTTGGGAGGTAATGTGGGAGAACTTTCCCGTTCCTTGTGAGGTAAAAATTTTTTCAATCGAGTTTGCAGCCGAATCGACATTCCACATATATTCATAGCATACACAGGCTAAATTGTCCAGTTAGATGTTTTGCAATTGGTGGCGTCATTTGTAGCAATATCTTTTACACTGGATGTTGTGTAATAATGATGTGACTCTTCACACTATGAATAGTAGAAAGTATCTACTTAGACTACTTTGTCGTCTTATCATTTCCAAAATAAAAACTCCTCAAATATTATCTTCTCTTCTTCATATTCCTGAGCTGTTCCCTAAACTTCCTGTTCAGTTGCTGAGTCCTCCTTGCCTTCTCCTACCTCATCCTGAGAGTGAGTGTCTCTCTCATCGACTAAATCTTCGAGCGCGGCTGGATCTTCAGCAGTTTCATTCTCGAGGAGGCATAATATACTTTTCTGGACATTTCAGCAGAAAATATGGATGTGATAACGTAGGAAAAGAAAGGAAAACTGAAATTAGAACTCGATCAGGCGCACTCAGTCTGAAGGGCCAGGGTCGTCAAAGTCTTCTTTTTTCCGAAGATAACGGTGAAATAACAGAGGACAGACTTATTTTGATTGAAACGAAGTAATAAAATTAAAATATCTTGAAAAATCTCACCTTAAAAACTATAACGTAATCGGGCGCAGACGGCCTGTGAGGCCCAATGAGTTCCCCGTGATCCGCATGGAAAACGATGGCAGCCTGCGAATCGGCACTGTGTGAGGTTCCCAAAGTACGTGAGTAAATGGAGAGGCGGGCCGCTGGGCCACCACTGTTAAAGACGGGAATCAAAAAAGTGTTTTGCTGGCCTGTGAGGCCGACTGCGCCCGACGGAGGGTTAAGCAAATGTTCAGTGGATGATAAAAGAAGTGGCTGAATTGGTCTACCCTTGCGGCAGGTAGTTGCAGAGCCCCAAAGCACATCGTGTGAATTAAAATCACCACACAGGATGAACGGATGGGGAAGCTGAGTAATAATATCACGGAGAGCAGCTTCATCAAGCGCATCATGTGGAGGCTGTCACAATCAGCATATTGTTAATGGGTGACGCAAATGCAAATGTATTGCCTGCAGGCAGGTTTGGAGTGGTAAGTGATGTTGACGAAAATAGCCATTCCACCTTTAGTTCACACCAGTGAGGTCATCCTTCCTGTGTAGTAAATATCGACTTAACTCAGGAATGTCCTTGAAATTAGTTTCTTGGAGACAGTCACACATAGGTCTATCCTGAGTCAACAATATTTTTTGCTCCATCCCTACAAGTTCCAATGCAGTATGGGAGTCATCTTCATGGAGGCTATACCTCGACTCTCTCTTTCTGCTTAGATGGGGAGAATGAACTAGATGGAGGTTCAGTCTTGGAGCATGATGTTTGCCCCTGAGGAACACCTAACTCCATAAGCTTGGGAGTACAGTTAGAAGGAAGGTCAGGTATAATGACCTCTAAGTAATCAGATGGTTTATTGCCTACTTTCTCCTGCACTTGACTTTTTTCTATTGCCTTTTCCTGCCTTGTACTCTTCACAGTAGTGATAGCAGGGAGTAGAAAGGACAGTGCTGACCTTTGAATAGCCTTGGGCTTTGAAGGTGCCAGGGCCTAGACAGCAGCCTCTGCTGAGGAGGGTGTCAAAAGCTCTGTACTGACACAAGCAACCTCAGTCTGAGTGGAGACATCAACTTTTGGAACTTGCCTTTGAACAACAACAGCAAAAGACTTGACAAAGGAAGGAGGCTGTATGGCCTTGTAGATCTTTTTGGCCATAGGAAATTCGCTTGATGGTTTTAATTTCCTGCACTTTTTTTTTCCTCCAAATACACTGTGCAGTTCCTACTCCAGACTGGGTGTTCCCTGGATTAGTTGGCAGCCTTTCCACATTTACCACAAGTGGCCTCTCCCTTACTAGGTAGTGTAGTATTCCCAAACCGCTGACATTTAAAACATCATATAGGGTTGGGTAAACATGGTACCTAAGGACTCCTGTGTTGACATGTTCTGTCAGTTTCGGACTATTACAGGTGAGGATGAAGGACTCTGATTTTACAAGTGTCCCCAACAATCCTTTTCGTGATATTCTGCACATGCACTGGAGCCCATTCTTCCTTACATCTGCCATTTGGGATATCAATGAGATCATGACAAGCAACCATGCCTTTCCTGTAATTTAGGGTACTGTGTATCTCTGTCTCCATTTCACACTCTCCAAGGCACTTAGCATTACAGGTCTGCCATTTGTTGGGAATTAAAAGTTTCATCCAACAGGGTACCCTTTCTCAATCGTTTCACTGACTTCCAATCTAAACCCTCAAAACTTCTATCTTTTCTCTTAACGACTAAAAACACATTATGCACAGCAGAATGTGCTCTGTTACTCTTCAACATACCCTTATTACCAAGTCCTTTGCATGGAGGATAGGCTAAGCTAGCCCTCTTTTTGTAGTGAGTGTTATTCGCCCCCTCACCCCATTGGTACAACCATCCCACTGGGAAGTTTAAAGGACAACTGCAAAATATTCATTTTGGTCCCACGAGCTGCTTGGGAAAGAAATGTCTAGTCACACAGAGCTCAGCATGCCTCAGTAAGCCTGATACAACTGAGATTCACCAGAGGTTGCCTGCAACTGTTCCACCTCAACAGCCATGCATCCCATCAGCATGCAGCACACCTTGGGATTGAGGTTTTTTTTCATAGATGTATTTTACATCCCCGCAACCCAGGCAGTCAAGCCAAAATCCCATTCCTTGAGACAAAGAACATTCCACCCCTGCGCCACCCGGTAGTCGCTGAAATGTGCCCAAAGGTTATGGTGTCAGAGAACTGGTAGCGCTTACCAGTTCCCAGCTCACGTACCCCAGGTTCACCAAGCCCGTACTCAGCAAATGAATACCGAGTCCCGTGAGGGGCATGAGAAGCTGTTGCCGTATGTGATGTGGCAGCTCAGCTGCCTTGGCACCGAGACTTGGTGTGGTCTCGCTGTTGTCCCACTAATTAGTCATGTCATGTCAAATTTCATGAGACTAAATTGTATTCAATAAGCTTCACATCATCTTCAGAATTTAGTGTATGTGGTGTCAAACAAGGAGTGAGATTCCACAAAGAGATTTGCAAATTAGGACATCACCAGAAACTACAGACATTCATTGCAAGATGCAGCTCTCAGTGTCCAGTGTTGACACGTGCAGGAAATTTGTGATGCTGCTGCCACCACTTACGTCCAGACACAGAACTGCTCACTTTCAGTTATTCAGTTGCCTAGGCATAACATAGTCTAATAGCTTCTTTTCAGGTGGGCCCGCAGCATACATAGGTCAGCAAATGACATTTTAAATGTTTATTCCATTTACTGCTGCACTATTTTTATTTTATTTATTAGGTGTTAATTAAGACAACTATTTTGGCTTTTTGCCATTCTGAAGTTTTCTCCTTACAGCTTAATACCCTGCAGTGCTAATTAATAATAGAGTTTTGTAGTTCTACTTTCATTGTAAAAATGATATTATTGCATAATTCATTAAATTTATCATGCAAATCCGTGACTTGCAACTATCAAGGCTTGATGGGAAACATATACTAGTAAACAATATATTTAGAAAACCAACAACCACAAACGTAGTTATAAGTCGTCATGCCATCCTATGAGAAATAAACATGCAAATTTCCATGCTATGCTTGACAGATTGATTAGATTGCCACTGTCAGCTGAGAACATAGACAGGGATATTATGTGTGACAAGTAACAATGGGTATGATTCCATGTTAATAGATAAATGACACAAGAAAAAATTGGGCTAAAAGGAGGAGGTCAACAACAAGAGATCAAATTACAGAAAACTGCAAATGATTATCTCCCAGGAGTTGCCACCCTGCCATATTTGGGGAATGTTTCAATAAAATACAGCAGGTGTTTGAAAACAGTAATAAGAGAATTGCTTTCCAAACAAACAATAAGATAGTGAAACGAGTAAGACATAAAATTAAACAAAAATCCATATATGATCAGTTAGGAATACATAAAATCACTTGTGATCAATGCCATCAAACATATGTGGAACAGAAAGTAAAGAATCTTAGAATGAGATTTAGATAACACTGTAACCCAAAGCACTAATAAGCTGTGAGTAACCAGCTTAAAACACATGGCTACATACTGGAGAATAGGCCTATAGAGAATACCATGACAGTTTTAGAATACACTGGAAATAGGAACACACATGAACCTTCTTGAAAACGTGGAAGTATATTCTGACCTGAAAGCTCACCAAGTAAAATTCTTAATGAACAGAAAGACGTGAAGAATACCAAGTACTATGACAACAACTTTTTCAGAGATTTTTGCTATTTTAGAAGTTATATTCAATATAATCTGACAACAATAGATGACTGTAGGAATACATCAATAATTAGGCTATTTTGAACACAAGAGACAACAACTGATCATAGTCCAACTGTATACAGATTATTATAGGTTGTCGAGCCCTTATCCATGTTCCAGATAAACTCAGAACAAAATGGGATGCGAAGGCAAAGGAGCTTATTTTTTTTGGATTACGATGAACTGACTAAAGGTTACGGATTAATTGACCCACAGAATCACAAGAAAATTCTGAGAGGCAGAAATGTTGTTTTTCTCGAGAAAGAGTTCTGGACAGACAAAATGAGAACACAAACTGAAAGTAAAGATAACTGTATGTTTTGGCCAAGTAACCAGAATACTGAAGAGGTTGAAGCAAAGAAAATAGCGGAAATGAGTAGTGATGAGACTGACAGTGCAGACACTGATCAAAACTGTGACTACATTCTGGACCCTCAATCAGTGGTAGACTTGGAAGAGACTGCTCAGTCAGTGGTAGACACGAAAGAAACTGATAGTCTAGGAGGTGATAACCAGTCAGAATGTCAGCTCATGTACCCAAACCTAAGGAATATCCATATTATGTAACATATTTTGTAAATGATTTTTCCAATTTGGGAGAAGATCCTGTGAATTTGGAGGATGCTATGTCAAGAGGTGACAGAGAAAACTGCATAAAGGCTATGAAAGAAGAAATAATGAGCTTCCAGAAGAATGGTGTTTGGGAACTTGTGGATCTACCAAAACCTAGAAGTATTGTTGGTAACAAATGGATATTTAAGTTAAAAAGAAGTGCAGATGGTACAGCACTCTATTGGGCTAGACATGTTGCTAAAAGATTTACCCAAAAGTTTGGTATAGATTAAGAAGAAACGTTTTCACCAGTAGTAAGATGTAGTACTTTTAGAGCACTCATCAGTTTAGCTATAAATTGGGATATTGCAATTTATCATTTTGATGTAAAAACTGCCTTTTTGTATGGAGATCTGAAGGAAACCATTTACATGAAGCAACCGGTTGGTTTTACATCAAAAGGTAAAGAAGATAGAGTTTAGGGCCTACAAACTAACAAACTATGTAAGGCCATTTATAGTTTAAAATAGTCTGCTAGGCAGTGGGATGAAAAGGCAAAAAGTGTGCTTTTTGACCTAGGTTATGTTGCTAATACTGATGAAGATTGTGTGTTCATTAAAAAGTCAGGTAAAGATGTTGCAACTGTTGCTTTGTATGTGGAGGACTTTTTTATTTTTTTGTAAAAACAAGGAGATGAAAAATACGTTACATCAGGGATTATCTGAACATTATGAAAAATGGAAGATTTATGAGAAGCAAAGTCATGTCTGGGACTGTGTATAACCAGAAACTGGAATTCTGGTAATTTAAAACTTGACCAGAAGGGTTACACTGCCGATGTGCTGAAACAATTTAATATGCTTGAATGTACTCCTGTTGGTACTCCTATGGAAGTCAGATAAAGATTTTGGGAAGTGCAGGGAGACACGATTAATGTGCCATATCAAGAACTAGTGGGCTGTTTGCTGTATCAGAATTAGTACAAGACCTGATATAGGTGATGTTATGCAGCTAGTATTTTAAGTCAGTATAATAGCAAGTTTCCTAGTGTACATCGGAAGGCAGCAAAGAGAGTCCTTTGTTATCTTAAAAGTACAATGTACTAAGGCCTTGTTCAAACAAAAGGAGATGTTGAAGATCTGCATGTAACTGGTTTTGTTGACTCATATTTTGTAGATGATTTGACTACCAGCCTGTCACAATATGGAAGTGTTTTTCTCTTAGGGAGAAACTTGGTTTCATGGGGGGAGCAAGAAGATAAAGAACACTGCAACTTTTACTGCTGAGGCTGAATATGCTGGTTTGAATTCTGCAGGCAAAGAAGCAGTGTACTTGTGATGGCTGATTGGGGTTTTGCTACATAAGAAGCAGCAAGATCCTGTAACAATATTTCAAGACAACCAGAGTTCAATTAAACTGCCAGAAAATCCTGTGCTGCATTCTAAGCTGAAACATGTTTGTGCTAAAGGGCATTTTATTTGACAGTGTGTCAAAAGAAATGAGGTGGTTGTTAAATATTTACAGTCAAAGGAAATTCCTGCTGATGTTCTAACTAAGCCACTTGTTAGAGGGCAGCACATGTATCTAATTGAGAAATTGTCACCTGATTAAGTGGTAGTGTTGTGATGTTAGTAATCTTTTAACTATTTCATGAAATGCACATCTAAGACACGTAGATTATTCTTAGATGTTATAGTTCTTCTTTTGTCTTTGTCAGTGTTGTGTGTAAATGGTTGTGTACTGTTCTTGAATACAAGTTTTACAAACATTATAACCTTGTCTAGTGAACAGTTTTTTTTTTTTTTTTTTTTTTTTTTTTTTTTTTTTTTTTTTTTTTGACAAATGAACAGTTTCTAGCCAACAGAACCCAGCATGTCATTCTCAGCAGGGAGAAGTCTTCAGATGTTAAAGTGATCTCAGGTGTTCCCCAGGGGAGTGTTGTAGGGGTGTTACTCTCAAAAAAATATAGGTCTATACCGGTAAATGACATAAGAGATAATATCAGAAATTTCATGAGGCTTTTGCAGATGAAGGTGTAAGTTAATTTATCAAGAAGTCGCAACACTTGAAGAGGGTAGCAAAATGCAGGAGTATCTGCAACTTATCAATGCATAGAGGTACAGGAAATGACAAACAATTCTCAACATAAATTAGTGTAAAGTGTTACATTTACACAGAAAGAAAGATAACTCATTACATAACAACACTACAACAGGATAAGGGGTGATCTGAAATGGAATAACCATATAAAATAAATTGTGGACAGAGATTCATTTGAAGAAACCTCAGGAGGTATAGTGTGTAAACAATGGCAAAACTCTTGTTTGACCAGAGCTTGAGTATTGCTCATCATTGTGAGATCCATACTACAGAGGGTTAATGGAAGATAAAGAAGATCCCATAGAGAGCAGCAAACTTAGCCATGGGCTCATTTAGTAAGCGAGATTAAGAAACTCCAGAGGCAGATATTGGAAGAGAGCCGTTCTCTATTGTGGTACAGCATTCTGTCAAAAGTTCTTAGAGCATGTATTTCATGAAGAGTCAACCGATATATTGCTTCCTTCTACACACATCTCACAAAGGAACCACAAGGGTAAAATTAGAGACATTAGGGCCCACATGGAAACATACCAGTAATTATTTTTCCCCATGGAATAGGAGGAAGTGGCAATGGTACAGAAAGTACCCTCTGCCACATACCATAAAGTGGTGTGTGGAATATGGATGTAGATGTACAGATGTAGACCAGGTTGTAATGCATGTCACACCACTAATTCAATTAATTAAAGAAACGGATGTATAGGCAGATAAAATCTGCATTTCAGGTATAAACTAATGAAAACTTCACTTAATATTTTTAATGTTTATGAGATTACTTACCGTATCTCCAATGCAGTAAACCGTGATACACAATGAATCCAATAACCAGAATACATGCCAGTAGTTTTGTATTTTTGGCGTTAATTTGTTGTATAATTTCGGTTGCTGACTTCCCATGCTCACTAAATGAATCGGACGACATAGTACTTGATCGCTATAATTTATGCAGCTGTTTATTAGCAACCGTAACAAAAGTACTATTCATTGTATGTCTTCCTAAATATGAGTGTACACACGAGACTCTCTTTTCACCCGCCTATTCATGATCACCGACTAGAGCTTACACATCTCCACTCCTCAGCTGTCATAACCACGAACTCCGTAAAAACTGTACGGCGACAGCATTATTTACTATTTACCTGCTACCACTAGTATACAACTGTTCAAAGATTCAGAGAAAGATGAGCCTTTCACTTGCTGTCAAACCGTACTTATTCTTTCAACGTTAATACTGAGTAAACAATATTGAAGTGCCTGAAATATTTGGCATTCTAAATGCTGCACAATTTATAATAATTTAGATTTTTTTGGTTTTTGGTAAATTTTGTTTACATCTGACATAAGTCAACATTAGGAATATCCATGATATCGGCGTCCCCCTCCCACAGACCTGTGCCGGTGTGCCATGTTGTGTTTATTATGAGATGTTCGTGTGTGCTACGTTTGTATGCGTATGTTGTAGAGTTTGATTCCAGTCTTTAATTATAGAAACTGTTCTTCTCGTGTATTTTTCCGATAGAGTTTGTGAGAAAAATGCCCTACGTAGTTGTACGTGGAACGCTCGGAATGGCTAACACTAAAGTGTATGGTCTTTCTGTGCAAGAAGCTGACCTTATGAGTGCGCACTTGAGACCTGGTCCAACGAACGCAAATAAAGAAGAATTAACATTTTATAATTCTGCAGTTTATGTGATAAATCAATTGGAGTATTACTTTGGGTACAGAGTAATTACATCCGCATGCCAAGGCGAGTCCGGTCAACCAATTTGGACAATGTCAAAACACCATTAATGAAGGTGAGTAGTTTTTATGTACGCATGTAATTATTTCATATGACGAAATCTGAATTAGTACTTCGTTTGCCGTAAAGTATCCCCTAAGAATAGAAGAATACAGGTTCAGCAGCGTAGAGTGCAGATTTTGGCAACGAACTTTGAATAGGTCAGTCTTACGAAAACTTATTACCTAAAAGGAGTGGGAATAATTTCTCCTGTCGACCGTGAAATAAATAATTAATGCTTTTTTGCTCTTTGGTCGACAGATACTTGTATATACCCTTGTCTTGTTAGTACAAGGTACGGTGGCTAGGTATCCTCGTAAAGTGAACATTTTGTGGCAAACATAAGCACACTACGCCGCCGACGCCGTAAGTACAGTTTAACCATGAAGGAATTTACAAAACAATAGCATTTAGTAGTGTGTGCGCGCGCGCACACCATAATCATCATAGTACTGATCACTATACATGACACGAGTTACAAATGATTAGTGTTTACTGAGATAAAGACTGCGAATAACCAACATTGTATAGAACTAAAACTACAAATATTGATAGCTGTATTCGTCCATTGAATGTTGATGATAGCACAGCCTAAAAATATAATTTTTTCCCGTGGAACATGATATTGCTTGTTGTTATCTTATGCTTAAAGGATAATTTTTAGCTTCAAAGGCAAGCAACATTCTTGCAAAAATGTGTATTTCATGTAAGTGAGACACAATTTATTTTTAAATTCGCATGTAAGCAAATGAATACTGACAAGGAACACTGCTGGACTACTGGAAAGCTACAGTATCTTGCTTCATACGGAATGTGAAAATTACAGAGGAATCAAGTTTTCTTCACATAAGATCTGTCAATGATCATTCTAGCAAGCTTAAGCCTTAGCCTAGAGGCCTACACCGAAAATATTATTTAAGACTGTCAGGAATGTTGAAAATTGTTCAACAAGTATTCTGTTATTGGTGTTCTCAAAATCAGCAACTACCATCAGTACTAGCACCACAAAAAAAAAAAAAAAAAATAATAATAATAATAATAAAAAAAATAAAAATAAAATAATAATAATAATATTTGCACCAGTCACTAAGAACTTAAATTCATGGAATAGGCCTATATATAAGCATCACAGAATAATTAATTATGTGTCCACAATAAAATATGAAATTGAAATTACCACAGTCCTTAACACTCCCCCTGCAATGTTCTTGTTTTATTGTACCTTCTCGCTGAATGCTAGACTATCTAGCTTGTGTTGCTGGAGTGGCCGGATGTGATAGTTGTGTGTGTGTGTGTGTGTGTGTGTGTGTGTGTGTGTGTGTCTAGTTGTCTGAGTTATTGTGTGAATGTGTGTGTTTCTTTTTCTGATGAAGGCCATGGCCGAAAAATTTAGTTGTGTGAATATGATTATCTATTTTCGTGTCTGTCAGCAGCTCAGCAAGCCTCTTTACGGTGAGTTGTTATCTATCCCCTCCATTATTATTATTATAAATAACTACTAACAAATTTAAAAAATGCAAAAAGAAAAATTACAAAGTTCCCATCCAAACATTAGTCATATACTAAGCATATATTCATATGACAGAAAAGAAACTTCATCCACAAAATTTGAAAATTATATTTATGATGACACCCAACCCTGTATATCCACCCTCACCTAGCTACTCAAATGAGGTCTATACATTTAACTGACAACCTTCAAAAATGATTTAAATGCACTAGAGTTCTTCGCTACACTCTTGCTCCAAGAATATTCATTCACATGCCCTTGTAACACAGACAGCCTCTTACCCCTCCCAATAACAGATTTCACAGCTCCCCAGTGTCCCTTAATAGTGTTTGTACATGCTCCAGTTTCTTTATTACAAAATTCAGTTTAATGATTAACAGTAAAATGCTCATAACCCAAACAATCCAAGCCCTTGTATGAAGAAAAACTGTCAGACATAATAATAGGTCTAGATCCCTCTTCAAACACTCCTCTATTAATGGCTTCAACACTTGCTTTGTCCAATTTGGAACAATTTTAAAAATGACATAATCACATTCACCCCCAGAAATTACATCTACAAAATTCCGTATTCCAACATCGTCATGTACCCTGCCAAATTTCTGTTTCCCAAATTGGGACTCGTCCACTTCAACCACCACTCTTGGACCATCCTAAGGCCTCCTGTACTTTATAAGTTCCGCACACACATCATGGAAAATAGAATACCATACTACTAGATACTTCATCCTCACACACAACAGTTTTCACGAAATACTCATAACAGAAATAGTAAATTAACCTAACTATATTCTCGAAACTTAAAATGGGCTCCCTCAAACCATGTTCCTTGCTAAATCGAATGTCAAACATTGTCTTCAGGACACCTCCACATGAATTCATCAGAACTTCTTTTCTTAGGAACAAATCCTGCAAGTACAATATTCCTCCTGTACACTGAGTGACTGTAAAAATGTGAAGGTGCTCCTATTTTTTCAACAATTGTATCCATCACATTCTTCGCATTGAAATTCTCAACAGATTTCCCATGCCACGTCCCCACACACCACCAATCCTCCCTCCAACCCCAGTAACCAGTCACAAGAGTGTCCTCCTTGTCACCCAATACCACCCCAAATTGATTGATTGATTGATTTTACCAGGAAAGCCAAAACAGTTTTGGTCCAACCAGCCACTGCCCGCACCAAAACAGAGTATTGTGCAGTATCACTCCCTGTATATCTATAAAAGCCAACTGATGCCCTTAAACAGTGCTAGGAGTCCCTTTACCAGTTCTTTATTAGACACAATCTCTTCGGGTCTGGTTGTCCCGAATATTCTGTGCCTCTTGCTCTCCAATGCAATGTCTTCAAAGATTAGGTGTGATGCTGTTTCATTGCCGTCATCACAGATCCTACATTTAAGCATTTAAGGTTCTCTTCTGTTATTCCGGTTGTATGTGGGTGTTCTTTGAAGCTCCCATGGCCTGTCATCAATCCAACCATGAGTTTAATCTCCTTCCTGTTCAAGCCTAGAATTGCAGAGCTTAATACCACCCCAGACTCCAACAACTTAATCGCATCCTACTCCATCTTAGGTCAGGCCACCTGTGAAAGCAGCCATGTGGATATGTGTGAGTGTGTGTGTATAGAGTGATCCTCATTACCAACAAACACTGTCTGCCTGTGACCGTTCATGCGAATGGACAGTTTGTTGCTGGTCATTCCCACATAGAACGCTTCACAGTGCAGGCATGTCAGCTGGTAAATCACGTGGGTGCTATCGCAAGTGGCTCTGCCCTTGATCGTGTACACCTTCCGGGTTATGGGACTGGAGTAAGTGATGGTGGAAGGGTGCATAGGGCAGGTTTTACAACGGGGGCGGTTACAAGGGTAGGAGCCGGAGGGTAGGGAAGGTGGTTTGGGGATTTCGTATGGATGGACTAGGAGGTTATGGAGGTTAGGTGGGTGGCAGAAAGACACTCTCGGTGGAGTGGGAAGGATGTCATGAAGGATGGATCTCATTTCGGGACAGGATTTAAGGAAGTCATATCCTTGCTGGAGAGCCACATTCAGAGTCCGCTCCAGTCCCGGAAAGTATCCGGTTTCAAGAGGAGCACTTCTGGGGTTTTTCTGTGGAAGGTTCTGAATTTGGGGGGATGAGGAAGTGGCTCTGGAAATTTGCATCTGTACCAGATCAGGAGGATAGCCGCGGGATGTGAAAGCTGTTATTAGATTATTGGTGTGCTGGTTCAGGGATTCGGGACTGGAGCAGACTCGTTTGCCACGCTGCTAAATTCTAATTCCCGCCCTCCATCTTTAACATCTTTGCCTCGGTTCTGTGGACAGAGCCTCTGCCTGAAGTGGTATCTCTGTCCAACTTCTTTGGTTTCTACAAATGTCTGCCTAGGTGTGTTTGCATGTGGATATGTGTGTGTGTGTGTGTGTATTTGTTTACCTTCCTTTTTGTCCCCTAAGGTAAGTCCTTCCACTCCTGGGATTGGAATGGCTCCTTTTCCACTTCCTTAAAACCCGTATCCTTCCCTTTCTCCTCTCCTTCCTTCTTCTTTTTCCCGAAGAAGCCACCAGTGGTGGCGAAAGCTCGAATGTTTGTGTGTTTTTGTGTGTGTTTTATGTTTCTGTCGACGAGCCTGTACTTTAGGTAAGTCAAATATCTTTATTTTATACCTATTTTTCCCACCTGGAAATGTGTGGGTGTGTGTGCATTTGTTTACCCTCCATTTTTCCCCCAAGGTAAGTCTTTCCTCTCCCGGGATTGGAATGGCTCCTTACCCCCTTCCTTAAAACCCTCATCATTTCCTTTTCCTTCCCCTTCCCTTCTGCCTGATAAAGCAGCTAGGCTGCGAAAGCTAGCGTTTGTGTGTGTGTGTGTGTGTGTGTGTGTGATTCATTTATTTATTTGTGATGCTGTTACACCTGTGCTCCTTCGCCTGGTGAGTAATCTTCGTCTATTTTATATATATATATCAACACTACCTCTCCCAACGTCCCTCTGAACGCAAGCCTGATACCTGATTCCTCATAACCCTTACCAATTTCATCCTACTTAACAACTACTTTTCCTTTGAGGGGAAAGTTTACCATCAAATCCAAGGCACAGCCATGGGCACCTGCATGGCACCCTCCTATGCCAACCTGTTCATGGGCCGTCTGGAGGAATCGTTCCTAGCATCCCAAAACCTCAAACCTCTGGCCTGGTTCCGGTTCATTAATGATATTTTCATGATCTGGACTCAGGGCCAGGACACCCTATCCTCCTTTCTTCAGAACCTCAATTCCTTCTCTCCCATCCACTTCACCTGGTCTTCCTCAACCAACCATGCCACATTCCTGGATGTCAACCTCCACCTCACTGATGGCTCCATCCACACTTCCGTCCATATTAAACCTACCAACCACCAACAGTACCTACATTTTGACAGTTGCCATCCCTTCCATGTCAAAAAATCCCTCCCTTACAGCCTGGCCACCCGTGGACGGCATATCTGCAGTGACAAGAATTCCCTTTCTGAATATGCTGAAGGTCTCAGAAAGGCCTTCACAAACAGAAACTACCCCACAGATCTAGTCCGCAAACAAATCTCCCGTGCCATATCCTCACACACCCCAAATCCTCTTCCTAACACCAGTAACCATCCACAAAAGAGCGCTCCCCTTGTCACCCAGTACTACCCTGGTCTCGAACAACTAAATTCCATCCTTCGCCAAGGTTTTGATTTTCTATCCTCGTGCCCTGAAATGAGAGACATCCTGTCCAAGATCCTTCCCACCCCTCCTAAAGTGGTGTTCCGTCGCCCCCCCCCCCCCAACCTTCACAACATCCTAGTTCATCCTTGTGCCACCCCAAAACCCAGCTCACTGCCACAGGGATCATATCCTTGTGGAAGACCCCGCTGCAAGACCTGTCCAATCCACCCACCCACCACTTCCTATTCCAGTCCGGTCACAGGCTTATCCTACCCTATCAGAGGCGTGGCCACTTGTGAAAGCAGCCACGTAATTTACCATCTGTGCTGCAAGCACTGTACAGCTTTCTATATTGGCATGACCACCAACCAGCTGTCCATTAGGATGAATGGCCACCACCAAACTGTGGCCAAAACCAAGGTGGACCACCCTGTGGCACAGCATGCAGTGGAGCACATGCTTGATTTCAATGGCTACTTCACAACCCGGGCCATCTGGATCCTCCCATCCACCACCAGCTTTTCTGAACTACACAGATGGGAGTTATCCCTACAATACATTCTCCGATCCCGAAATCAACCAGGCCTCAACCTACAATAACTTCCCTATATATATTTTTCCATACCTTACAGTTCCTACCTCTCTATCCCAAACCTCACCTATTTTGAGTGGTGTGTGATCGTGTGTGTGTGTGTGTGTGTGTGTGTGTGTGTGTGTGTGTGTGTGTGTGTGTGTGTGTGTGTGCGCGTGCATGCGTGCATGTGTATGTGTGTGTATGCGGTCTTGTGTACTTGCAGTGTGCATGCATTTTCCATATATATATATATATATATATATTTATTTTACTTTATTTTATTTCACTTTCTCCCCTCACCCGCCTCCCCACTCCATTCCTAAGCTGCATCTCGTTATTCCCATCTAACCCATCCCCACCACCGTGACGTAACCTTTCTATCCCCTCCCCCTCCCCTCCCCTCCTCTCCCCTCCCCTCTCGTCCACGATTTGCTGCAGAGCGTGATTCGAAGTGCGGCAGTCGGAGGTGATGGTTGTATGACTGTGTTGTGTGATTGCGTGAGTGCTCTATTTTCTGAAGAAGGCCATGGCCGATAGCTGAATCACTATTATTGCTTTTTTGAGGTTGTGGGTATTATGATACCCAACTTTGACAGATAAAGTTCTTTATTAATCAGAAATATGTATCACAAAAACAACGCAACTATTTATTCTCACTTCAACAAAGCAACTGGTTCTGATTGATTGAGTACACGCCAGATGCTCTGCCAAAGAAGCTGGTGAAAAGAAGAACTACATTGCCACAAATCGGCATGTCTTTAATTCAACAACAAAACGTGAAATATATGTCAAGAAACTCGAATGTGAATAATTTTTAAGCGCTATACTTTAAGGGGGAAGCCATGCTAGTGTCAATTTATGAACATTACGACATTTTTCTTCACGAACATGCTTTCAAAAAGTGTAAAACGCGGGAAAAGCGTAAATATGTTAATGCAAAAACGAGGGCGAATTAACATTGTAAACATAGGAAATTTGACGGGACCGACAAAAAATCGTGTAAATGGCGGGAAAACGTAAAAACCGAGAATATAAAAACTATATCATATTATAGAAGTAGACTTTCCTGGTGGGAAAAATATGTATAAAATAAAGATTTTTTTTTTAAGTAAAAAATCTTCATTGTGTTTGTGTTTCGATATGTCTGTGTGTGTGTGTGTGTGTGTGTGTGTGTGTGTGTGTGTGTGTGTGTATTAGTTTACCTTCCTTTTTTTCCCCCTAAGGTAAGTCCTTCCACTCCTGGGATTGGAATGACTCCTTTTCCACTTCCTTAAAACCCATATCCTTCCCTTTCTCCTCCCCCTTTTTTCCTCTTTTTCCTGAAGAAGCTGCCAGTGGTGGGGAAAGCTTGTATGTGTGTTTGTGTGATTTTATTCGTTTCTATCGACGAGCTGGTCCTTTTGGTGAGTCATCTCTTTTCTATTATATATATATATATATATATATATATATATATATATATATTGTGGTCTTCAGTCCGGAGACTGGTTTGATGCAGCTCTCCATAATACCCTATCCTGAGCAAACCTCTTCATCTCCACATAAGAACGGCAACCTACATCTGTCTGAATCTGCGTACTGTATCCATCTCTTGGTCTTCCTCTGCGATTTTTTCCCCACGCACTGCCCTCCAACGCTAAATTCACAATTCCTTGATGTCTAAGAATGTGTCCTACCAATCTATCCCTTCTTTTAGTCAAGGTATGCCAGAAATTTCTTTTCTCCCCAATTCTGTTCAATACCTCCTCATTAGTTACGCGATCCACCCACCTAATCTTCAGCACTCTTCTGTAGCACCATATTTCAAAAGCCTCAATCCTCTTCCTGACCGCACTGTTTATCGTCCATGTCTCACTCCCATACAAGGCAACACTCCATACAAATGCCTTCAGAAAAGACTTCCTTAGGCTTAAATCAATATTCGATGTTAACAAATTTCTCTTTTTCAAGAACGCTTTTCTACCCATTGCCATTCTGCATTTTATATCCTCTGTACTCCGACAATAATTTGTTATTTTACTACCCAAATAACAAAACTCATCTACCTCCTTTATTGCTTCGTTTCCCAATCTAATTCCTGCAGCATCACATGATTTCCTTCCTCTGCACTCCATTACCCTAGTTTTGCTCTTGTTAATGTTCATCTTGTATGTACCTTTCAGCACACTGTCCATTCCCTTCAACTGCTCTTCCAGGTCTTTTGCTGTCTCTGAGATTATTACAATGTCGTCGGCAAAACGCAATGTTTTTAATTCTTCACCCTGAACTTTAATTCCTTCTCCAAATTTCTCTTTGCTTTCCTTTATAGCTTGCTCAATGTACAAATTGAATAACAATGGAGAAAGACTACAACCCTGTCTTACTCCCTTTCCAACCCCTGCGTCCCTTTCATGCCCTTCAACTCTGATAACCGCTGTCTGGTTGTTGTAGAAGTTATAAATAACCTTACGTTCCCTATATTTTACTCCAGCTTTCTTCAGAACTTGAAAGAGTTTATTCCAATCAACATTGTCAAAAGTCGTCTCTAAATCTACAAAAGCTAGAAATGTAGGTTTGCCTTTTCTTAATCTATCTTCTAGGATAAGCCGTAACGTGAGTATTGCCTCCCGAGTTCCTACATTTCTCCTGAACCCAAACTGATCTTCCCCGAGGTCGGCTTCTACCACCTTTTCCATCCTTCTGTATATAATTCGTGTTAATATTTTGCAACCATGACTTATTAGATTGATGGTTCTGTAGTTTTCACACCTGTCTGCACCTGCTTTCTTTGGAATGGGGATTATAACATTTTTCTTAAAGTCTGAGGGTACTTCTCCTGTCTCATACATCTTACGCACCAGGTGAAACAGGTTTGTCATGGCTGGTTCTCCCAGAGCCTTCAGTAGTTCTGAGGGAATATCATCTACTCCAGGGGCCTTGTTTCGACTTAGGTCTTTCAGGGCTCTGTCAAATTCTTCTCTCAGTACAGTATCTCCTATTTCATCTTCATCCTCTTCCCTTCCTACAATATTGTCTCGAAGTTCATTTCCTTTGTAGAGCCCCTCTATATACTCTTTCCACCTTTCAGCTTTCCCTTCTTTGCTGAGAACTGGTTTTCCATCAGTGTCCTTGATATTCATAGATCTGTTTTTCTTATCTCCAAATGTTTCTTTTATTTTCCTGTAGGCTGTATCTATTTTTCCCCTATTTATACATTCTTCTACATCCTTGCATTTGCCTTCTAGCCACTCCTGCTTAGCCATTTTGCACTTCCTGTCAATTTCATTTCTTAGTTGTCTGTACTCCATTTTGCCTGTTTCATTTACTGCATTTTTATATTTTCTCCTTTCATCGATTAAATTTAGTATCTCCTGTGATATCCAAGGATTTTTTGTAGTTCTTGCCTTCCTACCTATTTTGTCCTCTGCTACCTTCACTATTTCATCTCTCAGTTTTACCCATTCCTCTTCTACTGTTTTATTTTCCCTTGTTTCTGTCAATTGTTGCCTAAAGCTCCCTCTGAAATTCTTAAGAACCTCACGTTCCTTCAATTTATCCAGGTCCCATCTCCTTATTTTCCTACCTTTTTGTAGTTTCTTCAGTTTCAGCCTACAGTTCATAACCAACAAGTTATGGTCAGAGTCTATATCTGCCCCTGGGTATGTTTTACAGTTTAAAACCTGGTTTCGGAATCTATGTCTTACCATTATAAAATCTATCTGATACCTTCCGGTGTCTCCTGGTCTCTTCCACGTATACAACCTTCTTTTGTGATTCTTGAACCAGGTGTTTGTTATAACTAAATTATGTTCTGTGCAAAATTGTACCAGGCGGCTTCCTCTTTCATTCCTTTTGCCCAGACCATATTCACCTACTATCTTCCCTTCCCTTCCTTGTCCTACTACCGAATTCCAGTCTCCCATAACAATTAAGTTTTCCTCTCCCTTATTTGTCTGAATAATTTCCTTTAGCTCCTCATATATTTCTTCGATTTCATCATCATCGGCAGAGCTAGTTGGCATATAAACCTGTACTACTGTTGTCGGTGTTGGCTTCGTATCTATCTTGACAATGATAATGCGATCATTGTGCTGCTCATAGTAGTTTACTCGCATTCCTATTTTCTTATTCATTATCAATCCTACTCCTGTGATACCCACAATTGATTTTGTATTTATAATCCTGTACTCACCTGACCAGAAATCCTGTTCATCCTGCCACCGAACTTCACTAATCCCCACTATGTCTAACTTCAACCTATGCATTTCCCTTTTTAAATTTTCTAATTTTCCTACTCGATTAAGGGATCTAACATTCCACGCTCCGACCCGTAGAATGCCAGTATTGTCTTTCCTGATGATCACATCCTCCTGAGTAGTCCCCGCCCGGAGATCCGAATGGGGGACTATTTTACCTCCAGAATATTTTACCCGAGAGGATGCCATCATCATATGTTCATACAGTAGAGCTGCATGTCCTCGGGAAAGGTAACGGCTGTAGTTTCCCCTTGCTTTCAGCCGTTCGCAGTAGCTGTGTGGCAAAGCCACATTAGCTGATGTTACAAGGCCAGCTCAGTCAATCATCCAGACTGTTGCCCCTGTAACTACTGAAAAGGCTGCTGCCCCTCTTCAGGAACCACACGTTTGTCTGGCCTCTCCACAGATACCCCTCCGCTGTGGTTGCACCTACGGTACGGCTATCTGTATCGTTGAGGCACGCAAGCCACCCCACCTCGGCAATGTCTGTGGTTCATGGGAGTGGATATATATATATATATATATATATATATATATATATATATATATATATATATATATATATATATACGACCTTAACTCCTTCTCCAGCCTTAAATTCACCTGGTCCTTCTCCAAAACTCAAACCACCTTCCTTGATGTTGACCTTCACCTTGCTGAGTCTCACATCCACACCTCAGTCCATATTAAACCCACTAACAAACAACAGTACCTCCACTTTGACAGCTGCCATCCCTTCCATATTAAACGATCCCTTCCCTACAGCCTGGGCATCCGTGGGAAACGTATCTGTTCCAGTTCCGAATCCCTCACCAGCTACAACAACAATCTATCCAATGCTTTCCTCTCCCGCAACTACCCTACAGACCTCGTCCACAAACAGATCTCACGAGCTGTCCATTCCTCTCCTTCCAAAAACAATGTTCCTAACCCCAGACCACCCAGAAGCACTCCCTTAGTCACCCAGTACCATCCTGGCCTGGAATGCCTCAACAAATTCCTCAAACAGGGCTATGACTTTCTCAAGTCATGCCCTGAAATGAGACCATCACTCCAAACTGTTCTTCCCACACCACCCAGAGTAGCCTTCCGCCGTCCTCCCAACCTCCGCAACATCCTTGTCCAACCTTACAACATCCCAAAACCACCCTCCCTACCTAATGGTTCCTACCCCTGCAACCGATCCCGCTGCAAAACCTGTCCAATGCATCCTCCCACTACCACATACTCCAGCCCCACCACAGGAAAAACCTACCCAATTCAAGGCAGGGCCACATGTGAGACAACGCATGTCATATACCAGCTGACATGTGTCCACTGTTCAGCCTTTTATGTTGGTATGACTACCAACAAATTGGCTGAACGGATGAATGGGCATAGACGAACTGTTCGCCTGGGGGACACCCAATATCCTGTGGCAGAACATGCCCTCCAGCATAACTCCAGGGACCTGGGCACGTGTTACACCACATGTGCCATTTGGATAGTACCAACCAACACCAGTCCCTCAGAGCTACGGAGGTGGGAACTTGCCCTCCAACATATCCTCTCCTCCCGCCACCCCCCTGGCCTAAATCTACGCTAACCCCTCCCCTTCCTCCATCCTCAGCTCACCTATTCATTATCCGTTCCTTACCCCCCCCCCCCCTCTCTCTCTCTACCGCCCTCTCGCTCTCGCTGTCATTCTCTCTATCTCTCTCCGTGTGTGTGTGTGTGTGTGTGTGTGTGTGTGTATCCATCCATATTTCCCTGTTTATGAAAAACGTTTTAGACACCCCCCCCCCCCGCCCCTCCTACACCCCTAAGCATCATTAATTTCACTCTCTTCTCTTCTCTTTACTACTTGATCTTTCCTTTTTAGTTATATTTATCCTCTCTGGCTTGGCTCAGTACATACATGCAGTATCTCTGACGCCCACACTTCCGAAACACCACCTTCATGACCTAGGTCGTGAACCACCTTTCCCTTCTATTCCCATCCTTTATTCTTCCCTTCTCTCCCACCTGACGAAGGAACTCTGTTCCGAAAGCTTGTCCCTTTGTCCCTTTTTTTCTGTTTTTTCATTTTGTGTTACTATCGGCGGTACAGCACAATGGTAAGTACTGGCCAGCCATTCTATCTCATTTCAACAATATATATATATATATATATATATATATATGAAAAATGTCTGTCTAGGTGTGCTTGCGTTTCGATATGTCTGAGTGTGTGTGTATTTGTTTACCTTCCTTTTTTTCCCCTAAGGTAAGTCCTTCCACTCCTGGGATTGGAATGACTCCTTTTCCACTTCCTTAAAACCCATATCCTTCCCTTTTCCTCCCCTTTTTTCCTCTTTTTCCTGAAGAAGCTGCCAGTGGTGGCGAAAGCTTGTATGTGTGTTTGTGTGTGATTTTATTTGTTTCTCTCGACGAGCCGGTCCTTTTGGTAAGTCATCTCTTTTCTATTTTTATTTATCCCACCGGGAAAGTTTCCCTCTATAATTTTCGTATATATATATATATATATATACACACACACACACACACACACACACACACACACACACACACACACACACACTTACCAGGCGAAGGAGCTCAGGCAGTGATAGTAACAGATAAACACACACACACACACACACACACACACACATACACACACACACACAAACGCTAGCTTTCGTAGCCTAGCTGCTTTGTCAGGCAGATGGGAAGGAGAGGGAAAAGGAAATGATGAGGGTTTTAAGGGAGTGGGTAAGGAGTCATTCCAATCCCGGGACAGGAAAGACTTACCTTGGGGGAAAAAAAGGAGGGTAAACAAATACATACACACCCACACATTTACAAAGACGCAAGTACACTTAGGCTTGCTTTCTACAGTATGTCTGCCTTAGTGTACTTGCGTCTGTGTAAATGTGTGGGTGTGTGTGTATTTGTTTACCCTCCTTTTTTTCCCCCAAGGTAAGTCTTTCCTCTCCCAGGATTGGAATGACTCCTTACCCACTCCCTTAAAACCCTCATCATTTCCTTTTCCCTCTCCTTCCCTTCTGCCTGACGAAGCAGCTAGGCTGCGAAAGCTAGCATTTGTGTGTATGTGTGTGTGTGTGTGAGAGAGAGAGAGAGAGAGAGAGAGAGAGAGAGAGAGAGAGAGAGAGTGAGTGAGTGTTACTATCACTGCATGTGCTCTTTCGGCTGGTAAGTAGACTTCATCTTTTTTTTTTTTTTTTTTTTTTTTTACATGTATAAAATTTTGTCACGGGAGAGACTTTTTTGTTATTGAATTTGGGTTCACACAATTTGCAGACGAAATTTTAAGAATGCATCAAATTTTCATCTGTTTCAGTGTGGAACACTGTCAGTGTTACTTTTTGTTAAATATGACCCATTGGTCTCCTCATAAGTGGTAAGCCATGTGATTTTGTTACAAGAAAGAGACTGCTAGGTATGTAATTAATTAGTTATTAATTTTACTGTAATGTCTACTTACTTCTAACATACCAGAAGTTAATAATTAAGAAGGCAGAAAATGTTTCTTAAAGAGGCCAACTGGTTTGGGTAGAATGAACAAGATCAATACAAAAATACTTTAGTATGGTACCTACTATTGCAGCAGTAATATTTATTTTGTGATAAAGACTGTTAAATTCTCGGATGCACTTTATTTGGTATTAATGTCGTAAGGTGTTAATGAACCCTGTTTAAAAACATACAATACTATTTTGCTATGTAGCATGTTTACAACCGTAAATATGCACTCCAAACAAATGGATAAAAATGCAGTTGAATCCACTTGTGTTCTATTGTTATGTCAGTAATGAAAAAACTCCACTGAGATCACTCTCATCACTATATAAAATGCTTGAAATGTCGCACTTAGGATTTTTGTAAAGCAAGCGACTGATCAGCAATATCTTTTTATTTGGAATAACTTTTTAGTTCCTTTCATATTTCTTCAGACTACTTATAGAGGACTTTTTGCCCCGTAAACACACAATTTTTTCCATTTTTATTAGAAAACCACAGTAAAATGTAAGCTTAATAGAAATATTCAGCTTGAAGTATCTCAGAAAGGTCACTTCGGAAAACGGAGAATGTTCTCTGTTGTGAGCAACTTCCCCCATCCTTCTCACGCTGAGAGCATACTGGTTGAAGAATATTCTCTGACTTGTTTTATTCATTCAAACCTGAGAATAGTCTCTGGAATCCAGAGTATGAAGTAGATCCTTTGTTTTATTCATATGGACCATTATCTAGTATCTCATATCTTCCTTGCTATTGTGTGTCGCCACTTACAATATCCCCTTAATTAATCACTTCTTATTCGATTGATGATGGAAATTCTCCACAGAGATGATAAATTATTTTTCCAAAGAGATAGATTGGCTGACCAATACTTATCTTTTTGATGTACCGCCGATAGCTACACACAGAAAAAAAAAAAAAAAAAAAAAAAAAAAAAAAAAAAAAAAAAAAAAAAAAAAAAAAAAAAAAAAAAAAAAAAAAAAGGACGAAAATAAAACAATGTCTACCTTGTTGTGTTAGCGTGTGTATGTGTGACTGTGTGTGTGTGTGTGTGTGTGTGTGTGTGTGTGTGTGTGTGCGCGCACTTGTTTGCCTTTCCTTTTACCCCCTTAAGGTAGGTCCTTCCACTCCTGGGATTGGAATGACTCCTTTTCCACTTCCTTAAAACCCGTATTCTTCCCTTTCTCTCCTACTTCCTTCCTCTTTTCCTGAAGAAGCTACCAGCTTTGGCGAAAGCTTGTAATGTGTGTTTGCGATTGATTTTATTTGTGTCTGTTGACGGGCCTGTGCTATGGGTAAGTCATTCGTTTTCTATTTTTAATATAAATCGTCTACAAGGTAGACTTGTCTACCTTGTTGTGTTAGCGTGTGTATGTGTGTGGGTGGGTGTTCGCTTGGGAGGGATAATAGATAGGTGAGTTCAGGATGGAGGAGGGGAAGGGGTTACCGTAGATTTAGGCGAGGAGGGTGGCGGATGTGAGGATGTGTTGGAGGGTAAGTTCCCACCTCCATGGTTCTGGTATTAGTTGGTAGTATCCAAATGGCACATGTGGTGTAACACGTGCAAAGGTCGCTGGAGTCGTTCTGGAGGGCATGCTCTGCCACAGGATATTCGGTGTCCCCCAGTCAAACAGTCTGTCTACGACCATTCATCCACTCAGCCAATTTGTTGGTAGCCATAAAAAGTTGCACAGTGGACACATGTCAGTTGATAAATGACATGTATTGTCTCGCATGTGGCCCTGCCTTGAATCAGACAGGTTTTTCCGGTGGTGGAGCTGGAGTATGTGGTAGTGGGAGGATGAATTGGACAGGTTTTGCAGTGGGATCGGTTGCAGGGGTAGGAACCATTAGGTAATGAGGGTGGTCTTGGGATGTTGCGGAAGTTGGGAGGACGGCAGAAGGCTACTCTGGGTGGTGTGGGAAAAACAGTTTGTAGTGATGATCTCATCTCAGGGCATGACTTGAGAAATTCATAGCCCTGACAGAGCAATTTGTTGAGGCATTCCAGGCCAGGATGGTACTGGGTGACCTAAGGGGATGCTTCTGGGTTATCTTGGGTTGGGAACATTATTGTTGGGAGGGGAGACCTGCTTGCAGGCGAGATCTGTACAGTAGTTGCGTGAGAGGAAAGCATTGGATAGAGTGTTGTTGTAGGTGATGAGGGATTCGTTACTGGAGCTGATACATTTCCCATGGATGCCTAGGCTACAGGAAAGGAATCATTTAATATGGAAGGGATGGCAGCTGTCAAAGTAGAGATACTGTCGCTTGTTTGTGAGTTTAATATGGACTGAGGTCTGGATGTGGGACATGGCAAGGTGAAGGTCAGCATCAAGAAAGGTGGCTTGAGTTCTAGGGAAGGACCAGGTGAATTTTAGGTTGGAGAAAAAGTTAAGGTCCTGAAGGAAGTTCAGAAAGGTTTCTTCACTATGAGTCCAGACCACGAAGATATCATCTATGAATCTATACCAAACTGGGGGATGCAACTTCTGCGTCTTAAGGAATGCCTCTTTCATGACGAAGAGGTTGGCATAGGAAGGGGGCCACCCTGGTACCCATAATTGTTCCCCTGATTTGTTTGTAGGTCTGGCCCGCAAAGGTGAAGTAATTATGGGTGAGGATGAAATTAGCAAGTGTGACAAGGAATGGGGTTTTTGGGAGACTTTCAGGTGGGCATTGGGAAAAAATAGTGTACCAGGGCTGATAGACTATGGGTGTGGGGGATGTTAGTGTAGAGAGATGTGGCATCTATGGTGACAAGCAAGCTTTCAGGTGGGAGGGGCATAGGGATGGATTTGAGGTATTCCAGAAAGTGGTTTGTGTCTTTGGTGTAGAATGGGATCCTGTGGGTTATAGGTTGGAGGTGTTGGTCTACCAGAGCTGAGACACATTATGTTGGAGTTTTGGGACTCTGATAATAAATGTTTCTAGCAATTAATATATTTGCTCAACATGATTTAGGAGATAAGAAGTTTTTGGCACATCCTGACTAAGAGAAGGGATAGATTGATGGGACACATTCTGAGACATCAAAGAATCGTCAACTTAGCATTAGAAGGAAGTGTGTGGGATAAAAATCACAGAGGGAGAGCAAGAGATGAATACAGTAATCAGATTCAAAAGAATGTAAGTTATGTACGAATTCTCAGATTAAGAAGCTTGCACAGGACAGGATAGTGTGATCTGCTTCAAACAAGTCTGCAGACTGAAGACCACAACAACAACACAACAGAATAATTAAATCATGGGACTCAGAATGTAGATGTGTGAAAGTAAATGGCTTATTTCGTTTTGTAAAAAGTAAGTGTACATTTTAAACAAAAGAGAAATCTCGATCACAAATGAACAATGTTTCATACTAGTGCCCTTAAATTAAATCGTGGAGCTCAGTACGTGAATGTGTGACTGTAAATAGATCAGGTTGAATTGTAACAATTAATAACACCTTCCATAACATAGGCAATATCACTTCACTCATCTCCATCCATATAATTGGAACACTGTCAATTGTGGTATGCCATAAGGCTCAGTATTGAGTCCACTACTACATCTTATTTTTATTAATGATCTACATCTTTGTTCTGATGCAGAAAGTGAATGCACAGTTTTATAGATGATACTACAATCCTCGAAATGAAACAACTCACTCAGGTTCAAAAAGGAGTTTATTACTCCAGTAATAAGCTGTTTTTGTCGACTCTCAAAATTCAAGGAACTCCGTATGAACACCTAACTCGTCATCACTAAAAGTGTTATAACTTTCAATACATTTATTGGACGAAGACAATTTGTAAACACCAGGAAATGAGCTACTTAAGGGCAAGAGAGCTCATCCTAGACTGCCGGCAGTTTCGGCCGTCCTGCAGCACATCCTCTGCTCACCTGTATGGCACTTACGGTGGAACCTGCATTTGCAGCGCTGCTGTTTGATGGACCGACAGGTGGCGGCAGTGTTCCATTTTAGGCAAAAGTTATAAAATAGAAAACGGATGACTTACCCAAAGGACAGGCTCGTCGACAGACACAAATAAAATCACACACATACAAGCTTTCGCAACTGTTGGACTTCTTTTCCACTTCCTTAAAACCCATATCCTTCCCTTTCTCCTCTCCTCTTTTCCTGAAGAAGCGACCAACGGTTGCGAAAGCTTGTATGTGTGTTTGTGTGTTATTTTATGTGTGTCTGTCAATGAGTCTGTCCTTTGAGTAAGTCATCCATTTTCTATTTTGTATATTTGTTTATCCCACTAGGAAAGTTTCCTGTTTGACTTACCCAAAGCACAGGTTCGCCGATATACAAATAAAAACACACGAACATTCAAGCTTTCACAACCGTTGGTCGTTTCTTCATGAAAAAAGGAAGGAAGGAGAGGAGAAAGGGAAGGATACGGATTTTAAGGAAGTGGAAAAGGAGTCATTCCAGTCCCAGGAGTGAAAGGTCTTACCTTAGGGGGAAAAAGTAAGGAAAAAACACACCTAGGCAGACATTTGTAGAAAGTACATAGTTGACTTACCAGGCGAAGGAACATAGGTTGTGGATGTAACATAAATAAAACACACACACACACACACACACACACACACACACACACACACACAAATACAAGCTTTCGCAACCCAGTTGCTTCTTCAGGCAGAAGGGAAAAGGAAATTATTAGGGTTTTAAGGGTGTGGGTAACAGGAGCCATTCCAATCCTGGGAGAGGAAAGACTTACCTAGGGGGGAAAAAAAAGGAAGGTAAACAAATACACACACACACACACACACACACACACACACACACACACACACACACACATATATATATATATATATATATATATATATATATATATATATATATATATACAGTTCTACAGTATGTCTGCCTAAGTGTACTTGCGTCTGTGTAAGTGTGTGGGTGTGGGTGTATTTGTTTACCCTCCTTTTTTCCCCTCAAGGTAAGTCTTTCCTGTCCCAGGATTGGAATGACTCCTTATCCACTCCCTTAAAACCCTCATCATTTCCTTTTCCCTCTCCTTCCCTTCTGCCTGACGAAGCAGCTAGGCTGCGAAAGCTTGTATGTGTGTTTGTGTGTTATTTTATTCATTTCTATCGACGAGCCGATCCTTTTGGTAAGTCATCTCTTTTCTATTTTTTATTTTTTTATCCCACCAGGAAAGTTTCCCCTCTATAATTTTCATTATATATATATATATAGACAAACGCAAACACACCTAGGCAGACACACAGTGCATATTGGGAGGGGGAGGGGAGACAATACTACCACAAACTGTAGTATTAGATACAGGACTAGTATGGTGATGCATAATGCAACAGTTCAAGAGTTTACCATGCTGTCTCTAGGTTCTAATCCAACCATCATGGTGTGTAGGCAAAAATGAGATTAGAAAGACATTGTTTTTATCAACCAGAGGCATGCAGCGAGCCTGAGCTGCTCGCCTGGGCTCATAACCACACCTCCAGGGCGGGCCTGGCCACGCGCTGCCCGGCCTGCCGGCACCAGCCACACCGGACGGTGGCGGGTAGCGCGGGTACTTGACTACCCGCCAAGCCCCGGTCCGCCCGGCCGCTGTGGCGCTCTGCTGCTAGCCGGGGCACGCGCCCGCCAGCCACTGCACTCTTAGCGGGAAATACACTGTTCCGATTTTCACACTGTAAAAACTGTTGAAGTTACAAACGACCATCCCACATCGGTTTATTAACTTAGTTTTTCCCTAAAAGCTTTACTGTCCTTGGTAGAAATAACATGTCTGCTTTTCACTCCGCGTGAGTTTTTAGTTTCTTAATGCTTTTACTCGATTCTGAAGAAACTGTGAGGTTAAAAAAAAAATCTGATTTTTGGACGTCTGATAGTACAGCAACTTAGCTTTCTAACAAACCATTCAACTTTTCATTTACAAATCATGTATTGAAAAAGTTAGATAGCGGGCAGCTTACTAACCGATGTATTTTAGAACACAAATTAACGCGAGTGTAATAGAGCTGTCTCAAATCATGAGTCATTGCGAGTTAATGACCAGCATCAGTGCTGCGATAGCAAGTACACGCATTCAGTACGTCTTCGAACAGCGTTTCTGTGGACATTTCGCTAAATTGCTTGATGTTTCCTTGCTGCTAAGAAAAAATAAGTAAATAAATAAAAATAAGAATAAACGTTCAGTTGCAATCGAGGTCATTAGAAACGATTAACTGGTAGAATGTTGGGAGGTACAACTTACGCTTAATCACTCCAAGGGAAGTATACTAATTACTGTTCCTTGATACAGGCGTGTGGACCATTGTTGTTTTTTTCTTTTATTTTATATTCCTCCTTTTCCCTTTGGCTGGTGGTAGCTGAAACCCCAAGGGAGTCACCACTATTCGAGAGGTGACATTCAAGGTTGCAGTCACTGGACAGTCTTCCATGTATCTTGAAACACTTGGGATTTATCCTCACTGACTGAATTGTCAGTGTACTATCAGTTGCAAGGAAAAAAAATTGATGTGCGCAGTAATGCACCTGGTAAAAGCAGAACGTCCAATTTTGTGGTGTAGTAGCAAAACGGTAGCCAAAACGGCTCACGCCGGAAATATTAAAAATGTTTAAAGTCATTGACTTTGCGTTACCCAGCTACAGCAAATTTGTAGGTAGTTTTATACTTTGCTCAGTATTTACTTATACACTGTTTCACTTTAACTTCATATTAAACTATGTGATGGCTCTAACATAAAGAACCATGTTGCTAGTAAATATACGTATTTCACATATGTGACAAAAAAATTATATGCCCTACGATGATGTAATATTTAATTTTGTTCAAGGTTGTCCAACTAATTATGTAGCTAAAATTTGCCAAGGTAAACAGGAAATCTTTATAAAGCCAGTAGTTTGCGGACACGGTATTCGTCTGTTATTCTTTTTACGTTTCTAGAATCTGTTGAAGGATGAGGAAGAACGTCTGTGGCACTTGCAGTGGGGTACTGTGCTCCTATCTGTGACAGTGCCTGTGCGAGGTCTCGAAATCCTTCTCCCGCAACTGTGCTGAAGGGCGGCAAATCTATTGCACACATTCTTACTTATTTCTCCAGCATAAAAGATTTTGCTGACCCTGGAATATTGCTACAACCGTTCAAATCAGTATTCAGATAAGCTTTGCAGCTATTCAGGTGCCGTAACAGCGTAGTGGTACTGCCATCACGGAACGACAATAATTTACGGCAGCCATTACACTCTGCAAATCCCACAGGTTTATTTTCATTACCTACAATCAACATAAAATGCTCCCATACAATGCTGTCTCCAGATATCTTTAAACGCTTGTAGTTTCTCTACGCAAGTTTCCTGGAAATGTCTTCTTTTTTTTTTCTTCCTCGGATCGCCTACTCCTTGCACGTTGGTACGATCTGTCCTGTTCGCTATTTATTTCAGTCATAACGATTGATAACTTATAAATTGCAATGTAGGTAACATAAAAGGCGCGTGAAGCCTACGCTCTATTACAACGTCTTGCTCATAACTGTCTGCATTCCCCCGCTCGCTGTAGCGCTGTTGCACGGGCCCGGCAGGTACCTGCTTGCCTGGCAAGTATCGGGACTCGACGGCGATATTGGATTCCACTTACGTACCCCCCCCCTCTCCCCAACTATGCATTGCCAATACACTAACTAGCCCATGTTGCACCTGTGAAGTGTTGGAAACTGTTGTCCTCCAAACCTTTCAGTGCTTGCCAACAGCCACATTGCAACAGGATAATGTGCGGCTACACTTGACACACATTGTTCAAGACTACTTCATTGACCATTGAATTCCATTGCTACATTGGCCTCCCTGTGTTGCTCAGTAGTTTAGGACTCTAGCAGTTAGAACAGTTGATCCTACTGAGAACAGTACATTATGTCTTGTGTTCATTAAATATGCATGAGGGCATTACAGATATCTTCATAAAACTGCAATGGCATTTCTATAAAAGTGGCTTTGTACATTACAGAGAGAATAACTGTTACGGTTGCAAGTGTGTACATTATTAGAAGTATTGGGCAACATTTGACTTCCTCTTACATAAATCACGAGGAAAGGGGAGAAATTATGACCAAACAGAACCTTGCCAACAGTCATTCTTCACTCACACCAATCGTGAATGGAACAGGAAAGAAGGGAAATGATCATGGAGCAGAAGTAGTCTCCACACGCTGTATCATGGCTTTTAGGTTATAGATGTAGATGCATATAGTAAATACAGGAAGTGTGAAACCCTGACAGTGTGGGTGTGGTGCTCACATTTGTGCTTCTGGGTTACAGGTTTTGATATGGACAGGTGTGTGTGTGTGTGTGTGTGTGTGTGTGTGTGTGTGGTGGGAGGGGGAAAGCTATATTTTAATTGTAACACAAATTTATAAGAAACCAGTGAGCACTGAAAAGTGATGTTTACCTAATATCTCTCCCCCTCCCCCCCCCCCCCCCTCTCTCTCTCTCTCTCTCTCTCTCTCTCTCTCTCTCTCTCTCTCTCTCTCTCTCTCTCAATATATCTGTCCGAGAAATAATATGTAAGGGATTGTAACTATAGCTACACTAATGGTGTACACTGCGGTAGGAGGAAGGAAAGAATATGGGACTGTTACATTGACTTGAGGAAGGGAATTAAAAGATGACAGAAATGCAAGGATATAGGAATAGCTTTTAAATGTAAGTCAAACTGAAAAGAAAAATAATTATTATTAGGAGCTTTTGAATTTGTTGGAGGGGATCATCTTATCAACCAATTAGTATAGTATTCCTGTGACCTGATCTAAAAAGTTATTCTGCTGTTATAAGCAGCATGCTAGTAGATTTACGCAACTGTTCCTTGTCATACCCTTTTATTGTAGTATGTAGTGTGTGCAGCAAGTCAGATTTGCTGTATCAATGATGGGGTAAGTGATAATTAGATAATTACCAAATCAAAAAACTGCATTTCAGAATTATGTTGATTGTAGAGGATTGCCCAAAAAACCAGTCTATTTAATGATAGCTTGTATAGCTGTTGTCCTCAGCATCATGTCATTACATAAATTTTGTCCTCTGTTATAGGAGGAGACTGGCATGCTGACCTTGGAAAGTAGCTGAAGCTCTTTTTCTTGAATGTGCAGGATCAACTGAGTCAAGTAAAGTGTAGGATCCAAAGATTATCTCCCAGAATGGGAGCTGATTCTTAAAGTATTCATGTATAATAAGGGTAAAGCAGAATTGCTTCATATTCTGCTACTGACCATGATGATATGGACAGTTCTTGCTGTCATGTTTCTAAAAGAACTAACATTTGGAAACTCATCCTACATCTTTAATGAAGGTTAGAATCTGTTACATTCATTATTTTTATGTTATATGATAACTGTGTTATGGACACACAACTGTTGATCTCTCACCATAGTTGGTTACTGTACTCCCACGAAAATAACCTATGTGCTTGTCGATAACACCTACAACTAATTTCTTGTAACCTGGTCTCTCACATTGAAGGCATGAACAACTTTTATTTCCAACCCTTATTGCTTCCATCCCTATGATCAACCTGGATCCCTACTCTATATTGATGTCACTTCCCAGTTCAACATTCAGTATGCCTATGGTCATGCCTCTTCCAGTATCCTTCCTTCCAAATTCATCAAATTGTTTCTTATACATTGAACCAATTAAATCCTTATATTAACTATGTCTGCTTTGAGGCAAAGATATACAAACAATTTTGTGCATCCACATGACATTTTCATAAGCCATTCTGTTTACAGGCATTCTAGAGGAAACCCTACTAGTCTCCCCAAATAACAAATCTATTGTGTGACATTGGTTCATTAAACTTGTCCTCATGATTTTGGACCTAGGGCCAAGAAACCTTAGTCCCTTTCCTGTATGCCTCAACACCGTATCACACATTCATTTCACTTGGTCCTCATCAGCAGATGTGCCACTTTCTTGGATGTTGACATCTCTGACCGCTCCATCTGTAATTCTATCTACATCCACATTCCGCAAGCCCCTCATGTTGTGTGACAAAGGGCACTATCCGCACTATTTTCACTTCCTCCTATTCCACTTGTGTATGGTTCATGGGAAAAATGATTTTTTGTGTGCCTCCAAATGAACCCTAATCTCTCTGATCTTATTCTCATGGTTTCTTCGTTAAATATACATAGGAGAAAGCAATACATTGGATGTCTTCATGAAATGCACACTCCTGGAGCTTTGACAGAAGCCTATGTGACGATACAGAACATCTTTCTTCCAGTGTCTGCCACTGGAGTTTCCTAATCATCTCTTGTTACACTTCTCTGCTTACCAAATGAGCCTGTAACAAAGCATGCTGCTCTCTGTTGGGACTTCTCTGTCTTCTATTAAGCATACCTGGGACAGATCTCATTCTGATGAGTAATACTCAAGTGCTAGCCAAATACAAGTTTTGTTTTGTTGACAGACTACACTTTCAGATGATTCTTCCAATGGCTCTCAGTGTAGCTTCTTCCTTACCCACAGTTGATTTTATATGGTCATTCCATTTCAAATCACCCCTAATGTCTACTCCCAGATATTTTTTATGGAAGTGACTGCTTCCGGTGTTTGTCCTCCTATTGGGTAGCTACATTATAAAGGACATTTCTATGTAAACACAGAACTTTACACTTGTTTATGTTGAAGCTCAATTGTCACACCCTGCATCAATACACTGCAGATCCTTCCTCATTTCACTACCCTTTCCCAGTGTTATGACTTCTCAATAAAGCACAGCATCTTCTGCAAAAAGCCTCAGTGAACTACTGATGTTATCTACTAGGTAATTTATATATATTGTGAAAAGCAATGGCGGTATAACACTCCCCTGTGGCAAGCCTGGGATCACTTTAATGCCTGAAGACTTCTCTCCGTTGAAAATGACATGCTGTGTTCTATTTGTTTAGAATGCCTTAATCCTATCACACAGTTGGTTTGATATTCCCAATGCTCACACTTCGTTCATTAGGCTACGATGCAGAATGGTACTGAATGACTACTAACCATCATCATACTTGCATTTTGACATCTTTCATCCCTTCCATAACCAAAGAAATGCTCCCACATAGTATTTTCAACCACGGATGATTGTTCCATTGTGTAGTATGCACTAGGTCTCACAAAAGACTTCACAGACAGGCATTGGCCCCCAAATCTAATCCACAAACAAATTTTCCACACCAGATACTAACACACATCTATAGCTTCCCATCATCACCGCCAACAATCGGTTGCTAAAAAGTACCCAGTATCATCCCAGGATGGAGGAACTAAAGCCAGGGCGGTAACAAGCAATCATGAAATGAGGGACACATTATCCATATCCTTCTCAGTCCTCCGGAAGTGATAGTCTGATGGTGACCAAAACATTACTGTGATACTGCTAACCATTTCCACGTGGATCATATCCTTGTGGAGGACTCAAATGCAAGAATTGCTTAAATCACCCACCCAGCGCATTTTATTCCATTCTTGTCACAGTCTTGAACTGTGAAAGTGACAATGCCATGTACAAGATCTCCAGAAATTTCAGCGCAGAAACTAACCATTTTCTTGAATGACTGCAGTCAAATTGTTGCCAGCGTTCTGCACACACACCCACCTCTCCCCTTCTGTCACTTGCTAGCAAATCACTCTCTCACATCATCAGTCATGAATTCAGTGGTTCCTGAGCCTGTATGTTGCATTCCTATCCTGTAAATGTCCTGCCTTTCCTTCACACATTCCCCTCTCACACGCCTTCTGCTCCCCTCAGAATCATCAGGCACACTTCTCCAGTCCTCTTCTCCGTCCCTTCCATCTCCCCACTCCAACCTACACAAATCCTCACTTCCGGAACTGTGTTTTCAGCCAGCTCATTGTAATTTTACACACACATTCTACTTTCCTCATTAATCTTGAGAAAGATTATGCTCCATGAAAAGTTCAAACTTGTTTTATTAAATAATGTCATCTGCTCGAGAAGAATTGTTTTTAAAATTTATTAATAAGTTATTGTGTTCAGTTTTTGTATTTAAAAGAATGTTTTGTATTACTTATTTTAATTTATAGTTAAAAAGGAAAAGTGGTTTGCTACACCTTATCGAAATGTGTTTATTGTAGCAACTTACAGTGAAGATTATTGCTGATCTTGATCACCAGTATATCACAAAAACTATCAAATACAAGCACTGATTTTGATCAAAGAAAATCTCCTGGTCACTTGTTCCACACTGATGATATCCAGTCTAGTTCCTATGTCTTTCAACAGCCTTCGCTACCTCTGACAGTAATGGCAGCAGAAAAAATTTCTCCTTTTGTCATGTTTTTGCTATTAAAAACCACATATTGTGACAGTTTGTGTCCTTCTACTGTAACACTAACAAGTAACACCTTTGACCTTGAATGCTCAGAACCACATGAAAACATGCTTAGAATAACAAGCAATCATAAATAAAACAGTGGTGTGCGTCATTTCCATTCAAAATGCCACACTTGTCTGCTAGTGCCAGAAATGAAAAGAGCCTATTCTTGTATGATAGCTGTGCGGATCATACAGGTTGTACCCTTCTAGATGCAAGTTTTCCAAACAAAGATGTTACACTGAAGAGCTTGCCACTGAAAACAACAAAACATTGTCAACCCCTTGACGATTACTTCTTTCAGCAATATAGACTCTATATCACAAGAATTACTGATTTTAAGACTTACTAGCTGTATCCCACATGCCTTGCAATGCCATGGAAAGAAAAAAAAAAAAAAAAAAAAACTTCTTCTTTCTGTGGGTATCACTTGAATTTAAAAACATAATGACGTTCCTTCACGTGTATCAATGTTTATATGTACTAAGAATTATTTACAAGGAAACACGAATTTATGTAGTTTCCTTTCTGATTTTAGTTCATACTTATTATATCTTGAGTCCATACTGTTTAGAAATGCCTAGAAAATGGTGTAGTACAGTACAGAACAAATAGGCCTAGAGACACTGTTAGTTACATTGTGTTCCAAAGAATTAATAGTTGGTGCTGCTGCATTTTTTAATTTGAATTGATTTTGATGGTTATGCCCTACAACAGCAACAAACCACTAAAGGTACTGTTGATTTTGTAGTGCTGAGAAGAAGCAATACATGATCATGTTGTGCATATTCCCTCAGTAACAGAAGTATTTTGAATTAAGAGCCGTAATCTTATCTCTGCAAATACAAACTAACATTAAACAGCTTATTACACTTTGTACATTCATAGCTTAACGACATTTCTTTGCTTCTTTTTACAGGGAACATTTGAATTTAAAACATAATGACATTCCTTCGAGTCTATCGATGCTCTAATTTACATAAGAATTTTTTTGCAAGGTAGATCGAATTTATGTAGTTCGGTGTATCCTCATTACATTCTTGAGTGCATTCTGTTGAGGAATGCCTCAAAAAATGCCATAGTACAGGAAAGGACAAAGAGAGGTGAAGTTAGTTAAATAGTACACCAAATAACTAATTAGGACGTTCCTGCATTTTATTTTTATTTATTTCTTTTTCTCCATAACTATGGTGTAATACACTACAAGAAGGGGTACAATTTTACTTCCGGCAGCAGTGTTGTGTCCTGATGTTGACAATGGCTGTTGAATGCTTTTTCAAAAAAGCGTCACATAAAATGTGGGTAAAAATTATTTATGTTCATGATGAAATAAATAATTACACTATTCTATTAATGATGAAAATTCTCCTCAGAGATGATAAATATTGTTGAAACGAGATATAATGGCTGGCCAGTACTTACCATTATGCTGTACCGCCAATAGTAACACAAATGAAGCAAATGAAGAAACAGAAAAAAGGGGGACAAAAAGGACAAGCTTTCGGAACACAGTTCCTTCGTCAGGTGGGAGAGAAGGGAAGAAGAAAGGATGGGAACAGAAGGGAAAGGTAGTTCACGACCTAGGTCATGAAGGTGGTGTTTCGGGAGTGTGGACGTCAGAAATACTGCATGTATGCACTGAGCCAAGCCAGAGAGGATAAATATAACCAAAGAGGAAAGATCAAGTAGTAAAGAGAAGAGAAGATGAGTGAAATGAATGATGCTGAGGAGTGTAGGAGGGGCGGGGGGGGGGGGGGGGTGGTATCTAAAACGCTCTTGCAGACTCCAATGCACCATCCCAATCTGCATGTCCCAATGACCAGGAGCCTCTATGATCCTGCAGTGGTACTGTGGCAGTTTTTTCCATCATTTGTCCGAATTGCAGCAATTGTTGTGCCAATTTGCAGCATTCCGTATAGCCCTGCAGGAAACTTGGTTCCCTGCACAGAGGACCCCAGCCCTTCGTGGCTATCGGCTATTACATCAATCGTTCCACCTATAACAGGGTATCTGGCAGAGTATGTGTCTATGTTCTTGCAACCGTCCCCAGCGCTGCTGTGCCTCTCAATGTGACCCTCTGTGGGGTCGAACTGTGGCAACGGGCTGTGGTAGAGACATTGAAAAACTTCTCACACAGCTTGACATTTGCGTCTTGAACAGTGGAGCACCCACACACTTCAGCGTGGCACATGGCTCTTTCTCTGCCATCGACCTGTCCATTTGTAGCCCAAGTCTCCTTCCGCATTTATCTTGGAAGGTCCATGACGACCTTTGTGGAAGCGACCCCTTTCCTCTCCTTTTGTCGCTCTCACAATTTCACCCTGCAGGACACCTGCCCCGGTTGTCCCTCCATAGGACTGACTGACACAGCTATACCTCTACAGCTGTGGCTACTACTCCATTGCCAGATAACATCGATATGGCTGTCCAACAACTAACTGAGAACATTATTTCCACTGCTGAAGCGAATGTCTCGACTACCACAGGCTCACGTCGGTGCTTTGGTGGACGCGGGAGATCACTGAAGCAATCCAGGAGCGGCGACGGGCGCTTCAACGCCACCAGTGCCACCCCAGCATTGAACATCTGATCGCTTTTAAGCGTCTCTGGGCCCGAGCCCGGCGACTGATCCAACAGAGGAAGCAGGACTGTTGGGAGTGATATGCCGCCACCATAGGCTCCTGCACCTCCACCAGTTTGCCGTTGTAGTGCCCACATACTGTTGTATTGTCCGTTTTTAGCCGCTTTGCGGCAGTCCTTTAGCCTATCAGATTCGCTGCCATCAGTTTTAAGTGACAATGCCTCCAAGGCTACTACTGTTTTACATTTTATTCGTGCATCTGGTTTGTACCATTCCATTCAATGGAAGGCACTTCTGCCTGATTCAAAGACCCTCATTTTTACACAGTTTTTAAGTTATTTGATAGCCTCTACCTTTTCGGTTGAGGTGGTTTAAAAAAGTGCATACAGCATGGCTCGCTCATCTGTTTTTATCCTAGTGATCAGCCAGCCATTGAATTCTGCTGTGAAATTTTACGTTAATCCCTTTTGTGCACTCCTCTGTGTATCAGTAAAGTGTTTCTCTTCATTTTACACTCAAGGAATTCTCTCATTCTTGTTCTCTCAGTGTTTTCGTTCCGTCAGGTGTTACATCACTGCTTGGAACAGGGGACTGATGACCTTGTAGTTTGGTCCCCTATAAACAACAACAACAACAACTAAGAGGGTCCTTCAGATTAGTGATGAACAACCCTTGAAGGCAGAATTTCAAAACCTCAGGTCCATCTTCGAAGGAAACGGTTATGGGAAGAGGATGACTGAGCAAACTATGACAACCTATGATGGAAATAAAAGGGAAGAGCAAAAGGAAGAACAAACCATCGCCAAATTGCCATATGTACAGGGAGTCGCCGAATGAGTGGGCAAAATTCTTCGTCAAGATGGCATCAAACCTATATTTCGCAGCAACAATAAGAGATGTCCTAGGCTCAATGAAGGACAAAACTGATAAATTGCACACAGCCGGAGCCTATGAAATCGGTTGAGAGTATGACCAGCTGTACATCGGAGAAACTGGGCGGCCGATTAACACAAGGATAGTCGAGCACAAGAGGTACATTTGGCTGGGACAGCATACGAAGTCGGCAGTAGCTGAACACCAGGAAGAGAGTGGCAAACAGATAGGATTCCAGGAAGTCACTGTACTGACAAAACAACCCCTCACTTTGAAGAGGAAAATCAGGGAAGCAATAGAAATAGCTTATCAACCCAGAAATAAGAACAGAGAAGACAGGTATAGACTTCTGGTGTCTTGGCTGCCCGCAGTAACAGCACTTCGCGACAACACTACACACAGCACAGGGTCCCATCCGGAGACAACAGCTGCCATGCGTACACAGAGCAAACAGCACGCTCTAGCTGGCGCTAGGCATCATTGTTAAGTCATTGCTACCACCGCTCCTGATTTGCCAGTTTCAACCAATGGCAAATATTAATGTAAACACCAATCCAGGACTTCCTTTTCCACCAATAGGTAGAAATAAAGCAAACACCAATGATAAGAAAGCTGAAACCACCAATCATAACTGGCAATATTTACTATTTAAGATCCCAGCTTTTCCTCATCCAGCAGTAAACTTAACACCCAGAAGAATGCCACTTGCAACAGTAGACGAAACGTCAGTGAAATACTTGATATATTGACAATGCAGTCCAATACCCAGAAGAGTTTTAGCAAGAATGACAATAGCCGTGGAAGCCTTTGGTTACATATAATGACTGTGTTGTGTGCCTGTGGGATTGCATGAATGTTCTATTTTCTGAAGAAGGCCATGGCCGATAGCTGAAAGAAAGTCTGTATGTGTGTCTTTTGTATGTGCCTGTCACAGCTCTTCACCACATCTTTGTGGCGAGTTGTAAACTGTCCTTATTGATATATTATTAATGCAAAACCTTAATTTTTTCCGTAGCACAGAGATTTAGCATAAATATTTTTCTTCAATTAACTGAAATAACTATTAATCGTGAGGTACAGTTACATGCCTCTGTAAGCATCTTTACATTTTGGAAGGCCCAAAAGTAATTGGGTTTCTGTAGTTACATATACCATGTATCTATGCATTTAGTTGCATTGCCAGCAAAAGTATCTATTGAACATGATGCACCAATCCCATTGTTTGGCTCATTGATATTTTAATGTGTGGAGTTATCGATTTAGTGCATGCAATGATTTTTGTTTTACAAACTGCCCTGAGACCTGAAAATATATTTCTTGTATATCTGTTTCGATTTCATCATAGTAAACACAAAAAAGTCACAATCTATGGCAAGAAGAAGACACTCAGGGCTGTGTGACTGAGGGCTTTGCCTTAATGGAAAAGCCAATCATTTGATCAATACTGCTTAGGGAACTTTCCACAGTATTTTACACAGTTGCATTAAAACTGTAAGGTTTGTTAACCGAGATCTTAGGATACAGATTAAGGTGGACTAAAATCTCTGGTTTCTTCACGTGTGATGATGAAGCAGTATTTCATTAGCTCAAATGTTGCTTTATTTCTAAGACACTGCTGATTTTTTAAGCCAGGAACTATAGTTAACATTAAAGTATACAGTAGCATAAATATGTAATTTGTGTTATTAAAATGTCGTATGATGTCACTAACACTGTGGGCCCTGCAGATAAGTTAAAAATCAGAAAAAAATTCATGTTCGCATATCAGTTCTCTTTTATCTACAGCTTAAATCATTGAACACATGAAACTGTATAACAAACAAGTATTTGCCATGGGTGACCCAGATCAGTGTAATGAAGATTTGCCATGTGGGAGAACATGTTACTACAGTTCTTCCAACCACGAGAAAAGAATTCTTGATGTGTTTGGGTCTTCTCTTATATATGTGTTTTCTAATTACTGATTTTCCATGTTTCTGTCATTTATGTTTCAGATTTTGCATTTGACCAGACAGATTCTGACAGCATATCTACATTACATCTAGAAGAGTCGTGAAACAATTACAGTGCAAAAACCCTGGAGAAGCAAAGAACATTACCACAGCATATGAAGTGAAGTTTGTGTGTTCACTATAGATAGTCTTATTATACTGTGCCACGTAATTGAATACAAACAAATAATTAACTATTAGGTACATCTGGAATCACCTTAGATGTGACTTCCAACAAGAATTTATACATTTGATTTAGGCATCATAGTAAAACACAAGTACATAGAAATTCTTGATTGCTTTAGAAAGTAATGGCTTATGAAGTTTGTATACATTACTTTGCTCTAATCCAATTTTTAGTATTTTGTCTCATTCTATTATTACAACTGGCAACATCTTAAAATAAGCAAGCTACCAAATAGTAAATATTGTAAAACCTTATTTCCCATATATAAGTAAAGAATTATTTCTCAAGTAATAAACTTATATCGAAACCAAGTTGTGCCTATAACTTAATTCAGCATCTCATTACAGAACTTTTGTAAAGACTGCCAAATAAAGATTATACTCGTTTGACACCAGCTCTCTCTTTCTTTAATTCCTTTTACTCAAAATATTATTGTTAGTTAGTGTTTACAGATAAGACAGAAACTGCCTTAACAAAGAGATGAAAGAAATTTCAGTATGCTTTATTGAAGAAATTATTCAGCAATTTGTATTGCATTGCTAAAGATACCAACCAGTGTTCGAACTATGATACTGTTAATTTACAAGCGGTTGCTCATTAGATGGGCGTAAATAGAGTTACGATGTTTTTATGCAGACTGAAGCATTATTTGAAAATTTTTACCAAGGACAGGATTCAAATGCAGGTATCATGTTCACTAGGCAGTTGTGCTAACCATTGTGTGATCCTAGCACTATGGCTTCACACAACCACAGAGATTTGATCTGGCATACCTCTCTCTGTCCAAAATCTCATATCTTCCACTGTCCACATTGTGTTGACCCATATTGGAATAACATTGCAGAGATGACGGTAAAAATTTTCATATGAAGCTTCGTCACATATATACATGATAGATGTTTGAAATGAAAAACATCTCTGTATCAAAAATGTATTTATTGAGGTACACCACTAGATTACCTGAATAAAAAAATCAAAACCATTGTTATGTACATAATAAAAAGGCATTAACAAGAATAAAAATACTTACAATGTACTTTATTCCTGTTGCATTGTTCACTGCTGCTCCAATAATTTTAAGTTCTTATGTAGGTGTGTACAAGCAAGAATAAGAACTTGTATCCATAATTAACAATAAACCACATCATTAATACTCCTGTTACTGACATGTCACAGACTGAGGCTGCAATTACACTATTGTATAATGTAATCCGTTGTTGGAGGCAGAGCAGTACCAAATTTATTTCAATTAATCTGCAAACTGGAGGTAGTTGTTCTTAAATTCAGGGAAAAATATGTCTCGGATTGTTCAATTATATATATTATTTAGGGAGGTCTTGTTTGAAAGTAGTTACAAAATAGGTATTGTAAATGAAAAATTGAATGTTATCTTGAACAGATTAGCATTCTGTTTTCCACTACAAGAAATAGTTAAACAGAAGTAGAGAAAAGGGATGGAATCACTAGAATTTGCTATAACAAAATCAAATTGTATGTAATATAAAGAATCAGTTATAAAGTTGCAACTACATTACTGCCTCTATTTTAAAATCCTGTATTATTTTTAAAAATTACTGTAATGTTAGTAGTAAATAAATACCTTTATAGTCACATTATTTACATCCTCTTAAGTAAATTAGAATTCTATGGTGTCATAGGTAATGCTACAGATGGTTCAAGTCATACCTAGCTAACAACAACAAAAATAAATAAAATAAAAAGGTGTCAGTGCAAGGGACTGGTAAATTAAGCCATCAGTAATCGTCAGATTGGGGATAAAGTACACGTGTCGTCCCACAAGGATCTATCTTGGGGCCATTTTTTTCTTGTGTTTATTAATAACCTCTCTTCAGTTACACTGCCAGAAACAGAGTTCATTTGTTCACAGATGATACAGGTATTGCAGTAGGTGAGCATAGTTCTAAAAAGGCCTGCTAATGATATTTTCATGAACATTAACAAATGACTTAAAGCCAACTCATTGACATTAAACTTTGCAGTCTCACTACATGCATTTCAGAACTTGTAAGATGCTTCCATCAAACATGTGTATGAAACATATTAAATTCTTGGGATTTAGTTGGGAGGAGCACACTGCAGAATCAACTTAACAAATCTGTACTTGCAATTCAAAATTTTAGCAGATTTGGGTGACATGAAATTAAAAAATGTTGCATACCTTGCTAACTTTCATTCCATAATGTCATATGGTATAATATTTTGGAGTAACTCTTCAAATCGGGCAAAACTTTTCCGAGTTCAAAAATGTGTAATACATATTATTTGTGGAGTAAATTCATGGACATACTGTAGAAGCCTCTTTAAGAACTGGTATACTAACTACTGTCTCTCAGTATATCTAATCCTTAATAACATTTGTCATAAATAATATATCCATTTTTTCAGCAAATAGCTCGGTTCATACATACAATACTAGAAACAAAAACAATTTAAACAAGGGCTTAAAAGCACTTACTTTAGTTCAAAAAGGGGTCCACTAATCAGGAAGACACATTTTAATAACTTAATAACAACCATAAAAAATTTAACTAAAAATGAAGATCAGTTTAAGACAAGCCTGAAAGACTTATTAGTGGCCACCCAACTCCTCCTACTCCATTGATGAATTTCTGAATAGAACCAAAAGTTTTATGTATTCATACTATTACTATTAGTCTATTACATGTACCACACCCAGAGGATCTTCTCAATCTGGATCTGTGGAAGAACACCACCTCCATCAATGCTTCGCGTATCTGCCATCATGCATTGAAATTGGACACAATCTACCCAAGATCCTTATGACGACTAAAGTGGTGTTCTGTCCCCTACCCAACCTCCACATCATCCTAAGTCTATCCCTCTGCCATTCCCAATCCCAACCCATTATCACAGGGATCATATCCCTCTGGAAGACCCTGATTTAAAACCTACCCAATCCACCCACCCAGCATTTCTTATTCCAGACCTTTCACAGACTTATCCTACCCCATCAGAGGTCGCAGCATCGCGGAAGACAGCCAGGTGATTTACCAATTTTGCTGCAATCATTGTGCAGTGTTTTACATTGGAATGGCAACAAACCCACTATCCATCAGGATGAATGGCCAATGTCAAACATGTCGGGGGGGGGGGGGGGGGGGGGGTGGGAGAAGAGAGAAAAGATGGACCAGCCTGTGACACAGCATGCAACTGAACGCAACAACACTAGACTTCAATGATTGCTTTCAATGATTGCTTTACTACCCGGACCATATGGATCTTCCCCTATACCATCAGCTCTTCTGAACTGTACAGATGGAAGTTGTCCCTTTAACACATTCTATGGTCCTGCAACCACCCTGGGCTAAACCTAAGAAAACTTGCCATCCCTACACCTATGCCCAACATTTCCCCCTCCCACTCATTATCCTGTATCCCTCTTATTTCATGTCTTACTTCCAACTGTGTCACCCCTTAAATATCCACTAATTAATTACTTTTTATTTTATATTTTAATTTTTTTAATTATTATTTTTATTGTTTCAAATCCTCCCCTCCCTCTCCACACATGCGTCTACAATTCCCTTTTATCCTTTTCCGCCCTCCCCTTCACTGCATTCTATGCTGCTTTGCACATTTCCACCTGTCAGGGTCTTTACAATCCATAACTTTCACTCCCCTCGTCACTCACTACAAGACGAATGTAGCTAGATGGTGGTCGTGTGTGCAAGTTAAGTCTGAGTGATTGTGTAAAGGTATGTGTTTCTTTTTCTGATGAAGGCCATGGCCAAAGATTCAAGTTGTGTGAATGCGATTGTCTATTTTACAAGCCTATTAGCGACTCAGCGAGTGTCTTTATTACTTATATTCCAGTCGGATTTTCCATTGTCATATTGGAGTTTGTTAGGTCTTGCTGATATTAAGTCACTTGATACAGTTCTAAAAACATCTCATTAGCTCTGACAACCTTTTCTGCTACTGATAAGGGGTTAGGAAAGATGTAGATATTGTCTTGATTCACCTCAGGAACTTATTGAATGTTTACATGCTGGTGAGATGTTTCTAGAAATGAAGGGCTACCAGCAACTTTTAAATAAACTCCAATATGGTTTATTCTTAAAGGTATTAATGAAGCCAAAACCAGACCTTCCTCCACTACTGACAGGAGCTGTATACCAGCATTCATTTATGATGTAAATTAATTTCATTACTTGTTAGACTCTATATAGTGCTTTTCACAATACCATTTCTTGCTAATTACAGGTGTTTGGCTACTTAATTATAGATATAATAGTGAGTCAGTGACACCCTATCACCGGCTGAGTAACTATGGAAGAATAGGAAGGCTGAATCGCTTCACTCAGTGACAACCAAAGCTCCAGTAACACCTGAAACTAGACTGAACAACATGTGTGTTTCAGTCCAGGGTGGTATTGGATGAAGAGAGGAGTGCTCTTTTGTAGCTGGCTATTGGGAGCAAAGGGAGGATTGAGGTGTGTGGGTATATGTCATGGGAAATCTGTTTTCAGACTGTTTGAAAATGTAGTGACTGTCTGTGAAGGCCTTTGTGAGACCTTCAGAATATTGAGTATGTGATTTTGTGCTGCACTTATGTCCTATGGAACATAGCCCACTTCTTTGTTAAGCGGCACTGGATGTTGTCAAGAATGATTCGCCTACCATTGCCTCCACAACTGTCTTGGTTCTAGAACTTTTCTAGCCAGTCAAAACATATGTAGATGAGACAACAACAACTATCACTACGTTTACATGCAACACATCTTCCGGAAGACGAAAACCGATTTTCGTAAACCGTTTTTCGCTGTCGTGTTTACATGGCACAGCCTGAATCGGATTTCCTAGCTCACTTAACATGGCGGCTGGATAACAGCTGATTCAGTTCCTTATTTAGTTTGCACAATCGCTTATTTTTCTTTATTTAAATGCACAGATTTATGTTCTCTCTAATATTTATACTTTTATTTCACATTAGAAAATATCACTCTTTCCATATGTGCCGAAAATTCTTAAGAAGAAAACACCATCTGACAAGCCAAGAACCCTTCAAAAACGGTTGCGTTTACATGGGCACGAAAATCGATTGTGGAACTGGAAAACCGCTTTAGAGAAGCGGATTTCCAGAATCGATTTTGGAGTGTTTACATGACCAACCATAAGCGGAATTGGAAAATCGGTTTACGAAATCCGGTTTTGGAAGCCCATGTAAACGGGGTGAATATGAGTGCAAATGATACAGCATTTCATCAGTGACAATTAACGTGTAAAGAGACCAGGCATATGTAAAGTACCGTGCAACTGCAGGAAATAGCCAGGTGAGTCGCAAGTTGAATATAGTTGGGATGAACACAACACACCAGATTAGTTAAGCCAGAAAAGCCTGCTGGTGGTGAACACTATCTTGACACATAGCTTGAACTATGAGAAATAAATATCCTCTCATCTGTGTCCACATACTGGGACTCCATCATTAAGAAGCAGTCAAAACATGTATATTTAACAGTCTGATTCGATTAATGATGAAAATTCTCCTCAGAGATAATAAATATTGTTGAAATGAGATAGAATGGCTGGCCAGTACTTACCATTGTGTTGTACCGCCGATAGTAACACAAAATGAAAAAACAGAAAAAAAGGGACAAAGGGACAAGCTTTCGGAACAGAGTTCCTTCGTCAGGTGGGAGAGAAGGGAAGTATAAAGGATGGGAATAGAAGGGAAAGGTGGTTCACGACCTAGGTCATGAAGGTGGTGTTTCGGAAGTGTGGGCGTCAGAGATACTGCATGTATGTACTGAGCCAAGCCAGAGAGGATAAATATAACTAAAAAGGAAAGATCAAGTAGTAAAGAGAAGAGAAGAGAGTGAAATTAATGATGCTGAGGGGTGTAGGAGGGGCGGGGGGGGGGGGGGTGTCTAAAACGTTTTTCATAAACAGGGAAATATGGATGGATACACACACACACACACACACACACACACACACACACACACAGAGAGAGAGAGAGATAGAGAGAATGACAGAGAGAGCGAGAGGGCGGTAGAGAGAGAGGGGGGGGTAAGGAACGGATAATGAATAGGTGAGCTGAGGATGGAGGAAGGGGAGGGGTTAGCGTAGATTTAGGCCAGGGGGGTGGCGGGAGGAGAGGATATGTTGGAGGGCAAGTTCCCACCTCCGTAGCTCTGAGGGACTGGTGTTGGTTGGTACTATCCAAATGGCACGTGTGGTGTAACACGTGCCCAGGTCCCTGGAGTTATGATGGAGGGCATGTTCTGCCACAGGATATTGGGTGTCCCCCAGGCGAACAGTTCGTCTATGCCCATTCATCCGCTCAGCCAATTTGTTGGTAGTCATACCAACATAAAAGGCTGAACAGTGGACACATGTCAGCTGGTATATGACATGCGTTGTCTCACATGTGGCCCTGCCTTGAATTGGGTAGGTTTTTCCTGTGGTGGGGCTGGAGTATGTGGTAGTGGGAGGATGCATTGGACAGGTTTTGCAGCGGGATCGGTTGCAGGGGTAGGAACCATTAGGTAGGGAGGGTGGTTTTGGGATGTTGTAAGGTTGGACAAGGATGTTGCGGAGGTTGGGAGGACGGCGGAAGGCTACTCTGGGTGGTGTGGGAAGAACAGTTTGGAGTGATGGTCTCATTTCAGGGCATGACTTGAGAAAGTCATAGCCCTGTTTGAGGAATTTGTTGAGGCATTCCAGGCCAGGATGGTACTGGGTGACTAAGGGAGTGCTTCTGGGTGGTCTGGGGTTAGGAACATTGTTTTTGGAGGGAGAGGAATGGACAGCTCGTGAGATCTGTTTGTGGACGAGGTCTGTAGGGTAGTTGCGGGAGAGGAAAGCATTGGATAGATTGTTGCTGTAGCTGGTGAGGGATTCGGAACTGGAACAGATACGTTTCCCACGGATGCCCAGGCTGTAGGGAAGGGATCGTTTAATATGGAAGGGATGGCAGCTGTCAAAGTGGAGGTACTGTTGTTTGTTAGTGGGTTTAATATGGACTGAGGTGTGGATGTGAGACTCAGCAAGGTGAAGGTCAACATCAAGGAAGGTGGTTTGAGTTTTGGAGAAGGACCAGGTGAATTTAAGGCTGGAGAAGGAGTTAAGGTCGTGGAGGAAGTTCAGAAGGGTTTCTTCACCGTGAGTCCAGACCATAAATATATCATCTATTGATGATATATTTATGATATATTTATGATATATTTATTGATGATATATTTATGATATATTTATGGTCTGGACTCACGGTGAAGAAACCCTTCTGAACTTCCTCCACGACCTTAACTCCTTCTCCAGCCTTAAATTCACCTGGTCCTTCTCCAAAACTCAAACCACCTTCCTTGATGTTGACCTTCACCTTGCTGAGTCTCACATCCACACCTCAGTCCATATTAAACCCACTAACAAACAACAGTACCTCCACTTTGACAGCTGCCATCCCTTCCATATTAAACGATCCCTTCCCTACAGCCTGGGCATCCGTGGGAAACGTATCTGTTCCAGTTCCGAATCCCTCACCAGCTACAGCAACAATCTATCCAATGCTTTCCTCTCCCGCAACTACCCTACAGACCTCGTCCACAAACAGATCTCACGAGCTGTCCATTCCTCTCCCTCCAAAAACAATGTTCCTAACCCCAGACCACCCAGAAGCACTCCCTTAGTCACCCAGTACCATCCTGGCCTGGAATGCCTCAACAAATTCCTCAAACAGGGCTATGACTTTCTCAAGTCATGCCCTGAAATGAGACCATCACTCCAAACTGTTCTTCCCACACCACCCAGAGTAGCCTTCCGCCGTCCTCCCAACCTCCGCAACATCCTTGTCCAACCTTACAACATCCCAAAACCACCCTCCCTACCTAATGGTTCCTACCCCTGCAACCGATCCCGCTGCAAAACCTGTCCAATGCATCCTCCCACTACCACATACTCCAGCCCCACCACAGGAAAAACCTACCCAATTCAAGGCAGGGCCACATGTGAGACAACGCATGTCATATACCAGCTGACATGTGTCCACTGTTCAGCCTTTTATGTTGGTATGACTACCAACAAATTGGCTGAGCGGATGAATGGGCATAGACGAACTGTTCGCCTGGGGGACACCCAATATCCTGTGGCAGAACATGCCCTCCATCATAACTCCAGGGACCTGGGCACGTGTTACACCACACGTGCCATTTGGATAGTACCAACCAACACCAGTCCCTCAGAGCTACGGAGGTGGGAACTTGCCCTCCAACATATCCTCTCCTCCCGCCACCCCCCTGGCCTAAATCTACGCTAACCCCTCCCCTTCCTCCATCCTCAGCTCACCTATTCATTATCCGTTCCTTACCCCCCCCTCTCTCTCTACCGCCCTCTCGCTCTCTCTGTCATTCTCTCTATCTCTCTCTCTCTCTGTGTGTGTGTGTGTGTGTGTGTGTGTGTGTGTGTGTGTGTGTGTGTGTATCCATCCATATTTCCCTGTTTATGAAAAACGTTTTAGACACCCCCCCCCCCCCCCCCGCCCCTCCTACACCCCTCAGCATCATTAATTTCACTCTCTTCTCTTCTCTTTACTACTTGATCTTTCCTTTTTAGTTATATTTATCCTCTCTGGCTTGGCTCAGTACATACATGCAGTATCTCTGACGCCCACACTTCCGAAACACCACCTTCATGACCTAGGTCGTGAACCACCTTTCCCTTCTATTCCCATCCTTTATACTTCCCTTCTCTCCCACCTGACGAAGGAACTCTGTTCCGAAAGCTTGTCCCTTTGTCCCTTTTTTTCTGTTTTTTCATTTTGTGTTACTATCGGCGGTACAACACAATGGTAAGTACTGGCCAGCCATTCTATCTCATTTCAACAATATTTAACAGTCTGATTCACAACAGAGACATGGGATTTTAACTAAGCAAGGAATGGGAACCAGCGTCAGTGGTATTAAGAAGTCATAGGCCACATTTGAATGTATTCAATGACTCTGTGCTAATAGGTCACTGAAGTGAGAACATTTAAACTATGTGCCACACTAGCCGTGCATTGCACTGAGTCTGCAACTTCTGGTTGCACTTTTTCCAAACATTGTATATGCGTAGACCATGGCCCTTTCCTCCACTAGAGTTTACTAGATGTAATCATCTAAGATTCATTTACAATGATATCTTTGCCCCAGCACTTTCTGGGCACTTGCACTTTTCTAGGCAGCCACAGTTGAGACTACAACAACATAGCAGTATAGAAACACCTAAAGATGATGAGCAGCTCTCCTTTGGCGCAAAAATATGATTGTTCCAGATTTTTCTGAACAGACTTTGTATATTGTTACATAGTTGTGGTAGGATAATTTTTTGTTAAAAGTGAGTTACAATTATTAAGTTACATTTTGCTAGCACAAGACCTTTCATCAGACTGATGGAATACAAGGTGTTACAAGACATTTTAGAAAGTGACCCTGTGACATGACAGATTAATAGTCCATCTGCCTCATAATTGTTCTAGTTCTGGAATTGTATGAAATGCTGGGTGGCACATTCCAGCAACCACATGGTGGAACAATACTTGAGTATTCTGCTAGATGCCCTAACATTTCCATAAGAGTTCTTAGTCTTAAGTGATTTAATTACTGACTCAATCTCTCCCTTGTCAGTATCATGGAGGACAACCTCAGGCAATAGTCTTGTGCATATTGTAAAAGAGTTATATGATTACTGTAGGAGCTTAGGTTCTGTGTAATTCACCTGCTATATCCAGAAAGTGATTACTAAATAATGTACATACATCTGACTTATCAGTAACAGAAAATTTTCTGTTACACACTGATTGTATATCCTAAACTCTGTGCTACTTCATAACTGACTTTACAGTTTTAATTTTATCCTGATAATTAGCTATTCTTTTTGCATACCATTCACTTTTTGCCTTCTGAATGATATTTTTCAGAAGCTTAAAATACTTGTTGTAATGAGCAACTGCAGCTAGCTTCTGGCTGCTTCTAATGTTTTGATATAATTCCCACTTTGTTCTCCACAATATTGTTATTCCTCTAGTAGGCCACACAAGCTGCCTGTTAGTGGTAACACCTTGTTTTGAGCAATCTAATGGAAAGCAGCTTTCAAAGAACATGAGCAATATGTTAAAAAAAGAATTATATTTATTGTCTGTATCAGGCCTGCTCAGGAGGCAGCTAGATGAGCTCAAGCAATCGTGCTCACTTACTGCCTGGGCCATGAGTACTCATGCCTATGTAGTACTCAGGCATTGTTATGTACTGTAGTGCAGGTGAGATGTAAACATGCACTGCCATCAGATGACTAAGCACATCTAATTTCAAATTAGCTTTAGATCTGACCATATTTACCCATCACACAGTGCATAACATATGGAGCATCTACTTTTACAATGAAGAAATTTAGTTTGAGGGTTTCAAAGTGAAAAGCACACACTTCAGCATCAATATACAACACATCAACGCAAGAAGCATATATGTTTCTTGTATGTGATGGTGTTTCAAAATGCTTATCATGCTTTAAAATTCTTAACACAATGAGAACATTTAATTTACAATAGCATTACAATACCTTCTTTGCACAAGTTTATGGGATTGTTAGGAGAAGAGCAGGAAGCAGAGGTCCATGATTGAAGAACAAACTTCTAAGTGATGTGACTAATGTAAGAATATTACTTGTGGTTGGAATTCAATAACATAATAAGGGCAGTTTACTTGTGGTTGGAATTCAATAATATAATGAGGACAACTCACTCAAAGATGTATTGGCGAGTTGCAACAGGAAAGTGAAAAAACACACACTTAAGCTATCAGCCATGGCCTACTTCAGAATAAAGAACATGCACACTTCTCAGTCACACAACCTTCATCTCCAGCTGCTGCACTCCGAATCTCACATTACAGTGGGGGAATAGGGGAAAGGAAGGGGGATAGGAATGTTGCGGCATGGTGGTGGGAATGGATAAAGCACATTTTTTTTTTTTTTTTTTTGAGCGTGTACCTATTATTTGGATGAAATGAGACGCAGCTTAGAAATGGAGTGGGGAGGTGGGTGAGCAGAGGAAAGCAAAGCAAAACAAAAAGAGCACACAAACACAGTACATGAAATGAGACGGCTAATAATAATATGTAGATAGGGAACAACTCACCGTAAAGACAAACACTGAGCTGCCAACAGACACAAATAAAAAAAAGACAGAAAAACAAACAAAATTCTAAATTTTTGGCTACGGCCTTCCTCAGAAAGAGAACACTCATCCACACACGTCAGACATCTCTGACTGCCCAGCACAGTCTGACTGCATGGCAAGTGGAAGGCATGGGAGGGGGGCGGGGGAGTGGATCGGAAAGATAAGGGTGGAGATACAACAAGCAGAGGCGACGTCAAGCAGAAAATGAGATGCAGTATGAAAAAGGTGTGTGTGTGTGCGTGTGTGTGTGTGTGTGTGTGTGTGTGTGTGGTTGCGGGAGCATAGGATGTGCTGTAGGGATAACTCCCATCTCCGCAGTTCAGAAAAGCTGGTGGAGGAAGGGAGGATCCAGATGGCTCGGGTGGTAAAGCAGCTGTTAAAGTACGAGGTGTTGTGCTCCGCTGCATGCTGCGCCACAGGATAGTCCATATTGCTCTTGGCCACAGTTTGATGGTGGCCATGCATCCTGATGGAGAGTCAGTTAGTCGTCATTCCAATGTAGAATGCAGAGCAGTGATTGCAGCAGAGTTGGAATATTACATGGCTGCTTTCACAGGTGGCCCAGCCTCTGATGGGGTAGGACAAGCCTGTGACGGGACTGGAATAGGAAGTGCTGAGTGGATGGATTGGGCAGGTTTTGCATCAGGGTTTTCCACAGGGATGCGATCTCTGTGGTAAGGGGTTGGGATTAGGAGTGGTGTAGGGATGGACTATGATGTGGAGGTTGGTTGGGCAAAGGAACAACTTTTTAGGGGGGAGAGGGTTGGGAAGATCTTACCTAGGATGTCTCTCATTTCAGGGCATGTTGACAGATAATCAAAGTTGTGACGTAGGATATGGTTCAGTTGTTTCAGTCCAGGATGGTATTGGGTGACAATGGGGGCACTCCTTTGTGGCTGTTTAGTAGGGTTGGAGGGAGGTCTGTTGGTGTGTGAAGATATGGCATGGGAAACCTGTTTATGGACTAGGTCTGGTGGGTAATTTCTGTCTGTGAAGGCTTTTGTGAGGCTTTCAGCTTACTCGTTAAGGGAGTTCTCATCACCACAGATAAGCCTTCCACATGTGTAAGGCTATATGGGAGGGTTTTTTTTTTTTTTTGATGTGGAAAGGATGGCAGCTGTAAAGGTGAAGGTACTATTGAGAGTTTCCTCAAAGGAAAAGTATTTGTTGGTTAGGATGTGGTTGGCAAGGGCTATGAGGAAGGAGGTATTGGGCTTGGAGTCTGAAGGACGTTGGGGAAGGTAGTGCTCGAATGCGACAAGATCACGGGAGTGTGGGATATTTGTGTACAGGAAGGTGGTGTCAACAGTGACAAGTAAGGATCCAGGAGGTAGAGAGGAGTGGGGACAGTGGAGAGTTGGTGAAGGAAGTGGTTGGTATCTTTGATGTGGGAGGGTAGATTCCGGGCAATATGTTGGAGGTGTTGATCAATGAGGGCAGAGATTCTTTCAGTGAGAGCACAGTAACCAGCCACAATTGGACCTCCTGGATTATTAGGTATGTGGATTTTAGGAAGCATCTAGAAGTAGGTGTACAGGGTGTCTTTGGAATGAAGAGAGAGATGGATTTAGGTGAGAGTTCTCGGAAGGGTCATAGGATTTTATCAGGGATTGAAGGTCATGCTGAACTTTTGGAATGGGATCATCCAGGCATATCTTGAAGGTGGAGGAATCACACAATTGGCAGAGACATTCAGCCACATAGTCACTGTGATTTAACACTATAGTGGTGAACCTTTATCTGCAGGAAGGATGATTAGGTTGGGATCTTTCTTAAGGTAGTGTAGGGCTCTGGTTTCTTCTGCAGAAAGGTTGGCATTCTTAGGAAGAGACTTAGGAAAGGATGGTGATGCCAGGTTGGATTGATTGATTGAATGGTGATAGAGGGCACTCAAACCGAGGTCATCAGCACCCGTGCTCAAACTTGAACGGATGGAAGAAAAATGACGCATGTCAGACGGACTTGCGAAATATAAAAGCACACCTACAGCTGTAGGGATAGCCTAAAACGACCCTTAAAAGTACTAAAACTGAAGATAAACATTGACAGATGTATGTGGCCCAATGACTACTTAAAAATAAAGGGTGACTGAGCCACTCTAACACATATTAAAATCGCACACCCAGTATTTTGGGAAGTAGTCCAGACAGTACAAATCATAGGACACGGTCCACAGACACCTCATCATCACCTAAAATAGATTTCAGGTCCTGTGAGAGACCCAAACATGCCCTGGTACCAGCAAATAAAAAGTATTCTTTTAAAGTAAGTCACATTGACAGTTGTGTCCTACATATGTCACACTCCGGCGGTTCACTGCGTAAAAGAAAACCATGTGTCAGCGGGCAGTATCCTACTCAAAGACGAGTGAGGGCAACTTCTTCAGCTCATCGAGTGTGGAAGGATGTACACCATGGGCAGGCTGAGGATTTTACTGCACGTAGTTTATTGTAAGCCACATCTGACCACTGGTCCTCCCATAATGCCAAAGGAGGTGACGGCTTTCAGCGGGACTGAACAGCATATGGCAGGGGGGGAGAGAACAAGCCTCCCTAGCTGCTGCAACAGCCAGCTCATTTCCCTGGATCCCTATGTGTGCAGAAACCCAACAGAAGATTATCTCCTTGTGGTGTCATTGCAATGCAAGGAGAGCGTCCTGTATGTCCTGCACCATCCGATCTGCTGGATACATTTGGTCAACAGTGAGGAGGGCGCTGTGGAAGTCTGAGCAGATTAGGAATTTCATACCTTGATGCTGTTTAATCTGTTCTCGTGCCCTCAGGATAGCGAACAGTTCCGCATAGTAAATGGAAAACTGTTTTGGGAGCCCTATCCGAAGAAGAGAGTCAGGGCACACAACAGAGCAATTGAGACAATTTCCCTGCTTGGATCCAGCTGTATAGACAATAATAAAATTTGCATGGTGGTTTAAAATCTCCAAAAATCTACTTTTATAAAAACTGTCCGATGTACAAGGCTTCTTAAAAGCAGTCAGATCTAAAATCAAACACTTCATCATATGCTGCGCGTGTCTTCTTCCTTCTCCTGTCAAAAGGTGTGGAAAATAATTGGAGACTGTTTATGTGTGACACGTCAGGTGAAAAAGGAAGGTAGACAAATACACACACACTCACACATATCCAAACGCAAACACACCTAGACAGACATTTGTAAAAAGACATTTGGCTTTTTACCAATGTCTGTCTAGGTGTGTTTGCGTTTGGATATGTGTGAGTGTGTGTGTATTTGTTTACCTTCCTTTTTGTCCCCTAAGGTAAGTCCTTCCACTCCTGGGATTGGAATGACTCCTTTTCCACTTCCTTAAAACCCATATCCTTCCCTTTTTCCCTTTCTTTCCTGAAGAAGCTGCCAGTGGTGGGGAAAGCTTGAATGTGTGTTTGGGTGTGATTTTTATTTGTGGCTATCGACAAGCCGGTCCTTTTGGGTAAGTCATCCATTTTCTATTTTTTATATTTGTTTATCCCACCAGGAAAGTTTCCTTCTATAATTTTAATTATAAAATAAAAATGATGTGAACGAATGGGTACTATGAAATGATATAATGGTACATAAATAAATAACTCATACATTTCCAACATATGTTGTTGAAAATATGTAAGTTAGAAATAAATATTGTTTCTTTTTTCCCTTTACTAAAATGAAAGCCTGGTATTCTGTCTTGAGATTCTTACAAAAAATATGTTATGCGACTAGCGACAAAAAAGTAACGATACTTCTATTAAATTGTTAACTGATAAAAGTAATTTAGTTACAGTTAAAGTTACTTTAGGCAAATAATAACGCCGTTACTGTCCATTACATTTGAAAAGTAACTGTTACTAGTAATGGCGTTACATGTAACGCATTACTCCCCAACCCTGAACTTTGCACAGCTTATCCGTAAGCCAGCAAAAGCGTTCTTGGTATGAGGAGGGACTTAGTAATGGGGTGTGTCTGTTCATGGGGAGTGTCTGTTCAGGATTTCCTACTGTCCATTCTTCTTGAGCGACGATGAGCCGAGTGGGGCCGAGACGAAAAAAAGGGGAAAATCAACTGCTTCAATTTTCATGTTGTAAAAATTGTTGACGCTATACAGGACCACACTACATCATTTTATGAACATATTTTTTTCCTTCCAAGCTTTGCCTTGGCTGTGAAAAAGTAAAAAGTCTACTTTTCATTTTGCATGAGTTTTTAGTTCCATAATGCTCCTCACTTGATTTTGATGAAAGTATACAGTTAATAAATCTGATTTTTGGACACATTGTAGTAAAATATCTTAGCTTTCGAATAAAACATGCAGCTTTTCATAATTCATAACAGTCGTTTTCAAATGATGCTATTTGTCAAGTATGTGCACTAGATTTACAAATTGTGTATTGAAAAAGTTAGATAGCGAGCAGACTACTGTTCTATGCATTTTAGAACATATGTTAAAGCAAGCGAAATGGAGCTAAAAGTACAGAAATGTTTTTGAAATGGTAGTCGCACTGATATACATCCTTTCACAAGTAATTGCAAGTTATCTGAGTGGCGTCATGCTGCAACCGCAAGCCTGTGAACTCGGCATGTGTTGAGCATAGCGTGAAGCACTGCAGTGCCAAATAATTTGAATTGCTCGTCATGTGTGTTGATCACTTGTGATGTGTTAATGATCCATAACAAGAAAACAGTTATGACCTAATTTTTCTTGTGTGGGGACCGGTTACAATGGACAACGATATGCTACCCTCACATCTGATATTAAAGTAAGAATGAACTAAGTTCTATTTTTGGGAAACTGTCTGAGAGGAAAAACGTTGCTACGAACATTTTGCTGAATCATTTGAAGATAATTTTCTTTGTTTGCAAGATGGTACCAAGAATTTTGTACTTTAACTGAAAGAAAAACATGCTTAATAGTTTAGCCTCAATTTAAAAGAAAAATATGCTTAAATAGTTTAGCCTCGTGGAAAATAACTGGCTGTGTAAGTCAGTTCGAAGGTCAGAAGAAGGCAACAGCATACCACCTCCAAACAGGACCATGCCTAGTTAAGCACTGTGGTGCTCAAACCAATCTTCAGATTGTTGACTGCTTTACCTTTTAGTTTAGCCTAAGACACTGCAGCATTACACTTATGAAAATATGTTTATTTTTTAGTCAAAATTAATGGAATAAGTCCATACCACACATTTCTAATGTGTTTATAATTCTGCGAGTCACTACAATGTAAAAATAATAGTAATAAAATAACAAAATAAATTAACTGTTTTCTGGCTCAAAGAAGACGGAACCTGTGTTTCCTTGGATCTACTGATAGTGGGTGATGATCCCTTGTTGCTGGGCCCGAGACCACTGAGAAGGAAAAAACAAACCACAAAAAGAAACAAATTGACACATGTTTCTCATCCTTTACTGATCTGCAGGTCTGAGGCTAAACTAAATATGCACATTTTTTCATTCATTTAAAGTAGAAAAATTGAAATTAAAGTACCATGGAGAAAAAGAAAATTGTCATCAGATGATTCAGGTAATGTTAATAGGAAAGCAGTTTCCGTCAAACAGATTCCTAACAAAATAAATAAATTCTGAGAACCGCATAGAGTTCTTTGAAACTGGAGGTGAAACAGTTTAGCATTTCCCACATAAAACCGGCACAAGCTAACATACCCCCATGGCCATAATTTGCAGCATCCCTTATAAGGAGATAACTTATTTTTTTTTAATTCTACTGTTTGTATTCCTTTTTACATGGTTCATTCCTACTTTAGTCTTGGGCGTGAGGGACCGTGGTTTTATGTGAGAGACTATACAAATTATTTCACCTTGTGGCACAACATTTTCTGAGAGCTACAAAAGCGAAAATTAAAAGAAGACTATATAGTGTAATAATCATCTTAGGAGTAGATCCATAATAAATGTAAGTATATCTTTGGCCTTCTTACATTTATCATCTCCAACTAGAAAGTCATTAAGTAGAATTTCAGAAAATTTTACTTCAGTCCATCAACAGCAAATTCACAGTTTACGTTAATTTATTCTTCTTTTGTAGTTCCAAAGATGAAATATGTACTCCATCAATTGTACGATGTGAAAACTACTTATATACCTCTTATGAAGTGAAGTATTTCCTAACATAAAACAATAGCTGATCATTGTCCATTGTAATCGGTTGCCACCCCGACCCATAAAAAAAGTTTGTATTTATTTTCTGTTTGTGGATTATTAACACATCATGAGGGACAAACATACGTGGCCAGCAAATATTTTTTTCGGTGCCACAATGCTTCACACTACGCTCAACACATGCTGAGTTGGTAGGCTTGCAGTCATGGAATAACACTGCTCAGATAACTTGCAATTACTTGTGAAAGGAGGTACATATCAGTGCGACTACCATTTCAAAAACTTTTCTGTTTTTTAAGTCCATTTCACGCACTGTAATGTATGGTCTAAGATGCATAGAACAGTAAACTGCCTGCTATCTAACTTTTTTAATACACTATTTGTAACTGAAGTGCACGTAGCTCACAAATAGCTTAGTTTTAATACGACTGTTACGAATTATGAAAATATAAATTATTTATTCGAAAGCTAAGATGCTGTACTATTATGGGTCCAAAAATCAGATTTTACTTTCATAAAAAATCAAGTGAGGAGCATTTAGAAACTAAAAACTCAGGCGGAATAAAAAGTATATATATTATATATATATATGATACGAATATTATAGAGGAAAAATTCCTAACAGGAAAAATATATGAAAAAAATAGATGAAGTACACTTACCAGGTGAAGGGGCACAGGCAGTAATAGCAACAAATAAACACACAGACACACACACACACACACACACACACACACACACACACACACACACACACAAATGCTAGCTTTCGCAGCCTAGCTGCTTCATCAGGCAGAAGGGAAGGAGAGGGAAAAGGAAATGATGAGGGTTTTAAGGAAGGGGGTAAGGAGCCATTCCAATCCCGGGACAGGAAAGACTTACCTTGGGGGAAAAAATGGAGGGTAAATAAATGCACATACACCCACACATTTACACAGACACAAGTACACGTGTAAATGTGTGGGTGTATGTGCATTTATTTACCCTCCATTTTTTCCCCCAAGGTAAGTCTTTCCTGTCCCGGGATTGGAAAGGCTCCTTACCCCCTTCCTTAAAACCCTCATCATTTCCTTTTCCCTCTCCTTCCCTTCTGCCTGATGAAGCAGCTAGGCTGCGAAAGCTAGCATTTGTGTGTGTGTGTGTGTGTGTGTGTGTGTGTGTGTGTGTGTGTGTGTGTGTGTTTATTTGTTGCTATTACTGCCTGTGCCCCTTCGCCTGGTAAGTGTACTTCATCTATTTTTTTCATATATAAAATAAAAATAGAAAAGAGATGACTTACCAAAAGGACCGGCTCGTCGATAGAAACAAATGAAATCACACACAAACACACATACTAGCTTTCGCCACCACTGGCAGCTTCTTCAGGAAAAAGAGGAAAAAAGGGGAGGAGAAAGGGAAGGATATGGGTTTTAAGGAAGTGGAAAAGGAGTCATTCCAATCCCAGGAGTGGAAGGACTTACCTTAGGGGACAAAAAGGAAGGTAGACAAATACACACACACACTCACACATATCCAAACACAAACACACCTAGACAGACATTTGTAAAAAGCAAAGAAGTTGGACAGAGATACCAATTGAGGCAGAGGCTCTGTCCACAGAACCAAGGCAAAGATGCTAAAGATGGTGGGTGGGAATTTGAGTTAGCGGAGATTGAGACCAGTTGGGCAACGGGAGGAGAGAATAAGATGAAGGGCAAGTTCCCATCTCCGGAGTTCTGAAAGGTTGGTGTCGGTGGGAAGTATCCAGATAACCCGGACGGTGTAACACTGCACCAAGATGTGCTGGCCATGCAAGGCATGTTTAGCCACAGGGTGATCCTCATTACCAACAAACACTGTCTGCCTGTGACCGTTCATGCGAATGGACAGTTTGTTGCTGGTTATTCCCACATAGAACGCTTCACAGTGCAGGCATGTTAGTTGGTAAATCACGTGGGTGCTATCGCAAGTGGCTCTGCCCTTGATCGTGTACACCTTCCGGGTTACTGGACTGGAGTAAGTGGTGGTGGAAGGGTGCATAGGGCAGGTTTTACAACGGGGGCGGTTGCATGGGTAGGAGCCAGAGGGTAGGGAAGGTGGTTTGGGAGTTTCATAGGGATGGACTAGAATTTTATTCATTCAGGCTTGCTTAACATTTGGCATCACCCCCCAAGGGCCTCACACTGAAAGTTCCCATCTCTGGCTGTAACCTATCCTTTCATCCTGCCTTATACCAATTCCAAACAGAACAATCCACAGCCCTCACTCGCCTGATCCTTAATCTATACCTCAACTCCGCCAATGAACACACCTGTCAACTCCTATCCCTGATCAAAATCCTCAACCTTTCCACTCCCACATCCACACCGAGAGTTCAGAACATCCTTTTGCAGGCCAACCGCAAATTGGAACAGCATGCCAGCCTCCACCTCAAAAAACTATCCAAACTCCTGGTCACCCACCTCCAGAAAGGCAATACACTCTCCCTCAATAACCTCTCCAATAAACCACAAGCTCCTCTTATTGCACAGAAACCCAGTCTCTCCCATTTGCTCAATCTCCCACTTCCAGCTCCACTCCCCCCCCCAAACCTCACAATCATAATCCACACAATCCTGAACCACAACATCCCAATTCAGTAATCAACCTCTCCTCTAAACCTCTATCCCAATCTGAAACCTCCGTCCTATCCAAAGGCCTCACCTTTAGTCCCACTCCCAAATTCAACCAAACAGCCCTTGTCAAAGACCTACTATCCTATACTCGTAGCCTTGGCTGGAGATATCACTTTGCCACGAAGAAACATAATCCTACTCCTGATGATCCAGTTCCCCAAGACATCATTCAAATTGAACCCTGCCTGGAACAGTTCTGTCCTCCATCACAGCGAGACCCACCCGCTCTCCCTCAAAATCACCCCCTTCAAACCTTCCGGGAATTCCTTACTTCCAACCTTGCCTCTCAGTCCTTCCTGAAAAACCTTAAACCTACTCCCAACATTACCGCAGCTGAATCCCGAGCTATCCGTGACCTGAAGGCTGACCATTCCATCGTCATTCTCCCTGCCGACAAGGGATCCATGACCGTGGTACTTGATCGGCTGAGGGACTGCGCCAGCTTTCAGACAATACTACCTACAAAGTCTGTCAACACGACCCCATTCCAGATATCCAGGCAGAGATTCAGGGAATTCTCAGATCCTTAGGCCCCCTACAAAACCTTTCACCCGAGTCCATCAAACTCATGACCCCACTGACACCCCGCACCCATACCTTCTACCTACTTCCTAAGATTCACAAACCTAATCATCCAGGCCGGCCAATTGTGGCCGGTTACCAAGCCCCCACAGAACGAATCTCTGCCTACATAGACCAACACCTTCAACCCATCATGTGCAGTCTCCCATCCTTCATCAAAGACACCAACCACTTCCTCGATCGCCTGAAATCCTTACCCAGCCTGTTACCTCCTGAAACCATCCTTGTAACCATTGATGCCACCTCCTTATACACAAATATCCCACATGCCCAGGGCCTTGCTGCGATGGAGTATTTCCTTTCACGCCGACCACCCACTTCCCTACCTAAAACCTCTTTCCTTAATACCCTAGCCAGCTTCATCCTAACCCACAACTTCTTCACCTTTGAGGGCCGGACATACCAACAACTAAAGGGAACAGCCATGGGAACCAGGATGGCCCCCTCGTATGCAAACTTATTTATGGGACGCTTAGAGGAAGCCTTCCTGGAAACCCAAGCCCGTCAACCCAAAGTTTGGTACAGATTCATTGACGACATCTTCATGATCTGGACCAACAGTGAAGAAGAACTCCAGAATTTCCTCTCCAACCTCAACTCCTTTGGTCCCATCAAATTCACCTGGTCCTATTCCAAATCCCATGCCACTTTCCTTGATGTCGACCTCCATCTGTCCAACGGCCAACTTCACACATCCGTCCACGTCAAACCTACCAACAAACAACAGTACCTCCATTATGACAGCTGCCATCCATTCCATATCAAACGTTCCCTTCCCTACAGCTTAGGTCTTCGTGGCAAAAGAGTCTGCTCCAGTCCCGAATCCCTGAACCAGTACACCAATAACCTAATAACAGCTTTCACATCCCGCAGCTATCCTCCTGATCTGGTTCAGAAGCAAATTACCAGAGCCACCTCCTCATTCCTCCAAATCCAGAACCTTCCACCGAAGAATCCCAGAAGTGCCCCTTTTGTCACCGGATACTTTCCGGGACTGGAGCGGACTCTGAATGTGGCTCTCCAGCAGGGATACGACTTCCTTAAATCCTGCCCCGAAATGAGATCCATCCTTAATGACATCCTCCCCACTCCTCCGAGAGTGTCTTTCCGCCGCCCACCTAACCTTCGTAACCTCCTAGTCCATCCCTATGAAACTCCCAAACCACCTTCCCTACCCTCTGGCTCCTACCCATGCAACCGCCCCCATTGTAAAACCTGCCCTATGCACCCTTCCACCACCACTTACTCCAGTCCAGTAACCCGGAAGGTGTACACGATCAAGGGCAGAGCCACTTGCGATAGCACCCACGTGATTTACCAACTAACATGCCTGCACTGTGAAGTGTTCTATGTGAGAATGACCAGCAACGAACTGTCCATTCGCATGAACGGTCACAGGCAGACAGTGTTTGTTGGTAATGAGGATCACCCTGTGGCTAAACATGCCTTGGTGCATGGCCAGCACATCTTGGTGCAGTGTTACACCGTCCGGGTTATCTGGATACTTCCCACCGACACCAACCTTTCAGAACTCCAGAGATGGGAACTTGCCCTTCAGCTTATTCTCTCCTCCCGTTGCCCACCTGGTCTCAATCTCCGCTAACTCAAATTCCCGCCCACCATCTTTAGCATCTTTGCCTTGGTTCTGTGGACAGAACCTCTGCCTCAATTGGTATCTCTGTCCAACTTCTTTGCTTTTTACAAATGTCTGTCTAGGTGTGTTTGTGTTTGGATATGTGTGAGTGTGTGTGTATTTGTTTACCTTCCTTTTTGTCCCCTAAGGTAAGTCCTTCCACTCCTGGGATTGGAATGACTCCTTTTCCACTTCCTTAAAACCCATATCCTTCCCTTTCTCCTCCCCTTTTTTTCCTCTTTTTCCTGAAGAAGCTGCCAGTGGTGGCGAAAGCTAGAATGTGTGTTTGTGTGTGATTTTATTTGTTTCTATCGACGAGCCGGTCCTTTTGGTAAGTCCTCTCTTTTCTATTTTTATTTTTGTTTATCCCACCGGGAAAGTTTCCCTCATATATATATATAATTTTTTTTCACATAAGGTAAAGCATGTAAGAAAAAAATGATTGATAAAGCAATGTGGGATGGTCTTATATACCATCAATATTTTTGTCAATATGAAAATCGGAACATGAATTTTACCCCTTTCTTCCTTCTTGGCCTGGCGGCACTGTAGGCATGTGCCAAAAAGGTGTCGCTGTGAGGGGGCTGGCCATGTGCATGCACACTGCTGTCGGCTGTTCTACATGCCGTCAAGAGTACCGAGTCGCCTCGCTCCTGAGACTGCGTACCAACACACAACACTACAAGTCATGCTCATCATGCTAAGAAGACACATAAACACACACACAATTCTAAATTTTCGGCCCTGGTTTTACTCAGAAAAAGAACACTCATCCATACAATCACTCAGGCACACTCATCCACACACGTCAGCCTTCTCTGGCCACCCAAGACAGTCTGATTACACGGCAAGCGGAAGTAGTTGAAGGGGGGGGGGGGGAGGGAGGGGGAGGGGGAAGGAGTGGAGGAGAGGAGGAAGTGGAGAGGAAAGATAAGGGTGGGGATACAAAAAGCAGAGGTGATGTCAGATGGAAAATGAGAGGCAGTATGAAAAAGCGGGGAAGGGGGGGGGGGGTATATATATGTATGTATATAAAACAGGAAGCACACAGTAGGGAAAGGGACATGAATCGGAAGGAAATTTAAGATGTGAGGCAGAGGGGGACTGTGGGACATGGAATGTAGGATGTTAGGTTATCTGAGGTTGAGGCCAGGATGGTTGCAGAACCATAGGATGTGCTGTAGGGATAACTCCTATTTTCGCATTTCCGAAAAGCTGGTGGAGTAGGGGAGGATCCAGATGGCTCAGGTGGTAAAGCAGCTGTTAAAGTACGAGGTATTGTGCTCTGCTGCATGCTGCGCCACAGGATAGTCCACATTGCTGTTGGCCACAGTTTGATGGTGGCCATTCATCCTGATGGAGAGCCGGTTAGTTGTCATTCCACTGTAGAATGCAGAGCAGTGATTGCAGCAAAGTTGGTATATTACTTACGTGGCTGCTTTCACAGGTGGCCTGGCCTCTGATGGGGTAGGACAAGCATGTGACGGGACTGGAATAGGAAGTGCTGGTTGGGTGGATTAGGCAGGTTTTGTATCGGGGCCTTCCACAGGGGTATGATCCCTGTGATTAGGAGTGGCATAGGGATAGACTAGGATGTTGTGGAGGTTGGGTGGGCAACGGAACACCGTTGTGGGGGTTGGGAGCATCTTAGGTAGGATGGCTCTCATTTCAGGGCATGTTGACAGAGACATCCTACTTTCATTTCCTTCCGATTAATATCCCTTTTCCTATTGTGTGCTTCCAGTTTTAATATACCCCCCCCCCCCCCTTTTTCATACTGCATCTCATTTTCCACCTGACATCGCCTCTGATTGTTGTATCCCCACCCTTATCTTCCCTCTACAATTCACCCCTTCCTCTGCTCCTTCCCCCTCCCCCCACCCATCCCTTCCGCTTGCTGTGTAGTCAGACTGTGTTGGGGGGCCAGAGATGGCTGACGTGTGTGGATGAGTGTGCCTGAGTGATTGTGTAGATGACTGTTTTTTTTCGAGGAAGGACAAAGGGAAAATTTATAATTGTGTTTCTTTATGGTGAGTTGTTCCCTAATTTATAATTGTGTTTCTTTATGGTGAGTTGTTCCCTATCTACATATTATCATCATCAGCTATTTCCATTTAAGCTGTACCGCAACAGTATGTCTTCTCAAATCTGCTAAATGTTTACACTAGATTTGAAGTGTATTTAGATTTGTTTTCATCTATAACAAAAATTGTTTCAATTTAAGTATAGTGAACCAACTGACAATATAATATTCAGTGAATGGTGATATGTAGTGGCATGATTGAGTTAGATAACTTTTGTTTATTATTCAGGAAGTATATATGGACAAAATAAAACATTCCCAGATTTCCCAGTTAAAAATACACTTTTGCAAGGTGAAATACAGTTTTTAATTATAAGTGACACTACATTTTCCCTTGTAGCATTAACACTTATAAATTCTTTGAAAGGTAAATGTTTTAAAACAGTTCTGTAGGACTTCCTCGAGTCAAACTGTACATATTGTGTTGGCATTATATTTGTGATGTAGATGATGGTAGGTAATGGTGTGACAATTGACGGAAAGTAACAACAACCAGTCATGAGTCAGTTATTTGGTTTTCTCTTCTTCTCTTTTGTAAACACAGCTCAGTATTTATTTTTGCAGTAGTGTGCATGTTGTAATTTATGTCAAGGTAGTTTATAATTTGTTTTTCATGCACTTTCACATGGCCCTCCTCTGATAGGTGGAAGTCAGCTGAGTTCGTCTGTCTACAAAGTTTTATGCTCTCTGTCAACAGCATTGTGCCTCATAGCCATTGTCAATGTATTATTGATTCGAGCATGGTATTGATTGTTGTCTTCCACCTTGTTATTTTCAAAAATAATTCCACATACTCCAATGATTCCTTTGAGAAAAAGGAAGGCTGTCATTGAAAGTAGTGTGAGAAATGTAATTCTGATTGTTATTCAGTGAAGTGACATTAAAGAGGCAGAAAATGTTGCTACACCTGCTTAATACGTACCTTAAAAATATTCATATTTTTTACACTACTGGCCATTAAAATTGCTACAAGAAGAAGAAATGCAGTTTTTAAACAGGTATTCATTGGACAATTATATTATACTAGAACTGACATATGATTATATTTTCATGCAGTTTGGGAGCATAGATGCTGAGAAATCAGTACCCAGAATAACCACCTCTGGCCGTAATAATGGCCTTGATACGCCTGGGCATTGAGTCAAACAGAGCTTGGATGGCGTGTACAGGTACAGATGCACATGCAGCTTCAACACAATACCACAGTTCATCAAGAGTAGTGACTGGTGTATTGTGACGAGCCAGATGCTCGGCCACCATTGACCAGACATTGTCAGTTGGTGAGAGATCTGGAAAATGTGCTGGCCAGGGCAGCAGTCGAACATTTTCCATATCCAGAAAGGTCCGTACAGGACCTGCAACATGCGGTTGTGCATTATCCTGCTGAAATGTAGGATTTCGCAGGGATCGAATAAAGAGTAGAGCCACAGGTTGTAACACATCTGAAATGTAATGGCCACTGTTCAAAGTGCCATCGATGCGAACAAGAGGTGACCGAGACTTGTAACCTATGACACCCCATACCATCACGCCGGGTGATACACCAGTATGGTGACCACAAATACACGATTCCAATGTGCGTTCACCGCAATTTTGCCAATCACAGATGCGACCATCATGATGCTGTAAACAGAACCTGGATTCATCCGAAAAAATGACATTTTGCCCCTCTTGCACCCAGGTTCATCATTGCGTACACTATCGCAGGCGCTCCTGTCTGTGATGCAACATCAAGAGTAACCACAGCCATGGTCTCCGAGCTGATAGTCCATGCTGCTGCAAACGTCATCAAACTGTTCATATAGATGGTTGTTGTCTTGCAAACATTTCCAACTGTTGACTCAGGGATCAAAATGTGGCTGCACGATCCTTTACAGCCATGTGGATAAGATGCCTGTTATCTCGACTGCTGGTGATACGAGGCCGTTGGGATCCGTCACGGCATTCCGTATTGCCCTCCTGAATCCATTGATTCCATATTCTGGATCACAATTCTGCGAGCAGCAATGTCGCGATATGATAAACCAAAATCGCGGTAGGCTATACTCCGACCTCTGATAAAGTCGGAAACGTGATAGTACGCATTTCTCCTCATTACACGAGGCATCACAACAACGTTTCACCAGGCAATGCTGGTCAACTGCTGTTTGTGTATGAGAAATCAGTTGTAAACTTTCCTCATGTCAGCATGTTGTAGGTGTCACCACCGGTGCCAACCTTGTTTGAATACTCTGAAAAGCTAATCTCATTTGCATATCACAGCATCTTCTTCCTGTCGGTTAAATTTCGTGACTATAGCAGGTTATCTTCATGGTGTAGCAATTTTAATAGCCAGGAGTGTAGATATAAGTTCCATTTTACAATTACTCAGACATTAAAGTGATGCTTAATTTCTATAACAGCCAAGGATCTTCAAGCTGAATGCTAGTTTCTGCTCCCATCATTCTCCAACTCAGAGGACACACAAAAGTGCATGATCTGTACACTGCTATTTGTTCTCATAAATCACAATTTTCTTGTTTATGTTGTTAGGCACAAACCAGAAAAAGCAGAAGTACAACACATAACTCTTTACAAACTCCAGAATGCCTATCTTCACTTCCTGTAATTTTTTGAAGGATAATTACACTTTTTGCCATTGCATAATTTGTAATCTATCTATTAAACAACTAAAATAAATACCATAAATTTACCTTGAGTGTTACTCTTTAAGATAAACAGATCAAAAAAGTGTTGCAATAACTTGGTCCCAAGGTCTGAACACTGACAGGGACTGTGTATATTGCATCAACGGTACACTTCTTTGGATTGTCCATAGAAGTCACTCAAACCAAAGAAAAACGTAAACAAGCACGCATGAGCAGTGTCAATATGACAGAGTGGGCCAGTTGGCTGATCAGTTCCAGTCATAATACCAGGAAAGAAGTACGCTGCTTGTGTTCACTGTAGTTCTACCATGCCTAATTTCAAAGTTTGATCATATCCTTATTGTTACTTTGTGTCAAGAGGGACTCCAGACGTCTTGGAAAGGACCAAAGTAGTGATGTAGAGAAGCGAAGCAGGTACAGATATATAGGAACTGTCTCGTTCTGGCCACCCAAAAGCAACTATTCCAGCTGGTGACTTATGGATTTCAGCTGGTAGGAATGCTGGGAGGATGCCAGCATGTTGAATGATTTTTGTGAAGCTACAGCACATTGTGTTTCAACTCAAACTACGGTAATAGGTTGCATGACATGCAACTTCATTCCTGAAGTCTTTGTCAAAGTCCAGCTTTGGTACCTAGACACCATGAAGCACAGATGGCCCCCAGGGGATGCTGAATGGACTCTTCAGAATTGGCAACATGCTTTTTACAGATGAGACTCACATCTGCCTTCTTCCAAACAGTCGTAGATGTTTTTGGAGATCACTTGATTACCCTGAAGGTCTTAGACAAACCATCTGGCAAATGCAATGACATGGTGATTCCCTGATGTTATGGGGTGGTATTATGTTGTGCCGTCATATACCACTAATTGTTGTAGAAGGCAATAAAACACTTATATGTTACATGGATGACATCCTCTGACATATAGTGCAACCAAATCTACAGCATTTAAGTGAGGAATTCATCTTAATGGATAACAATTCTCATGCTCATCTTGTGACTGTGTTCCTTCATGATACAAACATCATAAGATTAGAATGGCCAGGTTGTTCTCCAGACATGAACATTATCAAACATGCCCAAAAGATAACAACAAGGGCTGTTTTTGCATGAGATGTCCCCACTGAGAGTCCTACTCAAAACACTGTTGAAGAGTGAGACAATTTGGGCCAACAGTCCCTTGATGATTTTTTAGACAGTATACCAAGGTGAATTCAAGCATGAAGCAGTGCAAGACCTGTTACTGGGTATTAGGGGTTGTGGTGTGTTCCAGAATGTGTGGGTTATTGTCATACAACTTGTCAGTTTCTGTTTTCATGATCAATAAAGTAAAATGAAATACTATATTGATATATCTCTATTCCATTTTTATGTAAAGGGTCATGAACCCCTAGAATTTTGGTGATGCAAATGTTTTTTTTTTTTTTTTTTTCATGTGAATATATCAGACACAAACTTTTAATGATGACATAAATGGCTGGTCTTCTGTGTCAGAAGTTTCTATATGTGGCTGGTTTCTAAAATAAATTTTTTTTTAAATGGGAGACAAACAATTTGAGATTTAAGAAATGCATAGCACATTTTTCCTATTGAAGCAATGCATCTTGAGTTAAAGGTCATTTACTTTGAAAATACAACTTCTTGATCTACTATTCACAATTACTGCACGGCCTGTTACAAATGTAAACAGATGAGACACCACACTTATCGATCGAAAGCAGTTTGTAGTTACAAAGTATTACAGTGTCTTCATCCAAAATCCTTTGAAACATTCTGCTGTCAGCAGATGCTTGAATTTGAACTTTGTTTCCTTCTTGTAATTATTTTTCAATGAGGGTTTTATTTTGGTGTTCCTCTCTTATTTAAATTTAATAATTGTACCATTATTCTGCAACAAACTTCTTAACAGTCAAAATTTAAAAATCTCAGCTTTCTCCCAGATGGAAAATTCCCAGGTGTTACCTGCATTTCCCACACACTGGTATTGCAAAACATTATTTGCACATTGGGAGTAAAAAATTACTTCAAAACTGTTCCAGAAATTGAATGTATTTATTTTATTAACAATCAACAGCACAGTTTTCTTCAAAGACAAACTTTTTTAACCTTCTTGTAACACATTTAGGTTTCTTAAAATGACAAACTATGTTTTACTTCTTATAACACATTTATATTGCACAATTACAGCAAATTAATGCCTTACACCACACAAACTTGAATTTGATTGTACTTTACACAAGAACCATACACCAAGTATATAATTACAAAACTAATTCAAACTTTTGGGCAAGCTGCCACTGGAATGTATTTATAACACTATATGTCAAACTATACAAAAATATGTATTGCATGATGATAATAATAATGAGCAATAATAAGAGACAAGTAATTAGAATAAGAGCCTTAAGATTTCACAATAAGACAAATTTTTGAGGGCTGATTACCTGAGAAACACTTTTGCACAATATTAACACAACCTTTCACTTAATAATTCTGGAATATTTTACCATATTTCTAAAACTACTTTCACTGCATCTGTAAAATGCGACTTCAATAACAAAAAAGTTTATAACTAATAACTTCCATTATTATTATCAGTCAACATGTAGAATGCAGTCTGAAAATTTTTGTTATGGATAAAAGGAATGTGGAATTTACAATAAAAACACATCCAAAGTAATAGTTTGTGACTTCTGACATATTTTAAAAATTCTCATTTTGAGAGGGAAAAAAAAAAAAGGAAGACCAATGAAACTTTTCTAAACACACTTTTATACTATTTTTTTCTGTTAATGTTTAGTTCTAAATTTTCTCATCAACATTTTGCATAATTTAGAAGCAGTAAAAATGCTATTTTCAGGTATTTACACTATAGTAGTTTACACTGAGATTCTCTTGTTATTCTAAGTGGAATGAATCACAAATAATTTGAATTTTATTGTATTTATCCCACTTCTATCAAAAATGGCTTCAATGGTGTGTTGTATCATATTATCTGGGAATAATACTATATGTAGACATTACAACAATGAATTGAGGCCTACATTTATGTACACACAGTGAAGTTTTTGTCTTGGGATAAGTAAGATAAGATCTCTAATAAAATAATACAAATATAAAAATTCTGGAATAAAAACATAACATTAGTTTAGTTGTGCATAGAAATAGTTATTTCTTTTGCTCTTTTGTACATCGTTTCCCAATTATGAATGGCATTAACAAGCTGTTGGGTCAACCAAACAGTATATGTTGATTTAGTTACAAACCTGAAATGCTTTATTTGCCTATCCTGCACATACTATACAAACAACACTCCAGATTTATCAAAGGTAGATGCATGAAGTTTTCCAATTTCCTCCACTATTTTCTACTGTCTTATACACCATATCTTTCACTACCGGCACTGCCACTTGTGAGTCATTGCACATTTTATTAAAATAATATTGTGTATTTACTTCTTACATTAGCATGTGCTCAAAGCGAATACTATTAGTAAGTACATAGAAAAGAAGTACAACTACTAAATTAATTTTGATATATTTCCAATACATTTTACATTATGACTAAAAAATAAAAAAAATCTATGTCAGAGTGACTATAATAGTTGATAAATAACAACTCACCATAAAGACGATTGCCGAGATGCAGACAAGCACATAAAATAGACAATTACATTTACACAAATTAAATTTTTGGCCACATCCTTCACAGAAAAAGGAATCATACGTTTACATAATCACTCAGACATAACTCAAGCACACCACGTCTTAACCGCTCCAGCACTAAAGTACATAGGAGCTAGAGTCTTCATGGTAAGTTGTTATCTATCCACTATTACTGACATCACATTACATCGACAAACAAACATGTAATGGAACCCTATGCAGCCATTGCTGTGACATCACATATGTGCTTTTTTTATTAAGGACAAATGAGACATTTAAGATTTAATATGAGAAAAAGGGCCAATTGAAATATTAGCTGATGCATATACAACAGCAGATAATAGTATGAAGACTTACTTGACTACACAAAACAGATACTAATATTAAAGTAACACTTCTCTTAAATGAAGAGAGGAATTGAAATGAAAGGGACAAATCACATTTGGAGCTTTACTGTATTTTAGCAATCTTTGATTGGGTTGACTTTATAACTATCATTACCTGCAATTTAAATGTATGAAGGTCTGATGATGCTTATTAAATTTTTTGATAGTTACAAAGCTTTGTTCTCAAGATACTAGAACAGATTATTTTATTAAACATAACATTTTGGAGTGTGTCAATTGTGTCTGCACAGTGTGCTGTAATTACTTTCCTTGCTATCACCACACATTGCAGTTTTTCTACTCTTTTTTCTTTTTCATCTCCCTACAATACAATTTACAAAATGAGACCATGTTTATATTGTGAAACAGATCAATTAATTCTAATATTGCACCACATGGAGGGTATTTTTAATTTCATAACATTTTTTTCCTCAAAATAAATAAAACATCACCCGGAAACATCTTCACTGCATTCCAAAATGCAGTTTGATATGTCAAGTAGGAAGACTTAAATTTAGCATTTACAAAAATAGAAAATCAGAGCTCTTGTAACATTTTACTTTAAGTAGTTTTGATAGAAGTTGCCTTCCAAATCCCAAGTCACTAACAGTAATTTCTTTCTGAATCATAAAATACAAAGCAATATTTGCAATCTAGGCCAATGACTTGCAGTTTATCACTGCAATGTAAAACTTCTTGGTGCAGATGAACAATGTTAATTTGTAATCGTACAACAGAAATTTTTATACACATTAACTTACATAACTATTCTTGCTACTGCACAATAATCTTGTTTCATCAGTAGCTCTTCCGTTTGAGTGTATGGTGGTCTCATGGTCAAATGAATAAATAAAGTCTTCTTGTGCCTCAAGCCATGTCAAGAATCCACTTGATGTAGCTGAACACCCAAGAAGATTTAATTCAGTAGCTCTTTTGTCACCTATAAAGGGCAGGCTTTGCTGTGTACTTAGGATTATTCTTAATCCACAATGACAATTTTCTCAGTTTAGACAAAGATCCATGGCCATCTCAATATGTACATACTACATGCATCTTATTTTTCTACTTATTTCTTATTGGCATAGAAATGGGACAGAATAACACCACATCTTAAATTCAAAATTGTTTGCCTCTAACTGCAATTGTTCACTAGCCCTGTTCACTTTCTCTACTTTTTAACAAAATATTTAAAGAGATGTAGTACAACAAATGTATATTTAAACTCTTAAAAATTGTAACAATACTATTATTTGCTGTAAAAATAAATGATGCTAGTTCATTTTTCTGTACTTAAGGACTTATTAGTTAAAACCAGCATGGTTTTTTTATCTTTTACAAGATAAAGACAAAATAGCTGCTTACAATCAGTTTTGTCTTCTTAGCAAATAGTATTCCATGAACTGAAACTCCATGTCTATATACTGCTTCACCATTAAAATGATACGGTGATATGTTTCATCTAAAATGAACTCTTACTTTTGCACAATGCAACATTGTAAGAGGCAGTCTTTAAAAAATTATGTAAATGGCTTCTACAACTGGAAATTTGATGCTAATTTTAAAACAACTTTTAATTATGACTGGTCTTGCTATCATATCATTTATAATTTGTAACTAATCATCATTTCAATAGTTTTGTTTATTAGTACTGCTTCAAATATGCATACTAAAAGTGGAAAAAGATTAACGTTACACAAAAGAAAATTTTCACGTTAAACTGACTGGTCGTATTTGTGTGTTATGATAGCACACTTACTGACTGCATCTAAATGAGACCTTTCAACAGTATCAACAAACCAGTGGTATATAAATGAAATAGTAACGGATGTATATAAATCAGTATTCGTGCCATGGGGATAGGGAAGTGGCAGGACACCATTCCATGTCACAAGTTTGCTACCTGCAAATGCAATGTGCACTGGTTGGTGCATTATAAAAAGTATTTACAATGCATTTATGGGAAATTTTTGGAGAAATGGCTGGACAACTGATGATTTGCAAAACTTATCACCTTGGTGGTGGTCAGTGTTAGCCAAATAAGAAATAACAATTACAATGGGACAATACTATCTGCAAAATCTATGACTGTGAACAGCATATTTTTAACAGACATACTTCATTAAATTTCTTAAGTAATTAACCATTTCCGCAATATTCTATTCCAGCTGCACTTTTTAAAATGCCATACACCCCTAACAAATATGTAAAAAAAATATTTTTTGTCTCAATCAGGAACTCTGTGAAGTTTTTCTGAAAGTGTATGAGCTGAAAAATTTTCTTTTTTGTGGGTTACAGATCATATTTCTGCTTTTCTTTTGGAGGTATCATTACCTACAAAATATGATCTAAATTATATAAGAACAACAAATAAGAATACAGAATTAAATGTACATGTTATTGGCCATCTCAACAGAAAACTGAATAGATTCCTTTCTGGCATGTGGGTGTTTTTTTTTCAGGCAGTCAGTGACTGACGAAACAAACACAATGAAGAATGTACAAAGGAACCATAGAAGTATGAAAAAAAAAGTAAAAGTGTGTATTTAAATAGCTCACTTAACATTAATATTTCTTTCATTATTCAACCACAGCCATTACAACATTTGCCAAATGTACAATAAAAATAACATACTTTATGTTTGATATTCTAATTTCAGTCCATGTATTAATAATATGTAAATATAGAAAATGTATTAAAATTCACAAACTTCAGCTGCCAAAACCAATAACAATCTTCTTTACACACATAGCTGTGACCGACAGAACAAATTACATGAGGGAATAAAAGAAGTTAATGTACATTACAAAACACTTAAATTATTTCTTAGAAATCCGAGCTTTCTGTTATCACTGCCCATTTCTTACATTATATGTGCCATAGTTTCTTTTTATTAAATACTTTATTTCATAATACTGTATGAAGTACAAATAAAAAATTTAAGTGGAATGTTTATATAAAATCACAGTTTGGATAAAAATATTTTTTATCAGAAGAAATGAAACCCATTACACACAAATAAAAGCAAACAAATAAACACATTATTCTGTTCACATGCAGTCTTCTTCAAATATTATTTTACTTGTAGTTTTAAATTTACAACACACACACACACACACACACACACACACACACACACACACACACACACACACACCTCTTTTTTACACATCACACTGTCATTCACAGGAGATAATTATTACATATGAAATATGTATGATACAATACAAAATGAAAGTAGGCCTGTAGCATTTATCCATCTCCCGTATAGATCTCTGTTAACAACAGTTCTTAATTTAGGCCATCAGACCAGGAAAAATATAAAAAATAAATAAGTCAAAATAGTAACTAACCACAACTTCATACAGTCACAATAAGTACAATCCACAACCAATATTACAAAACATGGTATAAGTACATAAAATCTTTTCTAAAAACTATTATCTAGCTGTTCCATGAATCTCATAGGCAAAGCTGAGAGGTAAGAGGCAACGCTATAAAAAAAATAATGTACTGTTTTTTTGACCTGTGATAGGCACACATAATAGGCTCAGCTCATTGGCACTGAAACATCAAAACAATTGCTCTGTAATTTGAAAGCAATGACAAATTGTGACTTTAAAAGAGGTAAACTGAATCTCTAACAAAAAATATGCAACCTGGTTTCCCCATGTTTGTCTTATGAATCATAAAATAGAGTTAGCCTCATTTCTTTATATATTCCTTCAAGTTGCCAAATAAATAGTATGCTTTGAAATAAAAACAACATGGGGCTCATTCTAATGTTTCATTAGACATGACAATTTTGTGTTGTACTGACAGCTTTGAGTTTTATGCCTTCATAATTTTCAATTCCCCAACTCCCCCCCCCCCCCCCTTCTGAGTAAATTTTCTGTATATTTATATGCGTGACAGTGAACAGTTCCCAAATGCGCTAACATTTCATTGATACTTCTGAGAATAACTCAAAAATTTTAAATAGAAAACTGAAACCAGTAATTAAGAGTAAGTGAGAAAGTGCAGGCATCAGTTTCAACACACTATGAACAAGGAGGCACCTTTTATTAACATTTAGGAACAAGTGCTTTGCCCCCACCCCCAAAAAAGGATAGATATGGGTCATGGGAGGTGAAGACATCAATACTGCCTTCATATATATGGATTTCTACTGTAAATTAATTAATGAAACACCACCTCATTATGACAACACTTAGGATCACTTAGATACAGAAACAGGATATAACTAATTAGAGTAAAAATAGAAAAATTTTCGAAAGGGGAAGGAAGAAAGATTAGGAATTAACACATTGTCACTGGCAAGGCTGTTAAGAGATAATGCATTAGGCCCGATTGGACTAGTATGGGGAAGAAAATAAGGTTTGGTCATTCAAACAGAATCATTCTTGAATTCACCTTAAATAACAAACAACCTAAATCTGGTTTTTCCCAAAAAGAAATCAGTGCCTTAATCACTGTGCCACCTTGCTTAGTGGTTCATTTGAATAAAGAGAAAGGTCATTATTTTAGTCTGTCTTTAAACTGGAAATAATAAGGCTTAATGTACGTAAAATTTAATAGATACAAGTTTATACCCAACTAAAACTAAATTAAAATTAGCATGTTTAGAACAAAACTTTGTCATAGACAAAATAATTATAAATAGTTAAATATTTGTGTTAAAACTTTCCATAAATGTGATGTATTTGATGGATAAATGCAACTAATGTAATGGTTATGTCTCATTTTGCAGTACAAAAATGAGTTATGCACCGTCTGACCATTGCCCTGCCACTTTCTCTCTCTTTGTGGTTATTGATCTCACTAAAGGACATAACCAACTATCCTCAATAAGATGGACGTCAGAAAAATACTGAAAAAAGGTAACTGAAGTTGCATAAAATGTTAACTACACCAGTTGCTGAATCTAAATATGTTGCAATGGCAAACAAAATTCCTTACTCAAAATTTTGTCTGATAGTTTTACAGATTTTGTAACATCATGAATGTATATTACACTGAGTTTAAAACTTGAATTTTTGCTTTTTGCAGACATATACTCTTACCACTAAAGTACCAGCCTGCATCATAGTTTATATCACAGCTTCAATCTGCCAGTATGTGTAACTTTTTTATTTCATGGAGGCAATACTTTGTTCCTTTTGAGGGAAAGTCTTTTGTAGAGAATTGTGCAACAAGATCTATGGCAATTAAAGTATGGAATATTGTCATGCATCTTTCTGACAGGTAAAACATATATACTGCACCTGTACTTGAATCTATTCCTCATTCTTTTCCCAGGCAAAAAACTTAGTTGATTGGGTTGTTTAGGTACCCATCTCTCATGGTCCACATTAAAGGAAATGGTTTGTTTCAAATTCTGATTACACACATTTTCCTATTTGTATACAAAGTAAAAATTCATATTCTGGAATGTATAGTTCATGGCCCTGAACTTAAACAAAACAAAAGTTTTTTTAGTCTCATGCCTATTCTATGTTAACCCCCTACCACACCATGAAAAGACTGGGACATAGTTTCTGCAAGACTGTAGAACAGATGGCCAACATATATTGGAAGAAAGCACTTCTTTTTAAATTAGAAAGTAGGCATTACAGCAAGATCTTTGAAATATTCTGAAATTTTTGCCACTTGCTAATTCTCTTACAAAATTTTGGAACTGCATGGAAATAAAGGTAAAAAACCTTTTGATGACATGATTTCCAAATACTTCTCACAGAATAAATAATTTGACAATAAGAGAATGTAAATGATATGATAGTACAATGTTATGAAAAGGATAGATAGCTATTCATCATAAAGATTAAATTCTCAGATGCAGACTATTTCATAAAGTGTTTGAGATTATCAATTATTGAAGTGGATGTGGGGCTGCAGATGGTTGTAAACATGCAGAAACAACAAATACAAACAGCCATATTTTTATAAAATTTGCTACTTACTTGATCAGTTTCAATACTACATTTTTGTTACCTTCAGTATCCTGAGAAAAACTGAAAGATTGGCTTAGGGTTTAATGATCTGTGAACAGTGAGATCACCAGAAACAATGTGCAAGCTCAGATTGTTTGATAAGGACAGGGAAGGAAATTGGCCATGCCTTTCCAAAGATATCATCTCAGCATTTGCCTGGAGCAGTGATCTCTATACAAACTGGATGTATAACTCTGGTGTCTGAGCATAGAACTACAGCATGACTGCACATTCAGATGTTTTCCACATGTTTTCGCATTGTCCACCATATTTTAATTTGGCAAACAAATTTCCATCAGTTTTTACATGGCAAAGATTTCCTTGCTTACCGCTTGGTTTGAAAATTATGTCAATATATGATGTAATATGCTAATATGGAAGCAGAATCAAAACATTTGCTTTTAGTTTTCTTGTAGTACTTCATAGCCGCTATATTTGAATTTGGCAGGAAAGTAAATATGAAAATCTATGGCTGGCACGCTCTAACAGCTGAAGTACAACATCCATATAGTATAGAGAGCCTGGAATGATTTAAGGAAATCACAGAAAACTTAAGTCAAGAGTGCCAGAGGCAGAGTCTATCTGCTGTCATCCAAGTCCATTGTGCAATCCACTGTGTAACCTCATTTGGTGAATATAAAATTGAGTGGTGATGTCCTAACATTGCTGCATTGGTTGAGGTAGCATGTATATTCCACTGGTATCATAGATTTCTAGATGAAACTATTTACAGAATGTGTGTATCCAGCCATTTAATAAAAACAACTTATGTCCAGATGAAACTAGTGGAATATACATGGTGCCCATTCCAATGCAGCAATGTTTGACATCACTACTCAGTTTTGCAAAGAGGCCTAGATACACAAATGTAGTGTCAAAAGGGGTTGAACAGGGAATAAATACTATAGAAATATCACCGTTGATATTTGTTATTTCTGCAACTTTCATAACATTGTTAAGATCACAACCTGGACATTTCAATGTTTAGAAAATACAATATTTTCAGTCCCTTTCTTCCATATGTCAGCTATCACAGCTTTTCTATTTTCTGATGCTACTGAGGTATCAGAGAGTACCACATGTTTATACCTCACCAAACAACTTTCCTGATCTGTATTCAGTCCATTCCCAATCATGTTGTGTGTCTGATATTCTACACATTAGATTTAAATGATTCGTGTGATGTGCCTTATACATATCATATCATATCATATTCACAAGGGTGGAAAGCAATTCAGGGCATTTGCACACCAAAATCCTTGTTGATAATGACCAACAGCTGAAATAGGTGGAGATGGCACATATTTCATATCATTATGCTTCACTATCTTGGGAGGGTCAAGATATGTTGCAGATGGCAACAAAAACAAATGAGAATAATACAACTAGCAAATAACCTGTAGCAGATTAGACCTTCAACTACAACAAGATTTCTGCATCTCTATTTTCACATGTAGAGAAATTGCCACCTTCTACAATTCATGCTGCTTATTTCCACTAACATGTTAGCATGAATGCATTCAAGAACAACCAGTAAACAACAGATATGCACGGAACAGCTAGAACAATATACAATTACAGTTATTCAACACTTGTGTATAATTTCTTGTATCAATATATAAATAACATTAAAAAAATAGATGTTGGTTTTGCAATATAACAATACAGCTGCATATGAACACAACATTTAGACATTTCTGCATGGCAATGCACTCTCTCTCTCTCTCTCTCTCTCTCTCTCTCTCTCTCTCTCTCTCTCTCTCTCTCTCTCTGGTGTGTATGCAAGCAACAATACACAAACAAAATGACCCCCCCCCCCCCCACACACACACACAAAATGTTATTTATGAGATTATGCAGCAACGGCGGGTACGTGGATCACCAACAATTTCACTAGTGTTGCCGGTGAAGCGTCTCACAGGTGGTGAAGCAGAGCTGTCAGTCAGCAGCATGTCAGACCCTGTTACTGATGCAGGAGACAGTAAGAGAGGTGCAGAACCACCAGTCACTTCTGTTGGACTGCTGTTTCTTATTTGTGCTCGTTGTTTCTTTAAGTCTGCCAATGTTCCTGCATTGATTGTCACTGTGACATTGATGTTTATCTTACCATTTCCTTCAGTCACATAACTAGTTTCTGTAGGTATTTCTGAAAATAAATTGCATACTTATACAATTTATCCTTTGAAATAATAGTTCTATTTCTGTTATCTCAAAAAAAAGCTATACAGTACAATTTATTGTGAATATGAAAAAATTACTGGAACTTGCAATTTACACACTAGTAAAAAAATGTATTCAAATAATCCATTTACACAGATATCTAAGATAACAATATGAACTATATGTTTTGAACAGTAAAGTACAGTCAATGTCTACAGTCTGGCTCTAAGAAGGTCAATCAGGTTTGGCAGACTTCAGTGGCATTCTCTGCTAGTGGCATCACTGAATGTGATATGGAGGTGCATACAGTCAGCATAATGACCTAGCAGTACTTGCCACTTTTACTGACCTACATTTTGAACATTTGGAAGCTCTAAATAAAGAAGGAAAAAAGATTTCAAATGAATAGTAATATGATGCTTTCTAAGTTAAACCTTTATTACACAGAATCAAGTGTTAAATCTTTTATTTGGTGTATATGATGTGTCTAAAAAGCTCAGTGAACGGTGTCACATCTAAATGGCAACCTGGCGTATGTGTGCATGTATGTGCATTAGTCTTCAGAGACTTGTGGACAATAGGTACACAGCATGCAATGCATGTGACTGGCAGTGTAAACAGATAGCAACTGGTTAAAAATAGTCAGTGTGAGAGCAAGTGTCACAGTACAATGCTTCTGAAACCATCATCATGGGAGATGAGACCTAGTCCTACGAATTCAATATGGAATCAAAATGACAATGTCATGGTGTTAACTGCATTCCCCATGATTTTTTAAAGGGGGGGGGGGGAGGGGGGCGTCATGCTACAAGACAACCATGTGCGCATTACCCTTTAACCTGCATACTCCAGCCCTCACCAGTTTATCGAGAGGGGTTCACATACCTTTGTTATTCTCCTCAGTGGATGCTCACAAACAGTGTCAATCAATAGACAATATTGGCATGATATGCCAGCTGCAAGGAGGAAGATTGGATGCCACGTTGTGGATAGTTGCAGCAAGAAGGTGATGATCAGGTAAATTGTAACTGGTAGGCCCCCAAGATCTTCGCAGAAATATTTTACTGCCTCATGAATGGCTAACTGCTCCTGGTCAAAAGTTGACCATTTTTTCAGCTGCTCAAGAACTTCTTTGAGTAAAAACAGGGAGGTCGTGATATGTCATCCACATGTTGCTGTAACACAGTGACAATAAAAGTACCACTGACAGTTTCGGTACTAGAGAGATGGGTGTCTGCAATAGGGTGTGTGAGTGTGACTGCTTTTTCCAGTGCAGTTTTCAAGTTGTTGAAGGCGTTGATCATGTCAGTCATCCGTGGAAGTGTACATATGCTGGAGGTGTTCTTGCCTGCCAATGCATTGGTGAGTTACCTACATTCCTCCTGAATGACCCAAAATGACCAAATAATTTATCTTTGGGGTAATTTAGAAGTTATAAGGACAAGTACTGCTCCGGATATTTTGTTTGTCCAGGTGGAAGTCTGGGCAGTTAATGACAAGTGCCAGAGACAATGAGCAAGTGAATCTGCACAAGGAACAATCTCTGTTATATGAGTTCTGTGTGAGACCCATGGACATATATGTTCTCACATTATTGATTGTTGTATGGAGTTATGGACTCAGAAGTGATAAAGTATCAAGAGATTTTTGAAAGCTGTTAATGTGAAATGTATTATTTTGGGTTACAATAAACCTTTATGCTTTTATTCAGCACTGAAAGGATTGAAGAGTCTTTATTTATTAGTGTGAATTGATGAATACATAGATGCAAGTCTCCATCTTCAATCTACAGCTGATACTTTCAGTGACGGCAATCTGAGCCTAAAACAATAAGAAGGTGGATGGACCTTTTTTTATAAAAAGGAGGTGGTTTATCATAAATACTCTGTGATAGTGTGGACAAGTTACTAACAGCAATGAGGATCAATAGAAGAACAACCTGCCAGAAGTTACGAGTTGGTAGCCACTAAATTGATAAAGATTGAATGTAGTCACAATAATTACCATTAAATTAACAAAAAAAGAAGTTTAGTCAAATGACAGCTGAAAATAGTCTACAATCTGCACTTTGAGAGGATCCCTGCACTTGCAGCCAAGCAGCAACAGTGCATCACACTACTGTTCAGAATATGCCTGAGATTGAGCTATGTAGTTCAACACAGCAAATCCATGGTGAGAGTACCCTTTGCATTTTTTATTTTTTGTAAGTGACTGGGAAAGTGGAACATGAGTGAGGTACATTAGCTTAAGTGAGAGTATTGGATGCCACTTACAAGAGGCATCACAGTAAAAAAACAAGAAGCAGTACCTTTATGGTTTCTTAAATACAAAGAGAACAATAAGAAAGATTTACAAGGAGACAACATGGGTATCGGGTTTTAGAATACAGGTATTTTAATATATATATATGGTAAATGAAGTTCAGATATATATATATGACTCCTTACCCACTCCCTTAAAACCCTCATCATTTCCTTTTCCCTCTCCTTTCCTTCTGCCTGACGAAGCAGGTAGACTGCGAAAGCTAGCATTTGTGTGTGTGTGTGTGTGTGTGTGTGTGTGTGTGTGTGTGTGTGTCTGTGTGAATTTATTGATTTATTTGTGCTACTATCACTTCCTGTGCTCCTTCGCCTGGTAAGTAATCTTCATCTATTTTTATATATACAGTATGTCTGCCTAAGTGTACTTGTGTCTGTGTAAATGTGTGGGTGTATGTGCATTTATTTACCTTCCATTTTTTCCCCCAAGGTAAGTCTTTCCTGTCCCGGGATTGGAATGGCTCCTTACCCCCTTCCTTAAATCCTCATCATTTCGTTTTCCCTCTCCTTCCCTTCTGCCTGATGAAGCAGCTAGGCTGCGAAAGCTAGCATTTTTGAGTGTGTGTGTGTGTCTGTGTGTTTATTTGTTACTATTACTGCCTGTGCCCCTTCGCCTGGTAAGTGTTCTTCATCTATTTTTTACGTATATTTATATATATATATATTTTTCCTGCTAGGAATTTCTCCTCTATAATATTCGTATCAAAGCCATTCGATGCAACTATCAAGAATTCTCAAGAAAATCAACTTTGAAGTTTTGCAAGTAAACATAAAGACCAATAAATGGAACAGTAGCAGAATATAGCAGCATAGCTCAGTTGGTAGCGTTCTGTCTTTCCAACCATAGGGTGGCTGGTTCGAATCCTGTAGGGATGGGTTTTATTTATTTATTCACTGCATTTGAATGCTTATACAATTTTAATAACTAATTTTTATGAAAAATGCACTTATTTTTGTTTATTCATAATTTTCTATATCTTACAAAGGTTGTTAATCATGGTGGTTTCAATCAAAAACCATAAGCTACATTTTTTAGAGTATTGGCTTTACCACCAGTTGACGATGATAGTCTTTGATAGTTCAGTTTATGAAGAGCTAAGACATTGTTTTTGGAAAGTCACCTCAATAGCTACTAATGGCTTTCCAAGCAGCTAACGTACCGCAACTATCGTTTTAGGTGACGCTAAGGTATTCAGCTCATCTACATACACATAAGCAAAAACTGACACAACACTTGGGGGGGAAAAAAATGTCTACCTTGTTGTGTTTGCGTGTGCATGTGTGTGGGTGTGTGTGCACTTGTTTACCTTTCCTCCTTTCCTTTTTTTCCCCTTAAGGTAAGTCCTTCCACTCCTGGGATTGGAATGACCCCTTTTCCACTTCCTTAAAACCCATACCCTTCCCTTTCTCCCCTCCTTCCTTCCTCTTTTCCAGAAGAAGCGACCAACGGTTGCGAAAGTTTGAATATATTCAAACACATATGACTAAAGCAAAAGTTTTAGAGAAATCTATGAATGAGCATATATGTTTGTTAGACATCTTCCCTTTTATGCACAATATGAAATCTGCTGCAGAGGATGGAAAAATATCAAGGAATTGTTAATAGCCGCAGAAGGGGTTGACACTTTGAACAAATCTAGGGTTGAAGGTAACAAATTTTCTTCTCAATCAAGTAAAGAACCTTTAAAGCAAGTTTACCTAGGTGAGTTTCACAGAAATCAAGAACAAAGGAGTCATAGGAAACAGTTTAAGAATAGCAAAAACTTTTATAGGAATGAAAATTAAAATACTGATCCTGATTGCAATAATCTCCACACAGTCTGTAGGAGCCATCCTTCTTATGAATGTGATGGATTGGTGACAACTAGTTACTAGAAGATGTAGGTACAACACCTGTGTCAAGCAGTTACTGAATCATGACTTTTGCTACACGTAACTAATGTGTTGTTAGCCAATGGGTTTTGTGTTGCACTAGGAGACATTCTGTTGTATCTAAACGGTGGCAAGTGTCTGTAACAGAAGCAGGCATTGTTTGTTTTGCCATTGACTGTGGCAACTTCAAACATATCAATCAGATGGCGGGTGTAAGACAGAATGTGTACCGTGTTGGCAAGTAGGTGTCGCAGGGCGTCATCCTCTATGCAGAGAGTGAGATTCACTCCAAATGCGAGAGAGGTCAATAATAGTTCTGTTACGGTCAATGGTGATTCATCTAGACTTGACAGAGGTGGCAACGAGTTCACTCAAGGTCATGTTGGTGCAAGTGAGGGTGCATAGGTGCTGGCGGACCATACACAGCAGCTAAATGGCAGGGGCTGGACAAATTTGCCGAGACATCAGTGATCAGCTATATGCAGATGACAGTCTGTGAGCTGTGTTGTCTATCAGGCATTGCAGTGTGCTGTTCTCATTACAGAGATTGTTGATATCCTTGTTGGTGGTTGTGACAACATTGTGGGTCATAGTCTACATGGAAATGTGGGTAAGGATGTCTGTCCACAATGCAGGCGTTCCAAGTAGTGTGTAGGTGCAGCTGATGAGGGTGCCAAGGGTCATGTTGATGGAGTGAAGCTGAAGGAATATCAGGACTCAGGCGGTAATGTTTGAGGAAGTCCATTCCTAACACCGGTGAATCCAATCCACGACATGGAAAGTTTAGAGTAAGAAACGGTCTGAAGCCAGTTGTAAACATATGCTTGCAGACCCACAGACTGTAATATTGGAGTTATTAGCTGAACAGAGAGTGCTGGTAGCAGGTGAGATGCTTAACAGAGCAATGGATTGTGGAATGACACCGGCATCCATGACAGTATTCGCTAGAAAACTCACCTTTGTTGTAAGATCGAAAATGAAATGTCACATTTAAGAAGCAAGCTCTTACTGTATAGATGACTGTCTGGGTGGTACCTGTGGTATATTGCATGGTGGGAGGTGCCTAATGAGTCCTGTGCTTCATGTTTGATGCTGAGATGACGGGTGGCAGTTCTTCACCTAGTAGCCGTGCATCACATGATACCAACACGGTGGGTAAAAATGATGGGGTTCTGATCGACTGTGTAGGTAGATGACATTGTGCCATTGTGAGCACTGCTACTGACGGGGTAGTGGAGGAGGCCGTCAGAGGGGTTGGAATTGCCAGGCAAGTACTGACAGGTGGCATCTCGGTCAACGATGACGGGCGACGGGCACTATGCTGCACGTCCGAAACCAGGTGTGCAATGAAGTTCTGGGGAAAGGGAGGGGGGGGGGGGGTGTTTGAAGTGCCAGGGAAAGCACTCAATGAAATGGAGTGTGTGATAAGGTGCATACATGATCAGTGTTTGTCAGCCGGAGTTTGAGGGGGTTAGTTGACATAGAAAGTAGTTGGGCCTTATAACAATCCATAAGAGCAAACATGCCTACTGAAGCAGTCAATTCCCAAATTTAAGCATCAGCAAATTCTATTTTTCAAAGGATAAACATGATTTTTTTTTTAATGTTACACATTAACCTTATCTTTCAGTAATATGTTGCATAATATTTACTGCTGCATTTGATTTAGAAAACCATTTCAGAAGTTAGTAAATAGACATTAAAAGAGATTTAGCATATCTGTTTTGTTAGGTATATCTTTAAATTTGTTAAAATACGAGTAAAAGTAAGTGCCACATACCTTTTCATTTATTCGACACCAAGTTCTAGATTCTGAAGTCTACACCAAGTTCTAGATTGTGAACTCTATCATGTCACTAGCTTCTAAATGGGGTGCAATTTCCAAAAATACTTCAGGTTTGATGTAGTTAATGCTTATATTTGTTTAATTGCACTTGATTCTGATTATAAGGAATCACTATGGACTCCTAGGTAGTCACTTTTACATATTGTGATTTACAACACTTCACTTAAATATTTCACTTGCAATATTAATGTCAAACAATGTATACTGTAATATTTTGGCCAACAATGCTCTTCTTCAGTGACTTTGCTAATGGAAGCATTTGCGCATGCCACACCTGCTCAGTACCCCGCCGACCCAGAGGGAGAAGAGGGAGCCAGCAGGAGGCACCTCAACTTTCACCTTCACCATCAGCCACCATGCCGCATTTTCCCGCTCCGGGGGGGGGGGGGGCAACTTGGGGAATTACCACGGCTTTCTCATAAGAATGTACATGGTGAAACCAGCCTGACATTAAGGAGTATGCAGGTAAATGGTGACAGCGGACACAGGGAAGTGATGTCCTTACAACATAATGGACACAATAGCACGAGTGCAAAGAGAGCCCTTGTCTGCAGATATCAGAGAAGTCTTTTGTAAAAAGAGCACCAGAATTGCAGATAAGCTGTGGACTGCTGCAGATGGGAAGAAGACAACCAGACCTCTACAGTACACACATGCATGAGTGGGAGAGAGACTGGCTTGCAATATACATTAAGTGGTTCCACCAAAACAATGTTTCTGGCCAGGTAGAAAGACCCTGATAAATGGCATACCAGACAGCTCTAGCACAGACAGCTGCCACAAAGAACTGTTTTTTCAAACAAAGAAGAAATGCAAAATATAAAGACAATGCACTTGAAATGTGGGATAGATGCCAGTTCACATGTCTCATTACAGCCCATAGAAAATTTCCACCAGAGACTGAGAGGTGTGGTCATGAAAATGGTGATCTGCTATTGGATGACATTGCAAAACCAACCCACCAACCAGAGAGCCAAAGAGATTAAAAATTCTAGTAGAAGCTGTAGCTGGAGAGGGATATGGACTTGGTGAGAAATCACTGAAGAAGGCACTTGGTCTGCCGCCACAGAAGAGAGGAGACATGCAGGCAGCTCCTGCCTAGGGTGACATGGGACTTTGATTGTGACACCTTCACTTGGAGGTGATGCCGGCACCACACAGCATCAGAGGAGGGCAGTGCAGGCGTGAGTTATACCATAGTGACCACCACCGACTCCGACATGACACCATACCGTACCGCACCGATCCAACATCTGAAGCTCAAGTCAGTGCTCTTGAGACAGGAAATTACCTCCTCCTTCCCCATTCATATCTGAGTCGTGTCCATGCTGAGTCAAACTGGCCCTTAGAACTTATTGTTTTGCAAGTCTTGTTATTAATAAAACTAAATTTCTTGTGGTAACCCTCTGTGCAAACTGTTTAGTTCTCAAATTGATCCCTTGAATCCAATTTCCCTGCCAGCCTAGTTCCATAATTTCTCATTATACTTTAATTTACTTTACTGCAAAGTGGGGATTATTCAGGGAGAGGTTTGTGTTACTACCTTTTTGGCACCCAGTGTGCAGCATGATTTTTTTCCCTCCATATATGGCTACCAGAAATTAGAGAAAATTTTTGGACACGACTCAGTAATAGTATTCTATACCTACTCTGAATGTATGATCAGTATGAATGTGATATACCTCTAATTAGTGTACATAGTTTCTGGTTCCCTCTGCTTCCCTATAGTTTGAAGTAATAGTAGAACCTGTAGCTTTTTCTTGTGAACTTTGTTTTGTTGTGTTTATTTACATTGTTCCGAATGCTTCTATCAACCATGCCATCAGCATCCTTTTGGTTCTGTTTCTTGTTTGTTCTTACCAGTGTTGTAATCATCATTTTTTTTCCATTTCATCAGTTCTGTCTGTAGTGTGTTGTGTTGATTAGTGTTCACATTTTTTTTATCCTATTGATGTCTGGGAGATTAGTCAAAATGGAATCTGACAAGTCAGTTCAGGAAAGTTCAGTTTTGGTTTATGGAGCATAAGACAGGTCAGTAAGTGATACGCAAAACCAGAGAGCACTGCATCGTATGCTTGCAATTTTAGAAATTCACACTACTCAGTTGACTGTCATTAGGGAGGAGAATAATATGAGATTAAAAAAACTGAAAGCTGACCTTAAACTTTGCAATCAAAAGCTTGATGACCAGTTTGTGGAAGTTAGACACGAATTAGGAACATGATGTTGAGATGGTTAAAAGCGTCTAAGAGGGTGGGTATACCATTGCCTAGATATGGTAGAATGTGTGGTATTAATCCAAAAGCTTACCACAAGAATTTAGATACCATATCTGCATCTTAAAGGAGACACAGAGTGCAATGCTTTGCTTGTTGTGTGGCAGACATTGGACCAGGTAGAAGGTTTGAAGTACCATTTTATGAGAATAGTGATTACGAAAAGTTTTGCACAAAGTTTCTGGCAACATACTGGAACCTTGCTATAGGGTACAGTACGCGCCTCAGTCGCGACGATCCGTGGCAATTTATGCAGCTTACTTTGTCATTTTGGTAGGATATTTGGATGATAAAATGTCAGATGAGGAGTGATGTATGGGATGCATTCACACTTTTCTGCTCATGTACAATGCGCACTCATCGGAGCACTTGCGAAGTAGCAGTTCCTCAATATACAGAGCTCATTAGAAGATGTTGAGGAGCAGAAGAAACATAGGGCACTAAAAGATGGCACAATGGCAGAAAATAGGGCACCACAAGATTTTGTCCAGTGCAATGAAAAGTCGAATTGGTATAATGACGGACGAAAAAAAGAAGAAAGGAACAGGTGAAAGCGAACTGAAAACATGGCTAAAGCCAGGAAGAATAATGTAGGAATGAAGCGCCGAATCAAGGACGCCGCATGAATTGCGTGCAGCGGCAGCACAATGAGAAAGCTCCAGATAATAATGGAGATTCCTCACTGTCCACATTTCGGACAGAGGTTAGTGAGGTTGCCCAATGAGAAAACGCAGGGAGCTCCTCAGTACATTAGGTACATCACATACACAATGTGTGGTACTGGCAGTCTCAAGCAAAGGATGATATTGACCAGAGCTGTGATGATCCTGAGTTGCCGCAAAAGCTGTATAATTGGTGTCCCCTTATTGAAATAAATGGATGGAATAAAGACGGAAGATTGTCTTGATTCTGGTTTGGAAGTGACCGCACTTTCGACGTATTGAGTGGTAACAAATTGGCAGAGTTACCCATAACAGGAATCTCGCTGATTCCAGCATTTGTGGCAAAAAGGAAAAAGATAGAAGAGCAGGTCTTGGTCACGCTCGGTGATGGAGGAAGTAGATTCCTAGGTAATGATCTTGTCATCAGTGGTTTGTCTCTTGATTTCATAATTGGTAGTGACATTCTCGAGCAAAGCTGTTGTCATGGACTGGACCACTGTGACTGTGTTAAATTTATTCAAAGATAGGTTGTATGGGGTGCAGATGGTAAAAAAGGTAGTGTTAATTATGTAAAGTGTGAAGAGGACAAGAAAAATATTCATAGGTGGGCCACAGGAGCAAAAAGGTTATTTCTTGGATGATTGAGACACTGTAAATGTTGTGGCTGATGTCAGTTTGCTGTTCGAAAGACATGATGAAATTTCCACTCACTTAGCCGACGAAACAGACTTAACGGACAGGAGGCGACTGTTCATGGTTTAGAGACCCTCGCAAATGTCCTATAAGGATTTACAGATCCAGAGGCAATTGTTGAATATGTTCCCATGACACCACAAGCTGCCACTGCAAAAATGGAAGAAAACTGTAAAAGCAAACAGAGCAGTATGCCACGAGAGAGCACCATTAAATGCAATGGCAATGAGTGCACCAAGATCAGAAAGGATGTTGAAAATGTGGCATCCACAGCAACTGCGAAGTTCATGCAGAACAAAGAAGGTGAAATAGATTGCCAAGTGGCTGTGAAGCATAGCGACATGTGCCAAGAAAGTAATGTGTATGCCCACTTGCCTGTACGTGAATACAATGTTGTTCTTTCCATGGTTGGAAAATTTACAAAAGTCAGATGGTTTTCGAAGGACCACAGGTGCTTCCAAACATCAAAAGAGCGAGATACATTTATCGAGTCCCACTCTGAAACAAGGGCAGTGACAGGTGATGACGAAAATGAGGTCGAGATGTTCAACACCCAAAGACAGAATGCATTGTGTCTCAATAGTTTATAATACATTAGTTGGAAATTCCATTGTAAACAACTGTTAAGAATACTTTGTGTTTAGTAGTTTTTCCTAGTAGTTAGTACAAATTGATGGTAATTAGTCATTTAGTAAATGTGTTAATTGTGGACACTTGGAGTGAATGTGGAGAGTTGATGTGAAGATGGAATGTGTGTGAGAATAATATGTTATATGTATTTTCCTGTGGAACTGTATTTTGTTGATTACTGTAAGACTTATGTTTGCCTCAGCTAAGCAAATTTCAAAGTTACACAAGGACGTAGTCCATGTTTTTTATGTTTTCTACCATGCTAATTTCTGTGTGTTTTATTCACATTTCCAACATTGGACGACATTCGTTGTGCATTGTTTACTTGTTATCTTTATTGGTGCATTTCTTGTAAATATTTAGGGCAATCATGTATGTAAATGTTAGACTGTGTATGACATATTATGACACTACTAAAACTTTCACCCCTCCCCCAACAAAATTGAAACCACTATGTCAATACGTGCAGTGAAATGTGAAATGTGCTTGATCATAATCAGTGAGTGATTTTTGTTTCATTTACTTCATCAGTGTATGTGCAACGAGCCTAGTGATCATAAATAGGCCACTGTGCCATGACTCTTGACCTTTCATGCCAAAAGCTGAACAGTAATGCCGGGAGATGTGTAATATTTTGGCCATGGATGCTCTTGTTCAGTGACTTCACATACCACACCAGCACAGGGTCCAGCTGGCCTGGGGACGAGGAGAGGGAGCCAGCAGGGGGCACCCCAACATTCACATTCGCCTTCAACCACCGCACCGCATTCTGTTGCTCCATGGGGCAGCCTGGCGAATTTTTGTGGCTTTCTCATAAGAATTTACACAGCTAAACCAACCTGATGTCGAGGAGCGTGTAGATAAATGGCGACAGTAGAAGCAGGGAAGTGAAGCCCTTTCAACGAAATGGACACAATAGCATGTGTACACAGAAAGCCCTTGTCTCCAGATACTAGATGCGTCATTTCCTAAAAAGAGTGGCAGAATCGCAGATAAACTGTGGACCCCTGCAGATGGGAAGAAGAGAACCAAACCCCTGCAGTGCAAACATGCATGAGTTGGTGAGAGCCTGGCTTGCAATACAGATAAAGTGGTTCCACCAAAACAATGTTTCTGACCAGGTAGAAAGACCCTGATAAATGGCATACCAGATAGGCCTAGCACAGATACCTGCCAGAAAGAACTGTATTTTTGAACCAAGAAGGAATGCAGATGATAAAGACAACATGCTTGAAACGTGGGAAAGACACCAGTTCACAAGTCTGATCCCACAGAAAATTTCTACCAGCGACAGAGAGGCATGCTCATGAAAACGGTGATCTGCTACTGGATGACATTGCAAAACCAACTCACCAGTTAGAGAGCCAAAGAGATGAAAAATTCGAATAGAAGCTGTAGCTGGAGAGGGATGTGGACTTGGTGAGAAATCACTGAAGAGTACACCTGCTCCTCTGTCAGAAAAGCGAGAAGACATGCAACCAGCTCCCACCTGGTCTGATGCGGGACTGTGACGCCTTCGCTTGGGGGTCGCGCCGTGTCCCACAACCACAGAGCAGAACAGGGCAAGTGCGAGCTATGCCGACGCACCATCACACTGAACCAAACCACATCCATCCAGTGCCTGATGCCCATGTCAAGTTAATGTTGGTGAGACAGAAAATTAACCCCCCCCCCTTCCCTGTTCATACCTGAGTCATGTCTATGCTCAGTCAAATTGGCCCTGAGCACTTATTGTTTTGCAAGTCTTGTTATTAATAAAACTAAATTTCTTGTGGTAAACCTCTGTGCAAACTGTTTGGTTCTCAAATCAATCCCTTGAATCCATTTTTGCCAGCCTAGTTCCATAATTTCTCACTATATTTTAATTTATTTTACTGCAGAACAGATTGGAAGCTATTCAGGGAGAGGTTTGAGTTAATACAATACCTTATAAACCACTTGATTTATAACATTTTAATTCATCCCACAATTTTACCAACTATTTCAATGTTTGTTTAGAATTTTTACTGCTCAAAACAATTGACTGTTAAGCAAGTTCTGTGACTTTGATCAAAGCAAACAAGCAGAGACCGTGAGGGCGCAGTTCTGCTTTTGATATGATGTAAGCTGGATATGTGTTTATAAACACTTGTGGACTGTGACCAAAGATGTTTCTAAAAGAGAAGATTATGTAGCAAGTGGTTGTAGTTTGTGTATCTTTGAGTCAAGATAGCAGATAATATTCATTAACCAAAAGTGAAGTGAATAAATGAAAAGTATAAAAGAAAATCCAGCTGCTTTGAAGAAACAATTTTATTAGTTGTGTAATACCAGGAACCATTTAGCATTCATACCAAACACATCCCTAGACAACGATAATTTGAACATCTAGTGTCCAGAAATCAGATAAGTGTCTTTATATATATAACAACACTGTGAAGTTGTACCTGCTATTGTCTGACTTTATTCAAATCCTATATTCCAGATATACAGTGAAAAGACATAATGACTTATTGAAATTATCAGCCATTAGAGTAGTGGTAGTGTTACATGTGGGGGCTCATCTGGGATTTGAGGGAACAACTATTAATACCTGCTGAATTTCAGCTGGAGAAGTTGGCAACTTTGTTATTTGATGTGAAATAGTGACATAAGACAGTGCAACAACAAATGTGTGTTATTAGACGAAAGGAAGTGCAACCAAGATGCCAAACAAGATTTTTGGAGGAAATTCATGAAACAAAGATGTTGGAAAACACCCACCTCAACAAAATTCGAAATCCTTCAGGATAGGTATTGTAACAATTCATTTCTTTTATTAAATATGGCATTAGTTTGTGCTGAAACAATGGCTGACTCCTCTCCGGGGGACACCACCTTGACGAAGCACTGTCCGTGTGGGTGGAGAGGCTTGCGTAACCGCGTGAAGCAGAGGGCTATACCGAAGGTAGAGAACCTACTGCCAGAAAGGCCTCAGCTGATGGATCTGACTAAGAGTGTCCCAGTCCTTTCCCAATTCCTTTCCCAATCCAAGGTGTGATGTGATCCATGCCAAGGGGTGCATGGCACATGGGTGGATGTGTCTCGAACGGAGCCTCAGGGATACCGGGCGACCTTCCTGAGTAAGTAGCCTTGCACCGCGTGGTATGGACCATATAAATCCCCAAATCTCGTGGGACTAAGATGAACACGGAGAAAAAAATTATTTTAAAAGAACCTGAGGGGCAATCTGAGACCTCAGATACTCAGACATTGGGATCAGGACCGATGGAGTGCACTCCTACTTCTCAGTCAGGGTCTAGACCTGAGCAAGAAGTGGGAACTGTAACAGAGAAATTGGACCAGATTAGGATTAAGGCCTTGTCTGGGGCTCAGAGGAGGAAACTTCTCAAGGAACAGAAGCAAAAGGAAGGAAAAGAATGGCTTCCTAAACATAAGTGGAGGGAATCAAAAGGGCTTGAGCCCAAAACCCCCAAAAAGAAACTGCTTCAGGTTGAAGGGGATACACAGACCCCCTCGACGTCAAAGACAGGTGGCAAGAGGGTTAGGGAGGAATCTAGGACTCCCTCCTCTCTGGACAAACATGATCCTAAAGGGCTGAAGCAGGAAATAGGGAAACAGACCTATAGTACTGCAGTCTCGGTCTTTAGAGTGGCGGTTGTCCATGAAGGATACCCACTGGTAAGCACCACCTTGCAGCAGGAGGAGCTCGTGCAGATGGCCCTCTTTGAAGAGATTGGGGGGGGGGGGGACGCTGGTTCAGGACCCAAATTCTGGAGGGTCTATCTAGATCGCGGTGCTCTCATTTTTGTCTGCGAGGGGGAGCACTCAGCAGAATGGCTTAAGTACAAGGTGCCCATGATATCCCCGCAGGAGGATGCAAAGCTGCTGGTCAAGACAGCAGCCGAACTCCTGAAGACTGCAAAGGTATCAATATGGGTACCAAAGATCCTTAAAGATGTCACTCCAAAGACTCTGTTCGAGAAAATAAGGGTCCAGAACCCAAAAGTCTCAACAGACGATTGGAGGGTAATTAACCAAAAGGTCGTTCCGGAAGGGCAAACCCTGGTGGTGGAGGTCGGAGAGAAGTCCCTGAAGGCCTTGCGAGAGCAAGGCCTGAAACTGTTTTTAGGGTTCTCGCAGGTCGCCGTCAGGGTAATCAAAGACCTTAAAGCCAATAATGGCAGCAAGATGGGGACTGGAAGTGCTGCAGATAAACCTGCAGCACAGTAAAGGGGCCACTGCTGCCCTGTGCCGTCGCCTGGGGAGACAGGAGGTGGACGTGGCCCTCATACAAGAACCCTATTTATATAAAGGGGGTGTTTCGGGCCTCGGTGGTACTTGAGGTAAGCTGATTTATGCCAGAAATCTAAAAAACTCCAGAACATGCATTTATGTTAGAAATGGAATACCTTTCATACCAATGATGGATTTTTATTCCAGGGACCTGGTGACCATCAGGATGCAGCAACGTGAGGAAGGTATCACGAGGGAAATTGTTTTGGCCTCAGCATACCTTCCTTACGAAGACAGCTCTCCTCCTTCTTTGGAAGTGAGGAGACTGACGGAAGCCTGCCATCGGCAAGGTGACGAACTGGTGGTGGGGTGTGATGCCAATGCCCACAATCTATCGTGGGGCAGCAAGGACACCAACAGTAGAAATGAGCACCTTCTTGAATTTCTCCTATCTAACAACTTGGAGATCCTGAATAGGGGTGATGAACCCACATTCAGGAATAGTAGAAGGGAAGAAGTAATTGACATAACTTTTGGTTCCATGATGATGGGCAGTTACGTCAAACAGTGGCATGTGGTCCTGGAGCCACCCTCATCAGATCACATGTATATTAAATTCAAAGTTGAAGTGGGAACCAGACAGACCATGGCCTATAGGAACCCCAGGAAAACAGACTGGGAGACATATAGGAAAGACCTTGACTTCTACCTATCGGAAATTAAAACTTCGATAAGGAATCCAGCAGAGTTTGAGGAAGTAGCAAAGTCCACAACCTCTGCTATAGTGACCTCATACCAGGACAACTGTGCTCAATCACCAAGAAGTGCACAAATAGGAGTGTGCCTTGGTGGAATAATAACCTGAAAATGCAAAGGAAACAGGTACGAAGACTGTTTAACCTTGCGAGGTGCAAGGGACAATGGGCAAAGTATCGTGAGGCCCTTGTCAATTACAATCTTGCCATCAGACGGGCAAAGGAGGCATCCTGGAAGGTATTCTGTGAGGAAGTGGAAGGCACGGCTGCTCAAGTGAGACTTCATAAAATCCTCACTAGGGTACCAACTAATCCAGGAGGAACATTGAGGAAGGAGGATGGGGAGTATACAAAGACAGCGCATGAAACGCTGGAACTGCTCCTCAAGACTCTCTTTCCTCAATATACTCTGGGGGATAACTCAGGCCAGAATGCGATTCCTGAGAGACAAAGGTTCTCAGGTATTCGCAAAGAGGACTTGGAGGAGAGGATTTGGCCAAGGAGTGTGTCGATCTCAGTAAGGTCCGATGGGTGGTGGGAACATTTCAACCGTTCAAGTCACCTGGACCCGATGGAATCTTCCCAGCTCTCCTACAACAAGCGGGAGAAAATCTTATTAGATTCCTAAGCAGGTTATTCAGGGTTAGCCTAGCAGCAGGAATCATTCCCAATGCCTGGAGGGCAGTGAACGTTGTCTTCATTCCAAAACCAGGGAGAATTGATCATACCAAGGCCACGGATATGAGACCAATCAGCCTGTCCTCCTTCATTCTTAAGACATTGGAAAAGCTGGTTAATGTGCATATTGGAGAAAGGAGGTTAAGTAGGGCTCCTCTACATTGAAACCAACCTGCATATCAACCAGGTAAATCATGTGAGACAGCTCTTCACCAACTTGTTGGGAAGGTGGAGAAAGCACTACACTTTCAAGAAATAGCCCTCTGTATCTTCCTGAACATTGAGGGGGGCTTTTAGCAACACGACCTTCGATTCCATGATTAGGGCAGCAGAGGTGCATGACCTAGGGACCACTATATGTAGGTGTACTAGGGCCATGCTCAGTGGAAGAAAGGTAGAGGCTACCATGATGAATGAAAAAAATGGTAATCAACGCCACTATAGGTTGCCCGCAAGGAGGAGTTCTTTCCCCTTTATTGTGGAATCTAGTGGTGAATGATCTCATTGGAGAATTAAACTCTAGGCAGTACTTTTGCCAAGGATGTGCAGATGATCTTGTCATAGTAATACTTGGCAAATCTGCTGACACAGTCAAGAATATGGCACAAGGTGCTTTGGACATTGTGCAAGAATGGTGCAAAAAACAGGATCTGGGGATTGGTCCTAAGAAGACTGTTGTTGTACCATTCACAAAGAAGCATATCCAACATTCAAGGTGGAATCTAAAGCTTTTCAATGAAGCGCTACCTGTGAAGGGGACAGTGAAATATCTAGGGGTTACCCTAGATGAGAAACTGACATGGACCCCTCAAATTAGGAATATTTGCTCCAAGGCAAAAGGTACTCTTGTGAGTACCAGGAGAGCTTGTGGCAAAAATTGGGGCCTGAGCCCCAAGGGTACGCACTAGATATACACCACAGTGATTAGACCCAGGATCACCTATGGGGCGGTCGTGTGGTGGAAGAAGGTAGAACAGCAGGTTGCTGCTAAGGAGCTTGGTAAGGTGCAGAGATTAGCCTGCTTAGCCATAACAGGCGGAATTAGCAGCACACCAACTGCTGGGATGGATACCATGCCCGATACGCCCCCATTACACCTTCGGGTCAAGATGGAGGCAGCGGCTGGTGCATACAGACTCAAATCTGGCAACAACTGGAACTCTTTGGGATATCCAGAATCACACACTAAAATAGTGAGTGAGGTAAATATAGGAAAGGTTGGGGAAATGCCAGCCGACTATATTATAACCCCATACTGCTTCAACAAGCCTTTCAATATAACAATTGGAAGTAGGGAGCAATGGGAGAAATTAGTTCGACACCGTATGGGGGATATTGTCTGGTTCAGTGACGGGTTAAAATCCGACTAAGGTGTTGGGGCCATGGTATATGGGGTGCAGCCAAGACTGGAGGGCGTCATATCTCTAGGAAAACTGGCCTCAGTATTCCAGGTCAAAATCACTGCCATCAGGGCATGTGTGGAGGAGAATTTGAGTAGGTGCTACAAAGATCGTAGCATCTATATCTATTCAGACAGCCAGGTAGCCCTGAGATCACTGGCAGCTCCTGCAACAAGGTCTAAAATTGTTGCAGAATGTCACAGGGTTCTGATGGAGCTAGGGGAAAGCAATAGAGTAAACCTATTGTGGGTCCCTGGCCACTCGGGAATCAGTGGCAATGAACATGCAGACAGATTAGCCAGGATGGGGGCAGAGACTCCATTTATTGGACCGGAACCTGTCCTGACAATCACCAAGGCAATAATCAAATTGGAGCTACATAACTGGCTCAGAAGACAGCACGTAGAATATTGGACCAAAGTCCATCAACAAAAACATGGCAAGGTAATGATGCCAAAGCCAAGTTTTAAAAGAAGCTCTGCAATCCTGGGCCTGAACAGGAGAGAGATTAGACTCATGGTTGGATTGCTGACAGGCCATGGGAATTTCAAAAAACACCCAAGTACAATGGGAATAACAGAAGAGGACCCTAAATGTAGGATCTGTGAGGATGGTGATGAAACTGCATCACATCTAATCTTCGAATGCATTGCATTGGAGAATAAAAGGCACACAATATTTGGGACAACCAGACCTGAAGAAATTGTGTCTAATAAAGAACTGGTAAAGGGACTCCTTGCACTGTTCAGGGGCATTGGTTGGCTTTACTAGATATACAGGGAGCGATACCGCACAATAAACTTAGTTTCGGTGCGGGCAGTGGCGGGTTAGACTAAGACTGTTTTGGCTTCGCTGGAAAAATCAAATCAATGGCTGACTCACAAGAAAATACACAACAGAAGAAAGTGCAAAAGAAAATAGTGATGTTAAAGAATTGTAAGACAGCATAGTTTATAAGACTAAACCAATAGCAGTTGGCACAAATCTCACTTCAGTTTAAAAATTATCAGTTATCAGAAAATTTTTCACAAGATTTACATATTACAAGTGACTGGTTGAAAGATTTTCAGAGGATGTTAAAGTTGTTAACAAGTGTTTGCCTGACATTAATACTTGGGTACATAGCCACAATGAACATATTAATGAACTGAACACTAGATTGCAGGAACATTTTCTGACTAAGGCCATGGCCTTCAATCCCTCATCAATGCATACACCTAAAAATTCTGAATATTCTACCTTAGCTACTGATTTCTGATCAAAGTCTATATTTATTACTGGTGTCATTCCATTTACTATATAGAGCTGTATATACTGTGTTTTATCAAACTTTAATGATAGTCCATTTGCAGAGAACCACTTAATGATTTTATGAAAGACATCATTTACAATTTCATCAGTTAGTCCTTATCTGATGTGATAACTATACTTGTATTATCAGCAAAAAGGGCCAGCTTTGCTTCTTCATGAATATAGAATGGAAAGTCATTAATATATATTAAAAACAGCAAAGAGCCCAAGACCAAACATTGTGGCACTCCATTCTTGATTGTTCCCCAGTTTGAGGAATCAATTTTTTTTTTTTTTTTTTGCATATTATGTGAACTACTTATTTCAACTTTCTGCACTCTTCCTGTTAGGTATAATCCAAACAATTTGTGCACTGTCCCATTCATACCACAATACTTAAGCATATCTAGAAGAATTCCATGATTTACACAATCAAAAGTATTTGAGATATCAGAAAAAAAAACCAACGGTTGATGTCCGCTTATTCAAAACATTTAATATTTCAAGTGAAAGTATATACAGCACTTTCTGTTGAAAAGAAAAACCAAACTGGCATTCTGTTAGAACTTTACTTTTAGGTATGTGTGAAGGTACTCTAGACTACATTACTTTTTCAAGAATTTTGGATAAGACTGTTAGAAGTGAGATTGGGTGGTAGTTGTTGACGTAAGACAGATCCCCTTTTTTGTGCAGTGGTTTAACAATAGCATATTTCAGTCTATCAAGGAAAATACCCTGCTTCAGAGAACTATTACAGATATGACTAAGAATCCTAATTATTTCTCAAGAAGTAGTTTTTATTACCCTGCTGGAAATGCCATCAATTCCATGTGAGTTTTCACTCTTGAAAGAGTTAATTATTTTCTTAATTTCAGAGGAGAGGTGGGTGGAATTTCAATTGTATCAATCTGTTCCATTAACTGCCTTGCTTCTTCTAATGAACATTTAGAGCCTCTTTTCCCCACAACATTTAAAAATTAATTATTAAAAAGTTTTCAATTTCTGGCTTGTAATTTGTAAGCTTTTCATTCACTTTGATGGAAATTCCATCTATTTTGCTCTTGGTTGCCCTGTGTCCCTTGTAATAATATTCCAAATTGTTTTAATTTTGTTACCAGAGTACTTATCTCAGACATGAGGCACATGCTTCTGGACTTTTTAATAACTTTTCTTAATGAAGCACAGTAGTTTTTATAATATTTGACTGTTTCTGGATCATTACTCTTTCTGTTAGATACAGTTCCCTTCTGCAGTTAAAGATATTTTTATTCCTTTTTTATTCCTTTGGTTTCTGATAATTATATTTAACTATTTTCTTGGGGAAGCAATTTTCAAAAACTCTTACAAATGTATCATTAAATAAGTTATATTTTAAATTAATATCAGATTCCTTATAAACATCATCCCAGTCTAACTTCTGAAAAATGTTCCCTGATATTTCGAATGATTGAATCTTTAATTCAATGCACACATTTGGAAGGCTGAATTGAATTACTTAAAAGGAGCTATGCCATATACTGTAACGAGCTGTGCACCATGTTGAGAAAGACCATTTTCAACAGGACAAGCATTTATGTTTTTAAATTATTACTCAAAAGAGAGAGAGAGAGAGACTGGCCAGTACTTACCTTTTTGCTGTACTGCCGATAGTTACACTCAGGGGGAAAAAAAAGAGGATAATAACAAGCTTTCGGAACTGTGTTCCTTCTTCAGGTGGAGAGAAGGGAGAAAAAAGAAAAAAGGTATGGGAAAGGAAGGGAAAGGTAATTCACGACCTAGGTTATGAGGACGGTGTTAGGATTGTGGAAGTCAGAGATACTGTGTAGTAGTACTGAGCCATGCCAAAAAGGATATATATGAACATTTTTGATTAACAGGGAAAGATCGAACCTCCCTCCCCCCCCCCCCCCCCACACACACACACACACACACACACACACACAGAGAGAGAGAGAGAGAGAGAGAGAGAGAGAGAGAGAGAGAGAGAGAGAGAGAGAGAGAGAGAGAGAGAGAGAGAGAGAGGGGGGGGGGGGGGGAGGGGTAGGGAAGGGATAATGGATAGGCGAGTTGATGATGGAAAATGGGGAGGGGTTAGTGTAGATTTAGGCCAGGGGGGTGGTGGGAGGAGAGGATATGTTGGAGGGCAAGTTCCCACCTCCGTAGCTCTGAGGGATTGATGTTATTTGGCAGTATCTAAATGGCACGTGTTCTGTAACACGTGCGAAGGTCCCTGGAGTCATGCTGGAGGGCATGCTCTGCCACAGGATATTGTGTGTCACCCAGGCGAACAGTCTGCCTGTGACCATTCAGCCATTCAGCCAATTTGTTAGTAGTCATAACAACATAAAAGGATGCACAGTGGACAATGTCAGTTGATATATGACGTGTGTTGTCTCGCATGTGGCCCTGCATTGAATGGGTAGGTTCTTCCTGTGGTGGGGCTGGAGTATGTGGTAGTGGGAGGATGCATAGGATGCATGTTTTTAAACTTTTCTTGGTCTAAAAAATGTTATTTATCAGTGTGCTGCTGTCCTATACTACCCAAGTAGGAAACTCAATCACAGATGTTAAATTGAAAGAACTGTTAAGACTTCCAGGTCATTCTTCCTATACATCCATTCAGCTGATCTTAACTGGAGTGGACGTAATGTACTAAAAACTGATCCTTAAGGGATATGTCACAAAAAGTGAAACTAGCTGTAATCACATAAGTACAATAGTGTGTAATCATGAGGGAGAATATTTCACAGAAAAGGTGGAACCAGGTGATTCAGATGAAGCACAATTTGAGGAACTTGTAAAAAAGAAAGTAGAGGCAGCAATACATTTAACTAAAATACAACTAGATTTTTTTTTTTTTTTTTTTTTAATGTGGGAATTTAAAGATGTATTTTGTGACGGACCTAGGATATTGAAAGATTTCAAATTCAGTTTAGACCTTAAACCACAAAACCTTTTTTCGTAAAGCCATATATAATAACTTTTGTTTGAAGAGAAGCCACGGGGAAAATTATATATAGTTGTAGTGAGGGGAAAAGGATAATGTAGTTAGGACAGTTGTAGATACCTCAACAAATACCTTATACGAGAGAATGACCATCCACAGAGCATCAATGAATTACTTAAGTTTTGAAGTATCGCTTATATGTCTAGTGTTGATTTAACTGCTGGATTTTATCAAGTAGCTTTAAGTCAAGCTAGCAGAAAATACACTGCATTTTTGTAGAAGTGTTGCCATTACGCTGTAGTGCCATTTGGCCTGAAAGTATCAGTTGCTGAATTTATTAAAGCACTAGATTTTGTCTTGTGCCAAATTAACTATTTGTGTAGATGATATACTTATAACTGGAAAAATGTGGGAAGAACACTTTGATACACTTAGGGAATGTGTTGGAGATTAAGAAAAGGGGGGATGACACAGAAACTAGAGAAATCTAAATTAATGACAGCAGAACTGCAGACATTTTTTCACATATGCATTTGCCCTTTTGAAAAAAGATAATACATTTATTTTCAAAATTTTTGTACCCACACAATTATTTGTTTTGGGCCTTCACTACAAATGTTTATGATCTGTGCCATCTTATAGTAACATGCCTTTAATATTATGTTTGAGAAGGATAAGTTGCTTACTCACCACAGAGACGTCCGATGCGCCGCAGAAAGGCACAAATAAAAGATAACAACATTACAGCTTTTGGCCTTTTAGTCCTTCGTCAGACAGACAGAGAGACAAACGCACACACACACACACACACACACACACACACACACACACACACACACACCAGACACCACATAATTCTGTGGTTAGAAACAGACTAAAACGGTATGGTATCAGTAACATGCATTTGAAAGAAGTGACATAATAAAATCACAGCATCATCTAAAATCAACTGGCTGACATATGGTAGCTTCCCACATCAAAACAAGGATATCAACACCTTGTCAACAAGTCTTTCATGCCGCCATTGTAAGTGTACTGGAAGTTTGCTGACTCTGCCGACTGCTGGTGTCACCCATTGCAGAAACATGAAACTTAAACATGTTGCACACATTACCAAGGCCCACCCACAATTGTGTGATGCAGATCTGAACTTGCTAGTGTGAATCACAAAGAAATGAGGCTAGCAAAATGAGAATCACACAATTGTGCGTGCAGGGCCTGAAAGGGCTATAGAAGCACTTGCTTGGCTGTGTGATACTTTTTGCGCTTCCATTGATTGACTTTCGCTTTAACATTCAGATTCAACCTTTTGTTTCCCACTGTCAGTCAAACTTTGTGTAATATTCTCATCAGCTTCATGACTGATACAATGACCGTCTTTGTCTATTTCTAACCACTGAACTATGTAATTTTCATCAGAATCTTCACATTTACTATGGTTCTTAACAATGAAATCATTGCAGAGGTTGTGTGTTGTTCTTCCGAATTATCTCCCTCACTAAAACGTAAAAGTGCCTGACATCCCACTAGAACTGAATTCCATGATTTTGCAAGAGTGCTAAATGCAATTTCAATCCACAAATTGTTATTAAATGAAGAGCATCCAAAAGTGAAAATTCCTTCCAAAATGTTTTGATGTCCACATTCTCTTCTACTAACTTTTTCAACAAGGAGAAATGATAATTTTTCTTTAATGCAGCGATTACACCTTGATCCGTGGGTTGATTAATTGAAGTAACTTTGGTGGCAGGAATTTGCCACCTTTTATGAGTTAAGATTCATGTGGGTGGAATGGGGTATTATTGATTAAAAGTACTGCTTTAATTGGTAAGCAGGGCTCACTTAAGGAGGCAGTCAGGTCTTAATTCCTATTGCTAACAACGTCAGTTTATGGTCACAACTGCTATTTGCACATGCCATAACTGTTATTCTCTGTTTAGAGGTCTTATTCCCCCGAGCTTTCTTTTCCTGCTGCATAACTATTGTTCTCAATGGTAAACATTTACAATATAAGTCTCCCTCCTCGGCTTTGCAAATTTGGTGCAGGTCAAGATGTTCTTCTTCAATGACAGACTGAAATTCACGAACGAACCTCTCAGTAGCATCGGTGTCTACACTAAGGCAGTTTGTGTCTCTGTAACCGATGAATGCTTTAATGGCCAAAAAGGTCAAATGTTGTATTCTATTATTTGTTGCCTACCTACAGCTCATCGGACATCTCTGTGGTGAGTAAATAACCCATCCTACTCAAAAATATTGTTGAATCCTTCCTAGAATTTCCATTGTTTAATTAAATTAAATACTAATTTGCACCCAGTAATTTGCAGACTAGTGGGTGAACTGATTATAAGGAACCAGAAATGTTTCTATTTATAAAAATGTACAACATATCAAAAATTAAAAATCAGTTAATTTTTTGAATGTGCAGTTACTTGTGATAGATCCTGTATAATAAGCAGAGAAGTAGTTTGATATCTCAGTTGAAATAATGTAAACATCAAACGAGAGAAATCTTAACTAGCATCTCTCTTCTACCTAAACCCAATTTCTACTTGTGAAAACTTCAGTCCTATTTCGTCATAAAAATATATGTCAGGTGAAAAATGTTACCTGATTATTTGTAACTTCCACTCTCATTCAGTATTCATACTATTTATTAGAATTCCTTTCATTATGAAATTTGAATAAGAAGTAGCTGAAACATTTAGTGCTGATTTGTCTTAAACCAAAACTGATTAAAGCAAAATGGGATTAAAAGAAGCAAATAAATGTCATCAGTAGGTCATAGTAATTTAAATATTTGACTTGAGTTTTTAAACCAAGAGACATGAAATACAGTGAACTAGAGTTTTCTTCTAATGTTAATCTGATAAATATTTCAAAATAAATAAAAGGAGGAATTCAAACCTAAAGCTGATGGAGGACCCTTCACATCTTGGGCTTCTACAACAGCCGTCATTCCACTAGAATCATCTTTTCCATCAGGTGCATGTCGAGCAGCATTTGGTACAACTTCTTGTCCTGGACGTGTTACATTTCCATTAACAAAGTTTTCTGTTGATACATCAGAAGCTGCACGCGAGTCTCCATCATCTGGTTGAGGAGCAAACACCTAAACAAACGAATCATTGCAAGAATAAGTTTAATTATTTACCAAACAAAATACAGATGTGAACTATCTGCTTATTCTTTTCTGAACACATTTACTCATAAACAACAACAAATATGACAGTTTTACTCACTTCACGAGCCTGCAGTCTCAACCTTGCTTCCTCAACAGCATCTTTCTTTGTGGTAAGAACCTTATCACGAATGGACGTTCTTCTCACAGACTGTGTACGTGTATTTGACTGTGAACGCTTTACACGACCCTTCTTTGCCTCTTGCATTCGTTTTGTTTCTTGTTCAGTACGTAACTGAAGAATGCGTTCACGTAGTTCTGGATCTTCACATATATCTACAATGACGATACACTAATTAGAGTTGCAATAACTTAGAATGATGTATGAAAACCAATAAAATTCAAACAATTCCCTTCCTCCCTGCATACTTAATCATTACAGATACAATTACATAAATAATAAGTCTAATTTGTATGTAGTTTCCTTTAAGATAGATAGATTTTCATTTGTTGCTGTGAAAGAGATAACAACTGAAAGTCATATGGATATCCAGTATGTAGTTGACTCCACAAAGGAGGGAAAAATACATTTTTGTCCCTAATAGCTATTTTTCAGATCGTTGGAAAGAGGAGGGAAATTAAGAACATTTAAAAAAGATTCATGAAATTCATATTTGTCTGACATTCAATTTCTTGAGCAGAAAATACCAACAATTTATTTTCCCGTAAACATTAAAGTTTGCTCTAATATTTTATGGACGATTGGATATAGTTATATTAGCTAAAGTTAAATAAGTTACTAACTTTTAGTTCACATCTGCTATAAATTTGTGGTGTTTCTGCCAGGCTGAAAGCCATAATGCCATTTTTAAATAAAATAATAAAAAAACAGTGAAATATATTACCTGCCACAACTTTTGGAACCACAAAACAGCATATCAAGCACTGCATTCATCTCTTAAGTATTTTGACAAGTGGTGCATTCACTGCTTCTAAATATTACATAACAATAGCTGGTACGGCTGCATTTGGTAAAAATAAGATTCGAAATTAAAGGGGTGAAAAAGTTATAGGCTGCATTTCAAAATCAAAACAAAGTTGATTTATTCAAACATGAGTTACAAATTAAGTAGAATGAATAAAGATACAGCTACAGTAGTTGGGTTTGAGTCATAAGCTCAGCAGCTGAGCTTAAGCAAGGTTATTTTGATAAACACACTTTTTATGTGGAAGTGATAGTTGTTGGTAATGATGTGATGAATCATGGAAAGTATGTGTGGCCAATATTGTGTCATTGCTGTGTTTCCAAATGTAAACAAATCTGCACTTCCGTCTTACTGTGTTATTATCCTCAACCTAACCACAAACACGAAAATTGTGAGATATTTGTAGAAACATATACCTTTGAATAGTGCAACAAATTCAGGTGGAACTGCAAGCAGGAAATAGACGAAGGAAGGCTAGGTTGGCAGGCTAAAGCAGGAGGGAGACGTAGAAACTCAAGTGCAGAAAGGAGGGTATGAACCTGGACCACAATTGGAAGATCTGACCTGGGCCAACATGGCGTGGAGGGATGTGCAGCAGCTGAAAAAATAACCCAGTGAATTCGGTGGTGGGGTGAGGCACAAACATGGGCAACAGCTACGGCTGTTGCTGGCAAAACTGCAAGAGAGGGATTGCAGCTTCAGCAAGGAGGCTTGGCACAGAGTTCCTGCAGAAAACCCCACTATGAAGTACAGAATCAAGGGTCCATAATGCTGAAGATGCTGCAGAATCGTAAGCAAGGCTCGCATAGCCAAGCCACGATTGGATCAGAGTCTTATAAATCTGCAGGAAGGTGAAGTGGGCAGCTGCCCAAACAGTGTGGCTGTGGCAGTGAAGGACGTTTAAATAACACCATCATTTTTGTCTCAGTTGATGAAGGTGTGGTGTCCAAGTGGGCCGAGCACTGAAGAGCATGCTTAAAAAGCGACGCATCTCCTTGATGCTAAGGAGTTTGTCAGACAGGTATAGCTCTGGAACTAGGTGAACCACCTGATGGCAACAGAAGTGCATTACTAATGTTTTAGGTGCTGAAAACTAGAAACTGTGAGCAAAGGCCCAAGATTTGGCCTCTTGGATGGCTCCTGCAGCCGTCATTCAGTGACACCAACGCTAACTGAGATAAATACAGACAAAAGACATTGGCAAAGAAGGAAGAAGAAACCAATGACCCAACGGCCACAGCAAGATCCTTAATTACAACTAAAAACAGAGATACACTAAGGTCAGAGCCCTGTGGGACACTGTTCTCCTGAACATGGGGTGAGCTGAAGGAGGTAGCAACCCTAACTCAAAGAGAGTGGTCCAAGAGGAAGTTTCAAATAAGAGTCAGAAGTGGACCACATCAACCCCATTCATACAGTGTAGTTAGGATATGATGGCACCAACTATTGTGACGTCGCTTTTCGCCACAATGCCGGTGGTCTACGCAAGTTGTCGTGCCATTACAAGAAAAGCTATAAATCGCTCTATGGTATTTTGGCTGCCAGGGATGCCCACAGTCTCAGTAGTTCTATGCTTACCTTACGTGCCAGCCAATAGGAAGAAGGGGGCTCACCTACATATGTTAGCACACTACAGCACCACACAGAAAGTACAGGACAGTTCCATGCAGTTTGTCAGTTTCGATCCACATTTTCAACAGAGGAGAGACAGCAGTCTACTTAGCACAATCTGGAACAGCATTCTATTGCCTAGCAGTACTTAGTATTAGTTAAGAAAACTTTGTACCATCACAAACACATCAAAGTTCATTGTGTCAATAAATACATGTGGGCTAATCAATTCTTTTTGTTACAGACCCGTGTCCACATCCTTGCTCATCATGGTCCACATCAGGTGGTATCATACGACTTCTGAAGATCAAAAGAGGCCGCAAATAGGTGCTCATGATTGGTGAAAGCAGTGCAGATAGCCAATTTGAAGTGTTCTTCCTGTCTCACCACTGAAACATGAAGTATTCTGGACACTGGTTAAAATATTTTCTTCTAACCGGAAACCGACACTTCCATATTTAAGTTACTGCCATGTTAAGCACATGATTTAATGTAGCTGTATTAAATTTTATTTAAGAGATCCAGCCTCAGCAGTGCCTCTGTATTTTCCAAAACTTGCTGTTATAATTTATAAATTTCTTGATGTTAATTGTTCAACTGAGATGCTCTTCATAAATATGGGACAGTAGGATGAAGCTGGCTAGGATATTAAGGAAGGAGGTTTTGGGTAGTGAAGTGGGCGGCCGGCATGAAAGGATATACTCCATTGCAGCGAGGCCCTGGGCATGTGGGATATTTGTGTATAAGGAAGTGGCATCAATGGTTACAAGGATGGTTTCAGGAGGTAACCGTCTGGGTAAGGATTTCAGGTGATCGACGAAGTGGTTGGTGTCTTTGAGGAAGGATGGGAGACTGCACGTCTCCCATCCTTCACAAAAGCTGGCAACAGCTTTTTTTTTTTTTTTTTTTTTTGACTCCCTAGTGAGAGTCTGTTGTTTCTTAACTACACCTACTTCTAAAAGAGCCTCCTCCTCACTTAACTGTGGTAGCAAGGCAAATCTGTTAGCTATGCCAATTGTGAAGCTGTCAGGAACTATACTCTCTCTGTTGCCCCTGTTCCCTGCACCACTTCCCACCCATGCTCACCCTTCTGCCCCCTTAGCTTCATAAGTCCCTCCATAGCACTATCCAGTTCAGCCTGGAGGGCCCTAATCTTCCCTTCCTGTTCTACTATTTCTCTGTTCCTTGAACACACTTTGCAAAACAAAGGAAGAGACACTTTGCTTCCCCCTTTCCCACACTGCTACATCCCCCCCCCCCCCCCCAATGAAACCACTTGTCACAACAGTTGCATTGAAACCCACGTCGAACAAACCTACTGCAGCTCAAATACATGGCATTCATGATTGTTAGGAGGTTTACTTACGTGCTATCGACAATTTCTATTAACTACAGATACAAAGGGTTACTACATTTGTTTAGGACACTAAAATATGCGTAAGCTGCTAGTAAATGCACTTAAAATTACGGTATAATGCTAAATCTGCACACTCGCGAATTTTGCCTATGAATATACACAAAACAACTTTTTGCGATTACTGAGAAAATGCGCGAAACAAGAAAAAACCTTTATTGGTGAGCTTGAAGAGCACACTAATAAATGTATTCGATTAGTTAACTGTGTAAATGCACTTAAAATTACGGAGAAACGTTAAAACTGCGTAGTCGAAATTTAGGCCTAACAAAGACGTGTGTAAATAAACCAAACTTTTTCGTGATTACTGGATCAAGACATGAATAATAATAATAAATATCTTTAATGGTAAGCTTTAAGAGCACACTAATAAATGTTTTTAGCTACTTAACAGTGTTAAACTACATTTAATTTCTACCTAAATTACTTATCTTTTCTGATTGCACTGACACAGCATGTCTAGCCTTGCGCAGGGCTACCAACACATTGACACAGATGTCAATTTAACGGTAACTAATGAGCACCAGTAGATCTCATCCAGGTATCATCACTGGGACGATTATATTACCCTGCCATTGGGACGGGAAAACACCTTCGGCCCAGAGATGATTTAACAGGATGAGCAGTTGACATTGGAAGTCCACCGAGTGGTGATGATAAAACTGGCTGTGAATATGATTTGGTCCTGGAATGAAGCAAGGGCACATTGGAACTCCCACTTGCTAAATGGGACACTGTATGGTTCCTGGTGATGTGTTAAAATGATAATGGATTCCACTCAACTCAACTCTTTGAGGTCGCGAAAGTCTGCACTCTATGGTCACAGAGCTTGTGAAGTGATGACGGCTGTGCATTTGCGGTGATTGCTAGGGGATGATTTTGTTACTATTGCTTCACTTATAGTGATTGGCTCATTGCTTTACTACAACCATCAACAAACGCACACTCAGATATTAACATTTGTTAAAGTTCATTGTCAGGGATTTACACTAGGGTGGCTGAATTCAATAATTCAATATGACATCAGGATTGCACTTTGGCTAATATGGTTTATTGCCATTCTCAAAACCCTATCGAGAACCATCAATTTATTAGGATCAGTTTATATTAGCTTGAGCCCCCAATATAGCTCAACAAGTGGCTATATAATTTTCAATAACTATGATTGTAAATTCTAATTATGATCCACAATTTGTTTCCAAAGCTAAAGTTCAGAGCAAGTAAACATAGTAATAATTATTAAAGTCCACAACACTGTTAAAATCTGAGTCCGAAATTGTAACAATAATTTTCAAAGTCCAAACACCCGAAATATTTCAAAGTGCTACATGATCGTTTCTGCGGCTAAGTCCAACACTGCATTTCCACTGAAAACTGCTAAGTCCATTGCGGTCGTTTCTGCGGCTATGTTCAACACTGAAAAGAGCAAACTGAGTTTCTCATGGAAAAGCTTTGTAAAACCATACTAATTTCTGGGGAGAAACTTTTCTGTCTCAAGGAAATGTATTATATATGAACTAAAAATACGTTAAAGAATTCTGCAGCAAACTGACAAAGGATATGGGTCTGTGATTTCTCAGGTTCATTCTATCCTCCTCATTATATCCAGGAGTCAACCATGCATTTTTTTTTTCCTACACTTGGAAATTTGTACAGTATTTATCCCAAATCTCTCACCCAGCACAAACTAAGAAAGCGGCCAGTACTATAGGGTATGCTTTGTGAAACAAAACTGAGATGCCTTTGTCAGGACACTTGGTTTCAAGAGCAAATTTCATTAAGGAATAGAAAACATCAAGAAACTATTATTATACAAGTTTTCTTTCTTTTTAGAATTAATGATCTATCTGACTTATGAAGCTCCTAAGTTGGAGTACTTTTGGTTACATTTACAGGTCAATCATATATACTTATCAACATAAGCCAGTTTATACAATTGGAAAAATTTCCTTGCTTAAGCATAAATATGAGAATATAAATAATATGCACAAGTAATGTTTCTTCTCTTACCTGCAGGAGTTTCATCGTGGTGTGTTTTTGCATTCAGATCAGCTCCATTCTGTACCAACATTTCTAGAACCTCCAGCTGAAAATAAGAGCACATTGTTGGCATTTGCCTTTATGCAATGTAACTACTATAACACAGGCCTGCAAAAAAATGTTTGAAAGTTGTTTGAAATTTGATAACTGACTTTTATGTACTTTTCAGCACCGATTTTTTCCAATGTTATAAAATTTAATTTTATTTATAAATCATGTTCTATACTACATTTGTAGTACACTTCCATGTCCTTATAATTAACACTTTCGCTCTCTGTCAAAGCTTCTTTTATTGTGATTCTGGCTGTGGACCCATTAAGGAACATCTCTTTTAATCATCTAGCATTAGTCCGCTAACATGTTGACGTTCTATCTTCCTTGATATCTTCTTTCCATTTATTTGATTTCTTGGTGGAATTTTTTGCTCTGCTCTTCATTTACATCACCAATATTTGCAGGGTAGTAGTCAAGATGTGAGTGGAGAAAATGAACTTCAATGCTCATGTTACAGTCCAGTTTTTAAAGTTGTCGAGCATGTCTGCTACAATTGTCTTGTAGTTTGGATCTCTTGTTTCCTAGAAAAGATGTCCAGACAGCCTTTTCTTTTGTTTCCATTTTGTCTACAATGTTGCGATCTGTCATTAGTTTTCTAAGGTCTGATCTGACAAATATTGCTTCCTTTAGCTTTGCCTCAGGTAAATCAGGAAACTTTCCACAAAGATACCTGAAACACTCCCTTCTTTAATGCCTTAACAGTTTGTTTATCAGTCCCAACTTAATGTACAGTGGTAGAAGTGAAACCTTTTTGGGATCCACAAGGCTTTTCCTGTCAACATTTTTAACCTCAATTTGTAACATTTTCTCAAGGGCCAAGCTTTTTTTATGTAGTGTTGCTCTCTTTGTGTAGCCATTTTGTTGACCCAGCAGCATTGAAATCACTTTTAAATCGCCACATAATGTCCATTTGTGGTCTGATCAGCAGTGTTAGCTTAAAACCAGTTCAAGGTTTCTGTAACATTCTTTTAAGTGAAACAAGTGTCCAACTGTTATGGAAGCATATTTATTGCCATTGTGTAGAAGCACTGGTTTAAGGCTTCTTTTTAAAGAATCAATAAAAGTCTCCACTAATCAGGAGCATATTCTATTTTGAAATGTGCCACAAGTCCAGGAACATCACTGCAGAATACCAGGTCACGTTCTTGAGAGAAGAAAGATACAAACTCTTTATTTGATGTATATCTAGTATAACAGTGGCTAAATAAGTTTTTGGAGATCCTAAAAACCAAAATTCAAACTAACTAGAGAGCTGAAATATGTATAAAAATATTGGAAAAAAGCTAAAACCGGACAAGCGGTTCATGAAATACCTGTATGTCATGGAATTTTTTCACAAATTTTTTCGAAATCAATATTGAAAACACTATAAAAATCACTTGTTAATTTTGAAACAATTTTTACGTTGCAGACCTGTGGAATTAATATACAATTTGGTAACAGAGAGATGAGTTAAAATAATACTATGGTGATCAGAGATGGAATAATAATTCACAGGGATAAGAGGGGAGAATCATTTGCTTGACACTTTGTTGAAGGAGTTACACTGGCATTCTTTTAAAATGTTATTTAAAAGTGATTGAAGGTTTGAGCTTAATTCCTTCCAAAGATAAGAACAATTTCCACCTCACATGCTGAACTGCTCGCATTGAGGACCTACTGGTGGCAGAAACTTCCCATTGTAACTGTATCATAATAACGGCTAAAAATAATAATTGTAATCTTGGACACCTCAGAAAATAACAATTAACAGGTCAATTAGGTTATTGGCACCCATACCTACGTTATCATAGGCTAGACTTGTGGTAAAGTGGAAGCTGAATGAGAATTGCACTCATTTTCCCTTAAATCTACCCCGGAAAACACGTACAATTAAATGTAGCCTCAATCACGGAGATTCACTGAAGGGGTCACCCAATGAAAAAGCTATCATAAAACTAAGGCAATTAAAAGACATTCACAGAAGTAAATGTCTGCCTGATCATTATGACAAGGCAGTCAACCTGGTGTTAAATTTAAAATGTTGCCCAAAAATTTTAGGGAGTAAACCTGGTAAGGCACAAAATTTTAAAGGTCGTATCACAATACCTTGATCATCAGTTATAATAGAGGGCAGATTGCTTGGAAAAGTGGTTAGAAAGTAAAACACATTCTACTAAAATGTGATGCACTTTGAGTATCACAAGGAGGATCATCCCACCAAAGCAAATAGCCATGTGTCATGAGACAGTGATCCGTACGAAGAGGAGTGAAGGAGGAGATCGTCTTACCTGCGCGGTTGGAAGGAGGTATGTCATATGTCCATGTGGTCGACTTCATGACATGCAAATTAATGCTCATAATTTCCCATCACTCATCCTTTCATTGACACATGAGTTTATACCTAACAGTGAGGTAAAAAATGTTTGTAAATATGTCGGACCAAACTGCGTGGTCATCAGTCCGTAGCCTACAAACTACTTAAACTAAGGTAAACTAACCTAAGGACAACACACACACACACACACACACACACACACACACACACGCCCTAGGGAGGACTCGAATCTCCGATGGCAAGAAACTGCACGCTCCGCAGTGAGGCGCCTTAGACCGCTCGGCTACTCCACTGCGGCACAGTGAGGTAACAGTGTGACATTACAGATACAGGGAGAAGCTGATTGTTTCCATGTGAAAGGTGGGTTTTGTCTGGCTGTTAGGTTCCCTAGCCAGCTGGCTAACAGTTTGGACCTAGTGAATGGAATACAGGTAGTTAGAATTTTCCTAATCTGCTCAGAAACCGGAAACAGTGCTCTTGGCTGAGAGAAGGCAGCTCTCCCAGATTACAACTGAAATACAATATAAGCACACACATTATTCTAAAAATCCATATAAAATCAGGGAATGGATTCAGGAAACTTTGCAGAATCAAATGCCGTAATTACAATTTCAGTATCCCTTTCAATAAACTTTGTTTTACTCTCTTTTTCTGCTTTTTGTTGATGTAGTAATATTCTTGTGTTAGAACATAGATTCCACCATAGGAACAGAAAACATGAACCCAGCAAAGCGCATTACATTTATATACATATTTTATTATATTTGATATTATTCTTAGTAACGCTCATTTTATGTTATAGACTGCCACTTAATTATTTCATAGCCGACTAAAAATAGTAGATATGCAGCAGATAATTTATATATAAACAATTATATGTATCTGTGAACAAGAACTGAATACATTTGCATAAAAAGCCATGATACATTAAATATTAATTGTGTAACTATATTTTGATGGTGGCAGTATATTTGAACGGTGAGACGCCACACTTAATAGCTTCCTGAGCAAAGAGCTTCAGTCTCAACCGATTTTAGTATTGTTAAATATGTTTTTATTTGTAGGGAGGTTGTCAAAGCATTTCATTCTGTGATATTCAAATATATAATATTTTGGAATGGAAATTGTATTTTATAGATGAGTCATTAGGATGAGCGGAAGGATACAATTTTGGAAGCAGGTAGAGCACACTTTCGAATACTTGAGAAGGAACTCGTAACTTGGACATGGTGGTAAAAGGTTGTGATGCTGGGCGGTCTGAAGCTGCGTTGCGAACTTGTGATTTGAAGAGATAGGCATGTGTGGACTTAGAAAATGTACGGGACTGTAACTGAAGAACTTAGTCTCTGGTGAAAAGTGGTAAACAATCGTTTACTCATGTGATGACAAACTGTGTTTTATTGCAAATACTGTAATTAATCGCGAATTAATTTGGAACTGCAATGTTCGATGGACTTCATTAATTTACGAGTGATAATTTGGGACTTTTACTCTCCAGTAAGTGTGATACTTATTGTGCCTCTCATGAACAATAGTTGGAGAAATATTCTGTTATTTACCATTGTAAAAAGTAGAGCCATCTCCGCATTTTCAGGTCCAAAAAGAGTAATAAACTCCATTTATAAAGAATTACTTCGTGAGTGAATCACTTCTTTATCTTAGAATTCATTTTGTTGGATATTCAGAGATTTAATTTATGTTTGTTTAAATATATTTTCACATCATGATATGTAGATTGAGAGACTAGCTAAACTACAGACTAATTATTGATCTTGTTTAAAAAGATTGGGTAGCTGTTTAGGGCATAGAAGCTGACATACATATCTCACCCCTATGAACAGAAACAATGAACCATAAACCTATTACTACCCCAAGTTATGTATTGCCCAATTCTTATTGATGAGTACCGATTGGAAGGTCGCAAATGGTTTTCTCGTCCGAGATGAGAAACAAAGCAACAGTTTTTTCATCCGGTTTTAGTAAAATTCTGTTATTGTAAATTATGCAGCACACTCATTTAGAAGCCAAGTCTAATGGATATTGAGTGATGTGTGGGGGCTCAGAGCTTTATAGTACCGCAGCAGTTTCATGCCTGTTATAATACGAGTCAGGAGAGGAATAGGACTCGGTATTCGGATCAGAGAAGAATGTGATGTGCGAGTTACAAATACGGCAGTGCAGAACTTCACATTGTGGACACAAATGCAGTCAACAGCGGCCAACAGCTTTGAGTACTCCATGGCGCAGGCATCACAGTGGCCAATGGCTACAGTCAACAGAAATCGGCAGCAGTGACATAGGCACCATGGCAGAAAAGTTGAGTACCAATGTCGATGATGTAAATGTGTGTCAGTCAGGGGCTGGATCTTACGTTAATGAAATGCCAGTAATTAAGCAGTCACCAAGCGTGTGTGGCTCCAAAAATATTAGCGGAAGTGCTAACCCAAGTTCTGAGAGAGAAAATGTAAATTGGGAGGGCCAGTGTGAGGCTAGTAGTCCAGTTGCTGCAAAGAAAGATGATACGGCAGGAAGTTCATTAGAAAGCAAACTTTACATGTGGAAAATGGGGTTAAAAATTGATTTCGGTGGTATAAAATCAGAATTAAAAGCAATTTGTGTAATGTAAAATCAGAAGTGGGTAATGTAAAGAAGGAACTGGGCTTGGGTTTAAACAAAGTTCAAGCAAATATGGAAAGTATGTGGGCGGAATTAAGTAGTAATATTGAAAATGTACAACTTGAGTTGGAAAAATTTAAATCAGAAGTGGATGGAATGGTAGAATCAAAATTAAACAATGTGAAGACAGAAGTGGGCAAAATAGGGGAGGAAGTTGATTCCGTTAATAGTAAAGTCAGTGCATTAGAGATAAATTTAGGTAATAAAATGGAAAAGGTACAGCACGAATTGAACAGCAATGTAATGAAGACTGTACAAAGACAAGATAATTTTGAAAGGGCAACAACAGCTGAAGTAAATAATTTAATGGATAGGATGGCGGGTTGTGAAATGGAGATAAAAGTATTAGTGGGAGAACTGCTCAAGAAAAGGTGCAGCTACAGCAAACAATTGAGGAAGTGCAAGCTGAAATAGGCAATGAAAATGTTAGTCCACTTGTAAATAATCCGTGGTTTTCAGATGGAAAAAATAAGTGTTTTTCTAGTGATGGCAATTAACACCCAGTAGGTTTTGGTTGGTTGGTTGATGGGTGGATGGGACCAAACAGCTAGGTCATCTGTCCCCCAGTAGATTTTCTTGCTGCATGTAAGGATGGATTTGTTAGGGGGATGAGTGACCAAGATAAAATTGAATTGGTAAAAAGACAACTGGAGGGTAGTGTGCAGTTATGGGCTAATTTAATTAATCATTTGTTCGAGACCTATGACAAGTTTGAGATTTGTTTCTTGAAAAGTACTGGAGTGAAGCAAAGCAAACGCATATTCAAAACAAATTTCTTAACGGTCCAAATTTCAAGTATGGCAATGGTTCAATGCGCAGATTTTGTGTGCGTGAACTGAAAAAGTTAATGCATACAAATAGACTGCTGGGAGCTCTGACAGAAATCACAACATTAAAGAGGCGATTACCAGATTATTTGCAATGGAATTGTGCATAGTCCAGCATAATTGATTGACGAGTTTTTAGATATTGTTGAAAAGTTGGGACGAGCATTAAAGTTTAAACCAAATCATGGTAATGGAAGAGGAAATGGTAGTCATAATTGGAACATTACCATTATTACTATTAATTATGGAAACCACAGTAATAACAGTAATTACTGGAATCAACACCATCTCAATGGTAATCACAGGAATAATTTTATAAAGGTCAAGGCAGTGGGAATTGTTGTTGTTGTCATCTTCAGTCCGGAGACTGGTTTGATGCAGCTCTCCACAATACCCTATCCTGAGCAAGCCTCTTCATCTCCACATAAGAACGGCAACCTACATCTGTCTGAATCTGCTTACTGTATCCATCTCTGGAGAGAAATCATGAAAGGGAACATAGTGATATGCGGTCATGTCTCAAGTGCCATGTCTCAAGTGCGGGGATGGCGAAACAAACCGGTGGTACATAGGACACCATACTGTGATTATTTTGTGGGAAACAGATGTGATAGGGGGCAGAAGGAAGTTGTGGAAATATGTGTGATGGATAAATCCGCAAAAGTTGGTTATTTAAAACAGTGTGGCTGTCAGAGAAATCAAAATTATTTTGGGCAATCATTTGGATCAGATGAAGGTATGGGTTTACAAAAACTATTTTGTGAAGAGAGAATGAGTGATGGAGTGAATGAATGTATGCTACATAGTTACATGTCTAAGAAAGGGTATGAGAAAAATTTGAATCTGGTGGAGATGAAGTGTGCAGAAAATTCCAAGAAGTTATTGACCAGTAGTGATAAATGCAACTACATGTGTACTAAATTTTGTGAAGGCATTGTAGAGAAATGCACACTAGCTGGTAACAATTTAAGTAGTAAATCAGCGGATGTGAGTAAAGTTGATGGGGAAAATAACATAGCATTGGTCTTGTTGGCTGGTGATGAATTATATTATGTATGTGGCTTGATAGGTTATTTATTGCTGAAGGGAAATGAAATAAGTGAGACGTGGCAAATCTGAAGCTACTGGGATAGATGCTACTGAGGAAGGAATTTGCACCTTTATTTCTGTTGATGAGAATGATCCAATAGCTCTTGATGGGATTGTGAATTGTGAATGGAAGGTGATGGATGAAAGTGTTGATTCTATGTTAAAGGAACAATTATCTGTAGTGAAGGAAAGATAGTTTAATATTGGTGAAACAGATAATATTTTGGGGGAAAATTTGATGTGGGTTACAGATGCAGATATGAAATTGAAATTGTCAAATAACGAATGTACTAAAGATCTGAATGATGAGCAATGCAGTAGCGAAGTACAACAAAGTGATTGTTTGGAAATAAATTTTAATAACTCTGTGTTCAATGATAAATCGGCGGAGTTAAATGATATATGTAATAAGGTTTTAAGTGCATTGGCTGAAGTTGATAATGTTATTTGTGATTGTGAGGTATTTGGTAAGATGATTTATGTGGGGAAGATATTGTATGTTCTGAAAATAATTATGTGAATGAAGCAGCTAGTATAGTGACTTTTCCTATTCATGAAAGCAATTTTGAGATCGACAAGGACAGGGATGCAGGAGAGTTAAATGTGCATAATTTGTGGGATCAATTTACACAGGGAAGAAAAAGTGACAGCATTATTAATGACAATTATGGTGAGTTAGGAGAAGGGGTAAATGTTGATTGGTTTGGCAAAAATGAATGTGAATTTTCTGTTACCGACTGGCGGTCGTGTGGGAAGATTTTAAAGTCAATGTTACCACACTTATGGGTTAAAGGAAAGTTTAAAACAACAAGGGAACTTGAAAGAAAAAAGGTTGAAAAAGAGGCATACAGGATATTTAAGGAATTATTCCATGGGGACGATGAAATTGAAGGGTGGACTAAAGCTTTCTGAACTATTGATATGGAAGAAAGGGGGGAGAGAAATTGAGAATGACTTGTTACATGAAGATCTTTTAGACAGGGAAGAACACATTGTTGTACAGCCAATAGTTGAGATAGATGTTGGAAAAGCAAGAGTAAATGCACTTCTGGATTTGGAAAGTAACATATCAACTGTCTCAGAGAATTTTCTGACCAGAATAAAGAACAAACAGCTAGCTGTATTCCCAGTAAATAGTGTAACAATTAAGACAGCTACAGGGCAGCTGCATTTTGATGCATGGAAATCACAATTTGATTGGATAATGTTGTTGATAATGATTTATTAAATGTTTCTATAACTTGTGGTTTAAAAATATGAGGATAGTTGTCAGAATTGTGGTATTATTTTAAAGAGTGTTGTCGCACAAATTTTGGTGCGAGAAGGTTGGATTAATTTCCCAGTAAAAGATATGTGATAATTTGAGAATTGCAGCGTATTGAAAATTATAAGAAGGATCTTAGTGACATGAGTGGTTTATATATGGGTTGATATGTAAATTTAATTTGCGTTTAATAATTGGGGATAAAATGTGTTGTAATTAGGGGATAATTTAACAGGGAAAGCTATTCAACGGAAGTAATGGTTTGTTGTTTTGAGTTTCTTTTTAAATTTCATCAGTCGGCAATGGGGGAGACTAGTGTTGGAAAAACAAAAATTACTATAGGTCTAGTGGGAACATGGACAGACTGATGATAAAAGCAAGAATGTTTTGTATGTTGAAACTTTATTGCATTGCTGCTGAAGAGTGTGTATCGATTCCACTGGGGGGAGGCGTTCAAAGCTGGAACCTTGAGATTCGGTTGGGTTTTCATATATTGGTAACTATACCTTAGTCAAATTTTGACAGGTGTTTTCATTTCGTCAAGGGGAATTGGCTGCAGAGACACACACATTCCGCCAACGTATGATGCTGGCAGAGAATTGCTGACAGTGCTATGGACAGTGGAACCAGATTGTCGGAACGATGAAGCACGAGGGCGCATTAAAGTGATATTTGCAGAGTGAAATTAGTGTGCTTCACACCAAAGGAACATATACTTCTCTGGGCATTTAATTAATATGTCATAAAATTTATAATTTATGTTACTTTAGATTTAAATCTTATACATGACATTCGAATGGTACGCTGGATCATACACTACTACAGTTTTACACACTTCCTTTTTTTTTTTTTTTTTTTTTTTTGGCACAGTATCTGGTAACAATTTTAATGTTTTTATTAATTTAAGAGAAAATGGTCAAAATTTGCTGGTATTTGACATAATAATTTGGCAGGCAAATGTGTCATATCAGGTGAAGGTGTGTGACATTACAGGTACAGGGGAAAGCTGATTGTCTCCAGGTGAAAGGTGGACTTTGTCAGGCTGTTGGGTTCCCCAGCCGGCTGGCTAACAGTTTGGACCTAGTGAATGGAATACAGGTAGTTAGGATTTTCCTAATCTGCTCAGAAACAGCACTCTCAGCTGAGCGAGGGCAGCTCTCCTAGATTTCAACTGAAGTACAATATTGTCGCGTTGAAATGGAAGCAGGCTTGACTTTGAAGGCAGGGTCGTCAACTGAACACAGCACTTATACTGATAGCAGGTTTATAGCGAACTGAACATACACGCAGCACTGACTGCTTCTCAGGCAGAGAATCAATTTTGTTGGTTATTCATAGGTTTAATTTATGTTTGTTTAAATATATTTTCGTGTCATCATATGCAAATTGATAAACTGGCTAAACTACAGACTAATTATTGATCTTGTTTAACCAGATTGGGTAGATGTTTAGGGCATAGAAGCTGACATACATAACTCACCCTAATGAACAGAGACAATGAGCCATAAACCTTTTACTACCCCGAGTTATGTATTGCTCAATTCTTATTGGTGAGTACCGATAGGAAGGTCGCAACAGCATGCAGTGAGATGGGGCACTGCAATATCTGAGGATCACAACATTCCTCTTTGGCTGCTATGTTTGTGTTTTCATTCCCTCTGATACCCATATGCCCTGGTACCCAGCAGAAACACACCTATTTCCCCAACCTTTGTAGCTAGAAAAAGCTGCCTGCTTGTTCTGGACTACTTTATCTGCAGAGTACAGGGTTTGAAGAGACCGAAGGGATATTCAGTGGATCTGAACAAATGAGGAATTTCACCTCTGCAACACATCTCTTCTGCTGCACTGGCCACAGAATGGCATGGAGATCTGCATTAAAGACTATTGAGAAAAGTGGATTTTAGTGACCTGGTCAGGGAAGACAACGGAGTAGCCAACAGAATCCCCCTTGTCGGGTCCATCTGTGAATACAGTTACAGAGTCATGGCACTCAGTTAAGACTTGTAACGTTTCTGCTATGTTGCGAACTCCTAAAAATCAGTTGCCAACATTGAAACACGAAATAGCTGACACCTAAAGTAAAACTTCATTACCGGACATGTGATATTTCACACTTTCGCCTTCAGATTGAAATTCTATTTACACTATTAGTAAAACACTTTTAAGAAATAGTACGTTCATTTAAATATAACTTTGGCAGACCTTTTACGTAATTTTCAGTTTTTAATAATTTCGTAAATAATAGCTGCAAACACTAGAAATTCATTACACTTAGTTTTGGAAATTGCTGAAACTATATGATACTAATTTGTATAAAAACAACAATGCAACATGTTATAAACTATTGCACAACATGATTTCATATATACCTTTTGTTTAAATAAATTAGGGCACCATGTTTTATATATCACTAGATCCTAAATTGAATACTGATAATTGTTCATGCACTAAAATTAATAATCCGTTTTGTACTAAGAAACTATCTTCGAAATTAACAAAACTACGACAACCATATACAAATCCGTATTAATAAATAATTTGACCACAAACCGAAACACATTAAAATACCTTTTCATAATAATAGTACGCCTACACACTATTGGCAAAACAAATATATGTGCATTTCGAAAACACACATAATGTAAATAATTTGACGACTGTAAACACTAGTCAAAAGGATGACGTTAAATTTGTGCACTACATTTAAATACAAAAATAAAAATAGAAAACAGATGACTTACCAAAAGGACCGGCTCGTCGATAGAAACAAATAAAATAAATAAAATCACACACAAACACACATACAAGCTTTCGCCACCACTGGCAGCTTCTTCAGGAAAAAGAGGAAAAAAGGGGAGGAAAAGGGAAGGATATGGGTTTTAAGGAAGTGGAAAAGGAGTCATTCCAATCCCAGGAGTGGAAGGACTTACCTTAGGGGAAAAAAAGGAAGGTGAACAAAAACACACACACCCACACATTTACACAGACGCAAGTACACTTAAGCAGACACACTGTAGCAATAAAATACAAAATTGATGAAACAAGTACATACATCGACATAAATAGTCAGAGCTTAAATGTAATATTTTAATTTCTGTATTTTGGCATATTTGATGTAAAAGAATATTGTTTAATTGTGAATTACAAAACTTTGTCATCATTTTTAATACGTGGTTAAGCAGAAAGATGTTGGAGAGAAACCATTGTCTGTTTAGTCGTGGATAGAGTTTGTGAGTGGCCAGAAGCCTGTAAGCAGCTGTGTTGGCTTGCTGCTGCATTTCTTGATTGTGCAATGTTTAAATGGAAATAAAATCATTTCCATATCAACTAAGATGAATTTACTTTATGAAAATATCCTGTAGAATCAATTTCTTTAGTGAATGCCGAAGACAAATCACAACGCAATGGACTTCAGCCAGCTTATAAGATAAGTTCAACTTCACCTACAGTGGAATGATTTCGTTATAGACTGAGAACTAATAAACATTTCCGTGATTCAGGAATATATTAGGGCTCAGTTTGAGTCATTCCGAAAAGAGGTGATGGACGTTAGATGTGGTGCCGTGTGACCAGGATTTTAAAAGCGTATTCACTAATGTAAAGTGTTAAAAGTGGTGACGTGATCAAACGATTTTAATGAGTATTCGCTAATATAAGAATGTGTTTCAGAATACAAGGAAAATAATGTATATGATGGATGTGCAGTAAAACCATCATAAAAGTGCAGAATTCGACTACAATACTACCCACACCTACGATGTCGAAATTTAATGGAGGAAGATGGCAATAATTTGGACTACTAGATTCCTGTATCGCCGCATCCTTGTGTGAAGTTAAGTACTCTTTTTTTTTTTTTATTATTATTTTTTTTAAATCTTTTGTAGTGACTGTTTGTGTGATAGGGGTTTTATGTGGACTGAAAACTTATTTTAAAATGGATACAGTAAGAAAGGAGGGAGATGATAGTACTCAAGTTTCGGACTTTGACAGTGGGGTAGAATGTTCTGGTATCGCGAGTTCTACACCGATTACAAGAAAGCAGCAGGTCCCATTTTCTAGTGATTTACAAGAGACTGGACAACAGATTAGTAATATGGCAGCAAACACGAAAATAGATAGAAAATCGATCTTGGAATTTTTATTACAATGGAAAACCGAACTTTCATTACAAATGGAAACTATGAAAACCGAACTTTCATTAGAAATGAAAACCTTGATATCTGACATAAAATCTCAAACAAACTCCATTAAATTTGAAATTTGTAAAACAAATGAAGCAGGGACCGAATTAAAACAATGTATTTTAGACACAAAACTTAGTGCAAAACTCGATTGTGTAGAAAAAACTGTTTTGGTAGCTGCTACTTCAGAAGATTCACAGACGAGTAACAGTGTTGAAAAAATAGATGACAGTTCAAGTTATGTGAATTCTCAGAGCCAGGATACTAAAACAGAGTTAACTGGAAAGATTCGTGATGTTGAACAATGTAATAGCAAACTTAATTATTCTGATTTGAAAGTAGAAACTGAATGTAACTGTGTTATAGATAACCCTGAGCAAGAAATCGAAAGTAAATGTACAGTCACAGAATTACCACAGTGTGTAGACGAAATTCAAGAAAGGTCACATGCTGAAACTTTGTTTATTCCTAGATGTACTAGTGTAATTTGTTTACCAGTAGTGAAGTTACCTGGTATGCCTAAAAAGAAATTTTGTCCTGTTTATTTTATGCCACAGGACAATGATTGTTTTTCGTCAGATTTGAATGACACTTCAGAAATTATGTTGCTTAAGCAAAGTCTAAGGTGTAAAGTATGTTCTTGGGCAAACCAGACCCAACTGTTTGCATTTAATTTTGGACCTAGTAATAATGTACCATTACCTATTCTACCTGATGATAGACAAAATGAGATGCATCAGGCTATGCACTGATGTAGTACCTTAGGGGCATAATTACTCTTTAGTTATGAAACTGCTGACAACAGTTCAGGTCCCCAGTCGTGTGCTGTGTACTTCAATTAATCATTTTCACAGTGCAGAAAAAATTCTAGGCTTTAAGTTTTTCTTCAGTGTAAATATTTGATTATTTGAAAAATGTTTTAATTACCACTGACAAATGAAAGCAGCTGAGGCATACCTTTTGATATATACATTTTTGCTATATGCTTATTGAAACTTAAAATATGTGAAGCATAAACTTTATTACCAGTTGGAATTTTTGAGAAAATATGAAAAAATGTGTAGGTGGATGTTAACCATCAGTTCAAAAGAACTTTATACCAAATACTAATATTGTACTTAATCTGAGACAGCAGTTTCATCTTAGTTGAGGGGTTTTCAATAAGATTTTTGTTTATTATGCCAGTGTATAGGCCAATGGACTTAAGAATTAAGAAGTAAATATACTGAAATACAGTTTCAACTGAATAGTGAATTCATGTTTACAGTTAATACAGTTAAAATGAATAATAAATGTTGAAGGATTTATGAATTAAAATACTATGTGAATTTAAGTACAGAAAAAGAAAATAGGTAGATGATGGGAGTTTATTTAATGTGTTTGACAGGAATTTTGGAGACTTATGTTATGATGTTTATGAACCACTAGCTAATGTGGAAGTCTTTGAGTAGTCATCAAAAGATGTTAACAGAGTTAGAAAAAAAGGGGAAGTGCTGTTCATGAGAAATTAGGTTAAGAATTGTCAGTGAAAGTACTGAACAAATAGTTATTAAGATATTGAAATGGAAGTGAAAAATGCTTCAAATATTGAAAGAAAGAATTGATATGTCATAAAGAAAATGACTATGAAAATAATGAATACTTAAATGAAAAATATTGATATAGGATTAAGATTAGTGTAGTCTCTGAACAGATGCTTTACTGGAAGTCTAAGATGTTGAATTGCTTGATACTGCTGAGGAAATCTCAAAATGATAGTGTTAATGTACTGAGAAATGTTAGTTCCAAAACCCTGATATAAATGTTAAGTCATCTACCAAAAAGATAGTTAAAGAATTAATTGAAAGCAAATATGAAAGTATACCTTCTGTCAATGTCAACTTAAGTTGTGATTCTAGTAACATGAATAATTTTGAGGAAGTTTAAAAAAATCTAGTAACTGAACCTGAAAACCAAGTACTATTTCACTATGTTAGTAGTCCATTTGTTAAGATCTGAGTTGAAGTTTGTCTACAGTTATAAATTGAACCTCTTGAAGTTAACTGAAACCCTTAGCTGTATGCGTATAGTTTTGTTTATCCACGATCCATAAAGTTGATCGGTCTCAGAATGTTAATGCATTTAAATCCTACCTACAGAAAAGTTAATTAATGTCTTGTGAATAGTTTACCTTGCTCTTACTCTGAAACCTACAAGGAAGATATTTGTTGATAGTATTGATACCTATTATGAATATGGCACATAGTGCGTATACCGTATCTGCATGTACAGATTTACACAATAATTAATTTATTAACCTCATATGCATAGTCAAAGGTATGTTGAAGTGTTCATTATTTGTTTATGGCTTGAAATGTCATTGTATATACGAGAAGAGGCTTACCTCAGTTATGTACTGTTATTTTTCTATTAATCACGTCCACAGTGCATTACAATTCAATTTTTTTAATTCTTTTCACTCTTGTTAGTCATTCATTACTATTTTTGTGTTTTGGTTGAATTTTGTATTGTACTTTGATGTGTCAAGAGAGACTTGCTAACAATTAGTACAAAAGTGACTATAAGCATGGGAGGACACACAGACCACACAAGTGTTGACCAATGTAAAATTCAATTTCTATCCTTGAGCTTACAGCTTAATAGAAAAATATTTAATACTGGTTTAAGATGACCATATTATAGTATATTGTACATAAGACACAGTTTTGGCTGATACAAAGTTTAATTTTCATTTTTATTCTTAAAGTTTACAATGAAACTATTGATGTTTTACAAGTTACATACTTGGAATTTTTTTATGCATACTTGCACATACTCATGATGTAAGGTCATATGTAGCCGTTTGCGAGTCAGTTACCTGTCCTGGCCGTGGACGTAATTTAATGGCAGCGTATTTTTCCGCCCTCTCTTGATTACTGCCTTGAGAGTGGGTGTAGTTTGGCAGTTTAAAAAAAAACTTTTTTCATTTTTCTTGAAATTTTTCCAAGTTGTGAAAAATTTAACACTTTGGTGGATCAGTTGAGAACTGACACTTATCACTTTAATTTCCATGCTTGATTTGAGCTATGAGATTAACCATTGCCACTGCTAACTACTCGCAAGGGGGGTTAGTTTTTGAATTTTTATTAATGCATATGTTTTTTCAATAAGTAAAATATTATGTAATACTATGATCTAATTTGTTCATACTCTTTACTACTACTCATTCTAATCTCTAACTGTATGACAAATATTCAATACTACAGTACTTGAAAAAGTTTCAAAACCATGATTACATTTTCTGTCTATATAACCATTTGAACTATACCATAATTTTGAATGATAAATGTTTGATATGCTCACTGAGAGCTTGTTTCTATCCACTGTTTTACTATTTATGTCATTCATTCCACTTAGTAAACTGACTATAAATTTTGAAGTTATTACAGTGTACAACACCCTTTCTAGAGGAATTAGGAGCTTAGTTCTCACATAATGGCATTTACATACAGTACACATAGAAGAAACTAGTAAAATACCTTTTTATATGAATTAATACCAAACATAACTGTTTACAGTATGAATATCAATGCTCTTTGAAAAAAAAAAAAAAAAAAAAAAGGTTGTAAAAGCTTGCTATTTCATTATTCGAACCAAAGTAAATGTGAGAGATTTCTCATTAATTTTCATTAACATTTAAGGGTTAATTTGAACCCATAATTTGATTTTTGTTTAAATACCGTATAGAGAAAATTGATTACTCTTTCCAATAGCCTGATAACAGTATACTTATTTATGTATGTAGTTAGGGAAAAATAGTATGTGGTTCTGAGAAAGATACAAACATGTTGTAGGAATGCCTGTAACTACAGTCAGCTGAAGATGTGAGCCACTCCATCACCAACAGCAGTTTGCAGATACACCACTGTCGGCGCATCATGCATCATCAACCACCACCGGCATTCGCAAGACTACAATCAACATATATTTTTTTATTATTTTAGCCTAAACTAATACAGACTCATTATGTACACCTAAATCACAACATATTGAAACGATAGTACACAGTGAACCTTACATTACATTTCAGGTACACTATGTAGGGGGGTGTGTAACGTTTCTGCTATGTTGCGAACTCCTAAAAATCAGTTGCCAACATTGAAACACGAAATAGCTGACACCTAAAGTAAAACTTCATTACCGGACATGTGATATTTCACACTTTCGCCTTCAGATTGAAATTCTATTTACACTATTAGTAAAACACTTTTAAGAAATAGTACGTTCATTTAAATATAACTTTGGCAGACCTTTTACGTAATTTTCAGTTTTTAATAATTTCGTAAATAATAGCTGCAAACACTAGAAATTCATTACACTTAGTTTTGGAAATTGCTGAAACTATATGATACTAATTTGTATAAAAACAACAATGCAACATGTTATAAACTATTGCACAACATGATTTCATATATACCTTTTGTTTAAATAAATTAGGGCAGACCATGTTTTATATATCACTAGATCCTAAATTGAATACTGATAATTGTTCATGCACTAAAATTAATAATCCGTTTTGTACTAAGAAACTATCTTCGAAATTAACAAAACTACGACAACCATATACAAATCCGTATTAATAAATAATTTGACCACAAACCGAAACACATTAAAATACCTTTTCATAATAATAGTACGCCTACACACTATTGGCAAAACAAATATATGTGCATTTCGAAAACACACATAATGTAAATAATTTGACGACTGTAAACACTAGTCAAAAGGATGACGTTAAATTTGTGCACTACATTTAAATACAAAATTGATGAAACAAGTACATACATCGACATAAATAGTCAGAGCTTAAATGTAATATTTTAATTTCTGTATTTTGGCATATTTGATGTAAAAGAATATTGTTTAATTGTGAATTACAAAACTTTGTCATCATTTTTAATACGTGGTTAAGCAGAAAGATGTTGGAGAGAAACCATTGTCTGTTTAGTCGTGGATAGAGTTTGTGAGTGGCCAGAAGCCTGTAAGCAGCTGTGTTGGCTTGCTGCTGCATTTCTTGATTGTGCAATGTTTAAATGGAAATAAAATCATTTCCATATCAACTAAGATGAATTTACTTTATGAAAATATCCTGTAGAATCAATTTCTTTAGTGAATGCCGAAGACAAATCACAACGCAATGGACTTCAGCCAGCTTATAAGATAAGTTCAACTTCACCTACAGTGGAATGATTTCGTTATAGACTGAGAACTAATAAACATTTCCGTGATTCAGGAATATATTAGGGCTCAGTTTGAGTCATTCCGAAAAGAGGTGATGGACGTTAGAGACTGCATAAAATAATGAGCGAAATATACATGCTGGAGTGCAGTTTCTCATCTATTGCACTAAATTAAAATTACTCTGGGTCTCTGAAGTAACCAAACTAGCAGCCAATTAAAACCCTGGATTTGGTGCCTATTTGAGCTACATGAAGTGACCAGAGAACATGCTACATGCAGATCCCAAATGGCCTTGTTCCTTGTGTGCACTTTCAGAGAAGGCACTCCATAGCCTGGAGATCAGCAATATGATAAGCTGGTGAAATGGGGTTAGTGAGAAGCTTACTGTCCTGACGCACCATGAAGAGTGAGTGCAGGATTGTGAGTGGCGGTTTGCCAGCCTCAGAACAGGGACTGGTTATGAGGCTGGTCTTGTATGCACTTGCGATCAGTCTAATCCACTCATGGTGAACAACCCCAATGGTCTTCAGATATGAAGGCCTTTCTGATCAATAAACTGTGCACTCATAGTCTATCTACGATCCTATGAAAGCCCTATAATACTCGATCAGATGCGCCCTATATGCACCCCAACACCTGTGGCTAAGGCATTTTAACATGTTCAGTGCCTTCTGGGTTGTGGTTTCCAGGTTTCTCAGGTGTGGTAGTCATGAAATTTTGGTGTAAAAAAAATGTGGCCCAGGAACCTCATTGTGTCGTTAAAACAGAGAATAGTGCCCCTCATTTGCAAGTCTGGAAGATTAAAAAATACATGAGACCAATTAAAATGAACAAGCAGAGAATGGGAAACCCATCTTTGCAGCCTACTCCTTTAGCCTCTGCACTGTCAGTTGCAATTGGCGAGTCATGGTAGTAGTACTTGATGAGGAACAGAAAACTGCGAAACTGTTCACAAGAAAGGCACACTGTACAAATCTTGATGCTGTTGATGGCTATAGCACAGGGAGTAATACTTAAAGCACTGCCCTGAGAAACACCATTCTCCTACTCAAAACAAATCGATGACACACCAACAACTCAATACCTAAAAAAGCACATAGACAGGAATGGCTACATGAAAATAGGGAGGTGGCCACAGAAGCCCCATGATGTTTAAAATGCAGGTTTTAGTAGCAACACTAAAGACCTTCCTCTGTGGAACTGGCTTTTCAATTACAGCAGTGAAGGAGGCAGAAAATCCTGGAGATCTTGTGCCCTTAAAGATCTTCTAAGCCTCTGCACAGGAAATGCAGTTAGTTGTTTATATTCCTTGTGTCTTCTTCTGTTCCAAGTAAATGCTGCTTTCCATAGTCCATACGGAGTGTTCCCTAGAACAGTTCACACACTTTGGAGATGGTGTACAAGTGATTCCATCATAGGCAACTTTACTACATGTGCCACACGTAGACTTTCCATTACATCCCTGAGTTGTCTGTCCAAACTGATGGCACTTAAAGCAGCACATGAGATTTGGAGCATTAGGCTGTACATTTAAACATATAAATCCAGTCTTAATGTGCTCTGGGAGCTTTGGGCTATTAAAAGGAAGAATAAATGAGTCTGATTTTTGTAACTCTCCATCTATCCTTTTCATTGTGTGTTGCACATCGACAATGCCCTCCTATGCTCACTCAGCCTTCAGTTCTTCTCTAGGAATGTCCACGAAGCCCCTACATGTGACAACTCCTTTGTTGTAATTGAGAGTATTATGTAGTTCTGTCTCAATGGAATATTCCCTGGGGCAAGTCTCTTTTCAAAGGTTTGCTGACTGTTAACATTACCTACATGCAGCCACAAAAGCTCTAGATTAGCAGCACCAGCCATTCGCTGTACAGATATTACTGAAGATGACCTAAAATAAGGTCAAAACCAGCTGAATAAAATTATGTTCTGTGATCTAGACTGTTTTATTCACATAAACAAAACAATTAACTACAACCCAACTTCAACTTGTGCATGCGCAAAGCTTCCCTGATGGCAGTACATTTGTTTCTGGTGCATTGAAAATTTATCAAATACACATCATATTTGGTAGAATTTCTTATAACTAAATGTCAAGTTGCTGGGAGGAAAAGAGAAGAAAAGCCAAAAAGTCTTAAGTTTTTTGCGGTCCATAATTGGCCGAGTCTAAAATATTATTATTATTATTATTATTATTATTATTATTATTATTATTATTACAAGCTTTTTGCAGCTGTTCCATCATTAGTTGACATTAATAATAATAATAATAATAATAATAATATCAACTAATGATGCAACAGCTGCAAAAAGCTTGTAATAATAATAATAATAATAATAATAATAATAACATTGTATGCCATTAACAGTGAGAATGAAAGTGTGGTTACAGATATCCCATTGTGGCAGAAGAGGAAGAAAGCTGGCCTTTGGTGAGAAGCTGTATTTTCTCCCCAATATTTGAGTTTATAACAGATTCTAAAAGTAGTAATGATTTTTGTATTGTTACTTGCCACATGTAACATGGATTCAGGAGGAATGTAGGAACCCAGGAGGCAATACTCACTTTATAACTTATCTTAGAAGATAGATTAAGAAAAGGCAAACCTACATTTTTAGCTTTTGTAGATTTGGAGAAAGCTTTTGACAATGTCGACTGGAATACACTCTTTCAAATTATGAAGTCAGCAGGGGTAAAATATAGGGAAAGGAGAGTTATTTACAACTTGTACAAAAGCCAGACTGCACTTATTAGACTCGAAGGGCATGAAAGGGAAGCATTAGTTGGGAAGAGAGTAAGACAGGGTTGTAGCCTTTCTCCAATGTTATTCAATTTGTACATTGAGCAGGCGGTGAAGGAAAGCAAGAAAAAATTTGGAATAGCGATTAAAGTTTAGGGTGAAGAAATAAAAACATTGCGTTTTGTTGATGACATTGTAATTCTGTCAGAGACAGCAAAGGACCTGGAAGAGCAGTTGAATGGAATGGGCAGTGTGTTGAAGTGAGCATATAAAATGAACATTAACAAGAGCAAAACAAAGATAATGGAATGCAGTCTTAGAAAATCAGGTGATGCTGAAGGAATTAGATTAGGTAACTAAACAATGAAGGTGGTAGACGAGTTTTGTTACTTGTGTAGTGAAATAACATGCGATGGTCGCAGTACAGAGGATATTAAATGCAAAATGGCAATGGGAAGAAAAGCATTTTTTTGCCAACATTGAATATTAATTTAAGTGTAAGGAAGTCTTTTCTGAAGGCATTTGTGTGGAGTGTTGCCTTGTACGGGAGTGAAACATGGATGATAAACAGTGCAGACAGGAAGAGAATAGAGGCTTTTGAAATGTGGCGCTACAGAAGAATGGTGAAAATTAGGTGGGTAGATCGCATAACTAATGAAGAGGTACTGAACTGAATTGGTGAGAAAAGGAATTTTTGGCATACCTTGACTAAAAGCAGGGATCGCTTGGTAGGACACATTCTTAGACATCGAGGAATCGTAAATTTAGCATTGGAGGGAAGTGTGTGGGGTGAAAATAGCAGAGGGAGTCCAAGAGATGCATATAGTAAGCAGATTGAAATGGATATGGGTTGCCGTTCTTATGAGGAGATGAAAAGGCTTGCTCAGGATGGAGTAGGGTGGAGATCTGCATCAAACCAGTCTCCGGACTGAAGACCCTAACAACAACAACTTGCCACAAATGTTCCACTGCATTTTCCTAATATGTCACAAAGTAGAGAACCCAAGTAATTTTAGACACTAGCCGCTAATGTCCACAAATGAAATCTGTTTGTCACATCACAGCCAGAAAGCCCACCTAATAACTATAACTCCTTACAGAAATGCCTCTCAAATCCCTTTCCACATATTTATACTGGTAAGGTAGAACATGGTCTACCATTTTCAATAATTTATTCCTCCTCTGTGTAAGATAGTAATGAAAAAGGACTGTGTAGCAGCTTTTGCATAATGCTTTAACCACTAATTTCAAAACTACTGCAATCTTAAAATATCCAAGAAACCCAAGATGCAATCAACAGTTCAGCAGTCATCCAGCCAGCCAGCAACACACCGACTGGCTGAGGCGATGACATGAAAAAACAATGCAGTGGGTATACTGTGACTGCAGAAGTGTGCCTAGTGACATCTGCACAGTGAGGGACTCAGCAGCAAAAGTATTGCACACACTATGGCTTACATTTAACATGTTGCAATCTGCCAGTAGATAGTTGAGTTGCACTGTTATACCACATCACATATTGCGGCATTATCAAGTACAGTTAGACAATCTATGTTACACGTATTAACAATTTTAATGAATCATTGGTGCAAAACCCAATGCATGTATGAAAAATGGACTTTTTTATTTAATTACCCAAAACCATTTAGATTGTCAGGAATAACTTACATGACCCCAACAGGCTGCTGCATGTACAGGCTGCCATCCATCATTGTCTCGAACTTCAGTGGAAACATGTTGATCCAGGAGATATTCCACCACTCGTAGGTATCCATTGGCTGCAGCAATGTGTAGCTATAATAAAAGTTTCTCTGTCCATAATTTATTTGCAAACAACTGTGTAGAGTGTTAAACATTTCTTGAAAACCAATATCTATAAACATTAGAAATAAACATACCAAGTTTAGTATCCAAAGGTGATGTGGATTCCTTGCCCAGTCTGAATATAAATTTGAAGGAAAAGTAAAATATAATAATGGAAAGTCCAGGTTGGAATTAATAATATAGTGAGGACAGTTTACAACTCACTGCAAAGATGTGGTGACGAGCTGCGACAGGCACATACAAAAGACACACACATACAACACATTCAGCTATCGGCCATGGCCATCGTCAGAAAATAGAACATTCATGCAATCACACAGTCACACAACCATCACCTCCGACTGCCGCACTTCGAATCACCAAAGTGCGGCAGTCGGAGGTGATGATTGTGTGACTGTGTTATGTGTCTGTGTGATTGTGTGAGTGTTCTATTTTCTGAAGAAGGCCATGGCCGATAGCTGAATGTGTTGTTTATGTGTGTCTTTTGTATGTGCCTGTCGCAGCTCGTTGCCACGTCTTTGCGGCGAGTTGTAAACTGTCCTTACTATATTATTGAAGGAAAAGTAACATATACTTATTTTGGGGAGCTTAGGCACAGTTATTACCCACTGCCATCAGTGTAGATATGCCCCAGGGGGACACCAACTGACATGAGGGTAACAGCATGCAGTGTGGGCCTACACTTGTTCTCCAATTCCTGTTATTCTCTGGATAATACAGTACAAATCATTGATAATAAAGTGGTTGGCCTTGCTAATATTTTCATTTTAGATTGCTCTCTGGATTATTTCACAAGCACACACAATTTTTTGACTTCGCTTCTGGTTAGCCATTCATTACAAAAACAATATTAGATGAAAAAAAAATCAAAATATAATTTCCCAAAACTAAAAAAATGCCTACATTAGCAGAAATCATAAAAATATATGCAAACACCAAATAAACATTGAAAATGTGGACAAGTCTGCATAAATGCAAATGGTAACCCTAAACTAGAATATACAGTTGTTCAAATACTGTGGGCTCCATACCTTCCCTGTGATTATGTAAAGGCTGCAGAAGAAAAATGTTTGCATCATTTTCTTCTTTTTTAAACACATGAAAATGTTACTTTGATTGATCTATTCAGCATAGGTTAAAACATACTTCATGATCACTGACATTGGTGGTGGAGAAATTCAAGACTGGTACACATATTCCTTATGTGAGTTAACAATTGCTGTAGGGGTAAGAAACACATACAACACATGGTTCAGGAGATATAACATAAAAAATAATAGGAGTTGCAAGTAACTGCCAACAAGACTTTATAAATACACTATATGAGAAAGAGTATTTAGTGACTTGCAACAAACTTTAGACATAATTTCAAACCTTTATTAAACTTTTTCTCACTGACAACCACATCAAAACAATGAAAGGAAAAAAGTTTCTCTCTTACAACTTTTCCACTGTTGACAGAGCACAACTACGGCATTCAGTATGAAACAGTTTATAATTTCTACACTACAAACTGTAGACACAGGAAATTTAACAGATAATATACACACATACAAATGCACGTACTTTAGAAACTGTATCACAGTACGGCATGTAGTTCATAAGATAAGATAAGGACAATAACAATAACGTTCATGGAAACCCGCACCATCATGCATCAGCTTTTAATCTATTACTTCTTTAAAACTGTTCAAAACAGATTTTACCGACATATAACAGTTATACGAATGAATATATCGCTGCAAAATTATACAATTGTACAACATATAAGTCAATAAATAAGAGATCATATATACTATGATGGAACAAAACCTGTTCCATCATGCAACATGTATTTCAGACAGCTTGAAGAAATTCCTGGAAAACTGATAGTAGTGTTGACAACTTTGAGCTCTGAAGCACACATGGATTCAAGTGATAGTAATAGACATCTACTGAGTTATAAGGAAAGCAAGAGAATGAAACAGTGTACATCCAACAAATACCCATAATTTACAACAGATCTGGCTTTTAACTTCAAGAGACTGCACTTTCCCATGAGACTTGCAATTTCTATTATGATTAATAAATCACAGGACAATCTATTGAGTACTGTGGAGTGGATTTAACATGCCCAGGTTTCTCACACAGACAACTTCATGTCATTTGCTCAGAGGTGGTCTCACCAAAGAAATTATTCATATTAGATCCTGGACAAGTAATAAGAAATATTGTTTATAGTTAAGTCGTGAATTAAATGAATGTTACATATCATTTGTATTTTGATTACTATCTTTGTTTGTTTGGATACCGTACTTAAAATTTTGTGTATTTTGCAACACAGCCTTATTTCTTATATATTCTCTGATAAATATAAGAAGTTATTAGAAAAAAGGAAGATGGACAGAGAGAGAAGGGATAGGAGAAGTACTAACTCAACACTTGAATAAATAAATAAATAAATAAATAAATACCCGGGCAACACTGGGTTTTCAGCTAGTCAGTATATGAATGACAAAATGGCATATATTGAGACGAATGAGGAAGGGAAATAAAGCATCTAAAGTTACTCAACAGAGGAAAGGACACTTGACCTGATGGAATACTGATTCAATTCAACACAAAGTATATATAAATGACCTAACAGACAACATTGGAAGGCCAATGAGACTTTTCACAGATGACAATACAGAATACAAGGAAGTCCCAAGACTAAAAAATTGTAGCAAAATGCCAGAGGATCTGTGGCGTATTGATACTTGGTGCAACAAGTGGCAATTGACTCTCAACATAAACAAATGTGACACATTGAGAACATATGGAAATAATGATTCTTTACGATTACACATTTTAGAACAATCACTAGAAGAAGAGTACACAGTTTTAACTGTGGGCAAGTCAGATGCTAGACTGAGATTGATTGAGAGAATCTTCAGGAAGTGTAATCCACCAACAAAAGTAGCTTACAACACAACTGTTCAACCAATACTTGAATATTCCTCAGCACTGTAGGACCTGTATTAGATAGTATTGATAGAGGAGATAAAGAAGATCCAAAAGAGAGTAACACACAGGTTCACTTAGTGAGTGCAAAAGTGTCATTCTGTATAGTGAGCTACTGTCAAAGTTTCGAGAGCATTTGTTTTTCAAATAGTCAATCAGTGTATTGCATCTTTCCTACACATATCTTGGGATAAAACTATGAGGATAAAATTAGAGAGATTAGAGCCCACATGGAGGCTTTACTGCAGTTGTTTTTCCCACAAAGCACATGACTGGAACATGATAAGGAGGTAGTAACAGTGGAACACAAACCGCCCTTCACCATGCACTGTGGAGTGGCTTGGGAGAATAGATGTAAATGTAGAAGTCCTCAACAATGGAACTACAGTCAATCTACATTGCTACAAAGACACTTCATGGAAACTACAGTGTGTAATAAATTCAAAACATACAGGAATGCCATCAGACAGAATCAACCTGTTGAGCATTTAAACATCCTCCTACTTGTATCTTTCATTGTGGAATTATCATATTTTTTTGACCTGAAGAAAGATAGGTATGGACATCCATTTCTGTTGAACAAGTTGGTGGAAGAGTAGGTTTGGTTGTGGAGCCATCAGTAGCTGCCCGCATTCTACCTAACAGGGACTCACTGTCTTATCTCCTAGTGGGATAAATGCCTTAACTTGTGTGCTGATTACTTTTTAATTGAACCCTTTCATGGTCCTATTGTGGCAGGTGTTCAATTTTATTTGACTGCCTCTCATATTAACTGTCCCTATACTGAAACTCCAATAAAAAATTTATTTACATTTGATATTGGTGACAAAAAACTTGAGAATGGCAGTCATTTTGCGTTTCTTTAACCTCCTTTTTAATTTTCAAGGAATGAATAGTTGTTTATTAGTCGCTTTGATGATCTGTAAGCTAATCTGATGAAGGACAGTGAAGTAGGAAGTCCAGAACAGAACAAATAGTTACAAAACTGAAATATTCCTATTGTAGAATCAATAATTCTATTTAAAATTATGTTATATAATAGTGAGATTTTAAGAAATAGTTTCTGTTAAGACTTACAGGTGTGGCTCCCTGCTGATCAGCAGCTTCAATATCCAGATCAAGGGCAACAGCTTCCTGCAGATCTCTTAGCATTTGAGTTTCTGTGGCAGCACGTGTTTCATCAATAAGTTCTTGTGTAACACCTCTTCGTGCCATCTCACTCTCTATATAGTCAAGTGCAGCTTCATCTTCACATATATCATATGGCATATTTCCATCTGCATTGACAGCCAACAAATTAGCACCTCTGTGAAACAACACATGTATCTCTAATGACTCCTCTATATATTGTTACTAAAAATGAACATGTCATCAGATCATGTCAATACATCACTGAATAGAGAACATTATCCTCTCATAAAGTTTCACTGAAAGTAATCAATTTGTTGTGTAAGTTTTTCTAATGTATGTATGTATGTATCGATTTTGCAACCTACCAATAAATTATATGATTTATTTACTTATTTATTGTTATTTTTATAAGTGTGATCAGTATTATCCATCTTACTTTTTTCCACACCACAATAATGCACCATACATTCATGGTGCCAGGCTTAAGAACAGAAACCACTAACTGTCCCTCCACTGTGAGGGGAAAAGACCTTGGAGCCAAATATGGTTAAATACCTGGAGGATATATTTCCACTGTGGAGGACTGAGATGCTGGAGAAGTCGATTATGGATGACATCAGGGCCAAGTGCAGAATCATGGGCAGAGAAAAGGGCCAGAAGTAGTTCCCTCTCAGTAAAGGGTTTGTTATAAGGTTTCTCCTGGTGAGTGGTAAAACATAAATTTGAGGCTTCGGCCTGTAGTTTCTTCAGAAGAAAAGCCACCAGGTAGGAAACAGTTGCTGATGCCTTCACAAAGTGAGCCACAAGGTGCTCTGTGAGAACCAATGGGTCAGTACTGGCCCCATCTGTTAAGGCAAGGTCAGGGATCAAAGACAGCCCCTGGATAGAGTGGAGCATAGTCCACACTCTTGAAAAGGGTACAGAAGAATCCAAGTAAGAGACAAAACACTCCCAGCACACCCACTTGCTCTGTTTGATTATATAACAGGCCTTAGCATGAAGGTGTTTAAAGTGGATAAGGGCAGCGTGAGACAGGTGGCGCTTAAGATGTTTCAAGGCTCATTGGTGCACATGAATTGCCGCTGCAATGGTTGCGTTCCACCACGGAAGTGGGGAGCGGCTAAGAGGGCCTGTCGAACTGGGGAACAACAATGCTAGCAGCTCAAGTAATCGCATTAGCCATATCATGGATGACATCATCTATACAGTCAGATGGGGATGGTGTGAAAACAACATGGGATGTATACAAAGGCCAATTAGCATGACGGAAAACCCAACAGGGTAGCCTGTCCCTTGTCAGGTGGGAGGGGAGCGAAATAATCAACGGAAAGTGATCACTATCACAAAGTTCTTCATGCACAGACCAGTGAAGTGAAGGGAAAAAGAGGAGGAGAAGTAAGTGAAAGATCTATAGTAGAGAAAGTTCCATGACTGAAATGAAAATGGGTTGGAGAACCGTCACTGAGAAGGCACAGGTCGTGGTCTACAAGGAACTGTTCTATGAGGTGGTCCTGGCTAGATGTTTAAGCACAGTCCCACAATGGGTGATGGGCATTGAAGTCTGCAAGGATGAGGAAGGGAGGGGGAAGTTGCTGAAGGAGGGCAGTTAGGGCAGCAGACAAAGGTGGCCTGTCATGGGGGAGGTATACATTGCAAATTGTTTCTAAGTGTACCCAGACAGCAACTGCTTCCAAAGTAGTATGGAGAGGGATCCATATACCAACAATATCCTTATGGACTAACATGGAAACGCCACCCAAAGCACGGAGGGTTGGTGAATGTCCATCAATAAAATGCAATTTCTGCAGAACAAAACAAACAGCAAAGTAAAAGGAAAGAAGTCATTTGAGCTGCAGGTGGTGACGGTAATAGCCATTACAGTTCCACTAGATGAGAACAGACTGAGGATCCAAATGGGAGGTGAATGGTTTGTAGCCCATTATGCCACTGGATGAGCGACCATCACCAATGAAGAAGGGATGACGTCCATAAAGAGTGGATCAGACTCAAGCTCAGAATGTTGACCAGATTGGGAGGATAAAGGTGGCAACTGAGGTGGCACCAGAGGGGCCTTGTCTTGCAACCTGTGTTTCTTCTTCTTTTCTTCCTCTCTCGCGGGATGGGGATGGCATGTACCAGAGAGAGAACTGGGATCAGTAAGGTCTGGCACTGAGGAAGATCGGGCGACCTTGCTACTTGCTGAGTGAGAGTCCAGTGGCCAGCTTGAAGTAGACAATCTTTGATCTGGTGAACACCAGGAAGAGGGGCCCTGAGAGAGGGCACCTTCACCAACAAGTACCAGAGAAGTGAAGCACTTATTTGGCTGGAAGGGAGGAGGGGGGAGGGGGCTGCAGATGAAGGGGCAACAGATCTGCAAGAGAGGGAAGAATGGGGAGTCGGTGGAATGAGGAGGGGGGCGAAGGATAGAGGATGTAACAGAGGCAAAGGTAGAAATCATTTGCACTGGATGCAGGTACTCGTTTTTACGATGGGTCTCATGGTATGTTAAACGTTCAAGAGACTTGTAGTATTGTATTTCTTTTTCTACTTCTTGTACACTGGACAGTCCGGTGAACATGAGAAATGATGATGCTGGCAATTTACACACACAGGGGATGAAACACAAGGGTTCCACTCATGGAGTGGGCATCCCCATTCACCACATAAAGGGGCTGCGGAACAGTGAGAGGACATGTGCCTAAACCACATATACTTGAAGCATCACAAGGGGGGGGGGGGGGGGAGGGGAGCCATGACCTTCACCTTCTCTGGGAGTGTATCCACCTTGAAGGCCACGATAACTGTTCCTGTGTCCGTCTGATTATCCTTGGGGCTTCTCTGAATATGACTAACAGTTTGAAGGAGGAGGGCCCGATGGAAAATTACTCCCTAGACCATGTTAAAAGACTGGTGAGGGATTATGGACACTGGAATGTTACCAAGATGTTCACAGAGTGGCAGATTGGGTGGCAGACACAGCTTTTACGAGGAGCGGCCCAGAGAGCATCTTAGTCATGGAGTCTACTTCACCGAACTTATCCTCCATCTGTTCCACAAGAAACAGCAACTTGGTTGCAGTGAACATTCCTCCATCTGTCCTGCTACAGACCAGGTATTGTGGAAAGGGTTCCACCCCAGCTCACATGCCTGGCCTTCCTCCCAAGAAGTAGCTAGGTAGGGAAAGGTCCTCTTATCATAAGTAGCAGCACTGAAAGTACCTTTACTGCCTTCAGAGATGACTGTTGTATGGCCATTTTCTAATTTAACATGTTTCATCGGTGTGAAATGTACACCCTGGTACCACGTACTCTCCCCATGGGCACCACTCTCCCCATGGGCACCACCCAGCCACAGCAAAGACCACCTGGCATGATGGCCGTTGCTGGGAGCCCTGAAACCCCAAGAAGATGGGTATCAACTCCTTGGCATGCATGGGGAGGTTACAGTCTGGTACCAGCAGTGTGATTCCTGCATTATTGGGGACTCAGTCAGAAGGGTAGATAACAGATAATCAGAATAAAATACGAGTAAACATAGCTTGAATGGAGAGATTCAGGTGTTCTTTCTTCCTGCACGCTATTTGAAAATGGAATGGCAGATAAATAGTATAAAGGTGGTTTCATGAACCCTCTGCCAGTCACTTCAATGTGATTTGTAGAGTATCACATGTAGATGTACAACAGCCCCTCCACACGGACTGGCTACACATGCTGGGGACTTAGCAGGGATAGGGGGCTATGGTAAGGACGGGATGGGGATGGGGATCCATGCCATAGGGGCTGTGTCAGGAGTTCTTCACAAATGGCTCACACTGGTAATTTGATAACTGTAATTTTGTTGTGGAGGTCAAACCCTGAGGGGGAACAAACTGCACCAAAAACAGAGGTAAGCAACGAAGATCAAAATTGCTATAACCATCATCGGAACCATAGGAATAGTTGTGCCATTTTGAATGGAACCATCTGGAAGGAGGGGGGAGGAGTGGTGATGGGGAGGAATTAGGAGGTGGAGGAGAGGAACTAGGAGAGGTAATGAAGCCTGGGAAAGAAAGAAGGCTGCAATGGCTTGGGGACCCATGTGTGCCACACACACACACCCACAAAGAACTGTGGGCCCTCTGGGGGGAATAAGAATGGAAAACCTCCATCCTTTCCAATCATATCTCGGTCCCCCCAAGTGACTATGACCTCACACACGTCCCTCCAAAGCTAAATTAACGATTTATTGATATCTCAAAATTTGTCCTACTAATCAAACCCTTCTTTTACTCAAGATATGGCCGAAATTTCTTTTATCCCAATCCTGATCAGTACCTCCTCATTAGTTATGCAATCTAGCTTCCTAATCTTCTGAGTTTGTTTGTACCATGTGTAGTGTAAGCACCAATTTGTGGTTGCACTATGAATCACATTTCCCACCATTATAAGTTTATCATCAATATAATAGGATTTAATGACAGTCAAAGAATGTACACTGTGTGCCTGTAGCATGTTTGCGCAGGGCTGCAGTAGCAGAGAGTTGGAAGTGGGCCGCAAGGCTGCTACTAGCCACGGCAGTTGGCACAGTGCAGGCGACCAAGGAGTAATCTATTCTACCCTTCAACAGACGCACCAAGGAATGTCAATGTGCATTTAAATATTTTTGTATTTTATAATAATTGATCTTATTTTGTGATAAACAAGCTTGTTCATTATCTGCAATTCTAAAATGTACTACCAAACATGCAATGTTGTAAGTGATGATATACATAGGATATTTATTATTTATAAGTTAATTAAATAAGTTGTTATTATTTGGTAGAATTTCCTTATCTATAACTGTAATTGACCTGCAAGTGGAAAAGAAGATGCCTTTGATCCAAAGTTGAGAAGAGTAGTGGTGCTTTCTCATCTTTCAAATCAACAACAGTTACACTACAAAGCTGGCAACCATGAATTTGAAGAATTACAGACTAGAAGAAAGGAAATTCAAATATTGCCCCAAAAGAAGACAATTTTTTATAAATTTTATGGAAAAACACGAAATTAAGAGTTGTCAGGATAACGAATAAACAACCCATGGCAACGAAGAAATAGCCATTAGAAAAAAGTATTAATGGCTGAAAAATAATACAAATACAAGACATACATTTTGAAGAAGTACCTTCAAAAAAAAGGTTCTCAGAAGATGTACTATGAAGAGATCCAGTTGGCAGCCGATGAGACATCGTCAATGTGCTGGTTGTGCACAACCTGGTGCAGTACGAGACAACCTGGGCTTTGCACATGATGAACTTCATGTTCCTGATGGGTGATGCGGCTAGCAGTTCCTGAGTTCCTGTAATCGTCTACACAGCTGACCACATTCGAGACAACACCACGAACAACACACAATGTACTTCATCAAAAAACTCAGTGAGTGTAAAACAGTTATATATAATATTTTTCTCTTTTCCTTCCTTATCATTTGAAACTGAGAGATTTGTGTTTATGAAAAAAAAGGTGTCATGTGTATACAAATAATTAAGCTGAAACAAAGTACCTACAGTTTTCATGCCAGTAGTCACAAGAAGTATGGCTTCAGAATCAGGAACGCAAGAACACATAGATGACTTACTCAAAAAATTAGAACAAATATTGGACACAAAGCTTACAGCCTTAGACACTAAGCTAGCGAATCAAGAACAAGTATTGGACACCAAGTTTACAGACTTAAGCACTACATTAGAAAATCAGAAAACAGAAACACAATCCATGATTACAACATTAAAATCCGAAATTACAACAGATTTGGCAGATACTGTTAAATCACATATTGAAGAAATAGTGAAGGACCATCTACGAAGTGTAATAGAAAACACAATGAAAAATGTTACATGGTCATTATTTGATATCAGTGGTAAAGTACATCAACACATTACCTCAAATCAGGAGGATAAACATGTTATAGATGAGAGACTTACAAATATTGAATCATTTTTTTCTGAGTTTTCAGAGACAGTTCGAAAAGAATGTAAAGCAGAGATAGATATAATGAATTACAAGAACATATAACAGATTTACATTACATAATGCCAATGAACTAGGTGATTTTACTATAAAACAAACACACACTTTAAACTTGAAAGTACAGGAAATACAACAATGATAATTTACAGTCAACTAATGGCCTGGAACAACAATCGCATGTCTAATTGAAAAGAAACTAATGGAAAGAAGAGAATATAATAATATTTCTTCAAGTTCCAGTACAATATCAGTTGATATGCAAAAACCTTTTGCTAAATTATAGACTAAAAAAAAAGTTACAGTAATAATTCAATTGCACAACACACTCGTCTGAAGGTTTGGAGGTCGGGAGGGGGGGGGTGAAATTAAAGGAAAGAAGGATGAAGGAATTAAAAAGGGATAAAGAATATGTTCGCTCATTAGAGAAAATACAATGAAGGTGAACATACACAAACACATGTGAAACCAAAATACTAATGAACGAGAACCCAAGGCATGTAAAGATGAAGGATGTTAAAGGAAGGTATAATGTACTTTGCAGGTTCTCTTTATGTAGGCATATAGGGAACAAGTAAGAAAAGAGTTTGGTTAGTATGGCCAGACCTGGAGGCAGGCTGAGGCAAGTGGAGACAAGTGCCTTGAGAGAAAGGATTTGGTCCACAATGGGGGTTGAGTAAGGAAATGATCCTACCAACTACCAAAATGTTGTTGCAAGTGAAGTAGTGGTAGTAGATACCACAGGCATATGTATGTGTGACCAATAACACCCTCAATAGGTGTATGAGGTGCACTGGCATCTTGTAATGTACAGTGATGATAATTTTTTTTCAGGCAGCAAGTAAAACCAGTCTGCAATAAAGCTATATGGTATGTCTGCCTAGGTGTGTTTGCGTCTGTGTAAATGTACGGGTGTGTGTGTATTTGTTCACCTTCCTTTTCTTCCCCCAAGGTAAGTCTTTCCTCTCCCGGGATTGGAATGGCTCCTTACCCCCTTCCTTAAAATTCTAATCATTTCCTTTTCCCTCTCCTTCCCTTCAGCCTGAAGAAGCAACTGGGTTGCGAAAGCTTGTGTGTGTGTGTGTGTGTGTGTGTGTGTTCATTTATTTATTTGTGATGCTGTCACACCTGTGCTCCTTCGCCTGGTGAGTAATCTTCGTCTATTTTTTATATATAATTTTTCCTGCTAGGAATTTTTCGTCTTAATATTCGTATATGTGTGATTTTATTTGTGTCTGTCGACGAGCCTGTCCTTTGAGTAAGTCAACCATTTTCTATTTTTTATATGTGTTTATACCACCAAGAAAGTTTCCTTATATAAAGTAAAAAAAAGTTGTTTAAAGTAGTAGATAATAATGCAAGTTCAGTCTCTATGAACAAGTATTAAAAAAGTATGAGTATATAGAATTTATACTTGATATGTGAAACTCTTTATACAAGATAATGTGTTGAGAATATTAATGAAAAATGCTATGTTGAAATTACTTAATGTAAAACTATGTTGAAATTACTTAGTGAAAGATTATGTCTGAAACTAAATAAAGTTGCCAAAGAAAAAAGATATAATAACAATCTTTAAGAAGTATTAGCCTGTTGGGTAACATCTGATGACTAAGCATGGAGATCTGTAGTGCAATCACCAATTTGTGGTTGCACTATGAATCGTTTTTCCCACTATTAGATGTTTATAATCGATAAAATAGGATTTAAGGGTAGTCAAAGGATGTATACCGTGTGCCTGTCACATGTTTCTGCAGGGCTGCAATTGCAGAGAGTTGGGAGTGGGCCACAACACTACAGCAGTTGGCACAGTGTGGGTGGCAATGGAGTAATCTATTCTACCCTTCAACAGATGCGCCAAGGAATATCATTGTGCATTGAAATAGCTTTCTTTTTATGATAATTGATCTATGATGATGTACATTGGAATTTATAACATACCAGTTAACTAAATAATTTTTTATTATTTGGTAGAATTTCATTATCTATAACTGTAATTGACCGGAAAATGGAAAAGAAGATGCCTTTGATCCAAAGTTGAAAAGACTTTAAGTAGTGGGTTTTTCTTATCTTTCAAATCAACAATAGTTACACTACACATGATATTCCAAAAACTTCTATCCTCTTCTTGTCTGAACTATTTATCATCCATATTTCACTCCCATACTATGCAACACGCCATAAAATTGCCTTCAGAAAAGACTCCCTAACACTGATATTAATATTTGATGTTAACAAAATTTTCTTTTTCAGGAACGCTTTTCTTCCCATTGCCATTCTGTATTTTATATACTCTGCACTGTGACCATCATAAGTTATTTTACTGTCCAAGTATCAAAACCCATCTATTCATCTACCACATTTGTTGTCTGTTACCTAATGTAATTCCTTCAGCCATTGCCAGATTTTCTTAGACTACATTACATTAACCTCATTTTGATCTCTTTAATGTCCATCTTACATACTACTTTCTAGACAATGAATATTGTGTGCATTTGATCTTCCAGGTCCCAAGCTGCCTCTGACAGAATTACTGAGTAAAAGCAAACTGCAAGGTTTTTATTTTTCCACCCTGAACATCTCCAAATTTCCCCTTGTTTCCCTTCACTGCTTGCTCACTCTACAAATTGAACAACATTGCGGAAAGACTGCAACCCTGTCTTCTTGCCTTTCTAATCAATGCTTCTCTTTCATGCCATTTGACCCCTACAACTGCTGCCTGGTTTCTGTACAAGTTGTAAGTTCCATTCTGTATATTTCAATCTTGCCAACTTCATAATATGAAAGAATGTATTCCAGTCAATGCTGTTAAAAGCTTTCTCCAGATCTACAAAAGCTAGAAATGTAGGTTTTGCCTTTCCTTTATTTATCTTTTAAGATAAGTCATAAAGCAAGTACTGCCTCACATGTTCCTACACTCCTGCTAAATCCAAATGTGATATTCCCAGAAATCGGCTTCTACCAGTTTCTTCTATTCCTCTGTAAATAAAGTTATGTTAGAATCTTGCAACCATGACTAATTAAACAATCTTCAATTGTCATACCTGTCTGTATACAATTTCTTGGAAATGAGAACACTATTATCATCATCATCATCATCATCATCATCATTGTCATCATCATCAAGTCTGAGGGTATTTTGCCCATCTAATACATTTTGCACACCAGGTAGAATAGTTTTGTCATGGATGGCTCTCCCAAAGACTTAAGTAGCTCTGACGGAATATTGTCTACTCCAGAGGCCTTGGTTCACTTTACATCTTTCAATGGTCTGTCAAATTCGTTTCTCTCAGTATAGTATCTTTTATCTCCATCACCTTCCTCTTCCCTTTCGACAATATTTTCACAAAGTTTATTTCCTTGTAGATCCCTTGTGTATATAATGTTCACCTTTCAGCTTTACCTTCTTTGTCTAGAATTGCTTCTCCATCTGAGAAAAACTAAAGTAATCCCCCACCAATAGCATGAACAACACTTAAAGTGATAAATGTACACAAGACATGAGTCAGGGGTAATAGCTTCACAGTTTAACAGCCACTGAAACAACACATATGAATGAGGATGAGTGCAGCTGTGAGTGTCCTAATGTACAGTGAGCTCATCTGTCATGTTGTCACTGAGAGCTGAGCTGTCACTTGCAGTGCCCTCAAGGGTGAGCAAGGCTTCCACTGTCAGTGTGTATGGCCATTTCAATCATGTGTGCATGCAAGCAGTATTACATAAACTTTCTAAGGCCGTAGTCTAAAAATAAATTTTAACAGTTCCAGGAAATTTATGCAATCAATGTGCATGCATTTCGGAAATCTAATCAACGTCCAGATAGTTTTCTGATATTTACAAGCAATTATAATTTAATAGAACACTGTATACGGATATGTTTTACATATTAGATGATGATATGAAAGAGGAAACATCCCCAAAAGAACTGCACAATATACATTGTGCAATCATCCCATGGATTCCAAAATTTAACACACAGAATAACAAAGCATATTTTACACAATCAATGTTTCAAATGTAGATGTAACAGGAGTTACTAAATTTGGGCAACTGACCAAGCTGTCCGGATATAATTGAACTACCTCCCCAAACTACCTCTCAGCAAAGAAGGAAAAGCTGAAAGGTGGAAAGAGTACATAGAGCAGCTCTACAAAGGAAATGAACTTGGAGATGATGTTGTAGGAAGGGAAGAGGAAGTAGATCAAGATGAAATAGGAGATACTATACTGAGAGATGAATTTGACAGAGCCCTGAAAGACCTAGGTCGGAACAAGGCCCCAGGAGTAGATGACATACCCTCAGAGCTACTAAAGGCTCTGGGAGAGCCAGCCATGACAAGACTATTTGAACTGGTGTGTAGGATGTATGAGACAGGCGAAATACCCTCAGACTTTAAGAAAAATGTAATAATCCCCATTCCAAAGAAACCAGGCGCAGACAGGTGTGAAAACTACAGAACAATAAGTTTGATAAGTCATGGTTGCAAAATTTTAACACGAATTATCTACAGGAGAATGGAAAAGCTGGTAGAAGCTGACCTCGGGGAAGATCAGTTTGGATTCAGGAGGAACGTAGGAACCCGGGAGGCAATACTCACTTTACGTCTTATCTTAGAAGATAGGTTAAGGAAAGGCAAACCTACATTTTTAGCTTTTGTAGATTTGGAGAAAGCTTTTGACAATGTTGACTGGAATACACTCTTTCAAATTCTGAAATCAGCAGGGGTAAAATACAGGGAAAGGAGAGTTATTTACAACTTGTACAAAAGCCAGACCGCAGTTATTAGACTTGAAGGGAATGAAAGGGAAGCATCAGTTGGGAAGGGAGTAAGACAGGGTTGTAGCCTTTCTCCGATGCTATTTAATTTGTACATCGAGCAGGCGGTGAAGGAAAGCAAGGAAAAATTTGGAATAGGGATTAAAGTTCAGGGGGAAGAAATAAAAACATTGCGTTTTGCTGATGACATTGTAATTCTGTCAGAGACAGCAAAGGACCTGGAAGAGCAGTTGAATGGAATGGACAGTGTGTTGAAGAGAGCGTATAAAATGAACATTAACAAGAGCAAAACAAAAATAATGGAATGCGGTCTTAGAAAATCAGGTGATGCTGAAGGTATTAGATTAGGAAACGAAACAATGAAGGTGGTAGATGAGTTTTGTTACTTGGGTAGTAAAATAACATGCGATGGTCGCAGTACAGAGGATATAAAATGCAGAATGGCAATGGGAAGAAAAGCATTTTTGAAAAAGAGAAATTTGCTAACATCGAATATTAATTTAAGTGTAAGGAAGTCTTTTCTGAAGGCATTTGTGTGGAGTGTTGCCTTGTACGGGAGTGAAACATGGACGATAAGCAGTGCGGACAGGAAGAGGATAGAGGCTTTTGAAATGTGGTGCTTCAGAAGAATGCTGAAGATTAGGTGGGTAGATCGCATAACTAATGAAGAGGTACTGAATAGAATTGGTGAGAAAAGGAAGTTTTGGCATACCTTGACTAAAAGAAGGGACCGCTTGGTAGGACACATTCTTAGACATCGAGGAATCGTAAATTTAGCATTGGAGGGAAGTGTGTGGGGTAAAAATCGCAGAGGGAGACCAAGAGACGCGTATAGTAAGCAGATTCAAGTGGATGTGGGTTGTCGTTCTTATGAGGAGATGAAAAGGCTTGCTCAGGATAGAGTAGGGTGGAGAGCTGCATCAAACCAGTCTCCGGACTGAAGACCATAACAACAACACCTCCCCAACACACACAAACTGCTGAAACAGTGCCTTGTACAGTTTAAAATAAAGGGCTGAACATAATTATCTAAAAGTCCAAAGCCAGAAACTTACCTACTAATGAGATATCTAACAAGATGTAGGTGACCACAAGTAGCTGCAGCATGAAGAGGTGTCCATTTTTCACTATCTTCTGCATTCACATTTGCTCCATATTCTATAAGCAGCTTCATCATTTCCTCATTGTCATCTATGCAACACTAAATGGCAAAACATACAAAAATTGCACTAGTATTTTAACATTTTATTTACAATAAGATTACCTTATATATTTCTTCTCATTTCAAGTGTTTAAAAAAAAAAAAAAAAGTTCACTGTGACACGGTAACAAAGAAAATATAATTACAACAAGGTAACATAACCACTACAGAGCCAACAACAAAGAACTTACAACAAAAGTGTGCAGCTTAATTTCAAACAATGGACAGTCCAGATTGGACTTCAATAATATAGTGACACCAGTTTGCAAATCACCGCAAATACATACGTGGAGCAATGACAGGCACATAAAAAAAGACACTCATACACATAGAACTTAGCTTTGTCAGAAAAAGAGACTTATATTATTGCGGCAGCGATAGCCATAATCGACTTTGGATGAACAAGTTATCTTCACAATTCGGTAAACCGCCTCTCCACTGTCGTGAATTTGATTCAGTTAGTCTGTGTCTATGCTTTTGCACAGAAGGTGAATAAAGTGTTGTTACACAGACAAGTGTGTTTTCTGGTGTTCACAACCCATGAAAAAAGCCACACTGGTGACCCCCTACTGAGTTACTTATGCTACGGTGTGTGTTTCAGTGGGTTTCGTTCACCGCACCACGTTAATTTGTGAAATACGCGACTACATGATCTGACAGTTACATCCACAATCAACACGCCTGTCCAATTTCCACTGTGGTTCACTGTGTCATCTCATGTCATCTCAACCATCGTTCAACTCACTCAGCAATCATGCTCAGAGGAAGTATTTGGCCTTTGACCAAGAACTCCTTGTCATTTATGAGGCCATTAAGCACTTCTGCCCCGAGATCGAGGGCCTTCCTTTCCATGTCCTCACCGACTACCAACCTTTGGTTGGCTTGATACAAAACCTGCCAGCCAATCTTCCTCCTAGACACTTACGATACCTAGATTTCATCTCCCAGTTCACCACCGAAGTCAGGTATATCATGGTTGCTGACAACATTGTGGCCGACTTCCTCTCCAGAGTCGACGCCGCATCTTCCCTGATTGACTTCTCTAACCTTGCCATTCTCCAGTCAGCTGATGATAAGCTAATGCAAGTAGTTTCTGATCATTTCTCCTCTCTCCACCCCATTCACACCTCTTTTTCCTGGGGTGACAAGAGAAATTTGGTGTGAGGATTCCATGGGCAAGATTTGCCCCTTCATCCCTTGCCTCCTTACAGCGCAAGGTTTTCAAAAGATTGGAAACACCCTAGCATTGGTGCCTCAACCACACTTGTTACTGAATGTTTCATCTAGCAACACGTCAAGCGAGACTGTCAACCTCGGGCTCATGCCTACCTTTCCTGCCAATGAAACAAATCACCTTCCACACATCCCCTCCTTTGGGCTCTTTCCCCATTCCCGCAGGCAGATTTCAACACATTCACATTGACCTCATTGGCCCTCTTCCTCTGGCTGATGATTTCCATTATGTCTTGTCGACTATCAATCAGACAACCTGCTGGGATGAGGCTACTCCTCTCACTAACATCACAGTAGAGACATTGGCTAAAGCCTTTCTTCATTTGTCAGTTTTTCAGTTCAGCTGTCCCTTGGTCATCACCACAGACCAAGGTCACCAGTTTGAATCTGCTCTCTTTTCTGACCTTTTCCACCTCTGTGGCATCAAACACATCCACACCACTGCCTACCACTCCCAGAGCAACGGGCTAGTAAAGCGGTGGCACAGGACCCTAAAAACTTCTCTCTGGTGCCACATCTCTCTATGGACGGAGGCACTGCACCTCGTTTTGCTTGGCTTATGAGCGACCTACAAGGAGAACCTCCGTGGCACTGTAGCCAAATTTGTCTACGGACAATCTTTATTTTTACCTGGTGAACTCATCTCCCTGTCTCCTGTTCCTCATTCCTCTAACCTCCCCACCCTAGCAGACAAGATGCATCAGCACTGTGTGAGGATCTCCACTCCATGTTCGTCCAATCACTTTCCCCTGCAGGTCATGGTCCCCAAGGACTTAGAATCTTGTGAGTTCATCATGTTATGGGGATACACAGTCTGTCCTCCACTCAGCCCTCCTAACTCAGGCCCTCATAGGCTGCTTAGATGCTGCCCCAACACCTTCACCTTACTCAGGGGAACGGCCTCGCACATCACAGCATAGCGCCTCAATACGCTCGGCTGCTCCTGTTTCTCCCCTCCTGCTTCTTTTAATTGGAATACTACACGAACCTATCTTCTTCCCTCGGGAGTGATATTTCCTCTCCTACCTGGGCAACCCTCAGCGTCATTCCAGCTGGTGCATCGGGTTCGGCAGCCCCCTTGCCACAGGGTCTTCAAGATTATTGACCCCACTGCTCGCTGCCTCCATGGACCATCGCCTCTGTGAGACAACTCCGTGGAGTTGTCTATTACTTGCACTCTCCGTGCACAACCACCGCCAGCTATCGCTCCCCCATCCTGCCCCCCGTCAGCACCTCAATCCAAGTACTCTGTACTCCGGAGGGGCGGGGGAGGGGGGGGAGGGGGGAGGTCTGTGTTGTGGCGACAGCCATAATCGACTTTGGACGAACAAGTTATCTTCATGATTATCTTTGGGCAAACCGCCTCTTTGCCACCATCATGAATTTCATTCAGTTATCAGGGCTATGATTTTCTGTCATCTGTCACCATGCTCAGGAATAAGACACATCTTGCTCAAGATCCACCCCACCCTTCCCAAAGTGTTGTTCCATTGCCCAATCAATCTCCTAATCCACTCCTACTCCATCCCAACCCTAGCCTCCTGCCACAGGAATCACATTCCTGTGCAAAACCCCCCCAAGACCTGCCCAATCTACCCACTTCCTACTCCTGTCTCATCCTACCCCATCAAGGGTCAAAGCCAGCTGTGAAAGCAGCCATGTGATATGTCAACTGTGCTGCAATCACTGCACAGCTTGTTATATTGGTATGACTATCCAGACCAGCTGTCCATTACTCCTCGTCCACACATTGGTACCAACGCTGGCACCAACATTGGCCAATATTTTTGCAACAGCACCCACACATTGGAGCCAACATTCAGTTGAATTCGTTGAGAGCCGACATAAACATATCAGACGCAGAAATTGCGGTCAATGCATTAATGGTTTTGAGTGTGAATAATTACATTTTGTTATTGCAAACCTAAAAAAGGAAATATGTATAAAAGATGATGAAGTGTGTTGTATCACTTCCTACCGAACAATAATTACGAAATCAGTTAGTTTTAAAACATATTATAAGTAATTGATATACATTAATAAAACTTAGACCTGCCAATTTGAATGATTAAACTTATAAAATACAAAAGAAAGATTCGTTTTGGAGGGCTGCTATACCTGCTAAAGTTCTTTTGATATTGATGCTTCGATTTCTTGCTACAGGAGACAGTTTTAGAAATGTATACTTCCTTTTTTAAATAACCATGCGATTGATATCACTGGTAGTGCATGAAGTTTGCAAAGCAATATGTGAAACTTGACAGGAAATGTTATGCAATGTTAATTTTTAAAAAGTCTGAACAGTTTTTAATTTCCCCGATCGCGCCTCAGTTTTGCCGTAGTCGCTTTCACAAATAAATCGCTTTTTGATAAAGTTCTAATATTTACAAAGTCATTTGAAACTTTAAAATAAATGCCGATGAAGAACGAATGAGCAGACGCAAAGGACAGAATGAAATGTCGGCACCAATATGTGGACGACATACCCATATTGGCCCAACACCCTTTGATGTATGGTCAGAATACTGACAAGCAACAGATCCATACCAACATTGGCACCAACATTGGTTCCAATGCTATTTCACCAATCCATACACTGGACGAACACTGTTGGTGCCAATGTGTGGACCCGGCCTTAGAATGAATGGCCGCCACCAAACATTGGCAAGAACAAGGTGGATCACCTAGTGGCACAATATACAGCTGAGCATTTGCATTATTATTTACATGGGTGCTTCATAAACTGAGCTAACTGGATCAGACCCGCCCCCCCCCCCCCACCACCACCACCACCACCACCACCACCACCACCTTGTATCCTTACTGTTGCCTCTACCCTCTGTTCCCATCACTGCAGAGCATTACTCACAATGTAGCAGCTGGATGAAGGTTGTGTATTTGTGAAGTGTGCATGTCATTGTATGAATGAGAGGGTGTGTCTTGTTCTGACAAAGGCAGTGGCCGAAAGCTAAGTTGCATGTTGTAGTGTCACAAATATACCATCATTTGATCAACGTACTAATTCCGAAACGGGGGACATAGCAATAGGTATTTCCGGTCTAGAGAAACAGCTGAGAGAGCTAAATACGAAAAAGTCTGCTGGTCCGGATGGTATACCAGTTCGGTTTTACAAAGACTATTCTGCGGCATTGGCCCCCTACTTAGTTTGCATTTATAGCGAATCTTTAATTCAGCGCAAAGTTCCTAGTGATTGGAAAAAAGTGCAGGTGACTCCCGTGTATAAGAAAGGAAAGAGAACTGACCCATACAATTACAGGCCAATATCGTTGACATCGGTTTCATGTAGAATTTTGGAGCATATTCTCAGTTCGAATATACTAAATTTCCTTGAAACGGAAAAGCTTCTTTCCATGAATCAGCACGGGTTTAGGAAACATCGTTCATGTGAAACTCAGCTTGCCCTTTTCTCGCATGACATCTTGCGAGCCATGGACGAAGGGCAACAGGCGGATTGTGTTTTTCTAGACTTCAAAAAGGCATTCGACACGGTGCCACACTGCAGACTGCTAACGAAGATACAAGCTTATGGAATAGGTTCACAGATTTGTGACTGGCTGGAAGACTTCCTAAGTAATAGAACGCAGTACGTTGTTCTCGACGGCGAGTGTTCATCAGAGACGAGTGTATCGTCAGGCGTGCCCCAGGGGAGTGTGATAGGACCGCTATTATTTTCTATCTATATAGATGATCTGATGGACAGAGTAAGTTGTAATTTGCGGCTGTTTGCTGATGATGCTGTGGTGTATGCGAGGGTGTCGTCTGTAACTGACTGTAATAGCATACAGGTTGACTTAGACAAAATTTCTAGTTGGTGCGAAGAATGGCAGCTAGCTCTCAATGTAGAAAAATGTAAGGTGATGCGCATGAGTAGAAAAAACAATCCTATAATGTTCGAATACAGCATCAGTAGTGAGCTTCTTGATGCGGTCGCGTCGTTCAAATATCTAGGCGTAACATTGCAGAGCGATATGAAATGGAACGAGCATGTAAGGACAGTTGTGAGTAAGGCAGACAGCCGACTTCAGTTTATTGGGAGAATTTTGGGAAGATGTACTTCACCTGTAAAGGAGACAGCGTATAAAACGCTTGTACGACCACGTCTTGAGTATTGCTCAAGTATTTGGGACCCGCAGCAGATCGGTTTGAAGGAAGACATAGAGGCGGTTCAGAGGCGAGCAGCTAGATTTGTTACCGGTAGGTTCGACCAATGCGCGAGTGTCACAGAAATGCTCCGGCAACTCAATTGGGGATCGCTGGAAGAAAGACGACGTTCTTTTCGTGAATTTCTGTTAAGTAAATTTAGAGGGCCAGAATTTGAAGCTGACTGTAGTACGATCTTGCTGCCGCCTACTTACATTTCGCGTAAAGATCACAAAGACAAGATAAGAGAAATTAGGGCTCGTACGGAGGCATATAGGCATTCTTTGTTTCCTCGTTCAATTTGGGAGTGGAATAGGAAAGGAAATGCCTAGTAGTGGTACAGTGTACCCTCCGCCACGCACCTTACGGTGAATTGCGGAGTATGTATGTAGATGTCTCAAACACCACATGCTTACCTTGGATGGACACGATGTCCAAATGAATTATATTTTATATGTTGTAGGAGGTTTTTTGTGGACTATTACTGTCCTAAGTTATCTTTTACAGGATAATTGTTGAAAATTAACCTTCCCTTTGTCATAAGAGGTTCCAAAGAGACATTTTATTTCTTTCATAAAACATTGGTGAACATCAGAATAATTAAAGCATCACAGAATTGTCATTCAGTTGTTATAGTTGTTGATTAGTTCTGACTGAGCTAACATGTTAAAAAGTTGTAAGACATCTGGATGTACCGTGGTGTAAACCAATTGCTGGACTCAAATATTCTGTAGTTATGGGTCAAATAAAACCCTGATGTGTTTATAAGAAACGTACTGTGAAGAGTTCTCATTTCAGTAGTTGCAATTTATCTTCTGTTGTAACTACGTCTTAACATAACTTCATTACTTGTGATGAAGTGTAATGGCCTTGACTACTAATGGACGAGTGAAAAATAGAGGCATTGGTTAACCTGGACCTCAACTAAAAATTTAATCAGACTAGACAAGAAGAGATTCTTTTATATATGTGGTGTTGCAAGATTGAAGAGGGACTACTTGATCAAATCATACAATAATACCCCCCCCCCCCCCCCAAAAAAAAAAAAAAAAAAACAAGAAACACCACAATGTGTATGTGCCTGGTGCAGTTCAATGAACATCCTTGCAGTGAGTTGCGAACTATCCACATTATATTATTGAAATCAAATGTGAACTTTCCAGTATTTGTTCACATAACTAAAATAAAAATGCCATTTTGATCCTGCTGATACATATGAGGCACTTGTTGAAAGCTCCACTGCTTGTCCTGCATTTATGGCAAAAACATCATTGTGCCTCTCATTAAATTGCCTTCAATTAGTTACATTTAGTTAATGATAATCAGTATACTGACATAGCTTGTAAATTTAATTTCCAAATTATCTGGCAATGTAAGAAGAATCTGGTTGCAAACTTCAAACACCTTATAAGATGGGCTGTAGTGCCCGTAAGGATTTACTTTTTAATGAAGTGTCGCTGTCTTAAAATTGAACAACTCTTCATCAGTGTATCTGGTGATATTTAGAGGAAATTAATAGCGTCATCACTATTGGTCAGTGATAAGCAGCACAACTATACTTTGCAAACCACTGTTAAATGCACAGCAGAGGGTACACCCCACTGTACCAAATAGTACAGTTTTTCTCTAAAGTTTACAATGGACCATACACATCCTGCTCTTATTCATGGTACAAATGTTAACGTCTCTTTGTATGGCAGCCAACTAGTCACTAGAAACCAATTATTTGTATTAATATAGATATTAATGAATATGTCTAATTTTCAGCATATCTTCTGTAGTAGTGGCAGGCTGACACTATTTAATTGTTACAAGATAAGTAATTTAACCTGTACTAACGTATACACATGAAGTACAGGCATTGTGTACATGAACAAATGTAATATAGTTTATGATTAATGAACACATAAATAATAATCTTGGAAACATCCAATATGTTCAAATATTGTACATTTATTAATAATGTACAGTAAAACAAAAAACACATTTGTCACTCAGAGACATACTCTAAAACAAAAAAACTTCTATTCATCATAGAAACTGCATAATGTCATAGAAAATGCACAAAATCAAAGTTCAGATATGATATTTCCTCCCCAGTTAATTTCAGGAAGGACTGTAACTTATCACCTTCTGAAGAATATTGGTTGACCTAATTTCAGGAGATACCACCTCGGTCTGTGTACATTTGGTTCAGTCCCAGACATATTATCTTGGGATTGATTGCCATCATCATCATCATCATCATCATCTACTGTTGGTTCAGATGGCAATAGGAGTAAGTACCATTCATCTTCGGTTTTATGTGGTTCCATATTCTTTAAGATGCAGCATTTTCCGTGTTGTTTCTGATGTCTTTCTACAGTTCCATCAGGCAGTTTTACAACATACATCATATCCCCTAGCTGTTTGATTACTTTTCCAATGATCAATCCTGATCCATTTGACTAGTGTTTGAAACTTTTTTGGTATACACTTTATCACCAACCTGGAACTTTGAATTGTTCTTTGGTTTTGCCTGATCTTTAGATGGAAGTAGTAGTGACAATGTGGTCTTCGGCTGTCGGACATGAAGTAGTTCAATGGGTGATTTTCGTGTTATTGGATTTGGAGTCATACGATAAGTAATTAACATTTTCTGCAAAGCATCATGGTTGTTCTCTCCTACCCAGTTGGCCTTGTGCATTGGCGTCCTTGAAAGTCATGGCAAATCTTTCTGCTTCGCTATTTGAATAACAGTGAAATGGAACTGTAGTCAAGTTTTCTATTCCATTCCTGTTTCAAAAATGTTTGAAATCACATGATGCCAATAGCGTCCCATTGTCCAAAACTATGGTTTTTGGGACTCCTTCAATGGCAAAGATTTCTTTAGAAACTTTATTGTAGCTTCTGCAGTCATTGAAGTCATATATATACAAATAGAAAATTATAGAAGGAAACTTTCCTGGTAGGATAAACAAATATAAAAAATAGAAATCGGATGACTTACCAAAAGGACCGTCTTGTCGATAGGCACAAATAATCACACACAAACACACATACCAGCTTGTGTTTGTGTGTGATTATTTGTGCCTATCGACGAGCCGGTCCTTTTGGTAAGTCATCCGATTTCTATTATATATATATATATATATATATATATATATATATATATATATATATATATATATATATATATATATATTGTTTTTTTTTTTTTTTTGCGCCTCGGTTGCACAGTGGTAGAGTGCTAGACTACAAATCCAAAGGTCCCGGGTTCGATCCCCGCTAGGTCCTAGGATTTTTATCTGTCACTTTCCACTTCTTTCACCTCTGACAGTATTGCTCATGTGAAAAATACCGAGTAGCACCGTGGTTCGGAACCCACGTTAAACTGTAGGTCCCCCTATAACTGGCTGGGTAAGTCAGTTCGAAGGTCGGAGGAAGGCAATGGCATACCACCTCCAAACAGGACCATGCCTAGTAAAGCACTGTGGTGTTCAAACCAATCTTCGGATTGTTGACTGCTTTACCTTATATATATATATATATATATATATATATATATATATATATATATATATATATATGTATGTCTGTCTAGGTGTGTTTGCGTTTCGATATGTCTGCGTGTGTGTGTATTTGTTTACCTTCCTCTTTGTCCCCTAAGGTAAGTCCTTCCACTCCTGGGATTGGAATGACTCCTTTTCCACTTCCTTAAAACCCATATCCTTCCCTTTTCCTCCCCTTTTTCCTGAAGAAGCTGCCAGTGGTGGCGAAAGCTTGTATGTGTGTTTGTGTGTGATTTTATTTGTTTTTTATTTGTTTCTCTCGACGAGCCGGTCCTTTTGGGAAGTCATCTCTTTTCTATTTTTATTTTGAGAGTATGCATCAACACATATAAACCAAGATGATCTCCAAAATGGTCCAACAAAATGAATGTGAATTATTTTCCATGGTTCAGTTGCTTTGGGCCAATTTTGAAATTATTTTGTGGATTTGCCAATGTCATTTCACAAGGGTCACACTTTGAAACCATTTCTTTGTCAATTTTTGGCAACCTGCAATATCTTCTTGCTGTCTATTTCATTCTGATCATGTTCTAATGTCCTTCATGAAGGATGTTCACAATTTTCTTTTGCCACTTTTTTGGTGTTATAAGCATTGTGAAATTTGACTGAAGAATTAATAAGCCACGGTTGATGCTGATTGGAGTCCTGTTTTTTATTTTTATTTTTTTTTTTTTTTAATATGGTTGCAAAAGTTTTTTATCCTTAGGCAAATAGTCTGGCCATCCATTTTTCTACATAATAAAGTATTATTTTTAGTGTTGCATCACTGTTCGTTGCCTCGATTTTTTTTTTTTTTTTTTTTCTTTTTTTTACTGTGAATGAACTGACCTCCATATCCATTTCTTCATCAAGTTGTAAGGAGGACTCAACAGATATATCAAATTTTTCAGCTGGACCAGCAGGAAGACATGATAATGGATCAATATTTCCATGTTTCCTGTGGGCCTATAACAAACTTCATAATTACAGCCCATCAATGTAATTGCCCATCTTTGTAGTCTATGAACTGTCATTACATGTGAATCTTTATTTGGATGAAATATTGAAACCAGAGGCTTGTGATCTGTGAACAGTACAAACTTTCTTCCATAAAATTTTTGATTAAATTTCTGGCTTTTCTTCTTTGTTTATTTATCCATCTGAATATTTCTGAGACAATCCCAATCCATTGCCATATGACGATGCATCATTAGCTAACACAACAATCTGAGCTGGGTCAAAGTGCACTAATGTAGTTTACTTAATTATTTCATTCTTGAGCTTTAAAAATGCTAACTCTTCTTGCTCAGTTCACTTAAACTTTTCATTCTTGTTCATAGTTTATGTGCTGGCCGCGCACCAAGGCACGTTTAGCCACAGGGTGCACGGCCAGCACATCTTGGCACAGTGTTACACCATCCGGGTTATCTGAATACTTCCCACCAACACCAATCTTTCAGAACTCCGGAGATGGGAACTTGTCCTTCAACATATTCTCTCTTCCCATTGCCCACCTGGTCTCAACCTCCGCAAAATTCAAATTCCCGCTCATCATCTTTTAAATCTTTGTCTCGGTTATGTGGACAGAACCTCTGCCTCAAGAGGTATCTCTGTCCAACTTCTTTGCTTTTACAATTGTCTTCCTAGGTGTGTTTACGTGTGGATACGTGTGAATATGTGTGTATTTGTTTACCTTCCTTTTCTCCCCCTAAGGTAAGTCCTTCCACTCCTGGGATTGGAATGACTCCTTTTCCACTTCCTTAAAACCCGTATCCTTCCCTTTCTCCTCTCCTTCCTTCCTCTTTTCCTGAAGAAATGACCAACAGTTGCAAAAACTCGAATGTTTGTGTTTGTTTTTATTTGTGTTTTTTGTGCCTATTGGTGAGCCTGCGCTTTGGGTAAGTCAAACAATCTTTATATATATATAACTTTCTGCCTACAACCTGTAAGGCTACTTACCTGATGCAAAGCTGTAAGGCCATCCTCATTTGTTGAATCAGGACTAACTCCTTTCATTAAAAGTCTTCTTACTACAACAAAAATGATAACATTACCTTAAATAAAACAGGTAAAAATTTGCACTAAGAAGATAATGACATAGCAAGTTGTATGTTATACATAATAAACAGAATCATGTTGTAGAATGATTATTTATTCTCTAGCACAGTAAAAACTACACAGTTTACAATGATTCACAGCAGCTGATGTGCGAGTAATGTTTCTTTGAACAATTCAAAAACTGGCACTAGTAATGATGAGAATAGGCATTCAAAACAGAAAAGTTTACCTAATACTAACACAGATTTGTGTGAGGTACATTACAGTCTGGAAAGAATTGCTTGTACAGAGATAAGCAAGTTTCATACTTGTCCATCCCAATGTCACTCCCAATTCTAACCCCTTACCACAGGCATCGAAAAAATTCCACTTACCGTCCCAACAGCCGCACATGATTATGTTGGCAACATCAACAACACACTAGAAAATATTTAGCAAGTTGTTAATGTTCCTAGAAATCTGAACCACATTATTATTTATGTATTGCCTGTATATTTTGGCAATCAGTGGGGAACATTCTATCACCACCCTTATTCTGTATCCTCCCCTCCTCTTCTCACTCACTGTTCTTAGAGACTAGTCTGGACAATTGGCCAGAGATGACAGTCGTATGAGGTCCCAACTAAAAAACTACGAGGTTGGTTGGTGTTTTAAAGGGACCAAACTACTATGGTCATCAGTCCCTTTTTCCAATCACAGAGACGACGTAATGGATCGCTATAATGGGACGACGCATTAAACCATAGATGGAAGATGTCAGAAGTAAAAGAAACTATATATGTGGTATATAATACACCTATGGTATTCCTTTCTCATGCCGACAATGGAATAAATAATTAATGCTGTTCCTGCTCTATGGTTGACAAGTTTTCGATGTATCGTTGTCTGGTTAGCAAAGTAGCAAACCTCTTATAAATGAAAATCAAATCAATTATATTCTGGAAAGGATAGGTATGGTGATGAGAACTACAATTTGATCAATAAATGAAGGTATCTTACTGGAACCCAGATATATGCAGGAACAATCCAAATGAATCTTATTACACAGTACAAGTATGTACTGTGTTCTAAATACAAATTATCATACAGAAGATGTGTACCCATTTGGAGTGTCAATGAACTAATCACTAAGGCATGACTACAGTTGTCTGTCTGTGAAACCTACCACTGGAAGGCATGGCTGTCTAGGTGCTAAGATGACAGCTGAAGGCTAAAAGACGTGAAAATTATAACCACCAAAGGGCGACATTAGTGATAATCTTGTAAACATAAATTAAGACCTACTATCTAATACAATTTCTAAAATATTGATGGTATCTAAAAAGGCAGACAAACATAACCCATTAAAGGACAATTTAAAATACAAGGTCTTTTCTAGCACAAACAATCCATTATATAAATGTTACAACAAAGGAGAACAACTATTACAATTGAAATCAAGGGACTGCACATCGTTTATGATCCAAAAGAAAAATCTTCTATATATATAAAAGAGAGTCGTGTTAGTTACACTATTTATAACTAAAGAACGTCTGAACCGATTTGGCTCAAAATTGGTGGGGAGGTAGCTTAGAAGCAGGAGACTAATGTAGGATACTTTTTGTCCTGTTTGACCGCGTACTATATGAGAATTTGAGAAAAACTGAAAGTATGCTTGCGGCTGGGATCATTTCCTTGATTCTACAGCAATCAGATTATTCATTTGCTACTCGCCTAGCGACCAAATACGCTGTAACAGAACAAACAAATATGCCAAGGAGGTTAGAATAAAGAGAGATGGAGTTAGGCACACGAGGTTAAAACTGTAGACAGGTTTAACATGAAACATTGTTTCTTTACAGGCCCCTCGATATTATTCTTACCTCCATGATGTTATCGGCAGTGATCATATCTATGGAGCATCGTAAAGATAGAATTTTTGTTATTTTGTGGTATTTTTGAGTGTTACAAACAAATTAAGCACAGAGCGTGGTTTATTTTTTAGAACAATGCCTCCATTGCTTCGGTGTAATATTGGTCGGCGTATGTGCAATGCAATCTTACTACGTGATTGTAGTCAATAAGACCGACGAAGATCGTACACAGCGCTTGGAGATAAATTGAAAAGAAATTCTCAAGCACGATCCGTTATGACTCTGAAACAAAGGGTACAGTCGAGTTCGACTCCCTCAGTTGCAGTTTGCGCACAAAATAATTTGGATTGTTGACAAACAGATGGCCACATGTGGCAATTGTAATTGAACGTTTGTGGTACAGATACAACCAGCAATCGATTACACAGCGGATGCATCAGTTGCCTTCGGAACAAACTTTCACCATCTAAAATTTGATTGGCTATCTCAAGCTTTGCCACGATTGGTCGGCTTCATTCCCACGATCCAACAGCTGTTGCCAACATAGCTATACCATGCATGTGTCGCGGATTGTAAAATTTTACCGGTATGTGGCAATGTTGTTAATCGTGTTTCAATTAGATTCCTAATAAGGCAAGAAATGAACACAACACAAATACTTTCGAAACACTGTATTGCCATCCCACTTATTTTATTTCAATTAATTGTTTTGTTTCATATGGAATTTCTATTATTATTGCAATAACAATAAATAAGGTCAGAGAGCTGGGAAGTAGGAGACAGAGTATGGGAGAATGGAATGGATTTAAAAAGGGGAGATGATATAGACGCAGAGAGGAAGGGGAGGAGATGGATGCAGAGAGGAAGGAGAGTAGATGTATATTGTGTGGGGTAAGAGGAAGTGGTGTGAAGGTAGGGGGAGGAGGAGATGGAAAAAGGAAGGGTAAGGAAGGGCTAGGCATAGGGAGAAGCTACTGCGAAGCATTACCGGGTTTGCTAGTTACGTATAAAATACGATCTAATAAAATGTCAAATGATTGGTAGCTCAAGGTATATGATGTTTGCTAGCCAATTAAAATGTATTCATAGTTAACCAATTATAAATTCATTGTAATTAATTGGCCATAAATTAATAATACAGTAAATGCTTGTACAGGATAGAATCTGTCAAAATGTTATTACATTGGCTAGTGAAAATCATATAGCTTGAGCTACCAATAATTTTGCATTTTGATCCTTACACTACTTCCATGCACTTTTTCAGTTACGTATGTAATAACATTTTGATAGAGTCTTATGCTATTTGGCAACAGTGTTAATAGGTATCACTTTCTTCATTTGATTTTTAGATCAAGTGAACTTTTCAATTCAATGTTTACATTTTAGGTCATTTCCATTTTTTTTTTTTTAATTTTACATTTTTTTTGTTACTTTTTTCTGTGTTTTTGATTGGCTTCTTATCATATTTTCCCACATTTCCATGCTTGTCCCATTAGTGTCATTTTACATGATTTTTCGCGTGTTTATATGTGCGCGTTTCACAAGTGTATTGGTCGCCATTTTGGCTATGACTGCATACGTCATTGCTGCCATTTTGATGATGTCATGGGTCAAAGCAGATCACGTTGTAAAATAATACCGCATTTCTTAAATTAAATCATGGCACTTGGTTGATTGATGGATGTATTGTAAGAAGTGTGGAAAGATGCATAACAAAAGAAAAATATCCACTACAAATGATCAGTGTTTAGAGTCATACAACACAACATATTGATGTAATGGGCCAAAGCTGACAGGTGGTATCTAGAGCTTCAATTGACCCAAAAATACTGTAAGTGGTATTCCAGACTCAAGCTTAAGTTTCCGCAGCTAATTTAAAAAAGTAGAAGAAGAAATGGGGAAAATATTGGGTAATGAAGTACACCCTGAGGATATTATAAAAATAGTGAAGTTCAAATATTTATAGCATGTCCTTTACAGTTCCAAGAAAATTATCCCAGAGTTTGCTTAACTGTTAGCCAAGTTAATCAGCAAATGTTTATCATGTGCTGTCTTTCCAGAATTCCAGGGAAAATAAGGTGACCCATGTGAAGCTTTCTGTTTTATACCAATTTCAATAATCCCCATCCTAGCATATGGTGTCTATAATGAAACACTAAATACGAAATTTCTTTGAAGAGAATAAACTCTTCCAAGAAACACACACACAATAGTTTTTATAAGTGAAAATCAATTAGAAGAATAAGACAAGGATTTGAAGGGAGAGAATAGTTGTGCTGACACACTGTCACTTCAGCAAGGCATTTGACTGCATCTTGCAAAAGATACTGATTAATAAGATATTTAAAAATGGAAAATACGATTGAAATGTTAATAATGGAGGATAGATAACAACTCGTAAAAAGGCTCGCTGAGCTGCTGACAATCATGAATAATAGACAATCACATTCACACAACTTAAATTTTTTGGCCATGGCCTTCATCCGAAAAAGAAACACATACATTTACACAATCACTCATACAAATATACACATACAATCACCATCTATGTCTACTCCTGTGCCACAGGCATCTTGATGGTGAGTGAGGAGTGGAGTTGAAGGGGAAGAATGCTGGTAAGAAGGGGCAACTTCCAAGTTGCATGATGGATTGTAAAGGCTCTGAAAGATGGGAATGTTAGGTGCAAGCATTGGATATAGTGAAGGAAAGGGGTAGGAGAGGATAAAAGGAAGGTGTCGAGCAGCATGGGGAGTGAGTGGAGGGGGTGGTATTTGAAACAATAAAAATAATATGTAAATAACAAATAAAAATAAAAAAGGAATTATTTAAAATTATAAAAGGAACTTTCTTGGTGGGATAAACAAATATAAAAAATAGAAAACAGATGACTAACCCACAGGACAGGCTGGTCGACAGACACAAATAAAATCACACACAAACACACATACAAGCTTTCGCAACAGTTGGTCGCTTTGTCAGGAAAAGAGGAAGAAAGGAGAGGAGAAAGGGAAGGATATGGGTTTTAAGGAAGTGGAAAAGGAATCGTTCCAATTCCATGACTGGAAGGACTTACCTTAGGGGGAAAAAGGAAGGTAAACAAATACACACACACACTCATACATATCCAAACGCAAACACACCTAGACAGACATTTGTAAAACTTCTTTCCTTTTTACAAATGTCTGTCTAGGTGTGTTTGCGTTTGGATATGTGTGTGTGTGTGTGTGTGTGTGTGTGTGTGTGTATTTGTTTACCTTCCTTTTTTTCCCCTAAGATAAGTCCTTCCACTCCTGGGATTGGAATGACTCCTTTTCCACTTCCTTAAAACCCATATCCTTCCCTTTCTCCTCTCCTTTCTTCCTCTTTTCCTGAAGAAGTGACCAACGGTTGCGAAAGCTTGTATGTGTGTTTGTGTGTGAAAGTAATTAAGTGGATATTGTAAGGGGTGACACTCAGTTGAAGGGAAGACAAGATTTGGTGGGATACATGATAATGAGGGGGGGGGGGGGGAGAATATTAGACATAGGATGTAGGGATGACAAGTTATCGGCATTACTTTACGATGAGTAACGACTGTGAACATTCATTCATCACAGAACAGGTTAATCTTTAACTTCAAAAATCTGATCTGAAGATGGGCAGCTGTCCCGAAACCGGTGATGTTTTAGAAAATAAAAGCGATCTAGAGACTGATATTCAAGAATTTTACCGTAAAGAGGCTAAATGAGCTGCTGACAGACACGAAAATCGATAATCACATCCACACAACTTAAATTTTCGGCCATGGCCTTTGTCAGAAAAAGAAACACATACATTCACGCAATCACTCATACAACTATATACACACACAACTATCATGTCCGGTTACTCCAGCAACACAAGCTAGACTGTGAGTGAGGTGGGGAGTGGAAGGGGAAGGATGCTGGGTAAAGGTGGGGATGGAAAGTTCCACATTGCATGATGGAATTTAAAGGCTCTGATATGCAGAAATTTGAATCGTGGCAATGAATACAGTGAAGGGAAGGTGTGGGAAAGGATAAAAGGGATGTGTGTAGGGGTGTGGGGATTTGAAATAAGAATAATAAGGAAAATAAAAAAAAAATGAAGTTAGGAAAAAAGGAAAAAATTAAAGTTAGGAAAAAACGGAAAAAATAAAGTTAGAAAAAAACGGAAAAAAATAAAGTTAGGGAAAAAACGGAAAAAAATAAAGTTAGGGAAAAAACGGAAAAAAATAAAGTTAGGGAAAAAACGGAAAAAAATAAAGTTAGGGAAAAAACGGAAAAAAATAAAGTTAGGGAAAAAACGGAAAAAAATAAAGTTAGGGAAAAAACGGAAATAAATAAAGTTAGGAAAAAAAGGAAAAAATAAAGTTAGGAAAAGCAGGGGGGAAAAAAAATAAGTAAACATAAAAGTAATAAATTAAGGGGATATTGGAAATGGTGATATACAGTTATAAGGAAGACATGGATCAGGATAATGGGTGGGAAAGGAAGAAGGGCCCCCCCCCCCTTCTTCCTTTCCCACCCATGTTAGGCTTAGGGTGCACGGGCGGGAAGTTATCTTAGGTCGAGGGCAGGGTGGCAGCAAGACCATAGAATGTGTTGAAGGGACTCAGGGCCAGGACACCCTATCCTTGTTCTTTCATGACCTCAATTCATTCTGTCCCATCAATTTCACTTGGTCGTTCTCAGACTGTCAAGTCACCTTCCTGGATGTTCACCTCCACCTCACTGATGGCTCCATCCACACCTCCATCCACATTAATCCTACTAATTACCAACAGTACCTGCACTTTGATAGCTGCCATCCATTCCACATAAAAAAATAAATAAATAAAATAAGAAAAAGCTTCCATACAGCCTTGCCACCCGTGGATGGCGAATCTGCAGTGATGAAAAGTCCCTTACCCATTATGCCGGAGACCTCACAAAGGCCTTCACAGACAGAAATTATCCTCCTGACCTAGTCCGTAAACAGATTTCCCGTGCCCCATCCCAACACACCATCAATCCCCCCCCCCCCCCGACCCCAGTAACCAATCACAACATAGTGTTCTCCTTGTCACCCAATACCATCCCAGACTGGAACAACTTAATCACATCCGTCATCAGGGCTTTGATTAGCTGTCATCATGCCCTGAAATGAGATAAATCCTACCTTTGATCCTTCCAACCCTTCCTAAAGTGATGTTCCATTGCCCATCCAACCACCACAACATCATAGTCCATCCCTATGCCACTTCCAACCCCACCCCCTTACTACAGGGATCATATCCCTGTGGAAGATGCTGATGCAAGAATTGCCCAATCCACCCACCTAGTACTTCCTATTCCAGACACAGGCTTATCTTACTCCATCAGAGGTTGGGCCACCTGTGAAATCAACCATGTTATATACCAACTCTGCTGCAATAATAGCACAGCATGCAGCTGAGCGCAGCACTCTGGATTTCAATGGCTACTTCACTACCCGGGCCATCTCGATCCTCTCCTTCACCACCAGTTCTTCTGAACTGTGCAGATGGGAGTTGCAGGGTCAACATATTCTATGATCCTGCAACCATCATGGCCTCAACCTAAGATAACTTCCCATCCCTGCACCCTATGCCTAATATCTCCCCCCCCCCTCTTCCTTCCCACCCATAATACTGATACATTTCTTCCATTTAATTCTGTATCACCACTTACAATATCCCCTTAATTCATTACTTTTTATTTTTAATTATTTTTTATTTTTTCCTAACTTTATTTTTTCTTATTATTCTTATCATTTTAAATCCCCACACTCCTCTGCACCTCCCTTTTATCCTTACCCGCCGCCTTACCTTCACTGTATTCATTGCTACAATTCAAAATCCCACCTATTAGAGCCTTTATATTCCATCATCCAATGAGGAACTTTCCATCCCCACCTTTACCCAGCATCATTCCCCCTCCACCTCACTAACAGTCTAGCTTGTGTTGGAATGGCCAGACATGATAGTTCTGTATCTATAGTTGTGTGAGTGACTGCGTGAATGTATGTGGGTTTTTTTTTCTTTTTTTTTCTGAAAATTTAAGTTGTGTGGATGTGATTAACTATCCCTGTGTCTGTCAACAGCTCAGTGAGCCTCTTTACAGTGAGTTGTTACCTATCCTCCATTAAAGATAATAAATAATCTGTGGTTATCCTCATAAATTACAGACTACAACAACAGAATGTACCACAGATCACAGATCTCAGCCCAAAAATACGCACATTTGGTGCTCACTTAAAAATAAAATAAGAACAACCTCTGTTAATCTATACCTCACTATCAGAGTGAAACTACAGATAACTTTTTAAACACAAAATCTTAATCTATTATCTATGGTGTGCTTGTAAACTAACTAACATCTTTAACTTAGCCACCACATAAATATTCATGCCACCTAAAAACACGCACGCACTCAAAACTATTAAGCAGCAACAACATCACACACGACAACAAACCGATGCCATGGGTCAAAGCCGATGGGTGGAATCACATCTTATAAATGACCCCAAGTTATCTTAGGTTGAGTCCAGGATGGTTTCAGGATCAAAGAATGTGCCGAAGGGACAACTTTGATCTCCACAGTTGAGAAGAGGAGGATGGTCGAGGAGAGAATTGAGATAGCTTGGGTAGTAAAGCTGTTATTGAAATCAATGACAGGCAGATAGGTGGGGTGATGGAGAAAGAACAATATCGTTTTAGGAGAGACAGATCAACTTCTGATCCAATCTTTACTCTAAGGCTTATGCTGCAGAAAAGATGGGAGCTTGGTAAAGACTTAGTGATGACTTTTATTGATATTGAGAAAGTGCATAGATGGGTGATTTGGAATGCATCAAGAAAAAGGCAAGTAAACAGAGCAGAAGTGAAAATGGTAAAAGCTATCTACAAATACTGTGTTGGCAGCAGAAAGACCAGTATAGGCGAAACTGAATACACGTTAATTTTGACAACATTGTCAGAGGAGAACAGTTACCTACTGGCAGCAGAGGAGCCCAGCCCAGCCGAGTGCAGCACTGGCCACATGGGCTACTTGTAATTCTGAAGATGATCTACATCAAGTCGAAACCGGTTAATTGAAACTGTTAATTTCTGTGATCAAGACTGTTTTTTGTATATTGAAACTGAATAGGTTTTAAAGTGGACTGCCCCCTACTAATCATCAGAGTCATTGATGAAATTCACAAGAATGTTAAACAGAGATTGGGACAAGAGGCAACAAAGGCCATTTTGTTTGTAGATGATATAGTGATATGGGGTGAGGATGAAAATGAAGTATAAAAACAAGTAGGTATATGGAACCAAGAAAGTGATAAAAGTGAGCAAATTGATGTCCAACAAAACTGTAATGTCAAGGAGAATTTCTGCCACACCCCACATGTAACAGTCCCCCGTCCACCTCTCATCCAGCATCTCCTTTCAATTCATGTCTCTCTTCCATTGTGTTTCACCATTTTTTTCAACAATGATTTCTTATTTACAGTTCCTCCTCTCCCCTCCTGCCTCCCCACACACACCTCTACAACTTCCCTTTTTAGTCTACCACCCATTCCCTTTACTGCATTCCAAACCGTATCTCACATTGAGAGCCTTAGTAAGCCATCATACAATGAGGAACATCCCAACCACACCCTTGCCTGACATCCTTCCCCCTCCACTCCCCTCCTCACTCATTGTCAAGATGACGTTGCACCAGAGCAGCCAGAGATGGTGGTCAGGTAGTGTTAAGAGATAGGTCCGTGTGATTGTGTGAATGTATGTGTTTCTTTTTCTGATGAAAGCAATGATTGAAAATTGTGTCAATGTGATTTTCTATTTTTCGTGCCTATATGCAGCTCAGCGATCATCTTTGACGTGAGTTGTTATCTATCCTCCATTACTGACATTCCAGGATTTTTCACTGTTAGATTTTTGCCAAGCTCTTCTGAGAAGGTAAAGTTGTACCAATCATACATTATCTCACAATACAATAAAGAATTATGCAGTAAAACTGCAGTGTCTGTTGCCCATGTTATTAGCTGCAAGCGACTATGGGAAAGCAATAATTGTCCTCATAACAAGAAGATTTAAAATCTTTTGATCACTGTTCATACAGATCATAAAATAAATAAAACAGATCATAAAATAAATAAAACTGCAAATCAATTGAGTGTTTCTGAGCTGCAGATTCGGGCGCTACGTGCCCTCACATACTAAAAAACTTTTTGTTTAACCTATATATTACCTAACTTTTAACTTAAGATGACCACATTTTTGTACAGATCATAAAATAAATAAAACATGCTATACCTGCTCTATGGTTGAGTATTGTGTTGTACACATAGATGTTCTATAGTGTTGCCAAATTTGCAGCGGTAGTTTTGAGGTGTGTGCGTGTTTGTAGAAGGCGTTAGTAATTATGTGGTGACTGAGTTAAAGATGATAGTTTGTTTACAAACAAAACAGATTAATATTTTGTGTTTAAAAAGTTATCTGTAGCTTCTCTCTTATGGTTAGGTGTAGGTTAACCAAGAGATTTTTTTTTTTCGTATGCGATTGTCGAAGGCGCGAATGTTTGGGCCAAGACCTGTGATTGATGGTACTTTCTGTTATCTATATTAACTACAGATTATTTGTATCTGTAAAACAGAAGTAGCTATTAAGATATCCCATATACTGGTTTTCCAAAATCATGGGTCAAGAGAGACGGGTAGTATCCCAGTCTACAGTTATGCCCCAGTATGTATTTTTATGCCTTGTCAGTATAATAGACAACTATGGGGTTTTCAGCGTGAGGCAAGGTGTAGATAATCCTGACACCCACAACAAAAAGAACAGTGAAATATCAAGCTGTCAGGTTACTGGAACAGAAATACGTTTTGAACAGTTGCTCTAAAAATGTTAAAATCACTGCCTCAAGAAAAGCAATCCCTGCCAACAGACCCACTCAAAGGGAAAACTACACATGACCTGAAAGAGCATCCATTTCACTCCATTGGAGATTTTTTCAGTACTGGACAAAGTGAATGGACAAATAAAATTATTAGATCTGTTACATACCAGTATGCCATTGTTATGAATATCTAACTTTGTATGTACGCAACCTTGATGCAGTGTGGCCAGTATGAGTGGTAAACAACATAGTGTTTACATTATAATTTTCCAATGACAGCAAAATGTGAGAGTATTGTGACAGATGCTGGATTTGTCAGTAACATGTGCTTCGCCTACTTCATTTAAATCTCGTCATTTTTACTTAAAAACTTGGTATTGGAACAAACATTATTGCTTCAGCTACAATGTTTGATTTGATTTACCTTCATCTATGTCATTTCTAGCTGCTGCTTCTAACAGCATTACACTGTCACTAAAATATATATGCCGTTTTGATGATTTACTGCTGTCTCTGCTATTCCCCCTGTGCCTCATCCACTCTTTCTCGCGCTGGCTCCATAGCTTCAGTTGTTGTAGCCTCCGCCGACGAGCCAGATGGAGGCGTTCCTGTGTGCTCAAGTGCTCCACATGAGCCATTTCGGCAACAAGATCTGCATGCTCCATTTTTCTGAAAACCATACAAACGCAAGCAATTATAACTTACCAAAATCGAAAGCAAATTCCATATACAAATTAGAACGGTAGGCCTACCTGTTGTGGGAGTTCTCTGCAATTTTTGAAGGAAACTTAAAAAACAATTGTTGTCATTCGGAGTCCACGAAATGTATGGGCGCTTCTGCCCATGTAAATCATAGGCCTTTTATGTCAGGTACACATTGCTGTCATTAGGCCAACTTATCTGGTCCATTCATGTCTTACGCTTCCTACCTGTTGTTCCTGTGAAACAATGATAAGATACCGCTTCCCATTTTAATTTTTCGTCGTTGTGAATGAAAAGCTTATTTTCCTCGTGCGCGGCTTCGTTTGACTTTGCTTCCACATTACGTATTCCTGTCACTTAACGTTTATTTTGCAAAAGTTATGGAATTATCACAACTTCAAGTGTCACATCTTCCACGCACGGCAAGTCTGCATATGCATAATGTAGGTCACTGCTGGGAGCTTAGCGAACCGATGTTTTTACTTGCAGAAACAGTGGCATGCTAGTTAACTCACAAAAATAGTTGACATTGCTTAAAAATTTGAAGAATACGCAAAAAAACTACGATGAATAATGTGTTTTCTATTATTTTGATTTAAATATTCAATTACAACTCGTTCAAAGAACTTCCATATAACCTTGTTGATGTGACAGCCGACAGGTAAACTGCTTATGTGAATGGCTGAATGCAATCAGCTGCTCTCCACGGAATGGAATGTGGGAAGTGACAGGAGAGATAAGAAATATATTACACTCACAGAAGACGAAATTTTGATAGCGAGTTCGTTATTTTGTCGTGTCTCATACTGTATTCAAACCGAAGATTTTTAAAATGATACGTAATCGTAGTAGTACATTTTATGCCGTATGTTCTGGCTGCTGTGCGTGTGCGGCCAGTTTATTTGGAAAATTGGCTGGAAAGGAAGAGCTACAATCAATGGTTTGCCTCATGTTTCAGTTTTGATTATGTTTAAATTTAATAACCTCCTTTCGAGATTCCTGAAGAAACCTGAGCAGTCTACTTACTCTATTAATATTTGATTAAGAACGTGAATTCGGATGTACAATTTGTTGCTGTAACGATTACATTATGCTAGCACTAAGTATTTACGAAGTAATGATTGATAAAAAGTTGATGAACTCTTTAGTTTGAATCTGCAAACCACGCGCAAGCGATTGTCTGGTATGTATATGCCTGATGCCAAACAAAGAAAACGTACTGTACTGAAATAAAGTGCCAGGTTGACAGACACGGTAAATTTGCAATGCACCTCTGCACCCTAATCCACGTTTCTGACAGTTATAGCTTTTTGTAGCCTATTTTGTTGACAATGTTAGGCTCATCTGTAGACCGGGATACCGCCCGTCAGCATTGACCCGTGACGTCATCGCAGCGCGGTAGTTTTGAGGTGCGTGTGTGTTTGTAGAAGGCGTGAGTGATTATATGGTGGTTGAGTTATAGACGATAGTTTGTTTACAAACAAAACAGATTAATATTTTGTGCTTAAAAAGTGATCTCTAGCTTCTCGCTGATGGTTAGGTGTTGGGTAACCGAGATATGTTTTTTCGTATGTGAGCGCTGAAGCCGTGAATTTTTGGGCTAAAACTTGTGTTTGATGGTACATTCTGTTATCTGTAGTAACTACAGATTATTTGTATCTACAATGCAGAAGTATTAAGATATCTCGTATATTGGTTTTCCGACATATTGATGACATCATAGGTCAAAGCAGACGGGTGGTATCCCAGTCTACAGTTATGCCCAATGTTATATAAAAAAGAGTAATTTCTTAATCATCTACATCAGTCAAAGCAAGGGCTCAGCTTTTTTTCTTTGTGTGTGTGTGTATTTGGGGGGGGGTATCCAAGACCTTATGATATGGAGTATATTTAATATTTTTGGTGATGGACACCTACTTTTGAACAACCATAAAAAAAAACTTTATATCTGACCCTGTTAACAACTTAAGCCTGTTTCTTTACAATCATTTCTTTAAAATAAAACCACCTTTCTATATGTTTTCATTTCCACAGGAGTTGGGGGGGTAGGACACACTTGCCCATGGATATGAACACACCTGAAGCAAATAGTTCCTTTTCCATAGCTATTAATATCTTGAGGTTTTTCAAATGACTTTCTTCTTAATTATGGTTACCCACCTGTCTGCAAGTCTTCAGTCCACAGGCTTCGTCACTGAAAAAAGAAATTATACTTACAAGGAAAGTACACGTGATCGAACAAACATATCTGTATGAATGTTTGGTTACAGGACCTCTACATACACCTCAATGTGCTGGTGGGTGTTGTTTTTCTGCAAAGCTCTGCAACCATGCTCTAGATAGCACTGTAGATGTAATTGTAGATGCCATACGTAATGCAGATATCTTAACTATAACTTATGTAATAATCATCATACAAGTTCTTTAGCATATTGTCATCAAAAGCCCTGATGATAGTTGCAACTTTATCCTTCTTCCTGAAAGACTGTTGGTATTCACTGCCACTGCTTCCATTGCCTCTTCCTGCACTTACAGTAGTTGTTCGTTATTATCATTATTATGAGTTTGTAACAACAGTATCTAACTTATTCTCATATTTCTGTACCATAACAGATACGAGAAAGCATGCAAATGATTCATCTTCTACACTAATACCATCTTCACGAAGAAGGGTTCTTCGTAACTTCATCTCAACTAATCGCAATACATTAGCAGGATTGATTAGCAATTGTTGTCCCATCTGATGCTTCACCACACAAATAACATCACAAAACGCAACTTCGGAGGCACATCGCACCATCCCTACTGGTGAACCGACAGGTCAAAGTGCAATGTGGTATGGCACATGCAGAGGCCTCTAACGGATGACTGCAGAGTTTTGCAGATGTGGGAGTATCACTAGTGCAATAAGGGATCTTTACATTATCTCTCATATGAATTTGGTGTATATGTGTTTGTTTGAGCCCAAGTACTTTCCTTATTAGTCAAGTTGCAGTTCTGGAAAATTGCCACTTGCATATTTCCCCCTCCTTTTTTTCATCGCCTACTAGTGCAACAGCTGGGGCTGCAACAGCTACAAATGGCAGTCATGAATGCAAGAGTTGTACCCAAGTGATTGTGTCAGTGTGTGTGTGATCTTCTGTTAATTTGTCTACAAAAACAGTTCATTAGACTGCATTCAATAACTGTACATAACCATTTACAAATAAAGCTGACTAAAGACAAAAGAACAACTATAACATCTAAGAATAATCTACATGTCTTAGATGTACATTTCATGGAATATAGTCACCAGATTACTGACATCACAACACTACCACTTAATCTGGTGACTATTTCAATTTCTCGATTAGATACATGTGCTGCCCTCTACCAAGTGGCTTGGTTAGAACATAACCAGGCATTTCCTCTGACTGTAAATATTTAACAGCCACCTCATTTCTTTTGACACACTGTCAAATAAAATGTCCTTTAGCACAAACATGTTTCAGCCTAGGATGTAGCTCAGGATTTTCTGACAGTTTAATTGAACTCTGGTTATCTTGAAATATTGTTACAGGATCTTGCTGCTGCTTATGTAGCAAACCCCCTATCAGATGTCTCAAGTACACTGCTTCTTTGCCTGCAGACCCCCCAGGGGGCCCACAGTTCTTTTGTGGGTACGTGTGTGGCGCGCACGGGGCCCCGAGCCGGAGCAGCCTTTCTTCTGCCCCAGGCTGCTTCACTTTCCCTCCCGGTTTATGCCTTCGCCCGGAGACGGGCATATTTCGTGAGATACGGTGGTTCTTGTTGTGGTTTTTCTTCCTTCGTTCCTTCCTTTCTTACCCTTCGTTTTCTGTCTTTCTCTCCTTGAACTCTCCTAGCCTTCTTCTCCTCATTAGTCTCCGCCTCGGCGTTTGAGACACTTCTTTTCTTTCCTTCTTTCTCTTCCTTTCCTATCCTCTTCTTCTTTCCTCCCTGTGCGTGTCTGAAGGCCGACCCACGCATTATCGTGCGTAGCAGGTGACGGGGTAACGCGTAATTCCCCGCCCCGGGTAGACAAGTAAGGCACGTACGTACCCCCTGGTAAAGGCCAGGCCCAGGGAGGGGTGATTACCCGAGCTGGTACCTTCCGAACGTGCCAATTGGTCCCTCCGTCAGTTCTCGGGAGGTGTGACCTGAGGTGTGAACAATCACCTAAGGCGGGTAAGCCCTCGGAGAGGGCCCCCACTAGGAAGGAGCGCGCCATCGGAGACGCCGGTAATCACGGGGGACACTTCCGCGATGACTTCCTTATCTTCTTTCGTGACGTTGACCCATAAACGTAAGTTAGACTCGCCTCAGCCTAAAAAGACTCTGCCTAATGTACCTAAATTTCTGGTTGTCTCTCGCACCGACGGAAAGGATTTCAATTCTGTCAATCCTTTCGTTATACAGAAAGGTGTAGATGCAATTGCTGGCCCTGTTAAAACCTGTTCACGTCAGCGCAATGGCACATTGTTGCTGGAAGTGGAAAGTGCCTTCCAAGCCCAAAAACTGATACGTACTACGTTGTTGCACACTTTTCCAGTTAAGGTCGAAGCGCACCGCACACTCAACTCGTCACGGGGGGTAGTCTTCACGAGATCCCTTGACGGGTTGTCTGATGAAGATATCCAATCGTATATGTCTGATCAGGGTGTGACAGCCGTCCACAGGGTCATGAAAAAGGTCGATAACCATCTGACACCGACTCGTACTGTGTTTTTGACGTTTGACAAAGTTGACCTCCCGTCGAAGGTCAAAGCAGGGTATGAAGTCATCTCCGTCCGCCCTTATGTACCTAACCCAACGCGCTGTTTTCAGTGCCACAGGTACAACCATACCCGTGAACATTGCCCAAATGCAGCAAAGTGTGTCACTTGTGGTAGGGACGCCCATGAGGGGGATTGCCCACCTCCGTCCCCTCACTGCCTAAACTGCAACGGTGACCATGCGGCTTCCTCTCGCGACTGCCCTGTATACAAGGATGAGAAGGTAATCCAGCAAATTCGGGTTACGGAGAAGGTATCGACATCTGCCGCTCGTAAGTTGTTGGCGAGTCGAAAGCCCACTGTCCTCCCAGCGGGTACATACAGTAAGGTACTCACCTCAACTCGACCTACCAAGGATTCCAGTACCCAGACATGTGACTTCACTTTCGCTGAGACAGTTGTGCGATCTGCCAGCCCGAAGATTGCCCGTTCCACGTCCCCGCTCCCTCTTGCTGCTTCTAGGGTACAGTCTTCGTCAAACTCTAGTAAAACGCGGGCACCTAAACAAGATGCCCGGACCTTGAAAAAGGAACCCGTCCGTGAGGATTTTCTGCGTTCTCAGGCTTCCCAACCGTCAACTGCCTCTTCCCGCCGTCACTCTTCCAGAAGAGCTGACAAGAAAAAGAGTTCCTCTCCTTCCCCGCCGAGGCGTGACCCATCTGTCACGCCGTCCAACAGTTGCCGGCCTCGGTCGTCTTCTGTTTCACCGGGACGTTCCGTTTGCCGGGCGCCCAGCCCTTTACCGGCGGTGGAAACTGCCCCTCCTGATCAACTCAGGGAGGTGGCAGGCGCGTCGGTCGAACCAATGGAACATGACCCTTTGCCCCCAGACAGCGATAGCAGTGCTCCCTCGAAATCCGGTCCTCAGCGGCCGTCGAGGTGACCCCGCTCGCTACTTGGTTTTTATCCTTATTTCTTCTCTCATTTTTATCATGGCGCTCCTTCAATGGAACATTCGCGGCATTCGTTCTAATCGGGAGGAGTTAAAACTACTCCTACGATTGCACTGCCCGCTTCTAGTCTGCCTCCAGGAAACTAAGTTGCGTCCACGTGATCGTGCAGACTTTCCTCACTACACCTCTGTGCGGTTCGACCTGCCACCCGTGGAAGGTGTCCCAGCCCATGGAGGGGTTCTGATGCTCCTTCGAGACGACGTCTATTTCCATCCCATTTCCTTGCACACTCACCTACAGGCAGTTGCCGTCCGCATCACCTTATCCACATTTACCTTCTCCCTCTGTAATATATATCCGCCATCGTCATCTGCCCTTACTAGGGCAGATGTGCTAAACCTTGTTGACCAGCTCCCTTCACCTTTCGTGTTGGTAGGCGACTTTAATGCCCACCACCCCCTATGGGGCTCTCCGGCACCTTGTCCGAGAGGCTCCCTTTTGGTGGACATTCTCCACCACCTCGATCTTGTCTGCCTCAACACCGGTGCACCGATCTTCCTTTCTGACACAACACACACTTATTCCCATATAGACCTCGCAATATGCACTCCTCAGCTTGCCGGTCGGTTTGATTGGTATACACTTTCTGACATGTACTCGAGTGACCATTTCCCTTGTATCATCCACTTCCTACATCATTCCCCATCTCCACGTCCCACCAGTTGGAACATTTCTAAAGCCGACTGGGGGCTTTATTCTTCCATGGCTGTTTTTCACAATCAGAATTTTCCCAACTGTGACAGTCAGGTCGAATACCTCACAGAGGTTATTCTCACTGCTGCTGAACGTTCCATACCTCGTACATCCTCTTCTCCACGTCGTGTCCAGGTCCCTTGGTGGACTGCAGCCTGCCGCGACGCGCTTCGAGCCCGGCGCCGTGCTTTACGCACCTTCCGCCGCCACCCAACTTTGGAGAATTGCATCAATTACAAACGTATGAGAGCGCAATGCCGTCGTATCATAAACGACAGCAAGAAAGCTTGCTGGACTGCTTTTACTAGTTCTTTTAACCGTTTTACTCCCTCCACGGTTGTCTGGGGTGGCCTACGCCGTTTGTCCGGCATCAAGGTCCACTCCCCGATTCCTGGCCTGACCGTGGAGAACGCCGTCCTCGTGAACCAAGCTGATGTTTCAAACGCATTGGGTCGTTTCTTTGCGGAGGTTTCGAGCTCTGCCCATTACCACCCTGCCTTTCTCCCTCGCAAACAGGTAGAGGAGGCACGGCCGCCTTCTTTCCGCTCTTTTAATCGTGAAAATTATAACGTCGCCTTCACCATGCAGGAGCTAGATCGTGCTCTCGCCCTGTCCCGGTCTTCTGCTCCCGGGCCCGATTCCATTCATATTGAGATGCTGAAGAACCTCTCTCCTGCGGGCAAGTGCTTTCTTCTTAGTACCTACAATCGCATATGGACTGAAGGTCATGTTCCCACAAGTTGGCGTGAAGCCATTGTTGTCCCCATCCCCAAACCAGGGAAGGACAAACACCTTCCTTCCAGTTATCGTCCCATTTCTCTGACGAGCTGCGTCTGTAAGGTGATGGAACGCATGGTTAACGCTCGGTTGGTCTGGCTCCTCGAATCTCGCCGCCTCCTGACTAATATCCAATGCGGTTTTCGTCGACACCGCTCTGCTGCTGATCACCTCGTTACGTTGTCGACCTTCATTATGAACAACTTTCTAAGGAAGCGTCAAACAGTAGCAGTGTTCTTTGACTTGGAGAAGGCATACGATACCTGTTGGAGAGCGGGCATTCTCCGCACATTGCACAAATGGGGCCTTCGGGGCCGCCTTCCTCTTTTCATTCAAGCGTTTTTGGCGGATCGCAAGTTCCGGGTACGGGTGGGCTCTGTTTTGTCAGATACCTTTTGCCAGGAGAATGGGGTACCACAGGGCTCCGTCTTGAGTGTGGCGCTCTTTGCCATTGCAATCAATCCGATCGTGGACTGCCTTTCAGCCGACGTCTCCGGATCTCTTTTTGTTGACGATTTCGCAATTTATTGTAGCGCCCAGCGGACGTGTCTCTTGGAGCGTTCTCTCCAACGCTGTCTTGACCGTCTATATTCCTGGAGCATCGCAAACGGCTTCCGATTCTCCACTGAGAAAACTGTGTGTATCAATTTTTGGAGATACAAGGAATTTCTTCCACCTTCTCTACGTCTCGGTCCTGTTGCTCTCCCTTTCGTGGAGACTATGAAATTCTTGGGGCTAATGTTGGATCGGAAACTTTGCTGGTCCACACACGTGTCCTACCTGGCTGCCCGTTGTGCCCGATCCCTTAACGTTCTTCGTGTCCTCAGTGGCACATCATGGGGAGCGGATCGTACCGTCCTGCTTCACCTTTACCAGGCCATTGTTCAGTCGCAGCTCGACTATGGAAGCCTTGTGTACTCTTCAGCACGGCCGTCGATTCTCCGCCGTCTCAACTCTATCCATCATCGTGGATTACGTCTGGCGACCGGTGCATTTTATACCAGCCCAGTTGAAAGTCTGTATGCCGAGGCTGCTGTATTACCCTTGACCACTCGACGTGACATACTCTTGTGTCGTTATGCATGCCGCCTACGGTCGATGCCCAACCATCCCTCTTACAGATTATTTTTTGACGACTCACTCGATCGCCAATATCAGTTGTCTGCGATTGCCTTGCTTCCACCGGGAGTTCGGTTTCGCCGCCTGCTACAATGGCTCGATTTTACCCTTCCTTCCACCCTTTGGTTGAGCGAAAGCCCATTGCCACCGTGGCATCAGGCCCAGGTTCACACACACCTTGAACTTAGTTCGCTCCCCAAGGAGAGCACTCCGGATTTGGTATTCCGCTCGAGGCTTGTCGAACTCCGTTCGCGGTTCGATAATGCCGTATTTATTTACACTGATGGTTCCAAGAGCACTGCCGGTGTCGGATCTGCCTTCGTCGTCAGGGACAACCGGTTCCAATACAAGCTCCCTGACCGGTGCTCGAGCTTCACGGCTGAGCTTTTCGCCCTCTACCAGGCCGTTTTGTATACCTGCCGCCACCGCCAACCTTTCTATGCCATATGTTCTGACTCCCTTAGTGCCCTGCAGAGTCTTAAGGACCCTTTCTCGAACTATCCTCTCGTGTATCGGATCCAACGCTCCCTCCAGTTGCTGGCGGATGACAGCTGTCACGTTTCTTTCCTGTGGGTCCCTGGCCATGTGGGTGTGCCCGGGAATGAGGCCGCCGACACAGCAGCCAAGGCAGCAGCTCTTTTGCCTCGCATGGCTACCTTTTGCGTCCCATCGGACGATGTTCAACGGGCTCTTCGCCGGAGTATCGTGTCGCAATGGCACAGTGTGTGGCTTTCACTGTACAACAATAAATTGCGAACTGTCAAACCGATCCCGACCGCTTGGAGGACATCCTCACGCCCCTCTCGGTGGGAGGAGGTCATCCTGGCTCGGTTGCGGATCGGTCATTGCCGTTTCAGCCACCGTCACTTGCTATCCGCCGAACCTGCACCGCTATGCTCCTGCGGTGAACTGCTGACAGTGCGACATGTTTTACTGACTTGTGTTAATTTTAATCATCTCCGTGTAGCCCTTCACTTTCCGTCTACTCTGGAGGAAATTTTAGCTGATGACACACGAGCAGCTGCTCGGGTTTTGCGTTTTATGAACTTGGCCAACCTATCCAAGGATATTTAACCCTTTTAATTGTCTTTTATCTTTCGTTTTTAGCCTCTTGTTGATGTTCTGACAGTCACCGTTTTTTTTTTTTTAAAGATCATAGCGAATCAATGTTCTTGGCTGGGCGCTAATGACCATAGAAGTTGTGCGCCCTAAAACCACAAAAAAAAAAAAAAAAAAAAAAAAAAAAAAAAAAAAAAATAAATTGCCTGCAGAATTCAAAGCAGCATATTCAGCCTCAGTAGTAGAAGTCACAACATCCTTTAGCTTCTTGCTCTCCCATAAAACCAAGTTTCTCCCTAAGAGTCACTTGTGACAGGCCGGTAGTCAAATCATCTACAAAATTTGAGTCAACAAAACCAGTTACATGCAGATCTTCATCTCCTTTGTTGAACACAAGGCTATAGTTTATTGTACCTTTAAGATTATGAAGGACTCTCGTTGCTTATCTCCCTGCACTTCCCAGAGCTTTAATCCATCTTCCATAGGAGTTCCCACAGGAGTACACTCAAGCATCATTTCAGCACATCTGCAATGTAACCCCTCTGGTCAAGTTTTAAATTACCTTCCTTCCAGTTCCTGGTTATACACATTCCCAGACATGACTTCGCTTCTCCTAGATCTTTCACTTCAAAATGTTCAGATAATCCCTGATGTAACTTGTTTTTCATCTAATTGGTTTTACAAAAACCTTCGCATCCCATTTTGTTCTGAGTTTATCTGGAACATGGATAAGGGCTCGACAACAAAACACATTTAAATGGTTCAAAGAATATACTTTTCCCTTCCATAGTTCCTGTGGAGTCTTACGATTAAATATTCTGTGAGGAACATGAATCTTAATATAAACAGCTGTATTGCATGCCTCTGCCCAATATTGTTTAGGTAGACCTGAGTCAAATAACATGCACCGTGCCATCTCACAAATTGATCTATTAGTCCTCTCCAACACATCATTCTGTTCTGGACTGTAGGGTACACTAAGCTGATGTTCAATCCCATTCACTCTGAGAAACGATTCAAAAACTTAGAATTCACTACCATTGTCTGATCTTACAGCCTTATTTTTTGCTCCAACCCTATTTTCTGCCCAAGTTTTAAACTCACAGAAGAATTCAAATGTTTGATCTTTGCTCTTGAGAAAATAACAGAATGTCCTCCTGCTATAATCATCCACTAGTAAATACATGTACTTAGCCATTCCCTGTGATATTTCCTCCATCGGACCACATAAATCCATATGAATTAAGCTAAACACCTTAGATACCCATTGTCCTCCAGCTTTAGAAAATGGAAATTTAGACATCTTGCCTAGCACACAGGATTTACACTTGTCCATTGATTCAGAGTCACAACACTCCAAGTTTATGCCTCTCTTCTGTAAACACAACTTAAGTCCAGTGTCAACTCTAACATGACTAAGTCTATGGTGCCACAAGTCTACAATATTACTTCCTTTTGTAACTGCTAGAGGACATTCATCTGACAACACAGGTACAACATTTTTCAGTCTATAAAGGCCATTGCACTCTGATCTGGAACAAAATAGCTTACTTTTTTGAACTACTTAAATCCATCTTTTGTCAAAAACAACATTTATACCCTTCTTAAGCAAAGCAGACATTGACAACAAATTAGCAGCTAATCCAGGGACAAAGAGAACATTCCTGATTGAAGTTATGTTAGGTGAATTGACAATAACATTTCCTCTCCCTTGACTTACTAATTCAAACATTATCAGCACACTATATAACTTTTTGTTGACACTTTATGGTATAAAATCTTGAAGCCATTCCTTTCTTGAAGTCATATGTAATGATGTTCCAGAATCAATAATCCACTCATTCTGATTGAAATTACATACACTGAGTGCACAAGCTTTTGGTAGGTTGTTGCCTTTGGGGGCACTCTGACTTGAAGTGACCATACTTCCAGAAATTGAAACACTTTATTCTTTTCTTTTCGTGTTTATCCTTGGAAAAACTCTACTGTGACTTCTTACAATGTTTTTTTATTAAAGCACTATCAGCATCACATCTATCTAACCTCAGGTACACATCTATCTAACCTGAGGTATTCTTCCATTTAGCAACTTTTCTTTAATGTTGTCTGAAGTGAAATTTTCATCCATAGTACTAGATTCTATACCCATCTGGTAAGGCGGACAAACTTTTGATAAACCTCTCAGCAAAATGAGTGCAATTAGTCCATCATCAACTGGTTTGTCCATGCTCTGTAATTTGTTAGCTACATCCAGAATATGAGTTACATAGTTCTGAACATTTCCATCAAATTTTGATAATGTAGTGTCCAACAAATCATCCCAGAGATTCATCCACCTTGTTTTAGTTTTACCAGCAGGTAGGTTTTCCAGAGTATCCCAAGCGGCTTTTGCTTTTGTCGTATTTTCAACATGTGCATACAGAGATTTATCCACATGCAAAAGAATAAGTCTCCATGCATCTGTATCCTTCTCTGCATTTGTGGCAGTACTTGTACCTATGACATAGTCCCATAATTTCTCATGCATTAGGATCAGTTTCATTCCAAATTTCCACATATTGAAATCATCCTTGTCTGTTATGGTAGTTTGTCCACCACTGGAGTAGTGGTTTTCATGAAACCTACATTTGAAGTCTTTTGGAAACAGTTTCACAGTAAGAAAATCATTTAAACAATTTCTTCCAAAAATGAAAGATCAAACACCAATTAGAATCATGAAACACAAACCATAGCAAGTATTTCATATAATATGATACTGCTATCCAAATACAAATTTCTGTCTAGTCAGTTTTACTAAATGTGTTTATATTTAACTTTTGTCCTGGGTTCCATACTGGGCCCATAACCTGTTAGTTTGTCTAAAATACAGTTCAATAGACAAGATTATAATGTTATAAAACTTGTATTCACTAACATTACATAACCATTTACACACAAAGCTGACTAAAAACAAAAGAAGAACTATAACATTTAAGAATAATCCACATGTCTTAAATGTGCATTTCATGGAATAGTCGCCAGATTACTAACATCTCAACATCTTCTTCTGATGAAGATTTAAGTTTTGTGAATGCAATTGCCCTTTCTATGTGCCAGTCTGCAGTTTGGCAATCATCTTTAAATTTTTACTGTGAAATGTTTGTCACTGATATGAATAAGATAATTATAAAATGTCAACACATGTAAGCAGAGACAAAGGAGGGGTTGCCATGTACCTATGTCAAAAGTTATTATTGTGTGCTAACTTTAAAAACAAAATTTTTGTAGTAGGCCTATAATTCATAATCTACTGGGAGATTGCACAGAAAAGTGAAATAAGCAGTCCATAAAATACACACAAATCACTCTATCAAGAACAGAGTTCAGTCTTGGGTCCTTCGCTATTCTAAATTTATAATAATGTCTTGCCATTCTATACTTCATTGGTGAATCTTTTAATAGTGACCAAAGTGAATGGGCAAACTAATATTGTTTATATTAAGTACAAATGTCTTCAATTCTCTGAATATTTTTAGAAGTATATAGGTAATTTATCTGGACACAGTCTGACTTGTTATGACTGATAAATGACGCAGATCTAGTAATAAAATAATAATATTCATGAAGATGCAAAGCTAGTGCTTTTTGCCGATGGGAGAAATATTGTGTCGTAATGACACTCAAGAAACAAGAATTGATTTATGAAATTTTTAATGACATGTTTCAGAAAATTATTGATTAACTAGGTCTCTGCAAAGGGACTCCCATTAAATTTTGATAAAACACAATACTGTCTAGGGTCATTTATAGGATGCAATTCCGCCCATTGGCTCTGACCCATGGCATCAGTATGTTCTGTAGTAAGCAAAGTACTTTTAGCAAGTTGGACTGTAGATGTCTATTCTGATTGACAAAGATACTATAATATTTGAAACAAATATTATAGATGAAAAATTTGTAGCAGGAAAAATTATATATAAAAAATAGATGAAGGTTACTCACCATGCAAAGGAGCACAGGTGTGATAGTAGCACAAATAAATACACATACACAAACGCAAGCTTTCACAACCCAGTTGCTTCTTCAGGCAGAAGGGAAGGAGAGGGAAAAGGAAATGATGAGGGTTTTAAGGGAGGGGGTAAGGAGCCATTCCAATCCCGGGAGAGGAAAGACTTACCTTGGGGGAAGAAAAGGAAGGTAAACACACACACACACACACACACACACACACACACACACACACACACACATATTTACACAGACGCAAACACACCTAGGCAGACATACTGTAGAAAGCCTACTATAATAATATTTGTTACAAATATGTCATAATTTTAAAGGATGTGGTCAGGCAGAAACCTAAGATTTCAGCTTACTAGCTCTGCCGATGATGAGGAGATCGAAGAAATATATGAGGAGCTAGAGGAAATTATTCAGACAGTTAAGGGAGAGGAAAACTTAATTGTGATGGGAGACTGGAATTCGGTAGTAGGAAAAGGAAGAGAAGGAAAAATAGTAGGCGAATATGGACTGGGCAGGAGGAATGAAAGAGGAAGTCGCCTGGTAGAATTTTGCACGGAACATGATTTAATCATAACAAACACGTGGTTTAAGAATCACAAAAGAAGGTTGTATACGTGGAAGAGACCAGGAGACACAGGAAGGTATCAGATAGATTTTATAATGGTAAGACATAGATTCCGGAACCAGGTCCTAAACTGCAAGACATACCCAGGGGCAGATATAGACTCTGACCATAACTTGTTGGTTATGAACTGTAGGCTGAAACTGAAGAAACTACAAAAAGGTAGGAAAATAAGGAGATGGGACTTAGATAGATTGAAGGAAACTGAAGTTCTGGAGAATTTCAGAGGGAGATTTAGGCAACAATTGACAGAAACAGGGGGAAATAAAACAGTAGAAGAGGAATGGGTAGCATTGAGAGACGAAATAGTGAGGGCAGCAGAGGACAAAATAGGTAGGAAGGCAAGACCAACAAAAAGTCCTTGGATATCACAGGAAATACTAAATTTAATAGATGAAAGGAGAAAATATAAAAATGCAGTAAATGAAACAGGCAAAATGGAGTACAGACGACTAAAAAATGAGATTGACAGGAAGTGCAAAATGGCTAAGCAGGAGTGGCTAGAAGGCAAATGCAAATCTGTAGAAGAATGTATAAGAAGGGGAAAAGTAGATACCGCCTACAGGAAAATAAAGGAGACGTTTGGGGACAGGAAGGGCAGCTCTACGAATATCAAGAACTCGGATGGGAAACCAGTTCTCAGCAAAGAAGGGAAAGCTGAAAGGTGGAAAGAGTACATAGAGCAGCTCTACAAAGGAAATGAACTTAGAGACGATGTTGTAGGAAGGGAAGAGGAAATAGATGAAGATGAAATAGGAGATACTATACTGAGAGATGAATTTGACAGAGCCTTGAAAGACCTAGGTCGGAACAAGGCCCCAGGAGTAGATGACATACCCGCAGAGCTATTAAAGTCTCTGGGAAAGCCAGCCATGACAAGACTATTTGAACTGGTGTGTAGGATGTATGAGACAGGCGAAATACCCTCAGACTTTAAGAAAAATGTAATAATCCCCATTCCAAAGAAAACAGGTGCAGACAGGTGTGATAATTACAGAACCATCAGTTTGATAAGTCATGGTTGCAAAATTTTAACACGAATTATCTACAGGAGAATGGAAAAGCTGGTAGAAGCTGACCTCGGGGAAGATCAGTTTGGATTCAGGAGGAACGTAGGAACCCGGGAGGCAATACTCACTTTACGTCTTATCTTAGAAGATAGATTAAGGAAAGGCAAACCTACATTTTTAGCTTTTGTAGATTTGGAGAAAGCTTTTGACAATGTTGACTGGAATACACTCTTTCAAATTCTGAAGTCAGCAGGGGTGAAATACAGGGAAAGGAGAATTGTTTACAACTTGTACAAAAGCCAGACCGCAGTTATTAGACTCGAAGGGCATGAAAGGGAAGCATCAGTTGGGAAGGGAGTAAGACAGGGTTGTAGCCTTTCTCCAATATTATTCTATTTGTACATTGAGCAGGCGGTGAAGGAAAGTAAGGAAAAATTTGGAATAGGGATTAAAGTTCAGGGGGAAGAATAAAAACATTGCGTTTTGCTGATGACATTGTAATTCTATCAGAGACAGCAAAGGACCTGGAAGAGCAGCTGAATGGAATGGACAGTGTGTTGAAGAGAGGGTATAAAATGAACATTAACAAGAGCAAAACAAAAATAATGGAATGCGGTCTTAGAAAATCAGGCGATGCTGAAGGAATTAGATTAGGTAACGAAACAATGAAGGTGGTAGATGAGTTTTGTTACTTGGGTAGTAAAATAACATGCGATGGTCGTAGTACAGAGGATATAAAATGCAGAATGGCAATGGGAAGAAAAGCATTTTTGGAAAAGAGAAATTTGCTAACATCGAATATTAATTTAAGTGTAAGGAAGTCTTTTCTGAAGGCATTTGTGTGGAGTGTTGCCTTGTACGGGAGTGAAACATGGACGATAAGCAGTGTGGACAGGAAGAGAATAGAGGCGTTTGAAATGTGGTGCTACAGAAGAATGCTGAAGATTAGGTGGGTAGATCGCATAACTAATGAAGAGGTACTGAACCGAATTGGTGAGAAAAGGAATTTTTGGCATACCCTGACTAAAAGAAGGGATCGCTTGGTAGGACACATTCTTAGACATCGGGGAATCGTAAATTTAGCATTGGAGGGAAGTGTGTGGGGTAAAAATCGCAGAGGGAGACCAAGATACGCATATAGTAAGCAGATTCAAATAGATGTGGGTTGCCGTTCTTATGAGGAGATGAAAAGGCTTGCTCAGGATAGAGTAGTATGGAGAGCTGCATCAAACCAGTCTCCGGACTGAAGACCATAACAACAACAACATTGTTATGAGTGAACAAGCCATGATGGCATTGCGATTCTCTCATGTTCAAAATGTACTGATAGTGGGCTGCAACTGCAGTATGCAACGCTTCTTCCAAGTTACCAGTAAAATTTTAATGAGCTCCATGATTAATTTTAAAACACGAATCAATTGAGACATTGATTATTTGCAGTTGGCTACGACTAAAATACAGTTTTTCCCACATGTTGATCACATTATGGGTCAAAGGAGACAGGTGGAATTGCATCGCAAAATTGTACCCCGGTAAACAAGCTTCTGCACAGTGATTTGCATGACACAATTAATAAATATGACTTTGAACATAAGTCTGTAGCTGAGGTAGAATATTCAAAAAATTTAGATGCATGCACTGATGAGAGATTCCATTAGAAGAAAGACATTGATGATTCTGCTGAAATATTCAGCTACTTATGCTAATGGGGTTATTGCAGATTTTGGTGGAAAGCTCATTAGATTACTATACCAGTTTTCCTTCACATCTTTTGTATGGCATTCATCATTGAGTAAAAAAATTATTCATTGCAGAAAAGCATGTAATCAGAATAATTGCTGGAGCCTACTGAAGATCATCCTGCAGATATTTAAGTATCTGTAGATATTCACTGTAGCTGAACAAGTATTAATCTAATCTAACAATATTTTGACAACCATCAAATGGCTGATGTGCATTGATGAGTGTGCATGTGTGATTGTGTGGATGAATGTTCTTTTCTGAGGAAGGCTGCAGCCGAAAATTTAGAATTGTGTGTGTGTTTGTGTATCTTTTATTTGTGTCTGTTGGCGGCTTTACGGTGAGTTGTTCCCTATATACATATTATTACTAACAATATTTTGTTTGTTTTACATATTTGGCTAAGTCATTCAGCATTGGTCATTGTTAAATGTGTATTGTTGTAAAGTTCTTAAAGAAGATAGACATAATTTGAACTTTTGACATTATCTGACATCGTACATTGTGGATGATTTTATAGATTGATTGTCTTCAAAAGTAGAAAGCTAAGATCACAATATAATTAATTATTTTATGATGGCTGGTTTCAATGGGCTATGCCACCATCATCTGGTTATATAAAAGTATACAATATAGTCATCTTACGTTATTTAAAAATTGGAGATTAAAGAGTATGAGCAACATAGCACTTAGTCTACATGTAATATACATTAGTTAAATTTTCAATAGCCTAAGGGGATGCAAGCCTAGGCTGTCACAGCTATAGTCGCTGTCAGACGCGGACACAGACCCTGATGAAGGCTGCCTGCAGCAGTGGCCAAAACATTGGTAGATTTTATAATAATGACAACACGGTCTCATACACAGAAGAATTTTATTGATAACCTAAGGGGATGTTTCCAGAATGAAATTTTCACTCTGCAGTGGAGTATGCACTGATATGAAATGTCGTGGCAGATTAAAACTGTTTGCAGAAATCGGGATTCTTTCAGGAGTGCCAATCCTGCTAAGTTCACAGGAGAACTGCTGTGACGTTTGGAAAGTAGGAGGCAAGGTTCTGACAGGAGTAAAGTTGTGAGGATGGGCTGTGAAGCAAGCTGGAACAGCTGTCAGTAGAAAACTTGTGCACGAAAGGCAGAGGTCCCAGGTTTGAATCCCAGTTCCTGCACACAGTTTTAATCTGGCAGGAAGTTTCATATCAGTGCACACTCTGCAGCAGAGTGAAAATATCATTCTGGAAACATAGGTCTAGCCACTTAGAAACACCTATTAACAAGAGATGTTTTTAACTTTGCTCTAAAATCCTTTTCCTTCTCCAGCCTGATTATGACACAAAACAGATCACATCTTTGTAGGCTATACTAGTTGTCCTTGCTCATTATAAATGGACTGACCAACAGTTATGAGTGTAATAATTGTGGTAATTACTATAATTTTGCAGATATTCTTGTTTATATCTTGGCATCAATGTATGTTTGTATATGTATCTGGAGGATACTGTAACCACACACAACTCTGTAGACAGGAATCTTGCAGTAAGACCTTAGAGTGGTGTGACAAAATTCTAACAGCTCTTACCTGTATTGTAAAAATTTCATTTAATCGACTATTGATTTATCCCTAAAAGCTAGTCTGTAAGAACAAGGAACTGGAAGTAAGCAAAATAAAACATTCTTTTACCTTTTGAAAGTGAATGTCAGAGCAAGCACTTACACTAGGCCTCAGTAAGATTTTTCTTAAATAGTATTTCCAGTTTGTCTTAACCTACATACATTTCAATTTCATCTTGACCAGTATACCTCACATTATTCATATTTCTGAGTCCTTCTCTGCAACTACACCCTTTTCTTAAACCTTGCCACTTTTTGTTCATTCCACTTATCCTCCTTCCACAAGGAGGAGAAGTCACTGTCTCTCAGAGGTTGCTTATTTCTTCATCTTTTATAGGTATTTTCTTCTGCTATCACTCGGTAGATTTTTAGTTATCCATATTGTATATTCAGATGCTGATTATTTTCTGGTGCCTTACTTCCTTTTTAACTCATTTCTGCCCAGTACTAGTTGGAGACCTTGGTTTTATTTATCCAAATTGAATATCATTTGTTTGTTTACATTAAGGGTGAATCTCTTGACATTGAACGTGTATGCATAGGCTTGAAGAATTAATCCCTTGTTACAGACAGATGATAATTGATAGGAACATAATCAAGGCTTGGAGTAATGTATGGTGGAGGGTACTGTGTATTGCTACTAGTCATTCCTTGCTTGTTACTTTCCCAAATAGAATGAGGAGAAAACAACTGTTAATATGCTGCTGTATGAGCTTAATTTCTCTTGTCTTGGTAGTTCTTACATGAAATATAAATTAGCAGCAGTAAAATCATTCTACAGTCAGCTTCCAGTGCTGGCCTCCAAATTTCTTTAATGTGCACTTCAGAAAGAACATTTATATTTACATCCATATTCCACAAGCTACATCAGTGTATGTTGGAGGGTACTTGACTGATATTACTGGTACATCCTCTTTATGCCTTCCCTGTTTCTCCCTGCAGCGTATGCCACTGCAGTTTGCCAGGTATCTCCATGACAGTAACTAAATGAATCCCTAACAAAGTGTACTGCTCCCCTTTGAATCCTCTCTATCCCCGCTATCAACACTATCTGGAGAGGATCCCGCACTGGTGAACAATATTCAAGTATTGGTGAACAAGTATTTTGTAAGCTACTTCCTTTGTTGATGGCCTACAATTTCTGAAGATTCTTCCAATGAATCTCTGACTAGCATCTGCCTTATCTGTAATTAATTGTAAGTTGTTGTACAGTACTTATCACTCAAAAGGTAAATTTATAGATATTTTATGGAAGTAACTGCTTGCAGTTGTGGTTCTGCACTTTCATAATCATATAATAAAAGATTTTCCTTTCTATGTTGAGAGTCAACTGCCATTTCCTGCACCAAGTGTTGATACACTGTGGGTTCTTCTGATGTCACTGCAATTTTTGTGTTATGACTTCTCAAGATACTAGAGAATCATCCTAAAAACTCATTGAACTTCTGATGTTATCTACATCATCATTTATGTATATTATAAAAAGCAATGTCCAGTAACACACCATTATGACAATAAAGTGTAGGCCAACTTTGTGTTGCAAGACTTCTCTCCATTAAGAATGACATTCTCTGTTATTTTCACTAGAAATTCTTCAGTCCAATCAGACAGTTGGTCTGATATTCCACACTTTCATATTTTTATTAAAGTGTGATAGTTCACAACCTTGTCAAACACCTTCTGGAAGTTAAGAAAGATAGTATCTTTAGCACAAGCAACATCACTTGACCACTAACTGTGGAGATAGTACAAAAGGGGCTGGGGGAGAGAGTTGTTTTGCAGGCCAGTGAGGGACTAGGTGTGATGTGTAACAACACATGATAGAGCCTAGCACTGTGCGGTGCCTACACGAGTGTTAGCCTGAGTGCAGCCCACATCTCACTGACATGGCCGGGCCGTACTCGGCGGAGTTCATGTTGATCCACTGGTGGAGTGCACTGCTGAGGCTACGTGCGCACTCTGGTGGCCAGGCCTTACTTGCTGCATCTGCTGTCTGGGGCGCACTGTGCCGGTGTGTGCCTCGTGCAATCTTTCTGGCAGCTACAACACTCCTCCTCCTTCGGGGGGGGGGGGGGGGGGGTTGACGAACCGGTGGGTCCCGCAGTGGGAAGGTGGAGCACCTAGAGGGAGAGATAACTTCCACATCCATTGCGGTGTTGGAGTCAAGTGAATCGGCCAACCCTGTAGCTGGGATCATTGAGTACGAGCGGAAATGTCCTGCACGAAAAGGATTCCCCGCCACCAGAGTGTGAGACAGAACTGGCAAGAAGATGTCAAACTCTGGGTCCGTGACCACATTGGTAGGTGGATGAGGAGGCAGTATGGATGGAGGTGAAGGCCGCCCAGTGGTGGCACCCTCCTCCTGAGACAACAGGCTAGTCCGAGGGGGGAGCTCTTGTCGGGTAATCTCTGGCGACCATGGTTCCGATGTAGCCCTGTCCTCCTCCATCCCCTCCCTGTGTAAACTGTAGGGTAATCATACAGTCTCCTCATGAGACTGCCCTGTATTTCTCGATGAACAAGCTATGCAAGAGATTAGAATGAAAGAAAATGTGATGACACCTATAGCTTGAAAAATGTACGCCAGTTGCAAACCTTGTGCAGCACCTTCTGGTTCCTACAGCTCCATTGTTGCCACAACTCGACCAATGAGAGAAATGGCAACACACACTTGCGACCTCCAGTTTAGTGCAAGAGTCGTATTGACACCCAGACCCACAACTTCATCTTCAATCACGAAGGGCGTGCACCGCTCTACCAAACCACCTCTTGCACCACCGAAATGCCAAAAGTACAGTCCTCGCAAGCAGATGGGTGTATTCCTTTTTCGATTTCCTGCTCACTCCTACCCAAAAGCTTTCAGAGACATCTGCAACCCATCAGGGGTAAAAAAAGTCAAGTAAGGAAAGATCCTCACCTTCACCTTCTCGTCATTCATCCTCAACAGCATCACCTAGTGACATCCAGCCCCAGTCGTTTTTCACGCCACAGGGGCATTCCAGCAATAGCCAGTCAGGGGGCCACCACAATGCAGATCCTGACATACCAATGGAATTCATAGTCCAGCATCCTTGGGACGTAGGCGGTGGCACCTTTGAGTACACACATAGAGGCAGTCAGCAGTCACGTGGATGACTGCTCTTCTTTAGACCCATCTCAGTGATGTCAATCCTCCATTGAAACATTCACGGCATCCAGTCCAATATAGGACTGAACTGCAGCTCCTTATGCGAACCTATTTGCCCGTGATTTTCTTCCTCCAGGAAACAAAATTAAACCCACACAATCGTTTTATCTTCCCACACTTCAACTGTATCAGTTTTGACCCCCCCCCCCCCCCTCCTCCACCCCCTCTCCCAAGTAAACACATACAAGTGGGTTGCCATTCTTATCCAAAGATGAAGAGGCTTGCTAAGGATAGAGTAGGGTGGAGAGCTGAATCAAATCAGTCTCCGGACTGAAGATCACAATGGCAATGTTGTATGTGACAACTTGACAGTGTGCCACCATCTACGATTAGGATACAAATCAACTGTGTTAAATCATTTCAAGAATTATTGACAGTCTCTCATACAGATCATAACTAGACAAATAGGTGTTTAGTGGGAGAAACTGTAATTCAGATTGTAACTAACTGGCATCTAAAGAGGCATCTACATGTCTAGTTAGTATGATTGATAGTGAACAGCTCTTGAAGTGATATGACACAGGCAATGCACCTCCTAATCTTGGTTGGCAGCTTTCTGTTAAGTTGTTGCATGCAGCATGACCCAACATTACATGTAATGAAAGTGGATATGCCTCTGCTTTGTATTTTGTCCTATTTTGTTTTATTCCTGTGAAAAGTATGGTATTATGGTTATTCTGTGAAGATTTGGAAATGACAACACAAGTTGTCAAAACTAGCATCATTTATGTTTTTTGCAATCTGTGCAAATAAAATCTCATAACCATAACAAATTATCACTGTGATCACCTCCTAACCTGTACAGAAATGTCAGGTAACTAGACATCAGTGATCCTCAATATTCATACCTGCTGTTTAATTTCAATTATTATGTTTTTATTATTTTTTGGAACTTAATTTTATCTGTATCTTATTGGGTGGAATTTATACTATTCATTAGTTTATTGCTGTTATTCTTTTATTTACTGAATTATTCTTGTATGTTAGTTAACTGGAGTTGTTAACGTAGTCATTGTTTTCACAATTCAACTTTTCCATGTATTTACAGGTGTCAGTTGTTACAACAATAGTATTTCTTGTTTTACTGGTTATTTCTAATGCAGCCGTGTGGACATTTTTTGTGAAAGCACTTCAGTCCTCGGAGACATCATTGTTACCTACAGTAGCAAGTTCAGCAACAAATTACATATGTTCTGTAAGTTATTTCATAGTTCTCACAGAGTAAAGATGCAGAAATACATATTATTCTCATTACATTCATGTCTCATTTTATTCTCTTTATAGGCCATGGCAGGATTCTGGTTTTTTGGTGAAATTACCTCATTAATATGGTGGACAGGTACATTCTTAGTTCTTGTGGGTTTGTTACTCATATGCCATTCTGACTGTAATAGGACTCTGCAGAATAAAGTAAAATAATAATATTGTTGAAGTAATCATTTTATTTATTTTACAAATGAGGGTGAGAGTTTTTGAGTTGTTCAGTAGTTGTCTGAAGTAACTGAGATCAGGGTATGCTGATATTTTGTAAGCTCGTGTCACAAATGTTCTCAATCAAATTATTGTATAAAAATTATCTTACCCATTAATGGAACATACTCATTAACTCATCAGTAGTGTTGCTTGGTGGTAGAGTACAGACTACCGGTATGAATCCAAAGGTCCTGGGTTTGATGCCCACTCAATCCGAGGATTCTTATCAGTAACTTCTCACTCCTTTTATCTCTGGCAGTGTTGCTGACATGAAAATGCTGAGTTGCATCATGGTTGGGAATCCAAATTAAGCTGAAGATTCAATTAAAACTGCCTGGGTAAATCAAAAGGTCAGAGGAAGGCACAGTATATCACCTGCAAACAGCACTATGATATCCAAACCAATCTTTGGATTGTTGACTGCTTTACCTCTGGTTTAGTGGTTAGTATTGAGAAGTGACAGATGAAAATAAATTTTCCTCTGAAAATGGCATACATCATTTCAGAGAGTTTTTAAAGTCCAAATGAAATTGTATTTCTTCTACATGTATTTCCATATTACCACTTTATAGTTTCTCCATATTTCTCATGATCCGACAGAGTTCTTCCAAAAAGGATGTTTATTTAGCAACAATGTTAACTATTTGTTGAGAGTAAATATTTTTTGTTTTGTTTTGTTTCAGTCTTATATTGACCTGTGTAAAGTTTTGATACTATCAGATTTTGAATCCGTGGCAAGTAGTTTGCCAGGTTTTATTTATTTATTTTTTTATTGTGACCACAAAGTTTCTCCCGGCATAATAACTGTTTGTAATCTTCTCGGGTCTGCAGCCGAGTATCCGGCTGCAGACCTGAGAAGATTACAAATATTTATTTATTATTTTTTCCCATGTTCCTAAAGTTGGGTCCATGTGGATGCATCTATATTTTGTTAATTTTATTTTTTATGGTAGTGCAGCTGTCACCCTGTAAACATTAAAATAAAAACATTGATTGTAGGTAACATTACTGGTACCCAGTGGTATGCCTCTTCTACACAAAAGTTGGAAATTGAAGTTAGGTAGTCATACATAACCATTTTGTTAGAAAACAAATCCTTGCAATCTCTGTATTATATCTGTATCCACAAGATGGTACTTTTTTTATATGAATCTGGTGAAAAGTTCAGGCAGTTGATCCAATGTCAGTGGGAGTCAAATGAAACCTGAGCACTGCCAAAACAGGACAGTGACATTGTCCCATTCAAAAGCAATCACTACACAAGCTATGCAATTTGTCTCACTGGGAGATGAGATGATCAGTTACTGTTGCATAGAATGTGGTTGGCAGATGATAGCTCCACAATTGACCTAAGGTGTAGATGTATTAACAGGTGACAGTGTTCTGTGAAACAGGAAATGGTTGGCATGTCTCATCATGAAATAAATATTTTAACATGTGTGGTGATTTCAATGGAACCTGTACCTGGTTCCGTCATGTTGGGTGTTCAGATTTCATTTTACTAACCATTATAGAACACACATTTTGGTATTGGCCAATCCTGTGTTATACAATATAGCCGTAGTCGATTAATCTTATGGAAATACTCTATCTGTAGGTTTTTTATATTTCCTCAAAATGGTTTCCAACTTTTCTCTGCTGAATTTTTCCCTGTATGTGTATTGCCAATGCAATATGGGGGCAGGGTCAGTTTGTCTAATGATGCCTCATAGAAATATTCACACCTGAGAAAATTTTAAACTGTTAATGACATAAAACTTGAAATAATCTACTCTCTTGCTTCTACTACAGATAATTATTTAGCAATATATAAGAACTTGAAGTAATATTTGAAAGTGGTAGTTTGTTTTTAGGTGCTTGGCTTGTAGCAGTACAGTTTTGGACTTTCCTCATTCCTCCTGAAAATTATGCAAAAACATAAGCAGAATTGTTTAAACAATGTTAACTGGATATCATGGACAATGTGGTTAAATTTATTTCTAAGAGCTACAGTCTTGCAGTTGTTAGGAATGGTTTTGGTGTACAGACTCTTCTGAAAGTGCATTTCAAACATGTCTATTGTGTTCATTGTTATACCCAGAAATTGAATCTGATTTTAGTGCAACGGGTGAGTCACAATAGGGATGTTACAATTTATTGTCAACCTTAGTGTAATTCCCAGTTATTCCCTAACTCTTTTTTTTTTTCAATATTAACAGCAATGTTAACCGAAGAAGAAAGTGCCTAATGTTTCCAACTCAAGACTGAATTAAAATCATGAACTTTCCAAGTTGTGTATGGAAATAGGAAGTAACTTACAGAATAACTGGAGCAAATTGAGCTTATATATCTTGGCAAACTGGTACAATTACTCATGATAGAGGACTCTGTCTGAAATTAGGGACCCAGCTTTTAGTTTTTGGAATCGTGTTATGTCACGTGTTGAAATATTGTAGAGTCAATTATAAATATGAGCAGTTGATCCACATCTGTTTAACAGCGGATAGGACATTTTAAAAGAGTGATATAGATTAACTGAGGTAGTGTCATTGACAAGATTTCCACATGTAGAGAGCTGTATCCTGTGAAGAGACTAATGCAGGAAAATGTAATTCCAAAAATTGTTGCTTCAGAGGAAGTGTGTATTACAATCAAGTTGATGAATGCTTTGACTTCACAGGGAATCTAGTTGCTGCAACAGTATTTAATTCTGAAAAGTCTGTTCTGTATGCAAGTCAATTTCTACAAATGTTTCTATACAGGTATTAAGAAAAATCTCCCTTCCTTCAATAAGCTGATAAGGGAGCTTCAAATACTATACATGAGGGATGAGTTTAGAACTCTCACTGGTGCTGTTCCACTTCTGCAATTCCTGTTTGAAAATAATTTGCGGGAGCCTTTTAGTGAAACAATCAAACTCCCTCGAGTAATTGTTACTATACTGATAATGTGTGAGATGGAGTGTTCTTTCTCTACCCTGAAGAAAGTAAAATCTTTTCTGTGAAGTACTATGAGTCAGTAGCGATATTCTCTGTTGAGAAGGACCTCATACGCAGCATTGTAGACTTCAATGAAGGTGTAGTTGACAGATTCTCTGCCCTTTAGAAGAGGAGAATGGATTTTTCTGACTGACATTCACCATAAGGTAAGAGTATTTCCACATAGCAATTACATTGTTATACTTTAATTTTTTGCTTTTTATGTTGCTTGGATCTTATTGTCCATCTTCCTGTGAACCCCCTAGCAAAAACCTCCACAAACTGCCACTGATGGGGCCTATCTTCATCTTAACACAGTCTTTCTAATATGCCCCATCTTTCCATTATTAAAATACCTATATTTGATGCCATCACTCTCTTGTATCTAGTGGTTACATTAAAAGTTCTACAGTTTCTACTACAAATTCCAATTACTTCCTCTATATAAAGCTTTTTTCTGTAAATGTATGTGAGATGGCATCCCTCTCATAGTTATTGAGTGCTTACATTTAAGTACTACAGCTTAGGCCCCAAATTTCAATTTATTCCTTAGTATAAATACAGGTATGTTATATTTCCATTTTATATATTTTCCACAGTTTTTCCATATTCTGTGTGGAAGTTTGGTTCAGTGATTTCGATTCTGCCCACCAATGCAGAGACTTTACAAAAGTGTTTGCAAATCTTGTACTGTTTCCTCTTCCAAATGACAACACCAGGGAAAACCTCCCATAATCACACAACACTAGCTGCTTGAGTATAGCCTTATATACAATGAAACACTCATGAATTGCAGTGAAGGTGAGATACTGAATTAGATGCCTTAACTACAGCTTCATGACTACTGATGATTTACAAAACCACAAATAAGGCATTTTAAAGCTTCAGGAAAGTGAAATGATGAAGACCATTCCTTGTTAGCATACAGTACCAGCCAGATGATAAATGAAGATTTACCATGTCACAAGAGATTATTGATACCGATGTCTCAGATGAGAGTTAATATGTTAACTCAGAGGGGATAAAAGATCATTCCCAAAGGCTGTTGGAGCTTGCACATCTGATGATACAAAAACTGCACAGTTTTTAATAGGCTGTATGTATATATCTATCACACAAAAGTGTTACTGCTTTGTCAGAACCAATATGCAAAGAAGAAACTGAAAACAAACAAAAATCATGCCAAAACTCAAGACCCGCAAGAGTTGACAGGATCGCCTATGGAGTTATAAACCTTTCACGTCAGTCATTAAGAAAGACTTTTAAAATGTAGAGAGACAGAAACAATGCTACAGACACTTACATTAACTGATTTCCAGCTGATAAAATGGTTATGTGCACACTGAAAAATCATATTTCATGCCATAGCAGCAAGGTTAAAACAAATGATTCCCAACATCTTTGAGCTGGAACAGACTTTTACCATACCCAACAAATCATCACAAATGAACATTGTTTCACCAGAGGCATAGCTTTCTTCTAGTGGCAGCATCCAGCAGAAACAATAGGGCTATTGAACATTGATTAGGAAAAGCCTTCAACAAAGATGGCCAAAACTCTGCCCAAGGGGTGGGGGGGGGGGGGGGGGGGGCACAACTTTTTAGATTTCCATGAGCAACTAGCAACTACAAATTGATTTACTGTTACTATATCTGCACCAGAAAATTACCAAAGTGCAAATAAATGGACATCTTGTAGAAGCAATCCCAGTCCAATGTTCTGTCAGATGGGGTGCCCTTTATCAATGTTATTGTTTTTCATTTCCTCAGAACCATTATCTTTGCTCTCAACACACACACAACCAGAAGTACACAATGGTTCAAAGTGTCCCTCAGTGCCTACAATGATGATGTTACCATTATACTTATGGAACACCAAGAAGACATAAAAGTCTTGGGCATAGTGGTCCATTACAAGGAAGCAGCGGAGACAACAGTGAACACTTAACACACATCTATTGGCTCGTTGAAAGTGCACATCATTTTACTGGATTTGTTGAAATGGAAGTGTTGGGTATGCAGCTAAAGTGGAACATACATGACCTAATTGTGTCAGTTCCAGAGAAATGCTAAAAAAAAAAATTCGAATTGCTCTGTTAGTAGATAGAACAAGAAATTATCATTCAAAGGAATGAACACATTAACACACTGGTCTTCTCCAAAAAAGGAACATGAATATGTTGAACAAGTCATACCTATTGATGACAAATAAATACAATAAATAAGACAAATTTGTAGACTGAATCATTTGGAAATGTATGTCGTTTCATGTAGCCAGAATTAGTTGATGAAACCTTATACAGAAGGTGAGTTGGTTTTCAAATACATGTCTTCCCATTATAAAGTAAATTTGGTACCTTCTGGTATCTCCTAATTTCTTCCACATATATAACCTTCTTTTCATAATGCTTAAACCAAGAGTGTGTGATGATTAAATTGTGCTCTGTGCAAAATTCTATCAGGTGATTTCCTCTTTCATTTCTTTTCCCCGTCCATATTCACCTACAATTTGTTCTCTGTCTTTTCCTACTACCAAGTTCCAGTCTCCCATTACAATCAAGTTTTGCTCTTCTTAACTGTCTGAATGACTTCTTTTATCTGGTAATATATATTTTCAGTCTCTTCTTCATCAACTTGTATTTCTGTACTTGGTGTTGGTTTTATGTCTATCTTTATTACGATAATATAGTCCAGGACCTTTATGCATTGAATAGGAAAATATTAGGGGAGAGATGAAACCTTTTGCAATAGTCTCAATGTGATGGCTAAGTTAACATACTAAAAGTCCCTGAAGCTCAGGCCTGTGGAATCACGGTTATGATGTCATCAGTATGGCCGACCTAAATATTTGTGCTGTAATTTTTGAACGTCTATAAATTCCCACAGAATTAACATAAAAAGGTCCTTTTTTGCAGCAAATTACAGACGAAGGGGTGAAAAAGTATTATGTAGCAGTATATAATGTATATGTAACATTCTAGTATGTAACATATATGTAACATTCCTTCTGAGTTATATTAACCTAAAAGGAGAAAATATCATTTTTTCTTACAGTTTTTGGAGTTTCTCAATGAATAACTGCACAATTATTGAACAAATTGACAATATATTTTCATTAATCTTGTAGCGCATTTTCAGAGCTTTAAAATAATACCAATATGTTTTTTTCTACCATTAATAATAAGGCAGTTATCTGAATTTCTTTACTGAAATGTGTAAGTGTTCCCTAGTCAGACTCATGTTCTGCAATACAGTTTTCCCACACTTTCTCAGGAGCAGCTTACGCTTTACTAGAATAGTGACATAATGTGAGTGTGTAGCAATTGGAGTGCCAAATTGTGTGTGCAGTACTATGAAAAATTTAGCATAATAATGCTTTTTGTCCGTGCTGAGTGTACAGGTGATTGGGGATTGCATGTAGAAATGGCTACAAATATGATTCCTTTTTTTCCATGCAGCTGGCCACCTTGCATATGGACAGTGTGCGCATTTATACATAGAAGAGATGTCAACACTTGAAGACAGGCTGACACCACAAGAGTTCCAAAAATTTGTCACCACGGGACAGTTTGCTATTAGACTTATCAACAAAATGTGGGTCAGTAATTAGAGTGACATGACGATAGAAAAAGTATTGATGAGATTGTTCAAATTATCTGGTGGCCTGGCACTTGGATGTGGGATAATGAGTAGTACCCTGAATCGATGGATGCTGGGGATGTATGCATGTTCAGAGCTCATTCAGCACTTTGAGAAATTTTGTGATATAGAAGTAACCTCCTTTGACCACCACATTCAGCTAATGAAATCACAACAAGCTCGTGATAATATTGATTCTTCAAAAGTGGTGGCATGGTTTGGCTCACATTTTCTGCTCACAAATCGTTCTGAGCTCATATCATTGTCAACTGGTATTATAGCAAGTGATGATGCAGTTCACACATGACTAGCACTGTCAAGATCAACGATGACATTGTTACACCTATATTAACACCAAGCAGCTATTCTTCAGTGTTGTGTTGTGAAAACTGATAAGGGTTTCCTGAAATGCTTAAACCATGAACTGACAACTCATCCCTTATCCTTGTTTGATGATTATTACATAAAAAAAAACAACGATTTTGTATGATATATTAGATAACAGTATATCAAGTGACAAGCTTCTCTCACCTCATCAAGATTCTGCCTATGTTCGAACAGTGCAGTTTCATCCTTTTCGGTGTGTGATTCGCTCGTACCTTGTACGCCAACTGTCCTGTGCCCAAGCTCAGCATGTCGACGCCCGTGCTACCGCCGCCTGGACTCTCACTCGCTCATCAATCTGTGCCTGACAGCGTCTTCACAAGTGACAGCAGTCGGCATAATGCCAGGCTGCCGTTCTTGTCCGGACTTTCACCGCAAGACATGATCACGTCGCCACAGTTTAACAATGCCATGACTCTGGCTTTGTTAGGCCACAAACCTTTTTAGTGCTCCCGTGTATGCTCCTCCATTGTTCGAGCACTCTCAACATTGTCATGTTTTGAACAATGCAAGCTGCAGTCCGAATGTTGTGCAAAGTTCAAACGTGCAACCGCCCGCCGCCACACCGGGCTCACCAGTGTATCACTCCACCAGCTCCACGCCTAGCCTCCGACACCCGGGTGGCCTCCATACTTTTGCCTCGTCAAGTGCTGTACCGCAAAGAAAAGTACTTGGGTTCGAACAAACATATCTGTGTGAACGTTTGGGTACAGGATCTCTACGTACACCTTAGTGTGCTGGTGGGTGTCCATTTTATGCAAAACTTTGCAATCATGCTCTAGATAGCACTGAGCACTGTAAATGTAATTGTAGGTGTCATACGTAATGCAGATATCTTAACTATAACTTATGTAATAATCATCGTACATGTTCTCTAGCGTATTGTCATCAAAAGCCATGATGATAGTCGCAATTTTAACCTTCTTCTCGGAAGACTGTTGTTATTCACTGCCACTGCTTCCATCGCATCCTCCCACACTTACCGTAGCACTACCGCTTGCGATGAGTTGTTCGTCATTATCATCATTTTGTGTTAGTGTTACAACAGTATCTAACTTATACTCATTTTTCTGTACCATAACAGATGCGAATGATTCATCTTCTACACTAATACCATCTTCACGAAGAAGGGTTCTTTGTAACTTCATCTCAACCAGTCGCAATACATTAGCAGGATTGTTTGCCAATCGCCGCCCCATCTAACGCTTCACCACACAAATAACGTCACAAAACGCAACTTTGGAGGCACACTGCACCATCCCTATTGGCGAACCGACAGGTCAAACTGCAGGTGGCAAGGCACATGCAGAGTCCTCTAATGGACGACTGCAGAGTTTTGCAGATACGGGAGAATCACTAGTGCAATAAGGGACCTTTACGTTTTCTCTCATACGATTTTGGTGCATATGTGTTTGTTCGAGCCCAAGTACTTTCTTGTTAGACAACACAGTAACCATGTTTGTGTTGAACATTGTGCGTACTTGTTAGAGTTCATCTCCGGCAGCTCTCGCCCCTACCGCTGTGCTGGTTCAGCTGCCTCACTCAGTGCATTCAGTGAACATGCAAGGCACTGATCTGACATATGACACTCACAGTTTCATCGACTGTGTGAACCCCACAAATGTGGGTGTTCCTCAGTATGTGCTACCTTGTGCCGTACCTCCGAGCGTGCCTTCCGCGTGGCGAAGTGGTACCCTTCCACACCCACACTTTGCCGGACTAACGACCCCCGCCCCGGCGCCACCTCTGGTCTTTGCTGTGCTAAGTGATGCTTCCGAGCCTTCACCGTTTGACAATGCAAACGCTGCAGTCACTCCGCCACCTCCTGGCTCACCTCCATCTCTGCTGCCGGGCTGCCTGCCGAAGCTGCCTCAGTTCTCCTTCGACTCCCTGACCACCTGGCTCTCTCTCATCGAGCGCATATTCAAACATTACAATTTGGACGATTCCACTCACTACCTGTGTTTAATAACCTCACTACATGACCACGTGGCTCTAATTTGTGACCTGGTTACTTCTCCCCCCAGTTGGGACTGCTATGACAATGCCAAAAAGACAATGTTGGAGCGTGTCACCTGGTCTGTGGAAGAGACAGTTCGAATTATAATTGAAGAGGAGAAACTTGGTGACAAACGTCCTCAAGTCGAGCAATAACAATGTGAACGCCTTAGTGTTATTCGTTAATGCTTATACACTGCAGCCAGACTTCAAAGTGCCATCGTTAAGGTTAATTCAGAACACGTGCAAGTAAAACAGCTACAACGTGAATGTGATGATCAGTCTTGATGGCTGGCTAACAATCTATCTGCGCTCGACTCTGCAAAATAAATCCTCGAGCATCTGTCCAGCTCCACGACGCACAAATCTCAGGTTAGTCACAGTGCTGCTTTGCCTCGTGTTCCTAGTGACACCGCTCCTTCATTGGAACTTTTACCTTCTCCGAATATCACATCTGCTCCTCCCCGCTCGTACGTGGAGGTCTGCAAAGACAGTTGCAAACTCTCGCCTCATTTGCGTGTTCCGCAATCTGTTGCGTCCTCGAATTGCACACAAATCAATCGATCATACCTTTGTTCGAGTGCTCTGCGAGTGACTTTCCTAAACCAACCCACTGTACTCACCGTCCCTACCTATACAAACGATAGCAAAGTGTCTCAGTGTGTGCCCATCAGCACTCCTTCCTCTGCTCTGTGCAAATCCTCAATCAAATTCTCGTGCATGCACTGCCCTGCGGAGCGTAATTTCACCAACCGGCACCCCGGCTCTCGCTGTGATGTTGGCAATGCTGCCTCCCCTCCAGCCTGTGACACCTCACCTGCCACTCGCTCAGCTGCACACGCATTGCCTCCCCACCTCTGCGCTACGGCTCCTGTTCCTCTGATGCTCGCCTCTGCTGCCGCTTCGTCGCCACGTTCACTCACCTGCACGCCACCTGTGGCCAATGCGTACACCAAGCACTCGCAGTTGCAGCTCATCTGTTCTGCAGCAGCTTAGTCAACTCCGGCCGCCACCACCACCGCCGTTTTGGCGCCACGCGCACCTGCTTGCACGCCCCCAGCGATCAACTCGTCTGCTGCCTCTCCGTCAATGCTGCCATCTTCTCGCACGGCACCGGTACCAACTACTTTGAGTCAGCCGGCTACACGTGCGCCATCCGTGGCCACCACCGCTATCTACTTGCTGCCACCGACGTCCTTCCTGCCTGAGCGGCATGCCGATGCCCTGCCCACCTCCATCAGCTGTCACTCTGCACGACCTGCCTTCGCACACGCTACATCTTCCGCGCCTAGTGCCATGCCATTGCCTGTGTCGCAAATTGCTGTCGTCACGAATGGCACGGTTAACAGGCTGTGCCTCATTGACAATATCCCTGTTTTTTTCTAAATCACGCCCACTGTGTCCCAAAAAATTAGCTGTGGTTGACGCACAATTGTCTGAACTGCTTTCGACTGGTGTGATCGAGCAATTAATTAAGAAACATGATGGCACATGGCACATGTGCAGCGACTATTGCAAGCTCAATGCTAAGACTATCATGGACCGCTTCCCGATTCTGAACGTTACCGACTTTTCCAAACTACTTGCTGGATCAAAAATTTTCTCGGTTGTCGATTGTAGGCGTGCTTACCATCAAATTCCCATGGTCCCTGAGGACATTGAAGAAATGACCATTACCACCCCGCTCAGCCTTTTCCAGTATTGTTTCATGCCTTTCAGGCTTAAGAACGCCACTCAGACTTGGCAACGGTTCATTAGTGAGGTTTTACAGGCCTTAAAATTATGCTTCGTGTACTTAGGCGACATACTAATCTTCAGCTCCTCAGTCGAGGAAAACAAAAGACAAAAGCAGATTATTCTTGACAGGTTATCCGAGGTGGGAATCGAGTTGAATGAGGAGAAACGCCAACTGCATCTCCCCTCGGTACAGTTCCTCGGGTATACAGTCTCGTCGGAGGGCGTTATCCTCCCCTCACCCCCCCCCCCCCCCACTTACAAGGTCAACTCGGTGCAAAACATCATGCGCCTCCACACTTACAAAGACATTTGTCAGTTCCTCAGCACCATTAACTACTACAGACGACACCTGCCTAGTACGGCTGAGGTTCAGGCCCCCCACACAGATGCGGTGGCTGGCAAACTCAGGTCAAGTGACCATGCAGTTCCCTGGACGAACGAAATGACAGAATTGTTCAATAAACTCAAAGGTCTACTCAGGGCCGGCGCAAGCCCAAGTGCCGCCCCGTGCGAGTTGCTAAATTGCCGCCCCCCCCCCTCCCCGTTTTATTTATTTGTATTTTTATTATTTTTTTCACAAAACTTTTGTGGAATTTTATTTAAACAACTCTGTAGGAAATCTCGGCAATCAATCGCATTTTCTCTCTTTTCAGATCTTCCTAGGCCAGTCCCAAATCTTTTAATATGTGCTTACATCTAAACCGTCATGTTGACAGGTACTTTCAGCATGACGGTATAGATGTAAAAATAACTCAAAGCATTGAGAATAGCCACACTGTGCCCGAAATCTATATAGATCTGGAAAATAAAAACAAAAAAATGCGAATGATTGGCGCCATTCTCTACAGATTTGCACAAGACAGTCGCTGAGCACCAGCTCAAAATTGGAATCAAACCTGGCTGAAGAAATCCAGCTAATTTTTAATATGCCTTGTGAATTAACAAAAATGTTCAAATGTGTGTGAAATCTTATGGGACTTAACTGCTAAGGTCATCAGTCCCTAGGCTTACACACTACTCATCCTAAATTATCATAAGGACAAAAACACACACCCATGCCCGAGGGAGGACTCGAACCTCCGCTAGGACTAGCCGCACAGTCCATGACTGCAGCGCCTTAGACCGCTCGGCTAATCCCGCGCGGCATGAACTTACAGCTAACGTAAATAAACATTTTTCAATGGTTGTGAACAGATAATGTATTTAACGGAAAACAAAATATATTTACAATTTAACGATAATTTGGTTTGAACAATAATATTTATAATAACTATTTAATGCTGAACAAAATAAGAAGCAACACAGTAAATAACCAAGACTCTGAACATAATATAAAAATTTAAAAACATACTAGACAAATCGAACCTTCCTCGCTTTTGCTTGTGAAAACTCTTTCACACGATCTGTGTAATGTAACTTCTCTGCAAGCTCGTGCTCAATCGAAATTGTTGCTAGATCATTCAAATGAGTTATGCTCATCATTGATCGGAGGTATGTCTTTATCAATTTCAGTTTTGAGAAACTCCTCTCTCCACTCGCAACTGTCACTGGGAGTGTTAGGAGATTTCTCAGAGCAACGTTGACATTAGGGCAAAAATTATGTCTTCCTATAAACTTCAGAGTCTCTTTTGGACCTATTCCTGGTTTAAACAATGTTGAAAGCACTTTTAGTTCTTCCCTCAACTCTAGTGCATCAATGTCGCTTGACTCATGATATTGCAAAATCGCTGCGAGGTTTCTTCACTTTGTGTCCAGGCTGTCAGGAGGAGCATTCTTCAGCTAGCCGATGTCGTAGAGAAAATCAAAATAATTACAATGAGATTTCAGTTGATTGAATCTCTCATCCAAAGATGTGGTTAATATATCTAAAAGATAATACTAGAATTCAATCTTGTAACGGTTTGTTGGTCATTTATTGTCTGATCTCTTCCTTCATAAGTAATGTGTATTGGCTTCTTACTTCGTCACCGGGAAACACTAATCCGTGGTAACGTTAGATCTTCTAACTATAATTCTGTAGCCAATTCTTTGGAATCCGTCAAGAAAGATACAAACTTTTCTTCTGCTCTGCAGGTCTCAAAGCATACTTTCGTTTTTTCAAGCATTTCCACAGCCTCAGAAACATTTATGTCAATAGTCTGGAGGGTCTTACTGACTACACTGATGTGAAGCAGAACGTCGTACCAGATTACCAGAGAAGTGAGAAAGGTGTAATTTTTTATTTGATACGTAAGTGACATTGCTTCGTGAGCGGTCATGCCATCGAATTCTTCTGATATTTGAACCAGTGCATCATAAACGCCTCCAGTTTGAAACCTCAGGGGAGTAGGTGCATCGATGCGACTTTCCCACCTAGTATCACTCAGTCACTTCAGCGTCAGGTTAGGCAGGTACTTCTTCAAGACATCCCAACGTCGAACGGAGGACGAGAAGAAATCATACAAGCTCTTCACTGTCGAAAACATGGAAACAGCATATTTAGAAGACATAGCGACATCGTTGACAACATGATTCAATGAGCGACTGCTACATGGTACATAAAATGCTGTCTTGTTAATATCTGAAATCCTTTTCTGGGGACCAGACTTCTTTCCTTTCATGTTTGCTCCGTTGTCGTATCCTTGGCCTCTCATATTGCACAATAGGATGTTTTTATCTTCCATGAACTTGTGTACGACCTGCGTCAAAGTGGAGCTTGAATAATCGGGCACTGGAAGAAATCCCAGGAAATGCTCCCGAATTCGGACATCATATATCCTGTCGAGTCTTGCCTCCTGGACGAAACGTACCACAGCTGTCATCTGTTCTTCTTTTGAAATATCTGGTGTGCAGTCCAGACTTATACTGTAATACTTTGCAGATTTCATCATTAATAGAATGTTGTTGGTTATAGATGATCCAATAAGATGAATTATTTCATTCTGTGTTTCCTTTCCAAGATAATTATGACCCTTGTTCTCACTTTGCTTTGTTCTGTGCAGGTGCTCCATCATCACAGTGTCGAACTTTCCAAATAATTCAACGAGTTTCAAGAATTTTCCGTTGTCAGGCTGAAAGAGTGTATCTGTACAGACATTGACGACCCAGGAAATGAATTATTGCTATTAAGCGCCCAAGAGCATTTGTCCAGTGTTCGCTTTCAGTATTCAGAATTCTTTGATGATGGGCGTCGACAGTTCGTGACTTTTTCATCCCCTCAGAAAACACGATCCAGTTTTTATGTGAATTCAAATGATCGGTAGACTTCCCGTGACTTTCGAGATACGAAGCAAGGTGCCGCCAGCCGGTTATACCGTTCTTTGCAATTTTTACAGTAGATGACGAAAAAAGTTTGTAACAAAAGCAGAACACAGCATCCTTGCTCTTTTAGTACACCAACCAATGTCTATCTCCTTTTTGTAAATTCTTCAAAGAATAGCTGTAGTGCACAGGGTTGAAACGCCGGTTGTCCGCGTTTTTAGGGCATTCTTCAGCTTCCTTAATGCGCTCGGTAGGACCTCGTATGACCAACATTGTTCGAATGCAGTAATTATTTCCGGCCATCTTCCGGGATCTGAGTCAACTGTCTCTCCCAGTTTAGGCTCGCCTTCAGTCACTTCTCCGGTGGTGAGTACCTCGGCTGATGTTCCTCCGGTATTTTCCGAATCAGGTCGCCTAATTTCAGTTCTGCCTGATGTTTCAATCTCGGAGCTATCGTCGCAAAGCAGCTCTTGAGTCCAAGCGAGGTCTGTTGAACATGCTGTGGATGACCCACCGTCAGCATTGCTAATTTATGCAGTGGTCGCAGTACTGTGTTCGTCAACTTTCTGGTCATGTCCTGAAGATAAAGATGTAGCTGCATTAGCTCCACCAGTTCAAGGTCTATTTTTCCACTCTCGCCGCTGCTAGGTCGTTTTCTCTTTGGCTTGAAATATCGTTGTAGTACATCCTTTTCCTTCTTATCGTCATCTTCCTTCAGCGCCCGTCTTTTCCTATATTCACTGCCAGACAGTGTTTTTCTACCGTCGGACATATTTCGATCCAGCCTGTAAAGAACGATTAAGTGAAACTAACTGTTGATGTCAGTGTTCATTTGGCTTTCTTCGTCCCTGATTTGCCAATTTCTTAAAGGAAAAACTAAAGGAAAGTGATAAGGAGGCTTTTTAATACCGTACAAAAACTTAAATTTAAAATTCTACTCTAACTACTAGTTAGTTCTGTTTGACTTCAACCTGTTTTTTGTTGCAGAAAAATACACGCACAGACGAATGTTGGGGAAAAGTAATAAGCTACTATATAATGGGGCATATTAAATAATAAAATAAATATGTATTGTAGGTAGTTTTTACCCTCATAGGAATTGTGTCCTGAAGGCAAAAATGTGCACAAAATTCTGTTAAAATCGGTCCATTAGTTTACGAGCAGTTATGGAACATTATCGCATGATGTGGGTGGCAGTTTTTAGGGAATTTTATTTCTTATGTCGTCATAACTCCTGAACTATGTTTTCTGATAGTGAGGAACATGTGTACCAAGTTTGACTGACATTGCCCCCCCCCCCCAAACACACACACACACACACACACACACACACACACACACACACACACATTTTCTAATATGTATAGATTGTGTAGCAAAATTATGTTTTCCTGAATCAAATACTTTACGAAGAGTGAGAGCTTGAAGTTATCACCCCAATAAGCAGTATTCGTGATTGGCTGTACCTGAAAAAAAATTAATTTCTGCAAACCAAATTATCTAATAATAAATTAAAATAAACTTACACCCTTCTCTCTAGTTGGGCTTTTGTGCACCCTGTGAAACTTAGTTTTTCTCTACACGTCTAATGATATTTTCGTTTTCTTACTTCTCTTATAACAGCGAAGGAAACATTTCAGGAAAATGCAGCCCGCTGAAAGGGTCTAAGTTCATGATTCACTAAGGATCAATTTCGTTAATTTTGATAACATTCTTCCGAACGTGCTAATTCAGAAGCAGCGCGCAGCAGAGACGAGGCGATTTATAATAGCATCTACATTCTACAGAGATAACGAGAAGATTCTCATAACAGCAAGCAAGTGGGATGAAGCCCTATTCATTTTTCATAACTCTTTGCTTCACAATTACGTAATCAAGAACGGAATAGAAAGTAAATCTATATATACTGTAAAATGGATGTGTGTGCGCTACCTAACAGCTTCCAAGACAAAGAAAAGTTTTCTTTTCAGTACTTCGCAGAGTTATCGACCGATTTCGAAAAAAATAAATGCTGTCATATTGTACTCATTAAGAGGTGTAATTTCATGTAAATCTGAAAATGGTAAGACAAGACTACATAGAAACTGTGAATTTGTCTTGAAGCCGACGGCACTCAAATAGCCGCGGTGCTGCCACAGTGACGAGGAAGAAATCAGTCCTCCTTCCTCCCCTGGTACAGCAGGGGCGGCCGGCAGGTAATCGAGGCGCCATGGTACAGTTCCCGAAGCTCTCCCTCGGAGGTTTGGTATCGAATCCCCTCTTGGGCATGAATGTTGAGTTTGTTCTTTTCTTAAAAAAAAAAAAAAAAAAATAAAATAAAATAAAATAAAAAATAAAAATAAAAATAAATAAATAAAATTGGGGGCCGGCAGATTTGCCGCCCCTCGGAAAGTGCCGCCCCGTGCGGCCGCACGTTTCGCACGTGCCTTGCGCCGGCCCTGGGTCTACTTGCTCTAGCGATCACGGTTGCTCATCTGCATCCTGACATGGAAGTCTTCCTCTCACAATTGACGCTAACGACTCCGCCATCGGTGTGGTTCTTAGCCAATCTCACGCCGATGTAATCTCTCCCCTACAGTTCTTTTCCAAAAAACTAAATAATGCGCAACGCACCTTTTCGGCTTTTGGCAGACAACTTCTTGCCATCTACGAGCTCATTAAACATTTCCGTACGGAACTTGAGGGTCATTCCTTTTACATTCTTACTGATCATAAACCACTGGCGGCTGCCATCGAAAATCCTCCGGGTGACCCGCCCCCTTGGCGCTTCCACTACCTGGATTGCATTTACAATTCACGACGGATGTGCGGTACATTATGTGCGCTGATAATGTGGGGGCGGACTTTCTCTCACGGATCGATGCTGTGTCCACTGTCATTGATCTCTCCAACCTTTCTGCTCTACAATCTGATGACGATGACCTCCTTGCCCTCATCTATGACCCTTCCTTTTCCCTACATCCCATCCGCACCACCTTTCCAGGCGTCACCGGTGAGGTAAGGTGTGATGACTCAATGGGATAACTCTGCCCCTTCATACCTTGCTTCCTTTGATGTCCCATTTTCTAGAAATTACATGAGCTCGCGCACCCAGGTGTCAAGGCCTTGACTTGCCTGGTGTGTGAACGTTTCGTTTGACGTGACATGAGATGTGATTGCCAGGCGTGGGCCCGCTCTTGTGTCGCATGCCAGCGCAACAAGGTCTCGTTTCACACCTCCCTTCCTCTTGGCTCATTCCCTCCTCTGTCCGGCAGATTGCAGCACGTCCATTTGGACCTTGTCAGTGCTCTCCCACCGATCGACGGTTACTGATACATCCTATAAATGATCGACCGCACCACGAGATGGATGGAACCCACACTTCTGCTTAATATCACTGCAGAGTCCATCGCTCGGGCTTTCATTTTTACCTGGATCGCTAGCTTTGGCTGACCCTCAGTCATCATTATTGACCAGGGACGTCAATTCGAGAGTGCCCTCTTCATCAATATCTGTCATCTTTGCGGCACAAACATCGCCTATCATCATCAAAGTAACGGGCTGGTTGAGCAGTGGCATCGGACCCTCAAGGTGTCCCTTCCATGCCACGAGCCTCTTTGGCTTGACGACCTTCCTCTGGTCCTCCTTGGCCTGTGCTCAACCTACAAGGAGGACCGCTGTGGCATCATTGTGGATTTCGTATATGGGCTTACCTGGCGAGCTTGTCGCTCTGTCTGCACCTCCCTCGCTCAAGGATCTCCCCTCTCTAGTCGATCGAGTCCACCACATCTGTGCTGCAGCCTCCCCGCCCCCTCCTGCCAGCCACTCTCCCCCCCCCCCCCGTAAGGGTTCCTTCGGATTTGCAGACGTGCAAGTTCGTGTTCTTGTATGATGACACCGTCTGCCCTTACAGCCCCCTTACTCTGGCCCTTATCCTGTCCTTCTTTGAGTGCCAAATACCTACACCATCCTCTATAATGGCAAACCCACTGCAGTGTCCATTGATCGTCTTAAGCCCGTGCACCTCGATCCGGCTTCCTCTCCCAAAGTCAAGCCTACCCTCTCTTCCTTTTCCTCATTCGAGGTCTCTCCTCCCCCTGCCTCCTGCGCGTCTTCCCCTTCCCCTTCACATTCATCCTCAACAGTTGACCCTTCTTTCCCTTTCTCCTCACCATCCTCTCCATTCAGAGGATTCTCTCGTCCCCTTCCTCCCTCCGATCCTGCTATCAATTCTCGGTCCCTGTTCCCTCGCCTCTCACTACTGAATTGTACATTGTGGTGTGTGACTACAGTCTTTTCATTATGTGTACGACATCCACCAAATGTGAGCTCATTAAATGCTTTCAGCTGGCCCCTGATTCCATACTATCTGAGGCTCGGGCCTTCCTGCTCCCATCGAGCACTATGCTATTATTATTCCAGTTTGCGGCTCCCGCTCGACCCGGCGTCTCTCACGACAGGTCACACTACCACCTCATCTACAGAATATCACTGTTCGCAGCCCCATGGCTCGTCGGCTACTGCCCCCTCCAACTTTACCAGAGGGAACACTTGAACTCACCATCTGTGTAATGCCCTCGACGTGTGTTTCCCCCAGTGCCTCTGAATCCGACCCCCCCCCCTTCCAAAGGAGTACTCCGTACTGTGGAGGGGGGGGGGGCTGTGTGGCAGCACTAGCCACCAATTCGAGTAAAGTGTGATATCTTTTGTGATGATCTTTGCTTTTGGTTCTTGCTTTCTCGGCTACCGCCATGTTTAAACAGTCATGGTTTGAATGTTGTATGATCAACAGTGAATAAAGTTGTGTAACAGTAAAGTGCGTGGTTATTTGGCTTCTCTGCATCCAGTAATCACCACAATATAAACAAATGAATTGTTATTGTTCATGTTTATTTGTAATACAAATCAGCGCTATATATAAATGCTGAGATATGTGCAATTTTTATAGAAACAGTTGTTTCACTATCTTTTGAGAATATTCACATGTACCTGCAAGTCTTGTACAAGGTTTTAAGAAATATCTCCTTACAATTCTAACACATGGTCTGTCTAGTGAATAATCACATCTTACGATAAATAATTTCAGATAACTCCCTTACTATTAATGATAGGAAAAACATATTACTATTGTTTTAAATCTCTAAGAATGTGTTACATAATTTTTAAAAAAATCATCAATTTGTTGCATAATTATGCAGTTATTAATAAAGATACTTAAAAAGAAATTTTGAAAAAATTATTGTTCTTTTCGTTTTTGTTGGTATAGCTCAGAAGAAATGTTATATATACATTTGATATTGATACATAAACGTTTTTCAGGTCTTCCTCTGTAATTTGCCACAAAATGGACCTTTTTATGTCAATCCTGTGAGAGTTTATAGCTGTTCTAAGATTACTCTACAGTTTCTTAGGCCGCCATATTGATTACGTCATAACCGCGATTCCACAGCCCAGACCTTCGAGGACTTTTAGTATGTAAACTAGGCCATCAAACTGAGACTATTGGAAGAGGTTTCATTTCTCCCCTATTTTTTCCTATTCAGGCCCTTTTTTTTTGCGTAAAGGTCCAGGACTAATACTGAACAGCATAGTTTCAGCATTCCTCTGACTAATTTTGTATTTATAACTCTGTATTCACTTGATCAGAAATCCTGTTCATACTGTCACCAAATTTCACTAATTCCCACCACATCTAACTTCACCCTATCCATTTCCCTTTTCAAATTTTCTAACTTATCTATGTGGTTAATGGTTAGAAAATTCCACACTCCAATCTGAAGAATGCCAGTTTTTGTTTTTCTTGATGATGACATCCTCCCAAGTAGTCCCAGCCCTAAGTTGGAAATGGGGGACTGTTTCACCTCTAAAATATTTTACCAAAGAAGACGCCTTCATTATATATTCATATTACGCAACATACCATGTAAACTGACTGCCGGCGTGGCGCAGTGTATAGCGTCACAGACTGTGGTGCTGAAGGTCGCCGGTTCAATCCCGTTCCCCGGTAAAAATTTAGTTCTTTGTAATTAACAATTCCAGAATGTTCTACATCTTTCTTATGTTCACTTGTAAATTCTACTTGTTTCTTATGTTAACTATTCTTCTAATTTCTGGTACATTCTGTCTGTGTATAAATAGCAGAGCACTCTGCCTGAGAGGCAGTCAGTGCTACATGTATGTGAAGTTCATATTAAACCTGCTTTCAGCATAAGTGGTGTGTTCAGTTGCCTTCGAAGTCAAGCCTGCTTCCATTTCAACGTGACATTGTTTGGTCAAGGCGCTGGGTATCCTGTGCAACAGCTGCATCACTGTGGCTCCAATTAGGCAATGTAAAAGCTGTCGCTTACACGGACTAGAACCGGAATACAAGGAATATACCGAGTACATCCTCCTGAAAGTCCTTATTGTCAGAAGAATGATGGACACGAAACCAACGGTAAGCCAGCTACATATCAGACACTCGTTGGTTTTCTCTGGAGATGCTGGACTGGATCCCAACAAATGGCTAAGAGGGTTTGACCGAGTCGCCAAGTACAACAGGTGGAATAATACAATGTGCTTGGCCAACGTTTATTTCTACCTGGACGGAACAGCCCAGCAATTGTTCGAAAACAATGAAGAGAAGCTGAATGACAAGGAAACATTCCAGATGGAACACAAGAAGACGTTTGGTGACTGCCAGCGACAAATCCTCTCGGCAGAAGAACAACTGAAGAACGGGGCCCAGTGACATAGTGAGTCGACACAGTCATACATACAGAATGTTTTGGCCCTATGTAACATAGTCAATCCGAATATGACTGAGGCCGACAAAGTCATGCACCTGATGAAGGGTATCGCAGAAGACATGTACCAAGCTCTACGATGGAAGAGTTCAGTAAGTGGTGCCACTGTATTGAAGAGATGCAACAAAGGAGGGTTGGACGAAAGAAGTATGACAGACTCCCGAATGTAGCCCCTATGGCCGTTGTGGAAGACCAGCATGACTTGGCTTCTCTCATACGACAAATTGTGAGAGAAGAATTACAACAGTTTATGGAATCCAGGACAATTAGACCGAGCAAGCATCAGGTCATGGCCATGGATATAAGCTCTGTAAGTGATGAGGGAGCCGACACTGCTGAGGAAGAGTTATTTCAGGCCAATCGCACCCGACATGAACAATGGCATCGCCTGGCTATGACTTATGCTGCAGCCACCAAACGGCAGCCTATGAACTGGCCAACACAGTCAACCAACTCCTACAGCAACTATGATACCCCGCAGAAGAACAGATGGCTGGAGGACACAAGACAACACACTACTGTGTTTGCACTTTGGGCGCCCTGGATGTGTCGTACGCTACTGCAGAGAGAGAAAGCGAGTATTCTATGATTATTTTGCCGCATGATGTCAGCCATCAGAGCAGTTCTATCCCAGACCATCACCTGCTGATGAGTTCAGTCGACCTATGGGAAGAAGCCCATCGCCGTACCCTAGACGAGGTCCCTCCCCGATGCGCCGCAGCCATTTACCATCGCCATACAGAGGTACCAGCCACTCCCCTAGCCGCTGCGCCCAGAAAAGCTAAGTGAGGCGACCATCTATGGAGGTGAGGCCTCCGCAAATGAAAATCCTCCATGGACAACAGTTGCTAAGATGTCGGGAAATTTCATCATCATCATAATCGACGGCCAACCTGTCTAGGCAGTTGATGATTCAGGAGAGTCTTTGTCTATATCATTGGTTAATTATCGCCACATTCTAAAGAAGACAACGTTGTGTGACACGGGGGCAACTGTGCAAGAGGTTGCGAATGGAAAGTACATCCAGACAGCTGGAACTTGTGTGGCAAGAATAACTGTCAGCAACAATACCAAACCGTTTGAATTTGTCATGTTACCAGAATGTAGTCACACTGTCATCCTCGGATGGGACTTCCTTCAGGCATCCCAAGCTATCATTGACTGGAAGATCTGTGTCACCAGCTGAAAGACGGATAATTCGGGAGGAAGTGGAGAAGATGTTGCACGATGACATTATTCAACCTTTGGAGAGTCCTTGGTCGTCTCCAGTGCTCCTTGTAAAGAAGAAGGACGGCACGTGGTGACTCTGTGTCGACTATCGGCGGCTGAACAAAATCACAAAGAAAGATGTCTACCCATTGCCGCACATTTACGACACCTTAGACTGCTTGAAAGGAGCTACATACTTCTCAACTATGGACATGCAGACAGGTTACTGGCAAATCGAGGTTGACGAAGCTGACAGGGAGAAGACAGCTTTTATTACACCTGACGGCCTCTATGAATTCAAAGTAATGCCATTTGGATTATATAATGTTCCGGTCACATTGGAATGCATGATGGACAACTTGCTTCGACACCTTAGGTGGACGACATATCTTTGTTATTTAGCTGACATTGTCGTTTTCTAGAAAACATTTGAAGAACATCTGAGTCGCCTGTCAAATGTGTTGAAGTGTGTTCAGACTGCAGGACTCTGCCTCAATCCAAAGAAGTTCTTCGTCGCCAAAGAGACAAAAATCGTGGGGCACCTAGTCAACGGAGATGCTGTCCGTCCTGATCCAGATAAAGTAAGGGCAGTCACAGTCACATTTATTTGGCAAACCATTCACCGTCGTGACAGACCACCATTCTTTGTGTTGGCTGACTAACTTGAAGGATCCATCAGGTCGACTAGCAGGATGGGCACTAAGACTCCAAGAGTACTATGTCACAGTGGTATTCAAGAACAGGCGCAAACACAAGGATACCAACTGCCTTTTGAGGAATCCATTAGTGGAACACAATTGCATGAATGAAAATTCATCCCTCACCGAATTAGATGACATTACAGCTGAACAGAGGGAAGATCCAGCACTATTAAAAACGATAGGGGCCTTGGAGAAAGGAGAACTGACCAGTGGAGAGTTCCAACTTATAAATGGAACATTGTATAAGAGAAACTACAATCCACTGGGCCCCAATGGCTACTGGTCGTTCCAGCTCATCTCCAGCCAGCTATTCTCAAATATTTCCACGATGCTCCAATATCTGGTCATCTGGGATTCGTGAAGACCCTAGACAGAATCACACACAGGTATTACTGGAAAGGTCTCTACCGATCTGTCAAGCACTATGTGAGTCACTGTAAAGAGTGCCAGCGATGGAAGCATGTGCTGCAATTACCTCCAGGGCATCTCACACCGATTCCGCCGGCAGCAGCTCCATTCTTCCGAGTTGGGATCGATCTTTTAGGGAGATTCCAGAAATCGACAACTGGTAACCGATGGATAATAGTCTGCACTGACTACTTCACATGCTACGCTGTCACCAAACCTGTGCCGACTGCAGAAACTCCAGAGATCGCAAAATTCCTTGTAGAAGACATTATTTTATAGCATGGAGTACCACATGTCATGATACCTAATCGTGGAAAAGTATTCCACTCAAAACTAGTATCAGAGGTAATGTCATGATGCGACATTGTCCAAAGAATGACAACTGCATACCATTCTCAGACAAATGGTCTTATGGAATGTTTAACAAGACATTAGCCGATATGCTGTCGATGTACGTTGATGTTGAGCAGAAGGATTGGGATACAATTCTGCCAGTCAAGACATTTATTTACAATACCGCCGTGAAGCTGAGACGACAACAGATATGCTGTTCCCGTTCCAACCGGACGACACTAAGGATGATTATGTTAAACAGCTCATCACCAGGGTCTGAGAAGTAAGACAGCTGGCTCGCATACGGACACTGGAGGCCCAGGAGAAGGACCGTCAGCGGTATAACGACTAGCACCGACTTTTTGTGTATAACCCAGGATATTTGGTATGGATTTTTACCCCTGTACAGAAGGTTGGACTGTCAGAAAAGTTATTGAAGTGATACTTTAGTCCGTATAGTGTCGTACACCGCCTGTCAGACGTCACATATGAAGTTGAGGATTTAGGAGGCGTCATCAAAACGATAAAAACGAAGAGACACTGTTCACGTCCTGCGCATGAAACCTTACTATGATCCTGAAGAGCAGCTAGACAACAATGGCTTCTTGTTCAAGGACTTTAAGGACGGTAATGTTCCTGATGAAGCCACGACAGGAATGTCTGTCGTCGATAATCGTGCAGAAGGAAAGGATTCTCTAGAACTGCCATACAGAGGACCCATGACAAGGTCAAGATCCAGGACATTGTAGCTGGTTCCACAAAGAACATAACAGCAGGTCGCTATTTTTCCAGGAGAGGGAGCAATGCCGCGAGACACCATGTAAACCAACTGCCGGCATGACGCAGGGGATAGTGTCACCGACTGCGGTGCTGAAGGTTGCTGGTTCTATCCCATCCACTGGCAAAAATTTATTTTTTTGTAATTAACAATTCCAGAATGTTCTACATCTTCCTTATGTTCCTTATGTTCTACATCTTCCTTATGTTCACTTGTAATTTCTACTTGTTTCTTATGTTAACTATTCTTCTAATTTCTGGTACATGCTGTGTGTGTATAAATAGCAGAGCACCCTGCCTGAGAGGCAGTTAGTGCTGCGTGTATGTTAAGTTTATAATAAACCTGCTTTCAGTATAAGTGATGTGTTCAGTTGCCTTCAAAATCAAGCCTGTTTCCATTTCAATGCGACAGTATAATAGAGCTGATAGAACTACATGTCCTTGAGAAAAAATAATGACTAGTTTCCTCTTGCTTTCAACTGTTCACAGTAGGTTTTCATATTCCAGTAAAGAAGTCAGGTGTCAACTACAACACTGGCACTGTGGCAAAGTGGTACTAGGGGTTGCAGCATCAGCTACATGGGTAGCTAGTCTCTGTAGAGTGAGCAGATTTTTAGGTTAGATAGTATCAGGGAAGTACAAAAGGGATCCACTCTCAAAGGAGACAGGGGAAGGGAAGATTTAGCAGCAGTCAGTACAGTAGTGTAATTGTAAAGTGTCATTGCTGGGTTGGAAAAGTATCAATGTTTTAAGCGCTGAAGTCGTAAACATTATAGGCATGGCACAGAAAGTAGACTAAGTTCAGGCGAAATTTTCATAAAGGTCCAAATGCTGTTCACAAATGATGGAATAAATACAGTTGGTGGTGGCATGTTTGTTGGTGTTAGTACTGGTTTATCCTGTCATGAAATTGAGTAGTTCCTATGAATTATTATGAATAGAGGTTTTACTCAACAACCGAACTTAATTAATAAATGTTTGTAATGCCCATCTTGTGATGTAACTGTGTACCTCATAGTATTCCTGAATCATCACATATTTCATTTCTGGTTAATTTGCAGGTTCTTCACATGATGTAAATTATTAAATGTAACTCGTGAATCCAGCTATGCTGTGCCCATAAGGAGTTCAGAGTTATTTTTTTCATATATTTCATCAAACTTCAACTCCTAAAGTGCCTTCCATTTAATGAGATACTTTAAATTTCTTTAAATGATTTAAACAGATTTTATAGCAAAGAAGAGTTTTATTCAAACTCTCAATACAACTTACTTATAACTCTCATAGCACACAAGATGAATGAATGATCATTTCTGATGCAAGAGAAAAGATAGATACATTGACATTGTTACACAATATTCCATATCTTCCATGGAGTTGGTGCTCCTTGCTGATATATACTTCTCCATGAATGTCAACCATTGTGCTGGGGCAGTCCATAACCTGTAAAAACAAAGTTCTTGGGACAGTAACTGCCTCCGTAAACTGATAAACTCCACATGACAAATTAATTTGATATCTTTGGTTGAATGTAAGACATGTAGTATAACCTGTTACACTAAATATCCCCCCCCCCACTCAGACACAAGATATCAAATCATGTATCACATTTCCCCCACAATTGTTTTACGTATTAGCTTTCACTACAAGAAATTACAAGTGGAGTGAGCACAAATGATCTTCACACTAATATCTGAATATCACAATTAACCCAATGAGGTCTAGGAGTAGTGCACTTTAGTTGATCACCTAAATGGAAATTTTAAGGAGATACCCAATTGCAAACTTCAGGGGATGGACATAGGAGTAGAGGGCAGATATTTTCTTTATTAATCCACTAGCAAAATAATAATAATAAAAGAAACCCTATGGTGGTAGCAAGCTCTATCTTTACTAACCACCAGGTAGTATCAAACCCTGTACTGATAACTACTTCACCACAATAGATCAGGTCCTTTCTGTAGGCACCTGATGAAGAGTAGCAGCTTCTTTCATGGGTCTGCCTACCCTTCCAACAACTTCCTCTCCCTACTTAAATGTTTATTACGAATAACATTTTATTGTTACCTCCCTTCACCTTTTCCTTTTTGTCCCTTTTCATCCAAAATATATTCTCCTTCATTCATTCATTTAACTTTATTGGACATGCACTTGTAAAATAAATATTCCCCCTGTTTTCCCCACACCTCTAACATTGAACTTTGTGAATAAAGTTGACTTATTCTTTTCCTGCCGAAAAATGAGAAACCTTTCAATAAAGCACCTCAATTTCCAGATAAACTAATCATGTCAATGTATTTACCAACTAAACCACTTGTATGTGTGTGTAAAAAGTGTACTGTTGGAAAGTATTTGTTAAATTGTGTATAAGAGTAAATTAAGTGTGTGTGTATGTGTGAGTGTGTGTGTGTGTGTGTGTGTGTGTGTGTGTGTGTCAGCGTGTTAGACCTCTGGCATACTCGCAAGATAAACACTGGGGTTTCGAAAGTCTTAGTGATAAAAGACATATGCATTATGTAAAGGAGGTGTATGAAAGGAAAAAGAAGAAACAGGAAATTGGAGTCAAAGAAGATAAAGATGACACCCTCTAGACGGGAAACCCTTCCCACCCTACCTCCCCCACCCCAAGGACTCATGTCCTTTCAGTGCTCATCTGCAATATTGGAGGGCATATGATGTCACAAAAGTTGTTAGTGGACTCACTACAGAATGGTCTTTGCAGCAACACCTACAGGACCCCAAAGAAAAGACTCCAATCTCCACAATGGAGTTGCAAGGGCGAGTGAAGTCTGTAAAAGTGAGTGTATGTGTAATAAATGTGGATGTGTAACTGTGTGTGTGTGTGTGTGTGTGTGTGAGAGAGAGAGAGAGAGAGAGAGAGAGAGAGAGAGAGAGAGAGAGAGAGACTGTATATACTCAGTGGCAGACTAAAGGGGCTGGGAACAGACTGCCCTGGGCCCTTCGACTTTTTTTTAGGCTGTCCCATGCCTCTTGTCCTGGGGTGCCTCCAAATCTCAAAAGCTACTTTTTTATACTAATACATGGATTTCCATGGGGATGAGGGGCCTCATTTTGTTTTGTTGCCACCCCAGGTATCCGACAGCCTTAGCCCCACCCCCCCCCCTCACTGTGTATACCTACCATTAGTTTGCAATACAGTGGACTACAAACACCAACATAAAACTGGTTAGAAAACCTTCCCCAGATTTTATCAATGAAATCTATATAAAATGTATGAAACAACCCAGTTGGAGACCAACAATATCCATCTATACTATTTAGCCTACAGAACAAAAGGATTCAATTTTATAAGTCACAAAAAGTGGCATCTGGTGCTTCAGTTGACTAGGGGGTTCACTTCTTTGAGTGCCAGATCTTGATAGTGACCCCCTTCCCCCACCCCCCTCCCCCCTCTTCGAGTGGCCAGGATATGATTTCAGAAGGGGTTTTCAACAAATGAACATCATAAAAAAATTACATGGGTCTTTTAATAAAAAACGTGGAAATAGACATCCAGGGCTGTTGATTTGCTTCGGACAAAGAGTTACAATATCTTCCCTTGCAGTGGGATAAATCTATTTACAGTAATGATATTATTTTCGAAATCTTCAAGCCAGAAAATTCTGTTCTTGACTTATGAATTGGGATGGTTTCTGCTTCCTGCAGCTATTGCCAAGCTGCGTACACACAAGGCACTTGGTTTTGTTTGCCTCTTCCCGCAAACTTAACCTGAAACATAAAGAGATAGATTGGCTGGGCAGTACTTACATTTGTGCTGTACCGCCAATAGTTACACAAATGAAGAAAAAGCCGGCCGCGGTGGCCGAGGGGACTGAGGCGCTCCAGTCACGGTCTGCACGGCCACTACGGTCGGGGGTTCGAATCCCCCCGGATATTTGTGCCGTCCTTAGTCTTAGCTAGTTCATAAGTAGTTTGTAAGCTTAGGGACTGATGACCCCGTAGTTAAGTCCCATAACATTTGAACTTAAAAAAAAAAAGGGACGAAAAAGGACTACATTAGCTTTCGGAACACAGTTCCTTCCTCAGGTGGGATAGAAGGGAAGAAAAAAGGCTGGGAACGGAAGGGAAAGGTAATTCACGACCTTGGTCATGAAGGTGGTGTTTCAGGAGGGAGTGTCACTTTCCCTTCCGTTCCCATCCTTTTTTCTTTCCTTCTCTCCCACCTGAGGAAGGAACTGTGTTCCGAAAGCTGTGTTCCGCCAATCTATCTCTTTTGAAAAATAATTTATCATCTCTGAGGAGAATTTCCATCATTAACTGAAACATAAACAGTTCCAAATTGTGATTTAATTAACATCGTTCCAGAAGATCCATTAATAGCCTACTCATGATGGACCCTATTGTTATCAAACCTTAGTTTTTAAGTCAATAATGAACTTTTGAACAAACAGGATAGCCCTGAGTAGAGAGAAAACAGTCATAAATAACGATTGTTAAAACATTAGGTAAAAAAAAAGTTCATCACATTGCATACATGAGTCATTTATTAAAATTTAAAAAGGCGGTAATTTGACATAAAGATTAAATTTCAATCATTTTTAGACCATTTTGGCCTTGTTTTATTGGTTTTGTTAAAATTTATGGAGGGGTTTGAACCTCTAAAACCACCCCTCTAGCAACGCCCATTGCCCCCCCCCCCCCCCTAGAATGTCTTACCTTGTCCTGTTTGCACTTGCTTCAACTCGAGTGGAAGCGTCATTTCACACCTCTCTTCCAAGCTTAAATCTGAGTAGTTTGTTTCTAAAAGATACTGAACGTTGCTCATTTTTCTTTGATAATAAACACCAAGAACAAATGAATTTGCACATGAACACTAAAACACTGTAAGTAACTGATTACACTGTTAAATGACTTTACAGTAACAAATGAATCTGTTACAACGAAGAGACAAGCTACCTTCGGGCCACGTGTCACTGTAAGCAGCACCCCCTCCTAACCTTACACTAGCGCAAAGGCTGCTCTCCCCGAACATCTTTTCAGTCAGTTAAATCACAAATTTTAATTCAATGCTTCATCTTTAATGTCTGACAGTTAAATATTTGTTACAACGAAGAGTACAAATGTCATTTCTCCTATAAAAAAAAAAAAAAGTCCACAGTATATGTGGCAAGTAACAATATAAAAGATGTTATTGTTCCCGCATCTGTTAAAGAGATTGGGTTTAAAAAAAATTGCTTGCAGTCAGACTCAAACCCACTCCCTTCGACAGCGCAGAACAATGCTGCTAACCACACGGCTATGCTTGCTAGATGGAGAGTAGTGACTACATTATTATTCATCTTCTGAAAGCTTTTACAGTTGATGCGTCTTTAGTTTATAGTTATGAGATATTTTACCAAATAATTACGGCGTGTTTTTGATGGATCTTCAATGAGCCAAAAGCAAATATGACGGGCGGATATTGCCTTCGTGGAGGATTTGCGCATGCTCAAGGCGAGGTGCGCAGTAGCTCCATTGTCTTGCTTCGGTACCTTTCTTGCGTAACCACCAGAGCTGGAGTAGCCAGGAGCTGGTGTCTCTACCAGCTCCAACGCGTGCTAGAAGCGGCGTTTCCCCTCGCCCAACCCTGCCATGGGAGCGCCCATACGCTGCCTCCAGGGGGTTCAGAAAAGAATTTGAATCTCAGCCGCGCATGCGCTACGGCCACTGCCGCATATATTAGGCGGCCGCGCTACGACTCGTATACGTGATGTGTCCGCGACGTAAAACGTTTCTCATGCGATAAAAATAGAATATGCATATAAAATGATCTGATAAAGGAACGAAACGAAGAGTGATGTTAGAAACATTTTTTATTTTATTTATCTATTCACTTATTTCACGTCGCGCTTTTTCCCGGGAGGACGCGCCGCCACTGGTTCCATGAAAAGAACATCTTCTGATTAACAAGGGAACGGTCCAATAAGACATGTCGAAACCTACCTTGAATTTTTTTTACACAGGAAGAAGACAACTAAAGAAATACACTGCCAAAATTTTGGCTGCTGAGATACTGCAAGGTTGTTTGGAAATGTTGAAGTTAAACATTTTTTGCCACGCGAGGAACAGCTTACAACAGTGGTTTGTACAGCCCTGCGACTCGGCGAACCACACACTCAGGCCTGCGTAGCGGAATTATCCATAGTTCACAGACACTAATTTTAAGCACCTAAAGCCTGGTTTACAAAGTAGTGAATGCAAGCGAACAACTAATTCCGTCAATGAGTACTCGTAATGTACTCCTAATGACGAACCATGAAACCAACAAAAGCAATGAATTACTTTCTACAACTGCTAGGAATACGTTTCTAACGAAATGTTCATAATTAATCTTTCCCGTTTTTCAAGATTTTGCTATGTCGATTGCAAGATTTTTGTAACTAAACAGTCCGTTTTTTATTTTTGGTCCTAATTTGCCCCGAGCTTCTTGAAGACATATACAGCTGCAGAAACAGTAAACCACTCATTCTTTGGCTTTATCTTATACTAGCTGAAAACCCGGCGATGCCCGGGTATTTATTTATTTATTTATTTATTCCTGCCATTTTTGAGGTATACATTCATTTGTATAAGGGCTGTATGTCTGTAAAATCTGATGCGAATACATTTAGTATAAAAGAAGTAATAAATTAAAACTTGGTGCTTGATCGGCCTGTTTTCCATTAACGTTACTGTTTATGTGCTAATATCTCATGAACTACGTGTCGTACTGTGATACAACTTAGAAGGTACACTTAACTATATGTGTGTATACTGTCTGTAAAATTTCCTGTCGCAGCAATTTGTAGTGTTCAAATTATAAATTGTAACGTCATACCGAGAGCCGTAGTTTTACTCCATAAACAGCGGAAAAGTATTAAGCGAGAAACTTTTTTCCTTTCCTCATTTTGCTATGGTTGTCAGCGAGAGAAAGTTTAATAAAAGATTGAAATCACGTATAAAGTTTGTTGCAAGTCGCTAAGTACTCTGATTCTCGTATAGAGTATTTATAAAGTCTCGGCGCGTTATGTTGCAGTTTCTTGCAAATCCTATTGTTTATGACGTCATATCTTCTGAATCATGTGTCGTATATGATTCTTAACCCTGCAGCAATTGTTCCTCACGGTAAGGAATGTGTGTGCCAAACGTGGTTGAAACCGGTCCAGTGGTTTAGGAGAAAATGAGTAGCATTGTCGCTACATGCAGGAGTTTTTCGCCCATATCATTGTTTATGACGTCATATCTCGTCAACTATGTATCGTATGTGAAACTCACACGGCGACCGTTCTCATGGATTGAAGCTTACATGTGCAAAATTTCATTAAGATTGGAACAAAACTGTAGATTTGTATGCAACACGTACAAACATACGGACACTCTGCTTTATATATTTGATGAATGTGACATTGAATTCATTCACTGGCAGTGGCGTAGCTATCATAGGGCTAGGCGGGGCAGTGCCCCGGGGCCCCCGAGATCAAGGGTCCCCTCGGCCTCCGTGAGCAAAGTTCGGAAAAAGTTACAGTAGAGCGTCGTTTTTTTAAATTTTTATTTATATTTATTTATTTATTTATTTTTACCTTCCCACCCTACCGTCCATCAATTCCCCCTCCCGTCAAACTAAGCTGCCCACAGGAGCCGCACTGGGCCACAGGGTGACGGAACATTGCTTCTAGTGGGGCCCGCTGACAGGCCAAGCCGACAGTCACTTGAGTACAATAACACAGGTCGACATGGATTCTGGGGTTTGGAAAGTAAGTGGTGTTCTTTACTAAATTTGCACCCCTGAATATGAAAATCATATCAGTTTTTTTTCATCACCCTCATTTTTTTCTGCACAGCTACCCCCCCTCCAAACCTACCATTGGCTGCGAAATCTATGTTATGCAGTGTCAACAACTACAGAAATGTGGCAACGCTGCATTTTTTGTCGGAAGGTGAGGCAGAGGGGGGCTAATTAGCTAGGAGCTGACGTTCCATTATCGCCACAGAAATCAGTGTGTGAGTGCTACAGCTATAAGAAGGTGCTTTCGCGCTTTGTTGTGAATGGTGGTACTTCACTGAAAGTGTGTTAAAAATGTCAGGAAGGCAGTGTGTGAATAGCTCAGATACATTTTGTTATATCTGTGGAAATTATGTGATACGTGCAAGACGTCGACAAATAACAAAATTTGTGCAGTAGTCATATTTTGCATATTTCGGCATGAAGCTCGGCGATCAGGACAAATCACTTGCTCCACACATTGTGTGCCATACATCTGTGGAGCAGTTAAGGAAATGGAGTGCTTGAACTTCGCAATTCCTTTGGTATGGCGTGAAAAGAAGAATCATGTTGATGACTGTTACATCTGTATGACGAATGTAACGGGATACAACAGAAGAAACATATCGTATCCAAACTTAGACATGTTCCTCATGGCCCAGGGCTACCAATCCCCTATCCACCAGCATAAGTGGATTACCTTGAATTGTCTGAACCAGATGTAAGTCAAGAAAGCAGTGAATCCGACTATTCTGAGTGTGGTACCGATAGTAGCCCAAAACCTCTTACTCAAACAGAACTTGACAATTTGGTGAAAGACTAAGGACTCTCAAAAGATGCAGCACAACTACTGGGATCACGTCTCAGTGAAAATAACTTACTTGCACACGGTACATCATATTCATTGTACAGAAATCGTGATAAAGATTTCAGGGAATTTTTTGTTGAAGATGGTTTAATGGTGTTCTGCAAAGACGTCGCCGGATTAGTGATGAAAATGGGAGCTGAGAAGTATGAGAGTAAGGAATGGAGATTGTATATAGATTCTTCAAAGCGAAATTTGAAAGCAGTGTTGCTACAGTCCTTGAAACAGTTAGGATGCAAGGTCTCTCTAAAAGTACATTTTCTAATGACACACTTAGAGAGTTTTCAAGAAAATTTGGCAGACACATGAGACGAACATGGTGAACGATGTCACCAGGAACTTAAAACTATGGAACATCGTTATCAAGGTCGTTGGGGAATAAATATGATGGCTGACTACTGTTCGTGCATCACATGTGAAGGAGAAGTGACACACAAGTGGAAAGATATCAAGTGTTCATTAACGGGCAAACGAAAACAGAAGTAGTACCTCTACCTGGTAAGTGACCACCATAATATTTGCTTCTTATAATCCATATGCCTTTCTTCCAATTCTTTTTCAACCACTTTACTGTTCCATTTCGTTTCCATTGTCCCGTAATTGCTTTCCAATTTCATTGGGCGCAGAGTTAGACAATGGTGAATATGATGATGATAGTGGTGGTGCAAAAACCTGACGTGCTACAGGGAAACGGGCTGCAGATTTGTGATCAGGAGGGTCAATTTAGTCAGAAATTCGTATTTTCATGCAAACCCCAGACAAAAAGTCAAAATTTGTCGACCTGTGTAATTAATCGACACACTCCAGTCGGCAGAAGCAGCTGCAGCATCACAGCTGTTCACAGCAACAGCTGCGCCTTCCAAGTGTTCGGGCGTGCCGCTCGGCGCAATGTAAAGGATCGCGTGACTCAAAATACTGTAAATACATTTACTGTACAGTACTTCTTATTGGCAAGTAGAAGTTTACCGTTCGATTTTACGAATAATCGTTTTTCCGAACATCCATGCCCCCCAATTACACTTCGGATAATCGACTTTCTACTGTATATAATATTTTAGCTGAATGAAGGATTTTCGACTTTTAACTTTTTGAACACTGCCAACAAACTTCAAACGCACGAAGTGAAATCCAAAAATTACTCCCATCTCAGAATATAAACATAAAAAGATATTGCTTGTCCTGCCACGTGCTGAATTACTAGCAGTTGCTGCCAATACTGTTCATGGTTTGATTCGCGGCAGGGGGCCATAATTTCGTGGTTGGGTAAAACTTCATTACTCATTTTTACTACCTTCTGCATGCGACTTCATTCACCTAGTATGGAGCAACATCGAAAACTATTCCACGGTAGTTTTATCTGTATGTCCTACTAGGTCCAATTCTATCAGTCTCCAAAATTTCATCCAAATCCACCCAGTAGTTTCTGCTTGGAAGCATAATTAACTTTCACAGTTATAATTATATTAGGGAGTAAGATTAAATATTATCTGCTGCGTGACATACAGTAATTTACTTAAGAGTAGGTTTGCCTTATTATGTCTTCCAGTAAGCGGTAAGGACCTGATGAAGTAGTATTGCAACTATATAGTTCATAGGCGCCGAATACGGGTATGCTCGGTCGCTCAAGCGTACCCCAAAATTTGAGTGGGTATGCTCGGCATACACCACTGACAATTTTGGTATTATTTTTTCCTTTACGTTATATTTCTTGATTGTAATTAAATTCGACACTCTTATTCCATTGATGGGTGACTGGCTTTTGTAATACACCGCTGTAAAAAGATTATCTAAAACAAACAGGTAATTGAATTCGCAGGCATTAAAATTCATGTTGACATGTGAGTGAAGTGATCATTTTCTAAATAGTCCGAATGTTAATGGAATGCTGCATGTAAGTTCAATATCGTAAACTAAAGGCGGTAACCGTTAATTGTTGTGTTAAATAACTAGAAATGAAGTGGGTTTGGTACGATACGATGAAAATGTGTATACTACTAATTTAACGTTTATGTATCCTCTTAGAAGTCAATTGTCTTCAAGGAATCGTGTTAGTGTTCAAAATGTTCAAATGTTTGTTAAGCTTATGGGACTTAACTACGGGGTCATCAGTCCCTAAAGTAACAAATTACTTATGAACTACCTTATACTAAAGACGGCACAAATATCCATGCCCGAGGGGGGGATTCGAACCCCCGACCGTAGTGGCCGTGCAGACCGTGACTGAAGCGCCTCAGTCTCCTCGGCCACCGCGGCCGGCGTGTTAGTGTTAAGTCGTGACATTTTTTTTATCCTGTTTACTGAATTGGTGTGTGATGTAACAATGGGTTGTGAACCTTTTGGTATCGACAGACATGGTATGACAGAAGAAGTGGTTAGGGACTATTTTCGTAATACTGTATAGAAAATAAATCTTCAGGAGAAAGAAGGCAGGAAGACCATTCGATGTTAGTTTTTGCGTTAATGAAAACAGTTTTGAAAATACATCATTATCTGATATGCATGTCTCAGAAGACGAAAACTCTGAAAATGACCTCAGTAGTTACTACAACGGGAAAAAAGGTTCAAATGGTCGCAAAAGCCGCCCAGTAGTTCTGAAACGTGAAATTGAAATTAATGGCTTAATTTCTTTACTGTGTATTATAAAATTACTTTTCTCCTTTCAGAGATTAAAATTGTCTTAAATTAACACCAGATGAAACAAAAAAGAAGAAATATTACTAAAATAAAACGAAATTATTACTTTACCTTTGTACCTGGAATTAGAAAAATATAATGAAGATGATTTTTCTTTTTTTTTTTTTTTTTTTTTAGAAATCCCTGTCTTTGGGGGGGGGGGGGGGGCGGGCTGCAGGCCGGCAACCACCTCCCCCTATTGGGAACGCCACTGAGCATACCCCAAGATTTTCAAAAGTCGGCGCCTGTGGTATAGTTTTAGTTTAGAGAGGGACCCAACGTCAGTTTTGCCCCGGGGCCCTTGGTGTAGTAGCTACGCCACTGATTGCAACCAATGCAGTACTTGCAGCGTTTTCACATAATAAATCCGGCTGTGGAGCTTCTTGTGATTGTTCTTCCTTTGGTCGTCCTCCCTCCTCATTCATTTCAACTGGAAGCTTCCCTTGTTGTGAAGGCGATCTTCAATGATCCTGACTTCAGCCACCGATCCATGTTAGAAGTAACAAACCGGTCAAAATCGACTTATGAAATAGGTAGTGCACTGACAAAGCAAGTTTAATATTTAATGGTGCCTAGGGCAGCATATGTGCCAGCGAGCGCTGTGATTGGTCGACAAAGCTCGCTCCGCGCATGCGTAAAAGGTTACAGCGAACTCGCGCCGTGAGCCGGCGTACAAACGACACCCGTATTGTTGCGAATCAGTCGGTCTGAGAAGCCGCATTCTCCAGCACTAAACGGTGTATGCGTTCTCACTTGATAACCGCAAAGGCTGCTTGGAAATACGACCTGAAGTAAAAGTACACATGTTTTTCACACGAAAAAAAAAAAAGTATTTTTATTTTCACATTTTTATTCAATAATTTTACTCATTATTTTATACGATTTGGTGAAAGTTGGCCGCGGACCCCCTAGAAAGAGCCGGCGGATCCCTAAGGGGTCCGCGGACCACACGTTGGGAAGCCCTGTTCTATATGAAACGCCGTCCGATATATATCGATCGCACTGCCGTTTCATTCGATGTACACGGCACCTAGGAATTTGCCGAAAACTAAATCAGTGTTACTACATCATTTCGTAGTTAGACCTTCATTCTTACATATAATTTTATATGTGTCAGAGATCACGTATAGTTTGTAGAAAGAGGTAATCACTATACAGAGAGATTGATAATAGTGTTCCATCCGTTCCATCATTCAAAGGAGAAATCTTTTTCCAAATACTGATTTTGAAAGTTGGTTTTATTTAACTGCAGGACATTAACGTAGAAATAAAATTTGTTCAAAGAACGAGGTTGATCATAGCAGATATCGGTTTCACAAAGGTTATACATTTATAGCTCTGACTTTGGTTATGCGATATGTTCTCTGTGTCATTAGTTAATACTAGTTAAGGCATTTTATATTTATAAAAGGAATAACTGTGATAGAATTACTCGTAACCAAAGCACGAGATATGATTATAATACATTTTTATAAGGAAGGTACGTGGCAAACCTTACTTTATCTTTGTAACGACTACTGTGAAGTAAAGAGTGATAAAGAGTAGTTACGTTTTAACATTTATTGGTGCCTACGGATAATAATTCATGTTAAGAAATAACCAAAAAAAGAATAACAGTGATAGTCAATAAACGATGTGGATTTTAGATCAGGTGTTGTGAGTGAAGGCTTGGCGCACAGAACCTGTTTTCTTCCAAAGTTAATACGCAGTCAGATCTAATTATTTTATTACCATTGCTCACACTCAGTGTTCAAATGCTCTCTGTGTTGGTGTCGTTAGTAGAAAGTAATAGCGCTGTTCCGCTCAGGGGTGCCAACTTCTTGTGTCCGTCAGGCTTCTAACTGAGCCGACACCTAAAGTAAAATTTAAGAATATACAACTAACAACTACGAAACGACACGCGGCAAGTAGATAGTATGACCACCCCTCGTAGGTTTTTTAGGCTATCGTCTAGAAAAAGACATCAGAAGATCAATACCAACTGCTAATTAAAGAAAAATGTGCGGTATTGCACATAAGTACTAACAGAAATCAGTTAAATTTCGGTTACAAAATAAACACCACACACCTCAAGGCAGTCAATTCAACTAAATACCTAGGAATTACAATTACCAACAATTGTTATTGGAGAGACAATGTAGATAAAATTGTGGGGCAACACTTAGCAGGCAACACATTCACCCTCTCGGCTAAAGTCTCGATCAGCGGCATGGATAGTGTCGCGGTGCGTTCGTAGAAGTGTTAGGTTGGCAACTTAGTACATTTCGAGTAGCCTATGGCGTGTACGACAATTCAATTACTGACTGTACAAGGGTACATCGACGAATATTATTGTTGTTACAAATATGTCATGATTTTAAGGGTTGTGGTTAGGCAGGAACCTAAGAGTACAGCTTAAATTGTTGTGAGCGAATGTTATCATTTTTACGAATATGTCATAATATTAAAGGATATGGTTAGGCAGGAACCGAATAGTACGGCTTCAATTGTTGTGAGCGAATCATATGATTTTTACGAATATGTCATGATATTAAAGCAAGTGGTTAGGCAGGAACCGAAGAGTACAGATTAAATTGCTGCAAGCGTTTTACCAAATTATGAACATTAAAAAAATTATTGTAATTCGTATCATTTGAGAGACAGACACACACGTATTTCGATTTATATAACAACAAAGTGTTACATCTGAACAGAAAGACAGTGCATGTGGAAAAACGTAGTTTTGTAAGTGTGCGATCTTCTACATTCGAACACTGTGATTCATTTCGAAAATAAAATTATTCACACGTGGTGTTAACATTCATTTTCACATCTTGTAAACATTGTGTGCCGCCATTCATCCCAGCATCCACAGAGACAGTTGCCAACACTGCCACTTCACGTCACGTAAATACATTAAGCCGTGCCGCTGATCGAGACTTTTACCCACACTCTCTGCTGAAGTATTGATTCGCGGTTGGGATTCATAACAGATAGGCTTGTCAGAGGATATCGAAAAAGGAAGGTTCGTTTTGTATTATCCCGCATCAGTGGAGAGAGTCACGAATATGATATATGAGTTTGGGTAAGATCCGTCAACGTAATTTCAAAACCAAATTTCTTGTTATAATGGGAAAATATTTTGTTTGGGCCCACCTAAACAGGAAAAAACTGTCGTCATAATAGAGCAAGTAAAATCAGAGCTGTTACTAAAAAATCTAGGTGTTTGTTTCTTCCGTGCCATATGCGAGAGTGGAACGGAATTGAAATAGACTGAAAATGAGTCGTTGAATTTAAGTGCTAGATGAAGAGTAGTGATGCAGATGTAGACGTATGTTTCATAAAGTACATCTTCAGTGAACAAATGGAATCTACAGCAGTTCTTCACTGCCGTGCGGAAATCATAGGAAGCTACGAATAATTGTTGAATGAGTTTACTGCGTCTGAGGTTCGAATCCTCCCTCGGATATGGATGTTTGTGTCATTTTTAGTATAAGTTAGTTCATAAGTAGTTTGTAAGTTAAGTCTCATAAGCTTTACAAATATTTGAACAATTTGAATGAGTTTAACACTGTAGTAAAATAATGAAGGAATAGTACAGTGATATACGAGTGCTCACTTGTGTTGTTCTGATTTCAGTAAAAACTAATCAGCGGCATTGGAAATATCCTTGGCACTTAGAGACATATTTAATAATAATAATAAAAAAAATTAAAAAAAAATGGCGCAATCTGCGTTCTTCGCTGCTGACATTTTCATGCATCATCTGGATAGGGTCAGAAAAAAATCGAAAATTAACAAATTTAAGATTTTAGTTAAATTCCCTGTCTTGTTTGTGTTTCCTTTATGATTACTTCGGCTGAGTGAACAATTTATTTACTTTGGGTTCTCTTCTCATATGACAGCAGGGAATGAAATAAATCCATACTTTTGTCATTATGTCAAATCGATGACAGTTCATTCTAAGGGCATGACACGCTGAACTGAGCTTTTTGATTACTTTAAGCATTGACTACTTTTTAACTTGTTATGGACACTGGATCCAAGGAATTTTTCTGTTTGATTCATTCAGTGTGTGAGTACAGCTGTGTACTTTTGACGTTGAAACATATTTATTGTACCAATCCCAGTAGCACCCTGCATGCTATGTATCCCCATTTTGAAGTTATTTTCATATTTGAGATGGAATCTGCAGTGATACCCTTGCCGTACTGTTATACAGGTAAGATTCCATCCATGCAAGAGAATACCATTAATGCCGTAACATTTGAATTTGCTACGAAGAATTTTGTGATCTACACCATCAAAGCCTTTGGCAAGTTCAAACATACCAAACGCACATTTTTCTCGTTTAGTTCTGTCAGCTCTTAAAATGTGAGGCCTAATATTGCGTTCAGTGCCGATAACACTTTTACAAAATACCAAATGGGTGGTGTTAACAAGTTCTGTTAAGTCGGTGCATCAGTTTTCTGTCACAGCCCATAGGGCAATTTCTGATATATTTTTCAAAAGGCTGCTATTAGTGATATAGTACTGTTAACTTTTACCCACTTTTGTAACCGAAAAATGCCCTGAATTATTGGTCAATTACAAAGATAGCATCAAGATAACAGATTAGTGTAAGATTTTAATATCCTGTAAGAAACACTATCATAGTCAACAAAATTGCTACTTTTATTAACCTGATGTATTTTGCATTAGTGGTTCCATTTTTAATAATCATGTGTGATGATGGGGAATGGAGTGTCTGCAGAAATAAATGTAGGACATCTCATGCAACTACATTTCATTCTTTATTGTTGGGTACTGCGTTTACAGACACTGAGAAAGTAATATGGTGGCCAGTGATTAGAAAGTAATGTCCAAGGTTAACTTTCTAAATTTTGTCTTTTTAAAAGAGATTCTCTATCAAACGAATCATATCTTTTTAAAATAAATTAAGGAGATTACATACGTTTTTGGCCTTGGTTTTTGGTAGGACAACGTTTTTGAGGTTTAGTATTTGTTCAGAGCGTGACCTGCCCTTTCTAAAATCTCCGTGGTATAACATGAGGACACAATTGTAGCTCTGCCCTGTTTAAAAGGAATCTATATGTTACATCCAGTTGCCACTCTTATTTGACTACGTAAACATATTGTCTCTTTATTTTCCACTCATCCATGAAAAAGTACCTTCGAAGTACGGTATCTACCTAAGTCTGATTGGACTTCTTGTATAGGTAATTAATATTAAAATCGGTACTTCAATTTTCGTCTTCACTTATTAATTATTATGATTATAGCTAGGCACTAGACCGTTAATTCGTTAATCCTCAATTAACGGGGCTGCTAACTTGTAAAGTAACGAATTAACTTTTGGTTAAAAAAGTGGGTTCTTTAACTTCAGTTGACTTTCTTTGAGTCCGTTAATTCGATACATACTATTTGTTAAAACTGGTGCTGCACAGGCTACGAAAATTTCTTCTTTCAAGTTCTCGTCATGTAGCCTAGTAGGTGTGTGGTGACAAGGCACAGAATACTCCTTATTCTGTGACCAAGGTGAGCGCGGTGATGTAAACAAGCGATCGAGAAAAATCGCGTGTTAGCTGTTTATTGTCGTTTGATTACTCTGTTCAGGTTAGCACTTTTTTATTGGCTTGGCCGTGGAAACTAAATCATGGAATCGGATTCCTGATCAACAACTGATGAATATCCGTTGCCGCATTCAGTGATCACGTTAATTTTATTGATTTATTAATTAAATATAACACTCCTAAGACCGCAAAGGATCTGGAAGAACAGTTGAACGGAATGGACAGTGTGCTGAAAGGTGCTTATAAGGTTAACATTAACAAGAGCAAAACAAGGGTATGGAGTGCAGTGTTGGAAAATCAGGCGATGCTGAAGGAATTAGATTAGGTAGCGAAACAATAAAGGAGGTAGATGAATTTTGTTTCTTTGGCAGTAAAATAACAAATAATGGTCGCAGTACAGAGGATATAAAATGCAGAATGGCAGTGGGTAGAAAAGCATTCTTGAAAAAGAGAAATTTGTTAACATCGAATATTGATTTAAGCCTAAGGAAGTCCTTTCTGAAGGCATTTGTGTGGAGTGTTGCCTTGTATGGAAGTGAAACGTGGACGATAAACAGTGCGGATAGGAAGAGCATAGAGGCTTTTGAAATGTGGTGCTACAGAAGAATGCTGAAGATTAGGTGGGTGGATCGCGTAACTAATGAGGAGGTACTGAACAGAATTGGGGAGAAAAGGAATTTCTGGCATACCTTGATTAAAAGAAGGGATCGATTGGTAGGACACATTCTTAGATATCAAGGAATCGTGAATTTAGCATTGGAGGGAAGTGTGTGGGACAAAAACCGCAGAGGAAGACCAAGAGATGGATATAGTAAGCAGATTCAGACAGATGTAGGTTGCCATTCTTATATAGAGATGAAGAGGCTTGCTCAGGATAGGGTATTGTGGAGAGCTGCATCAGACCAGTCTCCGGACTGAAGACTACAACAACAACACAACACTCCTAAACGTTAAGGTGCTGCGATAGAACGACTTTTTTGTGGGTAAAGATATTTTGTCTCTTAAATAAGCCTAACTCTCAGCTAAAAACTTTAGCATGTTGATGTTCATGAAGGGAAATGTGAACCTTATGTCAGATAACTTACTATCTGATTTTCCTGCATTTTTACTCTCCTATGATTTAACACTGATAACAGTTAATTATAAAACTAAAAATGTTTCTTTATTTTCGATGACCTACTCAAATTTTCCAAACAAAACTTTTTTTTTCTTTTCGCTACGGTGATACGTTTGTTCACTTGCTCATTTCACTACACTGTCAACTTTAAGTTTACAATTACAAGTTAACGAGTAACATTACTTTCCGCTTCACCTCTTATAAATTAACTGTTTAACGAAGTTAAAAATTTTATTAACGAATAAACTATTAGCAAAGTTAACTTTAAGGTTAACGTTGCCAACTATGATTATAATGTACCATTATTACTTTTGTAGGCTACTATTAAAAATACACTTTCTTTTCGGCGATGGCATAAAGTGTCTTAGCTGTCGCAGTTTATGAAAGTTCCCTGTATTTTATTATTTCACAAATGAATAACACACTACTGTCTTCTACCAAAATCACAACTATTAATTTCTTTATATACCTTTTACGGTTTTCGCTATTGTTTGGTGGCATTCACATCAAACACGAGGGATTATAGTTTGTCAACCGATAAACATGACTGGCACATTTCGTTTGTGTCCACAAATCATACTTTTCCAAACTCGGATTCCGTATTAAAGTTGAGGTAAGTCAGTTGGAAGGTCCGAGGAAGGCAACACCATACCACTCTCACAACCGTGCCTATTAAAGAATTGCAGTGTTAAAACAAATCGTCATTTTGATGACTGCTTTACTTTATTGGGAAGTACTATTGGAGAAACGTCCCATTGATTATGGTTAATTATAAACCATTTATGTGAGTTAAATGAACAGTTTCTTCGAACCTTCTGACTGTTCTAGATGTATCAACGTGTGCTGCAACTACTGTCCCCAGTGGTCTTTCCGTCAAGAACTTTGGACGTTTTTACACGCTGATCATTCTGCTTGTAATATGCTGCAAAACGTTTCAATGATGTAATGGCTTCGTTTGTGGTCCAATATATCTTAGGTTTCCCCTTGGCGCAGTTGTGATTAAGTAGTAAGGGAAGGCAGGTGGTAGAAATGTGCCCCCAAAAATGTTTTAATGGTGTAATGGCTTAATTTGTGGTCCAATAATCCTGGGTTTCCCCTCGGCGGAGTTGTGCGTAAGTAGTGAGGGAAGGATAGGGATAGAAATGTACCCCCAAAAGGGATATTTCCGATTTTACGGTTACATCTCGTAAGGTGCTGACAATTTCGAAAATGTTGTCCTATTAAAAGTTAAAGAGAGTTAAATTCTGTATTGAATGGGACCATCCGCATATGTTTTTGGAATATCCGTTCTCATACCACTGCTCATCAAAGTTGGACAAATATTACTTATTTCTGAAATATTTTCGTTTTAACCTCTGTTGTTTGGTAATATAATTTAACTAACCCATCTATCAATAAAATGATCCAAACAAAGGTCACAGAAGAATAAATTCTGCGTTTGATGAGAGGAAACGTGATATCGTTGGAGAACTGTTGCTGCACAGCTCCACCTTGAAGCTGGATCATTTGTCATCGTCCATCAAGACTGTTTAAAATGAAGTTCTTCAATAAGAGTTGTATACATTATATTAAATATTTTCCTACATCACTCCATTGTCTTGTACTTCTTTGACACAGAAAATAAAATTTAAAAATTGCAGAATATACTTATAAGGTATATTAAAACGATTTCATATACACTGTGATGATATCCATTCATCTTATATGGAGATGGAGGCAGGATGAGGAACATTATTCTTGAAATCAATTAGTGATGATTAGATTTCAAAATAACAAAATTTTACTCAAAGTTAAGAAGATGAAAATGGGGAAAAAGGAGTTAGGTACACAAATTTCAATGACATTGACATTTCATTCTTATTGGCCACTCAGATCCTCAAGTCTGTAAATTCCGATTCGTCTGTCGCTCCATCACTTAGCTCCTTAAATTTTCGACGCTTCATATATTCGGTTCAGGTATTCGCCAACATCTGTTAGTTAATTTCAAAAAAATGTTTCAAATGTTTGTATAGCTTATGGGACTTAACTACGGGGTCATCAGTCCCTAAACTTACAAACTACTTATGAACTACTTACGAACTAGAACGGCACAAATATCCATGCCCGAGGGGGGATTCGAACCCCCGACCGTTGTGGCCGTGCAGACCGTGACTGGAGCGCCTCAGTCCCCTCGGCCACCGCGGCCGGCTAGTTAATTTCATTTCGTTGGAGGAGTTAGAGCAGGAGTTTCCCGCCTGCAGTTGACACAAATTACTCAGCACTTAATCCCAGCCTTCCACAACCAGAAACACCTGCACACCCCTTGATACATTTGTATAAATTTGTGGAAAGAAGAGACGGTGGAGATGGTTCCTTGGAGGTAGGAATGGGGCCAAGTCTGACATCTCCAGAGGTGCGCATCCATCTGGTATCCTAACCACATTTGTACTTGTTAGTAAGTTCTAAAGCAATGTGGGCGGGCTGTTTTGGATGTTGGTGATAAGGATGCAGTTTATCTGTTTGCCTCCTGCTTCGACCGTAACTTTGGCTAGAGTGTCATGCTCGAAGAAAGGTTTCATTTTTTTCCAAAGGCCAGAGCTTGACCACTTTTCTCTTGCCATTTTTGAAGAGACCTGAAGCAGTGTTACATCCACTTATGGCGTGGAGAAATACGAGAGATGTCTGACAGTTTGAAGCCGTTGGGACCAAACATTTTGATTGGGTTGTTCCTCTTACAGGTTTCGAGAAATATATATATTTGCTGATGGTTTGGTTACTGCACTGAGTACGAAGAGAAGGCCCATGTCTTAGTAACTTTCACAACCTTCACATGCTCCTTTGATACCTCAAGGGCCGTGACAATTAGATGGTGTGCGTCTTCATAGCTTGCTTTACTGAGAAGCCTTGCTCCTTACTCAACACCATTAACTCGATAAAGATGACCTCAGGAGTAGTGTCTCCTCTGCGTCTGCAGAGGCGTGCAGCATATTTGATGCGCTTGGTCGGCAAGTCGTCTGGGTAACCATCAAGCACCACATTGCTCGCACTTCTTTTTAGATAGGCAGCGCATTTGGATTTGATTAACTGAAATTCTTCATCATTCTTCCATAAAACCCACCATCGATGACAGGTGCTTCTTCTAGAGGTTTATTTCGTTCAATGGTATGAGCAAGTCATTTAACACTGACTTCGGAGTCTTCCTCATACCAACTGCTTCGAAAAATTTCTTGAGTAGTGCTCTCGGATTCACTGGTACTTGCTCCCCATGAATAGACGCTTTAGATTTGTGTCTTTGTAACTCATTACCCATTTTTACAGACAAATTTGATTTTGTAAAACGTTTGACGAACCATGGCGAGCATTGAGCATTGATGGATGGGTTACAGGAAAGATAAATGAACATTTTCGTAAATATTAACACATATAAACATTTTTATTGGAAAGAGCATACATTACACTATTTCTGCACATAATGTCCAAGCAAATTTAGCCATTTGTCATAACGTGTGACGAGTTTTTGTATCCCAGCGTCATAGTCCTCCACCGCCAGCGTATTGAGATACGTAGTCACGCCTCGTTTAAGTTCTTCATCACTGTCAGATCTTTTTCCTGCCAGAAAGTCTTTAAGCTTCGGAAAGAGATGAAAATCCGAAGGGGCCAAGTCCGCGCTATATGCCGATGGTCGAAGGTTTCTCACTTGAATTGCTGCAAAATTTTTGTGTTATCGCGACTGCATGAGGCCTGGCTCCTCGTCGTGTGTTTTCCTCCTCCCCAAGTTGAAGTTGCGATACCAGCGCCGAACAGATGACTCGTTCATCACATTGTCTTATTACACCTCCTTTAATGGGCGATGAATTTTACTAGGCGGAACGTTTCGTACATTAAGAAATTTAATCACGGCCCTCACTTCGCAACTGGCGGGGTTCTCAATTTGTTTAAACATTATAAAGGATCACAGACACGACTGCATGAGGCCTGGCTCCTCGTCGTGTGTTTTCCCCCTCCCCAAGTTGAAGTTGCGATACCAGCGCCGAACAGATGACTCGTTCATCACATGTCTTATTACACCTCCTTTAATGGGCGGTGAATTTTACTAGGCGGAACGTTTCGTACATTAAGAAATTTAATCACGGCCCTCACTTCGCAACTGGCGGGGTTCTCAATTTGTTTAAACATTATAAAGGATCACAGACACAACACAGGCAACACACAGCGTTACACTACCTCGCACAGAGCACGCACACGAGCCATTGACGCGGTCTGACCCTGCCCAGCGGCTACCCGAGTCGTCAGCGTTTAAAGCGGCGGTAACGGGTACCACTTTCCGGACGACCCTCGTATGTAAAATTTGTCCAACTTTGATGAGTACTAGTATGGGAAGAGGTGGTCCAAACAATATGTGATTGGTCACATTAAACGCAGAATTTAATCCCTTTAACTTTTAATAGGACCACGTTTCCGATATTTTGAGTCCTTTACGAGATGTAATAATAAAACCGGAAAACTACACCTTTAGGGGGGTACGTTTTTAGCGCATCCGCCACTACACAAGCACAGACCCGCCGAGGGGGAAACATAGGATAGTCATCTTGAGCCAAAAATGAAATCATTACACCAATAAAATCGTTATTAACAAGTATTTCCGATTCGTCTACATTTTTGGTTTTATCTTACTGGCCTATTAACCTGCTTAATAATGGCTATAGGACTAAAGTTTATACTACTGTGCCTAGAGTGGGCATCCTTTTCCAAAGGTAGCATGTACCTGAGCGTCATTATAGTCCGTGAGCCTACTGATACATGTCCTATCGTGAATTTCATACCTGCCCATGTATTCTCCACAGTTAATAAATCTGAAAATTTTGATATATGTATGAAAATGGGAGTAGTATAGTAAAGCGGGTTCTGGCGCAGCGAGAATCGAATTTTTTTAGTTTGTCATCAGCGTCAGATACCATTACCTCCCCCACCTCTCCGACCTCGAACAATATGATGACTGACATCGAAGTTGCACTTAGTAGGACAATGACACTCTAAAGGGCGATTGACACTTTGATAATGCAATTACCAGGCACTAAGGTTGATAACATCAAACATGATGTTGCTCTTAACACAAGAGTTTGAAATTTCGTAAGCTGCGGCAGAGTGGCCAAGCGCATTGAGGCGCTATTGTTCCAATGCGCGAGGCTGCTCGCCGTCAGGGGTTCGAATTCTCCCTCGGGCGTGGATGTTTGTTCTGTCTTTAATATATGGTTCTTTATAAATAGTTCGTAAGTTTAGGGACTTATACCCCGCAGTTAAGTTTTTATTGTTACAAACCTAGAAAAAAGTAAGAGACATGAGACAACAAGGTGATTGTGTTATAACCCAGCTTGCTGAAACTAATTATCACAAAGGCAAAGTGCACATCCTGTGGCGTCAAGAGAGACCAAACAGAAATATACGCAGACAGAACATTGTTTTTCTGAATTAAATATCTATATATCACACAACTCAGATCATCCAACAACCCAAGAAACAGATGCTACTCTCCGCAATCCATGTACTTTTTCAATTGACGTTCACCTCCACATACCTTCACCAGGGCTATTGGAAACATCAGATAATTTACGCCATCCAAAGCTACGTTTCGATCTGATTTCAATTATTTTATTACGTTGACGATGTCTCCCTATTTAGGGGGCTGCTAACATAATACATTCACATTCCATTTCGAAGTCCTATGTCAAAGTACAGACGATGATAGATGATCTACCTTATTAATAATAGTAGACGCTGTTTAAACACAGTAAAATATAGTAGATGAGTACAAAATATTCGTCAATATGGGCATCTCCGTTATCATACTAACATCTCTTGGAATGGTATTATACAGACTAAAACGTTTAAACCAACAACTTAACGACGAAAGTAGTGCACCTTAGGCCTCGCAAATGACCGTACACAGTGTGCGAAGAGGTTCAGATAAACAGGCATCCAACATGTTGTGTCTACACTTTTGCTTACAATACAAATGCATACATGCAACGTAATGATCGTAGTTGCTTCTAAAGCATCCCAATGAAACTCTCTTTCGACTAATCGTCACAATTACATTGCACGTTAAACAGATATCTGTGCGGGGAAAAAATCCAGTCGCTCTGGCATTTGTTACACCTTATAAACGAACGTAAAACCACCGCAGTATGATCAACACATATACATATAATAAATTACTAGGAAAGATCCTGTGCACACTAATTCCATCCGAAATATACCGAATTGAATCCCGATGGAAAAACTTCAGTCCCACTTGGTGGGGATCCTACAATGCACAGCAACACTCCAAAATAGGACGAACAGTTGTAGTATACGCAGTTTCTTTAGTAGAACAGCTGCATGTTCTAAGTGCTCCGCCAATGAAACATAGCCTCTGGTTCGCATACCCTACAATATTTTCTATGTGCTCTGCGTGTTAATTATAATTGTAATTAACAGGTATTTAAGCGAATTTACGGTATGCACATTTGATTTGTTGGGAAAAATAGTTAAAGTACTTAAACTGACACTCTTTAATCAAAGCAAAGTAAAAAAATCTTGACAAAACGACCAGTAACTAAACAATTTCTATCACTCTCACAAACAAAACAAGTCAGATATCTCGACAAGTTCTCCTCCTCCTTTTTCCTCCAAGCCATGTGAAAATATTCTTACAGACCAAAGGAGCTCTCCACATGAACTACGAATTTTCAACTGTTACTTACGATGGTTTTTGTACACCTTGAAGTCATATCATGTAACAGTACAAATTTCTAGGGAAGATCTGTATGCACACCAAAAGAAAGTTCTTTTTTCTAGACTGATTCGAACCATTCACCATACTAAAGCCTACATAGGCAATTAAGAAAGCTACAAAAAGACTAGACCTTCTAATGAATGACAGCATAGCGCATTCTTCGCACTCCATTCTTTGCTATCGGTAAACGCACGTAACACCAACGAATACATGTTTAAAAAAACCAACGACACAAAGAACAGTTTACTAGAATAGACCGAGTAGACGTCGTCCAGTACGCACCTCTCCAGCGCCAGCACATTTTCAGTTGCAAGTGTAACCGGCTTCTCTCTAGAAGCTACATATTTTGACTTTTCAGTGCGCTTTCCCCTCAGTTCATTAAAGTTACTGTGTGCTCGCGCTTTTACTTGATTCATACTCACGTTAAATATCTGGTTAGTGTATTATTCTGCCGTGTGAATCGCGTCGCGACAGTCGTCTTTCTTTATTTTCTGATTAGAAGCGACATATAGTATTTTGATTTTCGTCTGCGCATTCTCGTTTCAATTTGTAAATTTATACAGTGCTCTCGTGCATATTAGATTCAAATCCGCGTTTTAACAAACAGTGTAGTCTTCCTTTGAACGCATCGTGACTGTAATTTTTCTTTTTGTCGGCACTGTAATCATGAATAGGGATTGTGACTGTTGTGTGCGGATGCAGTCTGAGCTGGTGACACTTCGCTCCCAGCTTCAAGCTGTGTTAACCTCGGTTGCACAGTTGGAAGCTGCGATCGAGGGTCGTCGTTTTTGTTGGCCGTTAGTGGGGACGGAACGGACTCCCGTCGTCTCCAACGATCGGCCTGCGGCAGTGACATGCCCTGATACTGCTAGCAGTGAGGCACACCCGTGGTTGTGTGGGAGTCGCTGCAATGCGTAGCAGGAGACGCAAGACATTCCGGGAGACCGATCGTGAGGCCTCCCCGGTTCGTCTTGCGAACAGGTTTGAGGCGCTAACTGATCAGGACGACGTTCCTGAGTCGGATGGTGTCTCTCACCCTGAGGTCACCACCCAGCCTGCAAGATCCGGGCTCTCACAGAGGGTGGGTTTGCTTGTAGTTGGCAGCTCCAACGTTAGGCGGGTGATGGAGCCCCTTAGAGAGATGGCTGCCAAGGAGGGGAAGGAGGCCAACGTGCTCTCCGTGTGCATACCGAGTGTAGTCATTCCAGATGTGGAACGGGTCCTCCCGGATGCCATGAAGGGTACGGGGTGCAACCAACTGCAGGTGGTGGCTCACGTCGGTACCAATGATGTGTGTCGTTTCAGATCTGAAGAGATTCTCTCAGGTTTCGAGCGGCTATCTGAAGTGGTAAAGACTGCCAGTCTTGCTTGCCAGATGAAAGCAGAGCTCACCATCTGCAGCATAGTTGAGAGGACCGACTGTGGACCTCCGGTACAGAGCCAAGTGGAGGGTCTGAATTAGAGGCTCAGACGGTTCTGCGACCGTGTAGGCTGCAGATTCCTTGACTTGCGCCATCGGGTGGTGGGTTTCCGGGTTCCGCTGAGTAGGTCAGGAGTCCACTATACGCAGGAAGCGGCTACACGGCTAGCGGGGCTGTGTGACGTGGACTGGGCGGTTTTTAGGATAAAGGGTATTGGGGGAAAACAAAATAGGCAATCTCAAAGGGTTCAGGTGGATCACAGGAGAAATGTAGGTCTGGGAACTATCGGTATAACAGTTGTAAATTGTCGTAGCTGTGTCGGGAAAGTACCAGAACTCAAAGTGTTAATAGAAAGCTCCGAAACACACATCATTGTAGGCAGTGAAAGTTGGCTCAAGCCGGAAATAAGTTCAGCAGAAGTATTTTCAAAAGATCTAATTGTGTTCAGAAAGGATAGATTAAACAAAATGGGTGGAGGCGTGTTTGTCGCCATCAAAAGTAGTATTTCGTGTAGCAAAGGTGAAGTTGGTAGTTCCTGTGAGCTATTATGGCTAGAAGTTGTACCTGAAAATCGTAACAAGTTAATAATTGGTTCCTTTTACTGGCCTCCCGACTCTGACAGTACAATAGCCGAAAGGTTCAAAGAAAACCTGAGTCTAATTACAAAAACGTACCCAACTCACACGATAATAGTAGGCGGTGATTTTAATTTACCCTCGATCTGTTGCCGAAATTATATTTTCAAATCAGGAGGTATGCATAAAACATCGTGTGAAATTGTACTCAAACGCATTCTCTGAGAATTACTTCGAACAATCCTTTCATGAGCCAACTAGTCATCTAAATGGATGTGAAAACACACTTGATCTCTTTGCAACAAATAATCCTGAGCTCATAACAAGCATCAAAACTGATACAGGTATTAGTGAACACAGAGCTGTCGTAGCGAGATAGAATATCGAAAGTCCCCAAGTTACCAAAAATAATTGAAAAGTATATTTGTTCAGGAAATCAGATAGAAATAAAATACATTGCTTCTTGAAAGACAGCTTCCACTCGTTTCTAACACTAAACATAGGTGTAGACCAGATGTGGCTCAAATTCAAAGAAGTGGTATCGACAGCAATTGACAGTTTTATACCAAATAAATTAATAAAAGAAGGAGGCGATCCCCCTTGGTACATAAAGCAGGTCAGAACACAAAATCCCCAGGATTGGCGATCCTACACAGAAGCTCGAAATTTAGCGAGGATTTCAATGAGAGATGCCTACAATACTTATCACAACGAAACTCTTTCTCGAAATTTGACTGAAAAACCAAAGAGATTTTGGTCATATGTTAAATATACTTGGGGCAAAACACAAACAACACTCTCACTAAGAGATAGTAATGGCGATGCTGCCGACGATAGCGCTACTAAAGCATAGTTACTAAACACAGATTTTAGAAACTCATTCACCAAAGAAGAAGAAACCAATATTCCAGATTTCGAATTAAAACCGAAGCCAGAATGAGTAACGTAGAAGTAGATATTCTCGGAGTAGTGAAGCAACTAAAATCACTTAACAAGAACAAATCTTCTGGTCCGGACTGTATACCCATTAGATTTCTATCTGATTATGCTGAAGCGATAGCTCCTTACTTAACAGTCATATACAACCGCTCTCTCATAGAAGGATCTGTACCAAAAGATTGGAAAGTTGCACAGGTCACACCTATATTCAAGAAAGGCAGTAGGAGTAACCCACTAAACTACAGGCCTATTTCACTGACGTAAATTTGCAGCAGGGTTTTGGAACATATCCTGTATTCAAATATTATGAATTACCTCGAACAGAATGATCTATTGACCGAAGGTCAACATGGATTTATAAAATATCGTTCATGCGAAAAACAACTACCTCTTTATTCACACGAAGTGGTGGGTGCTGTCGACAAAGGTTCGCAAATCGATTCCGTATTTCTTGATTTCCAGAAAGCTTTTGACACCGTACCTCACAAACGGCTTTTAATCAAATTGCGTGGTTATGGTATATCGCTCCAAACTTGCGAGTGGATAGGGGATTTCCTGTCAGAGAGGACACAGTTCGTAGTAATCGATGGTAAGGCATCGACTAAAACAGAGGTGATATCGGGCGTTCCACAGGGTAGTATTATTGGTCCTCTACTGTTCCTTATTTAGGGGAAAATCTGAGTAGCTCTCTTAGATTGTTTGCAGATGACGCCGTCATTTACGATCTAGTAAAATCATCTGAAGATCAGAAGCAACTGCAGAACGATCTGAATACGATATCAGTATGGTGTAAAAATTGGCAATTGACTCTAAATAATGAGAGTGTGATGTCGTCCACAGGAGTACGAAAAGAAATCCGTTAAACTTTGTTTACAAGATAAATCAATCAAAGGTGAAGGCCGTAAACTCCACAAAATACCTAGGAATTACTATTACTTCAGACTTAAACTGGAAAGAACACGTGGGAAAGGCGTACCAGAGACTGCGTTTTATTGGCAAAACCCTTAAAACATGCAACAGAACTACAAAAAAAAAAAAAAAAAAAAAAAAAAAAAAAAAAAAAAAAAAAAAAAAAAAAAAAAAAACACTACGCTTGTTCGTCCATTTTTGGAGTATTGCTGCCCAGTGTGGGATCCTTATCAGGTGGGTTTGACGGAGGACATCTAAAGAGTTCAAAGAAGGGCGGCACGTTTCGTATTGTCACGTTACAGGGGAGACAGCGTTACGGAAATGATACAGGATCTGGGATGGGAATCATTACAACAACGGCGCTTATCGCTGCGGCGTGGGCTACTTACGAAACTCAAATCGCCAACGTTCTCCTCCGAATGCAAAAATATATTGTTGACTGCCACTTACATAGGTAGAAATGATCATCAGAATAAAATACGAGAAATCAGAGCTCGAACGGAGAGATTCAGGTGTTCTTTCTTCCCGCGCGCTATTCGAGAATGGAATGGAAGATAAATGGTATAATGGTGGTTCGATGAAACCTGTGCCAGACACTTAAATGTGATTTGCAGAGGATCCCATGTAGATGTAGATCTATAAATCAACTTCAAGTTCTTTCTTTTATCAAGTAATTCAGAGCTGCAATGCGCCGTATTCTAACCCAAATCGACTTAATGCAATACCAATACACTACAGAAATGACACCATTCTTACCTTAAACACTACTAACAAATGAACTGTAGTCTTTGAAGATAATTATTGAAATCAATACTGGGAAAATACTGGTTTCTATGGATCAAAGTTAAATAAGTTACAAAAACGAACAGACCTTGTAATGACGCTTCGCATCATACTTTCATCAAAACTAGTGATAAACAATTCAATACAAGTAACAACCACAACATGTAACAATAACCGATCGCATCTTCTTTCCATCCTAGACATGTAACACATCAAAATAATAATGCTTCGATTATTAGAATAATTTTAACCATTTTATAACCAAATGACTATACTTCTAACTTAATTTCTTTGGAGCTCAACGTAACAGAACAACATCAACCATAGCAATCGAGACTCACCTCGATTATTTTAGAGAAATTCTAGTCATTTTTACGAAAGTTATGACACAATTAGACTACGGCATCCCTTGTAAGAGGTTGTAACAAGCTCAGCTAAGTGACTGGATTATCCCTGCAGTCATCCTTAACTTACAATAAATTGATATATCCATTACACTTGACATAAAGAAATTACCACAGACATCCCACTTACTAGCGCCCAATAACATTCATTCCCACTCCAACAGGGCTTACACTAACCCCAATGCATCGTTTTCAACCCCAAATCAATCTGATATAGCATCTAAATGCCGCGAGCAATCCTCTCTTGATTAAACATGCGACTAAACACACCTACCAATGACGGTAACTAGCACACTGTAAGTCACCTAACTATAGGGGTTTATTGAACTTGATGCTTCTCGGCCAAAGAACAATTTACGTTGTAATCATCGCAGGTACGTTTCCGAGATGTTTACACCTGCATCGTAAACACCACTAAGAGACGAGATGCATGCAGCACCGTCCTAACACCAGCCATACTACTAAGTATCAATATGCATTTCTACATATGTGGAACACCTGTGTGTTGTAACGAATCGTATTATTAACCAGTTCGAACTCGGTATTTCGTGATGGAGGAATATTACTCACGCATCTGCAGAGCAAAATACCGGAAAGAGTAAACATTCCACATCCTACCCAACACACATCAAAATCCCCAGGATTACAGATCCATTAGCCACCCATGTATACCTAGCATTTTATTTTATCCTATCAGTCATCTGACTACATCCATGCACTGTTATCCTGCGAAACAGGCAGCCATATCATTTACCCCACTGCCGCTTGTCACCTCGATCGCATGTTTTTAACAGTGACCGCCTCCTGTAAGAGAAGAAACGCAGAGCAATACTATGAGAAATAATAATAATAAAAAAATCGCTATTTCCAAGTCTGCAAACTCTAAATTATATGAAACACAACCACACACCAGCACACAAGACTGAAGTTGTTACAGCATACGTAGCCAGTCAGTAATAAAACACACCCCTAACAAGTCATGATACACTATACACACAGGATTACGAATAAACGCGAGCTAATTTCACGTTCATAAGAGGCCACTAACACTTTGACAGAGCAGCGAATGCTGGTTCTATTAATATTGGTTCTATTAACAATATAAGAATAGAAAACGATCCAATTGTCACCGCTATACTCTCGCTCTTAATGCACCACCAGCCCAATAAAGCCCATCTCTAACTAGCCTCTACAGGTCTTAAGGGGGTACGTTGATGAAATTGACCAAAAATGTCAATTTTCGTTATATTTTTTGTTAGTACAACTCATGGACAATAAGATCCCAAAGTTTCAATATTGAAATCGCATGCGAAGTGCCTGAAAATTAATTAAAAGCGTGACACGGCCTCCCTGCCACGCCCACGTTTTGAAGCAGCACTTCAACATCAGCTCAGTGAACAACGATACTGTGTATTACTTTCAACCAAACATGTGTGGGATACATCTAGAAGGCCGTGGTACATACTCTTATGTTTTATAGATCAACATTGAATCGTTCCGTATCTTATAAACAATAACGTACTAGCTGCATCGTTTATGACGAAGGAATTCTTTTTTTTAACTTCTTGATTGTTGGGCCCGCAGTGAAACTAATGTCTCTAAAGGACATAGTATTAAGAGGTCCAGATCAGTGCTATAATTAATATTTTTATTTATTACACAACAGCTGTTTCAGCAGTTCGCCATTTTCAAGTGCCTGCGATTATGTAAGAATAACATAAATTACTTTTTGTGTATTGTAAATGACGAGATACATACGTAAATTTTTTTTTTTACTTACAGCTATGATGGTCTAGCGTCATATATAACATCTGGCATAACTGTTATTATATAATCATACTTTATAGCAGTATGATATTTGCATTTAACTGCTGTACTTTTTGCAGCATGAGATGTTAATTAGATTTTAATTTTTTTTATTTTTTTATTTTATTTTTATTTTTTTGTAAACACGTTTTTTAAATGTAACAGTTTGCCAAAGATGTTTTACAATGTAAATAACTATGGTACCAGAGATGTTTAATAAGTCAGAGGGTAATTTTATTAGCTATTTATAATAGCTATCGTTGGTTTGTTGTTATGTATTCAGCCTTTTTCGTCGACGAAGTCAATACAGTTAATTAATTGATTTTTATGTTTAAAATCCATGTGTTCATTAAGCACTTCGTCTGGATAATTTTTAGTGTGAATATATATCTCGACATCTTGCAAAATATTCATTACTGGTTCCTATGGAACTTTATGTAAAATCGTCGGTACACTCTCGATGTTCTGAATTGAATGGTTTTCATTTTTAAGATATGTTTAAAAACTTGACAGGTTGTTTTCGCTTATTCTGATGTGTGTCCGCGAAATCGTGTGACGAAATTACGTCTCGTCTGACTCATATAAAAGCTATTGCAGTTGTTACATGTGATTTTGTAGATTCCTGCTGCCTGGTATGGAGAATTTCTGGCAGTTGCGAAATGTAGTTTTGTTCTTAAATCGTTATTGATGCGAAAGGCGCATTTAATTCTTGTGTTTTTAAAGAGTTCATTAATTTAATTTAATTTTATGTAGGAAATATTTTGTAAACTATATTGAACAGTTTATTTTCACAAAATTAGTAGGAGAAGTATAAAACATAATTTACTGTTTCAGTATATGGATGATATCCTTTGCTTAATAGTTGAACCACAAACAAAAATAGGAAAACTTCATACAGACATCAACACGATACACAAAAATATAAAATTCACAGTTGAAAAAGAACAGGATAACCAAATCAAGTTTCTAAACGTAACAATAAAGAAACAAAACAACAAGAATATGTTTGAAATTTACCGTAAACCCACAGTATCTGACATTATTATTCCCAAATCCTTCAAACATCCACACTCACAGAAACAGGACGCACTCTGACACATGCTCCATAGACTCAACATAGTAACACTCAGCAAAGAAAATTATTAAAAAGAACTGAACATAATAATGCAGGTACCCAAAACAATGGGTACAAGGGTGACAGCTACCAAACTAATCAAAAAATAAAAAATAAAAATAATAACACAAAACAAAAAGTCACAGATTACTAAAAATGAGAACAGGTAATAAATATAGCATACTCAATAGATAATTCTGTCCAAAATTATACTCCAAAACTAACAAAAAACACAGATATACACAAAAAATCTGGAATATAGCAATTACAGGGCAGCACGTGTGATGGCAGATATATAGGACAAACAAGAAGAACCTTTGATGTCAGGTATAAAGAACACATGAGTGTCTGGAAATATGGTACAAACCATTCCACATTTGCCGAACATCTAACAGAATAGAATCTTGGACCAACCTCCTGAGAAGATGACATGAAAATAGTTAGAATAAATAATAATAAAAAACACCTTCCCACGCTTCAAAAAAGTTATCAAATACAGAAAACAAAAGCTAAAAAGCAAATTCTGCTGAATGATCAAGTAAACATATCAAACAATTCACTGTTTATCCTGCTAGATAAAAATAGTTTTATGGACCAATCCGTCAGTCTCTCATTAAACCCCCTCACCTTCACAGATCACTTAAATCAAAACAAAAATCAACTAAACACCAAAATTTATACCACCCTCATACAGATATTGCATCAAACATGCACAAAATAAGACTATTCTCTCTCTCTCTCTCTCTGACACACACACGCACACACACACACACACACACACACACACACACACACAGACACTGAAACAGACAGACGCATACACAGAATCTCTCTCTATATATGTATTTCTTATTCTTCTGCTTGAAATAACGTTCTTACTCTTCATTTTGTTCACACACACAATGGTTAGCAACCAACGTACATTTCGTTATTTTGGAAAAAAATTAATAAAACAAATAAATAAATAAATAAAGATAATACAATAAAAATAACGAAAATACAGAAAGTAAATCATGGCTGCTAAACACCTCCAAAATGTATGCAACACGGCGCCTCAGTGCCCACGGCTATCGCGCCACGGCCTTACTCTCAGATGAAGAGACCTGCACAGGTAGGGTAGCGTGGAGAGCTGCATCAAACGTCTGCAGACTGAAGACCATCACAACAACATAGTCCGATGTATGTGTGTGCTATGTGTCTGCACTTCGAAATATCATTAAATCCAAATCCCCCTGCAGAATACACCGGCGTTACGTAAGGGAAGAAAAAAGTTTGATATATTCTTAAATTTCAGCAAAGAAATTTTTAAACAAAATCCAATAACAGTGTCTTTTTTTCTCTCTCTGTCAATTTTTGAACGAATTAGCTATAAAAATACTGTACAATCCGAAATGTAACAAAAGACAGCAACCACAAATTTTATTAGCGACCAAATATGATGAAACTTCAGTGAATACTAATTCATCATTAAGCGCATCTGAAAGACCCATCTTAAGTTCTTGAATTGCCATCCACATATCTGGAATCAGTCAGATCATTCAATAAGAATGTCGGGATGTTTTCTTGCAAAATCAATGACGGCTTCCTCTCCGGTCGACAATAAGAACTCAAGCAAAGCTTAATCGTTGTTGCGGATGGGATGTAAAACACTTACTTACCTTGTTTCTACTTAAAGGGATAAGCTCCGATAGCCGTAATTATAGGTTTTTATTTTATTAGGGTACCAGTTTTGGTGTCCCAATAACATCTTCTTCAGGCTCTCACTTAAGCCTGATGCAACTATCCAGTCAGTACTGTTAATGAATGGGGGCGTATTTGGCTTAACACTAGAAGGACCGAGGGGACAATTTGGCACCTATACCAATTTTCCCTTGTATCCTTGTATCCTGAGCAAACCATTAATGGAGATGAGTTGATATTTTGTGACTTTTCATCATTTGTATAAATTATTGAGCACCCTCTTTTAAAATGTTCTACTTTGATTAGGTTCCGAATTATTAAGATTACTACTTAGAAGGACCGCAGGGCCAATTTGGCCCCTCACAGCGTTTTTCTATATTTTCAGGATATTTCCTTGTAATACTGTGTACCACATAAAACCAACCGTTGTCTCTTTGTTGTTCCAATATGCGACAACAATGCCATACATTCCAGTACTCATTGTTGAATGGCTGAAGCAATACTCGCGAATATTTTTCATTACGACAGTGTCTGATAGTCGTCTCTGCAAACATGAGCTATAAATACAAGAAGGGCCTAACGGACGCATGAACACTAGAGGAACTCACAAAAATAGACGATGAAAGCTCAAGTAAGGAACATGTGATTTCTGATAGCGATCAAGACAATGAAGAAAGTGTGGTAGTTCCAGTATCTGCAGAAGGAAGTGATTCTTGTGACGAAAGTGTTAGTTTTACACCAATTGGGAGGAAAATACTGCTTCTGCAGCCAGTCTACCTTCTTGTGTCTGAAATCCTAACTCTGTAAGGCGAACAATGCAGAAAAAGGCTAATTCTTCTGGAACTCAATTAAAAATTGGTACTGAGCTGCACAAACGTACTGAAGAAAACGAAACAGCAAAAGATGGAGCTGTCTGTAAAATTATACCCGTGGGCTTTAACGCAGGTCAGTAATATGTCTGCTCTTTGTGTTGAGTTATAGCTTGTAAAAAAAAGAGATGAATATACATGAATAATACTCTTACAATAGATGCTATAAACATAATTCTTCCATACATTTCAGGTCGTCTGCAAAATCATAACATTTTGCGAGACAGTCCAGAACCAGCTTCATATGCTAAAAGGAACATTCAAGCTGGGAAACTCCTTAGTACTTGACGGCTAATTTTCAGTGATCCCATGATGCGCCACATCAAGCATTGTACTGAAACTAAGGCTCGTCGTCGAACACAAGACGATTCCTAGACATCGAAGAATTGGATCCTTTTGTCGTCATAATGTATGCAAGAGGAGTGTATGGGGCAGATAATTTTTCCTCTCAAAAGCCTATAGTCAACAGTGTGGAGACCTCCGTTTTTCATACAAACTATGGGGCGAAACAAGTTTATTGAAATTATGAAGTAAATTTGGTTTGACATAAAGTCTACTAGATGTGAGCGCCTCAAGACTGACAAATTTGTTCTTGCCTCAGTTATTTGGAATACTTTCATAGTAAACAGTAAGTCATGCTATAAAACAGAACCTTATGTTAGAATTGATGATCAACTTTTTGCCCTCAAAAAAAAAAAAAAAAAAAAAAAAAAAAAAAAAAAAAGAAAAAAAAAAAAAGACGCCCCTTCACGCAATACACAATACATTGCGAGCAAGCCAGACAAGTTTGGAAGAAAATTCTGGTTACTTGTATGTGTTTCTAGATAATACATACTGAACGGATTCCCCTACAGTGGTCGACCAGTTGACAAAAGTGTAGGTGAAAACGTTCTTAGGCTTATGGAACCATACCTAGGCAAAAGTGTGAATGTGACTGCTGATAGCTACTTAGCTTCGCTAAACCTTGCAAAGCGTTTAAGGGCAGCATCCAAAACTCCTGAAATAGTACAATTTTATAATGAAACAACATCTGCTGTCGACGTTGTGGATCAAATGACAAGAATATACTCCACAAAAGCTAGGACAAGACGTTGGCCATTGCACGTATTTTAAAATATTATTGATTTGGCTGCCATAAATTCAAGGGTGTTTTTGAATAAGTCACTGGTTAGCGACTTAGTAGACGGAAGTATATTTTGGATTTGTGTGAAGAACTTCGAGCGCCATATGTAGCAGCAAGAAGTAAAGAGTCATATCGAGGCAATGCAGACAATAAAGATGGGCCACATAAGCCAACAAAGAGAGGGAAGTGTAAAATTCCTAACTCATGCAAAGGAAATCACACTGCTAATGTTTGTTCAGGTTTTGAGAAAGCAGTATATGGGAAACGTGAGAAGAGAAGACGAGTGTGTGTGACAAGTGTAACAACGAACAGCAGTGAGCTTTGTACGTGTAAAATCTATTGTTTGTGAAATACAGATCTGAAGAATTTATTTTATAAATAATGAAAATATTTGAAATCCTCTTTATTATTTGGACATTCCTATAGAAAACAGTTCTAAAATTTTTGAGTTGTAGTAGATCAAAAGTTTTCAAGTCAAAAATATTAGTAAAAGTTAATTAAAAGACTGGCAATTTAATTAAAGTGTTGTCCATGTATTGCACTGTCCTGTAAATGAAAATCAGTAAAGGTATATATGATGGTTACGTTGCATTATATTTCACAGTCTTGCCATATAAGCAATAAAACTGCATGGGGCCTTCATGCCGTCCTTCTAGTGTTAACTTGGTGTCTGTAGCCCTGACCTAACCATTGGTTCTTCACATATTGAACACATCTCCCAGGTTAAACAGAGGCCGACATTCATTAAGTATTTTGACTGGCTAGTTGCATCAGTTCGTAACTGGGGGCCTGAAGAAAATGTTATTGGGAAACAGAAACTGCTAGTCTAATTAAATAAAAAACCTACATTTACGGTTTTTAACTTCTTACATGTCTGGCTCAGGCGTTAGATCGCTTATCGCTGCTGCTGTAATGGTAGGTTATCAAAATAAGGTTTGAACGTGGGTATGCTACGGATAACATACACACGCACCCATTCCCGAAGGACGACTCCAACCTCCGACTAGAGGGGGCGGGGAGGGGGGGGGACAACCGCGCGCTCTACATATACCTCTGATACTCTGCAAAACACATTTAAATGCTTGGCAAAGGGTTTATCTCCCATTTCATTCTAGAATAGCGCGCGGGAAGATGGAACATCTGAATGTCTCCGTTCGAGCTCTGAATTCTCGTATTTTATTCTGATGATCTTTTCTACCTATGTAAGTGGCAGTCAACAATATATTTTTGTATTCAGAGGAGAATGTCGGCGATTGTAATTTCGTAAGTAGCCCACGCCGCAGCGATAAACGCCGTTGTCGTAATGATTCCCGTGCCAGAGCCTGTATCATTTCCTTAACGCTGTCTCCTCTGATCGAGGAAATAGCAAACAAGCTGCCCTCCTTTGGACTCTTTCGATGTCCTCCGTCCTACCCACCTGATAAGGATCCCACACTGGGCAGCAATACAACTCCGCAGCAAGGCGCCTAAGAGCGCACAGCCATTCCACCGCAGCTTTCACGAGTGAACTGTCAATATCGAGAATCCGGTAAAACATTAAATCTCCGACATCGCAGCGCCTGGAACAAGGTCCTGCAAGAACGGGACCAACAACGACTGCAGAGAATCGTTAGTGTCGCAGAAGAGCAATCTATCCGGAAATTGCTGCGGATTTCATTTCTGGGCGATCAACGAGTATCAGCGTTCGAAACATTCAACGAAACATCATCGATATGGTCTTTCGGAGCCGAAGGCCCAGTCGTGTACATTTGCTGAATGCATGACACACAGCTTTACGTCTCGTCTAGGCCTGCCAACATTGAACTGTTGATCTGGAAAGATGTTGCCTGGACCAACGAGTCTCATTTCAAGTTGTATTGAACGGGTGGACGTATACAGGTATGAAGACAACCTCATGAATCCATGGACCCTGGATGTCAGCAGAGGACGGTTGAAGCTGGTGGCATCTCTGTAGTGGTCGGGGAATGTGCAGTTGGAGTGTTATGGAACCTCCGAAACGTCTGGATACGTCTATGGCATGTGACACGTACGTACACATACTGATTGATCACCTGCATCCATTCATATCAACTGAACCTTCCGAAGGACTTGGGCAATTCCATCAGGACAATGAGACATCTACGTCCAAAATTGCTGCAGAGTGACTCCAGGGGCACTCTTCTGAGCTTAACGCTTTATTTGGCAATGTTGCTCTGAAGCAACATCAAAATTGCGCAATTTTTCTGCAACATGTTTCAAGTTTTTTCGTTGAATGGCGAATGTTGCTTCAAACCAACAATTAAGCCCCCACATACAGCAAAGATTCGTTGAGTTTTTCGAAAAGTTTGGCAATATTCTGAATCTTTAGCGGATACTGCAAGCTTAATTAGCGGGGATACTAGTTTCTTTCGATTTTGTGACGATATTTTTTTCTAGTGCACGCAAACTGCATACAAAGGGAAGGAGAAAGCTTTGAAGGTGATTTATTATACAAAAATGTTGGCGAACTCTTATCAGGGACATCGGAAATGAGCAATGGTTTATCGAGAATAGGATGCCTACCAGGTCGCTATTGGATGGACAATCAGTCCAATGGATAAGAGCCGCGGATGAGTAGCCGAGCAGTCTAAAGCGTCTCGCTGCGGAGCGCGCGGTTGCTCGCCTTGGAGGTTCGAGTCATCCCTGGGGCATGGGTGTGTGTGTTGTCCTTAGGTTAGTTTACCTAGGTTTAAGTAGTTTGTAAGCTACGGACTGATGACCACGCAGTTTGGTCCGATAGATTTACAAACATTTGAATGGATAAGAAATCAGCATCTCCTGCAGCAGTGAGTGATGTGCGTTTTGATAGTTTCCGTCACTTGCTAGACTATGGTCCGCAAAGAATATGTAGGATCTGTCTTCATAGGTAGTTGACTGTAAAATGAGGAAATAATGGGAGTTTTCTAGACTTTGTACCAAACTGACTTGTTTTCAGACATTTACACGAAAAAGCTAAAAATACAATAATTTCTACAGCTACAGGAACAACGTTATACTGATTCTATTGTTGCAGCCATGCGCCTATTTGGACAGTGTTAACTTATAACCAAAAACTATATTTTGAAAAGAATCATATAAAATTGTTCACATGGACGTAAAATAATTCTCATACGATAAAAATACTTTGAATGTGCATATAAAATGATCTGACAGAAGAACGAAATGAAGAATGATAGTTTAAAAACACTTTTTATTTCTTTTAAAATACGTCCACTGAATGTCTGGTCGTCTTCCATTTTTGAGTTTAAAAAATGTCCAAATGTCTGTAAATCTATCGGACCAAACTGCGTGGTCATCAGTCCGTAGCTTACAAACTACTGAAACCTAGGTAAACTAACATAAGGACAAACACACACACCCATGCCCCAGGGTGAACTCGAACCTCCACGGCGAGCAACTGCGCGCTCCGCAGCGAGGTGCTTAAGACTGCTCGGCTACTCCACTGTGGCATTTTGGAGTTATTCATGAACCATTTCTGCACCTTTAATATTATCTATTAGTATGTTAATTATCATTATTCTATTTATTAATGATCAGTGTCGCATGTTTATATATGCTTCCACCCGTGTGATTGAGCTTGCGTGTTCATGTGAAGGTGGAAGGTTGTTTTTAATATTGACTGACTGCCGCGAAATGGTTTACAGTCGCCGCATTTCATTTTAGGCCTTGTTTACTTTAATTACAAACGCTTGGCTTCGTTTGTCGTCTGCGCTGGCGTCTGCTGGGTGGCAAGAGACAAGCTTACTTGGCAAGATGGCTAGGTGGCCATATTCTTAGTGTGGTGCCAAACAAGTCTTGGATGGAAGAGGTGACAAGAGACCTATCTGGGACCCGTTGAAGAGGGTATTATCTTTCTCAGGTAGAGAGGGTTGGTAGACACTATGCTCTGAACGCGCTCTGTATGGGTTTTTAGCGCGGTATACAGCCGCTGTGTGAAGGTTTTGGCGTGACCTTAGGGTTCCACTCTTGCTGCGACTGTGGAAGTAAGTACTTCGTTGAATTATGCTGAGGGGAAGGCATGCTGTTAGAACTTTGCTTTCTTTGTGATCAGGCAGTCTTGGTTTTTAAGTGATAGTTTTCTTGAGTAATTCTTTCGCTATGCGAGGCGAAATGTTTCTTAATTTTCAGAACTCGAGTAATTGGTGTAAATTTAGTATTTGCATTTTCATTCTGGTGATGATCTTGTGTCCGGTTTTTCTCAAGTTAGAATACACGTGTGCTGCCTTCAGCCTTTGTGTAAACCTAGTATGTTTGAATTTCCTTGCTCCCCCCCCCACCCCTATTTTTTAAACATTTTAGCGTCTCGTCTGTATCCGCATGTATGCTAAATATTTCTCAGATTTTCTAGTTTGATTCCATCTTTCCTTGACCGTTTGCACCATGTGCTTTCATAACAGGCATTACTTCGGCTTATAGCCATGCTTTTACTGATACTAACTTTCTTCTATATGAATTCTCACGTTTGCTTCACTTGCTTATTCTAAATTAACTTCTTTCTGTAAATTGTATTCGCTGTGGTCGCACACCACTTGGTAGTAAAGAATATGATGCTGCTGTCTCCCCAAACATGAGTTCGTTTGGTTCTTAGTGACTTTTAAATTTGTGCTTCAAGTCACCCATCATCTCATCAAGATGCTTCGTTTGTCGCTGCTATCAAGCAATCCTGCACGAGTAAAGTGTTGCAAGCATCATGCTGAACATTATTGAGCATATCTGAGATGCCCTGCAATGTGCTGTTCGGAAGATATCTGCAGCCCTTGCACTCTTACTGATTTTTGGACTCTCAATTGGGAGGAGGGCGGTTGAAACTCTGCCTCCCACCATCCTGATTTAGTGTGAAACCCTAACTTTTCTTGGCGTAATGAATTTTCAAACGACTTATGGGTATGCTGTTTGGTGCTCCTGTCGAAATGTCGGTCGTGGTCGACGACGTCACCTGGCAGCATACCCGTAAGTTGTTTCAAATCCTGATTTAGGTGTTCCGAGATTCCCTTAAAACACTCTAGGTAACTGCCGACATGGTGCCTTCTTAGGGGACAGCTACATCTACACACATACTCCGCAATTCACCGTAAGGTGCATGGCGGAGTGTACACTGTACCACTACAGGGCATTTCCTTTCCTATTCCAATCCCAAATGGAACGAGGAAAAAAAGAATGCCTATATGCCTCCGTACGAGCCCTAATTTCTCTTGTCTTGTCTTTGTGATCTTTATGCGAAATGTAAGTAGGCGGCAGCAAGATCGTACTACACCCAGCTTCAAATTCCGGCCCTCTAAATTTACTTAACAGAAATTCACGAAAAGAACGTCGTCTTTCTTCCAGCGATCCCCAATTGAGTTGCCGTAGCATTTCCGTGACACTCGCGCATTGGTCGAACCTACCGGTAACAAATCTAGCTGCTCGCCTCTGAACCGCCTCTATGTCTTCCTTTAAACTGATCTGCTGCGAGTCGCAAACACTTGAGCAATACTCAAGACGTGGTGGTACAAGCGTTTTATACGCGGTCTCCTTTAAAGATGTCGTACATCTTCACAAAATTCTCCAAATAAACCGAAGTCGGCTGTCCGCCTTACTCACAACTGTCCTTACATGCTCGTTCCATTTCACATCGCTCTGCAATGTTACGCCTAGATAATTGAACGACGCGACAGCATCAAGAAGCTCACTGCTAATGTTGTATTCGAACATTATGGGATTGTTTTTCCTACTCATGCACATGACCTTACATTTTCCTACATTGAGAGATAGCTGCCATTCTTGGCACCAACTAGAAATTTTGTCTAAGTCATCCTGTATGCTATTACAGTCAGTTACAGACGACACCCTCCCATACACCAGAGCATCATCAGCAAATAGCCGCAAATTACAACTTACTCTGTCCATCAGATCATTTATATAGATAGAAAATAATAGCGGTCCTATCACACTCCCCTGGGGCACGCCTGACGATACACTCGTCTCTGATGAACACTCGCCGTCGAGAACAACGTACTGCGTCTTATTACTAAGGAAGTCTTCCAGCCAGTCACAAATCTGTGAACCTATTCCATAAGCTCGTATCTTCGTTAGCAGTCTGCAGTGTGGCACCGCGTCGAACGCCTTTTTGAAGTCAACTGATTTCCTCTCCCATCCTCGGCAGAAATGAATCGGAGCGTGTGCTTCATCTGTAATGACTACGCGTGGGCGGAACGTTAAGCCGTTACGTCGGTCCCATCTGGCAGGTGTCAGCTGGCGCGTGCGAGCCAAGGTACGTAGACTAGAAAGGTATGCCAGTTTGGGCTTCTTCACTGTCATTGGTTAGCGCCGTATTACGTCACTCGGCAGCAAGCCGCTGTATTATAAGGCCGCCGTGAACACATTTTCTCCGTCTTTTCTTTTCTCGTTCGACAAAAAAATTGCTTTTAAACGATGGAACACGCTTGTGATAAATATATATGTATATTAACATACAAAGGACTGAAAAAGAAAAGCTTCAAACATTATTAACAACAAGATAACCCGCGACTTGGCACGGGTAATATTTAAACGTCTTTAACTCGATAACCGCTGAACGTATCGTGATGAGGTTTGTTTTTAAATTGTAGAGCTCATAAAGATCTAAAATAAAGTCCGTGAGAGCATATGTCTAACTATTATAGATGTCCCATAATAACTATTTATGTAGTCTGAAGCCATCCGGCGCCAGCACCTTAGGAAAGAAAAATGGTACATATGCTTCACTCGTAAAAGTTAGACATATGCTCTCAGGAACGTTTTCTTAGACCTTTGTGAGATCTACAATTTAAAAGAAACCTCGTCACGATACGTTGAGTAGTTCTCGAGTTACAGAAGGTTAAAGGGACAACAGAGAGAAAATGTGCTTCTGATTGATATAATATCATGATTTCACTCCCTTGGAGTGCGAATTTCGAAATTTTACTATGCCTATAACCGTGACGCTAGTTCACATTTTCTCTCTGTCTGTCCCTTTAACCTTCTGTAACTCGAGAACTAAGTTGACTAAGTTTTATCGCAATCGACTGAATGACATTGACAGGCATAGCACACGGACAGAGGCCTTCATTTTTATATATTAGATAAAGAAAACTTTCTCTAAACGCAAACTTAGCAGTCGATTTTCGCATTAATGCTTTTGTTTTACTCATTTAATTGCTATGAACATTAAACTGCATACTACTTTCATACATACAATTTTATCAATAAAATATCGATGATCTGAATCCCTACAATTCATTCTGCAAGTCTCTTTTGTAATCGGCTTCACAAAAATGTTCGGAACAAATTCTGACATTTTTGATATTTATCTCGTCTTGTCGTTTACAGCGAGAGATGCATACGCGCTGAAGTTCCTCATCTTTTGGAAACCGATGGTACAAAATGCCTTCCGTCTTGCGTCCACTGTTATTGCACTTCACAACAGCACAACCGACGTATTCTTACTCATAATTACAGAAAGAATAAGGTAAAGCAATCAACAATCCGAAGATTGGTTTGAACACCAAAGTGCTTTACTACGCATGGTCCTATTTGGAGGTGGTATGCCGTTGCCTTCCTCCGACCTTCGAACTGACTTACCCAGCCAGTTATAGGGGGACCTACAGTTTAACGTGGGTTCTGAACCACGGTGCAACTCGGTATTTTTCACATGAGCAATACCGCCAGAGGTGAAAGAAGTGACAGATAAAAATCCTAGGACCTGGCGGGGATCGAACCCGCGACCTTTGGAGTTGTAGTCTGGCACTCTACCACTATGCAACCGAGGCGCACACATAAAGAATATATGGAAAAATTGTTCCCTAATACAAGAAAGCTACTTTCTATCCGAACACTTATAACAGGTCACGAAACGAGCGAGCGCAAAACACGACTTCCTGCTTGCACGTTTCATAAGGGCACAGCGGCAGCTGCTCGGAGCTTGCTGCCAGGTGACGTCACAGAAGCAAAGCTCGCGAGTCAAATTTACACCCCCTAGGGCGCGCGGTTGGCTGCGCACTGTGGCCACCGCCAGCTGCCATCGCGCCGTTGCAGCGCGCAAGTGGCGACCGCCGTGGGTTAAGCGGCCGAGCAGCTAGCGGGCAGCCGTTCACTATGGACGTACCCTAATAAGGCCCTACGGTCCCAGCTGTCAGGTGGGGCGTGCGAGCGGCTCGACGCTGGCCGACGCACTGACCAGGCGCGCCGGGGCGGCGTGCCGTGGTCGCGGCTGCCGTGGCGCCGGCGCTGCGGCAGTATCGAGCGGTGGCCGGGCCAGCCAGCCGGCAGCAGACGGCGGGCCGCCGCGCCGCCAGTGCCCGCGCAGCCACAGGCACCGCAGCTGCCGCTGCCCGCTGCCCGCTGCCTGCTGCCTGCCATGTGACCGGAGGACGCGCCCCGCGCGCTACGCCCCCGCAGCCCACCACGCCGACGACCACGACGACGACGCAGCCGCCATGGGGAACGGCATGAACAAAGTGAGTCCTCTGCACAAGCCGCCACCACTGTCTCGCTCATTACGAGTGTTGTCACAGCTCTGTGTATACCGCGGCTCACGATTTCTGGGCGGGAAACATTTCACTCGGCTCTGTCGTGTCAACAATGCGTGTTTTCCGTAGTGAATGGGTGCTCTTTTATGCCGGATTCACACGCTTGCCAAGCTTCGGCAGGCCATCGCAAATTAAAACGTATGGCTGAAGCGTTGTTCGGTTGGGTCGCTTAGGCACAAATCGACGGAAATTTGTGGCAGGCGCTTCTACACTTGTGCGGACCTGGTATCGTTTGTACACTGGTGGCGGACTCGAGTGCCTTTCTGTTTGTTGTTATAGCCGTTTCAGATCCATTGGCTGTAACTCTGTATGTAACTTGTGAGGATACAGGGTTTTAGGTTAGTAACATCTTTGGTTATCGTTGGCGTGCAGCGATAGATGCTGGCAACAATGCTTAGGTTGAAATGTTTTTTGTTTGTTGGCCGGTGTGCGGCAGTCTCCCGCCGACCGCAGAGCGAGGCAGTAGCATGTTGACAGTGCGTCCGTAACCCGCGTTTAGCGGTGGCTAAAGTTTTGGCCCTTCAGTCGTATCGCATATGAGTTTCAGTTACACATTGAAATGTTTCAGTAGTGGCACGCGGTTATTTAAACAGTGTATTTAAAGGAAGAGTTTTTCATATTTGTCGTTACATAATAAAGGAGGTTAACAAAGTTTATTTTTGTGGATCAACCTAGTAATTGTCCGCATCCCATACCGTCAAATCATTGGAACAATTATTAAATGATTAAGCAGCAAATAGAATATAACGGCAACTTCGCCCATCGAAGATTAGGTGGACGCAGCTCTGACGTTACAAACTGTTACCATGTCTCAGCCGCAACAGAAACGTTATTTCTCAGCGGAAACAAGACGTATACAACTGCAACACTGTTACTCATTTGCTGTTCTCGGGGCATCATTTTAACCCTTTTATTCTTTTATTACCAGTATTGTTCCTTGACAACAACGTATGAAAGCTCTTTTAAACCTCATTTTGTGTATCAATTCTGAAAGTCGCATTGTTTTTGATCAACAACATGCTTCTAGTACGACATTTTGCCGCTTGGTACGGCGTGTAGCCACTTCTGAGGCATTAATCTGTCCGTCTTGGAGGTTGCGTCAAGTTGTCGTCTGTACGTGGCTGTGAGTGTCAGCGTGAGTGTGGTTCCTGTTATTTTATTTTAGCAGTGAATTGTCTTGTCTTTGATACTGTGGCGAAGATTATGCTAGCATTATTGATCTGACAGTGTTAAGCATCAACAAAATAACGTCCCAAGTAATAAAATACATCGATACAAACGTCTGTATTGTGCATGAATTACATGACATAAAAAACAATAGTTCGATCAAAAATTTTGAAACACATATTTTGATGTTTAATGCACTGTATTAATACAGAAAACAGGGAATTTTAATTTTTCCAAAGTTAAATTCATACTGTGGGAATGAAAGGATTAAGTAAATTAGAAGTCTATGGTGTTATGGGCAATACTGCAAAGTAGTTCAATTTATACCTCGCTAACAGGAAACAAAGAGTGTCAGTGCAAGGGACTAGTGAATCAAGCCACCATTCATCATCAGATTGGGAAGAAATTGCATGTGGTGTCCCACAAGGATCCATCTTTGGGCCATTGTTTTTTCTTGTTTCAATTAATGACCTCTCATCGCTTACACTGCCAGAAGCAGAGTTCGTTTTGTTTCCAGATGATACAAGAATTGCAATAAATAGCATGTCAAGCATAGTTGTAGACACGCCTGATAATGATATTTTCGTGGACATTAATACTTCTACTCCATTCATAATTACTTTTCAATAGAACCAAATTATGAAATTGTGTATGATTTCATACTATCAGCTTCCTACATCCACCAGGATCTCCTCAATATGGCTCTTTGGAATGAACAACTAATCTAATGTAATCTAATCTAAGGGACGAAATTAGTATTTTTTCCAAGGGGGACAAGCTCAAATTTTGCATCCTTTCCTTCAACTACTTAATTCCCATATGAAAATCTTTAGTTTTTAACAGTAATTTAGGTAATATATTTCAAAATAAATGTCATCAACTCATTACATTAACTTACTTTATTTACTAAATTAAGTTCAAAGTCAACACAAATAAAAAATACAAAAAGAAGAGTGATTACTCATTGTGCAAATAATAAATTTAAAATTTCGCTTTTAGATCTTCTTTTGCAGCAAAGATGTCTTGATCTCATCACAGTTTATGGAAGCAGCTTGTTTATGTAAAACACATAAACCTTTATAAATTTATCAAAATGCTTGTATACAGCATCGACCTCCTCTACTCTTTCATACTACCTACTCCTGTTCTGGGAGTATAATGTTATGTGTACTTGTTGTAAGTTTCACATCTTTAAGTTACAGCCACCAAAACAGATATATGCGATGACAATTAAAAAAAAAAAAAAAAAAAAAAAAAAAAAAAAAAAAAAAAAAAAAAAAAATAAAAAATAAATATTTGACCTTCGATAGATGTGTGTCCTGCTTTTGCTGCTACTACATTTAATGAGTGAGCAGTATATGGTAGGATATAGGTCAGCTCATTCTTCTAGCCATGTTTCCCCCACTGTCCTGTGCAGTATGTAATGTTCAACCCATCACGTAATATTTTTGCAGTATCTCTTGACTAAGACTTTCTCCTATTCACCCTCCAACTATAAAAAGTCAACAGAACCTTCACAACTTGTGACTCATTTAACTTGACATAGCGATTATGGGTGTCATCAGGTCATTGTGACTTATATCTGGAGTGCAATCAAACACCGATGAAAAAAGTATTTAGCATCTAAAAAACTTTTAATTATATCTTGTCTTATTTTGTTGATGTAAGTCAAGGAACTTACCTTATATATTTTGGAAAAATAGCTAATCTGCCTTTGCTTGTGGCATTCAATGTACTACACAAACCGAAGATTAACCCCTTTGATGCAGTCAACCCAATAGACAGCTGTGCCATGTGGGGTTGCATCCTCGCGCCTTGATCGCAGTGCACTAGCCGACGCGTGAGCGTACAGGCAGTAGTGGACTCTTCAGTAGCGGGCAGAGGGCGCACAGAAAGGGTGTAAGAGTCGCCACCATAGCGGACCTCTTTCTGCATCTGCCGCACCAGTAGAACACCTGTGCTTCCACGGCCTGGCTATTTCTGGCCGCGCGGCGCAGCCAACGGGCAAGTTCCGTCTCGGCCAGCCGGAATGACGTCAGCTGCAGAAGACCCTCTCCTCGGACGGCCACGGACCAGCAACGCTGCCGGCCCACACGCCCCTGGACTTGACCTCTTCTCCGCAGACTACGCACCTGGCGTCTAAAAGGAACAGTGACTTGCCACATAGTTCGGACTTTACTTTCCCAGTAAATAGACCCTAGAAGAAGAGATTTTCAAGAATTTGCTTGTAGGGTATTGTCCGAAATCCAAGGAGTAATCAGAAATATCTAGTTGTGTTCGATTGTCCACACTGGCATCATGGATTACTTATCAGCAGAAGGGTAGTTTGTGATCACTAAGATTTAACGATTTTGTTAGTTGACTGTTTCAATAAAACGAATTGAACTAGACCTCAGTGTTCTTAAGAACATTTGTGAGGAACATTTCAGTACTGACAATGGAGGACACTATAGTTTGGTATGAGGTCAATGGTATCTAGAAATTTGCCACTCTCTTGAGCATCAAAATCACCAACTTATTTTGCCTCTTAATTGACTTCCTTCCTTTCCTAGAAAAAGAACATCAGGAATACAATTCTTCAGTTTCTCCCTTGATAATCAAAAGGGTACACTGTAGGCCGGCAGTACACCCGTGGATATTTTGATTATCAATAATACAGTGCAACACGTCGCCCCAAGAAGGCTTTTTTTATCGGGTTTTGAATCTCTCTATAAATTCCCTAGCTTCCTTGAGAAGTCTCTAGAGCCTACAAAATTTGGTGAATTTTTATGTGCAGACAATTTTTCACTAAGTTTTTTACAATTAACAATCCCTTAGTCATTAGTTAAGAATAATTGTGTTTCAGAATCTGAATCTACGTGACACAGTAATCTGCAGAAATACAATAAAAGCATTTTTCGTCACATTTTTAACTCCCATTAAAACCAATCTTTATTTAAATCCGTTTCGGTCAATTTCACTAGTTAAAAAGATAATAACACCAATCGATAAAATGAGAATAAAAATATTATAATTTATTAATACGACTAAATGAAAGGCAGTTTGTTTCTTGCCGAGTTGCCATATCTAGTAAAGCCAACCAATGCCCTTGAAATAGATGTATTACTATAAACAAAGTATGTTTTGAGATTTGAAGGCTCCCAGTACGAGAGGACAAGACAGTCTAAACAAATATCTTTCGAAATTTGGAGGCCCCCAGACCGAGAGGGCAAGAGCGTAAAAAAAAAAAAAAAAAAAAAAAAAAAAAAAAAAAAAAAAAGGTATTTGGAGGACCCCCCCAGACGAGAGGCCCGGGGTGGTCCCCGCCCCCCCTCAACCCCTACTAAAATGGGAAATAATATGGAGATTGCAAGCTAACTAAATAAAAATCCAGGACGGCACACATAGATTAGCACTATCAAAAATCGCCACTGAACTTGCTTCATAAATAAAAGAAGCGAAACGGCTACGTCTAAAAACCAACCGCCTGACATTTCCCAGCATTTTTAAGTAACCAAGGGACGACAGAAAACGAATAAAATGACGACATTAATATGTATCGATTACGAATTGAATTTGTATTATATAACCTTACCTGATGATTTATTTTATTTACTGACAGCAGGCTTACTGAAAAGAAAAAAAAAATCTTTCTTCTTTAAGATGACACCTCATTTATTTTCTTCTGCTTTCTCTTGCTATTTTTATATACGGCACTCCACTACTTCGTTTGCGACTATCCGTTGTTATGTAAGTTATGAAAGAAATTTAAATACCCAGAGCAGAACAAAGAAGGTCAATAAAACAAAAACCTATGGCATCTCATATGGCACCTTCACGCCGCAACAATAAATGGTCCATCTATATTAATGCTACAAAACTGCGTATACTGAAAAATAAGGCTTCATTTTATGGACTAGAATAAGTAATTTTGTAGTAATAGTTGTCCTAAATAAACTGATCATTCAGTAATTACCACGCAAAATAGTAACTGCTACATTCCGTTATACAGTGGAGTACGAGAAACCCATAAGTTACGTGTTCTTTGAAGTTCAACACTCACTTATTGATATTTTTATAGTGATCTTCAGCAGGTGTCAGTAAGTGTGTATGGTGAAAAGATTGAACACTTACAGTCGTAAATAAGTTGTTTCCATTGAGAACATTTTTTTCTGATCCATCTTAGACACCGTAGATGTACCCAGTTGTAGTCTGTAAGGGATAAACAGCATCTACAAAAACTGTCTTGATAAAATCGTTAGTCATATATAGAAGAAACGCCAGAACTGTTTTATAGCTAAACTGTCAGAAACATAAAAGATGATATCATGTAAAACAAAAACATGTATATGTGTCACTATTTATCCATGCCTACAGTCGTGACTCATTAAGGTCAGAAATATTTCTTCAGGGGCGCGACATATATCGAACCATCGTGAGAATGACAAAACGATATCCTCTCGCCTTGAAGAGAGAATATAAGCTACAAAATTACAACAGTTCGCTGGTTTTGGCGACAAATGCAAATAATTTATCAACAGCTACTGCAAGTTGAATGTGGATACACAATATTTGAATAACTGTTCCAACAGAATGGATCATTCGGGTGGAATGCTTTCTCCAGTATTGTGGCATGGACAACGACAAAGAGAAATGTAATCTTCGTCAACATGGATAAAAAATTGGTTAAAGGGGTGAATACCTGATAGTAAAATCAGTTTCTGAGCAAGCATATCAAAACTTCAAGGACACAGTGTTGAAGCGCCTGTTAGAACCTAAAGAAGCACGTAAGCACGCATCCTAAATGAAGAGACCACTGCAAATCGAAGCCCATGAGAAATGTTTCGACTCCCACAGGAACGAACTCACACAATAGTGTTCCATCTGCTACACTGGGACCTCATCAGATCTGTTAAACTGAGCAGGTCGGAAGAAATCTAAATTTCCTTACATTCTTGGTGCTCCCGGTTTTTCGAAGAGACTCTTCGATAAGCAAGGTCGGATGTTGTCCCATATTCGCGAAGACTCCCAAAATGGTCCGTAACTCCAGTTTGTGACACCAACGTTGCAGCTGTGTCTTGCCACTCCATACTCTGGACTGGGAGACTGCTATGATGGTGAAGTACCGTCGGATTGATAACAGTACGAGAAGTCGATTGGAACTCAAATCCCAAAGAGCTACATAAGAGCTCTGATTATTCAGAGTCAATATTTATACGCACGGTCTGTATGTGTTTACAAAATATTTTATGGTTTATTATTAGAGCTATACTCGATATATCTTTTCATTTACAAATTACAGTTACAAGCATAAATTAATACTACTATTATTTTGAAAAGACAATTCTATACAAGACTACAGATTTGTTTTGACAATAAATGAAAGCAAACTTTTCATTTAATTTACTAGTATAGCAGCTGAATTTCACTAAATGACAAAATTTTAAATTATTTCTGGCAGTGATATCCTATCAATACATGTAACACTATTTTGTATCAATGTCCTTGGGTAAAGAGATTTCCTGATTTTCTACATTTCGAATCTTCTACCTCTTCCATGATAAACTCTTTGTGTCCAGAATATTTATACTCTCTGTTTCTCAACTAGGGCAGAACTTTACCACAGGTTTCTTGCAATATCTCTCTCCTTGTGCATTTAACGTAACGCTTGTTTAACATGTCTCCGTCGCTTACTTGTTTAAATGTTTCATTATTTTGCTTGTCAGATGTTTTTGGAAAAAGACTTGCAGATGTGCACAAAAATACAGGGTGTGTCAGAAGGAAAGGTACATGCTTTGATGGGTGATACTACTGGTGATTCTGAACAAAAGAACTTCTAATAAACATATGCCCTTTTCTTGACTGTTTCCGGGTAACCAACGAAAATAACTAGGAATAAAAAGTGTAGCGTCGTCTTTACTAAACGTGTCAGTACGCAGTTCACTTGTGCATGGTGCTGTTGTCTCAGTGCGTCAGTGCTTGTCGTAGTGCACGGTACTACAGTGTTATTACGTGAATACAGTTTATTGTAGCGAAAATGCAACGGATCTTCGAAAATGTTGAAATGTTTATAAATGTAAGGGACGTAACTGCTGAGGTTTTTAGTCTCTAAGCTTACAAACTACTTAAACTAACTTAAATTAACTTATGCCGAGGTTAACACACACACACACACACACACAAACACAAACATGCCCGAGGGAGGTTTAGAACCTCTGACGGCAAGCATCCGCGCTCTCCGCGGCAAAGCGCCTTAGAACGCTTGGCCACTCCACCCGGTAGATCTTCACACATGCAGAGTATTCTGAGATGATTTTTGCCCAGTGGGAATCAAGAGATATCGTAGTGACACATCTGCCAGAGCGCCGCCATTAACAGGGAATGTTTACAGCCATCAGGCTCAGTGTGACAGCAATGTGTGAAGCAAAGAGGCGCCGTGCCACGGAGACGCTCTCTTGCCTCCAACAGCGAACTGAGTGCGTTTGAAAGGAGTCAAATTGTGGCCTTACGAGTGGCGGTATGGTCTCTGGAGCATTGCGTATTATCACACCTGTAGACGGAATTCTGTACGTCCACCAAATTCGACGTATTGTGTGGGCAGTAGTGGCAGATCGTACACTCCACAGCACAGATAAGAGGGTGTGTGAGTCCATAAGTATCAGCATGAACTGCTGCCAACAGATTAGTAGCAGTGGGACTACGGGCAGGCACACTTATAGCCCGTCTTCCACTCCTAACACAGCATGACGTGCACGGCTCGATTGGTACCAAAATGTTCAAATGTTTGTATAGCTTATGGGACTTAACTACAGGGTCATCAGTCCCTAAACTTGTAAACTATTTATGAACTAGCTAACACTACGGACGGCACAAATATCCATGCCCGAGCGGTGATTCGAACCCCCGACCGTAGTGGCCGTACAGACCGTGACTGGAGCGCCTCAGTCCCCTCGGCCACCGCGGCCGGCTCGACTGGTACCGATAGAGGATCGTTTAGAAGATGGAATGGCGAACCGTGTTATTCAGCGATGAAATCAGTATCTGCATGCACGCAAGTGATGGTCGTTTGCGCGTAGGACGTAGACCGGGCGAGCCTGTCTTGTAGAGGGCATTCGTCCAAGACGCACACCGTCGCATCCCAGGTGGTGTGATCATGTGATCAGCTACAACTCTGGTTTGTGGAGGAATCGCTGCACAGCACTCGACACATGGAGAATGTCGTAAGAAGTATTCTTTTGGCATTTTGCAACAGGAAGATGACGTGTTGTTCCAGCAGAATAACGCTCGTCCACACAATGCGAGATCTGCAGCAACATCCCTGGTCGGTACGATCTCCGGACTTGTCCAGTCCAGCGCGTGTGGGACAAAAACTGACATGTGCGACTCGTCAACCCATAACAGTGGCAGAACTACGGGAACAAGTCAAACAGGCGGGGAGTATTGGATCTGAAAACAGTATTCACCATCTGTGTGATCGAAAGGATGCTGAATCAGGACTTGTGTTGCTGCCTGTGGAGACTACACCACATACTAAAATCGGTGTTTCGGCACGGACTGACAACAACCTTAGTGCCACTTTCACCAGCATTATCATTTATTGCATTAACGTGCCTTAAAGGCCAACAGCAGAAGAACTAAAGCAAGATAAAAAGGACACTATACAATATTTTTAAAAGTTACACCTTAGAAACCTGATAAGCAGGTGACTGTAGAGAAAAACTCAGATACATAGAAACGGGACACAATACAATTTAAGCAAGTTACACGGAACACATTACAACATAGAGACCTGAAAAACAGATACTACAAAAAAAAAAAAAAAAAAAAAAAAAAAAAAAGCCCACACACAAAGGGACACATTACAAGTGTAAAAAAATCACAGTAAACGGAATGTCTGTCAGCCACAGGAGAGGAGTTACCGCCGCGCGAAGTGGCCGAGCGCATTGAGGCGCTAAGCTCCGATGCGCGAGGCCGATGACCTCGCAGTTAAGTCCCATAAGCTTCACAAGTATTTGAACAGAGGAGGTATCTGTTGCAGGTGGTAGACCATCTTTTCCGGTCTCTAGCTTCATCCTCCACGACTACCGCTTCCACTTCTTTAAGGATCGCTGTTACTAGATCCTTCTATCGCGTCCTCGGGCATCCTTCAGGGCATTTTCCCGTGGGTTGAGAGTAGAGAACTCTGTTAGAAAGGGATCGCTCTTAAGATCTGGCCAAAGCACTGAAGTCTCTTCCGTCCCAATATTCGGCCGATGGGCGGCTTTCCAAACTGCTGATATAGGTCTTGTTTTATTGCTTTGTTCCCATTTATCTTCCATGGGATTTTTTCAAATGCACATATTAATTCTTCTGTTGCCGATGTTGCCCAAGTTTCACAACCGTCAGTACTGCTTTAGTTACTGATTTATAAATTTAATCACATCATGTACTTCATAATCACTGTTTCAACAATAATTGTTGAGTGAACTGGAAAACTCTAAGAGGGTGTAGCAATTTATATTTCCTGCAGAACGTATCTAACTAGAGTTGCTATGGGTTAGGGGAGACCGATGATACGCAGCTGAAGGCCACAGGCAGAACTCTCGAACCCTTAGTGAAGAGGACTGTTAGAAGCGAACTCGTCTGATAAGACCGGAGATCGGAGGTACTAACAGTAAAAAGAATAATTGTTGTCTAGAATTGGTAGGAGGAAGAGGTTAGTTAAGGTAGCTGGTAACACTACGAACACTACGCAATTGTTATCTTTAGAAAAATGCACCTTATCAAAGAGCTGATTTGAATAATACGTGACATAGCATATGTGAAAGAAATACTGTGGACCTCCTTGCTACATACAAGCTGATCTAATCGTTTTGAGAGTGACCAAAGGCAGCGACTGGCTCCAATACTCTGCTGCAGGCGTGATGGCACAAAAAAGTTCAAATGTTTGTATAGCTTATGGGACTTAACTACATCAGTCCCTAAGCTTACAAACTACTTATGAACTAGCTAATACTAAGGACGGCACAAATATCCATGCCCGAGGGGTGATTTGAACCCCCGACCGTAGTGGCCGTGCAGACCGTGACTGGAGCGCCTCAGTCCCCTCGGCCACCGCAGCCGGCTATGATGGTCGACAAAGGCAATAGGTTCATAAAGAAGGATAATGGCGTATTTGTAACTAATAAGATTTTATTGAACTAACTAATAAGATCTTATTATAACTAATAAGATCTTATTGAAATGTCGATAAAATTTAATTCAAATCAAACGCAGTAGAGATGTGTTTAAAAATCAACATATATGAAGTCAATAAATGAAAGAGGGCAAAAAAGGATACAATTTGAACGATGATATAAAACAGCCTGCTACATTCCGGCTAGACAATTTTTTTTGGAAAGATGATAGAGTAAAATGTGACAAAGTGTGGATCTGAAAGAAGGGCTCTGTTCCATGCTATGCGGTAGTTGCTGTTAGATTTTGACGATTTATCTGTCAGAAAATTCTAGGATATTTTGGAGGTCACACGACAAATTAAAAACCTTCCGACAACTTTGCCTTAGTTAACTTTCACAAAAGCAAAAATTTAAATGCACCTTTTACAAGCTTGCGATACAATATCTTATCACCACACATTATCACAAATCAAAGATACTAAAATAAGTACTGTAACAGTATTGAAAACTCTTTAGACTGCTCAAACTACACAAGATGGAAGAACGCGACGAAATTACATTAGATAATATCGGGGTGACATGTTGCAACCTAGAGGAACGTAACAGCAATCTCTGCTTTCTGTTACAAATCTACTGCAGTCTCAAAAGTAGCAAAGACAAATGTGTTATTGTAGAAAATCACCAAGAGCCGTTTTTGTTTTAGAGATTTACTTTTACTATGCTACTGATGACGGCAAACAATCATGCCACACGGCTACTACATATTTATGCTGATGACAAGTATAAGAAGTTCTTCACACGGAAACCGTGACAAAAAGTCCCACACATAAATGATATGGAATGGTGTCCAGGAGCAGATCAGTGTTTTATTGAGAACTGTAAACGAAAAAACATTAACTTACTTATTGTTGCTATTACTGTAACAGAAATAATATATTTATATCTGTAAAACAGACAAATGAAAGTAATAAAGGGGGAAAAAACGTACTCTTGATAGGGCTTGAAGATAGCGTCATTGGAATGACGAAACTGGTAGAATTGTTAACATAAAAAAACGGCTGATGGTTATTTTTTTTACAAGAATTCGACGTTTTGAAGTACCATTGTCCATACTAGAAAATGGATTCACCTGAAATGTATGTTATTTTAAACAGAAATTGAATACTTTGGACGTGTGATTAATAGTCACAGTGTTGCACAATAGCGCAGCAAGTGGTCTCCGTGTCACGAAATCGGCAGAGGAAACAAGTACTTTCGAATAAAGTAAATTAACGGAAGCGCAGAAATACCAGCCAGTGTTTCTGATGTGCGACTGTTCCAGGATCACAAAGCTTATTCTAAGCTTGAACATTATACCGTTCCCTCGGGACCTTACTCGAATACTAAGGAAAAACAAAAGCAGCTGCGTTGATGACTCTGTTAGCGTCATTTACGGAAGAACTAAGTGTGTGATCTTGACAAAAGTGACAGTATTCTAGCTGGGGAATAGAAAAGAAAACAAAACTCTTATGTTGGTGATGTTGTATATGATAAAAATGAAGTTATGTTGTACTGTTTCTAGGAGATACAGACAGTGTTTCACAATTGATCATCGCCATACCGCCATGAAATGTTGAAGACGTTCAGTAACTGGATTTTTTGTTAACCTGTTTCGCTGCTTTTATGGTGGTAGAAAAGAGTGTTAAATGCAAATGTAAAGCTTACATAATTGGCCATTATCCGTATAACGTAACATTGTTTTTCTTTTGATGGTATTTGTGGTTGCTGAACGAAGTAGTTACAACCATAGCCTTGCACACAGCCAATGTATACCGAATATCACGAAGGAGTCCTCTAGCGGAATATTTTAATCCGACTGTTAATAATTTCTTCTTAACTCATTCCACGAGACGAAATACATATTCCAAAATACCTGGTAGTTATGCGCTGAAGAGGTTTTCCTTTCTTTGCCTGACTTCAATTTCCATCACGTTAACTCACATCAACTACCTCTCAGTTGAGAGTGACCAGGTAATTGCAAAGAAAGCATCTAAAAAGAATTTAACTTGGACTTAAAGTCAACTATTCTATTAAGTAGGCGAAAACGCGGGAATTTAGAAAGAATCCTGGTAGACCAAGTTATTGACATAAAAATATACGCACAACATATGTTTCGAAAAATGTGTGTTATGTAGTATCCTACGATGTTCACAATAATAGCTGGTAGTAACTGGGCATTTTTGCAAAGCGCAGCCCCATACGTAAAATACACTTGGCGTAAACGCAGCACAAAATAAAGCAAAGAGAATTCATTATATGATACTATAGTACTCCTTTCATATTTTTCAACACAGCGAAACATTTTTTGTCGTCACAACATGAGCTTCAAAATAGAGCCCTTTTGAATGCGTGACCCGTATGTAAATTGTTTTGTCGAGTGATTTATGGCGTATCACGTGTTTTCATGCGCCAGGCTGCGCCAGACACTTCTTTAGCATAATGTCCTCTTTCACTGTCAGCCGGCTGGTACTCCTCCGTTCCCCTTTAAGCAGCGAAGTTCGTCCTTTAAATCGCAATATGTCTCGAGAATTTCTGAATGATTCGTGAAAACCCACATTAAATAAGCTCTTTTTTTAGAATTAGGACACATATCTGTTTCTTTAAGTTGTTCAGTGTTGTTAGATACGGTACGTACTTGACGTATTATTTCAGAGTAATTGTCATGATGCGGATCCTGTCAATTAAACCTAACTTCACCCCTTCACACACTTCGTTAAAATTGTCAAAGTTGAATTTGGTTTTCTGAGGTTCTTTTTTTTTTTGTGTGTTTAATTTTGGACAACGAACTTCATTATTTCATTTATGTGGCTGCTATTAATATTACCAATTGCTTAAACAAAAATGAAAAATAGTGTTTAACATTCCGTTAACAACAAGATCATTAGAGATGGATCACAAACTCTAATTATGGAAGGATGTAGAAGGAAATCGACTGTGTGTGTATGTGTGTGTGTGTGTGTGTGCGTGTGTGTGGTTTTTTTTTTTTTTTTTTTTTTTTTTTTTTTTTCCAAAGGAACCATCAGAGTCTTTGCCTTGAAAGCTATTCAGCGAAATATGGGAAACATAGATATAAATGGCCAGACGTGGATTAGAACGTCGTCTTCCCGAAGGCACCCATAACAAAACTACCTGCCTGGCACGCATGACACATTGGGCATGGGAAATACCCACAGATTTCAACAATACCATCAAACTTCAAGCTTAAAGAACAATATAATAATCCTAATATTAAAGAAGACAGGTGCTGACGAGTGTGAGTACTACCGGACAATCACTTCACCATGTCATACTTCCAAGATACTAACACGAATTCACTATAGATAGAAAAATGGAACAATCTGGGAAATGGAAGACGTTAAAGAATGTTTACCATACATTTTATCTTAAAAGGATATAGGATTTATAGACGTGGGAAAACGTTTTACATTGTTGACAGGAAAGTATTTATTTATCGTATCACAACAACAGCAAATATTGCGGAGTATATATAGTTTAGTCTTATATGTATTAGTGTTCATGTATTTACGTATAGTTTAGTTATACTGTAGGATGTAATGATTAAATTCTGAAACTTACTAATTTAATAATTCTGGCAAGTTAAGCGATGTTATTACAACTCTGTTATATCAGATACATTTAATTACAGTTCAACATCTAGTGATTGGAGCCAACTAACAGCATTAATAAAGCAGTAAATGGTCCGAGCACAGTTTCTGACAGTTTGTTGAACAGTTTGTTGTTGGATTCCACTATCACTGGCTGCTGAGTCTCACATACCTTGACCAGAAGAGGGATCCATTGGCAGGACACATTTTTGACATCAAGAAATCTCGAATTTAGCATTGGAGGGAAGTGTGGCGTAAAATTCGCAGAGACAGACCAAGAGACGAATACAAGAAGCAGATTAAAATGGATGTGGGTTCCAGTTCTTATGAGGAGATGAAAAGACTTGCTCAGGATAGATTTAGGTGGAGAACTGCATCAAACCAGTCTGCGGACTGAAGACCACAACAGCAATAGAGTTTCCACTTGTGCATCGTGACTTTGCACCTGGCGGGACCAGTTCTTAATTGCATTCAATATTATCTAGTCACTTCTCTTCATATGAAATCCTGGTAACGAAATTAACTTTTCCAGTAACGCATTAACTTTTGAGTAACGGACTTCTTCAGCTGACTTTCACTGAGTCCTTTAATAAGGTACTTACTATTTATGTTAGAGTAATATCGCACCACCTACGAAAATCACGTACTGAAAAGTTCGTGTCTGTTGGTCAAAGTGTTTGGTTACGCCGGGATGTTTGTGATTGATATAAACAATCGAGTGCAAGTTAGAATAACTAGGAGTTGACTGTATTGTTGTTTGATTACTGAGTTCGGGTTAATTACTACATTTAGTTTTACCGTGGAAACTGAATCATGGTATCGGATTCTAGCTCTATAAATGATGAATATGCGTGTTTATATTTAAGTAATAAAGTTAATTTTTTTAATGTAATACTCCTATTATGATAGAGTGTAAATGTTTCTCTAACGAGGCACTCTCAGGGATGAAAACTTAATGTTGTTGTTCATGAAGGAAAATATGCTCCTTATGACTGGCACCATCTGATTCTCCTGTATTTTGATGCTCCCATGATTTTAATAGCGAAATTATTGTTAATCTAAATATTTAAACTTTATTTTCTTTTTTGTTTCGTTTAGCTTCGATGTCCTACCTAAACTTCCTCAACCAGAATGTTTTTGTTTAAGTACCTCTAGTAAAATTTATTCACTTGCTCAAGTCGTAAACGTTTGTTCAAAACTGTTCAAATGTTTGTAATTCTATCGGACCAAACTGCGTGGTCATCAGTCCGTAGCTTACAAACTACTTAAACCGAGGTAAACTAACCTAAGGACAACACACACACACATACATGCCCCAGGGAGGACTCGAACCTCCACGGCGAGCAAGCGCGCGCTCCGCAGCGAGACGCCTTAGACCGCTCGGCTACTCAACCGCGGTCTAAACGTTTTATGCGACTTTTCATTGTCCGCGGGCAACATAATTATTCCCTGTTGGACTGCAAGAGTGTGCCTACGAGCAAAATATCTGCCTATCACGGTGCTACGAATCCACTTAACATGGCCAACCGGTGAAATATATTGCAACGGAATCTGCAAGTCCTGATCCACTGTCGTAGGCTGTGCAATTTTCTGTAGGTAAGGTGAAAAGTTATGAAAAGTGTCTGTGCTTCACTGTAACAACAAGAAGCTTCTGAAGTATCGAATTCTGCATCTGTTACAATAGGTAGATATGAAAGTGTATCCACAGTGGCATCTTAGAAGTGGCTGTACACAATTTCATATTGACAGCTTTACAAAATAAGGGCGCAACTTTCCTTGTTTACTGCGGTATCAGGAGGAATTGGCTTAAATGGGCTGAATAATGACTGAAGTAGCTTATGATAAAAGATTAAAATCTTCTGCCAAACACGTACCCAAGAAACGTGGCCACACCATAGATAATTTGTAAAGTTTAAGTAAAGCGCAAACGTAGGCTTCTGCGGCCGTTGTCACTTTCAATAAAATTCTTTCGAGCATGAGACCGCGTCGTCATTATATAAACTCTATCGACGTTTCGACCATTGTTGCAGGTGGCCTTCATCAGGGTCTGTGTCCGACTGCTGAATGTACGATCACTGGGGTTTATATATCAGCGGATGAGGGACAGAATGGGGGACATTGGTTTTCCTTTATTGGTAGTTACATTATTGCAGGCCATTGGTGGAAAGGGGCATTGATGATTGGTGGTTGCATTCATCCCCCTTATTGGCCGTTTTCGATTGTAAAGTTTCGATTAAGTAGAGCAGTCAACAATCCGAAGATTGGTTTGAACACCACAGTGCTTTACTAGGCATGGTCCTGTTTGGAGGTGGTATGCCGTTGCCTTCCTCCGACCTGACTTACCCAGCCAGTTATTTGTAGTCTGGCACTCTACCACTGTGCAACCGAGGCGCACTAGTTTATATTTCTAGATTAGTTGTCGTAAGCTTTCTTAACAATTTAGAAGCAAATGCAATCAACCTGTCGCCTGAGCTAATGTTGAACAAAAAACTGCGCTTATACCAGTAGGATGCTTCCGCAGCCTTGGCAGGGTCACAGAGTATAGCATCCTTCAGTCTCTGAAAAGTAGCGTGACACTCGTTTGACCAAACAAAAGATTCATTCTTCCAGTTTAAGCGATTGCTAGTAAGCCACTATTTAAGCGGCGTTAGGAATATACTGGATGAAGTATGACAGTTTTCCCAATTGCGAGATCACAAATCACAAGCAAATACGATTTTAATGTATGAGCACTCTGGCTATTAAACACATGCTGAAATTACTTTCTGTTTGCAAAGTCACACATTTGTCTTTGTTACATTGAGCCCTCCAGCCGAAATCTCTTGAAACAAAGATCAGAGATTGCTACTGTGTTCCTCTGGCTTGAAACCTACTCCTCACACTACTGCAGTTAAGTGTTTCAAATGGACTGAAATGTAGCTGGTACAGAGGCACTGCCAAACACCAGTTTTAAAAACTTTAATAGCTCCAAGTAACGACCTGCACTATCTATGTCTATAAGTTGTTCGGGGCCCGGTAATGGGTAGGAAACGACGACAGTCTGGGAGTTGACTGTAGCTTTTCAGTTAGCTCACAACTTGAGTTTGCCGGAATGCTTCTTTAGAATAATCAATGGGGCTTGCCACAAACTACGTCTACACCATACAAAATCCGCAATCCACCGTTAAGATGGGTAGCAGAAGGTGCCTTGTATCACTAATATATATTTCCTTTCCTGTTCCACTCCCGGGCAGAATGAGGGGTAAACGAATGCCTGCATGCATGTCTCTGCAACGACACTGATATCTCTTATTTTATGTTTGCAGTCCTTACGCGAAATGTAAGTTGGTGGGAGTCAGCTACAAATACTGTCGATTTAAATTTCCTCAACAGTCTTTCTCGAAACGAAATCGCCTTCCCTCCAGCAATGCCATTTGTGTTTCCGAAGCAGCTCTGTAACACTCGCGTATTGATCGAACCTACCACTAACAAATCTAGCAGCCAGCCTATGGTTTGCTTCTTTTGAAGCGATCTGGTGGAGATCACAAACACTTGAGCAAGACTCAAGATGGAGTCGCATAAGCGATTTATATCTGTTTCACAGGTGAACCACATTTTCCCAAAATTTCCCCAGTAAATCGAAATCCACCATTCTACTTCCTCACAACTGTCTTTACATGTTAATTCCATTTCATATCGTTCTGAAACACTACGCCCTGATATTTAATCAACGCGAATATTTCAGGAAGCACACTACTAATGCCGTAATATTGTGGAATTGTTTTTCCTACTCATCTGCATCGCCTCACATTTTTCTGCGTTTAGAGTTAGCTGCCATTCTTCACGCCAACTAAAATTTTTCTCTAAGGAGGAAGGAAGGAAGCTTGGAGTTTAACGTCCCGTTGACAGCGTGATCATTAGAGACGGAGCTTACGCTCGGAGTATTTAGGTAAGGATGTGGAAGGAAATCGGTCGTGCCCTTTCAAAGGAACCATCCCGGCATTTGCCTGGAATGATTTAGTGAAATCACGGAACACCTAAATCTGGATGGCCGGAGGTGGATTTGAACCACCAACCTTCCGAATGCGAGTCCAGTGTGTTACCACTGCGCCACCTCGCTCGGTTTTCTCTAAGACATCCTACATTTTACTTACGTCATCCAATGACGAACACTTCACGTGCACCACAGCATCATCAGAAAACAGCTCCAGACTAACTGCTATGGGCAGTTTTCCTGCTATGGACAAGTTCCTGACCACTTGTTCACGAATAGCATGTGCTACTGGATGTGCTTTACAAAATCGTGTCTGTACATATTACCGCGCGTGGGAGACATCAAGTGCTGCTAGTTGTAAATGAACGTTCTGTGTATCAATAATAGGATTGACAAAAATGATGCTGGCTTGACGATGCATTGTAGAAGAATTTATTGGCTTCACTTTAGGAGTAATATGATTCTGTTCCTCATTATCAACTTTCTACGAGTCAAACACACAAACTGGCCGATTGTGATTTAGTTTTACGGGAGTGAGCGTATGGAAAGGTTGCTTTACAGTTCTGTGAACTTACTGACTGTACACGTGCGAACGTGCCGCCAAAAAAACTTTTCGCTTCACTCGAGGGGCGTTTCTGGGCTTTTTCTTCATTGTAACGTGTTCAACAAAATTGTTAGCTTTGCTCAACCTCTCAGCAAACAAATCATTAAAGTCTTTACACAATCTTGCAGCATTTTCTGTGGGTGAAAAAGAAGCAACAAAATATTCAAAATGGTGCGAGGTTGTTGTGTATGTGGTTATACTGTATACGTGATCAAAACAAATTAATTAAATCTACTGCAAAAGTATTTTCACTGTGAACGAAGCACTGTCAATAACACTGTCGCCGGCCGCGGTGGCCGAGGGGACTGAGGCGCTCCAGTCACGGTCTGCACGGGCACTGCGGTCGGGGTTCAAATCAAATGTTTGTAGAACTTATGGGACTTAACTATGGGGTCATCAGTCCCTAAGCTTACAAACTACTTATGAACTACCTAAGACTAAGGACGGCACAAATATCCATGCCCGAGGGGGGATTCGAACCCCCGACCGTAATGGCCGTGCATACCGTGACTGGAGCGCCTTAGTCCCCTCGGCCACCGCGGCCGGCGTCGGGGGTACGAATCCCCCCTCGGGCATGGATATTTGTGCCTTAGTATAAGGTAGTAGATAAGTAGTTTGTAAGTTTAGGGACTGATGATCCCGTAGTTAAGTCCCATAAGCTTAACAAACAACAATAACACTATCGAACGTGAGTGTCTGTGTTGTCCTTAGCATAAGTTAGTTAAAGTAGTTTGTACGTCTAGAGACTGATAACCGCAGCAGTTAAGTCCCATAGATTTACAAACACTGAAACACTTGATTTTGATTTACAGGACTTGGGCATTCCTAGAAATTAAGTGCTGCCGTTTGGCGTAAAGTTTGTTCGTCTGTTGCTTGAATGGGTGGATCTAGGGTACTTCTCTCCCGTTTGGAAATGATACATTCATAAAAAGTGTAATGCCGTTGGATTTGCAAAACAGTTGACATTCTGCAGCAATAAATCTTAGACCATGCGAATCACTTTGGAGAATCCTACAAGACAAAAACTTGATGACAGGATCTGTACTGTGGACCAGTGGTCACCAAATTTTTTGTAATTACTCCAACAATCTTTCTGTAAAAAAAAAAAAATAAAATAAAAATAAAAAAAAATATAAAAAAAAATCAAAAAAATCGCGACCCAGTATATTTACGAGGCGCATGCGCTAAGTAAGTGTTTTTTTTTTTTTTTTTTTTTTTTTTTTTTTTTTTTTTTTTAACTTAGACAGCATAGTTACATGAAACATTTTATTGGCAACAGGGATATCAATGTTTGAGTTATTTTTCGACATGATCACTAAAAGAATTGAGACACTTTTCATATCGTGTGATCAACTTTTATATTCCAGTGTCGGCCACCTGTGAATGGAACAAACGTGTGAACGTCTTTCTTAGCTCTTACAGTGAAGCAGTTCAGAGCAACAGGTGTGGAACGCTAACTACAGTCTTGTGCTGCTCCATGGCAATGCTCGTTTCTACTCCTAGGCCCTTAATCTTACGAGAATAGGTTGCAAAAACCACGGGTTTGCGAAGTTGAGAACGTGTATCTGACGGGATGCGTGCTGGAGTAGTTGATCGCTGTGTTCCCAGTGGTGGAGGGGTCAGCGCAACTGTCTAGCAAGCAGGACTTACGGTTCGAATCCCGGCTGGGTACACATTTTCAACTTTACCCATTCGCAGTTAACGTCGTAAATTCCGTGATATGAATTAATAGTAACATCAGGATCAAAAATGGTGGTATATAATATAAATTAATTCTCATTGTATTGGTGTGGTATCTGCTCTTTTCGACGTCCGAAAGAACAGACACCACACCTGCTTCGCAGCCAAATAACATTTGAAAATGTTAAAGGAAGGAAGGAAGAAGGATAGGAAAGAAAGGATTGACAGGGGCTACATTTGGGCATTGATATTAAGCAATGACGACAAGTGAAAATGTGAGCCGGACCGGGAATCGAACCAGGATCTCCCGCTTTGGGCCAGCGGTCGCCTTAACCACTTGTCACCCGTGCTCGCCTCCCGTCCGTCTCAAATTCTCACAAGTAGCACGCTATGTTTGTAGCGCCCCTATCGTCCGACGTCCGAAAGGACAGACACCACACCAATACAATTAGTGTTAAACGCGACGACGGCGTTAGCTTCAGTGATTTCACCGCAGATGCGGTCATACGTCCGACCTCGCACGGGAATCCGTAATGGCGTGTGTAAGAGAGCATGGACGATAGGGGCGCTACAAACATAGCGTGCGACTTGTGAGAATTTGAGACGGACGGGAGGCGAGCACGGGTGGCCAAGTGGTTAAGGCGACCACTGGCCCTAACCGGGAGACCCGGGTTCGATTCCCGGTCCGGCTCACATTTTCACCTGTCGCCATTGCTTAATATGAATGCCCAAATGCAGCCACTGTCGATGCTTTCTTTCCTATCCTTCTTCCTTCCCTTCCTTTAACATTTGCATTAACTTAATTGTTGTTCTTTCTTTTTAAATAAATAGGGAAATATTTTTTGGACTCGCGTCGTATATTTACAAACTCTGACAATAAACATAGGTGAATACTCCTGTAACATTAATGTAGATGAACCATGAACTACAGTTACCTTATTCTCCTTTGAAGTAGTCACCCCCCCATAACTATGCACCTCTGAACTCTTAAGATACTTTTCCTGGAAACATTGCACGAAGTCTTCCTTTGGAGTGGTGTTCAAGAGCCTCGTCACGTTTCGTTGTATGTCAGGAATATCGTCAAATCTCTGTCCTTTCAAAGCCAGTTTGAGTGGAGGGAACAGGAAGATGACTGGAGTATGGTGGATGTTTAAATTGTTCGACAACGATCGCCCACACACAGCCAATATCGTCATTTATTGCCAAAAAGGGGGTGGTAGACAACATCCATTCTACTCGTCGTATCTTAATCCTCCAGACTTCTTCCTACTCGCTCGAGTCAAACTCGCTTTGAAAGTAAAGATATTTGACAACGTTCCTGACATACAACGAAACGTGATGAGGATTTTGAACACCATCGCAAAGGAAGACTTCGTGCAATGTTTCCAGGAAATGTATCTTAGAGTTAAGAGGTGCATAGTTATGGCAGGCGACTATTTCAAATGGCAGTAAGGTAACTGTAGTTCATGGTTCATCTACATTAATGTTACGAGGCTATTCACCAGACTTTATTGTCAGAGGATGTATAGTGGAACTGCCGGTCGCAGTGGCCGAGCGGTCTGCGGCGCGCCAGTCACGTTCTGCACGGCCACTACGTTCGGGGGTTGGAATCCCCCCTCGCCCATGGATATTTGTGCCGTCTTTAGTATTAGCTAGTTCATAAGTAGTTTGTAAGCTTAGGGACTGATGACCCTGTAGTTAAGTCCCATAAGCTCTACAAACTTTTGAACATTTTACGAGTTCAAACCACCACTACTATCTGCGAATACAACAGGAAAAGGGGCAAATGATAGTGCTACCGATAAACACACACAGTTAAGTCATACACTGACTGCTTCATGTCAAAAATGAACCATCGCTCATTCGTCTTAACTGATGTGGCAAACCCACAGGAATTCTGAATTGCTTTCGCAGACGGGAATGAGACTCGACCTTTCAGGCGTACGAGCGTAGAAATTTGCGATGTTGTTTGCTGAGATGTAGTTTAGATTTTAAGAAACTTTAGTCGCTTCTGAATGTGATTTAGAGGACACTACAGTTCGCAGAAACAATATCTAAGAGTTCCCAAGGCCAGAAAAGCTGCAATTAGATATAATTTAGTGATTGGGAGCCTTCAGTGTCTTCAGTATACTGTGCTGTGAATGTCAGTTTGAGCTATATCGTTTTGCCGCTGTTTGCCTCTGAGTTTTTCGACCGAGATTGGCTTTTGGCCACTTTCCAGCCAGTGCTGCTGCCAACGCAAAGTGTATTTATCGCGTCAGTTTCGGCTTTTGCCATTCCTGGAGCCATTGTGAGGCGTCCACTGGGGGCCATTCTTCGAAGCTGTTGTTAGCACACGAAACTGGGGCAGCTGACGAATACTTGCCACTCATCATGTGTCACACGGGCGTACGTATCGAACTGTTCTGATTCTTTCGTGGCATTCCGACGGTAACGTGATTAGAAAATTCCTATACTCCGTTCACCGAAACGTGAAGCGAATTGTAGACACACTGAGCCGCACGACCATGGTTGGAAAGAACGGAGGCGCTGTTGTGAGGTCGTTGTGTGTGTGGTTATGTAGCGGTGATATTAGATGTTGACTGTGAACTACCTCTTAAAGGGCCAGTTGATGAATAGCTGCTTAAGTACTAGTGTTTTTAATCACATTCAGCATCCATAGTCGCTGTATTTCTTTTTCTTTCTTTATTTTAAAATGATTCTAAAATTGCTTAGAGGTTGCTTGAATAATCACTTACATGTTGTTAGTAGATTATTTGTTGCAGAAACGCAACATGTTTCTGGCTTAGCCCATCATATATTGAGCTTTGATGCATTCAAATTTGTCATTTAAAATACTATTGTTGTGTATTGCCAGACAAGAATAAATACATAATACATCACAATAAATAGTGTTGTTATGTATTTTCCAAAGAAGAATAAATACATAATACATAACAATACATAATTTGGCAACAGTATTTTAAATGGCAAATTTGAATGTATCAAAGCTAAATATATATTATATCGGTCACCAGATGATGGGATAAGCCAGAAACATGTTGTGTTTTGACAATAAATAATGTACTACTAACATCCAAGTGATATTTCAAGCAATCTCTAAGCAATTTTAGAATAACTAAAAAAATTTATCATGAAGCTTGCATACATCTACCAAGACTTTTAGTCTAAAATAAGCCTTTTTATCTTTCATTAGTATCCCGTAAGAATAAACTAATTATCTCATCCTCCAATTTGGGTCCACCCATAGAAACTTGCCGTTCTTAGTGTGTACAAAAAGGGAGCTGTTGTGTCCAGAACAGTCAATAACGGATATTGTTTTACAGCTGCAACTACTGGCTTTGATCGTTCCTTAGTGTATCGTGTGCAATGTCAAGAAAAAGACATTCATTCTTTGCAAAAAAGAAATCAAAGTATGCTTTACGATGTTACATAGCGCAAACAGAAATAGATTCTAAGATAATTTCTGAAATACACGGTATACTGATGCAAATATATGAGACTTAAATTGTAACACAATAAACACAAAGGTAGTACGAAATAAAATATTTTCTGATGACAACGAAATATCACCGTTGGTGCGCTTTTGGGATATTTTCCATTCACTTAATCTTAATGGCTATGAATCTAAAACAAAAATGAAATAATGCTTTCTAAGGTAATGATAAAATATTGTTTTGGATGTCCAACAAGAGTTGTTTTAAGGACTGTGGATACAAATTTGACCATAGTTACAGTATGGTGTACCTCAGCATATGAGAATATAAAACAACAAGATTTAAGTATTAGAGCCGTATGTAAAGATACACTAATGCTATGACACAAATATGGATGTGATACATGGTTAAACGTAAACTGGAAGTTGTTTGTGCTGCGGTAAAATAGTTGGATTGTGCGTCGGTCTTCCCCTGGATTCCAAGTCCGGGAGCAGCAGAGTAGTAGCACTGGGACTTATATCGGGACGCTGGTGCTGTTGACAAACTCGTTCAGTAATTTATTGGCCTACGTTGCTATATCGTCGGTTGCTCAAATGTTCAAATGTTTGTAAATCTATCGCACTTAACTGCTTTCGTTATTAGTTACTATGCTTACAAACTACTTAAACTAAGTTAAACTAAACTAAGGACAACACACACACACACACACACACACACACACACACACACACACATGCTCCAGGGAGGACGCGAACCTCCGACGGCGAGCAAACGCGCGCCTTAGACCGCTCGGCTATTACATCGCGGCGTCGTCGGTTGTTAACTAGTTTTGGTGGCTGCTTTGGAATTGAGGACCACGATTCCAAAGATGACCTGCAAGTACGTCTATGTGGACTGGTTTCGGAGAACATTGTAGGATCATATTGTTTGAATCTTGTACCTCTTCACAATCACAGAGAGACGTGGCACTTAGATTGAGTCGATAGAAATGTTTGTTGTATTTTGAATGATTAAATTTCAGTCGTGCTTCAGTGCTTGCTGTCGTAAACAAACTCTTCTTCTCATGTTCCTTCAGTAGGAACTGAGAGGAACAGTAATGTATCGGTTGATATAGTGCATTCACTGAGATGCCATTTATAGTGATTTGTAGTACTTGGATATAGAACGAAGGAATTTTAAGCACACGACCTGACAAATATATGAGTATAACGCAGAACATATATATATATATATGTGTGTGTGTGTGTGTGTGTGTGCTTTCGAGAGGGAAGTGCTCAGAAAGATCTATGGGCCTACATTTAATATAGAAAATGGAAGATGGGAAAGGAGACAAAAAGAGGACCTGTACCAACGTTTTGGAAAAGTAGACGTTGGTAGGTACATCAGAGGGCGACGACTTCAGTGGTTGGGACATGTCATAAGAGCTGGAGAATCTATTCCTAACCGAGCGTTTAACTCTCAGCTGATCGGAAGACGTCCAAGAGGTCGTCCAAGGACTAGATGGAAAGATAGGGTGATGAGAACGTTGCAGCAGGTAGAACCAACAGCATCCCTTGAAGATGCGATGGACAGAAGAAAGTGGCTCAACATCTGCAATAGATACCTGCGACTGTGATTGGGACAGTACTCCTTCCTGTGTGACTGATTTTGACAGTGAACTTTATATAGTAATTAATCTTTGTAATATTTCTTTTGCTTTCTGTCATGGGTCTTAGTGGCCTGTTATGTACAATAAATGATGATGATGATGATGTGTGTGTGTGTAGCCTCGTGCAGAAAAAGCTCGGACGATTTGAATTAATTTCTTTCGTTTTGTTCACACTAATACAGGAATGGTTTGGAAGGAAAAAGAGTAGGTAAAACCCAAATGAACAGCTGGAAAATTGAAAAACATCTAAAATCCGACGCGTATTATCCCCGCGATACTCAACTCTTTGGGAGCTGCAACAGTAGGGGAAAAAAAAAAGGGGGGGCACACTGCTACTCCTGTGATGCATCACAATATTAATATTACAACACGAAAACTGAAGTACCGTTTTTTAATCGTATCTTTGTTATATATAAACAAGAGGGGCTCTTTGTCTGTCTGTGTGTGTGTGTGTGTGTTTGCAATTCATTCAAATCTGCAGTTTTATTCTGATCTTGTTAAAATTTTGCACAATGACTTTCAAACCAAGTGGAAAGGTCAATGTCTACATAAAATTTCGTAGGGTGGAAGGCGGAGGTTACTTTACTTACCTATTTCGACGAGCGGTACCTTTTTATTATGATCTTGATGAAATTGTGCACAATTGACCTTCGAAAGAAGAGGTAAGTCATTGTCTTAATAAAATTTCGTACGGTGCATGAAGGACGGTAGTTTACTTACTGACTACGATAAAATCTGGTTTTATTCCGATCCTGATGAAATTTATGTGACATGTGAGAGTTTTCACAGATAGGGGAAGGAGATGAACTGAAGACGCGAAATTAGCAGTGAGAGGACGAGGAGACGAAGGAGGGGGGGGGGCGAAAGAGAGGGGCCGGGAGGCAGAGGGAGTCAATAAACGACCAGGCAACGCAAATCAAAAGACATTAATTCATGTAACAAGGCCGTTTGTTTTACTTCCCTGGTAACTGGTTTCGGTCACTTAGATGACCACCATCAGACCACAGCTCCAGCTGAAAAGAACCGGTGGCCAACATTTCGGGACATTTTATTCTTATTTTAAATACTCACTTTAGAAACAATTGATCCCTCTAATAATATATTATGTATAATTGCAGGTGTGGTCTGATGATGGTCATGTAAGTGACCGAAACCGGTTACCAGGGAAATAAAACAAACTGCGATATTCTATTGTTACTTACAAACAACATCCAGTAAGATTCCTGTAGCTTTATCCGTGTCGTATTTGATTCCGTGCCACGAATGCAGCCTGTGAGGATTTCACGTTTTTAAAGTTCGATGTTACGTTCACTTGCGAAATTTAATAATTTTTACGCCGGCCGCGGTGGCCGAGCGGTCTGCGGCGCGACACTACGGTCGGGGGTTCGAATCCCCCCTCGGGCATGAATATTTGTGCCGTCCTTAGTATTAGCTAGTTCATATGTAGTTTGTAAGTTTAGGGACTGATGAACCCGTAGTTAAGTCCCATAAGCTCTAAAAACATTTGAACATTTGAATAATTTTTACATTGTTTTGTGACTGATCTATGGAATAAAAGCCTTTTCATTTAAGTATATGTTTACTGGCAAATTTGTTTTAATGTTTACGCATATCTGTTATGTAGTTCTTTGATACCTGTAATCAAGAAATATGTTGTCATTTATATGCAGGCTATAGAAAGGAATAGTCTATCTGAAACTCATTTCGATTTACACGTCGGTTTAGAGCCCAAAGCTTCCCGAAATAATGGAAAACGAAGATAATGGTCTCCTCTGATGGAGATAGTATAGTGAGCGGTTGATAGTAGCTGACATGGTGATTTTATTTTATTACAAGCATATCGTAATGATGATCTTCCACCCAAAGCTTAACGGATAATAATAATAAATAATAAAAATAAAATAAATAAAGAGAGCGAGAGAGAGAAAAGAAAGGTGTTCCTAAATGGCGTCGGACGTCTTACTTCACTCGGACTCCTGCGTACCAGTAAAAAAAAAAAAGTTAAGGGGCAAGTCATTTTAGCCCACGATTACCTCCTCTACTTAACAGCCATACAACGTTCGCTCCCCTAAAACGATGTCGGAGCCTCAGGGCTGAATTGATTTCCTGTACCCTTGTTCCGTATCGGATCTGTCAACAGCTCTTGAAGAGCACTCAAAGGTAAGAAAAGCCGCTTTGTTCCTTCCATGAAAGAATGACAGGCCTGCAAAGCTGATGATAAATCCGATAATACTTTCTCGGACTTTACTGGTGACTCGTATTTCTGTGTTTCACTTGTTTAAGACAACAGTTGCCACAATTTATGCATAAATGATTTATCCCCAGCAGGAGGAAACAACAGTGATACTTAAAAATTTGTGTAAAATAATTTTCGCGTTTCCAGAGTTATTGTGAATGTTGCAATTCAAATTCCGGATAATGAGATGAAAATTGTGAAAGTTCGTGTTCTCATAACCAAATATGAAGCATACTGTATGACGATAGCTATCAACCTAACATACTTTTATTTTTGTAATAGCTTGCGCAAAAGTATGATATAAACAAAAATAACTTTTTTGTTTTGTATTGCTAATGATTTCAGTTTTAAGTGAAATTTCTCGTACGTGCCTTGTCGTGACGAATGAAAGATGAAGAGGGCAACTCACAATGATTTTCGTACTGACAGAGGTGGGACTAGAACATCTGACGCACCCCTCATACTAATGTGTGTCCACGTAACGCTATCTCTTTACATTTCCATAAACATTTATCATGTAACAGGATAGGTAAACACAAGATGTTTACTTACGAAGGAGATTCTATCGCCAGACGACATAGTAATTTCAGAGAAAGATCAAATTGGCATATTTATTTGCAGTATAGCCCGATCTGTAAGAAAATACCAGTCTGTCTATGTAATAATGCTTATTATGTAAGAAATTCTGGGAAATTTTGACAGCTCTTTTTTCGTCAGTGCTAAATACCCGCAACTAATTGCCATTTAAAATCTTTTGTAATTGCTCGATGCTGACAAACAGAAGAAAAACAAATATTGGGACTACATATTTCCTACGGCTACTCTTCTTATAATAACAAAAGAAAGATCTTCTAATGCAGTCGTTTGATAAATGTCAAAGATGGCTCACAGTAGTGCCTTTTATAGGTAATCCATTTTCACATTTATAACAACATGCTTGTCACTGTTGTTGTTATCGACTTCGCCGGCCGCAGTGGCCGAGGGGACTGAGGCGCTCCAGTCACGGTCTGCACGGCCACTACGGTCGGGGGTTCGAATCCCCCCTCGGGCATGGATATTTGTGCCGTCCTAGTTCGTAAGTAGTTCATAAGTAGTTTGTAAGTTTAGGGACTGATGACCCCGTAGTTAAGTCCCATAAGCTTAACAAACATTTCAACATTTGTTATCGACTTCAGCCCGAATACTTCATCCCTCCATAATATCCTATACAAGTAACTAATACAACCTCCACCCAATCCGCACACATAAAAAAGTGTTGCATCACTACGATTGTAGGGTTTCTTGACTCTTTACATAAAAATGTATAAGATATATACAAAAACAATTATTTAGTTCTCTTTATTACCCGTGAAAACAGAAATCGACAATCAGCTATAAAAGTTATTCGGTTTTGTGCTGACTGCAATTAAGTAATTTATTTTACACCAGACGCGTTGCGCATTTTATTTTAAAAGCATCTTCTGTAGTCTGTAAATGAAGCATAGATTTGTACCATTTGTTTCTTACTTATAGATTAAAACAGTTTCCTAACTTTTTGTGCACGTCAGGCTTATGCGCTTTTAAGCTGATGTACAGTCTACTAACGGTGTGATTGTCTCTTCTTTACAGCCACTGCTGTTTCTCCGTCTTGTTGGCTGTAGTCGGTTTGGTCATTTATGCTTCTTTTCTGTTGTTATTTTTTTGGATATGGCAGTTTTCTTGAAGTGTAGGAAGGTGTTTCTTATTGTTGATTTTTGTTATGATTTCCATGTCTGTGTCTCTGGTGGTGATTTTACTTTCGTTTTGGTATAAGTGTTCTGCAAAGTTTGAGTGACATGTTTTATACTTCCAGACTCGTACATGTTTCTTATATCTGATGTCAAATGTTCTTTTACTTTAATCACTAGATCTTCCATCACATGTGTTGCATTTAAGTTGATATATTATTAATTATGAAATTACGTTTTTCTGCAATTGTTTGGCAAAGGTGCAGTGACATGTTTTATACTTCCAGGATCGTATCTGTTCTTTATATCTGGTGTCAAATGTTCTTTTACTTTGATCAATGTATGTCCTTCAGATGTATTGCAGTTAAGTTGGTATATTATGGAAGATACATTGTTCAAACAATAACAGAAGAGAAACATCTCATAAATGACCAAAACAATCTTGTAAACCACACACTTGCCGCGGTGGAGTAGCCGAGCGGTCTAAAGCGTCTCGCTGCGGAGCTACGGGTGCTCGCCGTGGAGGTTCAAGTCATCCCTGGGGCATGGGTGTGTGTGTTGTCCTTAGGTTAGTTTATCTAGTTTAAGTAGAAGACGGAGAAACAGCAGTAGGAGGTAGAGAAGAGACGTTAACACAGTGCGTAGACTGTACATAAATTCAAAAACTGAAACTGTTTTTAATCGTTTTATACATAAGAAATTGTACAAACCTATGTATCATTTACGGACAACAAAAGATGCTTTTAAAATAAATAGCAAAACGCGTATGATGTAAAATAAATGTCTAGTGTGTCGTCTCGTCCCAAAGCAGCCCTTTTGAGTGTAGTTCAGTGTATGCCAGTCATGTTCGATAGGATTCATGCCTGGAAAATATACTACCCACACTAATCTTGCTATGTCGTTATCATGAAGGAAGACATTCACAAAATGTGTTGGATGAGTGCGAGTACTGTCGCCCATTAAAACGAATCCCTTAAAACATATGGTTGCAGGATACGTCGGTGGATGTCATCCCTGTACCGCACAGCCGTTTGCTTGCCTTCTACGACCATCGATGGGGTCCTTTGGCCCCACATAATGCCACCCCGAAACATGCTGCTGGACGGTGTGTCGAAGACGATCCGGCTGACCTGGCTGCCTCCAGAAACGTCTCAGACGGTTGTCTGGTTGAAGGCACACGAGTATCTCATATGTGAATAACACTCTATGACAGTTCTGATGAGTCCATTCAGCATGCTGTTGGGTCCATCTGTACCGCGCTGCATGGTGCTTTTTTGACGAAGGTGGACCTCGCCATGGACGCTGGGAGTGGAATAACATGTCATGCAGTCTATTACGCGCAGTTAAGGCGAAACACGTCATGTGACTACACGAAAATCATTATTCAGCGTAGTGGTTTTCCTCTCGGAGTAATTCTGAGGCGAAATCCGTAAGTAGCGCTCATCAGATTCTGTAGCGGCCTTTGGACGGCCAGATGCAGGCTAGTCATCTACAGTTCCCGTATCTCTGTACCTCCTCCACGTCCGTAAAACATCGCTTTGGGTCACTTCTAGGCGTATTTAAACATCCCTTGATGAAAGTCCCTCCTGACACAAAGTAACAATGCTGATACTGCCAAATTTGGGAACTGACCTTGCAGACATGGTTGAACGACAGTCGACAACGGCAGTGTGCTTCCTTCCTGTGTTATGACTGGAACTGATCGGCGAGGTGGCGCTGTGATAACACACTGGACTAGCATTCGGAAGGATGTTGGTTCAAATCCACCTCCGGCTCTCCAGATTTAGGTTTTCCGTGATTTCCCTAAATCATTCTAGGCAAATGCCGGGATGGATCCTTTCAAAGGGCACGACCGAATTCCTTCCACATCCTAACGCAAAACTCCGACTGTAAGCTCCGTCTCTAATGACCAAGCTGTCGACGGGACGTTAAACCCTAAGCTTCCTTCCTTCCTTCCTACATCTTAGTGCTGGCTGAGTGACGTCTGTGGACTATCTACGTCATGTTCAGGACTCCTCGGAACCAAGTGATGTAGTACATTTTATGGTGTGTGTATTTGTTACAATCTCCTACAAATTTCACTCTTCTCCGCCTCCCCTCCATTACCTAATTAACTTTCAGTCAAATAGTGCCATATGGAATCGTATCAGTAAAAGAAAAAGAAAGATTCGAAAGACTTGTTGGTTGTGAGACCCTGAGGGGTATGTATGGTCGCTTATTAAAAAGAGTTTCCTTGCTGTGCACACGGTGGCGCCTTTCAATGCAGTGTGTAAGAGTTGTGTAAATGTGTCTCATGAATGTGGATGTCTGTAATGGATGTGTGTGCATGATATTGTGTGATGTTTGTTTTGTATGATGACAGCGATAGGAGGAAGGATGTGATCCCTAGTACTACTAAAAATAGTAATACTCTGACGTAGCATCAAGGGGCTGCGCCTCGGTTGCACAGTGGTAGAGTGCCAGACTACAAATCGAAAGGTCGCGGGTTCGATCCCCGCCAGGTCCTAGGATTTTTATCTGTCACTTTCCACTTCTTTCACCTCTGGCAGTATTGCTGATGTGAAAAATACCGAGCAGCACCGTTGTCCCCCTATAACTGGCTGGGTAAGTCAGTTCGAAGGTCGGGGGAAGGCAACGGCATAGCACCTCCAAACAGGACCATACCTAGTAAAACACTGTGGTGTTCAAACCAATCTTCGGATTATTGACTGCTTTACCTAGCATCAAGGGAGCCACAGAGCTTAATGTTCTGACGCGATGGGTAGATCAACGTCAACAGTGTCATATACAGATGCTGATGTGCCTTATTTCATTTTATTTATTTATTTTGTAAAACGAAAGAAATTGACGCTTTCTTGTGACAACGGGCGTCGCATGAACAGATGAAGTAACATGACTCGAAATTAATTGTGTGGTGTCGCACAAGTACAAAGTGCGCGCCACTTACTTTCGCCGCGCGCCGCCATGCACGCACGGCGCGGCGTTCTCACGACGACAGCCACGAGCGCCCTCTGCGACAACGCCGCTCGTGGCCACCACTGAAGGACATCGGCCACTTCGGACGGAGATAGCAACGAGTTAGGACCTTCGTAATCAGATAGGCACCAGTGAAGACTTTGCTATCGTACAGGCACTAGGCAGGCCTCTAACAACTATGTATCAACATTCTGCAGTACTATGTAAAAGTTAAGTATTGTTACATTCTGTGCAATATATATCTCTTTCTAATTTACTCGAGTGTTTATAGTTTCTGGCTGCTCCCCTCCGTACCTGCACCGGCGTGCTGTCTTGTTACTGTGTCGGTCTCGTTCCACTCGGCCACCGACACCTACGACGAGGCTGGGACACAAAAGCGGCGACGAAGTTGGGACACAAAAAATTGGAGCGTCATATATCTGTCAGTTCTACGTCTTTAACACAAAGGCTGTTCGCCTCCGAAGTCCACAGGACAGCATGGCACTTTGCCCGGCTTTGGCCGGGTGCGATTTACCAATCGGCTTGGGGATTTTTTCCGCTCTGTGACTGGGTGTTGTGCTGGCTTCCTCCTCCTCCTCCTCCTTCTCATCATCATCATCGACATGCAAGCCGCCGAAGTGGCGTCATTTGCATCGGGTAGGTCTAACGCGACCCCAGTTGGGGTTCAACTACGAGTAATGCCATATGATCATCATCAACATAGTGGGTGCCACAATTTCTGCTTTAATATTTGTTCCGACAGTAAGAGGGAACAACTGCACATGACACAGACTGCAGCCCTGCCTCACTTCATTCTCATGCACTGCTATGCCTTCTTGTCCTTTGATTTCTTACTTAACAGTTAATTAATCTACTTTCAGTCATGATAAGCCCTTTTGCAGTTCCTAACCCCTACCTGGCCTTTTTCGGAATGCTGCGATGGTTCTTAGGAAATATTAAAGATCCTGAGTTAAAAAACCTCGCGATAAAAATGTCACTACTAAGATTTTTTTAAACGAGAATATTGTAAATTTTATGAACCTAACAGTTTGTATAGCGATTATATCAGTTTCGAACTATTTACGAAAAACTGTAATTGTCATCTATTACGTTTTGATAAACCATACACCTTTATGAAGATTGTTTCACTTGTAAATAGTCGTTACCCTTAAAATTTTGGTAAAATCTTGAATTTGACGATGAATCATAAGACGTCAGGTGCGGACTCATTTGTTTACATGAACTTACAGCTCAAAGGTTATTTTATGACCTAGCGGCCGTGTAGCGTAATACGCACCACTTACCTTTAAATAATTAATTTATTGCATGAATTGTAACTTTTTTTCACCAACTTTTGTAACCAGTTATATTATTTGTTAACCACTACATCGAACTGTATAAATTTCTTCAAAATTTGTAGTCAATTTATTTGAAACAGAATTTGTAAACGTCACGTCACGTGACGTGACGTGATGTATTGACGACTTGGGCGCCAAAATCTATGTATTTAAACATGCCGCTACTGACGGCAAGGGGCAGTTGATGGCAGTTACAAGTTTTAAGCAGTTGTAAGCTGCTGAAACTCGTAGACACCTGTGGTACGTTCTTGTACGTTCGGTTGCCAGAAGCTTTAGACCATATGTATACAGTGCTGTAGTGTGATGGAAGAATCAATAAAAATCCGTTCTCATATAACAACGACTTTATTATGGTAGAAGAACCTTGGAGAATGTGCTGCTATTAACTTGACCAAGAACTTCTCTTCTTTGAAGATTGATTCATGTGTGGCTTGGAGTGCTTTAGTAACAAGCAACCCTAGCGATGACCTAAGCCCCATTCACACAAGCCACGCAACGTCTCAAGTCTCTCCATCTCTTCCTGTCCTCCTCCCATCACTTTTCCTTTTCACTCTGTCGCAATCTTCTTCTCTCTTCATCACGCAGTCCTACACTCCAACAATTTACCTGTTTCTCGATCTTCCTCTAGGTCGCTTGCTTGCCGTATCTTTCTCATACCTCCAGTATCTTATCTTTCCTGTGGTTTGTTGTATGTTTTTTCCTTCCACTATTTCTCTTGTTGTGTCATTCCTTACTCTGTGTATTTCTAAATAGTCCTGTTTTGTATTGCAGATATAGAAACCGTATGCTCCTATTTATTCACCCCAAGCATCCATGGCAGCAGATTACATCGAAACTACTGCAATTAAAAGTTGATTATTGCAAACTATAGAAATTTAGTTAACACTTGATATTTGTTAATAATACGTAGCAATGTGGGACTTAAATCTGGTATTGTTTGATGTGTGCTACTTGATGTCCCAAAAGTAATACAGTGATATATAATTATACTGTCCTTTGGCATTTTATAAGATTGTTACTATCACTATCCCTGATTTTGCAGACACTATTAGTCATTCGAAAAAATTACTTTAGAAATGTTCTTCATAGCGTAATTGTTGAGCTGTCAGCTGACAGAAACTGTTGCCGACAGACAGAACTGTTGGCAGACAGAAACTGTTGACAGACAGGAACTGTTGGCAGACAGAAATTGTTGTCAAATAGTATCTTTTGTCCAACAGAAACTGTTGAAAGAAAGAAACTGTTGTCAGATGGTAACTGCTTTCAGACGGTAACTGTTGTCACATTGAAACTGTTGTCAGATTGGAATTGGAACTGTTGTCAGATTGGAACTTTTGACGGATTGGAACTTTCGACGGATTGGAACCTGTGACAGACAGGAATGTGCGATTGACTGGAACTTTTAATGGACTGGAACTCTTGATGGACTGGTATTTTTGATAGACTGGAACTGTTGTTGCAGTGGAACTGACCATTGCCCACGATGCGTTGGTTGGTAGGCGAGTCACATTAGACTTTTTAATCGCAAAGCGTGATGTAGTTCTTATTATTTATTATTTTGTTAACATCAGTTGGGATATTTTTCAGCTTTGAAAAACATGTGATTTCTGAAAAAATATCTGACAAACTGGGTAATTTTCGTTCTTATTTGGTTGTTGTCTTATACCTTTTAATATATAGTTTCCGGTACCGGTATTAATCATTTCTAACGTTTCTAAAGTACATTAAATAAACAACAATTTAATCTTTGCATTCAGTGATTGTGATTTCTGCACATTGCATCCGTCGTGGCTGAGGCACTTTCTTTTAGTGCTTTATAAACTCCTTAGCGTTGTCATCTCCATGGAGGAAAAAAAAATTCCAAATCCTCTTGGCAACTTTAAAGATGATAGTTACTGTTTTGCGTCTATGACGAACACTCGCCTCAACAGTCCTAGGTGTATCTTCTTGGACGAGTAGTGCACAGTTACTTCATCTAAATCTTGTAAAAACTGTCCATTCTCCTTAAAGCTAATCTTCACACTCATTTTATTTAGTGACAGCACGCCTCTATTTTTCCGACTGTTAGTTGATGTTACTCAACTTCTCTATATCTAAAACGAACACGTGACCCAACTGACATTTTACAAAAGTCGCTGAGAATCTCACAGAATAAAGGAACTGAATGTGACTGAAAACTTAAGAAGGCGAGAGAATGGGAAACATAACTTTCAATAACGCAGTGATAAATAGGTGATAATTAGCATGCATACCACAATATAAGGTAGTGAGGACATACATTATTTGTTCATAGTTATGTGGGTTCACAAAGAGATTCAATTTTCATAACATAATTCATGTAAACATATAACCCAACTTTATGCAAGATGTTCATGCATTTTGCTTTCGTTGAATGCCCGCAATTTGCCATTAGAAGTTTTAATGCTCACATTACCAACCCTAACCAGGTTGGATTGACGGAAGACATTGAGAAGGTTCAGAGAAGGGTAGCTCGTTTAGTTCTATCACGTTACGGGGGGGGGGGGGGGGGAGGGGGGAAAGCGTCACGGAAATGTTGCACGAATTGGGGTGGAAATCATTAAAATAAAGACGTTATTCATTGCGGCGTGATCTGTTTGCGAAGTTTCAATCCCCAACTTTAGTTCCGAATGTGAAAATATTTTGCTAGCACCCACCTACTTAGGGAGACATGACCATCCCAATAAAATAAGAGAAATCAGATCGATAACGGAACGATTTAGGTGTTCTTTCTTCCCGCGCGCTATTAGGGAATGGAACGGTAGAGAAAAGTTATGAAGGTGGTTAATGAACCCTCTGCCAGGCACTTTAATGTTATTTGCAGAGTATCTATGTAGATGTAGATCGTCACCCAAACACAATAATAAAAAGTGTGTAAACAGTAGAAATGGAATTTATTTTTAAATCAAGTTGGCCGTGCGCCTTAAGCGCCGCTTCCCGGGTCGGAAAGGTGTGGTGGCCGCGGTTAGGCGAAAAAAAAAAAAAAAAAAAAAAAAAAAAATAAAGAGTCAAATGTTTGTATAGCTTATGGGACTTAACTGCGGGGTCATCAGTCCCTAAACCTACAAACTACTTATCAACTAGCTTATCCTAAGGACGGCACAGATATCCATGCCCGAGGGGGGGATTCGAACCCCCGACCGTAGTGGCCGTGGAGACCGTGACTGAAGCGCCTCAGTCCCCTCATCCACCGCGGCCGGCCGCGGTTAGAAGCCGCCCAGCGGTTGAACGACGTGGCTCAGTGCGCCAACGGCCTCTGGCTTCTTCTTAAGGGAGTATTCCATCTCCATAAGCGAATGCGGGCTGGTGCAACTGTTCTGCCTCAGTTAAACTACAGGGAGCGGACAGAATAATGTGAACAACACGACGCAGGATACTACCAGTATACTACTGAAATAATTGGTGAATGTTTTGCTACAAGAATGGATAACATTCGTTTGCCAACTATAAAGACACTTCATGAATCTGTTTCTCAAAGCCAATTTTAGACCAAATACTTATTAATAAATAAATATCGTATTAAAAAAAGATATCGGGTTTGCAGGCTATGGACAGAGAGAAAGATGGCCGAGGGGACTGAGGCGCTTCAGTCACGGTCTGCACGGCCACTACGGTCGGGGGTTCGAATCCCCCATCGGGCATGGATATTTGTGCCGTCCTAGTTCGTAAGTAGTTCATAAGTAGTTTGTAAGTTTAGGGACTGATGACCCCGTAGTTAAGTCCCATAAGCTTTTCAAAAATTTGAACATTTGAGAGAGAAAGAAGGGATAGGAGAAGTACTAACTCAAGTCTTGAATAAATAAATAAATACCCGAGTAACGCCGGGTTTTCAGTTAGTGTGATAGGGGGATTGGCCCTCTTGCCATCAAGCACGAGATATGTTCTGACCCTGGCAGTGCTGGGAATCCCAGCTGGTAGTATATATTCTAATATACCATGTCTTGAAGAAGTTATTTTTCAATAACTTCAGGTCTGGTGCAGCTTCACACTCAATGAAGTTTACAGATACGTACAGGCAAGCGCAGAGCGACACGCCCCTGTGTGTGGCCAGCAAGGCGGCAGTGGGGACCGCGCGCTACCTCCTGCTCTTCTCTGAGGGCCTGGCGCTCGCCCAGGGCTCTCCTGCGCGACCTCGGCCCCCGCACTTCCGCCACTCCTTTGTTCAGTCTGCAGCAGTCACAGCCTCTCGCCACCCACCTCTTACACCCTTCCACAGCTCGTAGCTTCCTGCGAGGTCGTGCAGCACTGGACCTCCATTCGGGTCATATACCTGTCTGGCCCAGCGGACGTACACTTGTAACCATTAAAATTGCAGCACCGGCAAGGGAAACAAAGAACATTAATTCCGTTTGTCCATTTAATGAGAAGAAGGTATAAGTAAAGGGAAGGTACAGAACGACTTATGCCGCACTAGAGACTGAAATAATTCAATGCAACAAGTGAAAATATGAGCCAGGCTGGGATTCGAACCCATGTTTCCCACTTTGGACCAGCGGTTGTCTTAACGTATTGGTTACCCGCGCTCGCCTCTCGTCCGCCTTATATTGTCACATCTACATGGGATACTCTGCAAATCACATTTAAGTGCCTGGCAGAGAGTTCATCCAACCACTGTTATACTATTTTATCTCCCATTCCATTCTCGAATAGCGCGCGACACCTGAATCTCTCCGTTCGAGCTCTGATTTATCGTATTTTATTCTGATGATCTTTTCTACCTATAAAAGTGGGAGTCAACCAAATATTTTCGCATTCGGAGGAGAATGTTGGCAATTTGTGTTTCATAAGTAGCCCACGCCGCAGCGATAAGCGCCGTTGTTGTAATGATTCCCATCCCAGATTCTGTATCATTTTCGTAACGGTGTCTCCCCTGTATCGTGACAATACAAAACGAGCTGCCCTGCTTTGGACTCTTTCGATGTCCCCCATCAAACTCACCTGATAAGGATCCCACACTGGGCAGCCAATACTCCAAAAAAGGACGGACAAGCTTAATGTATGCAGTTTCTTTAGTAGTTCTTTTGCATCTTTTAAGGGTTCTGCCAATAAAACGCAGTCTCTGGTTCGCCTTTCCCACGACATTATCTACGTGTTCTTTCCAATTTAAGTCTGAAGTAATTTGGTGGTATTTTGTAGAGTTTAGGCCTTCACATTCGATTGATTTATCTTGTAAACTAAGTTTAACAAATTTCTTTTCGTACTCATGAGGACAACTTCACACTTCTCGTTATTTAGGGTCAATTGCCAATTTTTACCATAGCGATATCTTATTCAAATCGTTCTGCAGTTGGTTTTGATCTTCAGATGATTTTACTAGACGGTAAATGACGGCGTCATTTGCAAACAACCTAAGAGAACTACTTAGATTTTCCCCTAAATCGTTTATGTAAATAATCAACAGCAAAGGACCAATAACACTACCCTGTGGAACGCCCGATATCATCTCTCTTTTAGTTGATGCCTTACCATCGATTACTACGGACTGTGTCCTCTCTGACAGGAAATCCCCTATCCAGTCGCAAATTTGGGGCGATATACCACAACCACGCAATTCGATTAAAAGCCGTTTGTGAGGTACGGTGTCAAAAGCCTTCTGGAAATCAAGAAATACGGAATCAATTTGCGAACCCTTGTCGATAGCACCCATCACTTCGTGTGAGTAAAGAGCTACTTGTGTTTCGCATGAACGATGTTTTCTAAATCCGTGTTGTACGCTAAATCACAAGTTGTACGCTACGGCTGTAACCATGCCGTCTTATGCTCGTTGTTTCGGATTATCGCACGATGTCGAAATTTATTACAGTGTCAACCATATGCCGTCGTCGTGTGAAAATACATTTATATAGTTGATATGGTTGGTTTTTAAAGCAGCAGCAACCACTTGCAGTTAAATTGGTCTTATTGGCCGCTTTTGGACACTTAGTGCCGTTATTCAGGCAGGTTGAGACTGAAGGATGCCAATAAATGTCTGAAGAAGACCACAAAGTCCTCCAGACTAGTCAATAAAACCACTTTAAGTGCTACTGGTTGCTGCTGTTTTAGAAACCAAGTGAATAACAGTTGCTATGATCAACGAAATTATAGATGATGACGTGTCTGTTTTTTTTCTATTTATATGAAACTGTACATTTTATGCATATACAATTCTAGCCTTAGTACCCGGTATTGCCCAAGTATTTAATTATTCTAATATCTCTTTGTCCAAGTCTTTTCCTCCTCTCTCCACGTCCTTCTTCCCTCTCTATACATATATTTCTCCCCCTCTAACAACATCCGCCGACTTCACGTCTCCCACATGCCCTCACACTCTATACTACGAATCCCGCCGTCTCTGTCATTTCCTCCTCGCGCTCTCTTCTCACTCTTCATTTCCTCCTTCTGCACCTGCCTCCGCCCATCTCCTCCCCCATTACCGTATCGTGCTTCTCTCTCTCTGTACATATCATCCTACTGCTGCACATATCTGCCAACTTTCAAGGCGATCAGTAAAACTACGCCCAAACTTGTCGAAACGAACGCCCCACCATATACCAAAATGTTGCTCGGAGAGACGACAGTAGTCGCTGCATTGGAGAGTTGAAAGCCCACAATCAGCAGTTCTGTTAACTAGGAAAGAAGACAAGAGACGCGAGAGGGTATATTCATTAGCTTTCACAAGAGTGGATAGCCAGGTGGTAAGTCAGCGGTTAATAGGCTTATTGAGTTAACACTGCACAAACAAGAGGGACACATATGGTCCTTACGAACCGACCGTTCCGTCATAGTTTCAGGCGATTTCTGTATATATACTCCCGCTTTTGGAAGTTGTGGTCACTTGGTCATTGGGGTCGATGATGTTCAGGAGAGTAGTTGTCGATCCAATGATATAATCACTGTATTCAGCTTATGTCACATGATATAATCACTGTATTCAGCTTATGTCACATACATGTTAGTAGCCACTAGTCGCAGCTAGGAGATGGAGTCCAGGAACTTCTACACTTCAAACTGATCATCATCCAGAGAAGATGGTGAACTGAGAGACTACTTTCTTCACTCAGGCAGCTGAGTATGGTTGCTGCCTGAGGTCAGATCAGACTCCATTGGTTGGTTCCCTAATGGCCAATGATCCTATCAACGTGCTAGCGCCGCGGTGGAGTAGCCGAGCGGTCTAAAGCGTCTCACTGCGAAGCGCGCGGTTGCTCGCCGTGGAGGTAGGTTCGAGTCCTCCCTGGGGCATGGGTGTGTGTGTTTGTCCTCAGGTTAGTTTACCTAGGTTTAAGTAGTTCGTAAGCTACGGACTAATGACCACGCGGTTTGGTCCAATAGAATTAAAAAAAAAAAAAAAGAAGAAGAACGTGCTAGCAGTCTGGTGCTAATCTTGCTAGCTGTTATCAAGAGTTCATCTCTTACCACAGGATCCGGCACCAGTTGTTACATGTATGGACCAACAAGCAGCTGCATAGACCGAAGATGGAACCGAGTACACCTTCTCTGGTGGTCTCAACTCCCAGTCATCTGCTGATCTAGCTCATGCCGAGCTAGTGCCTACACCACGAAATCTTGTAACAGCTGAATAAACTTGTAAACACTAATAGTATTTTGCAAGCATCCTCTGGCGCCCCACTAGGTATCTTCGCCACATGCTGACATAATGCTAGGGATCTACTGCTTGGCCCCCAGCAGTTCGGATACATCTACTATCCTTCAAGTGGCACCTGGCGTCATCAGATCAAAGTTGATGTCGTCTTTTCAAGTGTTCTACTTTTTTCACGGCATTGTATATAAGAGCTGCTTATCGTATAATGAGAAGTTTAGCAGATTCGCGGGAAATCACTTTTAGTAGTGTGTAAGAATTCTCTAGTTAAAAAAAAGAGACCTATATACTTTGGATTTCAAAGGATTAGAGCAATAATTAACTTCTATAAACCAGGCAATCGTAATAGCTTCAAAGCTGTTAGGAATCAAAGTATTGAGGAAATCAGAGGGCCATTCATAATATTATTTGTCAATAAAGAAAACTTATTTTATTGACATTACTATGCCGAACGATATTTCGTCAGTCAGATCAAAAATGTGCTCAAGTAACCTAAATTATGATCTAAAATTAAGTTTCGTGTCTTGTTCAATAACAGAATAAGTACACAATGGAAAAGTGAAGGAATAACAAAACGTGTCCAAGTTTCACCCGGAGGACAGATGACCAAAGAACAATACATTTTCTACATTTTTATTTTATTTTAAAGAACTATGAAAACGATTCACACTCGTCTTAAGTATACTATTTTCAATAAACAATCGACAGGGCACTGCGATTTGAATGGGGTAATCGCCTGTGGACTATTACTTATTGTTACTACCCTTCGGGTATGAAGCATTAAGCGAATGTTTCTACAAAGGTAACATTGTTGACGAATATCTAATTTTATCAATAATGAAAGGAGCAGCATTAGTCGTAAAATCTTTTGCTTTATTCAGGCAAATCGATTTAGGTTTTCCAAGAAACCATCTTCTGTGCTGTCAGCAAGTTCAAAACAGCATTTTTGTGAAATGTACAATGACATTTACGTCTAAACATATCCGTTGACAACATAGCTACATACACGTGATATTATCTGGTGTCATATCACATGTATGTAGCTATGTTGTCAACGGATATGTTTAGACGTAAATGTCATTGTACATTTCACAAAAATGCTGTTTTGAACTTGCTGACAACACTGAAAGACCGTTGCGCTGCGTCAGTGAGAATTGCTGAACAGTGCTGCTGGTGGAGGGCATGTCAACAGTTTCGACAGTCGTGCCGACAAAACCTGAGACAAAAGAGCTGACTGTTTAAAAGTTTTTGATAATATGTGGCATTACAGCTGTCAAATGATTAATGAAATTCATAAAGATGACAGCCAGCTGTTTCTTTATTAGCTGAAATCAACCGGTTTCCTTCACTCGATTATTCTCAAGGCGACGTTAGCATAAACAGCCTGTGAATTGTATAGTTATGAGTGATGCACCTGCTCAGTAATCTATTGTTTTAAATGTCATCTGTAACGTTTATCAACTGTCAAGTGTATTTTTTTAATTCATATGTTAATGCTATCGTCAGACTGGCTTACTTTAATTAGAACCAAAGATATTGTAAAAGAAACGTATTTAAATGTTCACAGCAAGACATTTCCATAAGAAATGTACCGAAGGAAATCGCTTTGGAGTCTAATTGAAGGAAGGCGAGAGTTACAGGTTTATAAGTGAATTTAAATTTACCCACTAAAAGGAGTTATGGACATTCTACGAATTTGATAGAAGTTTCATGTCAGCTCATAACATTTTTTGAACAGGTAAAAGTTTGCCGAACTCTACCTGCCGTTTCCGATTTTTCACACGAATGTGGCATACACCATTCGGTAGAGGAGAAAATTCTCTACAATATATTTCAAAATGAGAACAATCCAAGGGTTCGATAAAAAAAGTGCCAAAAATGAAACCTTTTTTGTTTTCCTGCGTTTGTTTTTGGATATTTCCACAAACAGACTTCGGATTCCGATTCATGGGGTTCGGATTGCCCTAATGACGTTGTAAAAGCGTTCAAAATCCCATTTTCATTTTTTTAAATTTTTAATTTACTCTTCGAAACGTGCCGATTTCACTTCTTTCGTATTTTTCCCTGTGTTCCCAGCAGTAACTTTATCTGAAACCGAAAACCGCAAGTAAATTGCTCCACCCGTTGCTGAGATCCACTATAAACACACAAATTTTTTCCTAATACGAGGCGCGTCCAGAAAGTAAGTTCCGTTTGGTTATATAAAACGAACGGGTACAGATTTTAAAATAAATAAATAAATAAAAAAATAATAAATAATAATAATAATATTGATTCTACAAAAATCTACAACTGTTAAACTACTTTTCTACATAGCTTCCGAAATTTTGTAGGCAATTGTCATAGCATGGCACAAGGTTTTGTGTGCCTTTTTTGCCGCGGTGGAGTAGCCGAGCGGTCTAAAGCACCTCGCTGCGGAGCGTACGGTTGCTCGCCGTGGAGGTTCGAGTCCTCCCTGGGGCATGTATGTGTGTGTGTTTGTCCGTAGGTTAGTTTACCTAGGTTTAAGTAGTTTGTAAGCTACGGACTGATGACCACGCAGTTTGGTCCGATAGATTTACAGACATTTGAACATTTGTGTGCCTTTTTCATAGAGCGTTGCCGCCTGTGTATTCAACCATGTGGTAACATGTTCTTTCAGCTCGTCATCATCGTTGAAGTGTTGTCCACCAAGGACAGAATTTGGTGTAAGAAGAGGATTACTGTTAAAAGATTTTTTTTTTTTTTTTTTTTTCACGATAATGCCTGACCTCACACACCGAATGTGACCAAACAATTCTTACGGAAATTTCAATAGGACCTGTTTGATCATCCTCCATAGCGCTTAGACCTCTCTCCTAGCGACTTTCATCTCTTCTTACACCTAAAATCTGCCCTTGGTGGTCAACACTTCAACGATGATAAAGAGCTGTTACCACAAGGTTGAATACACAGGCGGCAACCTTCTGTGAAGGATGCATGCAAAAACTTGTGGCACGCTATGACAAGTGCCCACAAAATTTCAGCAGTTATGTGGAAAAGTAGTGTTGTAGAATTTTGGCAATAAAAATTTCTTCTGTATCTGTGTACAATTTCATTTTATTACCAAACGGGCCGGCCGCGGTGGCCGAGGAGACTGAGGCGCTCCAGTCACGATCTGCACGGCCACTACGGTCGGGGGTTCGAATCCCCCCTCGGACATGGATATTTGTGCCGTCCTTAGTCTTAGCTAGTTCATAAGTAGTTTGTAAGCTTAGGGACTGTTGACCCCGTAGTTAAGTCCCATAACTTCTACAAACATTTGAACATTTTTTAACCAAACGGAATTTACTTTCTGGACGCGCCTCGTATATAAAAACTTCGCCCCCCCCCCCGGCCTCTCTGGTACATCCTCTTTTTGGTGATGCCCACATTCAGAGAACTCCTGAGTCGTGGCATCGACTCGTTGGCTGTAGCACCAGCGGTTTCGCCAAATGGCGGAGCGGACGGTGTTGCGGGTCGCGGGAAATCCCACTGGCCGTGCTGGCTGGGAAATGGAGAGTCCCTGCCTGGAGCCAGGCACGGCGCACCGGCCGATATGTCGGCCATCGAATACGCCGATATCCCGCGGCGCCGTCCCGCGCTGACGACAGGCACCACGTGACACGTCCACATGTTACATCCACTGTGCCGAGGGAGCACAGCCCTGCGGCCCAGCTGCTCACAAACGTGCAGCTGAAGCCTCCCTGGAGTGAGTCACATTTAGTAACAGCAACAGATTTACAACACTCGAAAGAGTTACTGCCTTTCCTTTCAGTTATTATTATTAATAATATTGCACACACATACAGTTAGAAATTTACAGAAGTGTATTGCATGTCGCTGCATACGACCGGTACCCCTAACGCCCAGTAACACGTTCCTTGCACTGATACAGGCCTGTATTCGTCGTGGCATACTGTCCACTACATGACCAAGGCACTGTTGGTTCTACATCTGCATCTACATAGATACTCTGCAAATCACATTTAAGTGCCTGGCAGAGGGTTCAGTAACCAGTTTCTCTACCGTTCCGTTCTCTAATAGCGCGCGGAAAGAAAGAACACCTAAATCGTTTCGTTTTCAATCTGATTTCTCATATTTTATTGGGATGGTCATGGCTTCCTAAATAGGTGGGTGCTAGCAAAATATTTTCACATTCAGAAGTAAAAGTCGGTGATTGAAACTTCGTAAACAGATCACGCCGCAATTAATAACGTCGTTCTTTTAATGGTTTTCACCTCAAATCGTGCAACATTGCCGTGGCGCTTTCCCCACTGTAACTTGATAAAACAAAACGAGCTGCCCTCCTCTGAACCTTCTCAATTTCATTCGTCAGTCCCACCTGGTGAGGGTCCCACACTGGGCAACAGTACTCCAGGAGAGGACGCACAAGTGTGAAGTAGGCAGTCTCTTTGGTGGAGCTGTTGCATCTTCGAAGCGTTCTGCCAATAAAACGTAATCTTTGGTTCACCTTCCCCATTATATTTTCTATGTGTTCTCTCCAGTCTAAGTTGTTCGTAATTGTAACTCCTAGGTATTTAGTAGAATTTACGACCTTAGGGTTGACTGATTTATCACGTAATTGACGCTCAACGGATTTCTTTTAGTGGTCATGTGTATTACTTCACACTTTTCTTTACTTAGTGTCAATTGCCAATTTTCGCAGCATGTAGAAATTATGTCTAAATCGCTTTGCAGTTGGTTTTGATCCTCTGTTGACTTCACTAACCGATAAACAACAGCATCATCCGCGAACAGTCTAAGGAAGCTATTCAGATTGTCTCCTAAATCGTTTACAAACACAAGGAAGAGTAGGGGACCTATAACGCCTCCCTGCGGAACGTCAGATATCACTTCTATTTTACTCGATGACTACATTGTTACAAATGAAAATTAGTAAACCTCTTACAGTTTTTCAGTTCACCGAAGATATATTGATGAAACAGCATACTGTGTCGACCCTACCTACTAGTTAGCCGCGATTTTCCGTAGTAGGTGCAAGTACACTGCTACATGTTACAATACAACAATACTACCATTATTACAAGATTGTTATAAACTATAATTAAGAGAAAGTAATTTGACAGCGAATGGTCAAGGCGGTGAAGTTTAAGGCACGACGAAGTATTTTTATAACATTATTTGCATTACAATATAATTACGTAGTGTCAAAAGACTTTTAGTTCTGAAAACTGATTTTTGAAATGCTTCGTCCATTAATAATGTGAAAAATAATCTGGTTAATTACTGTATTGTTACCTATATTTGTGACAAAATTTCTAACGTGATTAAAGTACTGACAGATAAAGAATTGTCTCCGGAATTACGGTATACTCGGAATAATAATATTTGGGAACCTATAGCCTATGGATATAGCTGTATGTTAGAGACCCTACTACTTTTACGTATACAGAGGTAGAGGGTATCGAATACTTCATTAACCAATACAAATGGGTTCCTTACGGCTAAATCCATTACGAGCTGGAGTACAGGAAATGATTACAAATCTAGAATAACTCTTTGGAGCACGGCAGTATACATAGTATACTACTATGTTTAGGATAATTTCTGCCAGCTCTGCACGATGATCTAATTTACCTACCTCTGCACCTACACGACCACGCAGTCTCCTCCTTGTTGGAGAGATGACCCGCACTGTCTGTTGTGACAGTTCCCGTCAGAAAGAAAATGAATCCGAACTGTCACTTCTGCTTGACGTGTCGAGCTTTGGCTTTGTGTGTGCTTAGCGGCATCCCGTAAACTCTGGTGTCGAATAAAACTCCATTGAGGACATCGAGACTTATCGATAGTCCAGTACAAGTGAAGAAAAACGAGCCACACGTTCCCTCAAGGCTGCGTCTTGAAAATTCATCACATCAACTAGAACGCACTATAGCCCAACTTTGTGCAAAGTGCAGTACCGAAAAGAAGCGAATGCGCACTTTATGCATGTGTGCTGACTGCAAGGTGGCATTGTGTATAAGCAAAGTAAAAACATGCTTCCAAGACTTAATAATAATAATAATAATAATAATAATAATCTCTTCTTCCCCAGAAAGTGTTGTACGGCCCCTATTGTTCCTTACATTTACAAACGATTTAGGGGACAATCTGAGTAGCTCTCTTAGACTGCTCGTGGATGATGCTGTCATTTATCGGACATCAAAAGCAACTGCAAAATGATTTAGATAAGATATCTGCATGGTGCAAAAATTGTCAATTGACCCTTAATAATAAGTGTGAAGTCACCCATATGACCACTAAAAGAAATCCGTTACACGTCATTTACGCTATAAATCAGTCAAATCTACAGGCTGTAAATTCAACTAAATACATAGGTCTGACAATTATGACCAACTTAAATTGGAAAGGATATATAGAAAATATTGTAGGGAAGCCGAACCAAAGAGTACTTTTCATTGCAGGACACTTAGAAGATGCAGCAGTTCTACTAAAGAAACTGCCTACACTATACTTGTCCGTCCTATTTTGGAATATTGCTGTGCATTCTGAGGTCTACACCAGGTGGGACTGACAGGCGATTTAGAGAAAGTTCAGAGAAGGGCAGCTCGTTTTGTATTATCGCGATATAGGTGAGAGTGTGTCACGGAAATGATGCTCGAAATTTCTTTCAGCAATTTTCTCTCCCGAATGCAAACATATCTTGTCAGCACCCAGCTACATAGGGAGACGTGATCATCATATTAAAAGAAATCAGATCTCAACCAGAAAGATTTAGGTGTTCCTCTTTCCCGCAAGCTATTGCAGAATTGAACTGTAGAGAAATATCGTAAAAGTGGATCGATAAACCCTCTGCCATGCACTTCAGTGTGACTTGCAGAGTATTTATGTAGATGTAGATCTAAACCGGTCGTCAATAAATAAATCAAATTGCGCGTAGGCTTCTTTCCTTTTGGAGCTAATTAATTTTCTAACTGCCGTTTGCACTTGTTGAGGCTGATCCACACATTGAAATGAAACTTAGGTTAGAGTTTAACAGTGGGTGTTTGAGCGAATAGACAGAGGCTTGAAATTATGGATGGAAAAGAATGAGGAAGAAAATCGGTCTTGGGGCTGCTTAAGAAAAAATGCCGATGTTTATCTCAAATGGTCTTGTGTATTATCAAATACCAAAGATTGGATGTCTGTACGTAGATGTGAATTCCACTATTCCATCACTAAGCAACAGTATCTATGAATATTATGAAAATGTGTGTGTGTGTTTGTGCGCGCACGCATCTGCTCCTAAAATACCGGTTCGACTTCAACTAAACTTTCTACACATATTCGTCGTTATCAGGAACAGTCGCTGTGAGGTTAAGAAACAACTTCGACACCGACCCATAAGTCAGGAGATATGACCCCATAAATAATGAAATTTTCTAAAAACTGCCACATCAAGCAGCAATGTTCCACATCTTCTCTTAAACTAATGGACCGATTTCACCGAAACCGACTACAAATACTCTTTAACATCAGGAAACAATCGCTATGGGGTTAAAACCACATACGACACACAGTACAGTAGATATGACGTCATAAACAGTGAAAACTGCCCCATCGTGCGATCCATGAATAACGAGATATATTATTCATGTACTATTTGAGAATGAGAGCATTTAACGACTTGCAAGAAACTTCGCACATTAATTTCATACCTTTGAGAAACCTTTCCTCGTTGGCAACCCAGAAAATTGAAACAGAAAAGAAATTTATGTTGTTATTTGGATGTTTAAGGGGACGAAACTACAATGGTCATCAGTCCCCCGAAATTTATCGCTTACTACTTTTCCGCTCTTCATGTAATAAAAATACAGTATTCGGCATGACGTTACAATTTATTACCTGTAGACTACTGTGTTTGCAAGACATTATACAGACAGTATATACACATATCATTGAATATACCTCCACAATTGTATGATAGTCCGACACATAGTTCCATTGATATGAGGTCATAAAAATTTTGATTAATGAAAAACCACCCATCACGCATGAGTTTTCGATTTATTACGTCTTACCTACCATCTATATAAGCGACATATTTATCAGAGAACGTATGCATACCACTAAATGTAGGTTCGAAATTATATCATACTACGACATATATTTCAGGAGATTTACGTCAGAAACGATGAAATGCATGAAAATCTGCTCCAATACACATGATATAATTTATTGAGTTTTTACTATCTACTCCATTCGCAACACATTCCGCAGACAGTATCCTAATATTTCACTTTACGATTCTGGAAAGTTGTTGAATGACACATAGTTGAAGAGATATGACATCATAATGATTGAGCTGCTTGGAAACTAAACAAGTTGATAGAGAGGAGTGTAGAAAGCGTGGGCGGAGAGGGCTGAACTAGTTGAATTAACATAATAAAGGAATGAATACACTCCCCAGGAAACGCCGGGAACTACTGTTATAAAATCCTTTTCCTTTCCTGTTATGTACTGCTTGTCAGATCGTTGTGAGTGACGGCATGCAAAATAATATCCTATTTAGTAATTTGTCTTCATCCCTCCTATTGGCATAGCCAAACAATACCAGTTCTTTTGTTAGATTTCATTACAGATTTCCCTATCCATTTTCATCCTTGTCGGATTAAGTCATTTTTATCCTATCAAACGTTGTACGGCTCGAACTGCTTCTTCAGTATCTATTTCGGCTGCTAGTAGTTTATTCTAATTTTTTATTTTTCATTTTAATGTTCTTGTTTTACTTATGTTTGCACTGGCGTCGAAAACAGCATACTGACAACTTTGTTGGTAACACTAGACGCTGTATTGTTAATAACTGGAAACTTAGGTAATATACAGCGTGAAACGAAATTCGCACAGTCGGGATTCGCGGCGCGATACTTCACATGCCAGCAATAAAAACATGTCTCAAGAATTTTAGAGTGCACACATTTCCGGTAGTTTGGGATGGATGTGTGTTACATACGTCAGTGTTTTTCAGAATTACACCAACAAGTTTCTAGGGGATGTACAAGGCGTCTTGAAGAACAAAGTGATTACAGAAACCCATTCCCAAAAACCCCAATCAACGACGTACGGAGAGTCCAAGTTACAGGCACTAGCGCATGCCCCTCCAGCACTTTCGATGCTGTGTAGCGACGCCGGATGACGTTTCCGGGCATGGGCTACTATGCTCATTTTCTTCCTGAAAATGCCTTGTACAACCCCATGAAGTTCGCTGGTGTAATTGTGTAAGTATGAAACATACTGACGTATGGAACACACACATATCTCAGTCTTCGACGTCCATTTACTGCCGGAAACATACGCAGGACGAAATTTTGTGAGAGACCTTTTTTATTGCTGGCATGCGAGGAATCGCACAGCAAAGCCGGAGTGCGTGAATTTCGCTTCACTCTGTATTAGTGGACAGTAACGAAAGTATTAACGAATTTTAAACATTGATATAAATTCAATGATGAAAATTTGTGCCACACCGAAACGCAAACCCGTATGTTTGGATCTGTGGTTGCCAGTTTGGATCTGCGGTTGCCGTAAACATTAAGCTGTCCGGACACACGTCTCCTCCGTCCATTCTTCCACTTGCTCGCCGTTTAACACGTACTCACGCAAGGAATCGGATTTAACTGTGGTTACGGTGGAGTTGCCGAGCACTCTAAGGCGCCTTGCTGCGGAGCGCGCGATTGCTCGTCGTCGGAGGTTCGAGTCCTCCCTGGGGCATGTGTATGTGTTTGTCCATAGTATAAGTTAGTTCAAGTAGTTTGTAAGTCTAGGGACTAATGACCATAGCAGTTTGGTCCAATAGGTTTACAAATATTTCAACATTTGATCTTAACTGAAATTGAAATTGTCATTTGCCTGTTTGACGCTTACTTACAATTGCAGATATCTTTAATTACGATTATAGTTAACTATGATTATAATTAAAGATATAATTAAAGATGTCTATAATTGTATGTATACCTCAAACAGGCAATTGACAATTTCAGTGAGGATGCACAGTTAAGTCCGATCACTAGCGGGAGTACAGGTTAAGCTGCGAGCAAGAGGAATAATGGAACAGGGCTATTGAAGTAGTTGTTGTTTAGGTCATCAATCTCCTGTTCCTAGGATAGACATTACAGTGTAATGCAAGGGAAAGGAAGGGAAACGCAGTACGTTGTTCTCGACGGCGAGTGTTTATGAGAGGCGAGTGTATCGTCAGGCGTTCCCCAGGGGAGTGTGATAGGGCCGCTATTATTTTCTATCTATATAAATGACCTAATAGACAGAGCAACTTGTAATTTGGGGCTGTTTGTTGATTATACTGTGGTGTATGGGAGGGTTTCGTCTTTAACTGACTGTAATAGCCTACAGGATGACTTATACAAAATTTCTAGTTGGTGCGAAGAATGGCAGCTAGTTCTCAATGTAGAAAAATGCAAGGTGATGCGCACGAGTAGGAAAAACAATCCTATAATGTTCGTATACAGCATTAGTAGTGAGCTTCTTGATGCTGTCGCATTGTTCAAATATCTAGGCGTAACATGGAAGAGCGATATGAAATGGAACGAACATGTAAGGACAGTTGTGAGTAAGGCGGACAGCCGACTTCGGTTCATTGGAAGAAATTTGGGACGATGTACTACATCTGTAAAGTAGATCGCGTATAAAACGCTTGTACGACCACGCCTTGAGTATTGCTCAAGTGTTTAGGACCCGCAGCAGATCAGTTTAAAGGAATACATAGAAGCAGTTCAGAGGCGAGCAGCTAGGTTTGTTACTGGTAGGTTCGACCAATGCGCTAGTGTCACGGAAATGCTCCGGCAACTCAATTGGGGATCGCTGGAGGAAAGACGACGTTATTTTCGTGAATTTCTGTTGAGAAAATTTAGAGGGCCAGAATTTGAAGCTGAGTGTAGTACGATCTTCCTGCCACCCACTTACATTTCGGGTAGTGATCACAAAGACAAGATAAGGCATTCTTTTTTTCCTCGTTCTATTTGGGAGTGGAATAGGAAAGGAAATGCTTAGCACCTTACGGTGGGATTGCGGAGTATGTATGTAGATATAGATGTAAAGGTATACATTGACAATGAACATTTCACCAATAACACAAAGAAGAAAACAGAAAAGGGATAAACGAAGTGTTTAACCGAACTAAAATTTTACAGCACAATATCGTGGCTGGCTGATCACGAGGATAATAAAGGATGGGCCACCCACTCTGCACATACTAAAACCTCCAATTTAAAGCAGGTCAGACCATACGAAAATAACAACAGATTAAAACTGTTGGAGTGCTGGGTGCCCACCATTAAATCAAATGATAAAAACCAGATGCACGAATAAAAAGTAAAACACCGTCAACCGTAGCGGCATCGTCTCATAGCATAAAAGGAAGCACAGCTAGCAGGTTAAAAGACTGCCTCAAGGCAGCTAAAAGTGGACATTCCAACACGATGTGGACCACTGTCAAGAAAGCGCCATAGCGGCACTGTGGTGGATGCTCCCGACGAATAAGGTGGCCGTGCGTCATTTAGGTGTGACAAATACGCAGGCGACAAAGGACAACTGACTCCCTACGAGAGGCCATCAGTGAGGACTTCCGTGCGGCCGTAGAGTAGACTTGCGCATAATAGTTCGCGATCGGGAATGCTCACTTTAGTTCGCGGCTCTGCCGCGAACTAGTTCGTTCTTTTAGTTCGTCCGCTCCCAATGACGGCTGAGCGGCGTAGTCTGCGCGTGCAGGTGGAGGGAGAAGTTCCCCCATCTGGCTGCTTGTCCAGTGCCAGCTGCCGCCAGTGCCACATCGTGGACAGCGCTGGGTATCTTAATTTAATTTGTGTCAAATTCAATTTGCCAGTCTAGTTCATTTTCGTTAGTACTTCTGTTTTGAGAGATTTATTCCCGCGTACTTGGCAGATTTCGTTTGTACTACTGTTTTAATGGTTTATTCTATCGTATTTGATAAATACCGTTTTCGTCTTTGACTGGTGTATTTCAAAATAAGTCAGAGACCGTTACTAAAGCTCGTTATCAGACAGTCCAGAGCCAGCTACCACCAGTGCCACATCGTAAACAGCGCTAAGCTTATTTTCTCGCGCGTTTGATAACGGTGTATTCCAAAGATATTCTTGTTTATTTTGAAAAGTACCGTACTCAGTTTTGTTGACTTGACAGTGTAGTTACCACTGACCACAGTTCAGTCAGCAGTCAGCCGCCTTTATTAGAGTACTAGGCTACTTAGAAGTTGATTATATAGTTTTCTACTATCTGCAGTTAATTGTATCGATAGGATGGATAGGATGTGTGCCTGCTGTGTGCGGACGCAGGAGGAGTTGACCGCAGTTCGCGAACAGCTGAGCGTGCTGTTGGCTACGGTCAGCCCTCTTCAGGCTGCTACCTCCGGGTGCAGCGATGATGGGGAGTCTGGTGCGCCAAGTGGGACACCTCAGGTGTCTCACGCTTCGCTCCCTGTCCCTGCTACCGAGGCACCTTCAGGTGTACCGGACGTCGTCGAGCCGCCTTATCCGCAAAGGGAGTGGCGGGTTGTACGGCGTTCTCGTCGCTCGAGGCGGAAGGCCAATGTGGAGGCTGGACGTCCGTCCGCTCCCGTTCGTTCTGTGAGTGAACGTGTGGCCACTCCTTCAGCAGGGTCCGAGCAGGTGCACGGGGGTAGGGGATTATTATTTATCGGGAGCTCCAATGTTAGGCGCGTGATGGAGCCCCTTAGGCAGATAGCGTCGAGATCCGGAAGGAATTCCAACATGCACTCGGTGTGTCTGCCGGGGGGCCTCATCCGAGATGTGGAGGCGGTCTTGCCGGCGGCTATCGACGGTGCGGGGTGCAGTCGACTGCAAGTCTTAGCTCACGTCGGCACGAATGACGCTTGTCGCTTCGGTTCTGAGGACTTCTTCAGGTCCTACAAGCGACTGGCGGAATTGGTGAAGGCTGTTGCCTTCGCACGCGGGATGCAAGCAGAGCTGTCGATTTGTAGCGTTGCTCCCAGGGTTGATCGGGGTCCTTTGGTTTGGAGCCGACTCTGTGACAGTCATGGCTGCAGATTTCTGGATCTGCGTTATCGGGTGCGGAATTGTAGGGTGCCCCTAGACAGATGAGGGGTGCACTACACTAAGGAAGCGGCTACTCGGGTAGCAGAGTACTTGCGGAGTGCACATGGTTTTTTTTTAGGCTAGGCGCTAACTCTGATGAGCACTCGCCTGTCAGCATTCAAACAGCGAATTCAGGCCACGTTCGGAACAAAAATTCGAACATAAAAATATTAGCCGCGAACTTACAGAGTATTAGAAACAAAGTTCCCGAATTTGCCGCACTGCATGGAAGTTATTGCGCTCAGGTAGTTTTAGGCACCGAAAGCTGGCTAAATCATGATGTGGCAAGTTCAGAAATATTTAGCGAAGCGTAGAATGTATATCGGAAAGATAGATCTGATACAACTGGAGGAGGAGTGTTCATCGCTGTGGACAAAGATAGTTTCTACTGAGATCGAGGTTGAAAGTAACTGTGAAGTTATCTGGGCACGTATAACAGGTCTAAAATAAGTAAAGTTAATAGATGGGTACTGTCGGGGGTTCGAATCCCCCTCGGGCATGGATATTTGTGCCGTCGTAGTTCGTAAGTAGTTCATAAGTAGTTTGTAAGTTTAGGAACTGATGATCCCGTTGTTAAGTCCCATAAGTTTAACAAACATTTGAACATTTTGAATAGATGGGTGTTTTTACCCCTCCCCCCCCCCCCCTAGCGCTGCTGTAGCAGTTTTAGAATAATTCAAAGAAAGTCTGGGACCTCGCTAGTTACATTTCAGGCGATACAGACAATCAGTCTTGCGAGCTACTTTTGGACACATTCTCCGAAAACTGTCTTGAGCAGTTAAACCGGCAACCCACACGCAATGGAAATATTCTAGATCTTATAGCCACAAACAGGCCTGACCTTATTAACGATGTCTGTGTACAGACAGGAATTAGTGATCATGATATCGTCATAGCGTCGATGGTGACCAAAGTTCATAAACCAATCAAGAAGGCTAGGAGCGTGTTTTTGTTGGGAAGAGCCGATAAGCAAATGTTTCGATTGCACTTAGAAAATTAATGGGCATCGTTTAATTTCGGAACTATGTAGGTAGAGGAATCGTGGAATAAATTTAAGTGCATTGTTAATAAAGAGTTAGAGAAATATGTGCCAGTAAAGACGATTAAGGATGGAAAAGATCCACAGTGGTATAATAACAATGTTAGAAAGCTGCTGAGAAAGCAAAGGCTGTTGCACTCTCGATTCAAAAAAGAAAACGCAAATGTTAACAGGCAAAAGTTAGTAGAGATTCGTGCGTCTATAAAAAGATCGATGCGCGAAGCATACAATAATTATCACAGCCATACCTTAACAAAAGATCTTTCCGAGAATCTGAAAAAATTCTGGTCCTATGTAAAATCGATAAGCGGGTCAAAGCCCACTGTCCAGTCACTCGTTGATCATTCCGGGGCAGTAATAGAAGAAAGCAAACGGAAAGCTGAAGTTCTAAATTTAACCTTTAAGAAATCTTTCACGCAGGAGGACCGCACAAATGTACCATAATTTGATCAACGTACTAATTTCGTAATGGGGGACATAGCAATAGGTATTTCCGGTGTAGAGAAGCAGCTGAGAGAGCTAAATACGAAAAAGTCTGCTGATCCGGGTGGAATACCAGTTCGGTTTTACAAAGACTATTCTGTGGCATTGGCCCCCTACTTAGCTTGCATTTATCGCGAATCTTTAATTCAGCGCAATGTTCCTAGTGATTGGAAAAAAGCGCAGGTGACTCCCGTTTATAAGAAAGGAAATAGAACTGACCCACACAATTACAGGCCAATATCGTAGACATCAGTTTCATGTAGAATTTTAGAGCATATTCTCAGTTCGAATATAGTAAATTTCCTTGAAACGGAAAAGCTTCTTTCCATGAATCAGCACGGGTTTAGGAAACATCGCTCATGTGAAACTCAGCTTGCCCTTTTCTCACATGACATCTTGTGAGCCATGGATGAAGGGCAACAGGCAGCTTGTGTTTTTCTTGACTTCAAAAAGGCGTTCAACGCTGTGCCACACTGCAGACTGCTAACGAAGATACGAGCTTATGGAATAGGTTCACAGATTTGTGACTGGCTGGAAGACTTCCTAAGTAATAGAACGCAGTGCGTTGTTCTCGACGGCGACTGTTCATCAGAGACGAGTGTATCGACAGGCGTGCCCCAGGGGAGTGTGATAGGACCGCTATTATTTTCTATCTATATAAATGATCTGATGGACAGAGTAAGTTGTAATTTGCGGCTGTTTGCTGATGATGCTGGGGTGTATGGGTGTCGTCTGTAACTGACTGTAATAGCATACAGGATGACTTAGACAAAATTTCTAGTTGGTGCGAAGAATGGCAGCTAGCTCTCAATGTAGAAAAATGTAAGGTCATGCTCATGAGTAGGAAAAACAATCCTATAATGTTCGTATACAGCATTAGTAGTGAGCTTCTTGATGCTGTCGCATTGTTCAAATATCTAGGCGTAACATTGCAGAGCGATATGAAATGGAACGAACATGTAAGGACAGTTGTGAGTAAGGCGGAGAGCCGACTTCGGTTTATTGGGAGAATTTTGGGAAGATGTACTTCACCTGTAAAGGAGACCGCGTATAAAACGCTTGTACGACCACGTCTTGAGTATTGCTCAAGTATTTGGGACCCGCAGCAGATCAGTTTAAAGGAAGACATAGAGGCGGTTCAGAGGCGAGCAGCTAGATTTGTTACCGGTAGGTTCGACCAATGCGCGAGTGTCACGGAAATGCTACGGCAACTCAATTGGGGATCGCTGGAAGAAAGACGACGTTCTTTTCGGGAGTTTCTGTTAAGTAAATTTAGAGGACCGGAATTTGAAACTGAGTGTAGTACGATCTTGCTGCCGCCTACTTACACTTCGCGTAAAGATCACAAAGACAAGATAAGAGAAATTAGGGCTCTTACGGAGGCATATAGACATTCTTTTTTTCTTCGTTCTATTTGGGAGTGGAATAGGAAAGGAAATGCCTAGTAGTGGTACAGTGTGCCCTCCGCCAAGCACCTATGTATGTTGATGTAGATGCGCTTGCTGCTTGAGCCGTTAACGATATCACGCAAACCAAAAGAAATAGTTTGTGGCTAATTTCTCGCGTTTAAGTTTAGAGTTATCTCTATATCTTGGCATCATGGAATTTATTAGTCAGATATTGCAGAGTGCAGAATACTTCAAAACAGAAATTTTGTAGCACTGAACTATGTAATCTAGCAGGCAGACGCTCACCTTGAAATGGCTCTCATCAGCAGAAGGCAAACAGGTGATTTTTAATTCTGCTGTGCGCCCTCTCGCTATTGCCCGTCGGTCTTCGGAAAAGAATCCAACGAACTAAGAGGCGAGATACGTTTGGCATAATAGTTCGCGACCGGTAACGCATGTTTTAGCTTGCGACCGATCGCGCATATTTTAGTTCGCGACCGGTAGCTCTCCTTTTAGTTCGCAGCTCGGCCGCGAAGTAGGCCGCTCTCTTTAGTTCGTCCGCTTTTTTTGGCTTTTGCTACCGCTACTAAAATAGCTCTTTCTTTTGTTATGACAGCTTTTTTATATAATGACCAGTGTTGCCAAGCGTGTGCTATTACCCGTATATTTGGGGCAATTAGACATCAAATATTTAAGGAAATGGGTTTCGACCTTTACATTCTGACGATAGGCAGTAAACTACAGTTTTGTAGCTAATTAATTCTATACGGGTTCGTACTTTACAGTGTTAGTGTCGCTTATACGACGTTATCCTCAACATTCTACCCCGCGAGCCGTCAACAGTATCATGCAGGCGAGAGAAAATGGTTGGTGCATAATTTCTTGCATATAAATGCAAACAATGTTAAGTTTTCGTTACTTCTTTACACTATAGAATGCGGGTTATATTTAGACACTGCTGAATAGCTTAGAAAAGAAAATTTGTGGCAGTTAACTGTGAAACTATAGCTGAGCTGCATATCAGCTCGAAATGACGGTAACTGGCAGAAGGGAATCCGCGATTCTGCGCGCTCTCGCGTCCTCTCACTGTTCCCCGTCAGTCTTCAGAAAAGGAGCGGACTAACTAAGAGGCGAGGGAACTGGGAGTGCTCTTCCGAACTAGTTCGTTAGCGAACTACACAAGACTACCGTAGAGGGCTTCAGTGCATATTGCAATAGTACCTTTTAATGGTGTCTGTCTTTTCAAACATTTCCGTAAGAACAGACATCATAACTGTAAAAATATATCCTCCACGTAATTTTCGTATAACTGTACATCGAATACTGAATATTGAGAACAGATGCAGGGCTCGGGCGAGTCTATCTTTGGAGTGATATTTGGATCGTCGGTTGCAATGCTTAAGAGAGATATTCAAATGAACATTGAGCAGAAGTGCAGAGCGAATGCCGACCTGCTGAACAGGCGAGCGACATTCCATTCGCGCACGCGATGCATCGCTTACCTTCACGCGATGCCGCTGCATTACCGGCCTGCAATTTTCCTCGAAGAATTACTTTATTGTCCTCAGGAAATAGCTACTATACAGAATATGATCAGTACTTCCCGAACTTCCTCGAAAACCAAAAACAAAATGATGTTGACATACGTAGTTATGCTGAAAAGAAATGCCCCCGATTTTTTTTCCTGGAATACCTTACGGCTTTTGAAATAAACCAAACTGTATTGCAATACCACATCTTTATTCACCATTTCTACACATTTATTTCTCAACATAGTCAGCCTGACGACGCACACATTTCTCCCAACGAGAGACCAGTTTGTGGATCCCTCACCTCTGCTTGCACTGCTTAATCAGTTCTAAAGTGGACACAGCGAAGGTGTTCTTTAAGCTTTGGAAAGAGGTGAAAATAGGATGGAGCCAAGTCTGGACTGTATGGAGGATGATCAAAAAATGTTCAAATGTTTGTACAACTTATGGGACCTAACTACGGGGTCATCAGTCCCTAAGCTTACAAACTACGTATAAACTAGCTAAGACTAAAGACTGCACAAATATCCATGCCCGAGGGGGGGATTCGAACCCCCGACCGTAGTAACCGTGCTGACCGTGACTGGAGCGCCTCAGTCACCTCGGCCACCGCGGCCGGCGAGGATGATCAATGACAGTGAACCCAAGGCGGCGGGTCGTTGCAAATGTCACAGCGCTCGTGTGCGGCCTGGCATTGTCATGCTGAAGCAGAGGGTGTTCCGTGTGGGGACGAGTTCTTCGAATGCGTGCTTTCAGTTTGCGGAGAATCTCGCTGTACCGTGCGGAATTTATGGTGCTTCCTTTAGGTATGAACTCCACATGCACGACACCTCGAACATCCCAGAAAACAGTGAATATGATCTTTCCTGCCGACGGCATGGTCTTGCACTTTCTTGGGGGTGGTGATCCGTGGTGGCGGTACTCCCGTGATGCTCGCTTGCTTAGGGGGTCAAAATGGTGCACCCAGCTTTTATCACCAGTCACAATGTTGTTAAGAAAGTCATTACCTGCCGGCCGCGGTGGTCGAGGAGACTGAGGCGCTCCAGTCACGGTCTGCACGGCCACTACGGTCGGAGGTTCGAATCCTCCCTCGGGTATGGATATTTGTGCCGTCTTTAGTATAAGGTAGTTGATAAGTAGTTTGTAAATTTAGGGACTGATGACCCCGTAGTTAAGTCCCATAAGCTTAACAAACATTTGAACATTTTGAAGTCATCACCCTCCTGCTGAAAACGCAACAGCAATTGTTGACAGGTGTCCAATCTCCTTTGTTTTATGTCAGAGGTGAGCATATGGGACACCAATCGTGCACACACTTTTCTGTACCGCAGTTCTGCAATCAGGGCCTATATACGCTCCCGTGATATGCCACACTGCAGTTAGACTTCTGCCAGTGTTATCCGACAATTCTCTCTGATGAGTTGATCAACCCGATTCCGATGAGTCTCGTCTGTTGCCGTACGCGGTCGTCCACTCCGTGCTCTGTCACAGACGTTGAGGTTAGGACCGTGTTTACGAGCACGGGCAGCTCACCGGCGCACATTACTGATGTCGATGTACTCTTCACCGTACCCAGTTGTCATTCTTCTGTGAATCTCAATTGGAGGCGCGTTTTCTGCGGTTAGAAACTCGATTACAGCACGCTGTTTCTCACGCACCGTCATAGTCATTTTACAGACCGCCATGTTACTCGGTACGACTCGAAACCATCTAGCGGCAAAGGGTTGTACTTTGCGTTAGCTACGCGGCAAGGACAACCGAGTAATATGCTGGACGTGTGAAACCTCAACCATGCTGCGAACAGACGAAAAAAAAAATTGGAGGCATTATTTTTCGACATCCCCTCTTAATTATTCTATTAATTTTATAATAAAAATCTCGCGACAGTGTTGCAGTATCAATTGCAAGTGGCCCCGCGGGAATGGCCGTGCGCTCTAAGACGCCTTGCTGGGCAGTGTGCGGCTGCTCCTCGTTTGAGGTTAGAGTCCTCGGGCATGTGTGTGTGTGTGTGTGTGTGTGTGTGTGTGTGTGTGTGTGTGTTGTCTGATGACCACTGCAGTTTGGTTCCACAGCTCTACAAACATTTGATCATCTAATTGCAAGTCATCTTGAACAACTTGGCAAAACTTCCAGTGGGGTTCCGTTGAAAATCACATTCAAATTTCGCTGAATTAATTCAAAAGTCTAAAATTTTGCTTCTTTCAGGGGTTGATTGAATTGCCGGAAGAACATGAAATTAGCCGGGATATGCGGAGGTCTTGTAGCACTGTGATATCTCTTGCAGGCAAGAAGTGAGCCACCTTCGGCCGGAAAACAATGACACCAAATTAGCAAGCCCTGGCTCAGACGTCGCTTACTCAAAACAGATTGCTGCCAGCATATGCGAGAAGAAGTTCCTCCAGGAAACTTCAGTCCGCATCAGCGGTCGTCAAACTTCTTTGTTCAAAAGCTAATACTGATCACGTGGTCGTAAATTCACCGATCTTATAATTAAGTAGTTGCTTAAATTAGTGATTTTGTGAGCCTCCAACAGACTAGACGCAGTAATGGTGTGATAAGCTCTCTGACCACCAAGTAGGCCAACTTGTGAAAAATCTGCACCCTTCAGAACACTAGTCTACAGTTCTCTGTTTCAGATTTCTGCCACACTCAGGGACCTCAGAGTTATCACACTGTAATTGCTTAACAATCCTAGTGTTGTCTACGGGAAACAGGTGATTAAATGATTAGTAACCGCCAGGGAATTGTCGTGTGCTCTGGGACGCTAAGTTTCGGATCGCGCGTCCGCTCGCGTGCGCGCATGGGTGTGTGTCTTGTCCTTAATAAAGGTTAGTTTAAGTAGTTTTTTTTAAGTTTAGGGACCGCTGACCACAAAAGTTAAGTACCTTAAAAAGGTAAAGCAATCAACAATCCGAAGATTGGTTTGAACACCACAGTGCTTTACTAGGCATGGTCCTGTTTGGAGGTGGTATGCCGTTGCCTTCCTCCGACCTTCGAACTGACTTACTCAGCCAGTTATAAGGGGACCTACAGTTTAACGTAGGTTCCGAACCACGTTGCTACTCGGTATTTTTCACATGAGCAATACTGACAGAGGTGAAATAAGTGGAAAGTGACAGATAAAAATCCTAGGACCTGGCGGGGATCGAACCCGCGACCTTTTGATTTGCAGTCTGGCACTCTACCACTGTGCAACCGAGGCGCACTTAGGTGCCTTACGAATACAAAAATTTGAACATTTTGAGTGATTAGTTAACAGCGGACCGCAGTGGAATGGCCGAGCGCTTTAAGGCACCTTACTGCAGAGGGCGCGGTTACTCCCCGTCGGAGGTTGGAGTCCTCCCTCGGGCATGGGTGTGTGTATGTGTGTTGTCCTTAGTATAAGTAAGTTTAAGCAGTTTGAAAGTCTAGGGACTGAGGGATTGCTAACCTCAGTAGTTGAGTCCCATCGCTTTACAAATATTTTAACATTTGAGTAACAACGACTTTGCAGGTCTACATTTAGATGCATCGTGCGGTAGGATACAGAAACGCTTAGTAAGTGTTTTGAACACAGTGTACTCTACCATTATCACTTCCTCCCGTTGCCAGTACAGTCGCGTGTGGTTTGCTAAAAGACAATCGCCTGTGTGCTTCCGTGTGGGTTCTAATCTCTGTAAATTTATCCTCGTGGTCTTATCATGAGATTCACGTAGTAGGAAGCAAGATATTGGTCGACTCTTCAAGAAACGTAAGCTATGGAAACGTTTACAGAACTCTCTTGCAACGTCTGCTATTGCAGTTTTCCGATCACCTCCCTATTTCACGCTTGCTAAATGAAGCTGTAATGAAGCAAGTTGCTCTACGTGGGAGCTTCTCCATCTTTTCTTTCAACCCTATCTGGTACGGATTCCACAATGATGAGCGATATTCAAGTGCCAGCCGATTGAGTACTTCGTAAGTTACTTCCTGTGTTGGCGGTCTACCTTCCTGAGGATGTTGTTGTTATGGTCTTCAGTCCGGAGACTGGTTTGATGCAGCTCTCCACCCTACTCTATCCTGAGCAAGCCTTTTCATCTCCTCATAAGAACAGCAACCCACATCTATTTGAATCTGCTTACTATACGCGTATCTTGGTCTCCCTCTGCGATTTTTACCCCACACACTTCCCTCCAATGCTAAATTTACGATTCCCCGATGTCTAAGAATGTGTCCTACCAAGCGATCCCTTCTTTTAGTCAGGGTATGCCAAAAATTCCTTTTCTCACCAATTCTGTTCAGTACCTCTTCATTAGTTATGCGATCTACCCACCTAATCTTCAGCATTCTTCTGTAGCACCACATTTCAAAAGCCTCTATTCTCTTCCTGTCCGCACTGCTTATCGTCCATGTTTCACTCCCATACAAGGCAACACTCCACACAAATGCCTTCAGAAAAGACTTCCTTACACTTAAATTAATATTCGATGTTAGCAAATTTCTCTTTTTCAAAAATGCTTTTCTTCCCATTGCCATTCTGCATTTTGTATCCTCTGTACTACGACCATCGCATGTTATTTTACTACCCAAGTAACAAAACTCGTCTACCACCTTCATTGTTTCGTTACCTAATCTAATTCCTTCAGCATCGCCTGATTTTCTAAGACCGCATTCCATTATTTTTGTTTTGCACTTGTTAATGTTCATTTTATACGCTCTCTAGTACTTTTGCTCCGATATCTGACTTGTTCAATAGTCTGGCCATATTTTAATAACATGAAGACTATATGGTAGCAATTTCCGGATTGGAAGGGAGGAAAACAGCTGTCATTTCGTATGTTTTATTTCAATACGGTACTCATTTTACTTAGCGCAGTTCTGTTAGAAGTTGCATGCTCACGGCTTCTTTGACCAAACAACTTTTAATACAGCCATTTACGAGAAATGCCGTGCGGGAGTAGCCGAGCGGTATGGAGCGCCACGTTACTGATCGCACGGCCTCCCACGTCGGAGGTTCGAATCCTCCCTCGGACATGGTTGTTTCTGTTGTCTTTAGTATAAAGTAGTTTATAAGTAGTTTGTAAGTCTAGGGACTGATGACCCCGCAGGTAACTTCCATAAGGTTGACAAACATTTGAACATTTACGATAACGGCTGTGCAGATTATAAAGGACACCTAAACAAAGTGAGGATGAATATTTTTGCATGCTCAATTACTATTATCTTAAGACATTTATGGCCAACTAATACCCAAACAACATACCTGCACCTTATTAAACTATCAATAAGCCACACAGTTTAATACTAATAAGAAAATTTCCATAGAATATAACATTTATTATGTAATTTACAAAAAGTACAATCGCAGAACCTGTGACTGTTGTGCTGCTCCTGGTAAATCGATTTTTTAAAAATATTTTACATGCGGTAATTATGGGTTAAGTTATATTTCGTTATAAACAGCTATATATCCTTTTCAGAGCTGTTTTTAAAACGTCGTCATGAAGCGAGGAACGAAATAGAAGTGTAAAGGGGAGACGCCCCTGTTAATCGGCGAAAGAGTGACTAAAAAAGAACGCTGACGTAAGGATAAATTTAGCGGCCGCCACGATCTCACGCAGGTCGAGCGGAAAACTGCAGCGCCGACACGGCATCACCAGGATGAAAAGCCAGCAACGGCACACTAACCCCGATAACATGGAGTTCGTCCGCCTGAAACTTTTCTGTATTGCATTATAATTAGAAACAGCTACGGCAACACGAAAGGTACCAAAGGAAAATGGAACGAAATAATTATTGCAGAGCATAACCAAATGTTCTTAAATGAGTGCGCGCACTCACACACACACAGAGTGAGTGAGTGAGAGAGAGAGAGAGAGAGAGAGAGAGAGAGAGAGAGAGAGAGAGAGAGAGAGAGAGAGATTATATACGAGGGAACAATCATCTTTTGTTGTTGCTGTTCTTCTTTCTTCCGTGCTTGCTTAAATAGTGGTGAGGATATAGACTGTATGCAAGGCACTTCAATTTTTCTTACACATCCCAAACATGTTTCAGTACATTATTTGCCATCTTCAGTTGGATTCTTTTTATTGTCTTACATTAAGCTACGTTAAGATCACACAGTGAAGTACTTTTTACTTCTTCTAACCATTTTGTACAACTTGTCATAGTCCTATTTCTTTTTCTTGGCTCCTTGTTTTGTCGAGTTTTTTTGTGGTTTGTTTATAGCTTATTTTCCACTTAATACTGATACTGCACATTACGCAAAGGTAAAAATATACGCACAATCGCAAAACATCAAACAAATTTAATGTTGCATCCAACAATTATAGACAAAGTTGTCATATGTCTGTCTAGAACGTCAGGACATGTACTAATGAAAGCAATATGGCCGAAGTAAGGTTAGATAGAAAATAAAATATTAAAGCATTGTAGCTGTTTATTCTTTGCATAATGTACTTCAGAGTAATACTGCAAGTCTCATACTACGGAACTCAAGGAAAGGAAATGATGGTACAATGTACCCTGATCCACCTCATTTGTGGCGTTTTTATGTAGATGTAGTAGTCCAACTAGCACAGTGACTGTGCCTAGGGAGTAAAAACTACGTAGATAAAACAAACACGTAAACTTTGAAACATGACTATTACACAGCTGAAGAAGTCGGTATAGGAATATTTGCGAAATTAATAGTTTCACGGAAACTTCTCGCTTTTTTCTGAAAGGTATTTGACTATGCTCTATTTCCGGGTATATACGAGTATATAAATATTTGTGGCGTATGGATGTAGCCGTAGATGAAAAGTCGCGAATATCTCCTGCAAATTTGTCGTAGCCGTATATTATGTTTCTGAGCTACTTTCGCGCAAAGGGTGTGTGGAGAGATTGTAGGGAGACTGCGGAGATAGGCCTCCAAACATTCCGGATCTTACGGTTTTCATTCGGAATCGAAATTTACAAAACTGTAGTTGAATGCTCAAGGAGTGTTTGCGTGATGGAACGCTTCAGGTGCTAATTTGAGAGATGGTATACAAGTCGAGAACGATTGCTATATGGCATACTAGTCATTCTCACCTGGTATTCAGGCATTTGCGCACAGCACTATATGCACGTGTTCTATTAAATTCCCATCACCGCTTCAGAATTACAACACACATTTAAAGCACTAATATGACCAGATTAAAATTTAGACGACAATACTTCCCATTATGAACTGAAACAGCGATGTTGTGACAGCCATCCAGTTTAAATGACAGAATTCTAAATCCAGAGTAAAAAGTGAAACCTTTAGAATTGTGAGCTAGGAAAGGAAAATGGTATATGTCACTAGTTCGACAAATTTTCTTCTTCATTTCACCGATTGGGCATTCCTTGCTTGTTCTGGTTTCACAGTTGTCTCTTATCGCCTGTTACTTACTATCTTATTACTTACTGATTCTATGTTTCACTCCTTTCTAACATCCTCATATCGTATCCTATACAATCAGTGACGGATCTAAGGGGGGGGGGGGGCAGAGGGGGCAAGCTGCCCCGGGCGCAGAGTTCAGGCGGCGCCAAAATGGGCAAAAGCTTTACTATAATACATGAATTAAATCAATTTTACTGTAAGCTATAGTATGAATTTCTTTACATTAGCAATAAGTAATTATGAGTACTTTTATTTGCATTTTTGGCCGTTTGCAACTATTAAGCACGTAATGTCTCGGCTGCCCCTGTACCCGTCCTATTTCGATTACAGAAGTATTGCCCAAGTTATCCCGAATGTGCTGACCGCGGACCATTCAATGCGCGTATTCAGTAGTATTCCGTCACCCGCGCCACAGGGGCAGAAAGACGAACTGCGACTTTCTTTGTTGTAATCGTGTCAATGTTCTCTTTGTTACCCCTTTTATTTCTACTTTTGACGGATGCATTTAAAATTTTTTAGAGTGAAAGAGATCTGACATGTAACTCTGAAGTATCAAGTATTAGCTTATTACTTAAAAACCAATCTGGAGCGGCATTCAGGAGGAAAGCCCGAGAAAAAGAAGGGGAAGCTCAAAAACTTCTTCGTTAATGTCAACTTGGTTGAGAGGAAATGTGAAAGGTGAGTTATTAGGTGTATAATTTTTAGTTAAGCCAGAATCATGTTGCTTCAATTCCAAATGGTTTTTTTTTTTTTTTTTTTTTTTTTTTTTTTTTTTTTTTTTTTTTAGTCGTGATCACACGTTTCACAAATATATCTGAAATATAGCAGTTGTATTTATTATCCGGAATAAATTACCATTAAAACATTATTGCAAAAATCCATTTCTCATAAAGCTACAGGCACACTACATCTCCGTTTTGTTGATTTTCGTCGTAAATGTAACTCAAAAAGAACACTTGTTCACGACTTACATCAGTCATGAATGTTCAGTGAAGTCATTACAAACTTCACGCTGGACCTACTGTGGCACCATTTTTTCTATCAGATATCGGAACCTTAACGATAACCTTTATAAAATTGATAAAACTGCTTCCACCGCTGCTTGACTCGGCATCCGAAGCCCTGCAACATTTAACAAACAGACTACGCTAAGGCTGTGGTCACAGTGGCTCCGATATCTGTGGGCTTTACCGACGAAAGACATGGGCGGAAAACGGCCGATCGTTTCAAATCAGTGCTCCACTATGTGCACGGTCACAGTGTAGCCGATCTCATCGCCTGAACGTACAGACATCGTTCGACAGTCGGTGAAATTCAAATCAGTTTGCTTTCTTCTCACATGCTAGATATGGACAGTAAGAAATTGATATGCTTAGTGAAAGAAAGAGAGAGATTGTAGCACCCAGAAGACTAGAAATATAATCGGGATATAATTCGGAATATATGGTCTGATATGACAGTTTATTGGAAACCACAAGTTGCTTAAATCCTTAAGCAAAAATTTTAGGCGTAAATTATAACCTCAAAATGTGTTCAATCCGGAATTGTGCCTATCTTAATGTTATTGTAGTGGTTCTCTTACAGTGTTTTGCACTTTTGATAATCGAGTGTTAGCTGTCCACAAATTATTCTTACTGGTTCTGGCGTTTTTTTAACAAGGTGATGAGTCGTTCTATGAAATTGCCTGCAAATGTGGCGCAGACCTACGTGTGCTTCCGCTTTTCAGTGGTTTCTGTTTTCTAAATTATTCTTAATTTCACACTTGTCTTTCACAAATATATTGAATGACAGTCATTGAAGTTCAATGTACCGTAACTTCATTTCTTTCATCATAATCGGATGTTTCTGGGTGGTCTATAACTGTGTTCTTCACAGATTTAAATACTGAGAAACTGCATCCATTATGTTTTTATGCTTAGCATAACGCATTTAGAGAATTTTTCTCGCGTTCAGTGCATTTGTTTACATAAATACATTGGGATTTTCCAAGTGTGATTTTATGCTGCTCTTGCACATGTGTAGTCTTTTTGAGTTTACTGTAATGAGGGAAATCGTAGCATACATAATAAAATATTGGCAACTTTTTTACATACTAAATAGTACGTCTGTCTACACTTGCAAGTATTGTGTCTACTCCATCAAACTGGATATCACAACACAAAAATCGTCACTTACTCTGGTTTATGTACACGGGTAGGCCTAAGTCACGATTGTTATATTGATATTCTGAGTAATGCAAGAGGCACAATACCTTTAAGCAGACAGATAAAGTTATCATTTCTAACATTAGGATAAAACACACACCTCAATATTTATTCTATCCGATTTTCCGAACTTTAGTAGCTAACCTAAGAGAGACAACTGCAGTGCAAGTGTGTCAAGAAATCACACACTGAAACGCCGAAAAAGTACCGTACTTATGTAAACAATAGAAGACGCGAATAAATCCTCGAAATTCGTTGTGATAAGCAATAAACTTCCCTAACTGGTGTCAATGACAGCACGAAATATCACAAGTATTTAATAGAAATTTTTCCTTTTACCGGTACCTCACACATTCGTAATGATTGTTTGGGAGTAGTAATAACTGAGGACAGTACACAATCTTCACCACTTTCTTTTTTCCAGACAGGTGTAGCTCATTTGTACGCATTCGATGTCTTTATTAATAACAAAAGCTGCATTATAGCACTAATGTCGAAGCATAAAAATGTCGGTGGGATCCATTGCACCCCCCCCCCCCCCTTGAATTGAAATCTAATTTACTTCAGACACAGAATACGATCAAACCTAACCTAAGTTTCTCTTCTAACCAGACCAAGTGACAAACTATATAGGATGCAGTGTGACCACGTCGTCTATCGATGTTTTCAGTCCAACTCGGTCGACGGCGTCTGACAACGGTCTGTCGGTGCCACTGTGAACACAGCCTTTTAACATGACGAAACGCGTAATTGGATATCATTACAAATTTGAGACTGCTCACAATTTAAATTATCTACCCAATGTTGCCTCCCCAGGCAGCCATTATAAAGTGGAATAAAAATTACAGCTTACAGTTATTGTTGCCGCGGTGGAGAGGCCGAGCGTTCCGAGGGCGCCTAGCTGCGGAGCAAGCCGCTTCTCGCCGTTTGAGGTTCGAGTCCTCCCTCGGGCATGCGTGTATTTGTTGTCCTTAGCATAAGTTAGTTTAGATAGTTTGTAAGCCTATGAACTGATAACCACAGTAGTTAAGTCCCATAGATATACAAACATTTGCACAGTTGATTTTATTCTATTATACTTGGATAATTTGACTTTTTAACGTGCATTTATGTTTTAATTAATACTAAATATTTTGCATTGTTTGTGAACATCTTTTAGTAAATTTTTTCTAAAGTTAGGCCTGGGACTCAAATTTTTAAATTAATTTTTATTTGATATTTATCTTTATTCATTTATGACTTCATCATACAGTACATTTTCTCCTGTTTGTGAATAAAGGAACTCAATATAAACCCAGTTTTGTTGTTTTTATCAAATCTCATATCTCATACTTCGTCACTGCGACGACGAAGCAGCGAGAGGGAGGGGGGGGGGGGCGCCAAATGACAATCTTGGCCCGGGCGCCAAAAAGGCTAGATCCGTCCCTGTATACAATCATATACAACCTTTAACGCTCCTTAAATATTTCGTATCTGTCGACTGGATTTTGCTTAGTTGTTTGTGAGTCGCCATAAAGCAAGAAGGCTCGTGCCTCTCTGGACTCTATTAAAAAAAAAAAAAAAAAAAAAAAAAAAAAAAAAAAAAAAAAAAAAAAAAAAAAAAAACAACCCACACACACACAACTTTGGTTCGTCCCACATACGGCTTGAAACTTACTAAATTTCTGCTCAAAATATTTGCATAAATAAAGTTATGTCACGACTGAAATATTTAAAACTTGATACTTGTTTTAAAATGTTGTTTCCTAACACAATCATAGATCTAACTGCGTCCTTTCCTCTAAAAACCATTATTTTAGTTTTATTAATTGAGATTTTAAAACTATAGGATTCGCATAGGAATTATTTAAAAGTTAAGTGTATCATTTTCCTGGATCAATATTTGATTGTTTGCTAATAAAAGAGTGTTTGAATAGCCACTGTGTGACAACTGAATATCTAGATCTGCTTCCAATTTCCATTTATTTAAAATGTTTTTATTTAAATATTACAAAGTGAGGATGATAAGCTACACCTTTGTCGAAATCCTATACTTGATAAAATTCTTTCACTTTTTTTATTGTCAGTGTCAATGATAAAATTAGTGTTTCTATATAGCCTCTTATTACTAAAATTGGTTGTGGTGGTCACCGCTCATTTTCCAGTTATATACGCTCTACCCCTGTCAAAGTGAAACGTATTTGTTTAAATAAAATAAATAAAAAATAATTCAAATAACTTCTCAAAAGGATGAGGTGCGTTACCTAACCGTAACGAAGAAGATAAGGAAACGACATATTTAAGGAATCTAACACATTCGCTTATCTTTTAAACAAGCCTCTCATTTATTCAAAATTGTCACCTTTAAAGTTTAAATTAACACCCACTAAAACTGCTTTAATTACATAGGCCGAGTAGGTTACGACCACTCAACAATGCCAAGTGCCGTCGGAGGTTCGAGTCCTCCCTAGCACATGGGTGTGTGTGTTGTCCTTAGGTTAGTTTACCTTAGTTTAAGTAGTTTGTAAGCTACGGACTGATGACCACGCAGTTTGGTCCGATAGATTTACAAACATTTGAACATTTGAATGCCAAGTGCCTAAATAAATCAGATAATGAAAACAACTTTTTTCAAGTACTCATAAAAACTCGCCAGTAATAATTCCAAATCATTTATAAATTATAAGTCCTCTCGTCCTTCCAAAAAATATCCAAACATAATGCTAAAACAATCGCGCTGCATACCAGACTGCTCACACTGCAATGACTCAATGCAGACACCTTATTCTACCTGTCTCTTACGGTGGTCCGTGACACCAAGGATTATTATTACTCACACACTCCAAAGATATGCTTTTCACAAAGTGACCAAAGCAGTTTCTTAGCAGTGGCAAGCCTTCAATTTTGCACTCGAGAAACTATTTCGTGAATCGGATATTATTTGAATTCAGGATTGTTGAATGTAACGCGGAGAAATTTGGCTCTAGAATCTAGAAGACTGGGAATGGAACATGATCCATCAGAATTCATGCTGTTGTTTTCGTTTCGACCATTCCGCTTCCAATTCTCTGAGATCACGTTTTTGTTTGATTTATAATTTACTGGGGAATTGGGAGGTGGGTACTTGTCGACGATTTTGTCGGCGCCACAACGAATTATTACCGTGAGTTTAGAGACATCTTCTTCATAACAAGTATGACAGTTATTGTGGTTTCTGTGATAGAATCGGATAGCATGTCGCACAGAAGTTTAGGGTAGTTTTAGAAGCTTTTAAATATTTTTGCATGAGACGAATGGCTCGTTTCTTTTCCAACCTATTTCTAGGTCAATCGGTATTTGCGTGCGACATTTCATGATCCCTTATCGATCCTAACACAGTAACTACGACTGCTTTCGCACATAATTAAGTTAACCGATAATTCTGAACAGCCAGCAAGGAAACTTTTCCCTCAGTATCTCCCAGGGATAAGCCCTCTTATAACTAATTGTTAAGCAAATTCATGAGAAGTTTCAACGATGGTCTCCTACAAATTTGGTATTAGTGTTTACATGAAATATTTCACTAAAAAGACTAACACTCAACACATTGCTGGGGTCTGAGCGGTAGACACCCAATTTTATTTCAGTATGAGGCGAAGATCGCTAGTGGAGCGCCAGAGGACGCTAGTAAAACAGTTTACAGGTTTATTCAGTTGTTACAAGATTTCGTGGTGTAGGCACTAGCTCGGCACAAGGTAGACCAGCAGGTGACGTCGCCTTCAGTTGCGTCAGCTTGCCCTCTCACTGCGTCTTCTGTGTGCCGGCTGCCGTTAGCCGTTCGGACTGGCGGTCCCTTTGCCGTTCCGTCTGGGAGTCGAAGAAGAGACCGCCAGGAGATGTGCTCGATCCCACCTTCAGTCTATGCAGCTGCTTATGTGTCCATACTTGGGACCACTGGAGTCGGATGCCATAGTGACAGATGAACATAGTACCGGCTAGCAGGGTTAGCACAAGACTGCTCACACATCAGGCAGCAATCATACTCAGCGTTGTGAAGAAGGTAGTTCCTCAGTTCACCATCTTTCCTGGACGATAAAAAAAAAAAAAACCTTTTTCTTTTCATTCTCCACTCCGAGGAGTGGAGCGGGCTGTTTGAGATCCGGCCCATAAAGAGTCGCGGTTCTATTCAGCCAATTATCAGACAAACTGATAGTGGGGCAAAGGGGGAATCCCAATTGGGAATAAGTGGGAGGGGCTTACCAGTTCCGGCATACGCCTTACAACCAAGGAAAACCTCCCGAAAACCTTGGTCGGAACCGGGGGATTGGGACCAATTTAATTTATCTCCGGGACTTGCCCCGGACTAAAAATGGATTATCGGGGGAGCACGAGTGCACTCACGACAATCAAGGATCGGACGCCCGAGTTACTCTCGTAATCTCGTAGAGATCAGCTCGACCAACAGAGGACAAGCATCCCCCTACAGGAACCGCACCCGTGGGCACTGTATCCTGTGCGTCTGATGGGCTTCCTGGACGATGATCGTTTCGAAGATTAATAGTTCCTGGAGTCCATCTCCTAGCTGCGAGTATAGTCGGCGTCACCTACGAAGGCGATCCAGTTTTCAACCGTTCTGCGCATCCCCCTCCATTACCGCAATGACAGCCATTAAAACGCAAGCGCATGGCTGGCCGTCAGTTACGCAATGTTTCTCCCAAAGGCTCCACTATTGGCGCTCGGCGGTAGCTCCTCTTCTCCACGCTTCCCTATCGCTCCGCCTCTATGCGCGGAAGTGCCTCCTTGTATGACGCCAGCTATAGTCGCTACTAGCCTGTACTACTTTATCTAACAAGGAAAGTACATGGGCTCGAACAAACATATGAACGTTCGGTTACAGGATCTCTACGTACACCTCAATGTGGTGGTGGGTGTCGTTTTTCTGCAAAGCTCTGCAACCATGCTTTAGATAGCACTGTAGATGCAATTGTAGACGCCATACGTAATGCAGATATCTTAACTATAACTTATGTCATTATCATCGTACTTGTTCTCTAGCGAATTGTCATCAAAAGCCGTGATGATAGTTGCAACTTTAACCTTCTTCCCGAAAGACAGTTGGTATTCACTGCCACTGCTTCCATCGCCTCTTCTCGCACTTACCGTAGCACTACCGCTTGCAATGAGTTGTTCGTCATTATCATCCCTATTATCATTATTATGAGTTTGTAACAACAGTATCTATCTTATGCTCATATTTCTGTACCATAACAGATACGAGAAAGCATGCAAATGATTCATCTTCTACACTAATACCATCTTCACGAAGAAGGGTTCTTCGTAACTTCATCTCAACTAATCGCAATACTTTAGCAGGATTGATTAGGACTCCCCGCCCCATCTGACGCTTCACCACACGAATAACATCACAAAACGCAACTTCGGATGCATACTCCACCGTCCCTACTGGCGAATCGACAGGTCAAAGTGCAATGCGGCATGGCACACGCAGAGGCCTCTAACGGACGACTGCAGAGTTTTGCAGATGCGGGAGTATCAGTAGTGCAATAAGGGATCTTTACATTATCTCTCATACGATATTGGTGTATATGTGTTTGTTCGAGCCCAAGTACTTTCCTTGTAAGACATAAGCTGAATACAGTGAATAGATCATCGGATCGACGATCCCAATGACCAAGTGACCACAAATTCTAAAAGCAGGAGTATATATACAGGAATCGACTGAATCTATGACGGAAGGGTTGGTTCATAAGGACTTGTGTCCGACTTGTTTGTACAGTGTTCACTCAATAAGCCTGTTAACCACTGACTCATCATGTGCTACTCACTCTTATGAAAGAATTAGGTGTAGTTATGAAATTTTTACAAGCTAACAAATAAGCCCTCTCGCTTCTCTTGCCTCCTTTCGCAATTAACAGACCTGCTGTCTCTAGGTTGCGAACTCGCCGACACAGCAACTACTGCCCTCACCAAAGTCACTGGCGATGCATATAGGGCATAACTGATCATTGCCTCCGCCTAGCTTGGCTAGCGATAGCTTGCACAATCTAAGATTTCCAAAAGTTTGCTTGTTACTATTTTGCACTGGAAAAACACACTTTCTCAAGTTTATTACCAGAAAAAAAAACCCAAGCTTTACTGGAGTGTGTGATACAGAATATCATGTCGAAAGACGTCAAAACACGTGAATTTTCCGTGAAAGGAGACAATTTATAGAAATTATGAGAGTGCCTTAATCAAAGAGACATGCCAGTAATAAACAGAAAGAAACATTGCTCCTTTTATTGATATTACTGAAATTTAGATACTTGCCAAAACCTGTAAAATAATGCCACTGATTCACTGACACTATTTTCCACATTTTCCCTGTAAGTTTTTAGAGGTATAAATAGGTGCTGCAAAAGCGAGAGGCAACTCAGTAACGCACGGGAGTAAACATAACACTGTTCATTTTTCGCGTCCTCCTCTTTATGCAATGCGCAGCCCGCTTCGCCAGCCTTTTCCTGTGAACTAAAACACCAGCGCAGCAGAGCACTGTGCTAAAATTATAGTTACCGCGAAACCAGAGCTGACGCAAGCTAAACGTTGTACTGGGCCTCCACTCAGCAAGGCAACGCTTCTACCTGTATCATCCACCCCTCCCCCCTACTCCTCTTCCCTCCCCATCCCGTCAGCCCCTCTTTGTAGTTAGAATAAATTTCGATACCACTTGGGTTCAGAGTGAACTTTGAAGTTACCTCATGTTTGTGTAAGGGTAGTGGGACCACAAAGCTGTTGAATTTTTCCTTTTTATTTCCCTTTACCTGCCTCAAGGTGTCAAGTGACAAAGGCATATACAGACTGTGGTTTATTGAGGAACTTTAGTCTCGGCTCAACATGAGATTTCTTACATGCACAAAGAATTCACAGAGGTTAAAATGATATGTGAAATGTAAAATGATGTTACTGAGCGAATATCGAACTCTACTCCTTTGGATTTTTAATCCGTCACACGACCACTTTACAGCCAGGTATACAGGGATGCCTGTACAGGTCTGTTTACTGTTAATACACTGTCAGAAAAAAAGTTGTTACCCCTACAAAGACGACGTGTACGTATTGAATACGAATCTGGAGTTTTGTTCCAATCTTCATGAAACATTGCACAAGTAACCTCCAGCCCAAGAGGACGGTCGTCGTAACTGTAAGGATTACGTACAACACATTGTTCACGAGATATGACGTCATAAACAATGAGATACGCGAAAAACTGCTGCATCAACGACAATGCTGCACGTTTCCTCCTAAACCACTGGACCGATTTCAACCAAATTTGGTACACATATTCTTTACCATGAGGTAACAATGCTGTTGGCGTAATAACCACATAACACACTTCGTTCAGAAGATATAACGTTATAAACAATAGGAGTTCCAAGAATCTGCTACATAATGCGACGAGATGAGTATTTAGTGACTTGCAACCCCAACTTTAAAAATAATTTTGAACCTTTATTAAACTTTATCTCGCTGACAACCACATCAAAATACTGAAAGGAAAAAAATTCTCGCTTACTACTTTTCCGCTGTTCATGGAGCAAAACTACGGCATTTGGTATGACGTTACAGTTTATAATATTACACACACACACACACACTGACACAAAGCAAAGATAGGACAAACACATACTCAACAGTTGGCAACACCAGCAAAAACAAAAACACAACACAAATAATCATGTATATATTACAGGCCACTGATGATGCTTTCCAAATAAAGGCGAAATGCATATGGCAATAGCATATTTTATTAAATCAGTTGCATAGACAGATAAGTGAAATACCTTCAATATAATATTATAATTTAGCAACTGTGGTAAAAAAACAGGACAAAAGGAACGAAAAATGTTACAGTTTATAATTTCTACACTACAAATTGTAGTCGCAGGAAATTGTACAGATAAGTCACACACACACATAAAGCTGAATGTAATTTCGAAATTTTATCACAGTACGACACGTAGTTCATGAGATATAAGGGCAAGAACAATTACGTACACCGAAAACCGCCCCATCACGCTCAGGTTTTAATCTATTACTTCTTTACAACTAACTCTGACCGCAAAGTATTTTACCGACATACGGCATTTATACAAATGAATATATAACTGCAAAATAATAAAATTGTAGAACATGCAATTCAATAAATATGATCATAGATACCGCGATGGGTTAAAACCTGTCACATCATGCACCACGCATTAATACGTTTACGTATTTATCACTAGAACACTCCTGCACTCCAGACAGCTGAAGGAGATTCCTGAGAGCTGACTGTTATTCAGAAACTTAGAACGAACTTTGATCTTTGAAGCACACACGGCTGCAGGTGAAAGCAACAGACTTCTATAAGAGCTACAAGGAAGAGACTGAAACAATGCACATTCAACGACAGATTTAGCTTTTAAGTTCTAGAGACTGCAGTTTCCAGAGAGACTTGCATTTTCTACAACGATCAATAAATAACAGGGCACTCTATTCAATACTGTGGAGTGGATTTGGCCTGTCCATGTTTCTCAAACGGACAACTTTATGTCACTTTCTCGGGAGATTATTATATTTCTTTGTCTGGATACTTCACTTATAATTTTGTACATTATGCATGACACCACTATTTCTTACATATTATAAATATAACATGTTATTAGAAAAAAAGAGATGGACTGATAGAGAAGCGATAGCAGAAGTACTAACTCAAGGCTTGAATAAATAAATAAATACCCGGGCAATGGCGAGTTTTCAGCTAGTTATTTATAAAGATGTGACCCAGTGGCTTAGATAAAGGGGGTGGGGTAGGGGGTCCAGTCGGCCCTCACTCTATAACCATTAACATGGGGCTGCTTTTCTCGCTCACAATGCAGTCTTTTTCCCAATTTTAAGTAGCTTTGTCAATTCAGCCGTAGATATTTTGGATACTGACCTCTTGAAATTGAAAGCTTGCACTCCCTCCTCCCACACGCAGAATGAATTATCTATGTCCCAGATGACCACACATGTTCCATAATGCCGTTACAAGAGACTGGGACAAGGAATCAAGTAAATATGAATATAAGTCCATCCACACTCATGACTACCTCATATTAGAGTCCACACAGAATACAGTGGTCGAGAAGCAGTGACGAAATATTTGTTCAAAACCGCTGGCTAAGTTCATTCATTGTTCAGAAGGGGAGGCCTCCTCATTCCACCGCTGTCGGCCGTCCAGTGCACAGTGAGAAACACTACTGCTGTTACAGTACAATACACCAATCTCAAAGCACCTCGTGTTGTGGCTGGTATGAAAACTTACATACAATAAAAAAGTTGTTGAGAAAGTATGATTTTACAGGTCCCATATCTTCACTTAATTCTGCCGGCCACACAATAGTCCTCTGAGGCCCAGCTACTCACTCAGACCTGTCTAATCCCGCTCTAACACAACTGGACAGGACGTGACTCTCATGTAAGCGTCCTATAGTTAGTTGCTCAAAAAATGTTCAAATGTTTGTAGAACCTATGGGACTTAACTACGGGGTCATCAGTCCCTAAGCTTACAAACTACTTATGAACTACCTAATACTACGGACGGCACAAATATCCATGTCCGAGGGGGGATTCGAACCCTCGACCGTAGTGGCCGTGCAGACCGTGACTGGAGCGCCTCAGTCTCCTCGGCCACCGCGGCCGGATCTAGTTAGTTGTCTCTGAGCTAGTGTACAGTGCACAACACTTCCGCCCCTGTCGGCCCGTTCAGGTAAACAACTAGGCCTCCGAGACCTCCATAACTTTACAAAAACCGAAGGAAAGGGAGACACAACTGTCTAACAAAACCATTGTCCCGATTTGAGTTTATGTTGACGCTTTCTGAACACCTTACAGAACCTTGGATGAAGACTACGCTTGACACACCAACTCCCCGTGACCTACGGGACAGTATTTATAGATGCCTAAAAATGACTCCTACAGAGGCAGCTCGTGAAAAAATTGAACAAGGAGCTATTTCCAAAATAACTTACTGTAAAATTTGTGACTACAAAAAATAAACGAAATCAAAAATGCTGTGTAATTTCTGTAAGTTGCCAGTGTGTGGTCAGCACCACAAAAATATTTGTCCAAATTGTACCGGTAAAATGAGAAACTTCCACTGAATTTTGTGATACCGATTTTAGTTTTAAACATTATTAATTGTACGTGGTTTTCGAATATGATGGATTTTTTGCGTCATATGAAGTTTAGACTACTATCGTTTAATTATGAGACTTTGGTTACTTTGTTTTGTGTTTTTTGGCAAATATTTATTTCTTTTATGTTATTCAAGGTTATTTAATGTATTATATACCCTTATCATGACATTGAATTTCTTAGAGTTTTCCATTATTATACATCGTGTGGGCCTCTGAGGCGTGTGGTGTGACCTAGATTTAGGAGCCTGGTGGTGTGGCCCACAGGGTTAAAAAACCTAATTAGTTTATACGCTGCAGTTACAGTACTGCGTTAAATTAAGTAAAGGATTTCACGAAATTTTAAAGAGTTTACAGAGGTGAAAACGCATTGCATAACTTTTCTGATGACTGATGTTAGATAATACAATACTGAATATGGACTTTAATGGCCGGAGTACCCCCAACAGGATTCGACACCTGCTGTAAATCTTTTCATTGACGCCACTTTGGAGTCGTGAGTGTCGGTTATGATGAGCATGAACACAAAAGATGCAGCTCCCTGCAGCAAACGGAATCCAGGACAGTTGAACGGTGGTCAACGACACTGGCATGCAATGGGTGTGGGTGCAATTTCCAGACAGCAGGGGACTAGTTGTTGTGTGTTTGTCCTCTTCATGTAAACAAGATATCTAAATTTTACTTAATATCGAGAGCAGAATAATACCTCATTTCGATCTTGAGATATTATTATCTTGTAGAACTGACAGAATTGTACCTCGTCTACAACGTTCTCTCATCAGTAAGGAGACGGGTGTGTTGGTGATGATGAGGACAAACGCACAACACCGAGTCCCTTGTCAGGTTATCAAACCGGGACTCTCACCCGCGGTAATCGACACTGACATCCAAGGGGCCCAGGTTAGATTCCCGGCAGGGCATTGGGTGTTGCGTGTTGGTGCTCATTATGTAGACAAAATATCGAAATTTTATTTACAATTGAGAGCATGACGATATCTTATTTCGTTCCTCAGATATTGGTATCTCACAGAACTACACCTCCTCTACCACTTTCTCTCATCAGTAAGTAAATCGCACCACTACAAATACTGCCCATACTACACTCTCTATGCAATTAGTGGCCAGGTAAATATTGTGCTGGTTCTGTTTTAACTTCCACAACACTGAAATTACGCAGTAGGAGGTGGGGAGATTTTTCAGTAAGTGCTATTAAATGCGCTCGGTGCCACAGAGAGAAGTAACTACTATTGGCGCTGAGATGTGGAAGAAAAGAATAGTACTCCTTACAGCTCTTCGTGTCCTCATGGATAACAGTTAAATAACTGATTTGTGAATTATAATCTATAGCACTGATAAAAATATGCACTCAAATACTTTGTTTTCTATCTGATCATAATGATGAAAGATATTTCTGAGTAATCCATCTTTTACCTGTATGGAATCATTCAGTGGTTGACCTGACCGTCTTCTGACAGATTCAGTTTATATAGATGGATGAAAATATCAGCAGCTGTATTCAAAATCTTTATTAAATTCTGAGCGACCGGTTTCGGTGTTACACTACACCATCTTCAGGTTCCAGTTGTGTGATTTTTATTAAAAGCACATTTGGATTGGGTAGCCATTAAAACCAGTAGCCGTAAATTTCTTGCTCTGTTCATGCTACACTATCAACGACGACTGTTGGACTTCAACGGTCGTCATTCAGCTGTCGTCGTTGGGAGTGTAACATGAACAGAGCAAGAAATTTGCGGCTACTGGTTTTAATGGCTACCCAATCCAAATGTGCTTTTAATAATAATCACACAAATGGCGTCTGAAGATGGTGTAGTGTAACACCGAGACCGTTCGCACAGAATTTAATAAAGATTTTGAACATAGCTGCTGGTATTTTCATCCATCTCTATCATCGAATCAGCTGCGTCCCAAATCCATCAACCATGTAGAGAGTTAAACAGATTCAACGTCGTCGACAGCATGGAAGTGTAAGATTTTGTGTGGATCAGTTAAAATATATTGGCATGTTCATATGTACGTAGACCATTTCGTCACATTTAAAAGAAATGCAGGCCCGTCCGTCGAAGTAGAAAAGTCATTCGATTGTTAGACCCTCGAACGACAACAGAGAACTTATATCATTAACGTTTGTTTCCGCCTAAGGGGTTAGGTTTACTCACATTTATACTGTTGTCATATAAGTAGTTTTCGTGCGAGAAGGGATAGATAGGAAACAGACAACAAAAAAGACAAAGTTTTTTTTCTTTCCGTGTAAGGAAGTTTCATCATCGTTTATACTGGAAAATCAGAGACAGGGAGTTAGTGTTGCTAAAGGACAACGTGTAATGGCTTGTAGAAATAAGTCCATTTTCGAATATCTATTTTGTTTCATTTTTGAAAAGAACCGACACCATTTCCGATCCTGCAGCCATTTTAAATGAATACGTAAAGATATTGAAGACATTAATTAGGTGCTTGCATCACTGTGGAAAGTTGAAAATATGTGCCGGTCCCTAATTCGAACTTGTGTCTCGGTATTAGTATGCAGCTGCAATGACTACTGCTACATCCGGGAACTGCAGTCACCACAACTGCGCCTACCACCCTGGCAGGTTTCCCGTCACACCCAGACCACCAACTTAGGCCGACGTAGTGCCTGCTATTAAAGCACTAGACATACCGAGCTGAACAATCCGCCATTTTGAATCCCAATCCGACAACAGCTGTTGTATGCTTTGTGTGGTGTAGCGAAGTGGACCATCGAATATTTTGTGATTTCATTGTTTCACAGTGCGAAATGGTTTGTTGTGCAGCTCCAAACTGCTCAAATAATAGCAGACATGGTCCCTATAAGTTTTATCGGTTTCCTTCAAACATATATCGGCGTAAAAAGCGGCTTGTAAATTCCAGACGCCAATTACGGACGGCAAAATCGAGAAACTATTTGTGTAACGTTAAGAACAAAACCTTTTTTTACTTGCATTAGAAATAGCTATGTTCACAGAGAGGTAGTAATGAAAATATAGGCATATACAAGTAAGCAATGGTTTAATTTTGCTACAGAATGGTCGGCCGCGGTGGCCGAGGGGACTGCGGCGCGTCAGTCACGGTCTGCAACGCCTCTACGGTCGGGGGTTTGAATCCCCCGTCAGGCATGGTTATTTGTGCCGTCCTTAGTGTTAGCTAGTTCATAAGTAGTTTGTAAGTTTAAGGACTGATAACCCCATAGTTAAGTCCCATAAGCTATACAAACATTTGAACATTTTTGCTACAGATTGTTAACAGGACATATAGTATCTTTAAAGTAAGCTACTTTTCTTGATTTTATTTAGACCAACTAAGGAGTTATTCTAAGGGCTGTTAATTATATTTTAAGTGATGCTTAAGTGCAGCTGGCTTTAGTCAGCTTCTGGTTTTTAAATGATATTATTTCGCATTAGTTCAGTGTTTGATTGAAATGTGACTCTCATCACGGGAATATGAAGGCCGAAGCCAATCTGTGAACAGGATATCTTAAAAAAGAAAAAAAAAAATCAACTGAACTTTGCAAAGAATGCGAAAAGGAAAGAAGTCGTACATGAAAGGCTTAACACGCAACATTCACTTTACTTCAAAGTTTCATGCTGCCAAAGAGACTTTATGTAGTCGTTATCTAACGAAACCACGTTTTTGACGTAAAATCTTCTCTCAGATGTAGTGTGTGTAAAATATGCGAGACATTAGAGTGGGGAATCCGGTAAGTATAGTATCGCGACTGAACATTATTCCCTAAATATTTTCGAATGAAACTCTTAGTTACCGTAAACGTATGTGGACGTACCATTTATAAACAGGAAATACTATAATTGTAACGTATTTTAACTGAATTTGGTAAATATTTAGAACGCGAACATATGCTTTAATTTATAATGAAAGTGAATATATCATATCTCTTAAATATCGATTTAACCACTAACCTTAAGTTGGTTCAAATGTTCAAATGTTTGTTAAGCTTATGGGACTTAACTACGGGGTCATCAGTCCCTAAACTTACAAACTACTTATGAACTACTTACGAACTAGGACGGCACAAATATCCATGCCCGAGGGGGGATTCGAACCCCCGACCGTAGTGGCCGTGCTGACCGTGACTGGAGCGCCTTAGTCACCTCGGCCACCGCGGCCGGCTTAAGTTGGTTGCCTCGTACAGTCAAATGTAAGCAAATAAATATACTATGCTGTAATATTTTCTGCATTAGGAAAGTAAATTTAGTGGACTTAAGAGTATATTAAAAAGCGTAAGTGTTTAGTAGTCCTTAAATGCGCGCCTTCAACGTGGGATTCAAAATGGCGGTACTATAATGTGGTCTGTTGCTGGTAGAACTTTCGGGTTATAAGGCCGTGGTCCATAAAAGTTATCAGTTTCTCCTAACGATTCGTCCAGAGCTGCGACGGACATCTTCAGAGGTCTTCTCATTTGCGTTGAGTCTTGCCGACTGACTGTCAGTTGGCAAGACTCAACGCAAGTGAGAAAACCTCTGAAGATGATCGGCGCACCTCTGGACGAAACGTTAGGAGAAACTGAAAACTTTTATGGACCACGGCCTTATAACCCGGAAGTTCTACCAGCAACTATGACATACGGTCGTGAAAGCCTTCATTGTATAAAGTGGTCTACCTGCTATGTCGGAGACCTACGCGAAAAAGGCGTGCAGCGTACATGGCCCTGCGCGCTTCGGCATGGTGGATGCACAGGACGGCGGCAGTCGGCGCTTGCGGTGTTTGCAAGGGCCGCCGCTTGCGAGCCGTCCGCCGCCAGCAGTTAATTATATGGAGCCCTGGGCGAATCACACACGCAACGCCGCGTAGCGGAATTGTCCGTAGTTTACAGACACCAATTTCAAGCATCTAAAGCCTGGTTTACAAAGGAGAGAATGGAAGTGAACAACGAATTCCCTCAATGAGTACTCGTAATTTGTTGATATGAAATGCGTCTTGCAGTGCCATATTTTATACCAATTCCTGTCCGCCATACCCTAAAACAATGTTTGAATGTGTACACATGAATATAATTTGAAACAGTACTTTGTTTATTCCATGTAGTCTTCACAAAAATGAGATGTTTCTATTGAAGGACAAACATTTTTCTTGCACCAGGCACAACAGACAAAGGAAAAATGGATGCATTCAGGCACTTCGCAATAGCCACTAGTTTTATTTAGACAGAACTAGGATGGAGTCAGAAATGGTTGCAGCTGCTGTTCTGCATATTGCGTTGTATACCAGGCTTACTTGATCAAATTCGTAAAGCGTGGCGAAGAAAGATGTTCAGATGTTTGTAAATCTATTGGATCAAACTGCGTGGTCATCAGTCCGTAGCTTACAAACTACTTAAACTAAGGTAAACTAACCTAAGGACAACACACACACACACACACACACACACACACACACACACACACACACACACACACACCATGCCCAAGGGAGGAGTCGAACCCCCGACGGCGAGAAACCGCACGCTCCGCAGCGAGGCGCCTTAGACCGCTCGGCTACTCCACCGCGGCGGCGAAGAAAGCTGGCAATTCACAAATTACTGGAGCTTAAGAAAACTGTAAACGAAGGCTACCGCAGCCGTTGTCATTGTTGCTAAAACTCTTCTGCGTATTGGAACGCATCGTCAATATATCAAGTATTTCACCGACGTTTCGGCCACTATTGCAAGTGGCCTTCTTCTGGATGTTACATTTACTGCTGGATGAGGGAATGCTGAGGTCTTAAATAGTAAATATTGCCAGTTAGGATTGGTGGTTTCAGCTCTCTTATCATTGGTGTTCGCTTTATTTCTTCCTATTGGTGGAATGGGAAGTCCTGGGTGTTTACATTAAGAGCAAACACAGAACAAACAGGACGCTCTAGCTGGAGCTAGGCATCAGTGGTACGTCATTGCTACCACAGCTCCTCATACGTGAGTTTCAACCAATGTCAAACGTTAATGTAAACACCAATCCAGGACTTCCTTTTCCACTAATAGGAAGAAATAAAGCAAACACCAATGATAAGAGAGCTGAAACCACCAATCATAACTGGCAATATTTACTATTTAAGACCCCAGCTTTCCCTCATCCAGCAGTAAACGTAAAACCCAGAAGAAGGCCACTTGCAACAGTGGCCGAAACGTCGGTGAAATACTTGATATATTGACGATGCGGTCCAATACCCAGAAGAGTTTTAGCATAACAAAACTGTTCCTACTCCTGAAATGAGAGAGGAGTATCGGAAATTATGTTATCTGATAATTTCCTGAAAAATGTTTTCCACTGTCGAAAAAGTTCTTTATCGAGAGGTTGACTGATACTAGCAGTTCCAAAGGGAATCTGCATTACATCTACAGATATTTCGCCGTCCTCCACAAAACAGAGGCGTCGTTATGTCCAGACCATAAATCGAACAAAAGCAATGAATTAGTTTCTGCAACTGCTAGGAATACGTTTCGAACGAAATGTTAAAAATTATTATTTCCCATTGTTCCAGATTTTGATTCGTCGACTGCAAGATTTTTGTAACTAAAGAGTCAATTTTTTATTTTTGGTCCTAATTTGCCTTGAGGTTCTTGAAGACAGATATACAGCTGCGGAAACAGCAAACCACTCATACTTTGGATTTATCGTATATGATTGTATCACTGCATTCATTGATTGTCCAATCGACTCCGTCTTTTTTTTCACCCCTAAATGATAAAAGTGTGGTGCGCATGCAGTTTTTTTACGAAACTTGATTGATAAGCGTTATAAACAGCAGTTGCGGGGATAACAGCAAGTTACGTCTTTATGTCGGCTATGAATTTCTCTATAGCATTGTCTATCACTGGCAGCTGCTGCAACTGTGTACGTGACGTAAACTTGATAATTTTGCGACTTACTATTCTGTACGATGTCTTGAATCTGTGTAGCCATGTCGACGAATCCTGGAAATTACCAATGTTCATGCCAGTTGCAATTCGGAGGTCCCAGACTTGTAGGTCTCCATCGGAAACGGTGGACTGCATCTCACGAGCAGATCTAAATGTTTCGTACAGTTTCCCTTTCAGATGTTTTTGAGTTTCCGTTTGGCACATTTTTCTTTATTCGTATAATTCTTTCTTCCATATACAAAGTTCACGCTTAGATTTCACGAGAGGCCTTTGCACACTGCTTAACTTCGAGTGTTTTTTCCTTCCTTCGTTTAACAAATACTTCACTGCCTTTCCTTTGTTGCTGAAAGCTGTTGCAGTACGTTTCTTTTTAGGCTTGGAAGCTATTCATCGTCAGAAGTATTACTGGCAGAACTGACGCCGTCCGAACCACATTTCGTGGAATCGTCACAGTTATTTCCGATTTCTTCAAACGTTTCCGCAATTTCAGACGAAACGTCGATATCATTCGAATGAATGTCAAAGAAACCAATCAACAAATGACACATATGTAGGCCCTTAGGAGAAGTAGGTGATTTCGCCACGGAACTACGTTCATCGTTATTTTCATCTTTGCTAACTTGAGAACATTATTTGGATTCCACATTACTATGAAACTGAAAGAAGATACTATTATCAAGCATGTCTTACAAAAGCAATTTATTATCAATAATTACCTATACGGCCAAAAGAAACTGACAATTTTTGAATAGATGTTAGTTGAGTGGATAATCGCCGAGTGGTCTGGAGCGACACGTTGCGGATCACGCGGCCTGCCGCGTCGAAGGTTCGAATCCTCCCTCGGGCATGGATGTTTGTGTTGTCTTTAGTGTAAGTTAGTTCAAAAGTAGTTTGTAAGTTTAGGGACTGATAACCCCGCATTTAAGTCCCATAAGCTCTACAAGCATTTCGACACATTTGACCTCCGCTGTGTGTGTGTGTGTGTGTGTGTGTGTGTGTGTGTGTGTGTGTGCCGACTTGCGCATGCGCAATTGCTAGAGCGCCGGTACGGGTGTACATTTCTACCGCTGCCTGGCGCGCTACGAATTTGACAATTTTCAGACTTTTTTTTTTTTAAATACTTGCAGATCTTCTTAGCAGCTAAAATTTTGAAAGTGCCATTTCTTTCGTAGCCTTCTTCCTTTGTAAAAAATTTCTTATTGAACCGTTCCCTTACAGGTCCTGTACGGGACTTTCTGGATACGGAAAATATTCGACTGCTGCCCTGGCCAGCACATTCTCCAGATCTCTCACCAGTTGAAAACGTCTGGTCAATGGTGGCCGAGCAACTGAATCGTCGCAATACGCTAGTCACTAATCTTGATGAACTGTGGTATCGTGTTGAAGCTGCATGGGCATCTGTATCTGTACACGCGATCCAAGCTCTGTTTAACTCAATGCCCGGGCTTATCAAGGCCGTTATTACGGCCAGAGGTGGTTGTTCTGGGTATTGATTTCTCAGGATCTATGCAACCAAATTGCGTGAAAATGTAATCACATGTTAGTTCTAGTATAATATATTTGTCCAATGAATACCCTATATCATCTGCATTTCTTCGTGGTGTAGCAAATTTAATGGCACAAAAAATATTAATTCAGCTTTATCTTTATTGTCAACAATTACCAATACGGCGAAAAGCAACTGATAATTTTTAATAGATGTCAGTTGAGTGGCTAATCGAGAGAATAGAACTGTGTACTGTAGTGTGAGGAACACTATCAACGAACGATAATCTGAACGTCCTTTACAAATTATGATCGGGGTGTGACGTGTGTGTCTCCTATTTACAAATATATTGCCGCGAGAGATAATGTACACCAACTGTCGGCGTGGCGAGTGGATAGCTTCACGGACTACGGTGCCGAAGGTCGCCGGTTCAATTCCGCCCACCGGCAAAAATTTATTTATTTGTAATTAAAAATTCCAGAATGTTCTACATTTTTCGTATGTTCACTTGTACATTCCACTTGTTTCTTATGTTAACTGTTCTTCTAATTTCTGGTAAATTCTGTCTGTGTATAAATAGCAGAGCACTCTGCCCGAGAGGCAGTCAGTGCTGCATGTATGTTAAGTTCGTAATAAACGTGCTTTGAATATAAGTGCTGTGTTCAGTTGCCTTCGAAGTCAAGCCTGTTTCCATTGCAACGCGACAATATCGCCGCCCTCCGCTGTGCCACGCGGGTCGTAGCCTAGCGGTCTGGAGCGCTACGTTACGGATCGCGCGGCCTCCCGCGTCGGAGGCTCGAATCCTCCCTCGGGCATGGATGTTTGTGTATGTTAGTGTAAGTTAGTTCATAAGTAGTTTGTAAGTTTAGGGTCTGATGACCCGGCAGTTAAGTCCCATTAGCTCTACAAACATTTGAACACATTTGAGCTCCGTTGCGTGTGTGTGTTTGTGTACCGACTTATGCATGCGCAATTGCTACAGCGCCTGTAGGGGTGTAAATTTCTACCGCTGCCTGGCGCGCTACGAATATGACAATTTTCAGATTGTTTTTAAATACTTGCAGATCCTCTTATCAGCTAAAATACTGAAAGTGCCATTTCTTTCGTTGTCTTCTTTGTATGTAAAAAATTTCATTGCAGGTTTCGACATGTCTTATTGAACCGTTCTCTTGTTAGCAGTAAATACGTAAAAGTATTAAACGTGGTGCATGATATACCCTTCGCAGTATATACATCTCATATGTCGTAAAATTGTACATAGATGTCACACGTTGTAAAATTGAATAATTTTGTGGGTGTATATTCATTGCTGTATGTTGGTAAAAACTGTTACGAAACAGTTAGTAGTAGTAGTAGAAATTTAATGGGTAAAAACTTTGTGGGTGATTGGGCAGTTTTCCATGCATTAATGTTTATGTAGTAGGTGAATATGGAATGGGAAACAGGAATGAAAGAGGAGATCGGTTGGTAGAATTTTGTGCAGAGCACAATTTAATGATCACCAACACGTGGTTTAATCATAATGAAAGAAGGCTGTATACGTGGAAGAGACCAGGAGACACTGGAAGGTACCAGATTGACTTTATAATGGTATGAAATAGATTTAGACATATCTAGGGGCAGATATAGACTCTGACCATAAATTATTGGGCATGAACTGCATATTAAAACTCAAGAGACTGCAGAAAAGTAGAAAAGTTAGGAGATGGAACCTGGACAAATTGAAGGAACCAGACGTGTTGAGAGTTTCAGAGGGAGCATTAGGTAAGGACTGGCTGAAACAGGGGAAAGTAATGCAGTAGAAGAATGGGTAGCTCTGAGAGATAAGGATAGTAAAGGCCGCAGAGGGTCATATTGGTAGAACTGCAAGGCCTAATAGAAATCCCTGGGTAACACAGGATATACTGAACGTAATTCATGAAAGGAGAAAATATAAAAATTCAGCAAGTTAAGCAGGCAAAAGGGACTACAAACGTCTGAAAAATAAGATTGACAGGAAAATAGAAGAGATATTTGGAGACAAGAAAAACAGCTGTATGAATATCAAGAACTCAAACCGAAAGCCAGTACTTAGCAAAGAGGGGAAAGTTGGACTGTGGAAGGAATATATAGATGGTCTATAAAAAGGAAATAAATTTTAAGGCAGTGTTCTAGAAATGAAAGACGAAGTGGAGGAAGCTGAGATGGGAATTATGATACTGCGAAAAGAATTTTAAAGAACGCTGAAGGATTCGAGTCGAAAAAAAGGCCCTGGAGTAGATAATATTCCGTCTGAACTGCTGATATCGTTAGGAGAGCCAGTCATGAAAAAATTGTTCCACCTGGTATGCAAGATGTATGAGACAGGAGAAATACCCTCCGACTTCAAGAAGAATATTGTAATTCCAATCCCAAAGAAAGCAAGTGCAGACAATGGTGAATATTACAGAACTATCAGTTCAATAAGTCAAGGTTGGAAAATACCAACAAGAATTATTTACAGACGAACGGAAAAACCTCTGGAATCCGACCTCGGGGCTCGGGGAAGATCAGTTTGGATTTAGGAGAAATGTAGAAACACGGGAGGCAATACTCACATTACGACATATCTTAGAAGATAGGATAATGAAAGGCAAACCTACGCTTTTTAGCGTTTGTGTATTTGGAGAATGCTTTTGACACTGTCGATTGGAATACACTCTTTCAAATTCTGAAGGTAGCAGGGGTAAAATATAGAGAGCGAATAGTTATATTCAACTTATACAGTTATCGGAGTCGAAGGGCAAGGAAGGGACGCAGAAGTTTGGAAGGGAGTAAGACAGGGTTGTAGCCTTTCCCCAATGTTGTTCAATCTTTACACTGAGCAAGCAGTGAAGGAATGGAAGGAGAAATTTGGAGAGGGCATTAAAGTGCAAGTAGAAGAAATTAAAACATTGCGGTTTGCCGATGACATAGTAATTTTGTCAGAGACTGCAAAGATCTGGAAGATCAATTAAACGGAATGGACAGTGTCTTGAAAGGAAGATATAAGATGCACATTAACAAGAGTAACACGAGGGTAATGGAATGGAATGTTAGAAAATTAGGCGATGCCGAAGAAATTAGAATGATTAGGTAATGAGACAATAAAAGTAGTAGATGAATTTTGATACTTGGGTAGCAAAATAACTTATGATGGCCGAAGTAGAGAAGATATAAAATACAGAATGGCTATGGGATGAAATGCGTTTCTAAAGAAGTGAAAGTTGTTAACATCAAATATTAATTTAAATGTTAGGAAGCCCTTTCTGAAAGCATTTGTCTGGAGTGTAGCATTGTATTTGAGTGAGATATGGACGATAAGGAGTTCAGACAAAAAGATGATAGAAGCTTTTGAAATGTGGTGCTACAGACGAATGATGGAGATAAGATGGGTAGATCACGTAACTAATGAGAAGGTGCTTACCCGAATTGGGGAGAAAAGGAGTTTCTGGCATATCCTGACTAAGAGAAGGGATAGATTGGTGGGACACATTCTGAGACATAAAGGAATTGTCAGCTTGGCATTAGAAGGAAGTGTGTGGGGTAAAACTCGTAGAGGGAGACAAAGGGACAAATACAGTAAGCAGATTCAAAAGGATGTAGGTTGCCGAACGTATTCTCAGATGAAGAGACTTGCACAGGACTGGGTAGCGTAGAGAGCTGCATCAAATCAGTCTGCGGACTGAAAACCACCACAGCAACAACTGTTTATGTGCAACATACTCATGAACTATGTGTCTTACTGTGATACAATTTCGAAGGTACATTCAGCTGTATGTGTGTATTTCATGTGTAAAATTACTTGCGGCTTCAATTTGTAGTATAGAAATCATTAATTGTAACGTCATACCTAACGTCATAGTTTAGTCCGAGAACAGCGGAATAGTAGTAAGCGAGAAACTTTTTCCCTTTCATCATTTTGCTATGGTTGTCAGCGAGAAAAAGTGTAATAAAGGTTTGAAATTATTTTTAATATGTGTTGCAAGACGGTAAGTGCTTTAGTTCTCTTGCAGGGTATGAATATATTATCATCACACGATGTGGCGTTTTTTTGCGTTTCCTATTGTTTATGACGTCATATCTCCGGGAGCATGTGTGTATGTGTTTCTTACCCTTACAGCAATTCTTACCTCAAGGTAAAGAATAAGTGTACCAAATTTGGTTGACATCGATCCAGTGATTTAGGACGTAATGTGCAACGTTATCGTTTGACGCAGCTGTTTTCCGCGCATCGCATTATTTATGCTTCATATCGCGTGAACTATATGTTGTACGTAATTCTTACAATTGTTGCGACGGTCTTCGTGGATTGATGCTTACCTGTGCAAATTTCACAAACATTTGAACAAAACTGCAGATTTGTATGCAATACGTACACACAAACACACGAATACTCTGCTTTTATATAAGGAAGATGTTGAAAGTCATAATTAGAATAAATGCGACTACTAAAATGTTTGTCTTTGACATGGTTGATAAGGATCCATTTAATGTAGATTCAATTACCTTTTCTGTGGTTCAGATATGACTTTGTTCTTGTTACTTTGTTCTGCGCTAAACTGAAATGTAAATATTCAGTTTCAAACCGTAACTACGCTTTCTTTTACAGCTAAAATAACAAACGGAATAATTGTGGTAATACTGTGGTGTCGCACAAGTACAAAGTGCGCGCCACCTACTTTCGCCGCGCGCCGCCATGCACGCACGGCGCGGCGTTCTCACGACGACAGCCACGAGCGCCCTCTGCTGCAACTCCGCTCGTGGCCACCACTGAAGGATCGTCCACTTGGGACTGAGTTAGCAACCAGTTAGGACCTTCGTAATCAGATAGGCACCAGTGAAGACTTTGCTATCGTACAGGCACTAGGCAGGCCTCTAACAACTATGTATCAACATTCTGCAGTACTATGTAAAAGTTAAGTATTGTTACATTCTGTGCAATATATATCTCTTTCTAATTTACTCTAGTGTTTATAGTTTCTGGCTGCTCCCGTCCGTACCTGCACCAGCGTGCTATTTTTGTTCCTGTGTCGGTCTCATTCCACTCGGCCACCAACACCTACGACGAGGCTGGGACACAAAAGCGGCGACGAAGTTGGGACACAAAAAATACTAAATTCCACATAACTCTACTAGTTAATCTAAATAAAAGTTACTACTATCATTACACCATTTACAACAGTCATTATAACAGAATCTCCTCCGTTTCTGTATATGTGATAAAGGAATGTATGATTAAGATTGATTCATTGGTATTTATTTAATGGCATGTTCACAAAATAAAACAAATGTACTTTGCAGGGAAAGCGCTGTTACCATTGAACAATTCGATATAGTGCAATATTCAGTTAACGAGAGTGTGCGAAAATCTTGTAGGAAGCAAGGTGAGAAAAAAATTCCAGGCTTGGGGTTCCAACCACCGTTCTTACGTGTTCGTACATCACAAACTAATACGTCGCACATTAAGCTCCGGCGAACAGCTACGATTGGAATCCGCATTTCTCGTAGCATTGCCTAATATGGCATTTCTATACGTTGTATTATAGTTCATTGTACTAAGAACGACGTGTTTTAACAATTTTCAGTGATACGTTGCTTTGAAATGACAACGCTTGAGTTATAACGAGAAAATCATCAAAAACAGAAAGCAACATGAGCTATGCAAGAGAGTTTCGGGCGAGGTTTCGGTCGAGGGATGTCACGTGACTGATTTCCGAACGCCAAATGTACGCTGTGTTCCTTCCAAACTATAGTCACTCGTCCGAATGTCAAATTTACGCTGCTTTCCTTCCAAGCTACAGTCATTCGTAACCAGTGAAGACAAAGAAAATAAGCTTGAAAAAGAGAACAAACAACTAAGACAAGACAGATAACAATATTTAAACGGAAAAAGGTAATGAAAATGTGGAAGAGATATTAAAATTAAGGAGCTAAAAGTTTAAAAAAAGAGTATGTTTGTCAAAGTTACACTAAAATATCAAATAATTTTGGCTGTTTGTTAAAATACTGCCAATGAAAATATTACGTGTTGGGTGCATAGATATTATCATAACTGTAGAGCCGTAATCGTTGGACCATAATTTTTTTTTCTTTTTTTGACCGAAGTGTTTGCAAAGAATTATGAATCTGCAGGCAAACCTAAAGTAGGCCAGAAAACACGCCAGAACGGCTTTTTAAATTTTATTATGAGTTGTAGTTTGTTTTTCACTGTGATGAACATGTTTCGAATATTTACTCGCATTTACGATTAGTGTGCTTTATGCATAATTTACAAATTGATGGCAGTAACAACAAACTCACTGCTAAGAGACAGAAAGCGATCACACTATTACGTCTAAATAAAATCCAATATTGGACGATATAATACCGTTAGATGTGAAGCGTTCCGTAATCTATTATAAATGCGGAGTCGAAAAAGAACCACATCTTCCTACACTCAGTCGCTTAACCACAAGACCACAGTGATCACCAAACAAATGCTGATTTAATACTGAATCCAATTAGAGAGTTATTTTTTCGTTTTCACTTTACTACATTAATTCGTAGCTATAGTGAGGTGTTACACATAAATTCCATTGCACTGTTACAGCCGGCCGCGCTGGCCGAGGGGACTGAGGCGCTCTAGTCACGGTCTGCACGCCCACTACGGTCGGGGGTTCGAATCCCCCCTCGGGCATGGATATTTGTGCCGTCTTAGTTCGTAAGTAGTTCATAAGTAGTTTGTAAGTTTAGGGACTGATGACCCCGTAGTTAAGTCCCATAAGCTTTACAAACATTTGAACATTTTGCACTGTTAAAAATTGATAATACGTAAGTTGTAAAACAGGAGAAAAATCCACCATAGCTGTTCCAAATATAACTTCCCACAGGAGGCGACCACACGCTGTCGTAGAAGACGATAGTCCAAACCATAGTGACGTCACGACTGCAAAAAGTTGTGTGAAGAGTGCTCTGCCCACATTAGACCGACGGCAGAGATGTAGGCCATATGATTACATTAGATTAGATTAATATTTGTTCCAACCCGCTCGGTTAGCAGTGTGGTCTAACGCACTGCTTTCCGAGACGGGGAGGCGTACCGGTCCCGGTTCGAATTCGCCGGGCGGATTAACGAAAGGGGTCGGAGTGTCGGCCAACCTGGATGTGGTTTTTAGGCGGTTTTCCACACACCCCTAGGTGAATACCGGGCTGGTCCCCAAGTCCCGCCTCAGTTACACGATTCGCAAACATTTCATAACACTTTACACTTTCACACACATATAACGCTATACGCAATCATTTGGGACACATTTCCTCCTGGGGGGCATGGAGTGGCGGCAGGAAGGGCACCCGGCCACCCTGTAAATATTAACACATGCTAAATCCGTGTTTTAACACAGTGCCGACCCTGCATGTGCGGGAGAAGGGCCACAGAGAAAGAAAGAAAGATTAATACTTGTTCCATAGATCATGAATACGACACTTCGTAATGATGTGAAACGTGTCAGGTTAATGAAGGGTGTCTGTACAAGACGCTACATTACACAAAATATTACATAACACAATTTTATTTATTTATTTAGGTTTACTAATTTATATCTAAAAACCCATCCAATCAGTAGCAGGAGTTGTCATTCAGAAATTCTTTTAATTTGTTTGCTAGTTGGCTATCTGTCAGGCTTCTGAGCTGCTTGGTAGGTGACCAAAGACTTTTGTGGCAGCGTAATTTACCCCTTTCTCTGCCAAACTCAGATTTAGCCCTACATAGATCATTCTTTCTCATGGTGTTATAGCTGTGCACACTGCTATTACTTTTGAACTTGGTTGGATTATTAACAACAAATGTCATAAGTGATAATGTATACTGTGAAGTTATTGTGAGGATACCTAAATCCTTAAATAGATGGCTGCAGGATGATTGTGGGTGGGCTCCAGCAATTATTCTCATTACACGCTTTTGTGCAATGAATACTTTTTTGGTGGAGGTGTATTACCGTCTTTAGCAACTAAATGAAAGGCGTTTTTTTTGTGTGCCTTACGCGTTTCGCTTCTTTATTTGTGAAGCATCATCAGTGGCCTGTAATACATGTTATTTTTGTATAATATTGTAGTACAGTGATAATATTATATGCATTTTTCACAGTATGACAGTTAACAGTCTTGTTACAATTTCTAAAGTTCGGATCTACTAGGTTAGAAACAACTTCTGTAGCACTAGCTTTTGCAAAGTTAATTTAATATTAATGTTCAAATGTTTGTTAAGCTTATGGGACTTAACTACGGGGTCATCAGTCTCTAAACTTACAAACTACTTATCAACTACCTTATACTAAGGACGGCACAATTATCCATGCCCGAGGGGGGATTCGAACCCCCGACCGTAGTGGCCGTACAGACCGTGACTGGAGCGCCTCAGTCACCTCGGCCACCGCGGCCGGCTTAATTTAATTATCCAGGTTTTGGCCCTACTTACGGTTTTCTGCGTTATTCCATGTGTGTCTTCATGGAGATGTTTGTGAGGTCTTCAGTTGGATACGGTATTTTCGTTCTTGATGAAAACCCTTGCATCACCACTTCACTGTGTACTCGTTGTTTACAATGTTTAGTGTTGCCAACTGTCGCTTTTCGTCTGTCTCTTGTTTGTATTACTTGTATCTCTGAATGTATCGGCTGTTTTTGTTTGTGTTGGTGTCTGTGTAGACTGTGTGTGTGTGTGTGTGTGTGTGTGTGTGTGTGTGTGTGTTGTTATTTGTGTTAGTTTTTTTGTGAATATGGGAGTAGGGCGAGGGGGGAGGGGAGCGAGAGGGATAAGGAGGTAGGACATTTCATGTTTCATTAGTTTTTTACTCAATGATGAATTACCCCAGAATATGATGCCATACGATGCCATATGATCCTTCTTGAAAACGGAAAACTAAAATAACCAACGCTCTATTATTCAATCATTCACCTTTTCACGGAGTACGGAGCACTAGTGATGCAGAATCGTATTGGTATCCGGTCTCTTAACAACCCGGCAATTTCTCTATTCCGGCATCTATTGTGTCACGTGTCACGTTAGCGATAGCGCAGTGGAACTACAGGAGCGGTGTCAAGCGCTGCACCTCACGTCAGTCTGGTTGTGCGGCGTCTTCCTGCGACGGGTTTGCGACGGTGCGGCCATTGAGTTGCCGCTGCGCCTGAAAGATTCAGTGCCGCTAAATCTGGCCCACGACCGCATTAAACGCACGCCGCCGTCCGCGGGGAAATTACCCGAGTCTTCCTGAAGAGGGCGCGGCCGCTTTACTGCTTATGGCGGGCCACAATTAATGCCAGGTGGGCCACACGCGGCCCTATCTGCTCTAATTGTCCATTAAGCTGCAAATGTACCTAAAGTATGCAAGTCACGTAATCGACAGCTCGTCAGAAAGGAAGACTCTATAACAAAGCTTTGGGATTTATAACTTCCAGAGATGATTTACGACCAGAGGCGAGAGGCGTAAGTTAGAAGTGTTAGATTCGAGGAGGAAGTCTCCGATGCTGCCAACGAAGAGCGAGTGAAGAGAGCGCTGCGCGAGGGCAGTCTTTCTATTTTATAGCACTGAATGAACTACGTATTGTTACGGTCAGGAAAAAATCGTTTTGTTTTATGGGCAAATTCGGCGTCATTTAATTAATTAATTTTTTGTGCCAATTGGCCGCAGTGGAATGGCCGAGCGCTCTGACGCACCTTGATGCGTAGTGCGCGGTTACTCCCGTCGGAGGTTCGAATCGCCTGTCGGGTTTAGATGTCTGGGCATAACTGTAGACTGGGATACCACCCGTCTGCTTTGACCCATGACGTCATCAAGTTGTCGGAAAACCAGTATACGGGATATCTTAATACTTCTGTACTGTAGATACAAATAATCTGTAGTTATTATACATAACAGAATATACCATCGATCATAGGTCTTAGCCCAAAAAATTCGCGCCTTCGGCGCTCACATACGAAAAAAAGAATCTGTTAACCTACACCTAACCATCAGAGAGAAGCTACAGATCACTTTTTTAAACACAAAATATTAATCTGTTTTGTTTGTAAACAAACTATCGTCTTTAACTCAACCACCACATAATCACTCACGCCTTTTACAAACACGCACGCACCTCAAAACTACCGCGTTGCGATGACGTCATGGGTCAAAGCTGACGGGCGGTATCCCCGTCTTCAGGTGAGCCAATGTATTGTCCTTAGGTTAGTTTAATTTAGTTTAAGCTGTTTTTTGCTATAAGGACTGATAACCACAGTAGTACTTAGGTTTGCTAATTCAGGTTCTGCTTTTGTCAATTACCTGCTATTTTTTGGAAAATTTATATTTAGCATATTCCATTGTTAATTATTTGCCAACTTCGATGGTTTCTTTCGTTTTACTTATAATTAATTTACCATTTTCAGTGAATTCTTTTTTCACTTTCACTACAAGATTTTGTAGATTTCGATATTATTTTCGCCAAATACGGTGTTAATTTTCACCGGTTCGGAGTTATTTATGACCAATTCTCTAACTTTATTGCAATTTTAATGTTTTTGTCTAACTTAGCATATGTCGAGAAAAAATTTGTATTTTGGCAAGTTCGGTATAATGTTTCTGGCACATTTGCTGCTACTTAGTCTGCCCGCGAAAGGCAAAGGTTCCAGGTTCGAGTACTGGTTCCGGCACACAATTTTAATCTGCCAGGAAGTTTCATATCAGCGCACATTCCGCTGCAGAGTGAAAGTTTCATTCTGGAAACATCCCTTAGGCTGTGGCTAAGCCATGTATCCACCATATCATTTCTTCTTGCATGGTTCGCAGGAGAGCTTCTGTGAAGTTTGGAAATTAGGAGGCGAGGTACTGGCAGAAGTAAAGTTGTGAGGCGGCATCGTGAGTCGTGTCGGGATAGCACAGTCAGTAGTGCGCTTGCCCGCGAAAGGCAAAGGTCCCAGGTTCGAGTCCCGGTTCCGGCACACAATTTTAATCTGCCAGGAAGTTTTATATCAGCGCAAACTCCGCTGCAGAGTGAAAGTTTCATTCTGAAAAGGCACGTGTTGTAACCATGTTGCTGTATGATCGATAGCAGGCGCCCGAGTTACGTACGGGCTGCGAGAGGCCGCCACGAGCGAAAGCGTGCAGTTAGGCGCCGGCAGAGCCCGGCTCGCTATCATTTGCTCTGTATTCTCAGTAGGAATAAGAAGGGAGCGTCACCTCCGATTGTGTTGGGCAGAAGCATCTCATTTCGCTCTTGTAAACCATTCTGTGTTAGAATAAGTTGTATCTGATGTTTAGGGGCTTAACCTCACGATTAGTTGATTGTTGTTGTTGTGGTCTTCAGTCCGCAGACTGGTTTGATGCAGCTCTCCACGCTACCCTGTCCTATGCAAGTCTCTTCATCTGAGAATACGTTCGGCAACCTACATCCTTTTGTATCTGCTTACTGTAGTTGTCTCTTTGTATCCCTCTACGATTTTTACACTACACACTTCCTTTTAATGATAAGTTGACAATTCCTTGATGTCTCAGATTGTGACCCACCAATCTATCACTTCTCTTAGTCAGGATATGCCAGAAACTCCTTTTCTCTCCAATTCGGATAAGCACCTCCGCATTAGTTACCCATCTAATTTTCTTCATTTGTCTGTAGCATCACACTTCAAAAGCTTCTATCATCTTTTTATCTGAACTCCTTATCGTCCACGTTTCACTTCAATACAATACTACACTCCAGACAAATGTTTTCAGAAAAGACTTACTAACATTTAAATTAATATTGGATGTTAACAAGTTTCGCTTCTTTAGAAACGCTTTTCTTCCCAAAGCCATTCTGCATTTTATATCTTCTTTACTTCGGCCATCAGAAGTTATCTTGCTAACCAAATAACAAAATTCATCTACTACTTTTATTGTCTCATTACCTAATCTAATTCCTTCAGCATCGCCTGATTTTCTGACATTGCATTCCATTACCTTCGTTTTACTCTTGTTAAATTTCATTTTATATCTTCCTTTCAAGACACTGTCCATTCCATTCAATTGCTCTTCCAGATCTTTTGTGGTCTCTGACAGAATTACTATGTCATCGGCAAACCGCAATGTTTTTATTTCTTCTCCCTGAACTTGAATGCCCTTTTCAAATTTCTCTTTCCATTCCTTCACTGCCTGCTCAATGTACAGATTGAACAACTTTGGGGAAAGTCTACAATCCTGTCTTACTCCCTTCCCGACCTCTGCGTCCCTTTCTTGCCCTTCGACTCTAATAACCGCTGTCTGGTTTTTGTATATAACTCTTCGCTCCCTATATTTTACCCCTGCTACCTTCAGAATTTGAAAGAGTTTATTCCAGTCGACATTGTCAAAAGCTTTCTCAAAATCTACAAACGCTAAAAAACGTAGGTTTGCCTTTCCTTAGCCAATCTTCTAAGATAAATCGTAATGTGAGTATTGCCTCCCGTGTTTATAAATTTCTTCTTAATTCAAACTGATCTTCCCCGAGGTCGGATTCCACAAGTTTTTCCATTCGTCAGTAAATAATTCATGTTAGTATTTTGCAACCCTGACTTATTAAACTGATAGTTCTGTAATTTTCACACTTGTCTGCACTTTCTTTCTTTGGAATTGGAATTACGATATTCTTCTTGAAGTCAGAGGGTATTTCCCCTGTCTCATACATCATGCATACCAGGTGATAAAGTTTTTTCATGACTGGCTCTCCTAACGATATCAGCTGTTCAGACAGAATGTCATCTACTCCAGTGGCCTTGGTTCGACTCATGTCCTTCAGCGCTCTGTCAAATTCTTCTCGCAGTATCATATATGCTATCTCATTTTCCCCCACTTCGTCTTCCATTTCTAGAATACTGCCTTCAAGTTTATTTCTTTTGTATAGGCCCTCTATATATTCGTTCCACAGTTCAGCTTTCCCCTCTTTGCTTAGAACTGGTTTTCCGTCTGAGTTCTTGATATTCATACAGCTGCTTTTCTTGTCTCCAAATATCTCTTTTATTTTCCGGTAGGCGATATCTATCTTTCTCCTAGTTATGCATTCTTCTACGGTTCTGCATTTGTCCTTTAGCCACTCCTGCTTAGCCAGTCTGCACTTCCTGTCAGATTAGTGGATATTCATTGTAGTAATAATGTTTCTAATACAGAAATACTTTTATTTCAGTGGTATTCTACCTTATTATAAAACCTCACATTTAATAAAGAATTGCTCTTTTTAGATAGAGTATGAGGGAACGAACCTGCCAGAAATAGAGTTAAGCGGTCCCTATTCATGTAAGTAAAAATGTTCATGTAAAACTTTTAAAACCTTTAGAAGAGTGAGTGGAAATTATTATTATTATTTATTCATGTGAGAGTGTCCAAGACGGTACCAGATCTGATCAGTAAACACAACATCTCAACGTTTCCGTTGGGTTACGTCTTTTACTATATTTAAAGCGGCAAGCAAGATGACGAGGCAGAAGAAGTAGTCTAGTTTAGAAAATCATTTGTGATGTCTGTAGTTCTACATCTACATACATACTCCGCAATCCACCGTAAGGTGTGTGGCGGAGGGTACATTGTACCACTACTAGGCGTTTCCTTTCCTATTCCACTCCCAAATAGATCGAGGAAAAAAAGAATGCCTATATGTCTCCGTCCGATCCCTAATTTCTCTTATCTTGTATTTGTGATCACTACGCGAAATATAAGTAAGCGGCACCAAGATCATACTACACTCAGCTTCAAATTCCGGCCCTCTAAATTTCCTCAACAGAAATTCACGAAAAGAACGTCGTCTTTCCTCCAGCGATCACCACTTGAGTTGCCGAAGCATTTCCGTGACACTCGCGCATTGGTCGAACCTACCAGTAACAAACCTATCTGCTCGTCTCTGAACTGCTTCCATGCCTTCCTTTAAACTGATCTGCTGCGGGCTCCAGACACTTCAGCAATAATCAAGACGTGTTCGTACAAGCGTTTTATACGCGGTCTCCTTTACAGATGAAGCACATCTTCCCAAAATTCTCCCAATAAACCGAAGTCGGCTGTATGCCTTACTCACAATTGTCCTTACATGATCGTTCCATTTCATATCGCTCTGCAATGTTACGCCTAAATATTTGAAAACCACGACTGCATCAAGAAGCTCACTACTAATGCTGTATTCGAACATTATGGGATTGTTTTTCCTACTCATGCGTATGACCTTACATTTTTCTACATTGACAGCTAGCTGCCATTCTTCACACCAACTAGAAATTTTGTCCAAGTCATCCTGTATGCTATTACAGTCAGGTAAAGACGACATCTCCCATACACAACAGCGTCATCAGCAAACAGCCGCAAATTACAAGTTACTCTGTCAATCAGTTCATTTATATAGATAGAAAACAATAGCGGTCCTATCACGCTCCCCTGGGGCACGCCTGACGATACACTCGTCTCTGATGAACACTCGCCGTCGAGAACAACGTACTGCGTTCTATTACTTAGGAAGTCTTCCAGCCAGTCACAAATCTGTGAACCTATGCCATAAGCTCGCCCCTTCGTTAGCAGTCTGCAGTGTGGCACCGCTTCGAGCGCGTTTTTGAAGTCGAGAAAAACACAATCCGCCTGTTACCCTTCATCCATGGCTCGCAATATGTTATGTGAGTTCATACAGGCTGCAATTTACCTTTGGTTATTTGACCACTGTGCAATCAATAATGGCAACCCGTATGATGTGCTTCCCCGTGCATGAATAAGCGCCCAAGGCCGTATGATACTTGACATCCTTCCACATTATTAAGCAAAGTACGAGCATAGGGAATATGTTGTCACATATAATAGTGACTCGAAGACGTCTTAATCAACAGAATCCAGGATGGTCGGTGTTCACAAAAGACAACGCTGTCATCAAGAGTGCACCAGGGAGGTGTATTAGGATCGCTATTATTTTCCGTCTGCATAAATGGTCTGACAGTCAGGATGAATAGCAATCTGCGGCAGTTTGCTGATGATGCTGTGATATAAAATGTTCAAATGTTTGTAAATCTATCGGACAACTGCTTGCTCATTAGGCCGTAGCTTACAAGCTACTTAAACTAAGGTAATCTAACCTAAAAGCAACACAAACACCCATACCCTAGGGGGGGGGGGGGTGGAGGGGGGTGGACTCGAACCCCCGATGGCGAACGGCCGCGTGCACCGTAGCAATTTGCCCTAGTGGGCACGGCTAATCCGCCGCGGGTGCTGTGGTATAAGGGGTAGTGTTGTCGTACAGTGTCGGTGGGAGAACGCAAGAAGACTTACGCAAAGTGTCTAGTTGCTGCGACGAGTAGCAGCCTGCTATAAATGTAGAACCTCTGGCAGTAAAAAAATCTTCAGCCGTTATTTTTTATTTATTCGACTAGTTTTGAGAATACACTGTTCACTTCTTCAGAGCCTTTAAGAATCCACGCTGTAATACTAGCCCTCCACTGTCCGTATTGCGTTTCAACTTATCACTTCAAGATGTAGCCGACAACTATATCTTGAAGTGATAGGTTGATACGCAATACGCACAATGGAGGGCTAGTATGCATTACAGCATGGATTCTTAAAGGGTCTGGAGAAAACAGTGTATTCTGGAAACTATTCGAATAAATCAAAAAGTAACAGGTGAAGGTTTTTCATTTCTAACAATAATACAACGCCGTTATCCCAACATCCATCAAAGCAAGATGGATACACGAAGACTGGCAATGAAGTTCAGTGAATAGTCCTGTAACATTACAGTATAAGTACTATGAACTACAGTTACCTCCCTGCCCTTCGAAATAGTCTCCTCCTATAACTGTGCTCCGCTGAGCTCTGCAATACATGTCCTGGACACGTTGCACGAAGTGTTCCTTTGGAATGGTGCTCAAAAGTCTGGTCACGTTTCGTTAGCTGCTAGGAATGTCGTCAAATCTTTATCCTTACGAAGCGAGTGTGAGTCGAGAGAATTGAAAGAAGACTGGAGGTCTGAAATCCGGCGAGTATGGTAGATATTGATGCTCCACCATCTCGTTTTTTTTTTTGTTTTGTTAGGAACCGTTTGACGTTATTGGCTGTGTATGGGCGAGCGTTGTGAATAAAAAAAATTTAGGTTTGCCTGTAGTATTATAAATTTTTGCAATCGTTTCCGACAAATATAATAAAAATCTAAATAATAAAAAATGTGGACGATTACTACTCTACTACTGTGATATCTATGCACACAACACTTATTCTCTCTGACCTTGCTTTACCAAACAGCTAAAATTATTTGATAATTGACTTCAGCTTTGACAAACATACTCTTCTTTTAACTTTTACCTCTTTAAACTATTATTTTAATATCCCGGACATTTACATTATCTTTTTCCGTTTATTATCACCTGTCTTGCATTGTTAGTTTGTTCTCGTTTTCATGTTTATTTTCTTTGCTTGTACTGGTTACGAATGACTGTAGCCTGGAAGAAACATAGCGTGAATTTGGCGTTCGGACGACTGAGTGTAACCTGGAAGGAACATAGCGTACATTGTGCGTTCGTAATTCAGTCACGTGACATCTCTCGTCCGAAACCTTGTCCGAAACTCTCTCTTGCATACGCCATTTTGCTTTCTGTATTTGATAATTTTATTATTATAACTCAAGCGTTGTCATTTCAAAGCAATGGTGCACTGAAAATTGTCAAAAATACATCGTTCTTAGTACAATTACCTACAATCTAATGTCTAAAATATCATGTTAGCAGTTAAGACCTGCCATCAGTGGTACGAGAATTACGGATTACTCTCGCAGCTGTTCGGCGTAGCATGATTGGCGGTGTATTAGTTTGTGATGTACTAACATGTTAGACGATGATTCGAAATCCGCGATTGGCAGTTTGTTTTTATCTTGATTCCTAAAAAGGTTTTAGCACACTGTTGTTAATTGAACACAACTATATTCTGCAATATTCCGAGTAGTTCAAAGGTAACAGCGCATTCCCTGAAAAGTGCATTTGTTCTATTTCCTGAACATTCCATGACAAATCTAACTCAAAATGTTCAAATGTTTGTAAAGTCTATGGGACTTAACTACGGGGTCATCAGTCCCTAAACTTACAAACTACTTATGAACTACTTACGAACTAGGACGGCACAAATATCCATGCCCGAGGGGGGATTCGAACCCCCGACCGTAGTGGCCGTGCAGACCGTGACTGAAGCGCCTCAGTCCCCGCGGCAAATCTAACTATTGACTCCTTTATCACATGTACATAAACTGGGGAGATACTGTTATAATGACTGTTGTAAATGTATTAATGACAGTAGTAATTCTGTATACAGATAAAGTACTAGTTCTGTGGAATTCAGTATTACCACAGTTATTCAGTTTGTTATGTTAACTGTAAAAAATAAAATAAAAAGTATTACGCGCATTCATGATATGAAACAACATGTTTGCTCTTTATTTTAACACAGAATAGAGTAACAAAAACATAGTCATATCTGAACTACAGAAAAGATAATTGAATCTACTTTAAAAGCGTCCATAGCAACCATGCCAAAGACAAACATTTTAGTATACGCATTAATTCTAATTAATGACTTTCAACATATTTCATAAATAGTGAATATTGTTGTTGTGGTCTTCAGTCCGCAGACTGGTTTGATGCAGATCTCCATGATCTGTCATGAGCAAGGCTCTTCAAATAAGAACGGCAACCTATCTACATCATTTCGCTTCTGCTTACTGTATTCGTCTCTTGATCTCCCTCTAAGATTTTTGTCCCACACACTTTCTTCTAATGTTAAGTTGACGATTCCTTGATGTACCACCAACATATCCCTTCTCTTTGTCATGATGTGCAAGAAACTCATTTTCTTCCTAATTATGTTTGTGATATACCCATATAATCTTCATCATACGTCTATAGCACCACATTTAAAAAGCTTCTATCAACTTTTTGTCTGAACTGCTTATCGTCCATGTTTCACTCCCATACAAGGTTACACTCCAGACAAATATTTTCAGAAAGGACTTCCTAACATTTAAACTAATATTGGATGTCAACAAATTTTGCTTCTTCAGAAACGCTTTCCTTCCCATAGCCATTCTCCTGCATTTTATATCTTCTCTACATTAGAAGTTTTTTTTCTACCCAAATAACAAGACTCATCTACAATTATTATTGTCTCAGTACCTAATCTAATTCCTTCAGCATCGCTGATTTTCTGATATTACATTACATTACTCTGATTTTACTCTTGTTAATGTTTCTCCAATGTTATTCAGTTTGTACATTGAGCAAATTGTGCCGCAAAGCAAATCAAATTTGGAGAAGGAATTAGAGTTCAGGGCGAAGAAATAAAAACATTGCGTTTTGTGGATGACATAGTAATTCTGTCAGACAGCAAAGGACCTGGAAGAGCACTTTTATTTCTTCTCCCTGAACTTCAATTCCTTCTCCAAATTTCTCCTTGCGTTCCTTCACAGCTTCCTGGATGTACAGATTGAACAAGATTGGGGAAATCCTACAACCCCATCTTACACCCTTCCCAAACACTGCTACACTTTCATGCCTTTCGACAGTAATAACTGCTGTAAACTCTAGTTTTGTGCACTCTTGACACTGCTCTCAAATCTTTTGGGATTTCCACGAGATCAATGAAAATACGACATGGAAACTAGACGACTAAGGAGATTTATTACCGGCGTCTTCGATCAACACGTGAGTGTTACTGAGACGCTTCGGGAATTCAAATGGGAATTGAGTGTTCAAATGTTTGTAAATCTATTGCAGCAAACTACTACGGCCATCAGTCCCTAGAATGACAAACTACTTAAACTAACTGAAACTAACCGAAGGACAACACACAGACATCAATGCGCCAGGGAAGACTCGAACCTTCTACGGCGAGTAACCGCGCGCTCCCTAGCAAGGCGTTCTTGTCGTGGACGACTGTTGAGAAACTTGCATTTGAAGCTGATTGCAGGACGATCCTAATGTCACCAAAGTACAGCGGTGTCCAAAATTAAAGCAACAAATCGAAAATTTGAAATATTACGTTTATTTTGGCAAAAAAAAAAAAAAAAAAAAAAAAAAAAAAAAAAAAAAAAAAAAAAAAAAAAAACAGTAAGAACAGACGATAGTAAAGTATAACCAATGTAAATAATACGGAACGGAAAAAACTGCAAGACGAAGAACAGTAGACAACGTTTTTTCGTTTCCTTCTACACTTAACGGATTTGCACACACACATTGCGACAGCTGGTTAATGAGCTCAGTGGCAGCAATACAGACCTGGCACTGACGGGGCATACTGGGAATGATGTCATCAATCTCGTTGTTTGTTTGTAAACCTATTGGACCAAACTGATATGCTCATCAGTCGCTAGACTTACAAAGTACTTTAACTAAGGACAAAATACACACCCATGACCGTGGGAGCAATCGAAACTCTGTATGCAGTCCTCCCTATTATCGAAAACTCGAATGCTGAAAGTCTGCTAATTAAATCAACAGAGCAGTTGATGTCTGTTTAAATAAGACGTCATGGTGGTGTCAATGTGCGATAAAGTAAGTCTGGGTAATCGTTAAAGTAATGGCGTCAGTTGAACGTCTGTATAGAACTTTCCATTAAATATAGTATTCCAGAGAATTGTCTTGACTGTGTTAGCAGCATCGGTCACTCTTTCAGCTAATACATGTCCCCACGTATTAAAGCACGAAGTTGAAATCAACCTTGTGAAATATAACTATATATTCAGAAGCCGGTTTATAAATCTAAGTACAGTTGTCTCTGCAAAAGAAGACGTCTTTATCTTAATGTAGTCCGTAGTGATAAAACTAAGTAATTACAAATTTTAATCACAATATTGTACCGAACAGTTATGAAAGAAGAGAGGTTTCTGATGAGTTTGTGGCTCGCGTGTGTATATTATATCTAGTGGCAGGCACAGAGCATAAATATCTCTGGATTGAACATTCAGATGCGCAGAACAGATTTTGTGTTCTCAACAATAAGATGGAGATGTCTTGTGATATTGGGAAAAATCTACTAATCGCTGACTTTATTTTGTGTTCGGTTAAGACGGATGTATGTAAATGGCCCTTTTAGCGACGCTTCCTCAACTTTCTTGTTGCTTCTGTGAAACATTTATTTATATGTTATTTCATGTTATGTGGTTGCTCTGCGAAAAGGAGGTGGGGAGTCTTTGCAGCCAGTGCGGTACAAACACATCGCAAGAGCAAATAAATGTGGGGGAAGAGTGGATTTCTCGCAATATCACGTGGTAATTCTATCTTAATGTTGAGAAGATGCACAGAACACAATGCTCACTCCATAGATATTTCTACTCTATGAACCATTAGTGGTTATACCCGTCGAAAGATGCTCTTCTTTTCTTTCCATGATATTGCAAAGCATATGGGATACAGCTAGGAAGAAAACACTTTTTTTGTCCTACCTGGGTTAAATTTTACTTCCAGTAGCAGCGGTTTAGTTTGTTATAGTTGGCAACGAACTATTCGCTTTAGGAGGATGATTGATTTACTGAGCAGAACAGCATAAATTATTTATTTCATCGTGAACTTAAATAATAATTCACTACATTCTATGTGACTGATTTTTGAAAAAGCATTCAACGGCCGTTGCCAACATCAGCACACAAGGCCGCCGCCGTAAGTAAAATTGTACCCCTTATTGTAGTGTATTACACCATAGTATGAGAATGAAAAAAAAAAAAAAAAAATAAAATAAATAAAAAAAACCGCAGGAACGCAATAATTCGTTATTTTAGGTACTATTTAACTAATGTCGGCTCACTTTGTCCTTTCCTGTACTATGGCGTTTTTGAGTATTCCTCAATAGAACTCACTCAAAATGTAATGAGAATACACCAAAATAAGAAAGGAAACTACATAAATTCCATTTTCCTTGCAAAGAATTCTTAGTAAATTAAAACATCGATAGGCGCAAAGGAACGCCGTTATGTTTTAAATTCAAATGATAACCGCGGAGAGGAGCACTTTTTTTCTTTCCATGCCATTGCAAGGTATGCGGGATACAGCTAGTAAAAACTTATTTTTCCTGTCGTACCTGGGTTATATTTTACTTGCAGTGGCAGCGGTTTAGTATGTTTACGTTGGCAACGAAATATTCGCTTTAGGGGATCATTAATTTATTGATCGAAACAACATTAATTATTTATTTTATTATCAAAATAAAGAATTATTTTCCTCATTGTACTTGAATGATTTTTCAAAAGGATTCTAACGCAGCATTGCCATCTATTAATTATTTGGTATTCTATGTAACAGCGCCTCTATCGGATCTTTGCTATACTACGCTGCAATTCAAGCGTAGCATACACAAGCTACTACAAATTACCATATATTTTCTTCAACTGATCCGATTTTGATGAAATGAAGCTTATATGTTGCCCCAAAGTCTTGTTAGTTGACGTATGAAACCCCATGAAAGTTCGTATAGTACTCTTGGAGATTTGCTGTACTACACTATACTTTTAAGGAGAGTATACACATAAAACATCAAGTTACAATATCTTTCCTTCCTCTCATCCTATTTTGATGCAATGACGCCTGTGTTACTCTCCAAACTATTGTAAATATACCTGTGGAAACCCATGAAAGTTCGTGTGGAGATTACCTTCAACAAATAGACATACACGATGACTTTTAAACAAATGATTACATTATGCTATCTTTATTTTCTCTGATTCGATTTTAATTATTGAAGCCTTTATGAAACCGCACCATATGCTCAATTTACGTGTGAAAACCCCATGGAAATTCGTCAAATAGTGTAGGAGATAAACGTGTTCAAAGAGACAGACAGACATGACGGTAGATGAAAAATATTTCAAATTACGATATTCTTTTTTTCCGTGATCCGATTTTTATGAAACGAAGTCTATATGTTGTCCAGAGTTACGCTCAAGTTACCTGTGAAAACCCCATGCAAATTCGTGAAGTAGTTTTGGAGAGAAGTGGTTTTTAATAGTTGAACAAACAGACACGACGGTTACTGAAAACACTTAAAATTACGATATATTTTGTTTCCGTGATCCGATTTTGATAAAATTATGCCTATTTGTTGACTCAAAGTTTTCTCTTTTTTCCTGTGAAAAACCGCATGAAGATTCGTCCATTAGTTTTGAAGGTTGAAGTGAAGTGCGAGAGGTCTACATTTACAGATTTATTATAAGTATAAATTTCAAAGCCAGCCATATCTCATTACTGTCCCCACAGTTTTTGAAGCTTTGGATGAAGGCTTCTTTAAACGTAATTCAGTTATATTACTAGTACTGAAATATATGCTTAATTGATCGTATATTTATTTATGTTTTCACATTAACCCAAAACGTCATTTTTCAATAAAGGAAACTTCTGTAGCCTCAAAGTCACTCAAACTACAAATGAGTGTGGCAAGGACACTCCTGCTGACGACTCACTTTTCATGTCCCCGATTAGTACATACTGCTACCTCCTACATACATTTATTTCTGCTTCATAAAAAGCGCCGTTAAACAAAATGTTGTCATCGATCTTTCATAGGCCGCCAACTAACGTAACTTGATGATGATTCGTTTTCCAAAATAAGATAACGAATCCTGTTGGTATTGCTGTGGTTTTGAGAAATTAGAGACTGAATTGTTTAATCTACTTCACATACGAGTGGCGCCAGACAATATAGCCATTTTCTATAGGAAATCATGCTTCTTTTTAATGTTTTTATGACGTCGAACAACAGGCACTTCTCCGTTTCTTATTAGGTGACGAGTGGGTAAATTTTAGTTCTTGTTTATTTCATTTCATAAAGGAACACACGGAAAGACAACTTGAAACTCTATAGTGAGACAGAGCGAAACCCAACACATCCCCGTGCAAAGGAGTATTTAGTGCTAGCAAGCAACGAACATTGTTTCCTTACTGGCACAGTGACGGAATGTAGGTTTTGTGTTGCTAGCATGTTATGACAATCGGTACCCTAGGTCAAACCTAGCAGCGAACTACGTTGCGGAATTTGTTTCAAACTTATTGTAAAGACGTCTTAACGCCATCAGCGAGCAATGAATTAACCTTTACATGAATTCTTAAGTTCACTGTGGAGTTTCGACTGCCTTGAATTGTTTTCCTATCAACACACAGTTTCCAACGAAAGGAATCATTTTTTCCATCCAGCGTCAAAAGTTCGAAAACTTCAGCATAAGCTGGCCAAGGCATGCATTTGTCATCTTTCTTCTCCATGTAGAAACGAGACTGCACGCTGTTTACTTGTGATGCGTCAGGTTCAAAATGTTCAAAGATTTGTACAGCTTATGGGACTTAACTACGGGGTCATCAGTCCCTAAACTTACAAACTACTTATGAACTAGCTAATCCTAAGGGCGGCACAAATATCCATGCCCGTGATGGGATTCGAACCCCCGACCGTAGTAGCCGTGCAGACCGTGACTTGAGCGCCTCAGTCCCCTCGGCCACCGCGGCCGGCGTGATGCGTCAGGTGATTGTTATATACTCAATGTTGTACATAATTATAAAATAAAAGAATCGCACTGACGTATTTTACGAACCACTTTAGATTTGTAGTTTTATAAGTTTTTGCAAACATTTTGGCCCAAAATAATAATCTAAATAATAAAAAAATTAATTAATAAGAGTGTCTGAAACCCTTTTACGGAAAAAAATTTAGGTAGTGGCGGGTTCCGAACCACCGATCTTGGGCATCATAGTCTAACGCCTTGCACACTACGCTAGGGCTATCAATCAGAAGATGAGTCCTATAATCTCATACTGTTAATGGCCGTTGTTAAGTGATGCTAATATGGCATTAGTAGACACTACATTATCATTTATCGTTTTGTTAATTCTTCAGTGCGCCATTGCTTTGAAATGACAACATGTAAGTTACAATAAGAAAATAATCAAATACGCCCAAGATGGCGTATGCCACAGAGTTATGCCCGAAGAATGTTACGTGACATCTCCTAACGGCTGGTTTTCGTTAATTCAATGGAGGGTGTCAAATCTCCGTTATTTTTGCAAATATGTCTCAAACGATACGAGACATGAAAAAAACATAAGGGGGCTAAGTTGTAGAGAATTTTCTCCTCTACCAATTAGGTTATTCAATTTTCGTATCAGATGAACGGTTCGTTTGCAATTACAATTATATTACAAACGGCTTTTTTTAGGCATTACTATCGTATTTACTGTACAAAAAATTGAAAAAAAGGAGGTTCTGGTCTCCGGCGGCCTACAATCATGTCTGTAAAATTTGGTGCTGATCGGTTGAACGGTTCGTCTTAAAAACAGGGGACACGTTACGGACAGACAGACAGACGGACGGACGGACAGACAGATATACATCCCAAAATCGCCATTATTTTTTCAAATATATTTGAAACGCTACGAGATATGAAAAAAAGAAACATAAGAGAGCAAAGTTGTAGAGAATTTTCTCCTCTACAAATTAGGTTATTCAATTTTCGTGTCAGATGAATAGTTAAGCCGTTATTTTCATTTAAATTTCGAGCTGTTAAAAGACGATCGCAAAGGCCCACTTTTAGTGTTACTGCCGTAACCTAAAGTGGGCCAAAATGTTGTGACTGAATGAGCACCATTAAATCTATAAAATATTCTCGGTTTTCTGGCCGCGTCATGTCGGATAAAATCCTCGGGCTTTCGATGGAAAGCTCCGCCATCGCCATCAGGAGTAAAATCACTGACTGCCGGTGTTGGCAAGGCGTCCTGCTTATATAGCTGCAGCGCTGCGTCTAGAAGCTTCTGGAGGGCCGGAGAGCGCCTGCGCGGGAGGACAACGAGGGCCGCTGGGCCGCGGTACCGCGTGACGTCACGTGGAGCGCGGCGCCGGCGCCATATTTGAACCTCGCGCTCTCGCTTCCCTATTAGCGCGAGACCTCTGATTCCGCTCTACGTCCAGGGCCCGCCCCCACGCCCAGCTGAGTGTATACCCCTGATCTCTGTTGAAATTGTTGCCGTTTAATCTAATTTCAGCCGCCTGTTTTATAGCAGAATCCCAGTCATATGATGTTTGGGCCAGAATTTTCGTGTTTTCAAATAGTATTTTATGCCTATTTGTTAGGCAATGTTCTGCTATGGCTGACTTCTCAAGCTCTCTTTGTTTTATATGCCGAGTGTGTTCTGTACAACGTTCAGCTACTGTCTGTCCAATGTAAATACTTCCGCACTCACAGGAGACGCCATATACACCTGGAACACGCAGACCTGTACTGTCCTTAATGGGGCGTAACATGCCTCTGATCTAGGAGGCGGGCCGGAAAACTGGTCTCAGTCCATGTCTCTTCAGGGGGCGTCCAATCTTGCTGGTCGTTGCTCCACAGAATGGGAAGAATGCTGCTGGCTTGGCCTCGTCCTCCGTTGATTCACGAGTTTCCTTACGTTGGTGGCAACAGAAAGTTTTAGAGATTTCACTTTTGCTGCAACCGTTCTCCTTGAAAACACGCTTCAAATATTGAAATTCAGACTCCAAATTGTCGTCGTCAGAAATAACCTTTGCCCTGTGTACTAGCGTGTTCAGGACAGCTTTCTTATGTACAGCCGGCCGCGGTGGCCGAGTGGACTGAGCCGCTCCAGTCACGGTTTGCACGGCCACTACGGTCGGGGATTCGAATCCCCCCTCGGGCATGGATATTTGTGCCGTCCTTAGTATAAGGTAGTTGATAAATAGTTTGTAAGCTTAGGGACTGATGACCCCGTAGTTAAGTCCCATAAGCTTAACAAACATTTGAACATTTCTTATGTACAGGATAATGGAAGCTATTGCCGTTCAAGTAGCGATCAGTGTGTGTAGATTTCCTATACACCTACTTTTAGCTCGACCAAAACATCCAACAGTAGGAGCTTACCATCCTTCTCCATGTCGACAGTGAATTGTATGTTTGGATGGACACCGTTCATGTGTTTTTTTTTTTTTTTTTTTTTTTTTTTTTTTTTTTTTTTTTTTTTTTTTTGTATAGCTTATGGGACTTAAGTACGGGGTCATCAGCCCCTAAACTTAAAAACTACTTATGAACTAGCTAATACTAAGGACGGCACAAATATCCATGCCCGAAGGGGGGTTCGAACCCCCGATCGTAGTGGCCGTGCAGAACAAGATGGCGCGCCGCAGACCGCTCGGCCTCCGCTACCGGCGTTCATGTGGCCTACGAACTGCTGCAATGTATCCTTGCCATGAGGGCACATCACAAAAGTGTCGTCAACGTAGCGTAGGAAGGAGGAAGGACGAAACCTCGCCGAGTTAAGTGCCTGTTCTTCAAAATGCTCCATAAAGAAAGAAATTTGCCACAGCCGGAGACAGTGGAGATTCCATTGCTGTGACATCTGTCATCTCATAAAATTCGTTGCGGTACTGAAAGTACGTTGTTGTTAAGATATGGCAGAAGAGCTTGACCATCTCAGGTGAAAATTGTTGCGCCAGCAGATCCAATGCCGTCGCGAAAGACTCAGAGGACAGCACTATTAAATTTCATAACAGTAGTAAAATGTACAATTTATACGTTTCCAACATACGTTGTTGTAAAAATTTAATTTAGAAACAAATAGTTTCTTTTTTCTCTTAATTAAAATCAAAATCTGTTATTCCGTGGTCAGGAGATTAAAATAATAATAATAAAAAAAAATCCTTACGCTACTTGAGACAAAAAAAGTAACAACACTTACGTCAGATCGTTAACCGATAAAAGTGACTCAAAATTAATTGATTCTTCCGTCTGTACTTGACAGAACATGATAATAATATAAAAAAGGAACAACTTCCTGATGTTCTGCAAAACTTTTATTGGTCACAAACCGGCTTTCGGCTTCTTAGGGCATCATCAGGTGACAACTGAATGTAGTACACATGTTTTCAAAGATGTTAAGGTTTTCAAAGATGTTATCACAGACAATCGATACTTCACAGGAAAGTTCATCGCAAATACTTATTTATGAGAGTTATTAACATTTATATAAAAATATAATAAATATGTGTAAAGAATCAAAACTAATATGATTATTTTTGTTGAAAAGGTTGAAAATAAAACTTATTTCAGTAGAGGTGTAGAGGGGAACTGGATCTGATCGTTTAATACTAAACTAGCATCCTGAGCCAAATGTTTATTGATTTCCAATATTTCCAGTAGTGTCATCGTTCTGCTTTTCTCTTGAATAAATACTTAGGACAAATAGTAAGGACAAAATTCAACCCCTATCACAGAGTGGTGTATACAAGATCACATGCAAACACTGTGGGAAACTGTATGTTGGTCAGTCTGGCAGGGCTGTAGCTATTAGATTATCAGAACATGAGAGAAGCTGAAGGTTAAAAAAGACAGATTCAACCTTTGCTGAACATCTGTTCTGAGAAGACCATGATTATGATTTAAACTGTGAGATTCTACATCCCCTGAAGCAAAGCAGAACGATGTATTGGAAATATTGGAAATCAATAAACATTTGGCTCAGGATGCTAGTTTAGTATTAAACGATCAGATCCAGTTCCCCTCTACACCTCTACTGAAATAAGTTTTATTTTCAACCTTTTCAACAAAAATAATCATATTAGTTTTGATTCTTTACATATATTTATTATATTTTATATAAATGTTAATAACTCTCATAAATAAGTATTTGCGATGAACTTTCCTGTGAAGTATCGATTGTCTGTGATAACATCTCTGTAAATCTTAACATCTTTGAAAACATGTGTACTACATTCAGTTGTCACCTGATGATGGCCTAAGAAGCCGAAAGCCGGTTTGTGACCAATAAAAAAGTTTTGCAGAACATCAGGAAGTTGTTCCTTTTTGATATTAAAAGTGACTTAGTTACAGTTAAAGTTACTTATGCAAATAATAACGCCGTCACCGTCCGTTACCTTTTAAAAGTTAAGTAACGCGTTACTCCCCAACCCTGTTAATATCTGTTGCAGACTGCTCTTTCATTCTCAAATAGTGGACGCTTAAATCAGAGTAATTTCGCGCTGTGGCATCTAATTGCTCATGACGTCATATCTTTAGAACTGTGTGTCGTACTGCAGTTTTTTGGGACAGGAACTCTTTTGGAAATCCAGTGAATAGCTTTTGGTAGGTTTCGTGCTATTTGCTAGATTCGCGTCTGGGACGGAGGGGAGTGGGCGCACAGAAAGGGTTTCTCATTAGGGGGCGCTTCGGCGCGAAGTCTGGCGCCGTCGTGGAGATTGCCGCGCCGCGTCGCGCCGGAGGCTGCGGCCAGAGATTGCGCCGCGATAATTAGCGGGGCTCGCCTAGCGCTTAGTGCAGCCGGACGGCATCGACCGGCGTGGCAGCGCGGCCGCAGGTGAGCGGCCGGTCACGCACGACACTGCCCGCCCGTCCCGCGCGTGCCGTTCCACTTCACTTCAGCCGTCACTCCGCGAGCAGATAAAATACTCACCACAAATGGAAAGTCGGTCCCTCTGCGGAGCGACCGAGCGCGTCCACAAACACCAGAACGACCTGATGGCGATGTGACCGTCGGGGATTAGAGCACCAAGTCGCGTGTAGGCAACAAACAGTTGCTGACAGCGTCAATTTGTGAATTGGAATTTTCATATGAAGTGTTTCGATCCTGTACAAATACAGTAAATGTCTGATACAGAAGGACTCTGATCAATAATTTTTTTTCTTTGCTCGGCTCGCAGCATACACAAGGTCAAAACATGACATTTTTGACCGACTTCAAAGGAGGAGGTTCTAACTTCGACTATATATATATATATATATATATATATATATATATATATATATATATATATAAGGTAAAGCAGTCAACAATCCGAAGATTGGTTTGAACACCATAGTGCTTTACTAGGCATGGTCCTTTTTGGAGGTGGTATGCCGTTGCCTTCCTCCAACCTTCGAACTGACTTACCCAGCCAGTTATAGGGAGACCTACAGTTTAACGTGTGTTCCGAACCACGGTGCTACAGGTATTTTTCACATCAGCAATACTACCAGAGGTGAATGAAGTGGAAAGTGACAGATAAAAATCCTGGGACCTGGCGGGGATCGAACCCGCGACCTTCGGATTTGTAGTCTGGCACTCTACCACTGTGCTACGGAGCCGCACTAATATATGTACATATATCTTTTTTTTTTTTTAAGGTTTGTTACCTCAGAACCTTCGGCTGTGTGAAACGATGTTGATGATTCTTTTTTTATTTGGAAGCTAGTGCTTCCCGTGTGGTTCCATTTCAATTTGGTCCAGTTCTGACAATATCGGGCTTCCACAGGGTAGTGTTATTGGTCCTCTGCTGTTCCTTATTTACATAAAAAAATTAAGAGGAAAATCTAAGTAGCTCTCTTAGGTTGTTTGCAGATGAAGCCGTCATCTACCGTCTAGTAAAATCATCTGAAGATCAAAACCAACTACAGAACGATCTAAATAAGTTATCACTATGGTGTAAAAATTGGCATTTGACTCTAAATAATGCGAAGTGTGAAGTCGTCCACATGAGTACGAAAAGAAATCCATTAAACTTTGTTTACAAGATAAACCAATCAAACGTGAACGACGTAAACTCCACAAAATATCTAGGAATTACTATTACTTCGGACTTAAACCGCAAAGAACACGTAGATAATGTCGTGGGAAAGGCGAACCAGAGAGTGCGTTTTAATGGCACAACCCTTAAAAGATGCAACAGAACTACTAAAGAGACTGCATATACTACGCCTGTCCGTCCATTTTTACAGTATTGCTGCCCAGTGTGGGATCCTTATCAGTGGGATTGACGCAGGATATCGAAAGAGTTCAAAGAAGGGCAGCTCGTTTTGTATTGTCACGATACAGAGAAGACAGCGTCACGGAAATGATACAGGACATCACCAACATTCTCCTCCGTATGCGAAAATATATTGTTGACTCCCACTTACATAGGTAGAAATGATCATCAGAATAAAATACAAGAAATCAGAGCTCGAACGGAGAGATTCTGATGTTCTTTCTTCCCGCGCGCTATTAGAGAGTGGAATGGGAGATGAATAGTATAAAGGTGGTTCAATGGACCCTCTGCCAAGCACTTAAATGTGATTTGCAGAGTATCCCATGTAGATGTAGATGTAGACAATGGCATCCATAAGAAAACCATAATAAGTCTTAAATTTGCAATATGTGCGCGACAAATGGAGGAATAACTAAATATCACGCCGACAGATTCAGGTGATTCTATGTTAATTGGAAATGATATTCTTCAATGGTAGTTTGATGGGAGTTTCGTTAGGTTCTGATGATGCTATCAATGACAAAGTAGCGGAACTTTTCAATTCTTAGGAGAAAATAAACGACACTCGGCCGAATCTCTTGTAGGATATCCGGATATTTGATTCGCCTACCGTGACGTCGTTATGATCAATTAATTCGCTATTCAAAACGGTTTATATGTAAAGCCACATTTTTAAAGTCTATTTTTGCATTTTGCGCTCTTCGCAAGTCTCTTTTGAAATTGTCCTCGAGGTAGATTTCCTCTGTTGAGATAGGCGTTTCTCCCTGATTTCGTTTGTTTGATTCAAACGGCGCTGCCTCATATAAGCAGCACGTTTAGTAGGTCTACCCATATTCACAAAAAATTGTTAGTGTACTTCACTAAAAATTAAAAATTAAAATTAAGAAAATAAACAAAAAACCCGACTTAAAAACCCAATTTGAAAACAAATTATTATGCACTAAAAAGTAAAAAATAATAATTGCTTATTCCTCTATAACTTAATAATCAACTTACTTTTTCTACCCATCAATATGTAGGTACTATCTATGTATTTACTACGCAAGAAGGTAGGTAGGTTCCTACCCACTGTAAATCCAACTCAACACATCCCTATGAATAACAAACTATCATGAAAATATTTTTTAGAGTTCTCCTAAGTAAAATGCAATGAAATAAATATCAGACTACTTATTACGACAATACAATGTAGTTACAATTATTGTTATTTTTGAAGTCGGTATCAGTCAAGGAAAATGTTTGTTAAGCTTAAGGGACTTAACTATGGGGTCATCAGTCCCTAACTTACAAACTACTTATGAACGAGACGGCTGAAACATCCATGCCCGAGGGGGGTTTCGAACCCCCGACGGGGAGCGGCCTCGCGCATCGTAGCATAGCGCCTCAATGCGCTTGGCCACTCCGCCGCGGCTCAGTGAAGGAAACATTACAACATGCCTAGCAAAAATACCAGAATATTGAGACCGAAGTCGGATCGGATGTTTCTTTGGCTGACACCGACTCCATAAATAACAATAATTGTAATTACATTATATTATCGTAATAACTTGATTGACTTTTAAGTAGTCTAATATTTTTCATTTCATTTTAGTTAGGAGAACTCTGAAAATATTTTGATCATTGTTCGTTATTCATAGGTATGTGTTGAGATAGATTTAAAGTGGGTAGGTACCTCCCTACCTTCTTGCGTGGTAAACACATAGATTGTACCTATATACTGATGAGTAGAAAAAAGTAAGTTGATTGTTAAGTTGTAGAAGAATACGCAATTGTTATTTATTTTTTCCTTTTTAGTGCATATTAATTTGTTTTGGAATACTGTTTTACGAGATCTGTACTTCACGATTTATCACGATATTGAAAATAGTTGATACACAAGTAATTTGACTCTTCTTGCTCTTTTGATGCTTTATTACAGTCTAGCCACAGTCTGTCACAGACAATCGCGAAACTCTATACGGAAAAATTGCAGCTGAAGCGATACTAGCGCTCCAAGCTCCCGGTAGGGAGTAACCGAGGAATGGCGAGATACAAACTTACCAGTTGCCGTTTTTAATGCTGTTGCTTTCATATTTCCTATTCACTGAACGTTGCTATGAACTTTCTAATACAAATATGAAAACATCATTAAAATAATATCACAGCTTCTGTTAATGGGAGTCTGTTTTCAAAACTACACAAGATTTTACACGATAGTTGACTAGATTCTACATCGTTTTACAAACGCTCTTTTCCCTTGTCTTTCTTTCTGTGCCTTTCCTGTACCTATCATATTTTTTTTAGCTACTTCGCATGTATCAAAATGAATAACTTCATGAATGTAAAGTGCTAATATCAATAGTTTATATATGAACATATTATTTATTTGTAGCTACCCATTCACTTTATTAAACTAGTAGGTAACCGCCAAAATAGCTGGTTACAGGCCTAAAATTTTTGGGAAACTAAGGAGGCTCTACTGAAATAGTTGTTTAACTGCTAATGGTAGCATTCAGATATTATTTTTATGCAGCAGTAATATTACGAAATAGTGATCTAGTATTTGAGATTCCGATTAAGAGCAGAAGTTTGGACATGACTGAATAATTAATGATTTACTTCTATGCTTAAAAGTATAACTAACCACCACAAATGAACACTTGTTATTTGTAACATTATTCTCTTACTTCTGAGCATCCTTTGTAAATGAGAGATTTCCGAATAATTAGTCGCTACAATGTATAGTGCCACAAAAGCCCCCAAATGTGAATGTGCCTCTTCATTCGCAACACACTTTCATTACCCAATCGTTTCGCGGCGTGTTCATACACGCTTTGCGGCGCTGCAGTCGCGTAGTTGCAGAAATTCACTGGGAGTTTCCTCTCTGGTCCAGCTTTGTGTCAAAGAGCCACTCTATGAAATTAAAGCTCGTTGCTTTATAATTACAAATTAAATTATATCTTTGTTCATCAGACGGTGTTGTCATATGTCATAGATGATAGAATTTTATTTATTGCTATTACAATTATTCGTTGCTTTTGTATTCCATGCAATTTTTATCTATTTCTTTCTAAAACTCTGATAAAACTCCCAATGAACAAAAGGATTTGAAAAACAAAATTATTTATAGAACTTCACTGAAATTTTATAAAAAGGAAAATGGATAAAAATTGGATGACACACGAAAAATAAAGCAATTTTAACACCAATCAATAAAATTCTTTTATCTATGACCATTAATCTCTACACTACCTGGATGTTGAACTTCAGCTACCTGAACGTGCAATATTGGGGCAATTCAACAATGAGTAAAAAAGTATTCATATCACATTAGCGTGTAATCAGAATAATTGCTGGAGCCCAACGAAGATCATCAGGTTCTAGGGATGCTCATAGTAGTTTCACTAATTCGTTGTTAATAACCCAATTAATTTCAAAAGTAATAGCAGTGTCCATAGCTATGAAGATATAACGTTAAACCTAACTTTGGCACAGAATGGGGTGAATTATGCTGCGACAAAAGTCTTTAGTCACTTATCAAATAGCGAAACTTCAAATGTCTGACAGACAGACAGCCAACCAACATTTGAAAACAAATTGAAAGAATTTCTGGATGACAACTCCTTCTAATCAGCAGACGTATTTTTACATTAGAAATTAGTAATAAAATTATATATGTAATGTAATGTTATCTTTTACTCAAGTGATACATTCCAAATAGTTATGAAAACTCATGTACATGAACTATAGAACAAGTATTAATCTAATCTAATCTACAGGCCACATGATTCAAAAGATTTCTTTTGTCAAGAGGGGTTTGTCCATGCTATGGTGTCTGTGATATGGTCTGGGGTGCAATGTCCTGGCACAGAATTCCCCCCCCCCCTCTCCCCCATCCCTAGATGTTCCGGAAGGGACTCTCAATGGTCTGCGGCATGTTGAACTCTCGGGGATCATCTCAAACCAGTCTTGACTGGCGAAAACTCGCACAGTTCTGCAATCATTAAAGACGATAATACTCCGCGACATCGATCCCATGCCGCCCGGGAATGGTTACAGGAATATACAGGTCTACAAACGGAGGTGACCATCTAGGAGTCCAGATGGAAGTACCCTCGATCATATCTGGGATGTCATGGAACGCAGACTCCGTGCCGCAAATGGAAACAAAAAACTTCATTAGCTGACTGTTAGGAGGTATCTATAGCTTTAACTAAATGTTGGAACAGTTTGCTTTTGCAGAAATTCGACGTTATGAGCTGAATAACTTACTCAGTATCGTCTGAAACAACAAACGATTTACCAACTAAAACCATAGAGAATACATTTCCGTAGAGCGCGCAGGGAGGGACCTCGGAGTGCGGTTTATGTGGTATCGCTTGTGGTTGTCCTGAAGCGTTTCAAATTTGTGGTGTCGCACAAGTATGAAGTGCGCGCCATGTACTTTCGCCGCGCGCCGCCATGCACGCACGGTGCGGCGTTCTTACGACGTCAGCCACGAGCGCCCTCTGCTGCAACTCCGCTCGTGGCCACGACTGCTGCATCGGCCACTTCGGAATCAGATAGGCACCAGTTAAGACTTGCCTATCGGATAGGCACTAGGAATAATCAGTAGGTACGCCCCTATCTACACTATGTATCAGCATTCTGCAGTCAAGAACTATGTAAAAGTATTACTAAGTCTCTATGAAATGTATATCTCGTTCTAATTTACTCTAGTGTTTCTAGTTTCTGCTGTCCCACTGACTGGTCACCTCCGTACCTGCACAAGCGTGCATCCTTTATTCCTGTGTCGGTCTCTCTCTACTCGGACACCGACACACCCAACCGGCAGAAACGAGACAAAAAAGTGGCGACGATGCTGGGACACAAAAAAGGTGTCCCCATATATTCATGTAGGCTCACTCCAAAGCATTTTATGTTTCATAGCTGCAAACCCGGCGTTGGCCGGGTGTTTATTTATCCTACACTCTCGTAGTCGACATCCCCCCCCCTCTCTCTGCATCCACTTCTTTCTCTCCAATCTCTCTGTTCGTTTCCACTTTTCCCTCTCTCGGCAAAGTTTTCTGCAAGGTATCTTCTGTCATGTACCACACAAACATTTATGTTCAAGTGATCTTTCTCTTGCTCTAAAAGTCATGGGCGCAAAAATTCATAAAGACTGGAGCAAAACTATGCATTTTGCAAAAATTCCGTAAGTTAAGTACCCTCCACCATGCACTGAACGAAATTTTTTACAGACAGTGACATTCCTCTTGTTTTTAAGGTAGAGAGTGCAAAATTTCATCAATATCGGAACACAACTATAGGTTTCTATGCAATAGAAACGCAGGGTCACATTGAAAAACACACTTTTATTTCATAGAACCCTTTCTCTGAGAATAACGAAAACAACAAAAAAGGAATCTCTAAAATCGGTCCAGCCGTTTTCAAGTTATGGCGCGACCAAGGTATTTAGGGATTCATTTTTATGTTGCAAAGTACCCTCCCCTATGCACCGTTTGAAACTTAAGGTAGACGGTGACGTCCCTATTGTTTATAAGGTTAATCGTGCGAAGTTTCGTGAAAATCGGAGTGAAACTGTTGACTTCGTGAGTCTGTAGGCGAAGTATGCTCCGCCAGACACCTATCAGAAAATACTTTCTTAGCTGATGTTTCCTACCTATAAACTATATTCCTACCAAATTTCAACTTTATAGGTGAAGTAGTTTTCGAGATTTCGTGTTTAGTCAGTGAGTGAGTAAGTGTCCTTTCGCTTTTATATAGATAGAGATTAAGAAAACAGATTGCTTAATTTTGGATGCAAGCGAATTAAGGGAGACTTGCAGAGAAAAATAAATAGTAACATGCAAATCTGTCATGCTAACTTTATTTGATACAACGTCATGCCTGATGCGACAGTTTTACGGCATCTACAGCGAAACTGTTGTAAGCGGTAGACTTATTTTCGTTTTATCATTTTGTGGTGGTGCTGGGGGGAAGGGGTCGGTTACTAAACGCTTCATAAACGGCCGAAATTATATGCAAACTTTGTTGCAGGTCCTTAACTGCTCCTATTTTCCAATAATTGACGCTTAAATCTGGGTATTCTCACCAGCTGACATCTCATTATTTATGACGTCATACCTCCTGAGCTATGTGTCATGCTCTTTTATTTTTGGGTCACAAACGTTCATGGGCGTTCACGAAAGTTTCATTCCACCGAATGAATGGTTTATGAACACATAGAGGACCTACAAACACACACACACACACACACACACACACACACACACACACACACACACACACACACACACATATATATATATATATATATATATATATATATAGCCGGATAATTATTCACAGATAACATTTCTATGTACTCTTTTGCGTTGTCGGTAAATAAATACTTGCATTACCTTTCACGTAATTTATTCGTATTGAAATTAATATCTTCGAATACTTGCTCCCTTACTCTTATTCGGGAGAACAGTAAATGACCATGTTAAATATTCTTAGTTTGGTGGGCCGCGTGTTTGAGATCTTGGCGATGACATTAACATACGGTCGGTTTTTGTCGACAGTGCATACTGGGTACCGTTTCGAATGTCTTTCAGAAATTTGGGGATAATAATTCTGCATGCGTCAATGAGATATGAGATGTAAAATGGCAAGGAGTGTTTATCGTGGTCGCTCGTCTCTTCAGGTTTAAGACTGCTTTCGCAGCCACGTATTTCTCACGTCAGGTAATCCTTATCTGCCGTTGCTGAGCAACGACTCTTAGTCTTTACTGAACAAACATTTAGCAGGGCGGTGGCGCGTTACCAGGCACTAGACGCTATCTACTAATAGCAGCAGCGGCGCCTCGTTTGACGTCATCGCAACTTCGATTACCTCAATGTTATTACAGCCTTATCAGTATCCAAGACGCTGTAAAATTCAGCGTCTGGCGCTACCAACTTCGTGTCAATGAAACTCTTACCTAGTTAATTATTAGAGAAAAAGAAGTTTGCCTATTGAGAACTTGCTACTTGAAACCAAAGTATTTTCTTTTTTATTTACACGGACAGTTTTCACTGTATCCGAGACATTATAAAGATGCGAATAAACAGTATTTTTTGAATGTTCAAAAAAATGTTTGTAATTCTATCGGACCAAACTGCGTGGTCATCAGTCCGTAACTTACAAACTAGTTAAACTAAACTAACCTAAGGACGACACACACACCCATGCCCCAGGGAGGACTCGAACCTCCACGGTGAGCAACCGCGCGCTCCGCAGCGAGACGCTTTAGACCGCTCGGCTACTCCACCGCGGCTTTTTGAATGTTACTGAAATTATAACACGAACTTCATAGTATCTTATTATTCACAAACCCAAATAATAAGACAAAGAAGAAGTACCCCTTGAAGGTTCTTTTCAGTGACGAATGCAGACAGTCACTGAAAAGTTTCTACACTGAAATGTTTCTGTATGGCTTAAATTCGGCCTTGTTCAGCAGTTTTCTTTACCAGGTGTTTGATGGACTTGTACAATGAATTACGTGACGGAAAATTAAAATATTTTTATTTTTGCGCCTCGAGCAAAATATCGTTGCCTCCCTTCTGAATAAGTTCTTTTAATTCGTGACATTTATGTGGGATACTTCATTACGTTAATAGCTTTCTCCATCGTAAATCTTGAAAGGTAAGCGTAGATTATTCGAGTTGCTACAGGTGTGTGCCATATTTTCCAGACTAACTGTTACTTGATGGATGATCGTCAGGTGACAAATGGATGCTGCAAATTATGTGGTAACTGTCGTATGTGTACATAACTTAAATACATACAGCATAAAAAGTCATGTGAAATATTTAAACATAACAATATAACACAAATTACTGTGACGAACACCGAAGTTGTGTAATATGGAAAAATATCTTTATGTATTAGCTCGAGCCATCTAGGAAGTTTGTGGCAGTTTCACCTCATTTTTAGTTTCCTCCCCCTCCAATATTCCCCCCAAAATATCTCTGTTCCTTCTCCATCTGATATATTACTTATTCCGTAAGTCGTTCAGGTATGTCAATTCACAGATCGGCCAGAACATTACGACTATTTACCTAACAGCTGATATGTCCAACTTCGCGGGGGTTTAAAAGCGGGTGCACGTCTTGGCATGGAAGCAGTGAGGTCGCTGAGGGCAGTTGGCACACCTGCACACAGAAGTCACCCAGTTCCCATAAAATATGGGGAGTGAGGCGATGTACTCTGACACCACGATTATTCACACCACAGATGTGTTCGATCGAGTTCAGACCAGGCGAGTTGGGGGGGGGGGGGTAGGACAGTATATAAATTGCACCTCGCACTGTTTTTCTCGTCCCACTCCATCACACTGCTGGCCTTGCGACATGCGGCATCATTTGCCGTGGTGAAAGGGTGAATGTGGTGCAATACTTTTTGGCCGTCACGGTACTTTGCAGGTGCTCCACTGGGCCCATCCAACGTCCCCTGGAGCATAACTGAAAAGTTGCCACATGTCTCCTTCGCACAGTACAAGGAGCTGTTCCCCCAGAAGACGACACATTCGCACAATCTCATTGGCATGTTAAAGGACGCCCTGCCACTTGCGCCATCTTCCAGTCACGATGTTCATCTACATCTGCATACATACTCCGGAATCCACCGTAAGGTGCGTGGCGGAGGGTACACTGTACCACTACTAGGCATTTCCTTTCCTATTCCACGTCCAAATAGAACGAGGAAAAAAAGAATGCCTATATGCCTCCGTACGAGCCCTAATTTCTCTTATCTTGTCTTTGCAATCACTACGTGAAATGTAAGTAGGCGGCAGCAAGATCGTACTGCACTCAGCTTCAAATTCCGGCCCTCTAAACTTCCTCAACAGAAATTCACGAAAAGAACGTCGTCTTTCCTCCAGCGATCCCCAATTGAGTTGCCGGAGCATTTCCGTGACTATCGCGCATTGGTCGAACCTACCAGTAACAAACCTAGCTGCTCGCCTCTGAACTGCTTCTATGCCTTCCTTTAAACTGATCTGCTGCGGGTTCCAAACACTTGAGCAATACTCAAGACGTGGTCGTACAAGCGTTTTATACGCAGTCTCCTTTACAGATGAAGTACATCTTCCCAAAATTCTCCCAATAAACCGAAGTCGGCTGTCCGCCTTACTCACAACTGTTCTTACATGTTTGTTCCATTTCATATCACTCTGCAATGTTACGCCTAGATATTTGAGCGACGCGACAGCATCAAGAAGCTCACTTCTAATGCTGTATTCGAACATTATAGGATTGGTTTTCCTACTCATGCGCATCAAAAAAATATGCAAATGTTTGTATAGTCTATGGGACTTAACTACGGGGTCATCAGTCCCTAAACTTACAAACTACTTATGAAGTACTTAGGAACTAGGACGGCACAAATATCCATGCCCGAGGGGGGATTCGAACCCCCGGCCGTAGTGGCCGTGCAGACCGTGACTGGAGCGCCTTAGTCCCCTCGGCCACCGCGGCCGGCTCATGCGCATCACCTTACATTTTTTTTTTTTTTTTCATTGAGAGCTAGCTGCCATTCTTCGCACCAACTAGAAATTTTGTATAAGTCATCCTGTATGCTATTACAGTCAGTTAAAGACGACAGCCTCCCATACACCACAGCATCATCAGCAAACAGCCGCAAATTACAAGTTACTTTGTCAATCAGAACATTTATATAGACAGAAAATAATAGCGCTCCTATCACACTCCTCTGGGGCACGCTTGACGATACACTCCTCTTTGATGAACAGTCGCCGTCGAGAACAAAATACTGCGTTCTATTACCTAGGAAGTGTCACAAATCTGCGAACCTATTCCATAAGCTCGTATCTTCGTTAGTAGTCTGCAGTGTGGCACCGCATCGAACGCCTATTTGAAGTCGAGAAAAACACAATCCGCCTGTTGCCCTTCATCCATGGCACGCAAGATGTCATGTGAGAAAAGGGCAAGCTGAGTTTCACATGAACGATGTTTCCTAAACCCCTGCTGATTCATAGAAAGAAGCTTTTCCGTTTCAAGGAAATTTATTATATTCGAACTGAGAATAAGCTCCAAAATTCTACATGAAACTGATGTCAACGATATTGGCCTGTAATTGTGTGGGCCAATTCTCTTTCCTTTCTTATAAACGGGAGCCCACTCCAGCCGTAGTAGACGTGGTGTTGACATGGCCCATGCCAGGCTAGTTGGCGGTGGAGGCCCATCGTTACGAGTGTTGCGTGCACTGTGTACTGAGATACTCGTGCACTCTACCCGACTGTACAGTCTGATGTTAGTTTCGCCACAGGTCACTGCTTCACCAGTCTGCCCAGTCTACGTCGTCCGAATGGTGGCCGCCCAAACTCTCGGCTTTTGGACGTGATTTCACCTCTTCTTGAAGAACTCAGTACAGCACTCCTTCAACATATAACAAGTCGTGCAGTTTCCGAAGTTCTTGTGCCGTGCCTCCGTGCCGTCACAATCTGTCCCGAATAATACTCAAATAAAGCAGAAGCACTAAGGTTCGAAGAACCCCTTCACGATGAGCTGGGTGGTTACAACTATCAGCTTGCAAATACAAATCAGTATGCGTTGGCTTCCTGCAAACAGCATGTCCCAACGTATCATCTGCCTTTCTCCTGACCAATAAATCAAGGAAGGGAAGGCAACCATTCTTTTCCACTTCCGTGGTGAAACGGATGTTGGGGTGGTTTGAATTTAGATGTTCCAAAAAATAATTAAAGTCCTCACTACCATGAGGCCAAACAACAAAAGTGTCGTCTACATATCTGAAAAAACAAGCAGGTTTCACGATCTTCAAAGTCCTCCATGAATAAATTAGCAATGATAGGCGACATTGGATTTTGTGTCCAGGGAATTATTTCGGCTTCATTTGTACATTGCATCTGAAGTTTCGGAATTTTCTTGGGACTGGTTGGAAGGTGCTTCCTGGTCACAATCCGATTGGGAATTTCAAACTATAACGGCCCGGCATTCGGTGAAGTTTGAACGATTCCGTAGCTCAGGGTCTGCTTTTACAATTCGACGTTCTGTGATTAATCTCACAGAGAAAACCTTTGACGACGTAGCTCTATCCGTTCTGGGGAAAGGTTTTAATTTTATATCTTCTTTAATTCGGCTGTCAGAAGTTATTTTGCTATTGCTACCAAAATAACAAATTTCATTTACTACTGTTATAGTCTCATTACCTAATCTAATTCCTTCAGCATCGCTCGATTTTCTTATACTACATTACATTACCCTTGTTTGTTCTTGTTAATTTTCAACATATACCCTCTTTTTGAGACACTATCCATTCTATTAACTTGCTCTTCCGTGTCTTTTGCGGTCTCTGACAGAATTACACTGCCATCGGCAAACCGAAAAGTTTTTATTTCTTCGGCCTGAACTTTAATCCCTTTTTCAGATTCCTGTTTGCTTTGCTTCACAGTTTGCTCGATATAGAGACTGAAAAGCATTCGGTAAAGGCTACAATTCTTTCTTACTCCTTTCCCAATCAGTGTTTTCCTTTGAAGCCCTTCTACTCTTATAACAGCTCTCTGCTGGTGTACTACTTTTTATTTCCTGTAGTGTAAGAGTGCTCGGATAAACTCTAGTCTCCGTTACCGCTTTGACCGAGGACGTCACATATGACATAGTCGAGAGATACTAGGAACACATGTTTACCACAACACGGTATCGGTAGTTAGATTCCACATAAATAGATGAAATCTACTTAATGATACCACCTCTTCAAAATACATTTAATAATTAGGTAATTTTAAAGAAAGCTTGCACTCGAAGTTGTACAGCCTAAAATGATATATTTATGTCGAACATACAACATTAAATCGATTGAGTGTTTCTGAACCGGAGATTCGGGCGCTACGCACCCTCACGTACTAAAAAAAGCCCTTCTTTTTCCTATACCTAACCTTCTTGGGGCTACACTGCATATAACTTTTTTAAAGTGAAATTTAGCTTAGGTCAAACAAGACCTAAACCTTTAGACAGTAGAATAACAACAAAAGGATAAGACAACGCCACCTCGGTGTCTTCAAAAATATCAGACACTTAAACAGTGAGTATCAGTATTGAAACCACGCGCGGGACGGAATGACGTAAAACATGACAACATTGGTAAAAGTAAGGCTCGTATAAGTACGAGCTGACGCATCCGCCATTTTTATTCTCGGGAATCTTTAAGTTAAACACACTGCGGTGCTATAGGATTTGCTTCGCGGCACTTTAGCACGACATTACGGGTGGTTGTGTTGCCATAAACTGCTCAAACCATTCCAGAGGTGGCTACAGGACATTTAGTTTCCCGAGAGATTCTAAAAGAAGAACAGATTCTAAGAGAAGAAAAGAATGGATCATTAAATGTTGGCGCAAGAACTGAAAACCCGGACCGAGCCCTCGTTATATTTTGTAAGTAAATAGTTATTATTATGACTTGAAGCAATATTTAATAGTAAAAGTCGTCAGTGATATTTGAACTTACGTTTTTGTTTAGCTCTTCTGAAAGTACTACCTCTTAACAGAGAAGCTACCTGAAGGGAATTAGCAGCTGCAAAATATCATATTACAGCAACATACTGTTTTTAGAGCACAATATGTGTGTCTTATACAGTATATTAAGAAATACCCCGCATCAAAAAGTTTTGTATTGACATTGCACAAATTGTTGAAGATACTTCTGTTACGCTATTGCGAGAAATTATTAAAAACACTAAAACGGAAAAATATAAATATACTGGGGAAAATGTTTCGTTACGGCTGTACCAGCGTACTGTGCTGACAGAGGCAACAACCGTTGAGTGCTATTTGTGGTATTTCGAAGTTTTAGCGTCATAATTTGAAAGAATAGTACGGTACCTGATCTTTTATCACAAAATGCGCCCGTAATTTAATTTCTTATTAGTAAATGCCAATATTGACGCTTATCTATAAGAGACTGTAACATAACTGGCAAAGAATACTGGGTAAATTTTACTTACGGCTGTAGCGAAGTAGTGTGCTAATGTTGGCAACGAAACGTTTGCTTTATAAGGATTATTAAATTACTGACAAGACAAGGGTACTGTTACATACGAAAACCTGTCATCTTTAGAGAAGGAACAGAATTATTTATTTATTTCATGGTCAACACATTCTATACGATTAGGTTTTCAAATAACATTCAAAGGTTGTTGCCAACATCGGCACGTGTGCCTCTACGACCGTGAGCTTTAGATCCTGTAAAGTAATATTCTTTTTAGTTTTAGTGTTTGTAATACATTCCAAATATTGATGCAAACAAGAGCGGAATGAAAGCTCAAAGTAGCACGACCTAAGGCTCTGTGCCGGGCACTTGTCAATTATTCCACTAAACTTAAATAAAACAACACTGTTCGTATAAGCTGCGTGTTGTGTTTAGCATTTGCAGGAATGAAAATGGCAGATGCGCCAGCCTGTGTTTTTAGGAGCTCTAGGTCAAAGCGGTATCGGAGAATAGATTTTACGCGAGTGCTCCTACCTACCGCAGTCGCGCTAAAATGCCAATTGTTTGCATATCCGTGGTTTGTTACACTTTATGTCTGTTTGAAGTTGGTTAGCCGTGGTGGAATGGCCGTTTGCTCTAAGGCGCATAACTGTAGAGTGTGTGGTGTGTGTGTGTGTGTGTGTGTGTGTGTGTGTGTGTGTGTGTGTTGTCCTTAGGTGTTTGTGTGTGTGTGTGTGTGTGTGTGTGTGTGTGTGTGTGTGTGTGTGTGTGTGTGTGTGTTGTCCTTAGGTTAGTTTAAAGTCCTTTCTACACGGGAAGTGAGAGCTTACAAGATTACCCATGATGAACCGGTAACGCCGTCCGCGTACAGTGTAGACGCGTCCACTTGCACAAGATGCACGCATACGATCGCTAGTAGACGGAATAGGATGGATCCTATTCTCACGCGTATGGAAGTGCTTCGTGCACGCGCAGATGACCGAATGGAGTACCTAGCTGACAAACGAAGCCAAGTCGGGAATTTGTTTGAGAATGTGTACTTGTCTCCTGGTCAGAGGAACGTCGTAAGTATTTTAGGAGGTGATACTATAGAGGAATTGCATTAAAAATTTAATATAACCTGTGTACAATTTTTATTGAATACAGAGATATAGCTGTTAATATGAAATCCAAGCAAACGTAGAGCAAATGTAAATGAAGAAATTTTCACTGATTTATCCGTCGGTTCTTGGTAGTACAACATCATACTTACTTAAAAGTAGTCTTTTGTGTATGTACTACACGTTCATTTCCACGTAGTTACCCGATTTTCGGCTTACTAGGACATATTCAGATTTTAAACTACGTCGAAAACCAATCTACGAAGAACCGACGAAAGACTCAGTCAAAATATCAGAATCAGTTTGTTGTACATAAAAATGTTCATATGTTTGTATAGTCTATGGGACTTTACTACGGGGTCATGAGTCCCTAAACTTACAAACTACTTATGAACTACTTACAACTAAGGACGGCACAAATATCCACGCCCGAGGGGGGATTCGAACCCCCGACCGTAGTGGCCGTGCAGACCGTGACTGGAGCGCCTCAGTTCCCTCGGCCATCGCGGCCGGCTGGTGTACATACCAGGAGCTGTATCTCTGTACCCAATAAAAATTGGACACATATGAAATTTTAACTGCAAATTGTCCTTATTACCATTTTCTAAAATATTTGGTATTTTTCCTGAAACATGCTGTAGTTAACAGATGAAATATTTGTTTTTCCTGAGCACCATTTGAAGCTTAATCAAAGTGAAAGGTCTATGTATAGACACCTGAGCTTGTTCATCATACACACATGCGCCTCAAACCGCAGGGGCTGAAAGTTTGTAATCGCATTTTATAATGAGGCCGTTACACATGTGAGCGACGTAGTTACACATTAACTGCACGAAAACAATTAAATACAGTTTCACAGTGGCAGTCTAAAACACAAATGTTTTAATCATCACAACATATCATACAGTTTCGAAAAGTGATGTTAACGCGGCGATTCATTTGCTGTAAGCTGACAACAAACGAAGTAGACGCGTGAAGCAGACCACTCAGCAAATGCGTACCGTTTGAACGCTGCTTTGTAGTTTGACGGTCTATCGCAAAGGGCTCTGCAGATGACAACGACTATCTTGTGCACGTCTCGTATTGATTTGATTTTCTCAGGGAAGCCAAAACAGTCTTGGTCCAACCCGCCACTGCCTGCACCGAAACTAAGTTTACTGTGCGGTATCGCTCCCTGTATATCTAGTAAAGCCAACCAATGCCCTTGAACAGTGCAAGGAGTCCCTTTACCAATTCTTTATTAGACACAATTTCTTCGGGTCTGGTTGTCCCAAATGTTCTGTGCCTTTTACTCTCCAATGCAATGCATTCCAAGATTAGATGTGATGCAGTTTCATCACCGTCATCACAGATCCTACATTTAGGGTCCTCTTCTGTTATTCCCATTGCATGTAAATGTTTTTTGAAATTCCCATTGCCTGTCAGCAATACAACCATGAGTCTAATCCCTCTCCTGTTCAGGCCCAGGATTGCAGAGCTTCTTTTAAAACATGGCTCTGGCATCATTACCTTGCCATGTTTTTGTTGATAGACTTTGGTCCAATATTCTATGTGCTGTCTTCTGAGCCAGTTACGTAGCTCCAATTTCATCATTGCCTTGGTGATTGTCAGGACAGGTTCCGGTCCAATAAATGGAGTATCTGCCCCCATCCTGGCTAATCTGTCGGCATGTTCGTTGCCACTGATCCCCGAGTGGCCAGGGACCCACAATAGGTTTACTCTATTGCTTTCCCCTAGCCCCGCCAGATCCCTGTGACATTCTGCAACAATTTTAGACCTTGTTGCAGGAGCTGCCAGTGATCTCAGGGCTGCCTGGCTGTCTGAATAGATATAGATGTATACGGTCTTTGTAGCACCTACGCAAATTCTCCTCCACACACGCCCTGATGGCAGTGATTTCGGCATGGAATACTGAGGCCAATTTCCCTAGAGAGATGACGCCCTCCAGTCTTGGCTGCACCCCGTATACCCCCGCTCCAACGCCTTGGTCTGATTTTGACCCGTCAGTGAAGCAGAGAATATTCCCCGTACGGTGTTGCACTATTTTCTCCCACTGCTCCCTACTTCCAATTGTTATACTGAAAGGCTTGTTGAAGCAGTATGGGGTTATAATATAGTCGCCTGGCATTTCCCCAACCTTTCCTATATTTACCTCACTATTTTAGTGTGTGATTCTGGATATCCCAAAGAGTTCCAGTTTTTGCCAGTTTTGAGTCTTTATTCACCAGCTGCTGCCTCCATCTTGACCCAAAGGTGTAATGGGGGCACATCCAACATGGTTTCCATCCCAGCAGTTTAAATGTTTGTTAAGCTTATGGGACTTAACTATGGGGTCATCAGCCCCTAAACTTACAAACTACTTACGAACTAGCTTATCCTAAGGACGGCACAAATATCCATGCCCGAAGGGGGATTCGAACCCCCGACCGTAATGGCCGTGCAGATCGTGACTGGAGCGCCTCAGTCCCCTCGGCCACCGCGGCCGGCTCCCAGCAGTTGGTGTGCTGCTAATTCCGCCTGTTATGGCTAAGCAGGCTAATCTCTGCACCCACGTCTCGCATAGAGAGGTGTTACGTGTTTTGTAAACCTAGTGACTCATAACCACAGCAGTTAAATCCCACAGATTTGCAAACATCTGAAGTTGGCTAGCACCGACTTTTGCACGTAGAGACAGGCAGACGGCTGGTGACTCTTGTTTCTGTACTCTGTCGTACCTCACAGAGACGCCTAAAGACGGTTGGTATGGACGCGATGAGGTAGCGGGCTGCGCGGCTGTGGCGGCGCCGGTGCGGTGTCGACGCGCTGCGGCTGAGGTGAGTTGTGGTGTGGTGTGGGTGCCTGGTGTTTAGCGCCCCAAGGTCGAGGGCTGCTCAGCGCCACGAGGGCCCTGCCGCCGCCCTCCTGCCCTCTCAGCCGCCTCTGCTGCAGGCGCCGCCGCCGACACCGCCGCGGTGCCGGGTCAGCCGCACCTGTGGAAGTCCAGCTATACCGCGTCTTTTACTCTCAACAGTTACTACAAATACACCATCTTTGTTATGTTATGGCTGTGTTATTGATGCAATCCCAAAAAACGGTCAATTTGAAAGGTGGCCATAAACTAAGCGCCATTCCTTAAACACATCTTCCTTTAAAGTCAGGTCACAAACAAAAAATATTATATACATTACTCCGAAGTTCGTTGCTCTGGTGTAGCAACAGTGAATCCATATTTGAAGTGAAAAGTAGTCTCTGTTGCAAATTGTAATATTTATTTATTTTTAACGCGCTTGGCGTATCTTCAGAACACTGCAACAGGGAAAATATAAAAATGTGAGTTTCCTGCCGCTGACCTATCCACTATAATATTAGGAAACAATGAATTGGAGGCGTGAACATACCTCAGATGGCATTAGTTGGCGTAAAAGTACAAGAAATGTTCAAATGTTTGTTAAGCTTATGGGACTTAACTACGGGGTCATCAGTCCCTAAACTTACAAACTACGTACGAACTACCTTATACTAAGGACGGCACAAATATCCATGCCCGAGGGGGGATTCGAACCCCCGACCGTAGTGGCCGAACAGACCGTGACTGGAGCGCCTCAGTCCCCGCGGCCACCGCGGCCGGCAAGATGCTCACCATTTTCGACTGGATAAAATCTGAGGATTTAATCAAAAGCATCGTCAAGAATTATAAGAGGTGGGACAAAATGTTACTAAAATGGAAGTTAGAGTATTTAAAAAACAATCGTGAATGGACAGTGGGAAGCAGAGAGAGTGTGGAGATGTATAACGTACCACATCAGCTGCGTCGTGTTGGATAGGTCCGCGTTCACAGAATGAATATCGATACATCACTTTATCAAACATAACTGCACGGACAGCTGACATAGTGATGTCAGCCCTACAAAATGTTACCTGATCTTCTTATTGAAAAGTCGCACCCTCCTCTTCCCTTAATAAGACCTCCCCCCTCTCTTTCGCCACCAAATTGTCGTCTTAGCTTGAGCTCGATTCCGTAACGTAACTACCACCCGGCTCACACTACATAATTTTTCTACATTTTAACCATATTTCTTTTCAGTGTTCTATGATTGGATACATTTATAATTAATTTCCATATAAGGGCTCTATAATTTTATGTTTGTTTTACTAACATACATTATCAATATTACTGTCTTCCAATCTGATTTACAAGTGCTTTTACACTTCATTACTACCATCCATCGTTATTAATTCCATACTTTAATAATTTGCAACCATGTAGATCGATTTTGTCATTCAAATTTAACCACCCAAATCTTAGTTACTCATGCCGGCGTTCTATCAGCGCCGCCTAGCGGCGTTTGCTATATTCCGGTGCCTTACTCACTAGACTATCAGCTGCCCGCGCAGTTACGTTTGATAAAGTGATGTATCGATACTCATTCTGTGAACGCGGACCTATCCAACACAACGCTGCTGATGTGGTAAGTTATACATCTCCACCCTCGCTCTGCTTCCCACTGTCCATTCACGATTGTTTTTTAAATACTCTAACTTACATTTTAGGAACATTTTCTCCTACCTCTTATAATTCTTGACGGTGCTTTTGATTAAATCCTCAGATTTTATTCAGTCCAAAATGCTGAGCATCGTGTGCTTTTAAGCCAACTAATGCCATTCATCTGTTTCTGAGGTATGTTCACGTCCCAAATTCATTATTTCCTAATATTGGATAGTTCCGCGGCATGAAACGGACATTTGTATATTTTCCTTGTTACAGTGTTCTGATGATGCGCCAAAATCGCGAAACGCTTTAAAAAGAAATAAATATTATAATTTGCAACAATGACTACTTTTCAATTCAAACAAAATTTTACTTAAGACCATGATCCTCTATTACCTATAAAAATGATGGCTGTATGTATGTATTTATGTTCTCTATAGACTCCAAAACGACTGCAGAAATTTTTATGAAATCTTCAAATTAGCTCAACGGGTGATCCTGTGAAGTTCGGCAGCGATCGGATCAAGATATTTATTAACCAATATGTAAAATATCAACTAATAATATAGTTCCTTGAGACACCTCTCTTTATACCAAAGCAATTAAATAAGGAGAGGCACTGAATGAAAGTTTGTGCTGTAGCTGGGATTCGAACCCCGGACCTTCTGCTTACTAAGCAGGCGTTTTAGACCGCACAGCTAACACAGTCACGAACCAAAGCAAATATGCGGACTGTCTTCAGTTTTAATGCAACGCGTCTCCTTATATTTAATACCTTCGGTATAACGAGACAATGTTTTCTCAAGGAACTGTATTAATGGTTGATATTTGTATCAGCGCGGCCTGAGGAAGAAGGCGGAATTGTTCCTATTCACGTTCTTTGCTAGGGTGCTCTTGCAATATAGAAGAGCCTTGGCAATTTGGTACGTATTTCACAGGGAACATTGAGGCAGAACTAAAGTATGTGGTGTGGAGAGAGACGTGCTTGAGGACAGACATTGTAGTCGCTTTGTAGGTAATGCTGTGTTAGCTGAGCGGTCTAAAGCGCCTCTCTCGTTACCAGAAGGTCCTGGGTTCGAATCCTGGCCAAATAATTTTAATTCAGTGCCTCTCCTTGTATTAAATACGTAAAAGATTACATTAAGGCCCCTGGCTGTAGACGGACATGCGCATCAACTTCTGCTGTAGTAGCTGCTTCCGCCGCCATTTTTGCTCCAAGCGGCGACAGCGTGAGCTTGTCAAAGGCGGAGTTCTTTGCTGTTATTGCTTTAAAATATCGCTTGCATCACCTCTAATACATGTATCAAGAAGTAAATAAAGATTTGGATTAAAAATTAATCTAGTCATAATAAATTATTTCAATTATTACATATGTTTGACGACGGTTATTTTAATACAGCTTGAAAAATCGTTAAATATATATTTTTTGGAATTTTCCCAACTAGGTGCGTATTCGAAGAAATTTTTTCGCATTGGACAACTCAGTTCTATTGCCAGATGCACTTCGATAGCTTCGTGATAACTCTACGTTTTCGCGTGTAGTGTGATGAATTTGATCAGAATACAATCCCAGTTCTGTGCCTTTTCTACGGAATATTTTTCAAAATTCATATAAAATCCTTTTGCTTTGCACAAACTATGAAAGTACATTACCATGATGAACTACGTTGCAATAAAAGATTTATGAATAAGAGAGGTATGGATAACTCGAAATAGTTGTTTTTGCAGTAAAATTCAATCATTTTCAACATATTTTTTTTTCAAATTTACTGTCTTCATAATAAAACTAAAAATTAGTTCTTTTAATAAGTTAATACAAAACAACATACATATTTAAAAAGGTTATCACTCACATGGAAAAAGCACCTAATTAAGTGATATAAACCGATTGCTTCCAATAGGCGAATAAGAAGGGCCCAATTTGGAGATAAGACATTTCGCCAGTAAACTGCAACATAGCTACGACAGAAGTTTGCGTAACAATATTGCTGCCTGCGCATCGCAGTAGTTTCGAACAGGGTTTACACGTACAAGCCATATGCGCCATTGTAATTAGTAAAAACAGTATGCACTTTTATTGCCAATATGAGTAAAAATAAAAGTCGGTAACGAAAGTTGTTGCGGTTCGCTAAAAAGCAAGTGTTGAAACATGCCGTTTACTATGTGTTGAAATCGTGCGTAATTATAAATGATTTAATCCGCTTCGCATAGTTTGAAGTCCTTATTGGTGTCTATTTCTCACGATGACAGTTTATTATCAATACTTTACGGCTTCCAGGGTCCAGGGAGAAACAAGACTTTTCTGAACAATTCTTCGACCTTAGATATCGGTAGACTGGGCATGGCATTGCTATCATGGCACCAACATCTCTACAGCTAAACCACTGCTTTGCCAACAGTCACCTGATTGTTTTTCCAGCTTTGCTTATGAATTTGCAAAGCGTTTTGTGTCAAGAGGAGTAACATTAAATTTCATTTGTAAGTATTATAAGTTTAAAATAGTGCCAAAAGTACGAAGTTGAAATCGACCTTGTGTAATAAAACTGTAGATTCAGAAGTCGGATTATAAATCTAAGTACAATTGTCTCTGCAAAAGAAGACGTCATTCTCTATCTTAATATAGTCCGCACCAAAAGTAAATAATTACAAAGTTCAATCACAATATTGCACCGAACAGTTTTAAAATCAGAGACGTTTCTGATGAGTTTATCGCTCATGTGTGTATATTGTCTCTAGTGGCAGGCACAGAGCAGAAATATCACGGGAGTGAGCATTCAGATGCCCAGAACGGGTTTTGTGTCCTCAACATTAAGGTGGAAATGTCACGTGATATTGGGAAAAATCTAATAATCGCAGACTGTATCTTAGTCCTCTTTTGTTTGGTTAAGACGTGTGACTATGTGTAAATGGCCCTTTTAGCGACGCTTCCTCGACTTTCTTGTTGCTTCTGTGACACATTTATTTAGATAGTAGCCGCGGTGGAGTAGCCGAGCGGTCTAAAGCGTCTCGCTGCGGAGCGCGCGGTTGCTCGCCGTGGAGGTTCGAGTCCTTCCTGGGGCATGGGTGTGTGTGTTTGTCCTTAGGTTAATTTACCTAGGTTTAAGTAGTTTGTAAGCTACGGACTGATGACCACGCAGTTTGGTCCGATAGATTTACAGACATTTAAATTAAAAAATTATTTAGATAGTTGTTGTTGTTGTGGTCTTCAGTCCGGAGACTGGTTTGATGCAGCTCTCCACAATACCCTATCCTGAGCAAGCCTCTTCATCTCTACATAAGAACGGCAACCTACATCTGTCTGAATCTGCTTACTGTATCCATCTCTTGGTCTTCCTCTGCGATTTTTACCCCACACACTTCCCTCTAATGCTAAATTCACAATTCCTTGATGTCTAAGAATGTGTCCCACGAATCTATCCCTTCTTTTAGTCAAGGTATGCCAGAAATTTCTTTTCTCCCCAATTCTGTTCAGTACCTCCTCATTAGTTACGCGATCCACCCACCTAATCTTCAGCATTCTTCTGTAGCACCATATTTCAAAAGCCTCAATTCTCTTCCTGTCCGCACTGTTTATCGTCCATGTCTCACTCCCATACAAGGCAACACTCCATACAAATGCCCTCAGAAAGGACTTCCTTAGGCTTAAATCAATATTCGATGTTAACAAATTTCTCTTTTTCAAAAACGCTTTTCTACCCATTGCCATTCTGCATTTTATATCCTCTCTACTGCGACCATCATTTGTTATTTTACTGCCCAAGTAACAAAACTCATCTACCTCCTTTATTGTTTCGTTACCTAACCTAATTCCTTCAGCATCACCTGATTTTCTTACACTGCACTCCATTACCCTAGTTTTACTCTTGTTAATGTTCATCTTATATGCACCTTTCAGCACACTATCCATTCCGTTCAATTGCTCTTGCAGGTCATTTGCTGTCTCTGACAGAATTACTATGTCGTCGGCAAAACGCAATGTTTTCAATTCTTCACCCTGAACTTTAATTCCTTCTCCAAATTTCTCCTTGCTTTCCTTTATAGCTTGCTCAATGTACAAATTGAACAACATTGGGGAAAGGCTACAACCCTGTCTTACTCCCTTTCCAACCACTGCATCCCTTTCATGCCCTTCAACTCTGACAACCGCTGTCTGGTTTTTGTACAAGTTGTAAATAACCTTACGCTCCCTATATTTTACTCCTGCTTGCTTCAGAACTTGAAATAGTTTGTTCCAATCAACATTGTCAAAAGCCTTCTCCAAATCTACAAAAGCTAGAAATGTTGGTTTGCCTTTTCTTAATCTATCTTCTAGGATAAGCCGTAAAGTGAGTATTGCCTCCCGTGTTCCTACATTTCTCCTGAACCCAAACTGATCTTCCCCGAGGTCGGCTTCTACCAGCTTTTCCATCCTTCTGTATATAATTCGTGTTAATATTTTGCAACCATGACTTATTAAACTGATGGTTCTGTAGTTTTCACACCTGTCTGCACCCGCTTTCTTTGGAATGGGGATTATTACATTTTTCTTAAAGTCTGAGGGTACTTCACCTGTCTCATACATCTTACACACAATGTGAAACAATTTTGTCATGCTGGTTCTCCCAGAGACTTCAGTAGCTCTGACGGGATATCATCTACTCCAGGGGCCTTGTTTCGACTTAGATCTTTCAGTGCTCTGTCAAATTCATCTCTCAGTATAATATCTCCTATTTCATCATCATCTACATCCTCTTCCCTTCCTACAATAGTGTCTCGAAGTTCATTTCCTTTGTAGAGTCCATCTATATACTCTTTCCACCTTTCAGCTTTCCCTTCTTTGCTGAGAACTGGTTTTCCATCAGTGTCCTTGATATTCATAGAGCTGTTTTTCTTATCGCCAAATGTTTCTTTTATTTTCCGGTAGGCTGTATCTATTTTTCCCCTATTTATACATTCTTCTACATCCTTGCATTTGCTTTCTAGCCATTCCTGCTTAGCCATTTTGCACTTCCTGTCAATCTCATTTCTTAGTCGTCTGTACTCCATTTTGCCTGTTTCATTTACTGCATTTTTATATTTTCTCCTTTCATCGATTAAATTTAGTATCTCCTGTGATATCCAAGGATTTTTTGTAGGTCTTGCCTTCCTACCTATTTTGTCCTCTGCTACTTTCACTATTTCATCTCTCAATTTTACCCATTCCTCCTCTACTGTTTTATTTTCCCTTGTTTCTGTCAATTGTTGCCTAAAGCTCCCTCTGAAATTCTTAAGAACCTCAGGTTCCTTCAATTTATCCAGGTCCCATCTCCTTATTTTCCTATCTTTTTGTAGTTTCTTTAGTTTCAGCCGACAGTTCATAACCAACAAGTTATGGTCAGAGTCTATATCTGCCCCTGGGTATGTCTTACACTGTAGAACCTGGTTCCGAAATCTATGTCTTACCATTATAAAATCTATCTGGTATCTCCCGGTGTCTCCTGGTCTCTTCCACGCATTTAGATAGTATTTCATGTTATGTGGTTGCTCTGCAAACAGAAGGTGGGGCTTCTTTACAGCCACTACGGTACAAACCAATAATAAGAGCAAATAAATGTGTTGAAAGAGTGCATTTGTCTCAATATCAAGTGATAATTCCAGCTTAATGTTGAGAATATGCACAGAAGGCAATTCTCACTCCATAGATACTTCTACTCTATGAACAATTTAGTAGTTATATCCGTCGAACGATGCACTTTTTCCCATGACATTGCAAAGCATATGGGGTACAGCAAAGAAGAAAATTTATTTTCTTTTCCGTCTTACCTTGGTTAAATTTTACTTGTAGTGGCAGCGGTTTGGTTTGCTACCGTTGGCAACGAACTATTCACTTTATGAGGACGACTAATTTACTGACCGGAACAGCATAAATTATTTATTTTATTGTGAACATAAAGAATTATTCCCCTCATTCTTCGTGACTGATTTTTGAGAAAGCATTCAACAGCCGTTGCCAACATCAGCACACAACGCTGCCGCCGTAAGTAAAATTGTACTCTTTCTTGTAGTGTATTACACCATAGTTATGAGAATGTAAAAACGCAGCAACGCCATAATTAGGCATTTATTGTACTATGTAACTAACTTCGCCTCACTTTGTCCTTTGCTGTACTATGAGGTTTTTGAGGCATTCCTAAACAGAACACACTCAGAATGTAATGAGAATACACCGAAATCAGAAAGGAAACTACATAAATTCGAGTTTCCTTGCAAAGAATTCTTATGTAAATTAGAGCATCGATAGACACGAAGGAATGTCATTATGTTTTAAATTCAAATGTTCCCTGTCAAAAGAAGCAAAGAAATGTCGTTAATCTGTGAATATACAAAGTGTAATCATCTGTTCAAAGTTAGTTTGTATTTACAGAGATAAGATTGCGGCTATTAATTCAAAATACTTCTGTTACTGAGGGAATACGCAGATCACGTCATGTATTGTTTCTTTGAAGCACTACAAAACCAACAGCACCTTTTGCCGCGGTGGAGTAGCCGAGCGGTCTAAAGCGCCTCGCTGCGGAGCGCACGGTTGCTCGCCGTGGAGGTTCGAGTCCTCCCTGGGGCATGGGTGTGTGTGTTTGTCCGTAGGTTAGTTTACCTAGGTTTAAGTAGTTTGTAAGCTACGGACTGATGACCACGCAGTTTGGTCCGATAGATTTACAAACATTTGAACATTTGAACAGCAGCTTTAGTGGTTCGTTGCTGTTCTACGGCATAACCATCACAAAGAATAAAAAAAATTAAAAACGCAGCAGCGCTATTAATTCTTCGGTGCAGTATGTAACTAACAGGGCGTCTATTTGTTCTGTACTGCACTACACCGTTTACTAGACACTCCTAAAAAGAATGGATTAAAGATGTAATAAGTAATGCACCGAAATCAGAAAGGAAACTACATGAATTCGATGCAATGAATTCTTAGTAAATGAAAACATTGATAGACGCGAAGGAAATTCGTTATGTTTTAAATTCAAATGATACCCACGGAAAGAAGCACTTCTTTTTTTCTTTCCATGGTATTGCAAGGCGCGTGGGATACCGCCAGTAAAAAACATATATTTTTTATTTTATTTAATTAATTAATTAATTTATTTATTAATTTTTTTGTATCCTATCTGGGTTAAATTTTACTTGCAGTGGCAGCAGTTTAGTACGTTAATATTGACAACGAAATATTCGCTTTAGGGGATCATAATTTTACTGATAGGAACAACATTAATTATTTATTTCATTGTCAAAACAAAGAATTATTCCCCTCATTGTACGTGACTGATCTTCCAAAAAGGATTCAGCGGCCGTTCCAACATCAAGTGATGGAGCGTAAACGTTTATAGTCGGATTCTGTCAAGAAAGAAGACGCAGTGATTTACCTCTAATGTGACTTCGGATTTAAATACTTCTCATCTAGTAATATAGCTTGCCTACAGCTGCCTCTGGAATTTGTATGGCACTAATGTACTCCGCAAATTAAGCTAAAAAATTAACGACATTATTAACTCTATAAAATAGCATCGGTACGCCTCCAGATTTCGCCTAGAAAAATTACAGTGTTGAAAAAAATGAAAGATTGAAACACAGAAATTTGGTTTAGGGAATCGTTTAATTCACTGGTTATGCACTAAACAGTGCATGAAAGGCTATTCATTTATATACTACAAATAATTCTAAATCAGTGAAATAATGATGCAGTATGAGCGAAGTACTTAGTAAACATGTGTTCTTGCGTGATAAACTCGTATTTCCCTGGACTACAAACTGTTCCCGATAAGCACGTCCACCCCTCGCTCACCTCTCCACTAAGTGCTATCTAGCACGATTCCCCGTCGACTTCCTACTATGTACTTTTAATCGCGGTACCAAAGTTGGAGACTTGAGATTGAGTTTTCCGAAAGGTACCGTGATTTCATTTGACTCTATGAACTTTTCAAGGGCCATTAGTGTCAAAATGCACGTTACTAGTAAATCGCTGCGGCTGTTGAAGACTTGGAAACTCTTAAATGTTCAAATGTTTGCTAATCTAAGGGACCACACTGCTTTGGTCATCGGTCCCTTGACGTAAACACTACTTAAACTAACTTACGCTAAGGACAACACACACACACACACACACACACACGCACTGCAATATTGTAACGCAATTGAAGAATAAATTTTATGAAACCCCACAACACTCCCCAGACTGGACGCAAATATAGCTCAACGATAAGTGCAAGTACTTCCTGTGAAGTACTGTCTATAGTGTTCGCTCTTCATGTAGTATTTTACAAATGACCTACGTTTGGGCCGTTCGGCAATACTTTAAAACAGCAAGGTATACAACACACATGCGAGAAAAAGGCCATAGCTCAGAAATTCATGTGCAATGTAAAATGGGTTGGCACCATATTGCACCCAAATTCTGTCCAAATCCACTGTCCTTATACAGTTTCACCCACGTTACACCCCTTCTACTGATGAGAGAACCAAGACGTTCAGTACTGAAATGGACGTCCATTCAGCTGACATCGAGTGTGTTACCGAACTGAGGGGTCTTAGAGGTACTCTATGTAGTTTCACTCACGCACTTACCAATGTTACACAACCCACTTTACCCACCCCATCCTCCGTGATCACGCCACATAAAAGCTTGATAAGTGGAAAATCGTAAACACTTTTGCCTACTTCGGATCAAATTACAATTTCGTCGAATAGTTTTTTTGTAGCTAGTGGTTTTACCTTGTATACCATAGCAAAAACAGTTGTGCTACACTCCAAAAGGATCAGATCACGTCCAATGAAGTTGGATCCCCACGATGTCGTCAGAGAATGGCTGAATCGTCTGGGAAGTGTCAACAATTTCGAACTCTGTCAAGAAGGTCGTCTTGTTGTTCTTTGCACTGCGAACACTATGACCGCAAAACGGGTGAGAATCAACGACCAAAGGAAGAAAGGCTCTCCTCTGGGTCATTTGCGACACGTCCAGAGAACTTCCCGTGTCGATTCTTAGCGGTAATGAGTCTCAGGTGTTTTACTGCGTCACTCATAAGAAAAATCGCGTGATTTCAACGCCGAACCTTGCGGTCTGAATCTCCTTCCCTAGTGCTTCAAACGAAGGGATGAAAAGTGAAAGTGGGACGACCATTTCATTATGCGACAGGACCACGTTGGCATTAGGTAGAATTTTTGTGAAGTCTGGTGCCAATATATCAGTAATCCAAGTTACACATAACTTACTGAGATTGAATTTTTGTCACAAGTGTTCACACCTTGTTTGATGGGTTGCCGAGGTCGAGGGTGACCTCTCAGGGCAACATGTTTTTGTGTCATTAGAAAGTAATGCTGTGCCAATAAAGGAGACAGGTATGGAGAAAAGGTTAGCCTTTGTGTTGTGCAGTGTTTGTCTGTTAATTTTTTTTTTTTTTCATATCTGTAGCCATGTTACCAAAGTAAACATTTTACGAGAACTGATGATTTTGTTGTTGTTGAGAAAACAACGTTTTAATTGTTGTCAGAAATGGGTGATGATATTTGCTCACTGGACAAAACATCAGTCATCCATTATCCTCATGATCAATTTCTAGATCATGTAGAACTAGCACAAACTGGTCACAAGTAGTCATCTGTCCTGTGAAGCGATCTGTTCGTCTAGACCGTTATATGCAGTCGGTGCAATCAGATGTATAGACGTGAAGACATCGTCCAACGCGTGTTCAACCATTCACAGCCATGTTACATGGCGTAAAACAGTAGTCATAAAAACATCCTAACAAACCGGCCCCTACGGTCGGGAGTTCGAATCCCCCCTCGGGCACGGATATTTGTGCCGTTCTTAGGATAAGCTAGTTGGTAAGTATTTTGTAAGTTTACCGACTGATGACCCCGTAGTTAAGTCCGATAAGCTATACAAACATTTGATTTGAACACGTCCCCTTACACTGATATATGCCTGTATTCGTCGTGGCATACGGTCCACTAGATGACCAAGGGACTGTTGCTTCTACATCTACATAGGTACTCTGCAAATCGAATTTAAGTGCCTCGCAGAGGGTGCAGTAACTACTTTCATAACCTTTCTCTACCGTTCCATTCTCTAATAGCGCGCTGGAAGAAAGAACATCTAAATCGTTCAGTTTTCGATCTGATTTCTCTTTTTTTATTTGGATGGTCATGTCTTCCTATGCAGGTTGGTGCTAGCAAAATATTTTCACATTTAGAAGTAAAAGTCGGTAATTGAAATTTCGTAATTAGTTCTCGCCGCAACGAATAACGTCTTTCTTTTAATAACTTCCACCTCAAATCGTGCAACATTTCGTGACGCTTTACCCCCTGTAATGCCATAAAACAAAACGAGCTGCCCTTCTCTTAATCTTCTCAATGTCTTCCATCAGTCCCACCTGGTGAGGATCCCACACTGGGCAACAGTACTCCAGGAGAGGACGCACAAGTGTGATGTAGACAGTCTCTTTGGTGGAGCGGTTGCATATTCGAAGCGTTCTGCCAATGAAACGCAACCTTTGGTGTGCCTTCCTCTTTATATTTTCTATGTGTTCTCTCCAGTCAAAGTTGTTAGTAATTGTAACTCCTAGGTATTTGGTAGAATTTACGGCCTTAAGGTTTGACTCATTTATCGTGTAATTGAAGTTCAGCGGATTTCTTTTAGTGGTAATGTGTATTACTTCACACTTTTCATTATTTAGTGTTAATTACCAATTTTTGCACCATGTAGAAATTTTGCCTACAGTTACTTTTGATCCTCTGTTGACTTCACTGACCGATAAACAACAGCATAATCCGCGAACAGTGTAAGGGAGCTATTCAGATTGTCTCCTAACTAGTTTATAAACACAGGGAAGAGTAGGGGACCTATAACGCTTCTCTGGGGAACGTCAGATATCACTTCTGTTTTACTCCATGACTTACCGTCAATTACTACGAACTGGATCATTTCTGATAGGAAATCGTGAATCCAATAGCACATTGGGGGCGATATTCCATAAGCACGCAATTTCATTAAAAGCTGTTTGTGAGGTAAAGTGTCAAAAGTCTTCCGAAATCCAGAAATATGGAATCGATTTGAGATCCCTTGTCGATGGCACTTATCGCTTCATGTGAATAAAGGGTAAGCGCTGTTTCGCAAGAGCTATACTTTCTGAATCCTTGTTGACTATTGGTTCGAGGTAGTTCATAATGTTCGAACAAAGTATATGTTCCAAAATCCTACTGCAAATCGACGTCAATGAGATTGACTTGTATTTTTGGGGATCACTGCTATTGCCTATCTTGAATATTGGAGTGCCTTGGGCAACTTTCCAGTCTTTGGGTACGGATCTTTCGTTGTGTGATCAGTTGTATATGATAGCTGAATATGGAGCTATTGCATACTCTAGTTGGTATATAATCTGGCCCGGAAGATTTGTTTTTGTTTAGTGACTGCAGTTGTTTTACTACTCCAGGAACATCTACTTCTAAATTTCGCGTTTTTTGGTTCGAATTATAGAGTGTTTACTTCATCTTCTTTGGTGAAAGAATTCCGGAAAGCTGTGTTTAGCAATTCTGCTTTAGCAGTACTGTCATCGGTAGTATTACCATTGCTATCGCTTAGTGTAGGTATTGTTTGTGTTTTGCCGCTAGTGTGCTTCACATATGACCAGAATTTCCTTGGATTTTCTGCAAAATTTCGAGATGGGATTTCGTTGTGTAAACTATTATAAGCTTCTCGCATTGACGTCCGCGCTAGGTTGCAAGTTTCTGTAAAATATTGCCAGTCTTGTGGATTCTGTGTCTTTTTAAATTTTGTGTGTTTTTTTTCTTTGCTTCTGAAACAGTGATCTGACCTGTTTTGTTGCCTAAGTCCTCAGCGGCAATTCGTCGTAGAACTTTTAGATTGGTTGGTGGGTGGTCTCGTCCAAAAAACAGTTCTTTTCATTGTATCCCAGACATGTTCGATAGTGTTCATGTCTGTAGAACATGCTGGCTATTCTAATCTCGCGGTGGAGTTCAAGAGGCTTGCTCAGGATAGGGTATTGTGGAGAACTGCATCAAACCAGTCTCCGGACTGAAGACAACAATAAGGTATCACTATACGTCATCCCTGTACCGTAAAGTCAACACCAGTGGCTTTCGGTGGCGCCACACGATGCCACCGCAAAACATTAAGGATCACTACCTTGTTGCACTCAATGGACTTGGTGTTTAAGATGCTGACTAGGCTGCCTCCAAAAACGTCTCCGACAATAATCTGATTGAAGACAGACGACAGTCTTATCTGTGTATAGCGTTTAGACCAATTCCGACGAGTCCATTCAGCACACTGGCGGGCCCATCTGTACCGCGCTGCATGGTGTCTAGGTGTCAACGCTGGACCACACCATGGACGTCGACAGTGGTGTTGCATGTCATGTAGCCTGTTACGTGCAGTTAGAGTCGAAACACGACGTCCTGGGCTGTACGAAAATTATTATTCCGCATAGTTGCGTTTCTCTCAGGGTCCCAACGGTCATCTGCTGCTGTGGTAGCATTTGGGCGACAGAACGTGGCAATTATTGACAGGTCCTCTATCACTGTTCCTTCTCCACGTGCGAACAACTAGGCTTCAGTTCACTCCGAGACGTCGGGAAATCTAACTTGTTGAGGATCCCTCCTGACACACCGTAACAGTATGGATGTGTAATATAGCTTGCCTACAGCTGCCTCTGGAATTTGTATGGCACTAATGTACTCCGCAAATTAAGCTAAAAAATTAACGACATTATTAACTATATAAAATAGCATCGGTACGCCTCCAGATTTCGCCTAGAAAAATTACAGTGTTGAAAAAAATGAAAGATTGAAACACAGAAATTTGGTTTAGGGAATCGTTTAATTCACTGGTTATGCACTAAACAGTGCATGAAAGGCTATTCATTTATACACTACAAATAATTCTAAATCAGTGAGATAATGATGCAGTATGAGCGAAGTACTTAGTAAACATGAATTCTTGCGTGATAAACTCGTATTTCCCTGGACTACAAACTGTTCCCGATAAGCACGTCCACCCCTCGCTCACCTCTCCACTAAGTGCTATCTAGGACGATTCCCCGTCAACTTCCTACTATGTACTTTTAATAGCGGTACCAAAGTTGGAGACTTGAGATTGAGTTTTCCGAAAGGTACCGTGATTTCATTTGACTGTATGAACTTTTCAAGGGCCATTAGTGTCAAAATGCACGTTACTAGTAAATCGCTGCGGCTGTTGAAGACTTGGAAACTCTTAAATGTTCAAATGTTTGCTAATCTAAGGGACCACACTGCTTTGGTCATCGGTCCCTTGACGTAAACACTACTTAAACTAACTTACGCTAAGGACAACACACACACACACACACACACACGCACTGCAATATTGTAACGCAATTGAAGAATAAATTTTATGAAACCCCACAACACTCCCCAGACTGGACGCAAATATAGCTCAACGATAAGTGCAAGTTGTTCGAAATTCCTGTGAAGTACCGTCTATAGTGTTCGCTCTTCATGTAGTATTTTACAAATGACCTACGTTTGGGCCGTTCGGCAATACTTTAAAACAGCAAGGTATACAACACACATGCGAGAAAAAGGCCACAGCTCAGAAATTCATGTGCAATGTAAAATGGGTTGGCACCATATTGCAAATCCAAATCCACTGTCCTTATACAGTTTCACCCACGTTACACCCCTTCTACTGATGAGAGAACCAAGACGTTCAGTACTGAAATGGACGTCCATTCAGCTGACATCGTGTGTGTTACCGAACTGAGGGGTCTTAGAGGTACTCTATGTAGTTTCACTCACGCACTTACCAATGTTACACAACCCACTTTACCCACCCCATCCTCCGTGATCACGCCACATAAAAGCTTGATAAGTGGAAAATCGTAAACACTTTTGCCTACTTCGGATCAAATTACAATTTCGTCGAATAGTTTTTTTGTAGCTAGTGGTTTTACCTTGTATACCATAGCAAAAACAGTTGTGCTACACTCCAAAAGGATCAGATCACGTCTAATGAAGTTGGATCCCCACGATGTCGTCAGAGAATGGCTGAATCGTCTGGGAAGTGTCAACAATTTCGAACTCTGTCAAGAAGGTCGTCTTGTTGTTCTTTGCACTGCGAACACTATGACCGCAAAACGGGTGAGAATCAACGACCAAAGGAAGAAAGGCTCTCCTCTGGGTCATTTGCGACACGTCCAGAGAACTTCCCGTGTCGATTCTTAGCGGTAATGAGTCTCAGGTGTTTTACTGCGTCACTCATAAGAAAAATCGCGTGATTTCAACGCCGAACCTTGCGGTCTGAATCTCCTTCCCTAGTGCTTCAAACGAAGGGATGAAAAGTGAAAGTGGGACGACCATTTCATTATGCGACAGGACCACGTTGGCATTAGGTAGAATTTTTGTGAAGTCTGGTGCCAATATATCAGTAATACAAGTTACACATAACTTACTGAGATTGAATTTTTGTCACAAGTGTTCACACCTTGTTTGATGGGTTGCCGAGGTCGAGGGTGACCTCTCAGGGCAACATGTTTTTGTGTCATTAGAAAGTAATGCTGTGCCAATAAAGGAGACAGATATGGAGAAAAGGTTAGCCTTTGTGTTGTGCAGTGCTTGTCTGTTAATTTTTTTTTCCATATCTGTAGCCATGTTACCAAAGTAAACATTTTACGAGAACTGATGATTTTGTTGTTGTTGAGAAAACAACGTTTTAATTGTTGTCAGAAATGGGTGATGATATATGCTCACTGGACAAAACATCAGTCATCCATTATCCTCATGATCAATTTCTAGATCATGTAGAACTAGCACAAACTGGTCACAAGTACTCATCTGTCCTGTGAAGCGATCTGTTCGTCTAGACCGTTATATGTAGTCGGTGCAATCAGATGTATAGACGTGAAGACATCGTCCAACGCGTGTTCAACCATTCACAGCCATGTTACATGGCGTAAAACAGTAGTCATAAAAACATCCTAACAAACCGGCCCCTACGGTCGGGAGTTCGAATCCCCCCTCGGGCACGGATATTTGTGCCGTTCTTAGGATAAGCTAGTTGGTAAGTATTTTGTAAGTTTACCGACTGATGACCCCGTAGTTAAGTCCGATAAGCTATACAAACATTTGATTTGAACACGTCCCCTTACACTGATATATGCCTGTATTCGTCGTGGCATACGGTCCACTAGATGACCAAGGGACTGTTGCTTCTACATCTACATAGGTACTCTGCAAATCGAATTTAAGTGCCTCGCAGAGGGTGCAGTAACTACTTTCATAACCTTTCTCTACCGTTCCATTCTCTAATAGCGCGCTGGAAGAAAGAACATCTAAATCGTTCAGTTTTCGATCTGATTTCTCTTTTTTTATTTGGATGGTCATGTCTTCCTATGCAGGTTGGTGCTAGCAAAATATTTTCACATTTAGAAGTAAAAGTCGGTAATTGAAATTTCGTAATTAGTTCTCGCCGCAACGAATAACGTCTTTCTTTTAATAACTTCCACCTCAAATCGTGCAACATTTCGTGACGCTTTACCCCCTGTAATGCCATAAAACAAAACGAGCTGCCCTTCTCTTAATCTTCTCAATGTCTTCCATCAGTCCCACCTGGTGAGGATCCCACACTGGGCAACAGTACTCCAGGAGAGGACGCACAAGTGTGATGTAGGCAGTCTCTTTGGTGGAGCGGTTGCATATTCGAAGCGTTCTGCCAATGAAACGCAACCTTTGGTGTGCCTTCCTCTTTATATTTTCTATGTGTTCTCTCCAGTCAAAGTTGTTAGTAATTGTAACTCCTAGGTATTTGGTAGAATTTACGGCCTTAAGGTTTGACTCATTTATCGTGTAATTGAAGTTCAGCGGATTTCTTTTAGTGGTAATGTGTATTACTTCACACTTTTCATTATTTAGTGTTAATTACCAATTTTTGCACCATGTAGAAATTTTGCCTACAGTTACTTTTGATCCTCTGTTGACTTCACTGACCGATAAACAACAGCATAATCCGCGAACAGTGTAAGGGAGCTATTCAGATTGTCTCCTAACTAGTTTATAAACACAGGGAAGAGTAGGGGACCTATAACGCTTCTCTGGGGAACGTCAGATATCACTTCTGTTTTACTCCATGACTTACCGTCAATTACTACGAACTGGATCATTTCTGATAGGAAATCGTGAATCCAATAGCACATTGGGGGCGATATTCCATAAGCACGCAATTTCATTAAAAGCTGTTTGTGAGGTAAAGTGTCAAAAGTCTTCCGAAATCCAGAAATATGGAATCGATTTGAGATCCCTTGTCGATGGCACTTATCGCTTCATGTGAATAAAGGGTAAGCGCTGTTTCGCAAGAGCTATACTTTCTGAATCCTTGTTGACTATTGGTTCGAGGTAGTTCATAATGTTCGAACAAAGTATATGTTCCAAAATCCTACTGCAAATCGACGTCAATGAGATTGACTTGTATTTTTGGGGATCACTGCTATTGCCTATCTTGAATATTGGAGTGCCTTGGGCAACTTTCCAGTCTTTGGGTACGGATCTTTCGTTGTGTGATCAGTTGTATATGATAGCTGAATATGGAGCTATTGCATACTCTAGTTGGTATATAATCTGGCCCGGAAGATTTGTTTTTGTTTAGTGACTGCAGTTGTTTTACTACTCCAGGAACATCTACTTCTAAATTTCGCGTTTTTTGGTTCGAATTATAGAGTGTTTACTTCATCTTCTTTGGTGAAAGAATTCCGGAAAGCTGTGTTTAGCAATTCTGCTTTAGCAGTACTGTCATCGGTAGTATTACCATTGCTATCGCTTAGTGTAGGTATTGTTTGTGTTTTGCCGCTAGTGTGCTTCACATATGACCAGAATTTCCTTGGATTTTCTGCAAAATTTCGAGATGGGATTTCGTTGTGTAAACTATTATAAGCTTCTCGCATTGACGTCCGCGCTAGGTTGCAAGTTTCTGTAAAATATTGCCAGTCTTGTGGATTCTGTGTCTTTTTAAATTTTGTGTGTTTTTTTTCTTTGCTTCTGAAACAGTGATCTGACCTGTTTTGTTGCCTAAGTCCTCAGCGGCAATTCGTCGTAGAACTTTTAGATTGGTTGGTGGGTGGTCTCGTCCAAAAAACAGTTCTTTTCATTGTATCCCAGACATGTTCGATAGTGTTCATGTCTGTAGAACATGCTGGCTATTCTAATCTCGCGGTGGAGTTCAAGAGGCTTGCTCAGGATAGGGTATTGTGGAGAACTGCATCAAACCAGTCTCCGGACTGAAGACAACAATAAGATATCACTATACGTCATCCTTGTACCGTAAAGTCAACACCAGTGGCTTTCGGTGGCGCCACACGATGCCACCGCAAAACATTAAGGATCACTACCTTGTTGCACTCAATGGACTTGGTGTTTAAGACGCTGACTAGGCTGCCTCCAAAAACGTCTCCGACAATAATCTGATTGAAGACAGACGACAGTCTTATCTGTGTATAGCGTTTAGACCAATTCCGACGAGTCCATTCAGCACACTGGCGGGCCCATCTGTACCGCGCTACATGGTGTCTAGGTGTCAACGCTGGACCACACCATGGACGTCGACAGTGGTGTTGCATGTCATGTAGCCTGTTACGTGCAGTTAGAGTCGAAACACGACGTCCTGGGCTGTACGAAAATTATTATTCCGCATAGTTGCGTTTCTCTCAGGGTCCCAACGGTCATCTGCTGCTGTGGTAGCATTTGGGCGACAGAGCGTGGCAATTATTGACAGGTCATCTCCACGTGCGAACAACTAGGCTTCAGTTCACTCCGAGACGTCTGGAAATCTACCTTGTTGAGGATCCCTCCTGACACACCGTAACAGTGTGGATGCGATCAAACTTCGGAACTGACCTTATAGACATAGCAGAACTACAGTCAACGCAAGTAGTGTACTTCTTTCACAGTGTTATGACTGGAAGTGAACGGCCATCTGCCCATTCCGTCAGAGTGGCACTGCCCATGCGAGTTGCTTACATCTTCGTATGAGATGAGTGACATCGATGGACGATCTGACAACGAGAGGAAGCCTATATATCATAGCCAAATTCGTCCAAATTTAAGTTACACTAGCTTGTATGCCAGTGATTCGCAACGGTTGTTAAAGAAGGGCCTGTGTATATCATGTTTTTTAGGGTTCCGGACCTAGGTCAGCAAAGAACAGATTCCTTGTTGGATCGCTCTGTCTATAAACTCAGTTCTCCTAGTTAAGATGTTAAAATTAAGCAGAAATAATTGTCAAAAACGAATGTTCATAACGTTTTTCATACAAAAAGTGAAATTAAGTCCGTACCCCGGAGCGATGTAAATTCAATGTTAGGTTGTGTTTCAAATCTTCCCTGTCAAAAGAGGCAAAGAAATATCATTAAGCTGTGAATAAACAAAGTGTAATCAGTAACTCGCTGTTCAATGTTAGTTTGTATTTGCAGGGATAAGATTGCGGCTATTAATTCAAAATACTTCTGTTACTGAGGGAATACGCAGACACGATCATGTATTGTTTCTTTGCAGCACTACAAAACCAACAGCACCTTTAGTGGTTCGTTGCTGTTCTATGGCATAACCATCGAAAAGAAATAAAAAAATTAAAAAAAAATTAAAAATGCAGCAGCGCTATTAGTTCTTTGGTGCACTATGTAACTAACAGGGTGTCTATTTGTTCTGTACTGCACTACACCATTTTCTACGCATTGCTTAACAGAATGGACTCAAGATGTAATAAGTATCCACCGAAATCAGAAAGGAAACTACATAAATTTTTGTTTCTTTGTAATGAAATCTGAGTAAATGAAAACATCGGTAGACTCGACGGAACGTCGTTACGTTTTAAATTCAAGTGATACCTGTGGAAAGAAGTACTTTTTTCTTTCCATGGCATTGCAAGGCATGTGGGATATAGCCAGTAAAAATATTATTTTTTGTGTCGTACCAGGGTTAAATTTTACTTGCAGTGGCAGCGGTTTAGCATGTCAATGTTGCCAACGACTATTCGCTTTAGGGGGATCATAATTTTACTGATCGGAACGACAATTATTTATTTCATCATCAATACAAAGTATTATTCCCCTCACTGTACGAGATTGATCTTTCAAAAAGGACTTAACAGTCGTTCCAAGATCAATACACTATACCGCTTCCGTAAGGAAAAACGTTGGCCTTGTTTCAGTGTATTACACATTAGTTATGTGAATAAAAAACACAGTATCGCCATCTATTAGTTATTTGCTAAAGTATGCAAGTAACAGCGCCTCTATCGGATCTTTGCTATACTACGCTGCAATTCAAGCATAGCATACACCAGAAACTACAAATTACCATATCTTTTCTTTACCTGATCCGATTTTGATGAAATGAAGGTTATATATTGCCCGAAGGTACTCTCAGTTGACCTATGAAACCCGATGAAAGTTCGTGTAGTACTCCACCATACTTATAAGCATAGTATATACATAAAACTTCAGATTACGATATCTTTCCTTCCTCTGACCCGATTTTGATGAAATGAAGCCTATGTACTCTCAAAACTATTCTCGATTTACCTATGGAAACTCATGAAAGTTCGTGCAGTACTTTTGGAGATTATCCTCAACAAATAGACATACACGATGGCTTTTAAACAAATGATTAAATTAGGATATCCTTATTTTCTCTGATCCGATTTTAATTATTGAAGCCTTTACGTATACGCATGATATGCTCAAGTTACGTCTGAAAACCCCATGAAAATTCGTCAAGTAGTTTTGGAGATAAACGTGTTCAAAGAGACAGACATACTTGACGATCGTAGTTAAAAAATTTCAAATTGCGATATTCTTTTTTCCGTAATCCGATTGCTATAAAAAAGTCTGTATGTTGTCCAGAATTACGCTGTGAAAACCCCATGCAAAATAGTTTTGTAGATAAGAGGTTTTTAACAGTTTAACAAACAGGCACGATGGTTACTAATAACACTTAAAATTACGATATCTTTTTTTGCATGATTCGATTTTGATAAAATTATGCGTATATGTTGACCGAAACTTTTCTTATGTTTCCTGTGAAAACCGCATGGAGGTTCGTGCAGTAGTTTTGAAGACTAAAGTGAACAGCGACAGGCCTACATTTACAGATCAATTATTACTATAGATTTCAGCAGAATCGGAATACAACCGTAAAATCTGATGAAGTCATGTACCATCCAAAATTTTATGTGTCAGTGACCTTACCCTTGTTTTGAAGGTCCAGTATCCAAAATCTCATGAAAATTTTAGGATGAATAAAGTGTCCTTATTCGCATGTCGCATGGTGCCACCGATTTAATTGTTTACAACGTCATATCTCCTGAACTACATTCGTAAGCAGTTCTTACTCCAACGTCAATTGTTACCTCATGGAAGAAATATATGTACAAAATTTGTCTGAAAGCGGTCGAGTAGTTTAGCAGCAGATGTCACACGATGCAGCACTTTTCCGCGCATTTCATTGCTTATTACGTCATATCTCCTGAACTATTTATCCTACAGTCATTTAATGGTGCCTATGACCATCGCGAAAGTGCAAGCAATATGTTGACAAAGTTTCATCACAATCAGTTGAACGGTACTGCCGCACATAAAATACGAACTCACAAACATTCATTTTTAGAAATTAGATATAGGGCGTTGTGTGACACAAAAGTGCCCCAAGTGGGAATTCCAGATGGCCAAGCGTTTAGGAAATAAAATGAATTCTGATATGAATCTATCGCCATATGCACCTTATCAACTGCCCCTGAGAGAATATGTTTAGAAAACGGTGTATGACTCAGCGGTGAGACACCGGATTTTTCATTGAAAGGTTCGCGGGTTCGATTCCGCCCGGCGGAAGATATTGTTTTGCTCCTTGTCAATGCGTACACTACTGAGTTCGCAATTAACCGCAACATCATATATGTTATTTTGTAAATATATGTACATGACATCAGCATGAGACGTCATTTTTTGAAACAAACATATTATCTTGCAAACTTGGGGTTGTGATCGGTCTATAAGATCTTTGTTTGCTTATATAAATTAATAAAATAACCTATATCATGTTGCGGTTCATTGTGACGTCATTCTGCATCTACATCAATACTCTGCAAACCAGTGTGAAGTGTATGGCAGAGGGTACGTTCCACTGTATCACTTATTACGGTTTTTCCCCCATTCAATTCACGTATTGAGCGTAGGAAGAATGATCGCTTAAATGCCTCCGTGCGTGCTGTAATTAATCTAATCTTGTCCTCGCGATCCCTACGGGAACAATATGTAGGTGTACGCATTGCCAAGGAGCAGAAAAAATTTGCCGCCGGGTGGACTTGAACCCGCGACTTTCTCAACACAAATCCGATCTTGTCACAGGGACAGTTGATAACATGCATATGGTGATAGATCCGTTTCAAAATTCCTTTTATTTCCTAAACGCTTGGCCATCTGGAGTTCTCACTTGGGGCACTTTCGTGTCTCACCACGCCCTACATGTACCATAAATTTGGACGAATTCGGCGATGACGAGTAGGTGTCCTCTCCTTATAGGGAACTGTTGTATAGCTGCGATGTACACATTCATTGTTCAGACTTCAGGAGATCTTTGGGCCAAGGTGATGCAACACCTTTTTGATGTGTAAAATGTGCAATTGTTTGTAAAGTTATGGAACCTAATTGTAGTTGTCATCGGCCCCTAAACTTACAAACTACTTAAACTTCAATTACCTTGGTTTTTATACAGTGTTTTACAAAAAGGTACGGCCAAACTTTCAGGAAAAATTCCTCACTCACAAAGAAAGAAAATATGTTATGTGGACATATGTCCGGAAATTAATTTCCATGTTAGAGCTCATTTTACACTGAAATGAGGAGTGACACATTGTTGGATGAACCATTCCCAGAAGTGTACCCGTGGAGGCCAATCAGCTGCTGATTGTGCCTTCACACGCTGTACATGGTACGGAAACAACTGGTTCTCCCGTAGCACTCTCCATACAGTGACGTGGTCAACGTTACCTTGCAGAGGAGCAACTTCTCTGACGCTGACATTAGGGTTATCGTCAACTGCACGAAGAATTACCTCGTCCATTGCACGTGTCAACGTTGTTCTAGGTCTTCCCCAGTCGCAAGTCATAGGCTAGAATGTTCCGTGCTCCTTAAGACGTCGATCAATTGCTTCGAACGTTTTCCTGTAGGGACACCTTCGTTCTGGAAATCTGTCTCGATACAAACGTACCGCGCCACGGCTATTGCGCCGTGTTAATCCATACATCTGCCAACTCCGCATTTGTAAACATTGCACTGACTGCAAAGCCACGTTCGTGATGAATACTAACCACTTGATGCTACGTATTGATGTGCTTGCTGCTAGTACTATAGAGCAATGAGTCGCATGTCATCACAAGCACTGAAGTCAACGTTACCTTCTTTTAATTGGGCCAACTGGCGGTGAGCCGGGGAGTACAGTACATATTAACGAAACAAATGGGTATTTTGACAATTGTCTGCACGAATTATTTCAATTTACATTTAAAGAGAGATACTAAAATGAGCTTTAAAATGGAAATTAAGCGTTTCCGTAAACATGTCCACGTAACATATTTTCTTTCTTTGTGTGTGAGGAATGTTTCCTGAAAGTTTGGCCGTACCTTTTTGTAACACTCTGTAGAAGTACCTATTTTTTTTGCCCGGCGGGCTTTTAGATCGTTTTATTTCTTCTAGACACCATGAAGGCAGCCCACATTGAATGGTGAACAGTCTCGGCCGGCTGAAGTCTTCGCTCAGCGGCATGAGAAGCGTCTCGGTGCGTCCGTAGCAGCGTTAGGTTGGTCATATGTGATCTGTACGAAACAGTACTGAAGTGCGTTTTAACCTTCGTTTTACGAGGCCAATTACTTTGACTGGACAGGAGTACATCGAAAAATATTATTTTTACGAAAATGTCGTGATTTTCAAGGTTGTGGTTAGGCAGGAACCTAAGAGTACAGCTTAAATTGATGCGAGTGAACGAACAAATGGACAAGGGTAAATCGACGAATATTATTAGTTTTACGAATATGTCACGATTTTCAAGGTTGTGGTTAGGCAGGAACCTAAGAGTACAGTTTAAATTGTTGCGAGTGTTATGACTTTTACGAATAGGTCATGATATTAAAGGATGTGGTTAGGCAGGAACGTAAGAGTACAGCTTCAATTGATGTGAGCGAATGTTATGATTTGTACGAACATGTCCTGATTGTAACGGTTGTGGTTAGGCAGGAATCGAAGAGTACAAATTAAATTGTTGCTTTCATTCTATCAAATTCTGACATTTAAAAAAGCATTTTAGAGAAAGTTGTTACGTAAACTGAACAGAAAAACATTGCATGTGGAGAAACGTAGTATTATAGTGTGCAATGTTCAACATTCCAGTCCTGTGATTCGAAAATAAAATCAGAGAAACGCGATATTAACACATTCATTTTCACATATTGTAAGGATTGTGTGCCGCCATTCATCCCAATATCCACAGCGACTGTTGCCAACACTAGCGCACTACGTCACGTAAGTACATTAGGCCATGCCGCCGGTCGAGACTTTTACCGTCTCGGCCGTATGTTCCTTACTTTGAGAAAGTCAGTGTTACAATTTCCGATCACGCCCGATATAGGGTCGACAAGTGGCACGCTGAAACGTTCGTGTGCACGAGTTAAAAAAGGAACCGAACAATAAAGGCTGGCCGTACAGTTTCTGGATTTTAACGTGCCGTTGCTTCCCTCTGGGGAATCTCATCGCGACGTTTATTGCACTGCGCGGCGTTCGACCGCATTTCAACGGAGCGCTAATGAATTCTGCGCGCTGAGGTGGGGCGCGCGGACGACCACGAACGCCTGCAGTGTCGGGCGGTCGCGCTTATCGAGTGACGCGAGGCATCCAGCAGCCGGGCCCGGCTAAACGGCCTCATTTCGCACCTCGCTGCGCCTCCGACGTATCCGCTTACGTAATAAATTGTGCTGTCTGCTCTCCCGCAGGAAACCTCCTACAGCAGCGCCGCCGAGATAATCGCCAACGGATTGCCGCTGCACTTACCAGATCCTTCCGCCAGGAAACAACAGCTGAAGCAGTTCTAACAAGGAGGCTCTCCGGTCTCGGAAATTCAGTTTGCAATGAGACTTCGCGTGTTAGTAGTATACGTTAAGAGTGTGACCAATCATAGAAGTTTTATAGCGCACGTCCAGAAAATTTCGAGAGAAAAATGTTCTAAAGTTTAAAGCGCAGCAAATACACCCCTTGTATACTTGTCGATCAGCAATGTATAGTAGTGGGGCTAAATAGCTCAGGCAGATCGCGTTCCGCCAGAGCGTTCCCCGCCCTCTGAAATAAATAAATAAATAAATAAATGATTAAAGACTGCACTATGAAACAAAAATTTTGCCTGTTTGTGTGCATTTAATAAGGCAACGGTTGTACTCTGATTTTCCATTAAGAAACCGGTTCTTTGAATTTATGACGAATATTTATAATTTCATTTGAAAAACGGCATAAAATGTCACTTTGACCATAAGAGCCGAAAATTCTTAACAAGGCAACACAATCTGTCAAATTGTGTTAGCCAAGACCGGTTGCGTTTACATGGGCACGAAAATCGATTGTGGAACTGGAAAACCGCTAGGATTTTCAGAATCGATTTAGCAGTATTTACACGACCAACCAAAAGTGAATGTATGAAATCGGATTACGAAATCCGGTTTTCGGAGCGCGTGTAAACGGAGTGAGTCTCTCTCCCTTCCCTCCACTCTCCTCTTCGCTCCTCCGTGGCATTTCCGTATCGTATACGAATTAAATCATTCCATCTAGCATATTATTGCAACTTAAAGCTGCACATAATCTCTGCCAATAACTTAATATTTCTGTTCTTTCGGACATGTATGTTCAAATGTTTGTAATCCTATGGGATCAAACTACTTTGGTCAACAGTCCCTGCCGGCCGCGGTGGCCGAGGGGACTGAGGCGCTCCAGTCACGGTCTGCACGGCTACTACGGTCGGGGGTTCGAATCCCCCCTCGGGCATGGATATTTGTGCCGTGCTTAGTATTAGCTAGTTCATAAATAGTTTGTAAGTTTAGGGACTGATGACCCCATAGTTAAGTCCCATAAGCTATACAAACATTTGAACATCAGTCCCTAGTCTTACAAACTACTTAAACTAAGTTAAACTAACCTAAGGATAACTCACACATCCATGCCCGAGGTAGGATTCGAACCTCCGACGCGGGAGGCCCCGCGATCCGTAACGTGTCGCTCCGTACCGCTCGGCTACTCCTGCGCGATGGACATGTATGAAAGAACAGACACCACATATATATAACTTACATAATAGGCCCATTACGGTCAATGATGCTTTCTTCAGTGCGGAGGCACTCCTAGGTCATTATTCTTATGGGAATCACTTTTTAATACCGAGAGTTTGAGTAATAGTGGGCAGGGAAAGGTGAGAATTTGTATCTGACGGTAAGCGAGCTAAAATAGACCCTGGGTATACCTTTTCAACTTTATACATTCGCAGTTAATGCAGTAAATTCCGTGAATGTGTCTTGTTGTGGTCTTCAGTCCAAGGACTGGTTTGCTGCAGCGCTGTACGCTACCCTATCCTGCGCAAACATCTCTGAACGAGAACGGCAACCTATATACTTTTGAAACTGCTTACTATATTCGTCTTTCGGTCGCCCCCTGACATTTTTACTCCACACACTTGCCTCCATTGCTAAATTGCCAATTCCTTGGAGTCTCAGTATGTGTCCCGCCAATCCATCTTTCTCTTATTCAAGGTATACCAGAAATTTCTTTTCTTCCCAGTTCTGTTCAGCACCTCGTCATTAGTTACGTGAACTTCCCATATAAATTTTAGCATTCGATTCGTCCGTAGTACCAAATTTGAAAAGCATCTATCACCTTTCTTTTTGAACCCATCGTCCAACGTTTCACTCCCGTGAATGCCACACTCCATAAAAATGCTAACATTTAAATCAAAATTAGATGTCAACAAATGTCCCTTCATAAATAATTTCCTTCCAATAGCAATTAATATTTTATATCTTATTTACTTCGATCATCATATGTAATTCTGCTATCTAAATAATGAAATTCGTCTACTACATTTATTGACTCGTTTTGTAATCTATTTCCTTCAGCACCACCTCATTTTCTTATACTACATTCCACTACCCTTGTTTCGCTCTTGTTAATGTTCATCTTATACTCTCCTTTCAAGGCACTGTCCATTCAACTGTTCTTCCAGGCCCTTTGCTGTGTCTGACAATTGGAATTTAATCGGAAAACCTCAAATTTTGTGTTTCTTCTTTGTCAACTTTAATTCCTTCACTTAGGTTTTCTTGCTTTCCTTCGACGCTTGCCCAATGTACAGACTGAATAACATTGGGGATTAGCTACAAAAATGACTTACTTACTTCCCAAAAACTTTGAATCTTTCATGCCTTACGACTCTTATATCTCGTTTGATTTTTGTATAAGTTGTATGTAACGTTTTGTTTTTGCAACTCTTATAATCCGAACTTATTGCAAAATATGCAAATAAGTAGTGGCCTACAAACATTTTACATAAACCATAAAATATTCGCTATAGAAATAAAATTCTATGACACGATGTAAATGAAGAGCTCAATGATACACGAAAAAGCTCTTTTACTTTATGAAAATTGATATGAAATATTACTTATGCCATTGCCACTCTATTAAAAGTGGATAGAAAGCAGTCAAACGTTTATACAACCCATCTAAAAATTGTAACATTGATAACAATTTTCAGAAAGTAAAGGTATAAAACCAACTGAAGGTAACAAATAAGTGCTGAAAAATGTCTGGGTGAATAAATAATAATAAAAAAAAGGTGCCTTGCATAAGGCGGAGTTCCTTTCCAGTTTAGCAAGTACGTAAATTAGAACTGCAATACCCACAAGATGATTAAAAGTGACATTTATTATTTTTATTTTTGGCGGTATCTTATTCCCTCTTTGTTGTGGTCTTCAGTCCGCCGACTCGTTTGACGCAGCTTTCCACGCTACCCTGTCCTGTGCAACTCTTTTCATGTGAGAATAAGTTCGGCAACCTACATCCTTTTGAATCTGCTTAGTATATTCCTCCCTCCGTCTCCCAGTACGATTTTTACCCCACACACTTCCTTCTAATCCTAACTTGACAATTCCTCGATGTCTCATAATGTGTCCAACCAATCTATCCTTTCTCTTAGTCAGGATATGCCAGAAACTCCTTTTCTCCCCGATTTGTTTAAGCAACTACTCATTAGTTACGTGATCTACCCTTCTAATTTTCATTATTCGTCTATAGCAACACATTTCAAAAGCTTCTATCATCTTTTTATCTGAACTCCTAATCGTCCACGTTTCACTCCCATACAATGCTATACTCCAGATAAATGCTTTCAGAAAGGACTTTCTAACATTTAAATTAATATTGGATGTTAACAAGTTTCGCTTTTTTAGAAACGCTTTTCTTCCCATAGCCATTCTGCATTTTATATCTTCTTTACTTCGGCCATCAGAAGTTATCTTGCTACCCAAGTAACAAAGTTTATCTACTACTTTTATTGTCTCATTACCTAATGTAATTCCTTCAACATCGCCTGATTTTTTGACATTGCAGTCCATTATTACCTTCGTTTTACTTTTGTAGTGTTCAAGATATCTTCCTTTCAAGACACTGTCCATCCCATTCAATTGCTCTTCCAGATCTTTTGCGGTCTCTGACAGAATTACTATGTCATCGGCAAACCGCAATATTTTTATTTCTTCTCCCTGCACTTTAATGCCCTCTCCAAATTTCACCTTCCATTCCTTCACTGCCTGCTCAGTGTACAGATTGAACAACATTGGGGAAAGGCTACAACCCTGTCTTACTCCCTTCCCAACCTCTGCGTCCCTTTCTTGCCCTTCGACTCTAATAACCGCTGTCTGGTTTTTGTATAGGTTGAATATAACTCTTCGCTCCCTATATTTTACCCCTGCTACCTTCAGAATTTGGAAGAGTGTGTTCCAGTCGACAATGTCAAAAGCTTTCTCCAAATCGACAAACGCTAAAAACGCAGATTTCTCTTTCCTTAGCCTATCTTCTAAGATAAGTCGTAATGTGAGTATTGCCTCCCGTGTTCCTACATTTCTCCTAAATCCAAACTGATCTTATGAAGCGAATATAAAAAATTCACTTTCTTCGTAAACTCAGTAATCAAACTCTGCCTGAAATGACACAGTATGGGAGTGTGGAGAGGTGACCTTTATATACACGAATTACGAGTACCATTTATATCGAGGCAAATGCTGTAGAGCTTAGAATTTAGAAAAAAATATCAAATAATGACAATGGTAAGTGAAAAGCGGACTATGTCATTTATACTGTTGGATCTAAATTATTATTGTTGACAGACTATAAAGAGGTCAAATAGAACCGATCGACTAACTTACAACTGTTTGGGTGAATAAGTTCGTTTGTATCTAAATATACGAAAGAAACTGACGAAAGGGATTTGAAATCGGACGAGCGTGACATGATCATGATTTATTTCCCCCGCGCCCCTACCTCTCTCGCTCTTCTTCTTCCTGCCTTCTATCTCGTCGGACGAGCGTGACAGCATCATGATTTATTTGCGCACCTCGGCCCCGTTCCCTAGCTCTCCTCTCTGTCTTCTCATTCTACGTCAATCTCTCTTCTGTTCGCTACAGACAATGCGTGCGCTTTCTGCTCCTAAAGACGAGCAGCTGTAGTCCCACTTTCCCTCTGTTTCAGCAGATAATAAATGTGGCAAAGATTCTAATATATTTGTATCGTTTGGAATCAAACATAGGTTTTTTAGATTGGGCATCCTAATGTGTAAGAAATTGGATGGATCATCTAATTTGAATCGAAGGGACGTTCTTAGATTTACGCGCTTTCGCAGAGATAATTTGAATCTGGCTAAATCCGTCTGGATTAATAGGCGTGCTACACTATTTTTGCATTGCTCATTATATATAAAGTCACCAGTTACTGAACCAATGTCTTTATCTTTTCACGCGTATCAGGTAAAATACATCACCTGAATGTCATATACATTTGCTGCATAGCTGAACTGCAGTATGTTATACACAGGTAGACTGCCACATGTAGAGCTGCCGTATATATGACATTTTGATGATGGGTTGTACCCGAAACACGTCAAAAGATAGTCATGGTTTAGTAACTGGTGTCTTTTAATCAGTGACCGATACAGCCCCTGTGCTGCACTCCTACTTACAAGATAGTCGCAGTGTCCCTACGTGGCATCATGTCCTAATTACACGCCGGCCGCGGCGGCCGAGGAGACTGAGGCGCTTCAGTCACGGTCTGCACGGCCACTACGGTCGGGGTTTCGAATCCCCCCTCGGGCATGGATATATGTGCCGTCTTTAGTATAAGGTAGTTCATAAGTAGTTTGTAAGTTTAGGGACTGATGGCCCCATAGTTAAGTCCCATAAGCTTAACAAACATTTGAACATTTCCTAATTACAGTAAATAAATTGTTGTGGTCTGTGAACATTGACTCCAGGGGACACGGTGTGTGGTTTGGAAGGTATGAAGTTATGTGTAAATAGTGACAATCACGAAACAAATACTAAGATTTTCGAGACTGACAAATTTTAACTGCGGGTTGAGTCAAAAATGTTCAAATGCTTGTAAATCAATGGCACTCAACTACTCTGGTCATCAGTCTTTGGGTTTACAAACTGCTTAAACTAACTCATGCTTGTTCTATTTTTTTAAAAATCTGTGACCTATTTGTAACAAAATTAATGACTCCGTTGGACCAACACATCCTCACAAGACTGGCGATCGCTTTGATTAGCAGCACGAGAATAAAAACCGCGCGGCGGCGATACATCAGTAGATCATCAACATACGTCTTCTCGAAATTATTTGTGGGTTACCGTTGTAATGGTCAATCATATTCTGGTAATAGGAAACGTAAGTCAGCTTTTCCCTGCATGGAGGATCCAGCTGCGAAGAGGGTCGCGGAATGCACTCTGGCGGAAGTTCGAAAAGTATTGCTGGTACTTCGTGTTCCTGACAACTGCGCAGTGTCGTTCATTGATGTATTGTCAGAAATCGAGAACTGATTTATCGCCATTTCCGAATAGGTAGTCGACAGCGAGTCCGCTAATCCATGTCACTGTGTGGGTCTTCGCTTGTGGGAATAGTCCTTATCGGGGAAGAGGAGCATTTCTGCCGTGATATTGTCAGGGATTGTGCGTGTAAAGAAGGCCATCATCTGGCGGACCAAAAGCCAAACATTGCCTCCCACGCCGCGGACAAGTCCATGGCCGTCGTCGTCTTGCACTCCACACGTGGCACATAATGGCGATGTTGCTGCTAGGTGGATCCTGTGGAGGCGTGTCTGGCAGATCTGCTTCCCATTGACCGTGAGATACCAGCTGGACTGGACATCTGATGTAAGCGGAGGATCATGCACTGCTCGCCACACTGCTGTCCAGCGAACATGCGGATGTTTGTGTTCAATCGCATTCGGCGGAAGTCTCGATTGCATCGCTGAGTACACCAGCCGAGCCGTCGACATACGTGTGTTAAGACCATAAGACGTCGTAATTAAACCATTCAAGACAATTTCCATAAGAGTCCAATAATATATTCTGAAAATTCGTAATTGTGATTTTTTTCATAGCTGTGAACATATTTATAAGATTTACAATGAAAAACGTGAATTGCATGCAATAAATAACGATCAGGAGTTACACTATAGCTGCATTTTGGAAGGTGACTACGAGATATAGACAGCGTACCCATTATAGTAATTCATCACTCGCTTAACATACAGTCGTACTCGCTTTCCTATTTGCAATCAGTTATTGGAACTTCTGACTGACTCGGCGGTCCTGATGTGCTCGTACAAAAACGGGGAAGCTCGATAATCTATTTTGAGAATATTGTGGAGAGTCTTGATTTCCGAATGATTAAAATTTCGGGTATTGTAACACGACATGTTATGGAGATCCAAATTTCCCACTCTTGCATTGTCCTTGTGACAGGGATGGAGTTTATATAAGGACAATCAATTTGTGATTGAAATTCTTGTGTTTCATGTTTTCTTCTTAATATGTATCTACCTTGAGCAAACACAATTCTTCTTTGTAGCTATTATGGTGTTGGTTCTATCGGAAATGTACGAAACAATAGACATTATTGCTTGACATGAACATCCGTAAATTTATGAATTTTAAATATTTCAACATCTCAGCTGTTTAAGGGCATCTTATTAAATTTATTGGTGAAGCTGAAAATTTATGCCAGGCCAGTAATCAAACCAGAAAGGAAGGAAGACGAGTGTTTAACGCGCCGTAGATAATGTGGTCATTAGAGGCAGAGCTAACGCTCGGGTGGTTTGGGTGAGGACGGGGAAGAAAATCGGCCGTGCCCTTGAAAGGAACCGTCCCGGTATTTGCCTGGAGCGATTTAGAGAAATCACAAAAAACCTAAATCTGGACGGCCGGAGGTGGATTTGAACCATCATCCTCCCGAATGCGAGTCCAGAGTAATCGAACCAGGATATCCCGATTTGTGCAAGCCGGTGCGTTCACCATTAGAATATCCGGACACACCTCTCGAGCTGGCCAAATTCTCGGCTTAACGCAGACTACTGTGATAGTGCCCCTGTCCATTACTTCCTCGTAGCTCTGAATTCCCGCAAGGGATCGGACTATTTGTGCAACCGCACTGTAATTGTCGTTTACCTGTTTCAGGCAATACATACAGTTATGGATTTGGTGTCTGTTCGTTCGGATATGTCTCACGGAGCAGACACCTTCGGTGTATGTGGAGTAATGTGGGGAAGAGCGCTGTAGTAATATTCTGCGATCAGTTGAAAATTTGCTCAGGACGAGTAACGTGTCCGCTTCCATAGCGAGTAAGGTGACCGCTGGCCTAGAGTGCGAAATGCGAGTTCGGTTCTCGGGCCGGCACAAATTTTTAATTCGCTATGGAATTTAATTCCGTGTCCTGAAACAGCCGAGATGTTTGAATATTTCTAATTCACAATTTTTCCTGTAGCAAATTAATAATCAGCCAACCAGTTGCAATAATAGTTGTGTAATAAACTTGACCACGGTTTCGACGGATATAAACCCGTCGTCTTCAGAAATACAAGTTATACTATACTTGCCTATCAGAGTAATTGGTCATCCCTATGATCTAGGGAATGTGATTTAGACTGAAAGATACGTCAGCGCATTTGCAGTCATTCACGCTTACTGATTTGAAGCAAGGTGCTCCTCGCTTCAAATCAGTTCAAATGTTTGTAGAGCTTATGGGACTTAACTACGGGGTCATCAGTCCCTAAACTTAAAAACTATTTATGAACTAGCTTATACTAAAGACCTCACTAACATCCATGCCCGAGGGGGGATTCGAACCCCCGACCGCAGCATTCGTGCAGACCGTGACTGGCGCGCTGCAGGCCGTACGGCCACTGTGGCCGGCTTCAAATCAGTAAGCGTGATTGACTGCAAATGCGCTGACGTATCTTTCAGTCTAAATCAAATTCCCTAGATCATAGGTATGACCAATTACTCTGATAGGCAAGTATAACTTGTATTTCTGAAGACGATGGGTTTATATTCGTCGAAACCGTGGTTAAGTTTACTAAACAACTATTATTGCAACTGGTTGGCTGATTATTAACCCTCGAGTACTTGTGCGTGAGCATTTTGCTCACAGTAATTTTAAAACAATCGGCATTTTACCAATTTTTGTGATTTGTGATTTGTGTTTTCTTATAAATGCAACTAGAAATCCTTATTTAGACATATTAAGTACATTACAAACTGTTCTTTGACTGTCAGAAAAATGTTATACAGGCGATCGATAGCGTAACTTTTAAAGGCACGAGTTCTGGCGGGTTAATTTGCTACCCTGTAACTGTTGCTGAGACGCAGTCATGTTTAAAATATTGAAATTCTTCTTGTTTTCAGTAGCCAACATCACTTAAAAAGGGAAGCAGTGTGTTAGGAAGCACAGTTCAACTTACAAATAGAGATGTGGATTCACAAAACTACAAAAAGTAAGTAAACACATTTATACACACCAGCTCACAAAGCCTAGTCACAACGTCGATATATTTTCCCAAAACGAGTAGTGTAACATAAAGAAAACAACGCGTATTGAATGAAACACCTTTTATTTGTTATTAACACAATAGTAAGGAAACTTTAGAATGACAAAAAATAGACAGAAGGATATAAAAGCGCAATAATTTCATATTAGGTCTCAGTTTACGGCATATCGCATAACAAAACACTGAAAATCCGCTATTAATTGCAGGTAACATAATGGAAGACAATTTATTACAGCTAAACTGAAAATGTCAGGCAACCACGTGAAAAACAACATGTAATATTAAGATACAAGTTTTTTTCTGTAAGTACTTTCATTTATGTAAATGACTACAGTTTGTAAAACAGCTATGTATTTCAATATAATAGTTCTTTATATGACACTTTACAGATAATAAGAACATGTTTGAGTATTAAAACATAGGGTGAACATTTCCACAATCAAATGAAACTAGAAGTGTGAAGGATAGGAATTTAATTACAGTAATGGAAATCTTACATCTTTTCCATTTACGAAACATTGATCTCATTTTTCTTTTTTCTTCTTTTCTTTCTTTTCTTATTTCTTTTTTTTTTAAATTACGTCCTTTAGATGGCTTTCTCCTGTACGAATACATTAATGAAATCTGCTGTAGTGATTCCTCACTGACCGCTGCCCTAACATCTCAGCTGGGATACTCTGACGCAACAAATCTGGTACACATGCCAGTGATTGCCGTGCAACGTGTGATGTCGCTCCGTCCCGTTGATACCAGGCTTCTTGAACGTTTGGAAAGTTGTTCAATGCAGGTATATCGAAAGTTCGTAACATTTCCACGTAAAGATCGGCATTGACAGTGTAACGAAGTCGATTGTTCTATGGCAGGAGTTGCTAAGTGTGAACTATGTCGTTTGTTATAATTTAACACATACACACATCAATTAATTATCTTGGGTCGCCACCATATTTCTCAAAAATATGGAAAATTAAAATGTTACTGATCAGCTATGATGTAATCATAGATATTTTCAAACATATAATAAATATTCCTACTTTATTGCAATGTATCAGTTGTAACAAACAAACAAAAACTGTACTTCAAAAATTATTGGTAAACTGTCGAATTTAACTATTCTGTTTCCCCTCCAAAATAGTGAAAAAGGAATGTTCTTAAATGAAAGACGATCTGCTCAAAATCAATTTATTATAATTAAACATAAAAAATCAGATGATATTTCCTATCATGTAAGACAAATAATGGTGTTCAAACAATCTTTTCCAAATGTTAAAATATTGAGTCACAAAAATGACTGGCTGAGTTAAAGGTCGGAGGTTTTGCAAAACAGAATACTATTAGATTGGCTACATAAGGGGTTGAAATTATCGTTAGCCCTAAGCTCCCCAAAGTAAATAGGCAGATCTCAAAAGAATAAAATAAGGGACCGAATCCAACAAGTCTGATTCATATAACCCTCCAGCAAGTGCGTCACCTTACCCACACAGATGATCATTGACGGCAGCATCTCAGGCTCGCAGGCAGCAGACGGTGGGAGCGGATGAGCTGAAATTTTTATCCGACCGTAATTTCTGCGACCTGTTAAGCAGGGTCGACATGTAACTTAACACAGCGTCACTGGCGTTGGCGTCGCTAGGCAGTTGCTGTGCGATTCTATCACGCTAGTAGACTAATCAATATTTTGCATAGGTGACACAAAGGCCACTTGGCTCAAATCGATCAGTCACTTGCGTAATAAGATCTGTAAAAAAACAATGCCCGATTCGCAAAGGCGCGAATGCTCAAATAGAGACTTCTAGCAAAACGAAAAGTAAACTGAACCAAACTGTGGCCACTCACAGCGTAACCACAGGACAATGTAAAGTCCGCGAAGTAAACAAAAGTTCTACAAGGTCCGAATCTTCGGAATCACACACAAGTCTAACCAGAGGACCGTTTAAGACGATGTCCTCCCCGCGAATCTAAACGGAGTATTCCGTGTCTCCCGAGATCCGTACACTTCGAACGCTCAAACAGGAGACTAGCGAGGTCTGTACACTTCGGACGCTCAGACACGAGAGTGTCCCTCCTCGCGCTCTGCCGCAGCTCACGGCAAGTGACGGCGGCCACACCCACGCGCGAGAAAGACGCACCAATATCTGCTAACGGCTAATAGTCAAACCAATCGGATGGCGTAGCGCCGTTGACAAATTGTTTAGCTGTCATACTAAAATACTCTGGCGAATCAGGACGCGTTCTCTGTGGCTGCCAAGAGGTTCCGCCCACGCCACCAACGCTTCCCGCGGATTTCACCGTTCCCAGGGTGAATGCCCTGCAAGGAATTTCACACGACCTAAAAATATTAACGTTGTGCTATATATACAGCCGCTGGAGCCAAACCCCTGGGGAGCCAGACGGGCAGAAAGCTTTCCTCTCAACCTAACCATTTGTCACACTAACTGTGTTCAAACTCTGCTGCTTTCTAGGAAGTTTTTTTAGATAACGCCTAAGGGCAATACGTCTCCATAAACAGCTTGGGGCCAGAGCACTCTGCTATTGTTTGTATCCGGCAAATTCCTCTCTTGCGAAACGGCCGAATGACTAAAAAGGCAGTCCCCGCTATCGCCCACCGTAAACCGTGGGCCAGCATTGTAAAGCATTCCACATACTCCGCCGCCTATAATGTCGGCGCCAAACAGGTCAAGCCAGCCCCTCTCGTCCTTCCCCAAAGGCGAGCGAAAGTTGGTGGAAGGGGGAGACCCCCAAGAGCTTCTCTGCTCTTCGCGACCTAGCCGTGCCCAACACGTAAAACCACTTTTTAGCAGCCAAGCTGCGCCAATAAACATTAAAATCGCGAAACTACAATCCCAGGAGCCCAACACCCATGATGTTCCCCAAAAGGCACATAAATCAAAATAAATAAAGATCTACAAAGAAAAATGTTACATATTTCAATAATTAGAGTAAAGAGAAAGGTACAGTAACACAAGGTTAGTATGAAAAATAGACTAATTATAGCCCCCGTCTCACAACAGTAGTTGTCTTTCCCTGTTCATTTGCGAAAAAATACAGCTCCATAATCCCACGTGATGAAACACCACAGCATACTGTCACTTCACTAGCGTGTAAAGGGCGCTCATGAACATCATTAGGATTTGGTAGTTCTGTAAACTCACATAACCTGCGAAATGAAAAAGTGTCTCATCTGACGTCCAAACTTGTTTAGAAATTCATCATCCATTGTTTATTTTTGTTATCATTTGCTGACAGAATCCCAATCGTAACAGGTAATTGTTGTCCTTCAATTGTTGGACCAGCTGTAGTTTGTACGGATGAAATTTTAAATCAAGATGAAGAATTTTGCGAACACTTTTCCGGGACTTTCCAACATCTGCTGTTTGTTTACGAATTGAACGCCATGGGCTCCGTCAGACAGACCCGCGTACAACATCAATGTTCGCCGGATAGCGTACACATCTTGATCGTCTTGAGGACAGATAAAGTATCATCAAAATTTTATCACACAGTCATGTCCTAAATTAAGAAAGCGTCGAATCTCCCTGTGCGCCGATACCAAACTGTCATTGTTTAATATAACATCTGTCCATCTCCTTTTGTCTAAAATCATATTATATGTATCGGAGAATATATAAGAAAAAACGCTGTCTTGCATGATGTACAAAATTATAAGTGCAGTATCCAAACGAAGAAAGATAGTAGTCAAAATACAAATGACATATAAGATTCGTACGATCTCATATATATTGAATATTATGATATAAAAATGAATATATACTGAAAAATTATACAATTGTACAAGTGCTGTTTGTCTGTAAAATCTCTTGGGAATACAATAGTAGTAAAGAAGCAATTGATTAAAACTTGGTGCGTGATGGGGCGGTTTTCCGTGAACGTTACTGTTTATGTGCTCATATCTCACGAACTACGTGTCGTACTGTGATACAATTTAGAAGGTACATTCAACTACATGTATGTAAATTGTCTGTAAAATTTCCTTTGGCTACAATTTGTAGTGTAGAAATTATAAACTGTAACGTCATACCGAATGCCATAGTTTCGGTCCGTGAACCGCGGAATAGTAGTAAGAGAGAAACTTGTTTCATAATTTTGCTACGGTTGTCAGCGACAAAAAGTTCAATAAAGATTTGAAATTATGTTTAAAGTTTGTTGCAAGTCGCTAAGTAATCTGGTTCTCCTATATTGTATTCACAAAGTCTCGTAGCATTATGTGGCAGTGTCTTGTAACTCCTATTGTTTATGACGATATATCTCCTGAACCATATATCTCCTGAACCGTATGTGGTTCTTACCATTACAGAATTGGTACCTCACGGTAAGGAAGAAATCGGTCCAGTGGTTTGGGAGGAAATGTGCAACATTGTTACATGATGCAGCAGTTTTTCTCGCATCTCATTGTTTATGACATCATATCTCGTGAACTATGTGTTGTACGTGATCCTTACACTTACGGCGACCGTCTTCATGGACTGAAGCTTACGTCTGCAAAATTTCATAAAGTTTGGAACAAATCTGTAGTTTTGAATGCAATACGTATACACAAACATACGGACATTCTATTTCTGTGGTCGAAAATCGACTAATTGTGTTTACAATGGTCACTGGGGGTAAAATTTTACGAATCATGTCGGCGGATCGCGTGATTATGTTGACAACGTCAACAACATGATAGAAAATCTTTGCCCATTTGTTCGAACCACATAGAATGACTCGATTAGTGTATCGTGCAGACCATGAAGTAAACAAATAATGCTGTTCCTGCTTTATGGTTGACAGGTTCTTGTATGTACCCTCGTCCGCTCAGTAAAAATAATTGCCGTCGTAAAGCGAAGATTCCATGAGAAAATATCAGCGTTGTCAAGCGATTGGAAAAAATGATGACTCACAGGATTCTCACTATTCAGCATCTATTGCCAACATTATCATAGGAGGCCGCTGGGATATTTGGTAAAATTTAACCGGCTCTGGGAGGTATGAAACGGTATCTTTTACATGTAAAGGAAAATGCCTGACACAATAACAAAAAATAATAACGGAAGTATATACTTCTCATGCCATTTTCGAATTATATAACTTTCATTAGCCTAATATTTGAAATGGAACTACAATTTCGGTGTTCGTATATTTATACAACGCCAAGAAATAATGTTATGTCGATACTGCGATATTCAGAATTCCAGATCTGACAACATGTCGACTTAGTAGTTCCATCCGTGCACCACTCTCGACTTCGTAGTTCCACCCGAGCACAGCTAGATGCCTCTCCTGGAGCATCATCCTTTATATCGGTATTCATATGAAAACATCAATTTCCTTTAACCACTCTTAATCACTGTGAAAAAGAAGCATTTGTACGGCACAAGAATGTAAGTTGGGAGCACTCCATGTTTCGATATTCACTTATTTTAATACGTTATTTTAATACTGCAGATGCGCTGCATTACAGCGTCTTCGGTCGAGGCGAACAGCCAATCAGTAAGCTGATTGTTGGAGAATGTAGAACTTGATCCAAGCTGTAGATAGGAAAATTTCTACTTCCTTATTTTAATACTGCAGATGCGCTGCATTACAGCGTCTTCGGTCGAGGCGAACAGCCAATCAGTAAGCTGATTGTTGGAGAATGTAGAACTTGATCCAAGCTGTAGATAGGAAAATTTCTACTTCCTTTTACCACTTTTAATGGCTAAATGCGCACATAATATTTATATTCGTGAAATCTACGACAAACAATCTTTCGAATTATGTAACTTTCATTGTCCTTGTTGTACGAATAAATTAGTAAGCTGTACCACAATTTTCGTGATACCGTATTTATATAATGATTCGGAATGGGAAGAAATTGCATGTGGTGTCCTACAAGGATCCATCTTAGGGCCATTGCTTTTTCTTGTGTACATTAATGACCTCTCATCAGTTACACTACCAGGAGCAGAGTTCGTTTTGTTTGCAGGTGATACAAGTATTGCAATAAAAAGTACATCAAGCATAGTTATAGAAAGGTCTGCTGATGATATTTTCATGAACATTAATAAATGCTTTAAAGCCAACTCATTATCATTAAACTTTGAAAAGACTTACTACATGCAGTTCAGAACATGAAAGAGATTCCCATCCAGTATGTGCATAAGTACGAAGAAGAGCAGATAGAAGATGTTGACAGTATTAAATTCCTGGGATTACAGCTTGATAATAAATTTATTTGGGAGGAGCACACCACAGAACTGCACAAACGTCTCAACAAATCTGTATTTTCAATACGAGTGTTATCAGACATAGGAGACATAAAAATAACAAAGCTTGCATACTTTGCTCACTTTCATTCCCTAATGCCATATGGTATAATATTTTTGTGTAACTCTTCAAGTGAGTCAAAAGTCTTCAGAGTCCAAAAACGTGTAATACATATTATTTGTGGAGTAAATTCACGGACGTCCTGTAGAAGTCTCTTCAAAGAAATGGGTATATTAACTACTGCTTCTCAGTATATTTATTCCTTAATGAAATTTGTCATAAATAATATATCTCTTTTCCCAACAAACAGCTCAGTTCATACATACAATACTAGGAATAAAAATGATCTACAAAAGGACTTAAAATCACTTACTTTAGTTCAAAAAGGGGTCCACTAGTCAGGAACACACATTTTCAATAATTTACCATCAAGTATAAAAAAATTTTGCTACAAATAAAGATCAGTTTAAGAGGAACCTAAAAGACTTTCTAGTGGCCAACTCCTTCTACTACATTAGTGAATTTCTAAATTGTACCAAATGATGTATGTACTCATACTATATGAATATTGTTATATTATCAGCTAAAAAAAAAATAAATGTATGTATCTGTATTTATATTATTAGTATTATCTATTATTCAACTTGTAAATTTTGTTTCTTGACATGTTCCACATCCACGAGGATCTCCTCAACATGGATCTAAGGAACGAAAAACTAATCTAATCTAATCTAATTTTAAAGGCTAACGCACGCTGCTGACCGTTCCACTGTTCCGTGATTACTCAAATGGCGGATTGTGTACTCGCTGTCACGTACCCTCAGAGCTGCCTCATGCCGAGGCTGCCACTACTCACTTCGAACATTCCCGTTTTGCTGAGTCACCCTCTACAAGAACAAATGTGTTTGTTCAAGAAACAGAAGTCCATACTACTCTAGAAGGACGTTGAGGGAAGGGACAGTGCGCAGTGAGAAAGTACTTCACGCCCCGTTTGGCGGGGAGCAACGCTTGAGATGGATTTTCTGTCGGACTGCCCTGCTATCCTTTCAGCACGGCGCCAGGCTGCAGGAAGCGGCAGGTGTAACGCGGTGTGACGTATTTATCGACCGAGAGCTGGTCGCGCGATACGTCCAGCGGGCGGAAGCAGATGAGTGAGGCACGGGTCACGACCCCGCGCTCGTGTTCCGCCGGCCTGGTCGATGCACGGGGGTTCCCCGAGCCGCGCTACACAGAACGCGATCGATCCTAGCCGCGAAAACGCAGCCGTGCCATTTCTTAACACCACGCCGTCCGGTGGCTCTAAGTTGGAGGCGGGAAAGCGGCGGTGGTGCCTCTCTGGCAGTGGAGCAGCCAGGACTTGGTTCTGGGGAGGGGGAGCATTAAAAATAAATAAATAAATAAATAAAAAATAAAGACACCTTCCTTTGACAATGGCTCAACCCATCCCTCCAAAAGGCGACCAACCCCACCCTCCCCCCGACATTGTAGGTCCTGTATTCCTAGTTTATCTTGTATATCTATAAATGTGAAGCCGGCCGCGGTGGCCGAGGAGACTGAGGCGCTCCAGCCACGGTCTGCTCGGCCACTACGGTCGGGGTTTCGAATCCCCCCCTCGGGCATGGATATTTGTGCCGTCCTTAGTTCATAAGTAATTTGTAAGTTTAGGGACTGATAACCCCGTAGTTAAGTCCCATAAGCTTAACAAACATTTGAACATTTTTTTTTTATAAATGTGAATGTCTATTCGGTGTACTTTTATCACGTCTGAACCACAAGACATAAGGAGCTAAAATTTGTTGAAACTTCCTGGCAGATTAAAATTGTGTGCCGGAACCGGGACTCGAACCTAGGACCTTTGCCTTTCGCGGGCAAGTTTCATATCAGCGCACACTCCGCTGCAGAGTGAAAGTTTCATTCTGGAAACATCCCTTAGGCTGTGGCTAAGCCATGTCTCCACCATATCCTTTCTTCCAGGAGTGCTAGTCTTGCGTGTTTGCAGGAGAGCTTCTGTGAAGTTTGGAAGGTAGGAGGCGAGGTACTGGCGGAAGTAGGGTTGTGAGGAGGCATCGTGAGTCGTGTCGGGATAGCACAGTCGGTAGTGCGCTTGCCCGCGAAAGGCAAAGGTCCCAAGTTCGAGTCCCGGTTCCGGCACACAATTTTAATCTGCCAGGAAGTTTCATATCAGCGCACACTCCGCTGCAGAGTGAAAGTTTCATTCTGGGAACATCCCTTAGGCTGTGGCTAAGCCATGTCTCCACCATATCCTTTCTTCCAGGAGTGCAAGTCTTGCGTGTTTGCAGGAGAGCTTCTGTGAAGTTTGGAAAGTAGGAGGCGAGGTACTGGCGGAAGTAGGGTTGTGAGGCGGCATCGTGAGTCGTGTCGGGATAGCACAGTCGGTAGTGCGCTTGCCCGCGAAAGGCAATGGTCCCAGGTTCGAGTCCCGGTTTCGGCACACAATTTTAATCTGCCAGGAAGTTTCATATCAGCGCACACTCCGCTGCAGAGTGAAAGTTTCATTCTGGAAACATCCCTTAGGCTGTGGCTAAGCTATGTCTCCACCATATCCTTTCTTCCAGGAGTGCTAGGCTTGCGTGTTTGCAGGAGAGCTTCTGTGAAGTTTGGAAAGTAGGAAGCGAGGTACTGTAGGGTTGTGAGGCGGCATCGTGAGTCGTGTCGGGATAGCACAGTCGGTAGTGCGCTTGCCCGCGAAAGGCAAAGGTCCCAGGTTCGAGTCCCGGTTCCGGCACACAATTTTAATCTGCCAGGAAGATTCATATCAGCGCACACTCCGCTGAAGAGTGAAAGTTTCATTCTAAAAATTTGTTGTTGTGGTCTTCAGTCCGCAGACTGGTTTGATGCAGCTCTCCACGCTACCCTGTCCTGTGCAAGTCTTTTCATCTGAGAATACGTTCGGCAACCTACATCCTTTTGAATCTGCTTGCTGTATTCGTCCCTCGGTCTCCCTCTAAGATTTTTACTCCATACGCTTCCTTCTAATGCTAAGTTGACAATTCCTTGATGTCTAAGAATGTGTCCAACCAATCTATTTCTTCTCTTATTCAGGGTATGCCAGAAACTACTTTTCTCCCCGATTCGGTTAAGCATCTCCTCATTAGTTACGTGATCTACCCATCTAATTTTCATCATTCGTCTGTAGCACCACATTTCAAAAGCTTCTATCATCTTTTTATCTGAACTCCTTATCCTCCATGTTTCACTCCCATACAATACTACACTCCAGACAAATGCTTTCAGAAAAGACTTCCTAAAATTTAAATTAATATTGGATGTTAACACGTTTCGCTTCTTTAGAAACGCTTTTCTTCCCAAAGCCATTCTGCATTTTATATCTTCTTTACTTCGGCCATCAGAAGTTATCTAGCTACCCAAATAACAAAATTCATCTACTACTTTTATTTTCTCATTACCTAATGTAATTCCTTCAGCATCGCTTGATTTTCTAACATTGCATTCCATTACCTTCGTTTTACTCTTGTTAATGTTCATCTTATATCTTCCTTTCAAGACACCGTCGATTCCATTCAATTGCTCTTCCAGATCTTTTGCGGTCTCTGACAGAATTACTATGTCATCGGCAAACCTCAATGTTTTTATTTCTTCTCCCTTCAATTTAATGCCCTCTCCAAATTTCTCCTTCCATTCCTTCATTGCCTGCTCAATGTACAGATTGAACAACATTGGGGAAAGACTATATCCCTGTCTTACTCCCTTCCCAACCTCCGCGTCCCTTTCTTGCCCTTCGACTCTAATAATCGCTGTCTGGTTTTTGTATAGGTTGAATATAATTCTTCGCTCCCTATATTTTACCCCTGATACCATCAGAGTTTGGAAGAGTGTATTCCAGTCTGCATTGTCAAAAGCTTTCTCCAAATCGACAAATGCTAAGAACGTAGGATTGCCTTTCCTTATCCTGTCTTGTAAGATAAGGCGTAATCTGAGTATTGCCTCCCGTGTTCCTACATTTCTCCTAAATCCAAACTGATCTTCCCCGAGGTCAGATTCCACAACTTTCCCATTCGTCTGTAAATTATTCGTGTTAGTATTCTGCAACCATCACTTTTTAAGCTGCTAGTTCTTACAGTTACTCAGTTACTAATGTCTACCCGGGGAAGACTTTAGGCACGGTTTTATGGCGATCGGATAGCTATTTATCTCTCTCTCACAAGACACAGAGACGTAAGTATTTGTACAGTTACTAATTTATACCTGAGGCAGGTTTTAGGCACGGTTTTATAGAGATCTGATAGATATTTAGTAATCTGAAGATATAACGCGAAATGCGGAACAATAATTACTCTTTGAAAATAATATTTGCTCTATGAAAATGGTTTTATTGGTTGCATTGTTGCTTGAGGTTTGATAATGATAAAAGGATGGAGTATATTGGGATGAAAGGTGTGTATACAATTCTACGTGTGTGTGTGTTAATATTTCGCTATGCAGCAAAGACTACAGAACGCAAACGAATGGTCTGTTTGTAATTGTTGTTCGAAGTCTTCCATTGTACACCATAGCAGTTTCATGCCGATAGCTATAAGGGGGTGGAAGATATGCTGGTTGAAAGTCGTCAAATTATTTTAAAAAATCGGACTGAAGGCCAGCGATGACGTTTGCGGCTCTATAGCAAGGAGGTTAAATTCAGTAAAACGTAATGTCACAGACCATATCTTTGGTCTATGTATGCTACAGTGTCTTCAGCTCTTTCTCTGTAAGGATAAGCATACAAATAAGGCAATATAAGAATAAATAAATAAAGCAGTAAAAAAGAAATTTCTTTTAATACATCTCTTAAAAAATCGATTTGACGTTTCGCTCATTACATCAAGTCATCGATCTGTGATATTATTACAATCATTATTGTTGAATCGAAACGAGTGCCTTTTTTAGGTGTGATTTGATCTTCACTACTTACTTTCCTGATAATGTCGATTAAAAATGTTTGTTTCGAAAGAAGGTGTTGTATTTCATTTCATCCTTCAAAACCAGTCTCATAGCACACAACTGAAAGGTAGCTTATCTATCAACCAACACGCGAGCGGAGCCGTGGGTTTAAGCTAGTTACATAATAAAATGGTTTTGCCATTTAATATTAAAATTAAATATCTTTTATTTCACGTTTTCTGAATTATTTACTAAAGGCCCCCCCCCTCCCAGTCTGGCTAAAGGTACCTCCCTCCACCCAGAAATTTCAATGACAGTTTGCGTCATGCGTCATGACCCCTCTCTCCGTCCTGTGGACACCTCTGATCTACTGAATTTATTAATGGTAAGGGTTTTTATCATTCGCTATTTGAAATATAAGAAGCTCACCCTATGTTGTTACTGTTTAATTGTTGTTCATACTTTTTGACGGCCTTCTAGGATTCCACTCGATGGTGCCGCTGACCTGCTAAGCAGCGGGTCGCCGCATATGAACAATCGGCTCGTAACTTCAGCATAGCAGTAGCAATAGCCGCAGCATCACAGCTGCTCGCGGCGGCATTAAAACCGCTCACAGTAACAGCAGCACACGTTCTCAGTAGCGGCATCAAATTGGCGACCCACTGTCACGTTAACTTGTGCTTGGCAAATTATAGTTACGTTGTGATTTATTACATGTGTACTATTTCAAATTTTCGGTTTCGGGCTGCTATATCAAGTCGAAACCGAAGATTTGAAATTAAAAAAAAAAAAAAAAAAAAACCGTTCGTAAAGCTTATGGAACTTAACTACGGGGTCATCAGTCCCTAAACGTACAAACTACTTATGAACTAGCTAATACGGCACAAATATTCATGCCCGTGGGGGGATTCGGACCCCCAACCATAGTGGCAATGCAGAACGTGACTGACGCGCCGCAGACCACTCGGCCACTGCGGCCGGCAATTTGAAATAGTATATATATATATATATATATATATATATATATATATATATATATATATATATATATATATATATATATATATATTCTACAAATGTCTACCTTGTTGTGTTTGAATGTGTGAATGTGTGTGGATGTGTGTGCACTTGTTTACTTATCTTTTTTCCCCTTCCACTCCTGGAATTGGAATGACTCATTTTCCACTTCCTTAAAACCTGTATCCTTCCCTTTCTCCCCTCTTCCTTTCTCTTTTCCTGAAGAAGTGACCAACGGTTCCGAAAGCTTGAATGTTTGTGTGTGTTTTTATTTGTGTTTTTTTTTTTTTTTTTTTTTTTTTTTTTTTTTTTTTTTTTTTTTTTTTTTTTTTTGTGTCCATCTGGGAGCCTGTGCTTTGGGTAAGTCAAACAATCTTTATTTTTATACATATTTTTCCCATCAGGAAAGTCTCCCATATATATCTTTGGGAGGTGCTGTGGGGGGGGGGGGGGGGGGGCTTTAGCCCCATTAGTCCCACGTGGCTGCGACACTGGTCTCTGGTAGTGCCAATATTGCGTATATTCTGTGTTAAGGAACAAACTAGCAACATGTTAGTTTTTTATTGAGAAAAAAATGCTCACTAATAAAGGAAAATGTCATGTATTGACAATTTACTGAATATTTATTATTTAGCCTAGGGTTCTTGGCAGGCAACGAAGGTACTCCAAGCTGCAGAAATCAGAGAGACACTGCAGACCTTAGACAAAGTCGGGTCGGTTACGTTAACTGCAGAGTACTGAAACAGAAGCAGCCTGTGAACTTGCAGACGCCCTTGTTATCGGCCCTAGCAACTAGGGTTATAATTACGCTTCTAATAAATTAGCAGTAATTCCACCCAACGTGTATCTGCTGTTGTAGGATGTTATTGTAGTCCGTGGTCTAAGAGAGGCACGTTTGAGCTGCTTAGCAAGTTTGATAGAGCATTTGATGACCTCAGTGACATCGGCTGTGCAAGTGTCAGAGAGAGAGAGAGAGAGAGAGAGAGAGAGAGAGAGAGAGGGGGGGGGGGAGAGAGGGGGTAGGGGAGAAACGGAAAATGCCTCGAACTGCTGTAACAGCGTCTCCCAACCGCAAGAGCCGCGAAAGCGGCGCAGTTTGACGTAAAACATCGATGTTGCTAGCCATAGTAGGAAGAGCAGTGGCGTTCATCCTTCAGATGAGCGCTGTTACTACGTAACTTGGAGTTCGGTCAAGTTAACCCCCCGTAATACCTCTCCCTGAGATTAAAAATATTGTTGACAAGAGACTCTGGGGAAGGTACGGAGCTTCACGTCGGAGTGGGTGACGTCTAAAAAATGCTGGTTGGACAGGTGCGCTGACTGTCGGTAAATCATAAACAGACACCTCCTCCCTTAACCCTTTCTCTTCACGTGGATTATCAGTCAGACTTCTAGGAGAGGAAGACCATATCGCCTGTCGTCAGCATCGGTAAGCTCCGTTTTGTTTATCACTGAAGTAGTGCTGTTATCATGTCTATTTTACTGTGCTGACACATTATTGTCACTACATCGCCACCCCTTAATGTTACCTTTCGTAGTTATCTGCCTGTGGTTTCTGTTCTGGCAACGTCGTCACTTCCGTGACTTCTAATGGTGATTATTTGTGTTAATGTAGTAGCGTAACTTAATAAGCGTCTGAACGATCACCAAAAAGGTGGGTGGACGCCACCGACGTCACACCACGTGGCTCTCCGTGGAAGGAGCAGCTCTTTTCGGAAGTGATGAAGACGCCATATTTGCTGTCGTATTTCATGGGTCTTATGTATATGACTTAGATCTTATGAATGTATGACATTTCAAAGCAAGTAAAAGTAACTGAGTAAAATGAGAATCTCTCGAAAACCGGTCATTAGAGGTACTATTTGTTCGAATACATCACTGGAAACCTCCTATATGTGGTTAAAAAATTTCCGTATTTCAGTAATCTTCCGTTTCAAGGCAAAGTGGACTAAAGATCTATCAACACGAATTGTTCTTTAGATCATTTGTTGTAACTGCATGTCAGCAAGCGACATATCTACCAGTAGTGTATACATATCTAATATCTACGTTGATGATCCGCAGCTACGGTAGTTAATATAGCGTGGGCAGGAAAGTCGTAGACTGGAATAAATGCTGTCCGGTGGCCCTGGTTCAAGGCTCCTTGAAAACAAATATTTTTTCTTCTTTTATTCGGGTTTTCTGATAGACTCAAGACTTTCATATAAATTTCAAAGAAGCATACTGCATAATATTCGAGGCTGTGCAAACGTAAGTGCACATCCTCTGAGGAATGAGATTGTTGGATTCGTTTTATGAACAGGACAATGTGCACCTACGTAGACTAAAATACGCTCTTTATTGTTTCACGTACTGCATTTTACACGTTCTTAAAATTCTTCTACTGACTTGTGACATTGAGTTTTACTAATAAGCGAGACTGTTGCAATAATGTTTGCCTCATGTGAAGGCCTTTTCTAATTTTATATCGCACAGTTTGTCACGAAACTTTTATAATATCGCTGCACTTATTGACATAACATGCAACTTTTATAAGAATCTTATGTTCATAGATATTTTGTCGTTACTTATGTAGGCCTATATCACAGAAAATAACGAACACATGCATAAACGCAGAAATAAACGCTTAAATACAGATAAAGCATTAATTCCACCATCTGATTTCGTAAAAAGTGTGAGTGCAGAATCTGATGCCGCTGACAACTATGGGGTCGCGTGTAGGTCGTTGAGGCACACGTCTCGTATGCAGGAGCCGCGCCGTCTCCGAGCGTTCAGCCGCACATTGGACTCGGCACGTTGACCATACACGTTCAGACACACGCTCCGTGTGCTGACGGCTTAACGCCCAGTGTGTGCATGGAGGCGAGGAGCTGAGAGACTTGGACGTAAGAGTCGGGAACGGGGTCAAACTTCCAGCAGTTGAAAGAACAACACCACTGCTGAGATAGCCAGCTTGATTGGAATAATGGTATAACGCCTTTCAAAATTTTGAAACATTTGAAAAACAAAGGGTGACTTTGATCAGATCTCACTAGACGAAGCTGTGTTACGAACCTAATTTTTCGAGAGAGGGGAGGACATGAATGGGGACGATAACGAATGCGTGAATGTTACAAATGGATTATTGCGCCACTTCTTGGTAGAACAATTCCATATTTAGGGTTGAAAACAAACAATCTGTTTTTTCTACTAATTTATGTTTATTTTACGAACTAGTTTTTGGTTTATTAGCCCATCTTCAGGTAAACATTTGAAAAAATGTTCAAATGTTTGTAAATCTATCGGACCAAACTGCGTGGTCATCAGTCCGTAGCTTACAAACTACGTAAACCTAGGTAAACTAAGGACAAACACACACACTCATGGCCCAGGGAGGACTCGAACCTCCACGGCGAGCAACCGCGCGCTCCGCAGCGAGACGCGTTAGACCGCTCGGCTACTCCAACGCGGCGGTAAAAATTTGACAGGCGTCGGCAAAACAGTAGTGCTTATGTTGCAAACATGTCAAATAAAGATACAACACACCAAAAATTTAGTTCTTTGCTTATGAAATTAGCGGAAGTTATCAAATTGATCTCTCGCCACGTAAGTTTGTGCTGTGCGATAAATGCCTTATAATTTATAATTGTTCACACTACACAGTGAAATATGTAACGTGTTTCACTGTATAAAATTATAAATTATAAGTCATTTATCACACAGCACAAACATATGGCGAGAAATCAATTTGACAACTTCATCTAATGTCATAAGCAAAGATCTAAAGTTTTAGTGTGTTGTATCTTTATTTAACATGTCTGCAACATAAGCACAAGTGTTTCGCCGACTTCTGTTAAATGTTTACCTGAAGATGGCCTAATAAGCCGAAAACTAGTTCGTAAATGAACATAAATTAGTAGAACAAAAATAGATTGTTTTCTACTTTAAATGCGCGAATGGATTGTTGAAAATAAAGTTGTGGGGAGGGCCTTATGCGGACCTTTAATTAATAACTTGTACAAGAACGGCTTTATTGAAGATGTCCAAAAATGTTCAAATGTTAATTAAGCTTTTGGGACTTAACTGCGGGGTCATCAGTCCCTAAGCATACAAACTACTTATGAACTACCTTATACCAAAGACGACACCAACATCTAAGCCTGAGGGGGAATTCTAACCCCCGACCGTAGCGGTCGTGCAGACTGTGACTGGCACGCCGCAGATCGCTCGGCCACCGCGGCCGGCTTTATTGAAGAAATCGAAGTGATATGACCTTGGGCACTCATTCACAATTCTGTGATCTCTTTATAACGGAAAGTATACACTAAATTGTTGTTCCTTCTATTATTGTCCGATTATTCTTAATATTTTTTACTTAAGGGTTTGATATGCTTTTTGTTCACTAGAAGTTGTTCTCATGATTATGTGTGATTGTTGTGTAATTATTTTCACTTGACGTGTTTCGTTAGGTTATGTAGTATTGTATTTTTTGTAATTATAACGAGAATTGTTTGTTCTTAACCTTCATAACCATGGAAGAACGGCCAAATATCCCGCAAAAGCTGATTGATAACGTCATACTTGCCACGCCACGCAGGTGTGCAACTGTACTGGCCGTCTGAGGTGGTCACACACCATATTAGAGGGCAACGAGAATCACTTTTTGCCGGCCGCGGTGGCCGAGGGGACTGAGGCGCTTCAGTCACAGTCTGCACGGCCACTACGGTCGGGGGTTCGAATCCCCCCTCGGGCATGGATATTTGTGCCGTCTGTAGTCTTAGAATTACACTATTACAACTACAAACTTCTGTGGGATGGCGCCAACGGCCATACCACGTTGGGTACACCGGTTCTGGTTCGATCACCGAAGTTAAGCAACGTTGGGCCTTCTCAGTACTTAGATGGGTGACCGCCTTGGAAAAAAAATAAAAATAAAATATTGCCGGCCGCGGTGGCCGAGGGGACTAAGGCGCTCCAGTCACGGTCTCCACGGCCACTACGGTCGGGGGTTCGAATCCCCCCTCGGGCATGGATATTTGTGCCGTCCTAGTTCGTCAGTAGTTCATAAGTAGTTTGTAAGTTTAGGGACTAATGGCCCCGTAGTCAAGTCCCATAAGCTGTACAAACATTTGAACATTTTTTTTGAGAATCACTTTTTCACAATTATGGTAGCCCACTGGTATCTCGTTCCAAGTAAACGCCACTTAAACCTTAAGTAGAGTTGAGATTGCAAAATATCATACTGTACCATACTCAGTTTACAATTGTTATCAATATCTGAATAAAATACGTCACCATATCTACACGACTGGCCATTAAAATTCCTACACCGAGAAGAAATGCAGATGATAAAGGGGTATTCATTGGACAAATATACTAGAACTGACATGTGGTTACATTTTCACGCAATTTGGGTGCATAGATCCTGAGTAATCAGTACCCAAAACAACCACCTCTGGCCGTAACAACGACCTTGATATGCCTAGGCATTCAGTCAAAAAGAGATTGGATGGCGTGTACAGCTACAGATGCCAATGCAGCTTCAACACGATATCACAGTTAATCGAGAGTAGTGATTGGCGTATTGTGACGAGCCAGTTGCTCGGCCACCATTGACCAGACATTTTCAACTGGTGAGAGATCTGAGGAATGTGCTGGTTAGGCCAGCAGTCGAACATTTTCCGTATACAGAAAGACCCGTACAGGACTACTAACATGTGATCGTCCATTATCCTGCTGAAATGTAGGGTTTTATAGCGATCTAATGAAGGATAGAGCCACGCGTCATAACACATATGAAATGTACGGCCACTGTTCAAGGGCCGTCGATGCGAACAAGAGGTGACCGAGACGTGTAACCAATGGTACCACATACCATCAAGACGGTTGATACGCCGATATGGCGATGACAAATACACGCTTCCAATGTGCGTTTACAACGTTATCGCCACATACGGATACGACCATCATGATGCTGTGAACAGAACCTGGATTCACCGAAAAAATTACGTTTTGCCATTCGCGCACCCAGGTTCGTCGTGTCGTACACCATCTCAGGCGCTCTTGTCTGTGATGCGGCGTCAACGATAACCGCAGCCATGGTCTCCGAGCTGATAGTCCATGCTGCTGCAAACGTCGAACTGTTCGTGCAGATGGTTATCATCATGGAAATGTCCCATCTGTTGACTCAGAGATCGAGACGTGGCTCCACGATGCGTTACAGCCATGCGGATAAGATGCCTGTCATCTCGACTGCTAGTGATACTTTGCCGTTGGTATGCAGCACGGCGTTCCGTATTGCCCTCCTGAACCCACCGATTCCATATTCTGCTAACAGTCATTTGGTCGCGTCCAACGCGGCAGCAATATGGCGATACGATAAAAAAAATGTTCAGATGTTTGTATAACTTATGGGACTTAAGCTACGGGGTCATCAGTCCCTAAACTTACAAACTACTTATGAACTAGCTAATACTAAGGACGGCACAAATATCCGTGCCCGAGGGGGGATTCGAACCCCCGACCGTAGTGGCCGTGCAGATCGTGGCTGAAGCGCCTCAGTGTCCTCCTCCACCGCGGCCGGCAAAACTATCCTCATGACAACACGTTGTAAGTGTCGACACTGGAGCCAATCCTGTGTGAATGCTCTGTAAAGCTAATCATTTATATATCACAGCATCTTCTTCCTGTCGGTTTAATTTCGCTTCTGTAGCACGTCATCTTCGTGTGTAGCAATTTTAATGGCCAGGAGTGTATATTGTATATGATACCTGACCTGATCCCCTAATTGTTTTGAACAGTGTACATTTCATATCCCACTATAGTTGTGGGATATTGCTGTTAAAGTGTAGCTACGCATTATGCAGCCTTACCATGCAACACTACCACAATGCGTGAAGCTGATGGAAATGGCGTGTGCCGGCGGTCGGCTGGAGCAAAGGCGGGTCGAGTCGGCGCGGTCACTGAACGGCACGGCCGTCGTGTGACCCGGAAGCCGAGATAAGGAAGGCGGCGGCGGCGGCGGCACGCGACCCCGCCACAAGACACGTGCCCGCCGTGGGCGAGGCCTGCAGAGCTGCCTGGCCAGCCGGCGAGTGCAGCGCTGCTTAACGTCTGCCGGCTCACTGCACATTTTATTTCTTTGTCACAATAAAATATGTATTTTTAATAAAGAGAAAAAAGGCTGCAGGAAACGCTTAAACACTTATATCGAAATCTGCACCAACTTAGAAAATGTTTTAGGGCAGGAGAGCACAGATTGTGCATTTGATATTTCTCGTTTTCAGCCATCATTCACATTTTTTTCAGAGCATGTCAGAATAGAGCATTAGCCAGTTGACGCAGGGTGGTGTGCGGAACCAATAGCAGATAGTTCGATCTGTACTTCTCTCTTGGGAAATGTTACCCAAAATTTTAGTACGTGATAGCCCACTGCAAAATATACACTAAGCAAAATAATTAGGGGGTTAGGTGAGGTCTCTTACACATTATACTTATGGTAACGTATTTCACTCTGATATTCGATACAATTATAAACTGAATGTAATGAGGTGCGATATTTTGCTGTCTCCCACTCTTTACTTGAGGTTTACGTACCATTTACTTAGTGCGAGGCACCATGGGGCTACCATAATAGTGAAAAAGTCATTGTCGTTGACCTCTAATATGATATGTTATCACCTCGGACGGCCAGTACAGTTGCACACCAGCGTGACATGGATAGTAAGAGGTTCTCAATCAGCTCTTGAGGGACGAAATTTTGACTCTGCAGCGGAGAGTGTGCGATGTTGTGAAACTTCCTGGCAGATTACAATTGCGTGGTGGAACCGGAATTCGAACCAGGAACTTTCGCCTTTCGAAAACTTTGAAAGTAGAAAGCGAGGTACTGGCAGAAATAAATTTGTGAGGACGGATCGTAAAGCGTGCCGGGATAGCTCAGAAGGTAGAGCACTTTCCCGCGAAAGACCAAAGTCCCATGTTCGGATCCCGGTTCCGGTACACAATTTTAATCTGGCAGGAAGTTTCAGCTCTTAAGAGATATTCGTCCATTCTTCCATGAGTGCAATATTCAGCTCTGCGACAGTCATGCGAGGTGCAATGCGTCTGCCAAGTGCACCACACACGTGTGCTATCGGGTTTAAGTCCGGTGAACAAGTTGAGCACTTCATTCGTTCAATTCCCTCAGCTTCTAGCTTGTTACCTACCAGCGGAGCTCTGTGCAAACGAGCGTCATCGTACACATCCTTTGGCACCAGCGTAGGGTACAACAAAAGATCGAAAGATCTCGTCTCTAAAGCTCTGAGCAGTCAAATCGCCATGTTGAACGACATAGAGGTCCGCATGTTCGCCAAGCGGACTCCTGCCCACACCATTCGTCCACCACCATGATATGGCGAGGTTTCCTGTAAATAAAGAGGATTGTTTCGAGGTCCACGTTCTCTCCAGATGAGGGACCTAAGTTTGACCGGCTGAACACAAACTGTTGACTCATCTGTGAACAGAACCCGGCGCCATTCTTTACGACTCCAGTCCTGATGTTCGTCCGCCCAGTTTCTGCGGGCTAAACGGTGACGTGCTTTCAATGTAAATTAATAAACAAAAGGAACTCTAAAAGCAGACGGAACACTTCGGACATGTTTTGGCGCGAGTTAGAGCTCCTGCAGACCGAGGTGGTCGCGCTTTGTACTCACTTCTGTTCCGGCAGTCATGATGGGCGTAGCCGCTGATCCATGCGTTCTGTCATGGATTAGTAATTAACCATATAAAAGTGTAATTCAACAATGCAGTGCACTTTAAGTGAAAATATAGATTGTCAATTGCCCAGTTGTTTTATTTCTGCGTTAGTAAAAAAGGTAAAGCAGTCAACAATCCGAAGATTGGTTTGAACACCACAGTGCTTTACTAGGCATGGTCCTGTTTGGAGGTGGTATGACGTTGCCTTCCTCCGACCTTCGAACTGACTTACCCAGCCAGTTATAGGGGGCCCTACAGTTTAAAGTGGGTTCCGAACCACGGTGCTACTCGGTATTTTTCACATAAGCAATACTGCCAGAGGTGAAAGAAGTGGAAAGTGACATAAAAATCCTAGGACCTGGCAGGGATCGAACCCGTGACCTTTGGATTTGTAGCCTGACACTCTACCACTGTGCAACCCAGGCGCACTTCTGCGTTAGAATGTATATAAAAAAGGAGAGAGCCATCCATCCATTAATTACAAAAGTAATTTTTTACCACATAAGTTGATCGGTAATTAACTTAACAGCCTCAAGATAAACGATCAACGAGGTAGTGGAAAGAAGAAATAATGTGAGAGACACATTCAGTATTCACTCAAACTTTCATAATAATTCATCACTACTTATCCCCTCCCCCTTTCCCTCGCTGTACGTAGATGTGTTGTTTGTGCATTACATTCACCCTGTTCCAGCCGCAGTTGTATAAGAGGTCAACTCATTGTTGATCGTGGAAGTAATTTATCCATCAGGCAACGTTGTTGAGAGCTAACGTCGTTCAAATATGGCATGGTGTCGGTACCCGACGATTCGGCAGTGGTGTAGGAATTGCGCTTCACATGTTCAATCGTGTACCCGGTGTAGCTGAATGGTTGAATGAAGGTACCACAATCCAGCCAACCTCTATAACCGTCACGAGCGACAACTCATTTTATCGTGAACAGTGAGAGAAGGGCGACAATACACCAAATCATGGCTTCATTCCACTAAGGAAGTGCTAGAAACGTCTCGTAAAGGATAGGCCACAGCATCGTGGGTTCCGTATCCCATGAAACCCACGCAAGTCCGCGCCGCACACGGGTGCTGCTGTTAAACACAGCGTCATTGGGCACAACGGCTTGAATTTCTCGAGACTCTCCTGGACTGGACACGGGAAAAATGGCAGAACGGGATATAGTTGGAGGAATCACGATTGGAACTGCACCATGCCGATGAATCTCGCCTGCCAAGAAGGTGTGGTCGAAGTCGTCAATGTGTCTGTCTGGGTATAGGCTGCACTCGTGTGGAAAGGAAACCCCCGTTGGACCGGAAGGGACTTTGAATGGTCCGCAGAACGGTGAGTTGCTCGGGGACCATCTCCACCGATTTTTGGCCTTTAAATACTCTGAAGGTTCTGTGATACTTCAAGATGATAACGCAAGAGCCATGCAGGGAAGTCAAAAGACTGAGGTGATCACCATCGGACCAAGTTGCCATGGAGCCTATAAACACTAACAGACCAAAATTGGTTGCTATTCTGCACACCATTTGCTGTCTGCTGCGTCCACAGTAGGATCATGGGCTTGGCGACTCATCTAAAATCTCATTGACGTCTGGATGGGCAGGGGAGGCCCCAAACGACAGTGGGTACGTCTTCCACGGTATTTGATAAGTCAATGTGTATAAAAAAAGTGAAAGGCTGTTCGTTGGTAACTGCATCAATTGAGATCAGTTGGAACGATTTGCATAGTTAAAAAGAAAACAGAAATGTTATAATACTTTGAGTAAGGCATTTTAGGGAAAGAGCAGTCGTAAAAGTTGCTCAAAATGGAGAAATTCTGGTATAATCTGAATGTATTATTTTTATATACTGCTTTTTGTTTGAACTCTAGAGTATAACTCACTATTCGAACTGTAGATATGCATATTTTGTTTTGTTTTGTTCATTATGGGCCTGGAAAAGTATTCAAGGAAAACTTTTGCGATAATTATACAGTTGGAAAAATCTGACAAAATGCAAAACTCACCATTTTATGCATTTTTGATCATTACTGATGGTAGGAACTACAGTTTCGGTTTGACGACTCACAATGAAATTTGGCAGGTATGTGATATCGTGATAAAGCTTTTATACTGAGTAAATTGGTGATGGTGCATGGTGGAGGGAACCTTTCAACAGACATCTACACAGTTTGACCAGTCAGTGGAATTCATCACCGTTTAGCCAATGATATCGGCACACGTATGTTTTCATGAATAATGTTTCACACTCCACAAGCCATCGTATGGTGCATGGCGGAAGATACCACACAGAAAATGTCCAACCATTTGTACGATCACCATGGAACTTGGCAGGTATTTTTCAAAGATAATGGGGAGGAGGACATGGACTGAGAGAGGGGAAGTGCGATGAGGTAGACAAAGAGACAATGCGGAGAAGGAGTGCGAGGATGGGCCAAGAGAGGGGAAGGAGGTAATAGAGAGGAGAGGTGGAGATTATTGGGGAGAGGAGGTGGTGAGGAGGTGCGAGGAAGAGTTGAACAGAGAGAGGAGAGGAGGACAAGGACTGACGGAACAGATTTTACTGACTTACAGCACTTATACAAATCAATATATTCCTGCAAAATTTTACAATTGTGCAACATATCTACGCTAATAATATATCTGTAAATGTAGGCCTGTCTCTGTTCGCTTCAGTCTTCAAAACTACTGGACGAATTTTCATGCGGTTTTCACAGGAAACATGAGCGAAGATTGGTTCAGGATCTAGGCATGATTTCATCAAAATAGAATTACGAAGTGTTTTCATAGACCGTCGTGTCTGTCTGTTCATATGTTAGAAACCACTTCTCCAAAGCTACTTAACGAATTCGCATGGGGTTTTCACAAGTAACGTCAGCGTACCTTGGGACAACATATAGACTTAGTTTCATAAAAATCGGATCACGGAAACAACATCACAATTTAACGTTTTTCATCGACAACCGTCTTGTCTATCTTTCTCTTTCATCTCAAAAACAGACGAATTTTCAGGGGGTTTTCACAGGAAACGTGAGGATATCTTACGGTTATAGAAACGTTTCATTTCACAAAATAGGATCAGGTAAGATATCACAAATTAAACATTTCTCTGAAAGCAGTTCCATGTGTCTATTTGTAGAGAGTAATCTCCAAAAGTACAAAATGAACATTCATGGGGGTCTCACAGATAAATAGAGAATATCCTGGGGCAGCATATAGGCTTCATTTCATCAAAATCAGATCAGGAAAGTAAAAGATATCGTAATTTGACGTTTTAGGTGTATTTCATGCTTGGAAAGAACGGCGTATTGCAGCAAAGAAGTAATAGGTAGCGCTGCGGGTGTTCGTGTGAAGTTCGGGACAGCGATCTGATTATTACCCTTTAAAAATACTATTTACTGTCTGACTTTTGAAATTTTTCATATTCCAGAAAATGGTTTTTTTGGTTGCTATGTTCTATGAAATATGATTCAACGCAATAATTATAAAACTGATACAATCCTCGCCGTGTTTAATCAATATATTTACATACTGATATCACAGTCTAACGTATATGTACAACTGCTATGGAAGTTTAAGTCTCACGCTTGGAGCGACAATAGCGCATCTAACGGAAAGAGAGCCAACCGTAAGAATAATAATTGTTTTCCGTGATATTTCTACTTCATTAAGGAAATACTTATTATATTTCAGCTTTTCATGCCTCAGTCCATTGTCCAGAGATATGAATGATCATGAAATAAATGTTTTAAATGACGAATACAACTGATGTATGATGTTAACTACATCATATTTATGAAGATATGCCTATTTCTAACACGTTTCGCAAACGTATTACAAAAAAAACTACTAACACATTTTCATGCAGTTTTCACAGGACATTCGAGCTACGATTGGGGCAACATATAGGCATGATTTCATCAAGTCAGATCACGGAAAAAAGATACATCGCAATCGTAAGTGTTTTCAGTAACTCTCTGTTCATCTATTAGAAATATCTAATCTCCTATACTACTTCAAGGATTTGCAGGGGGCAACTTCGTTTCACAAAAGTGGAATCAGGGAAATTTTTTTAGAGGTAGGTTACGCTTGACGTATGGATTGCGTAATCCAGCAAACAAGCGACAGAGGCGCTGTAGTGCACCAAAGAACTAATAAACACAGCTGCTGCATAATAAGTATGGGGTAGTACAACAAGAAGGCGAACGTCTTTGACAGAATTAATCAATCTTATGTCTACGAATACCAACAAACATTGAACATAGTGTTACTGATTTCGCTTTGTGTATTAAATACTTTACGACATTTCTTTGCTTATTTTGGCACGTTTCACTTTTGTATCAAAAACTTTATGAATATACATCGTTTCAGACAATGAATTTTACTTACATTTGTCGTCTTGGCTAGGACAACTGAGTTTATTGACAGAGCGATCCAACAAGGATTCTATTTTTACTGACTGAGGTCCGGAACCCTTAAAAGCCATGATACACACAGGCCCTCCTCCAACAACAGTGGCGAAGCACGGGCATATAAGCTAGTACTACCATACATTTGGATGAGTTATTACCTGGACAACGCTAGGATTTCAACTATAAATAAATAAGTTCTTTCCGAAGGTATTACTAATCTACCACGAGGAGAGGCGTGGGCAGAGTGTAATTTCCGGAGCGGTTTTCAATCAATGGGCAATGTAATAACGTGTACTCTTAAGAGAACTGCAAAGGCACTAATACTGTACATATTATATTACATTTTATTCCAAAGAACTGAATGCTAGAGAGTCACCATGGTGTGATACAAAATTAGTAAACTTTCTAAGAATATATGTATTCTCAAAAACAGGAACAAGGCAACTCATATTATTAAGATAGGCAAGTGCGGATCGAAACACGGGTGGCAGCCAGAAAGGTAGTGCGCGAAGCCTTCAATAACTTCTGAAGCATTATCACGGAAACTCAAAATTTGCTGTACGTGAAAACTGAAAATACCAAAGGTAAGTGTACAATACTCTTTGAGTAGAGCAGCCTTGATTCGTTTACTCAAGAAATATTGAAAACTGACAACGAAACGCCTGACATTGACTAACAATGGTCTTAAAAGATTAACTCAAATCTCTAAAGCACAATGAAACTCTACGCCCCAATCCTGTTACTGACAGATTATACACAAAATATTCGCTGGATTTAGTCCACCTCTACCCGTAACTTACCCTGGGTAACTTGAGCAAGAAATTGTTCCTATCGACTGGAAAACTCACAAGTCACACTCATATATAAGGAGCAGAAGACATTTAACCCACTATGAGGCAAGACGGTTAACTATTCCGTGCTCAAATACTTGCAGTTAGCTACAGGACCGCGATTTTTACACAGGTATCTATCTATTCGTCCGTTACACACCGATGATCATGAATGACTTTCGTCGGGGCTTCATAAATACGGAAATAGCATGGGAAGAAATCGAGAGTGTATGGGGCATTTGTAACGGGTTCCCAGATGTGGCAAAATGTAGGCGGACTTTATCACTGTCGCTGTAAATTATAGCACAAGAAATATTGGCTGCTGTTAAGAAAAGACACTGAGTTCTAAACGTAAAAAAGGATGCCGATCATATACACTCCTGGCCATTAAAATTGCTACACCACAAAGATGATGTGCTACAGACGCGAAATTTAACCGACAGGAAGAAGATGCTGTGATGTACAAATGATTAGCTTTTCAGAGCATTCACACAAGATTGGCGACACTTATAACGGGCTGACATGAGGAAAGTTTACAACCGATTTTTCATACACAAACAGCAGTTGACCGGCGTTGCCTGGTGAAACGTTGTTGTGATGAATCGTGTAAGGAGAAGAAATGCGTTTCCGACTCTGATAAAGGTCGAATTGTAGCCTATCGCGATTGCGGTTTATCGTATCGCGACATTGCTGCTCCAATGACTTAGCAGAATATGGGTTCAGGAGGGCAATACGGAACGCCGTGCTGGATACCAACGGCCTCATTACATCTTATCCGCATGACTGTAACCGATCGTAGAGCCACGTCTCGATACCTGAGTCAGCAGATGACGTTTGCAAGACAACAACCATCTGCACGAAGAGCTCAACGACGTTTGCAGCAGCATGGACTATCATCTCAGAGACTATGACTGGGGTTACCCTTGACGCTGCATCACAGACAGGAGCCGCTGCGATGGTGAACGCAACGACGAACCTGGGAGCACGAATAGCAAAATGTCATTTTTTCGGATGAATCCAGGTTCTGTTTACAGCACCATGATGGTCGCATCCGTGTTTGGCGACATCGCTGTGAATGCACATTGGAAGCGTGTATTCGTCATCGCCATACTGGCTTATCATCCGGCGTGATGGTATGGGGTGCTATTGGTTACACGTCTCGGTCACCTCTTGTTGGCATCGACGGCACTTTGAAGAGTGGCCGTTACATTTCAGATGTGTTACGACCCGTGGCTGAACCCTTCATTTGATCCCTGCGAAACCCCAGGGTAATGCACGACCGCATGTTGCAGGTCCTGTACGGGCCTTTCTGGATATGGAAAATATTCGACTGCTGCTCTGGCAAACACATTCTCCAGATTTAATTGAAAACGTCTGGCCAATGGTGGCCGAGAAACTGGCTCGTACAATACGCCAGTCACTACTCTTGATGAACTCTGGTATCGTGTTGAAGTTGCTGGGGCATCTGTACCTGTACATTCCATCCAAGCTTTGTTTGACTCAGTGCCCAGGCGTATCAAGGCCTTTATTACAGCCAGAGGTGGTTGTCACAGGTATTGATTTCTAAGGATCTATGCACCCAAATTGCGTGAAAATGGAATCACATTTCAGATGTAGTAAGTATATTTGTCCGATGAATACCCGTTTATGATCTGCATTTCTTCTTGGTGTAGCAATTTTAATGGTGAAAAGTGTATTTGAGATATTTTAGTAGGGGCAGGTGTTTGTAATCAAAAGATAAAACACTAATGTCATTTCCTAGTGTTAGGACGCACTCTCATCCGGGTCATCGTAGCAAGGACATTCGGTACGCGCTACCGCGGTGTGCTGGCGTGGCCTCTGTTGTGTATCAGTTCGCCGAAGCCTGTCGAACCTCATTTGCAAACAATGGCAGCTCTTAACCAGGTGACATTGCTTCCATTTAGCAGCGGAGTGCACGCCAAATTACGTGCGCTCTGAGTTATTAAACGAGTTAACATCGGTATTCAAATTCAAACGACACCGTAATAGTACGGTGCTCGCGAATCGTTCCGACACAATAAATAATGTTGCACAAAATATTCCAAAAAACTGACTATTCGCTAGCAAAAATCTTTGCCCTGTTACCCTGTAATACTAATCGATGATGATGAGGGCTACACTGTCAGGTTACTGTTTTATTGTTTTTATCTCAGAACGGGAGACAAATAAACGCAGTGCTGTGCCTAGTCTGATGTTACGGGCCACTGCTTTCTCAATAGGTATAAAACAAAATCGAGAGACTTTCTTTACAGAAAATAGCTAGCGTAAACGGGGAAAAATGACATCCTTGTTGTGAAATTTGTCGCCCGATTTGATGCCGTACAACGGTGGAAATTCAGTTTGGAGGGTACTTTACTGACAGGATATGGCAAAATTCAATATTCGTGTAGGTGTATTTCGTCTATTGCAACTAAATGAAACGCGTATTTTTCGGCTTTATGCGTTTCGCTTCTTTATTTGTGAATTATTATCAGTGACGGTTTCTTGGTGTTACTCTACAAATAAAGAAGCGGAACGTATATGGCAGAAAGACGCCTTTAAATTAGTTGCAATAGACAGCAGTACACCTCCACGAATTTTCTAAGTAACTGAGGCCGATGGATACGAAAAAAATGACGATAAATTTAATAGGAAAATGGAACAATTCAAAAATGTTCAAATGTTTGTAAAGCTTATGGGACCTAACTACGGGGTCATCAGTCCCTAAACTTACAAACTACTTATGGACTATCTTATACTAAGAACGGCACAAATATCCATGCCCGAGTGGGGATTCGAACACTCGACCGTAGAGGCCGTGCAGACTGTGACTGGCGCGCCACAGACCGCTCGGATACTGGCCAGCATAGAACAATTACTCACAGTTATTAGTTTACAACTTATTCATTCATTTATTTATTTTTTGAAAGTTTCCGTGTGTTTCTTTTAGCATAATAAAATGAAGCACTTGGATAGTACTTGGTCAAGTCAAATTGCTGCCATTAGTACCGTCACCAGAGCAATTACACTCATCGCTTTCCGGAAATGGGCAAGAATCTATACATTTTCTGATGCATCACCAGCAACACAATAACTGCTATCATATTACGTTATTTGGAGCAACAAAAGTTATTCGAGATAATTTTATGCCTATTTCAAGGTAAGTACAATGGGAAACAAAGTTTTACCACCATGCGGCTGGTGCATTACACGTTGACAGCTTTCAATGGTCATGGTGTAGTACGTTAATAGTTCTTAATTGTCAAAAGCAGCCAGAAGTGAGTGTGTTTACAGAAGATGTTGGAAGAATAGCAGTGCTGCCAACGTACTTTGTCAGCTTCATGAAAAGTCACTGTCTTTATAAATTTTCGTATGGTACCTGACCAGGCTACTTCACTTACAGACTTCGAAACCAGTCTATTTTTTCCGATTCTGGAGATTTACACGCTTTCACAAAAAATGTTCAAATGTTTGTAGAGTCTATGGGACTTAACTACGGGGTCATCAGTCCCTAAACTTACAAACTACTTATGAACTACTTACAACTAACGACGGCACAAATATCCATGCCCGAGGGGGGATTCGAACCCCCGACCGTAGCGGCCGTGCGGACTGTGACTGGTGCGCCTCAATCCCCTCGGCCACCGCGGCCGGCCACGCTTTCACGGTCATGAACGTACGGCAGGGGCTTATGAAAGTAGGTACTATGAGACACTCTAAGACGTGAAGAAACATTATTTTCAACATAAACTTACGTTTTTTTATGGGTACCCCATATTATTTCTTAAGCAATCAATAGGATGAAAAATCACAAGAAGAATGGCGCCTCATGTGTTTCTAACGTCAACTTCGCAGTTTCTCCGGATGTAATTGACGCATCGGGATGCAACCGACACCATTATTTTTGTGTTTTTCATCCTATCGATTGCTTAAGAAATAATTTGGGGTATGCATTTAAAAAAACATAAGTTTGTGTTGAAAATAATATACAGAGTGAATCACCTAACACTTGCCCTGGACCCAGAATCAGAAACGGGCCCTCCCCCATGTCTTTCTTTACTGTTGTGTGCAGTAGTTTGTAATTGCAAGTTTGTATCTTAATCATACTCTTTTTAGAATGTACTGGGTGATCAAAAAGTCAGTATAAATTTGAAAACTTAATAAATCATGAAATAATGTAGCTAGAGAGGTAAAAATTGACACACATGATTGGAATGACATGGGGTTTTATTAGAACCAAAAGAAAACAAAGTTCAAAAAATGTCCGACAGATGGTGCTGGACAGCAAAACGTGTATAAAAGGAGCTGTAATGAGAGAGAGAATCAGATGCACCAGCAGTCGCAGCATGTTGACGTTACCTGAAAAGGCACTTTTAGTGAAGCTGTATTATCAGAATGGGGAATGTGCTAGTTCAGCGTTACCATCCTATCGCCAATAGGAAGGGGATTCGAACGGCTAAATGTCCGTTGACAATGCGAGATCGGTTCGAAGCCACGGGTTGTTTAGACGATAGACCGAACACAAGGCGTGATGCTGCTGAGACAGTTCAGAAAGAAATGCAGACTGTAGAGGGTTCGTCAATGCACGGGGAAGTCAGCACTCGTGCAGTCGCACGTCGCACCGGCATTCCATACACTACCCTCCGATGCTATCCTTACAAGCTCCATCGGCATCATGAGCTGTTACCTGGCGATTTAGTGAAGCGGAGGGCATTTGCGGTGTGGGCGTTTCAAAATATGGTGGAAGATGACGACAGGTTGAGTAACGTGTTGTGGACCGACGAAGCTCATTTCACGCTCCGACGGTCTGAAAACGCCCACAACTAAAGAATTTGGGCTACCGAAAATCCTAGAACTGTCGTGCAAACTCCATTGCACGCGAGAAAGTCACGGTATAGGTTGAATTTACCACATCTACCGTTATCAGACCTTTTTCCTTCGAGGAACTACGTGATTCTGGTTTTGTAACTGCTTCCGTGACGGGTGAGAGGTACACCGATATCTTACAGAATCGCATCATCCACAGCCTGGCTGATAAACACCTGCTGCAACGTACGATTTGTATGCAGGATGGCGCTTCACCTCATATTGCTAGACGCGCGAAAGATCGCTTGCGCGCGTCGTTTGGTGATGATCGTGTGCTCAGCAGCCACTTTCGTCATGCTAGGCCTCCCAGGTCCCCAGACCTCAGTCCGTGCAATTATTGGCTTTGGGGTTACCTGAAGTCGCAAGTGTATCGTGATCGACCGACATCTCTAGGGATGCTGAAAGACAACATCCGACGCCAATGCCTCACCATAACTCCGGACATGCTTTACAGTGCTGTTCACAACATTGTTCTTCGACTTCAGCTGTTGTTGAGGAATGATGGTGAACATATTGAGAATTTCATGTAAAGAACATCATCTTTGCTTTGTCTTAATTTGTTATGCTAATTATTGCCTTTCTGAGCAGATGAAGCCCCATCTGTTGGACATTTATTGAACTTTTTTTTCTAATAAAACCCCATGTCATGTGTGTCAATTTTTTACCTCTCTATCTACATTATTCTGTGATTTATTAAGTTTTCAGATTTATACTGACTTTTTGATCACCAGTCACTTTAACTTGGTATAACAAGGTATAAATTTTATACGGTAAGCTTCATTTGTAAAATTAGTTTACTTAAAATTGAGACTTTCCTTACAATGGCCACAGCAGGCCCGTAGTCAGAGTTTGGTTTCGAAGGGGGGGGAGGGGGGAATCAGCCAGTTATGACGTATATTCTGAGCTTTACAGCATAAGATGAACTAAAGGCGCAGATGTATTTCAGTAGGGACAATATTAATTTTTATTCAATACAAATCTCGAAGGAACAACTTCAGCATACTATTGAACTACTTTGTCAGGAATTAGGTGAATAGTGAGGCTTTTCGGGGAGGGAGGGGGCGAATTGCTCCCCTTCATTCCCCGCCCCCCCCCCCCCCCGTCCCCGGCTACGGCTTTGGGCCACAGTAAGTCCTAGGTTAGCTTAACAGAACACTTGTTCGTACTTCTGGCAGACAGACACTGCGCCAGGTAAGGCGGAATTGCTGTACACACATGCAAATCTCAGTTTCGCAGGAAGTTGGCGAAAAGAAAAACAAATCTGTCGCTACATTACACCGAAAGCTGATCTATCAATTCCTTTTCAAGCCATGCCAGAAGTAACGTCAAACTGCTGCGCCAACTGCATGACTTTAGAACGAATCCCTAAGCGTTATGACAACCAGAGTAAAATGGGCAAAGGAACTAATTATATCATGTTTTTATAGCTGCTATCTAGTCCACTTGACATTTAATTCTAGAAGGGTCGCGTGCAAACTACCACGTATAAGAACCTCTGTAGCCAAATTTGCCCCATGCAGTTTTATTTCTTATACGGCCAGAGTGTGAAAGATAATTCAGAGTAACCATCATATGTACTTTTATTGATTTTTAACAATGGAAGGTACATATTGGAATGTTGATAACAAGAGGATAGCTAGCAACTCACCATAAAGATGATCGCTGAGCTGCCAACAAACTCATATTCACATTCATACAACTCGCTCACTCACACAATGAATCACTCAGTCATAACTCATCCATACATGATAGCCATCAAAAAATGTTCAAATGTTTGTATAGTCTATGGGACTTAACTACGGGGTCATCAGTCCCTAAACTTACAAACTACTTATGAACTAGGACGGCACAAATATCCATGCCCGAGGGGGGATTCGAACCCCCGACTGTAGTGACCGTGCAGACCGTGACTGAAGCGCCTTAGTCCCCTCGGCCACCGCGGTCGGCTGATAGCTATCCCCAGCTGCCCTACCGCAATCAGTGCTGGTGCTGGAATGTGTGGCATTGTTGTCGCATATTGAAACAACGAGACAACAGTTGGTTTTGTATCATACTTAGTATTACAAGGAAACATGCCGAAAATACAGGGGACAAATTGGCCCTGCGGTTCTTCTAGGTAGTAATCTTAATATTTAGGAATTTATTTGGAGTAGAATACTGTAAAAGAGGGTGCACAATACTTTATATAAAAGACGAAAACACGAAAAAATCACAGAAGTAAACTTATTTCATTTAACAGCTTGATCAGGACACATGGGAAAAATTGGTAAAGGGGCCAATTCGGCCTCTCGATCCTTCCAGTGTAAAATGATTTTTAAATGGCATATAACGTGTTAAGCTGCACTTTTCAGAATATCTGCTAGATTAATTTCTTATCACCTCTGTTATCTTTCTTCTATACTACCGTCCGGATAGTTCACCAATTGACTTAGTCAAGTGAAATGTATGTGCTTAAATATGCACAAAATGCGGGAAATTTAAGCTAAAACAAGGAAAATATTCAACAAAATATACCAACATGAGCTTAACCCGCGAGAACTCGCGCCTTCAGTAGTTACGCTATCGGTCTCGTTATAGCATTTTTCTGACAGTCAAAGAATAGTTTGGAATGTATGTAATACGTCTAAATAAGTGTTTCTAGTTGCGTTTGTAAGAAAACACTCATATCTGACTATTAAAAATTTGCTAAAATGCCGATTGTTTTACAATTATTGTGAGCAAAATACAGTGCGAGTGCTTGATGTTTTTAATATTACAGTGACACTAAACCTATTCTATATTTATCTTAAGGCCTTATAGTAAACTGGAAAATATTTTTCCAGATTTTTAAGAAAGGCCTTCCTAACATCTGGTATAATATTTTTCGCATATTTCTGGAGTCCCCTCTGGCTGACAAAATAAAAATTCACTGTTGCGATATCCGGTATCTTAATATCTGATGTAGTGTTTCTGTAAGTTGATAGTAATTTAACTGCAAATATGAAATGCAGATTTTTTCATCTAGTAACAAAAGTTTACTTACAAATTATTCGTAGAAACGGAGGGAATTGAAGATTACTGCAGATGCTTCACAAGCTGAGGGCAGCCTCAGGCCTCTAGAGATACTACCCACTGCTGTGTGTCTAAAGCGCTGAGTTGTACGCAAAAAGTCGAACTGCGCCTGTCGGCGACTTCAAGATGTTTCGACACAAATAGGCGGTCGACTGGGCGACAAATCGAAATGTGTGTTGTCGCTGGTCATGTGAAGTAAGACCGCCGTGGTATTCAACACTACTGTCCCGTTAAAGGAAAAGTAGAGACAACAATAAAGGTGCTCTCGATGGCGGGATTAGTGTGAATGGTATCATGTTAATATTCTGAATTCGATGATTTTTTTTCCTTTTACTAGGAAACAAGACTCTTCGTTAAGGGGAGCCGGAGGTGGTAAAAAAAAAAAAAACACGATATCTTTCTTGCTATCAAAAATTAAGTGGAACGTTTCTCTTTAATGCGATCTTTGAATTATTATTCTACTCACCCTAGAAGTGAAGTTATTACTTCTCCCACGCCTGAAGAGGTAATAGGCGGAGCCGCTGAATGCATCTCTCGTGACTTCTTGGCGAACTGCTTTGCATTTTCTCGTCCTGAAGTTGAATATTTCCTTCTGTAGCCCATACAGCGAGTGTGCAAGAGTTGGCTACATTGATTTCTGCAACAAATGAAGCGCTAAGAGCGCCAAACATTGTCTCTTTCTTGTTTGTTTCGAACTACTTCAGTGTTGCGTCTGTTGTTACTAAATATTATACTTCTTGTGTAAGCTCACAGATGGAAAGTCAATAGGAGGGAGAGGCAGGTTTACAGATGAGGTGACTGAACGTCTACAGAGATCCTACGGGCATGCAAGGAGGGAAAATGCTAGTAATGCTAGTGACATGCAAAAACGGTATGGGCTTTGTTTCTTCATAGTGCCTTTTCCAATGAATGTCCTCAACCGAGCCTGTACCCAAAAGACTCCTGGTGCAAATATAATGCCATAAAGAACTATGATCAGAAGCATGATTTGTCAGCAGCTGTGATAAAGGCAGTAATTTATCATGACAGTATAGCCATAATTGGCACACAAATGTCTACTTGGAAAAAGGCGGAATCCTAATGAGAGTGATTTAATTTGGACAGTGATTCCTAAAAGGGTGCTTTAAGCATAAAAACACTGTACTTTGGCATTTATGATGCAAAGGCAACCTGAAACCAAGGGAACAGTGTGAAGTACTGGAGGCATAGGGATTTACAGCTGGGGTGAACACTGTATGACCACTGAGTGATATTGACAGAGGGAGGATAAGAGGAGCAGAAAAAAGAGAATGGGAGACGAAATATGATGGAGCGTGAAATGGAGACCAAATTGGAAGCTTTTCGAGGATGAAGAATACCCTGATAATCCATCCTATAGTGCAGGAATGTATTGAAAACTTTGACTGCCATTTCTCATAAATTAGAATTTTGGGAATGTAAGGAACCTTTTCTCAAAATCGTCTCACTATAGGAAGATGAATTTTTTATACAGCACTCCTAGTGATCAAATTTAAATTGTAACATAGCCATTTTGCAATATGTTCAGTAGTTTCATTTCAATTTCATTAAATATAGCAATTTTTTGTACAAAAGTTGGGTCAGTAATTAAAAAAAATTATTGAATGGAAACTTAGAAATGCTAGTCAAATATTCCTCCACCTTAACAGTAATTCTAAACCACTCTATATGTTAAAAAATGTCAGATTTTTCTGTTGCTAGAGTAATCATAAATGTTCCTCAAACTTAGTGATTTTAACATGGAAAGCCTAGTCACCTCCGGCTCCCCTTGAATAGCGACAAATTTCGAAGGCGATCTTAGCGGGGCCCTCTCTAGTTCGGGGCTTACTGAAGACGATGTACATGGTTAGAATTTCAAAGACGCTGTCAGTATCTGCTAAACTCGGATACTTTCAGATGGAATTGGTGATTTTATTGTTCAGTTCATTGTTTTGGAAAGCCAAAATGTGATGAAAACAGATGGAAAACTTGTTCATAGCTCGCAAATATTGTTGTCAAATCTTGATTTACAAAATTAAAAACAGGAAAGACGAAAAAAGATATGAATGAATTTGATACTTACAGCTGAAGTTGTTCAGCTGTCCTTTCATTTGCATCAGGTTTCCTATTGATAATCTCTAATGAAATGTCAATTGCCTCACCAACTACTTCTTCATTCAAAGTGATGTCATAAAGCTTTTAACTTAATCACCGGCATCGCTACGTTGATGGAAATTCCTTTTTTCTGTATAACGACATTTTTGTGATCAATAGAGGTTAAGATAGTGAGCCAAAATGATATCAAGAGGCCTTTGAAAGCTGTCAAGTACTTCTCGAGGTCCAAATCAATATTTTTTTGTTGATGGAGTTAATACAGCAGGAAGAGGTCTAAAACTTTGAAGTTCTAAAGATATTACTTCAAAATTTACGCGGAGTATTTGTAGTCTTTGGTTGCAAAAACACTTAGACATAAGGACAAGTTGTTTCAAGAATTCCCAACGACCGGACCTAATAGAGAAGAAAGAATAAAAGCTCTCAACATTTCTAAAAACGAATCACTACATAATTCAGTTCAGCAGCATAAGCACTGTCTCTGTTCAGTAAGTGTACTTCACAAGGAGAAAACATTGCATACTGTGTTAATACTAAGGTGACCATATTTTCTAGATCCTAATTCGGGACACATCACAAATTTTGTAATTTGTATATATATATTATTCTTGTGGTGAAAATACCCTTTCAGTAACAGCATTATTTTCGGAAAGGCAGAAGAGAAACTGCGCTAACTTAAGCACATTTGAGAATGGCACATGACTGTCTGAAATGAGAAATAATATCAATCCATCTTTGAGCTGGAAAAGTGGTGTTAGCAGTTCATTCACCCATTTTCTCATTGATGTTGTTTGTGCGCGTATGCTCAGTGGAAACAGTTTGAAACGGTTACAGTTTGTGATAATCAGGGCTGTATTTAGGCAGGTACAACATGTGCAGCTGCACAGGACGGCAAAAGTTTGGGGGTGTAAAAATTTTGACATCGGAAAAATTTTGAAAAATTATTTTAATATTAATTGAACAATTGAATCTTCGATTACAGTGTGTTGATAGCATTTGCGTATCCAGCGATGGTTTTTTTTTTTTTTTTTTTTTTTTTTTTTTTTTTTTTTTTTTTTTTTTTTGCAAGTCGGTTTGAATCCCAGTTGCCGAGGGGGAGGGACGGGAGGACAAATAAATTACTGCACAGCGCCGCCGTCGCATACCTAAATACGGCCCTGGTGATAAGTACCTTAAGTCTAACGAACGTTTTGTCAAACAGTTTCCCATCATAATTAAAACTAATAATAAAATAGACCGATACAGGTGAGAGAAATTTCTAAATAGGAACATAATTGTTAAATCCTGGACAAATAGGTGTACCGAAATATCTTTGAAAAAATTCGGGACAGACACACAAAAATCGTGAATGTCCCGAAAAAATCGGTACGGTTGGTCACCTTAGTTTAATACACACATACAATGGCAATAATAAGCGAATCAATCGACGTACTCGTTTAAGATAAGCGGTTTATAATCGTTCAAGATAAGCGGTTTATCTTAAATTTGCCGGTAGAATCTTCTAAAAATTCGTTGGATGAAAAATATTCAAAATTTTTCCTAGTTTGTTTTTAATTTCAGAAACAAAACAAAAATTGAATCATTCAGGGTTGGGCTCGGGCCACTTTCAACACCGGACCCTGGACCCAAGGATCCGCCCAGACCCATCCTTGTGGAGGGCCATGACTGTATATATCAGACTGTGGTTGAAGTCCGGGCTAGCGGAAAAGGTATCGGTTGGAGGGGGAATGGTTTTTGGTTCAAAACTCACTGAGATCACCTAATTTTCCAGTTTTAATTTTTACCTAGCGTTCACCTCCCAACGACGTGAGTAGTGGACAAAACTATCATTCTACGTTAAACTGTAGGTTTCTATTCCCGGTCAGATTATTGGGGTAGATTGTGGACATGTTGGGCGCCGAAGTTGCGTTCGATCAAGAGACTTGAACCAGGCCACTGAGCCACATGGAATTATTAGATTTTATTTAGGTCGTTTCCTTGATGCCACCGTTTATTTCACATTACAGAAACCCCGAGTTCCCTCCACCGACCCCGGGGGCGGGATGGAAGGTGGGGTAACTTTGAAATGTTAAATAGGAACCTCTATTTTTATTGCAGATTTGGATTCTACGTGGAAAAATATGTAAATTTTGATTGAAACAATTTTTTCTTTCCAGAATAGATGACGCTGAAATTGTAAAAATAAAAATGAGTTGGAAATTGTTGAAAAACGGTAATGTCTCAAACAAAGAGACATCGGACTCTTTCTCTACGCTTAACACTTCCAGCTGCAGCAAACAGTTGGACGATACTGTGGAAACTCTTCGAAGAAGGAACATTTCTTATCAGGGAACAGATTAGCATTCCTCTGACTGGCTTCTTCAACATTTCTCTGAGCCTCAAAGTACGCGAAAATGGTATCTATTCTATCTTCAACCGTTAATATCGTGTAGCAATTGCGTAGAGATGTGTACTGTTCGAATCATTGAAGTACAAGGAATAATCTGACCATAGACTCAGAGCATGATCACAGTCGGTGCTACATTCGATGGGGATGTGTCACATAATGACATTATCAAAAATATCAAAAACTGTACTTTTATGTTCCTAATTTGATGTGTGCGATTGCGATAAAATTTTGAACACTTGACCTTAACAACACAACAACGGGAATGGCACTGTCTACTTAAGATTTTGTACGGTGCATGACGGAGGGTATCTTATTGCAGACGTCGACACCGTTTGACCGATCGACACGAAAATCTGCAGTTAAGCAGAGATAGAGAGAGAGAGAGAGAGAGAGAGAGAGAGAGAGAGAGAGAGAGAGAGAGAGAGAGAGAGAGAGAGAGAGGCTGAGACTGTCAGATAGCGGAGCGGTAGGACAGCATGACAGACACAGGGGGATGGATGAATGGACAGGGGGGAGGAAGAGGAGAAGGAATTGGCGGAAGAGGACGACAAAGAGTCGAAGGAGGAGTACATGGAGTAACAAAATATTGGAATAACTAAATACCTGCCGAGTTTTCATCTAGCTAATACAGAGAGAGGCCTAAGGGGACAAAGAGACAGAGATGGTTGAAATGGTGGGCAAAGAGTTTAGGGGAAGGAATGTATGTTCCAATTCCCAGCCACATTTATGTATTGCGAAGCATTGCCTGGTTCACTAATGTATTAACTGTGCGTTAGCCTTGAATAAACTGAGAAATGGCTTCATCAATTTGGATAATATTTTGTTTGGTTTGTACAATAGAGAAAGAAATACTGAAAATATCGCAATTATTAATTTTGTAAGAGGAGCATCGCCACTTCCTGAGGTACCCACCCCCTTTCCCTTTGGCTAATAACTCACCCTCCCCCAACCGCGACCAACCCCCCCCCCCCCCCACACACACACTCTCGCCCGAGATATTAGGTCTTGTTTCGCCATTTAATATTGAAATTAAATATCTTTTATTCCACGTTTTGTAAATTGTTTTATAAAGGCCCCCCCTCCCCCAGAAACTTCAATGATGAAGTTTGTGTCATGAGTCCCCCCCTCCCCCCCCCCCACCGTAGGCACCTCCGACCACCTCGGATTAGATTCGCATTTTATACACTGACAGACAATCCATACCACTGCTATAAAGTTTGCAAACATGCGCTTCAAAACTAGAGGATCGTCACCGTCTACGTAACATTTTGTACGATGCATGGCGGAGGCTACTTTACTCCTGATGCAGTTTCACCAACCACCATGAATTTAGCAGATACAGTTATTTTCCCCCGTGGAGTAGCCGAGCGGTCTAAAGCACTTCACTGCGGAGCGCGCGGTTGCTCGCCGTGGAGGTTCGAGACCTCCCTGGGGCATGGGTGTGTGTGTTTGTCCGTAGGTTAATTTACCTAGTTTTAAGTAGTTAAGCTACGGACTGATGACCTCGCAGTTTGGTCCGATATATTTACAGACATTTGTTTTGCAGATACAGTAATTTGTCACATACAGGGGTGGAAGGGGATGTTCAAATGTTTTTAAAAATATGGGATTTGTTTGGTTATTAGTCCCCAGGCTTAAAAATTACTTAAACTAAGTTAAACTAACCTTAGGACAACACACACACACACACACACACACACACACACACACACACACACTCACTCACCCATGCCCGAGGGAGGACTCGAACCTCCGACGGCGAGCAACCGCGCGCTCCGCAGTAAGGCGCATTAGACCATTCGCCACTCCACTGCAGCAAAAGGGAATGAACAGAGAGAGGAGAGAGGAGGGGATTGGCAGAGTGCTGGAGGTAGGCGGATGGATAGGTGGATAGAGGGGGAAGTAGTAGTAGTAGTAGTAGGAGGAGGAGGAGGAGGAGGAGGAGGAGAGAGAGAGGCAGGTAGATAGATAGATTGATCCATTTCCATGAATGTTCAGCAATTGCGTATATACAAAAATGGGTATTTGTCCTATATTTCAGAGTGTAGCGATATCTATTCACTGTAGACCAACGCCGTTAATGCATGGGAGTAGCCTTGAGTCTCGCATTGTGCGCCAGAGTGGTTTGGTCTCGGTGCGAGGTAGTTAGTGAGCGTGGCGAGCAAAAGTCAGTGAAATATAAAGCAATAAATACTCCTAGGAGAAGCTATAAGCTCTGTGACTAACGAGCAAAGCCGGGCACTGCTGTCTCGAGTCTCGCCGGTAATCTCTATACAAACTGGTTGTTTAACTCATGTTTCTGAGCATAGAATTGTAGCGTGCCTGCACACTTATATCTCTGCACACGTTTTCGTATTGTCCGCCATGTATTCATTTTGCAAACGAATTTCCATGAGCTGTTACACGTCAAAGAACTGCTTGTTTACCTCGCTATTTGAAATTTATGTGAATATCAGATGTAATAAGCTTATATGGGAGCATTGCAAAACGACATATTGACCATAGCTGTTTATTTTTTCTCAGTGCTACCGGTTTCGGTCAATTTACCATTATCAAGCGTTAGCAGACATTAGCTAATAGCTTAACATGTCGTAACACAAAAGTTCAAAATTATAAAATAAGTATTTGTTGTCATTGCTCTACTCATTGATGTTACCACAGTGGCTGACTGCTACAAACATCAAAAAGTATTTTCTTTTAGTTTCCTTTTAATACATCATAGATGCCGTATTTGAATTTGGCAAAAAAAGAATACGAACAATTATGGTTGGCACGCTCACACTGCTGAAGTTCAGAATTCAGCTAGTATAAGAGATAAATGGTCTCGCATTATTCGCTATGGTGGTTTGCTTAGTTATGGATGTAAGTGGATGAATGCTTCCGTTTCGTCACTGTGTCTGATAGTCACTTAACGCCAGTAATCGTAGTACTAGCTAGAACCGGTAAGTTTTGCCTAGCGCATCTCAAGCTGACCAGCTTCTACACCTTAGATTAGACACAGATGTAAATTAAATTCGTGATTTTGTTTACAAAATTACACTTTACTTCAAATGCTCTAAAATTAGTAGCATGGAATCCAAAAATTTCTACATCTACATCTACATGATACTCTGCAAATCACATTTAAGTGCCTGGCAGAGGTTTCATTAACTTCTCTCTACCGTTCCATTCGCGCGGGAAGAAAGAACACCTAAATCGTTCCGTTTCGATTTGATTTCTCTTATTTTATTGGGATGGTCATGTCTCCCTAAGTAGGTGGGTGCTAGCACAATATTTTCACATTCAGAAGTAAAAGTCTATGATTGAAACTTCGCAAACAGATCACGCCACAATGAATAACGTCTTTCTTTTAATGATTTCCACCCCAATTCGTGCAACATTTCCGTTACGCTCCCCCCCCCTCTCCCCCGTAACGAGCTGCCCTTCTCTGAACCTTCTCAATGTCTTCTGTCAGTCCCACCTGGTGAGGGTCCCACAAGGGGCAACAGTACTCCCGGAGAGGACGCACAAGTGTGATGTAGGCAGTCTCTTTGACGGACCTGGTGCATCTTCGAAGCGTTATGCCAATGAAACGTAACCTTTGGTTCGCCTTATCCAAAATATGTTCTAGTTGTTCTCTCCAGTCAAAGTTGTTCGTAATTGTAACTCCTAGGTATTTGGTAGAATTTACGACCTTGAGGTTTGACTGATTTATCGCGTAATTGAAGTTCAGTGAATTTATTTTAGTGGTCATGTGTGTTACTTCACACTTTTCATTTACTTAGTGTCAACTGCCAACTTTTGCACCATGTAGAAAGTTTGTCTAAATCGCTTTGGTTTTGATCCTCTGTTGACTTCACTAACCGATAAACGACAGCATCAGTCTAAGGGAGCTATTCAGATTGTCTCCTAAATCGTTTATAAACTCGAGGAAGAGTAGGGGACCTATAACGCTTCCCTGTGGAACGATAGATATCACTTCTGTTTTACTCGATGACTTACCGTCAATTACAACGAACTGTGTCCTCTCTGATAGGAAATCGTGAATCCAATCGCACAATTGGGGAGATATTCCATAAGTACGCAATTTCATAAGAAGCCGCTTGTGGAGTAAAGCGTCAAAAGCCTTCCTAAAATCCAGGAATATGGAATCGACTTGAGATCCATTGTCGATGGCACTTAACACTTCACCTGAATAAAGGGCAAGCTGGGTTTCGCAAGAGTGATACTTTCTGAATCCGTGTTGAATATTGGTTAATAGGTGGTTCTCTTCGAGGTTGTCCATAATATTCGAACAAAGTATATGTTCGAAAATCCTACTGCAAATCGACGTCAATGAGATTGGCCTGTAATTTTGGGGATCACTCCTATTGCCTTTCTTGAATATTGGAGTAACTTGGGTAACTTTCTAGTCTTTGGGTATGGATCTTTCGCTGAGTGATCGATTGTAAATTATAGCTAAGTACGGAGCTATTGCATCAGCATACTCTGAGAGGAATCCAGTTGGTATACAATCTGGCCCGGAAGATTTGTTTTTGTTTAGTGACTTAAGTTGTTTTACCACTCCAGGAACATCTACTTCTAAGTTTCGCATGCTGGCATCTGTTCTTGGATTGAATACTGGAGTGTTTTGCCGCTAGTGTACTTCACATATGACCAGAATTTCTTTGGATTTTCTGCAAGATTACGAGACAGGATTTCGTTGTGGTAACTACTACAGGCTTCTCGCATTGAAGTCCGCGCTAGGTTGCGAGTTCCAGTAAAATACTGCCAGTCTTGTGGATTCTGTGTCTTTTTAAATTTTGCATGCGTTTTTCTTTGTCTCTGCAACAGTGATCTGACCTGTTTTGTGTACCACAGGGGGTCAGCCCCCTCTTTTATTAATTTATTTGGTATAAATCTCTCTATTGCTACTGACATTATGTCTTTGAAAGTAAGCCACAACTGGTCTAAACTGGCATTTTTAGTTTTGAAAGACTGGAGACTATCACTTAGGAAAGCGTGAAGCGAATTTTTATCTGCTTTATTGAATACATATATTTTTCGTTTATTTTTGGTGCATTTGGGAATTTCGACATTCAGTCTCGCTACTACAACTCGATGTTCGCTTACCCCTGTATCTGTTTTGATGCTCTTTACTAGCTCAGGATTATTTGTTGCTAGGAGATCACGGGTATTTTCACAACCACTTACTATTCTAGTGGGTTCATGAACTAACTGTTCGAAGTAGTTTTCAGAAAAAGCATTCAGAACTAGTTCGGACGATGTTTTATATTTGCCGCCGGTTTTGAATACGCAATTATGCTAACATATCGAGGGTAAATTAAAGTCGCCACCGATTATAACAGTATGCTTTGGATACCTATTTGAAATGTGATTCAATTTCTTGCTTAACGTCTTCACGATGAGAATACAATAAACTAAGAGAAATGTTGGAAGCGGTGTTATAAAGTGGACACTTGTGGCGCAACCACTGTTGTCGGTGCGGGACGCCCAGGCGGTTTACATATTACGATCTGGTAATTAGTTGCACTTTGTTTGTGCAAATCGGTTATCTCAAATTTTTGCGGATGTTCGAGAATATTTAAGACTATTTTTTAATTTGGATATGAGTTAATAATAAATTTTAATAATTAAAATAAGACAGTGTGGATCGAAATTTGTTGCGTTCATTGCTGGCAACCGGTTTCGGTTCTATAGAACCATCTTCAGGTCTTTGGCACCTTCTACATACATACTCCGAAATTCACCGTAAGGTGCGTGGCGGAGGGTACACTGTACCACTACTAGGCATTTCCTTTCCTATTCCACTCCTTAAATGTAACGAGGAAAAAAAAAGAATGCCTTTATGCCTCCGTACGAGCCCTAATTTCTCTTATCTTGTTTTTGTTATCTTTATGCGAAATGTAAGTAGGCGGCAGCAAGATCGTACTACACTCAGCTTCAAATTCCGGCCCTCTAAATTTACTTAACAGAAATTCACGAAAATAACGTCGTCTTTCTTCCAGCGATCCCCAATTGAGTAGCCGGAGCATTTCCGTGACACTCGCGCATTGGTCAAACCTACTGGTAACAAATCTAGCTGCTCGCGTCTGAACCGCCTCTATGTCTTCCTTTAAACTGGCCTGCTGCGGGTCCCAAACACTTGAGCAATACTCAAGACGTGGTCGTACAAGCGTTTTATACGCGGTCTCCTTTACAGGTGAAGCACATCTTCCCAAAATTCTCCCAATAAACCGAAGTCGGCTGTCCGCCTTACTCACAACTGTCCTTACATGCTCGTTCCATTTCATATCGCTCTGCAATGTTACGCCTAGATATTTGAACGACGCGACAGCATCAAGAAGCTCACTACTAATGCTGTACTCGAACATTATGGGACTGCTTTTTCTACTCATGCGCATCACTTTACATTTTTTACATTGAGAGCTAGCTGCCATTCTTCGCACCAACTAGAAATTGTGTCTAAGTCATCCTGTATGCTATTACAGTCAGCTACAGACAACACCCTCCCATACACCACAGCATCATCAGCAAACAGCCGCCACTTACGACTTACTCTGTCCACCTTGTTGGTGGACGGTGGCCGTGGCAGTTGACGCCTGCTCCGGCCACCGCCACCGTCCACCAACAAGGTGCTAAGGGCCTGAAGATGGTTCTATAGAACCGAAACCGGTTGCCAGCAATAAACGCAACAAATTGCGATCTACACTGTCTTCTTCTAATTATTAAAATTTTTAAGATAGCTGTTCCAAGAAAATGCTTTCAAAATTACTAATAATAAATTGTTGTATTAATTATACTGATATTAATTCTAATACTAGAAGGAAGAAAAAGAAAAACCATTCGTGTACCCACCAAGAATATAATTTAATACAAGGACTTTATGAGTAATATCTGTCAAAAAAAAAAGAATATTACTGCATTTTTCATTTTACAGAATTAAATCAATAAAACAGCTTACGAAAATTAAAATCCTAGCGAAATGGGTTATTATGAGCTAGTATTTTTATAAAAGTCATTGTACGTTTACTCTTTCGACATACTTTATTTATTTTTCACTATCGGTTTCGGCCGAAGACCATCATTTGATGGAAAATATATAGGTTAGAAAATGTTCAAATGTTTGTGGAGCTTAAGGGACTTAACTTCGGGGTCATCAGTCCCCAAACTTACATACTACTTATGAACTACCTTATAGTAAAGACGTCACCAACATCCATGCCCGCGGGGGGATTCGAACCCCCGACGGGGAACGACCTCGCGCATCGGAGCGTAGCGCCTCAATGCGCTTGGCCACGACGCCGCGTCTTTTCAATTGAAATAGTTTACATGTCAAAAGGATAATCAAAAATGTTCAAATGTTTGTATAGTCTATTGGACTTAACTACGGGGTCATCAGTCCCTAAACTTACAAACTACTTATGAACTACTTACGAACTAGGACGGCACAAATATCCATGCCCAAGGGGGGATTCGAACCCCCGACCGTAGTGGCCGTGCAGACCGTGACTGCAGCGCCTTAGTCCCCTCGGCCACCGCGGACGGCAAAAGGATAATCCACTGTTATAATTAATAGGTTGATAGCTTCAAGACCTTCAACATCTAACTCAACAAGATAACTAAGATTACCGTGCCAATGCTGATTTATAGTAAGCCATCTAAGCACGCATCGACTATTGAGATGTTTCAAAATCTGGAATTAACTTTTATTTATTTATTTGTGACCCGAACACAACAGAAATCTATGTATATATAAAATGCCTACAAAATAAACACACGATTATAATACACGTGGTGCAAAAAAATCTGCTTTCCAGAGGTGGCGTATTAGGGCCGACAGCCAGGTCGTTCAGCGACTAGGGTTGAGGCAGTTTCCTGTAGTTCAGTAGAGGTTCACCACACTCGCGCAGTCGTCGCATGAGATGCCGTGGGACTGTGTTGTAACTGTGGTACTCCAGTACCAGAAAAACACGTTGTTCGCTGGAATACGTGACTGAAACCTCCGTTACGCTAACCACCTTTCCTGTTGAAGAGATGCAGCTAATCGCTCGGAGTATCGGCGCAGTGTTCGCAGGCACGCCATAATGCAGTTACATCGCCATCTGTCGGCAGCGCTTCAAATTATTTCCATTTTTTTTAAACTTCTGTAGACAGTTCTTACAGCTTTCACAATACCAATGCTTTTCTATGGAATCGTCTATCGAGCTTCGTTTTCAAGATATTTAATTTTGAAATCAGGGATCCTTCGTTGTCCCCCATTCCTTTAGGTTGGCTTTACATAGAGATACGCCAATTCTTAGCCTATTAAGGAGCTTCCGTGATATGTATGGGAGACGACGACCTGCGGAAAGTTCTTCTTAGGAGTTGTTCTAATCTTTCTCTGCTAATGAGTTATTGTGTTCTACGGTTTGTCGGTAATATTGGAATAAGTTCTGCTGTCTGCTTTGGATCTGTTTCGTGTTTCTTGCTCTTTACCTATATTGCCGGTTGTCTTCTGAAATATGAATGTTGCCAGCAAACAGCCTGTTAGAATACGACCCGTTCAATTTGTTTAACATGCCTAGTCTTCTGCCCCACAGAGTCTGAAGCACAAGCAAAGGGCAGATGTGCGAACAACATTCGGATATGCTCACGAGTTGTCGTATGTCAGTTTTGGCATAATAATTTTCGTAACGTAGACTTTTTTCTGTCTCCTTGCTGTGATCTCTCAAAGTGAGGAAACGGTCCTACTTTACTCCCAAATATTTTGAGTATTTCAAAGTGTTGGCTTTTAACCTCTCCAGAATAGATTTAGTTTCCTTCTGGCCTCGCTGATTCTTAAGTAGAATGCACACATGTATGTCTTAAGGGTTTGGTTTCAGATACCTACTGATATAGTAGTCAAGGTTTTTTTTAAACTGTTGTTAAATTTTCTTCCACCTCCTCAGAATTTCTTCCTTGGGTCACAACTTCCTTATCTACGAAAATAAAAAACCTTGTAACAGGACTGATTTGTTGTTAATTAGTATAAACATTATATAACAGTAGGGATAACACACCACTTTGCGAGATTCCATTTTATCTGTTCTTCATTGGGTCATTTGTTTTGAAAAGTAAGAAAGAAACGCCTGTTTTGTAGTAGACATCTGATAAACTGTGTCAGATGGTATTTTTTCGTGGAAGGCATAGCTCTTGGTTAATAACTTCCTGTGATTGATGGTGTCGTATGCGGCAATAAGATCTTACTGCCACATACATCATCAATCACAGGAAACTATTAACGAAGATCTATGCCATCACGAAAGACTTCCGTCTGACACAGTTTATCAGATACCTACAACAACGCAGAAGTTTCTTACGGATTACAGCGAATCCATCTTCCGATTTACCCATCTATCAAAGCTTCGTTAATTTAGTGGCTGAACAATTTGCCCTTATCAAAGAAACTTTTTCGTGTTCGACATATGGCGGCTGCTGAAAACGATTAATTATATTGCAACAAGGTCAGATCTGAAGATGGATTGTTCGTAACACGACAGTGGTAATAAGGTACCTAAAGGATACCGTGATTGACGGAATAAGATGTATGGCCACAAAGAAGGCGCCTACTGATTTGTCTCAATGTGTCACTACAGATGATAATACTGACTTGCTTTCCCGAGGTTTCCAGTGTTATCTATGTATCGGCGACATTTACCTCTGTTAGCAGCTTTGCTGTTCTGCTCGCCAGGGCACGGTACCAATTCCTTCATCGCCCTCCCCTCCCCCCAACAGACCGTCCTGGATCTGTCCCTGATTTGATTTGATAGCGCGATCTTTGAGTTAGTCGCATCTCCCGTTCTATTGGTTATAGAGTTGTTGTTCCGGATAGTGCTGTGGCAACCCCTGACTCAATAGAGTGCCCGCATAACAGGCAGCCAAAGCGGGCTGCTTAGTTTCCCTTCGTAGGCGCTCACACTAAAAATATAAACATCAACAATTACCAACTGCATATGAAACGGCGCTGTACGGCGGCACTACATTTCGGACAGCCATGTGAGGGTCGCAGGCCTCCAGTGTTCTACAACAGTTGTGTGAAGCTCGGGCTACAAGCTGCTAGTAGCTAATGTTAGGTACACACTACGACTCTAATTCGAAATGAACATGGTTTGTCTCATCATTGTAGATTTACTCGCCTAAAAATTTATTCGATTATTTTACTTATTTGTTTATCTTATCGTATTTGCAAAATTGATATCTTTTTTTGATTATTTATTAATTCTAATCTGTTGGAAGTCAATGACAGCGGAGTAACCTGGTGTAGCCCTCCGCCGATGCCGGCTTCATAAGCGCACCGACGGAGTGTGGACAGCCAGTGCATACCCGGCTACTTGCCGCACCTACGCCGGATCTAGCTTCAGCGGCAGTCATTGTAGTTTTTGTGTCGTATTTGTTTTGTTTTGCCACTTGTAAATAGTAGTTGTTTATGTGGTGCTTTCGCTATTGTACTTGTTGGTTGTCTCTAAGTGACAGCTCATACTTTTTCTTTGCGTTTGTTATTGTACGCCCAGAAGGATTTTTTTGTTTAATAAACAGTTATCATTTTCTTGAGTTGTTTTTCCTGCAGATCGCAGGACGTAACACATAGCCCTTGCCGTAGTGAACATTTGCATAGCTATCGGAATGGCAGACATACTGTAGCTATCCTACAGCACAGATTCAAAAATAACACGCTTCCTCCATCCCAGGAAAACTGAACAGATCGGATGGTTATTTCGCACGAAGTGCGGCCTAGAGTAGGCCTTAGACGACTTACCGTACCACCATCTGTTCATGCACGATTTCTGAGGAAATAAAGCGGGAAGAAGAAAGTAATATTAGGATTTAACCCATAGCAGTTTGATCCAAAAGGTTTAAAAACATTTAAATTTTTTATAATTTTTATTCGTGGGAAATTGTCGACATTTTTAATATGTTGTGAGGGATTTAACACTGCGCCGATGCCCCTAAGCTTACAAATTATCGTTCTTACGCACAAAGGTTTTCAGCCGTTTTTGCATCGTGGGTCGCAGTTATCAAAATGCGGATGGTTCGTATTTTACCAGCACTTTCCTTACAGATATATCTAGATACATATTTTCCTTTTCTCAAAATTTTTTATCCGTTAGCAATAAAAAACCATGGTCATGGAGTACCAAAGGTAACGACTGTGGGAATGCCACTTCTTTAGTTCCTTTTTATGGCAATTCGTCGAAATTTTTATTATATGTTCCTACGATTGAAACTATTTTTCCTATTACCATTACCTAAATCCAATAGTTCGAATTTACGGTACGTTTTAATAAAAAATATACATGTGATATCGGATCTGTATAAATAAAAATGTAATAACCTGTCTGAGGAGCGAATATGGTTCTAAATGATATTGTCATCGCAAAGGTTCTTAGGTCTCCAAACTGTGTTTTAGTCATTATTCTTTGACTACTAAAACTTTTAACAAGCTGTCACGTGTGGTGGACGCTTTACGTCTACACCTGATGGGTTGATCTAGAAACTGTTCGATAGCGTTTACTGACATTACTACCTTCACATAATATTACTTTGTCATACGAAAGTCTTTTTATTAAAAAAAAAAAAAGAAAAAACAAAAAAAGGCCCTTGCTACAATGCATTTTTAATTACTTTAAGAAGTGTTTTGCCATTTTACTTGAAGGTATATTCAGTAAAAATAATATTGTTTTGTATTCATATGTGATATTTGAGGATTATAACACATTTAACGTCTTATTTCTTTCATAAATAAGTGGTTAACTACAGTTTTCGAATTTTGTTTGACATCTACAGATATCTTACCTGCACGGAATTACTGAAGCACGCCTCCCGTCATATACAAATTCTCAAGTTTACCGTGTCCACTAGAACTCAAACTCGTAGTCACTTTGCACTAATTTCCATAAGAGTAAAGGCCTAGGAGTGCACTGAAGACAGGATCTTTGCCCTTCAATGTTCGAAAGAACAGACACCACACACACATTATATATACTTTTCATATTTATTACCGTTCGTATTCAGTCAGATTCATTTCCAAGCGAATTTTCTAATTGTTTAGTCATTAACATTAGATACAACACGAAGCAACTTGAACAAACGTTTCAAAATGGACATATCGAATCGAAATCAACAACAGTGCTATCTCTTGAATAAATAGGATAATTAGCAGTGATTAGATGCTAGCGCGGCAGAGTAGCCGTGCGCACTAAGGAACACGGCCGTTCGCCATCGGGGATTCGAGTCCTCCCTCGGGCCTCGGTGTGTGTGTTTGTCCTTAGGTTTGTTTAAGTTACTGTGAGTAGTTTCTAAGCCTTGGGGCTGATGACCAACGTAATTAGATCTCTTAGTTTTACAAACATTTTAACATTTCTTTGATTAGATGCTTTGATTTACATTAATTAAGAACCCGCTAATATATCAAAAAGTCTAATCTTAATATGCAGACTTCCAACAGATTAGAATTAATAAATAATCAAAAAAAGATATCAATTTTGCAAATACGATAAGATAAACAAATAAGTAAAATAATCGAATAAATTTTTAGGCGAGTAAATCTACAATGATGAGACAAACCATGTTCATTTCGAATTAGAGTCGTAGTGTGTACCTAACATTAGCTACTAGCAGCTTGTAGCCCGAGCTTCACACAACTGTTGTAGAACACTGGAGGCCTGCGACCCTCTGTGCCCCACACGGCCACACCCGTTCATCGTGACCTTCGACATTATTACGGCTGTGGGCCAGGGCCTTCCTTGCGAAGGGACGGCGAATGCGTACCTCTCCTATTCGTAGAAACGTTACGATCTTCAAGAACCTGCTTGCAGCAGCATCACAACAGTAAATATTTTCTGTCACATTTGGGACGGAAAAATTATGCATTTAAATCGCTATTAGTTGTTCTTTAAAGGTACTGTACTTTAACAGATTGATACAAAAACACGTAATTCTTCCTATTATAGGTATGGTGGAAAGAAAGTGACAATGTCAGTTCAGATGCGGAAATCCTTGTGCGAATGCAGATGTATGCTGCGAGCAAGTGAAGAAATATAGGGCGGCTACAACCTTAGTAGTGCGTGGAAGCTAGGACTTTTAATTTGACTGGTATCGTGTCCAGATGGCCGAACAGGTAAGGCACCACTCAAATAAAACGGGAAATTTGGTTCCGAGTCAGGGTTCAGCACAAAATGTCAACCGTCGCCGTTGATGTATTTCAACATGTTGTAGAAACTAAGACCAGAAAATTCCCTTTCATTTCGAGTCAAGAGGGAAGCATAATTCATATTGAATATTGCTTTGAGTCCACTGTTTCTCACGTCCTTTTTTAATTGCTTACTATTTTGTAATGTTATTAAGTCAGGTGTCGATCTAACAGAATTCGGTTAAAAGCTTGTTAAGTATTGAATACCTTAACATGTACTAGCTCAGCAGGTAGCGTTTCGAAAACTTTTTTATTCGAACACTAGAATATTTTCTCAGTATTTCGACAGCACGACGAAGAAATGTAACGACGTGCAGTTCCTAAAGGGCAAACTGGTAATATTCAGAACTGAATTACAAATATATGCGACGCTTATCTTTAAATCTCTACAGTTCCTTAGTTTGTTATTCAAGGTGATTGGGTGATCTGCTGACACCATATCTCTTCATTATGTGAAAACATTCTTCTGTAACAGCAGAAAAAAAAACACGTCCACTAATCATGCTGCATGATGATAAAAGGCACATGACCATTCCTCTTTGTTCTAGAGTGTCACCTGAACACTCATGAAAATTGGTCGATAAGTTCAATTTAGGAGGAAAGGCTAGGCAGTAAACCTGTTGCAATTAGTATTGATTGGGTACTGAGCAACTAAAAATGTACGAGATTGGAAGGGGACATTTGGTATACCCTAAAAAGTTTATTACTCGCACCAGTTTTTTCTGGTATGAATCGGATCGCTATTGCCAGTATCATAAGTTCGTGTCACCGAATTGGGTCAGTAAAAAATGTAACGTAAGGCCGCGTATTATCGTGGCGTATTGTGTCGGATTCGATAGCGATAAGGAGTAAGGAAAACGTTCGCTATTTAGTTCTTTATCATGGTATTTTTTACTCCGCGAATTCGTTCTCACATACGCACTAGTAGTGGGCGTAATGTAAGTTAATGTGCGCATTTTACACATAGCGATTCCGTGACGATATTAAAGACTTTTACGGATTATGGAGAGGGGTAACAGCATCAAATTCAGATAAGAAACTCTGCTCTGGAAGCGACTGAGTCGAAAGGTATAAGCGAAATTTACTCAAGTTCCGTCTTAGTCTCGCGCGCTTAAACCCAATTTCAGACCCCTAATCGTGGCGTACATAATTTCCGCTGAAAGCTCCCGAATACCCCCAGATAATTTCACCTGGTGATGGGCGTAACACCGCACAAGACGTGACGTCACTGAGACCGAAGGTTCCACGTTTACTGTACAGTTCCACAAGCTGGAACACGTACAGCTCTTATTAAAACTGGGCCTCGCAGCGCCCATGCAGATCGCCGTACAAAATACGGTCTTTGTTTCATCGGTCTCATGACTCGTTTGATGCCCCCCCCCCCCTCCCCCCCTTATCCCGAATTCCTGAACTACGCCATCTTCTTCATTTCAGAGTAACACTTGCACCCTAAGCACTCAGTTATTTTCTAAATATATTGCAGTCTTTGGCTTCCCGTAAAGTTTTCACCATACACAGATCTAATAAATTAAAAAACACAATTTTGTGTGTGTTCTACAAGTTTATTTTTGTTTACTTAACTGGTTTTCGGCTTATTAGGCCATCTTCAGAGTATTTACTGATGTGTCAAAGAGGCTACAATGTTTAGATACAGTATGTATCTTTGAGACATCAGTAAATACAGTATGTATCTAAACATTGTAACCTCTTTGACACATCAGTAAATACTCTGAAGATAGCCTAATAAGCCGAAAACCAGTTAAGTAAACAAAAATAAACTTGTAGAACACACACAAAATTGTGTTTTTTATTTTATTTGATTATGTTCCGCCAAGAAGCGACGGAAGAATCAGTCAAAATGCTACACAGATCTCTCTAAGACCGTGGATATTATTCTAGATGTCTCAGCACCAGTCCTATCACCTTGACCCTTCTTCTTATCAGTGTTTCTCATGTGGTCCTTTCTTAGTCGATTCTACAGATAACCTCTTCATCCGTTATCAGTTCACCTAATTCTCAGCATTCTACTGTTGCACCACATCTCAAATGCATCCATCCATTCTCCTCTGCTCAGGTTTTTCCACTATCCATGTATTACTTCCATATATTACCGTTGTAACATTGCCGGTGTCGCTTGAACAGTATCCCAAGCCGAGGCATTTCTTCACAACAGGTCTTATCAGTCTCTTATACAAGACTTGTCACGCGGTCCTACAAGGAAAAATGACGTGAGGTGAGATCAGGTGAACGTGCTGTTCACTAAACAGAATCTCCAATTCCTACTCAGTTTCAAGGATTATTTGAACCAGGTATTCACGAACCCTGAGACCAAAGTGAGTTGGGGCTACATCACATTATATCGATATCCCGATAGGTGCTTAAATTCTTAGCAAAAACAGTACTTTCGCATTTCTTCCAGGTGTATTCTTCTGTCGGAGTTATCATAATTTTTGCTTGTAACTTTCGAAAGAGTTGTTTACGAAATAGGGTCTCTGATCCGGTCATTTCCATCAACCTCAAAACAGTAACGTTAACATTAAATTCTTCGAAACTTTTTAAACTCATTTCTTGCATCAACTCGTGAGTAGCAACATTGGCGATAAAAGTGTTCATCATATATACTGAGGGACTAAAGAAACTGGTATAGGCATGCGTATGCAAACACAGAGATATGTAAACATTCAGAGGAGGCGCTGCGGTCGGCAACGCCTATGTGAGACAACAGGTGTCTGGCGCAGGCGTTAGATCGGTTACCGCTGCTACAGTGACACGTTATCACGATCTAAGTGAATTTGAACGCGGTTTTGCATTCGGCGCACAGGAGATGGGGTCACAGCTTCTCGGAGGTAGTGATGAGGTGGGGATCTCCTCGTACGACCAATTCACGAATGCACCGTGAATATCACGAATCGGGTAAAACATCAAATCTTCGACATTACTGCAGCCGAAAAAAATGCTGCAAGAACGGGACCAACGTCGACTGACGAGAATTATCCAACGTGACAGAAGTGCGCTCTATCCGCAGATTGCTGCGGAATGCCATGCTGGGCCATGAACAAGTGACACCGTCCGAACCATTCAATGAAACGTCATCGATACGGGCTTTTAGAACTTTCTGACTGCACGACACAAAGATTTACGTCTCGCCTGGGCCCGACATCACCGACATTGGACTTTTGATGACTAGAAAAATGTTGCCTGGTTGGACGAATAGGTATGGAGACAGCCTCAGGAATCCTTGGCCATTCGTGTCAGCAGGGGACCAAGCTAGTGGAGGCTCTGGTGTGCGACGTGAGCATTTGGAATTGTATGGGACTCCTCATGCGTCCAGGTACGACTCTGACAGGTGACGTGTAAGTATGCACCATGGCTGATCACCTGCATCCATTCATGTCCATTGTGCCTGCAAGGGCGGTGATATTCCTGACCACGCGACATTCACGGCACCAGAGAGTAGACGTGGCAGAGCAGCGGCGTGGTGCGCCGAGTAACCTCGCAGTACCGTCACTGGGACCAGCCAACCAGGGGACCCGTAGCAGCAGCCATCCGGAGGATCGCCATCCGGGGCCTTCGTGAAGGGACTCTCGCATTTGATGAATTCTTCGAGTTGGAAATAAGTTGGAGCCTTCATCTGCCAGTTGTGCCCCTGCTTTTAGAGCGCACGCACACCATTGTTGAGCCCGCGGATGACGTAAGCGCCTCCGGCCGCCGACCCTGACCCTGCGGCCCGCGCAGTGGTTGCGTCAGGGCGGTGCGTGAGGGCGCCCAGTGGGCCAAGAGAATCGCGCTGGGGCGCAGGGGGGGGGGGGGGGGAGGGGGCGTGGCAGGGGCAGGGGAGGGGAGGGGAGGGGCGTATTGATTGCGTGCGGCCCGTCGCAGTCGCAGTCGCGGCCCAGCCAGCGGGCGGTTGCGGGGCAACCGGCGGCCACGCTGGACCGCTTCTGCTCCAGGCGTTACGGAGAGGCGAGAACTGAAAATTAATACCCGAAAACAAAAGATACGAGCATGCAGGAAATTAAATTTTAAATAGCGTTTCTATTTCATGAAACACTATCCAAGATGGCGAACATGGCAAAAAAATCTTAAAAAAAAATAAAATAAAAATAAAAAAAAAAAAAATAAATAAAATAAAAAAAACCTGTTGCTCCGATCGAAAAGTATTTAATTAAAAAGTTATAGTGCTTAAAAAAGTACAAGAATAAAATGAAGGTAATGGAATGGAATGTCAGAAAATTAGGTGATGCTGAAGGAATTAGACTAGGTAATGAGGCAATAAAAGTAGTAGATGAATTTTCTTATTTGGGTAGCAAGAAAAGTTCAGGGAGGAGAAATAAAAAGTTTGCGTTTTGCCGACGACACAGTAATTTTGTCAGAGACTGCAAAGGATCTGGAAGAGCAATTGAATGGAATGGACAGAGTCTTGAAAGGAAGATATAAGATGAACATTAACAATAATAAAACGAAGGTAATGGAATGTAATGTCAGAAAATCAAGTGATGCTGAAGGAATTAGAATAGGTAATGAGGCAATAAAAGTAGTAGATGAATTTTGTTATTTGGGTAGTAAGATAACTTCTGATGGCCAAAGTAAAGAAGATATAAAACGCAGAATGGCTATGGGGAGAAAAGAGTTTCTAAAGAAGAAAAATTGTTTACATCCAATATTAATTTAAATGTTAGGAAGTCCTTTCTAGAAGCATTTGTCTGGATTGTAGCATTGTATTGCAGCGAAACGTGGAGTTAAGACAAAAGATTATAGAAGCTGTTGAAATGTGGTGCTACAGACGAATGATGAAGATTAGATAGGTAGATCACGTAACTAAAGGAGATGCTTAACCGAATTGGGTAAGAAAGGAGTTTCTGGCATATCCTGTCTAAGAGAAAGGTTATATTGGTGGGACACATTCTGAGACATCAAGGAATTGTCAACTTAGCATTAGAAGGAAGTGTGTGGGGTAAAAATCGTAGAGGGAGAACGAGGGACGAGTCCAGTATGCAGATTCAAAAGGATGTAGGTTGCCGAACATATTCTCAGATGAAGAGACTTGCTCCCCCGACAGGGTAGCGTGGAGAGCTGCATCAAACCAGTCTGCTGACTGAAGACCGTAACAGCAACAAGAACAGTGCTTAAAACGCTCGATGCACAACTTTTTTTTCAAATATAGATAGCTTTATTAAGTTACGAGATTTACCGAAAACGAAAGTTATAAACCCTTAAAAACAGCATTATCTATAACTCTTTAATGTTTACGTTCCAAAACTTGTACGTTACTGTAAGAATAGATTGCGACAAGTCAACAAAGTACTTGTTTGAAACAATAAGAAATATCAATTACTTTTCGATGTATACTGACTTTTTGAAGAAAGGCAGTTTGGAAATTTTTTTTCTGGGGATCGACCCTTAGTAACGGTTTGAGGTTTATTTTATACGTTAAGAGTTCTACTTCCGTGCTATTAATAGTGTTTCGATCTTGATAATTAATCTGAAAATGACTTTGAAGAATCTACACTTCCGTTGGGGGTGTTTTTGGAAGGAGGAAGGAATCTTGGAATTTAACGTCCCGTCGACAGCGTGGTCATTGGAGACGGAGCTTACGCTCGGAGTATTTGGGTAAGGAAGCGGAAGGAAATCAGCCGTGCTCTTTGAAAGGAACCATCCCGGCATTTGCCTGGAGTGATTTAGCGAAATCACGGAAAATCTAAATCTCGATGGCCGGAGGTGGATTTGAACCACCATCCTACCGAATGCGATTCCAGGGCGTTTTTGTAAACAGTCTGTGTTATCAAAATAACATTTAAAAGAAGTAAACTGATAACATTTGTCGCGAATTTATGTAAAATTTAATGTTTAACACTGACGATCTGCAACCGGCCAACTTTTGTTTTACAAGATCGAGTGGGTGTAATTTAAATTCTAGAGCTATGCGCTAGCGGCGTGGAATGACCCCATGGTCTAAGGCGACAGGCCGTTCCCGTCCGATGTTCGAGTGTTTCCTCGGGCACGTGTGTGTGTGTGTGTGTGTGTGTGTGTGTGTGTGTTGTCCTTAGTGTAAGTTACTTTAAAGATCAGTTGTTTGTCACATTGCTACTAATCAACTTCACTTCCAAAAATGATGGTCTAGCGGCAGAGTTCTTTGATGCTGGGATCCAAAAGTTGGGGCCACGGCTTGACAAATGTTTAAATATTTATAGATACTATGCTGAAAAGTGAAAAACAATGTGCGCATTATAAAATTATGATACAAATTTACGTTCGTAAATAAAGTTTCATTTAAACCGTTAAAACCGTTTTTCACTTCAAAAATGGCCCTCATGTAGGTATGTATGTCGACGCGATGATGATGTGCCATTCGGGAATGGCCGTGTGGTCTGGATCGCCACACTACGGATCGCGCGGCCACGTGCATCGGAGGTTCGAGTCCACCCTCGGGCATGGGCGTTTGTATTCTCCTTTGTATAAGTTAGTTTAAGAAGTCTGCAAGTATAGGGACCGATGTCCACAGATGTTTCGTCCCTTAGGATTACAAACATCTGAACATTTGGTGATGAATTAATGTTCTTTTGCCGCGGTGGAGTAGCCGAGCGGTCTAAAGCGTCTCGCTGCGGAGCGCGCGGTTGCTCGCCGTGGAGGTTCGAGTCCTCCCTGGGGCATGGGTGTGTGTGTTGTCCTTAGGTTAGTTTACCTAGGTTTAAGTAGGACTGATGACCACGCAGTTTCAAAATTTTCAAATGTTTGTAGAAGTTATGGGACTTAACTACGGGATCATCAGTCCCTAAGCTTACAAACTACTTATGAACTAGCTAAGACTAAGGGCGGCACAAGTATCCATGCCCGAGGAGGGATTCGAACCCCCGACCGTAGTGGCCGTGCAGACCGTGACTGGAGCGCCTCAGTCCCCTCGGCCACCGCGGCCGGCCCACGCAGTTTGGTCCAATAGAATTACAAACATTTGAACATTTTTGAAAGTACTTTTGTTCACCTCAGATGCGGTAACTTGGTTCGGCCTCTAATGAGATCCCGGTATGGCGACCATAAGAGGACTATGAACGGTAGAGGAGCTCCTTTCGTAACGTGCGACTTATGGGAAATTATGGGGGACAGATGGGTGCTTGGAGTACCGAGAGATTGGCGCGACCGCTGGTGAAAAGCGGGAAATTCGTGTAAAAATCGTGTTTCGGCATGAATTTTCACTTGCCGTCGTGGGATTATTTCAGTGCCCTAATACAGCCAAAGACTCCATTCCACCGTTTCCCACTTCCTCCTCCTCCCAGACGTGATACTGCGGGTTTCAAGTGTGTTCCCTGAAACTGGCCTTCTTGCCCTCTGCGCTTCCATAGCGTCTCGCTACTGGAATCCACGCGCTATTGTAGCACGAGACAAATTACCAAACGCAATCATCCAGATGTAAACTGATGGACCAAGATTAATTTTATGCCTCGCTAGACTAATGAAACCAGTCTTACCTCTCCGCTTCACCTACACGACATGCGATACAACTTTTTCTACGAATAAATGTTCAAATAAATACACATTGATTACTTCGCAATTTGCGATTATTTCCGACTTAAGCTGTCCTCTTCAGTTCGTCTATCATATTGTAACACATGTAAATTTGTGCCGGACCGGCGCTCAAACCCGGGTCTCCCGCTTTTCGCGAGCGGTCGCCTTAACCACTCGGCTACCCGGACACACTCTCTGGCCAGACGCAAACTTCCATATGTTACACATGTCTACTTCCCTTAGTGCACGCACGCATTAAGCAGTGATTCCCGCGACGGGGAGAGACATACTACACCATCTTTAGCCTGTCTTGGTTGTCATATTTACAATGATACGTCTGTTCTTAAAGAACAGACTTTGCCGACGGCACGCAGCTATAATTGTGAAATATACATTAGTAATCAATGTATATTTAACATTTATAGCTGTGGCCCATCGGCAACGTCTGTTCTTTAAGAACAGACGTATCATTGTAAAAATGTTCAAATGTTTGTTAAGCTTAAGGGACTTAAGTGCGGGGCCATCAGTCCCTAAACTTACAAACTACTTATGAACTACCTTATACTAAAGGCGACACAAACATCAATGCCCGAGGGGGATTCGAACCCCCGACCGTAGCTGCCGTGGAGACTGTGACTCGCGCGCCGCAGACCGCTCGGCCACTGCGGCCGGCTTTTTTCCTACATACAGGACGCTAAAGATACGCGCCCAATAACTTTTGCACCTTCTACGATATTTTACCATCTGCCACAAAAAATTTCAACACTTCCTCTCATCATAAACTGAAGTCCACAATTATTTGCCCGTTGTGTGCAGTGGAAGAACAGAAAGATTCTGTAATTGTGTGCTTTTATTCGCTATCACGTCGTCAGTATTTTGAACTAGATATAATTTTATTATCATCAGGCTGTTATGTAACACTATGAGAGTACTCTCAGGTATTTTCTTACATAAATTTCACGTGTGTGTATGTGGGATAGGGTGATTTTTTTTTACAGTGTACAAATTATAGGATATAATGGATTAGAGAATATGGAACAAAAAAGATCTGATCAACTTTTGTCCGGAAATGCATGGTTTCCATGAAAGAGACCATTTATTCGATTTTACTTTGTTACAGAGACTGTAGCCTAACACGCACTGTACCAAGTTGTTTTGTTGCAAATCTATTGGACTCAACTGCTTGGTTATTAGTCCATAGCTTACAAACTATTTAAAATAAGGCAAACCTAATCAAAACACACACACACACACACACACACACACACACACACATCCATCCCCAAGGGAAGATTCGAACCTCCGACGAGGCAGGCCCTGTGATCCGTAATGTGGCTCTCCAGACCGCTCGACTACTCCAACACCACCTAGAGACAAGACCTCACAACAGCCCGTTCTACGTCATAATGACCAGGCCATGGCCGCCAGCTTACTGGCTGGCCGCTACGAAGCAGAAGGCGTGCCCCAGCGGACAACCATTCAGCTGGAGGCCGCAACCTGGTCAGTATGACGTACACGGGCTGTTGTGAGGCCTCGTGTCTAGGGGGTGTTGGCTGCTCCCGCGCGGCACTGTACCAAATGTTTTTATAGTCTATGGGATTTAACTACGGGGCATCAGTCCCTAAACTTACAAACTACTTATGAACTACGTACGAACTAGGACGGCACAAATATCCATGCCCGAGGGGAGATTCGAACCCCCGACCGTAGTGGCCGTGCAGACCGTGACTGCAGCGCCTTAGTCTCCTCGGCCACCGCGGCCGGCGGCACTGTACCATGTAGCCACAGTTACAGCCATGGTTTCCTCTTAGAGGGTGATGTTGGTTGGGACAGGGGACCAAAATGTGGAGGTCATCAGTGCCCCGTTGTCGAGGTGTAGGAGTGAAGATAGGAAAGGAGGGGAGGGGAAGGGAAACGAAATGCAGTCGAAGGAGAAGGAGGTGAGCCCTCTGGTGTGTGTGTGTGTGTGGGGGGGGGGGAATATTGTTACTCATACTGTGCCACTGATGATTCGAAGGGTTATGCAGCTGCTACATCACATTGCTCCAGCCCACTTCGTCATTAACGTCCGGACGCATCTCATCGTGTCTTTCATGGTTGATGGATTGGACAAGGAGGTCCAGTTGCATGGCCTGCTGGTTCACTGGATCTCAACCCGTGCGATTTCTGGTTGTGGGGACATCTCAAAAGCGCCGTTTACGCATAGGCCATTCCAGACAGAGGCATTGGAACGGCGTAATCATGTAGCGTTGTTAACACTGCTATTTTAGCCCTTGTGTGTCAAAGACAGCAGGAAAACTCGCTTTGAGGCACATGGAATCCAACACATACTGTAAATGTCGCTGCATGGCGCAGCGCGTATCATTCCGCAGTCTCTGTTTCCCACGTAGTACGACGTAAGTAAGTAACTCATATGCACTGTTTTCTTTTCATTACAAGTTTACAACATATGAAACGTGTTACCTTGTGTTACCCAACTCTCATTTCAGAAGTACTAACAGGTAGCCGGCACTTAGCTGCCGAAGAAAAAATAATTGTTCATCTCCTTTCACCTGTCTGTCATCATTTCCCCTCTCTCATTCTCCTCCTCTCCCCTCTCTCTGTCCGCCTATTTTTCTAACCTCTCTCTGTCCGTTTCCTGCCTCTCCTTTCTTTCCGTCTCCTCCACCACCTACTCATCTCCCTCACATATGAAAACATACAGATCTGCGCCAAGTTTCATGGTGACTGGTCAAACAATGTCAAAGTCTCAAGGTACCTTCCGTCATGCTAAATTCATAGGCTTGCAGATTATAAAAGTCTCCTTCATCAAAACATACATTTATGTGCTGACTTTCAGGGTGACCAGTCAAACAAGCTGGATGTTTGTTGTAATGTACCAACCGTCATGCGCCTAAAAAGGCTTACGAAATGTAGCCCACGTATTAATTCGGGGTATAAGATATCTTAATTCCAAATTTCATTCATATCCGTCCAGCCATTTCAGTGTGATGGCGTAAGAAGCAAATTAATTAATTGTGAAGTACCCTCCGCCATGCACCATACGAAGTTAATTTTGGTATGCCTGTAAGCCACGCGCGAGTGGAAAGAATAAATTGACAAAGTTTTATCGCAATCGGATGTACGGTATGGCCGTGCATAAAATTTTAACAAAAAGACAAACAAATAAACATTAATTTTTATATATTAGATTTCTTCTGAATGTCAGTGTGTCGTATACGACTCTTATGCAAATGTAACCAATAATAACGGCTGGTAAACATGGAACAACCGATTTCGAGTTGATTAAAACTTAAGTGACAGACTAAAAACTTTACCTTCCTTATCAGTGTTTTTAACGACGCAGAAGGCCAGATATTACGTAATTACTTAGATGTACATTATATTTACAACGTTATTCATCTTCTTATTATTATAGTTCTAGCACTGTACTTAACGTCGTTCCCAACCTTCCCAGTGCAAGGTTGTTAAGTTTAAACTAAAATTACATTTTTTGGTTCATGATGGAACAATTCCTTTGACAAAACACATTATGGAGAATGCAGGATGCAGATATGTCTTGTAAAGAGGCTATAAGATGAGTACCAATAAAAGTATAAGAAGGGTTATGGAATCTAACAGAACTAAATCAGGACTGGTGATGTTGAAGGAATTTAGATTAGGAAATGAGGCATTAAAAGTAGTGCCTATAACAAAAAAAGCATTTGTAAAAAGGGAGCTTTGTTAACTTCTAACGTAAATGTGAATGTAAGGACGTTTGTGCACGGTAAGCATTTAAACAAGAAGAGAATTGCGACACTAAAGGAGAACGCTGAAGATTAGGTGGGTAGAGTACGGAATCAAATTGGAAAAAAAAGGAGAGATGCTACAGTTTGACTGGCAATGAAGAAAAGTGTTGCGAGTGAAAATGGTAGAAGGAGACCAAGGGATGAATTCAGAAAACAGGTTAGAATGGATTGCAGTAATTAGGAGATGAGGCTTGCACAGGCTGGAGTCGTGTAGAGAGCCACATCAGAGCATTCTCCTGCTAAAGACTGGAACAATATATTTTAAATCCAAATTTGAAAATAAAAATCAAGAACTATTTTATTTTAGCAATACTTTGAAGTTAAGGGGTAGAGGTCTGAATATCATTGGCCCTGAAAACCACCTCAAACCGCTATAGTTCTGAAGATGCAAACTTACTAGATTCGGTAGTGGTGGTACAAAGGAATCACTGCAGTTTGCTAACTCATCTCTCACTCCTGGGAAAGTACTGGCTCCGCATTGATTGGAGTGGATTACACATGTTTTACAGAAACATAAACAGCTTGTATAACTAATTATCTGTTCAGAGTGCTAAAACACAGTTTCAGTTCACATATATGTCGAATCAGAAAATAAACTCCTTCACGGATATTACTGTCATGTGTAAGTCACTATCAACAGTAGGAACTGTCCGAAATAACTGACACCACACATATCTATATAATTTAAACAATATGCCGATGACGGGCAATGATCCTTTCCTTAGTGCGGAGGCACTCCTAGTCCCCTAGTCTTAAGGAAATCGATTTGAAAAAACCGTGAGTTTGAGTAATAGTGGGTAGGATGAAGTTGAGATTTTGTATCTGACGGCAGGCGTGTTTGAGTATCCTTGCAATGTTGATAATCACATTATCCCTAGTGATGTAGGGGTCAGGGTAATTACCTAGGAAGCAGGAGAACTTGGTTCGAATTCCAGCTGGGTACTTCCAACTTTACCCATTCGCAGTAAGGTCATACATTCCACGAATATGAATAGATAATAACTGCAGGATCAAATTTCGTGACTGTTATTTTGGACATGTCCGACACTACGCGTGCAAACACACCTAACCAACCCCCCCCCCCCCTCCCCTACCCCCCACACACACACACTTACTTAAACTACTGAAGGTGTTTGTTCGTTAGCAGAAGATTGGGAAATTTCTGTTCGCTTAAGAAAAAGGACCGCTTATAAAACAAGTCTTGTGTCGTTGCCCACAACGTGACACACTGAATTATGGTGAAATAAAGAGAGATAATTAACTCCATCAACGCCAAATTATCGTCAGTAAGAGGCCATACTGATGGAGAACGTCTCACAGATACATTTGTGTTCCCAGTATCCACTATGATGGATAATCTAGATAATGTGATTCTTTAGCTTCTCCCGGTGTAATTGTAGATGAAAAAGTTCACGGGTGTGCGGCAGGATCCCTGTGTCAAACAGGCACAATATTTCGGCAACCAGACCTGTTGCCATCATCAGATGCTCTGATGAACTGAGTGCCTAGGAGCGGTGGCGACGCTTTTATCTCCTCCCTCCCTCCGCTGCTTCATACGCCGTCCGCGCCGGCCGACGTTTGCTGGCAGCGTCTTCGCGGTCCCTCGCTCCCTACGACGTCCGCGCCCAGCGGCGTCAGCTGGCGGCGTCTGCTCTGTAGCCCCGCCCCCGGCCGACGTCAGTTCATTGTGCGACATCTTATTTCTTTTCTTAACTATGCCGAGTGCAGGTTTCCATGATTCACTAAGTGTGTAGCCGCTGTCGCGATTAATCTGCGGTTCTCTCACTCGGATCTCGATGGACTCTTTAATTATACAGTCCCAGAAGCTGGGCGTCTGGTCCAGAACTCTCGTATTCTTGTAGTCCATGCCATGTGATTCAGAAAGACAGTGTCCTGCTTAATATTCACAGAATATATGACATCAACTGCGATTGGGCAAAGCTGAAAATGTGTACCCAGCCGGGATTCGAACCCGGGTCTCCTGCTTTCTAGGCAGGCTGGATACACATTTTCAGCTTTGCCCAATCGCAGTTGATGTTATATATTCTGTGAATATTAAATAATAACAACTGCGGGATCAGAAGTGACGTCTGTTCTTTCGGAACAGACGCCACATGCATATATATAATATGCCGGTGACGGGCAATGATCATATCGTTAGTGGGAGGGGTGGGCAAAGTTTGAAGCCCTTACTCTTTCGGGAATTAGTTTCATAACTACGAGTTTGAGCACTGTGGGCAGGGCGAAGCTGGGAATTTGTATCTGACGGGGGGCGTGCTTAGGTAGTCCTTGCAGGTGCGGTGATCACTGTGTCCCCAGTGGTGTAGGAGTCAGCGCAACTGCCTAGAAAGCAGGAGACCCGGGTTCGAATCCCGGCTGGGTACACGTTTTCAGCCTTGCCCAATCGCAGTTGATGTCATATATTCTGTGAATATTAAATAGTAACAACTGCAGGATCAGAAGTGACGTCTGTTCTTTCGGAAAAGACCCACATGCATATATATAATATGCTGGTGACTGGCAATGATCCTATCGTTAGTGGGGAGGGGTGGCCAAAGTTTGAAGCCCTTACTCTTGCGGGAATTAGTTTCATAACTACGAGTTTGAGTACTGTGGGCAGGGCGAAGCTGGGAATTTGTATCTGACGGGAGGCGTACTTAGGTAGTCCTTGCAGGTGCGGTGATCACTGTGTCCCCAGTGGTGTAGGGGTCAGCGAAACTGCTTAGCAAGCAGGAGACCCGGGTTCGAATCCCGGCTGGGTACACATTTTCAGCTTTGCTCAATCGCAGGGTTGATGTCATATATTCTGTGAATATTAAATAATAACAACTGCAGGATCAGAAGTGACGTCTATTCTCTCGGAACGGACGCCACATGTATATACAGTGTCCTGCGACTGTCGACTTGTTTGTAATCTTGTATGTCGCTGATGCTCACGACAGCGATCTTCGACAGTACGCAACGTGTGACCAATATAAGTCTCACCACATTGGCATGGGATCTCATAAACTCCGGATTTACGTAAACCCAGGTCATCCTTTATCCTGCCAAGCAAAGCCTTAACTTTGGCTGGTGGGCGGAAAACCGTCTTCACTCGGTGTTTTCGTAGAATCCGTCGTATCTTGCTGGATAGTGCGCCACAGTATGGGAGAAATGAAATGGCAGTATCCTCCTGGGGTTCCTCAACTGTTTCCGCCTGTGGTGCAGTTGGTGTTTGTCGTACGGCTCTCCGAATTTGCCACTCTGTGTAGCCGTTCTTACGGAATACAGTCTTTAAGTGGTCAAGTTCTTCATTGAGACTCTCAATGTCGGAGAGAGTATGCGCCCTGTGTACCAATGTTTTCAGCACACCGTTTCTGTGAGCCGGATGGTGACAGCTATCTGCATGCAGATATAAGTCGGTGAGCGTCTTCTTGCGGAAAACACTGTGCCCCAGTGTCCCATCGGGTCTTCTTCTAACCAGAACATCAGGGAAAGGGAAGCTTCCCTTCGACTTCCACTTCCATGGTGAACTTTATATTCTGCTGTCTGGAATTGAGATGGTCCAGGAATTGATTTAATTTTTCTCTTCCATGAGGCCATACAACGAATTTATCGTCGACATACCTGAAAAAAAAAAAAAAAAAAAAAAAAAAAAAAAAAAAACTAAAAAAAAAACAGGTTGGTTTCCATTCAGCTGAACCTAGAGCTTCCTCCTCGAAATGCTCCATGTCCAAGTTGGTGACAACTGGAGATAGTGGACTCCCCATGGCCACTCCTTCTGTCTGCTCATAGTAAGAACCATTAAAAAAAGTAAGTTGATATCAGTACGTGCCTGGAAAGGTTCTAGTGAATCTTGTAGAGGCACTCTGGTGAAAAGAGAAACGGAATCAAAGGTCACCAGTAGGTCAGACGCCGAAAGCCTAAGGTTTCTGAGGCGTTCCACAAAATCCACCGAGTTTCTGATGTGATGTGGACATTTGTCAACATGAGGGATAAGTATCTCTTTAAGGTTTTTAGCTAACAGGTATGTTGAAGCATCAATATTGCTGACAATGGGACGTAGTGGCATAATTTCCTTGTGGACCTTTGGAAGTCTATAGAGTCTAGGAGGTATCGGTGCTTTCACTCGTAACTTCCTGATAACTTGATCTGGCAGGTCACAATCTTTGAGAAGTGCCAAGATTTTCCTTTCGACTTTCTTCGTGGTATCTGTGTTGATTTTCCGGTATGCACTATCTTCTAGCCATCACATCATTTATTCCTTCCCTTACTTCCATTGTCGTAATTACCTCGTTGTTGCTTACTTTCTATTTCCTACAGAATTTTTCTTACTTCAGAAATCCATCTCCAATGCTTGCAGCTATATATGCTCCAGATTAATTGCTCATGTCTCTGCTTCGTACAAAAGTATATAGATTGATATTGGAGGACTTCGTAACATTTAAATTAATATTGGATGTCAACAAAGTTTTGTTTCCCAGTAACGTTTTTCATCCCATGACCATTCTGCATTTTATATCTTCTTTACTTCGCTCATCAAAAGCTATTTCGTTCCCCAAATAACAAAAATCCTTTACCACTTTTATTGTCTCGTTACCTAATCTAATTCCTTCACCATCGCCTTATTTTCTTCGACCGCATCTCATTACCCTCTTTTTGGTCTTCTTGGTGTTAATGCTACACCCTCCTTTGAAGACACTGTCTATTCCGTTCATTAAGTCTTCCAGGTCCTTTGCTATCTCTGACAGAATTATAGTGATTAAAAGATTCCTTGAAGTTATCACTACCAGTCACAACTATGTTTTAAGAGTAAAAAAATATTTAATTGCGACATGTTTCGATGATGAATGAATAAGAACTACGTTGAGGCAAGGACTCACTGCAGCTCATCAGCAGTAAGTTTGAGAAAGACGTTGTGGCATTGTTCAAGCATCTGCTTACCTCAACGTACTTCTTATTCGATAACCAGTATTTTGAACAAGTTGATGGAGTCGCCATGGGGAGTCCTCTGCCTCCCATGGTGGCCAACTATTTTATGGAAGACTTGAGGAAAGAGCACTACTGTCAGCACGTCTGCAACCTTCTTGTTTCTGGCGCTATGTGGATGACACATTTGTGGCGTGGCCTCACGGAATAGAGAAGTTACCCACGTCTCTTCAGCATCTGAATTAACTCCATCTAAGTATCCAGTTTACCATGAAGTTGGAAAGAGACGGAAGTTTACCTTTTCTGGATGTTATGGTAAAAAGAAAACCTGATGGTACGCTGATCCATAGTGTCTACCGCAAAGCGACGCACACAGAGCTATATTTGCAACATACAAGTTGTCATCATCCTGCACAACGCGGTAGCGTCTTACGCTGACAGCTTTCCAGGTGAATTACAGCATCTAAGAACTGTATTCCAGCAAAACGGTTATTCTGAGCGACAAATACGCAATGCATTTCGATCGAAGCAATTTCAACTAAAGGATGTTGATGAAGATTCGGAGGCACCCACTGTAACGGCGTTCTTCAAGAATAGAACGCATCCTGAAGAGACACGACATCAAATGTGTGTTTCGTCCGCCATCAAAACTGAAGAATCTATTGTGCTCGGTCAAAGACGAGCTTGGCCTTCGAAACCCGGCGTATACAAAATACCATGTCAGTGCGGAAAATCTTTTATAGGGCACACATGTCGAACTGTGCAAGAACGCTGTACTAAACACCAACGCCACACACGCCTAGGACACCCAGTAAGTCAGCGGTAGCAGAGCACTGCCTGAACACAGGTTATCGGATGTGTTATGAGAAAACGGAAGGAAGTTCTATCGTCAGTGTCATCATTTCAGGACAGTATTTTTAAGGAGGCCACACACATCCGTACGGCGGACAATCTTATCAACAGGGATGCAGGATTCCAGATGAGCGCACACTGGAATCCAGTATTGGCTGCAATCAAAACAAAACAGGAGAAAAGAGAAAATCGGATACACGAAGGAACGCAGCGCAACGCAGATACGTAGTTCCAATTTCCACCACAGGAGCATCCGGCAGCACAGCCATTGCCCACGGCGCATGCGTGAAAGACGCCTCCTCGGCTCCCAGCAGGGGGCACCATAAGCGCCGCCGCCGACCAACACTGGACGGTCTCTCGCGCATGCGTAATCTTTCCTCACGCCCTGATAAATACCGCCGCTGCCGCACAGTTACCGTCAGTCGCGCCTTGAAGTACTGACATCTACCACCACCAGAAGATGCCGAACAGTTTGGTCGACGAAATATTGTGGGAGATTCACGATGTTATCCGGCGGCAAACCCGCGAACAGGGTTGCCAACGTCAGTGGTTTCCCACCGAATCTGGTGGTTTTTTAAAGCCGACGGTGGGAAAAAATCTGAGTCAGTGGGAGGTGGGAAAGTTGGTGGATTTTAATGAAAACGTTAGAAAAAAAGGTTGCAGTAGTAATATACTTCTAATTTGAAATTATTAACGAATAGACAGATAAATGTCTAGGAAATGTATCACATTATTGGATAAAATGTAAAATTATTAAGAGTTCAAAGATATTAACAATGGTATGACTCATTGCTCATTGTAGTAGACTGTTAGTTCTGTGTTGACTTCTCCAATCTCCATGGATAGTAAGTGTTGTACTTGGATCACACACTGACATTGTTTTAATGGAATGTATTTTTTGATATAGCACTTTATCAGATTTTTCTTGTTGTGAAAATGACTGAACATTGCAGACACTTAATATGTGACTGTACTTTCATAGTTAACTTTCTTTTTTCTCAGATGTGATTACGTTGGAATATAGCTGAAATTTAGATCTTCTGGGAAAAAAAAAAAAAAAAAAAAAAAAAAAAAAAAAAAAAAAAAAAAAAAATAGAATGAGTGACGCTGACCTCCTTTCCAGACTGGATTACTTTCTGTTTTCAAGTTCAAATATTTCACAATTTGCTGTCTGTACCCAACAAGCATTGCAATGGCTCAAAGTAATTATTGTTTTTTATATATAACATGTTTACTGAAGTGCTTTTGAATAAACAATATTTTTTGTATTTCCGTCTAGTGTGTATACAGATAAGTCAGATACATAAAAACTCCTCCTTTAAAATGCATAGTTGGGTTCAAATTTCAAATCAATCGGTCAAGAACAAACGAATAGACAGTGGTTTTTTTGCATGGGAACTTCGGAAAGTTCGGTGGTTTTTGGTGGGATTTTACGGTCACTTCGGTGGTTTTTATCATGACCTCGTTGGCAACCCTGCCCGCGAAGTGTATGTGCAACAGATCCGCCGTAAAAGCTTGAAGAGTCACAATAAAATAATTAATTAACGCCAATTACTTTCTGACATTTATAATTTCACCTTTCCTGTGGCTAGGATTGCATTTCCGATTTAGAAACTCTCTCATTGCACGACTTCTCAATAATACGCACATTCTTCATTTCCATGGTTTATGTTACCTGTGTCGAATTCGCTTATTATCAATCTTGAAATTTTGTTAAACGTAGACTTATTTAGTTTCATTGGTTTACTTTTTATTGAGAGCAGACTTACTACTGTAGGTATTTGTAGCTTGGCTATAATTGAGTGCATTGTAGGAAATCGGTTTCATGAACAATATGAAGTGAAGACTGTGAATTCCTGCGAAGCGTGGTGTCACTATCCGATGAATAAAAGAAAGATAATTTTTTTATGATTATATTTCTTTTGTTATGAAGCTATCAGGACTATTAGTTTATTTAATATCTGCTCACGTGTTAGAACAGCTTATTTTGTACAGTACTTACTAGATTCAGACATTCCCGAGAACTTGACGAGAAAAGATTTTGTGTAATATTTTTATTTGCTATTCTCAGAACGTGCAGCACCATTGTTCTGCTATATGTCATTGATGGCTAGTTTTGCTTTTTACATTTCATTATTTTGGACAAGTCTATACAAAACGTCGAACACAAATATTACACTTAGCGATTATGCCCAAAAAATTCAACAGTCACGTTAAAGTGTTCATTTTTTAACTATTGTCCTTTGACAGCAGGGCCAACACTGTCAGTTACAGAACTTTCCACCATTTGTTCACTGATTTTGTTAGCCTAGGTTGTCAGCTCACGAGTATTTTGCCCCCATGTTTTGTTGTTGCTGCAGTCAGATTGCGAAATTTTCTAGATTGCTATTGCTGCCGTATGCCAGACAGCTTACCATTGCGCATTAACAAAGTTAATTTATTGATCTCCACGTAGTATAATTTTTATTAATTTCCAGTAAGGATCAACTTTTCTACCTCCACACATAATCAATTACATTGTTGATTCAAGAAGACCCCTTGTCGTGGCACCCCGTTGTACGCTCTGCTCGGTCTACTGTAGGTTCGGGAGGTAGGCCGTGGCTAGCTAGGATTGTGAGCAAGCTCTGCAACTGAAAGAAGCGATTAGTTCACATATACTTTTATTACGATTGATATAAATACTCAACTTTTGTTTGCGGTACACGGCTGGCTAATTCATAGTTCACAATTCTGCTGCCTCGGCGGAGTGCCCAAGCGCATTGAGGCGCTATGCTCCGATGCGCGAGACCGCTCCCCGTCGGGGGCTCTAATCCCCCTCGAGCATGTATGTTTGTGACGTCTTTAGTATCAGGTAGTTCACAAGTAGTTTGTAAATTTAGGGACTGATGACCCCGCAGTTACCTCCCTTAAGCTTAACGAACTACAGTAACAACAATTCTGCTACACTCTCGTAGCTGCAGTAAATAGTAGTGTTCTTGTTTGTGCTGGCATACAGATTTGTGGCTGATAACCTGCTCCGGTACTGTCGGCTGTACTCGCTAGACTGAACGTATTCCCCCGCTATTCTCCTCGTCGCGCTGGCCTATTTCGCCGAGTGATATTCTTCTGATTGGCCGCAGTGCAAAGCAAGGGTACGATGACTTAGGGCGCCCCTGACGAATGAAGTCTACATGCGCGGCGACTTGCGCGGACCGTCGGTGATGTAGCGAATGGCGTCGCCACAACGTGTATACACTTAGCAGAGCCTGTTCTGTTGATGGTGCGAATGGAGCGGTCTACTGGCCGTCGGATCTCTGGAACTGTTCTGAAGCGAATGCCACGAAGTGGTTCCTTCATCTTCGGGATCAAATCAGAGTCAAAAGGACTTAAACTTAGCGAAAGCAGTGGCAAGAGGTAATGCATAACCTAACCACCATTTTGCACGGCAATTCACGGGCGCATACAGCGCAAGCTGTGGCTGCTCTGTTTGGTCGATGTCACCGGGAAGTACTGTTTCATCCACCATACTTCCCAGACTTAAATTCTTGTGACTTTGAGTTGATTCCGAGGATGCAGGAATCACTTCGTGGCACTCGCTTCAACTCTGTTCCAGAGGTTCGACAGGCAGTAGACCGCTCCATTGGCACCATCAACAGAACAGGCTCTGCTATCGTATACCACGCCTTCCACAAGGCTGGCAATGAGTTGTACGGTATGCTGGTGACTACTTTGAAGGACAGTAAGAGGTGCACACATGTAACGCTTTTGAATCTGTTGTAAATAAATAGTTGCCACTATGTTCTAACCCTCCTATTAATACGATTCGTTGCATAAAGTTACATTTTTGTAAGGAGTTGTCAGAGTTGAAGGGCATGAAAGGGTTGCAGTGGTTGGGAGGGGAGTAAGACTGGGTTGCAGCCTTTCTCCAATGTTATTTAATTTGTACATCGAGCAAGCTATAAAGGAAAGCAAGGTGAAATTTGGAGAAGGAATTAAAGTTCAGGTCGAAGAATTAAGGACATTGCGTTTTGCCGACGACATAGTAATTCCGTCAGAGACAGCAAAGGACCTGGAAGAGCAGCTGATCGGAATGGACAGTGTGCTGATAGGTGCATAAAAGATGAACATTAACAAGAGCAAAACAAGGGTAATGGAGTGCAGTCTAAGAAAATCATGTGATGCTGAAGGAATTAGTTTAGGTAACGAAACAATAAAGGAGGTAAATCAGTTTTGTTACTTAGGAAGTAAAATAACAAATGATGGTCGCAGTACAGAGGATATAAAATGCAGAATGGCAATGGGTAGAAAAGCGTTCTTGAAAAAGATGAATTTGTTAACATCGAATATTGATTTAAATCTAAGGAAGTCCTTTCTGAAGGCATTTGTGTGGCCGGCCGCGGTGGCCGAGGAGACTAAGGCGCTCCAGTCACGGTCTGCACGGCCACTACGGTCGGGGGTTCGAATCCCCCCTCGGGCATGGATATTTGTGCCGTCCTAGTTCGTAAGTAGTTCATAAGTAGTTTGTAAGTTTAGGGACTGATGACCCCGTAGTTAAGTCCCATAGACTATACGAACATTTGAGCATTTGTGTGGAGAGTTGCGTTGTATGGGAGTGAAACATGGACGATAAACAGTGCGGTCAGGAAGAGGATAGAGTCTTTTGAAATGTGGTGTTACAGAAGAATGCTGAAGATTAGGTGGGTGGTTCACGTAACTAATGAGGAGGTACTGAACAGAACTGGGGAGAAAAGGAATTTCTGGCATACCTTGACTAAAAGTGTTTGGGGTAAAAAGCGCAGAGGAAGACCAAGAGATGGATACAGTAAGCAGATTCAGACAGATGTATGTTGTCGTTCTTATGTGGAGTTGAAGAGGCTTGCTCAGGATAGGGTATTGTGGAGAGCTGCATCAAACCAGTCTCCGGACTAAAGACTACAACAACAACAAGGAGGTAAACAACCGTTACAAAAACCATAGTAATCATATGAAGTAGCAGTACGAAACATTTAGGTAGAATTAATTAGAACCTCTATACTTTGAATTAAATTTTCTCAAAATGGAAGAAGTTTCAGCTACAACCCTTGACGTCTCGATGCCTCGATTTTACATGTTCAAGTATTATAGTGGCTCAAAACCAATCCTCCGTATGGTAGTCTAACAAGACGGATATCCTGCCACGGGGGCAGACACTGTATCTGAGCACGGCAGCGGCAGTAATTGATGGCCAGGCAGCAGGCAGAAGTAGCCACAGAAGCAACCGACGGCTCCAGCTGGGGGCGGCCGCGAGTGTTTTGGTAGCCCGCGGCAGGCGGCCACTCGACCCCGGCTTGCCGCTCTCCTCTCCACAATCGATAGGCGAGTCCGCGGCCGCCTAGCCCTCTACTGTACTCTACTGTGCTGTACTGGGCGCCGCGCCGGGGCCGGCTGCTGTTTTTACTCGTACCAAGACTAATGGAAAGGCTGGCAGCATCGGGAACATCAGCTTGGGTTTAGAAGAAAACTAGCTAAAAACCCGGCGTTGCCCTAGTACTTCTTTATTTATTCCTGCCTTGAGTTAGTACTTCTCCTATCCCTTCTCTCTCTGTCCATCTGTTTCTTTCTAAAATTATGTTATGTTTAGCGGAGAATATATATGAAATAAGGCTGTCTTGTATAATGTACAAAATTATACGTGCAGTATCCAAACAGGAAAAGATAGCAATCAACATACAAATGACATAAAATTCGCACGATCTCATATTTATTGAGCTATACAGGGTGAATCTAAATTTGTGCTCTTGGGCTTCGCAGCGCGATTCCTCACCTGCCAGCAATGAAAAATTTTTCTGACAAAATTTCGTTCTCCGCATATTTCCGGCAGTAATGGATGTCGAAGAGTGAGATGAATGTGTGTGCCATACGTCAGTGCGTTTCAGAATTACACTATTACAACTACAAACTTCTGTGGAACAAAGTGAACACAGAAACCCATACCCGGAAACGTCATCCAACGACGCTACAGATCGTCGCAGTTTCTCGATGGGATGTCTAGCGGCAGCAGCCGGTGCCTGTAACTAGGACTCTCCGTGGCGTCGTTTAATGGCGTTTCCGGGCATGGGTTTCAATACTCACTTTGTTCCTCAAAACACTTCCCTCATCCGCTACAAGTTTTTTGGTGTCGTAGTGTAATTCTGAAACACACTGACGTATGGGACACACACCCAACTCAATCTTCGACGTCCATTTACTGCCGGAAATAAGCGCAGGACAAAATTTTGTGACAGACTTTTTTTTTATTGCTGGCATGTGAGGAATCGCGCTGCGAAGCCCGAGTGCACGAATTTAGATTTACCCTGTATATTGAACAGTTGTATAATCTTTCAAGTATATATTCATTTGTATAAGTGCTGTATGTCTGTAAAATCTGTTGTGAATACAATTAGTAGTAAAGAAGTAATAGATTAATACTTGGTGCGTGATGGGGCGATTTTTTATGAACGTCACTATTTATGTGTTCGTATCTCATGAACTACGTATCGTTACTGTAATACAATTTAAGGTACATTCAGCTAAATGTGAGTATCCTGTCTGTAAAATTTCCTGTGGTTGCAATTTGTAGTGTAGAATTTATAAATTGTAACGTCATACCAAATGCCGTAATTTTAGTCCATGAACAGCGGAAAAGTAGTAAGCAAGTAACTTCTTCCTTTCATAATTTTCTTATGGTTGTCTGCCAGAAAAAGTTCAATAAAGGTTTGAAATTGTGTTTAAAGTTTTTTGCAAGTCGCTAAGTAATCTCGTTCTCATATACTGTATTCATAAAGTATCGTCGCATTATTTGGTAGTTTCTTACAACTCCTTAACCATGTGTCATGTGTGGTTCTTACCACTCTAGATTTGGTGCCTAACGGTAAGGAATATCTGCACCAAATTTGGTTAAAGTTGGTCCAGTGGTTTAAGAGGAAATGTGCAACACTGTCGTATGATCAGAAGTTTTTCGCGCATCTGATTGTTTATGACGTCTTATCTCGGGAACAATGTGTTGTACGTGATCCTAACACTTACTGCGACGTGGATTCAAGCTTACGTGTGCAAAATTTCATAAACATCGGAAGAAAACTAGATTTGTATACAATACGTACACACAAACAAACACACAAACATACGGACACACTGCTTTATATGTAAAGATGTAGAAACAAGCTTGGCAATAATTATATTGTGTTTGAACATTTGGAGAAGACTTTTGACATTGCTGACTAGAATGCACTTTTTCAAATTCTGAAATTATCAGGGGTAAAATACAGGGAACGGAAAGTTACGTTCAACTAATACAAACACCAGACTGCAGTTATAAGAGTCAAACGGCATCAAAAAGATGCAGTGACTTGGAATAGAGTACTACACGATTCTAGATTAGATCCGATGTGCTTTTCGTTCCAGTAGATCCAAATTGAGGAGATTTTCTTGGCTGTAGAACATGTCAGAAAACAAGATACACAATAAATCTTACAAAATGAGAGCATGTGTGTTAATGTACCTTCCACACATCCCAAATGTAATTTCCTTTGTGGACGTGGAATTGGTCAGAAAACACCTTAAGAATATTAACATTTCGAGCACATAAAACTTATTACTACATACTAAATGTTCAATGTACTAGGTACATATGCTAACTCTTAGGCTTATTTTTAAATTTTTTACAACACTTATATACAATGACGACGATTACCGCATTCGATTAGTACTAAAGGTAGACTGATAATATTCACATCTACAAATATTATATAAAATAACACGCAGCAATCACTTCTGATAATAAATTCATCAGTGGCGTAGAAACGAGTTGGCGACTAAAGAATACTTTACTCATTTTCAAACTGAACTTTATTGTGAATTAAATTTATTTATGTCTGCTGGCATGATATTTAAAATATGTATAATTGAACAGTGGACACCTTTCTGAGACAAAGTAAGTGACTTTAAATCTTTGTAAAAGTTATTCTTTTTCTTGTGTTGACCCCATGAAATGAGCTACTTGTTTGAAGAAAAGATTATATATTTTCGTGACAAACTTCATTAGAGACTAGATGTATTTTGAAGCAGTAGTTAGTGTCCTCAGTTCCTGAAATAGCCCTCTGCAGGATGTACTTGAGTTGACACAACAAATGATTCGTATCGCAGGTTTTTAAGCTCTGAAAACTTTAACTTCGTCTGATAAGTTACACCAGAAAACAATCCCATATGACGCTATGAAGTGAAAGTATGCATAATATGCTAGTTTATTTTGTGTTTATATCTCCTATATATGACAAAATTAACATACCAAACAGGGACAGCATAAAGGCTTTATTTAATTAAAATCAGACCACTAAGAGAAAATATTGTAACGTCAAACTTTAGGAGTCTACTCTGCATAGAAGTAGGTCATAGTAAACTAAAGAGCCAATAGATGGCGTTGTTCGTGTCATAGTACACCCAAAAACCAATATGTGATAACTGATTGACAATATTTTCAAAAGTTTAAGTAAAAAAAAAAAATCAGAATGAAGCAGCATAGTCTTACCTTTAATTACACAAACTAAGTCTGCATTTACTTGACCAGCATACACAGATGTATCAAATTCGTTTAGTGTATTGCAAACCTAACGAAATTGCTTTGCTTCTTTCCATTAAGTTTTAATTGTGTTTGACTACTTGGCTAGAAAAAACTTTTTTTTTGTAATTTTATCGGACCAAACTGCGTGGTCATCAGTCCGTAGCTAACAAACTACTTACACCTAGGTAAACTAACCTAAGGACAAACACTCACACCCATGCCCTAGGGAGGACTCGAACCTCCACGGCGAGCAACCGCGCGCTCCGCAGCGAGACGCTTTAGACCGCTCGGCTACTCCACCGCGGCAACAATTTATTAATTAACAAGGTATCCACGTGAGAATCAGATTTTTGTAATTTTTTATGTTTATCGCACTTGAAGTTCAGAACTCAGATAATAATCAGCAAAAGCCGTTCGATGCAACTTTGAAAAATCTTCGAAAAAATCTACTTTGTAGTTTTGCAAGCACATTTAAATACCTGTTATGGTGCTAATTACTCCAATTGTCATCGTAGTTAATTTGGTAGTTTTGAGTAGTGTCGATCAAATTAACACGGGTTCGAATGCCGCTGTGATATTTTCTTCGTTATATTCGATTACTTCAACCATTTAAATATAAAATTCATCGAATATATGGTAATTAACACATATCAAAACGTTATTTTTAATGAAACATGTAATCATTTTTCCTTATCTTTTAATTTTGTTTGTAGACGCGCTGGACATATTATCGTCACAAATCAGTGTTTGGCGAGGTAGGCTGCGTTAGAAAATCCGATAGCAGCTATGGGGACGCATTTCCAGAAACAGCATCGCAACTCTTCACAGAGTGATCAAGCAAAGGCAACCGCCGCCAATTAAAAACCAATAGGCACTGTAAAATATGTAGTTTGCTTTCTTTTTTAAATTTAAGCCGTCATTATTAACAAACTTTTATACAAACATAAAAAATTAGGGATATACAAAAATCCGAGCATATTTCAGGAAAAAATACGATTAGATATGTGTTAATTATCATACATATGACGGATTTTATACGAGGTACATCCAGAAAGTAAGTTCCGTTTGGTTATATAAAACAAACGTGTACAGATACAGAAAAAATATTTATTGTACATAAATCTAAAACTATTAAACTACTTTTCTACATAACTGCCGAAATTTTGTAGGCACTTGTCATAGCGTGGCACAAGTGTTTGTATGCCTTCTTCATAGAAGGTTGCCGCCTGTGTATTCAGCCATGTGGTAGCATGTTCTTTCAGCTCGTCATCATCGTTGAAATGTTGACCACCAAGGAGAGATTTTTAGGTTTAAGAAGAGGTAAAAGTGGCTAGGAGCGAGGAACGGGCTGTAAGGATGATGATCAAACACGTCCCAGTGAAATTCACGTAAGAGTTGTTTGGTCACATTCGCCACATGAGGTCGGGCACTATCGTGGAAACAAACACCACTTTTTGATGGAAATCTTCTTCTTACACCAAAAATTTGTCCTGTCAACACGTCAACGATGACGAGCTGAAAAAATATGCTACCACATGGCTGAATACACAGGCGGCAACCTTCTATGAAGAAGGCATACAAAGACTTGTGCCGCGCTATGACAAGTGCCTACAAAATTTCGACAGCTATGTAGAAAAGTAGTTTAACTTTTCTGTATCTGTACACGTTTGTTTTATATAACCAAACTGAACTTACTTTCTGGACGTACCTCGTATTTAAATGATTGCGGTGTTGGAATACAACGAATAAAAAGAAAAAGATTACGACAGAATTCGATTCAGCTAAACCTACGTTAAGTCGATGGATAACGCCACCAAATTAGCTACACCGACAATTGGATAATTGACACCCAACAGGTATTTAAATGTGTTTGCAAAACTTCATAGTCGATTTCGTCGATAATTTTTGAGAGCTGCATCGAACGGCTTGGGCTGATTACTATTTGAGGTTTGAACTTCAGGTACCATATATATATATAGAGGGTCCGTATGTTTGTACGTGTTACATACACATCTACAGTTTTGTTCCAATCTTTATGAAATTTTGTACACGTAAGCTTCATTCCATGAGGACAGTCGCCGTAACTGTAAGAATCGCATACGATATATAGTTCACGAGATATGACGTCATAAACAATGAGATGCGCGAAAAACTGCTGCATTTTGCGACAATCCTGCTCATTTTCTCCTAAACCATTGAACCGATTTCAACCAAATTTGGTACACACGTTCCTTAACGTGAGGTAACAATTGCTGCATGGTTAAGAATCACATACGGCACATTGTTCAAAAGATATTACGTCATAACCAATAGCAATCGCAAAAAATGCCACATAATGCGGCGAGACTTTCGAAATACACTGTATGAGAATGACAGTACTTAGCGACTTGCAACAAACTTTAAACATAATTTCAAACATTTATTAAACTTTTTCTCGCTGGCAACCAATGTAAAATGATGAAAGGAAGAAAGTATCTCGCTTACTACTTTTCCACTATTTATGGAGTAAAACTACGGCATTCGGTATGACGTTCCAATTGATAATTTGTACACTACAAATTGTAGGAGGAGGAAATTTTACAGACAGTATACACACATACAGTTCAATGTACTTTAGAAATTGTATCACAGTACGACCCGTAGTTCATGAGATATGAGCACGTAAACAGAAAAGTTCATGGAAAACCGCCGCAACACGCACCAAGTGTTAATCTATTACTTCTTCGCTATTAATTTTATTCCCAAGAGATTTTGCAGTCATACAGCCCTTATACAAATGAACATATACCTGAAAAAGGGCAGAAAAATAAATACCCGGGCAACGCCGGGTTTTCAGCTAGTATATATATAAACCTACAAAAACTGATAACCATGTGGTCTCCTTGTAAGTGGCCCTGTAAGGGTTCTACCAACTGTGATATGGACCCCCGAAAAGCGACAGTATACCAACGCTTTCTGTAATTCCACTGCGAAACGTGGAACTTATAGCTAGTATACCAATGATATTGAAATATTGTATCTATGTTACGTTAAATTCACACTTATATTGTGTCACAGCCAGAGGCTCTAAATTTTGTCTGAGGTTTCATTGTTAGAATTCCGACTACCACACGTGTGAATTCAACGCGACCATTTACTACAGCAGCATTTACAACATAAGAGAAGGGCTACCGATATAATACTGAGACATTGAAATCTCCCGGCACACACGTGTCGTTGGCTCAGTTTAAGTAGACGAGCCAGATTTTGCGAACTGAATTAATTTTGCGAATTGAATTACTTTATTTATACCAAAACAAGAAACTAGTGTCAGATTGTAGCATGGAGGAAGCTGTCTCCAAATACAGTGAGAAATTTCACCTCCTTTCATTGAGTGGCGACCTGCTTACGAAAGAAAGCAGTGAGACTGCAGAAAGAGACAGCGTTCGTATAGTTTTGGAGTCACGCTTTCGTCTCCGTCAGAATGGAAAAGAAGTTTATTGCCCCTCGAATTTACATATTATTGCTGTCAGCAGTCGATACACGCAGTACTAGACAATGTATTCACCGGCAGCAAAACCAATTTATTTCAGCTAGCATCAAGATTGCTTGCCATATTCTTCTGACCATTCCGCTTTGCCAGCAGTGATAGCCTCTTGAATATGTAAATTCAGATGACGCCGTTGTTGCTCTGGGTCAGAGCGGTCAGTGGCAAGGCGAGTTATAAACATCCAGAGGCAAACTAAAACTCGACATGACTTTCACAAATGTGTTTTCGCTGGTCTTTCGTTCTCGGATACGTTTGAAACTATTCCGCCTGAATCCTCCCTATCCTTTTGTTGCGGTTCAAGATAACTTCTAGGAATGAAAACTCTGGACTCTTATTCAGTTGTGATGCCATATCAAGATCAACATTACGCATTTTTCTGAAGCTCTTAGCGATAATTCTGAATGAATGTCATCTATTCTTTCGCGAAATGAGCTAAGTACTCAATGTGTATAACGTTTGCAATTTTACTAAAGCTAGAAGAAAATGTTCCTCTGTTGCAACCATCCTCTGGCAGGCAAATGAAAACCGAACTCCTTTCACAGCGGGATCATGGAATGTTTCCATTTACCATTAATCCCCACATACGACACAACATCCATACACTGGGAGACTCGACGATCAGTTTTTATTTGTAGAATGCTATCGGCTGCTAATGAATCCACAATCGCACTTCGTCGTCAGACTAACAGGCCATCAATCCAGATCTGTATTCAGACCACCAAATATGTGAAAATCACGTGGGGAAATATGTATGTTCATGGAATTACAATTTTTCTGAAAAATATCGCTTTAGTGTAGATTTAGTCCGTTTGACAGTGTGGAGATGGGTGTTATCATACATCACTACTGACCCCTTTCGTCACAGTGGACGAAACGTAGTAGTGTGAGCATTTCGAGACCGAGGGCAAACAACAGAGCCGATAGAGAAAGCATCACACATTTTCTCAACCAAAGAAAATCAAAGCTGTTCTCACATGTTCCGGTAATCACACGCTGTTCCCCTTCGTATGCAGGGGACCTCTGCCTGTCGAGTGTTTCGAGCGTGAAACAAACAGTGCGCAAAGGTATGAAGTCACTTCGCAGAGACTGCTACGCGACTTAAAGTGAAAATGCCCAAGAAAGTTGGCGACGTGAAGAATGAAAAGCATGAAAATCAATTTCAATGCGAAGTACGAGAGTCCGTGCGTTTGTTGATGCTTCAGCGCTATGCCGTATTTTTTATTTTATTGTTATTATTTTCGATATAGGAATTCATCGTCTTAACGTTTGTGCCTATTACTTTTGAATGGAATCATTCCATGGTGCCGATGTGACGGGTGCGATGTTTACATTTGACTGTCCTCATATGACTGAATAGTCACTTTGAAATGATACATGAATGTAATTTCTCGCAAGAAAATTCGTTCTCAACAGACTACGTTCTATATCAATAAAAATCTATATGATCGTTGGTGCAAAAACGTTAATCTCCGAAATTTCTTGACCGTTTGGTTTGAAGTTTTGACCGTATGTAGCATTGTAACACAAGAAGGTTTTTTTGATCCCAATGTCTTATATATATAGCTTGCGCGATTGTTTGTAACAACCTTCCCCCATTATACAATTTAAGCAAATTCATATATGACATACACTGGTCAAAACAATTAGGGGATCAGTTGACATATCTAGGTTAAGTACTGTTATCGGCAGAATTAACTAAAATGGTTGGACGTCTTTCTGTCTGTTCTACGGAGTGTAGACATCAACATTACGGCCACCGAGATACTGGTAATAACAGAAATTTGCTGCTGAGGGACATGGTGTTGATTTCTGCTTACTCTACCAAACAAATTACATAACCAGTTGGGTTCAGATAGTGTACTGGGCAGGTAGTGCATTGCAACAACAAATTGACTTACCCGAAGCAGTAGAAGCAGGACCAAAGTCGTCCAGAACGCGCAATATCAATACACACTATTCGATATCACCTGCAGAAATGTACCCACTACGCACAGAGTCCTATGGTGTGTGTCCCATTAAAACTACGACATCGTTCAGCCCGCAGAAGCCGGGTGGAGGAACATCAGTCGTAACGAATGGGCCCGGGTCCATAGATGAGTCAAAATTTTTACGTTCAGACGGACAATCGTCGTTTCCTCATCTGGAGAGAAAGTGGAACTCGGAACAATCCTGCTTTTGTGCAGGAAACATCAGCATATTATGGTGGAGGGCGAATGGTGCGGTCAGGAGTCGGAACTGACAGCCGTAATGACTTCTATGCCGTTCAGTATGGCGCTTTGACTGCTCAGAGGTGTAGAGACGAGATGCTTGGACCTTTTATTGTGCCATTCGCTGGTGCCATAGGGGATGGCTTCCTTCTGGTGGACGATAATGCTCCTTTCAATAGGGCTGCGTTGGTAGACGACATGCTTGAAGCGGAGAGAGTTGAAAGAACGGAGTGGCCAGCTTCTTAACCAGACTTAAAACCGATTGAGCACGAATGGGACGCACTGGGCAGGGCATTGCAGCCAGACCAGCACCTCCCACAGTGTTTTCAGAGCTGGATATTGCATTCATGGAAGAATGACCAGTTATTCCTCAAGAGCTCATTGATATCATACTGTCCATGCCACGCAAGTGTGCAACTGTAGTGGCCTTCCGAAGTGATCCCGCACCATTTTAGAGGGCAGCGAGAATTAGAGTACCGGTTTTGAATCGGCGCAAGGCGACACCTTCCGCGATGTGGTAAACAATCATCACATCCACCAACATTCATCATCTCGACAGCTATCTCATGGGCTCAATTTGATTTCCTCTTGAATATTCATATATTTCCTTCTACACTCATGTCAAGAAAACAGAACACAGTGACTAGAGATACGAAGTTCATATTCACAGGACATGTACTTAGAATGCTCAATGCGGATCCTGTACATACTACGCAACAGTGCGTATGCTGTAGCGTGCTGACTGAAATTCGAATTATTTCTTAATTTCTTCAGAACATATTAATGAACTTCTGTCAGTATGAATTTCCTGTCTCCAGTCGTCTCGTTCAAGGTATTCTGCTTTCTTTCAGTTATTTATTTTGTTAATATATCATTTCTGAGTTCGCATTCACTTATCACTTTTTTTATATCTCAGTAGTTTCATTTTGTCAATGAAGACTACTCTAGCCTATAAGTATATAAATTACACTAGAATATATCTCAGTATTGAACTTTAATATGTTTTATTAGTTTCGTATCCCCGCCCATTTTCGTCAGTCTCCTAGTTAATCCCTGCGAGTACGAATTGTCTTCTTTATATTCCACCGTTGAGAATAACGTATATCTCAGTTGAATTGTTGGGAGCGCACAAATTTGCATCCTAAACGTGACAGCCAGTGCTATAACCTGAAAACTCTGTGGCGAGCAGTTTACGACTGTCTGCGCGGGGTTTAAGCACACAGCGGGGATTTACAGCAGATTGCCAGTGTGTGATCAATAGGAGGTGCTGGTTTGGTACCAGGCACTCTTCCCTAGGCCAGTAATAGCTTACTCCACAACATGCTGTGTGTTGAAACAGTAACTGGAACTTCATATCAGATAAGTTCACGCCAAATCTCTATACCTACCTCTTTCTTCTACCTAACTTTACCTCTAGCCTCAATAATTTCTTTTGAAGTACCATTACCTTCAATATTGTTCATACCAATCTGATCAAAATGAGCGTATGTACTGCATCTGGCATTAATTCTACAGTGCCATTATTTAAATTCCTAACTATTGATGTGAATTGTGGTAGATATTTGTCGTAAATGACATAAATGTGGAAAAACAAATAAGTTCAATATACAACAATGCGCAAGAAAAAATATATGCACTGTGCACAGCAGTTTTCATCAATACTTTCAATGAAGCACAAAAACAAACGAAGTTGTCACATAAGATACTACACATATACAGAGTGGGTAGGAAGTCTTTATTTTTCGTGTCCACACTTTTAATGAATATTTGCCTACAGAACAAGTTGTATTCAGTTCTCATGATCACTAGAATAATATTACCACACTAAAATTCCACATACGCTTCAGCTGTCAACCACACGAGTTAAACGAACCGGAATGCCATGAATTGATTTCTGGAGTAAAGTTACATTTGCATTTACGAGGACAACTTTGATCTTCTTCCTGATTTGTTCGGAGTGCGTGGGTTTGTTCAGTGCACCACATCGTTGGCACAATCCCACGGAAAGAAGTCACAAGAGGTGAGGTCGGGACTTCTATCACGGCATTCATGGGGGCCTTCGCCGTCCAGGAAAGTGTTCCTACAGCTAGTCACGCACGATGAAAGAAACAGGAGGCAAATTGCTGAAATAAAGGACATCCGCGATATTGTCCCACTGCTAAGCCAGTGTCCGTGCGTATTCATTCAGCATCTGGCGATATCGGTCGTTGCTCTGGTGTTAAACAATATGGGTGGGTCAAAGAGACAATTCCCGGTCATACCGCACCAGACTCTCTATTATGGTCAACTTGGTGAGTTTTGAATTGTCATGCCTGTTTTTTTTCTGCTCAGTAATGCCAGTTGTGTCCATTGAAGGATTCCCCCTCCCCCCCCCCCCAACATGAAACACTGGCTTATCGCTCCAAATAATGTTCTTGAACAACTGTGAGCAATCATTAAGCCACGCCAGCATGATTTCTTCCCATATTGTGACAATCCTCCAACGATAAGTCCTAAACATTATGGAAATTGCATGGGTTGAGGTCATTCTTTAAATCTACACGGATCGTGTGCTGCCGCTCCATGAGAGTCTGGGGAGGGGGGGGGGGGGGGACTGCAGCCCGACAGCCCCCCCCCCCCCCCCTGGTTACGCCAAGGGCCTGGAATGTTGGTTCACCGCGACTGCGCCTGAAGATGTCTCTCACTGCCGTCACATTTCATGCTGGTAACGCCACCGCAGATCGTCCTCCCCGTGGTTAATTCGCAACTGACCAGGATCAATTACGAGCATTGTCACATTAGGGCGTTGAAGAACCTGCCACCGTAGCTGAACATGGAGTACACATCGGCAAACTTCGAACCGAAAGAAGAACGAGATATTACTGAAGGTCGAAGTACTCTGATTCCCCCCCCCCCCCCATAAAAAAAACTAAGTAGTGACTTCCCAACCATACCGTAGATTTCAAATATTTGCAGCTAGATGCCATAATGCCCGTACACGGAGAAACATAGCCATAAGAAAAACAGCTGACGTGAACAAAATGTTCAAATGTTTGTAGAGTCTCTGGGACTTAACTACGGGGGTCATCAGTCCCTAAACTTACAAACTACTTATGAACTAGCTAAGACAAAGGACGGCACAAATATCCATGCCCGAGGGGGGATTCGAACCCCCGACCGTAGTGGCCGTGCAGACCGTGACTGGAGCGCCTCAGTCCCCTCGGCCACCGTGGCCGGCTGACGTGAACAGATACAGAACTGATACAGATATAGAAAAATGCAAGAATATGCATGGCAATAAATTACAACGACATTTAAAAATATTGAATTTGGTAGTCGAGTTTCGACTACAGGCAATATAGCAGTGATACATAGTTTTAGGCTAAATTTTCCGATATGATTTTCAATGTGGGTTTTCGAGTGGTTTCCGAGTGGGACTGTTCTCGTGCGATTCTCAGCGTGTCATTTTCTGACACGATATCCTGCGGATCGTGAATGAAGTGCAACGGATGACTCTATATTACTGCGTTTCTTAAGTAACTGATCCCAGCACGTTGTCCTCGACAGCAAGAACTGATCAGTGAAAGTATCGCCGAGAATGCAGCAGGGAAGTGTTGAATGAGGCTCTTCTTTTCTGTATTCATAAATAATCTAACGAATAACATGAGCAGAAATCGGTGCCTGCTTATGATACTGTAGACCACAATTATTATCGTTGAGTGACAACAAAAGAATACAAGATAAGTCACACAGAATTTCTATTTAGTTTGTGGAAGTTCGCTCTGAGGATAGAGAAATCTAAATTAATGCAATTCGTTGTGGTCTTCAGTCCCCACATTGGTTTGATGCAGCTCTCCGCGCTGCTCTGTCCTGTGGAAGCGTCTTCATCTGAAAATACGTACGGTAACCTACATCCATTTGACGCTGCTTACTGTATTCGTCTCTCGGTCTCCTTCTGCCATTTTTACCCCACACTCTTCCCTCTAATGCTGATCTGATGATTACTTGATATCTCATAATGTGCCCCACTAACCTATCTTTCCTCTTTTTGAAGATATTCCAGAAACTCCTTTTCTCCCCATTCTGTTAAGCATTTCGTCATTATCAGGCTTGATTACATTGCGGTACCTGTGCTTAATGGATGTTTTTATTTATTTATTTATTTCATTTATTTGTAGAAAAAATTTTCAGCAATCAGTCGCCTTTATTTTGTTTATTCAGATCTAGATTTCGGCCACTGCGTGATCTTTATCAGTGCTTAAAACAAACAGTTAAAATGTGTAAAACATTTCGACATTGAGAATGAACGTAACCTCCAACATGGAGGTCGAAATGTTTTACATGTTTTAATTGTTTGTTTTAAGCACTGATAATGATCAGTGGTCGAAATCTAGATCTGAAGAAACAAAATAATTACGATTGATTAAAGAAAGAATTTTCTACATTTCATTAGTTACGTGATCTGCACATCTAATTTTCCATCATTCGTCTGTAGCAGCACATTTCAAAAGCTTCTATCATCTTTTTGTCTGATCTCCTTATCGTCCAAGTTTCACTCTCATACAATGCTACAATCCAGACAAATGCTTTCAGAAAGGACTTCCTAACATTTAAATTAGTATTCTATGTCATCAAATGTCGCTTCTTCAGAAACGTTTTTCTTCCCATAGCCATTCTGCATTTTATATCTTCTTTAGTTTGGCCATCAGAAGTTATCTTGCTACCTAAATAACAAAACTCATCTACTTTTATCCTATCATTACCTAATCTAATTCCTTCAGCATCGCCTGATTTTCTTATACTACATTCCATTAGCCTTGTTTTAGTCTTTTTAATGTTCATGTTATGCCCTCCTTTCAAGGCTTCCTAACCACTGCGTGCCTTTCATGCTCCACGCCTCTAATTACTGCTGTCTGGTTTTTGTTGAAGTTGAATATAAATCTTCGCTTTCTATATTTTACCCCAGCTACCTTCAGAATTTCATAGAGTGTATTCCAGTCAACATTGTCTAAAGCTTTATCCAGATCTACAAAAGTTAAAAGGTACGTTTGCCATTTCTTAACCTATCATTTAAGATAAGTTGGAAGGTGAGTATTGACTCGCGTGTTCCTACATATCTCATAAATCCAAACTGATCTTCCCGATTGTCGGGTTCTACCAGGTTTTCTATTCGTTTGTAAATAAATCGTATTAATATTTTCGAACCATTACTTATTACACTGATAGTTCTCTTATTTTCACATTTGTAATTAATGGAGATGAGTAGTCAAAACAATGCCGCAATATTCAAGTAAATTATTAGTGGTGTGCTGCTTGATAGAATGTTTGTGTGACGTTACAAAGCGACATGAAATGGAATAATCTCAAACTGACGGTAGTAAGGCGAGCAAATGTTCAACGTCGGTTGGTTGTGAAAATTCTAGGGAAATTCAGTTCATCTGTAAAGGAGAGATCAAACGTTCAAATGTTTGTTATGCTTATGGGACTTAACTACGGGGTCATCAGTCCCTAAACTTACAAACTACTTATGAACTACCTTATAGAAAAGACGGCACAAATATCCATGCCCGAGGGGGGATTCGAACCCCCGACCGTAGTGGCCGTGCGGACCGTGACTGAAGCCCCTCAGTCTCCTCGGCCACCGCGGCCGGCTGTAAAGGAGAGAGATATGGAACACTTGTACCACCCATTATTGAGTACTGCTCGAGTGTTTGTGATGCTCACCTTGTCGCTTTAAAAGAAGAATTCTAAGTTAATATGGTCATAAATTTGCAACCGGTAGATTCTGAAATCAGCAGGGATAAAATATAGCGGCGGTTCGCCGTCTGAAGTTCGAGTCCACCCTCGGGCATGGGTGTGTGTGTTGCTCTTAGAATGAGTTAGTTTAAATGTAAGTTTAGCAAGCGATAACCACAGTAGTTAGGTTCCACAACTTTACAAATATTTGATTTGCTAAAATATAGGGGCCGAAAGTTATGATCAGCTTGTACAAAAACCAGAGAGCACTTCTAAGAGTCTAACGTCGTGAAAGAGACGCAGTGATTGGGAAGGGAGTAATCTGGACATTTAGCAAATGTTGAAGAACAGCAAAGGGAAATTTGGAAAAGGAATTGTAGTTCAGGGAGAAGAAATTAAAAACTTCGCAGTGTGCTGATGATATTGTAATTTTGTCAGAGGCAGTAGAGGAACTGGAAGAGCAATTGGAGGTAATGGTTAGCCTACAGTTAAAAGTTCCGGTCTAAGAGGCCGTGGCCGATGAATAAAACTTTTCCCTAACGTTTCGTCTCCATCTGCGGGAGACATCACCTGAGGTCTTTTGTGGTTCGAGGGGCTCTCGCTTTATAGAAGGCCCAGTGGTCAAACATGTGGTCGAAACGATCTAATGACTCACCAAGAAGATCAAAAGTGTTTAAGATCACGAAAAAATGACGTCATCTCCTATCAACATGAGTGGTGTACAAAATTCCATGCAGTTGTGGTCAAGTAAATATTGGAACAACTAAAGGAATGGTCAACACCTGCTTAGTCGAACAGAGAAGAAACTCTCGTCTGGAACACACAGAAAAATCGGCAGTAGCAGAACATGTTTTTCGTAATGGAAAACATGAAATAAAATTTAGTGAGACAAGCGTTTTATCTAGGACATCGCATTATTATGTCCACATGTAAAGAGAGGCAATAGAAATCCACAAAAAAAACTAGAATCATTTAATTAGAAAAGAAGAATTTCTCAAGTTAGACAAAATATGAATGTCGACCTTGCGACAGCAAAATTACAATCGATTACTTGTAACGAATGACATCATCCAGTGACTATCACGTGATAAATGGTGGTGGCCTCTCTGCATTGTATAAAAGCGACAGCCCCTCGAACCTAAAGCTCTGTATAGCGAAAGTATGGCCAACGTGTCAGCGGCAGCCGTGCTGCGCCTATTCTTCTACGGCTTACACACCGACCGCTACAACGTTCCCAGCGCTTAACAATATTTATCAAGCGATTTTGAGAAAACTAGTCAATGAAAAAATTTAATTTTTTCACGTGTTATAGTGTGACATATTCGCTCGATAATGAACTGATTTTATATTCATTGTTACTTATTATAGTTTCCGTAATACATCATATTAAGGAAAATACTGCGCAAAATTTGCAGAGGAAAAGTCGCATTGCATAGACTTTGCGTATGGTTGATTTTACCACATACAATGCTGCGGACGAAATGTAAGTAAGATATCGAAATTTTATTTAAGGTTGAGAGCAGAACGATAACTCTTTTCATTCTGAAGATACAGGTTGTTATATCCGACGGACAGATGCGGGAACTTCACGTAGTTCTGTACATGAGTACGTGGCGGCTCTACGAAATACTTGAGCCTATCGTCCAATTTTAAGTAAACTGTTTGGTTTGTGGCTCCAGATCTAACCAGCTCATCTATAAATTCAGATTGCCTGTACCGTAGCCAAATATTCGAATAGACTGCGAACATGTCGCAATCGGAGCATAGTGTAAATTAAGAAAACAATTGAGATTATGGATAACTCTTTGATGAGCATTTTCTTGTTTCTTATGTACTTATATCCTACATGATTAACGAAGCATGCAAGGGGATAGACACTACCAAAACAGAAATTAAAGGTACCTTTACAACGCGTTACATTTGAATGTCTAACATTTGTCTTGTTTGAACTGTTTGTTTCCTGTAATGATACACTTCACACATTAAAGGAATGAGAACAGCTTTCTTCAGGAACTGTATATTAATTTCATATCTAAACGAGAATCTAGTTCACTCACTAATATGTCTAAAATTTGTGTGTTCTGGACAACTACATGCAGATAAAACTAACGACGTATGTGTAATTTAACCTCATAACATTATGCAGGAATTTTCTTTATAAATTTGCTCAAGTTAAGAATATATAGTTACCTACTGCGTGATCCATTTGTCAGTGAATCTTTAATCTATTAATTTACATTATGAATTAAAATCATCACAGCACAAGAACCGATGTTCGCTTCTGGGCTCCTAGGTTTCTCTGACGACTTTCATCAGTCAGACTGTTCATCTTCCTGCATTTTTGATATCTAATGGAAGTACTATAATGTTTACCTCCCTTCTTCGCTTGTTAATAACACCCAAAAGTACAACACTGTAGCATTATTCAAAACCAAACATACGAATATTCACAAGCCTTCTCATGGCAGCCAAGCAACCTGTAGGCCCAAGATGGCGGAAAGAAGCACGTGACTCGATTTCAGCCAATCACGAGCTTCAGACGGTGGCAAGTGGCGCGGAAAAGGATGGCCATACTTTCTTTATATATTTCTTTACTCGAACCACAGTGGCAGTACCACAGAATACCTAAGATGATGTCTCCCACAGATGGAGACGAAAGGTTGGGGAAAAGTTGTATTCATCGATCACGGCCTCTCAGCCGGGAAGTTTTAAAAAATGTTTGTATAGTCTATGGGACTTAACTACGGGGTCATCAGTCCCTAAACTTACAAACTACTTATGAACTACTTACGAACTAGGACGGCACAAATATCCATACCCGAGGGGGGTTCGAACCCCCGACCGTAGTGGCCGTGCAGACCGTGACTGAAGCGCCTCAGTCCCCTCGGCCACCGCGGCCGGCCGGGAAGTTTTACCTGAGGACAAGAAATTCACACTGTCTGATGGAATGGACAGTGTTTTGATATAAGAGTAAAAGAATGTCGCTGCGGTGGAGTAGCCGAGCGGTCTAAAGCGTCTCGCTGCGGAGCGCGCGGTTACTCGCCGTGGAGGTTCGAGTCCTCCCTGGGCATGGGTATGTATGTCTGTCCTTAGGTTAGTTTATCTAGGTTTAAGTAGTTTGTAAGCTACGGACTGAAGACCACGTAGTTTGGTCCGATAGATTTACAAACATTTGAACATTTTTTTGAATTCTACAACCCCTCGAACCACAGTGGCAGTAACTCAGATTAGCTGAGATGATGTCTCCTTCATATGGAGACGAAACGTTAGGGAAACGTTAGGGAAAAGTTTTATTCATCGCCTCTCAGCCGGAGGACAAGAAATTCACACTGTGTGATGGTATAACGTAGCGCCACCAGGGGTCGGGTTCAAAAACTTTAACAAATCTATCTGAAAAGATCGGACCAGCGCATAAAAAAAATCTGAATTAATTCTCACAACACCAATTTTGTAATATGTGAACCTTCTACACATGAGCTTCCCAATGCCAAAACACTAATATATATATATATTAATCTTTGATGGGGGGTAAACAAAGTTACGCACGCGGGAACTATGTTAGTACATTAAGAGGGAAATTTCTGTAATAGAAAATTATTTAAAAGAAAATCAGAAGAGCTCTACAACTGAATGCTATCTGTCGAGTTATCATATATGAGGCAACCTGACTATTAATGGCAATTTTGAGAAACGCTGCACAATGTACAATAGTTTAAATTTTTGGTTTAAAATCATGCACAACTGATCTTTAGTTTTTATGATTATTAATTTAATGTTGCCAAATACTAGAGGCTACTGGCAACTGTTTATGAATTTTATTAATCTTTACTTTGTGGTAATTCTCAGCCACAAATGATATCAGACTACAAGTGATTGATCTTGTAGATTGGATTTAAAACAGAATTACTTGGAGAAGCACGTGGAAGACGTATTCTCTTTTACAGGATCTATTCAAAATTTATTGAGAGGTGAAGGATATCGAAATCTACTAAAGAAATAGTTTAAACTGTTAATTCAATATAATCTTTTAAGGTTTTGGTACAAAACTAAGAAGGGCTCAATTCTTTAGTATGTCAAAACTTATCTGTAAACTGCTGGTTTAAACTCAGCTGGTGCGTCCAATTCAGGTCCGTTAGAGGTCACATTGCACAACACTGGTACAAAACTAATGTTTCCACAACGCACTTCAGAGGAGCATAGGCTTTGCTGTACCTCTGATGATAAACTGTTAGATTAATTTTTGGAACAACAGCGACGTCTGCGCGTCCCAGCAAAAATCTCGTAATATAAAAGGGCTCCGTGGCCCTAAGTACGAGCCATCAGGCAACTGGACCTTGACGTGACTGACTATATTTCGCGTCGCCCTGCTCCTTCGGCAGCGCGCGTCAAAGTCCTTATTTAAAAGAGAGTCTACTCTGCTGAAGGCACAGCGACTCTTTGGCGTCATGGTCCTCCACAATGGAATGGACAATGTTTTGATATAAGAGTATAAGAATGACATTAATAAGAGTAGAACAAGGGTAATGGAATGTTGTCTAAGAAAATCAAACGATGCTGAAGAAATTAGATTAGGTAACGAGACAATAAAAGTAGTAAATCAGTTTGTTATTTGGGTATCAAAATAAGTTCTAATGACCTACGTAAAGAGGATAAGAAAAATGACTGTGTGGAGAAAAGTATTTATGAAGAATAGGCATTTGTTGATTTGTAATATTAGTTTAAATGTTAGGGCATCCATAACTGAGAAAGACATGGTGAGGTGGGTTTGCCACTTCCCTCGGCTGCGCGTCGACCGCCTCACGCCGTGCAGGTGGACGCCCCCGCCGCCAGGTGGAATGGGTGGGCAGCGGGCCGCGGAGTGTGGAGTGGTGTGGCTCTAAACGCCGCACCTGCTGCATAACGCATGCGCCTCCCTCCCTGACCATCAAAGGACTTCGCACCGCCCGCCCGCGTGATAGCCTCGCTGCGGTTTCCCTGTACTCCCTGCTCACTAGGGGCCGTGCCGACTAACAATAGCACTGATAGGGTCAGCATTACTGTAAAAGTAATAAACAGTTCTCACCTGACTGACGACAAATATGCACTTAATGTAATTTTCCCCGCACAGGGCGTATCCTTCCTAAGAGTAAAACCTGACGCTAGTATCGCTAATATAAGAGCTGTGAATTGTACTCCAGTGAGTCATGTAAAAGGTTTCCGACTGCGTCCTTCCTATGATACTCACCAATAACTCACCAATAACTCTGGGTAGTAAAAGTTTGTGGCTCGTTGTCTCTGTTCATAGGGGCGAGTTACGTATGTCAGATTCTGTGCCCTAAACAGCTACCCAATCTGTTTAAACAATATCAATAATTAATCTATAGTTTAGCCAGTCTATCAATCTGCATATGATGATGTGAAAATATATTTAACAAACATAAATAAAACCTCTGAATGACCAACAAAATTGATTCTAATATAAAGAAGTGATTCACTCACTAAGTATTCTTTACAAATGGAGTTTATTACTCTTATTGGACATGAAATTCGGAGGTGGTCCTACTTTATAAATCGGTAAATAACTGAATATTTCCCCAACTATTGTTCATGAGAGGCACAATATCACACGCACTCGAGAGTAAAAGTTCCCAATAATCACTCGCACATTAGTGAAGTCTATCGAACATTGCAGTTCCAAATTTAATCCGCCATTAAACTATTTGTTATAAAACACAGTTTGTAATCACACGAGTACACAATTGCTGAATTATCACAGTTCCACAGCCCTACTACCGTGCATAGTTTATCACTTTTCAAGCAGAGACTAAGTTCTGCAGTTACAGTCCCGTAAATTTTCTAAGTCAACACATGCCTATCTCTTCAAATCATGCCGCGTTAAGTTCGTAACGCGGTTTCAGACCGTCCAGAGTTACAACCTTTTACCAACACGTCCAAGTTACGAGTTCCTTCCCAACTGTTCGAAATGCATGCTCTCCCTGCTTCCAAAACTGTATCCTTCCGCGCATCCTAAGGCCTCATCTTTAAAATACAATTTCCCTTTAAACATTTTATACATTTGAATATCACAGAATTAAATGCTTTTGACCACCTCCCTTCAAATGCTGTTTACATTTAACAAACAAATATAAATTTAACAATACTAAAAACGGTTGAGACTGAAGCACTTTGCTCAGATAGCCATTAAGTGTGCCGTCTCACTGTTCAAATATACTGCCACTGTCCAAATATCGTTACACAATTAATATTTAATTTATCTCGGCTTTACATGCAAATATATTCAGTGCTTGTCCACAAATGCATACAATTGTTTATATATAAATTATTTGCTGCATATCTACTGTTTTTAGTCGGCCATTAAATATTTAAGTTACAGTCTACAACATAAAAAAAAACGAACGTTACTAAGAATAATATTAAATATAATAAAATACATATATAAATATAATGCATTTAGCTGGGTTCATGTTTGGTGTGTCTGTCGTGGACTCTATGTTTTGATACAAGAACATTATTACCTCAACGAAAAGCAGAACAAGAGAATAAAACGAAGTTTATTGAAAGAATACGGAAATAACGTGGTACGTCTTTTAAGAAAGGTAGTGTGGTGCAATGCTGCCCATTTCTTTCTTAATCTGTTACTGATAAACACTAAATATCAATAATTCTAAATATAAGTCTTTTATTATTATTATAGAACTGAAATTTATGGGCTTTTCATCTGTAAGTGATATTGAAATTGTAATTACGACATTTGATTCTCTCACGTCTCCTGAATCCATTGCCGGCCGCGATGGCCGAGGGGACTAAGGCGCTCCAGTCACGGTCTGCAGGGCCACTACGGTCGGGGGTTCGAATCCCCCCTCGGGCATGGATATTTGTGCCGTCCTAGTTCGTAAGTAGTTTGTAAGTTTAGGGACTGATGACCCCGCAGTTAAGTCCCATAGACTATACAAACATTTGAACATTTGATCCTGAATCCATTCATTTAATTATATTTGCCGTACGATCATTCCCTGATTTTATATGGATTTTTAGAATAATGTTTGTGGCTATATTGTACTTCAGTTGCAATCTGGAATAGACGCCGCTCGCTCAGCCAACAGCGTGGTTTCCGGCTTCCGAGCATATTAGGAAAACCCCGACTACCTGTCCATTCACTAGGTCGAACTGTTAGCCGGCTGGCTAGGGAACCCAACAGCCTGCAAAACCCGCCTTTCACATGGAAACAATCAGCTTCCTCCTGTATCTGTAATATCACACGACGTGGTTATGCACCGATGACGGAAATTAAGAGGTTCTCAACGTGAAATGGTAGGTGAATCTAGACGCTTGGGATATTCCATTTCTAAAATCATTAGAGCAGTGCTTCCCAATCTCTTTAGCTGGCGGACCCCATTTTCAATAAAGTGCATACTAACTGTTGAAATTTAGCGAGAAACCAACAGGAAGTAAGAAAGTAATAAAGTAGTGCCATTTTTTCAGGAAATCCATGAAGAATCAGGGGTTTATGGTTTAGAGATAAATGGAATCAACTTGACATCAACTATTTTTCTACTTGTCTGAATTCCCAGTTACTTTCAAATACTTTTCTGTTGGATTTATTCCGATTGTTCAATGCAATATAGCCTGATAAAATTTACTTGTTAGTTGACGTTTCACGCGTCGGAGCTGCCTTCCTCCAATCAAAGTGATCAACGTCACGCCCTAACTGTTCGCAGCTCACTAATGTCGCAACAGATACTCAGTACATTTTAAAAACTTAAATACGTAGTAATTTTGTTCCACAATATTAATTATTTGCTTGTTATTGGCAGCTTTCGGCTTCTTAGGCCATCGTCAGATAACTTCATACTAAACAGATATTCCATACGTAAAATTGAGGTTACATACGCAAAGATGGTTTTTCAAAGATATGTGAACTGCAAATTAATTATGTCTATGAATCGATACTACATAACAAACGTACTCCTACAAATCAAATAGATTTTAAAATGAACATATCTTGGTATTACAATATTCTAATTGCTGCTAATAACAAGCAAATAAATAACATTGTGGAACAAAAATACTACATATTTAAGTTTTTAATATGTGGTTGTTCCTCCAAGCACCGACGGAATATTCCATAAACAGCAGTACATTTTGTTTTTGGATCATGTTGTGTAATAAGCACGCGTAGATTTCGTTTCTACTGTTGTGTGTGTTTGTGTTTTGTTTTTGGTTTCGTTGTCATGTCTGGCGAAGTGCGAAGAAAAGGGCAGACCCATGATTTGGGATGCAAACACACCAGGACAGGAAAGCGGGCAAGGAATTATGTTTAAAAGACAAAAAAAGGTTAAAATGTTTGTAAATCTATTGGAATTAACTGCTTGGTTACTACTCCCTCGCTGACAAACTTCTTTTACTCTGTTAAACTAATCTAAAGACAACACACACATCCATGCCCGAGGGAGAACTCGAATCCCCGACGGCGAACGGCCACGCGCTCTGCAGCATGGCGCCTTAGTGCGCACAGCTATTCCGCCGCGGCTTAAAACACAGTCGCCACAACTCGTGTGCCATATGTGGTAATACGGGAGAGGGAGGCGGAAAATGGAGGATCTTTCTTACTGGTTATCAAAGTAATCGCGCGAATCGCTAACGCGATTAAGCTTAGTGACGTAACTGCAATGTGTATCGGTAAACAAGAGTACGAAACTAAAATAACAAAGAAGAATCCCTTGCCTTCATATGCCAGGGAAGAAGAGAAATATTCTAAAACTCGAAAACGTGTAACAAAATTAGATCCTTACACACTGGAAGCGATTAGCGCCGCGTGAAGTCACACGGCAGCGTGGTGAGATGAACTGCCCGCTTTGCCTTCCACACACACGCTCTTCGAGCGTCCAGAAAGTTTCGGACGTAGATTTTCATCTATGTAAGCAGGACAGCATGCCGTCACCGTCAGTCACCGATTTTAGTCCTGATGACGATGGCGAAATTTACCGTCGAAAACTTGGGAATTTTATTGAAGGTGATGCGACTTGTATACCGAGATTTTATAGAATAATAACCACCGCGTAGGACACCAATGACACATACACAACATTTCGTGAAATGAACGTCATTTTCTTTCCATAGATTTCCATTCTAGCTTTTATGTAAAACTGTCAAAAGAAAATCTACAAGCACGCTTCCGAATTGTTGCAGTACCTACCAGTAGCCTGTGTTGATGCGAATTCCAGGCAGTCAAGAACTAATCAATAAATTTTTGAATCGAAGTGACTTTCACTAGCCGCAACATCTGTGTACTGAAAACAATAAGAACTGTCCCTAAAATTATTGTCACTTTCTAAAAGAAGCTGCTCCATCTCTCAATCTGATTAACGTGTTATTTTCGCAATTGCAAAAAGTCTTAATAACGGGGCTGTTTCAAGGGACATAAACTGTCGACGCGTGGCCAACAGCAAACTGTTATAATTAGACCAGAATACGCTGTGATGCATGAATAAAGATGCCATGTAGTAGACGTCGACCATCTAATGCCACAGTTTCCATGTCAGGGCGAAAACTCGTCATTCCCGCTAGCTATTAACCACAGAATGCGGTGGACAGATATAGCCGTCATTGGCACTTAAAGGGTTAAACATCTCACGGTTGTAGGCTGTCACATGTATCGAATAAATCGAAGTCAACTATCCGACTTCCCTACAACCGACTTTATGGTCCCGTTCGATTTCATATCGGTTCCCAGAGTTAGGCCTACATAGTTCATTGACCTGTCTGCGTGAAGTAGCACATGCCTGATGCTACATACGCTGGAACATTATAGGATTGTTTTCCCCACTCAACTGCATTCAGGTACATTGTACCAAATTCGCGGCAAGCTAACAATTCATCATTTCAAATGAAAATGTTGTCCAGCATATCATATATCCGCGTATCACTTTAACATATATATGCAATAATGGACTCATCTCGTCAGTGAATTATGAAATCTTTCAAATTTTGATAGACCATCTCGTGATTTTGACAAGGCGGTACACTTCAATGCTCGAGAAATACTTTCGTCTCATGGAGACTGTTATATATTCTAGCTATCAGAAAAATTAAAAAAGTTGAGGAGACCTAGGCGTAAGCAACGTTCGACCTATACATCTTTGAGCTTACTGGTATGGTGAAGAGCATATAAATATTAAATAATTGGAAAGCAGACAGACAACTGCAGCGGAAGAGAGTATGGATGAGGAACAGACGAATTCGTTCGCATCTCTGAGGCATTGGGATCCCTGACGTCGGAAGATCGCACGTCCTGAGCAATCGATACTTACCAGATGGTAAATGGTAAACTCGATGGGGGACGTTAATATCTGGATGGAAGACAAAAGCGGGTAATGCCCGCATGGCGGTTCCCTTATCTCTTAGAAACAGGTCTGAGGTACTGGCCACTGCTGCAAGTGTATCTGAGCCAGGGCGCACCGTCTCCAAAACTAACGGCGGTGGTCTCGCGTAGTTGATGGAAAAGAAGGAAATGAAATAATACACAAGTACACCGCTACTTGCAACGGATCTCCGTTCTCTGTTATCAGAGATAAGACTACTCAATACCATAAACATACACACACACACACACACACACACACACACAAAGAGTAAAGTACAGTATAGGCTAAGCTAACTGATCGCTTTGTATCATAGCTGTGTGGAGACGTGTTAAGGAGAGGCGACTGTATATAGTTTGTGTGTGATATCGTGTCATATTCGAACAGGACTGCTGAGAGTACAGCTGGTGTCGCTTGCCATTATGTCATCAGTCATTACGGAAAGGTTGAAATCAAATTGAAGACATTATCGCAAAGACTGGTGATAGGTGACTTTACGCCACCGTCCGTACTGTCCCTCTGCCCTAAATGCAAATGCGGACTCTGAAGAGCTCGTGGTGCATCCGGACGCTCATTCATCCAAGTACTCGCTACGCCTGACCGTACTTACTTTTTATAATGACACCCCCTCAACCACCCTTCTCTCTCTCTCTCTCTCTCTTCCTCCCTCCCTCTCTCCCCCCTTTCTCTCTTTCTCTCTCATTCTCTCTGTGAGGGAGAGGGGGAGGGGCAGTAAAGGATTAAAAGTGCAAATTCATAATTAAATAGGAAACCCGAGGAGGTAAATTTAAATTAGACACACACACACACCACACACCCACAGACACACACACACACACAAACACACAAATCTATCACATTGAATAAAATATTAATTAAAGCTGACTAAATGTTTGATACGAAGAATTTTCTCCATTGAGGTTGACAATGACAAACTGAGAAAGAAAAATAGAATAACACAAAATACAAAGAACAAGGAAAAAGGAAATTTAAAAAAAAGCAGTCAACAATCCGAAGATTAGTTTGAACACCACAGTGCTTTACTAGGCATGGTCCTGTTTGGAGGTGGTATGCCGTTACCTTCCTCCGACCTATGAGAGAACTTACGCAGCCAGTTATTGGGGGACCTACAGTTTAACGTGGGTTCCGAACCCTGGTGCTAATCGATATTTTTCACATCAGCAACCCTGCCAGAGGTGAAAGAAGTGGAAGGTAACAGATAAAAATTCCAGGACCTGGCTGGGATCAGACCCGCTACCTTTGAATTTGTAATGTGACACTCTGCCACTGTGCTACCGAACCGAGCCAACATCAAACGGGAAATCTGGGTTCGACCCCGGTCCGGCAAAAATGTTCATCTTTGCCATTGGATTTATTTCAATGCCCTGAAACGATCGAAATTTTTAAATATATCGAATTCGTAAAATATCAAGGCATTTGCTGACAAGTTACACACGTCAAAGATAGTGTTGCAGCACTAAATTCTTGGGGTTCATGCTCTTTCAATAAAAAATAGAGATATACAAAAACAACATGTCTGTTCTCTTTATTGTTCTTGAAAACAGACATTGACAAGTTTTACGACTGTAACATACACATTCTGAATTTCTGTTCTAGATTGCAGAATTCACCAGTACACCTAATACCTGGTAATACGTGATCTTGCACTGATGCATGTCTGTATTCGTCGTGGCAAACTGTCCTCTAGATCATCAAGCGACTGTTGGTCCCGATTGTCTCACTCCTCAGTAGCGATTCGGCGAGATGTCTCAGATTGGTTGTTGGGTCGTCTCATCCAAAAACAGCACTTTTCAATGAATCCCAGACATGTTGGATGGGATTCATGTGTAGAGAACATGCTGGTAATTATAATCTTCGAGATTGTTATCACGAAGGAACGCATTCACATGGCGTGCACGAGGAGCGACAGAATGGTCCCGCGTTAAGACCGAATTGCTGCCGACAAGGTTGCACAATACGGCGGGGGACGTCATCCCTGTACCGTATAGCTGTTTGATTTCTGCTACCACCAGTGGCCTAAAGTGACCCCACATAATGCCACCTTACAACATTAGGGAACCACCATATTGCTGAATTCGCTGGGCGATGTGTCTAACAAGGAGACCACAGGGGTGTCGGATTTTAGAAATTTTTGATATGTATGGTACGTGATGTTCAGAACTTAAATAACAATCAGCCCAAGCCATTGGACGCAGCTCTCAAAAATATCGGGAAAATGGACTTCGAAGTTTTGCAAGTACACGTACGTATCTGTTAACATCCAATATTAATTTAAATGTTAGGAAGTCCTTTCTGAAAGCATTTGTCTGAAGTGTAGCATTGTATGGGAGTGAAACGTGGACGATAAGGAGTTCAGATAAAAAGTTGATAGAAGCTTTTGAAAGGTGGTGCTACGGACGAATGATGAAAATTAGATGGGTAGATCACGTAACTAATGAGGAAGATGCTTAACCGAATCGGGGAGAAAAGGAGTTCCTGGCATATCCTGAGAAGGGATATATTGGTTGGACACATTCTGAGACATCAAGGAATTGTCAACTTCACATTAGAAGGAAGCGTGTGGGGTAAAAATCGTAGAGGGAGACCGAGGGACGAATATAGTAAGCAGATTCAAAAGGGTGTAGGTTGCCGAATGTATCCTCAGATAAAGAGACTTGCACAGGACAGGGTAGCGTGGAGAGCTGCATCAAACCAGTCTGCGGACTGAAGACCACAACAACAACAACGCAGTACGTGCAGTTCAGAACTTAAATAACAATCAGCACAAGCCATTCGACGCAACTCTCAAAAATTCTCCGGAAAATCGACTTTGAAGTTTTGCAAGTACACCTAAGTACCAATAATTAGGGCAGTTGCAGCATTTGTTGGTGTAGTTCAGGTGGTCGGAGGTTCAAATCCCGCAGTGACAAGTTTTTTCGTTGTTTTCGAATATAAAACATTTTGGGATTTCTAATTGCACGTGTTGTGTTAGTTTTTGTTTATGTGTATGTAGACAAGCTGAAAATTTGTCGTCGCGTGAAACGATGGCTGAGTAGGTTATCTGCTTGGAAAGTCATTAGTAGCTATGGAGCTGGCTTTCCAAAAACAACGTCGTAGCTCTTCACAAACTAAACAAACAAAGACTAGCTCGTCTACTAATAGTAACTTATGTTTTTGGATTGAAACCATAATTATTAGGAAGCTTTTATAAAATACAAAAAATTACGAATAAACAAAAATACCTGCATTTTTCTTAAAAAATACTGATAGATATTAAAATTGTGTAAGTATTCCAACACAACGGAAGAAAAAAATTGTCACGACAATATTCGAACTACAGACCGTAAGGTTGGAAGGCTAGAACGCAACCACCTGAGCTAAACGGACATATGGGATAAACGATTAAATTATATGTACTTAAATGTACTTGCAAAACTTCAAAGCCGATTTTCTCGAGACGTTTTGAGAGGTGGGTCGAACGGCTTTGTCTGATTGTTATTTGAGTTCTGAACTTCACGTACCATAAACATCAAAAAATTCTAAAATCCGAAACCCATGTGGTCTCCTTGCAAGACACTGAGGCTGGCCAGGCAGCCTCCAAAAACGTCCCCGGCGGTTGCGTGGTTGAAGGCAGACGCGAGTCTCATCGATGAACAGCATTTGTTGCCAATTCCGACGAGGACATTCGGCATGCTGTTGGGCCCATCGGTACCGCACTGCACGGTATATAGCTGTCGAAGTTGGACCTTGCCCTTGACATCGGGAGTGAAGTCGCATGTCGTGCAGCCTATTACGTATAGTTTGAGTCGAAAAATATCCTGCGGTGGCGGTGCTCTCGGCTTTACTGCGAGCTGAAATACCTGAGTAGCGGTCATCAGCTGCTGGATGATATAGTCTGTCCAAATAAAATTCCTCTCATTTACAAATACCAACATAAATTATAAACTTATGACCTGCTTAATAACCTCCCTTTCATTAAATTTGAATTCAGATAGCTAGATTTCACCCGTCCCGTCTTACACATCGGCTTCCTATGTCACTCCCTACCCACATTCCCTTAGTCTGTACAAGTCGGCGGAGCAGCACACCACGCCCGCCCACCGCCCGTGAGCGCAATTGTAAACATGGGTTTATCTTGTATCACCAGAGACCACCGCTTCTATTAAGGTAATCTTAAAAATCGGTTTTATGTTTCTCACATCTTTACCGAGTATGTTCCAACTGTAATTCGTTGTTACCCGATCATTTGTAGGGCGACAAGGGAAAAAAAAAAAAAAAAAAAAGAAAATCCAGAAAAATAGAAACACCGCAATAATAACTTACGGTGTCACACCACGGAGAGCGCATTGTAAGCTTTGTTTACCATTTATACTGTCTCCTTAATACAAAATAAGCGCATGTACCATTATAACCGTTTGTAATTCCGCCTTGTAATTTTGTGTAAATTCTGTCACGCAGATAATCTGAAGATGGCCTGCTAAAGGGTGAAACGCGTCATTAACTAATAAAAATATTTGCAATCAAGACGGTTTGAAGGAATATTTATTCTAACTTATTGATGTACACCATGGATTGGAAATCATTTTATAGTGTAACTGTTGTTGATTTGAAAGATAACAAAACCCCTCTACTTGAAGTCTTCTCAACTTTGGATCAAATGCATCTTCTATTCCATTTGCAGGTCAATTACAGTTATAGATAAGGAAATTCTACCGAATAATAGAAATTTCTTTAGTTAACAGGGATATTATAAATGGCCAATGTTTATTTACAACATAGCCTGTGCGTTACGTAGTACATTTTAGAATGACAGATAATGTATGACATTGTTTACAACAAATCAAGATCAGTTATTATAAAAATGCAAAGATATTTAAATGAGCATTAACGTTCCTTGGCGCATGTGCTGTAGGAAGTATAGATGACTCCATGGCTGCTCGCGCTGTGCCAACTGCCGTAGCAAGCAGCAGCCTCGCGGCCCACTCCCAACTCTCTGCAACTGCGGTCCTGCGCAAAAATGCGACAGGCACATAGACAGCACACATCCTTTGACTATCCTTAAATCCTATTTCATTGATTATGAAGATCTCATGGTGGGAAAAGCGATAGATAGTGCAACCACAAATCGGTGGTTACACTACAGATCCCCGCCCTTAGCCATGAGATTTTACCCATTAGCATAATACTTTTTAAATATTACTAATATATCTTTTTGTTTGGTAACTTTAATTAGATTTAGACATAATATTTCATTAATTAATTTCAACATAGTTTTTTTTGCAATAATATTCTCAACATATTAGTTCATATGAGGGGGATTTGCGTATCAAATAGAAATTCTCTGCACTTAAAACGTTTTCAGTAGTTATTCATAGGGACTGAACCTGCGTTATTATAAAAACAAGTCGTATAACGAAATCACAACAACCGAATTCAATATTTGGGAGCAATATTCTTTGTAATCCTTATAAAAATTATCTTTATTGCAGACTGGTTTAACTTCCTGCCTGGAACAAACTATCATCACTGTAGACTACAAGATGCCGGTGCCCCTCATGCACCTATTGAGGGTGTTGTTTCTCACACACCTCTATGTCTGTGGTATCTACTACCACTACTCCACCTTCCCTTACAATAAAATTTTGGTAGGATCGTTTCCTTACTCAACCCCATTGTGGAACAAGTCCTTTCTGTAGGCACCTCTTTCCACTTGGCTCAGGCTGCCTCCAGGTCTGGCCAGCAAGGCAAGTTATCGACAGTCCCCGTATCTCTGTGTCTCCTACGCAAAGTAACAATGCGGACACGATCAAACTTTGGAACAGAGCTTTCAGGCATGGCACAGCTACAGTCCACACGAGCAGTGTTCCTCCATCATGGTGTTGCGACTGGGCTTTATCAGTCGTCGTATCCACTACGTCACATTGGCACTGCTGAGGCCAACGAGAAAGACAGGCCAGGGGGCGCATGTCATGTCATGTAAGCACGAGGCCAACGAGAGAAACAGGCCGCAGCGCGCACATCATGTGACGTAATCAAGGCAGTCCTGAGTCGGAGCGATCGCGTGCTGATTGGCCGGCCACTGGGGCACAGCCCACTGCCTCATAGCGGGCAGCCACTCACCTGGCGATCGAGCCGGCTCAGGACTGCCTTGCTTACACCACATGACCTGCGCGCCGCGGCCTGTCTCTGTCATTGACTTCGACGTAAGCAAGGCAGTCCTGAGTCGGCGCGATCGCTAGCTGAGTGGCTGGCCCCTATGAGGCAGTGGGCTGTGCCACAGTGGCCGTCCAATCAGCTAGCGATCGCGTCGGCTTGGGACTACCTTGCTTATGTGACATTACATGTGCGCCCACGCCTGTCTTTCTCGTTGGTCTCGGACACTGATGATGCCTCGTTGTTTACATCTTGGTGTGGTTTGAGCGACATATATGGACAATCTAAGCAACTGTATTCTTGATGCAATATACACGTTCAAAGTTAGTGTTCACGAGACTTTGGAACCAATATGATGCAACTCTTTGTTTGTGTTGCTGCATTTTTAGCAATTTTTTTGTGCAGGCGGAATCCGCCGCATAGCAGATGTACTGAGGGCACGACTGGCTTGTTGCAGGTGCTGCCCGGGCTGTACGTGGGCAACTACCGCGACTCCAAGGACGCTGCGCAGCTCGAGAGGTTCCAGATCACGCACATCGTCGCCATCCACGACGCCGCGCGCAAGCTGCATTCGGTAAGCCTACGCCTCTGCCTGCCCTGCTCTGCTCTCGGCCACCTGTTCATAGCTCCAAAACTACTCTGACATTACGCAAAAAAGCGCCATCACATGAGCGTAGCCAGCGGGGGGAAAAGGGGTTCTGGGGTTCAAACCCCTCCAGCAATGTTCACAAAGCCAACAAAGAACGACATCAATATGTATCAGGATACAGTCCACCTACACTTTGGAAAGGCTGGGAAGCCGTCACACGTGTTCCATACAGTCCCGATTTCTCCCCATGCGATTCCCATATTTTTTTGGCCCTTCGTCTACATCTACATAGGATACTTTAAAAATCATATTTAAGTGCCTGGCAGAGGGTTCATCGAACCATCATTATACTATTTATCTCCCATTTCATTCTCGAATAGTGCGCGGAAAGAAAGAACACCTGAATCTCTCCGTTCGAGCTATGATTTCTCGTATTTTATTCTGATGGTCTTTTCTACCTATGTACGTGGGAGTCAACAATAATTTTCGCATTCAGAGGAGAATGTTGGCGATTGGAGTTTCGTAAGTAGCCCACGCCGCAGACCTAACGCCGTTGTTGTAATGATTTCCAGCCCATATCCTGTATCATTTCCGTAACGCTGTCTCCCATGTATCGTAACAATGCGAAACGAGCTGCTCTTCTTTGGACTCCTTCGATGTCCTCCGTGAAACCCACCTGATAAGAATACCACACTGGGCAGCAATACTGCATAAAAGGACGGACACTCGTAGTGTACGCTGCCTCTTTAGTAGTTCTGTTGCATCTTTTAAGGGTTCTGCCAATAAAACGCAGTCTCTGGTTCGACTTTCCCACGACATTATCTAGTATTTTTTCCAGTTTAAGTCTGAAGTAATTGTGATTCCTAGGTATTTAGTGGACTAAACGGCCTTCAATTTTGATTGATTTATCTTGTAAACAAAGTTTAACGGATTTCTTTTCGTACTCATGTGAACGACTTCACACTTCTCATTATTTAGAGTCAACTGCCAATTCTTACACCATAGTGATATTTTATTCAGATCGTTCTGCAGTTGGTTTTGATCTTCAGATGATTTTACTAGACGGTAAATAACGGCGTCATCTGCAAACAACCTAAGAGAGCTACTTAGATTTTCAACTAAATCGTTTATGTAAATAAGGAACAGCAGAGGATCAATAACACTACCCTGTGGGACGCCCGATATCATCTCTGTTTTAGTCGATGCCTTACCATCGATTACTACGAACTGTGTCCTCTCTGACAGGAAATCCCCTATCCAATCGCAAATTTGGGATGATATACCATAACCACGCATATTGATTAAAAGCCGTTTGTGAGGTACGGTGTCAAAAGCCTTCTGGAAATCAAGAAATACTGAATCGATTTGCGAACCCTTGTCGATAGCACTCATCACTTCGTGTGAGTAAAGAGCTAGTTGTGTTTCGCATGAATGATATTTTCTTAATACGTGTTGACCTTGGGTCAATAGATCATTCTGTTCGAGATAATTCATAATATTTGAGTACAGGATATGTTCCTGAAGAAAGACATTCATGACTATAGGTATGATTTGTTCGAAGAGGTGCATACGTTGGTAAGGCCGCAAGCACTTGTTACGTGGAATAATTGACCGTTTTCTCTCACATTCAGTGAAATGTTTTAACAGTTATGGTGATTGATTCTAAAATAATGCGCAGTTTTCTTAGTTCTTTACCAGGTATCGTCTTTTGACAACTCGTTGTAAATGACTTTGACTTGCCTGTTTTCTAAACACTAAGAAGAATTGCTTGCTCAAGGTATCCACGATAAATTATGGTAAGACGGCGACAAAATGGTTGGTTGGGACAGGGGGAGCCCAAACTGCTAAGGTCATCAGACCCATGGTAGGTAAGGGAAGGAGTGCCGATAGCAAAGAAGGGGAAGGGAAAGGAAATGCAGTTCAGGGAGAAAGAAGGACGAAAGACAGCATTAGCTCGCCCTCTCCCTGAGTGGGGGTGGGACAGGGGCGGAGGAGAGACTAAATCCGGCGGCGATTCCATGAAGAAACTATCAGAAGCCCTGGGTCTTCGTTGTGCTTTACAGATTTTAGCTGTTTTCCAACACGTTATCAGTAATCACAATGTCAGTCATATATTACAGAGTCAGTCAACAATATTTACTGTTCTTCTGTGTGAACTAATGAAGATTCCTGTCTAGTCGAAGAGGAACTCTACTTTTTTTGCGATTAACAGCTGACCGAAAAAAAAACTTGAGTTTGAGGGTGTTTCTTTGATAATGGTCCAGAAATTATTGAAAGCTTCACGCATTGGCTTTGTGATTGCCATCCGTGTTTCGATCTGCATTTTCCTATCTTCGTCATATGATTTCTATTGTGGAGAATACGTAGATTCTTAACAAATTTATTGACTTTGTTTTTGTGTCATGGTAACTCTCTAGTATATATTCCTTTGGAATAAAATATAATATGTGCAGTAGTAGTGTCGTCTGAAATTCTGTTAAGAGTACACGTTTTAGAATGTATATTCATTGAAAACCCCTCCTGACATCGTATAGTGGTTACACCTATGACTCATCATATCATCAAATATTTACAATAGCATTTCGCCACTCTTAATGCCCAGCCCGATAAGCTACTGATAGAAGACTACCGGTTTGATACCTGCAGTGTGTTTTTCAACAATGTTTTGTTTAGAAAACATAATTTGTTGTTTATGTAAGCTTCGTATCCAATAAGGTGACCTCATCAAGTTGTTTCAGGATTTGAGAAGACTTCCTAAGGCTTTATTTTTATAATTGGCCTAATGCACACTTCAGTTATGCATAATGAGACCAAAGGACGTTCAAGTCTTTTGATTCCCTGATGCATAACAAAAATGCACAAGCAGCAATTAATTATTAGTAGTATAACTGCCATTCGTGTTAGTTTTTCGTGCTGTTTAGGATTTAATTACGTTGGTCATCCACTACTAAGTGCAACAATAATAGTCCTTCGTCGTCGCCAATATTCAGTTTTTCTTTTTAGTGAAACTAGTCTTTGGATGCATGCGAATGAAAACAGTCGACTCAGTCGCCTGTAGTTTTGTGCACGACTGGATTATTATGACAAGTGCGTGAAAGCAACTGAATAGAACCAATTAACACCGCCAGCGCATTCATTTCTGAACGGAAATGTTCGCTCATTTTGTCGTTGTTAACGACTTCACGGATATATTTTTTTCTTTTTTTGTCTATGATCATTAAATACGTCTTCTCAATTGTGAACTTAGTGTCTGAATCAACAACCCGAAACAATCAGTGGTTTGCGAACGTCAAAATAAATTCAATGCGACGTATAGTAGCTATCTGCAAGAATTATTCATATAATGAAACTATATTTTTCTGTATAAAATTCATTGTTTATATGTTTGACGTCTATGTCTTCCTTAACCATTAGTACATTTCCGATGAGACTTCGATGAGTTGTTCCCGCGAAGATCCTTGGTCAAAAAGAAAAAAAAAAGAGGGGGATCTTCTTTTTCTTACAAACAAAGTGTTCATTTTAACTGATTACACTGAATTATCTCGACAATCACAGATCGGATTTGAACCGTGGACCGGGCGCGGACCGCGATGGGCTCAGACGGAGCGCCCGAAGGAGGAAGGGGGAATGTGATATATACCCCACCCAGGCCGCCCCCATGGCAGTACATCAGCTCACCTGATGATGGCAACAGGGCCGATTGCCGAAATATTGTGTCCTATGCACACATACACCAGGCTGTTCAACCGAGATCTATTTCATCATAATTATTTATTGTTAAATTAACATCCCTCCCAAAATAGTTTTGCCAAAATAGTCTTGTAATGACACATAATCTGAACTACTTGCAATAAGAGCGAAAATTCTAACTGTTAAACCGCGAACAGAAATATTAACAAAATCAATAAGCTTTCTGGCCACAAAGTCGAAACAGCGAATGATATTGCAATGAAGATACTCATTCGAGATCAAACGAATACTAGGAAATCGTTACATCTTTGTTCGGTAGCAAACATCTTAAAATAATTAATTTCATCAACCAAAATACTAATAAATTTGCAGGAACTTGAATTTCTCAAGCCGTTACAAATCAAAATGTTCAAATGTTTGTATAGCTTATGGGACTTAACTACGGGGTCATCAGTCCCTAAACTTACAAACTACTTAAGAACTAGCTAACACTAAAGACGACACAAATATCCATGCCCGAGGGGAATTCGAACCCCCGACCGTAGTGGCCGTGCAGACCGTGACTGCAGCGCCTCAGTACCCTCGGCCACCGCGGCCGGCTAAGCCGTTACAAGTGAGTTTGAACTGACGGGCCTAATTACGATTAAAACCTCCGTACTTTACCGTAGTGGAACCAGCCTCTGCAGCACTCTCCCGTCACGTCCGTGTCCTCCCAAGGTCCCCGCATGGTCTCCTCTCGGAGCCCTTGTTGGCACGGCAAAGCGAATCTGGTTTTCGCGCCAAGTGCTCCTATTGGCTGAAGGCCTTCCTGCCAAAGCTCAGCGCCCAAGGTGCACCCAACGAACTAGCTGTCGTCCGCAAGAGACATTAGCTCTTAGAGTTCTTAAACTAACCTATCTCTCAGCTCCCAAATAGCAGTTCTTTGACACCACCACAACAGTATAATCCAGAGTGCCCTCCTCTCGTCCTAGGAAAGGTCGGGAAGGATAAGGAAAGCATGATGCAAGCCAGAGAATGTGATGGAGATATAAATAACGCAAATTCCATTTTCATATCAAATGTTCAAATGTTTGTAGAGCTTATGGGACTGAACTACGGGGTCATCAGTCCCTAAACTTACAAACTACTTATGAACTAGCTAACAGTAAGGACGGCACAAATATCCGTGCGCGAGGGGGGATTCGAACTCCCGAGCGTAGTGGTCGTGCAGACTGTGGCTGGCGCTCCGCAGAACGCTCGGCCACCGCGGCCGGCCATTTTTATGTCCTTAGGTGAATGAAAGAAGTTAAAGGCCCCACGACCAACTGATCACCTAAATAGGCGCCACTAGCAATGGCAAGAGAACAAATTTGATTTTAAAACTATTTGAAATCATGAAGCGAAACGACAGTACCGTTTATACACTGTTATAACACGATGAACTCTGTCTGCTGGTTATTTCAAAGACCATAAAAATAACTGGACTCCCTAACGGCGCTGCTGTCGCAGGGATAATTTGGACGTTCAACGGGCCGCCATGATATATTTTTTCCCCTTTATTGAGTTTTAAAACCCCACAGGTGGCAGGCCGGCAGCGACCTCGGTGCCGCACTGCAGCCAAGAGGCTTACATTGCCGAGGAGACCAAAACATAGACATGGAGACAATGATGCAGATAATGTACACAAAATCGGTGAATGTGATCTTTAAAAACGCAGCACCGGCAGTTAAAATGTTTGCCACGGTAGCTAAAAGAAATGAATGTTAAAAACAGCAGGGAGAGGGCGATGAAGAACGAATAAACTGAAACTTCCTGGCAGATTAAAATTGCGTGCCGGAACCGGGACTCGAACCTGGGACCTTTGCCTTTCGCGGGCAAGCGCACTACCGACTGTGCTATCCCGACACGACTCACGATGTCGCCTCACAACTTTACTTCCGCCAGTACCTCGTCTCCTACTTTCCAAACTTCACAGAAGCTCTCCTGCAAACAAGCAATTTTAATCTGCCAGGAAGTTTCATATCAGCGCACACTCCGCTGCAGAGTGAAGTTTCATTCTGGAAACATCCCTTAGGCTGTGGCTAAGCCATGTCTCCACCATCACCTTTCTTCCAGGAGTGCTAGTCTTGCGTGTTTGCTGGAGAGCTTCTGGGAAGTTTGGAAAGTAGGAGGCGAGGTACTGGCGGAAGTAGGGTTGTGAGGCGGCATCGTGAGTCGTGTCGGGATAGCACAGTCGGTAGTGCGCTTGCCCGCGAATGGCAAAGGTCCCAGGTTCGAGTCCCGGTTCCGGCACGCAATTTTAATCTGCCAGGAAGTTTCATATCAGCGCACACTCCGCTGCAGAGTGAAGTTTCATTCTGGGAACGAATAAACTGTTTAAAAAACCCACGAAACACTGGTTTTGCTGGTGTTGGTGCTTGCGTTCACGAAAATTCCAGATCACAACATTAAACTCTGATACCATTGGTTAAAATTGTGCAGGTTAAAATGGTGAACAGAGACCCCGCAGTGGAACATGAAGGGCAAGATGGCGCGTAGGGGCGGGAGAAGGTGCTGTAATTAGCTAATACAAACCATTAAAACGCACGCAAGTTTGATTTTTAACAAAGATATGAGTGTTTTTTTAATGAAAATGTGTTATAATTTTTAGCACATAAAACAGGAAAACAATGTCTACAGGGGTGGTGCTAAACCGGTCCTATATAATTACCTTTCCTCCTCCATGTTGCCATGGATGAAGCACAACAGTTTGAGTTTGTACCGTAATGGCAGTGTACGCGAGGTTTGTAGTGAAGAGTAGAAACTCTCAAAGTTCACCAACCCGACGTCTTCTATAGATCTCGTCCTCACGCAGATGATAGCACACAGGTCGGAGTTCTTGATTGAGGCTGAAATTATTATACTATTGGCAGGAACTGATCTCATTACTGAATAAAACTGAAGTCCTCGGGAATCGGGATGCCAACTGGTTTATTTAAAGAAAGCAGAAAACCAGTAAACTGCATAATAATATCCACTTGACAAACATTTTTCTTAACTGAAAGTAAATATAAAATCATTTAGCCTTGATCTAAGATGATTAAACAATTTCTTATGAACGCCTACGTATGCATGTTACTCCACCGAGTGTGTGTTCTAGACTCACATGTTACTCCTCCGAGAGCGCGTACTGAAGTGAAGTGTGGCGGCTCGACGCAAGGCTGCCTTCGCTCCGCAATTTGGCGCGTAAACATGGCCGCCGTGTATCGTCCGTCTTAAATTCACTATTTTGTTTATTGAATTAGCAATTATTAATATGTTTTACCTACGCAGGGAATAGCTTAGCTTTGAGGGTTTTTCTAAATTAAATTTGTCATTGAATAAATAGTTAGTTTATTAAATATTAATAAAAATATGAATGCGTTTTGGCGCGTGACCGCCAGTACTACAGCCAATCGGCGTCCAGTGCCTGCCGCTCGGGGACTTCCCTAGAATTCGGGGAAACTTGCCAGTGCTCTTTCCCATGAGAACCCGACCTATTGTACCACCTGTCGTGGTTCTCACCAGATTTTACCATCTGTCGCCTACTGGTCCTAACCGGCTGCACTGAAGCAATACTTCTATCTTAATATGATGGCTATTTGCCAGAAATATTACACACAACTGAAAATAGAAAAAAAAAAATCTTAATCAATACCGTTTGTTACATTGTAAAATGTTAACTACAGCCAGAGTTATTGTAACCTAAAGCTTGATTAATTCCTCTGTAGTTCAATCTTGGGTATCAGAGAGAACCGAATTAATTAGGGAACCAAAAAGAACAACGATGTAATGTAGGTGCAGAAGAGATTCCAACAGCACACTGCGTCCACATCCTAACATTTTTATTAGTCTTTTTCTGTACAGAAAATGTACATTAACATCTGAATATTAGCAAGACTTCCAAATCTGTTTTTTGTTTTCAGTTACAGAATGTAAAAGAGTGTGTCCTGGCATTTGAAACCAATAAATATTCAAAGTGGTTATCATGATTTGCTGCAAACATTTGTAATCAACCGCGTAATGAATGTCTTACACGAAGCAGTAGATCTGGCGTAATGTTGTCCCTGGCTGCCGCACTACGACGTTTCATATCCTCTGGGGTTGTAGGCGCATCACGGTACATGTTCTCGTTTATCGTACCCCACAGAAATAAGTCTAAAGGTGTGAGATCAGGAGAACGGCTGGTCAATGTATGTGTCCGCCACGTGCTGTGAAACGCCCGTCGAACATTCTGTCAAGGGTCAGCCTAGCGTTAATCGCAGAATGTGCAGGAGCACCATCCTGTTGATACCACACACCTCCAGATCATTTTGTCGAAACTCGATGTATTTTGCGGCATAATTCGGGACGGGGATACCACCAATCAGCTTTGGACAATGACGTCATTATCCAGAGGGACTATATGTGTGATAGTCACACGTGTACCAAGGAGGTTCATTTATGCTGTTCGGAACAATTGATTATAGAAAAAAATCAAAGATCTATGTTTATATACCTCTATGCAAATAACGTTATATTTTATTTTAGCTGAAAACCTGGCTTTGCCTGGGTATTTGTTTATTTATTTATTCCTGCCTTAAGTTAGTACTTCTCCTATCCCTTCTCTTTCTGTACATCTCCTTTTTCTAAAAACGTGCTATATTTATCGGAGAATAAATGAGAAATAAGGTTGTCTCGCATAATGTAACAATGAAAGATAGTAATCAAAATACAAATGACATATAAAATGCGTACGATCTCATATTAATTGAGTTATATGTTGTACAACTGTATAATTTTTAAGGTATGTATTCATTTTATAAGTGCTCTATGTCTGTAAAATACGTTGCGAATACAATTAGTCGTAAAGAAGTAATAGACTAAAACTTGGTGCACGAAAGAGCGATTTTCCATAAACGTTACTGTTTATGTGTTATATCTCATGAACTAAGTGTCGTACTGTGATACAATTTCGAAGGTACATTCAGCTGTAAGTGTGTATAGTCAGTAAAATTTGCTGCGGCTACAATTTGTAGTGTAGAAATTATAAATTGTAACGTCATACCGAATGCCGTAGTTTTAGTTCATGAACAGCGGAAAAGTAGTACGAGAGAAACATTTTTCCTTTCAGTATTTTGATGTGGTTGTCAGCGAGAAAAATTTCAATAAAGGTTTGAAATAATGTTTAAAGTTTGTTGCAAGTCGCTGAGTACTAGCATTCTCAAGTAGTGTATCTATAAAGTTTCGTCGTATTAAATGACAATTTCGTGCAACTCAAACTGTTATCTCACATAAGGAATATGTGTGCCAAATTGTTGGAAATCGGTCCAGTGGTTTAGGAGAAAATGAGCAACATTGTCGCTTAATGCAGCAGTTTTCCGCGCATCTCATTGTTTACGACATCATATCTCGTGAACTATGTGTTGTACGTAATTCGTACACTTACGACGACCGTCGTCATAGATTGAAGCTTACGTGTACAAAATTTCAAAAAGATTGGAACAAACTGTAGATTTATTTGCAATACGTACACTCTAACATACGGACACTCTGCTTTAAAGGCATTACATACGAGAGAGAGAAAGTAAATTAATTGTAGATGTTTAAATGATGAAACTGCAGAAAGGAAATAAATTTAGCGCGGTGAAAAATATTAAATGACTGAAACGGGTATACCGCGAGAAAATCGAGGTTTTGGGCGGGGAGATACATAATGAAAAATCACGAAAAACAAAGACACGCACACACTTAAACATGCAAAAAATTGTGGAAAATAAACAAAATGACACTAACGGGACTAGCGCGGGAACGTGTGGGTTTTGGGCGGGGACATTCTAAGCGCTGAAAAAGCGACATAAAGATACTGGAAACAAGGGAATATAAATATTAAAAACGCCGTTGATGGAAACAGACTAACTCAACAACGATGTAAAAAGCGATTAAAATTGTATCGGACACTCGAATTGACTTATATAGCTCAATTAAAGACGAGGATACCGAGCACACCTACGAAAGAGAAAACGTGAAATGGTGCCGTGAAATGGAATTGAGGTATATAGCTCAATTAAAGACGAGGATGACAGTTGTAGGTGTTTACTAATTTAAATTGTTTCGAAGGAATGTTTTTAAAAAATTCCACGGGATAAATAATATATGAACGGTATTGGACATTAGAATTGATCTTTACAGTATAGATCTCTTTAAGATGAAAAACAGAAAAACACTGACAAAGGATGTTTGATGGTTTTATGTTTATTAAAAAAAATCATGAGATAGTAGGTTGATGCGTGAGTATAAAGTGATCGATGTGTATTAACACATGCATCAACCAATCCGAACGAATTAATTAAAATATACCGATATTAAATTGAGTAGAGCATGATAATTTATGTTTTGTTTAATTAAAAAAACACGACAGAGTAGGATGATACATTTACGATGAATAATGAACGAGACAGGGATATTTTGACAGGGAAAATTCTTGAAAAATGCTGTGAACCCAAGTAAAATGGTATCTGACGCTCAAATGAAGATACTGAAGAACTCACAAACTACATAAACAATAAAATGATATACAGCTATACAGCTCGACATTGATACTGAAAAATCGGCAAAAGTGCACAATAGGCACCGGTTACACTTACCTTGAGTGTGTATATTGGTACGCCTTCCGGGAACGTGACAAATAACACCTACAACTTCGGAAGCAACTTATATTATACAAGAAAGAAACATTTGAAGAAAGTAAATTAATAACAATTTTTAAAGAAGTAATTTACTTATATTCGAAACATCCGCGCAGCAATGACGTCGTACAACACAAGACGGCTACATGACGGGTGAAAGCCGAGGAGTGGTATCCCCGTCTAGAATGACCTTGTTTTGCAGTTGTTTGGGTAACTTCAATGAAGCGAGGACCAATGAGATGGTCACCAGTTATTCAATAGATGAGTATCATCTCTGCCTTTTCAGAGTTATAATAAACCATTTTCATAGTTCTTACAATACTGTACACACTGTTGTATTTTCGACCTCCTTAAAATCATTTAGCTTCTGTCTTTACTACTGTGCGTACTTCTGTTCTTACTTGTACCGTACAGTCCACTATCACAGACGTCTGGCTACACAGTGTACTATAGTTATTCTGAGTAAAAAGCCGCGGTGGAATGGCCGAGCGCACTAAAGCACCTTCCTGCGGAGCGCATGGTTGCTACTCGTCGGAGGTTCGAGTCCTCCATCGGTGTTGTCCATAGATTAGTTTAAGTAGTTTGTAAGCCTAGGGACTGACAACATGAATAGTTAAGCTCCATAGATTTACAAACATTTGAACATTTTCTGAGTAACAGCAAGCTCCACATACAGACACTGAGACTAGAACAATCCAAAACATTGCATTACAGCCAAACTCGTAAACATTGTAGTCTTCTTAAACATACTCCTACAGATGTTGATCGCTGATCATGGATCTTATTTGTTACAATACGCAACTGAACGTGTGACGTTTCAAGCGTCAACTTTGGGTTACAAAATAAACATTTTACAATGTAACAAACGAAATTGAGTAATGATTTTTTCTATTTTCAGTTCTGCTAGAAACAATAACAGATTTCCATTTAAAAAAACATAAGCTTGTCTTAAAACTCATACTTCCGTGCATTTTAATGGTTTGTATTAACCCATTACACCAGCCCCTGTCTTCACTTTCGGTCTGCGGAATAATATTTATTCAGTGTTTGTTGTGGTTTACGAAATATTTCCAGTTGTAATGTTAAGTGGTTCACCCTATATAAGCCGATATTGCCATCCACGATGTACACTTTATCCGTGTTTCCCTGATTGTTTCCTGAAATCATGTAATTCTCATTGTGATCTGTTACAAACTTCATGCGGTGTTCAAGTTTCCTTTAGAATTTCTAAGTATTCTGTAGTCTCTCCTGCATCGCGAAACATCATAGCTACCTACCGTGATGTGATCCTGCGAGACCAAGTAGACAGTGCGAAATGTTGAGAAATTGACACACCCTGTGGCTACATCTTTAATCAGGTCCATTAAGGTAGCGTTATGTGAGTGGCCCCTGGCCACTTAGTTGACTTGCTACGGTCGATGGCCTTCCACTTACAACAGCTTAAGAGATGAGCCGCAGCGACAACTCTTCAAGCACTACTCAAGTCATGCAGTCGTCAGAGATAGAGGTGCGGCTCTTAAGTTCTACGCCTTTGATTGTAAAATTACGCAGAAGACTAATTACCCCACTTACCAAGGAAACAATACTTCAAAGACATAATTCCATAGTTCTTATCTGCATGGGTATAGCAGAGCAACAGTCGACTAGTAACTGGAAAACACTTCAGGGAAGTTTGTGAAACCACCGACTACAGTCATATTCGACTGACTTGTATTACGTTGGTGCGTACTATCCTAGCGTTTTCCTGTAAGTATAATAAAGACGACACATAAGACCTGCACAAAGACTGACGAGAAACAATGCGTTTAAACGATCTTCGATTTTCGTGAAGGTTTTCCTAAATGCAGAGAATCACTGATGTCACAAATATTATCCTTTAACGTAGAGAAACATACACGGCGCAAAAGTTTCTGACTTTCTGTTGCTGTCATCTTTCTATTGAACTCAAACTGGAGAAAATATCGGAAATGTTCCGATTTATGTATGTGGTACTCCATTTCATAGTGTTTGCCTCTCTAACCACTATCTTTAAATGAGGATATGCAATCTCAAATAGCAACAGGGAACTAGAATTAGAAAATTATGATTGATAAATAAACCCATAGCAACCGGAAAACCGACACTGAAAACAAAAACGCTATTGAAACGTATGTACAACCTAATGATTAGAATTAGAAATATCGGCATTAATCAATAGCAGCGCTAGAAACAGTGTATTCAGGCGTTGGTTACCTGTAAAATTCTGGATTCAGCTTTTCCTTAAAGCAGCTGTATCTTCATCAGTAAGAACACATGTACATTTACACAATAAAATTTCCTCACGTTTTCACAATGTAGTTACTTGTTCTAGTGAAACATTCTCTGAACGTAAAGTAATTTATAATCAAGCTAGAAGATGTCAACTGTAAGTTATTAACGCTTACAAACGTAGTAGAAATTTCGGTTAGCTGTATTCTGTTCGTTATTTATGGGAATAAATAAATAACCACTCATGATTACCTGTTGATTTGAACAAAGCCTTTTTGTTGTAATTTAAATGTTACATTTTCGTGTAAAGTGACGCATATTTCCCAACAACAGAGCAATTCAAATGTTAAAACTGTTGCAAACTTTTCAAACTAGACGTACGGAACAGATATTCCTTAGTGATCTTAACTATAGTCCATCGCAGATTGACAGTGATGCCCTTTTATACCTCATTAATAAAGCTGAGGTTGGCAAAAAAAGGAGTTCAATACACAAATGATGTAAAATTTGACACATATCGAAGCAAATTTTCATGCTTGATCGAAATTCAATTATGCATGCTTGTGTAAGCATTCAAGCACGTGAGCATGCAAGTGATCAAACATGTGTATGATTGAGAGTGCCTACCTAGAATTGTGATACTTGGTATGAGTAAATGATGTGATTGATATAATTTTATTTGGTACTTTTAAATTACATTCTGTACTAATATTGAAGTGCCGTGCAGGGTAAGTGAAAGAATAAGTTACTGTACGGGGGGGGGGGGGGGGGGGGAGAAGAAAAACCACTACTTCATTTATCACAGTCGAAGATTGAGGAAAACCTGTAAATGTGTTATTGGCGATTACAGAAATTGAACACTGCTTCAATAACGTATTTCCTAGATTTAGAATGATGGGTTTTGAGGATTTACATGTTAGTTTCAAATATTTACAGAAGTATTTTGTATTAGTGTTCTTCCGCCTCTCTTGCATTGTTCTATTTTTCAGGCTATACAACAATTACAAAATCATGGACAATAAATCTGCAGAACATTTTTTACAGGTTTATGTTAGAATTTGTGTTGTCGCCTGTCCTCTTACAAGCCTTCTGTGACTCCTCCATTACGTAGAAAAAAAAATTGTGGTATTTTCGATTGGTTTATTAGATTAGATTAAATTAATACTTGTTCCATAGATCATATATACGACATTTCGTAATGATGTGGAACGTGTCAGTTTAGTAAATTTTGTCTATACTTGACAATCAGTATTTTAGGATTTTTTTTTTTTAAAGTTTTATCCAAAAATTCATCTACATTGTAGAAGGAGTTGCCATTCAGAAATTTCTTTAATTTCTTTTTAAATACTAGTTGGCTATCTGTCTGACTTTTGATGCTACTTGGTAAGTGACCAAAGACTTTTGTGGCAGCATAATTCACCCCTTTTTCATCCAAAGTTAGATTTAACCTTGAATAGTGAATATCATCCTTTCTCCTAGTGTTGTAGCTATGCACACTGCTATTACTTTTGAATTGGGTCGGATTGTTAATAACAAATTTCATGAGTGAATATACATATTGTAAAGCTACAGTGAGTATCCCTAGATCCTTAAATGAATGTCTGCAGGATGCTCTTGGGTGGGCTCCAGCAATTATCCTGTTTACACGCTCTTGTGCAATGAATACTTTTTTACTCAATGTTGAATTGCCCCAGAATATGATCCCATATGAAAGCAGAGAATGAAAATAGGCGTTGTAAGCTAATTTACTGAGATCTATATCACCAAATTTTGCAATGACTCTGATAGCATAAGTAGCTGAACTCAGACGTTTCAGGAGATCTTCAATATGTTTCTTCCAATTCAGTCCCTCGTCAATGCAAACACCTAAAAATTTTGAATATTCTACCTTAGCTACAGTTTTATGTTTAAAGTCTAAATTTATTAATGGTGTCATGCCATTTACTGTATGAAACTGTATATACTGGGTTTTATCAAAGTTTAATGAGAGTCCATTTGTAGAGAACCACTTAATGACTTTCTGGAAGATATCATTTACAATTTCATCATTTAATTCCTGTGTGATAGCTTTAGATCTTAGTGATAACTTTAGAAGGACCACTACAGCATAAGAGAGGCACAACAACATACAAACTTCAGGCAAAATATTTACTTAAATATTTGCACTACAAATACTAAGCAAGAAGAAATACATAAATGGTGTAGCGAGTCATTTAAATAACGCAAAACAAGACGTTTGGAAATATTGTCGGTTTTTTCAACTACCTGTATACCGTAATCACGTTTTCCCTGTCATTATATTCTTTATTATTATTGCAGTTGTTATTTTTCGTAACACAAACAAAATGCTCTTACATAAGACATATCAAAGTTTGTGCTCATTTGCTGTTAAACAAAACTGATGCTTCTGCAAGCATACATAAAACGAGCAGGGAGGAGAAGCGGGGAATTTTTGCTAACATTGCTGCCAAATACGTGGTTAAGTGTGTGGTCACCTTTGCAGACATGAATATGATATTAAAACACTGCTTGCATGTTTACTACAGAAAACAAAAAATTACGAGCGAGTGGTGAAAAATAATTGTTCTGCTCCATTTTTTTCTTTAATTCGTTTATTGGAATGTATACCATGCATACTACTCGGTCGACCTTCCGCCTCTCTGTGGCCAGTTGCACCCGTCTGCTGAATTGCGGCGTCTAACTCGGTGGTGTGTAAAATAACAATGCTGGTGAACTCAGAGGAAAGCACAAACACTCCCACCCCTCTGCCAGCATTGCAGTGTCACACGGCTTACGACTGTTGCGAATATCTAACGCCTTCGGTTCTCTGTTATCGATCATCCTTCATAAAGTCCGGACCAAGGAGGTTAGAATACAACCTGATTGGTCCCCGAGTTGGCCCCATTCGATTTTCATATGTTTACACAACGTGGAGAAATTCTGTGAGGATTTCACGTTTATAGTGACGAAGCGACGCAAGGAGACGTCAAGTTGCGGCTTCTTCAAGAAACTGAAGCATTCTACAGCGACGGTATCAGTAACTGGTGTGTCGTTGCGGAAAATGTGTTCATTGTTATGTCAACGAAGAATAAAAATTTAAATTTTCATGACGAATTTTTTTTTTCTTTTTTTAAATGTAAGCGACTGTCTTGAGCAAAACAGTGTGCTTTTTATTTTTGTCCATACATCTTTCACTGCATTTGCAGGATCATCAGTAGGCCTTTTATTCTTTCATTGGAAGTTCGATTGTTTCATTTTGAAAGCTTTAAGAATTTTCACATAATAAAGTCGGTGTTGTTAGTTTTCTACACGCCCTTGTAAATTTGTTGTAAAATCTGTTTTCCACTTCTAACACGAAGAGTAAGAAACATGTTGGTGTTTATTATTCCATTTAAGAACGTGAAACTGGCGTATAAAGGTCAGACACACGAGCAAATCAGGCCTGCATACCTGTATTATACTCGCTTTTCTTTATTAGGATATAAATCGTACAAATCATTTGATAAATATGTACTTAAGTAACTAATCAATCCTAATGCCGACGGTACGAATCAGTCGACAGATGGTCTTTAAAATTTTGTCAGAGGACTTCTGTTGCAGCTCAGCAACCAAAAGATGACGGACTCCAATTTTAACCGTAGTGCGTCTGTCTAGAAACCATGTACCATAAAGAACGAATGGAGTACTTCGTGTTTAGTGGTATGAATAACGCCGTCACTGCCATACTCAAGCAATGAGAATTTGGGGGCAGATGCTGCAATATCTACGTTTTTGTCTTGTGCAAGTCCTGGTAGAAGTGGTTTGCCATCTATCTGTCTCCTGTTGTGGCGTATTAAGTGTCTAGCTGTGTCGTTTGTATGACTGTGATGAATGTTTGAACAGTGAAAGTCTGTGTATTGCTTGTTATAAACGAGGGACTCCAGAAATTTAAAACACATTCTTTATACAATTAGTTCTGAATATGTTTGGATTCAACTGTTAATTTTTTAGACGTGGAAAAAGGATGTGTTAGTTTGTTATAATAATTCAACAAATTATGACGAATAAAATTCAATAGAAACCACTCTTAAGAAATAATTTACTTCAAGACCGCTTGTCTGTATATCCATTTGGATGACTCTCACGAAACACCATTACGATAAAAATAATGTAAATAATTCTCTTAGACGCATGGAGATGAAAATGATTTAAGTTATTACCCAACACTTACAAAAAGGAACTATGATTAAAATATGTTTAAGAACAACTCCATTTTTGTGCTAAACTGAGAATTTATGACATTGACCTTTAGTTATGGAAGGCTAGTACGAATCACACTATTTTGATAAAGCGCTGAGTTTGAAACAACCGTTTTGATGTACGCAGTGATGCAAATCGTCTTATCTCTAGATATGTGTAGTCATGTCTAATGAGGTAGCTGTAGCAATAATTATTCCATGGATTGTTTACTATTATATTGTTTCAAATGTTTGTGTAGCTTATGGGACTTAACGACGGGGTCATCAGTCCCTAAACTTACAAACTAATTATCAACTACCTTATACTAAGGACGGCACAAATATCCATGCCCGAGGGAGGATTCGAACCCCCGACCGTAGTGGCCGTGCAGTCCGTGACTGACGCGCCGCAGTCCTCTCGGCCACGCGGCCGGCACTATTATATTGCCTCCAGACGGGACTTAATAGAATGGAGTCTGGATGAACCTATATCTGCTCCCTCCCACGTCGCAAGTGCTGAAGTGCTCATCTAGACTGCACTGATCGATAACACCAGTGGCTGATTGCCTTTAAGGAATGGACCTGGCCTGCCCGAGTCTTCTGCAGACCGAGATGAAACCGTGCGACTTCAATCTTTAAGGTGAAAGCGCCAGCTACGTTATTAGGAAAGTGCCTTACATTTAGTTGTGAATATATTTTCATCAAAATTTTGTTCTTGAAAAGTCAAGCTGTCTTGGCTTTGAGACGCTTCAACAAATTAGTAAACTTTTCCATATCATCGTTCTGTAGTTTTGGCTGACTTTAAGAGGTCTTCAACCATCGCGGAAAGGATAGGCCTGTGCAACGTATGTTTTACTGATAAATGAAGCGATGCGTTTGCTGTACATACTGTGTCGGTAATAACTATACGATAATTTCATTTGTGTATAGAGCATCCATTGTTAAAAGATGACGATAATTAGTTCTATAATATTAAATACTATTTTGTTAGTCACTGAAACTTATAACTGTTTGTGTACACTGCTCATGGTAATATGTGCTGCTAATATTGCTAAATTACTTAGTTCAAAAAACTGTGGTGACGTATGTTATACAGTGGATCAGACGAGTAGGGTCTTACTTAACAACAATACACAGAGAAAACACGCACAGAAGTAACTATAGTGCGTTAGATTGTCATTTAAAAACTAACAGTCATGTTTTACCCTCATGAATATAGGTTTCCAAATAATTCACATAGGACCAAAGCGTAGGAACCTTGATATACCGGAAGATCTTGAAATCTACGTGCACCACATGTCAGAGCCACATTAATAAGCAAATAGCAACTAGTAGTTCAATGATTTTAGTTTTTAACTGCTGGATTTACGATTTTCATTCATCTTACCACTACGTAAATATTTTCTCCTCGCTTAATATAATGCTTTTGTATTTATCATTAGATTCCCTGAAAAATGTGATTCATTAAGGAAAATGAATCTTATGTTGTGCTTCTGATTTTGGGCTGAATTTTATCTTTTATATATTTTTTAAAGAGTGAGTGCCACGGTTCCGCTGCTCTGAGCGCAGTATGTTGCTCTACGGCAGCAAATGATGGTGTGACTTCTAAAAAGGACGTCAAATCGTTACAGTTTGTCATTTTGTCGAGCTTTTATAAAACACATTATAGTCTGTGTAATAAATCTATCCTGGTTTTTAGCGCTATACGATTTGTCGGTTCAATGAGTTTATTGTAATCTGCTGTTCTCGTGTATTCCGTTCATCCTGCCGCCATGGATTTTGGTATTAATATAATTTTACATTATTTCACAACAAATGTACTTTTCTTTTGTATCAACGAATTTTTACAAAAATAAATTTCTCCTATAGTTTTAACCCCGCCATGTACTTGATTTCCGTAGTGTATACAACCTACTTTTAAATTTTTGATTGTGAAATTAGTCTTGTAATACTTTATTTTATTGTACCAGAAGGGCGAAGGTGCCGTTATTTTTGTGAAAACATTTTTCTTTTTAAAAATAAGAAAAGCCCTATATTGTCGTGTAAGTCTTCAAAATTGTATTTGTGGACTGTGGAAAAGCCCCACGTTCCGCACGCCCTCTGGTGATTTTAAACTTTACCTCGCCACGAGAATTTTGAATTTCACACTTATGTACTAAAAATGAATGCACTTGGCTGATTCCTCTGGATGTGCATGCCGTATGTCAGAGTTTCTCATTTCATGAACTACGCAGAATGATTATCTGATGATGTACCATTCCCGAAAACGGCATTAAAAAGGTTGTTTTAATATAACACACAGCGACCAATCAGCAGTGATTTCTTAAACAGCAACCTCTCGCACGTGAGACACGGGCGCAGAATAAAAACTGAAAACTCTGAATGAGAGCCGGCCGCGGTGGCCGAGAAGACTGAGGCGCTCCAGTCAGGGTCTGCACGGTCACTTCGGTCGGGGGTTCGAATCCCCCCTCGGGCATGGATATTTGTGCCGTCCTTAGTATTAGTTAGTTCATAAGTAGTTTGTAAGCTTAGGGACTGATGACCCCGTAGTTAAGTCCCCTAAGCTATACAAACATTTGTAACATTTTATATCTGAATGAGAATGTTTATTGCACACGCAAAGTTTCCAGATTAACAGCTACACAGTAATTTGAACGTTTTTTACTTAGCAGATGTAAGGTGTATTGCTTGAGACAAATCATCGTTAATAAACACAAATTATTTTACTGTCGAGTCATCGTGACTCGACGTTGCGCATGACAACCCTCATAAACAGTAAGTTTGTACACGGCTAGTAAACAAAAGAATAACCCTTCCCTTTGCCACTAGAGGACAAGTCGCGCCCAACGATACCTGCGAAAGTGCATAATGCAGAACTTTGCGTAAAGCAATCAATGGGTTAATCAAACAGAACAAAAATGTTCAAATGTTTGTAAATCTATCGGACCAAACTGCGTGGTCATCAGTCCGTAGCTTACAAACTACTTAAAGTAAAGTAAACTAACTTAAGGACAACATACACACACACACACACACACGCCCGAGGGAGGACTCAAACCTCCGACGGCGAGCAACCGCGCGCTCCGCAGCGAGGCGCCTTAGACCGCTCGGCTACTCCACCGCGGCCAAACAGAACAGGACGCGTCCTAATTCAGAGGTGTAATTTGAATGAAAAGGCACAAGTGAACTGCAGAAATCAGAAATATTAAAAACACTACCACAATTCTGCTATAACTGAATCACTAAGCAGGTCGGCTGGACCCTTCGACCAGTATCTATGGTCGAAGGCCGATTCAGTTGTCACGTAAGCGAGCTAAATGACGACTGTCACTTAGCCTCGTACAACACACAGTGATGTAAACAGAAAATTACAAGTATTTAATTAAAAACACAGCTAAACAAATGCAGGCACCTTAACACGAAGTGCTGACATACTTAAGTAACAAATGCGCCTGAACATCAGTACACTTCAAAAGAATGTAGGTAAACAATTTAGGGAATCACATTCCGTTGTCCTTCTTTGGATCAATTAAACAATGTCACCTGAACATGGCAGCAACAGACACAGTCACAAAACTGTTTGTTTGTTAAGCTTAAGGGATTAACTGCATGGCCATCAGTCCCTAAACTTACAAACTACTTATGAACTACCTTATACTAAAGACGACACAAACATCCATGCCCGAGGGGGGAATCGAACCCCCGACCGTAGCGGCCGTGCAGACTGTAACTGGCATTCCGCAGGCGGTTCGGCCACTGCGGCCACAATCACAAAACTCCTATACCAAAATTATGTAGGCTGGATCGAGTACAGCGCATTCACTACAGAAAACTCGATAACTGTCTTGCATCATAGAGCCGGGTGAGCACAGCCTGCCGACCGCGGTGGCCGAGGGGTTACGTCCTCTGTAATAAAAGAGCTGAGCCAAATGATCAGCGAACGACCAAGTACGAACAATGAAAAACGACCGCAAAACATAGATCTGCCTGAAGAACAAACAAACAAAAAGGAGAGGGGGGACTGAGGCCCTCCAGTCACGGTCTGCACGGCCAGTGCGGTCGGGGGTTCGAATCCCCCCTCGGGCATGGACATTTCTGCCGTCCTGAGTATTAGTTAGTTCATAAGTAGTTTGTACGTTTAGGGACCGATGACCCCCTAGATAAGTCCCATAAGCTATACAAACATTGGAACATTTTGTTTTGAGCCCAGCCTTCATAAATAATGTTTTCAAAAGAACTCGGTCCAAACAAATGTCAGCTGATAAAGGTTCAGTGAGCACATCGGCAGACGCATTTCACTAGGCACAGTGACTCATCTTGTCAAAAACAAGTAAAACCCACTAGGTGGTAATACACTACACGTGCATCCTGGGTAACGCTAAATAAGCTAGAGCGACCTGGCAGACTCACAGTTATGGACATCCTGGCTTCTAACAAAGGATTGGACCTTCACTTAAAATATGCCACTTCAACATAGAAGGCATTAGCAAAGCTAAAACGAGTACGTATCCAAACTACTGCTGGAAAATGATATTGACGAATTCATTTTGGGGTTTGAATAGCTCTTCAATATCCGTCTTTGCTTACAAATAAATTTGCTTTTTATGTATGGTCCGCCTTGACATCAACACAAATTCTCCATCTACAGAAAGCCCGCCACAAGCACAGCTCTACACAAATACTCAAACAATCCAATTACACAGAAACAACCCGGATTCCAATACATGCTGCACAGACTGAACAAAACCCCACTTAGTAATGAACAATAGAAAAATGAACTACAAACAATCAGACAAATAGCAACAGAGAATGGGTATGACACAAACGTCATAGACAAATTAAACCACAAAATTAAAACTAAGTTAAAAGGAACAACTAACACACAAAAACAAACAGACCAGAAACACACCATAAGCACACAAAACATAAACCCACTCAACTCCCATACACAGAACACCCACACAAAGGAACAAAAATCAAACAAAACAACAAATAAATGACACATTTACAACAAAGCAACTCACAGAATAGGAAACATTCTCAAAAAACAAGGCTTGAAAATAGCATACAGAACGAATAACTCAATACCGAGAAAACTAAAGACAACCAACACAGACAAACATAACACTTCTGGCATCTACCAACTGACGTGCCTGGAATGTAACTCAGTTTACATTGGACAGACATGCAGAAATTTCAATACTTGATACACAGAACACAGAAGATCACTAAAAAGCAATAGTCATTCTACATTTGCAGAACACCTCATAAGCATGAACCACAAACCAACCGACGTAAATACTGATCTAAAGATTCTAAAGGACAGCAAATGCCTCCCACAAAAATTAACAATCGAAGAGAACTACCACATACAGAAATCCATAACAGAAAGAAAAGAAATAATAAGTGAATACACAGCTCTCTGCAACGGAACTATATTCTCTGCCCCCAAAGAACTGACAGAAAACCCATAAACACACACACACACACACACACACTAAAACGAAGGTAACATGCTTCAAAACTCCCGCCCCCACCACAGTCAGCTGTTCTTAACACTACCCCCAGAATTCAACAGCCCACCATCTTTTTTTCAAAACATAAACATTGAGTGAAGTGAAAGTGCAACGGTGCTTGTTCACAACGTGAAAACACCGCAAATTCACCAAAGTAGGTGACAAACTTGCTAAAAACACATAAACATTTTGTTATTGAAACAGTCGCAACAGTAAAATAAACCAAAACACAAAAATGACGTCTTATATTTTGGAAAAAAAAAAAAAACGATATTTAGAAGCTAACTATTCACCCCATTGAGTACACACGTTTTGGTTTGCAGATGACAAACTGTCAAAAATACAAAGTGATGTTTTGTGAGTTAAAGAACCACAAATACAACTACATGTGGTGTTAAGGCAGGCTTAGTATACCAAATAAAAATAAGAAACGATTTATATTGGTTTCACAAAATCTGTAGTTTCTACAATTGTTCATTTGACAGGCAGTATAAAATAAATATACCACTGATGATGCTGCAACGCCAGCGAAACATGTTTGGGAGAAACTAAAAACAATTGTGTTTGCTCAAGGCGGACCATACCTAAAAAATCAGATATTGACGTAGTTCTAATCGAGGAAACAAATACTTCGACTACAGAGGATCTGCGCAGAATCGTCGTATTGTAAGGGCGACAGTGGCAGTTTGTAAAGCACAGAAAGGGGCTTTGTGAGCCGAAAAGTGTCAACACGAACTGTTGCCAACCGGTGATTATGTGGGACTACTGGCACACACACCTCTACCGCGTCTTCCAGTCACGCCACGGCATCCACGTGAACGACTCGGCTGGTGCCATCAGGGGATAACTTTGAAGATTGAATGGCGGGCCGTTGTCTGCAGCGATGAAAGTGCATTGTACTCTCCGTCAGTGGCAACTGAAATTTTTGGCAATTTCACAATTACTGTAACCGATTTTTTATGAACACATGCTTCAAATATTGTAATTCAGAATCTAGATGGTAGTCGTCTAAAGTAACCTTAGTCCTGTGTACTAGCGTTTTCAGGACAGCTTTCTTGTGTACAGGATGTACACAAAACACTTATATAACGGTATAACTAAAGCTGTACACATACTTCCGAACACAAGAAACTATCAACATAACTGAGAGACTTCTTTAGTTACAAGCCTGCAGCACACATACAAGAAGTAACAACCATTCTCAAACTCATCATAGCACAAAATTATTTCAGCTTCAATAATAAATTATACTCCCAACAAGAAGGACTACCAATGGGATCACCAATAAGTTCAAATGTTCGTTAAGCTTAAGGGACTTAACTACGGGGTCATCAGTCCCTAAACTTACAAACTACTTATGAACTACCTACAACTAAGGACGGCACAAATATCCATGCCCGAGGGGGGATTCGAACCCCCGACCGTAGTGGCCGTGCAGACCGTGACTGAAGCGCCTCAGTCCCCTCGGCCACCGCGGTCGGCCACCAATAAGTGGGCTCCTTGCTAACATATTTATGAACCATATAGAAAATCAAATATTTGACAAAATTGTACAGCCAGAGCAATATAAAGTACAATATTAGTACAGATACATAGATGACATAATTTGCCTAGAAAATGAACCACACACACACACATAAAAGAACTGCACAATCACATAAATACCACCCATCCACACATAAAATCCACCATTGAGACAGAAACAGATCAGAAACTAAATTTCCTTGACCTCACCATATACAAGAGAAACAACAGTAACAGCACCATAATCCATCTTAACTCCAATCTTCCAATCACACGAAAAGAAGCCAGCTTCAGAGATATGCTTCACAGGTTGAACAGAACACCCATGAATTATAAAAATGTTCAAATGTTTGTAAAGTCTATGGGACTTAACTACGTGGTCATCAGTCCCTAAACTTACAAACTACTTATGAACTACTTACGAACTAGGACGCCACAAATATCCATGCCCGAGGGGGATTCGAACCCCCGACCGTAGTGACCGTGCAGACCGTGACTGGAGCGCCTCAGTCTCCTCGGCCACCGCGGCCGGCCATGAATTATAAGGAATACACGAAATAACTAAACACAATAAAGCAAATAGCACAAGAGACTGGCGATAACACAAAGACAATAGATAAAAGAACAAAATACAGAAACAGACAAAAAAAAAAAAAAAAAAAAAAAAAAAAAAAAAAAAAAAAACCTAACACCCAAACACAGTCAAAGCAAACACAGTGCACACTAAATCAACAAACAAAAAACAACATGTGGTGTCGCACAAGTACAATGTGCGCGCCACCTACTTTCGCCGCGCGCCGCCATGCACGCACGGCGCGGCGATCTCACGACGACAGCCAAGAGCGCCCTCTGCTGGAACGCCGCTCGTGGCCACCACTGAAGAACTTCGGTCACTTCGGACGGAGATAGCAACCAGTTAGGACCTTCGTAATCAGATAGGCACCAGTGAAGACTTTGCTATTGTACAGGCACTAGGCAGGCATCTAACAACTATGTATCAACTTTCTGCAGTACTATATAAAAGTTAAGTATTGTTACATTCTGTGCAATATATATCTCTTTCTAATTTACTCGAGTGTTTATAGTTTCTGGCTGCTCCCCTCCGTACCTGCACCAGCGTGTCGGTCTCATTCCACTCGGCCACCGACACCTACGACGAGGCTGGGACACAAAAGCGGCGACGAAGTTGGGACACAAAAGTGGCGACGAAGTTGGGACACAAAACAACAAATGTCGAATAATGACATACAAAATTGAAACACGTCCACATAACGTGTTCCATTTAATTGACTCCCCATGAACAAATGTTGATGAGCTTCAGACATTTTTTCTTGGTGTAGCAAGACACTCCAGTCGCAATATGCGAGATACCAGACATTATATATTGATTTACTTTTATCTGTATGAAAAATTCTGTCTATGTTGTACATGAGGCCCCAAATATGTATTAGTGTGTATTGGCTCTGGCTTCCACAGAATGAATGAAACTTTGTATGTAAGAAAGTTTAGGAAGTGCTAGGCACGCCTCGTCTGTCGAGTTTTGCTGGAATCTGATTACGAGGCTCTGATGGTGTTTCCTTAGCATAGTTCTTGCACTTTATAACTTTTAAATTACTTCTTCGCCTGTTTAAATATGTTCAATGTCTTTCGCGATCTTACCGTAGTTGAATTCTAATATTTTCAGGGATTCGCGGTGCCTATACTGTTCGTACTTTGTCGACAGAACACGTGGACGATATCAGACTAAGCCTTCAGCTTTTCCATCATTCAGTGCACATGAGTGGTTAATAATTGTATAGCTAATTTGCTAAGGTGTTTCCTAGTAAGTGTAGCGTGATAATTTTCCCCGAAAATTGTCCATTCTAAGTTGTAATCTGTGTACTTATCGGCCCATGTGTGCGCCGATTAGCGTGTTCCCTGTCATGGTTATTACCATTAAATGGATCTTTTCCTCTGTGTAGAAAGAACCGTTGCACGACGTATATCGTATTTTTTTCATGAAATAGAATTATTTCACTTCTCTGAATTTTTGTGACCGAACTCTGTATTGTGCTGTAGCAATCTGTAACCTTGCTTATCTAATACATATCATTCCTCCGACCAGAAAGAATGGTTACACTATATATTTCGCTATCTTATTCTCTTCGAAATTGATTTTGTTACCTTTTTGCATATTTTGTGTTCCGATTTTGTAGAGTGTTGTATTGATCTAACAAATTTAATCTTCTGTAGTTATCTTCTCCCTGTGCTAAACGAACGCGAGAGCGACCGTTTTTACATATTATTTAATGAAATCTTGATTTAATGTATAGTTAGAAGTTCTAGGGAAACTTTAACTTCCATCTGTACACCACACTTTGTGGTCTTAAACCAAGTGCGTTTGTTTCTGATAGTTGATCATGAGCCTAAGCCACTAGCTTGACACGTTATGGAAGCGAAGTACTGTTTCATTGTGCGCGAGTGAACCTTCGATCTGCCTTCTCCGCATTGCTTAGCTGTCGTCTTGGTGTATTGGTGTCGGGTGCTTGGAAGGTACCTGCATGGCTTGGCGTATGAATCTGTGTGTGAATGTACTGCAATTCCTCCGTTCCCCCCTATGAAACGTGATCGTAATTAACCTGTACTCAACTTTGCAGGTGGGCAATTTTAGGGCCATGTAATTGTGAATATTTTGTAAGGTGTGTTTTTTATTGTATTTTTAAAAAATGGTCTTGGGCCCTTGTTGTTCTTGTTTTTAATAATAAATTAACTTGTTAAATTATAATCCTTTTGTGCTAATTTAAATTCTCTCCTCATCATTTATTTTGAATTAATGTGGGGTAATTTTTTCATGTATGTTGTGATTCTGCTCCCTGCTGGAGCATTATTTGCGTTTCCATTGCCAACATTCATGATTTTTTACTTAGATCCATGACTGCGGATCATTATTTGTGTGCAGTTTCCTCTAAAGATTGCAGTAAAGGTAGACTGTTTGCTTAACTTATAGAATCAGAGTTTTGCTTAAGGGAACTGTATACTTCCGCCGCTGTGTGAATATCGCCGTAATGAGATTTTGTGAGCAAGCAGTCAATTATTAACTTCCGAAACACGGCTAGTTAACAGACAAAAGAACAGCGGGCAAGTTTCAACATCAAAATCACACACAGAATCGTAAACATATGAAGAAGACAAGGACTCTATACAGGATACAGAACAAATAACACAATACAAAACAAAATGATCCAAAAACCAGGCATCATTGACTAATATAACCAATCTGGCATCTACCAATTAACGTGCAACTGCTGCCAGGATGTATATGTGGGAAAAACATGCAGGAATTTCAGGACCAGATACACTGAGCATTTAAGAGCATTGAAAAGTAACAGCTCCCATTAAACCTTTGCCGACAACCTAATCTCAGAAAATCACCATCCTACAAACACAGAGAATGAGCCGCGGCGGAGCGGCCGAGCGCATTGAGGCGCTATGCTCCGATGCGCGAGGCCGTTCCCCGTCAGGGGTTCGAATCCCCCCTCGGGCATGGATGTATGAGTCGTATAAAGTATGTTAGTTCATAAGTAGTTTATAAGTTTAGGGACTGATGACCCCGCAGTTGAGTCCCATAAGCTTTACAAACATTTGAATATTTTAATAGAGAATGCCCTAACAGTTCTTAAGACATGCAATAGCCTGTACCATAAATTAACAATAGAAGAGAACTATCACATACAAAACGCAAACGCCCAAGGAAAAACTGTACTCAATGAATACTGTTCAAAAATGTTCAAATGTTCGTATAGCTTATGGGACTTAACTACGGGGTCATCAGTCCCTACACTTACAAACTACTTATGAACTAGCTAATTCTAAGGACGGCACAAATATCCATGCCCGAGGGGGGATTCGAACCCCCGACCGTAGTGCCAGTGCAGACCGTGACTGGAGCGCCTCAGTCCCCTTCTTCTTCTTTTTTTTTATTTTTATTTTTTTATATATTTTTTTTATTAAGGGAGTGGGGTGTGGGTTTTGGGATGTATGCATTCTTTATTTTGTTTTATTATTTCAACTTCATCAAAATAAAACAGCCCCTTTTCCTGGCAGACATAGAAAATTTGAATAAGGAAATAAAAGCTTCTGTATTATTTTCCACGCGCCTGTCACCCCCTTTAGGGTATTCTCTCTCTTGTTATATATATATATATATATATATATATATATATATATATATATATATATATATATATATATATATATATTTGCGCTCTATACTAACGGATTTAGCGTGTCCGTGTACAACTAAAAACTAAAAACAGTAAAGTAAAGAAAACTCTCTGTGGGGAGTGAGTTTCCGGGCGGTCGACCCCAGTGCTTCTGCCACCAGGCACGTCTTCTCGTTTTGTTGTAAGAGGTAACCGTTTCATCATGTTCATCATATGCCTCTTCATCGTTATCATATTAGCTTCTCATACCCGGGACATTCCAGCTCCTTGGAGGATCTCGTAACGCACTCCCCAGAAAATTAGAAAAATATTGTTGATACTTCGGGTTCCGTATCAGCGCCATATATTGTTCTTGTAAATGGTTCCAGAAGTCCGGCACATGCTTCGCGCCGTCGCGATGCAAATAATACACCGCCTGGGCTCGAATCCACGTCACCGCGTTCGTTTTGGCTCGTGGGTAATACGTTCTGTCTGGAAAAAGGACAATCTTGGGGTCGATATTTTGCTGTCCGACGCGCAGTAGAAAGCCAATCATCTGCGTCACCAGCCGCCATACTTCCGCAGAGGGCCCGCACATGAAACGATGAGCATCGTCGTCTAGAACCTGGCATACTTGGCATAACGGAGTGTTCACCATATTGATGGCGTGCAGGCGGGATCCAGTAACTTGTTTACCGTTAACCAACATGTACCATGTCGTTCTTGTTTCCGTGTCAAGTGTGGCATGATGAACTGTCCGCCATACCACCGGCCAGTGGATCGTGGGGTGCCGTGCTTCCACAGGGTTGGCGGGGCGCCTGCTCGTAAGTATCCGGTAGATGTCGCGCGCTGTCGGAGATCTATTTATTGGGAGTTCTGTCATAATATAGCTATATTCAAGGAAAAACTCTCTGATATGTTGAAACGGTGAAGAAATGTTCTGCACCATCACCGGCGCTTGCCGAGAAGCTGGCGCCAGTTCGTCTACCAAGATTGCTGACAGACTCTTGTGTTGTCTTCTCCATGTTTTCAATGTCGCGCTAATATATAGTGCCACCGATCGATCGTGAACGTGAACAAGCCCGAGGCCACCTCTACGAGGTGGTAATGTCAGAGCCTCATACCGGATCTTGAATAGGGCTCCCGTGCTGACAAAGTATCCAAACGCTGCCAGTATGCTTCGGGCGATCATCTTTGGCATCGGTAGACTCTGTGCATAATGTGGAATGCGCGACGCCAAGTATGTATTTATATAAATGACCCGTTGAATCATATTTAATGTCCGCAGTGCGTTCGCTTTGACATCATTTCGTATGGTTAGGAGCAACCTCTTGAAGTTGAGCGCGACCGATCGTCGTACATCATTCATGAAGACGATTCCCAAATACTTGATCCTGTCCCGTAACGGGAATGGGGCTACGCAGTCGGCAGGTAGTCCTGTACCTATATTCAAGGCGACGGATTTGGCCACATTCATACGGCTACCCGTAGCGGCACCGTATCGATTGATCCAGTCCAAAGCCGCGCTAACGTCGTTGCCGTTTCTCACCACCAATATAAGGTCGTCGGCATATGCTTTGCAACGAAATGTGTAACCACGCATCGTAATTCCTGTCAGGCGTTGACGGAGGCCGCTGAGAAGTGGTTCAAGAGCCATGGCATATATGATCGTGGAAAAAGGCCATCCTTGTCGAATCGATCGCTGGATAGTTAGGGGCCCAACCAATCGTCCGTTGACAAGCACTTTAGAACGAGCCCCATGTAGTAGTCGCATCACTATAGTTATGAAGGGAGGCGGGAAATTCATTTGCGTCATCAGTTCCTTAATGTAGGTGTGGCTGACTTTGTCGAAAGCACGATCGAAGTCTATAGAAATCAGAGCTCCACGTAGACGACATGCTTTCGCCAGTGCGATCGAATCGCGGTATTCACTAAGCGCCGTCTGGATGTTGTTGTCACTGCCGAGGGATGTCTGGTCTGATGACACCACGCGATGCAGAACTTTTTTAATTCGTGTCGCCATCAGTCGAGTGAAAATCTTGAAATCACAGTTAACTAGTGTTAGGGGGCGATATTCTCCGATTCTTGTGCTGCGTGATGTTTTAGGTATTGGGACGATGACGCCCTCTACAAATGCTGGCGGAAGTGGCTCTTCAGGAGACATGAGTTCGCGGCAAATTTCCGTCCAATAGGGAGCAATCAAGTGTTGGAAAGCCCGATAAAATTCCAAAGGTATTCCGTCAGGCCCTGGCGACTTATTGAGTGCGCCCTTGCCTATGGCATCGATCACTTCGTCCTCAGTAATGTCCTCCAGCAGTATCGCTTGCGCCTCTTGATCGAGAGTCCCGAATAGCGTGTTAGTGACTTCATGGAGGGCCTCCCGCTCTAGTTCTTCTGCGGTGTATAATCGGGTATAATAATCAGCGAAGGCACGTGCTATGTCATTTTGTGACGTGAGATGGGAGCCATCATCAGTGTCAACGGTATGTATTAGGCCCCTGCGACGTCGCTTACGTTCCTGAATAATATGGTGCATCGATGGATGTTCACCCGCAACTCGATCCATTGTCCTCGCACGGACCGCTGAACCTTCCAGATGAGAGCGCATAAGAGCGAAGATTTTAGCCTTAGCTCGTTGAACCATCATTTGTCGTTCCGATGAAGGGGCCTGATATGTGCATTCTCTTAGTATAGTGAAATAAAAGTTTAAAGTTTGCCATTTCCACCGTGATTGTTCGCGCCCCAACGCAATGAATGCACGCCGTATCGCCGGTTTTGTGCATTCTAACCACCATCTTAATGTCGTAGGGTAAGTCCGTCGTCGCCTTACGCAATTATTCCAAACTTCTTCAATAACTTGATGACACTCCGGAGCTTGAAGATGGGCCACGTTCATCTTCCATATTCCATGGCATCGCCACACTTGTTGCCTTTGGAGGCCGATCGTGCAGATATAAACCGAGTGGTCAGTGAAGGCAGCTGGCCATAGCTCTGCGTCATAGATGTCATGTTGCAGGCAGCGCGTAACGTAGACGCGATCTATGCGGCTGCCGGAATGGCTGGCTACGTAAGTGTACCCGGTTCGATCTCCATGTACATAGTCCCACGTATCTACCATCCGAAGTTCCTGTGTTAAAGTTCTCAATTCTGGACATGGATTATAGTGTGGGAACTGGTCCTTCGGCGACAGCACACAGTTGAAATCGCCGCCAAGGATGCATTCAGCGTGTCGTCCTAGAAAGAGCGGAGCTATTTCTTCGGCAAAGAAGTGGGATCGTTCTCTTCGTTTGTCCGTGCCGGACGGTGCGTAGATGTTGATAAAGCGCACTCCAAGTACTTTTATAGCCATTCCTCGTGCCGATGGTAAGTATATGACATCCTCCGCTACAAGACCTTAGGCCGCTACCAGTGTCTGAAGCTGGTGACATGAAGATGTTGTAGCCATAGAAAGACGGGAAGTCGTCGACATATACTTCTTGTAATAGAGCGATGTCTATGTCTGCCGCGCGCAGCATATCCTTTAGGAGAGTAGTCTTGATTTGCGACCTTATATTATTGGTGTTGATGGATGCTATGCGGTAGGCTTGTGGCTGTCCTACTCGTTGTTGGGCGTGCATAGTAAGCGTGCATTGTTATTGCTGGCGCGTTCTCCTTCGGTGGTGCCAGTGAACTTTAGTTATGACGGGACTCCGTGGGCGGTGTCATCGCAACCGCGGTGCTCGCGATTAGCGGAGCCTGGATTTCATCGAAGTCGTCGAGTTCACTTGTCCAAGAGGGGCCCTGTGTCCGGAACTTTGCAGCCACAGCCGCTGGCACCGTATTTTCGTTTATCGTGCGAAGTTGTGGGACTTCTTGCGGGACGCCAGAGATGGTCTCACTGGTGTGTCCTGGGTCCTCAAGTTCAGCGTTGTGATGTTCGTCGTCAGAGGCTCCGGTACTCTCCATCGTGGCGTCCTCATCATCTGCCCGGTCTGTACGTAGGAAACTATCATCTGATGGTGTGCGACGTCGTTTCCTCCGTCGTTTGGGGGATCTCTGCTTGCGTTGTCGTACATCCGTATCCGCATCCTGTGCAGAGGCTTGGTCGTCCGGTGCGTCGGGCACAAAAGCGGCCGTGGGTGACACCAGCCGATCGACGTCCATAGACGCCTCCGTTGTAGCCACATTAGTCTGTTGTGGTTGGTCCGGAGCGGGTTCCACGACTGTCATCTTGGCAGCGTTGTCATCATCTTGTGTCACCTCTACTGTGGAATCATCCACCACTTGATACTCAGTATCGTGCGACGGAACATCTTGTCGAGTAACGGCAGAGTAGGCAAGAGGCATAGAAACGGTCGTGGGTGGTGGTGCAGTTTCGCCCGCCGGAACTTGTGTGATCCTCCTTTGGATGCATTGCGAACGTAGATGGCCCTCCTTGCCGCAGCCAGAACAGGTCTTGGGCTGACCGTCGTATATAATTATGGCTCTGCAACCTCCGATAGTGAGGTAAGACGGAACGTGCTTTGTAAGGTCAATCCGTACTTGTCGCACCCCATTCAGCACGGGGTATTTCGTAAATGTGGTCCATTTTTCGTGAACATGGCTGATAACACGTCCATACGGTTGTAAGGCATTGACCACTACATGTTCCGGAACCTCGAAGGGCAGCTCAAAAACTCTTATAGTGCGGATTCCTGAGTGGTCGATTGAAACTGCTCCAACATTGCCATCGGCATGTTTAAATTTTAGTCCATCCGCATGGTCACGTACAAGTTTGTTACATACTGTGTCGTTGCTCAATTTCAGATATACCACACTGCTCGTGATAGAGAAATGAATTCCAATCACATACTCGGGGTCGATTTTTAGCTCTTCCTCTATGAAACGTTCGATTTCAAATGCTTTGGGTCGTGCGTATCCAGACGTGAAAGTGATCTTGATAGTTGCTTTCCTGTATGAGTGTTCCATTGCGTGTCAATAAGTAGTCACTCGCGAGAAACACAAACGGTAAACAGCCGCGCGCGCGCCCGAGACTCCGCGGCGGGACGTAAACACGTCCACCTCACCGCGCCGCTGCCTAAAGCAGACTGCGGCCACCGCGGCCGGCGAATAGACTTCACTTTGTAACGAAACAGTATTTACCACAATAGAGGAGATGTACAAATACTCTTCATACTAGTATATTAATCACTCTCTCCTGTACCTAACTCCCTCTCTCTCTTTCTCTCTCTGTCACACACACACACACACACACACACACACACACACATACAAACGCGCGCGCGTGCGCGCGCGTACGCACACACAGAAAAACTTAATACACACAGCAAACACACACAGACGCAGATGTATATGCATATACGAAATGCAAACAGGAAGAAAACCCATCCGCAATGCTGCTTCACTCTTACATTCCCTATCAACAGACAAATGTAACACGACACTAACAGTAAAAAGAAAAACACCCAGAAAACAAATGAACAGCTTTCAGCCGTATGCATACTCCAAGTATTACTACTGGCGTAATGTATACCACGAACAAAACGTGGAAGACATATAATAAACACGTTACAAAAGAAACAGGAACAACCAAAATCTAAAGAGAAGGAAAAGAATCGTAATTACTAGCAGAAATGATGCCTTTTCTCCATCCGAAAATTGGAAAGCAAGAAGTTTAAACTGTTTGTTATGTTTTGCAGATGACAAGTAGTAAAAAACTAACCACAACAACAAATAAGTAGGCTACTTAGTGATTTTATATATATCCTAATGTATAGGTATGTAAAAATGTGACACTCGTATTTCTAGGCGTAAAAAATGAAATGTTCAAATGTTTGTTAAGCTTATGGGACTTAACAACGGGGTCATCAGTCCCTAAACTTACAAACTACTTATCAACTACCTTATACTAAGGACGGCACAAATATCCATGCCCGAGGGGGGATTCGAACCCCCGACCGTAGTGGCCATGCAGACCGTGACTGAAGCGCCTCAGTCCCCTCGGCCACCATAGGCGTAACTTCAGTAAACTGAAATACTTATATTTGTCTGATAACCTAAGCGAAAATAGTTATGAATGAATCTGTGAAAACATTTTAGATGTATACGAAAAGACAATTGTACAGTAAACTATTATCTTTCAGAACAAATACAGTCCTAACCATTAAAATTGCTACACCACGAAGATGTGCCACAGACGAGAAATTTAACCGACAGGAAGAAGATGCTGTGATATGCAAATGATTAGCTTTTCAGAGCGACACCTACAACGTGCTGACATGAGGAAAATTTTCCAACCGATTTCTCATACACAAACAGCAGTTGACCGACGTTGCCTGGTGAAACGTTGTTGTGATGCCTCGTGTAAGGAGGAGAAATGCGTACGATCACGTTTCCGACTTTGATTAAGGTCGGATTGTAGCCTATCGCGACTGCGGTTTATCGTATCGCGACATTGCTGCTCGCGTTGGTGGCGCTCCAATGACTGTTGGCAGAATATAGAATCGCTGGGTTCGGAGGGCAATACGGAACGCCGTGCTAGGTCCCAACGGTCTCGTATCACTAGTAGTCGAGTTGACAGGCATCGTATCCGAATGGCTGTTACGGATCGTGAAGCTATGTCTCGATCCCTGAGTCAACAGATGGGGACGTTTGCAAGACAACAACCATTTGCACGAACAGCTCGACGACGTTTGTAGCAGCATGGACTATCAGCTCGGAGACCATGGCTGCGGTTACCCTTGACGCTGTATCAGACAGGAGCACCTGCGATGGTTTATGCAACAATGAACCTGGATGCACGAATGGCAAAACGTCATTTTGTTTCGGATGAATCCAGGTTCTGTTTACAGCATCATGATGGTCGCATCTGTGTTTGGCGACATCGCGGTGAACGCACATTGGAAGCGTGTATTCGTCATCGCCATAATGGCGTATCACCCGGCGTGATGGTATGGGCTGCCATTGGTTACACGTCTCGGTCACCTTAAAAGCTGTGTGTGTGTGTGTGTGTTGAGGATGTTGAACCTATCGTTAAATCAGACAACAAATTGTTCATTAACACAGCAATTTGGTTTAATTATGGCCCTGATATTGATGTATATACTATTAAATAAGAAACAGTGCATTAAACTGATTATGTGCGCAACGGATATTTTTAAACACAAAACAACTGTGGAAAGTCACCATTTGAAACAGACACTGACTGTACTCAAAAATTTTGACTGCGAGAAAGATATTAAAAAACCACAAACCACTTTCTTAATGCTTGACTGTGAGAATTTTATGCAGATCAGTTTCTGATTATTGAAATTTAGTATCACAGTCAATTAATTATCATTTACTATGGCACCAATAACGAAATCTGTTCAGCAATATTATTAAAATCAATACTGCACTTTAAATCCACTAATAACTAATTATCAAATGAAGGAGGTAGGTTAATTTTCTAACTACGTAAATGAAACAGGAAAGAAAGGTCAACTTTGTTACTTATTATTAATAATCAGCATTACATTACCTACATAATACAACTTCTGACTTGCTGGCAAAGCAGCCTCTGCTCTACATCGGAGCCATAAACACAACTCAACCGCTCTCTAAGCGAGCTGAACCACAAGTGCTACTCTCTCTCAGTGCGAGCTACAGTGCTATGCAATACATGATCTTTGCCAAAGATGAAACTTCACAGAGTTAAGTACACATATCGATACATACAGTAGAAGCGATATTATACATTTTCTTGCAAGCAAGTTACTCAATACAAAACAGGAGGCACAATATTGGACATTTTCTTACAAAAATAATTTTTTATGGACACATTTCAACCTCTTGTTCGCATCGACTGCACTTTGAACAGTGGACGTTACATGTCAGATGTGCTACGAACCGTGACTCTACACTTCATTCGATCCCAGCGAAACCCCACATTTCAGCAGGATAATGCATGACCGCATGTTGCAGGTCCTGTACTGAACTTTTTGGATACGGAAAATGTTCGACTGCTGCCCTGGCCAGCACATTCTCCAGATCTCTCACCTGATAACGTCTGATCAATGGTGGCCGAGCAACTGGCTCGTCATAATACGCCAGTCCCTAGTCTTGATGAACTGTGGTATCGTGTTGAAGCTGCATGGGCTTCTGTACCTGTGCACGTAATCCAAGCTTTGTTTGACTCAATGCCCAGGCGTATCAAGGCCGTTATTACGACTGGAGGTGGTTGTTCTGGATACTGATTTCTATGCACCCAAATTGCTTGAAAATGTAATCACATGTTAGTTCTAGAATAATATGTTTGTCCAATGAATACCCGTTTATCAACTTCATTTCTTCTTGGTGTAGCAATTTTAGTGATCACTAGTTTATAAACCACCCCATTGATGATAGCACAAAATATGCTGAAACATGTCTTGTATACGGCGGAAAATCCTTACCATTTACAGTATATTTTGCCTGCACGCAAGTGATGGTCGTATGCGCCTACGATATAAATCGGGCGACTGCTGTTCAGGTCATACTGGCTCCACCTGAAGCTTTATGGTCTGGGGAGCGATAAGCTACAACTCTCGCTCACCTTGTGGAGGAAACGCTGACCAGCGCGAGGTACGTGCGGATTATTATGAGACCCGTTATGTTGTTTTTGTAACAGGAAGATGATGTGTTGTTCTGACAGAATAATGCTCACCCCAACAAAATGCGAGTGAAACTCAAAGTGCTTCGCAAGACGTCCAGGAGCTTTCCTGGCCAGCACGTTCTCCGGACTTATCACCATTTGAGCACGTGTGGGATATGATGACATGACAACTGACACGTGTGACTCGTCAATCCACAACTTTTGCACAGCAAAGTCAGTTGGACGTGCAATAATGCATCCCACGGAAGTATTATCGAATGGATGCCAGAATCAGCGTCTACATTACCGCCCGCTTCATACGCACTGTTTCTACAATACATTATGAGTCAATTGGGAAAATCTAAGAGGCCTGTACATTCTTTCTGGCGGAGTATAATTTGATTCTGTGCCAGTATATCCACATCTACAGACAAACTCCGGATCCACCCGAAGGTGATAGGCGGAGGGTATCTCCTACCACAATTATTTACTTCGTTTTCTGTTACGCACTGTTTTCTTATCTTTGTGGTCTTTGCGCGAAATGTTGTTTGGCGGTGTAGAATCTCTCTGCAGCCCTTCTCAATTCCGGCTCTCTAAATTTCTTCAACAGTATTTCTCGAAAAGAACGTTGCCTCCCCTCCAGCGACAAGCATTTGAGTTCCCGAAGCATCTCAGTAACACTCGCGCATTGATAGAAACCACCAGTAACAATCCTCTCAATTGCTTCTATGTCTTCCCTTAATCTGATCTGATGGGGATCCTAAGCACTTGGTAAAAACTCAAGACGGAGTCTCACAAATGTTTTATTTGCGGTCTCCTTTACAGACGAATCCAATCCCAATAAAACAAGTCGAACATCCGTCCTCACCACTACTGCCGTTGTATGGTCGTTCCATTGCATATCGCTGTGCAGCGTTATGCCTAGATATTAAATTGACGCGGCTCTGTCTAGCAGCACACTAGTAATTCTGTATGCAAACATTATGGGATTGTTTCTCCTACTCATCTGCATCACCTTACGTTTTTCTACATTTAGAGCTAGCTGCCATTCCTCAGACGTAGAAATTTGGTCCAAGTCATCCTGCATCCTACTACAGTCATTGAATGACGACCCCTTCATGTACACCACTGCACCATCAGTAAACAGGCGCAGATTGCAACTCACTCTGTCCGCCAGATCATTTTTAAAGATATAAAATAACAACGGTATTATCACACTTTCCTGGTGCATTTCTGACGATATGCTACTCTGTGATGAACACTCGCCATCGACGGGAATGTACTGGGTTCTATTACTTAAATAGTCTTTGAGTCACTCATATTTAGGTACGTATTACATACGACAGCACCTTCGTTACCAAGGAATATTTTCAAAAATTGAACTTGTTTGTGGCTGGGGTGCGTGGGAAATGAGGGGCATGTATTGTTTAACAGTTGCGTTCCGATCCGGGATCTGAAATTTTAGAAATGTAGCACTACGGAGATCACTGATGTAACGACGACTGACACTTCCACAGTATTGAGGACGTTGCACGGGCTATGTTCGTGGTCACAAGACTGCAACATGCAGGCTTAGATAGTATCAACAACCGTGTTTAAACACACCTTTATCACGATAAACAAAAAAAAACAAAAATATAAATAAGGTAAGTACTCATTTAGATTCATTAAGGGGAGACGAAAGGCTATTTTTATCCCTATTCTGCCATTGTTATTTTACCCTTTGAATAGGTACACTTTTCAAAGGAACTATAAGTGATAAAACAACGAAATTTTTACTGCATATATATAACATATATGTCTCAATTTACAAGTAAAATGAATATAATAACTCTAATGCTTTTGAAGAAAAAATTGTTTTTATTCTTTCACCAGTAAAATTTAACTTTTTTAGTACATTAACTATTATAGAACAGTTGATGATTGTTTTGTGGTTCTCAATTTACTTGTAATGATTTATTACCATCTTCAGTACAAAAAAAAATCATCTTTCTAACCCCATTAGCGTATCAAATAATGGTACCTGAAAGTTAAAAAAAATAGTTTTGAGAAAAATCAATTTAAAATTTAATATTGCAATTCTAGTACAGTTATTGATGAGAATTACTTACCACTAATATTTTCCTGCACCATAATGGGCATCATCTGAATCATACTGATCTCCTTTTCTTCTCTTGGCCCTTCTTCTTTTCTGTCTAGCTTCTTTTGTGCATTTTAAATTAGCAGTATCGGCTTTGCGGATTCTCTATTTATCTATTTGCACCAAGTATTTTGCATTATTTCCACTAGATTGTATGCCCAATAATTCCAAAACATCCAATTTTATAGTTACACCATCATTTAAGCATAAAATACGAACATAAACACCAAATTTGAGGGTTGTGAACTGAACAAATACAGTTTTTGGTAACCGAGTCAAAATGACAGAATTTACTCATTCATTTAAATTTTGGGTTTTCCCATGAAGACATTTCTTCAACAAGGTATCTTTACAAAGGTCTCTAACTATAGGTTTAATTTCATTCATTACTGCTGCAGGTAAAGAATGTTTGCAGTCATATGTGTCACATCTCCTGTACTTGCACCAAGTGTCAGGACCATTTGGGCAAAGAGGGAGCTCAGGATTTTCATTTGTGGATAGCTTATAGAAATAGCTAGCCCGTACAGCTTTTTTCATGTTTCCTAAATTTTCTACCTTTCTTTTTATGGCCGAGCCATAATAATTCTGTAATCTTCACGAAGTTCAACCAATAACGTTCGAAAATAACAAAAACACGATCGGAACAAAAAGTATCGGTAGTGGATACAGGGTAGGAAACATTGAAACGATAAAAACAACAGAAACATGAAATAATACACTGGGAGTAAAAGAATTCTGTGTGCATTTTCTCCGCATGCCGCATGGCCAGATTGCACAGAGCGTCAGAAAAACCATCATAACTCACGAAAAATTGTCGGATTTATATAAAACAAAAACTGTTTCACGCAGCAAGTACCAGGCATTTCAAATACGCTAAAATCTAAAAATCGAATTTTTTAGCCCAGTTGTCTTCCGTCGTCCCTTAACTGCCTGAGGATTGTGACAAACTGATTTAATACCTCCACATAACACGAAATATAGGTGACGTATTTCGCAGTAATTATTAATGCCATTCACAGCTCTAATTAAAAGATATCTCACAAACTCGGTGTTTGCAGAAAAAAAAAACGTAACGTCAGCAAATGCTTTCCTGCTGTAGTGCTTCTACATTGAATGTGAGAATACGGGCGTAAACCGGAATGCAGCGCTGTTCGCGATAACTGCACTTGGACAAAGCGCATGCTTCGAGCCCTTCGGTCCGCTATGCATCACTCGGTGTGCCGGTCCCTTCCACGCTGTCCCATTAGTCAGACGGGCAGTGAATACAAATATTCGGTGACGCGGAACGAGACAAAAAGAGCGCTCTATAATTTATAAGCTTTTCTGTGAAAGCCTTTCTGCAGGAGATAGCACGAAAAAACTATTGCCGAAAATGGGAACGTCAGGTACTGAAAACGCAACAGTCCACAGAACTAAATGTTGTACCATACAGTAGATCCACCACTTTGTTGTAGTGCAATGTTCCTCGGTAAAAAGCAACCTGTAACCGAGGACTACATTCGATTTCATTCGACAACATCAAACAAACGTTCTAAAAATATAAAAGCTAACTTTAAGAATGGATGGATCGTACATCATTAAAATAGTTTCGGCTGTCCTGTTACGTCTTTTTCAGCACTCACATATCTCTTACTTGTATGATGTAAACATTGATGGGTGCGTACAAAATATTTATACTGTTCGATGGTATAGATGCGTAATATTTTTCGTCATATTCTGCTACTAGCGGAAAAATGTTCCTGTCTGAGCACATAAAAGACAAATATGTTTTTGTTGAAAGAGTCAGAAAACTGGTGAACCAGCTGTCTCAGTTCTCATTTCGTCTTCCTCGCTAAATTTTTTGGCATACGAACTTATTCGCACTCTTCCAACACAGAACATGCTAGATCGGTAGTGAGTGAAGTTTCCGAACACAGTAAAACTGTTCAAATGTTTGTAAGTCCAATGGGACTTAACTACGGGGTCATCAGTCCCAAATCTTACAAACTACTTATGAACTACTTACGAACTAGGACGGCACAAATATCCATGCCCGAGGGGGGCTTCAAACCCCCAACCGTAGTGGCCGTGCAGACCGTGACTGAAGCGCCTCAGTCCCCTCGGCCATCGCGGCCGGCCGAACACAGTATCTCCCTTACACTGCGTCTGGCATCTCTCCTACTGTGTTCTTATTCTCGCATTGGCACTTCCTCCTTTTTGTCCCTTCCCCTTTCACTGTCTTCATCCATTTTTCTCGATCTTCCTCACCACATTCTCCTTCTCTACCAGTCTCTTTCTTTGGCATTGCCCCAGTCTTTTTCTCTCATATTGCATTGTCCCTTCAGTTCTCACACACTTTTAAAAGTAAGGTACTAACAAAATGTTAGTTTTCCAGCGAGGCTACGCAACAGAAAATGCTATATATCTTTTACTCATCAAATATTAAATGCTCTGAATAACCAGACATCACCAATCAGGATTTTAGTGATCCCTCAAAGGCTTTCGATTGTGTAATTCGTGGAAGTCTTCTAGATAACCTTAAGCTTTGTGGTATTAGTGGGCAGGGTGCATATGGTAGACTGCATATAATCGAAAAGAATGGTCCAAGTAAAGTGTAAACATCAGCCGATTCTTCAGATATGGGACTATCACTAATGGAGTCCCAAACGGTCCGATATTTGGTTCTTTGCTGTTCTTGACGTATGTTAATGATTTTCCATTCTGTATTTGCGACGATGCAAAGCTAGTTCTTTTTTGCTTAGGAAAGAATTATAATAAAAAGAAGAATAACAGATGAAATTGCAGATAATGTCTTCCACAAGCAAGAGCTACTCATGAAGTTGTAGACAATGTATTCCAGAAAATTATTAATGGTTTTCTGCAAATGGACTCCTGTTAAATTTTGATAAAAGACAATACATGCGGTTCCATACGGTAAATGGCATGACATCATTAAGGTAGAATATTCAAAGTTTTTAGGTGTGAGCATTAATGACAAATTGAATTGAATGGAAGACGTTGAAGATTTATTGAAACGTTTGACTTCAGCAACTTATGGTATTAGGGTTATTGCAAAATTTGGTGACAAATATCTCAGTAAATTAGCTTACTATACCTGTTTTCATTCACCGCTTTCATATGGCATCATCTTTTGGGGTAATTCATGATTGAGCAAATCCGTCAACACTAAGAGAAAGGATGATCTACGCTATTAAATATTACATTTATCTTTGGCACAGAAGGTGATGCATTACGCTCTCACAAAAGTCTTTGTTCACTTACCAAATAACATCAAATTTCTGACAAACATGCAACCAGCATTTACAAACAAATTCAAATAATTTCTGAATGACAACTTCTTCTACTCAGTAGATTAATTTTTACACAGAAAGTAATACTTAAAAATATTATTAAAAATAAAAGAATAATAATAATAATACACAATAAATGTATAGTATGTAATGTTTATCTATTACTAAACAGACACGTTCCATGTAATTTCGTAATCTCTTGCTGATGATCTATGGAGAAAGTATTAATCTAATCTATGTCTTCAGTCACTATTGTCTCCACATTTCACATGTCCTTGAAGAAGTTTTGTTCTGACTGATAACCGTAGCCTTTTAGTCCCTTTAAAAATCAAACCATCCATCCATGTTCTGACTTTAACCACCAGAGCAGGAAAATTTAACACGTGGGTCTAGTGAAGTTTAGCTGCTGAAATATACAGTTCTGACGCATCCAGACTTTCTGCTATATTATGTCAACACGAAATGTGTTAACAGCCCAAAATTTTTAACGATGAAAACGGAATGACAACTGATGCAGCTGGGTCTCCCATTTTATGACCTAGTCTGCTAAACAGGAACCTATTTTCCTTTTCTGTTCTCTGACAGCAGCATCTTTCAGTTGGTTCCTTTCTTTTTCCTTACTACAGTCGGTTGTGCTATATATATATATATATATATATATATATATATATATATATATATATATATATATATACACAATTATGTAGTTCTGTAAATACCTGACTGATTTCATCATATTCTAAGAGAAATTTATATAACTTAAAATTATAAATATTCAATATATATATATATATATATCTGCGTGTGTGTAATAGCATGAAACCGTTACTCTGGGTCGATCCCATGATCAACTCTAGCCAATTTTTGAGAAGGCCTTTTTTATTTTAAAAAATCTATGTATTTCGAAAAAAAATTAATATTTTTTAATTGTTCGTAGAGGTACTTTTTCGACTTATTTCGTGCCATACTTATGGCATATGTTGACTAATTATAAAGAGTCTAGGATTTAACGGTTTTAAATGATTTTTTTTTTTTTTTTTACATATCATATATTTCGAAACGTAACGAAGCAATCGATACGCGGAGATACCGTTTTTTTTCTTTTTTTTTACTTAAGAAAAACTATTTTTGCAGCCTTATTTATTTATTTTCTTTTTTTCTTTTTTTCTTTTTTTGTTTTTTTGCAAATTTTGCCACTTTTCCTCGAGTTTGATGAAATAGTTTTGTATCCCTTCATCACAATGCTTTTGACATGTCGCCAGCGGGACGGCTGCGCGGAGGGAGGGGAGAGAGGACCATTTGGCACATCGAATCAAGTAGGAAAATTGTTTAATTGCAATGAGAGTGATAAAAAACAAAGAATTAGTCGTAATTTATGTGAAGCAATAATTGTACGTTTTATAATCAAAGACTAATCAATAAAGTTTAAAAAAAAGAAAGAAAGAAATGAAAAAATGCCTACGTACTAGTTCTTTTCCTCTTATTTGCTTCGCTTGCTGTGATAACAATACAAGACGGTATCTCTTTTAAAAGCAACCGACAAACCGAACAGTCAGTGATGGCTACCATCATGCATCAAAATGGAAAACACATTTCATTTAAATTCATAAAGATTTTTCGATTATCGTTCAGCTATGTTCTAACCAAGCGTATTTTATCATTCCTATGAAATCAGGTTCACTAAATTGGGGCTAAATTAATGGGTGTATTTTTTGGAATCTTCACTCTAAGCAATTTATTAGTCTTTCACAAGTCGGGAGCCTCTGGAATTTTTAAATGGAATTTTTAACTTTAATATAAAAATAAATTGCAAGCTCTTTAGATTCTGTTTAAGTAAAATACTATGGAAGCTCTTTCATTCTAAAATAATGTCCCTTAATTAGCCGGTTCCAGCCGGCCGCGGAGGCCGAGGGGACTGAGGTGGCCGGCCGCGGTGGCCGAGGGGACTGAGGCGCTCCAATCACGGTCTGCACGGCCACTGTGGTTAGGGGTTTGAATCCCCCCTCGGGCATGGATATTTTTGCCGTCCTAGTTCGTAAGTAGTTCATAAGTAGTTTGTAAGTTTAGGGACTGATGACCCCGTAGTTAAGTCCCATAAGCTTTACAAACATTTGAACATTTGGCTCCTGATCGCACTCCTGTGTGTCTGTTGGACCTTATTTTGGTTGTCCTGTAGAAACGATTGATTCTTTCATCTCGCTATAATCCTTTGACAAACACTGATGATTGATTGTAAACAACTGATGCTGACGACAAACTGCGGCTGTCGATTTACAGGGCCTGGAATTTTGTAATGGTCCGAAACTGGAGGGCACACAGAAACAGTTAAAATCGCGTCCAGGAAACGTAACAAGTGGATGTTGTTCCAAATTTTGGTTTATAACTATGAAGCACAAAAGGAATGCACATTTGATGATCGTCTGTTGCGATGACTGACTTTTACAATAATTAATTTGACAATTACTACAGCGGAATCCTTGACATATTCGCAGTTCCAATAAAGTAACTTTTCTTGAGACGGAACAATTTTTACACGTGTATTCTTTCAAGGTCGATTTTCTTCTTTTCACATGTAAATTTCAATAGTTCGATGGTAACTCGGTCCCATTCACTTCGAATTAACCAGACTACAGTCTAGCTACCACAAATTCCACAGCCCCGCATACCTTCTTGTAGGAAGATAGTCTTTAGGTAAGCAACAAACATGCCAAACAGATACTACTAAATGTCAGAGTCGCAACATGACTACCACAATACAAAATACGCAGAAAATAATCATTTATTTGCTTCCACAAATACCCTTTACGATTTTGTTCTTGAGAGCGCTTGCTTTATGTTGCCATATTCACTTCCGTCTTTTGCAATCAACAAACAACTTTACGTCCCTCGTCTTTGGCATTCCTGAATACATAGCAGCTTCAATCAGTGCTGCGAAAAGTATTTCGAAAAATAAAATCACAATTCCTCCTCACAGTATGATTTTTGTCAGTAGAAATATATCCAAACTGAACAGGAAAAGGTGTGTACCACACGTTGAATGCTTCCTAAACCCATATTAAAAACGCTCCTCGCTTTCAAGGAAACTAATTAATAAAACTTTACAGCATAACAATAAGATAACCCGTTCCCTTACGTACAATACCCTGATTAAGTTACATTGTTACTAACAGCATATCACTATAAGGTACGATTGATTTATATTGTGCGTAAGAACAAAATACCCACAATTTGTTCGCGGGAGGAGAGAGTCCTAGCAGTTAAACGTCTCGCCGTTAAATGAGGTAAAGCGTTACTGTTTACTGAATCCACCCAGAACGCGACTGGACTAAAGTACATGCCAATCCTGCCGATGACATACAATAAAAGGTAAAAATCGACGGAAAATGGCACAATAAGTGCCGAAACATGTTTGTGTGTTAAGACAAGGTCTCTTCAACAAGGCGGATTTAATCACAAATCTAATACAGCAAGCACGGAAGGTACAAGAGCTGCACGATCACAGAATGATCATGCATCAGAAAGTTCAAGAACATAATATATAGAGTGCAGCAACCAGTTAATAACCGGAACAGTTGCTGCTATGGGTAAAATACTTGAAGTTCAAAACAGCTAATTTCGGCCAAGCCGAATATTCGGCTCATTTCTGGCCGAAAGCGAAACTGTGTTCGAAACCAATATTTTGGCCGAAACTTGCCGTAACCGAAACCGAATATTCGGTCGGTCCTTAATTATTTGTTATCTTTTGTCTATAAAATGCAGTTTTAAATGGAATGAAATGTATGCAACAATGTTCAGTACAGTATCCGTAAACCCATTAGATTTCTATCTGATTATGCTGAAGAGATAGCTCCTTAATTAAGAGCCATATACAATCGCTCTCTCAAAGAAGCATCTGCACCAAAAGATTGGAAAGTCGCACAGGTCACACCTATATTCAAGAAAGACAGTAGGAGTAACCCACTAAACTACAGGCCTATTTCATTTACGTCAATTTGTTAAAAAATGTTCAAATGTTTGTAAATCTATAGGACCAAACTGCGTGGTCATCAGTCCGTAGCTTACAAACTACTTAAACCTAGGTAAACTAACCTACGGACAAACACACACACACCCATGCCCCAGGATGGACTCGAACCTCCACGGCGAGCAACCGCGCGCTCCGCAGCGAGACGCTTTAGACCGTACGTCAATTTGCAGCAGGGTTTTGGAACATATCCTCCATTCAAATATTATGAATTATCTCGAACAGAATGATCTATTGACCAAAGGTCAACACGGATTTAGAAAACATCGTGCATGCGAAACACAACCAGCCCTTTACTCACACGAAGTGATGAGTGCTATCGACAAGGTTTCTCAAATTGATTCCGTATTTCTTGATTTCTAGAAGGCTTTTGATACCGTACCGCACAAATGGCTTTTAATCAGATTGCGTGGTTATGGTATATCGTCCCAAATTTGAGACTGAATAGGGGATTTCCTGTCAGAGGGGACACAGTTTGTAGTCATCGATGGTAAGGCATCGACTAAAACAGAGGTGATATCGGGCGTTCCACAGGGTAGTGTCTTGGTCCTATGCTGTTCCATATTTACATAAACGATTTGGGAGAAAATCTAAGTAGCTCTCTTAGGTTGTTTGCAGATGACGCCGTCATTTACCTTCTAGTAAAATTATCTGAAGATCAAAACAAACTACAGAACGATCTGAATAAGATATCAGTATGGTGCAAAAATTGGCAATTGACCCTAAATAATGAGAAGTGTGAAGTCGTCCACATGAGTACGAAAAGAAATCCGTTAAATTTTGTTTACAAGATAAATCAATCACACGTGAAGGCCCTAAACTCCACAGAATATCTAGGAATTATTATTACTTCAGACTTAAACTGGGAAGAACACGTAGATAATGTCGTGGGATAGGCGAACCAGAGACTGCGTTTTATTGGCAGAACACTTGAAAGATGCAACAGAAATACTAAAGAGACTGCATACACTACGCTTGTCCGTCCTTTTTTGGAGTATTGCTGCCCAGTGTGGGATCCTTATCAGGTGGGTTTGACGGAGGACATTGAAAGAGTTCAAAGAGGGGCAGCTCGTATTGTATTGTCTCGATACAGAGGAGACAGCGTCACGGAAATGATACAGGACCTGGGATGGGAATCATTACAACAACGGCCTTATCGCTGAGGCGTGGTCTACTTAAGAAACTTCAATCACGAACATTCTCTTCCGAATGCGAAAATATATTGTTGACTCCCACTTACATAGGTAGAAATGATCATCGGAATAAAATACGAGAAATCGCAGCTCGAACGGAGAGATTCAGATGTTATTTCTTCCCGCGCGCTATTCGAGAGTGGAAAGGGAGATGAATAGTATAAAGGCTGTTCGATGAACCCTCTGCCAGGCACTTAAATGTGATTTGCAGAGTATCTCATGTAGATGTAGATGTAGTTTTATGATGTCTTGAATAGAGAGCTATAGAAAAAAAATGTATCCAGAAACTGCTACAAATGTGCCGGCTGCGCTACACCGTGTTGTATGCAATCAATCAGTCAGTCAGTTCTTAACGAGTTTTGCCTACCAACCGTGTCCAGTCGCGAGGCGAAGCGTCTTCCCCTGTTGAGTGGAGGAAGGCAGAGGGCCGCAGTCTGACTTGTTACTTGTAGCGCGAGATTACGTATTTATTACGTAATTATTTTTTACATGTTGATGATAAGGGGCTCCGTAATACTGAAACTGGAAATCAATGTGTGATAAAACGAAGTTCAGGCCTATGTAAATTTAATCCACATGAAAAATGCACTTATTTTAAAAAATAAAGAAAAGGATTTACAACAATGTATTAATTGTTGTCATGGTATTGTTATGTACCTACATCAACTTCAGATATTCAGCTTCAAAATGAAACATGGTACACTGAAATCCGGTATGAGGTTCTTGAGTGACACGGAACAGAAAGTGTCGCGTTAGGAAAAGAACGCTAAATTCGCCGAATTTTAATTTGAAATATAGTAAACAAAAATGTTCAAATGTTTGTGAATCTATGAGACTCAACTGCTGGGTTATTAGTCCGTAGCTTACAAACTACTTAAACTAAGGTAAACTAACCTACGGACCCATGCCGGAGGGACGACTCTAACCCCAGACGGCGGACGGCCCCGCGCACTACAGCACGGCGTCCCAATGCGCACGGCTAATTCGCCGTGGCAATACTAGTCATGTAGTGGATAAATTTTTGATAGTCGTTTTCTTTTACATGTAGAAATTATTAATTATTTTAAAAAATGCGTGGTCAGTTTTCACGTTTTATACCCGTTTTTAAATGAAATAGTCCTAGTGTGTCAATCTGTCCCCGGTATCGTGATAGTAAAAACGAGCTGCTCTTCATTGAACTTCTTCCTGATAAGGATACCATACCGTGTAGCAATACACCGAAAGATAATGAACAATCGTAGTGTAGGCAGTCTTAGTGTTTTTTCCAATAAAACGCATATTCTGTACACAAGAAAGCTGCCCTGAACACGATAGGACTAAGGTTATTTTAGACGATGACCATCTGGAGTTGTAATTACAATATTTGAAGCGTGTGTTCATAGAAAACGGTTATAGTAACAGTGAAATAGCCAAAATGCACCATCAACGTAGGGCGCGTGCTGAGAGACATGGACTGAGACCAGTGCTTCGGCCCGCCTCCGAGATAACAGATACGTTACACCCTTGAAGGACAACATAGGTCTGCGAGTTCCGGATGTTTATACTGTCCCCCGTCAGTGCGGTAGTATTTAGAAAATGTTGAAATGTTTGTTAAGCTTTAAGGGACTTGAATGAAACTTTCACTCTGCAGCGGAGTGTGCGCTGATATGAAACTTCCAGGCAGATTAAAATTGTGTGCCGGAACCGGGACTCGAACCTGCGACCTTTGCCTTTCGCGGGCAAGCGCACTACCGACTGTGCTATCCCGACACGACTCACGATGCCGCCTCACAACTCTACTTCCGCCAGTACCTCGCCTCCTACTTTCCAAACTTCACAGAAGCTCTCCTGCGAACCATGCAAGACTAGCACTCCTGGAAGAAAGGATATGGTGGAGACATCCCTTAGGCTGCGGCTAAGCAATGTCTCCACATATCCTTTCTTCCAGGAGTGCTAGTCTTGCATGGTTCGCAGGAGAGCTTCTGTGAAGTTTGGGAAGTAGGAGGCGAGGTACTGGCGGAAGTAGAGTTGTGAGGCGGCATCGTGAGTCGTGTCGGGATAGCACAGTCGGTAGTGCGCTTGCCCGCGAAAGGCAAAGGTCGCAGGTTCGAGTCCCGGTTTCGGCACACAATTTTAATCTGCCAGGAAGTTTAAGGGACTCAACTGCGTGGTCATCAGTCCCTAAACTTACAAACTGCTTATGAACTACCTTATACTAAAGACAGCACAAACATCCATGCCCGAGGGGAGATTCGTATTTACATAGGGCAAACTATTCGCACTGTTGCTGAACGATGTGTTGAGCACACACGACGCATCAAACAAAGAGAACTTGAAAATTCAGGCGTAGCGAAACATTGCCTAAAACAGGCATAAAATAAAGTTCGAAAACACGAATTTTGGCCCAAACTACCACTTACTACGATTCTGTTATTAAGTAAATTAGCCGAAATTAAACGGCAACAATTTCAACAGAGACCAGGGATACACAGCAGGGCGATGGTGCGGGCTTTGGACACAGAGCGCAAGCCGAGGTTTGGCGCCTGTTGGGAGGCGGGACCGCCAGTTTCAAACGTGGCACTGGCTGCGCGTGCCACGTGACGTAACTGTGGTGTCGCACAAGTCTGAAGAGAGCGCCACGTACTTTCGCCGCGCGCCGCCATGCACGCACGGCGCGGCGTTCTTACGACGTCGGCCACGAGCGCCCTCTGCTGCAACTCCGCTCGTGGCCAGCACTGAACTGCATCGGCCACTTGGGATGAGGACAGGCACTAGGACTCTCTATTTAGTTAACCTATGTCTCAGTAGTATACTTAGTTGGCAGTCATGAACTTTGTGAAAGATAAGTATTATATTTCTACGAAATATAGAACTTGTTCTAATCTAGCTTCGTGTTTCTAGTTTCTGCTGTCCCACTGGCTGGTCACCTCATACTATGTACCCGCACACGCGTGCATCCTATTTCCCTGTGTCGGCCTCTCTCTACTCGGCCACCGACACCCAGGACAACCGGGGGAAAAGAGACACAAAAGTAACTGCCCAACTTTCCTTCCGCGCATGCGTTTTCGGCTCTCCAGAAGTTTCTAGACGAAGCTATTGAAACGCGGAACTATGCAAACTCTAAAGCCGTCGTCATACGGAGCGTGTATCTAAACCAGTGCGGTCAATGTGCCGATCCAACGTGCGCCTAAACTCTCGGAGACGGCGCGACTTGTGCATTCGACCAACACCGCCTAGAAGACAAGGCCTGACAACTGGTCTTGCCTACGTCACACCGAGAGGCGGCGGACGCAAGCTGACTGGCCGGCCGCTACGAGGCGGTGGGCGTGCCACAGCGGCCAGCCAGTCAGCTGGCAGCCGCCGCCTCTCGGTGTGACGTAGGCACGGCCAGTTGTCAGGCCTTGTCTTCTAGGCGGTGTTGATTCGACACGCGTGCCTGAAAGAGCTACACGCGATCGCAACGCGCTCCAGCAGCAGTTGTCTGCGGCATGAGGTCCTGCACTGTTTACGAAATGAAAGCAGTAGAATTCCTCCTTGAGCTCTATTACAACGCATATTTCCGCACATTTGTCCACATGTTCGTCATGTTTTGCCTGCGATACAGGCGTATATAACAAAATATCTATTAACATAAGACTTTTAAGAAAGTGCGAACAGCCCTGTTCATAAAACTAATCCAAGAAACTCTTTCTTCAGAGAATGTGCAATTACGTTTACATGGCGTCGAATATTATACAGTATACTTCTATCAAATTAATAAGAAACTCTGTCAGCCTATTAGGAAACCCAAATAAGAGAAGAAAAATACTTTTACATCTGGCGAGTCTCGAGCCAGCGCTACGTAAACCTCTGTAATTTCCTTCGCGACCTTACTGCATGTTCTACGCCAGTCAACTTGGTTGCGTTTCTCCGACGTAGATATAAGATGTGTTGATATACAATGTTCAGCCATTGTATATTTTTCGGACTGTGGAAGGTAAATGTGTCACAGTAGATCGATCCCCCGTTATTGTATGAAATCTGTTGGTCCTAAGTAACTTTTACGACGCCAATAAAATATTTCATAAATATCCGGTTTTTTTAAAATTCATCTTTTACAGATCTCAGAAGAGCTGCCCTCTCGATCGGTGTGCGGACAATCACAACCACTTAATGCTTCAGTTTTCTGGCACTTTTTGAAGACATAATATTCCATATGCGATAGAAATTCACTAGACCTTACATCTCTTCCTTCTCGCTGTTGCCGACTGATTTGGAGTTTTCACTTGCGGAGCTATCTTAGTCTAATGCTTGGCATATCCATTTTAATGAATACAATTTCAGTATGTATTACTTCGTCCTGTTCGCTGTCATCGTCGCGTATTGAATAGACTCATTCACTATTTTTATGCACGCTCATAGTTATGTGACGGATGGTGGCAGGTGGGCGATTGTAAATCTAGATCCACATGGGTGGGATTAGTACCCCGAAAACCCATCCTCCTTCCATGATACTAATTAATTCAAAACCAGTAGAACACTAAAGCTATGTGTAGGGAAAGAAGGCCATCCTTTTACGCTCCTCTTGCCGCCTTCTGCAATTCGTGATTAGCTGACATCGAGTCAGATGTTTTTTTTTTTTTTTTTTTTCCGCAATGGTGCTTACCTACCACAAGAAGTGTTGTGAATATTCGTATGTTTGGGTTTGAATAATGCCCAAATGTTATACATTAGGATGTTCTTTATAAGCTAAGAAGGAAGGTAAATATTATAGTACTTCCATCTGAATTCACAAATCCAGGAAGAAGAGTCTGGCTAACCGAAATTGTCAGAGAAACCTAAGAGCCATCATGGGACCCTCGGATCTGTGCTGCGATAATTTCAATTCATAATAAAAATCTGTAAATTAAAAATTCACTGATGACTGGATCACTCAGCAGAAACCTACACATATTTAACTTGAATACATTTTGTGAAGAAAATTTTCACATAAAGTCGTGAGGTTAAATTATTCACGCGTCGTTGGTTTTTGTCATATAGCAGTGGTTCACCTGACGAGCGGACAACCCGCAATCCAGGGTACAAGCGCATGGCTGCATAACAGTGAGGATTCCACAGCCGCGGTTCTGAAGTTACCAGAGGATCGACAAGCACTGCCCGAGAGTGCCCTTAAACCAGAACTATTTTCCTCCACACAGTCACGTGAGACCAGCGCGAGACTGCCACATATCATTGCGTACCGACTATTTAGGCTGGCGCAGTGCAACACGAAGGCAGTTTTCTGCCGACCGCCTACGAGAACGAGAACCATAGCTGAGGGATCGCGACCGACGCCTCCGGGGAAGAGAAGAGTCTCTGCCAGCAACGCCGTGCCTCCAGGACTTCCCGCAACAGAGTACGTTGTCCGGCTCTATCTCCCTGGCCGGTCTCTCAAAGCTGTCAATATCTCCCTGGCTTGTACCTAATTGATGAAGAAGAAACCTTTTAGTTAATGTTTGTTGTTTTTGGCTTGGTGTCAGAAGTTCGTTAGTTTGTTTTGGTTCCAGTTTGTCTTGTTAATAAACACAATTTCCGTATCAGACAGTGTCTTCCAGTTCTTATCTCCTGAGGCGGGATATAGCAGTTTTACTTGCAGGTAATTGCTGAAACACGCAGAAATTTTTGTTTATAATTGAGTACACTAAATAGATCCTAGTTCAGATATAAAATTAATATTCAGTTCCTGAAGCAAGCTTTTCTCATTCGTGTAAATGTGTTTAGTGCATTATTACAGGAAACAAAGAATTGAAGAAAGAGAAATATTAGACACCCAAATGTAGCGGGTGATCAAAAAGTCAGTATAAATTTGAAAACTTAATATATCACGGAATAATGTAGCTAGAGAGGTAAAAATTGACTCGCATGCTTGGAATGACATGGGGTTTTATTAGAACAAAAAAAAGTTCAAAAAATGTCACACAGATAGCGCTGGACAGCAAAAAGTCAGTGACTGCGCATGAAAGTCGTGTACAAAAGGAGCTGTAATGAGAGAGAGAATCAGATGCACCAGCAGTCACAGCATTTGCGGTGTGGGCGTTTCAAAAGATGGTGGAAGATGACGATTGGTTGAGTAGCGTGTTTTGGACCGACGAAGCTCATTTCATGCTCCTAGGGTCTGTTAACGCCCACAACTTGCTTCTAATAAAACCCCATGTCATTCCAAGCATGAGTGTCAATTTTTACCTCTCTACCTACATTATTCCGTGATTTATTAAGTTTTCCAACTTATACTCACTTTTTGATCACCCGGTAACTATTCTCAGTTTTTTGTAAAAGTTATGTAGTGGATATCTGCTGACTTTTTCCGTAGTTGTTTTTTCTTTATTGAATTTTAAAGCCACCGGTGGTGGCAGGCTGGCAAGAGCTTGAGTGCTGCTTTTCAGCCAAATGAATTTACATTATGGACAATTTGGTATAAAAATTCTAAAAGATGAAAATATGATGCTGACGTTACAAACTTGACAGTAGATTAAACTGGAGATAATTTACATAAAGCACACTACATGTATAGTAAAAACCGGTACAAAACACAATTAGTTTGGTTTAAAAATGAAATATAAATTACATTACCGAAAACGCTGTACAGAAAGGGCTGAAGAAAATTTAAAAGGGGCGCCAAATTTACTACACATCAAACATGCAATCTTATTGGCCACCCAAAAGCGATTCCTCAATGGCTACCTTCAACTCCCGTCATTCATCGCAATGTTGCCAACATGTAAAAGTGATGCGTCAGTCACGTATATATAAACTGCACTTTAACGTATATTTGGTTCTAATAAAAACCCATGTCATTCCAAGCATGTGTGTCAATTTTTACTTCTCTACCTACATTATTTCGCAAATCAGTCTCTAGGTAATATAAATTTACAATTATTGTCATGTACGAACTGATGGAAATGGGTTTGTCAAATTACAACATGGCGGGAAATGCAAATTAATGTGCAAAACAAGATGAATGTGCAGGCACGCTGCAGTTCTGTGCTGAGAGGCAGGATTTATACATCCAGATCGTACGGACGTCACTGGGTTACAAGCTCACGATGTCCTTACAGGAGGTTTGACTCCACCGGAGAGTGTCGTCAGTGTCAAAAGTTGTCAGGAACGTCGTCCTGTTGCTCACTGTGCAAACTGTGCGAACTTTCGTTTTAGACAACGAAAAATGTGGAATTTAACGCCCACGGGGGAGGGGTTATTTCACTAACACATTTTATTTCGGAGTGAGGTAATGTTTGAAATGGTTTCCTCTGCATCCCGTTAGGAGAACCTGCGGGTTTAATTATGGGTGCCGCAGTTCTGACCTCCGTCACAGAAGCGTCAAAAGTCGGGATGAAATGTGGATAATCATAAGAGGGAGAGTGACGACCTTCCTATCATATATTGGCGTTCACAGTGATGGTGGGCCGAATTTTGCTAAAATTTAGTGCCCATAAAAAGTCATTAACCCGTCTGATACCTCACAGAAAATTCTGAGCTCTGGACTTTTCTATCGCAAGGGTTAGGACCATTTTGTTTGGAGAGTCACCGAGACAAAGTGTGACGTCGCAGGGCGCCAGTGTTCCACTGTTACAGAGGACGGCTGTAGCAACCTTGAGCTAAATACCCGACTTCTGCATCGCAGTGAGAGACATTTACAGTGTTTCGGAAAGAAAACACTCTGTTGTTGGCGCGCAGAGCGCTTTAGCCTGGTGTCAGGTGGAGTGATGGCGCGCTGGCAGAGATTGGTGGCCGCGAGTGTCAGCAGGGCGTGGCCGCCGCGCTCTGACGCACTGCGACGAGGCGCCACGCTGGCTGGCCAGCGCCGAGCTGACAGCTACAGGAACACGACGCCCAACTAACCACCTGACACCCGCCTCACGCCTGACAAAAATCATAGTCAACAGTCTGTTAACAGGATTGTATTGACTGTAATGGGGAAAAATGAACAGTGGAAGGAATATATAGAGGGACTATACAAAAGAAATAAACTTGAAGGCAGTATTCTAGAAAGGGAAGACGAAGTGGAGGAAGATGAGATAGGAGATATGATACTGCGAGAAGAGTTTGACAGAGCGCTGAAGGATCTGAATCGAAACAAGGCCTCTGGAGTAGATGATATTCCGGCTGAACTGCTGATACCGTTAGGAGAGCCAGTCATGAAAAAATAGTTCCACCTGGTATGCAAGATGTCATGTATGAGACGGGGGAAATACCCTCCGACTTCAAGAAGAATATCGTAATTCCAATTACAAAGAAAGCAACTGCAGACAAATGTGAAAATTACAGAGCGATCAGAAGAGGTGCATCCTGGTTGCAAAATACTAACACGAATTATTTACAGACGAATGGAAAAACTTGTGGAATCCAACGTCGGGGAAGATCAGTTTGGATTTAGGAGAAATGTAGAAACACGGGAGGCAATACTCACATTACGACTTATCTAAGAAGATGGGCCAAGGAAAGGCAAACCTAGGTTTTTAGCGTTCGAAGATTTGGAAAAAGCTTTTGACAATATTGAGTGGAGCGAAGAGTTATATTCAACTATACAAAAATCAGGCAGCAGTTATTAGAGTCAAAGGGCAAGAAAGCGATGCAGATGTTGGGAAGGGAATAAGACCGGGTTGTAGCCTTTCTGCAATATTGTTCAATCTGTACATTGAGCAAGCAGTGAAGGAATGGAAGGAGAAATATGGAGAAGGAATTAAAGTTCAGGGAGAAGAAATAAAAAAAGTTTGCGGTTTGATGATGACATAGTAATTCTGTCAGAGATTGCAAAAGATCTGGAAGAGCAATTGAATGGAATGGACAGTGTCTTGAAAGGAAGATATAAGATGATCATTAACAAGAGTAAAACGAGGATAATAGAATGAAATGGCAGAAAGTCAGGCGATGCTAAGGGAATTAGATTAGGTAATGAGACAATAAAAGTAGTAGATAAGTTTTGTTATTTGTGTAGCAAGATAACTTCTAATGGCCGAAATAAAGATATAAAATGCAAAATGGCTATGGGAAGAAAAAGCCTTTCTGAAGAAGCAAAATTTGTTGACATCTAATATTAGTTTAAATTTTCGTTTCTGAAATCGTTTGCCTGGCATGTAGCATTGTATGGGAGTCAAACGTGCACGATAAGTAATTCAGACAAAAAGATGATAGAAGCTTTTGAAATGTGGTGCTACAGACGAATGATGAAGATTAGATGGGTAGATCACGGTCACGTAACTAACGAGGAGGTGCTTAACTGAATTTGGGGAAAAAGGAGTTTTTGGCATATCCAGACTAAAAAAAGGGACAGATTGGTGGGACACATTCTGAGACATCAAGGAATTGTCAACTCACCATTAGAGGGAAATGTGTGAGGTAAAAATCGTAGAGGGAGACCGAGGGACGAATACAGTAAGCAGATTCAAAAGGATGTAGGTTGCCGAACGTATTCTCAGATGAAGAGACTTGCATAGGACAGGGTATCGTGGAGAGCTGCTCAAACCAGTCCGTGGACTGAAGGACACAACAAGAACAACAGTAACTATAGGGGAATAAAATTGATGGTGCATTCTATGAAAATGAATTAGTTGACCCAGCAGAGAAAATGCCATTGACAAATTCTTGAGGATGTGTACAACGTACGATCACACAGACAGAGCCATACGCACATGGGTACAGTCACCAGAGCGTGCGCAGTGTCGGCGTTAGTACCGTGTACAACCACCTTTCGCAGCAATGTAAACTGTAATTCTTCCATGGAGACGATCGTAGAGGTGCCGAAAGTGGTCTTGTGGAATGGCCTGTCATGTAATTTCCACCGGGTACCTCAGTCAGGCCATATTTCGTGCCACTCGTGCAGACCGCCCAACATGACGATACTTGAGGTCCCAAACATGCTCAACGGGGGACACATCTGAGGATCTTCTGGCAAGGGTAGTTTATACGTACACCTTGAAGGGCGCGTTGGGTGTATGGGTTACATGTGGACGCGTATTGTCCCGTTGGAAAACTGTATCGCCTTGTTGGTGCATGAGTGATAGCAACACAGGTTGAATGGTGGTTTCAGTGTACCGAGCCCTGTTCAACGTTCTCTAGACAATCACTAGAGGAGAACGGCCAGAGTAGGACATGACTCCCCATACCATGATGCACGATAATGCGTACCAATAGAGTGTCCTCCGCTCACGCCCCAGTATCGTTCAGCCAGCCTCCAGTGGTGTCACGGGAGGCGTTTATTAAGGCATTAATGGACACGTGTCATCTTCATTGATAAGAGTCGTTGCTGCCTCGGTGCCAATGATGGTCGTATGCGAGTGTGGTGTTGTGCAGTAGAGCGCGAAAATCAGGAGTGTACGAGTGAGAGGCAAACAGGGGTGACACCTGGCATCATAGTGTGTGAAGCCATATCCCATTCTAGCCGTTCTCCACTGGTGATGGTCTCGGTAAAATTGAACAATGCTCGGTACACCGAAACCGTCATTCAACCCGTCTTGCCACCTTTCATGCACCAACAAGGCGATGTGCTTTTTTAACAGGACAATGCACGTCCACGTCCACTTCTAGGTGTACGTCAACTACCATGCCCATCATTATCCCCAAATCTGTCCCCCAGTGAGCATGTTTCGTACCGGATGAAACGTCTTGTTGCATGGTCTGCATCAGCGGCACGAAATCTGGTCCAACTAAGGCACCAGGTGGAAACTACATTGCAGGCCATTCCGCAAGACTGCATTCGGCACCTCTATGATTGTTTCCATGAGAGAACTACCGTTTGCATTGCTGCAAAAGGAAGATATAAACGGTACTAGCGTCGACATTGGCAACGCTCTAGTGGCTGTATTCACGTGCGTATATGTCTGTCTGTGCGATCGTGTGTTGTTTACATCCTCAAGAATGTGTCAATAAAATTTCCCCCTGCTGGATCGACGAACTCATGGTGTTCTTTTTTTCATTTTCCAGGAGTGTATAAACACGGCTCCGAGAAATAACAGCAATAGAGGATGAACAGTTCGGTTTCATGACGGGGACAGGAACATCGGACGCTACTTATGCAATTCGGCAGCTTATGGAGAAACATAGGGAGAAGAAGAGGGGTTTGCATATTTACTTTATAGTCCTAAAAAAAAGCTTACTACAGAGTAACACTGCCAGAAATTTGGAGGTGCAAGAGAGAGAGAAAAAGAGGGGGGGGGGGGAGGGGGGAAGTGCCAGAGAAATATGTACGTTTATTCAGGACATGTGTAATGGTGCCTGAATGCAGGCGAGAAGCAGTGTAGGACTAACAGACTGGATACCAGCGTAAGTTGGGTCGCATCAAGGGTCGGCGTTGTGAATATGTATGTCTTCAATCTGGTCGTAGATGTATTATCAGAAGAGGTTAGAGAACAAGCTTCTTGGTGTATGTTCGCAGATGATATAGTACTAATATCGGTACCCTAATGAACTGTGACCATTTAAAATAGTGTCTATATTATTTAATTCTAATTAAAACTTAACAGTATTCAGTTGTGAAGCAAGAAGGCGAATTTTAAAATAATAATTTTAATAATAACATTTAGAGTTGGTAAAGAGTAACAGAATACTATTTACAGCGTAAAGGTATGAAAAAATATGTAGCACATCTCTCATTAAGTGTTAGGAGTCCTCTTATATACAAATCCGATTTGTTCCTGCCCTTGCCTAAATGTCACTGTGAAACTCCGAGATGCCTCTAGTATATATTTTTTATTTTATTTTTTTATTTTGTTGCTTGACAGCCACCAGCGTATCTTGTGCAGCGATTACAAGTCTAGAATAAGACTCATTCCCCGAGTCTTGTAGGAATGTAGGAAGTATGCCATCACTACCTGTGTCGCTAATGGAGGAAAATACCGTAGTCAGATTTTACTGACAGTTTTGCACCTGGCATTAACTTCACTAGGTAATCTAAAACGTATCACATTTCCTAGTTTGTGTCTGATGTTGTTCAGTACCTATCATTTTGCAGTATGTAAAAGAATGAAATAACACTATCCTATAATTTGACAGAAAAAAACCTCATTCTCCTCAGTTCTCACCAGTTTTTGTTATACTAATACCAGCATCACGTTTTCAAATCCTTGTAATTCTGTAGCAGTTTTCTTTCTTTCTTTCTTTCTTTTTTTTCCATTCTACTTCGTTTTCTTTAACATCGTATTATTGGTTATTAATTAAATTTACTTTTTATTTGTTGTAATTATGGTAGTGTTAACAATACTCACTACTAATTCCAATCACGATTGTTTTACGCCAGTGTGTCCTTAAATCTTTATTTCTGCAGCCAAGAGCCATCTGCGCGATTTTTCGTGAAATTCTTGACAGCACTTGTTTTATTGCTCAGCCCTAGCAATGCGTATTTTTGCTAAATGCTGGAACTCCTTGCTGCCAATAAAGTGTGAAATGCGTTGGCTGTACGTATGGACAGATGCCAACTAGCTGGCGACCGGGCCGTACATTCTCCTGGCTGCAGTGTTGATGGCTGCTAGAATTTTAGGGCTTTATGCAGACACAGTTATCTGGCCAAATCTTTCCTGCATCTTTATTTCTGAGATTAACAGTTGCCCTTGTTGACGATAGCAACATTAATTCATATTTTCCATTTGGCCGCTTTTTCTGTAGTACATTTCTCGTTGTTGCAAAAATTATTCTGTTTTGTTTTTATACATGAAAAACACAATATGGACGTTGTGTTACACTCACTTAATTGGTTGATCGAGTTTGGTCCACAAGTTCGTCATCAGATAAGAACTGTCTGTCGTCATTAAAATGACAGGCTATTGGTTAAGCGCCGTTGCTCCCCGTCCGATGATCCAGTCCACCTTCGGGCATGTGTTTATGTGTGTGTGTTTGATGTCCATAGTTTAGTTTAAGTAGTTTGTAAGCCTAGGAAATGATAACCACAGTACTTAAGTCCTATAGATTTACATACATTTGACCACTTTGTTACTTCAGGTTGAAAACAAACAAACTGTTTCTGTTCTACTAATTAGTAGAATTATAGAAGCGTTCTACCAAGAAGTGACAGAAGAATACATTTATAACATTTTGTTACTGGTTAACAACTTCAAAAAATTACAGTATATGGAAGAAAGAGTAAATGTCAGATTTTATCAGTGCCGTTCAATATAATTAAAGCACTTAAGCTGAACAGTAAATAAACTTGTATGTAATACAGCAGAAAACCTCACGACTGAACACTGAAAATGCTGTGTATACACACGAAAATATGGCAGAAGGGGATAAGTCCAAAATAAGTAAGAGAAAAATCTAAATATGTAACTATTGTTAAATATCACATAAATAACAGTGTTGTGAATGACTGTGTCAATAAAATAAGGCATTGCTTAGGCGTAATTTTATATGGAAGGCGATGTACAAATAGAATAAATATCTTTGTCAATTACCTTATTTCTTACGATACAATTGTCAGTCAAACATTTTACTGTTCGGGTCTTCGCGTGTACCACCGCTTCACATTGCAGTGCTTTGTACGCTAGGGGGCGCTTGTTGACGTGTCCCTCAATGTGTATGCGCGGATACCTCATCCTTGCCAGCGCGGTTTGTAAAACATGGGACCATTCAGCGAACTTTTCTGACGAACCTTGTATTTTTTATTAATTATGAAATGCTTGTTACAAGTAATTGAAATGGAACATAAAATTTGCCGACCGCGGTGGCCGAGGGGACTGCGACGCGTCAGTCACGGCCTGCACGGCCGCTACGGTCGGGGGTTCGAATCCCCCCTCGGGCATGAATATTTGTGCCGTCCTTAGTGTTAGCTATTTCATAAGTAATTTGTAAGTTTACGGACTGGTGACCCTGTAGTTAAGTCGCATAAGTCCCATAACCTCTACAAACATTTGAACATTTTGAATTTGAACTTACATTTAATATTATCTTGTTGAAAAGTTGAATGATTTCAAAGACATTTTAATTGACTAAATTAAACCTTTCATTAACATTGTACAACATTAGGGTAGGGTTATATATATTTACAATACCGTCGTAATATGTCAAATTCGTATTTTACATAGAAGCACCAAAATAATATTTATGAATGAAAACCAGAAAATATTGTAACAACTTGCTCAAATTATTAACGACGTTTGTTTACACGGACTGCCTTTTCTTTAACAAAGATCTTTTTTAAACACACATCCGTTACATTCATGAGCTCAGAGTGTTTGGGTAAGGATGTGGAAGGAAATCGGTCGTGCCCTCTGAAAGGAACCACCCCGGCATTTGCCTGGAGTGATTTCGGGAAATCACGGAAAAGCTAAATCTGGATGGCCGGAGGTGGATTTAAACCACCATCCTTCCGAATGCGAGTCCAGTGTGTTACCACTGCGCCACCTCGCTTGGTGAAGCTTACGAGGCATACCGAATCATTTCGTTAAAAACTGGCAATACAGTCTTCACGGAGTTTATCTACTATTTTCAGTCAGGTGATAATAATTTCGCATAAGCTATTTCTTTAATTTGACAGTCGACATTTTTTTTAATGAAAGAGAAACACATAATAAAAAGTTGTCCAAAGGTAAGATTGAACTGAATTTCTGAGACCGTATTTTCGCCTTGCCGGCGCATGATCGTTTGCCTAAGAGAACACGATAATTTGACACGTTCTCCTACAAATAAGTTACTAGACAAATTTGCAGTCTTACACCGTTTCCGTCACTCAGTGGATTTTAAGGATTTTGAAAGCAGGCAGTAAATGAAAATTACATAGTACTCTGGCGCTGATTGCCACAAAAACCTGACTGCGGAACTGTAGTTAGGACTCTAGAAATGATTTGGTCAATTTGTGCTATCAAATACTTCCCCTTCACCATATCTTCTCCCAAAACTTCATTCCAAATACTTAATATAAATTTTGTTTATATTTTAGTTATATTCCTCCGTTGATCATTCAAATAGGTACGCATTATTATGAAGGTACGAAAATTCCCGTCTTTTGCAACGGAAATTTGTTATTTATTTTACAATTATAGATATAGTTTCTGTTCTTCAGTGCCCTGAAATGAGCGAAATGTATAAACATTTCGAATAAGCAAAATTACGGCCTTTAATGCCAACCAATGGTGTCTGTTCCTTCGGACATGTCTGAAAACAACAGACACCATATCAATAATTATAATAACTAGTACTGCCTGTGGTCGAAAATCGACCAGTTGTGTTAAGAATGGTCACGGGGGGGGGGGGGGGTGTAAAATTTTACGTATGATGTCGGCGGCCTCGCGTGATTATGTTGGCATCATCAACAACACGATAGAAAATCTTTGCCCATTTGTTCGAACCACATAGAATGACTCGATTAGTGAATCGTACAGACCATGAAGTAAACAAATAATGCTGTTCCTGCTTTATGGTTGACAGTTTCTTGTATATACCCTCGTCCACTTAAAAGCTATGTGTGTGTTGTGGATGTTGAACCTATGGTTAAATCAGACAACAAATTGTTCATTAACACAGCATTTTGGTTTAATTATGGCCCTGTTATTGATGTATATACTATTAAATAAGAAACAGTGCATTAAACTGATTATGTGCGCAACGGATATTTTAAACACAAAACAACTGTGGCAAGTCACCATTTGAAACAGACACTGACTATACTCAAAATTTTGACTGCGAGAAAGATATTAAAAAACCACAAACCACTTTCTTAATATTTGACTGTAAGAATTTTATGCAGATCAGTTTCTGATTATTGAAATTTAGTATCATAGTCAATTAACTATCATTTACTATGGCACCAATAACGAAATCTGTTCAACAATATTATCAAAATCAATACTGCACTTTAAATCCACTAATAACTAATTATCAAATGAAGGAAGTAGGTTAATCTTCTGACTACGTAAATGAAACAGGAAAGAAAGGTCAACTTTGTTACTTATTATTAATAATCAGCATTACATTACCTACATAATACAACTTCTTCCTAATGACATCAAATGCAATTACCTTCATTCCAGCGGTGTTACAATAGAATACAATATATATTCCAAATACAATCAAATCGACTTGCTGGCACAGCAGCCTCTGCTCTACATCGGAGCCATACACACAACTCAACCGCTCTCTAAGCGAGCTGAACCACAAGTGCTACTCTCTCTCAGCGCGAGCTACAATGCTATGCAATACATGATCTTTGCCAAAGATGAAACTTCACAGAGTTAAGTACACATATCGATACACACAGTAGAAGCGATACCACACATCCTCTCGCAAGCAAGCCACTCGACACAAAACAGGAGGCATAATATTAGACACTTTCCCACAAAAATATTTTTTATGGACACGTTTCACACCCAGTAAAAATAATTGCCCTCGTACAGCGAAGATTCCATGAGAAAACATCAGCGTTGTCAAGCGATTGGTTAAAAGGAAGACTCAGCATCTGTTGCCAACATTATCATAGGAGGCCGCTGTGATATTTGGTAAAATTTAACCGGCACAGGGAGGTATGAAACGGTATCTTTTACGTGTTAAGGAAAATGCCTGACACAATAACAACAAATAAAAACGGAACTATTTAATTCTCATTCCATTATATAACTTTCATTAGCCTAATATTTGAAATGGAACTACAATTTCAGTGTTCGTATATTTATACAACGTCAAGAAATAATGTTATTTCGATACTGCGATATCAGAATTCCAGAACTGACAACATGTCAACTTCGTAGTTCCACCCGTGCACCGCTACATGCCTCTCCCGGCGCATCATCATTTATATCGGCATTCTCGACTTCGTAGTTCCACCCGAGCACCGATAGATGCCTCTCCCGGCGCATCATCCTTTGTATCGGCATTCGTATGACAACATCCACTTCCTTTAACCAATCTTAATCACTGCGAAAATGAAGCATTTGAACGGCACAAGAAAGTGAGTTGGGAGCACTCAGTGTTTCGATATTCACTTATTTTATACGTTATTTTAATGCGGCAGAGTCCAGGGGAAGCGAATAGCCAATCAGTGAGCTGATTGTTGGAGAATGTAGAACTTGATCCAAGCTGTAGATAGGAAAATTTCTACTTCCTTTTACCACTTTTAATGGTTAAATGCACACATAATATTTATATTCGTGGAATTAACGACAAACAATCTTTCCAATTATGTAACTTTCATTGGCCTTCTTGTACGATTAAATTAGTAATCTGTACCACAATTTTCGTGTTAGCGTATTTATATAATGATGTCCCCAACAAGCAATTGGCAATTTCAATGCGGACACATTCTTACGCTCGATCCTTTGCGGGAAGTCAGTATTGGCTGCGAGCGAGAGGAACTAATAGTCACGGGGTACTACCATCATAGTGTACTACAAGGTGAGAATTTGGGTTGGAAGGGAACGGAGCCTGCATAGCCAAATTACTCGCCGGGCGAGGTGGCTCAGCGTGCTCAACGAACAACCCAGAACGAACATGAACAAATTACCGTAAAAAGTCCATATAACTTGAAAAAAAAAACTACCTAAGGCGACAGCTGGCCTGAAGCGGGGATTCCGGGTTCGAATCCCGGTCCACCATATGTTTTTATTTGAGTTTTCCTGAAACTGATACGGTCGAAATGTCTATCTAATTCGTTATTTATCGATAACCAGTGCAACTATGTTTAACGAGCAGGATAGGTCATGTGTCTATAAAAATAATACAAAGTTACTGGAAGTAAATCAACATCATGTGGATGTAGCACATTTAAAAGAGCGTGAACTAGATACAAAATTCAAATACCACTGAAGATGCATAACACTGAACAAAAAAATGTTCAAATGTTCGTAAATCTATCGGACCAAACTGCGTGGTCAGCAGTCCATAGCTTACAAACTACTTAAACCTAGGTAAACTAACCTAAGGACAAACACATACACCCATGCCCCAGGGAGGACTTGAACCTCCACGGCGAGCAACCGCGCGCTCCGCTGAACAGGCGAAACATGTATGGTATTGATAAACAAAAAAAGACGGGATTTTTCGTAACTTTATGTTAAAATATAACTGTTACTTACACGCGTACAGAGGAATAGCGCTGGAATCCACCCCACTGAAACTTCTAACGGGAATCCTCGCCAGAAGAGCAGTTCGGTTTTAGGAAGGGACGCTCCACAACCCTGGCAGTAGAAAACCTGTTGGAACAAATAAAACAGACAATAGAAAGACCCAAATGACAAATATATGTGGTTTTTGTCGACTGCAAAAAAAGCGTTAGACCTGGTCACCAGAAAGGTTTTAATAGACAAACTGGAGGAACTAACTGCAGGGACGAGTACAACGACCCTAATATCGAATATTTTAGCAGAAAACGACATACAGATAGATGATGGAATAGGTATATCCGACTGGCTGCCAGAGATGAATTGCGTCTTCCAAGGTGATCCACTCAGCCACATCCTGTTTAACGTCCTCATGCGCGATTCACGAAAAAAATGACAGGAACAAGCATGTACATATACGCTGATGACGCGGCCATCGCTGCGACAGATATAGACAAATTATAAGTAACTCTAAACAAACTAAGCGAATGGGCGGAGAGAAACGACATCAAGATAAACGAAGGCGGAGTTTCTAGTGTTCAGGAAAGAAGGAAGATTCACTGAGGCAGAGAACGTCAAATGCAATGGAAAACTACTCAAGACTGTTAACAATTTCAAATATGTAGGCATCACAATCCAAACAACGGGAAAAAGTTTCAGGCTACCTATAAGATCTAGAGCATTGGCGGTCACTAGAGCTATGAATGAAATCAGGAACGTCACACAACTATCGATCAGCACAGCTATGGACCTGTTCAGGCTAAAGATACTACCTATTACGACGTATGGCCTTGAATCAGTGGGAGAATTACTCACACACAAACAGCTTGAAGAAGTGGGGCGAGTAAAGGCTAGATACCTGAAGAGAGTATTAAGAGACCCACATAAGACAAGATCAAGACGAGAGACCTTCCTGATAGAGGATCTAAGATGCGAAGTCATACTCCCACCTACTGCCGACGTCAAATAGCTTCTACAATATATGAATGAGGAGAAAACCAACATACCGGATGACTTCTATGAAACGTCTGCTATGCAAGACGCGACCTGAATGGGAGCTAACCATGAAATGCGACACGTGACCACGAGATTGGCCACCCATGGGTTTCGCCACACGGTGTGTTGCAACATATTATTTCAGGAACCATATGACGAGTGTGTGTGTGAACTATGCTTAGAATTTTGTGATCATAATTTTCAAAATAAGAAGCCAAGATCGCACATTAACAATTTATTCATGTGCGATCTTGGCTTCTCATTTTGAAAAATATAAAACGATCAGATCGCCTCCAAACCCGACTAATTTTGTGATCGATAGCATATTATTAAATGCAGGAATAGACAGAAATCCATCGTAGGTTATAGCAAAGACAAGTAAAGCGAATGTAATGTAATGTGAATGTAAACCTTTGCATGGCATGTGTGCGTTTCCTGTAAATAAAGTAAATAATTACTGTCGTCCAATTTCCTTACTACCATATTTTCGAAAATATTTACAAAAGTCTTGTAGCTTCTCAAGAAAAGTATCACACGTAAATAGAATCAATTTACTCAATATGTGACACTGTAGATTCCTGAACTGTTGTTCTTCTAAGAATGCTATTATACATTCACTCACCAATTATTAAAAATCTCAAATAGTAAAATCTCGCCGGCTGTCATCTTTTATGAGATTTACAACGTGTTGTATTGTGTACTCATATCCCATACTTAGGGTTACCAACCGTCCGGCTTTTTCCTACCATGTGCGGCTTTTTATGTCAGGTCAGAATTTTTGCTTTTCCGAAAATGTCCGACTTTTTGATAATAAAGTTGTAATTTCATCATATGACTAGTTCAGTGTAGGATAATTGCACCAAAACGTAAGCTGCACACAAATTTTTTCACTAGGTTTGCTCCCACTGCAATGGTATCTCGAAGCGAGATATTATTTGTCTAGCACTGTCTCGATATTTTAATAGTCGATGTATACGATTGGAGATACTTTTTACTTTTTAATTAAGGAATAAACGTGGAAAATAGATGCGTTGTTGGTTATTGTGTGATTTGGAGTACGGTATGTCGTTTGCACAGTTAACTAGTAGTGACAGCCGAAAAAGACAGTGCAAGTTCTCAGACAAATTAAGAACAAAATATCAGTGCTTTGTATCTGCACGAAATGAAAGTGAAGTTATGAAAGTGTTCAACTTTCTTCGCGTCTATGCAGGACGCACAGAGGAACTGAAAGATTTCTGGGAATTTGTGGACATAATTTACCAACAGCTCCTAAATCATTCCAGGGTCAGATGGTTATCATTGTATGCAGCAATAGAAAGGAGTCTGCAATTGTAGCCAGCACTTAAATCATACTCCCTCTCACAAGATAGGAAATCTGTGCCTATAACGATTAGGAATTCCCTATAAAATTATATTTCAGAGCAATATATTCTGCTTCTCTCCTCGTCTATGCACATTTTTCATTGTAAAATGATGTCTGTTGAAAAGGAGAACAATTCTATTCTGGAGGTGCATGACTTATTAGAAACTGTACTTATTTATCTGAAAATCAGATATGAGATAAAGTTCATCCCTCTCAAAGTCAGGCAAGCTTTGAGTTCCTTTTCAGAAGCTGGTTTGCAAAAAGAGTGCAAGGTGTACATGGACAATATATGTAAGTTCTATGAATTTTGCACCGAAAAACCTTGAAAAGTGGATGCAGCCAATGAAATAATTAAAGTGCTTCAAATGACTTAAACTCAAAGACTTAAAAGACATTTTTTTAGGGCATCCTTCCATGTCTGCAGTATTTACAAAACAAAAGTGTGACCATTGTTGATTCAAAGCTGTTTGATCAATTCCGTAACAAAGAATTGTGCCAAACCTACAGTGCTGAACGAAAAATTCTCAGTTACACCAACAGTAGTGTTGTTTGTTTAAAAAGTGTCTAAACATCGAAACATTTTCTGAAATTTTGAAAATTTACCAATTTTTCTTTGCTACTCCTAGTAGCAATGATTCTACTGAAAGTGTTTTTTCTCTCATAGCTGCTCAGGAACCGTTTGATGATGTATTCAGTAAAAGGAATATTACTTGTTAAGTACAATTTCAAGGAAATGTCTTGTGAGGAATTTTATAACTATATACTTAAAGATAATAATTTACCTCTTCTCTCAGCAGTACTTTCTATTGAAAAGTACACTTTCAAAATGGGAACACAAATGAAAAATGCTGAATAATAACTTCCAGGTGATTGTATTGTATTTGTAAGCGTTAAATACTATTGTTTAATACTATAGCATATTTTCAATATATTTCTTTTTGCTTCTATTGAGAGTAGAGCATGTTTATTATAGAAATGTTTAAAATATAATCAATTTTTTTATTCTAAAATAAATTGTCAAACTTTTTTTTAAAAAAATCAGGCTTTTCGTGAAGCAACGTCTTACTTTTGATAATTTCGAGTTTATACTACCCATACTTAAATCGACTTTTAAGTTTCTCGAGGGCCTTTAATGGCGAAATCTCCGACCTTCGGCGTGGCTCATAAATAAATAAGAAAACCTTTATTTAGCTGTGCAAACCTGCGTCGGCCTAAATGAACAAGGACACGAAATTAGTGACAAAGAATATTATATAAAACATTTTTCAATTGCTTATATCCCGTTGTCGTTAGCAGTAATCGGTGAAATGATCAGGTATGCATGGCTCCAGTCTAAACTTTGCGATGAAAGAGAAATCTTCGTGAATGTAAATGAAATTTGTTTTCCAGTTGATTTATAGAAAGAAAGTATCTTGGCTGGCAAATGCATCATTTGTAAGATGTGATTGATGCTGTGAAAGCTATAGTTTTCCTATTTTTACGTCTCTTTAACACCCTGGTACATGTGAGAACCACATCTTGAACAACTTTTAATAAAATATCCTTAAGAATAAAGAAAAAGACGTGCATTTTCCATTAAAATATGGTTACATACGTGTTAATTCCATTATATTTTATGAATTCTCTATTTAAATGGAATAGGTATTCGAACACAAGAAAAAAATAAGGTGTTGTAGGATTTAAGCCAACGGTCTTTCGATTAATTCATTGTCAATCTTCAGTCCTGCCGGATGACTCTCGCAGACAGTCTAAAATATTGATCTCTATACTACCTGTATGTCTACATACTGATCTGTGGGCGGTGCCAGCCATAGATCTACATATTCTGTTTCTTGGCTATTTAAAACATGGCTACAACGAAGTATTAGAAGAAAACGAAAAGGAAATATTTCCATTCCGTATTCACGCTAGTCTGTTAGTCCACATATTCACATAATTTCAAATGCAGAAGTAATCAAGCAGTTAGTTGTCATAAATTCGTTTGACTGATTACAACATGGTGGACAGTGCAAAATTGTGTGCAAAACATATAAATGTGCAGGCACGCTACAGTTCTATGTTAATACTCCAGAGTTATACATCCAGGTTATATAGAGATCACTGGTTGAAAATGTAGCCATTTACTGCAGGTAATAAACGCTTGTCCATAAACTTTGAAGTCGACTTTCTCGAGAATTTTTGAGAGTTGCATCGAATGTTTTAGGTAGTTGCTACATGAATTCTAAACTTCACGTAGCTAAATATGAAAAATTACAAAAATGCTATAGCTATATGGTGTACTTGTAAACTTCAGCTTTATGGAATTCATGCATCATAAATAAACTAAAAAAGAGTACAAGAAACACATGCAATCTCAACATACCTGACATGCTATGCAGTGCTGCCTTCCAACCTACGTCTTATGAAATCATGCATTCTTTTGAACACCTCTGGTTGGTGACGGACTGGGTCGTAGGGAAGCATTAAACACACTTTTTATGAAAGTACTCAAATGCATTTTTTCGACGTGTTTTTCACGCCGGGCACTGGTCGCACGTGCGAGAAACACGCTGCGTTTTTATGGTCCTGCTGTTTTTATGATCCTGATCCTGTAGACGTAAAATAAAATGTCAGATACTTTTTCACCATTAGCTCCTTTTGTCCCATTTACAGTAATACTTTCCACAGTGCTTATAGATGTGAGATTAAAAATTTATTCGCCACGTTGTTTGACAAAATTGAAAAGTGTAGGCACACAACATACTTGAACAACGGTAACTACGCTATCGATATTAAAGTATATAGGGCGATAGAAAATTCTCCATTTATTAGATAATATACCAAACACATATTCTTCATAATGTCGTGCTTGTAAAAAAACTGCAACTACAGGTTTTCTTTATTATTATTATTATTATTTTTAATTATTAAGGAAGAGTATGAAGAAGGGTTAGGTAGGAAAGGATTGACAGAAGCTACATTAGAGCATTGAAATTATACAATGGCGACAACTGAACATGTGAACCGGTTCGGGAATCGAACTCGGGTCTCCCGCTTCGGACCAGTAGTCGCGTCGCGTTAACCACTTGGCTACCCGGGCTCGCCTCCCGTCCGTCTCAAACTTCCACGAGTCACACGTTACGGCTGAAGGGTCCAAACGTCCATGCCCTCTTAGAAAACGCACTTACTGTTTCGTCCTTCGGTCTCCCTCTACTATTTTTACTCAACACACTTCCTTCTAATGTTAAGTTGATGATTCCTTTATGTCTCAGAATGTGTCCCACCAACCTATCCCTTCTCTTAATCCGGTTATGCCAGAAACCCTCCAATATGTTGAGCACCTTCTCATGAGTTACGTGATCTACCTATACAATCTTCATCATTCATTTGTAGCACCACATTTAGATAGCTTCTATCATCTTATTTTCTGAACTCCATATCGTCCACTACTTCGTGGGTTCGTGTGTTGTATATATCTAACGAATGCTAATGCTAATCCTTTCCTTCCTAATCTTCCTCCTTCCTTCCTTAATAAATAATTTGAAGCTATTAATCTCGAGACCAGTACCATATCAAACAGTCTGTATCGTCCACTACTTCGTGGGTTCGTGTGTTGTATATATCTAACGAATGCTAATGCTAATCCTTTCCTTCCTAATCTTCCTCCTTCCTTCCTTAATAAATAATTTGAAGCTATTAATCTCGAGACCAGTACCATATCAAACAGTCTGTATTTTGTGCATAGTATAGATAAAAGTATTCGAATCGTCTGTTGTTTTCCCTGGTTTAAATCTTGCGCCACTGATCTCTGTAATACATTGTGCCGTGTATACTCTCATCTTATGTGATCAGTATCAGTACTTGGATATAGCAGTTTCTACTTTCTCCTGGTGCTTCAGTTGGTCCAGTATCTTGATCTAAGTGTTCAGTTATTAGCCTATAAAGTTTACACTGTTTACACTCTTTTATTGCCATCCAAAAGAACCACACATTTATCTTCTTCCTCGCCGAATGAATTTTGTTGTTGCAGTTAATAAATAACAAATCTTTTGTACTTTGCACCATACTGATGTTTCCCTCTACATATTCTTGATGCCTTCTCCGGTTAGCCCTCTTTAAGTTCCAGCGATGGAGTCGTGCATGTGTAACTGGAAGAGTTGGACCAACTTGTATTACCTGTGGAAATGTCTCTCAGTGCCCTCCTTAATATCTGAAGGACAGTACCATTAACTCCACCTGTAGTTCTGCATAAAAAAGTAGTCGGCCTTGTATCTGGTGTTCCCCATTTTGGGGCAGAAAGCTGTCTTCCATTTCAGGACAAAAAGAAGATGTAAAGCATGACAATCTGGCTGAGAGTACAGTCCTGATCACAGTTTGTGGAACTCCATTATCTCCATAATGTGTGTGTGATTTAAAATCTGCAACCACAGTCTGTTGGATTTTCAACATCTGGGAGACTTCCTTTGATCTATCATTGTCGTGAGATTTCTGTATACAGTATTACTATTGCCTGCTGACGAAATTCTAGCGATTGTGTTTTCAAACAAACTTTCACTTCCTTTAACCACTCTAAAAAATCAAACGTCTGTAAAGCTACGGGAACAAACTGCGGTAGCCATTGGTCCCTAGACATACAAACTACTTAAACCGACGATATTATATAACTTGTATATTTAACGCTGCAGGACCCAAATATTACAAACTGTTGATACTTAAACTAACTTACGCTAAAGACCACACTCATACCAGAGGGAGGATCCGAACCTTCGATGGAAAGCATAAACACTCAGAGGGGTTGCGTACACACATGACTTTTCACATCTATGTCAAAGCACCAGTAGAAATATATAAGTTTTATTGGTCCCCTTCTATAATTAATATTAAAATTGGTACTTCAATATTCGTGATTGCATATTTATTTGATGTCCACATTCCTGGTACTTTTTCTATGCAAAAATGTGTCCGTCTGTCTCTGTGTGTTTCACTCTGATCGTTAACGTTCTTCTAGGTGTAGTCTAAAACAAATATAGTTTGCTTATAGTAAGGGAAGTAGGAAGCCGTAACTGCTCAAAATGAATTATAAATTAGAAACGTACTTGAAGTCTCTAGTGGGAACAGCAGATCGCAAAGTTACTCTTTCAGGTTAACACGCGAAGCAACGACGTCAAAACTGTTATTCTGTTACTGCAAAATTTTGATTTTCACTGTTGACAAGACGGTCGACCTAGTATTTCCAACGATTCCACCTGTATCTTTCGCGGCGTAGCGTCTTCTACTACCCCCTTAGATATGAATATTGAAAAATTATACTTAAATTCTATAGTTCAAATATTTATAAACGCCAAGAAATAACATCTTGTTTTCTAATGAACTTCTCGAGAATTTTTCCTTTTACTGTAGTGAAGCCCTCTATGATGAAACGACGGGTGTTCTATATCTTAAATTCTTTCTTTTCCGCCTTCAAAGCTGAATGGTCTGTACTGCTGACTGCCATGAAGAGTTCGGGTTCTATACACTACCGGGTCAGAGATTTTATCCATTCGGGTATTATCATCCTCATAATTTCATCCACATTGACTTACTAGTCAAAGCAGTCAACATTATAATACCATACAATCATTTTAATGTCTTCCTTCAGCCCAGATCGGAAGACAAATATGCGTTCTGTCATCGCAACTTACCGAGGATAATATCGCGCATGGTTGACTTCGGTTTATTGGGAAAATTTGGGGGAGATGTGCTTAAACACGTATAAAACAGGTGTGCGAATGCTTCATCACGTATAAAACGCTTGTACAACACCTTCTTGAGTGTTGCTCAAGTGTTACGGAACCCAAACTGACCGGTTTACAGGAAGACATAGAAGCCATTCAGAGTGCTGGCTACTGCGTTTGTTATTTGGCGGCTTGATCACAATATGTCCAAATGCTTGTAAAGCTATGGGACCAAACTGCATTGGTCTTCGGTCCCCAGACTTACAAACTTTCGAGTGTTACATCTCCTGTTTTATCCGAAATAAGTCAGTAGTCGGCCTTGTATCTGGTGTCCACTAGTATCAGTTTCATTCTTTCTCTTTCATTTCTGTTTATTTCCATACATTTCTAGTATTTTCTGAACAGTGCGCGGTACATTTGAACGATCATTCAACCCGTCTCGATACTTTCATGCACCAACAAGGCGATATGCTGTTCCGACAGGACAATGCATTTACACATGTATCCCGTACCACCCATAGTGATCTTCAAGGTATACGTCAACTACTCTGGCCAGAACTATCCCCAGATCTGTCCACCAATGAGCATGTTGGGGACCGGATCAAATGTCATCTTGCGAGGTCTGCACAACCGGCACCCGGCGAAAATTGCACGGCAGGCCATTCCGCAAGACTGCATTCGGTATCTTTACGATCGTCTCCATGGGAAAATTAGAGCTTGCATCGTTGCAAAAGGTGCGTAGGCTATACAAGGTACTAGCGTCGACGCTCTAGTGACGTTGCTCACGTGCATATGGCTCTGCCTCTACGATAGTGTGTTGTAATACATCCTCAAGAAGTTACCTGTGCTGCGTTGACGTATTCACGGTGTTCTTTTTACATTTTCCACGAGTGTATGAATACTCAGTTTTGGTCGGTGCAGAACTACATTCAGACTTAATAAGTTAAAGTGCAGATAGCGTGAATCCTTAAAGATGCCTTGACTGTCCGCGAAAATTTCTGAGTCTTATTGTAAACAGGTCGTGAGCGCTGTTTAAAGGTGAGGTCTCACTTCCGTGTAGCGTACCACTTTGTTCAGAATCGTTGAACACTCTGCTGGCTCGCTGTACACTTACAGGCCGTGTGTGCCGCGTATTTAACTACGTTTCGGCCAATCACGTTTCACCACGCGGTAGTGTTCCTACGACACGGCCTTTTCCTGGAATGTAGCAAGTGGTTGTAGCAACTGTCCGTTTCCCCGAAGTGTTATCAATAGAAGTATGGTTGAGTTTGGTGTCATCCCATTGCAAATTATCCCATGCGTGTAGAGAATTTGTTATTAACACTAGCCTCCAAATAACTAAGATGCTGGCGAAGGATCTACAATATGTAGCAAATTATCTGTGGCCACAGAGATAACCAACATAATTGCAAAAATATCGGCTAACAGAACTAGAATTAAAAACAGACTATGAAACAATGTAACGCTTACAGTAAAAACTAAGTTATAACTATTCACCGTTTGCGTTATCAGCACCCTTCTGACTAGCTGTGAGACGTAAAAAAACTCATACTAAGCTAGAACGTCGATTGAACTACTTTCGTCTCCGTTGCTTGCGGAGGATCCTTCAGATATCTTGGAGAGGTTGAGTACCCAACACCAAAGTCTTAGCCATCAAGCACAACCAGCATTCATGCACTATTGAGCCACTGACGTCAGTTGGCTGTGACATGATAGGCGCATGTGTCTTGAACGAATACCGTTAAAGATACTGTACGAAGCAATTCAAGAGAGTGTAAGCCCAGTCGGAAGACCGCACCTTCGCTTCAAGAATGTCTGCAAGAGATAGCTGACCACGGCCATCAGCAGTACAACTCAGTGGGAACGTACTGCTGATGAGCATGTCAGCTGGTACTGTGCGCAGAAGGGTCATGATTGCAGAGGAGCAACGATCACAGGCAGAAACAATGAAGAGGACAAGACGGAAGAAGAGAGCTGCTTCTGCTCAAAGACCTAATTTCAAGCGTCCGAAGTGCAGCACGGGTTGTCTCTATTCATTGCGACTTTTCGACTATGGCAGATGTTGCAGACTCTGAGCCAAGCAAGCTTCCTTCGAGAGTGGGCGGATGCGATTATATTACATCATAACGTGCGACACTACAATAACAAAAATCTAGAAGGTATGTCCTTTTAGCCGGCCGCGGTGGCCAAGGGACTGCGGCGCGTCAGTCACGGTCTGCACGGCCACTACGGTTGGGGGTTCGAATCCCCCCTCGGGCATGGATATTTGTGCAGTCCTTAGTGTTAGCTAGTTCATAAGTAGATTATAAGATTAGGGACTGATGACCCCGTAGTTAACTCCCATAAGGTTTACAAACATTTGATTTGTTATGTCCTTTTAAGTAGCGACTATTAAATAAGCACTAAGTAATTATATAATCTGTTCGGGATAGAAGTGTAAGATAAGAATAATAGTAAGAAAGATTTTTTTTAATACCACCTCCGACAATAAAGTTCGGTGAATACTCCTGTAATATTAACATAGTTGAACTAGGACTACGGTTATCTCACTGTCCTTCGAAATAGTAACCTCCCATAACCATGCAACGCCGAGCTCTGCTATACATGTCCTGGAAACTTTGAACAAAGTCTTCCTTTAAGAGAGTGTTCAAAATCCTCGTCATGTTTCGTAGGATGTCAGAAATGTCGTCAAATCTTTCCTTTGAAAGCGAGTTTGAGTCGAGGAAACAGGAAGAAGTTTGGTGAAAGGAGTTCCGGCGAGTACGGCGGATGCTCAAATTGCACGACAATGGTCGCCCACACATAGCCAAAATAGTCAAACAGTTCCTGAAAAAAAAAAAAAAAAAAAAAAAAAAAAAAAAAAAAAAAAAAAATTTATGCAGCTTGAAAAACCACAATACTAGCCGCATCTAAAACCTCAAGAATGCTTCCTATTCCTTCGATTCAAACTCTCTTTGAAAGGAAAGATTTGACGATCTCCCTGATATTCAGTGAAACGTGATGAGGCTTTTGAACACCATCACAAAGGAAGACTTCGTGAGAAGTTTCCAGAACATGTATTGCAGATCTCAGCGGTGCGTATTTATGGGAGGTGACTATTTCGAAGGACAGTAAGGATACTGCAGTTCATAGTTCATCTACATTAATATTAGAGGTCTATTCAGCGACTTTTATTGTCAGATGTTGTATCTCAAAACCAAATATGGAGAGGGCTGAGTGTGCCTCTCTTTTGTATTGCAGAAGCAAATTCCTGAGTTGAACTAGAGCTACAAAAAAGGACTTTAGGAACAAACGAGCTCGGAGAGAAGCTTGTGTGGCCGTAGTCGAGGAGACTGGCCCGGACTTCACATTGCGTGAGAGGAGGCTACCGTGTGGCCAGCACTGTCGTGCTCGCGTGATGCGTCACTTCACACAGAAACGCGCACCAAGTACACGCTCGTATGACCCTAGTCTTGGTGTATCCACATTATTTATGGGGATCGCATACAGCTAGGCCTTAACGCGTACCCAAAGCCGAAAGTCACAGAGTTAAGGTCCGGAGAACGGTCAGGCTCTGCCGTAGCTTCACACGGAGTCTGGCCGGTGCTCCATCGTGGATGTACCACTTTTCCAGTCATTCTTGCAGTAACACATTATCCGGCAACACAGGTGACTGTTTTCGAAGTGACAGTATCCAGCCTCATTTAGTGTCTTGTGAAGAAAGTAAGGATCTAGAAATTGGACGCTTGCCCGCACGTTGATACTAAATGTGTCGTCTCTCGTCAACTGCGTAAGAATTGGCATCAGCCCATGTGTATTACTGTAATTTACGACACCGTCTCTGGTGAAGTCCGAGTCGTCAGTAAAGACCACCGTCGCTTTGATCTAAAGATCCTGAGCGCACATTTTGAGAAGCCACTGTCTGAATTGCAAACTGGCGGGCCGATCGCGTGGCTGCAGAACTTTGATTCGCTATTACGTCGCAGCTATTCTCGGATTCTCGTTTTACGCTTGTCCTCCATATGTTCTAATGCCTTTCTGCTTTTTATGTTCCTTCTTGCTCCTTTTTTCTTCTTCACTTCTTGCAGGCCGTTCTGGCTGCCAACACCTCTCCACGGTTTACCCGAGTCGCCCTCGATCTCTCCTCCCCCTTGGCATGCAATCCAATCCTGCTTTGAAAAGTATGATGTTTTGCATTCTTTTTAAGTTGAAACTCCGGTTCTGTCTGTTCTTTATTGTTTTATTATGTGCTGATTTCGTATTTAATTTTTATAGTATCTTTATTTCGTAAGATATCCATCCATTCTCGTACACCTTCAACATTCCTTAAAATTAATTTCATCTCTGCCAACTGTAATTTGCTCAGTTGCCTTTGAGTCGCCACCCACAATTCGCTGCAGTAAAGCAATGTAGACAAAGTCGTCCCCGTAAAAAAATTAATCTTTGTGTCTTTCCTAACTTTATTTTTAAAATTACTTCGAACTGTTTAACATACAGCTTGAAATGTTCTTGAAATTCCTCCGTGACCTTGTTATTGCAAAAACTTACGTCACAACAAAGACATTTAAAATTCGATACTTGTTCTGACATGTCATTTCAACCACAATAATTCCTCTGAAATCCAAATCTTTCGTTTTATTCATTGAGTTTTCAAGATTATAAGATTTGCATAGTTTATTTAAAAGATACATGGATTCCTGTAACTTTGTGTCATTTTCTTTAATAATTATTGGTTCATCCGCAAATAAGTCTTTCAACAGATACTGTGTGATAATATTTGCGACTGGCAATTTCTGTTTCCTTAAAACGTCATCAATACAAATATTAAGAAGAGTGGGTGATAACCTACATCCTTGTCTAAGTCGTCTATTTGCTAATAGCCATTGACTTTTTTTAAACTGTAGTGTCATTATATTCTAGTGTTTCTGTACAAACTCCTCCTTACCAAGATTAAGTGCGATAGATGCCTTCCTTTTCCATTGATCACCATAGTTTTATTCGATCAACCTATCAAGTGCCTTCTCAAAATCGACGAAAGTGATATTTGTCTCCCAATTCTTTTGTCTTGTATGTTCTATTTTAGTTTAATGGTGAAGACATTATCCACGCACAGTCTTTCTTTCCTTAATCCTGTTTGTTCTTTTCATAACAGACAATATGCAATACTTTCAATCTTGTTATTTTAGTGAAGATTTTATGTTCTGTATTGCCGCGCGGGAGTAGCAGCGTGGTCTGGAGCGCCACGTTACGGATCGGGCGGCTTCCCGCGTCGGGTATTCGAGTCCTCCCTCGGGCATGGGTGTGTGTGATTAGATTAGTTTAACTTAGTTTAAGTAGTTTGTAACCTAGGGGCTAATAATCAAGCAGTTAAGTCCCATAGATTTCAAACATTTGAACATTTTTTTGTTCTGCATTCATGAGACCAATTCCTCTATCATTTTCACAAATTTTGCAGTCTCCTCGATTGTATAGATTTCTAACTAGAGCTGTTGACCAAGAGAAAGGCCTGTGGTCATTTTTCCAGCATTTACTGAGGAGATGTAAGATTCTCCGTCTGATACAGGTGTCTTACTACAGTTTAAAAATCTTAATGTGCTGAATGTAATTCTTCTAATGTTATGGAGTCTACTACTGGAACTTTGAAACAATTTATTTCTGTACCATTCACTTCTCGTTATACAATAATTCTTTACAATGTTTTATCTAATGTTTTCATTTCTAGGTTAAACTTCCGGTGTATTTTTCTGATTCATGTATGCATTGGATTCTATTAGATTACATTAGGTGTTCGTTCCATAGAGCCTTGTTGAGTAGATCCTCGTGGATGTAAAACACGTCAAGTGATTTTTTTCATTCATTTTGTTATATTGAGAAATTCGTCAGTGGAGTAGGAGTTAGCCACTAGAAAGTCTTTTAGGCTCCCCTTAACCTGATCTTTATTCGTAGCTAATTTTTTTATGGTTGCTGGTAAATGATTTAAAATATTTGTTCTTGAGTAGTGGACCCCTTTTTGAACTAAAGTAAGGGCTTTTAAGTCCTTGTGTAGATTATTTTTGTTCCTAGTATTGTATGTGTGAACTGACACTCCCATGCGGCTGTAAGTTCGATCAGTGCGTGGGTGTTACAGAACAGAAACGGGAATCGCTTTGACGGAATTTAGAGGACCCTAATTTCAAGCTGACATACATTTCGCATAAAGGTCACAAAGATAAGAAAAACTAGGTCTCGTACGGAGGCATACAGGCTTTAGTTTTTCCCTGATTTTATGTTGGTGCGGAACATAAAAGGAAATGACTCACCTTGGTACGAGCTATCCTCCACACAGCACCTTAAGGTGGATTGTGGAGTATGTATGTAGATGTACAATGTAGAATACTGTTGGAAAAAAAGTTGATATTTTGATTACGGAGGAATCACAAAGCGAGTGCCAGAGGGTTCAATTTTGGGTCTACTCGAGTGGTTGACGTACTGGATAAATGGTCAGCCTAAGGAAAGCTTGGCATCCAATACTCAGGCAACTACAGTCGCAGCGTCGGCAGTGGTCTCCAGAAGCAGTGAGCCACCGGTGATGACGACCAGCCTTTGGCGATCTCGTCCCTCTTCCCTCGCCCCTCCCCCACTTCACCTGTCGCCATGTGCGACCGGGTTGCAGAGTACGCGCTGAGGAACAATCACAACATACAAGACGCTCGATGTGGGAATCACCTGAAGGTGGCGGCAAGGAACGTTGAAATACCGAATTACGAGAACGACTGCAGTCGGCTGGGCGCCCGAGAGCAGCGCGCCGTGCGGGAATGGCCGCGCAGTCTGGGGCGTCATGTTACGGACGTTCGAGTCCTGTCTCGGGCGTGGGTGCGTGTGTTGTCCTTAAACCCTTTCTATGGGGGGTATTACACTGTAAAAGATCTTTGACAAAGATCTTTTATCAAAGCTCTTTGGTCAAATCTTTGACAGTGTAATGGGTCATCTTTTATAAAAGATTTCTTTTATAAAAGATATTTGATAAAAGTTAGCGAGAGAGCCTAGCTTTTATAAAAGTTCGCCATTGTATACATGCGTCTTTCGTTGCTTTGACTACTTTTAACATACAAATTAACGTAAAAGTGTATTTGTTGTGTCGCTACTGCCACAGTGATCGTTTAAAAGTGAGAAGTGTGCGGAATATTTATTAATACAAAGCACATTTCCAAAAATGTAGTGTTAGAATCATATAAAGAAAAAGCTACTGCTGTCAGCTGTATTCAAAGTGGCTCACTGAAGTTGATGATAGGGAAGAAATTACATGGATCAAAGGATATACGGAGATGCATAAGTGAAATAAATGTTTTTATTTGTATTACTCTAACCTAACCTCATAGTTCCTCCTAAAGTGATTTACATCTTGGTTCACTCATGTCTGGAATAATACGTGAAATCTTAGGCCTACACTGTAGGATTCGTGTATTTTACTGCCTGCTGGAATAGATTTTGTATGTGGATGTAAATGGGAGGATCTTCAGTGGAAAGGGATTCATGATTTGCGTAATGAGGTACTGCACTAGATAGCTCCATATTTTTCTTGCTTTGCACGATGCTTTTCGACATTTAACCACCAGTCCAGGTATTTTACGGATATTTTATGTTTCGGAAAATCAGGCAAAACAAATGTCAGACTGCAGCAAACATAACAATGTCTTTCGCAGCGCATATTCCTCAATGAAGCCTAACATGAAAGAACTACGAAAATATTCCCTCTTCTTAATTATCATAAAGTGTCTAACGAAATTATGTTTAGCATGACACACGTTAAATTATTTCAGTTTTTCATTATTTACCTATTGACACAGCTTTAGAGCTTTCTGAAACATCGATTATAATGAAGTATTTATAAATATGTGGGTGAATTAAAATATTTGGTCACACGTTCTTAAACAATTTAGGTTATTATTTCCCAGCAGTGTAGCACGTGGAGTACATTTGTGCGAGCAGTTTTCGTATTTTCCTCTTGCTATTCACGGTTTTACTTAAAAATGTTTCCATTTTTCGTTCTTTCCAATGAATGCATTCCCGAGCAACATTATATTACGTACTATAATACAGACGCTTTACTATTTTGGAGTCTTATTCCGAGCAACTATGACGAAATATTTTACGATAGTGTAATGTGCTCCTGTGAAGTAGTTTCGTCAAAGATCTTGGATAAAATCTTTGACAAAGATCTTTGTCAAAGTTCTTTTACAGTGTAATACCGGCCTATACGAGACGTGCAACATGCTCAAGGAAGCCGTTGTCAAATGCAGCGCCCCTTGCGATAGACCGTCGAACTACAGAGAAGCGTTCAAACGGTACGCATTTGTTGAATCGTCTGCTTCACGCGTCTACTTCGTTTGTTGTCAAGTTACAGCAAATGAATCGCCGCGTTAGCATTACTTACCGAAACTGTAAGATATATTGTGATGATTAAAACATTTATTTGTGTGTTAAAAATGTTCAAATGTTTGTAAAGCTTATGGGACTTAACTACGGGGTCATCAGTCCCTAAACTTACAAACTACTTATGAACTACTTACGAACTAGGACGGCACAAATATCCATGCCCGAGGGGGGATTCGAACCCCCGACCGTAGTGGCCGTGCAGACCGCGACTGAAGCGCCTCAGTCCCCTCGGCCACCGCGGCCGGCTTTGTGTGTTAGACTGCCACTGTGAAACTGTGTTTAATTGGTTTCATGCAGTTCATGCGTAACTACGTCGCTCACATGAGTTAACGTCCTCATTATAAAATGCGATTACATACTTGCAGCCCCTGCGCCTATGTACATGATGAAGAAGCTCAGGTCTCTATACATAGACCTTTCACTTTGATAAAGCTTCAAATAATGCTCACTAAAAGCAAAAAATTCATGTTAACTACAGCATGTTTCAGGAAAAATAGCAAATATTTTAGAAGATGGTAATAAAGACGATTTGCAGTAAAAATTTCAAATAACGTGTGTTCAATTTTTACTGGGTACAGAGATACAGCTCTTGGTATGTGCAACAAACTGATTTGGATATTTTGACTGATTCTTTCGTCGGTTCTTGGTAGATAACCATATTGACTTTTATTTAAATAACCGGTTTTCGACGTAGTTTAAAGTCTGAATATGTCCGAGTAAGCTGAAAACCAGGTAACAAAGTGGAAATGAACGTGTAGAACATATACTAAATTCTACTTTTAAGTAGGTGTGATGCTCTACTACCAAGAACCGAGGGATAAATCAGTGAAAATTTCATGATTCACATTTGCTCTACGTTTGTTTAGATTTCATATTAACAGCTATATCTCTGTATTCAATAAAAATTGTACACATGTTATATTAAATTTTTAATGCAATTCCTCTATAGTATCACCTCCTAAAATACTTACGACTGAGTCGAAAAACTACGTTCCTTTGAGCAGGAGAAAACTACACATTCTCAAACCAATTCCCGACTTGGCTACGTTTGTCAGCTGCGTTCCCCATTCGGTCGTATGCGCATGCGCGAAGCACTTCCATACGCGTGAGAATAGCATCCATCCTATCCCGTCTGCTAGCGATCGTATGCGTGCATCTTGTGCAAGTGGACACGTCTACCCTGTACGCGCACGGCGTGACCGGTGCATCATGGGTAATCTTGTAAGCTCTCACTTTTCGTGTAGAAAGGGCTTTAGTGTAAGTTAGTTTAAGTAGTTTGTAAGTCTAGGAATCGATGAGCACAGCAGTTTGGTCACATAGTTTTACAAACATTGGGATATTTAGGGGACGACTCAACCGACAATTGAGCTGTTTCCTCTTCACAACACGTGAGACTGAAAGAGCGTCTCTCTCACGAATTCAATTTTGTATGAAAACCACGTCTGATGCATGGCTGACAGTTCACACTCGACAGTGAAGCGGAGATTCGTTAATATCTGCTCGTCTGTCATCAAGCTAGTATCCAGACGTATGGCTGAAAAAAACTTTACAATTGCGTGGTGCCCTCCAACGGTAATACTGGAATTCGTTATGGTGCTGGCCCATCATTGGCCTTGATGATTTCTTGAGTAATGCAGCCCATTCTCACGAAGTGCTGCACTGCGAAGAGGTATCGATGTAGGTCGGTGATGCCTGGCACGAAGTCAGTGTTCCAAAACATTCCAAAAGTGTTCTATAGGATTCAAGTCACGACTCTGTGCAGCCCAGTCCATTACAGAGACGTTATTGTCGTGTAAGCACTTCGCCACAATCCGTGCATTATGTACAGGTCCTCGATCATGTTGAACGATGCAGTCCCCATTCCCAAACTGCTTTTCAGCAGATAAAGCAAGGATGCGGTTAAAATATCAATGTAGGCCTGTACAAAAAAAAAAAAAAAAAAAAAAAAAAAAAAAAAAAAAAAAAAAAAAAAAAAAAAAAAAAAAACAAGGATTGCAATTCCCATGAATGAGAAACATAGGCAAACCTTAACACCACTGTCTCCGAATTTTACTGTTGGCACAACACACGCTAGCAGAAGACGTTCACCCATTCCGTGCTATCACTGAGCCAAAGAACACGTAGAACGAAAACGAACAAACACGATCAGCGTCCGCAAGGACAAGAACTACCCATAGAGCAAAAGGAAAAAAAAAAAAAAAAAAAGAAAGGGGACTCAGGCGCTTCAGTCACGGTCTGCATGGTCACTACGGTCGGGGGTTCGAATCCCCCCACGGGCATGGATATTTGTGCCGTCCTTAGTATTAGGTGGTTCATAAGTAGTTTGTAAGTTTAGGGACTGATGATCCCGTAGTTAAGTCCCATAAGCGCTACAAACATTCGAATTCGGAACGTTTTTACACGGTCCAATGTTTATGTTCCTTATACTAAGCGAGGCGTCGTTTGGTATTTACCTGCGTGATGTGTGGCTTATGGACAGCCGCTCGACCATGAAATCCAAGTTTTCTCGCCTCCCGCCTTACTGATGCACAGTTGAGTTCATGTGTGATGGTCTGGATACATGCCTGCCTATTACACTGAACGACCCTCTTCAACTGTCGGCGGTTTCTGTCAGTCAAAAAATGAGGTCTGTCTGTACGCTTCCGTGCTGTACGTGTCTCTTCACATTTTCACGGCACTGTCACGTCAGAAACAGTGGACCTGGGGATGTTTAGGAGTGTGAAAATCTCGCATACAGACTTCTGACACAAGTGAAACCCGATTACCTGACGACGTTTGAAGTCCGTGAGTTCCGCGGAGCGCCCTAGTCTCGCTCTCTCCCGATGTCTGACGACTACAGAAGTCGCTTATGTGGAGTGCCTGGCAGTAGGTGTTTTTGGGGTTGTCCGGATAGCCTACTTTTGATCACATAGTGTACACTTCGCCCTGGTAGAGAGTGCCAGTAGTGCAGAGGGGAGGCGGTAAATAGCGAGTGCGCGGCCAGTACAGAGGTGTGGGAGCCGCGACCATCGATCTGGCGTGTCAGCCGGCGAGTGTCGGCCAGAGCAGCTCCAGCCTCGGGCGCCGCACCACGCCGCGACGCGCCTTTGTCTCGCCGCCGCAAAGCCGGCCGCCACAATACACTTGTTGCACCGCCACCGCGCCTGTTCACAAAACCTGCCACCTTCCTCAAAAGCCAACAATGGCTCTGCACAAAAATTTATAGAGATTATTTATAAAAAGGTATATGTGTGCCATTCTGTATTAACAACCTCATGTTTCACATACCGGTAAGTCTCAAGTGACATTATGGCTCTTTTTGACTACCAATCGTGATTCGGCAAACATGCCACCGGTAATCAGTTTCTTTCCTCACTGGAATCAGAAAATCGGGCTTAATCTGTGCAGCGCTAAACGAGCCCCTTTCTATATAAATGAACGATAAATTATGCTTTGCGTAAACCTATATAAATGAAAAAGAGGAATTTGTTAACATCCAAAATTAATTTAAGCATAACGAAGTCTTTTCTGAAGGCATTTGTGTGGAGTGTTGCTTTGTATGGGAGTGAAACATGGACGATAAACAGTGCGGACAGGAAGAGGATAGAGGCTTTTGAAATCTGGTGCTACAGAAGAATGCTGAAGATTAGATGGGTGGATCGTGTAACTAATAAGGAAGTACTAAACAGAATTTGGGAGAAAGGGAATTTCTGGCATACATTGACTAAAAGAAGGGATCGATTGGTAGGACACATTATTAAACATCAAGAAATTGTGAATTTAGTGTTGGATGGAAGTGTGTGGGATACAAATCGCAGAGGGAGACCAAGAAATGCATACAATAAGCAGATTCAGACAGATGTAGGTTGCCGTTCTTATGTGGAGTTGAAGAGGCTTGCTCAGGATAGGGTATTGTGGAGAGCTGCATCAAACCAGTCTCCGGACTGAAGACCAAGCTCACGCTCACGTTTCTCTTGACGGAACTCGACCTTGGTCCGATCGGTTGCAGGCTAAGCATTTACTGCTGTTCCTGCGGTACCTGAAACATGGGAAACACATATTAATGGCCTGACTGGAGGAAGGGTCTTAGGGTGTCAGATAATGACGATGTGGTTTCTTCCACAGTTGCTACTAGATTATAAGATTAATCTCGTAGCAGGTCAGGCCAACGAGTCGTTGGCCTGAAGTGTTGTTGTGTCCCAAGATCCCGGACGAGCCGGTTTTGGGACTGCTGCGACTTCTCGTAGAACTTCCTGGCGGTGGCGCGGAACCTCTCCCGGAGTGGCAAAATGCCGACTTCGTCGTGAAGCTGGGCGGTGGAGTACCGCGTCGGAAGATGCAGGGCAGTCTTCAGGGCGCGGTTCTGGATCCTCTGCAGCGACTCGATGTGACTGTCTGCGGCGTTTCCAAACACTGGGGACGCGTACTCGAGCACTGGGCGAACCAGTGACAAGTACAGCGTGATCCCAGGTTGTGGCGGCAGCGACGACTGCGGGTTAAGCAGTGGGTACATTACGCGCAAGCGCCCAATGGCCCTCTGTCTTACATCACTGACGTGATGTTTCCAGATGAACCTTTGATTTAGAGTAACCCCTAGGTATTTCGCCGTCGTGCACCAGGCGATGGGAGTCCCCAGAATTTCGATCGGCGGTAGCCCAATAGGCACTCGTCTTCTAATGAAGACGACTGCCTGGCTTTTCGCGGCGTTGAATTTCAACCGCCACTTAGTGGCCCATGCCCCCAGGGCGTCGCATCCAGCTTGCAGGCGGCGTCTCATCGTGTGCGCGTTCATGCTGCGGGTAAACAGCGCTGTATCGTCGGCGTAGACCGCCAATTCTACGCGTGGTACCCGAGGTGCGTCGGCAGTGTACAACGAGTACAGCAGGGGGCCGAGAACCGACCCCTGCGGCACTCCTGCACGTATCTGCCTTTCCGTCGATGTACCGTCTTCTGCCCTCACATGGAAGGTTCGTTCAGACAGGTACGACTGCAACAGTCTCCCATGAGACGTCGGAATTCCGTGCACAAAGAGGTTGTACACGAGTCCGTCGTGCCAGACGGAGTCGAACGCGCGGGAGACGTCAAGGAACACTGCTCCAAGGAATTCCCTTGTTTATACTAATAAATTTATACCTGAAAAATTACACTATTGTACAACAGATAACTTAATAAATATGAGATCATATATACTGCAATGGGTAGAAAATTTCGCATCAGGCACTACGTTTTATTACATTTACTGCTAAGACGCTCCAGTATTCCAGTGACCTTAAGGTAATTCCTTAAAGATGACGGTGCTATTGAGAACTCTGCAACAACTTTGAACTGTGAAGTGCATACAGCTGTAGGAAGAAGCAGTAGACTTCTATAGAGCTACAAGGGAAGGAAGAGAATGAAAGTGTACATCCGACGAATACCCATTAGTCTCTGTATATCCATCTTAGACGGATGACGGGACGACGGCGATGTATTAATTTGGCAAATAATAAACCTTCAGTCGTTACTTTTGAAATTTTAATTACATGTTTCGAGAATACATGCTCCTCATCTTCAGGCCCTGTATCAGAGAATAACAATAGTCAACAACTACCTAATGTATGGAAAAAAATTAAGTTACAAACATGATACCAGTTAATTGTAATGAAATAACTTTGAAATATTGATATTGGTCAAAGTGTGGAATAATTTTTTAGATATAGGCATTAACAAATTAACTTTATGGTGAATATGAAAGTAACTATCTCATCCGCATAGGGACGGTTGCAAAATATCTGACAGTGGCAGAATAATGTAATATATACGTAAAAATTGTCATGGGTAAGGTTAATTCAGAATGGTTATAGCATACGGTACCTTACTTGTATTATTATCAATGTATAGTTAAGCATTACACCATACCGAATTTCCACTGAAATGTAGTCACCTGTAATAATCATATAGGTACTAGGAATTCTGTTAAGCATCGATTGGGAAGCCAAGTGTATAAAATTGTGATATTGAAACTGTCTCTCTCTCTCTTCCTCTATCTCTCTCTCTCTCTCTCTCTATCTCTACCAGACTCGTCTTCCATCCCTCTGTTCACCAACTCCTTGCACCTATCACCTGCCCCGCATCTCTCGTTTCTTAAACTCCTACTCCCTCCTGCCTCTGTCCACGTCTTCTCGCCCCTCTCCTGGTCATTTCCTCGATACATATCCATCCATTTCCTTCTCCTCTCTCAGCACCTCTAATCCTCTCAATGGTGATCTCCTCATTCCCCCTCTCTTTCATGGTGATTAGTTAAATGGGAATGATTTAGTTGGCCAAACTGTATCGAAGTCTATTCTCTGGTAGTGTCCACCGTGCACTGAACGGTAGCTAAAATCTCGTCCGTAACATCTTTCAAGAAACTACTGACTATGTTTTGATGTGTTTTTTATGTTGTAGATACATGGTGCATTCAGAGAGATTGTTTCTCTATTTCTTTAAAAGAAAAACAACGAAGTTAGAAGAAAAACTTCTTTAGCAACTGTTACAGCAATGTTTGAGCTACTTTTCGACATGGTCACCAAAAGAACTGAGACACTTGTCATATAGTTGGATAATTTTTTATTCCTGGGATGCAGAAGACTGCCACCGGTTAATGTAAACGTCGTGTGGCAGTCGTATCCAGTTCTTCATCGATGTCAACACGCTGGCTGGAAGACAGCAATTTCTTGAGGTGCAAGAGAAGTTGGAAATGGTTAGGAGCAAGATCGGAATTGCATGCTGAATGATCAAACAGCAAGATCAGGAATGCATGCTGAATGATCAAACAGCTGCCAACCGTTCTTCTGCAAAACAATAGCTGTGGACCGATCCGCATGTCGACGAGCGTTATCATAAAGCAGCACGACACCTGCAGTAAGCATTCCGTGCCCCTTGTTCTGAATGGCGCGAGCTCCGGCCAGCGTTCTGACAGCGACGAAGAGCTGAGCACGGCTGCCTCACGCTGGTTCCATTCATACGCAACAGACCTATACCGCACAGCAATATAAACGTTGACCCCACAATGTGGCAAATGTCACATTTCTTTTGGTGAATGTGTCGAAAAATATCTCTTATATTGCTCTACTTGTTACTAATAAAGTTTTCATGTTACACTATTAACTTTATTTACAAATATAAATAAACTAGCTAAAAACCTGGCGTTGACCGGGTATTTATTTATTCCGGCATTGAGTTAGTACTTCTTCTATCCCTTCTCTCTCTGTCCATCTCTTTTTTTCTAAAAACATGTTATATTTATCGGAGAATACATAAGAGGCAATGCTGTCTTGAATAATGTACAAAATTATAAGTGCAGTATCTAAACAAATAGAGATAGTAGTCAAAAAACAAATTACATATATATGTCTGTAAAATCTCTTGGAAATACAATTAGTATTAAAGAAGTAATAGATTAAAACTTGGTGCATGATGGCAGTTTTCCATGAACATTACTATTTATGTCCTTATATCTCATGTCGGTGGTTTAATCCATGAACAGGGGAAAAGTAGTAAGCGAGGAACCTTATTCACTTCATAGTTTTGCTAAACTTGTCAGCGAGAAATCGTTCAATAAAGGTTTGAAATGACTTTTAATGTTTGTTTTAAGTCACTAAGTAATCTCGTTTTCATATACTATGTTCATAAATTCTTGTCGCATTATGTAGCATAGTCTTGCAACGCCAGTTGTTTATGATCTTGTATCTCCTGAACCATGTGTCGTATGTCGTTCTTACCATTAAACAATCGGTACCTCACGGTAAGTAAGATAAGTACCAAATTTGGTTGAAATCGGTCTAGTTATTTAGGAGAAATGTGCATAAATGACGCATAAATCTGGGTATTCTCACGCGTTGACATCTCATTATTTATGACGTCTTATCCTCTGAGCTGTGTGTCATGCTCTTTTGTTTTTGGGTCAGGAACCTTCGTGGGTATACGGTGAAAAGTTCACCAAAGTTTCATTGCAATCTAATGAATTTTTATACATATAGATAAAGGGCGATACTTGCTTTGTAGATGTGCATCGTAAAGTTTAGTCCCCTGTATTAAGGGAAGTTGTATGCCGCAAAATACTAAAAAAAATATAGTTTTCGTTTTAAGCTTATAAAGTAATTTGTACGTTTATACTTAATATGGGGCAAAATTTGAAAGAAATTCTACTAAGAAATATTTTTATTTCCTCTTTCAAAATGATATGTGCATCCAGGAAAATATCCTAACTTGCGATGTATACACATGTAAATATTCACATTTCCGAAAATTTTATATATACAAGGCTATGTATTTCGCTTCTCGGTTTTAGAATCTTTGATCTTTCCGTTGGTACCACTGTCGTTCAAATACAAGACTATGATAGACGTAAATATGCCGTTCGACAACCTCATATACCTGGCATAAAAACTTATAAATGGGGGTCAGTGACATTGTTATTTCATTCAATTATCGATATGCTAAGGGTCATGGAAAGCCATGGTATTGTTACTGGTATCAACATCATCAAATGTCTTCGGCTTCTGGACAACATGCGAGCAAGGAAGGTTCAGTATGCAGCTGAATGTAATACAAAAAAAGCAAGGGCAGTAAGAAGAAGAAAGTTTCTAGGTGAAGAAGAACTAAAAGATGACCCTGATTACTCTGCTGGACACTTTTGATCATAGAGAAAGAGGTATTTTCATAATAAATTATTTTAATCGCATTTTCTGCCATTTGACATTTTCAGTGTTACATGTACCTTTATCTCACAAACCACTAAACCAATAACATTCAAATTTATAGAAATGCTATATAGCAGTTAAAAGAGGCCACTGAACTAGAATCAAGACAAAATCTTGCTTATTCTCTGAAGCATGGAAATTAAAGTTATATTTTTTTTTTTTTTTCGAATTAAAATGGCTTTACAGTAAAATATTCATGAATATTAAACCAACAAAAAGACAACATTGGATCTAGTTCAGTGAGCTAACAATATATGTTGAAAATATCTGCCAAATTTCCAGTTCCAGAGAAAAAGGTGCATAAAGTTAGCAAAATTAAAATTGGCGAGATAGGGCATTCCGACTCCCCTTAAGAGTTGCAGAGAGTACCTTCCAATAAATATTGTCAAAACTTTCCTCTAAATCTACATATGTTCTAGAACACGATTAATAAACAAAGCCGCGCGGAAATAGTCGAGCGGTCTGGAGCGTCACGTTTCGGATCGAGCGGCCTCCCGCGTCGGACGTTCGAATTCTCCCTCGGGCATGGGTGTGTCTGTTGGCCTTAGGTTACTTTAAGTTAGTTTAAATTAGTTTGTAAGCCTAAGGACTGATGGACAAAGTTTGGTTCCATAGAATTACAAACATTTGAACATTTTTGAATAAACAAAATTTTTCATTTCCATTATTTCCTTAGGTCAAAGTAGGCCTACTCGTCCGTATAATTTTGGTTGTAATTACATGTACACCATATACGTCAAGTTAGTAACAGTCTTTTCATTGTTACTTGGCGTATCCCCAACGCTCTGTGTCATGTGAAGGTACCAGTCATCAATCACGCCAGAAACGCCTTTAGCTCCCAACAATACTTCCATTGAGAACCGCGTAATGAGTTCCGTTTGCTGGGGGGTCATTAGCTCGATATGTGGCCAGGATTTTTTCGTATCGGCTACAGACGTTGCCCGGCATCATAATGGTGTTACAAAGGGAGCAAATGCGACGTCAGCCACAAAAACATGTGCAGTAACGGCGTGAGCTGATGGTGTTTTGCCGTGCCGCCGCGCTCGCGTGCTAGCCCGCGACAGCAGCGCCCCTCGCGGTGGGTGCGGGAGTGTGGACGCGGCCTCCGTACCACTGCGCCCACGTGCCGCTATTCTTAGCCCAGGGCACACAGGCTGCGCGAGGATGCTGCGGGGTACGTTTAACGTGGCACAACCGCTGCAAGCCTCGTACGTAGTTCCCTGACTGGTGATTCAAACTTAACGTCTTTCCAATAGCTAATTGTACAGAAGTGTTTAAACATAAAATTTCTCCTTGTTTGATAGACTTTTCACTGGGTATGTCTTGGGATTTAGGGTTACCATACCTCCTCTTTTTCCCGGACATGTCCTCTTTTTGAGACAAAAAAAATGTTTCCGGCCGGAATTTGTAAAATTCTACGAAATGTCCTCTTTTTTTGCATTCCGACATTTTTTTTTTTTTTTTTTTTTTTTTCATTGGCGACAGCATTTTCATTCGCACTGCAGTTCCAAGCTGTTCGCAATTTTACGCGCATACACAGAGTGAAATTGCCGTTCACAATTTCGCAGTCCGCACGGGTATGACAGTTGCAAACGATTCGGAACTTCTCTGCGAAGGAACCCGGTTGTCTCTCCTGTATTCAACCGGTGCATTCTGTCTTCTGCATTACGTTCTATGGCGTTGCTGTTGATATACTTTCTGGTTTAGGTTAAAGCTTTATTGTGTGTTCCACATCGTAGGTAACTTTTGCTTCAAAATAAATTACGAACTTAAATATAACACAATGCCGAAGAGAAAGTCAGTGTTAAATATGTGCTCCTGGAGAAATACAAACCATTCAATAGAATATCAAACGAATGTAAGAATTAATGATAAATTGTGCTCCGATAAGCTTTGTAATTTTATAAAAATTTTGAAAGATTATCAAAGGAAACAGAACTTACCAGCAGCTGAAGTTGGATGTGCATATTTAAATCAGTCATCTAGTGTTGTTAGTTATTCTGAACTGCTCAAAATTGTAGACTTCTCTTTTTCTATAACTAGTCATAATGCCGACACAGAAGGTGTGTTTTCTCTTGTGAACACACAGTGGACAAAAGACAGGAATAGATTTAAAATATACTGTAATTGTATTGTATGTGTATAGTATAATTTCAAACTTTTGAAATGCCTGAGTTTTTCTCAGTACTTGTTAAAAACAAAAAGCTCTTGTGAGAGATTTCATCGTCCACCAAATATAGTTGGTTCAAAAGTTAATAAGACAAGAATGAGACAATTGAGAGTAGTGATGAGGAATAAACTGTCAAGGTTCATAATATTTCTTTTTCCAACAACCACACAGGGTTACTGTTTTAGTTTGTAGTAGTTTTACGTGGTTCATTAATAAAGTTGTAAATTACTTTACGTTAAAGATAAATTGTCCTCTTTTTTATATCAACTGTCCTCTTTTTTAGTGATGAACATATGGTAACCCTACGTGGGATTGTAACAATCAAATATACAGAAAATTAATGCCAGAATGATTCGGAAAGTTTCTCTATTATATATATTTCTTCAGAATACAATTTATTGTGCGGCTTTTATCTCGCAGTAATGAATATATATACAGGGTGTCCCAGCTATCTTGTCCACCCAAAATATCTCTGGAACAATAACAGCTATTGGAAAACGAGTTTCACCGGTATCAATGTACGGCTGGGGCCCATGAATGTACATATTTCGAAACATTCTAAAACGAAAGCAAATGTGTTTTTTTAGCACAAACTTATTTTTTTAATGGACACCCTATATTTTTTCTTCAGCAATCAATAGCATGACAAATTACATAAACAATGGCGTTGATTTCATCGCAATATTCCAATGAAATCCCGAGATATTGCGACGCGAAGTTGACTCTTGAAGTACGCAAAACGTGCGACTAGCGCACGTCTTGAGCAGCATGGGGTTCTCGCCTGAGTCTCAGGACGTGCGCTAGCCGCGCTTTTCGCGTATTTTAAGTGTCAACTTCGCGTCGCAATATCTCGGGATGTAATTGGAATATAGCGATGCAATCAACGCCATTGTCTATGTGATTTGTCATGCTATGGATTGCTGAAGAAAAAATATAGGGTGTCCATTTAAAAAAACATTAGTTTGTGTTAAAAAAAACACATTTGCTTTCGTTTTAGAATGTTTCCAAATATGTACATTCATGGGCCACTGCGTACTTTGATACCGGTGAAAGTCGTTTTCCAATAGCTGTTATTGTTCCAGAGATATTTTGGATGGACAAGATAGCTGGGACACCCTATATGTAAATCAGGCGTTGCCCGGGTGTGTATCCTACACTCTCGTAGTCCACAATCCCTTCCCCCCTCTCTCTGTACCACCTCTTTCTCTCCCATCTCTCTGTTCGTTTCCACCTTTCCATCTCTCGGCAAAGCTTCCTGCAAGGTACCCTCTGTCGTATAACATACAAATATTTATGTACCCAATGATCTTCCTCTTAGTTTAAAGGTCATGTGTGAAAAAGTTCGCCGGCCGCGGTGGCCGAGGGGACTAAGGCGCTCCAGTCACGGTCCGCACGGCCACTACGGTCGGGGGTTCGAATCCCCCCTCGGGCATGGGTATTTGTGCCGTCCTAGTTCGTAAGTAGTTCATAAGTAGTTTGTAAGTTTAGGGACTGATAGCCCCGTAGTTAAGTCCCATAGACTTTACAAACATTTGAACATTTTTTGAAAAAGTTCATACAGATTGGAGCAAAACTATGCATTCTGTAAAATTCGGTAAGTTGAGTATCCTCCACCACGCACCGAACGGAATTTTAATACAGACAGTGACATTACTCTTGTTTTTAAGGTAGAGTGTGCAAAATTTCATAAATATCGGAACAAAACTATAGATTTCTATGCAATAGAAACGCAGGGTCACATTGAAAAACGCACTTTATTGTTCTCAAATATTCCAGTTTTATTTCATACAACCCTTGTTCTGAGAATAACGAGGAAAAAAAGTACCCTCCCCTATGCATTGTATGAAACTTAGAGTAAACGGTGACCGTCCTCTTGTTTTGAAGGTCAAGCGTGCTAAATTTCGTGACGATCGGAATGAAAGTGTAGATTTCGTGAGTCTGTAGGAGAAGTATTTTCCACCATGCACCTATCACAAAATACTTACTTGGCTGACGTTTTATACCTATAAACTACATTCCTGCCAAATTTAATCTTCCTATGTGAAGTAGTTTTCCGAGATTTAGTGTTTAGTCAGTGAGTGAGTGAGTGTCCTTTTGCTTTTTTATAGATAGAGATTATGAAAACAGACTGCTTAATTTTGGTTGCAGGGGAATTAAGGGAGACTTGCAGACAAAAATAAATAGTGACATGCAAATCTGTAATGCTAAATTTATTTGATACAAGGTCATGCCTGATGCGACAGTTTTACGGCATCTACAGCGAAACTGTTGTGAGCGGTAGACTTGATTTTGTGGTGGTGGTGAGTGGGTGGGGGGGGGGGGGGGGGGTGAGTTACAAAACGCTTCATAAACGTCCGAAATTACATACAAACTTTGTTGCACATCCTTAACTACTCCCATTTTCCAATAATTGACGCATAAATCTGGGGACTCATGACGCAGTAGTTTAGTCCCCTTTAAACAACCCAACCCAATAAATCTGGGTATTCTCACGCGGTGGCCTCTCGGTTTGTGAATACATAGAGGACATGTAGACAAACATTCATATATATATATATATATATATATATATATATATATATATATATATATATATATATATTGGGGTGGCGACAAGATTAATGTAAAGACAAATTAAGTAATTTTAAGTACACACCGCTTCATATTTCGTATCAGTTTTGCTACTCATTTTGAGATAATAATTTGCGCTGAAACCCCTTTTACTTTATCGAGATAAAGGTTTTTCATTGCTGACACATAAATATATTTTCTTTATATTCATTATTGGGTGGGGGGCTGCCCGGAACCCCTTTCAAATGTTCAAATGTTTGCATAGCTTATGGGACTTAACTACGGGGTCATCAGTCCCTAAAGTTACAAACTACTTATCATCTAGCTTATCCTAAGGACGGCACAAATATCCATGCCCGAGGGGGGATTCGAACCCCCGACCGTAGTGGCCGTGCAGACCGTGACTGGAGCGCCTCAGTCCCCTCGGCCACCGCGGCCGGCAACCCCTTTATAAACGGCCCTGTTATTACGTACCAGTTAACAGGACATCCTTCCAACTATTTTTCAACGTAATTCCCGCACACATTTGTCATTCCGTTCCACAAGCTTTGAAATTCATTTTGTGTAAAACACTGTTGCCTATGAGTGAACTGGATGATCAGACGTCCCGTATTTAGCATAAGTGTCGCGTTTTTTACTAACCGTCCCGTAATTTTGTAATTACGTATTTTTAAGAAATGTGTACCGTAACCAAATGGAGAACAAATGTGCTTACAATAAAACAATAAAGAAAAAGTGAAGGGACAATTTTTTAACTTTTTTGGTCGATAGTACTTAATGCTTTCAAATAAAAGATGCTTCTTTTCCAACTACAAACATTCAGTCATTAATACGTTCATGGCTAGAAGATTACGTGCTGAAAGAATCTTATTACATGGTCATTTCGAATTCATTTCTCGAGACGATAAATGATTATATCTCGAAATGGGCTTATTCTTTTCATGTGCTGATACCATTTCACTGGGTTCAAATGTCCACTTCTTTGGAAATGTAATTAGTAATGTCTTAAAAGTTTCCCGGAATTTCATGAAAATATTTTGAAAGAAAGATGTGGAGATCAACTTTTTGAGAAAGTGAACCATGTTAAAATGATATGTGATGAGAACATTTATTAACTGAGAACTTTGAAGAGAGTTGGTAAAAACTGGTCTCTCATTTTACACTTACTTGTACCTGGAGTAAGAATCTACAACTCAATACTAGGTTTGTGGTAGCTCTATCTGGCACGAATGCTGCTGCAGAAAGATACTCTATGGACTGCGAAAACGATACATTTTGTGTGGAAACTGTGAAGCAAAAAAATAACAACAAGAACTCATTTTCGGAAAACTTCGTGATTTTTATTATGAAAATCTATGTGAAAATACCAAACTCCTCCATTATACATATTCTTCTCCAAAAATAATTGTGAGAGAAATAATTAAACCGCGTAAGTAATAATAACTGTCATTCCCACTTGTTTGTATGTTGTAACTTTAAACAATAATGCGATTCATTTGGCTTTTTGTTGTAGGACTATGGATGGTTAATTTTTGTATTACCATTTGACTTGGTACGTCTTAGCCATTGAGATTACAGTATAAGTAGTTTGTCCCGTCCGTAAATAACCTAAGTTCTATGCGTGTTCCGTTGATTTCATATTATTTCATCGATTAAATATATTTCGTGTTGTGGTAATTCTTTTTTCAGCACACAACATACAGTACTAAATAAAAAGTAATTTCGAGAATAGCAAATGAAAATATCAGACCTTCCAAATACGACTCGTGGGGGAGGGGGCAAAAACAATGGCTTTGTTTCTTATAATGCTGTTTCTGCATTAATTCATGTGTTTGTGTTAATGAGTAACACGAACGCCGACATTTTGTATAAGCTTTGAGGGGTAACAGACGTGCTGGTTTCGCAATCTTCGGAACCCGTGTGAGTCGGGTCCCGTATTTTGATTTTCGAAATCTTGTCACCCTATTGTACCCACCCGCTGTCGCTCTTCTTGACCTTTTCATCCGCTTGAAAGTTTAAAAAGGATGGAACAGCGCCACGCGGGAGTAGACGAAGGGTCTGGAGCGCCACGTTGCGGATCGCGTGGCCTCCCTCGTCGGAGGTTCGAATCCTCCCTCAGGCATCTATGGTTGTGCTGTCTTTAACATAAGTTAGTTCATAAGTAGTTTGTAAGTTTAGGGACTGATGACACCGCAGTTAAGTCCATAAGCTTTACAAACATTTGAATTTGGTGGAACAGCAACCATTTTCGGAACAAATTCATAATTCAAAACAGTCAGCTACGCCGCTGTGGAGTGGCCGAGCGCTCTAAGGCACCTTGCCGTGGAACGCGAGATTGCTCGCCGTAGAAAGTTCGAGTCCTCCTTCGAACGTGTGTGTGTGTGTGTGTGTGTGTGCATGCGCGCGTGTGTGTGATGCCCTTAGGATAAGTTACTTCAAGTAGTTTTTAAGGCTAGAGACTGGTAACAGCAGTAGTTAAGTCCCTTAGATTTATAAACGTTTGAACATCTGAAGTGAGACTTTCACGAAATGCACTAGTCCAACATCGGACAACGCCGTTTCTCGTAACGATTGCGTACACTTCAGTGCTATCACGATGAATTACTGCCGGTGTCATTAATTTTGCCCGTAGCGATCATATTTCACGTGTCTCACTCTTGACGGAGTGCTCTATTGCTGCACACATTTGAAACACCTCTTTCGATGAGAGAAATGCTCGATTACAGCCGCAGTTAACTTACCGGGAGCGTACTGTAACAAGCTACCAAGCTACACACCGAAGCAACGATGACAATCCTAATGATGTGACGCAAGAGACCCGAACATAGTTTCCTACTCGCCCAAGTGTTTGGTGAAGCTTGGGCGAAGGAATCAACTATGGATTTATTGAGAGAAGTGCTATGCATTAAGATGTCTGTTAATAGAATGCTTTTCCGTAAGTAAACATATGTCGGCAAGCTCTCGATTCGAATACCGAATCATTGCATACATCGCTGCATCACATCCACTACGAGGTGAGTGAGCAAGAGAAATGAGTCGGACACAACATTACCAATTGTTATGACAGGAGAGGACGGGATGGCATGATGGATGAGGATCAGTACCATCTTCTTGGTGGAATCCATGCATACTGTAACTGTGCCTGCATTGTAAAGCGCTTATTGGACTGTAAACGTTGTACAAATTGATTGAATAAATGGTCTCTATTGTCGAAACTGTGCATTTCCGGACACAAGTTAATTAGACTGTTTTTGTTCCGTATCCTCTCTTCGATTAACCCCTATAGTTTGTACACGATGGAAAAAAAATCACCCTGTATACGAAATACTTGCACCAGGCGGTGCTTCGCTGTATTTAGGCCGTGGCTGGCTCCGAGCATGTCAGAGATTTGGGAAGACGAGACTGTAGACTGATGGCTGTACTGCAATTGAAGAGTATTACTATCGATCGAATATACTGTCGAGTAATATAGAAAACCGACTTCATTCTCACTAAGGTCATGATTCTGTGTTTCTACTCTTGTTTGTCTTTATTAATATATGAAGACTAGAACTACTAGTGAATGTGGTACCAAGTAAGATTTCGTTGATAGTTCATGCCACTGATTACGCAGACTGGATGAAACTCTTTGAAGTTATTAAGGTAGTGTAGATAAAGTACAAGAAGTGAAGAGTTGCTTACGAATTGTACAGTTTGGAGAGTTGAAGGACATGAAAGGCAACCTGGCTGTATTCTGTCCCCACCGCTATTCAGTCTGCACACAGGTCGAGCAGTAAAGGACACGAAACACCAGTTATTTCAAATCAAATGTTCAAATGTTTGTTAAGCTCTACCTGTAGCATTACACAAGCAATTGGGGTTAGATATTGTAGTGAGTAGGTAGTGCAGTACAACAACGTAACTTACCCGAAGCTACGGTTTGAAGAGCCATAGAAAGGTTGGAAGCCGGACAGCCGCAGAGGAAGGTGGCTGCAGCTCAAAAAATGTTCAAATGTTTGTAGAACTTATGGGACTTAACTACGGGGTCATCAGTCCCTAAGCTTACAAACTACTTATGAACTAGCTAAGACTAAGGACGGCACAAATATCCATGCCCGAGGGGGGATTCGAACCCCCGACCGTAGTGGCCTTGCAGACCGTGACTAGAGCGCCTCAGTCCCCTCGGCCACCGCGGCCGGCTGGTTGCAGCCATGTAGATTCCAGAACCTGTACGCGATTTCAGCCAACAGGAACCGTTAAAAGAAGGCAAGGCCAAGGTCGTCCACGAGTAACATCAGCAAGAGATGACTGTTGTCTCCAGTTAACAGCCCGTGGAACAGGGGGCTCAATACAACTCTGCTGCATTACAAATGATCAAATGTTTGTAAATCTGTGGGACTTAACTATTTGGTTATTAGTCCCTCGCTTACAAACTACTTGAACTAAGTTTAACTAAGGACAACACGTACTCCCGTTCCAAAGGGAGGACTCGAACCTCCGACGGTGAACTGCCGCGCACACCGCAGTACGGCGCCTCAGTCCGCACGGCTATTCTGTCGCGGCAACTCAGCTGCAACACACCCTACAGGCAGCAACAGAAAGCTCAATATCAGCGCAAAAAGTCCGAAATCGCCTTTGGGACTGTGGCTTCTACGCACGGAGGCCTTTGGTGTGAGTACCATTAGAACCACTACACCGTTTAGCCCTCAGAAACCGGGCGAGGAACATCAGGATTGGAGTCGTAACGAAAGACGCCGGGTTGTAGTCACAGATGAGTTAAGATTTTGTGTTCAGCCGAACAATCGTCGTTCCCTCATCACAATATATCGTGGAACTCGGAGCAGTCCTGCTTCTATGCAGGAAACATCACCATATCATGATGGTGAACGAATGGTGTGGGCAGGAGTCAGTATTGACGTACGTACGGACCTCTGTGTCATTCAGAATGGTGCTTTGACTGGTGAGAGGTATAAAGACGAGATCGTTCGATCTTTTGTTGTGCACTACGCTGGTGCCATAGGACATGAGTTCCTTCTGGTGTTCGATAACGCTCGTCCCCACAAAGATGCAATGGTGGACAGCAAGCTTGAAGCTGAGTGAACAGAATGAATAGAGCTGTCAGCTTGTTCACCGGACTTAAACCCGATTCAGCATGTCTGGAATACACTTGGCAGACGCATTGTTGCCAGACCAACACCTCCCACAACGAGCGGAAAAGTACGGGATCAGATAATTAACGCGCATGTAACACGATAAATTCAAGAAATTGAAGGACGAACCGCACAGAAAAGTCGAAGTATGCCGCTTATAGTAATAAGCCGGTTACACTTACGAGATATGAAGATGCGCAAAGCTCTGTACGTATCGGCAGCCAAACAGACGCTGGGGGAATTTTAAGGGTCTGTCCGCTATTGGTTATGGCTATGCGCACGGAGTTAATTTGGTGTTAGGGCCTAGTTGAAAAGTTTCAGCTCTCTACAGACGGAAATACTTGGGTATCAGGCTATGGAGGAATTAGGGCATAAATAAGTGGACGAGCCTCTGCGTTATTTCTTAGACCTGTTTTAATTTCGTCTTCACATGTTAATAAAGACAAACAATAATAGAAACACAGAATCATGACCTTAGTGAGAATGAAACCGGCTTTCTCTATTACTCGACAGTATATCTGCTCGTTATCAATACTCTTCAAATTCAGTACAGCCATCAGTATACAGCCTCGTCTTCACAAATCTCTGAACTGCTTGGGACCATCCACGGCCTAAACACAGCGATGCACCGCCTGGAGCAAGAATTTAGTATATAGGGCGATTTTTCCATCGTGAACAAACTATAGAGGTTAATCGAGGAGAGGATAGGAATAAAAACGGTCTAATGATCTTGTGTCCGGAAATGCACAGTTTCCACACTAGAGACAATTTATTCAATCATTTTATATAGTGATTACAGTCCAATAAGCGCTTTAAATGCAGGCAAAGTTACAGTACGCATGGATTCAATCAAGAAGGTGGTACTGTTCCTCACCCGTCATGCCATCACGTCCTCTCATGTCATAACAATTGGTAATGTTGTGTTCGACTCATTTCTCTTGCTGACTCACCTTGTATTGGATGTGATACAACGTTTTACGCAATGGTTCGGTATTCGAATCGGGAGCATGCTGACATGGCGTTTACTTACAGAATAGCATTCTATCAACAGATGAGGCGACCTGTACATGGAGTAGTATCTTCAATTTCCATAATACTCATAGTATGGTGATAGCCAATAATCAGCATCGGTGCAACCGGAGTTTGTGGGCTGAGATAATTGAAAGTCGTATTTTGGGACTAGCCCTCCATTCACGTCGCCCAACAGGCCAGAACTTTCGGCGTTTCTTGCGGGTGACTTTGCCTCCCCTACTGGAAGAAATCTCATTGATGCTTCGAAGGGTTATGTGGCTACTACATGACGGTGTTCCAGCCCACTTCACCGTTAACGTCCAGATGCATCTCAATAGTGTTTTCCCTGGTTGATGGATCGGACGAGAAGGCCCAGTTGAATGGCCTGCTCGTTCACCGGATCTACCCTTGCGATTTCTGGTTATAGGGTCATAGCAAAAGTACCGTGTATGCAGAGCCCATGAGTCCATTCCATATGTGAAGAGACTGAAGCACTTTGAAATTGTTTGACTGCAGTGTGGTCGATTTGAACGTGTGACACAAAAACCATGCATTTCCATACAAAAGTTCATTGCAGCTCTTCTGTTGCGTATAATGTCATCGATCAATCCTAGGAGTATGTGCATGCTAAAAACTATCACCTTGTATAATGGCATCAAAGGGACTACGCGTGGCATAGAAAGGCCTTTGCCGCGCTTTGACAAACTAAAGCTGAGCTTACCTCGGTCGGGGCAAATAGTAATCTCGCGTAACTTTCATTCTTCCACACGTACAGCACAGTCTTCGACACACGGCGTAGAGTCGCGGACCTACCGTAAAACCTCGTAGGCGTGCATTGTAGATTCTCGGACGCGAAGCATACACCCGCAGATGTCAGCCATAGACTCTTCGATACAGGCGTAGACTGGTGGATGTAGACGTAGACTGGTGGATGCAGACGTAGACGCGTGGATGCAAAGCGTCGCTCAGTGCTGCCTTCATCTGGACTGCACTGAAAAGCAGCTACAGGGTGTCTCCTTATATAGACACTCCGGCTTTGTTGAGCTGCCATTTCCGGGGAAACCGTATACTGTATTGTTGCCCTGATTTTAATATAATAGTAATCGCTAATTGTTATTGTGCGTATCATTGTTACGCCCTCTGAAAGACTCTCTGTAGCCAACCGTTTCTGAGACCGACGCTTTCAGCTGAAGTGACATTTCAAAATAATTATTTGAAACCCTAGGACTGACAGAAACGAAGTTTAGAATCTTGATTCTCATGAAAATTTTACGCCAGCTTTATCTTTTTAGAGCCTAAAACAGCAGACTTCCGTCCACACTCTTATTAAATTCTAATCGTATGAGGCTTTTGATGAAACCAAAAGCGATGTCAGTTGATTAGTAACGGTTGTGATATTAAACGTCTCTCTCCCGCTTTTCGCGAGCGGTCACCTTAACCACTCGGCCACCCGGGCACGCTTCCAAGCCAGACCCAAACTTCCATGAGGCATACAGGCAAGTGTAATAAATGTAATGTTGGGTCTGGCCGGGCAGCGTGCTCGGGTGGCACACTAGTTAAGGCGATCTCCCGTGGAAAGCGGAAGACCCGCGTTCGAATCCCGGTTCAGCACATATTTTCATGTGTTACAAATAGATAGTCCATCTTTGGAAGAGCAGCAGACGTGGGAAAATTTCGCAAATTACGATGTATATGTGTGTATATTTACCACTGCTGCGGACCACAGACAATGTCTTTTCCTTATGAACAGACAATTGTAAAAAAAGTCCCATAGTTACTTAGAATGTTCGTCTCTGACTCAATTTCGTTTTATTCTAAAACTATAAGCTGTGTCAATATAGTACTTTCATGACGATCAAGAAGACATATTCACGGGTTTCTATACGATACCGGAAAACAGGCATTTCGATGGTAAAATGATGATAGGACAGAATATGAACTTCAACCTTCTAAAACATATAGGAAACGACGTGAATTACGATGAGTATATAACAAACCCAGACCCGCAAAGAAATTATTCGACAAACTTACTGTTCAAAGACTGTATAAGTTTCCTGTCTTATTGAATTCAAATCAAATGTTTGTAGAGCTTATGGAACTTAACTACGGGTCATCAGTCCCTAAACTTAAAAACTGAACTAGCTAATACTACGGACGGCACAAATATCTATGCCTGAGGGGGGATTCAAACCCTCGACCGTAGTGGCCGTGCAGACCGTGACTGGCGCGCCTCAGTCTCCTCGGCCACCGCGGCCGGCCTTATTGAATTCTGACGAAGGCAGATCGTTTTGGATAGACGAGCATAATTTAACGGTAAGAGCCAATATTTAATACAGTTTACTGTGTTCTTTGTCTTCCGGAAGTGGGCCTATGACTTGAAATCACTGAAGGCCGCATCTCATTGATGGAATTGGGCCGGTCGCGGTGGCCGAGGGGACTGAGGCGCTCCAGTCACGGTCTGCACGGCCACTATGGTCGGAGGTTCGAATCCCCCCTCGGGCATGGAAATTTGTGCCGTCCTTAGTCTTAGTTAGTTCATAAGTAGTTTGTAAGTTTAGGGACTGATAATACCGTAGTTAAGTCCCATAAGCTATACAAACATTTGATTTGATGGAATTGGGCGTTGACAACACGTTTTAACCTAAGATGTAACTGCAAGAGAGAAAATTCTCTGGATCTAACAAATGTTTGGGATTAATGAATCATAGAATCTGTTACATCACACCGACAAACCAGCCAAAAGTCCATATTGTAAAACATCGGGTTATAAGGTGTGCAGATACTAAATCGTTGATCACGTCGTATTGGAGAAACCATTGGTTTTAGAACCTGTCTTTAGTACGATTCTTTGCTTGTCTGATTATCGCCCCTTTAGTTACTACGTGTAATAGAAAACGCCCTGTCGAGGTTGTGTACCTTTAAAGAGCACAGTAGCTAATAAATAACAACTAAATCGAATTTTAAGAACTTCTTTTATGTACCCTATAATGTAGGGTGGTGTTCTGTTTCCTATTCTTATCACCACCGTAATGAATAGATAGAGAAAAGAGTATACCAAAACATCCGAGGGGAAACTATAAAACCGTCTTGATCGCTGGCGACTATGTCTGTGGGGTGACTCTAGAGAAGAGATTCAGGTACAGATGAACACTTGGGCAGAAGCTGCTAAGGAATGCGGTCTCATCTTCAGATAGAAGAAATTTGAGGTGATGCTCATGAAAGAAAGGTGCAACCAGTGGGATACGTTGAAACTCGTAGAGGGGAAGCAATTACGCATGGCACATCAGTTCTAGTATCTTGGTAGTGTTTTCTCCGGTACTGGTTCTATATACAAGGAAATCGCGCACAGAATTAAAGCAGACAGAAACTTCTGTAGAATAGTTGAAGACCTTATATGGAACAAGAAAATGCCATAATAATCAAGAAAGCTAACTATGAAACCGATTATATGCCAATTTTGACATATGGACGAGAAGAACTAAGGAAATCAGTAGAATTCTGGCAGCTGAGATCAGATTTGTCGTAGCGGAAAGGCTCGGACAGAGAGAATTCGGAATGTGGAAATTCATAACGAGGCTCAAGTTATAAAATTTGGAGATAAATTATGTTCACAACGGTTCAGAAGGTATGCGCATATAAAGGGTTTCCAAAATAAATGTAAGATCTAAAACTCCAAAGACCAAGAGGACCGCCAAGAATCAGGTACAAAGACATGGTGAAGACTGACATCGAACAGCAGGGATCTACCTTGGCAATAATTCAAGAAGAAGAAAAATTTAACGACCTGGACAGGTGAAGAACCATAATGCACCGATCGATCTAATGAGATGGAACATCGTGAGATATGATGATGACTTTCGTATCCTCTTTTAAGAATTGATTAAGATCGGTTAACATTATTTTTACTTTATGTCCCCGTATTTGTTTAATCATGAATAGTGTAGAACTTTTTGATTTCTAGTGTAATACATCTTAGGAAAAAAGAAAGACACGCCACCAAGGAATTATTCGAATCGGGAATAAGTTGATACTTGTTATGATCTAATAAACATATACAGATTACATATATTTACAATTTCGGAAAAAATTTAAGAGGAAGAGCTTCACAAGAAGAGCAAGTCAATAACGCGTCGGACCACCTCTGGCCCTTATGCAAGCAGTTGTATGGCTTGGTATTCACTGGTGGTGTTTCTCGATGTATTCCGATGTACTCTGTCCACTGGTTCGCTAAACTGTCTGATCTGGTTAAAGTGTTCTGCCTATGGTGTTCCAAACGTTCTCAATGGAGAGACATGGGGCGACCTTACTGTGTAAGATACAGCTTTACAAGCTCGAAGACAACCATTACAACCACTCGCCGTGAGCTGGCTGGGAATTATCTTTCTGAAATGAAGCCCAGGTTTGATTTTCACGAAGGGCAATAAAACGAGGCGTATGATATTGCCAGCTTACCACTGTGCTGTATGGCGCCGCAGATGACAACCGAAGGGATCCTGCTATGAAGCTGTGAAATTAAATGCCAACAGAGATCGTCACCCCTGGTTGCACGACGGGCGGCAGTTCAGCTGGTAAGGCATCCCTGTTTGAGGCCATGTCGTCGACCATGTCTCTGCTGTTCATAAGAGCACAGTTCGATCCAGTAATCATCAGTGCGTCAGCTCTACTCCAGTCAATGAGATTTCAGGCCGACTGTGTCCGACAACACGAGCTTGTTGATGCACAGAGGTCAGTGGCAGTCGGCGGGTGGGGGGAGGGGCGTAGTGAGCTCGGTCAACCTCTGTGGGCCTCCTTTCAACTGCACTTGGACTCACTGAAGCACCAGCTGCGCGTCGGATCCATGATAACGGTACTCCCAGGGTTTTCAGTGCCTCTCTCACGATTGTTCGGTCCTCTCTCAAGGTAACCAATTCCATCTTGACGCTGCGTCCTTCCGTAATTCACCCACTCCTGCCAACATCGTTAAATAGTGGCATCGCTTCCAGAAGGTTAAATGAAGGGGAGAGGGCGTTATCTGCGACAAGTGCAGAAGTCGCTTGAAGCCTGTCCGCAATCTCTTCGAGAGTCGTAGAAGACTGTTCTCCCTTTAAAACATAATGTTAACCCAACGTTCTTGGCGTATTTGGTTTGAATTGACTTTCGGTTCTCGGGGAATGCGCTTTAAAAAAAAATACTTTCGTGTGTCAGTAATCATCATCAAATATTTTAAAACTTAATTTTTAACTTTTAGTTCCACTCATCAAGCATGGTGTGCATCATGGCAAAACAACTGAACATATTGTTCAAATTCTTATTGGGTCTCCATCTGGGTGAAACTGTAATCTCTGCACAATATTTCTGCATTCCACCTGGCCGCCATCATCAGGTGATCAAAACGATTGAATAACCGATGCAAAGAATCTACGCTATGTGGCCAAACAAGAAATATAACAGACAATTGTGACATAAATTCACGGAAGAATTATGAAAGGTCTGAAAAAAAAGGTTCAAATGTTTGTAAAGCTTATGGGATTTAACTGCGGAGTCATCAGTCCCTAAACTTACAAACGACTTATAAACTGACTTATACTAAACACAGCACAAACATCCATGCCCGAGGGGTGATTCGAACCCCCGACGGGGTACGGCCCCGAGCATCGCAGCATAGCGCCTCAATGCGCTCGGCCAATCCGACGGGAGAAAGTGCTTCAAATTGCAGAGTACATTGCTAAAGTAGAAGGCATTAATTGGTTGTCAAATGACTTCATTTTCCGACCATCGGCAATGCCCATCATCAGATATTAAGCTACATGTTACTGATTTAACATATAAGATCAGACTGCTGATGTATTTGTGATATTTTGATTCTCCTTGTTATTCGCCTTGCAGTGAACAGCATACTTTCTGAATATTTAGGAATACAATTTGGGTCATTATATTCTTACACTGTAACAGTATTATATAGGAACACGTATCATGCCTAATCAGTAATTAAAATACTTCATTTTCCTAACATCTTAAGAGCCACCTCTAACCTCTGATGACTTCCGACACCCCTACTTCCGTAATGTGGTGCTGTGTGTTCTTAAGCTGCACCCATGAACACAGTCATTGTCGAAGTGGGGGTGGCTTACGTGCCTCAGTGATGCAGATAGCCGTGCCGTAGGTGCAACCACAGCGGAGGGGTATCTGTGGAGAGGCCAGACAAACGTGTCGTTCCTAAAGAGGGGCAGCAGCCTTTTCAGTAGTTATAGGGGCAACAGTCTGGATGACTGACTGAGCTGGCCTCGTAACATTAGCTAATGTGGCTTTGCCACATAGTTACTGCGAACGGTTGAAAGTAAGGGGAAATTACAGTCGTTAATCTTCACAGGGGACATGCAGCTCTACCTGTATGAATATATGATGATGACATCCTCTCGGGTAAAATATTCTGGAGGTAAAATAGTCCCCCATTCGGATCTCCGGCGTTTTGTATGACGTTTCAATTTGTAATTTCTACACTACAAATTGTAGTCGCAGAAAATTTTACAGATAGTATAAACGCATACAGCTGAATGTACTTTGAAAATGTATCACTGTACGAAAATCAAATGTTCGTTACGCTTATGGGACTTAACAGCGGGGTCATCAGTTCCTAAACTTACAAACTACTTATAAACTAACTTATACTAAAGACAGCACAAACATCCATGCCCGAGGGGGAATTCGAACCCCCGACGGGAAACGGTCACACGAAACGGAGCATAGCGCCTCAATCCGCTTGGCCACCTCGCCGCGGCTCACTGTACGACATGAAGTTTATGAGATATAAGGACAATAACAGTATCGTAGATGGAAAACCGTCTCATCATGCATCAGGTGTTAAACTATACTTCTTTACAACTAACTGTGTTCGCAACGGATTTTACCGACATGCAGCACTTACACAAATGAATTTCTTGCACAATTATACAATTTTACAACATCAATAAATATGACATCATATATACTGCGATATTGGTTTTAATTCATTTACGTCTTTACTACTAAGACATTCTGGTACTACAGTCAGCTTAAAGAAATTCCTAAAAAGTGATAGTGACAACTTTGAACCAACATTGAACTGTGAAGCGCACACGACTGTATGCGAAAGCAATAGACTTATATACAGGGTCTTTCACGAAATGTGTTTGCCTCTGTAAGTTACGAAGTAACAGGCGACGAAAATATTTATTGCGGTAGGTCACCGTAAGAAACGTTACACTGTCTGCGGAGCTATGAACATAGTTTATTGTGTTATTTTCCAAAGAGTTACACAAAAAGATACAATTTTCAAATGGAAAAATAGTTCTTTCTATCACTGGAATGAGTAACACCCGGTGAATACATCAATTTAAGTTACATTCCTATCACTTTTAGTTTGGGACTTACACAAACATTCTAAATTTCAAGTGCATATACCACATGCTGCACATAATACATGGCTGATTGGTGGTTGATGGATGTTCTGGCGATGGTAAATTGATTAAATGAGATGTTCAAATGTGTGTCCATGTTCCTGAATGCACAATACAATACGCATTCTAAAGGATCTGCGGATGAGATGTAATATCGCCAATGTCACGGAGAGACATGCGTCCTTGATGCGCCGTTTTAGATCATCTGGGGACGTAGGATTAGTGATATAATCACGATTCTTTAGATATCCTCACAAAAAGAAATCTAACGGTGTTAAATCGGGCGACCTTGCGGGCCATTAATTAGGACCATGGCGTTCCAACCACCTTCCTGCAAACCTATCGTTTAGCTCTTCCACAACAGCACGCGCAGAATGGGCTCAGTGACCATCGTGATGCATCCACATATGGACTCTCGTGTGTAGACACACGTGTTCAAGGAGAGTACCCAACCTGTCTCACCTGGGAAGTAGTGTGGACCGATGATTTCCATCACCAAGCATTCCACACCATACATTAATAGACCACTTACGTTGACAGTCGACAGGTCGTACCCACCGAGGATTGCCTGCGGCCCAGTAGTGCACATTATGGTGATTCACTGCACCATAATTTGTGAACGTGGACTCATCAGAGAACATAACACTTTATAAAGACTCCGGCGTGAAATTACGCATGGCCCAGTCACATAATGTAACTCTCGCATCAAAATCTTTCCTATGCAGCTCCTGGGTGAGTGACAGGCGGTACGGGTGAAACCTGTGGCCGTGTACTGACAGAAGTGAGACTGACACCAGCGACTGCAGCAAAGGCTCGTAAGCTGACATGAGGATCGTGGTGTAGTGCAGCTAAAACAAACACCACCGTCTCCTCACTTCTAGCAGTTCATCTGTTACTGTGGTGCATTACCAAGCACGGCACGTAAGAACGTAATGGCTGCCGGAGCTCTTCGCCTATGATATCTCACAGCATACGCCATGGTTGCTTCAGTGGCATCTTGTCTGCACTCGCCGAGCATAGCAGTACATCAACTTACTCGTTGTTCGTGTATGGCATCGTCATCCGATGTCAGTAACTGTGGTATGTTGAGCCCCGTTCGTTCGTGTGGCTCGAACCGTATGCGGCAACAGTCTATTAGCGCATCGAGGAAGCTCCTCGCCCCGTGACACCGGCGACGTCACAACTTGGTCGCACCACATTTAGAAGGCGCGTTGCATCATGCGCAGCGTGTGTGGTATCTGCTCCTGAAACTTTGACGGGTTGTAGCTCCCATACTAGACATCGTAGAAATGTAATATAAATTGATATATACACAGCAGGTGTTACTGATTTCAGTGCATGATAAAAACAAATATTGCTCCATTTAAAAATTGTATCTTTTTGCTGTAACCCTTTAGAAAATAACACAATAAATTATGTTCATAGCTCCGCAGACAGTGTAACGTTTCTTATGGTGACCTACCGCAATAAATATTTCCGTCGCATATTACTTCGTAACTTACAGAGGTAGACACATTTAGTGAAACAACCCTGTATTGCTACAAGGAAAGGAAGAGAATGAAGTGGTGTACATCCAACGAATACCCATTATTTCCGACAGATCTGGCTTTTAACTTCAAGAGACTTCCGTTTCCAGTGAGACCTGCATTTTCTATTGCGCTTAATAAATCACAGGGTAATCTACTCAGTACCTTAGAGTGGATTTGACATCTCCTTGTTTCTCACAAGGACATCTTTATGTCCCTTGCTCAGGGGTGGACTCACCAAAGAAATTATTCAAATTAGATCCTGGGCTAGTCACAAGAAATATTGTTTATAGTAAAGTTGTGAATTAACTGAATGTATCAAATCAAAAAAATGCTTGTACAGTCTATGGGACTTAACTACGGGGTTATCAGTCCCTAAACTTACAAACTACTTATGAACTACTTACGAACTAGGACGGCACAAATATCCATGCCCGAGGGGGGATTCGAACCCCCGACCGTAGTGGCCGTGCAGACCGTGACTGGAGCGCCTCAGTCTCCTCGGCCACTGCGGCCGGCACTGAATGTATCAATGTTACCTATCATTTGTATTTCAATTTCTGTCTCTCTTAGTTTGGATACTATACTTAAAATTTTGTATATTAAACAAGACAGCCTTATTTCATATATATTCTCTGATAAATATAACATGTTATTAGAAAAAAGATGGACAGGGATAGGAGAATTACTAACTCAAGAGTTGAGTAAAGAAATAAATAAATAGCCGGGTAATGCCAGGTTTTCAGCCATTAGCTAATACCCCGAATTAATACACGGGCTACCTTTCGTAACCCTCCGTAGATGAAAACTTTCAAATTGTTTGACTGGTCACCATGAAAGTCAGCACATAAATGTACGTCTTCATCAAGGAGATTTTATAATCTGCAAGCAGGTGAATTTAGCGTGGCGGTAGCTACCCTGCGACTTTGACAGTGTTTGACAAGTCACCATGAAACTTGGCGCATATGTGTATGTTTTCATATATAGGAGGGAGAGGAGTAGGTGAAGGAGGAGACGAAAAAAAAAGTGAGGGAGGAGACGGACAGAGAGAGGGGGGAGAGGAGGATAATGAGAGAGGGGAGACAGAGGAAAAGAGATGAGCCGGCCGCGGTGGCCGAGGTGACTGAGGCGCTCCAGTCACGGTCAGCACAGCCACTACGGTCGGGGGTTCGAATCCCCCCTCGGGCATGGATATTTGTGCCGTCTTTAGTCTTAGCTAGTTCATAAGCAGTTTGTAACCTTACGGACTGATAACCCCGTAGTTAAGTCCCATAGACTTAACAAACAAAAGAGATGAACATAGGGAGGGGAAGGAGGAAATGGGCAGATAAAGGGACAGGAGGAGACGGGGCGAGGAGCAGGTGAACAGAGAGAATGAATGAGACAGGAGAAATAACCTCAGACTTTAAGAAAAATGTAATTATTCCAATTCCAAAGAAAGCCGGCTCAGACAGGGGTGAAAGTATAGAACCGTCAGTTTAATAAGTCATGGTAGAAAAATTCTAACACTAGTTATTTACAGTAGAATGGAAAAGCTAGTAGAAGCCGATTTCGGGGACAAACAGTTTGGATTCAGGAGAAACGTAGGAACACAGGAGGCAATACTCAAATTACGACTTATTTTAGAAGATAGATTAAGGAAAGGCAAATTCACATTTCTAGCTTTTGTAGACAGCTTCTGACAATGTTGCCTAGAATATTCTCTTTCAAATTCTGAAGTCAGCAGGGGCAACATACAGGGAATGGAAGGATATTTACAAATTGTACAGAAACCCGATAGCAGTTATAAGAGTCGAAGGGCATGAAATGGAAGCATTGGTTCTAAAGGTTGTAAGACAGGGTTGTAGCCTTTTCCCAATGTTATTCAATCTATACATTGAGAAAGCAGTGAAGAAAAGCAACGATAAATTTGGTGCAGGGGTTAAAGTTCAGCGCGGATTTGCCGATGACAGTATAATTCTGTCAGATATAGCAAAGGACCTTGAAGAGCAATTTAACGGAATGGACAGTGTCTTGAAAGGAGATCAAAGATGAAAATTAACAAGAGCAAAACAAGGGTCATGGAATGCAGTCTAAGAAAATCAGGCGATGCTAAAGGTATTGGATCAGGTAACGAAACAATAAAAGTGGTAGATGAGTTTTGTTACCTGGGTAATAGAGTAACATATAATGGTCGCTGTACATGATATAAATGTAGAATGGCAATGTGAGAAAAGCATTTCTGATAAAGAGAAATTTGTTGACTCCGAATCTTAATTTAAGTGTTAGGAATTCTTCTGAAGGCATTTGTGAGAGGTATTGCCTTGTTCAGTTGTGAAAAATGGACGATAAATAGTTCAGACAGGAAGAGGATAGAAGCTTTTGAAATGTGGTGCTACATACAATGTTGAAAATTGGGTGGGCAGATCGCATAACTAATGAGAAGTTAGTGAGCAGAATTGGCGAGAAGTGGAATTTCTCTCATATCTTGACTAAAGGGATAGATTGGTAGGACACATTCTTAGTCAGAAAGGAATGGTGAATTTAACATTGGAGGGAAGAGGGAAGTGTGTGGGCTAAAAATCGCAGAGGGACACCACGAGACGAATGCAGTAAGGCAGTAAGCAGGTTCAAGTAGTTGTGGGTTGCCCTTCTTATGAGAAGATAAAGAGGCTTACTCGGGATAGAGTAGGGTGGCGAGCTGCATCAAACCTGTCTCCGGATTGATGACCAAAACAACAACAGTGTTTTGAAGTTCTGAATCCTTCGTGCGATGAGAAGGCTGGCTTCTTTTCGTGCCCTTATTTGGTCATCCTTACAGAAGCCTAGCAACTAAACCTTTCGACCAATCCTGTTCCTGTCTTTACCATAAGCCCTTATGTAGAAGACGCCAGCTGGCTTCCATGTCGCACCTCTTATCTGTCCCCTTCTTACACTATGTTACAAACTTATTACACCATTTATAACCTATTGCATATTTTAAGTGTAAAACAGTCTCTTGGAGACTATATGGAAATGTTATTTGTGAGTTATAGTCGTGTTGCCTATGTGTATTTGGTTTAATGAATCACCATAAGTTGGATTTGCGCGTGATTTTTGAGCTGCCCTCGTCCTACGCAAATTAGTACCCAATATGCAATTTACAAAGACGTTATGCCCCTGACTAGACATGTCTCTGTTTACTGTCTTTTCCAGCATCATGGTGAAACTGCGCTGGCTGCAGTATCACACATTCACCTATCTGGCGAGATTACAATTCTGTTGTGTGTTGTTTTTTTATTTATTTATTTATTTATTTTAGCGTCTCTTGCTGAATGAATTTTAGTATGTGAGCAATCGACCTAGCTTTTCTTTTTTACCTTAGAGTGTATTTGCATTTCCATTATACGTTTAGATGATGTCATAACCGCCGGCCGCGGTGGCCGAGGGGACTGTGGCGCTCCAGTCACGGTCTGCACGGCCACTACGGTCGGGGGTTCGAATCCCCCTCGGGCATGGATATTTGTGTCGTCCTTAGGATTAGCTAGTTCATAAGTAGTTTGTAAGTTTAGGGACTGATGACCCCGTAGATAAGTCCCATAAGTTATACAAATATTTGAACATTTTTTGATGTCATAACCGGGGATCTCCAGTCAATTCGATACCTGGCCGTCTGCTTCCAGTTCTGCCACGCTTCGAATTGTTGTAGATCTTCTGAAATCTCGTCAGTCTATCTTTTCATAGGACGCCACAATGGTCTTTTTCCTATAGGTATCATCTTCATGGCTATCCCGGACCATCGGTCCTCGTTCATCGGAACAACATGTCATGCCTTTTCTAATCTTCTTATTAAGCCAACAGTATTTGGTTAGCTATAAAGCTGTTGTAATTCCACATTGTGCCTTATCCCCCATTCTCCTGTAATGGTACCTTGAACTGATCCGAATATTTTCCTCAATAATCTCCTTTCAATAACTGTGAACCTGTTTAATTACTACTTCTCAGTGTTCTTTGATGCCCATAGAGAATCACAGGAGTAATTAGTGTTTTGTGCAATCTTACTTTCAGTGTTGGTCACAAGATCTGGAAAGTCAACATGTTGTTCACTGAGTGTAAGCATTTATTACCCGCTTGTATTCTTGGTTTTATTTCCATTTCAGTCGATGAATTTTCTAAGTGTATATTCTGGGTGCTGGGTTTTTGCAGCTATAATGTATTTGGATTTTATAGTGTTGAATTATAGTCCAATTTTGCATAATGTGGTTTCGAGGGTCTTCATTGTGTGCAGCTTCATCCGTTATTAGTGATTTGTGGATCCACCTCACCTAGCATCAAGTGTGCTGCTTTCCGATTGTTGATGGTGCCGTGTGTGTGTTTCAGGACAAGCACTACCTGTGCGTGATGGCGTCGGACACGCCGGACCAGAACCTGACGCAGTACTTCTCGCTGTGCAACGACTTCATCCACGCGGCCAGGCTGCGCGGCGGCAACGTCCTCATCCACTGGTGCGTCCGCTCTGCACAAATACTGCCGCCCCAGCATTTCATCTCACACCAGTGTAGCGAACAGTGTGCATCCAGCACCTCACCGTACTCATTATCAGCTGCATCAGACAAGTTACCTAATTGCATGTACCACTTCTGCAGGCGCTACAATGTCGATTGCTAGTGATATACAGCGTGTTTCTGTAAGAGCACGCAAAACTGTAACAGGACGTAAGATACTCCAGTGAAACATTTGAGGTACTCAACCTGGGGTAGCGGAAGCCAGCTTATTGAGAGATGGAAGTAAATGTTGTGTCTCTGCTTTCTAGTGGGTTCAAGAGGTGGGCGTGACGAGCAAATAAGTGGACAGGGGTCTGCAACTAAAAGAAGTTATTAGTCCATATGAATCTTTATATATAAAGCAGAATGTAGGTATGTTTGTTTGTGTGTACGTATTGCATAAGAATCTATAGTTTTGTTCCAGTCTTTATGAAATTTTGCCCACATAAGCTTCTATCCATGAGGACGGTCGCCGTAACTGTGAGGATCACGTACAACACATAATTCACGAGATATGACATCATAAAGAATGAGCGGGGAGGAAAACTGCTGCATTACGCGACAGTGTTGCACATATCCTCCTAAAACACTGGAACGATTTCAACCAAAATTGGTACACATCTTACTTACCGGCAGGTACCGATTCTTTATTGGTAAGGACCACGTACGACACATGGTTCAGGAGATATAACGTCATAAACAATAGGAGTTGTAAGAAACTGCCACATAATGCGCCGAGACTTTATGAATACAGTATATGAGAACGAGATTACTTAACGATTTGCAACAAACTTTAAACATAATTTCAAACCTTTATTGAACTACTTCTTGCTGACAACCATAGCAAAATTATGAAATGAAAAAAAAAAAAAAAAAAAATCATCGCTTACTACTTTTCCGCTGTTCATGGACTAAACCTACGACAACCGGTCTGGCCGTACAATTTGTAATTTCCACAGTAAAAATCTTAGCCACAGGAACTTTTACAGATGGTATACACACAAATAGTTGAATGTACCTTCTAAATTGTATCACAGTACGACACGTAGTTCATGAGATATGTGCACATAAACAATAACGTTCATGGGAAGCCGCTTCATCACGCACCAACTTTTAAAATATTACTTCTTTACTAATTGTATTCCCAAGAGATTTTACAGACATACGCCATATATAGAAATGAATATATATGTGAAAAATTATACAATTGTGGAACATTTAATGCTATAATTATGAGATCGTACGAATTTTATATCTAATTCACATTTTGACTACTATCTTTCTTTGTATACTGCACTTATAATTTTGTTCATTATGCAAAAAGTAAAAATTTGTTATATTTACCTTTGGACAATGTCGTTCCTAAAATAGGGTTTATGCATTTTCCAGATACTAACTGAAAATAAATATTAAATGTCGATGGATTGGTTCAAAATGTTCAAATGTTTGTTAAGCTTATGCGACTTATCTTTGGGGTCATCAGTCCCTAAACTTACAAATTACTTATATGCTAACTTATACTAAAGACAGAAAAAAACATCCATGCCTGAGGGAGGATTCGAACCTCCAACGGGGAGCGGCTTCGCGCCTCGGAGTATAGCACCTCAATGCACTCGGCCACTCCGCCGCGGCTAAATTCTTTTCTTTATTTCCTGTGGGGACATCTAAAGTCACTTGTGAGAGTGAAACCGCAGTGCATGTGGAGATGCAGTTAGCTGCCATAATTGCAGCTGATTGCGAGAGGAACGAAACACAACCATGGATATATGTCAGGGCGCGTAGGAATCTTCTTTGCCAATGTCATGCTTGCATTAATGTTGATGGCCGTTAATTTCAGGGAATTTTATAAGATATAGAGCAAATGATATGCCCATTAGTTTTGTGGTGAAATCTGCCTTATGCAAGGTGTCTTGTATAAGGCGGATTTAACCACAAATATAATACAGCAAGCACTGAAGATACAAGAGCTGCATCATCGTAACATCATGATATGTTCATTGTGTCGATGATATTTGCTGGTAACTGTAACTAAAGTAAATAAAGACGTACACAGCAATGCGACTGAATTTCTAATATTTCCTTAATCTGGCTACCCCTAGGCCAGATTCCTTAACTCATATTGTTCAATGCAGCATCCCCTATGTCCTGTTAAATTTTTGCATACTCTTACGGAAACACACAGCATAAACTGCGCGAGACCTCAAAGGTATCGGAGAGCCATCGGTGCAAACTGCTAACCATAACATACTAAGACTGGTAAGAAACTAGGCTAACAACGAGAGCAGTGAAAGTAATTTCTCCTCAACACATCAACTGTTTCTAATTCAGTTAAAGGAAATACACAAAGTAAATGCTGTAGTGTCGTGGTAACCAACTCTCTAAGTCATATAAGACTATCATTTGCATTAACTAGAACGTCTACACCGACAAGATAGAAATCGGAAGCTGCGCAGAACATTAATTGGTTGAAGTTCAGTGTATTCATTCTTCAAGAAATCTTTTCTGCATGCAGACTCATTAGTGTAGTTAACGTACAGCAGTTGGGGTTGTGTGCCGTTGGAGCTGCTTTATGGAAGACGCAGTTTTATGGCGGGGGAAAATGGAGAAGAGCAAAGTAAAAGCGGAGGACGAGTAAAAGAGAAGACGGAAAATGATGGAGGTACTAAACTGGGAAGAAGCAGAGAAGTGAGAAAGGAAAGCTTGACCTCCACTCAAGTAAAGTTTTTTTCCCTTTACGGACGTAATTTGCAACATTTAGGCATTCATTGTTGTGGAACGGTTTGATATTCAAATCGTGGGTCATGGATGACACGATAGGCTTTACATAGTTTCTCTATGGTTTCTAGCAGAAATAATCTATGCAAACCAATAATTTTATAATTGATCTCGAATATATCCCCGATGAACGAGACATGCCGTTTCTGGCAGATTGTGCTACCTTTTTTCTGTGATTTGGATCCATGATGTGTATACTAGATACAGTTTTGTTTTGTTTCTAAAATATCGTGTTACCCCAAGGACTCAATAGAAGCTAATCAATTAGATAGTCAATAGTTTTTCTGTATTATATGAACTGGACTGAAGTATGTCATTAGTTACTGACTTTGCATCAGTTTTTGCGCCTCCGTCAGGCGTTATCTTTACAACATTTCAAACACTGCGAGAAATATTAAACTACGAGGTGGATACGCCGGTCATTCTGACTTGAACAAAGTTACATCTCTCACTGGTTACCTGCAACCAACTGACTACTATCACTTGAACATGAACAGAAATTGTGCCGCAGCGGAAGGGCCGAGCGCATTGAGGCGCCATCTTCTGATGCGAGAGGCCGTTCCCCGTCGGGGGTTTGAATCCCCCGTCGAGCATGGATGTTTGTGCTCTCTTTAGTATAAGGCAGTTGGTAAGTAGTAAGTGTAGGGACTGATGACCCCAAAGTCCCTTAAGCTTAACAAAAATTTGAACAACAACAACAGTAATTGTAGAGGCTCAAGCGGAAGTCGCTCATTCGTGATTCTTCACATGTCATCAATAAAAAATGTCTATTACAAAATTTCATCCTGCGATATTTACGGCAGATGTCGAAGAATAATGTGGCTGTCTGTTCCATAAGTCAGTGTGTTTCAGAATTACACAATTACACCAACAACCTTCTAGGTGACATAGAAGTCGTCTTGAGGAGCAAAATGAGTATAAAAACTCATGCCCGGAAACGCCATTCAACAACACTGCGGAAAATACAAGTTACGGGCATCGGCGACTGCCGCTAGACATACCGTCCAGCAACTTCGACGCTCTGTAGCGACGTTGGGTGACGTTCCCGGGCATGGGTTTCTATCTCATTTTTTCCTTCAGCGTCCACTCCCTGTAGCTCAGAAGGCAGCGTCGCCGACCACCACGCGGGGAGCCCGGGTTCGATTTCCGGCAGGGGACTGAGTGTTGTGTGCTGTCCTCATCAACATCGTCATGCAAGTCGCCGAAGTGGCGTCAAGTAAAAAGACTTGCACTAGGCGGCCGAACAATCCCTCGCGGGATCTCCCGGCCAAAAACGCCATACGATCAATTCTTTAGTTTTTTAAAGTTTTTTTTTTTTCTATTGGAACAAACCCATATCAGTCTTCGACATTTACTCACTGGCGGAAATATATGTAAGTTTTTTTATTTTTTATTTTATTTATTTATTTTTTGTATTTTTTAATTTTTTTAGTTTTTGGCATGTGAGGAATCGCACTGCGAAGCCTGAGTGCGCAAATTTCGCTTCACCCCGTATATCCAGCTTTCCCCAAAAGTAATCATTATAGCCTGCGACTTGTGAGGTGAACGCAAGAGCTATCCTTTTGCGCACTGAAAACGTACAGTATTTTTTTCCGTTCTTACGCGAGGACAAAAAAGATGCTTGTCAACTTTGATGTTCACAAGGAAAGGACCTCGGCCAACAAACTCAGAACATTTCTGATCAGTCTGGTCAATGCAGATTATTGTTCGCAAAATATCTAGTATGAGGATGAAAAATGACAGAGCCAAAGCGACGCGTCAGAGCGGTGACCTGGCGTGACCCGGCACACAATGTGTACCAGGCGGCGGAGGCCACGGCAGGCGGCGTGAAGCGGACGCGCCACCTGCTCTGTCCCACTGCTGGTTGGCCCGTGATCGATGGCTCGCACCTCACCTGCCGTACGCGCTCATCAGCAAACAGACGTTGACCCCAGGAATTCTTAACTAACGGCGGTTGCCAACTGTGTCCAGGCGTAAGGAGCTGCTCATTAATACACTCTCCATTTCCCAGTATACGACATTTATTCAAATAATCTGAAAAATTGGATGTGTCCAAATGTAAACGCTATACCACAATCCTGATATTAAATGTCTGAAAATTAAAATACATACCGGAAGTTTTAGTAATGCAAAAACCAATTTAATCCAGGGACCTCTGACCTAAGGTGAGGAAGCTTAGTATCAGAATAAAGTTTCCAGAATGAAACTTTCACTCGGCAGCGGATTGTGCGCTGATATGAAACTTCCTGGCAGATTAAAATGGTGTGCCGGAACCGGGACTCGAACCTGCGACCTTTGCCTTTCGCGGGTAAGCGCACTACCGACTGTGCTATCCCGACACGACTCACAAATTTACTTCCGCCAGTACCTCGCCTCCTACTTTCCAACCTTCACAGAAGCTCTCCTGCAACCATGCAAGACTAGCACTCCTGGAAGAAAGGATATGGTGGAGACATGGCTTAGCCACAGCCTAAGGGATGTTTCCAGAATGAAATTTTAATCTGCCAGGAAGTTTCATATCAGCGCACACTCCGCTGCAGAATGAAAGTTTCATTCTGGAAACATCCCTTAGGCTGTGGCTAAGCCATGTCTCCACCATATCCTTTCTTCCAGGAGTGCTAGTCTTGCAAAGGGACACACTGACACTGCTTGGATGCATTACGATATTAGTGCGAGAACACGAAAACGAAAAAAAAAAAAAAAATAAATAATAATAATAATAATAAAAATAAAAAAATAATAAAATAAAACAAATAAAAAAAATTAAAAAATCAAATTTTCAAATGTTTGTAAATCTATGGGACTTAACTGCTTGGTTATTAATCCCTAGCTTACAAACTACTAAAACTAACCTAAGGACAAGTCACACACACACCCATGCCCGAGGGAGGACTCGAACCTCCAACGCAGGAGGCCGCCCTATCCGTAACGTGGCGCTCCAGACCACGCGGCACGAAAACTAAAGTAGCCATTTGTAATCTTATCTGTCTTATGTATAACAATCAGTGCTCCTTTGTGTCTTTGTTTGCAGTTCAAACAAATCTGCCGTTTTACTCCGAACGCGATGAAATTTTGCACAGTTCACGTCTAAAGCAAGAGGTCACTATCAACATAAAATTTCGAATGGTGACTGGGGAGGGTACTTAGTTGCAGACTTGGACAGATACCTATAGTTTCATTCCGATCTCAAAACCAGTTCTGCTCACTTGAGCATCAAACTGAGAAGGTACCTTACAACAGACTTGGACACAGTTATAATAATTCTTAAAAAGTTATCTCAGGATTTTTAACTGCAAGTCACAGTATGGTGCATGGCAAAGGGTACCTTACAATAAGCTTTGACAGTGTTTCGCTGATCACCACGAAAATTGATATATATTCATTTTCACAGATAGTGGAAGAAGGAGATTAATTAAAGAAGCGGAATGAACAGAGAAAAGAAGAGAAGGTGCAGAGCGGAGCAGGGGGAAAGATATGGCCGAGGGAGAGGAAGTAGGAGACGAGCAGAGAGATGAGAGACGGAGAGATGGAGGAAAAAAGAGACACGGTTGGAGAGGGACTGTGAGTGTGCAGAATAAATAAATGCTCAGTCAACGCAGTGTTTTCAGCGAGTCGTTACCACTGTTTCTGATAGTCGGTGAAAGATGGGGCACTAATCACTGAAAGGGAAGATTTTACTTTAAATGATTTAGGCTTATTCTTCACAGAGAAAAAATCGTACAGTTTATAGGTGATTCATAAAACTTTTTTAGTTCAATCGTTTTACGAAAACATTAAGATTATAAAGTTGGTTGAAATAATATTCAGTTGTTAGGAAGGAAAATGAGCACGCTAGCAGCCTGACTATTATTCAGTTACCAAAGATATTCTGTTACCTTTCTACAATGAGTGTGTATTCTAAAGGAAAAAAAAAACTAAGTTCGGAATACAGTTACTACTAAATCTTCTCCTAGATGGAGCTGAGCAATGCATGGCATTGAATGTCCCTGTGTTACCAAACTTTGCCTGTGAGCTGCATCGTGTCTGCAACGTCTGGGGAGAAGGTATTGCGGTTAAGCTGCGGCAGCACGACACTGTAGTTAGGGAAGCGACTGGCGGGCGCCGGGAACACCGACTAACTCTCCCTACTAGCAAATAACTTAACCGAAAAGTCCTAAGCAAGTTATTTACATTAATAACTACGACGATATACTTTCCCAGCACCGAGAAAACAACTTTAACTTTTCATTCAAGACAAACAATGACTCCCAAATACTTCTAATGAAATTAAAATTTATGCATGGTGCTGAGTGTAGTTCTAGCCTATATCTACATCTACATAGATACTCTTCAAATCACATTTAAGTGCCTGGCAGAGGGTTCATTAACCACTTTCATAACTTTTCTTTACCGTTCCATTCTCTAATAGCGCGCGGGAAGAAAGAACACGCAAATCGTTCCGTTTTCGATGTGATTTCTCTTATTTTTTTGGGATGGTCATGTCTCCCTAAGTAAGTGGGTGCTAGCAAAATATTTTCACATTCAGAAGTAAAAGTCGGTGATTGAAACTTCGCAGACAGATCACGCCGCAGTGAATAACGTCTTTCTTTTAATGATTTCCACCCCAGTTCGTACAACATTTCCGTGACGCTTTCTCCCCGGTAACGTGATAAAACGAGTTGCCCTTCTCTGAACCTTCTCAAAATCTTCCGTCAGTCCCACCTGGTGAGGGTCCCACAATGGGCAACAGTACTCCATGACAGGACGCACAAGTGTGAGGTAGGCAGTCTCTTTGGTGGGGCTGATGCATCTTCGAAGCGTTCTGCCAATGAAACGTAACCTTTGGTTCGCCTTCCTCACAATATTTTCTATGTGTTCTCTCCAGTCAAAGTTGTTCGTAATTGTAACTCCTAGATATTTGGTAGAATTTACGAGCTTAAGGTTTGACTGATTTATCGCGTAATTGAAGTTCAGCGGATTTCTTTTAGTAGTCAAGTGTATTACTTCACACTTTTCTTTATTTAGTGTCAATTGCCAATTTTCGTACAATGCAGAAATTTTTGTCTAAATCGCTTTGCAGTTGTTTTTGATTCTCTGTTGACTTCACTAACCGACAAATGACAGCATCATCCGCGAACAGTCTAAGGGAGCTATTTAGATTGTCTCCTAAATCGTTTATAAACACAAGGAAGAGTAGGGAACCTATAACGCTTCCCTGGGGAACGCCAGATATCACTTCTCTTTTACTCGATGACTTACTGTCAATTACAACGAACTGTGTCCTTTCTGATAGTAAATCTTAAATCAAATCGCACTATTGGGGAGATATTCCATAAGCGCACATAGAGTGAAGGCTTTCTAAGACTGTCAAATCTGACACCAACCGATAAAACGATCTGTCAGGACATGAGGTCATACATTGATCTGTATCAGCGGTCATCCCCTCTTACGGGAATATTCTTGCCCTCGTTGCATTACACAGGTCGAATTAGGCATTATATCGATCGTTGAGGTAGTCAGCGCAGTGAGTCAATTGTTTGGAGTCTGGCAGTGGTACGGCTCAAGTGTGGAATGTCGGCGAAAGTGTAAGCCGCGTAAGAGTGATGATGAAAGTTCGTTCATTGTGCGTATTTAGGGTTGAGATTATACCCAGCGCCGTGGGTGGATTTTCTCACCATTTGCGCCGATCGACACTGTGTGAAGATTTGCGCGCCGCGAACGTGTCAACCGCGCTGGTTACAAACCACATGGATTGCAGTGAGAGATTGTTGTGCAATAATGAGATAAATGTAATACATGACGTGTGAAGACTAATATTGGCGATCTGTGTAAAATACCGTTATTAGAATGTGCGGTGAAGCCGTGATTGCCTTGCATATTTGTAATTATTCAGAAATATTTAAAAAAATAGTTATAGTTTGAAGTTGTGTCTATTTCCATTATTGACAAATTATGAATCCTTAAGATAACTGTTTATCAGCAGCAAATTGATTACTGGTGAAAGCTATTCCCAAAACAGACTTAACGATAGCCCTTATCCTGTACACACTGTCATACTTGTCGTTAATTGGATTGCTATTCGACGTCAGACATGTTTCATCTGTCAGCCCATGGTTGAAAACTCTTCCCGAAGTCACACAACTCCAAGGAGAAGACACTCATGATTGTACACAAACACAGAAGTTTTCCTACATCTGCACACAGTTTGTTCGATATGATGAGACAGACGCAGTTGCGGAACCTCGCAAGCAATCCAGAGTTAGCAGCTTGGTAAAGAAGCCTGAAGTGATTTCTGCAAAACCCGCACGTTTGCTATTGCACGAAGTCGAAAGTTTCCTCCCCACAATGCAGCGCTTCCGTCAGAGGCCCGCCAACAATCACGGCCCTTAACACTGCTGACATAATTATCTTTAGATAGAAACGTGGAACCTGCCAATACCGTAACTCGCAATAGGATTAGGACAGCGGAGGAAAGGTAGCCTGCCATCCCTCTGATGTCATATCACGAATGCCAAGCAGAGACGTTTTCTTAAGAATCGTTGGTTTTCCACATAGATTACGTGCTTGAAGGTGATCTGTATCACTTAACATGTATCTGTAAAGAATGGCGGCTAATTTCCCAGTTGGGTCAAATATGGTGGTGCTTTGTGCTGCCTGTTATGTCCATACACGTGGTTGGTCCCACCCAGTCACTAGCTCAGAAATCGCGACATGTTGGGAGCGTACTTCATTAATCGAGGTGCCGCCGCATTAACTCAGTGCTACACCGGCTTCTCCCGTTCCCCTGCAGTTTCGCGACTGTAATGAATCTGAGAACAGTGGCACCGCGGTCGCTCCTCCCTAGCGGACTATTTCTCTCGTATTCCACTGTGCAGGACTGTGAGGCCTGTCCTGACGTAATACGGAAGTAACGTGCTCAATCTTGATTTTGCAGAGTAGTTGTGACAACATGGAAACAGCGACTGTCGGGATAAAATGGCCATTAAACGAAGCTGTGTCTTGCGTGACTGTGCAGAGCGTAGGTCTGAAATTAAGCGAAGAAAAGTAATCAGCTGGTAATGTGTTCCATTAGTGGAAGAGCGATGTCTGGAGGAAGAAGCATGCTATAGTCCACACTTCAGAAGGAGAACATACAAATTCCGTCTAGTGCAAACAAAGTGGTTCCATTCTTGTAGATTGCACCTCCCCCAAGGGAAAACACAAGTGCTCCCTCAGACAAAAACCTGCTGCAGAACTACGTCACTGTTATGATCCTACCACCAAAAAGGGTGCTATTTCTGTATTTTTTGCTTATGGAAACCAGCGCTTATGTCTTAACCACGAGTTGCATAGTTTAATTTTCATTCCTGACATTTTTTATGGCTGAATGAATGTCCCTTGCACTTCATCCTCATGTCATCACAGAGTGGGTTACGGCTAATTTACAAGAAAGCTTGAAATCGAAGTAGCGCGTCCTGAAGCGATATTTATCGAACGTGTGAGTCCAAATAAATTATGCCACTACTCACGCACGAGATGAGAAAATAAGAACGTTTACGAACTTATAATTGCGTACAAATAATTTATACTTAACTTAAATCTACCAAAATGACGATACTCACTTCACTTTATTAATTAGCGAAGTCTTACCGCCGCGGCGGACTGGCCGAGCGCATTGAGGCGCTATGCTCCGATGCGCGAGGCCGTTCCCCGTCGGGGGTCCGAATCTCCCCTCGGGCATGAATGTTTGTGCTGTATTTAGTATAAGTTAGGTTGTAAGTAGTTTGTAAGTTTAAAGACTGATGACCCCCCCCCAGTTGAGTACTATAAGCATAACAGATATTTGAACATTTGAAGTCTTACCCTTCAAGCATTCCCACACTAGTATGCGCAACGGGAAGTAATCCTTTTCGTTCATATCCTGGGCACACGTTAGCAACATCTAATAGAGATATGAGTAGAGTGTCCGTGCAACAGCTTTGCCGTGTAATCTGAGACTGTGGAAATATAAGTACTGGAACAGGTACAGTTGATCTCTCTCCTGGATGACGCTGGTTCTTAACTGTAGATTTCACACATTTCCATTAAGGCTCTATATTTTGAGTGTGTACTGAAGGAATATGTGAGGAAACGAATTCCACCGAATGGTTCACAAAACCACGGTGGAATCCTTCAGCCTACAACGGTTTATATGACTAGAAGCAGTCGGTGATATACTTCAGGGCAGTATGAAATGTTTTATCAAGCTGAGTAACATTTGCTTTCCTTTAGAGTACAATCTGACCGAAAAGCATTTCCGGGACTCTTCGCTAAGTGTCACCAAATACCCAAATGTATTCTATTTCGCTTTTCAAAGATCGCCCTCTTTGATTCTCTTTGGTGGCTATATGCGACTCGTCTACTTCAACAGTTTTCTCCTGGCGACCAGTGTGAGCATTTTCTTTCGTCAAGATAACTTAGCAGACGTGGCGGCAAACCAGAAGTAACCATACACAATATTTCGTGATAAATCCGCCTGTGCAGCAGTCTAGCAGTCTGTAGCAACGTGTAGTTTTCAACAAGCAATTACAATTATGCTTTTCTTTTAATGAAACTCCAGCTCCAGTTGCATTTATTGGTGCTTTATTTAAGCCCACTTTATTCAACGCCACTTTAAGCCCACTTTATTTAAGGCTTAAATAAAGCACCAATAAATGCAACTGGAGCTGGAGTTTCATTAAAATTTGAACCACAGTTGCGGCAACAGCAAGCATCCAGTGATGGAGAAACTAATAATTATGCTTTTGTCAATAGGCAATTTTAAAGAGTCCAACCAGGTGTTTTTAATAGTAATTTTCTTTCCGAATTTCCTACAAAGCAATAGCAGAGAGAATTATACATCTGATGATTTATTTTCAATTATGAAACGTTCAACTCCGTTACAAACTACACGGTTTACCTTCGTATAAATCCGTATTTAAGCATAAGGATGTCCTTTCTGAAGGCATTTGTGTTGAGTGTTGCTTTGTATGGGAGTGAAACATGGACGATAAACAGTGCGGACAGGAAGAAGATAGAGGCTTTTGAAATGTGGTGTTACAGAAGATTGCTGAAGATTAGGTGGGTGGATCGCGTAACTAATGAGGAGGCACTGAAAAGAATTGGGGAGAAAAGGAATTTCTGGCCTACCTTGACTAAAAGAATGGATCGATTAGTAGAACACATTCTTAGACATCAAGGAATTATGAAATTAGCGTCGGAGGGAAGTGTGTGGGGTAAAAATCGCAGAGGGAGACTTTTGTGTCCCAACTTCGTCGCCGCTTTTGTGTCCCAGCCTCGTCGTAGGTGTCGGTGGCCGAGTGGAACGAGACCGACACAGGAACAAAAATAGCACGCTGGTGCAGGTACGGAGGGGAGCAGCCAGAAACTATAAACACTCGAGTAAATTAGAAAGAGATACATATTGCACAGAATGTAACAATACTTAACTTTTACATAGTACTGCAGAATGTCGATACATAGTTGTTAGAGGCCTGCCTAGTGCCTGTACGATAGCAAAATCTTCACTGGTGCCTATCTGATTATGTAGTCCTAACTCGTTGCTATCTCAGTCCCAAGTGCCCAGTCCTTCAGTGGTGGCCACGAGCGGAGTTGTCGCAGAGGGCGCTCGTGGCTGTCGTCGTGAGAACGCCGCGCCGTGCGTGCATGGCGGCGCGCGGCGAAAGTAGGTGGCGCGCACTTTGTACTTGTGCGACACCACAGAGACCAAAAGATGAATATAGTAAGCAAATTCAAATGGATGTAGGTTGTCGTTCTTATGAGGAGATGAAGAGGCTTGCTCACGATAGATTAGGTTGGAGAGCTGCATCAAATCAGTCTCCGGATTGAGGACCACAACAACGACAACAAATCCGTATTTCCAACAAAACTGTGCACATTTCTCTGCAGACGATCTGGGAAAGAACCTTCAACGCTTTCACGCGTCTCGTAATACGACCGAATGCGAGAAAACTTCTGCATCAATCACGTCAATAAAATACATTCCCGTGATTAGGAACAAGATACATTTCATAAGTCGCGCGTCAATAGCGGCGTCATCGATTTAAAGTTGCACGTTCGATATATATACGCCGAGCTACTTCGATTGGCAATATTCTTGGAAATTACCGGCTACCGCAATGAAAGCGTGTGTAAGAAAAGGTAATTGTCATAGAGGTTAAAGGTTAAGATACATTTACAGCAGTCTTTTGGTAAATGTGTACCGGGTGTGTGTGTGTTCTCTTAAGCTTAATTTAAAGTAGTTTGTAAATATATGGGCCGATGACCACTGCAGTTTGGCTCCATAGCCTTACAAACATTTAAACATTTTGTAGCGGGGTTACTAGATCCCCCATCATATTCAATGCAGTCTTAGAGAAAATTATTCGTACATGGGAAGAAGAAGTCAAAGGAATTCAACTAGGCAGAAATAAGGAAAAGATAAACCACATAAAACGCCTCGCTTTTGTAGATGTCATCGCCATACTCTCGAATACGAGAACGGAAGCACAAAATGCACTAGAAAAACTCCACGAGATAGCCATGCAAACCGGTCTACAAATTTCTTTTGAAAAAACACAAGTTTTTGATACAAAATCATCAGGTAAACTCCCACTAAAAACAAAGTTCGGAAAATTCTACAAGCCAGTGAGTTTAAATATTTAGGAGAAATCATGCAAAAATCTGGGCTAAATACAAAAGCAAACGAAGAAACAGTCTCAAAATTACAGAGAGCCTATAAACTCACCTGGTCCCACCACAATAAAAAATGTATTTCCACGGCCGCAAAACTATAACACTACAACACAGTAGTCTTACCAGAAGCTCACTACGCATCAGAAACTACAAGCACCAAAGGAATGGCAAAAATCAAGGAGATTGAAAAACAAGAAAGGAAAATTCCGAGAAAAATCCACGGTGCAGTTTTTAGAAAAATATGTGGCAAAAAAGACCCACTATACAGACACTCTGAAACAATCACAACACATATAACAAAACGCAGAGCAAAATTTTTCATGCATATCGCTAGAATGAATGACACCAGACTAACTAAATGAATATCCAATATAATTTTTACATCGAAACTAGGCACATCTTGGTACAAAGAAACCATAGAAGACCTGAAAACATTAAACATCTATAGAAGACATAAAAGACCGCAAAACATGTAGGGAAAAAATCAGAAACCAAGAAATTGACTTAAAGTCACAACACAAAAACATCAGACGAAAATGGACATATGAACAAAAGAAGCACAAAGTTAAAGAATGTAAGGTTTTTGGGAAGCAAAAAAGAAGAAAAAAGACGGCAATAAAAGCTAGATTTTTGTGTCTTTAGCGCTCTCCCTAAGGGGAATGTACGCTGTGTGTGTGTGTGTGTGTGTGTGTGTGTGTGTGTGTGTGTATGTGTGTGTGTGTGTGTGTGTGTGTGAGAGAGAGAGAGAGAGAGAGAGAGAGAGAGAGAGGGAGGGAGGAAGAGAGAGAGCGAGAGAGAGCGCTTACGTGCGTGCGTGAAATGCCCAGTGGTTGCGCAAGTAGCGGCAAAGCCGCACGTCCGCGGTTATATCAGTTAAACCAGCTCTCCTCTCTACACCGATAGAATCCATTTGAGCCGACGGCAGGCTGGTTTCTAATCTCTAGCATGCACTGAGTTTCGCCCTCTCGCTTCTTCTCTGTTAATCATACAACAAAAACATACACCACCCTGTATGCAGATTCATTACAATCCCATATATTCTACAGCAGTATTTAATACTCAGCTCTCACAAACCGAACGGATTGTGAATGAAGAAAAAAAAAAAACTCGTTTCAGTCAGGCGGCTTAACTCACTTCCCGTGGTTGTCGAAGCAACAATGTCCTTCGTTCTTTAGTTTTTCATACGATTCGAAATTGCGAAAGTATCTTCATTATTTTCTTCTTTAAGTATAATAACAATTTCAAGTTTGTGTAACTATGGGAACAACCTGCTAGACTGCAAGAGTTAACGGCCCATAGACTTAGATAGTACTTAAACTGAATTATACAAACGACAACACATACACCCATTCCAGAGGGGTGACTCGAAACTCCGACAGGAGCAGGCACGCAGTCCATGACACGGCGCCTCAGAACATGCGGTTACCCCCGCTTGGCTAAGTACAATCAAACTACCTTCACTAACACATTTGATTGAAAACAGAACTGACACTGTGTTAAAGTAGTTATTCGTTGTTGTTTACAAACAATCCATCAACTCGTAAATATTCGTTAATAAAAGTTTGAAGTTATAGCAGCATCAGGTTTTTTGACGTTGTTACAGCTTGCCAGAAAGGAAAAATTAGATATAATTCCGGAATTCATTTGAATCCTCCGGCACTAATTCTCTCATTGCGAAGCTATACGATTTGCGGTTTTCTTCTCTTCTCTGAAGCAACGGTCACACCCAGCACCTATTTTTTCCCAGACGTTGTATTCGTCTTCTAGCAACGAAAAACACTGCAAACGCACCCCCCGCTATGGTGTAGTTTAGCAGTACTGTATTCATTCCCAGAAAATGTGCTACTGGTATGCCGGCCGCGGTGGCCGAGGGGACGTACTCGCTTCGGCGGTACATGTACTAAAATTGGAACGATACAGAGAAGATTAGCATGGCCCTGCGCAAGGATGACACGCAAAATCGTGAAGCGTTCCACATTTATATATATATATATATACATATAAAAATATGAGGATTCAGCAAGAACAGATTCTTTTCAGTGTGGCAACTTTTTTCTACTGCTCCATTTTCCAGGAAGATATTTTTCGTTTAAAATCAGATAATGGTGTATTTATTTCATTTCATTTACTTCGAAGAAAGCAACAGAAGCTCGCCGAAGAAGGCACAATTTGGAGAGCGTAAGGAAGGGCTGTGAAAAAAAAAGAAAAAAAAAAAAAAAAAAAAAAAAAAAAAAAAGGTGACTGAGGCGCTCCAGTCACGGTCTGCACGGCCGCTACGTTCGGGGGTTCGAATCCCACCTCGGGCATGGATATTTGTGCTGTCCTTAGCGTTAGCCAGTTCATAAGTAGTTTGTATTTTTAAGTCCCATAAGCTATACAAACATTTGAACATTTTTGCTACTGGTATACAGCCCCGAAAAACAACAAACGACACTCGCGACACATTCGCTGGTAGTGTTTACTCTCTGTTTACGTTTCTCGTCCACACACTGTGCCGCAGGATCTTGCTTCAGTTTATAGTTCGGGCGTAGTACGCTAGGAGTGCTTCAGTAGCCTATTATCTATCTTGTCCACTTCCGTTCATCGTTTAAAAAGGGCTTAACGGATGAGTTGCCAGGTTTATTTCACGCAGTGTTGCTTGTTTGACAACTCTAAGCAAACACTACTGCTCTCGGTCGTCAAGTGCAGACCGTGAGACACTCGTCGCCCTTGGTGAGAACTAATGGTCTGAAAATCACACTCTAGACACAATGAACCTCAGAATATTTAATTCTAAAAAATTCGATTTCTAAACTGGCGTCTCGCCTGCGTCTAACTTCAGCTATCATCCTGCTTTAAAGGTCTGTTAATTCCCATTGTGCGGTCATAAGCACGTTGGAAACCTCTTCACTTCAATTATAGTTATGCAAATGCACCGCCCTATTACACCATATCGCTATCCACCTCCGTATAAAAAATCGCACTGGTATGTGTTATTGCCCACTTTAGATTTGCCTGTAGTTTTATGATTTTTTTTTGCAAACATTTCGGACAAAAATAATAAAACAATATGGACGATACGATTACGACTCTACTATTGTGATAATATCTATGCACCCAACACGTAATATCCTTTCCGATCGTATTTTAACAAACAGCCAAAATTATTTGATATTTGTGTTTAGCTTTGACACACGTGCACTTTTTGAACTTTTACCTCTTTATTATTTTAATATCTCTCCCACATATTCATTAACTTTTTCCGTTAAAATGGTATCACCTACCTTGGTTTGATAGTTTGTTCTAAGTTTATTTTCTTTTCCTGTACTGGTTGCGAATGACTATAGACTGGAAGGAACGTAGCGTACATTTGGCGTTCGGAAGTCAGTCACGTGACATCCCTCCACCGAAACCTTGCCCGAAACTCTCTTCTGCATACGCCGTCTTGCTTTCTATACTTGATGATTTTCTTAATATAACTCAAACGTCGTCATTTCAAAGCAATTGTGCTTGAAAATGTTCAGAAACACGTCGTTCTTAGGACAATGAATAATAATCTAATGTCTATAAATGTAATGTTAGCATTTAACATCTGCCATTAATAAATAAAAATTAAAAAAATAAAAACCCACCACTGGATTTTTTTCCATCTTGTTTCCTAAGAAGTTTTCGCACACTCTTGATAATTGAACACAACTATATTCTGTAAAATTCCGAGTTGTTCAGAGGTAACAGCGCTTTCCCTGAAAAGTGTATTTGTTCTATTTTGTAAACATTCTATGATATACATACCAACGAATTACAACCACGGACTTCTTTTTCACGTGTACATAAACTAGGACAGATACTGTTATAATGACTGTTGTCAAAGACGTAATGATAGTAGTAACTTAAGATTCAGTACTAGAGTTATGTGGAATTCAGTGTCACCACACTTATTCCGTTTTTTATTTCAGCTGTAAAATAAAACGTAGTCACGGTTTGAAACATAACATTTGCTCTTTATTTTAATACACAACACAGTAACATGAACAAAGTTATATCTGAACTACAAAAAGGTAATACAATCTACTCTAAAAGCGTCCATAGCAACCATGCCAAAGATAAACATTTTAGTAGACGCGTTGATTCTACTTAATGACTTTCAACATATTCCATTAGTGGCTTAGGAAAAGAGCAGGTAATTTGTTGCAATTTATACACTTCCCTTCTGATTAATTCCCACATAAATCGAGGACTCCATTTATATATGAAAATATTGTACCACTATCTGCACGTTGTTTCGAATATTCATTATTACAGTGTCCTGCCGGTTGTTGTGCAAATGCTTCAGAAGAGCAGTGTTCAATTTCTTGTTACGTATTTCACGACATGTTCACGAAATAGAACAAACGCACATTTTGGAGGGAGTACTCTTACATCTGCACAACTATAAAAATTGCAGAAGATAGCTCTATTTAATTAATAAGAGTGCCAGAAACCTTTTAAGGAGCCAAGGCGAAAAAAATGGTATAGGCGGGTTTCGAACTACCAACCACGTGCTGCATAACCAAACGCGCTGCCCACTACACCACTGTGAACAACTGTGACAATTTCCATTAATTCTGTGCTATTGCTGGCGGTTGCTAACAGCTAATACGAAATTTATAGACACTAGATTATAATCTGTCGTACTATGAACGACGTGCTTTAGTTATTTCTTCTTTGAAATCACAAAGCATAAGTTATAATAAGAAAATAATGAATACAGGGGCGCGGTGAAGTAGCCGAGCGGACTAAGGCGCCTCGCTGCGGTTCTAGTCTTCCCTGGGGCATGGGTGTGTATGTGTTGTCCTTAGGTTAGTTTACCTTAGTTTAAGTAGTTTCTAAGCTACTGACTGATAACCACGCAGTTTAGTCCGATAGATTTACAAACATTTGAACATTTTTGAACATGAAATACAGGAAGCAAGATGGCGTATGTCAGAGAGCGTTCTTGGCGAGCAATTGCGATGGGACGGGGTAATTCAGGAAAAATTATCATTAGACTCTTTAAAAATCATAATAACTACCATATTCCCTTCAAAAGTCTGTCTATTTTCATTTCACAGTTAGTTGCTATGGGGTAGATTAGCAGGTTGTTATGCAACTTCATGAACGAACCAGGACTGTGCCGTTGAACTCGTTTCCGAAGTCTCCAACCCTTCACATAACACAAAAAATTAGCTTTCAAATATAATTCACAGTCAAAAAGCAAGTTCTTATACCCGCGGAAAAGAGGGAAAGGTTTTTCAGCACTTAAGCATACTTTCTAATCTTCCGTACATCAATGTAACTCTCAGTCGATATATACGTCAAAATCGATCTAGTCACACAGCTTTAAAAAAAGAGGAAAAAAACTGTCAAAATTCTCAATTGTCTTCGCAAAGACATGAATAGATCCAATTTCGAAATAAATTTGTAATCTTCTTTCCTGTAAATCATATCATCCAAACCTAATACTTCTCCATAAATACGATTTATACACAGTGTTCCAAAACCACTTCTTTATATTTATTAGTTTTCATACAACATGTGAACTTACACATTAGCTCATACTCGATCTTGACAGTACAGATAACAGACTCAGACAAAAAATATCTCTTTTATAACAATTCGTATAACCTGAAAGAACGATCGATACCCCGCAATAGAGAAGGCGCAGAGACGCCCGCCGCCTCGTGGCTGTCGGGTATTATAACTACAGATGAGGCCGCGCTGGAGTAGCCAAGCGGTCTAAAGCATCTCGCTGCGAAGCGTGCGGTTACTCGCCGTGGAGGTTCGAGTCCTCCCTGGGGCATGGATGTGTGTGTTTGTCCTTAGGTTAGTTTACCTAGGTTTAAGTAGTTTGTAAGCTACGGACTGATGACCACGCAGTTTGGTCCGATAGATTTACAAACATTTGAACATTTTAGCTACAGATGGTGGCGTGACTGATATTTGACGCCGGTCGGGGGTTGCGGTGACGCTGCTCCTGTTCACTGCGACACGTAGGTCCACCATGAAACATACAAACCAAACACAAACATTTTTTTATGTCTCATAAAATGAAAAATAAACAATTTATACAGCAACTTAGCTACGTTTCCTATCTCATGAATCCTCTTCAAAGCAAAGCTTACATAAGGGAGTAGGGCTCGCAAATCTCGTCCCACTACAGAATGTCACGTGACATTTCCTAACGCCTGGTATACGTAAAATCAAGAGGCGGTCTCGAATCGCCGTTATTTTTGCAAATATCTCTGTACCTTTATGAGTTACGAAAAAAACGAGAATTTTCTTCTCTACAAATACGGTTATTCAGTTTTTGTGTGAGATGAACGATTTGTTTGCTATTACAATTACATTACAAGCGGCTTTTATTTTCTCCGTAAAATTTGAAAGAGGAAGTTTCTGGTATCTGACGAACAAGTATTACGTCTGTAAAATTTGGTGCCGATCGGTTGAACGGTTCGACCTAAAAAGTGGGAACGCGTTACGGACAGACAGATATCGTCAAATCGCCGTTATTTTTGCAAGTATCTCTAAACCATGCAATATATACAAAAGGTAAGGAGCAAAGTTATAGAGAGAAATCTGTTTATTCAATTTTCGTGTCAGATGTACGGTTAAGCCGTTATTTTCATTCAAATTTCGAGCTGACAAAAGGCGATCGCAAAAGACAACTTTTATGCCCGGTTTCACCAAACTTCGTGTAAATATGTTAGACACATATCAAATTCAACGCCTCGCTTATTTTTGACGTACCGTCAAAAGCTACAACGTTTCATCATCGCCAGTCTCAAAGAATTGACGAGGCGTTTGTTTTAACAGACGCTCCAATCGAAACAGCGTCTAGTATCATGTATTAAATTGATACTATCGAGTTTTATCGTCTGTTTTCATTGTTCTCTAGTTTTCGATTGAAGAAGTGAATATCGCAATGTAAATAGCGGTTTTTCAGTACAGCCAAAGTTGTTATGATTCTCAACGCTAAGAAAATGGAACGTACCGATGAAATAAAGAAGAGAGGTTCAAAATTTTCTGGTGATGAGAAAAGTTTGTTTGTTGGCCTTCTTCCGAAAATGAAAGACGTAATTCCTTGCGGGAATTTCACATATAGGCTTAGGAGTCTTAGCAGTGCAATTGGTTCTGAAACCTTCTTGATATATCGGCTGATGGTTGATTTCGAAACCCCATTTAAGTCTGCTATTACCATTTGAAGAGATCCAGTACCATAGAATAGCAGAGTTAAAAGCAGCTGTTTCATTGGGGTTAATGGGCTGTTTCTGTTTGTTCGATACTCTAGTCTTATTTTCATTCTATTCCAGATGTTTTAATGCTACTTTCTTGGTCAACGTTAACCTTAAATGACCTTTATATCATTCATTGTGTAGAAATGATCATTACGCTCAGAAAATACAGGTTTAGGCCCTAGATTTTCTATCGAATCTATGAACAATATCAATTAATACAAATAATCAATCCCAGAGACGGATTATGTCTCAAATATGTCAAAGCTATTATTGATGAATATGAAGCATTGAATTAAAATTTGTGATGCGGCCGAGAATCGAACACAGGCCTCCATATTTACTAGGCAAACGTTTTAACCGTTAGACTACCACACCACTAACGATTAACGGGCCTCGTAATAGTCTATGTACGATTTCCGTCCACATCACAAACTTTAATTCAGCTTCTGTGTTCCAAAGTGCTATTCCGTTGCATGGAGAGCCTTGGCAGTAGTGACAATAATCTTTGGAACCCAGAAGCTGAATTGAAGTTTGTGATGTGGAGGGAAATCGTACATAGACTATTCCAAGGCGCCTTAATCGTTAGTGGTGTGGTAGTCTAACGTATGCCGGGCGCCGTGGCTCAGCGCACCCGGTCAGAGGGCTCAACGCCCTCTGTAATCAAAAAAGCTGAGCCAACAACACACCGAACAAGAACGAACAAAAACGATCAGCATCCGCAACGAAGAGAACTACCCATAAAAAAAATAAAAATTAAAAAACAGTTAAGACGTCTGCCTAATAAGCATGGAGGTCCGGGTTGGATTCCCGGCCGCACCACAAATTTTAATTCAATGCTTCATATTCATCAATAATGTCTATGAACAATACTTCCGCATAAAAATTATCACCCATCTTCACAGCCAGAAGACGTGAACAGCAATAAAGTATCTATGTTACCTTCACAAAAACTCCTGAATATTGCAACTACAGTAAACCTGTCTTTCGTAAACGACTCGTCAAATGGATTGACGACGCGCAAAATCGGCGCGTCAGTTTTGACGGCGAGTTTAACGATCGTTACAGTAAACAGACGTCGATGAAACGCAAAAATGAAAGTTAAACGATCGTCATAGATAAACGATCGTCAATCTCGTTTATGACATTGACGATCGTTTAATCGTGAAATCGGGCATTAGTGTTACTACCGTAACCTAAAGTGGGCCAAAATCGTTTATCTAAACGAGTGTGCTTTTCGACGACAAGGTGTGAACATATAGATAACGGATGAAGTGATTCCACACGGTTTATCTTTCGCAGCTCAGTTTCACTGAGTTGTATAAGGCGCGATATGACGTTTGTGCCCCGCATGATACGTGAACTTGACGCCACCCAAGATAAGATCCTATCTTTTGAAATTACGTAAGTCGTCGCCGTAGCCTGAAAAAAAAATGGCCAGAACAAAAGACGGCGTTCCTTTTCCCGTCAGCAGGCAGCAGGGAGCAACAGAGGCGGTGTTGTCGGCGTCGGGCGGCCCTTAATCCCAGTAATGGTCGGCGCGGCTGCTCGCTTCATACAGACGGACGACTCCCCGGCCGCGCCGCCTCTCATCTCTTGCAGCAGGTGGCGCGCTGTTTGCCCCCAGCGGCCAGGCGGCAAAACAACGGCGGCGCTCCGGCCCCGTAAATACAGAGCCTTTGCGTCACGCTGCAGGCGTCGCAGCTCTGAGGCCCGGACCACTCACAAACACGCACTCTGAAAAACAAACATTCTGCAAGAATGCTCTCGATTATTTACGTTGTTTGTAAGGTAAAGCAGTCAACAAGCCGAAGATTGGTTTGAACACCACAGTGCTTTACTAGGCATGGTCCTGTTTGGAGGTGGTATGCCGTTGCCTTCCTCCGACCTTTGAACTGACTTACCCAGCCAGTTATAGGGGGACGTACATTTTAACGTGGGTTCCGAGCCACGGTGCTACTCGGTATTTTTCACATGAGCAACACTGCCAGAGGGGAAACAAGTGGAAAGTGACAGATAAAAATCCTAGGACCTGGCGGGGATCGAACCCGCGAACTTTGGATTTGTAGTCTGCCACTCTACCACTGTGCTACCGAGGCGCACACGTTGTTTCTACCAGGGAGAAAATGTTTCTAATGTTTGTATAGCTTATGGGACTTAACTACGTCAGTCCCTAAACTTACAAACTACATATGAACTAGCTAAGACTAACGACGGCACAAATGTCCATGCCCGAGTGGGAATTCGAACCCCCGACCGTAGTAGTCCTGCGGACCGTGACTGGTGCGCCGCAGAGCGCTCGGCCACCGCGGCCGGCACCAGGGAGAAGATCTAAACCAACTCCTGACACACTCCGCAGCTCTTAATTCTCAGGTCATGACATAAAAATACACGGATAAAAACAATTAGCGGATCAGTAGAAGCATCTAAACTCCTGGAAAATGGAAAAACAACACCATGAATTCATCAACCCGGGCAGGCTGCGGTGGCCGAGGGGACTGAGGCGCTTCAGTCACGGTCTGCACGGCCACTACGGTGGAAGTTCGAATCCCCCCTCGGGCATGGATATTTGTGTCGTCCTTAGTCTTAGCTAGTTCATAAGTAGTTTGTAAGCTTAGGGACTGATGACCCCGTAGTTAAGTCCCATAAGCTATACAAACATTTGAACATTTTTTGTTATCAGGCTTACACACCAACACCAAAACATTTGAACATCTGAACATCAACCCGGCAGATCGAAATTTTATTCACACATTATTGAGGATGTATACAATACACGATCACGCAGTCAGAACCATACGCTCGTCAGTACACTCACCAGTGCGTGTACAATGTCGACCGCAACTTTCTCATGAAGACGATTGTAGAGCTGCCGAATGAAGTCTTACGGTATGGCCTGCCATACAGTTTCTCTCTGATGCTTCAGTAGGACCAGATCTTGAGCCGGTCGTGTAGACCGCGCCAAGATTACGTTTCTTCCTGTATCAGACATGAGGGATCGATCTGGGGATAATGATGGTAAGGGTAGTTGCCGTACACCTAGAGGAGCACTTTGGGTTGTACGGGATATACGTGTGGACGTGCATTGTCCTTTTGGAAAAGCACATCGCCTTGCTGGTGCATGAACAGGTTGAATGATGCTTTCAATGATCTCGCTTATTTACGTTGTTTGTACCAGCGAGAAAACCTAAACTAACTCCTTCCACACTCCGCAGCTCTTAATCTAACATTTAAAGCAGAGTGTCCGTATATTTGTACGTGTTGCATAGAAATCTACAATTTTGTTCCAATCTTTATGAAATTTTGCGCACGTAAGCTTCAATCCATGAGAACGGTCGCCGTAAGTGTAAGAATCACGTACGATATACAGTTCACGAGATATGACGTCATAAACAGTGAGATGCGCGGAAAACTGTTACATTTTGCGACAATACTGCTCATTTTCTCCTAAACCACTGGACCGATTTCAACCAAATTTGGTACACACATTCCTTGCCGTGAGGTACAATTGCAGCAGGGTTAAGAATCATATACGACACATGGTTCAAAAGATATTACCAATAGAAATCGCAAAAAATGCCATATAATGCGGCGAGACTTTCGAAATACACTGTATGAGAATTACAGTACTTAGCGACTTGCAACAAACTTTAAACATAATTTCAAACCTTTATTAAACTTTTTCTCGCTGGCAACCATAGTAAAATGATGAAAGGAAAAAAGTTTCTCGCTTACTACTTTTCCGCTGTTTATGGAGTAAAACTACGGCTCTCGGTATGACGTTACAATTTATAATTTGAACACTACAAATTGTAGCGACAGGAAATTTGACAGACAGTATACACGTATATAGTTGAATGTATCTTCTAAATTGTATCGCATTCCGACACGTAGTTCATGAGATATGAGCACGTAAACAGTAAAGTTCACTGAAAACCGCTCCGTCACGCTACAAATTTTCATCTATTACTTCTTTGCTACTAATTTTACAGACATGCAGCCCTTAAACAAATGAATATATACCCGACAACTGGCAGGAATAAATATATAAATACCCGGGCAACGCCGGGTTTTCAGCCAATTCTCACATAAAAATACACGGATAAAAACAATTAGCGGATCAGTCGAGGCATCTACACTCCTGGAAAGTGGAAAAACAACACATTCTAGAGGATGTATACAGCTAGAGATTTAAAAATACTGTTTCATACGGTTGAATTCAGAAACGGGTCGTTTTAAACCGTTTAAAACCGTGTATGATTCCGGAGAGAGGTTCATTTCTTCCTGGTTGTCAGGCAACCCGCAGTACCATGCGACTGAGGTTCGTTCCAGCAGCTGCCAGACTACTGGACGCGCATGCGCAACGCTGAAATTCTGTTCCAGCAGCGCCATCTCCCGCTTCTGGCTACTTAGAGTGTAGCTGTTTGGTGTTCCAGCTGTTGCCGCAAGCAGCCAGACGCTACCCGGAAAAATATTTCTGGCGCGATCAAGCTGCCGATTTGCGCATGCGCAGAAAGGTCTGATTAAAAAATCCTCAGTCTCTGTTGCAATATTTTATTATCCAATAACGCGTTGTAAACGTGGACCTGCCGCGACAGCGACTCCTCTGCTGCTATGGCGACCAATGACAACACAAATTGTTAAGATACCTCCTACACAGCTTTAGATAGCTCTGTGGCTCCATCTCCGCCCAATCTGACGATGCGCTAACAGCGCGAAACGCGTTATTGGATAATAAAATATTGCAACAGAGACTGAGCATTTTTTAATTATTCAACACTGTTGCTGCACCAGCCGCCACCACCACCACCATCATGGAATGGAATGAAATGTATAGAAAGGTCTGAGTTAGAGTGAGGGGGTAGCCATCACGTAATATGTGTGTGTTTGTAGCGCGTTTTTCGATTATTTCGAAGTCACTGCAATCCCACTTGAGATAAGATATTTCTCGTTTACACTTCTTCATTATTAGGAAGGAAAGTATTTTAATTATTCCTTTTAACTCACCGTCGCCTGCAGCCAGAAACAGTGCAAAAAGCGTTCCAGCAGTGCAGGTATCAAACAAGGATGTTTACATCATAGTAGCTGCGCATGCGCAGTAACACCTGTTTCTTAGCGCTTGGAAGTAGCCGTCTGGCAGCTGCTGGAACGAATCTTGTATGAACTGCATACACATCCGGCGTTACCATTCGGGAATGAAAGGAATGGTGGAAAGGCTTATGTACGAAACAACCCTTCTATTCAATTGCTTCCAGAATTTTGAAAGTACCGCCTTCCTCAGCAGCAAGTGAGCCACGGACGAATTTACACACCATTACGGTACAGAATGTCTCCAGATACAACCGAAAAACTATTGTATATACAGTGGAACCTCAGGTACATGGGTGACTCACAAGACATCAATACTTTGATGTCATCCTGGGAGGAGGAATCTGATAAATATTATGATAAGAGGCTACCGGAATGTTTATTTGTATTTGTTCCAGAGACGGGAAGTGTTTGTTTGTTCAGATTTTCTTTAATAATAATAATTATTATTATTATTATTAATGGTATTATTATTATTGTTGTTGTCTGTAATACAAAGTTTCGATTGATATTTTGCAGTCATGTTCAGTAGCATATATGAAGAAGACATTTGACAATGTTTTCTTGTAGTGTAATTACGTTTCGTAATATGTCAAGTGTGCTTTACACACAATTTCGAGTCAAATATCGAATAAAAATGTACTATATTTCTATATTGTGGATTATGAAATGTATGTAAGAAATAAAATCCCATTGTAACATTTCGGTTGTCTAATGTTTCGGTTTGCACATTGAATATACCAATCTAACCCATTATACCAATACTACCTGGTATTACACGGTTTAAAACAAAGGTTGTCGTATTATACGAAATATACCGACGTGGTTTTAAACGTCGTCGGAACTCTATATACAGCACACGTACACGCGGTCAGAAGCATTAGTCAGTTTTCTTGTGGTCGCTTTTTTCATCCCGTGTGCAATTTAATGGTACAGTATTGTGGGTGGTGTCAGTTTGTTCCTTATAAGGTAGGGATTGAGGAAAGTGATGATGGCCATCTCAGACCCGCGACTGGGAGGGGGAGGGGTGGGGAAAGATGAGGAGTCATCGCGCGCTTAAATCTTTGTAACTTCGCTCCTAATCATTCGATTTTAATTTTCTTTTCTTTAAAAAAAAAAAGAAAGGTCTGACTGCGTACTACACATTATGGTCTTAGCAATTTTTACGTAAATGTAGCCGTTTTTGTTAAAATTACATAAAACATCTCTCTGTCTCTCTCTCTCTGCCGGCCGCGGTGGCCGAGGGGACTGAGGCGCTCCAGTCAGAGTCTGCACGGCCCCTACGGTTCGAATCCCCATTCGGGCATGGATATTTGTGCCGTCCTAGTTCGTAAGTAGTTCATAAGTAGTTTGTAAGTTTAGGGACTGATGACCCCGTAGATAAGTCCCATAAGCTATACAAACATTTGAACATTTTCTTTTTGTCTCTCTCTGTCAATACACGTGTAGGTTTATTAAATTACGAGGCGCGTCCAGAAAGTAAGTTCCGTTTCAATTTATCTCCGCTGCAGCGCTGCGATTGCAGTTCCACACATGCGCTGTAGACAATGTGTATCAAGGAGAAGAACGTGCGCCATTTGAAGATCGCTGTCAGTTACGTACGCTTTGTTGTGCTTGTTTGAAATGTCGGCGTTGATTGAAAATCCCGCCGCCTGTGAAATCAGGTCGGTGGTTCGTTTTCTGAATGCGAGGAAAGTGAAACCAAGTGAAATTGATCGTTTAGGACCAAATGCGATGAGTGATTCGATGGTGAGAAGATGGGTCCGACAGTTCAATGGCGGGCGTAGTGATGTGCACGATGAAGAACGAAGTGGGCGTCCACCTTTGGTTACTGAAGAACTGGTTTATGCGATTGATGACAAGATCCAGGAAAACCGTAGGTTTACAATTACTGCTCTCGCTATGGACTTCCCCCAAATTTCACTGTTTCCAACTGGTTGAAGACACAGACGGCAGATTTTTATGAAGAAGGTATACAAAACCTGGTGCCACGCAATGACAAAAGCCTGCAAAGTTTCGGCAGTTATGTGGAAAAGTAGTTTAATTGTTGTAGAATTTTGTGCAATAAAAATTTCTTCTGTATCTGTGTACAATTTCATTTTATTACCAAACGGAACTTACTTTCTGGAAGCGCCTCGTATAACCCATATTTGATTATAAATCCTTATTTTACGTTATATAGTCCTCTCACATGTTGGTAGTTTCATTGCAGCTAGCAGAAAAGCGAGAACATGAGTGAAAGCTTAAGGTTAATTGCAAAAGCAGATTTTCCAGCCGGAGGAAAACGAATAAGGATCAGTGAAACATGTGTTATTTGTAATACGGTAGGAAGAGAGAAGGAGGTTGAAAATCCTGGAGAAAACACCTACCAGAGATTTTCAGAAATAAGGCTGCGTGTACTGAATGACTTCACTAAGTTGTTTTCTTTTCTTTTTTTTCTGCAATGGACCTTTGCAACTACAATGCACTGTGTGTATGGCACGTAGCCGAAATAGAAAGATAGCGGGAAACTGATAATGAAACGTTGTTGCAAATGAAAAATTGCTGGGCTCCAAACAAAAGTGATGTCTCATTCTGTTCCTTAGGAGGAGATGATTGAGCTGGAAAACAGAAAAAGACGTTTGCGGGGGTATCGTAGGGATCGCACAAACTGCACAAGCTCTAAATAAATTCATCTTGACAGTTCCTGAGCTGTCGAAGATTGTTCTCGTAGTAAAGAACCAGTGAAAGTATCAATCCATCACAATGTATCATAGACATCAGCAAATCGTTATAAAAAGAATGTTCTGGCTGTCGTCAAGTATTAAAAAAATTTCATCAATCCATTTGCATGCCCGAGTAATGACTTGCTTAATATTGCGACAATTATTGCTCCCTCTGAAGTACAACGTGACGTTTTTTATAATGCCAGAATTAGGTCAGGAGAAACTTCGTACGTGATCGTTTATGGTACTGTTAATACCAGGGAATCTCTTCCACAAAACAAATTGATTCGCATGTCATTACACTCACCAGTGCGTGCACAATGTCGACGATATTATCGTGTATACCCTCCTTTTGCAGCAATGCAGGGTGAAACTTTCTCATGAAGACGATTGTAAAGCTGCCGAATGAAGTCTTATGGTATGGCCTGCCACACAGTTTCTCTCTGATGCTTCAGTTGGACCAGATCTCGAGCCGGCCGTGTAGACTGCGCCAAGATGACGTTTCATCCGGTATCAGGTATGTTCAATGAGGGACCGATCTGGGGATAATGATGGGCAGGGTAGTTGACGTACACCTAGAAGAGTACTTTGGGTTGTACGGGAATCGTGTGGACGTGCATTGTCTTTTGGAAAAGCACATCGCCTTGTTGGTACATGAACGGCGTGTTGAATGACGATTTCAATGTACTGTTCAATTTTCCCACAACGAACACCAGAGGAAAACAGCCAGTGTAGGATATGGCTCCCCTCATCATGATTCCAGGTGTCGGCCCAGTTTGCCTCTGTCGCGTACACTCCTGATTTTCGCACTCCCCTTCACGACACCACACACGCGTACGACCATCATTGGCACCGAGGCAGCGACGACTCTCATCACTGAAAACGACACGTCTCCATTCGTCCCTTCATAAGCGCCTACCATACACCATTCGAAGCGGGCTGAACGATGTTGGGACGTGAGAGGACACTCTAACGGCACACATGATTCTGCATCATTGTGACGGGAGAGATATTGTCGCGTTCAAATTGTAGCAGGCTTGACTTCGAAGGCGGCGTTGTCGAGTGAACACAGCACTTACACTGAAAGCAGGTTTATTGCGAACTGAAACGTACACGCAGCACTGACTGTCTCTCGGGAAGAGTGCTCTGCTATTTATACACAGACAGAATGTACCAGAAATTAGAAGAATAGTTAACATAAGAAACATGTAGAAATTACAAGTGAACATAAGAAGCATGTAGAACATTCTGGAAATGTTAATTACAAAGAAATAAATTTTTGATGGTGGATGGGATTGAACTGGCGACCTTTAGCACCGAAGTCCGTGTAGCTATCCCTTGCGCCACGCCGGCAGTTGCTTAACGTGGAATCTTGCGGGAATATTCTACACTCGCCATTATCCTCTGGTAATCGTCTAGAGAACATTGAACAGTACATAATACGCTGAAACAATCATGTAACCCGTCTTGCTACCACTCATGCACCAACAAGGTGATATGCTTTTCCAACAGGACAATGCAGATTCACATGTACCCCGCAAAACGAAACGTGCTCTTCAAGGGGTACATCAACTACCGTGGCCAGCACGATCCCCAGATCTCTCCCCCATTTATCATGTTTGGGTTCGCATGAAGCGTCATGTTGCGTGGGCTGCATGAGCGGCACGGATCTGACCCAACTGAGGCACCAGGTGGAAATTTCATAGCAGGCCATTCCACTTAATCACATTCGGAACCTCTACGATCGTTTCCATGAAAGAATTACAGCTTCCATTGCTGCAAAAGGAGGGTATACGCGCTACTAACGCCAACATTGCGGACGCTCTGGTGACTGCACTCAGGTGCGTACGCTCTGCCTGGATCGTGTATCAATAAAATTTTCCTCTGCTGGATCGACGAATTCGTGGTGTTCTATCTTCACTGTCCAGGAGTGTAGATTCTCAAGTATTGCCGTAGTCAGAATGAACTAAAATGGTGCGACCTCTTTCTGTTGGATCATCGGAGACAAATTTACGATAACCGAGATAGTTGTAATAACAGAAAGTTCCGGCAGAGGGGATCGATGTTAACTTTAATTTAATCTATCATACAAATTACACAAACAGTTCGGTTCAGATACTGTAGTGAGCAGGTAATGCAACGCAACAACAACGTGACTTACCCGATCCTATAGCATGAGAGCCGTACGAAGGTTGGAAACGGCACACACACTGAAGGAGGGAGCTGCGGCTATTGGAGTGTCTCACTTCATTTCCAGGACGTGGACGGGATTTCAGACAACAGGTACCATTAAAAGAAGGCAAGGCCAAGATCATCTACGGGTAACATCGGCAGGACATGACCTTTACTCCGAGACAGAAGGCTGAATGCAACTCTGATACAAGCACCTCCAGGCTGCAACAGGACGCACAATATGAACACAAACAGCCCGAAATCGCCTTAGGAAATGTGGCCTCTACGCACGGAGATCTATGGTGTATGCAGACTCATGTACTCTGCATAAAACAATCAATGGTCATATCCATAAAACAATTAAAAGATCTTCCTGCTACACTTCATTTTAAACTTTTGACATTTTAATTGTTTATGGTTATGACCATTGATTGTTTCATGTAGAGTACGTGAGTCATATTCATCTAGTATTCCCCATCACATCAAGTAGTACGTCGTGTTTCCAGGTGTACTAATTATTTCAGTGGCCGTGTATTTCACACAACGTGGCGTCTGCGAATACACACTTCCCGCATCTAGCAGCAATATACTGTAGCTCTCTAGAGCAGCGAAGCGTTCTTAATTATTGTCAAAAGAAACGCACGACATTCTGGCCAGTAAGAAGGGCCGTCTAACAGCTGCACATATTCATATGTTATTGTGATCTTCATTCCGAGACTAGTTTGATGCAGCTGTCCCTGAGCAAGCATCTCCTCATAAGAACAGCAACCCACATCCATTTGAATCTGCTTACTGTAATCATCTCACGCGTCCTCTGCGATTTGTATCCCACACACGTCCCTCCAATGCTAAATTGTTTTGTAAATTGATTTCTAAGATAATCATCTACGAATCTGTTCTCTTAATAGGGCTGTTATATTTTTAAATATATCGGGAATCCGATATATCGATATAAAAATATCGGCTACACATTGTAAATATACATCTGGCTTTAGAGCTATATATTTAAAGAAGGAGCGAGTGTAGAACTGGAAAAAGGGGTGGGGGGTCGAGCAGGTGCCCAGCCCATAGCCCCTCTCTGGCCCCGTCCCTGTGCAGTGTCATTAGATATATTTCATTCAAGTTAACTTCTCATACCTTACTTTCTTTGGCTATATGTCGAATTAAATTTTAGTCAGTGTACACACATATAGTTGAATGTATCTTCTAAATTGTATCAGATGCCGACACGTAGTTCATGAGATATGAGCACATAAACAGTAACGTTTCTTGTAAAACTGCCCCACCACGCACCAAGTTTTAATCAATTTCTTCTTTACTACTAACTGTATTTCCAAGAGATTTTACAGACATATAGCCCCTATACAAATAAATATGTTGTTGTTATGGTCTTCAGTCCGGAGACTGGTTTGATGCAGCTCTCCACCCTACTCTATCCTGAGCAAGCCTTTTCATTTCCTCATAAGAACGGCAACCCACATCCACTTGAATCTGCTTACTATACGCGTCTCTTGGTCTCCCTCTGCGATTTTTACACCACACACTTCCCTCCAATGCTAAATTTACGATTCCCCGATGTCTAAGAATGTGTCCTACCAAGCGATCCCTTCTTTTAGTCAGGGTATGCCAAAAATTCCTTTTCTCACCAATTCTGTTCAGTACCTCTTCATTAGTTATGCGATCTACCCACCTAATCTTCAGCATTCTTCTGTAGCACCACATTTCAAAAGCCTCTATTCTCTTCCTGTCCGCACTGCTTATCGTCCATGTTTCACTCCCGTACAAGGCAACACTCCACACAAATGCCTTCAGAAAAGACTTCCTTACCCTTAAATTAATATTCGATGTTAGCAAATTTCTCTTTTTCAAAAATGCTTTTCTTCCCATTGCCATTCTGCATTTTATATCCTCTGTACTGCGACCATCGCATGTTATTTTACTACCCAAGTAACAAAACTCATCTACCACCTTCATTGTTTCGTTACCTAATCTAATTCCTTCAGCATCGCCTGATTTTCTAAGACCGCATTCCATTATTTTTGTTTTGCTCTTGTTAATGTTCATTTTATACGCTCTCTTCAACACGCTGTCCATTCCGTTCAACTGCTCTTCCAGGTCCTTTGCTGTCTCTGACAGAATTACAATGTCATCAGCAAAACGCAATGTTTTTATTTTTTCCCCCTGAACTTTAATCCCTATTCCAAATTTTTCCTTGCTTTCCTTCACCGCCTGCTCGATGTACAAATTGAATAACATTGGAGAAAGGCTACAACCCTGTCTTACTCCCTTCCCAACTGATGCTTCCCTTTCATGTCCTTCGAGTCTAATAACTGCGGTCTGGCTTTTGTACAAGTTGTAAATAACTCTCCTTTCCCTGTATTTTATCCCTGCTGACTTCAGAATTTGAAAGAGTGTATTCCAGTCAACATTGTCAAATGCCTTCTCCAAATCTACAAAAGCTAAAAATGTAGGTTTGCCTTTTCTTAATCTATCTTCTAAGATAAGACGTAAAGTGAGTATTGCCTCCCGAGTTCCTACATTTCTCCTGAACCCAAACTGATCTTCCCCGAGGTCGGCTTCTACCAGTTTTTCCATCCTTCTGTATATAATTCGTGTTAATATTTTGCAACCATGACTTATTAAACTGATGGTTCTGTAGTTTTCACACCTGTCTGCGCCTGATTTCTTTGGAATGGGGATTATTACATTTTTCTTAAAGTCTGAGGGCATTTCGCCGGTCTCATACATCCTACACACCAGTTCAAATAGTCTTGTCATGGCTGGCTCTCCCAGATACTTTAGTAGCTCTGAGGGTATGTCATCTACTCCTGGGGCCTTGTTCCGACCTAGGTCTTTCAAGGCTCTGTCAAATTCATCTCTCAGTATAGTATCTCCTATTTCATCTTGATCGACTTCCTCTTCCGTTCCTACAACATCGTCTCTAAGTTCATTTCCTTTGTAGAGCTGCTCTATGTACTCTTTCCACCTTTCAGCTTTCCCTTCTTTGCTGAGAACTGGTTTCCCATCTGAGTTCTTGATATTCATAGAGCTGTTTTTCTTATCTCCAAATGTTTCTTTTATTTTCCTGTAGGCGGTATCTACTTTTCCCCTTGCTATACATTCTTCTACAGATTTACATTTGGCTTCTAGCCACTCCTGCTTAGCCGTTTTGCACTTCCTGTCAATCTCATTTTTTAGTCGTCTGTACTCCATTTTGCCTGTTTCATTTATTGCATTTTTATATTTTCTCCTTTCATCAATTAACTGTAGTATTTCCTGTGATATCCATGGATTTTTTGTAGGTCTTGCCTTTCTACCTATTTTGTCCTCCGCTGCCTTCATTATTTCATCTCTCAATGCTACCCATTCCTCTTCTACTGTTTTATTTCCCCCTGTTTCTGTCAATTGTTGCCTAAATCTCCCTCTGAAATTCTCCAGGACTTCACTTTCCTTCAATCTATCTAAGTCCCATCTCCTTATTTTCCTACCTTTCTGCAGTTTTTTCAGCTTCAGCCTACAGCTCATGACTAACAAGTTATGGTCAGAGTCTATATCTGCCCCTGGGTATGTCCTGCAGTTTATAACCTGGTTCCGGTACCTATGTCGTACCATTATAAAATCTATCTGATACCTTCCGGTGTCTCCTGGTCTCTTCCACGTATACAACCTTCTTTTGTGATTCTTAAACCACGTGTTTGTTACGATTAAATCATGTTCCGTGCAAAATTCTACCAGGCGACTTCCTCTTTCATTCCTCCTGCCCAGTCCATATTCACCTACTATTTTTCCTTCTCTTCCTTTTCCTACTACCGAATTCCAGTCTCCCATCACAATTAAGTTTTCCTCTCCCTTAACTGTCTGAATAATTTCCTTTAGCGCCTCATATATTTCTTCGATCTCCTCATCATCGGCAGAGCTAGTTGGCATATAAACCTGTACAACTGTTGTCGGTGTTGGCTTCGTATCTATCTTGACAATGATAATGCGATCACTGTGCTGCTCATAGTAGTTTACCCGCATTCCTATTTTCTTATTCATTATCAGTCCTACTCCTGTGATACCCCCAACTGATTTTGTATTTATAATCCTGTACTCACCTGACCAGAAATCCTGTTCATCCTGCCACCGAACTTCACTAATCCCCACTATGTCTAACTTCAACCTATCCATTTCCCTTTTTAAATTTTCTAATTTTCCTACTCGATTAAGGGATCTAACATTCCACGCTCCGACCCGTAGAATGCCAGTATTGTCTTTCCTGATGATCACATCCTCCTGGGTAGTCCCCGCCCGGAGATCCGAATGGGGGACTATTTTACCTCCGGAATATTTTACCCGAGAGGATGCCATCATCATATGTTCATACAGTAGAGCTGCATGTCCTCGGGAAAAGTAACGGCTGTAGTTTCCCCTTGCTTTCAGCCGTTCGCAGTAGCTGTGTGGCAAAGCCACATTAGCTGATGTTACAAGGCCAGCTCAGTCAATCATCCAGACTGTTGCCCCTGTAACTACTGAAAAGGCTGCTGCCCCTCTTCAGGAACCACACGTTTGTCTGGCCTCTCCACAGATACCCCTCCGCTGTGGTTGCACCTACGGTACGGCTATCTGCATCGTTGAGGCACGCAAGCCACCCCACCTCGGCAATGTCTGTGGTTCATGGGGGTGGACAAATAAATATATAAATTAAAAATTGCAGTAATAAATAAATAAATAGCCGGGCAACGCCGGGTTTTCAGGTAGTTCTTTACATAAAGCAGTGTGTCCATGTGTTTGTGTGTACGTGTTGCATACAAATCTACATTTTGTTCTAATTTTTATGAAATTTTGCACCCTTGACCTTCAAACCAATAGAAAGGACGACGTAAGTGTTCAGATCACATTCAACACATAGTTCAGGAGATATGACATCATAAACAATGAGATACGGGAAAAACTACTGCATCACACAACAATGTTGCACATTTCCTCCTAAACCACAAAAACGATTTCAACTTAATTCATTACACATATTATTCCTTACCGTGAGGTATCAATTGCTGTAAGGGTAACAACCACATTTGACACGTAGTCCAGGAGATATAAGTACAGTCTATGAGAATGAGAGTACTTAACGACTTGCAACAAACTTTAAACATAATTTCAATCCTTAGCTAAACTTTTTTTCGATGGCAACCATAGCAAAATGTAAAAAGGAAAAAAAGTCTCTACTTACTACTTTTCTGCTGTTGATGGAGTAACTACGGCATTCGGTATGACGTTACAACCTATAATTTCTACACTATGTATTGTTCCCGCAGGAACTTTTACAGACAGTATGCACACGTACAGATGAATTTACCTTAGAAATTGTATCACAGTACGAAATATAGTTCATGAGAGATGTGGACATTAACAGTAACGTTCATGGACAACCGCCCCAGCATGCATCAGGTTTCAATGTATTACTTCTTTAGTATGAACTGTATTCGCAACAGATTTTTCAGACGTACAGCACTTATACAAGTGAATATACACGTAAAATTGTACAACTGTACAAAATATATTTTAATAAATATGAGATAATATAACTTCGGTGGGAAAAAATTGTAACATCATGCACCACGTTTTAATACTTTTACGTATTTACCACCAACACATTTCTGTATTGCAGTCGGCGTAAGGAAATTCTTAAAAGCTGACTCTGCTGTTGACAACTTTGAATCAACTTTGAGCTGTGAAGCGCTCATGCCTGCAGGTGAAAGCAATAGACTTATGTAGAGCTATAAGGAAAGGAAGAAAATGAAACAGTGTACATCCAACGAATAACCATTACTTCCGACAGATCTAGATTTTAACTTCCAGTTTACAGTGAGACTTGCATTTTCTATCATGATTAATAAATCACATGGCAATCTATTTAATACTGTGGAGTGCTTTGACATCTCCATGTTACTCACGCGGACAACTTTATGTCCCATGCTCAGGGGTGGACTCACCAAAGAAATTATCCATATTAGATCCTGGACAAGTCAATAATTATTGTTTATAATCAAGTTGTGAATGAAATGAATGTATGAATGAATCATTCTATTTACATTTCGATTACTACCTTTCTTTGGTTACTGCACTCATAATTTTATACATCATGCAAGATGGCCTAATTTTTAATATATTCTCCCTTAAATATAGAATGTCTTTTATAAAAAAAAAAGAGATGGGCAGAGCGAGAAGGGGTAGGAGAAGTACTAACTCAGCCCTGAAATAAACGAATAAATACCTGGGCAATGGCGTGTTTTGAACTAGTATAAGCCGGCCGCGGTGGCCGAGGGGACTGAGGCGCTTCAGTCACGGTCTGCACGGCCACTACGGTCGGGGGTTCGAATCCCCCCTCGGGCATGGATATTTGTGCCGTCCTTAGTCTTAGGTAGTTCATAAGTAGTTTGTAAGCTTAGGGACTGATGACCCTGTAGTTAAGTCCCATAAGTTCTACAAACATTTGAACATTTTTGAACTAGTATATGCATCGTTTTTGTGGTGTTCAGTCCGGAGACTGGTTCGATGCAGGTCTCGACCCTACTCTATCCTGAGCAAGCCTCTTCATCTCTTCATAAGATCGGCAACGTACATCCTTTTGAATTTGCTTACTATATGCATCTCTTGGTCTCCCTCTGCGGTGCCGAGGGAACTGAGGCGCGTTAGTCACGGTCTGCACGGCCACTACGGCTGGGGGTTCGAATCCCCCTTCGGGCATGGATATTTGTGCCGTCCTTAGTATTAGTTAGTTCATAAGTAGTTTGTAAGTTTAGGGACTGATGACCCCGTAGTTAAGTCCCATAAGCTATACAAACATTTGAACATTTTTTCTCTGCGGTTTTTACCCCACACACTTGCCTCCAATGCTTAATTCACAATTCCTTGATGTCTAAGAATGTGTCCTACCAATCGATCCCTTCTTTTTAGTTAAGGTATGCCAGAAATTCCTTTTCTCCCAATTCTGTTCAGTACCTTAGTTACGCGATCCACCCACCAAATCTTCAGCACTCTTCTATAACACCACATTTCAAAAGCTTCTATCCTATTCCTTTCCGCACTGTTTATCGTCCATGTTTCACTCCCATACAACGCAACACTCCACACAAATACCTTCAGAAAGGACTTCCTTATGCTTAAATTAACATTCTTTGTTAACAAATTTCTCTTTTACAAAAACGATTTTCTTCCCATTGCCATTCTGCGCGTTATATCCTCTGTACTGCGACCATCATATGTTATTTTACTGCCCAAATAACAAAACTCATTTACCACCTTTATTGATTCGATACCTAATTTAATTCCTTCAGCATCGCCTGATTTTCTTAAGACTGCATTCCATTACCCTTCTTTTGCTCTTGTTAATGTTCATCTTAGATGCTTCTTACAACACAATGTCGATTCCATTCAACTGCTCCTCCAGGTCTATAGATGGTTAATTGCTTAGATCTTACTTTGCAGCGGTGGTGTGCTGAAGCTGGTAGTTGTTGCTAGCAGTTTATAATGGTTGGAAAAAATGGTACCTTCTTGGCGACGAAATATTGTTTAAACATTGGGCATTCCCCTTGATATTATTCATCTTGAAGTTTTAACGCTGTGCCCTTGTTAATTATCTGCCAGTGCCCAACTATCATAACTGCTGTTTGTACCAACACATAACTAACCATGCTACCACAGTTTACTGCTGCTGTCCAAATTTTCTACTGTTCACCTCGAGAGACCAACAGCAACAATCTCTCGCGCCTCGCGCCTGTCTACACTCAGCAATAACAAATGCCCTACGCGAAGATGCTACCAACGGGCAGACCCGAACTCGGCAACTTTTAGTATCCATTAGAAGGGTACCCTGGAAAGGACAGTTAATCTCACAGTCGAACTGGGCAACTTCCGCTCGCAGGTAGTAGGATGGTCCGACCCAAGACGTTCCTGGCCCTAACTGAATTGTGAATGACACCAGCTCACTGACATCTGTGTAGAATCACATAGTGTTTCGTTTTGTACTTCAGTTTAGTCAGGGAAGCGAATAATACGGCAGAAAGTCACGATTTGCAACCTGTTATTAGTGATCGTGGTAATACACGTTTGAAAAAAAAAAGTTCAAATGTCTGTAAATCTATCGGACCAAACTGCTTGGTCATCAGTCCGTAGCATACAAACTACTTAAACCTAGGTAAACTAACCTACGGACAAACACACACACCCATGCCCCAGGGAGGATTCGAACCTCCACGGCGAGCAACCGCGCACTCTGCAGCGAGGTGCTTTAGACCGCTCGGCTACTCCACCGCGGCTACATGTTTGATCTGTGACGGTTATAAATTAAAACCTTACAGAAGAGGTGTAGCAACGGAAGAACGTGGATGGCGATGCTGCGGTAAACGTTCGCGGTGTGCTGTTATTTACAGTAGGCAGCGAACATATATTTTTGCGTTTGGAACAACTACAAGACGACAACACAAAATTTGCGGATTACATAACTGAAAACTACATTGCTGAAGAAGATGCAGTGTTTCCTCCAAACTCAGCAGATTGCGCTTCCTTATGGAGGACGACTAACGCTTGCGAATGCTTTCATTCCCGAATCAATGCTTAATGTGAATATCCTCTCCCAAACATCTTTCAGTTTGCGAAAAGTCTGAAGCATTAACAAACTAAATACAATGAAAGAATCCCTGAGACGGATTTTCGTCTCAAATATGACAAAGACATTATTGATAGAGCTGAAGCATTGAATTAAAATTTGTGGTGCGGCCGGGAATCGAACCCGGACCTCCATGCTTACTAGGCAGACGTCTTAACCGTTAGACTACCACACCACTAACGATTAAGGCGCCTCGGAATAGTCTATGTACGATTTCCCTCCACAACACAAACTTTAATTCAGCTTCTTTGTTCCAAAGATAATTGCCACTACTGCCAAGGCTCTCCATGCAGCGGAATAGCACCTCAGCAATGGACATGGTGGAACAATCCTGTTATGGTGATATAAATATCAATTAAATACAATGAAAGAATCCCTGAGACGGATTTTCGTCTCAAATATGTCAAAGACATTATTGATAGAGCTGAAGCATTGAATTAAAATTTGTGGTGCGGCCGGGAATCGAACCCGGACCTCCATGCTTACTAGACGAAAATCCGTCTCAGGGATTCTTTCATTGTATTTAATTGATATTTATATCACCATAACAGGATTGTTCCACCATGTCCATTGCTGAGGTGCTATTCCGCTGCATGGAGAGCCTTGGCAGTAGTGGCAATTATCTTTGGAACAAAGAAGCTGAATTAAAGTTTGTGTTGTGGAGGGAAATCGTACATAGACTATTCCGAGGCGCCTTAATCGTTAGTGGTGTGGTAGTCTAACGGTTAAGACGTCTGCCTAGTAAGCATGGAGGTCCGGGTTCGATTCCCGGCCGCACCACAAATTTTAATTCAATGCTTCAGCTCTATCAATAATGTCATTAACAAACTGATATAGAATCAACTCAGCAAAAAATAATCACTAACCAAACGGACTCAAGAACCAGGAAGAAGCACCCTTTGCTGCTACAGAAATTAGAATTACTTAGGAATAGTGAAATTTGCAAATTAGACTTTGTAAAGTGCGTTTCATACCAAGCAGCCGTGAGCAGAATATGAACCAAACTAAATGCATTTGTTGTCTGCAAATATTTTTGTACATGTAATTTGTAATAAAATCTATGTATTTGTATGTAATTTGTTTGTTTTTTATATATTGTTCCTTGGCACAGTATTGACATTATTCCTTAAGAACTCTACAAATAGGGGCATAGGTTGCGCACTCAGTAAGTTTAGATTTGGAAGCATTTTGCGAGATTATGCAGTCGGTCAGCCAGCAGCAGGTAGAAGTTGCCCAGTTCGTGCGTGCCACTCAGGGCGCACTTAGGGGACAGTTGCCCAGTTCGAGTCTTCCGTTTATCACCAACAGGTAGATGTTGCCCAGTTCGGACGAGCCCCTACGAACATTGCCCACGCTAAGCCAACGTGTCTACTACAACACTTTACAATTTTTTGTACAATATGCAAACCAATTAAATATTGGTAATTCACATAACTCATTTACACAGAAAAATTAGTTTTTACACGCAGTCTATACACACACATATTTCTCATGGTATATACTGTCACTTCTGCTGATCGTGTTTACACTCGCAGTTGATGCGTTACAAGTCCATCTCCCCATTTCCGTCCTCTGTGTTCACCTGCTACGCCCCCGTATCCTCCTGTCCCTTTCTCCGTTCATTTCCTCCTCCCCCTCCCTCTGTTCATCTCCTTCCAACTGTCTGTCACCATCTGCCCTCTCTCACTGTCCTCCTCTCCCCTCTCTCTATCCGTCTCCTCCTCTCTCTGTCCGTCTCCTGCCCCCCTTTCTGTCCATCTCCTTCTCCACCTACTCCTCTGCCTCCTATATATAAAAGCATACATAGATGCGCCAAGTTTCATGTTGACTGGTCAACCGGTGTCAAAGTCGCATGGTACCCTCCGCCATGCTATATTCACTGGTTTGCAGATTATAGAAATCTCCTTCATGAAAACATACATATATGTCCTGACTTTCGTGGTGACCACTCAAAGAAATTGGATGTTTGTTATAACGTACTCTTCGCCATGCACCTACAGAGTCTTACGAAATGTAGTCCACGTATCGGATGTACAGTATGGTCGTGCAAAAAATACGAACAAAAAGACAAACAAACAAACATTAATTTAATATATAGATAAATAAATAAAATTCCATATACCCTTCAGGATTTCGTATGCTGACATGTATCACCTAAAATTGACTATACGCAAAATCTACACTAAATGTCTTGATTTAAGTAACCTCGTAATTCGATGCTACACAGTAATTATGATGAGTAACGAAAACAAAACAGATCTTTCATTGAGCTCATGTATCAAACTGTAAAATGTGTTAAAACCTATTTTAGCGCCCGGAACGCCATCTTCTGCACAATTAACATGTTTGGTATCAAATCGTGAACGTTTTGTGGGTGTATCTCGTAACTGATATTACCCGATTTCAGATATCTCTAACATTTATAGACGTCTGCAGAATGTATTGTTAAAATTTGACCCATTAGCTACGGTTAATCATATAGATATTTGCATCTCACGCTATAAAATTGTCTGAAATCGTTGTTTTATTGTGATTTTGTGCATAGCTACGGCCTGAATATCAGTAATGAGAGAAGATATCGAAAAAATGTAAATTAGTGCTCAGTAAGAACAGGGACTGCTGTGTTCGGATGTGGACGTGTCGACCCTTCACTCACAGGTTCAGGCTGTGTGGCTTCTGACTAGTCACGCTGCTTGAACCTGTCACCAATGGGCGCCGCTGTGGTCGTTCCACAGGTGTCTCTATCAATCGCCTGCCGTGCCCCTCACCTGTGATTGAGTGGGAGGTTCTCCGAAGGTATGGAAGGCAACAGAAGACATTTAAAGAGACTAATCTAAAAGCAGGTGGGATGACATGTGGTTGTGACCTCCACGTCGGCACATAATATCGTCCCTTAGAGATGAGGCTGGCAAAACGTCCAGTGTGCTCTCTGTGTGCATACTAAGGGGAGTGTGAAACGTGTCTATAGAAAATGTTTATTTCTAAATTTGTAAGAAAATCTCTAATATTGTTCCTCCTGTTTTGTGTCGAGTAACTTGCTTGCAAGAAAATGTATAATATTGCTTCTACTGTGTGTATCGATATGTGTACTTAAGTCTGTGAAGTTTCATCTTTGGCAAAGATTATGCATCGCATAGCATTGTAGCTCGTGCAGAGAGATAGAGAGGGAGACTTGTGGTTCAGCTCGCTTAGAGAGCAGTTGAGTTGTGTGTATGGCTCCGATGTAGAGCAGAGGCTGTTGTGTCAGCCAGTTGATTTGATTGTATTTGGAACATATATAGTATTTTTTTATTACTATAAAAACGTTGTACCACCACTGGAATGAAGGTAATTGCATTTCATGTCATGATGAAAAGGTTGTATTATGTAGGTCATGTAATGGTGATTATTAATAATAAGTATCAAAGTTGACCTTTCTTTCCTGTTTCATTTACGTACTTAGAATATTAACATACTTCCTTTATTTGATAATTAGTTATTTGTGGATTTAAAGTGCAGTATTGATTTTGATAATCTTGTTAAACAGATTTAGTTATTGGTGCCGTAGTAAATAATTGTTATGCAACACTGCAGATAATTGATTATGATACTGAATTGTAATAATCAGGTACTGATCTGCATAAAATTCTCGCAGTCAAACATTAAGAAAGTGGTTTGTTTTTAATATCTTTCTCGCAGTCAAAGTTTTTGAGTAAAGTCAGTGTCTGTTTCATACAGGTTATTTGTCACAGTTGTTTTGTTAAAAGATCCGTTGCGCACATAATCGGTTTAATTCACTGTTTCTTATTTAACAGTATATACATCAATATCAGGGCCATAATTAAACCAAATTACTGTGTTAATGAACAATTTGTTGTCTGATTTAACGAAAGGTTCAACATCAAACAACACGTACACAGCTTTTAAGTGGAAAGGCTCCTTCCGGATGTCACAGTAGGTACAGGATGCAGTCAACTGAAGGTGATGCCTTACGTTTCCGGCGGCTATGTGAATTGGAGAAAGCCTTACCAGTCTTGCTTGCGATACGAAACCAGAGCAAATGTTTGTTTGTAGAGCTTATTGGACTTAAATAAGGGGTCATCAGTCCCTAAACTTACAAACTACTTATGAACTAGCTAAAGACGACAAAAACATCCATGCCCGAGGGGGGATTCGAACCCCCGAAAGCGAACGACCTCGCGCATCGTAACATAGCGCCTCAAAGCGCTCGGCCGCTCCGACGGGGCGAAACCAGACCTCCATGTCTGTAACATTCCCTATTCGGTAGATTGCGAATCTATCGTACAGAGCCCAGTGGAGTGTTTGAATTAGAGGCTGAGGTGGTTCTGCGATAATGTAGGCTTCGGATTCCTCGATTTGCAGGGTAGTGGAGTTTCTCGTTGGGCTAGACGGATCATGTGCCCACAACTCACAGGAGGCGGCTACATCTGTTGCGGGGGCTGTGTGTCGTGGACAGAATGTTTCTTATAGCTTAGATGGTGTCGGGGCAGCGTCATTCTCAAATGGTGCAGGGCAAAGAAGCGATGATTGTAGACACAGCAACGACTGCTACTGTAGTAGCACTGTGGGGATAGTACAACAGCTCAAGCATTTGTAGAAAGCAATGTAGCCTAAATCGTTATTCAGAAAGCTGAGAAAAGCCGGAAATCAGTTCCGCCAAAATTTAAACAAAGCTCCTAACAGTATTCAGAAAGGATAGAGTACTTACAGTGGGTGACGGAGTGCTTGTGACTGTAAGTAGTACTTTATATTTCAGTAAAGCTAAAGTTCTCCGACAGCAAATGTGATGGGATAGTGGAGTACAGGTGGTGCAGCTCTTCTGTTGCGCACCACATTCCCCACGTGAGACCTGCAGTTGTATAGGATACTGTGTGCAAGTAATTTGGGTACCTTGCAACATTTTCGTCAGTTGACACCGTTGGAATGAGGGAATGGTGGTCGGTGACCGACGGATGGCAATTTCAGTTTCGGCAGTGGTACAGTCATTCACGTTTAACCATGTCCAAGACGTGTTGTTAATGGTTAAACGACGGTGCCACGGTCCACAACAGATTAACTAACAGTTGTGTGGCCACCATTACTGATGCGACCAGTGAAATCTCAGACGTTTTGTTAGCAGTTACAGAAGGACAACAGTGCAATAAATCACGGCTCATTTCAAAACATGACGTGCTAGCCACATCTCCCAGTAGACAATCGGTGGAAGCATGGGGTATGTAAGTGGGAGCCGTGCATGGATGGCATTGTAAACACAAGGTCATCGGCGAAAAGGGCTTGTACTTGTTACTAGGCACCACGTCCGGACACCAAAACAATGGTGGAACATGATATGGTTGGACGAATTACGATTTGAAGAACCCCAAGTCGATGGTGGACGCAGACCACATGTATCGAAGGTTCGCGTCTGCCAACGTGGTGACGTCTCTGTTATGACCCGTTATCATTTTCGTTGCTCGGAATGGCCCCATATCTGTCCTGGAATGGGCTTAGATTGGTCGCAGCATATTGAGCTGCTCGAGGACCATCTCCTCCCATTTTTGACCTTACGACAGCCTGACAATTCTGCGGTGTTTCAAGACGACGCGCTGCCACATCGTCCCAGACCGCCCGGGTACCAGGAACATTCATGCGAGGTCCAAAGAATAAAAAATCGACCCTCCCCCCTCGAGACTAGATTTTTAGCCCTATAATATGAGAGACGAAGCAGATGATATTTCGAATGATATGGTACCGAGGGTGCGTGCCATAGATCCTATACCATGAAGACAGAGGAATTGGCTGCTGCTCTGTGAACGATTTGGTGTCAGTTGCGTCCAGAGGAATACCAGAGGCATATAGACTCACTTCCATGGCGTATCACGGTAGTCCGCAGGTCAGATATCCCATGACATTCTCAAAGTCTCCAGAAACGACTTAAAGTCGTGCATGAGGTACGCGATGATTTTCGTTAACGCAATGTAAGAAAACAATGCTGATGAGTCACCGAGTGTTTAGATAATGGAACCTCTTTATTACTATAGTTGAGTCGCTGCAAGTTGATCCCTGACAGATGCAATAACACGGTCGCAACACCTTCATGCGTCTACTGTCACAAATCGTGTTATGCAATTTCGTATGTGTCTATATGACAACTCTATATTGCCTCATTGAATCCAGCATTTCTCGTGGAAACATGACCCTAATTTTAGGTTCACTTGTGGCATTTTTGCCCTGTGTTTCAATTACACACGTTTGTCTTTCGTTGTCTTAATTGAGAATAGTACATTTCTTCTATAAGTAGTTCATTACTACATTTCTGGCAGGCGGAATATGTACCATGCACTTGCTAATAACGTTCATAGTACAGTTTTTCCATTCCTATTACCTTTACTCGCCCTCTTTTGTGATATTTTAGTGGAATGTTTTTATACATTTTTATTTGACATATTTTCCGTATTTTCGTTATTACTACGAACAAGTATATTGCATGTCTCCCTCCTCTGAGAATATGATTCATATGTATATTTTGTATTTTGGGCTGACCTAGATTTTTTTAGTTGTTCTGTGCCTATGCCGACAAACATGGTAATGTTTTAATTGCCAGAAGGACTCTAGTCGTTTACTAACATTCCCTTTGTCAGATTTGGGATAGCAAATATCGCTATTCTACGATTATTTATTGTTAATAAATAAATAAAAATTAAGAAAATTAAGAAATGTTGACTAAGTTTGTACATATTCTTTATGTGGTATTGAATAGTGGTTCCATTCCTATATTTTATTTTCAGTGTGCTACCATACAATAATTTTTTTCAAATATATTTCAATGTTTTTGCCTTAGTCACTTGATAAGGTTTGTTTAATACACAGGGACCTGAATATGGCATTGTGGAATGCCGAAACTGGTCGTGATACAATAAATATTTTATTATACATACGGCTGTTGGTATCTCACTTCCTTCATTCTCTATATTGCTGTTTTAGTCTGAAGCAGTTTGCACTTCGTTGTTGAATGCTTGCAACAGCAGTGCACTTGTCAGGGATCAACTTACGCCGACTCAACTATAGTTTCGGGCATTATCCATCATCAGATAACCTATTTAAATACACAATCATGATAAGAAGGATTCTGCGTAGCCAAGCATGAAGAGACATTACAATGGCTTGCATGTGTTATTTCAATGTCATTTTATGATTAATTCTGCAGAACCCTTGTACTTATAATTGTGTATTTCAACACGTTATCTGACGATCGGCTACGCCCGAAACTAGTAATAAATTAAATACGCAACGACCTATCAACAATGTTTTCTTATATTGTATTCTCAAACTCTTTGTACATGTTCCTGTGCAGTATTATGGGTATAGGTTATTTCAACAACTGAACTTAATCTACCGTCCACTACTCGGACGGTACAGCTGCTGAACGGTTCGAAGAAAAGTGTGTCTCTCATTACAAATAGTTACCCCATTCATACAATTGGAGTTGATGGAGACTTCAATCTATCCTCGATATGTTGGCGACAATAGATGTTCAAAGCCGGTGATAGGCACATAGCATCTTCCGAATTTGTATTGTATGCCATTTTCGAAAATTATTTTATACAGTTATTTCAATAGCGCTCGAAAGCGCACTTGCGGACGCACACGTTACCTCTTAGAAACAATCCGGACCAAACAAAAAGCATAATTACGGATTCAGGTTTTGCAAACACAAGGTCGTTCTATTGAGTATTATTGAATGTGCTGTACTTTTCTCAGAAGCGTACGAGGTTGCTCTCCACCTCTTCGCCTCTCTCTGAACTTGCCACTCGAAAGAACGGCATAAGGCTTCCTTCAAAATCATACGGGACTTATATTTATCCATTGCAAGATAAGTGGAAGCTGTTTTGTATACCAACGGATTTCCTGTGCCGTTTTTGGGAGTGGTAATGTGTTGTGCTTTTGAAGAATCTCTGCTTCAGTGCACCGCCTATATAATTATGTCGGCTGTTTGTTGTTGTGGTCTTCAGTCTGCAGACTGGTTTGATGCAGCTCTCCACGCTACCCCGTCCATTTCAAGTCTCTTCATCTGAGAATACGTTCGGCAACCTACATCCTTTGCATCTGCTTACTGTATTCATCCCTCGGTTTCCCTCTACGACTTTTACCCCATACACTTACTTCTAATGCTAAGTTGACGTTTCCTTGATGTCTCAGGATATGTCCAACCAATCTACCCCTTCTCTTAGGATATGCCAGAAACTCCTTTTCTCCCCGATTCGGTTAAGCACCTCTTCATTAGTTTCGTGATCTTCCCATCTAATTTTCATCATTCGTCTGTACCACCACATTCCAAAAGCTTCTATCATCTTTTTATCTGAACTCCTTATCGTCCACGTTTCACTCCCATACAATGCTACACTCCAGACAAATGCTTTCAGAAAGGACTTCCTAACATTTAAATTAATATTGGATGTTAACGAGTTTCGCTTCTTTGGAAACGCTTTTCTTCCCAAAGCCATTCTGCATTTTATATCTTCTTTACTTCGGCCATCAGAAGTTATCTTGCAACCTAAATAACAAAATCCATCTACTACTTTTACTGTCTCATTACCTAACCTGATTCCTTCAGCATCACCTGATTTTATGGCATTGCATTCCATTACCTTCGTTTTACTCTTGTTAATGTTCATCTTATATCTTCCTTTCAAGACACTGTCCATTCCATTCAATTGCTGTTCCAGATATTTTGCGGTCTCTGACATAATTACTATGTCATCAGCAAATCTCGATGTTTTTATTTCTTCTCCCTGCACTTTAATGCCCTCTCAAAATTTCTCCTTCCATTCCTTCACTGCCTGCTCAATGTACAGATTGAACAACATTGGGGAAAGGCTACAACTCTGTCCTACTCCCTTCCCAACCTTTGTATCCTTTTCTTGCCCTTCGACTCTAAAAACCGCTGTCTGGTTTTTATATAGGTTGAATATAACGTTTCGATCCCTATATTTTTCCCCTGCTACCTTTAGAATTTGAAACAGTGTATTCCAGTCGCCATTGTCAAAAGCTTTCTCCAAATCGAAAAACGCTGAAAACTTAGATTTCCCTTTCCTTAGCCCATCTTTTAAGATAAGTCGTAATGTGAGTATTGCCTCCCGTGTTCCTACATTTCTCCTAAATCGAAATTGATCTTCCCCGAGGTCGGGTTCCACAAGTTTTTCCATTCGTCTGTAAATAATTGTGTTAGTATTTTGCAACTATGACTTATTAAACTGATAGTTCTGTAATTTTCACACTTGTCTGCACTTGCTTTCTTTGGAATTGGAATGACGATATTCTTCTCGAAGTCGGGGGGTATTTCCCCCGTCTCATACATTTTGCACGCCAGGTGATACATTTTTTTCACGACTGGCTCTCATAAGGACATCAGCATTTCTCACAGAATATCAACTACTCCAGGGGCCTTGTTTCGACTCAAGTCCTTCAGCGCTCTGTCAAATTCTTCTCGCAGTATCGTATCTCCTATCCCACCCCTCTCCACTTCGTCTTCCATTTCTAGAATACTGCCTTCGAGTTTATTTCCTTTGTATAGGCCCTCTATATATTCCTTCCACAGTTCAGCTTTCCCCTCTTTGCTTAGTACTGGTTTTCCGTCTGAGTTCCTGATATCCATACATATGTCGGCTGTACTGTTGACAAACTCGTGCTGCGCTTGCCGGAGTTTATATCCGTGTCTCCAGTGGAGTAGCGCCTGGAGTGACACTACCCGCAAGTCACAGGTGTTGAGTCAGACGCAAACGTGCCCTGCGTTCGGCGGAATACGCTTCTAGGCGCCCAAAAGCAACACCTAAAACGACCGGACATGTCATTTATGTGGGAGATAAAACGACTTAAAAAGTCCACATGATTAAAACTACAGTCCCACGTGAAGTAAGGAATACGACAAAATGAGAACATCTACATCCAAACTCCGCAAGCAACGTCACAGTGTGGGCCGTTGGGTACTTTGTGCACCATTACAGTTTACGCTCCTATTCTAGTCGTGTGTGATTCGTGATAAAGACGTTTGCCAGTAAGCCTGAAGATGACAACTAAGATTGTCGAAAACGGTCATCTAAAATAAAATTAAATATTCAAGAAACGATCTTGGCATATACAGGGTGTTACAAAAAGGTACGACCAAACTTTCAGGAAACATTCCTAACACACAAAGAAAGAAAATATGTTATGTGGACATGTGTCCAGAAACGCTTAATTTCCATGTTAGAGCTCATTTTATTACTCCTCTTCAAATTACATTAATCATGGAATGGAAACACACAGCAACAGAACGTACTAGCGTGCCTTCAAACACTTTGTTACAGGAGATATTCAAAATGTCCTCCGTTAGCGAGGATACATGCATCCACCCTCCGTCGCATGGAATCCCTGATTCGCTGATGCAGCCCTGGAGAATGACGTATTGTATCACAGCCGTCCACAATACGAGCACGAATAGTCTCTACATTTGGTATCCGGGTTGCGTAGACAAGAGCTTTTAAATGCCCCCGTAAATGAAAGTCAAGAGGGTTGAGGTCAGGAGAGCGTGGAGGCCATGGAATTGGTCCGCCTCTACCAATCCATCGGTCACCGAATCTGTTGTTGAGAAGCGTACGAATACGTCGAGTGAAATGTGCAGGAGCTCCATTGTGCATGAACCACATGTTGTAAACATTGCACTGACTGCAAACCACGTTCGTGATGAACACTAAACATTGGTGCTACGTACTGATGTGCTTGATGCTAGTACAGTAGAGCAATGAGTCGCATCTCAACACAAGCACGGAAGTCAACATCACCTTCCTTCAATTGGGCCAACTGGCGGTCAATCGAGGAAGTACAGTACATACTAACGAAACAATTGGGTATTTTGACAATTGTCCGCACTAAAATGAGCTCTAGCATGGAAATTAAGCGTTTCCGGATACATGTCCAGATAACATATTTTCTTTCTTTGTGTGTGAGGAATGTTTCTGAAAGTTTGACCGCACCTTTTTGTAACACCCTGTATATTCTTAACAAATAACTTATATTGCCCTCTCGCTTAAAAATGTCAAGCATATACAACGTAATTACTTTGGTTTTCAAGTTATGTACTATTAATGTTGCCTAAAACTAACAAATTAAGTAATTTTCAAACATGAAATTTAATGCTTTAGAATTTTCATGACTTGCATTTTTCGTTTGGAGTAGCCGATTTTGAGATAAAGACGTTGGAGCCGACATTTTAGCCAAGATGTTAAAAATGACCGAACTTTGAAAGCTAATTGCGGCTAAATGGCTGTACCGATTTTGATACCTGAATAGGTCATTCGACGTAAAATTGAATGCTTATTTATTTTGGTAAGGATACTATCTATTGTAGGATGCATAGTTTCTTAGTAATAGGCGAAAATCTGTAGCAAGTGACCAAATTTGATGTTATTTAACCACAAAAAGTTGTCCCGAATGTTTTCAACTTTGATTCTACATACTCTCAACCATATACACAAGATCAAAATATAAAATCTTCTACCTCGTTTTTTTTGCAAGCAAAAGCGCTTTTACTGAACTAAGCAGCCCGCTCTAGACTGTTTTCATATAAAAACCAATGAAAACAAAAATATAGAAAGGCCCTGTTCCCCAAAGAAAACAAAAATGTTTCCAAAAATATATCACAGATTTTGCATGTGCAGGCCGTTGACGATGTTCCCAGAGACAAAACGCGCTAGAGTATCCTCCAAACCCCCCACCCCCGTTCCACTTTCCAGACGGTCGCTCACGCGCTCTAGCTCAAGACACTGTGAGCTTCCAAACATCACTTTACCAATCGGTTAGTAATACTAGAAAACGATGCAAAATACCAAGTATTTTTCCCTTACTAGTATTCGTATCAATATTCATCTCCATGAAACAAATCGCTTTAAAATGTTAATTACGACCACTAGATATTTTCTAAGAAAAATATTTATCTCTGCTTCAGAAGGTCGTAGACCAATAGTATTTGCTTTAAAACCTGGGAAACAGGTCAGCAACATATTTCTTTATCAGTTCCTTTCATAATATAAGCACGCAAATAGTCTGTTGAAGAAAAAAGGCCCAAAAGATTGTAAGTTTTTCAAAGACATTCTTTGATACTTACAATTATCAAAATCTAATAAATTATTTGATAGAATGATATTATAACTCTTCACGAAGAAAACAGACCAAAAACTGTTACACCTAGTTGATCTCCTCAGCCACTCTAGCCAATTTTCGAGAAGGCCTTTATATAAAAAAATCGATATATCTCGATAAATACTGAATAATATTTTATATTTTTTCTAACTAATAGTTTTTTTTAGTACGTATTTCGTGCCTTAATTGAGACAAATAATAAGTTTAGAATCGTGAATGTTGACGAGTTGTAATGAACCTAGTTTTTAAAGGTTTTTAAGTGTTTTTCGCTATGTCTCTAAACGTAAGAAAGCAATCGATACCTATAAAAAAGATTCTATAGATAATAACTTAATTTAACATTTTCCCATCGGAGTTATCATTTTTTATTTGTTTAAGAAAAACAGTTTTTTGCAACTTTGCGAATTTTTCGGCAAATGGTTTTCATCTGAACTCTTGATATTCATGCAGCTGCTTTTTTCATCTCTAAACGTTTCTTTTATATCCCTGTAGGCGGTATCTATCTTTCCTCCAGTTATGCATTCTTCTATAGGCTTCCATTTGTCCTCTAGCCAGTCCTGCTTATCCAATTTGCATTTTTAACCGTCTTTGCTCCCTTTTGTCTGCTGCACTTTCTGCGTTTTTATATTTTCTCCTTTCATCAGTTAAGTTCATTATATTCTATGTTAGCCAGTTATTTGTGTTAGGCCGTGTACTCCTTCGTATATATCCAACTTTCTCTCTCAAAACTATCCAGTTGTATTGTATTACTTTACCCCATTTCAGTCGAACCATGCCTAATGCTTCCTCTGAAACTCCCAATATCCTCAGGTTCCTTTAGTTTATCCAGGTTTCATCTCCTATCGTTTCTACCTTTTTGCAGTTTCTTAAGTTCTAACCCCTTAAGCGTGTATGACGGCATACGCCGTCTACAGCCGACCACAAGCTCAGCGAAGTAATTTGAAGGACGGCCGCGAGATGGCAGTGTCACACATTCCTTAGTTTCATATCGACAGAGTTTACATTAATTATTTGCATGGACTACAATTATACGAACGTTTTTGTGTTTGAAGGCGTACCGATTTCCGAAAGTTGTGTTTGAAATTGCAGTGCTGTGAAGTTTGATGGGTGGTTATAATGCATTGGGTATTCTGCCATGCTTTGAGCATTCTCAGTCTCGAAAAATCTTCAGCTATTAATTTTTATAGCTTTGTGCCTAAAATGACCTATTAAAATCTGACACTTGTTAGTGTTGACGCTATTTTTTCAGAATGTTTTTTTTTTTTTTTTCTACTACCTCATTAGGTATAGCATTTACATACGCAATAGGTGTCACGCTGCAGGTGCTGTCAGGTAAAAGGCAGCGTCACGCTTGAGGGGTTTTTCTACTGTTTATTACCAATTAGTTGGTCCTACTATAATTTTCAGTCTTCACTTATGATGACAGTTGCCGATTTTATTGGGTGGTATAATACGTAACATCAGAGCAATATACATGGAAACATCTACTTCATTTTTCGACAACGACTACGTACACACATAATTTTTGTTTTGTGTCCATGAACGGCAAATCACCTTCCGAATTATATAAATTTCATTGGCTTCGTCGTTGCATAATTAACGTTAAATATCGGTAGTTCAATATTCGTCTTCATGTATTATTAGTTTGATCCGAATACGTGCGTCGGAGAATAACAGTCATTTTGATTGTATCATCCGATAGCAGTGGTAGAGTGAAGAAAAGATCGTCGGGCCATGTATCTCTGCTAAACAGCCTATATTCTTCCGCAAACACCATACGGGTAGTTCCCAATAAAGCCTGTTAGCTTTTTTTTTTTTTTATTGAAACTTGCATTATTGAGGAACCTATTGCGGTTGTTGAATGAAGGGTAAACATTCGTGTACGTAAAGAGAACAGAAATTTTAATGAAGTAATTAGTTTTAGTAAAGACAGAGCAGCTCCACTTCAGTAGTTTGTACATCAGTCTGTGGAGAGGAGACCTAAACCAAGACATGAATTTTTTACAACTCTCCAGAGCTGCTTTACTGCACGTTTACAGACACTACTAGTATTCCAGCAGTTGAGGAAGTAACGCATTTGGACAGGCGGCTGGAAGGGTAGAATTTAACCTAGGACACAAGTAAGTCTGCAGTCAGTAAATAACGAACTAAGGAGGCTTGCATATGCAAGGAGTCTCGAATTTCCTAAATGATGAATTACGAAGTGCATCATCAAGTGAAGGTCACTAAGGGAGAAGCAAATATTACAAGCAAATGTTGTTCGTTGTAAACTTGTTAATTCAGAAATAATTCAATCACTGGGAATTGTGATGTATCAATTATTTAGCTCAAATACAACCGATGTTGTATGCTGTACGTTGTTTTTACTGTCAACATTTAACCTCATGTCAATTTTTTTATGTGTAACTTGTTGTAAGACACATGTATGTATTCGTTACAAAGAACAGTCCTGCATTCATCTGAATTGCGGTTTAAATCTAGTTAATCTAATAAATAATTCATGACTTTTTAATTATACCAGCAATCATGTCACACAAGTACGTTTCCTGCTCTCCTATGTATGCAGTGTTTGGTTGCAGTATGTTTATATACGCATAAAGTTTTGTATTACCTATGTATGGCATAAACACATTCCCGCTGGACCTTTTCTTCCTGGACCTGAAACTTCCTTTTTTATCAACAATGACAATCTATTATTCACGGATGTAGAGAGAAGCAATTGAAATACATAAACATACCGACAATTTTAAATGGGAGGAAGAATCAATGAATGGCTCTTCAGAATAGGTAGAGTGTTTTTATCTTTGAGCAGTGGCAATAGATGGTTAAGTTTTTATCTTTGACAAAGATCATCTCTACTGATCACTTGCAAACTTCACCACGCCCATTTTACACAGTATTTATGCCGCCCTCCGACGTCCGACTCGTCAGTCGGCAAGATTAAGCACCGCCAGGAGTTCTTCTGAAGATGTCCAGCGTAGAGCTGAACGAAACATTAGGAGCAGAAATGTTTCGTGGACCACGGCCATACAACCCAGAAAATCATAATTAATTATGACACCCAGTCGTGAAAACTTCATTGTATGATATTGGAATAATTTAAATTCTCGTCGTCATCTTCGTGGCTTTTCTCAATTTATCTTTTTCTGTTGTGAAATACTTTACAGTTGAGCATTAGTACTGAATATTTTTAAACAGCAAAGTTCTAGATTCACTTCATGGAGACATTCTTGTAAGTTTGTGCGAGTCTCCATTCCAAAAGATTACTAGACAATACGTGTTCTAAGGCCTGGATCCTTCAGCGTCTGATCCACCTTCTTTCTTAGAAAATGAAAAAGTGCTAGCGGTGCTAAATGAAACCATGATGTGGCTTTTATCAGCACTCGGAACAATACTTACGATTAAAAGGACACTGTACGATGACAAACGTCTAGACTATTATTTTATCCGATCAGTAAACTCCAGTGTGCTATAAAACAGGGTAAATGATTGCCCGCCTAACGGCAATGTTTAGTATGAGTACTAACCTTCAAATAGACAATAATAGAAACACAAGGAGGATGAAATACGGTAATGACAAATCCATGCGGTCTTTGCAAATTATCATATTCAATGCTTACATCTACATACATCTACGTATACATAGAAACTGTGCAAATCACATTTAAGTGCCTGGCAGAGGGTTCATTAACCACTTTCATAACTTTAATCTGTCGTTTCATTCTCTAATAGCGCGCGGGAAGAAATAACACCTAAATCATTCCGTTTTCGATCTGATTTCTCTTATTTTATTGGGATGGTCATGTCTCCCTAAGTAGGTGGGTGCTTGTAAAATATTTTCACATTCAGAAGTAAAAGTCGGTGATTGAAACTTCGCAAACAGATCACGCTGCAATGAATAACGTCTTTCTTTTAATGATTTCCACCGCAATTAGTGAATTAGGGCAAAATTTCCGTGACGCATTCTCCCCGTTACGTGATAAAACAAAACGAACTGCCCTTCTCTGAACCTTCTCAATATCGTCTGTCAGTCCCACCTGGTGAGGGTCCCACAATGGGCAACAGTACTCCAGGAGAGGGGCCGGCCGCGGTGGCCGAGGGGACTGAGGCGCTTCAGTCACGGTCTGCACGGCCACTACGGTCGGGGGTTCGAATCCCCCTTCGGGCATGGATATTTGTGCCGTCCTTAGTTGTAGGTAGTTCATAAGTAGTTGTAAGTTTAGGGACTGATGACCCCGTAGTTAAGTCCCATAGACTTTACAAACATTTGAACATTTTCCAGGAGAGGACGCACAAGTGTGATGCAGGCAGTCTCTTTGGTGGAGCTGGTACATCTTCAAAGCGTTCTGCCAATGAAACGTAACATTTGGTTCGCCTTCCCCACAATATTTTCTATGTGTTCTCTCCAGTCTAAGTCGTTCGTAATTGTAACTCCTAGGTATTTGGTGGAATTTACGACCTTAAGGTTTGACTGATTTATCGCCTAATTGAAGGTCAGCTGATTTCTTTATTTAGTGTCAATTGCCAATTTTCGCACAATGTAGAAATTTTTTCTAAATCGCTTTGCAGTTGCTTTTGATCCTCTGTTGACTTCCCTAACCGATAAACGACAGCATAATTCTCGAACAGTCTAAGGGAGATATTCAGATTGTCTCCTAAATCATTTATAAACACAAGGAAGAGTAGGGGACCTATAACGCTTCTCTGGGGAACGCCATATATCACTTCTGTTTTAATCGATGACTTACCGTCAATTACAACGAACTGTGTCCTTTCTGAAAGGAAATCGTGAATCCAATCGCACAATTGGGGAGATATTCCATAAGCACGCAATTTCAGAAGCCGCTTGTGGGGCACAGTGCCAAAAGCCTTCTGGAAATCCAGAAATATGGAATAGATTTGAGATCCCTTGTCGATGGCACTTATCACTTCATGTGAACATAGGTTCAAAATTCACATTTTCTGGCTCAGACTAAATTTGTAAGTAAGAAATATATAGTCTTCTGGAGGCATTAATCCAGCAATGAAGATAAAATACCTCATAATTGTGAAAATCTGATTTGGATTTTCTGAGTACTATACAGAACATGAACGCAATGAAGAAACAAAAATCTTATGACGCCTCTTCCTTAAAGATCTTTGGAGTCTCCACTATTTTACTGTGGCTCTGTTGTTCGCTTGTTCTAATACTCGGTCATGTTTTGAGAACGCAGTGTTTCTTTTATAATGAAGATTTGTGGAAATTACATTCTGCTCAGGTATGTACGTTTGTTTCAGTGTACGTAATCAGCTATACCATTTATTTAAATCCTTATGCGTTAAACAGGAACATCAAAACACCGATTATTCAAGTCGCCTATGCACTAAATGCGCAACATAGCGTGGCTAATTATGTCTGTATGCAATTCCCCGTGACATGGGTAATTTATCACTCTGATCTCATCTGTTGTAATACGGACAGCCATAACTTACGTCTGAATTGACATTTGCATTTCACACGTAGCTATATACATCTGGTACACGGTGCAGATGAATTCTAATGCTCGTGTCACACCTAGCATTGTTAACTACGCACAGCAAAACTAATTACAGAACCCAAACACATTGGTACAGCTGTATTTACGAAAACAGTTCGTCAGTCTATGTTACGAAGAACTTCAGTAATGAGAATTAATGATACACTGTTTTAGACTCTCTGAATTTAGTCTCATATACGCGTATGAGGTAATGATGGAACAACACCAACTAAAGACACCCCTTGTGTTAACAATGATATCGTAATTTTATTTCGACTGCAAGCGACCTACATCTACATCTACATGGGATACTCTGCAAATCACATTTAAGTGCCTGGCAGAGGGTTCATCGAACCACAATTATACTATTTATCTCCCATTCCATTCTCGAATAGCGCGCGGGAAGAAAGAACACCTGAATCTCTCTGTTCGAGCTCTGATTTCTCTTATTTTATTCTGATGGTCATTTCTACCTATGTAAGTGGGAGTCAACAACATATTTTCGCATTCGGAGGAGAATGTTGGCGATTGGAGTTTCGCAAGTAACCCACGCCTCAGCGATAAGCGCCGTTGTTGTAATGATTCCCATCCCAGATCCTGTATCATTTCCGTAACGCTGTCTCCCCTGTATCGTGACAATACGAAACGAGCTGCCCTTCTTTGGACTCTCTCGATGTCCTCCGTCAAACCCACCTGATAAGGATCCCACACTGGGCTGCAATACTCCAAAAATGGACGGACAAGCGCAGTGTATGCAGTTTCTTTAGTAGTTCTGTTGCATCTTTTAAGGATTCTGCCAATAAAACGCAGTCTCTGGTTCGCCTTTCCCACGATATTATCTACGTGTTCTTTCCAGTTTAAGTCTGAAGTAATAGTGATTCCTAGGTATTTTGTGGAGTTTACGGCCTTCACATTTGATTGATTTATGTTGTAAACACAGTTTAACGGATTTCTTTTCGTACTCATGTGGACGACTTCACACTTCTCATTATTTAGAGTCAATTGCCAATTTTTACACCATACTGATATCTTATTCAGATCGTTCTGCATTTGGTTTTGATCTTCAGATGATTTTACTAGACGGTAAATGACGGCGTCATCTGCAAACAACCTAAGAGAGCTACTTAGATTTTCCCCTAAATCGTTTATGTAAATAAGGAATAGCAGAGGACCAATAACACTACCTTGTGGAACGCCCGATATCACCTCTGTTTTAGTCGATGCCTTACCATCGATTACTACGAACTGTGTCCTCTCTGACAAGAAATCCCCTATCCAATTGCAAATTTGGGGCGATATACCATAACCACGCAATTTGATTAAAAGCCGAGTATTGTCGAGCAGGTACTACTTGAACAGAGAAATGTAGCTAATATTGCTCACAACTAGGAAATCTACCAGCGAATGTTTTATGGAAGTATGTTATTATGCACTTATTAACGAATTTACAATTCAGCGATATTTGGAGAGAATTTTTGTGTGACACCAACACTGTATTCGAAAAAGTCACTAAAATTAACATTTAAGATTGAAGATGGTAAACTGTCCAGTGCGCAAGTTAGTAAAAGAACTCCCTTGATGTCTCGAAATGAATACAGTCTTTTTTTTTTTTCAAGATACGGCATAATTTCGGGACCATCAGTACCATCCATTCCTCGGATCCTGTCACGACTTTCAACCCCCCATGTAACTTCGTTGTAGATAATGTACAAGCCTCTAGTATTTACACCTTATAATTCAAGATTTATTGCCTGTCGAAATTCTTTAATTTTACCACTTATGCACTCATTCATAGATCATCAAAATACTGAAGTACTTTTAAAAGACGCAAATTCAGATTTTGAATTAGCGTTTATGCTATAAACCAATGTGAAACATCTCGAAATTTGGAAACTGCAATCCCGTTTTCTAAAGTTCAGTCCTGGTTTCTCTGCGATGTATAACAGGCAGGTACCGTAGTATATTTCGTGCTCTTGGCGCATAGTACGCGCATGATAAATGAGAAATTATTTTACAAGCTGCATAAGTTTCTTTGTAATCTAAGGCCACGATACGGCCCGAATTTTCAGTGATTACGAAGACGTACTATAACTAGCTATATTCCCAAACTATCTACTACTTGTATCTCATAGGTTAAGAAGTATTTCTTGCTGAAATCCTTTGTCGCTGATACACGGTTTAGTCAACGGCTCTATCTGTGTTCTATGAACAGTAAAGGTTGATCCTTAGGATAAAAAAGAATATAAAAAAAATTCAAACTAACAACTTGAAATTACTAACAGAGCTTATGCTCATGCGGATAATTTTCGGTATGTATAACATACACAAAGGTCAGGGCTCAAGTAAACAATGTATTAATGGAGATCGGTTCTTCGGTGTTCACATGCAATCAGTCGCACTTGAGAAGTATGGGCAGATTACATGTAATTAATGACAATTTCCGTAGTATCAAATCTAAAGAGACAGCAATCACCGAAAATAATGAGGTAGGAGAACAAACTGTCCAGTCTTATCAATAATTGTTACATTAGATCCTCGGAGGAAAACAAATAGAGACATGGAATGCGCTTTAAGGAAATCCATAGTTTACATACAAGTAAAACTACCAACAAGAAAAAAGGACTACGTACAGAAATATATGAGATTCTATGAAAAACATAGTGTAAGAAATAAATAAAATCAAGTGTCGAAAAACAGACCTTCTACCGTAGATAATTATGAGATTCTACGTAAAACGAAGTCAGTTATTTTACTTATTTTTTATTGATGCAGTTATTCAAGAACTTTGTTATAAATTGTTACATCAAAATCTCTGAGGAAAACTGTTTACACGAAGGCTGCAAAACTGAAGGCATATTACATTTAATAATGGACACCTGAATTCGATTATTTGACTATATATATATATATATATATATATATATATATATATATATATATGTGTGTGTGTGTGTGTGTGTGTGTGTGTTCACAAATAATTGCTGTGAGAGAGTCCCTAGACTGGCGAACTACAACTATCTTACACTAAAGGCAACACACACGCACACACAGTCAGTACTCGAAAAACCACCGGCGGAAGCGGTCGTCCAGTCCGTAGCGTGATGCCTTAGACCATACAGCCACGCCCTGCGGCAACATCGTTTTCTTTTATAAATTGGTAGTGCTGCGAAAAGCTGGTTAGGTCGCAAAATTTTTTATTGCAGGCCACATTTCTTGTACAGTGCGACTTAATGACGCGTTTCTGTGTTACCATCGTCAGATTTGTATCTCTTTTGTGACGTAGCCACACTTATGGATTTAAAAAAGTTGTTCAATACACACATATTTTCATGGGTTATAATTTTCCATGTGAGTTTAATGGAACACTAGGAAACTATCTTCGAAATACGTTTGGAATAGAGTAAGTTAATAAAGACGTAATGACATAGAGCATCATACTTGATGGGGCGATTTTTTCTTGCATTTTATTGTTTATATCGATGTAAATTCACGAACTGTGTGTGTTACTAGATACATTTTTGCTTTTGAAAGAAGTGGAAACTGTCTACAAAGTTACTGCAACGTAGACGTAATAAATTATATTTGCAATCCGAATGGCTTAATTTTTCTGCATGGTGAGCGGTAAAGCAGTAAGCGAGAAATATTTCCTCATCTTCTTGTTGGCATTGTCAACTAAAATAAGTTACGTAAGGATTTGAAATTATATGTAAAGTTAGCTGCAGTTTGCTAAATGCATTCCCACATAATGGATGAATGAACTCTTGTTACACTTCTTTTACCACCACACCTCCTCTCCTTTGGGACTCAGGTGATTCTTAACCATAAGTGACTCTACCGTGGCAATAAGGAAAATGTTAACCGAGATTTGTTGAAAATGGTCGAGTAGTTTAGGAGGAGATGAGGAACACACACATCACATATTTATAGTATGTATCGATTAAATATATTCAGTTTTGTAAATAATTCTCAGTCTCTGTTGCAATATTCTTTATTACTTCAATGATGCATTTCGTGCTGTTAGCGCATCATCATATTGGGCGGAGGTGGAGCCACAGAACTATCTAAAGCTGTGGTGGAGGTAGCTTAACAATTTGTGTTGTGTCCTTGGGCCCCATAGCAGCAGAGGAGTCGCTGTCGCGGCAGGTCCACGTTTACAACTGGTAGTATTGTTAATAACTGCGGATCATAAATGCGAGCCTTAAACAAAGTGGTATGGTCAGAGTTACGCCATTCTCGCAGGCATTTATGTTCCGCAGTTATTAACAATACTACCAGTTGTAAACGTTAATATGCGGCGATAGCGACTCCTCGTTCGATGGAAGTTCAGTCGGAGTTACGATGTCGTCGAGAGAGGATGTTACCGCTGCGAAGGTTGTGGCGGATCGGCGTGTGGCGGCGCTTGCGTCGTCGTCGGCCCCATGCGGCTCCCCACATATGACGGATCATGCTATTGACACGGACTCGATGGACAACACTCCGGAAATTGAGAAGAGTGCGCTGACCGCTCCGCTACCCGAGTCGGAAGACGAAGACCGTCCTTCTGCACCCCTGCCCTCTGTGATATTGCTGGCAACAACAAAAGTCGTGCACCGACAACGACTTCAAACGGTCGGCACTCGCCGCAAGACAAGAAGACGAAGCCGCGCGACGCTGCGAAGTTCACCGCTGCGCGTCCGCTCCCTAAAGGACGACGGGCAAAATCACGTCATACTCCAGAAGCCGACGGCTTTGTAGTGGCCCGCCGAACAACGCGGCCAATGCAGCTTGGAAACAGTGTCCCAGTGGACACTTCCAATCTATTCAGCATTCTGTCTGGGGTTACAGCTGTGCCCCCACACCTCTGAATTCGCCGAAGACGCCGTCTCTCCCGCCGGTCGTTCTTCAGTATACGTCCGCCTACAAGGAACTTCAGACCCTCCTCAACGCATGGGCGACGGCCGTGTACAACGTGAAGATGGTGGGGCGCGATCTTTACAAGGTTACGCTCCGCAGCTCCGATGACTACCAGCGCGTCATAAAAGAAGCGTCAGACATGGGTATCCCCTTTTATACCCATGCAACCACTCCTGACAAAGTGTTGAAGATAGTGATCCGTGACCTGCCTTTCCGCATGGATCCGGGCCACATACAGGCTGAACTCTCCGATATTGGCTTTCAAGTCCGTACCGCCCACTCCTTTTACGAAAAGGCAGGTCGCTCTCAGAACCACGTCATCCGAGCGCTGGGGCATAAAATCCAGCGCAAGGCCACCACACGTTGGCCGCACCTCCTACTACGGTAGGACGATCCTTCTTCATCCCACCCATCGAAGCCAATGACCTGTAAAGCGCAATCCCTCACCCCCTGCTCTGGGAGGAAAAGCAAACAATTGCTGTGACCTCCATTGACACTCGAGGGTCGCCTTTCTGTCCCTCGCTCCGTTCGATCCGAGTCGACAGCTACTCCTCTGCTGCTATGGGGCCCAATGACAACACAAATTGTTAAGCTACCTCCCCCACAGCTTTAGATAGTTCTGTGGCTCCATCTCCGCCCAATCCGATGATGCACTAACAGCGCGAAACGCGTCATTGGAGTAATGAAGAATATTGCAACAGAGACTGAGAATTATTTAATTATTAAACACTGTTGCTGCACCAGCCGCCACAACCACCATCTTAGAATGGAATGAAATGTATATTTAGTTTTTTCCTAACTCCCGAATCTTGAAATCTGTAGCGTCTTGTGCATGTCATCTTTGCTCCTAGAAATCGTACCTCTAATGCGTGTTTGCATCTTTCTTGATTTTTCCTTACAAGCCGTGATGTACTTTCATAAACAAACACTTTAACTGTCAACGTCTCATAAAATTTCAATGTTGTTACTTTCCTCGCTACATTTTTTAGACAAGTATTTATCGTCCCAATTATATAACCAAACTCCATCATTTTTGCTTATATCTCTTCATCATACTCATATGTGACGTCGCAACGTAAATAATTAAGATGTTTGAGTTATTCCATTATTGTTCATAATAATTTTTATCTGTACACGATAATTTTCCCTAACTCTAATAGTATTCTTCACAACTCTTACCTAAAAATGTATTTTCTTTTGTGTGTCATCTTCAATTTCTGCTACCAATGTCGTGTCGCAGATATAAAAGATGAAAAAAATTCAAATAGGAGCTTATGTTAATCTTTCCCATTGAAGACCTCCTTTTGCATCGGAATTGTGTCTTCTAAGTCAAGATTAAAAATTGGTGGTGAAATGCCGCAATTTTTTCTAACTCATTTCTTTGTTGTTATAGGTTGTCTTATAAACTACAGTTTTATCTATACGCCCGTGCTTTGCAACTCAAGTTAAAGAAGATCCTTCGAATAGTGTCGCTTTTTAGGTATCATTACCTCACTTGGTATAAACGGAACTCTTTTAGGATCACTTAGTTAATAAATTCGTTCAAATGATCATTAAGCTTATGCTAAGTTTGTAAAGAAAAAGTAAATTTATGACTTAAACAAATACATTTATTCATTAAAGCACACAGAAATTAGGGGGATTGTTAACAATTAGTATAAAGGATTTTGTAAATGGAATCACAATTAAAAGTGTAGTCAAGCAATGGGTAACAAATGAAAACAAATATTTATGAAAAGAACATCAAATGCAGTAAAATCGGTTAACACCGCGGAATACATGTGTGACCAGCAAATTGTCTGAGTTTTAACAAATAAGTTTACACATCAATATAAGAAGCCTAATAGGAATGAAACAAATGGAGCCTTAACTTTTACATGTACAGTTTTAGCACTAAATCAATCAACACAGGGAAATACCTGGCTATACATATGGCGTTGTCCTATCATGAAAAAATAGAAAGGTGGACAGAGGCGCTAAGAAATTATATATAGGAAAAAGAACATCGATCATACACACGTACATACACACTGATGGGTGATTACTGCAACTATATAAAACAACCCAAGCAAATAGTGAACATCTCTTTACCTATAAGCTTGATCTGTCGACGCTGGATCTCGCTGGCGACTGGACGATGTTGAAGGTGTGGAGCTGAAAGAGAATAAATTCTTCCGCCCGGGAATCTCACTACTATTGTGAATCAGTATCGACATTTAACTACAACAGCCTCACTATCACGGCAGATAGCAGTTGTCAGGTAAATGCTTCCAGTGTCGGCTAGGACATACACTCACAAACTCATGCGCAAAACGCGAGTATTGAGCACAAGTGTCCCCAGAGTGGAATTGCATAAACTACTAGCACATCGGTACGGCCAGTACGACGATGGCTGTGTAATCTCAAGTCTCGACCGAACAAGAATATAAAACACAGCTGTTTCGCAAAGCAAACAACTGCAACTGATTTCCTGTCCAGGTCGACACGTGAAATTTTCAAAGTCCGCGATCCGCTGCAAGCGGATACCTCAAAAACCTAAAGTCCTACAAACGCTCAGGACTCAGCCCAGAAGAGTAAATAAAGTCTTCAGGTCCTATCTGAAAGAAGACCTCCGAACTAGCCAGAGCGTACACGAGAAGTCTTCTGCCACTCTTCGTCCGCCTGCGCGAAAAATTGGGCGTCACCGCCCCCCCTAAACCCGATATACCAATCACTGGAAAGCTCTAACCCTCCGTCTAATGAGATGGAGAGGCAGCTATGACAGATAGCTAGACCTGTCGCCTACAAAGACGGAGCCAATCGGATTGCTTCCAGAGGACGCCACTCAACCATCCTTTTGAAAATTCCTCATGCCCATCGTTTCCCAGCCTTTTGCTCTAAAAGGAAGTTAAAGTGTTATCTAGCGAGGTCTTAGCCCAAATAGCCACAGATAAAAGAACAAAGTGGAAAGGGGACACAAAGCACCAGACAATAGAAGACTACATTGCACGCCGAAATTCCACAGGACGTCACGCCTGTCCAGGTCGACACGTGAAATTTTCAAAGTCCGCGATCCGCTGCAGGCGGATACCTCAAAAACCTAAAGTCCCACAAACGCTCAGGACTCAGCCCAGAAGAGTAAATAAAGTCTTCAGGTCCTATCTGAAAGAAGACCTCCGAACTAGCCAGAGCCTACACGAGAAGTCTTCTGCCACTCTTCGTCCGCCTGCGCGAAAAATTGGGCGTCACCGCCCCCCCTAAACCCGATATACCAATCACTGGAGAGCTCTAACCCTCCGTCTAATGAGATGGAGAGGCAGCTATGACAGATAGCTAGACCTGTCGCCTACAAAGACGGAGCCAATCGGATTGCTTCCAGAGGACGCCACTCAACCATCCTTTTGAAAATTCCTCATGCCCATCGTTTCCCAGCCTTTTGCTCTAAAAGGAATTTAAAGTGTTATCTAGCGAGGTCTTAGCCCAAATAGCCACAGATAAAAGAACAAAGTGGAAAGGGGACACAAAGCACCAGACAATAGAAGACTACATTGCACGCCGAAATTCCACAGGACGTCACGCCAGGCAGTATATCACACTGAAAAAACATGGCTCGAGTCAGCCCCCAGCTGTAATTCTGCAGAGAAGGAAGGCTAACACATACATAGAAGATAACCTCCGCAAAGGCGTACTCTAAGAAGCTTCGTGATGATAGGAACCCCACCGAATGCGGCCCACACTGCCCGCTATCTGAAAAGGAAAGCGATACATTTTCGAATGCTTTCCATAGAGTGAGGCCACCTCATGTAGTGAGCCAACAGATAGTTAGGTTTCGCCTCGCAAATCACCCCTATAAACATATCGCCAGCGACCAGCTTCCCTCGACAAGCCAGCCCAGCTCCGCCAGGCAGGGACAGCGCCTAACAGCTAACGAATACAGTTTCCAAGAACAACGAGAAAATTGTCATCCTAGACACATACTGCAGATTCACCAAACAATACATTCTGAGGCACACCCTTATGACATGCAAGAATAAATAAAAATGAACGGACTAGCAAATTACTCCCACAACCCGCAGCACACATAAAGGCAACAGACAGAGAGAAAATAAATGAACAAATAATCGACCATCCTACAAACTTACAAACTACTTATAAACTAACGTATACCAAAGACCACACAAACGTCCATGCCTGAGGGAGGATTCGAATACCTGATGGGGAACGGCCTCGCACATCGGAGCATAGAACCTCACTGCAGTCGGCCACTCCGCTGCGGCAATAAATTCATATTTCCTAGTCATGTAAGAAAGTATAAATGAAACCCATCGAAAGAAGCAAACACATTTTGCTAAGCTTTTAATACACAAAGCGAAAGCAGTAAATCCGGATAGCCTAGATACGTAAGTTCAGTGTCCGTTTCCATTTGTAAAGATAAGATTGTAGCACCCAATTGTGTCACTGAGACAATCATACTAAAACACTGCTGTCACAGAAGAAGTAACAGCACTATCTGTTGGTTCTTTGGTGTATTAAGAAATTAGTAGTACCATCTATTGCTTCTTAGGTAGCCTATACTAGGCCATATAACTAAGCAAAGCAAACTCTTAAAATTTGGACACTACAGACCGGCAGTACACCCATGGATATTTTGACGAAATATTTTGTTTTCTTGATCCTGTCCTGATGAAATGAAGCCTTTATGTTTCCCCACGATGTGCTCAATTTACCTGTGAAAATCCCTTGAAAATTCATCCATACCTTTTAGTGATTATCGTTTCAAACCGATAGGGAGACAGGCACGACAAATTTTGATTAAAATATCTTTAAATGACGATATAGCTTGTTTCCATCACTTAATTTTTATGTTGCCCAAAGCATCACTGACATTGTCTGTGAAAACCCGAAATAAATACGCCAAGTAGTTTCGGAAATCAGCGTGTTTAAATGGCTTGAAACTACGGTTAAGAATAGAACTTGAAATTACCATATCTTTTGTTTTCCTGATACGGAAATATAGCGTCTATGTAGCCTCATATTTTGTCATCTATCTGCGAAAACCTCATGAAAATTTCATCTAGTAATTTTGCAGATTATATTGTGTTCAATTCACATTGTGAATTTTTAACGAAACACTAAATTGCGTATTTTTATTCTATTATACATTTTTATATGTACTTGATAGGAGGGACGTCTGTGCGTTACTAGAAATGTCATATGAAACCCTTTCGGAAACTATGCCGCACTTCTCTGTCTTAATTGTGTTTCATGTTTTTAAATTTAACTTTATCATACACAATACACTGTAGCCTCACTCGCGTGGTGTATTTCCTCTGACGTCACGGCCTTTCCAGACGAGCGCTAAGCTCACTTCCTGGCCGGCCGTTTCCGCCCTACGCACACACCTGCTCTCCACTGCCCAGCCCACTATGAGCCCAAGCTTCACGGCCGTTTAACCTGACCTTTCCAAGTTATAAATTTATACGGATAATGCATTCCCATCAATATCACCTGTCTACATAGATATAATGCTAGTAAAATCAATAAAAGAAACAAAGTATAACAATTTTGTGCGTCGGCAAGGTCAGTGTGTGCGGTGCGGAGAAATTTATCAAGATAGATCTCTCCAAACATAATGATTGAGAGTTGGTTTACGTTCTAGGAGGCGATCAAATTATGATATTGTAGAAAGATATAAAAGAGCCAAGATCGCTGATCATCAATTTTTATTTACGACGACCGGTTTCGCTGAACTATGTCAGCATCATCTGGTCAAATAAAATCATTTTACAAGGCCGTAATCTTGTAATGTCAATCAGTTGTTATGTAACAATTTACAGTGAATAGGTGCACTATGTCATTATAATAAAACATAATTATCACAGTGAGTGACAATAGTAAACTCACTGTGATAATTATGTTTTATTATAATGACATAGTGCACCTATGCACTGTAAATTGTTACATAACAACTGATTGACATTACAAGATTACGGCCTTGTAAAATGATTTTATTTGACCAGATGATGCTGACATAGTTCAGCGAAACCGGTCGTCGTAATTAAAAATTGATGATCAGCGATCTTGGCTTTTTTATATCTTTGAACAATAATGATTGAGTGCTACTCGTTGGGCGGTATTGTCACACAAGCTGCAGTACCTGGTACTGAGGCGAGTGCCAGGTGGTCCGGCAGCGCAGTGTGCGGTGTGGAGTGCCCCGGGGCGTTTGGCTGCAGGCCGGCCTTTGTCTGCCGGCGCCGCCCAAAACCGCCATTGTCGTCCGCCGCTGCTGCTGCCGGGGTGGCGGTCACCTCTCCATTCCAGCCTCTCTCTGCCTCTTTGTCCCTGCCTTCCTATAGTTCTCAGCCGGCAGACGTTGAGCCACGTACACCGGACGTGCGCAAAAAAATACATATCATTGCAGTACTCATATCACATCTCGCCTTCACTATAACTTCCTTTTTAAATTCTGAATTTTTGTGAGAAATAGCGCTAACATAGTATACTAGCTAAAAATCCGTCGTAGCCCGGGTATTTATTTATTCCTGCCTTGAATTAGAACTTTTCCTACCCCTGATCTCTTTATTCATCTCCATTTTTCTAAAAACATGCTATATTCATCAGAGAATATATAAGAAATAAGGCTGTCTTGCATAATGTGCAAAATTATACATGCAGTATGCAAACAAAGAAATATAGCAATCAAAATACAAATGGCATATAAAATTCGCACTATGTCATATTTATAGAATTACTAGCTGAAAACTCGGCGTTGCCCGGGTATTTAGTTGTTTATTCCTTCAATTTTTCAGGTATATATTCATTTTTATAAGGGCTGTATATCCGTAAAATCTCTTGGGAATACAGTTAGTAGTAAAGAAGTAATATATTAAAACTTTGTGCGTGATGGGGCGGTTTTTACATGAACGTTACTGTTTATGTGCTCATATCTCATCAACTACGTGTCGTACTGTGATACAATTTAGAAGATACACTCAACTATATGCGTGTATACTGTCTGTCAAATTTCCTGCGGCTAGAATTTTGGAAATTATAAATTGTAACGTCATACCGAAAGCCGTAGTTTTAGCCCATGAACACCGTAATGTCACTGTTTATGTGCTGATATGTCATGAACTAGGTATCGTGTGAAACAATATATAACGTACATTCAACTATATGTGTGTATACTGTCTGTAATGTTTCCCGTGGTTACAATTTCTAGTGTGCAAATTATAAATTGTAACGTCATACCGAGAGCCATACTTTTACTCCATAAACAGCGGAAAAGTAATAAGCGAGACACTTTTTTCCTTTCATAATTTTACTATGGTTGGCAGCGAGAAAAAGTTTAATAAAGGTTTGAAATTATGTTTAAAGTTAGTTGCAAGTCGCTAAGTACCGTCATTCTCATACAGTGTGTGAATAAATTCTCGTCGCATTATGTGGCAGTTTCTTGCAAGTATATTCTTTATGACGTTGTATCTCCTGAACCATGTGTCGTATGTGTCTCTTATCCCGACATCACTGTTACCTCACGGTAAGGAATATGTGCACCACATTTGGTTGAAATCGGTCCAGTGGTTTAGGAGGAAATGTGCAGCACTGTCGTCTGATGCAGCAGTTTTTCGCGCATCTCATTGTTTATAGCGTCATATCTCGTGAACAATGTGTTGTACATGATCCTAACACTAACGGCGACCGCCTTCGTGGATTGAAGTTCACATGTGCAAACTTTCATAAATATTGGAATAAAACTGTAGATTTGCATACAGTACGTACACACAAACATATCGACAATCTTGTTTATACAGGGTGAAAAGTACAAATCACGCACTTTTTCGTCGTCCGTGATCGTCGGAATTCGGCTGAGTTCGTGTGTCTAAGGAATGTTTATGCTCTCTACTAACCTTACCTCGTAACAGCATTGTACACCATAGACATTGTCAATGTATTGTTGATTTGTGCTTGGTAATGATTATTGTCTTCCACTTTGTTATTTGCTAAAATAAGTCCACATACCCCGACGACTTCTTTTAGGAATGCTGTCCTTAAAAGTGGTGTGAGGAATGTTAATTCCCGCCGCGGCGGAGCGGCCGAGCGCATTGAGGCGCTATGCTATGATGCGCAAGGCCGTACCCCGTCGGGGTTTCGAATGCCTCCTAGGGCATCGATGTCTATGTTGTCTTTAGTGTAAACTAGTTTGTAAGTTTAGGGACTGATGATCCCGCAGTTAAGTCCCTTACGCTTAACAAACATTTGAACATTTTGTTAATTCTTATTGTTATTTATTTACAATAAAAATAGGCAGAATACATTGATACACCCGCTTGACAAATCTCTAAAAAATATTAATATTTAGTAGATAAACGTTAAAGTGATAATTCCGTGTTTTATCTGTGACGCTTTAAGCCCTTTAAGCATGTTGTTTCTTCTAAAACCTGTAAGCTTTAGGCCATAATCTGGCGGCACTGGGAGAAAGGGGCGGGGCTTATTCTAACAGCCAATGCACTACGAGCTGAATGCAAGCCTTAGCTCCCAACATTCTCCTCTCAGGGGCCAAGTTTCAGTGCGTGATCTGTATTTAAACCGACAAACTCTGGGATATTCTAGGGGACATCAAAACAAATATTTTTCCCTAATGTCATTTTCTCCTATAAGGAGTATTTAAACTGGTAGAGAAAGATTTTTCTGACAGCAAACCAGCAAACATTTTTCCATTTTATTACCAGGAGACAATACATTAACATAACCCAATTTCAATTATAGTAGATTTTCGAAAATACCTCCATTAACACGTAAACAAAGGTTACACCCTGGGATCATGTTCTGTCTGACACGGGCAAAACCCCCAGGAGTATCCTGAATTATTCCTGCTGCTGCTACTATCCGGACAACCGGATCCTCTTCTGATGCAACAGGAGTTGCGTAAACAATGTTGCGCATCTCTCTCCACACAAAAAAGTCCAGAGGGGACATATTCGGGGATCGAGTAGGCTATGGTACAGGATCACCTCTGCCAGAGGACATTTCTAGAAACCGTCGGTCCAGGAATCGACGCACACGACGAATGAAATGTGCCGGCGCCCCGTCATGTTGGAATCACATGCGTTGTCTTGTAGGGAGCGGGACGTCTTCCATCAATGCTGGCAATGCTCTTGCGAGAAAGTTGTAATAGTGCCTACCGTTTAATACGCCTTCGTACTTCTAATCCTACACATACACCTCATAGGAAAAAATAACATTAGGGAAAAAATATTTGTTTTGGTGTCCCCTACAACCTTCCATGTAACTTACTAGCAGTTCTCCTCAAATCACTTTTTTGGGGTTATATGTGACTTAAACGAACCTTACACAGAAAATTCTACGAAGAACTCTACCATTCTAAGAATATGAAAGCAACTGAAGACAGTGTAGTACAGAATTCAAATGAGGTTATACAAGTGTATCTATATGGCTAACTCTGCAATTATCACACTTATTGCCTGGTACAGTATTCATCGACTCATTTTCAGACTATTTCCGTACCGATCGAATAACATGCGGCAATAACGAACACCTAAATCTTTTTGTAACATCGCGTATTTTGATGGCAGCAGAGGCAACTACACCACTGTCGATTCGGCCAGTCACAACCACGGAAACGCTGACAGTTGGCAATACCATTGCTTGCACTTCCGTAAGACAACACTCCCCACCAACACTTGTCACTTGCGTCAAGCCTAATCCACTGTTAAACAGGAAGTACATACAACCGGTGACATAGTGTTAATAGATACAGCATGCAGTGTTGTCCAAGTCAGGACATTAAGCATCGTATCGTCGAACTGTATCTCATGTTGATACAGTGCCTCAGGACTTGTTGACTTACTGAAACTGTGGTATCGGAAGCCTCCTAGCACGCCCACTTCAAATAGCCTGTCTTGCCAACTACACTACCAGCCATTAAAATGTCCACCAAGAAGAAATGCAGTTGATAAACGGGTATTCATTGGAGAAATATATTATAGTAGATCTGACGTGTGATTACATTTTCACGCAATTTGGGTGCATAGATCCTGAGAAATCAGTACCCAGAACAACCAACGGCCTTGATACGCCAGGGCACTGGGTCAAGCAGAGCTTGAATGGCGTGTACAGGTAAAGATGCCCTTGCAGCTTCAACACGATACCACAGTTCATTAAAAGTAATGACTGGCGTATTGTGACGAGCTAGTTGCTCGGCCACCATTGACCAGACATTTTTAATTGGTGAGAGATCTGAAGAATGTGCTGCCCAGGCCAGCCAGCAGTCGAACATTTTCCGTATCCAGAAAGGACCGTACAGGACCTGCAATATGTGGTCGTGCATTATCCTGCTGAAGTGTAGGGTTTCGCAGGGATCGAATAAAGGGTAAAGCCACGTGCCGTAACACATCTGAAACGTAACGGCCACTGTTCAAAGTGACGTCGATGCGAACAAGAGGTGACCGAGATATGTAACCAGTGGCACCCCATACCATCATGCCGGGTGATACGCCAGTATGGCGATGACGAATACACGCTTCCAATGTGCGTTGACCGCGATGTCGCCAAACACGAATGCAACCATCATGTTGCTGTAAACAGAACCTGGATTCATCCGGGAAAATGACGTTTTGCCATTCGTGCACCCAGGTTCGTCGTTGCGTACACCATCGCAGGCGCTCCTGTCTGTGATGCAGCGTCAAGGGTAACCGCAGCCATGGTCTCCGAGCTGATAGTCCATGCTGCTGCAAACGTCGTCGAACTGTTCGTACAGATGGTTGTTGTCTTGCAAACGTCCCCATCTGTTGATTCAAGGATCGAGAGGTGACTGCACGTTCCGTTACAGCCACGCGGATAAGATGCCTGTCATCTCGATTTCACAACAGACCGATGGGATCCAGCACGGCGTTCCGTATTGCCCTCCTGAACCCACCGATTCCATATTCTGCTAACAGTCACGGATCGCGAGCAACACGAGCAGCAATGTCGTGATACGTTAAACCGCAATCGCGATAGGCTACAATCCGACCTTTATCAAAGTCGCAAACGTGATGGTACGCATTTCTCCTCCTTACACGAAGCCACCGGCGCCAACCTTGTGTGAATGCTCTGAAAAGCTAGTCATTTACATATCATAGCATATTCTTCCTGTCGGTTAAATTTCGCGTCTGTTGCACGTCATCTTCGTGGTGTAGCAATTTTAATGGCCAGGAGTGTACATTACACCACCGACGGCTTACGAGAACGCTGGGAATACCACGGTAAGATTCAGCCAGCGAGAGCCAAGAGTCCCGCACTATATACCACAGCCCTGGAGACTTCGCAAGAAATAACATTTCACGAATTGTCTCAACTGTGCCAGTCGATTGGATGTATATACGTCTTGTCTAGTGACTACCTTGTTGTGCTAGAACTTATACCTTTCGTACTTGTAAATTTGTAGAAGCCACTGAAGAATTTCATTTGTACAATTTTCGGCGCTGCAACAAAATGTGTTGTAGTAAGTGACATAAACTTACCACAGTTAAGTGATTGTATATTCTCAGAATATAAAGCAGCGTTTTTAATCTTTTAGTGACTCTGTTCTAGATAACTCAACCAGTCTCCTACTTATTTAACGTAGCGTGCATCTCTTGCCTAGCAAAAAACGTGTCTCTAATTAAATACCATGGTGACGAGTCACCGACATCAAACAGAGACACAAATGAAACAAATTATCGCGGACAGTCAAGGAAGCTTTAAAGTGTTTGGTCACATGCGTGAACTTTGTGTGAAATTATCCTACTTCTCGGACACTCAAAGTTGAGTATTAATTTACTTCTAATAAGTTGCTCATGTTTTCAAAATTGTGGACTGTTTCTGTTAAAGTGTACCTGAACGCCTCGACAACACTTTCTGTTCAGTGTCTAATTTCTCTCGTTTTACTACGGTGAAGATTACTCCATATGTAGGTGAGAAGCAGCAAAATATTTTCTAATTCGGAGGATACAGCTGGTGCTTGAAATTTTGTCAACAGATCTTGCCGCAACGAACCACGCATTAGTCTTCCTGCTTGCCACCCTAGTTTGCGTATCATATCCATGACATTATCTTCCCTATTTCGTGATAATACAAAACTAGCTGCCCGTTGTTCCTTCTCGATACCTTCTTCCATAACCGTTTATGTTAAAAACAATTTATTCCAGTTCCAGCAGAACTAACTGCCATAATCAGATATTCCCATTTCATAAAACCAGGTCTCATCGGCGTCGTTCAAATGATAACGAGCTCAAGTTATAAAGTATGTTACTTTACTGGAACGTCATAATAATAAAATTAATGACATAAAAATTTTGAATGAGTGAGACTTAAAATCTTGTGATTTTAACATTTTAGCTACGACGATGACCCTTACTTTTATGAGTAAAAGCATCTGAGGATGGCAACCTACCTCTGCTGAAACTGGAAATGGAATAAATTGTTCCAACGTAAGCGGTCTCAGCAGTCAGTGTAATAAGTCATACTAGACAGCCCCGACAAAATGCGTTAGTTATTTTCTAGAAAACGGTAAATACTGAAGGTGGGGTTCTGACACAACCGCGACTAATCGAACAGTCATGGGCCAAAAATAAATTGTGGAAAGCAATAACTATGTTTGAAATAGGTGTAGCCTATAGCAGTAAAAGAGATCTGATTACTATGAAACAAAAAATTAACTCAGGTAATTAACAAAACGTTTCATTAATAAAGATTTATACACGCTCGCCAGCCTAATGAGGCATAAGAATACCAAGCAGTGATAAAAATGCAGTTAAATTTAGAAGCATGGTGTAGAATAAATGTAGGATTTATCACCAGTTTCATAAGAGATAAAAAAATACCAATCACAAAAATAATCAAGATTTAAATGAAAGAAGTAATTACATAAATTATTTTAAATGTAAGACTTACCTCATCAGTTACCTTGTGTTACTACAGAATATAGCGTGGATTGCAGTATTGCAATGTAAGTGGCACTCAGAAACAAAGTTACCGAAAGGCTTATAATTAGTGGTAAAAAATAATAAAAATCTACTGATGTTATGGTCAGTGCTATTCCTAATGTTCTTTGTAAATAAGTAAGAAATTGGTTATGATTATGATCTCTATTAAAAAATGTAGTTAAAGAACACTGACTAGTATGTATCACTTTGTTGAAAATAATGAAATCTTTCTCCCTACCATGAAACTAATGATTCTCTTACAGTTAACTATTTTTAATTAACACTTTGCTGAATAGATTCATCAATTAAATCTGCTAGCCTGGAATCTAGAATGAGGTCACTCAAACTGTACTGACAATTTATAGGTACACTGTAATAAATTTTTACTAATACCACAAATAGAAGTTCGTGTCTGAACTATTTCAATTATATGAACTGATTTAAATTAGTTATGTGGCAAAACAGTAACTCATTCCTACCAATTGTGCAAGAGCAATGAAATTTATAGTTGCAGTACTGTATATTGTACTAAGAACATTCTCCAAAAAAATTACATTATTAAAATTGATTGCTGCTTAAAAAAAAAGTATGACTCGGTTAATAATTCTTTACAAGAGAGAATCCCTATTAGGTTATGTGACTTGGGATAAATTAGGGTTACGTACACACTACTTTTAACAGAAATGTAACCTCTATTGAAAAACATTCGAAACAAAAGTTAAATCTCTCAACGACCAGTTTATAAACAGTAACAATAAATATTATAACCTGTTATTAATACGGAGCAGTGGCGAGGTGGCGGCGCAGCGTATACAGCTCAGATTTCATCTTTATGCAGTTTGTGAGCCGACATTATAACAACGGTTTCCAGTAGCTTCCATTTAGCTCCATATGCAGACAGTAAAAGTGTTACCATTGCATCTGCACGTTCACCGACGCCACTGTAAGTAGATTGATCTTCTGCCTCAAGTTTCACAAATATTTGGCCTAGAATACAGTAGCACAGATCTGCCACTACGTCTTGATGCTGTGCACTCCAAACTCAGGCTCACTACTGCTGTGAGCTCCCACCACAGACTGACTGTGCCGGCCGCGATGGCCGAGGAGACTGAGGCGCTCCAGTCACGGTCTGCACGGACACTACGGTCGGGGGTTCGAATTCCCCCTCGGGCATGGATATTTGTGCCGTGTTTAGTATAAGATAGTTGATAAGTAATTTGTAAGTTTAGCGACTGATAACCCCGTAGGTAAGTCCTATAAGCTTAACAAACATTTGAACATTTTTTAGATTGACTGCTCTCAACTCCCAACTCATACTGACTTCTGTCTCTCCGTTAGCTGCGCGCCAACACCACCTTTTCACTTAAACGGAATTCCGTTCACATTGGAATCACTACATCTTTTACATATCATGCTGGTCGTGAGATATTACAAATTTACATAATAGTCACATACATAAAACGATTCTAAAATGAAATTGACATTATCGAAGCCAATTAAAAGTACAAAAATAATATGCAAAAATAAACATGATATAGATATTCATAAAACATACAAAGCACATGAAGTACAGACATCACATACCATACAATAGTGGAATCGATTGTAACATGAATGAAATTTAGTAACTTACATAGCATAAAAATGAAATATTATTATTAAAAAATGGTCAAAATTGGGCAATGGCGTTATAGGGTCCTTAATGCATCTTCTAAGAGTTCTTCCAGTAAAACGCAGTATTTCGTTATCTTTGAGATCGTCCCAAAATCAAATATTCAAATGTTTGTAAACCTAAGGCATTAAATTGCTAAGATAATCGTTCCATAGGCTCGCGAACCACTTAAACTAACAAATACACAAAACCATGCCCGAAGGACCACTCAAACCTCCGGCGGAACCAGCAGCAAAATCCGTAGATGGTGCCTCAGACCACATGCCTAGGATGTCCTTTCAATTAAAGGTGCTCATAATTGCAGTCTGTAGGTCTTTGACATCCATTAGATCTGTGCCATATAACGCGTATCAGAAATACTACGGATACTTTTTGTTAGTCATGATTTCATGCCTGATAAAGCCAAGTACCTCTTTTCGCATCGTAAAGATATCCTGTCTAAATCATTTTTAAACTGCGTATCAATCGTCTTTACTTGATACATCACAGCATCATCAGCAAACAACTAAGAGGACTGCTAGTGTTGTCGCTTAAATCGTTTATAAACGAGCATATTAAATTATTTCACTTTGGTCACATATAAATATATGTCACTTTATTTCTGGATGTTAATTTTGCTAAAACACCGAAATCCCGGAGTGAATAAAATATTTTTATGAAAAAGCTCGCAATACCATAAAGGTTCGAAAAAGTTTTCGGCGCCGACAAGTGGAAGAGGCAGACACATTCCGGGGACTTGCGTGATAAGATTAACGTTTGCTACTTTCGCGGAAATTTCGGCTATCTTCAATCTTCTTTATGTCCTATCTCTACAGACTTAGTTATCCTTCTTATGTAGTTCAAGCAAAACCGCTCACATATGCCTACTTACGGAAATAACCTAATGAAACTGTGATAAGCATGTTTGTTCGTTTCGTGTAATATTCTCGATGGTACTACGGTTCTGTTTTAGCAACTACACTGCTCCAAACAACTAGGGGATCAGGTGAGATATCGTATACATTATACGTATGGTATTGTATTTCATTCAGATATTGGCTACAGTTGTAATCTGTGTGTGATACAGTACGATATTTTCTGTCTCAGTTATTTACTTGAGGTTTACATGCCGTTTACTCAAAGCGAGGCACCATAGGGCTACCATAATAGTGAAAAAGTCATTCTCGTTGCCCTCCCATATGGTGTGTGATCATCTCAGACGGCCAGTACAATTGCACACCTGCGTGGCATCGATAGTATGATGTTATCAATCACTTCTAGAGGGATATTTGGCCATTCTACCATGAGTGCAATATCGAGCTCTGCAACCTTTGTGGGAGGTGCTGATCTGGCTGCAATGCGTCTGGCAAGTGTACTCCAGGCACACTAAATAGGTATTGACGGAATGTATGGTATTAACTGCGAATGGGTAAAGTTGAAAATGTGTACCCAGCCGCACCCATTGTCAGTTAATGTCATACATTTCGTGAATATGAATAGATAATTACTGCTGGATCAAACGTGACGTCTGTTCTTTCGGACATATAGAACTTATACTCAACAGAGTTTCAGTCCGATGAACAAGCTGGCCACTCCATTCGTTCAATTTCGCTCAGTTTCAAGCATGTTGTCCACCAGTGCAGCTCTGTAGGTACGAGACTCTATCTCGTATGGCACCAGTGTAGTGCACCAAAAACAGGTCAAAGACTCGTCTCTATAACTCTGAGCAGTTAGCGACAGTCTGAAAGATATAGTGACTCCTGTCCACACCATTCGTCCATGGTGATGTTTCCCGCAGATAAGCAGGTTTGTTCCACGTTCTCTCCAGATGAGGGAACGACGATTGTTCGGCTGACAACAAAATCAATTGTGAACATAACCCGACGCCACTCGTTACGACTCCAATCCTGATCTTCCTCCGCCCAACTGCGGGCTGAACTGTGTCGTGGTTTTAATGGGATGCATTGCATAGGCCTCCGTGCGTCGAGCCCTCATTCCCGAAGGTGATTTTGGACTGTTTATGTTGATGCGCGTCCCGTTGCTGCCTGGAGTGTGCGTTACAGCTGAGTTACATTCAGCCTCCTGTCTCGACGGGCTGTTAACCAGAGATAATGGTTATCTCTGTCTGATGTCACCCGTAAAAGACCTTCGCGTTGCCTTCTTTTAACGGTTCCTGTTGTCCGATAGAGCGAGATGGCGCAGTGGTAAGGCGCTGGATTCTCATTCGGGAGGATGGTGGTTTTAATCCACCTCCGGCCATCCAGATTTAAGATTTTCCGTGATTTCCCTAAATCATTCCTGGCGAATGCCGGGATGGTTCCTGTCAAAGGGCACGACCGATTTCCTCCCACATCCTTCCCCAAAAATCCTAGCGTAAGCTACGTCTCTAATGACCACACTGTCGACGGGACGTTTAAGCTTCCTTCTTACTTCCTGTGGTCCGAAATCGTGTCCAGGTCATGGAAATTACACTTTGTGGCACTCCAATAGCTACAGCCACGTCCCTCTGTGTTTGTCCCGCTTGCAAACTTCCTATGGTTCTCCGTGTCATAACTTCGGGTAGGTCACGTTGCATTTCACTACCTGCTCACTACACTATCTGAACCCAACTGCTTGTGTAATTCGTTTGATGGAGTAAACATAAGTCAACGCCAAACTCCTCTACAGCAACGTTCTGTCATTAGCACCATCTCAGTATAAAAATACATGCTTTTAAAAGTGAACAATAGCCTGAAAATGAATCTTCGCTCCGTAGAACCGACAGCAAGACGTCGGACAGCCTATGACAATGATTCATATCCCGGATATCTCAACTGATCCCTTAATTGATTTGACCAGTGTTCTTACTTCAGACATATCACCGTACAGAATTATTCTAAGTCACGAATACATTTTAGTTTTTACACAAAATGAAGAAGCCGCATGCAGTCAGAGTTCTTAATGCTGTTTATTAAAATAAATAGCACCGATACTGGAATTGAAAACAGAGCGAAGTGTCGCAATGGTTAGCACGATGCAATCGTGTTCTGGAGAAAGACGGTTCAAACCTAGATTTAGTTTTTCCGCGATTTTCCTAAATCGATTAAGGCAAATGCTGGGGTGGTACACTTTTCAAAGAGACGGCCGATTTATTTCTGCATCCTTTCCTCGTCTGAGTTTGTGCTCAATTTCTAATGACCTCGTTGTCGGCGGGACAAGTGTAATGTGCTGCGAATACATAGAAAGAAAGATCCTTTATCGTTTAGCTACACTATAGCAGGTCAGCAAGTGGAAGCAGTTAATTCCATAAATTATCTGGGAGTAGGCATTAGAAGTGATTTAAAATGGAACGACCATATAAAATCAATCGTCGGTAAAGCAGATGCCAGACTTAGTTTCACTGGAAGAAACCTAAGGAAATGCAGTCCTAAAACAAAGGAAGTAAGTTACACTTGTTCGCCCACAGCTTGAATACTGCTCACCGTTGTGGGATCCGTACTAGGTGGGGTTGATAGAGGAAGTAGAGAAGATCCAACGGAGAGCAGCGCGCTTCGTTACAGGATCTGGTAATCGTGAAAGCGTTACGGAGATGATAGATAAACTCCAGTGGAAGACTCTGCAGGAGAGACGCTCTGTCGCTCGGTACGGGCTTTTGTCGAAGTTTCGAGGACATACCTTTACCGAGGAGTCTATATCTCGGGAAGAGATCATGAAGATAAAATCAGAGCGATTAGAGCCCACACAGAGACCTACCGCCAATCTTTCTTTCCGCGAACAATACGTGACTGGAATAGGAGGGAGAACCGATAAGGGTACTCAAGGTACCCTCCGCCACACACCATCGGGTGGCTTGCGGAATATGGATGTAGATATAGATGTAGGAGTTATTCGAAAATTTCATTGTTTATGACGTCATATCTCCTGAAATATGTGTCGTACTATGATGAAAGTTCGAAGGTATATTCAGTGGTGTATGTGCCTAACGTCTGCAAAATGTACTGTGAATGGTGTTAGCAGTAAAAACGTAATAAATCAAAACCTCTTGCGTCATGATGCGGTTCTTCAGGAACCAAATTGTTTATGTCTTCATATCTCATTAACTATATGTCAAACAGTGTTATAATATCGAAGGAACATTCAGTGTTATGTATGTGTACTATCAGTGAATTGTCTGACGTATAAAATGTACAGTGTATAAGTAATAACTTGTAACGTCATGCCAAATGCCGTAAATATACATCATGAACATTGGAAAATTAGTAAATTCAAATGTTTGAGAAGCTTAAGGGACTTAACTGCGAAGTCATAAATCCCTGAACTTACAAACTAATTATGAACTAGCTTATACTAAAGATGGGACATATATCATTGTTTATGCCGTGATATCGTATGAACTATGTATCGTATGTGGTTTTTGCAACCATAGCAAATGATTCCTGACCTTAAAGAATATTTGTTCCAAATTCGGTTGAAATCGGTCATTAGTTTAGGATCAGATGAAGAATATTATCGCATGATGCGGCCGTTTTTCACGACTGCCATTGTTTACGACGTCATATCTCCTTTCGTAACTGTCTTAGGTGTTTCTTGCCCCGACAGCGATTGTTGCTTCATAATAAGGATCATATGTACCAAGTTGGTTGAAATCGGTCCAGTAGTTTAGGAGGAGATGTGTAACATTCATACACACACACACACACACACACACACACACACAGGCTATTTTATAAGATGTAAGATTCACATTCTTTTGTCAGTGTTAAACAAGTGGGAGGGTGTACTGTAAAACTTTGATGGTGGTGGTACTGTTTCGCCAATGTAAACTTTGTATCCAAAGAGACTGTCACATGAGATAAAATGCACATTTCTTCGGAAGCAACCTGACCTCTTACTTCTTTTGTTGTCACCATCAAAAAGTGTTTAAGAAGATTGACTTGCAACTAACCACGATTCCAGATTGTTTTTTTTTTTTTTTTTTTTTCAATTTGGGGGGGGGGGGGGGTGAGGGTGGGGGAGATATAGGGAAACGTTTGGAGAAATGAAACCCAATGGGAAATTTTTGGGGAAACAGTTACACTACTGGGGGTTGCTGTTAATGCTATATGATACTTGATATGTAGAACATAATTATGTTGTTGTTGGTTTTTGAGGGGACTAAACAGCTAGGTCAACAGTCCCACATAATTATGATTATTTTGTTATGTGGAACAGCGAAGTTCGCTAGTGATCTTTAATAAGATGACCGATTTTTGGCAGATGAAGCTGCCGCCATCGGATTTAATGCACCTGAACTGGTTATGTTAATAATTAGCGAACTTGGCTCTCTTACATAATTAACTAACTCAACAGATCGTCCCTTTTCCAAGTACGACCAACTTTTGTAACACATATTTACTTTTCTGGCTATTCTCTCTCTCTCTCTCTCTCTCTCTCTCTCTCTCTCTCTCTCTCTCTCTTCTCTCCTCCCCACCCCCTCCCCATATTCAAATCAATCGATAAACCGTTCGTTTCGTCGTCCTCACGTCTATGGGTGTTTACCAGGTTTCAGTCGGAGCGTTCTTGCTGTCATGTACACTTTGGTCGTACTAAATGTGGTTACATTGACTTATAGTTGTTATAATTCAATATAAACGATGATAAACGGTATTGTTATCAGTATGATGAATACAGTAATGCCGCGTATTTTAATTTCTTGTACCATGCAACAAAATACGATTACAGTAATACATAATTCAACTATAATTTTTATGAAAGAAAATTTATATTTACAATTAGTATAAAGGTGTCGAAAACATATTTACATTCTGGCACCGTTATGGTACATTTGCCACCTAGCTCTCTCATCTATTTCCGAATTTACTGCACCAAGTACTGATAAATCAATATAATAATGGAAGAAACTGCGAAGAAAGCAAATGTAGTGGCACTAGAGCATGGTCCTTTTTAATTTTTCTGGTCATGTTCTAAGTTTTATTTGCAAATTAAAATTTGGATTATGTACACTATTTTAAAACAGTTTTTTTCACCTAAGCTGCCAATAAAATCTAAACGGTGCATTAATTTCAGCCCAGTTGACATATCCTGTAGAAGGAATTAAAAGATCCAAATTGTGTTGGTGCCAGTTTGTAAAGATCATACAACTGAGCACTGCCCCGAACTGAACAAAATGCTGTGTGTTTTGGTGCGTCTTGTTGCAGCGAGCGTGGTCGCTTCAGACGGACGTTCGAGTCCTCTGACAGGCACGTGTGTGTGTGTGTGTGTGTGTGTGTGTGTGTGTGTGTGTGTGTGTGTGTGTGTGTTGTTCTTAGCATAAGTTAGTTTAAGTAGTTTGTGACCGATGACCAGAGTAGTTTGGTCCCTCAGGTCTACAAAAATTTGAACCCCATGATACTAGCTCTCTGTCTTCTTTCTCTTCAGCCATGTTCCCGCACATGCAGGGTCGGCCATGTTATTTCGGATTTGGCGTGTGTTAATATTGATGCGATGGCCGAATTCCATTCCTGTCGCCGCCCCATGCCACTCGGGAGGAAATGTGTACCCCAAATGTCTCTGTATAGTGTTATAGTGTCATGAAAATGTTTGCGAATTGTGTAACTGAGGCGAGACTTGGGATCCAGCTCGGTATTCACCTAGGAGGATGTGGAGAATCGTCTGAAAACTACATCCAGGCTGGCCCGCACTCCGAATTCCTTGGCTAAACCGCCGGGCGGATTCGAACCGCGGCCGGTACGCCTCCCCGTCTTGAATAGCGGTGCATTACACCACACGGCTAACCGAGCGGGTACAACGCTAGCTCTCATAGGAACCGAACTACACAGCTACTGCGTTGTAATTATATCAAAAGTAAAGAGGAAGAAGAAGTAATTGTTCTGCTTCTGGTTCGGGAAACGAACTGCGATGATGAAATAATGCTTACATTATTTGCCTTACTTGTAGAAGAAAACTGCCTACACCTGGCGCTCATAGTTTGGTTTGTTTGCCGTAGTGATAGAGTCAAGCAGCGCTGGCGCGGCCAAACTTCGATCCACGTGGCCACGCAACCGTAAACATAACAAATACCAGCTGCACACCGCTGACACGGAGTACGCCACGCGCCACGCGTGACAGGGCAATGTATGTTCTTATCATAGTTGAGATCTGTACGTTGATACCGCTCATGCTATATTCTTTTTTTTTTTTTTTTTTTTTCCTCGCAAAACACATTTTTATTTTATGGAACGAAAATATTGGTACATAAAATAGTACTTTAAAAAAACACATCAAACTTACAGTACACTTGATCCCATGCATGTATTAATGCACTTTATATGAAGGATTATATATGTTTAAATAAAAATATAACCATTTTCAGTGAAACATTTATTCAAACGTTTGTAAATCTACTGGACCAAAAAGCTACGGTCATCAGCCCCTAGACTTACAAACTACTTAAACTGACATACAATGGACAGCAGACATCCATGTCCGAGGGAGGTCTCGAAACTCCAGCGGGAACTGTCACGCAGTCCGTAGCACGACCCCTTAGACCCGGCGGCCATTTCGCTCCGCAAAAATTTATTTCGTTTAATATCTATTAACAATTAAAAGTTTCACAATTCTATATTGGATGGCAGAGAATGTGAAGGAATGCAATGAGAATGAAACTTGCTGAGAGATTAAAAATTGCCTTTTGCGAACAAGTCCACTTCCGAAATTCTTTTTTTCCCCTACCGATAATCGATTTCTGTTCTATGTTGATCGGTCCGCCACCTGAGCTATCAGAGCGCGACTCACGCTTCGTCCTCAGAGCTTTACTTCCTAACTTCACAGATCTCCCCTGCAAATCTCGCCCGGCTAGCATTCTGGGAGAAAGGCTACTGTTCAGACACAGACTACGGGGTGTATACAGAAAGACATTTTTCATTTTGAGGTGGAGTGTGCGTTATTATGAAATTTCTTGCCAGAGTAAAACTTTTGTGCCATGCCTGGACTCGAACAGGCCGGCCGCGGTGGCCAAGGAGACTGAGGCGCTCCAGTCACGATCTGCACGGCCACTACGGTCGGGGGTTCGAATCCCCCCTCGGGCATGGATATTTGTGCTGTCCTTAGTCTTAGCTAGTTCATAAGTAGTTTGTAAGCTTAGGGACAGATGACCCCGTAGTTAAATCCCATAAGTTCTACAAACATTTGAACATTTTGTATTTTTTTATTTATTTATTTATTTATTTATTTTGACTCGTATTGGGGACACTGTAAGAAACGGAGTGGTAATCCTGCAACGATCGCAGGAGAACTTTTGCGAACGGACTAGAAATATTTAGATTTCTCGGCTGATTTAAAGCGTGGAATTAAATTCTACAGAGAAGTTGATAATCTATGCCGAACCGGAACTCGAACCCGGATTTTCCGATTTGGGCCAGCGGTCGACTTAAGCATTAGGATATCCGGGCACGATTCTCGTCCTATCCAAAATCTCAGCTTACACTCTGTTTATTGTTCCATTTGCTTGCAGTCTTATCTGTACTTCAGCAAGGAATCAGGCTTAACAGTGCATTGGCAGATAAATTGTCGCCGGCCGCTGTGGCCGAGGGGACTGAGGCGCTCCAGTCACGGTCTGTACGACCACTACGGTCGGGGGTTCGAATCCCCACTCGGGCATGGATATTTGTGCCGTCCTTAGGATTAGCTAGTTAATAAGTAGTTTGTAAGTTTAGGGACTGATGACCCCGTAGTTAAGTCCCATAAGCTATACAAACATTTGAACATTTTGAACATAAATTATCATTTGCCTGTTTGTGGCATATATACGATATGCTTTGTGTTCTTTCAGACATGTCGGCTGGCCTAAACAGCGAAATCCGGGTTCCATTCCAGCTCTGGCATATACCGGGTGATCAAAAAGTCATTATAAATTTGAAAACTTAATAAATCACGGAGTAATGTACATATCTGGAGTGGTGTATCGAAAGCTGTAAGAGCCAAAGCAGGAGTCTCCATTATGATACAGAAAAAATGGAAAAAAAGAATCACAAATTGGACATTTATCAATGAACGTATTATTACTGTTGAAATGACAATATTTGCCAGGGAAGTTGTGATTATTGGAGTATATGCACCCACGAACGATACAAAAGATAAGGAGAAAGATGCATTCTGGGACACCCTCAGAGAGACTATTCAAAAAATCCCAAGGAGAAAAGAACTGATTATCATGGGAGACATTAACGGAAGAGTAGGAATTGGAGAGTCGTGTAAAATAGTAGGAAAACATGGGGAGGCAGAATATAATGATAATGGAGAACGACTGATTGATATTTGTGCACAATTTGATCTAAAAATTACCAACACATTTTTCAAGCATAAGGACATTCATAAATATACTTGGCAACAGAACACTAAGGAACTTCGGTCTATAATAGATTATATTATCATTAGACAAACAAGTAGTTTCAAGGCAGCAGATGTCAGATCTTATAGAGGAGCCCAGTGTGGATCAGACCATTCTCTAGTAAAAATGAAATCTTTCTGGCCATGGAAGAATGCAACGAACGACACAAGTAACATAAATAAAATGAACTGTAGTGAGAAAGTTCAAAATGTACATTTTAATATTGACAGCCTACAAGACGAAAGTATAAGAACATTCTTTAAGGCCAGGATGGAAAGGACACTAGATGAGTCATTTGAAGGAAGCACAGAAGAAATATACGAATACATAAAAACTAAAGTGAAAAACGTAGCATCAGAGGTGCTGGGCATAAAAGAAAACAACCCCAAACGTGCAGCAGAGTGGTGGTCAGAGGAAATAGAAACATCAGTTAAAGAAAAACGAAATGCATTCGTTCAGTGGTTGAATGATAAATCTGAAGGAACAAGATCTAAATACAAGGAAAAAAAAGAATGAAGTGGAAAAGAAAATAAGGTTAGCAAAGAATGAAGCATGGGAAAGAACATGTGCCAACGTTAATAGTAAACTGGGTTTTGGGAGAGCGAAAGAACCATGGTCAGTATTAAAAGCGCTCCGACAAGATACAAAAGGCAAATCCAATCTTCAACTGGTAACACAAAAGGAGTGGGAAGAATATTTCAAAAAATTATTGAATGAGGACAGAGAAGAATATCTAGAGGAAGGAACAGTGGAAGAAAATGAACATCATGATGATGAGATCCTAATTTCAGAAAGTGAAGTACTTCAGGTATTAAGGACAGGGAAGAATGGTAAATCACCTGAACCAGGGAATATCAATATGGAGTTTCTGAAGTATGGTGGTGACAAAATTGTAAAACTGATTTTGCAGTTATTCAATAAAATGTTACATGGAGATTCTGTACCTAAGGAAATGAAACTGGGTTATATTAGTACCATATTTGAGAAAGGGGATCGCAAAATTTGCTCGAACTATCGAGGAGTTTGTATTACAAACACACTAATGAGGATTTTTGGGAAAATAATTAAAAATAAACTGGAAAACAATTTTAGAACCCAACAAGAACAATGCGGTTTCACAGCTGGTAGATCATGTGTAGACCATATTTTCACATTACGACAGATTTTGGAGAAACATAGAGAAAAATCGAAAAATGTTGGACTTATTTTTATAGATCTAGAAAAAGCGTATGATACTGTTCCAAGGAAACTACTTTGGAGAGCACTACATATGGCAAACATCAATACTTCTTTAATTAAAATAATAGAACAGATGTATAAAGATAATATTTGCCAAGTGAAAATTGGTAATACACTTTCACAGAAATTTAGAACAAGCAAAGGTCTGTTGCAAGGCTGTCCCATGTCACCAACATTATTCAAAATCTATATAGATATTTGTCTGAGAACGTGGTCACAGAAATGTAATAGTATGGGACTAGAAATCAGAGATGGAGTTTATCTACATCATTTATTATTTGCTGACGATCAAGTCGTCATAGCACAAGACGGGGAAGATGCAAACTACATGTGTAATCAACTAGCAATAGCATACAAAAATTGGGGTCTGAAGATTAATTATCAAAAAACAGAATACTTGACTAATGATGCACATGAACTACGCATAGAGGGAAAGAAAATAAAAAAGTTAACACTTTCTGTTATTTGGGGTCCATTTTAGAAACTGAGGGAAAATCCGACTCAGAGATTAATAAAAGAATTAGCAGTGGAAGAAAGGTCATTGGAATGCTCAACTCAGTCCTATGGAGCAGAAACGTGATGAACAGAACAAAAAAAAAAATCATATATAAATCTATATTTGAGAGCGCAGTTCTGTACGGAGCGGAAACCTGGACCATAAACCAGAAGCACACTAAGAAACTACAAGCTTTAGAGATGGATTTCTGGAGAAGATCGGCCAGAATTTCCAGGAAAGAAAAAAGAAGAAACACCGAAATAATAAATAGGATGGGAATAATAGAAAGAATAGATGAGGTGATGGATAGAAAGAAATTACGGTGGTACGGGCATGTAAGAAGAATGGAGGACAGCAGAATACCGAAGATGGTACTGGAGTGGCAACCTGTGGGGAGAAGAAGAAGAGGACGACCGGTGACCACCTGGATCAAAAATGTGCAGCTCTCAATGAATAGACTGGGCGCAGAAGAAGAGGACACACAAGATAGACACACGTGGAGGACTATAGTGAATAATTAGTGTAAAACCTTATGTACTATGTGTATTCATTTCTGGGCGTATTAGTATGTTGGAGGTAAACCTCTGTAATGAGGACAATCTCAATAATAAGAAAGTAATGTAGATAGGTAAAATTGACACACGTGCTTGGAATGACATGGGGCTTTATTAGAAAAAAAGGTTAAAAAAATTTCCGAGAGATGGCACTTCATCTGATCAGCAAAGTAATAACTAGCATAACAAGTTAAGACAAAGCAAGGATGATGTTCTTTACAGGAAATGCTCAATATGTTCATCATTCTTGAACAATAGCTGTAGTCAAGGAATAATGTTGTGAACAGCACTAGGAGGCCAAGCATGACTAAAGTGGCGGCTGAGCACACGATCATCACCAAACGACGCGCGCAAGACATCTTTCACGCGTCTAACAATATGGGGTGGAGCGCCATCCTGCCAAAAAATCGTACGTTCCAGCAGGTGTTTATCAGCGATTCTGTAACATATCGACGTACCTCTCACCCGTCACGGTAGCAGTTACAAAACCAGAATCACGCAGTTCCTCGAAGAAAACTGCCCGATGACGGTAGATGTGGTAAATCCAACCCATACCGTGACTTTCTCGTCGTGCAATGGACTTTCCAGTTCTAGGATTTTCGGTAGCCCAAATTCTGTAGTTGTGGGCATTGACAGACCCTTGGAGCGTGAAATGAGCTTCGTCGATCCACAACACGTTACTCAACCAATCGTCATCTTCCGCCATCTTTTGAAACGCCCACACCGCAAATGCCCTCCGCTTCACTAAATCGCCAGGTAACAGCTCATGATGTCGATGGAGCTTGTAAGGATAGCATCGGAGGGTACGCCCAAGTGCCAACCAAACAGCAGTGTGTGGAATGCCGGTGCGACGTGCGACTGCACGAGCGCTGACTTCCCCGAGCATAGACGAACCCGCTACAGTCTCCATTTCTTCCTGACTGTCTCAGCAGCATTACGCCATGTGCTCGGTCGGCCACTACGGGGTCTATCATCTAAACAACACGTGGCTTCGAACTTCAAAATCATTCTCGCCGCAGCTGCATTTGTCAACGGACCTTTACCCGTTCGAATCCCCTTCTTATGGCGATAGGATCATAACGCTGAACTAGCACATTCCCCATTCTGATAATTCAGCTTCACTAAAAGCGCCTTTTCAGGTAACGTCAACATGCTTCGACTGCTGGTGCATCTGATTCTCTCTCTCATTACAGTTCCTTTTATACACGATTTTCATTCGCAGTCACTGACGCTTTGCTGTCCAACGCCATCTGTCGGACGTTTTTGAATTTTATTTATTTATGTATTTATTTATTTATTTTGTTTTAGTAAAACCCCATGTCATTCCAAGCATGTGTGCTTAGTTTTACCTCTCTATCTACATTATTTCGTAATTTATTAAGTTTTCAAATTTATACTGACTTTTTGATCATCCGGTATTTCAACTTCACAACAGCATTTAATTCACAGTCCTGTAACAGCCTATATATCAAACTGTCTAATTCCTAAATTTACGGCTGTTAATGGTGTATTTTGTTTCTGTCCATGCTTATAACTTCTGTGAAGGCTGGAAAGTAGGAAACGAGGCACTGGTGAAGGTATGACTGGGATCGGGGTATTTGTTGCGCCAGGGTAGCTCACTTCACAGAGCCCTTGGTCGTCAAAGAGAAAGGTCCCGAGTTCGATTTTCTGTCTGGCACGCAATTTTAATCTACCAGAAAGTTTCGTATTAGCGCACACTCTGCTGCAGCGTGAAAATTTCATTCCGGAAACAATAGGAATAATGTCATCGATGAAAATTATCTTATTTGTGTGTCACTCGTAGTGCGGTTAGCTTAGTGGTTGCATCCGAAAATTCAAACGTTTTAGCAATGTGAAGTAAACACACGTGGGCAACCTAAATTGTCGATCTCCTATTCCTTAAATTCTCAATAGTTGCAGAATTAGTTCTCAATATGCTGTCAGTACGTCTTGGCATTTTAAATGACATGTTGTACTGAAACGAATCGTGAATAAATATACCTAATTGAGCTTCAGTAATTTCCGACTATATTTTCTGCGCAAAAGTTTTTAATTTGCTCTTTATTCCTGTTCATCCTTCGTCTGCCGGTGATGTAAAATTCTCTCAATGCCTGGCACTTGGTGATTTTTAATTGGCCCTTTATATAGCCAATGTTGTCAACTGTTGCAGTTCATAAATGTTGTGTTGATTTTATCCACATTTTCAATTTGACTTTTATTTTTATTTTCAACAACAAACCTTTCCACCTTCGAAAGTAAAATTAATGTTCTGCTTGAGTTTATAGCCCGTTTATAACAGTTGTCCAGCATTTCACCACTTATTTTATCTCCTACTCTTGTCATTAGGTTTGCGAATCCCCTAATTGGAAAACACGTTTTTTTATGATTTAGTAAAGTATGAAACTACAAAAGCTTATAATAGCAGTATCCTATTATTATAAACTTTTGTAGTCGTCCTTACCTTCTAAATCAGAAAGGACGTAGTTTTCCACTTAGGAATTCGCAATCCTAACTCTTAAAACTTGTGGAACGATAATTTATCAGCGTCCCAACGAGTATTTTGAGTAGATTATCCAGCTGTTTTGGCGCTTGGTTACGACACTATATCATTCGGTTTAATATCATCAACCCTTGGTACGTGGAGTACTTTTGCGTGTGAAAAGTACTAGTGCAGCTACAATAAAAATAAGTTATTTTCGTTTTAAACGCTGCTTAAGGAGAACGTGTTGATCAAACAGTCCGAAGTCTTTTATGACATACAAATGCGTTATCGCTTAAGGCTTCAAGTCGACCATCTAGAATAATAGATCAACATGTGAAGAAATAGGGACTATTCTGTTCCTGTAAATCTTAATTTTTAAAGTCAGTATAACAACTTATAAATGATACGCAGATAAAGTAAATCGAGCACTATCGTATGCTTCTGCTATACGGAAGTAACAGCACACTTGAGAAACTAAATTCAGTGATATAATTTAAAACAACTTTTAGCAGAAACACTCGACCAACAATCATTCATATATCTAGGCCTTCAGAGCAGGATTTTACGAGCTGTCTTGTCTCCAGAGATTATAGTTTCTTTCATTCTCGTTGAGGCGCCTTTTTCCAGGTCACTTTTCACTTAAATGTGATGACTGTAATTCGATGCTATGTCCATTTCCAATTGGAAGTGTCGCAGTATATTCAAAGTTCATCAGTACGACAATGTAGAGTACCTACTAATTTCTTTCTGTAGAGGTCTACCTCGTGAATTTGTCGCTACTAAACTTTTAATTTGCATCAGTTACTTCCTTAAATATAGATATAAAGGATTAAAAACAAAGTTGAGACAAAGAGAATGCCAGTAGTCATTAGTGGTGACAGATTTCACTCCACGTCCGTCTTGTTTTTGCGTTTTCTTTACGTGTATAGCTGGAAAGGTCCCCTAGTTACCTGCAGTGTCATTTCAATAATTCACACACGAAAAAACCAAAACGTATCCGGAGGCGTTCATTGTATGCGACAACATCAATTCTATTCGTGGTTTTCAAATAATGTGCCTGAAGTCAACCTTCAAACCAAAGAAACCTAAACGTCCAAATACGTTTCCCGTTATATATTTTAAAAGCTTTAGGAAATGTCACGTATCTCGCCTTACAATGAATCTGTTATTTAATAAATATTTCATAATATGCAAGTATCAATGATTCTCTCGTCATTATTTGGAGAAAAATGAATCAGTTCCATTGACTCCAGAGAAGGTACTTCTGAAGTAGTAGTTTAATTGTATCGATGTTTCAAAGTCATCGCATCGCTGTACACTACAGTCCACAACAGTAAACAAAATGTTCAAATGTTTGTAAATCTATCGGATCAAACTGCGTGGTCATCAGTCCGTAGCTTACAAACTACTTAAACTAAGGTAAACTAACCTAAGTTAGTTAGTTAAAGTATTTTGTCAGCCTAGGGACTGACAACCGCAGTAGTTAAGTGCCACAGATTTACAAACATTTGAACATTTGAATCACACTTCCTGAAAGACATTCGTCAGTTTCCATTGACAACTACTAATGTGATTGCAGTCGTTCGATGCTCTACGTCGCGAAGTATAAACTTGGAGATCACATCGCGGCTAACGAAATCGAAATCCAATACTACGATAATGTTTCCGTCCGCAGCTGTGCCATCAATTTTGTCGACACAAGCTGTGCTGCAAGGAAACTTCTGCCAAGTCGTAACTTCCGAGATGGGCTCCAACTGAACTCGGCCAGAAGCGATACGAAATCCCGTTTATCAGAAAGACTTCACCTGAGATTTATAAAATTTCCTAATCGCAAATCTCCGAAACTTTTTGACTTATTCCTTTCAAACGTTGATGCAATGTTTCATTGTAATATAACCATGGTTTTCTAAACTTTTAGGCCATTACTGGTAAAGTAATGAAACATAACGACTTGCCTGAAGCGGCAACATATATGATACATCTCCTGAACTATGTGCCGCACTGTGATATAAATTTAGTGGACAGTTTAGTGATATACATCGATACCGCGTGCAAAATTTGTTGCGAATAGAATTAGTAAAGTAATAGATGCAAAAGTCATGCGTAAAGACGCAGTTTTAAGGCATGTGTAGAGCAATTGTAGTAAGCGACATACTTTTCACCTTCCTTCAATTTTGCAAGAGGTATTAACGAGAAAAACTTTCGTAAACATTTGAAATTACAGTTTGCTGAAGGTGGTTAAGAGCTCTCTTTCTCAAACATTGGAGACATAAATGTGGTTATTTTTCCACTGTGGCAGCTTAATGTTTATGGCGTCATATCTCCTGAAATGTGTATGACACTCTTATGTAAGGTATGATTCCATTATACGGAATGATGTGCTCAAGGACCACGTAATAATTATTAGAAACATTAAATGAAGCAGCATTTGCCGTGAAAATCTGTTGCATTTATTGTCTCAAATCTATTTCAGTTATATTAGTAACTATCCACAGTGCAGATGAAGAAATTCACAAAATACGTTACATGAATTTTGTCATTAGACGTATGTCTGACGTATTCCATATCACACTTTCCAGATGTTGCAAGCAACATAATTTTCTATGTATACCTGACAGAGAAAATGATAGCTTGCAATGTCTGGAAAGTGTATTATGGAATGCGTTAGATATATGTGTAATGCCAAAATTCATGTAACATTTTTGTGAATTTCTGCATCTGCACTGAGCATGGTTTCTGAGATAACTGAAATCGATTCGCGACAATAAATGCAAAAGAGTTTTTTGGACAATGCTGCTTCATTTAACGTTTCTAATAACTGTTATTTAAGTTATATATTCTTGTACTATTGCTGTTATGAATCCATACACAAGGAATCTACGACATTAAATGCTAGTGAGTATTGAAATAATTCTGTGTAGAAGATTGACATTTGCGACCATCCGGGATTCGATCCTAGGCCCCTTTCTTACTAGGCAGTCGCGTTGACTACTACGATTACCATTGCACGCCTACCAATAAACGAAAAAAACAAATTATTTTTTTTTCACACAATACCGACGTAGTGTTTCTAGCCACTATAACTCCCTATTCTGAAGAAAGGATCATAGGCCGTCATCGCCTGATTATATAAGTAATATATGTTGTATGTGTTCATTCGTCCTTCTCTGTTTTTATATCACTGATGGCAATATTCACCTAATCAGGTGTGACGGGGCGGGTGACTTTACTTGGAATAATTTCCGGTGATATTAACGAAGGTGGTACGTTTCCTGTCTCTAGGAGATGTTTACATCTACATCTACATCTACATAGATACTCTGGCAAGTGCCTGGCAGAGGGTTCATTAACCACTTTCATAACTTTTCTCTACCGTTCCATTCTCTAATAGCGCACGGGAAGAAAGAACACCGAAATCGTTCCGTTTTAGATCTGATTTCTCTTATTTTATTGGGATGGTCATGTCTACCTAAGTAGGTGGGTGCTAGCAAAATATGTTCACATTCAGAACTAAAAGTCGATGATTGAAACTTCGCAAACAGATCACGCCGCAATGAATAACGTCTTTCTTTTATTCATTTCCACCCCAATTCGTGCAACATTTCCGTGACGCTTTCCCCCCGTAATGTGATAAAACAAAACGAGCTGCCCTTTTCTGAACCTTCTCAATGTCTTCCGTCAGTCCCACCTGGTGATGGTCCCACAAGGGGCAACAGTACTCTAGGAGAGGACGCACAAGTGTGATGTAGGCAGTCTCTTTGGCGGAGCTGGTGCATCTTCGAAGCGTACTGCAGGTGAAACGTAACCTTTGGTTCGCCTTCCCCACAATATTTTCTATGTGTTCTCTCCAGTCAAAGTTGTTCGTAATTGTAACTCCTAGGTATTTGCTAGAATCTACGACCTTAAGGTTTGACTGATTTATATCGTAATTGAATTTCAGCGGCTTTCTTTTAGTGGTCATGTGTATTACTTCACACTTTTCTTTATTTAGTGTCAATTGCCAATTTTCGCACCATGCAGAAATTTTGTCCAATCGCTTTGCAGTTGCTTTTGATCCTCTGTTGTCTTCACTAACCGATAAACGATAGCATCATCCGCGAACAGTCTAAGGAAGCTATTCATATTGTCTCCTAAATCGTTTATAAATACGAGGAAGAGTAGGGGACCTATAACGCTTCTCTGTGGAACGCCACAGATGTTGGTAGAAATGCGCTTCGTGGGGCAATCTGTTTGGGTGAAACACTCAGTCTTACTGCTAAGGTGGCCTGGCATCTTCGATATTACTAAGGAGGTTGCACACCTTGCTGCGTGATTTGGTGAAATCTAATCAAATGTTCAAATGTTTGTAGAACTTATGGGACTTAACTACGGGGTCAACAGTCGCTAAGCTTACAAACTACTTATGAACTACTTACATCTAAGGACGGCACAAATATCCATGCCCGAGGGGGGTTTCGATCCCCCGACCGTAGTGACCGTGCAGACCGTGACTGGAGCGCCTCAATCCCCTCGGCCACCGCGGTCGGCTGAAATCTAATGAATTACTAGTTTCCTGCCATTTTCTCGTTTGAGCTGTGTCAGGTGACACCTTCGCCCAGCTCTGAGACGCAAACTGCTGCCGTAAGTACTCGTTCCGTCGCGTGTGTTATCGCTGTTAGACCAGCATCAGCGTCACCAGTTCAGAGGCCCTCAATGCGCCTCCTGTGCTACACGGTCGCCATGTTAAGGCGGTAATTATCGCGGAACATGCACCTGAGATCCTGTATGTGCATCGACCTCCCTGCCGTCACATGCGTGACTTGCCGCCATTCTTTCGCGCATACATGGTGGCATGCACGCACGGCGCTCTCCATCATACGTAAGACTAAGACTCCTATAAACCCGAGCTGAACTGTCCGCCATTTTTTCCCCAAGCTGTAGCAGTTGCCACGTGCCGGACGAAACTCGCGCGTTATCTCTCGTTTCATACAACTCGTTCATACTCGCAAACTACTCACTGTATGAACCTGCAATTTTCATAAATATGTTCGTGAAGGACTACACTATATTTTAATTTTAGTTTGTGACGATACTGCTGACCCCCTCATCTCAGTGTTATTGTACGATACCGTCTGCATCGGATCCGGAATCGTGTGGTTCAATAGTGATAAAACTTGCGTGTCAAGTTAGTTAAAAACGAAATAGGCAGCCTAGGAATCAGTGTAGGACAGTGTCTCGGTGATACTGTGATCAAAACAAGTGTCAGATTTCATTAATTAAGAGATTTGTATAAGACGTTTCCAGACAGTTCTATAAACAATACTTTTGTTATCGTACATTATTTCAATAAATAGACAGACGAAGGGTACAAACTTTTGTAAAACATAAAGACATTGTATATATGTTAGGCTCATAAACAAGTTGTATTGACCAGCTAATTATATTAATTAATTTAATAGTAGAAATTTGAATATTGTAATTCTTTATATATATTGTCTGACATGACATTTTGAACTTATTTTGAGAATTGCCAAGATAATTGATAGTTCAATATATGTTAGGCACATGTATGATGTACTCGTTAACTAATTATTGACATTTTACACTTTGGTTTGTTGTCAAACAGAAAGTAGCGTGATTAAAACTTAAAAAGATAGATGCGATCTAAAAATATTGTTTGTATAGTTTTCATTTTAAATTGTGATTATTTTTGTGCACATGAAATGTTTTCTTTGTGTGTTTGTTCATTGTAAATTAGTATATTCAATTGTTATGAACAATGCATAATGTGAGATCATTATTGCCGATGTTATTTATTTGCCTCACCGCCTTGCGTGGGGGAGTTCGAGTTTGAGTCGTTTGTCAAGTGCTCTGGAATCTATGTCACTCTGTGTTTTGAAATGGAAGTACTACCGTTCTGATGCTTTGTAATTTGTATATGTTTTGAAGTTATGTTTTGGTGGAGAAGAAGTTTGATTCGAATTAAAGAAGAAGTGAAAAATTGTACATACCGAGTATTTATTTCTACCACGACGCCCCAGGAGAATAATGTTGCAGCGAGCAGAAACCCCCTTACATCACAATGCTGAAAAGATGAGTATTAATGTTTGAAAGTGGTAGAATGAACTGTAATTACATATATAGCATATGAATGTTATAAGTTTCATTTGCGGTAATAGTTTATTAAGAGGATATACTGACCGTTTACGAACATGGACTTACTGACAACGTTACGGAATTTTCGACATGCGAAGAACTTTTTTTCTGTTGAAGTTTGGGGAACACATTAAGAGAAAGAAATGTTCAAAATAACCAAATTTTCATCCTCTCCAAACAGAAACTATGTGAGAATGTATAACTTGAGATAATGTCAGTTAAACATGCAGCACTGGGATCCGCTCGCCCGTCTAGTAATACCTAGTCTTCAATATTAGCGCTACTAATAATGAGGCACAGGTTGTTAATGCATAATGGCCACACTTGAAGATACTGTTACTGACTTCTTAACCCACTAAATTTAATAGTTGAAAACTACAAAAGTGCTGTGTCTCTATGTAATATTCAATTTCAATTTTTCATTTATATGAAAAAGACAGTGTAAATATCACAATACAGAGTGCTTTATTATGTGAAGAAATAACAAGTCAGTTCATTAGGTAGGGTAGAGATTCATGGTATCTGTCATTTTCTTGTATTCTCGCAAACTATCCACATTAGATTTTGCCGGCCGCGGTGGCCGAGGTGACTGAGGCGCTTCAGTCACGGTCAGCACGGCCCCTCGGGCATGGATATTTGTGCCGTCCTAGTTCGTAAGTAGTTCATAAGTAGTTTGTAAGTTTAAGGACTGATGACCCCGTAGTTAAGTCCCATAAGCTTTACAAACATTTTTTGTACACATTAGATTTAGTAACTTTCCTTCTATTACTGCTACGCGTACGCGTTAAATTGAAGGAAATTTAACTCCTGTTAGTTTTTGCTAACTGAGTAGTAGGTCTGAAACACTTTGGAACAACAAGCAAAGAAATATTTGTGACTGATGAAGGAATACCTGTACCCTGATTAATAAATCCCTAACTTTACTCTTTTTAGCTAAAAAAATCTACATTTCCTTGAATACCGCGACAGTTAATGAAGTTTTGCGCAGTAAGCATATGGCAAAATACGCCCCTCTTAGCATGTTATCATTTGCCAAAATATCATTTTGATACCTCTAACGGTGTATGAGACGCACTATATTTCATGCTGGCCTTATCGCCATCGGAAATGAGTTCGCTACATGAAATAAATTTTAGCAATTTGAGTGAAACGTGAAGATTTTCTGCTAAATTTAAAATAAATTTCAGTACGTCAGGAAAATTTCATCCGCAGGAACATATGGTATAACATGCACCAAACGGAATATCATAGCAGCCCTTATTTTCTACTGCAAACTTTTCCTAACCTAGCGCTGTCTCTTATTTCAAGGCCAATATCTTACTAACTATGGCTATTCACGAAATTATGCCGATTTCGTCGCAATGCTTACATATAAAGATTTAAGTAGCGAAAAAATGATATTTTTCTACCAATTAGTTTTCGCGAAATCGTTTGTGAAAGATGGCAGGACGTGCGCCTCTATGTTGTTGGAGCAGCGCAATTCCAGCCATGTTGGGGAAAACATGGCGGACGATTCAGCCTGGGTATTTAGGAGCTCTACGTAAGACGTCTCATAAACACTAACCGACAGAACCATAGCGTCTGCCCTCAGTGCATTATTAGCGATAGGAGTATCACCTATTGTCCTCCTATTGCTTCTGTAATGACTCACAGGTTTTCTAATGTCATATTTTGTGGCCCTTATCTAAGGCTGTTGTAGAGACAGTGCATTACGTGGAAGGAAGGAAGCTCGGAGTTTTCCCGTCCCGTCGACAGCGCGGTCACTAGAGGCGGAGCTTACGTTCGGGAGGTTTGGTTAAGGATGTGGATGGAAATCGGCCGTGCCCTTTCAAAGGAACCATCGCGGCATTTGCTCAAAAATGTTCAAATGTTTGTAGAACTTATGGGACTTAACTACGGGGTCATCAGTCCCTAATCTTACAAACTACTTATGAACTAGCTAAGACTAAGGACGGCACAAATGTCCATGCCCGAGGGGGGATTCGAACCCCCAACCATAGTGGGCGACATTTGCCTGGAGTGATTTAGGGAAATCACGGAAAACCTGAATTAGGTTGACCGGACGTGGATTTTAACCACCATCCTTCCGAATGCGAGTCCAGTATGTTACCACTGCGCCACCTCGCTTTGTACATTATGAATCTTCGTGTGTATGTCCTCTATGCGTTCATAAACCATTCATTCGATTGCAATGAAACTTTGGTGAACTGTACAGCGTACGCCCACAAAGGTTTCTGACCCCAAAACAAAAGATCACGACACATAGCTCAGGATATATGGCATCATAAATAATCAGAGGCCATCTCGTGAGATTACCCAGATTTAGGCGTCATAATTGAAAAATGGGAGTAGTTAGCGACCTGCAACAAAGTTTGCATGTGATTTCGGACATTTATGAAACGTTTTGTAACTGACCCCCCATCCCCTCCCCCCCCCACACACACACATAAAATGATAAAACGAAAACAAGTCTACCGGTCACAACAGTTTCGCAGTGGATGCCGTAAAACTGTCGCATCAGGCATGAACTTCTATCAAATATGCATGTTACTATTTATTTTTGTCTGCAAATCTCCCTTAATTCTCTTGCATCCAAAATTTAAGCGATCTGTTTTCTTAATCTGTTGTTGTTTTGGTCTTCAGTCCGGAGACTGGTTTGATGCAGCTCTCCACAATACCCTATCCTGAGCAAGCCTTTTCATCTCCTCATAAGAACGACCCACATCCAATTGAATCTGTTTACTACACGCGTCTCTTGGTCTCTCTCTGCGATTTTTACCCCACACACTTCCCTCCAATGCTAAATTTACGATTCCTGGATGTCTAAGAATGTGTCCTACCAAGCGATCCCTTCTTTTAGTCAGAGTATGCCAAAAATTCCTTTTCTCACCAATTCTGTTCAGTACCTCTTCATTAGTTATGTGATCTACCCACCTAATCTTCACCACATTTCAAAAGCCTCTTTCCTCTTCCTGTCCGCACAATCTGTATCTATAAAAACCAAAAGGACAACCACTCACTGACTAAATGCGAAATCTCGAAAACTATTTCACCTATGAAGCTGACATTTGGCAGGAATATAGTTTATAGGTAGAAAACGTCAGCTAAGAAAGTAGTTAGTGATAGGTGCATGGCGGAGCATACTTCTCCTACAGATTCACGAAATCTACAGTTTAATTCCGATTTTCACGAAATTTGTCTCCCTTGACCTTCAAAACAAGAGTAACGCCACCGTCCACCTTAAGTTTCATACGGTTTCATACGGGAGGGTACTTTGCAACATAAAAATGAATCCCTAAATACCTTGGTCGCGCCATAACTTGAGAACGGCTCGACCGATTTCACAGATCCTTTTTTTGAGAACAACATAGTCCCTTTGTCAATGTGATTTTGCATAGAATTCTATAATTTTTTCCCGATATCGATAACATTTTGCAAAAAATGTTCAAATGTTTGTTAATCTTATGGGACGTAACTACGGGGTCATCAGTCCCTAAACTTACAAACTACTTATCTACTACCTTATACTAAGGACGGCACAAATATCCATGCCCGAGGGGGGATTCGAACCCCCGACCGTAGTGGCTATGCAGACCGTGACTGGAGTGCCTCAGTCCCCTCGGCCACAGCCGCCGGCAACATTTTGCACACAATGTCACTGTATAAAATTTCGTTCGGAAAGGAAGAGGAAGATTACTGGGTTCATAAATGTTTGTGTGGTACATGACAGAGGGTAGCTTACAGAAAACTTTGCCGAGAGAGGGAAAGGTGGAAACGAACAGAGAGATGGGAGAGAAAGAGGTGGATGCAGAGAGAGGTAGGAAGGGTATGTGGACTACGAGAGTGTAGGATACAGAAACACCCGGGAGACGCCGTGTTTACAGCTAGCATTAAATAAAATCGATTACCGCATGTATGTAACTGCATCACTTGAGAACGGCTTGGCCGATTTGGCTGATCTTTCTTTTGCTCATTTCGTAAGTCTCAGGAAAAGGTTTGTATGAAAGAGAAATTTTTCGAAAATCTACCGGAAAATTGGAAAATTTGATAAAAAATTCAAGTGAGTATTTCAATGTATTTTCTAATGGTTTCAACACAACTCACGATTCGGACGTTGGAAAGAAGTAATTCCTTTTTTCATCTTTACGGTCCCTGAAAAGATTTATAAAGAATAAATTGGGACAGCTGCATTGCAAAGGCAAGTCGGAACACTCGAACAGACTGCAAAAATCATAATTCATCGACGCCATATCATCACTTCAGAACGGCTACACGTATTTGGCTAGTTTTGTTGCTGTTTCGTTCGTAATTGAAAGAACATTTTTAGAAAATCCACCGGAAAAGTCAAAAATTTTTTATGGTAAAGTATTTATTTATGTGTAAAAAAACTCAATAAACGAAATGTCACTATTAGTTTGACAGTTCCACTGTCACATATTTTCATAAAAAAAAAAAAAGTAAAATTTAGTTTATCAGTTCTGCTGACGCATGTTTTCATAACAATAACAAAATCCACATGGAATAATGATATTTTGAAGATACAACTGGAAGCGATAGTGTGTTGATCATATCTCTGATGTTGCAAGGCTCGAACTGATGTGATTTAACGGTAATCTGATGTGATGCAAACATTCAGTTGTATTCCCTTTGTGGTTTATTTTTTTTAGAAAAAAAGAGCGTCCAAATATTGGTCTATGTACGAGTAACAATAATAACTTTCGCATTTAATATTGATAGTCAACGACGAAGAAAACCACTGAAAGCTAAATTTCAGTGTGTTAACCCACAGAGATATGTTACTAGACTGGCAACGCCGTATCGGTATCACTGGAGTCAATGAAGTCTCGCCGCCATATTTCGATACCACAAACTTGTGAGCAATCGTGTATGTGTGTGTAACTATATGAAAAAATTGTAAAATTTGGATGGGCGGAAGTAACTACGCAGTCTTTCGAGTTTTGACATAACGGTTTAGTTCGTGTGTTGTATACGGCTGTAATATATCGTACAGCAAACGAAAGATACAAGGTAAAGAACATCCATACTTCTTTATTAATGTTACTATTTTAATTCAATTTCGTGTTTTCTTTCAGTAGCATGGTTATTATAAACGTGATTTTTGTCGTGGATAACAAGTGTCTTTATTGTTTTGAGTGTTCTTACCAAATCTACAGTCTCCTTTGACACTCACAGAAATGAGTCGCGGTAATTTACTGTTTTTATTGATCTGTTTAAGTTACGATCAGTTTCGGACTTTCTTTCAATAGTATGAACGGTATAAATGTGCTATCTGCGGTGAATAATATGTATCCTTATTCTTACCAGTGTTTTTCTGGTAACTACAGTCTAGTTTAACCGTGTTAAACATGTGTTCCCCGTAACACGATTCTACAATGTATGTGTTAAAATCAACTGCTACGGAAGTATTAGCTCAAATGCAAAGAATTTTTAAACCAACTAGTAAAGTTTACAACGTCATTTAGGTGTCAGAAGATCATAATAGTACCACACGGAAACTTTTTGACGTGAGGTAAAGCAAGATGGCGGCGTCAGGCTTCAGTCAGAGAGGCAAGTTTGCCAGTCTAGTTATATATGTCTGTGTGTTAAGCGTGTTATCAGTGGTGCTCATATCTTTGGAGCGTTGGAATTGATGTCAGTTCGTGGTATTTTTATGTGTTGCGAACAAGTAGAGTAGGCCTATAGATCGTCATATCTCTTGAATTATAAGTCTTACCATGAAATACTTTTGTAGGTACATTCGCTAACATAAATGAACACTATTTACAAAATATGTTGTGGATACATTTAGTAGAAAAGAGGTAATAAATTTGAACTTCATTAATAATGCGACATTTTTTCGGGCATCTGAGAGTTCTTAAATGAAGTGTCATACAGTGACATAATCACGCCTATAACCTACCAGAAAAACTAAAGACATTGGCAAATTTGATGATCGTCGGTAAAAGCAAATATGTCGTTCCTATCGTCAGCTATGCTAGATGGTGCATACAACTTATCTACCCTGTCATTTTGACTGCTATTCCCGATCAAGGATCCGATTGCTAAAAATCAAATGTTCAAATGTTTGTATAGCTTATGGGACATAACTACGGGGTCATCAGTCCCTAAACTTACAAACTACTTATGAACTAGCTAACACTAAGGACGGCACAAATATGCATGCCCGAGGGGGGATTCGAACCCCCTACCGTAGTGGCCGTGCAGACCGTGACTGGCGCGCCTCAGTCCCCTCGGCCACCGCGGCCGGCAGATCCGATTGCATTAACAATAAGTAATATCAGAGAGAACTGAGGGAGGAGTAGATAAAGAAGGCGGCATGAAATTAAGAAAGGGATGCTATAGATGGAGAGCGGGGAGGAGATACATATGGTGCGGGATAAGACGATGTGAGGTAAAGGTGACATGGGGGAGGAGGAGGAGGAGGAGACGGACCTAGGAAGAGGTGAGGAAGAGATGGGGAAATAGAGGAGGTAGGAAGAGAGGGGTAGAGAGAGAGAGAGAGAGAGAGAGAGAGAGGAAGAGAAGAGATTGGATATATATCCCATACATACTAGCAAACGCAAAGCGTTGTCGGATTATCTAGTAGAAAATAAAATAGTGCGTTGTGTTCACATAAGCTATCTTTCCAAACAATAATCCGTAACAGGTTGCATAAATAAATTATACTATAAATAACTGTTAGAAACTGTTTAATGATTTTTTTTATTGTGCTGCACTGTTTCAGCATTCTCGTTGTCAAGAAAAAATTTTAAAAGTTCTGCCAGCTTGTCGGGTAGAAACTAGTGGCATGGAAACCAATTTTAAATAACTTGTGGCTGTTAGTTAGTTGCCAAGTAATTCGTCGTGCATTACTTCAGATTTTTGAGCATCTGCACTGAAATTGTCACCTTTCCGCAGAAAAATATACAGCGTCTATCTGAAACGAATATCGAAAATGAGAGGGTTGGTAGAGTGGGTCATAAAATAGCAACCGTGCGGCTCTAGGCGTCGTTGAATAGCGTCCCGCGTCGCCAAGAGGGTAGGCACGCAATTTGCGATCTGAGACGTTACAGTAGCGGGTGTACAGGGCAACGTAATCAATGTATTTGTGACGCCAAGGTGAAAGAGGCGTAGGGTTGAAGGTTTATGACCTTCCTTTGCAAACACTGTAGTCGGCATACTTGCAGATGTTTCAGGAAAGGTAACACTACGGTTTTCCGCCATTTACTGTGTCGTGAACGCGTTCCTTTTGGCTGTTGACATGCCCGTTTGATAGGTTTTGGATATATGGCAGCACCAGTGCACATTGCAGATCTGCGTCAGTTTGTCATCAGAAAGGTACACTCTTGTGTTTGTTACTGTGTAGAGAGGACAGAAATGCAGCGCCATTCTTGGACAGAAAGAGCAGACATGCACTGTGCATACGGAGCGGCGGATGGAAATGTTCACGCTGCTCAATTTTTGTACGTTCAGCGGTTTCCGAATCGGCGAGTCATCAATAGGTTCCCAGAAAAAGACAGGTTCGCTTGAGGTAAGTTTTCTAGTGGCACGTTTTCCTAAGGCCTACTTCGATACCCGATGTATTCATTTTGTGCTGAATGTGCGAAGGCCTGACGGACAAGGTCGTCAACGCACAGCGCGTACGCCAGGGTATGAAGAGGGGGCTTAGCATTGCAGGATAGCACACACTTAACGAGCTCGCGGTGTGTTGCACGAGAAATGGGTGTAAGCCATTCCACAATTTGACGTGTGTGGCACGAAGATGATTTGCACTCTTACCGCCTTCAGAAGGCTTAGCCCTTGAGCCGTCGGCAGGCGGAGCGTGTGTCTGAACGTGTGTGGTCAACGTGCCGATTCCACCGTGCGGCTGAACGCTCGGAGAAGGCGCAACTTGAGCATACGAGACGGGTGCTTCAACGAGCTACACGCGACCACAGCGCGCTCCAACGACAGTTGTCGGCGGTTCAAATGTTCAAATGTTTGTATAGCTTACGGGACTTAACTACGCGGTCATCAGTCCCTAAACTTAAAAACTACTCAAGAACTAACTAATACTAAGGACGGCACAAATATCCATGGCCGAAGGGGGATTCGAACCCCCGACCACAGTGGCAGACCGTGCAGACCGTGACTGTAGCGCCTCAGTCCCCTCGGCCACCGCGGCCGGCTTGTCGGCGGTATCAGTTGCTGGAATCACACTGTTTACCAAATCAAAAGAGTGGAATTCCTGCTTCACCTCTATTGAATCGCTTATTTCGTTATGTTCTGTGATATGGCTAAACAAGTAACAGCAAAATACCTATGAACATCTCTTATAAAAGTTCCATTTTATGTCAATAAGTGCAGAGAATAATAAAGGTTTCATGACCAACTGTGCGATATGAAATTACAATAGGCCTTCACAACACAAAGATTATTGCAAGAGTCCAGTGGCGTAGCTATCATAGGGCTAGGCGGGGCAGTGCCCCGGGGCCCCGAGCTCCAGGGGCCCCCCGGCCTTCGCGAGCGACGAAATTTTTTTTCTTTTACTCTCCCACCCTATCGTCCATTATATCCCCTTCCCCTCAAACCAAGTTCCCCACAGTAGCCGCACTGGGCCACCGGCTGGCGGAACGATGCTTCCAATTGGGCCTTCACAAGACGCCACTATGTGGCGCTGCTGACAGGCGAAGCTACCAGTCAATGTGTCCAACAATCGGCACACTTCAGTCGACAGAAGAAGCGGCAGCATCAAAGCTGCCCACAGCAACAGCTGCGTCTTCCAAGTGTTGCGGCGTGAGGGCTCGGCGCAATGTGAAGGATCGCGCTCCTTCAAATACAATATAAATACATTACTGTACAGTACGTCTGATTGGCAAATAGAAGTGTACAGTTCGAATATCCGAATAAACCGGTTTTATGAATATCCATGTCTCCCAAATTACTTCGGATAATAGACGTTATACTGCATATAATATTTTAGTTGAATGAAGGAATTTCGACTTTTAATTTCTCCTGCCGAAATTGACCCCAACATGAAACGTTCGCCAATTATGTAAGGAAATTATAACAAAATATGCATTATTAGAATGTAGGGTTACGGAAGAATTTACCGCAGTTTTATTCTTCTGCAGCAGCCGAAAGGTCGTCGGCAAATTAAGTTATCAAAACGCATCTGAGGTACAGTATAGCTCAAGTTTGACTCGGACATTTGGTACTCATAGCAATCGAAAACAAGGCTATATCAAGTCTAGATTTAACAGACCTTATTGATGATTTTTGCAAAACCAAAAGCCAGGAAAAGATTGTAAGATAAGTGTTAAAATAAAACTGACTACTTTTTAATTGTGTACCCATATTATTACTATAATGTACTACAGTCACGAAAACGCTTACCGATTATTACCGATCAGAAATCATATCTTTGCCAACATCTGCAATCTAACAGTTTGAAGCATTGTATTACTCCAGTAGGCATTCTTTCATTCTAACTTTGGTGCGTGAGGAAACACGAACGAAATCCCCATGACTTGAAAAATGCCACTCATTATGTTCGTGATACACAGTGAGGCGCGAAAATTAATTATGAATTTTTTTCAGGGACTAATCGTACTCGTGTTACAAGAAATAGAAAAATTCCCAACTTTTAGAAAACAATGTTTTAACACATTGACTGCCACATGAGTTAAATATAAGTCACAGGATGTCTTCTCTTCGGTCGACGAGAAGTAGATACAAGTCATGGTCATTTTTTCCATTTAAAGCTCCGTCGTGCAGTAGTAACTCACAGTAGCGTGATGTGACTTGGTGTTACAGTACGTTGTGGCCCCAGTAACAAATCAAGTTCGTGGCCTCCAGTTTTTAAGAGCTCAAGAGCAGTTATTGACACTTGAAATCGTGAATTTAATATAATTCACATGGCCCAGTCATATTCGTTTTGGAGTTTCCTTGTTTTTATAATTTATTATTTGGTGTAACATATTATTTTATACAGTAGGTTGTACATTACATACAGTTTTAATTACATTCTCCAACTCTAATTGCAACAACAATGAAACAGGCTGAAAAAATTGAGTAATTCCACTTTGTATCTCTAACATCTGCATGGAGTGTGCTTCATGAAGAAAAACTCTTCGCAAAAATATGAGCCACAAATGTTCAAATGTTTGTAGAACTTATGGGACTTAACTACGGGGTCATCAGTCCCTAAACTTACAAACTACTTATGAACTAGCTAAGACTAAGGACGGCACAAATATCCATGTCCGAGGGGGGATTCGAACCCCCGACCGTACTGGCCGTGCAGACCGTGACTGGAGCGCCTCAGTCGCCTCGGTCACCGCGGCCGGCTATGAGTCACAGTTTCTTACATTTCCATGTAGTTTGTTTACATTTGAGAGCTTGCTCTCGTCCAAATTCATTCTTCATTTTTACGTAGCATCCGTACACCTATGACTTAATGCTCCCTTGTTCACAAGAGCACAATCTGCAGGCAGCTCGGTGGCTATGGTGAGAGATTTCTCAGGGGCATCGGCATCTTCTGTATGGAGTAGTCTCAAAGTCACTTCCTCTTTGAATTCTGTGATTGAGCTGATCTTATTGTTGATGTATCGGTAAATCACAAGAGCATTTACCAGTGCTGACCCTGTCAACAGTTCAATTGCAAACTTCCTGTACCATTTCACACCCCGCCTTAGACAATATAGTACTTAATTTGGTGAGAGAGATGTATAAATGACTGATTGTAGTCAGTTATCATTGCTGGTTTTTTCTTTGTTCTCCTCTTGGTTTGAACTTCAGCTTCTTCCTCTTCATGAACAGTACTCAGCATCAACACATTCCTCTTATTTTTCCATTTCAGTAGTATCTTCATCTTCATCACTTATGTCCATAACTTCATCTAAGAACTTCTGTACATGCCTTTGTTCATCTACATAACTTCTACGAGACACTTTCTCCTGCTACAATATCACTGTTACGGAGCAAACAACACTGAATAAAGACTGTAGTAACAATGCAGAAAAACAATATTGGAACCAGTGGCGTAAAGATTGAAAACTTGGGGTGTTTTACCTAATCTTTCATTGGAGGGAGTGAATTAGTTTTTGCAATGGGAGTGGTAGATGGTAGTTTGTCTGGAAACTAACTAAAATTTTGCTCGTCAAGCAGATCTATTCCCCCCCCCCCCCCAAAGTCAACTCCTAGTTACGCCACTGATTGTAACTGTACGCAAATAATGTTGTGGAATGAAAGACTTACAGATGTACCAACCCAAAATTATTAGCGACATAGCAAATGACACACCTGGCACTTTACTCTGGCGCCATGTGAGTCATATGTAACTCACATAAAAAAACATAAACTAAGGTACTAAATTGCAATATTTTCAACTTATTTGTACTTAAATAACTTACTTCAAGCAAACTAAAGCATAATATGGAAAAAAAGTAAAAATGTCCCCGGGGGTCGGTAATCCAAGCATACCTTTGGCGCCAAAATGTTAATATAGTTATTATTCAACAGAATGGACTAAGACAAAATATTAAATGTATACAGCATAGTAGAATAGTATTGGGCATATGATTTGTTGTGGGGATGTGACAGGTGACAGCAGGAAGGGGTTGGAGGGCAGAAGCTGGGAGAAAGGCAGGCCGATGGAATGGTCAGGCATTGCCGTTCTTTGTGCGCCTGCAAAACGAATAGCGAGAAAGCGAGCCCCACTCTGTCTACCCCATTTAGTCGCAAAAGGAAATTACAAAGTGTTTTACAAGGTTATACCGACCCTTCCGCGGTGCACCTCATAAATCACAGATGACATACTGCGCAGATACACCTGGAGAGTGCGCATTTTCCACAAAATCGGTTGCGACAGGAAACAAGCACGTTTATTTTCCACAAATGCGTTAATACTGAAAGGAATACCGAACACAATCTACATACCTTTCTACACACTACCTTGCAATGGTAGGCGGGAAATGGATTCGGCATTCTGTGTCTTTTTTCTGAGAACGGTGCCTTCTCATACCATAAGAACTATTCGCTCTTCGATTTACGTTCATACTAACACTATATCCTCCGCCGCATTCCGCTCAGTTCTTCTGACTGAAAAACAAACAACTTCACTGTGTTTTAAAGTAATGGTGAGAATTCAGCATTTCACTCAATTTTTTAAGATACGTCTCTACCCGCACACTATTTGTTTATTCTGCCATTTAAAGGTTTAATTACATTCACGGATCAGACGTTTCATGTAATAATTACTTTGTCACAATAGTGAATTGTGCATCAAGACGCTGCCCTCTACCCCACCGTCACGATAATAAACGAAGATATCGACTTAGTTATTTCACTTATTACTTTTTCCTGGCCAGACACTAACACATACTTCAAGAAGCCTGGTACGGGGACGGCTCAATCCAAAGTGTTTCATTTATCAAAATTCGGCAACTTTCTTTTGATGAAACCATCCTACACGAATATTTCCCCTATTTTTCTTCTTTGACTAATCTATCAACGAAATGAGGTAACAGCGCGGTAGTTTAGCGAGAGTGAGTTGTCAGCACTGACAAAAGTCCGCCTGCTGTCACCGCTGACGAAAAATATCCCATGGGGCATTTTCATCTGTGTGTCCTACCCAGGTCCAACTCTGTCTCTAGCCCTCTGCAAAATTTCATCCCAATCACTTAGTAATTTTTGCGTGGAAACATAACAAAAAACTTTCACAATTATATTCCAGAGTACGATTAAATACTATCTGCTGCGTGACACGTAATAATTTACGTAGTAGTATTTAGGTGTACCTTATTATGTCTTCCAGTGGGCGGTAAGGAGCTTATGAAATAGTTTTGCATCGATATACAGTTTTAAAGAGGGCCCTAATGTCAGTTTTGCCCCGAGGGCCTTGGTGATATAGCTACGCCACTGCAAGAGTCTCGCTTTTTAGTAAATCTTAAAAGATCATGCATCCACGGTCAAGTTACTATTCAGTAGAAGAGTGTTAAGAACGTGTAAAATGCAATAATTGAAACAATAAGTGCGTATTTTACTTTAAGTGAGGTGCAAACTGTCTTGTTCATAAAACGAATCCAACAAACTCACTCCTCAAAGGGTGCGCAGTTATTTTTACATAGTATCGAATATTATGTAGTATACTCCTAAGAAATTTATAGGAAAGTTTTTGAGTCTATCAGAAACCCGAATAAAAGAAGAAATAATATCTGCTTATGTGGAGCCTTGAACTAACGCCGCAGCCTCATTTAGCTTCGTAGTCCACGAGTTAGCCCCCTATGCTACGGCCAATTACATTATCAATGTATACTCACGAACGATATTAGACGTGTCGTATACGCTACTGGGCGATATGTCGTTTGCTGACATGTAATTACAACAATGATACAAAGAAATATTCGTGTTGATAGATCTTCAGTCCGCCTTGCCTTGAAACGGCAGATTACTGTAATACGGAATTTTTTAACCACATATAAGACGTTTCCAGTCATTTATTCGAACAAATAGTACCTTAATGGCCGGTTTCCGAGAGATTCTCAATTTGCTCAGTTACTTTTACTTGCTTTGAAATGTTATTTATTCATAAGACCTAAGTTATATACATAAAAACCACGAAATACGACGGCCAACATGGCGTCTTCGTCTCTCTACCGAAATCAGGTGCCCCCCTTCCCCGGACAGTCACGTGGTGTGGCGTCAGGGGCGTTCTCCCACCTTATTGGTGATCGTTCAGACGCTCGTTGAGAATATCTGGCATGCTTGATACTGCCCTACACGTTGGGAAAGCCTCGCCAACTTGCGGTACGTCAGAAACTCGCCACGTTGGCCACACTCGTTCAGATACACGCTCTGTGTGCCCACGGCTTTATGCTAGACGATTTTCCAAGTAAAATTCAATTCTACCAGTGAATTTTGCATTCAACCGGAATTTCCTGATATTTTTCCGGATGATGCATCCTTCACACGAGACGGTACGTTCAACAGCCATAGTGATCACATGCGGGCAAAGGAAAACCCGCACTCCGCCTCTGTCCGTGGTCACCAATATCGATTTCCTATCAGCATTTGGTTTGGTTAAGTAGTCGATAATGTGGTCGGTCCATACACGATCCCTCGGCGACTGAACGCAAACATTTACCTAACCTTTTTACGAGAAAGATTGCTACAGTTATTGGAAATTGTGCGACAGCAAATGTGGTACCAACACGATGGTGCATCTGCGTACTTTGCACATGCAGTGCGAATGCATTTTGATGAAACCTTTGGTGAGAACTGGATAGGGCGCAGTGAGCTAGTGTCATAGGCCGAAAAGTTCCCTCGAATTGACGTCCATTGAGTTCTTCTTCTGGGACTACCTCAAATTTTTTGTCCATGAAACACCCATTGAGACTGATGAGCTGATAGCGCGAATTATGGCAGTCTCCGATGCAGTATCAACTTCGCCAGCAGTGTTTGACAGAGTGAGACAATCACTGCAGCGTCGTTGCACGGCGTCAATTCAATGACTGTGTTCTTTGAGCTTTTTTTTCTAATTGTTATCAAATAAAGGTTATAAAACTTCAACCCGACTTCTCATTTACCCTACTGCTACAAATACATTGAACACGTTGCCCTGCAGTGCCGCTACTGTGACGACTCGGGTGTCTTGTTGTATGCCTACCCTCTTCGCGGGGCGCGACGCTGTTCAACGACGCCTAGCGCCGAACACTAAGGGATGCTTGCTGTGTCAAATATGCTTGTTACGACCCACTCTACCAGCCCTCATTTTCTACATTCATTTCAGATACACCCTTTATATAGAGACTGTTCAATGAAAGTTATTGAAGAGGCTTTGAATACAATCGCTTTTTAGACTCTATAACCTCTGTCGGTAAATAAGCAACCATTATGGGATCACTTACTCAATAAATTATTTTTTCCTTCCAAGGTATAAAAAAATTAAGAGAAATATCTAATGAAGCAAAGAAATTTTGAATATAAAGCGAAATGAAACACTGTTGCTGCACCAGCCGCTACCACCACCATCATGGAATGGAACGAAATGTACGAAATGAGTAAATTCGGGTATCTTAGCCAAGTGAATTAAATGTTGGTTTGTATTCGTAAAGATAAGTTGGGGCCGGTCAAATTTGTCGCTTAGATAAGATTACAGAAATACTATTCTCACCGACTGCAAGCTAAAAACAGTCACATATCAGTTTTTTTCCTTGTAAACTACAAAATTAACAAGACCACCATTGCTGTATATGGCGATATTAGTAAGCTGAGTGAACTCCGAATGTTTTTAAAATTTCAATATTTTTTGTTTCCCTTACCGATTGTGTTGGAAAATAAAGCCACCCAAGATTTGCTCAATTCATCTGTCAAAACCTCATCAACATTCCTATAGTATTTTTATAGATTAACGTGTTTAAAAAGTCAAAAATACATAATGAGCAGTTTTAGATAAAAAATTTAAATTGGGGTATAATTTTTTTCCGTGATTCGATTTCGGTGAATTAAGGCTTTGTGTTCCCCTAAGCTACGCTCACGCTACCTGTGAAAAGCCCATGCTAATTATCTAGTACTTTCAGAAATTAGTGTACACAAATAGGCAAACAGAAAGTCGTGACAGTTAAGGTTAGTATGTAAAGTTTTAAAACTTCATAGTCAAGTACGGGGTGAGATTTGTTTTATTTTTATTCGATGATTAGTTTCGGGTCCATCTGACCTATTTTCGGATCATTAAAATACTATGGTAGTCATAGACAATGAATTAGTACACAGTTAAAAGTAGTTTTACATCATAACATCCATAAAATGGAAAATTAAAATAGTTTATCGTCCTACTGGGATGAAAGTCAAGTGACCTGTAGGGCGATAAAATGCATTTTATTTTTCCATTTTATGGGTCTTATGATGTACATGTACTTTTAACTGTCTAGGGGAGACCAGGGGACGTTGGCTACACTTTTTTATTTTACTTTATATTAATTTATTTTACATACTTAAACTTGTAGAATTATTGTTAAATTTTAGAGATGTCTTACTTCATTTTGATGGCACTTATCAAGCTTGAAAATATGGGTTGAATATTAGGAAAAATTAGTTACTTAACATATGTCAAGTGGACCAATCTGCCCCTACCTCGGACTAAGTTGGCCCAGATGCTGGGGCACGTTGATAAGCTAAACTAGTATTACTTTAAGAAATTGAAATACAACTAATAGTTATCCAGAAACATGTAATGTACATAACATTAATGTGAATATTGAGTTAAATGTTTTACATTTTACTATGGCAACGGAAACCTGAAACTTATTAGGACTTATAGTGCCTTAATACAAATTAGTCAACATTATTCACTGTCGAGATACAAAGAATTGTTTGAAAAAGGCTTGAGGCCCCTTAGGTACAATGAATTTTCCTCATCGTCATAGTTAACTTGCCTTGGTTTCTATTTGCGTTTTAGGCCTACTGCAGTTGATTTAGTTAATTTCATACTACCATTGCTCTACTTTCTTTTCGGAAAAGTTTTTTCTGTCCTCAGATTAACTTTTCTTTACACTGCTTTTGCCTTCTTTTTGTTCCAATGGCATGGATTGAGGCTAATTTTCAGTTTCCTGACTTTGAATTGACTGTGTAGGATGAATGAGATCTCTTTGTACTTAACATAGTACTTCCCCAAGGTTTTTCTTGGATCACCAAACTCTTCGTTAGCAGCATTACAGGTTTTCCCGTTTCTTTTACTTCTGTAACTGCTTTTAGCAGCGTGTTTTCAGAAATCATTCCTCTTTCACTTTTTCATTTATAATTTCGTGCCATTTTTATGTTGCTACAAATAAAACAAAGGTTTAAGCCTTGGCCATAACTAAGATGTTCTATAAATAAGGAAATTAACCAGACTTTGACTACTCAGAAGACTATTTAAAATTAAAACAAAATTTACAGGTTGGTGCTTTAAAACACTTTTTATCTCGTGAAGATTACGATCTTTTGACCTCTGAAACGTGTCTAAATATTAACTATAAGAGGTTTTCCATCTTATTCTGAATGCAATGATTGCAGTCAGCATACGAAGTAAAACCTTGTACAATTAATTTTAACCGCAGTTGCGGAAGATGGCCGCACAACCAAACATAGTATCAAAATATGTTTAACTTGGACAATTATGTTAATAATTCAACAAACTCGACGCATTATAAATAATATTACCATTAAAAGTAACAAACCTTTCATTGAGTTTACAAGAAATGTAGGCTCTACAGCAGGGGGCCGGTTGGCCCGGGTGGCCATCTACATCTACATAAATACTCTGCAAGTCACATTAAAGTGCACTGCAGAGGGTTCATCAAACCGCGATATAACACAAAACGAGCTGCCCTTCTCTGAACTTTTGTAAATCGTCTGTCAGTCCCACTTGATCGGAATCATCTGTTGTGCCTAAAATAAGAGACTGTTAAATAACACATATTTAACAGACGAGTAGAATTTTACCGTAACAAGTACAAAAGCATTTAATCATGCATTTAATCAAGCATTTAGCCATATCGGCCCTGTAGAGGGTTGGGGACAGCGCTACCAACGTTCTGATTGATTCTTAGGACGATCTAGCGTCTATTGTATGAACTAATTCGACTGGGCCATCCTGTCCCTGTGGCCAATGTGCCTCGGTCTCCCCTATAAAATCATTAACGAAGATATCCATGGTTTTTAATGATCCGAAGATGGCTGGAGTGGAGCCGAAACCAGTCATCTAATACGAGGGTGAGTCACTAAATAAGTCGCAAACTGAGGCAGACACGGCAGCACTGCGTTTACAAGCCTGAAAATTGCTTTACTTTTCACATGAATCCACCTGTAAATTTAAAAACTCGTCTCAGCTTTCGAGGAGGCTTTAAAAGCCTGGAGCTTGGAATTTTTGTGGCTGCGTTTGCATCTTTGAGATGTAACTCAATTTGGTTCTTTCAACTGCTGCAACCCACAAGGCGGACGTGTCGTAGTGGCAGAGTAATTCAGCGCGCACTACTGGCGTGCTTACCTCAGTTTGCGACTTATTCACCCTCTACAAATAAAATGAACTTCTCAGCTATCTTAAGTATGAGATTTTACGTCTGTATATAAAATACGATCTCTGTTTCCACAGTTGTCAACAACCACAAGTTAAGGTTAAATTTTAAATTACAATATCTTTTGCATCCCTGATCCGACTGTCATGAAATGAAGTCTGCCGTTGTCTCAGTATTTCCTGAATTTACCTGTTAAAGCCGTATGAGAATTCACCTAGTACTTTTGCAGATTAGCTTGTTCAAACAGAGAGACAGGCAAGTCAGATTTAAATTAAAAAAATTAAATGACGATACTTTTTGTTTCCTTGATGCTATTTTGTTGAAATACTGCCTAATATTGTCCCAGCCTGTGCTCAAATTACTTGTGAAAATTCCATATAAATTCGTTTTGTAGTTTCGGAGATAAGCATGTTCAGCCACACAGAGAGACATGACGATTACAAATATATTTCCAAACACGATATTGTCTTTTTCCACGATCTAATTTTGAAGAAATAATGCGTGTATGCTTCCTCAAACATCGCTCGGTTCTCGGAGTACTTCGAGCAGTCTTGGGGGCAAGTGTGCCGACATTAACGACGGACATGGTGATTTTACAGTTTTATACTGTTGTAGAATATAATTCTTTATTTTGTCTACTGCTTCGGACGGACAACCAACCAGAGGCAATACAGGTATAGCTGCAATGAAGAGCGAAAATGAACGGCTATCATCCTTTTTAATACAACACGGAGATGCTTCCAGCTAGTGGGATTGTGTTATTAAGGGAGCAACTGAAATTATATTACCAAATGACCTTGTAAATATGGATGAAGATTCCTGCTTAAATTTCGTTTGGACTCCCTGCTCTCTCCTCCGAGTAAATGGCACTTCACCCGCTGGTTATTAATTTCCCCCAACGAGAAATACTGGCGTAGCTGACGTTGTTGTTTGAAGTGTATGTGTGTGTGTGTGTGTGTGTGTGTGTGTGTGTGTGTGTGTTACGTACACATCTTTCATCGAAAGTTGTACAAACCGAAGTTTTAAATAGCTTTGCTCCAAGCTTTCCTGCAGCAATTCTACCTTGCAAATGACAATATCTCTACCTGTCGAAATAACGGAAGTTGTCGAAGGTATCACCAAGCAAATTCGAGTAAGATATAGATGAAAACTCTGGTTCTACCCAAATATCGCTCGAACGTGGATTTTGTAAGTCTCGTCCTTCTACGATGTGTTATACTATCTTAGGATTCAAATGTTCAAATGTTTGCATTGTCCATCAATTGAATATGAACCAAATGATTATGTTGGGGACAACAGCCAAGCGTCAATCCTCTGCATGTGTAGCGACTTCTCTGTATACAACGGTATCACCAGAAAAGCCTCAGGGACGTTTCGTCGTTATTTACTGTGACATCTATGTACATTCTGCACGGTAATAATTCTATAACACTTCTTTGAGGTATACCCAAAATTACTTACGTCTGAAGATATCTTGCAGCTAAGAAACACAGGTAGTATCTGTTTACAAGTAATATCAAAACATATTCGTTAAAGCATTGTGCAATCATCAGCAGTAACACTCTTCAGCCATATTTTGTGGACACTGCGAATCACTATGAAATGCATAGATTTTCTAAGGTCTCTAGGCGGTCCATTCATGGTCAGAGCTTCAGTATGATTAGTCGTTTGCCTCGATTACATCAGTTAATTCGACCTAACATGAGTCTCATAACTGGGGTGCATATGTTTTGAATCCTTGCAATTTCCTCGTATCCCATCAATGAATCTGAGCCATTTTGCTTCACACATACGGTCACAGATGCTGCGCTAGTTAAGAAGACGACCTAAACAGGGGCGTCGCCAGAGGTAGGCGGGGGATGGGGAGGGGTACGCTAACTAGAAAGATATAAATAAACCACAGGAAGGAATCTTATCTGAGAAACTATACGACGAATTACGAATTTCTATGGTATATTCATAGATAATATGAGAAGATCTGGGGCAACATATAAGCATTACTCTGACAAAGCACATCACGGAAAAAAAAATCATCATTTAAAATGCTTTATTTAAAACCGACGTGTTTGCGCAAAAGAACTAGTTGAATTTTCATGGGGCTTTAACAGATAAATTCAAGAAATGTTGAAACAACATACAGGCTATATTCCATGATAATCAGGTCACGACAGATATTTCAATGCAATTAAAAAAATATTATGTTTTGACAAGGTTGTAAAGTTATTGTTTACAACTTTCATTGCTGTTATTGTTGTTTTTGTCCGCAGACTCGTTTGATGCAATTCTCCACCCTAGTATACCCTGAGCAAGCCTCTTCCTCATAAGAACGGCAAACCATATCGTATATTTGTCTCTTGGTCTCCCTCTGCGATTTTTACCCCACACACTGCCCTCCAATGCTAAATTTACGATTCCTTGATGTCTAAGAATGTGTTCTACAATCGCCTGATGTTATTAGACTGCATTCCATTACCCTTTTTTTATTAATATTGGTCATACGCGCTCCTTTCAAGACACTGTCTCCTCCGTTCAGTTGTTCTTCCAGGTGCTTTACTGTCTCTGATAGAATGACATCAGCAAAACCCAATGTTTTTATTTCTTCGCCTTGAACTTTAATGTCTTCTCCAAATTTCTCCTTGCTTTCCTTCACGGCTTGCTCAGTGTACAGATTGAGAAACATTAGGGAAAGGCTCCAACTCTTAGTCCCTTCCCAAACAATACCAACCTTCCATACCTTCGACTCTAATAACTGCTATCTGATTTTTGTAAAAATTGTAAATAACTTTCCGGTCCCTATATTTTACCCCTGCTGATTTCAGAATTTGAAATTCTGTATTCCAGACACCATTTTCAAAAGCTTTCTTCAAATCTACAAAAGCTAGAAAGGTAGGTTTACCTTTCCTTAGTCTACCTTCTAAGCTAACTCTTAACGTATTTCCTCGCGTACTCCTACATTTCTTTTAAATACCAACTGATCTTCCCCGACGTCGGCTTCTACCGGCATTTCCATTCTTCTGTAAATTATTCGTATTACCTTTGGCAAGTATGACATGTTAAACTGATGGTTCTGTAATTTTCACACCTGTCTGCGTCTGCATTCTTTCGAATAGCGATTATTACAACATACACACCAGGTGAAACCTTTATGTCATGGCTGGTTCTCCAAAAGACATCAGTAGCTCTAAGGGAATCTCGTCTACTCCAGAGGCCTTGTTTCGACTTTGGTCTTTCAGTATCTCTCAGCATAACATCTCCTATTTCATCTTCATCTACTACCTCTTCCATGCCAACAATATTGACTCTAAGTGCATTTCCTTTGTAGAGCCTCCCTATATACTCCTTACACCTTTCAGCTTTCCCTTCTTTGCAGAGAACTGGTTTTCCGTCGGTGTTCTTGATATTCAAACAGCTGGTTTTATTTGTCTCCTAGTATCTCTTTTTATTTTCCTGTAGGAGGTATTTATCTGTCCCATAGTTATACATTTTCTACAGATCTGCATTTGCCCTCTACCCATTACTGCTTAGGAATTTTGCATTTTGTGTCAATCTAGTAGTTTGTAATTCATTTTACGCGCTTAATTTACTGCATTTTACATGTTTTCCTTGTGTCAACTAAATTCATTATTTCTTGTGATTACGAATGATTTTTTGTAAGCCTTGTCTTTCTACCCGTTTGATCCTCTGCTGCCTTCACTGTTTCATCTCTCAAACCTACCCATTCATCTTATTTGGGTTATTTCGCGCAGTTTCTGTCAGTTGTTGCTGAAACTCCCTCTGAAACTCTTAAGTGCCTCAGGTTCCATCAGTTTATTTCCATCTCCCTGTTGTCCTAACTTCCTTCAGTTTCTTCAGTTTTAGTCTTCAGTTCATAACCAATAAGAAGATATGGTCAGAGTCTACATCTGCCTCTGGATATGTCTTACAGTTTAAAACCTATTTCCGAAATCTATGTTTTACCGTTATAAAATCTATCTGGTCCCGTCCGGTGTCTCCTAGTCTCTTCCATGTATTCTCTCTGGTGATTCTTAAAGCAAGTGTTTGCTATGATTAAATTATGTTCAATTAAAAATTCTACCAGCCGGCTTCCTACTTCATTTTCCAAGACCATATTCACCTACTATTTTCCTTTCCTTCCAGTCCGCGATGGTAACCAAGTATGGATTACTTTTTTTATCTTATCCTACGATGTCTGGAACTTAAATAGTGGCAACTATTTATTCACAACCAATTAAAAGCGTTACATGTTTGCACCTGTTACTGTCTTTCAAAGTAGTTACAACGGTTGTGTAGAACCCTTGCCAGCGATGTGGATAGCATAGTACATAGTTACCAGAGCCTGTTCTGCTGTTGGTGCGAATAGAGCGGTCTACTGCCTGTCGAATCTCTAGAATAGTTCTGAAGCGAATATCACGAAGTGGTTCATGCATCTTCGGAATCAAATCAAAGTCTCAAGGACGTAAGTATGGTGGATGGTAAAGTACTTCCCAGTCCCATCTACCGAACAGTGCCTGCGCAATGCCGAGCAAAATCATGGGTGGGTTGCACAGAAAATGATGCCACTTTTTCCTCAAAGCTGGTCGCGGGTGATGCTCCAAAAACGAACAGTAATACTGTGCATTCACGGTCTGCTGTGGAGGAACGTAATGTGTCAGGATGACACCGTTACGTTACACCGCTTATCTTTCCCTCGATTGTGCGCACGTCGGTAACATGGAACGGGCGAATCCATTTGCTCGGAGCGAAGGCAGGTACGTCAACAACGTGTGCTATCAGCGTCAATAGTAGATTCCATTGCAAGTGTCTCCAGTGTTTTCACTATAAGTTCTAACCATAGTACATTTTTTCATCTCATCACCATCGGTAGAGGTACTTGAGACATAAACTTGTACTACTGTGGTCTGGCCGCGGAGAGAAGAGCCTAAGCTGCTGCCAGCCTGCTGGCTGTATGTTTGTATGGTTAGCATGAAAATAGAAATAAGGGAACAAAAGAAAAGGGTCGGGCCGCGGTGGAGTCACTGAGCGCTCTAAAACACCTTGCTGCGGAGCGCCCAGTTGCTCGCAGTCGGATGTTCGAGCCCTCCCTCGGGCATGGGTGCGTATGTTTGTCCATAGATTATTTTATGTTAAACTAGTTTTAAGGAGCAGTTAAGTCCCTTAGATTTACAAACATTTGAGCTTTACTGTCGTCGATGTTGGCTTTGTGTCTATCTTGACTATAAACTACAATTACTGTGCTGTTCGTAGTAGTTTACTCGCATTCCAATTTTCTGATTCATTATTAGACCTACTCCTGTGAGATTTTGTATTTCTGAGCCTGTATTAACCTCTCCAGAAATCGCTTTCATCTTTCCATTGTGCTTCATTAATACCTATCCAACTCCTTTTCTCATGAACCACAGAAATTGCCGAGGTGGTGTGGCTTGCGGGCATCAACGATACTGGGCGGGGACTACTCAGGATGATGTTGTCATAAAGAAAAAGCAGGCATTCTACGGATCGGACCGTGGAATGTTCTAACCCTTAATAATATAGGTAAGTTAGAAAATTTGAAAAGAGAAATGGATAAGATGAACAGGATTTCTGCTCAGAAATACAAAATCAGTTCGTTCTAACATCCTCCAAAAGACGAGAATCACACCATGCAAAATAGGAATACTTCAGTATAATATGATAAATGTATTAGAAATGTGCATGTTTTGTTAACTACTGGATTTTTGAATCTGATGGACGATAGTAATTCTTTTAACGTATTCGAACATATTATTCAATTTTATGCGTTTTACAATTTCATATAATTGATATGTTGTCTATCGTATTATGTTTAGTCCCCTCAAAACCAACAACAACAACATCATCTATCGTATTTCAGTGTTGGGTTAAATGTTGCTGCTCTGATGTAATTTCCATTTAAATATTGATTTTGTTAATGAATTATACTAAGTGGAAAGTGTGGATAAGTGCCACGGAGTGAGAGCGAACATTACAGTAAAACCACGTAAAAACAAGATAGTAAACTGGCCTTGACAAAGAAAGAAAATTGCCAAAACAAGAGACATATATTTCATAGTATTTAAATTATGGGGAACTCAAGGAGACGGTCCCTAAATTAAATCACGAAATTCGTCACATCCAACACAAACATAATGTTATTTACTCATCAACAAACATCGGTATCATACAAAAAACATCAGGAGTGTACTGAGTACAGCAGAACTTTTGGATGTTTAGGCGCAAGCTCACTGAAAAAATTATACAAATAATCCAAATCATCCGCAAAAGAAAAACAAAAACATGCTGGGTGACAGGAAGATTGCTCTAATTCATTGTAAAACAGACACTAATGAGCACGAATTCCAAAGGAAAATTTGGGATAAATGTCAGCATTCTTCGACAAACAAGTTTGAGAAAAGGAGGTGGAATCTTTCCTGTTAAACGTCGAGCTAGACAAATTTATTAAAGTTTGGAAGCTAAAAATATCTACACACCCTACGTCGCATTTGCGGACGACCAGATACAAGTCAGGCTGTGAAGCGACTAGAAGTACTTCAAGGAAATGGCAGAAAAAGTAGAGCTACACATCTCATTTACGAAAACTAAATTATTTTGTCCAAAAACGGAAACTGTGAGATATAATTAACGTGATCCCGTACTTAATATATCAGCAAAATCGCTTCCAAAAAGTCAAAAAAGGAATTAAGATTAATGCAAAACCATTACGACACAAAGATATACATATCAGAAGTGATAAAATCCTATGCTACAACATAGTTATAAAAGCAACAATCCTCTACAGAAGCGAAACGCTTAATAGAAACCACGAATACGAAGAAATCAAAAACTGAGATGAAAACTTCAATAGGAAAATTCTAGGATCATGACGTACCCAAATCGGGGTACGTCAATCAAAAGTAGTTTTTTTAAGGATTGAAACTTATATTATGAAAAGGTGAATGATATTCTTTGGTCACCTCAACAGACTATCAGGAAGTCAGAAGACAAAAAAGGTTAATACATTATATAACTTTAGTTAAGAATTCTACACCTTGGCTAGACAAAATTCGAAAGGACCTGAAAAACACAAACATCAGCTGCCATTTTAGAAAGAAACACCTTCGATATAAAGTAGACAAAGGTAAAGTTATATCAGAGCAACCTACAGAAAAACAGACCAAAGTGGCGGAGAACGTAAATGAGCCCTCTGGGAAAGAATGAAAGCCTATTTAACAACAAGGACGATCTGAAGCTAAGCTAGTTATATGCTTAGCGTCATCCATTTCAGGGCAGAATTTGCTAGTAATAATAATAATTATTATTATTATGAAATGGAATATTCAGTTTAACTTCCGAATTAGCAATTATCGTTATCATCAATGTACGGTACGTATCATTAATTGTTACGTAACTACTAACTCATTGTAACCCAATTGGCATTGCGCATTGTTTGCCACGTTAAGACTAGCCAAATGTGTAATTTTACTCTACAATTAAATTTTCATGAAATTGCAATTCCATAATTAGTAACACATTCAGTAAACTAATCAAAATTAATCTACATAATGATGCATATTTCCACTAGAATGTTATTTGCGCAACGTATTCACGTGTCACAACTGATTAGTTGTACACTTTTCCATATTATCTTATATATTAAAAGAATCTACGAAAACTAAAGTCAGTCGGCCAGATCAAACGAAAGGTATTCATCCACAGATTTGTCATCAAGTATCAGAATTTGCGTAACTCTCGCCTTTCTTTTTCTATAATCAAACGCGATTTCCTTCTGTATATTTCTTATGGGGATGTCCTTCCTGTAAACTAAAGTTAGTCTGTCAGGCCGTTCTATCCGCCCGATTTCTTTCATTTTTGTTTTAAACGAAAGGTATTCATTCGCAGATTTGTCATCAAGTATCATAATTAACTTAAGTCTTTCCCTCCTTTATTTTTGTTCAAACGCGGTGTCCTTGAATATTTTAATCGGTTTGTTTTACGATATCTTCGGTTCTAACTAAGGTACGCAGTTCTTTTTGACCTAACAACACTCAACGGATCAAGCTTTTTCATTTGCGCTTTTAAACTCTTGCATTGATTAATTCTGAAGAAATCTATGAGTGAACAATTAACTTTACTTCCATTTTTTCCCCAACTTTTTTGTCATTCCACTAACGGTGCGAAGTCATCGCATGAGTCCTCTATTTTCGGCGTTAATGATGTCTTTTCCCTCATACGGGATGCTACGGGAGTATTACAATGCGACTATAGGTACGGTATCCGATAATCTGTTACGAATAAACTTATAGTGAACGTTCTAGGACGTTTAGAGTTAACGAGTTTGAATGTGACATGATAATTAGTGCATGACTCAGAGGCCATGACATATTGAAGATTACAAGAATTAACATTGACTGCGATTATGAATCAGCATCATCTTCAGAATTACACGTGACATACGTGGCGTATTTTCTTAAGTAATTACCGTTTTGGAATTAAAAAAAGACGTGCTAAGATTTCTCAATAATTTTATTTTTACATGAAAGCCTGTACTTTTCATCTATTTTTCTACATAATTTCCGTCAATATTGAGGCAGTTGTCATAACATTGTACAAGTTTTTGAATACCCTCCTTATAGAAGTCTGCCACCTGACTTGTTAACCACTACATCACCGCCCAGAAACATTTTTTGTACATGTGATGCTGTATATTGGTGATGACAATGAGTTGCTTTGACTTGATAATGGGCTCAGGTAAGCCCAAAACTAGTCGTCAATAAAAAGAACCAGCTGTGTGAAACTTTGGATTTTTTTTATTATTAATAAAAATAGTAAATTGCTGCTCTGAAACCATCCAACATGTTGGAATTTCATAAATACAGTTTTATTTTCTTCTCTTACCCATTCTTGTTTAGCTAGAGTGGGAGCATTATCAGTTGGATTTCATTCCCTCTCTATTAAACATTTTTTACCTCGGTTGCTCGCTCGAATCGCGTGATGGATGTCGTTCTAAGACAGCCCGACAGGTGTCGGTGCTGCAGCTTGCGGCAAGGCGTGTGTCTGCGCTCGATTTCCTGCACGCTCGTTCGAGCGGCTCACGCTCGACCGGTCCGACCGTCCACACTTGGTGTTCTGTGCTCCACACTATCCGCTCGCCACTCGGTCGCCCACCGCAGCATCACTCGAGTCCAAGAGGAGTGTCGGGAGCAAACTAGACGCTAGAGAATACGTCCTGACTGCGAAATTTGGAATTGTTCCTTTCCCAGGTGCTTCGAAAGCTGTTCTCTCGATCCACTTGAACTAGCCATTCAGTTTCGCATTTTATACTTTACCATTCGGGTTAATATACGTGATTAATATAAAGTTTCTGTGCTAAGGTCATTTACTAAATGAGTTTCCCATGAGCTTTCTATCTTGTTCCCATTTTGTGGACTATTAGTGCCTTTTAAGTGGTAGGTGCTACTTACCGTCTTAACGAGGAAGTGATTGTATTTTATATCCATTCCTCTTATCACTCTCAAGTCCTGGAATACTTTGTCCGTCTTTTGTATTGATATTAAATACACGATATTGATGTACACACGTTAGGCTGGGTTTGTGCATCTGTGCTGCACCCCGTTAATATACATATTCCCGTAGCATTTTGGCACTGTGCGTGGTTGCTGTGCCTCTGCCTTTTCCGAGTAAGTCTTTAACGGGAATTTTTCCAATTGCAACATTCATATATCCCCCACTGCCACTGTCGTCTTTCTTATCTATATAATAAAGAACGCATACCAGCTTTTATGCAATATATAGGATCCGCGCTTTCTTCCGTCGTCAGGGTCATATGCCGGTCTAATACTCATATATCCTGTAACTTAAATCCTCTTTTTCAAGTTGTTTACTTTACACAGATGTATTAATTTATGGTGCTCCTGCTGTTTCAGTGATATCTGTGTTATATTTATTTAGGCCCGTCTGAAGAATGTCAGCCGGCCGCGGTGGCCGAGGGGACTGAGGCGCTTCAGTCACGGTCTGCACGGCCACTACGGTCGGGGGTTCGAATCCCCGCTCGGGCATGGATAATGGTGCCGTCCTAGTTCGTAACTAGTTCATAAGTAGTTTGAAGGTTTAGGGACTGATGACCCCGTAGTTAAGTTTTTTTTTTTTTTTTTTTTTTTTTTTTTTTTGAAGAATGTCACCCGGGTGGACCAGTCAAAAGAATGAAGTGCATGTTTTCGGAATGGCTGGACTGTGAAATGCGCAAGTCGCAATCCACCAATAAGGTGGACCTATATTTAGCTCGAATTGATGGTGATAACGACATCCGCTTGAATGGTAGAAACGAACAGTACTCTCTTTCCTAAGCCAGCTATATTGGCAAAAAGAGTATTTTGTGTGCCAGCCTCAAATGCACCTAGTGAACGCACTTTCAGTGCGGAAGGGATCCTGATCTCTAATAGAAGAACTCGACTCGATCTACAACGTGTCAAAGATATTTTAACAGTACATTGCAATTACAATGCCACCAACGAATAGTTTGGGGCTAATGGTGTTACTTTCCGATGTATACTTTGTTGTACGGTAACATTCACTTTTGTACATTGCAATAAAAACGTCGTTCATTCCATAGTTTGTCTTTGGATCCTTTACATCCAAATGTTGTAGTTAGTGAAAACAACCTTTTTGTCTTTTTGCGGTAAAATGATATTGCGGTTACAAGCTACTATACAGGAATACACGTCTACAGCATAACTGATTTTAGTTCCTTTAGCTAGCGGGGGTGCGTTGGGCGCAACAGCAGCACACACCACAGAGCCGCTGCCGTAGCGACTGGCAAGGAAACCTACCAGCGTCACCCTTCGATTTTTATGAAATTTAGACATGTTATAATACATGAAAAACTGTGGGACCCGTATTTTTTTAGCGGCGAAAAAACATATTTAAGGAGTGAAACGGTCCCTCCAAAATTGGGGCTGAAATAGGAAAATCCCGATAACTTAGAATATAGCCAAGCGATTTTAATAAATTTTGGTATGAAAGTATCTTTTGATAAGAGATCGGCCTAGGTTCATGGCAGGGGGAGTGACAATTATGGGGGCAGCTACCCCTAAAATGACCAGTTTTTTGTGCTAAAAATTGTTTTGATTTAAACGAAGTTGAATGTAAGAAATTTGTCTTTTATCAAAAGATATTTTCATACCAAAAATCATTAAACTCGCTTCACTAATCTCTAAGTTATCGCCTTTCTATTTTAGCCCCAATTTTGGAGGGACCGTTTCACCCCTTAAATATGTTTTGCGGCCGCTAAAAATACGTGTCCCATAGTTTTAATGTATTATATGCAAATTTCATAGAAATCGGAGAGAGACTTGGGTAGGTTTCCTTGTGAGTGGCACTGCGCGGTGCGACCTCTGCCCGTCCGCCTCACGCAGCCTCGTTCGAGTGCCAACACGCTCGCTCCGAGCGTACACACTCGGCGCGCCATCGCCGAGCGTTGCGCACTCGACCGAATACAAGCGAGCGAAAGCGGCGATTTGCAGACCTCTACTGTGGACACATAATTTCAAATTTGTCAGGATCGTACTTACAAGATTATTATCACCTGCCAAGATTTTTCTGGTTTTCTGTGTTATATTGAATTCCTGTAGTTCTGCTTCAAGATTTTGTCACGTGGAAAATTTTAGCGCTAACATATCGAACTTACAGGTGGCGAAAAAATTATATGAACACGAAACTTAAAGATAACATTTCTTATTAGTGGGGAGTTGTCCCACCATTGGCTTTGAGAACAACTGAAACTCACCGACGAAGAGATTCGTGAAGTGTGTGTATAGTTTGCAACAGAATGTTATCTATTCTTGAACCAAATCATCCGCCATTTACTTCAACGATGTTGCAGCTGCAGATTTGGTCCTGAGTGTCTGCTGTAAACATCCCCTATATCGGTTCACCTTTTTTGGGACATGACGATTTGGTAGCCCAGGGAAGATGTCTACAATTTTCTGATGCTATACAAAGCACGTCTGAAAAAATGACAGTGATCGGTAACGATGTATATTGGTTATAGTAAGCAGTTTGTTGTTGAGGATGGTGAGACATGAATGCAGAGTTTTGCAACCAGTGAGTTCAATGATAGAGACACTTGAATGCCACGATGTACGAGTGGATGCCGAAATAATGATGGAACTCCTCCATGCTTGACTGCAGGAAGCAGGCAAGCCGTATCGTTAGCATATTTCGGGATTTTCGTGACATAAACCATATTGTTCATAGGAAGCAATGTAAACGATCATTCATGAGACCGTACCACACACTTCCAGACACCAAGTCTCCACGTTTCTGGTCATGACTGCACTTCTTTCGTAGCTTTGCTTCCCGTGTGCTACTCAAATGAGTGACGAGTTTTTCAGTCGCTTTTGCCGTCGTATATTTATGTTCTCTGGCCACAGTTGTTCTTAGCACTCGTCGAACGTTGTCAGTTAATTTCGGGTTTCGTCCACGATTCCTCTTCGCCGATTATGTTTTACCTTTCTTTGTGTACACTTTTATTACCTAGAGTCAGTCTTTAGTGAAAAGTTAAATAGTGCAGCCGGTTTCGTCACTTACGCTCCCACTCATATTATTTCGTCCAATTACTATGAGTGCATCGAAATTTCATGTACTACGAATGTTATGGTTAAGTCTAACGTTACATAATTTAGTATCAGGATATTGTGTCTTTGTGTGTGTACTGGCTGAAAACCCGGCGTTGCCCCAGATTTTTTACTTATTTATTCAAGCTTTGAGTTATTACTTCTCATATCCTTTCTCTCTCTGTCCATCTCTTCATTTTTAATAACATGTTATATTTATGGGAGAGTATTCAAGAAATAAGGCTGTCTTGCATAATGTACAAAATAACAACTGCAGTATCCAAACAAAGAAAGGTACTCATCAAGACGCAAATGATATGTAACCTTAATACATTCATTTATTTTAAAACTTGGTTATAAACAATATTTCTCGTTACTTGTCCAAAATTTAGAAAGAATAAATTCTTTGGGGAGCTCACACCTGCAGTATTTAATAGCTTGCCCTGTGATTTATTAATCGTGATAGAAAATGCAGCTTTCACTGAAAACTACAGTGCCTTGAAGTTAAAAGGTAGATCTGCCTGAAATAATGAGTATTCGTTTGATTTACAGGGTTTCATTCTGTTCCTTTCCCTGTAGCTCTATAGAAGCTTCTTGCCCTCGCCTACAGCCGAGTATGCTTCACAGTTGGTTCACATTTGTCAACAGCACTGTCAGCTTTCAGGAGTTTCTTTCAGCCTGAAATACAGGAGTAGTAAAAAAGTGAATGTATTAAAACGTGGTGGATGATGTGAAAGGTTTTTACCCATCGCAATATATGCGATCTCATAGTTATTGAATTACATGTTGTAAAATTGTATAATTTTGTAGGTATATATTCAATTGTATAAATGCTGCATGTCGGTAAAACCTGATACGAAAACATTTAGTAGTAAAGAACTACTGATTAAAACCTGGTTCATGATGGGACGGTTTTCCATGACCGTCACTGTTTATGTCCTCATATCTCATTAACAACGTATCGTACTGCGGTACAATTTCTAAGGAACACTCATCTATCTGTGTGTATACTGTCTGTAAAATTTCCTTCCGGTACAATTTTTAGTGTAAAAATTATAAATTGTAACGCCATACCGAATGCCATAGTTTAGTCCATGAACAGCGGAAAAGTAGTTAGCGAGACCTTTTTTTCCTTTCATCATTTTGCTGTGGTTGTCAGCGAGAAAAAGTGTAACAAAAGTTTGAAATTATCTTTAAAGTTTGTTGCAAGAGATGACAGTTACCTGCAGTTAACAGCTCGTCGAGACAGAGGGCTTAATGCAACTCAGCTATAATGCGCTCTCCAGGCAGCTATGGGACGCGCAATATCAACACAAAAAGTCGAAAATCTCCTTTGGGAATGTAGCCTGTACGCATGGAGGGGTATGGTGTGTGTCCCATTAAAACCACGGCATAGTTTAGCCCCCGGAAAATGAGTGAAGGATCATCAGGATTGGAGTCGTAACGAATGGCGCCAACAATCGTCGTTCCCCCTCTGGAAACATCACCATATCTTGGTGATGGGGGAACCGTGTGCGCAGGAGTCGTCCAGAGTGGCGCTTTCATCCACGAGGTATAGATGCGAGATCCTTCGATCTTTTGTTGTGGCCTACGGTGGTGCAATATGAGATGGGTTCCTTCGGGTGGACAACAGTCCCCACAGAGCTGCACTGTTGGCCAACATGCTTGAAGCTGATGGAATTGAACGGCCTTAAAGCAGATTGAGCATGTCAGGGATACACTTGGCAGACACATAGCAGCGAGACCAGCACTTCCCACAACGGTTTTAGAGCTGGATATTGCACTCATGGAAGAATGGGCAATATCCCTGAAAAGCTGATTGATAACCTCATACTGTCCATGGCACGCAGATGTGCAACTGTACTGGCCGTCCAAGGTGATCACACACTGTATTATTATGCCGGCCGCGGTGGCCGAGGAGACTAAGGCGCTCCAGTCCCGGTCTGCACGGCCACTACGGTCGGGGGTTCGAATCCCCCCTCGGGCATGGATATTTGTTCCGTCCTAGTTCGTAAGTAGTTCATAAGTAGTTTGTAAGCTTAGGAACTGATGACCCCGTAGTTAAGTCCCATAGATTTTACAAACATTTGAACACTGTATTATAGGGCAACGATAATGAATTTTTCGCTATTATGGTAGCCCCATTGTGCCTCGCTCTTAATAAACGCCATGTAAACCTCAAGGAAAGAGATGTTCAAATGTTTGTTAAGCTTATGCGACTCAACTGCGATGTCATCAGTCCCTAAGCTTACAAAATATAAACTAAATTATACTAAAGACAGCACAAAAATCTACGCCCGAGGAGTGATTCGAACCGCTGACAGGAAACGGCCTCGCGCATCTGAGCATAGAGCCTCAAATGCGCTTGGCCACTCCGCCCTGGCGTAAAGAGATGAGACAGCAAATATCGTAATTTATCACACACAAATGACAATTGTAGCCCCTATCTCAATAAAGTACGTTACCATATATTAACTGAGTATGATGTCTCACCTGATCCCCTAATTGTTTTGAGCAAAATATTCATTTCAGTTTTCTGTAAGCCCATCTCTCCTCCTCCTCTCTCTCTCTCTCTCTCTCTCTCTCTCTCTCTCTCTCTCTCTCTCTCTCTGTGTGTGTGTGTGTGTGTGTGTGTGTGTGTGTCTCCTCCTCGCCCCCTCTGGTCCAATCACTCCTCTCTTTCTTTCTTCTCTTTGTCCATTTCATCCTCTCTCAGGCCATCTGCCGGCCGCGGTGGCCGAGGGGACTGAGGCGCTCCAGTCACGGTCTGCACGGCCACTACGGTCGGGGGTTCGAATCCCCCCTCGGGCATGGATATTTGTGCCGTCCTTAGTATAAGGTAGTAGATAAGTTGTTTGAAAGTTTAGGGACTGATGACCCCGTAGTTAAGTCCCATAAGCTTAACAAACATTTGAACATTCGATTTTCAGGGCATCTCCTGCTTTACAAGCGCTCTTTGTCCGTATCCTCCTCTATCTCCACCTCATTGTACTCATTCTGAATCACCATCGCCTCCTTCTCCTACTCTATAAATGCCCCTGTCCTCCTGTTACAAGGGATGTTATATGAAATTCACAGTAACATTTCCTACGTTATGTAGGTATTACAATCTTGCATTGGTCCATCTCCTCCTTCCCTCTCTCTTTTCTCGCCATGCGCTACCCTCTATTCACCTCCTTCTGTCCATAATTTACTCTCTCCCTCTCCCATTCTCCTCCCTTTCTCTCGGCACGTCTCCCACACCCCCTGCACCTCTCGGCCTACCTTCTCCTCAGCCTCTGTCAGTGCATGTACTGCCCCCTATGTTAATGAATAACTACATATATCTGACAACCAAAAGTGTCGACGTTTCTTTCAAAGTACCCTCTACCAAGCACCATAAGATGTCTTGCGGCATGTGAAAACCTTCTCCACGGAAATATATATATGCATGTGATAACTTCTACGGTGAACGGTAAAGTAACCTTGTTGTAAAGTAACCTTCGCCATGTACCGTACCAAAGCACAGAGTACCAAACATTAAGTACAGAGGTCTCCCTCTTATACAGTATGCAAGATCAGAATAAAACTATAGACTGGTATATAATTCCGCAAGTAAATTATCCTCCGCCACACACCAAACGGAATTATATGTAGAAAGTGATCGTCCTCTTGTTTCATCAAAATCGGAAATTAACTTCAAATTCGTATGAAATACAAACAAACGAACGGAAAATTTTCTTTTTTATTTATTTAATTTATTTTTTGGCTTCGTTTTATAGAAAAATACACAACTGGAATAAAATTAAATGCACGAAATATTAAAAAAGTACGGTTATGTATTACGTAAATTTGGGAAGCATCTTCTTTATATAAGGCGGAGTGTCCGTGTGTTTGTGTGTCCTTATAGCATACAAATATACAGTTTTGTTCCAATCTTTGTGAAATTTTGTACACAAAGGCTTCAATCCATGAGGGCGGTCGCAGCAAGTGTAAGGATCAGGAACAACACATAGTTTACAAGATATGACGCCATAAACAACTAGGTGCGCGAAAAACTGATGTATTTAGCGACAGTGCTGCTCATTTTCTCATAAACCAATGCACCGATTTCACCAAATTCCTTACCGAGAGTAACAATTGCTGTAGGGGTAAGAACCACATACACGCATGGTCCGGGAGATATGACGTCATAAACAGTAGGAATCGCAAAAAAACTGACACATCCTGTGATTAGAATATATTCATACAGTGTATGAGAATGAGAATACTTAGCGACATGCAATACACATTAAACATAATTTCAAAACATTATTACACTTTTTCTCGCTGCCAACCATAAGAAAGTGATGAAAGGAAAAAAGGTTCTCGCTTACTACTTTTCAGCTGTTCATGGACTAAAGTACGGCATTCGTTATGACGTTACAATTTATAATTTTTCACTAAAATTATATCCGCAAGAAATTTTACAGACATTATACACACATATAATGTGCCTTCGAAATTTTACCGTAATACGACACGTTGTTCATGAGATTTAAGGCCATAAATAGTAACGTTAATGGAAAACCGCCCCATCATGAACCAGGCTTTAATATGCACTTCTTTACTACTAACTGTTTTCGTATCAGATTTTACCGACATGTAGCACTTATACAACTGAATATATACCTACGAAATTATACCATTTTACAACATGACATTCAATAAATATAAGATCGTATATATTGCGATGGGTAAAAAGCTTTCACATCATGCACCACGTTTCAATACTATTACGTATTTACTACGAAGAGACTCTTGTAGCCGGGGCGGATTAGCCGTGTGCACTGTACTGGGTGGCCGTGCTACTTTGCGCGCGACCGTACGCCGTGGGGCGGTTCGAGTCATCCCTCGGGGATAGGTGTCTATGTTGTCATTAGGTTAGTTCAAGTGGTTTGTAAGCTATGGACTGTGTTTTGTAAGCTATGGACTGAGACCAAGCAGTTGATTCCAATATTTTTACAAACAGTTGAACATTTTGAATACTCCTGTATTCCAATGAGGTGAAAGGAATTCCTGGAAGCTGACAGTGCTGTTGACAACTGTGAACCAACCAAGCAAAAGTCTTCTATACAGCTACAAGGAAAGGAAACAATGAAACAGTGTACTTCCAACTAATACCCGATTTACCATCTAACTTCCATAGACTGCAGTTTCCACTGAGACTAGCATTTTCAATTTCGATTAATAAATCACAGGGCAACCTATTAAATACTGCAGAGTGTTTTTGACATCTCCATGTTTCTCAAACGGACAACTTTATGTGACTTTTTCAAGGGTAGGCTACCCACAGAATTTATTCATATTATATTTTGAACACTGAACCAGAAATATTGTTTATCATCACGTTTTCAATTAAATGATTGTGTTAAGGTTACATATCATTTGCATCTTGATGACTACCTTTATTTGTTTGGATACTGCTGTTATTATTTTGTACAATATGCAAGGTAGCCTTATTTCTTGAATACTCTCCCTTAAATAACATGTTATTAAAAAAAAAAAAAAAAAAAAAAAAAAAAGGAGATGGACAGAGGGAACGGATATGAGAAGTATTAACTCAAAGTTGGAATAAACAAATAAATACCCGGGTAACTCCAGGTTTTCACGTAGTTTGTAATACAAAAAGTGGCATCACGAAAAAGTTCGACAACAATGGCAATAATAATATAGTATGGCACTATGGCTTGGTGAAATTCTTTGAACTAGACGCCACCTCGGCGACTTAATGTCCTTAACCTACCCTAGTAATCCAGTCGGGAAAGGAAACCGTGACTTTCAGGTTTTCTGTCGAACGCTTTACCGAAACGTGGAGTTGAAACTCAGCGCTGATTATTGGATATGCAGTAACAGCATTTACTTTGCTTTGAAAATATTAAAAAAAGGTAAAGCAGTCAACAATCCGAAGATTGGTTTGAACACCACAGTGCTTTACTAGGCATGGTCCTATGTGGAGGTGGTATGCCGTTGCCTTCCTCCGACCTTCGAACTGACTTACTCAGCCAGTTATAGGGGGACCTACAGTTTAACGTGGGTTCCGAACCACGGTGCTACTCGGTATTTTTCACATGAGCAATACTTCCAGAGGTGAAAGAAGTGGAAAGTGACAGATAAAAATCCTAGGACATGGCGGGGATTGAACCCGCGACCTTTGGATTTGTAGTGTGGCACTCTACCACTGTGCAACCGAGGTGCACTAATATATTGAAAATATATTGATCCCATAAATCGTTAAAAAGTATCATTTAAGTTGGACCATATCACACGCAGTGTACAAAATTTCATTAAGGCCAATTGGGTACACACAGTGTGCAAAATTTCATTAAGGTCAGCTGAGTGGTTTCTGAGTTCATCGCGGACAAACATCGTGACACCGTATACAGGGTGAACCGAAATTCGAGCTCTCGGGCCTCACAGCACGATGCCTCACATGTCAGCAATAAAAAAAGTCTCTCACAAAATTTCGTCCAGTGCATAGTTCTGGCAGTAAATGGATATCGAAGAGAGATGGGTGTGTGTTTCATTCGTCAGTATATTGCAGAATTACACAATTAGGCCAACAAAATATTAAGGGATGTAGGAGGCGTCTTGAGGAACAAAATAAGCGTCGACACCAATGCCTGGAAACGTCATCGACCGACGCTACAGAGCGTCGAAGTTGCTTGAGGGGATGTCTAGCGGCAGGAGCTGGTGCCTGTAACTTGGACTCTCCGTAGCGCCGTTGAATGGCGTTTCCGAATATGGGGATGTCAGAGACAGCAAAGGACCTGGAAGAGCAGTTGAACGGAATGGACAGCGTGTTGAAGAGAGCGTATAAAATGAACATTAACAAGAGCAAAACAAAAATAATGGAATGCGGTCTTAGAAAATCAGGCGATGCTGAAGGAATTAGATTAGGTAACGAAACAATGAAGGTGATAGATGAGTTTTGTTACTTGGGTAGTAAAATAACATGCGATGGTCGCAGTACAGAGGATATAAAATGCAGAATGGCAATGGGAAGAAAAGCATTTTTGAAAAAGAGAAATTTGCTAACATCGAATATTAATTTAAGGGTAAGGAAGTCTTTTCTGAAGGCATTTGTGTGGAGTGTTGCCTTGTACGGGAGTGAAACATGGACGATAAGCAGTGCGGACAGGAAGGGAATAGAGGCTTTTGAAACGTGGTGCTACAGAAGAATGCTGAAGATTAGGTGGGTAGATCGCATAACTAATGAAGAGGTACTGAACAGAATTGGTGAGAAAAGGAATTTTTGGCATACCCTGACTAAAAGAAGGGATCGCTTGGTAGGACACATTCTTAGACATCGAGGAATCGTAAATTTAGCATTGGAGGGAAGTGTGTGGGGTAAAAATCGCAGAGGGAGACCAAGAGACGCGTATAGTAAGCAGATTCAAGTGGATGTGGGTTGCCGTTCTTATGAGGAAATGAAAAGGCTTGCTCAGGATAGAGTAGGGTGGAGAGCTGCATCAAACCAGTCTCCGGACTGAAGACCATAACAACAACAACATGGTCATTTTGTTCCTCAAGACGCCTTCAACATCCCCTAGAAGTTTGTAGGTGTAATTATGTAATTCTGAAACACACTGACGTAAGAAACACACAGCCATTTCAGTCTTCGACGTCCATTTACTGCCGGAAATATGCGCAGGACGAAATTTTGTGAGAGACATTTTATTGCTGACATGTGAGGATGCGTGCTGTGAGGCCCGAGTGCTCGAATTTCGCTTCACCCTGTATATCCTGCCATCTAATACGTACATGCTCTGCAAGGCCGTGCTGCAACATCCACACCACCGTGACGCACTATTCCCATCCCCCCTCCCCTCCCCTATTTTCACACCACAGATCGTGATTCGAAGTGCGGCAGCCGGAGGTGATGGTTGTGTGACCGTGTTGTGCTCCTGTGTGATTGCGTGAATGTTCTATTTTCTGAAGAAGACCATGACCAATGGCTGAAGTGTTGCATGTGTGTGTCATTTTTGTGTGCCTGTCGTAGCTCGTCGTCACGTCTTTGCGGTGAGTTGTAAACTGTCCTTATTACTATATAAAGGTTTCACTTGTATTTTCCGGTTTCCCTATTACTTTAACACTGAACAGCTGCGCTAGTAAACTTGCAGTGGCTTGCGTGTTGCAGCCTGGCGGGCATGTCGCGCTCGGTGACGGTGGCGGTGGCGTACATCATGAGCGTGACGTCGCTGTCGTGGAAGGAGGCGCTCAAGGTGGTGCGCGTCGGCCGCGCCGTCGCCAACCCCAACTTCGGCTTCCAGCACCAGCTGCAGGAGTTCGAGTCCTTCCGGCTGGCCGAGGTGAGCCCAGCTGCCAGGCGCTTCTTATCCCCTGAACGATAGACCTTTCCTGTATGGTTTAACGACAGATAGTACATAATACAACACTACGGCTACAAACAGTCATTAATATACAGGGTGTTACAAAAAGGTACGGCCAAACTTTCAAGAAACATTCCTCACACACAAAGAAAGAAAATATGTTATGTGGACATGTGTCCAGAAACGCTTAATTTCCATGTTACAGCTCATTTTAGTATTTCTCTTTCAATGTAAATTGAAATAATTTGTGCAGACAATTGTCAAAATACCCAATTGTTTCGTTAGTACTTCCTCGATTCACTGCCAGTTGGCCCAATTGAAGGTAATGTTGACTTCAGTGCGTGTGTTGACATGCGTCTCATTGCTCTACAGTACTAGCATGAAGCACATCAGTACGTAGCATCAACTGGTTAGTGTTCATCACGAACGTGGTTTAGCAGTCAGAGCAATGTTTACAAACGCGGAGTTGGCAGATGCCCATTTGATGTATGGATTAGCAGGGGGCAATAGCTGTGGGTTCTCAACAACAGATTCGGTGACCGATGAATTGGTAGAGGCGGACCAATTCTACGGCCTCCTTGCTCTCCTGACCTCAACCCTCTTGACTTTCATTTATGGGGGACATTTGAAAGCTCTTGTCTACGCAATCCCGGTACCAGATGCTCGTTTTATGGATGGCTGTGAGACAATACGCCATTCTCCAGGGCTGCATCAGCGCATCAGGGATTCCATGCGACGGAGGGTGGATGCATGTATCCTCGCTAACGGAGGACATTTTGAACATTTCCTGTAACAAAGTATTTGAAGTCACACTGGTACGTTCTGTTGCTGTGTGTTTCCATTCCATGATTAATGTTGTGAGGGTGAAGGTCGGGGTGAGAGTTTAAAATAGGGAAAGTTTAATTTTTAAAACTCACAACCACCAACTGCGAACCATATTCCTAAACATGCAAAAACACTGTGATTGCTACTGTTTGACTCGTTTTCTAGGGGATGATATCACACGTTCGCAGCTTTCCTTCCCTGCATATGATTAACAAAAAATTTCATAATAAAGTAAGTTCATGTGAGAAAAGGGTGTACTAACTACTATTTTTGAAAACACGTGAAAGTTCACTTCACATTGTTTATTACACCATATTAAAACCCTGTGGCTGATACGTCTGTACGTTGACACATTTATCAAATAACGTTTAATTCGTGAGCCCCCAGACAAAATGAATATTTGCCACAAATTGTTTTCACACCGTTTATGTTCATGCCTATGTAACGACACGTGTTACATTAACAAAACACAGTCACTTTAATTTAGTGCGATGCACACCTTGTTCCACCGGCTAAATATTCACAACACACAGTAGCACTCGATACAACTTGGTGCAGTCTACGACGAGCAACCACACTTGGCAATTGCCACACAAAAATCTATAGTCTCCACCTGGAGATCCACATGCCGACTGTGCAGAGCGACGCCGCCCGGCCAGCTACACCATTCGCTCCCGACTCGTCACTTCCTGGGCCGTGCGCGCGCATGCGCCAAAAGCCCTACTGCCGGGTTTTTTCCCTACGTCATCAACTTCCCCATGTGAGCTGTTCTAACCGACTTGCCAACGTACAGCGCTCAGCCAATACATTCCTAAAACTTTACTTAAAATCAAAATAATTACACTACACATTACACAAATGTCTTCTTAGTTTTTATATTGGTATAAACATCCTTTGTATTATTTATTATAATCGTGCAATTTCTTATATCACAGATAAGTGATTTAACTGAATACTTCAGGATAAAATACACAAGATTAATTGAAAATAAAATGAGAAATAGTTAATATATTATTTTTATAAACAAACATTGCCATGCTAGTTGTGTAACTGTCTTGTATTCATTTGTAATTTATTACTTTTCATTGTCAATTAAACATATTATGCCAGATGTGACTATATCAGCTAATGTATTGTTTATTTGTCAACAGGCTATTTTGTAATGAGGGTCTTAAAGGTTCCTAACAGCATAGTATTACTTCAAATGGAAGTAGTATTAGAATATTTTATTTCACGCTGTGCACTGCACTGCGCCTGGCACTCGTCATTGTCCCTCTCCCCCCTCACCGGAAACTAGCCCTGAAAATCCTAAGCTGGAACAAGCCACCAACGTCGGCCTGCTCGCCGCCTCCCCTCAGCTACAAGCACACAGCAAATCTCAACGTGGAGAATTTCTGCCTATGGCCTAACTATAAATGTTGTCACCCAACTGCGTACATACATTGCTACCATAATTATTAAGATTAAAATTGCGTAACATTTGGTGCATGGGCATGCTCATTGTTTGCAGTGAACTTCATACTGTTTAATTACAAATGCTATTAATTACCAATATTTCTAATGGGCGGTAATCTCACATTGTGATTTGAAAAGAAGTAATAAAATCATCTCTAACATGGAAATTAAGCGTTTCCGAACACATGTCCACATGACATATTTTCGTTCTTTGTGTGTGAGGAATGTTTCCTGAAAGTTTGGCCGTACCTTTTTGTAACACCCTGTAGTGTTATATGAGAATGAAAACATCAAATTTCTAAAGAAACATTACTCATAGTTTGTCTCTGTCTTGGGGGTGATCTGATAGCTTGCAGTATAATACTCTGGGCGATACTGAAGGATTGGATGTTTCTAAAATAAACCATAATTGAGGAGTCTATTGAGAGAGGGGGCTATGCCACATCACATGAAAAATTGAGCTTTGGTCAGTTCGAGTATGCTGATGCCATCTTGTGTCAACTACGTGAACTAGAACCATGTGGCATAGCTCCCGCTCTTTCTCAAGCAGTTGTCATAAGTTCTTTAATGCGCCTCTGCAATGATTTTGAGTGAGAAGAGGAGCTATGCCACTTATCGATGTTGATCCCTATTTCAGTTGCTGACGTACTAACACAGAAGTGTTGCAGATTCAGTGATAACCGAAGAACATATTGTTCAGAACTATAATTGTCGATTCTGTATCCCTCTTCAGGAAATACCAGGTCTTCGTTCCAAAAACAGGACAGACGCTGTGGTTGATCATTCTTATATGACTACACTTCTTGAGGAAACACCACTACTTTGTCTACACAGAAATCTATGTCAGTCTAAAGATTAAAAGATCTCATGACACTTAGTCAGGGCATATTCCTCCAAGATTTTTTTTTTTTTTTTAATGTTTACCAAAAAATGAAATCCACAGAAACAGTGGACAGTGAGGATACTCCAGAACAGATATAAAGTTGTTTATGGTTGTTTGTAGTTGATGTGTAAGCCTGATAACATGATTTGCACTTGGGTAAAAGTATTTCAATCAGGATAAAAATTGTGTTTTTGTAATATTGCAGTATTAATTAAGTATTTGTAATGTTGTTGTATTAATTAAAGCATACCAGATCATAATTATTGCTATTTATTGTGGTAAATCGAACCTCTCCCTGAATAACTCGAACACTCCAGTCGAATTAAATAAAAAATATAATGATTAGTTATGGAAATAGGCTGGTAGGGACATTTGATTCAAGGGATTGATTTGAGAACATAACAGCTTACACTGAGGATTACCACGTGTAATTTAGTTTTATTTATTAAAAGATTTTAGCAACAATAATCTCTCAGGGCCGATTTGACTGGGCACGGACACGACTCAGATATTAACGGGGAAGAGGAGTGATTTCCTATCTCACCAACCTTATCCTGATGTGGGCGTCAGGCGTTAGATCGGCGCAGTGCGGTGTGGCTGCGCAGCTTAATCTGTATTCCTACACTAGGGACAATGAAAACAACGAGGCATTAACCTACGCTGTTATCGTCATTGCCTCGCTTAGGCAATGTGAGGAGTTACAGTGATGATAATATTATCAATATTTTCTCGCAATAGCGAATTTCTTTTAGCAACACTGATGCGGGAATACAGATTAAGCTGCGAATGCTAAGGGGTGAATGCAGTTGACTCTTATGTGCAGTCACTGTGCCATATGGAAGTTTGGGTCGGTTCTGGAGTCGTGTTCGGGTAGCCTAGTCGTTAATACGACCGCTCACGAAAAGCGGGAAACCCGGGTTCGAGTCCCGGCCCAGCACAAATTTTCATATGTCACCATTTGGTAGAACACCCATACCTTATACAGTGACACTAAAAGAAATTCGCTATTGCGAGAAAATATTGATAAAATCTATGATTGGTGGGTTCGTTTTGCAATGCCATCCAATAGCTGATCGCCGTTTCCACGATCACGCCTCTCAGTCGCCAGTGGAAATTTTCTGTGGGCCAAGATGGGACTCGCGAACTGGCATCTTTCTGAAGTTCAAGCGTGTTTTCTTTATCTTCTGCATTCTTGGTTCTAAAAAACACTTCTTTGTGGCGGCTGTGTTAGGCCTGTCTGGTACACCGTTTACCAGGGTCTTTCTCCCTGGCTAGAAACAGTTTTGGTGGAACCACTTTATCTGTACTGCAGGCCAGCCTCTCTCCCACTCACGCACGTGTGCACTGCAGGAGTTTGGTTGTCTTCTTCCTGTCTGCAGGGGTCCACTGTTTATCTGCGATGCCGTCGCTGTTTTTTTTTTTTTTTTTTTTTTTTTTTTTTTTTTTTTTTTTTTTTTTTTTGGGAACGACTCCTCTAGTATCTGCAGATAAGGGCTTTCCCTGCACACGCGCTATTGTGTCCATTTAGTTGTAAGGGCGCCTCTTCTCCCTGCGTACGTTGTTGCCATTTATCTGCACGCTTCTAAAGTCAGGCTGGGGCGGAGGTGAAAGTTGGCGTGCCTCCCGCTGGCAAACAAAAGCGTCCATGGCCTAAATATTACATTATACTGAAATTAATATTTTTCCTGTTGCATAATTTAGATAACAATACTAAGGTAAAGCAGTCAACAATCCGAAGATTCGTTTGAACACCACAGTGCTTTACTAGGCATGGTCCTGTTTGGAGGTGGTATGCCGTTGCCTTCCTCCGACCTTCGAACTGACTTACCCAGTCAGTTATAGGGGGACATACAGTTTAACGTGGGTTCCGAACCACGGTGCTACTCGGTATTTTTCACATGGGCAATATTGCCAGAGGTGAAAGAAGTGGAAAGTGACAGATAAAAATCCTAGGACCTGGCGGGGATCGAACCCGCGACCTTTAGATTTGTAGTCTGGCACTCTACCACTGTGCAACCGAGGCGCTATAAGACGAAAAAAAGTAAGCCCTTTACTGTATAGATATTTCCATAATACAACGCTTCATTAAACTCAAATTATCTCCATTTCTCCTCAAAATGGAATAGCTCCCTCTCTCACTAGACCCCTCAATTCAGTTTTGATATTAATTATGTTCTTGGAAAAATTCCACCCAATTAAGTTACAAATTCATAATGTTCCAAATATACCAACACATCGGCAACATGGCAATCCGTGAACAAAACAGCATCCAACCAGCAACTATACAGAAGCTAAACACGAACTAACTCGGTGCCAAAATGCACCTGTATATGTATAACAGAGGAAACAATACTTCTTCTTACATCCGGGAAATAAAACTCTTCATATCTTTACATTATCTTTCTGAAATACGAAAACTTGTTTAGCTTATCAATACGAATCACATTTGTTTATTTAACAAATTACAAAAGTTATGAACACTGTTGCTAGAAGTATGCAAAAGGACAACAAAATTATAATATATGATGTTTACCATTGTTCTGCATTCGCATAGTTGCAGAAATTAAATGTCTTTAATTCTTAATTAATTTATTTCTCCACAAATAAAGTCCCTTGACCAAAAAATTACTTGGCAAATTATGACACAATGTCCTTTGACCACGAAACGTAGTTATATACTCCTAATAATGATTTGCATGGAATAGATCAAATGTTCAAATGTTTGTTAAGCTTATGAGACTTAACTACGGGGTCATCAGTCCCTAAACTTACAAACTACTTATGAACTACCTTATACTAAAGACGGCACAAATATCCATGCCCGAGGGGGGATATGGAATAGTCTGCTACGAAAGTTTCTAGAATGTTCTTAAATCAATAATTGTGAATCTTATTCTCAGGAATTTGACACGTTTTCCACAATGATCTTTCTAATAGATTATTTCACCGTCCTACCAATATTATCCAACGTAAGTAAAATGTAGACAAATTGAAATAACAGTTCGTGATGTATTGTTTAGTCTGTGAATTATCTGCAACATATATCGCACAGTTAGCTACCCTAATCACTATTATGAACCTACGTCACATCACTCTGTTTGTAACATGTCTGTGTGGACTGTAAGTGTAATCGAGTTCTTAAGTTGACCACCGGACAGCATCATGGTGTCGAGTTAATGCCGGGAGGGCCGATATCATCACACTAAGAATCTAGAACAGTTTTTTGGTTGTTGAAAATGCGATAAACGGCATGTAATTCTTCTATGTAACCTTACAGTAGCTATATACAGTATTCACTAGTAACACTTCTTCAGCTGTCCACCGTGAGGTGATAAAAATTATGGGCTACCACAGTGTACTTGTGACGGTACACACCGGTACGACGTACCGGTACCTCTGATCACCGCATCGGAGCGGTTAACACACGGGGCTGTGGCCAAAGGCCCCTCGGCCAAAGGACCCTGGCAGCTAAAGACAGCAATGGCGGGAGGCAGATCTGTTGTACCAGTACACATGGAAGCCGCTAATGAGGTTTCTGCCGTTGCCACAGTGTGCCAGCTGACGGAGTATCAGCAGTCGACTTCTCGTGTGGCTAGTGCGGGCTGTACCTTTCACTGTTCACTTGTGTTTGCTTAGTTGTCTTAAAAGTTTTCCATCGCCCTATACAATGGATGAAATAACTAGTTATTTCCACAAAATACCTAAAAAAAAAAAAAAAAAAAAAAACAAAAAAAAAAAACAAAAAAAAAAAAAACAAAAAAAACAGAAACTGGACGAAGAAACTGAAAAACTGTCGACGTCACCAATGGAAACAGTTCAGACAGAATCATCATTGCGTGCTTCATCTAGCGTCACTCTATCTTTTCCTACAGAGGACAACAAAGAAGACGACAAACAGTGGCCAGACCCTTGGCCTTTTGAAAAAAAAAAAAGGCCGAGTTTTGCAAAAAATACAGTTGGCTTTTAAATGCGTTGAGAGGTTTGCCGAAAAGTTGTACCACTGTTGCTCCTCGCCCCCCCCCCTCCCAACCCTTCTGCAGCCACCCCCCAGACGATCCTAGATACGCCACTGTTTTCCATTTAAATTGCTAAGAAAAACGTTATAATAATGCTTTCAGAAGTGTGAACTAAAGAAGGTCGCCATACCGAAACATCTTTTTTTACAAATCAAGCACTGGGTTTCCGGTACTTCTTAAATCGTGACGAAAGTCCTTTTACACACCAGTGTGGTATCTGTTCTTTCGGACATGTCCTAAGTTCATACATGAAATATTCGCGTCCTTGGCTTAAAATCCTTAAAATTTAAGTAATTACTTCTGTAGTGCGGGACTTGCAGCAGTTTGGAGCTAGCTGGAAGACGTACTCCGGACAATCAAGAGGACAACACGATCTCTGTCCCAAAGCGAGAATCCCGGCACAAATTCACCCGTCTAAATGTTCAAATGTTTGTATAGCTTATGGGACTTAACTACGGGGTCATCAGTCCCTAAACTTCCAAACTACTTATAAACTAACTACGACTAAGGACGGCACAAATGTCATTGTCCGAAGGGGGATTCGAACCCCCGACCGTAGTGGCCGTGCAGACCGTGACTGGAGCGCCTCAGTCCCCTCGGCCACCGCGGCCGGCTATCACCCGTCTCCATCCAATTATGTCAGTGTCCTTTTGCAGCCCTACTTAATCATATTCCTTGTCCAATACTTTCAGACATGACGTTAGTCACCGAATAAAGAGAAATATGTTCAGTAAGCGAGGGTCCGAAATCATGTAGATTCTAAGATAATGTTTATAAGAGGTGTTATCCTTAGAGTCCATGCATGGGAAAACATCCCTCTGTCCTTCGGCGTGAGGAATGACGCTTCCTTTGAAGTATACACTGTTGTTGTTGTTGTTGTGGAACTTGCTGGTACGCATTCAAGAGCGTGACCCTGTGCTGTCTGCACATCTCTGCTTTGAGCTGAGAAGACCATTTCGTTATAACCAAACAAAGGAAGTTTAGGGTTTAACGTCCCGTGTACAACGTGGCCGTTACAGATTTTTGAATAAGAATGGGGAAGGATACCGGCTGAGCACTTTTAAAGGAACCATCCAGGATTTGCCCGGAATGATTGAGGAAATCATGAAAAACCTAAATCTGAATGGCCACAGGTGCATTTGAATTACCGCCCTACCGAATACGCGTCCAGTGTATCGCCACAGCGCCCTCTCGCACGCTCCCACCGCCAAACGCCTACATCTACATCCACATAGGATACTCTGCAAATCACAAATCACCTTTAAGAGCCTGACACAGAGTTCATTAACCACTTTCATAACCTTTTCTAGCGTTCCATTCTCTAATAGCGCGCGGGAAGAAATGACACCTAAATCGTTCCGTTTTCGATCTGATTTCTCTTATTTTATTGGGATGGTCATGTATATGTATATGGGTGCTAGCAAAATACTTTCACATTCAGAAGTGAAAGTTGGTGATTGAAATTTCGCAAATAGAACTCGCTGCAATGAATAACGTTGTTCTTTTAATGATTTCCACCTCAAATCGTGCAACAATTGTGTGACGCTTTCCCTCCTGTAACGTGATAAAACAATTCGAGCTGCCCTTCTCTGAAGCTTCTCAATGTCTTTCGTCAGTCCCACCTGGTTAGAGTTCCACACTGGGCAACAGGACTTCAGGAGAGGACGCACAAGTGTGATGTAGGCAGTCTCTTTGGTAGATCTGTTGCATCTTCGAAGCCTTCTGCCAATGAAACGCAACCTTTGGTTCGCCTTCCCCACAATATTTTCTGTGTGTTCTCTACAGTCTAAGTTGTTCGTAATTGTAACTCCTAGGTATTTGGTAGAATTTACGACCTTACGATTTGACTGATTTAACGTGTAATTGAAGCTCAGCGGATTTCTTTTAGTGGCGATATGTATTACTTCAGACTTTACTTAGTGTCAATTGCCAATTTTCGCACCGTGTAGAAATTTTGTCTAAATAGCTTTGCAGTTGCTTTTGATCCTCTGTTGACTTCACTAACCGATAAACGACAGCATCATCCACGAACAGTCTAAGGGAGCTATTCAGATTGTCTTCTAAATCGTTTATAAACACAAAGAAGTGTAGGGGACCTATAACGCTCTCCTGCGGAACGCCAGATATCACTTCCGTTTTACTCGCTGACTTACCGCCAATTACTACGAACTGTGTCTTTTCTGATAGGAAATCGTGAATCAAATCGCACAACTGGGGTAATATTCCGTAAGCACGCGATTTCATTAGAAGCCGCTTGTGAGGTACAGTATCAAAAGCCTTCCGGAAATCCAGAAATATGGAATCGATTTGAGGTCTGGGGAACGAGCAGGCCAAGTTGTGTGGTCTCTGCGGCCAATCCACTGACTGTAGGCTGCCTAATGGCGAGACATCACAAGGTCCTGCTGACACACTTGACGGAGCGCTAATGCAACAGCTGTGCTGACATTCGGAACTAAATGTCTCGCTTCCCTCCCTATTTTTCTTGTTTTAGATGAGTGCTGGCATCTGTAGAGGTATAATTTGATGTTTATGCGAAGATGGTGTCAGGGCTCATTTCTTCACCGCAGATGCCGAAACATCGTTAGACCTCTTGAGGAAATCCGGATGACGAGCATAGAGGACTTTGGACGACAGGGGCTTTACTCCGATGTAGAATTTCGGAGAAACTGAAGGCGTGCTCCAGTTAGCCCAGTGGGTAAGACAAACGCTGACCCTAAGCGAGATCGCTTGTCGCCTTTGAATTATTTTTGTACCCTTGTGCAGCACTTTATAATCACCTCGCTCCTTTCCTATTCCTTCTGCCCTTAGAATGAAACTCTTCATCACCAGCCAGGTGCAGCAACCTACGTGGCGTAAACGAGTTGTTGGAAACACTCTGAAGGAATGCTGAGCCACGTCGCCCATCCATAATTTGTCGTATGTTGTCAGTGCAGGATTATTTGCACGAACTGGCGTCTCAATTATATCACATAAACGCTGTAGCAACAATTGTGATTTAGTTTCTTCTCTGTTGAAAAACAGATTCATTGCTTTTGTCGTTTTATTGCTGCGTTTGTTACTTTTTCCTTCATCTACAACCTTTGTAGCTGACTTGGTACGTTAAATACTGCGGTTATTGCATTCTATATACGTTTGCTACGTTCAACACTCTAATTTGACTGGAATTGTAGTGAAGAAACCTTAAGATTCCTGAGTAGAAAAGCGCCGTCGTTCTGCCAAAGGGAACGTCTTCTGGTGTTTCCTAGCCATTTTTTATTTTAATAGAAGATGAAATTATTTAGCAGAAGCCTGTACGTTACAAGATAATTGTAAATAAACGGTCCTGTAATGTACCTTGTCAGGGACCTTTGGAAACTTCACTAATACAAATGTGGAGCTATTTAAGTCATTGTCTATTTTTATAGAATTACATACGTTTCCTAATGTTAAAATCAATATAAACGATACTATTCGCACTCATCAGCCGGCCGCGGTGCCCGAGGGGACTGCGGCGCGCCAGTCACGGTCTGCACGGCCACTACGGTCGGGAGTTCCAATCCCCCCTCGAGCATGGATATTTGTGACGTCCTTAGTTGTAGCTAGTTCATAAGTAATTTGTAAGTTTAGGGACTGATGACCCCGTAGTTAAGTCACATAAGCTCTACAAATATTTTATTAATCATATAATAAAAAGAAATGTTAAAATATTGAAAAAAAATTCGCAGGACTGATGTGGGTATAACATAACACTGTACACCTCTTATCACGGTTACTGCCTTAATAGTCAACTCAGAGGTAGCATAGATCGTCCTCTGATCGCCGATGACCGTGACAGATGAATCAGTAGCAATACATCCCATTAGTAGGTTCTATTCAAGGTTAAATCTAGCTTTGGCAAAGAAAGGGGTGAATTATGCTGCCATAAAAGTCTTTGGTCACCTACCAAACAGCATCAAAATCCTGACAGATAGCCAACTAGCATTTAAAAATAAGTTACAAGTATTTCTGAATGGCAGCTCCTTCTACACTGTAGATGAATTTTTACATATAAATTAATAAACAAAAATTAATTCATTAATTAATTTAAAAAATATTGTCATGTAATATTTAGTATAAAGTAATAATTTGTAACGACACGTTTCATTAACCTGACACGTTCCACATCATTACGAAGTGTCGTATTCATGAAATATAGAAGAAGTACTAATCTAATCTAGGTACATATTTTAAGCCGGCCGCGGTGGCCAAGTGGACTGCGGCACGTCAGTCACGGTCTGCACGGCCACTACGGTCGGGGATTCGAATCCTCCCTCGGGCATGTATATTTGTTCCGTCCTTAGTATTAGCTAGTTCATAAGTAGTTTGTAAGTTTATGGACTGATGACCCCGTAGTTAAGTCCCATAAGCTCTACAAACATCTGAACAATTTGAACATATTTTAAATTAATGGCACTGAACGCTGTCGTAGAGTAGGTTTTTCTTCACTATGTTTCCGCAGTGTATATATAAAAAACACATTGGATATAGGACAGATCGTTGTGACACCATATTGCGACATTTTATTTCTTTGTCGTCATTAATCCCGGATGTGGAGTGAACCACTACTGATGTTTCTCCCCAATTCCTTTATGTTCAAATTTTCCAACTTATACAAGAGCCGTGGTGCAGCTAGGACTTAGTTCTGAGAGGATGCTAATTTTTTAATAATAAAGCCTATTTTATTTACTAATGTATGACTTATTTTTTCACTTTTTATTATTTAATCAGTTATGTTACGAAAACAGTTGCACAAGAAATAAAATGATTAGGCTCGCATTAATTTGAAAGTGGAAATGGAGTGTATACAATGAGCTCGTAAAATAATTAAGCAGCTTCTACGTTGCTAGTTACAGTGTAATTAACATGAGACTGTATGTGTAAAAACTGAACTAAAATAACGCCAAAGTTTTCAAAAGATTCCACTCGGTGGCGCCGCCGACCTGCTATCAAACGGCTCGTAAATTCAGCATAGCAGAAACAATAGCGGCAGCATGAAAGCTGGTAGCGGCGGTATTATAACCGCCCATAGTAACAGCAGCACACGTTTTCAATGGCGGCATCACGTTGGCGACCCATTGTCACGTTCACATGTGCTTGGCAAATGACAGTTATGTTGGAAATTATTACAAGTGTACTATTTCAAATTTCCGGTACCGCCGTATTTAAAAAGTCAATCCTTTTTTTTTTTTTTTTTTTTTCCTTTTTCGGAGGGGAGGGGGGCTATGAGGCTGAAGCCCCCCCACTGCCCCCTCCCGTGGCTGTGCCACTGTGCAAGAGTGTTACATAAAATTAAGTACTAACGAAAATGCTGTTTGTCTGTTGTAATCCGAACAGTACGTGGGACACAGGAGAGCAGAGCGGTGTCCGGTGTTGCAGGAGCGGCGGCGGCTGAAGGAGCGCTTCCCGAGCGTGGCGCTGGTGGCGCAGGACGAGCAGCAGTGCCGCGCGCTGCTGCGCTCCTACCAGTCGCTCGTGCTGTCCAGGGACATCTGCGAGGGCGACTGCCCGCGCGGCACCGTCTGCCCCACCGGCCTCTGCCACTCGCCCACCAAGCGGTAAACACACTCACTTTTACAGTTGGAGAAAATACTGAAATCACACTGACCATCCAATCAAACTGGGTATCTTAGGCTGCGTTTATGCTGCCACATCGCTGCTCGCCGACATGGCACGGCGATGATGAATCAGACCCACACAGTCTTACCGGCCCATTTAGCTTGCACCATCGCACCTCGCCCAGCTCGCTGCTCGCTACGATCCTCGCCAGGCGATGATACCAAACTGGTTTGTGTTTCGCGCTACTACCATCGCCGCCCAGCGTGGAACTTGCACTGTGATTGGTTGCTTCAAGGTTACTCTAGCAGAGCAGCGTTTGACTGTTGCGTGCGTGGAACTCTCGTGCCCATCGCGTACAATATTATTTGTTAGAGGTAGTTTCAGTACAGATAACAATGAGTGAACATCTGAAGGAGATGATAATTTCAGCCGTTTTTTTTAATGGAGAGCGATCTGGGACCAGAGCCATGCAGATCATCACAAACTAGTTATTTCTGAAACTTCCTGGCAGATTAAAACTGTGTGCCGGAATTAGGACTCGAGCCGGCCGCGGTGGCCGAGGGGACTAAGGCGCTCCAGTCACGGTCTGCACGGCCACTACGGTCGGGGGTTCGAATCCCCCTCGGGCATGGATATTTGTGCCGTCCTAGTTCGTAAGTAGTTCATAAGTAGTTTGTAAGTGTAGGGACTGATGACCCCCTAGTTAAGTCCCATAGACTATACAAACATTTGAACATTTGAATTTAGGACTCGAACCTGGGACCTTTGCCTTTTGCGGGCAAGCGCTCTACCACTGAACTTCACCGACACGATTCCGTCTCACAACTTTACTTCCGCCGGTACCTTGCCTCTTACTTTCCAAACTTTACAGAAGCTCTCCTGCGAACGTTTCAAGACTAGCAGGCTGGCCACGGTGGCCGAGGAGACTGAGGCGCTCCAGTCGCGGTCTGCACGGCCACTACGGTCGGGGGTTCGAATCCCCCCTCGGGCATGGATATTTGTGCCGCCCTAGTTCGTAAGTAGTTCATATGTAGTTTGTAAGTTTAGGGACTGATGACCCCGTAGTTAAGTCCCATAAACTATACAAACATTTGAACAAGACTAGCACTCCGGTTCCGGCACACAATTTTAATTTGCCAGGAAATTTCATATCAGCGCACACTCCGCTGCAGAGTCAAAGTTTCATTCTGGAAACATCCCTTAGGCTGTGGCTAAGCCATGTCTCCACCACATCCTTTCTTCCAGGAGTGCTAGTCTTGCATGTTTCGCAGGACAGGTTCTATGAAGTTTGGAGAGTAGGAGGCAAGGTACTGGCGGGAGTAAAATTGTGAGGCGGAATCGTGAGTCGTGTCGGGGTAGCTCAGCGGTAGAGCGCATGCCCGCGAAAGGCAAAGGTCCCAGGTTCGAGTCCCGGTTCCGGCACACAATTTTAATCTGCCAGGAGGTTTCGTATTAGCGCACACTCCGCTGCAGAGTGAAAGTTTCATTCTAGTTATTTCTGGTTCGATGAGATTTAGTATGTACTGGAAAGTTTGTTGCTACATTCGTAAATGTCTAAAAAAAACGATCTGGATAGTTTTTCAGCTGTTGGTAGTACTTGTGAAAGTATCCGTAGTGATTTAAAGGATGCCCTCCATATCTCCTCTTCCTTCTCTTTTCCAATAACAACATTTTTGTAGCGAACAAATCTCTGTCATTGTCGTCAGATGATGTGGAGAACAAGTTTGACGCTTCACGCCACTGCAGCTGTGCACTTAGTCGTAATGTAACAGCTGCATGAGAATACACATGGCGAGCAGCGAGCTGCCTGCAGGGTGAATGCAACAAGGCTGCTAGCGAGCAGCGAGCTGCCAGATACCAGCAGCGAGCTGCCAGCTGCGAGGTGTCAGCATAAACGCACACTTATGCTCGTCGATGGTGTAATTTCGCACTTTTTACTTTTTGATCGCACAGACAACACGTAAAGAGTCCCTTCCTATGCAGCTTCCACCCCACCTGGATTTCCGCTCCTCCTGCCTACTGCAAAACCCTTCAAATCCTCGAACGCCATGCCCTCCACCTCGCCTACCGTATTCGCCCCCCTCCCAAGTGGATCCTCTACTACCTAATTCCTTTCCCTCACCCATTCTATAATTCCTTGAACATATCTGCATCATATACTTATCCCATAAAACAGACTCCCGTAACCCCCTGGGCTACCCAATCCTCGCCAATCCTGTGTCACTGCCATGCCTCCATCATTGTATTCCTCCCTCTCTCTTCCAGGGTCACTTCCACCACCTCCCCCTCCCGGATGACGTCCCTCCGTCCCAACCTCCATCCCTAAACCACAGACAAATATATACAGACGGGAAACCTCCGTATGGGCCCAGTCCTACGCTCCGGGGTGCGGGGACGGAGGGTTTCCAGCAGTTCCGTAAGATGTCCCATGATGGCGCTGCGGTCAGAAGCAGCTCTTTAAACTGGCCAGAGCAGGCGGCAGGTAGCGGCTGTCCCCACCACCACATCCCCTCAAACACCAGCAAGCTGGACACAGCCGTGGTCTCATGGCAGGAGGCCTCCCCTCCCCACTACCCTCTGACGTGCGAGAGCACCCTAAGCCAGCGATCCGCCTGACACCTGCTAGCACCTTACGGAACTACGAGGGGAGCGTAGGACAGTGGTTTAGGGGGGGCTGCTCCTCTGTATATGTTACTCTGTACCTAAACCTTCCCACTCCCCTCCCCATAGATCCAACGTCCCCTCCCTCACCCTCTCCCTATCCCTTCCCCGGCTTGGTCTCCCCTTCCTTCCTCATCGGCAGAGTCCTTGGGCACTTCTTCCCCTCCCTTCCCCCGTACTTCCACCCCCTTTTTCTTCGCTCCTTCCACCCCCCTCCCTGCGGGTCCCACAGTGCAACGGTTTTCTAACAATTAAATAATTCTCAGTCTCTGTTGCAATATTTTTATTACAGTACTCCAATTACGCGTTTCGCTCTGTTAGCGTATCATCAGACTGGAAAAACAAAAATGTTTTATAACAGTCCTTGTACTTGGCGGGCAGCTAATCTAATGTGGCCACGGACTGTAATGAAACATTTGTCTTTTTCCAGTCTGATGATGCGCTAACAGCGCGAAACGCGTAATTGGAGTACTGCAATAAAAATATTGCAACAGAGACTGAGAATTATTTAATTATTCAACACTGTTGCTGCACCAGCCGCCGCCGCCACCACCACCATCATGGAATGGAAAAGAAAGGTTTTCTAACACTTGTGAATTTTCATCAGTATTGTGAAGTGCGTCCATTAAACTCAGTGCGACCGCCGCATCTACTACATGTGTCGTTTGTGTCTTTTATCCAGTGTCTCCGTATCTTCTTCGTAACCAGTGTTTGTGTCCATCATTGTGCTTTTAAAGCCACCGTGAACATTATTTAACAAACTACATGTTTTTGTTCGCCTATGACTATTTTGTTATGTTCAAAATCACTCCATGTTTTTTTTTTTTTTTTTTTAATTTCGTCGTTTTATTTATTCATCATGCCATTATTAACTTAATTAGAGGCATTGAATTAAAATTTATGCCGCAGCCTGGATTCGAAACTTTTTAAAAATGTTTATTAAACTTCTATGTACGAAAGAAGATAACAGGTACATCGGTTATACAGTAGTGTATCTTGTTTTCTGTTTCACATTTTATTCATTATGTAAGATAAACATTTTCATATTTGCTTTTTTTTTAATTCAGTCTATTTGTATCAGATTGTCCCTGAAAGCGAAAGAGAGAGAGAGAGAATACACTTTCTTACATGCCACTCTAGTGCATTATTTAGTTGTTTTTTCTTTTAGTTTCATTGTTTGCTTAATGTTGTAATTCTGGTGATTTTATAGTGACATTCTTTATATTTGATCTTGCAACTTTTTAGATATTTATGGCAAAATAACAAATCTAAATTTTGTGTAATGGGTTAATTCGTCATTTGTTAAGGTGACGTTTGACACTTTAGTGTAGCATACATCTACCAGTTTCATTTGCACTGAAAAGCCGGTCGCGGTGGACGAGGGGACTGAGGCGCTCCAGTCACGGTCTGCACGGCCACTAGGGTCGGGGGTTCGAATTCCCCCTCGGGTATGGATATTTGTGCTGTCCTTAGTCTTAACTAGTTCATAAGTAGTTTGTAAGCTTAGGAACTGATGACCCCATAGTTAAGTCCCATAAGTTCTACAAACATCTGAACATTTTTTGCACTGGACAGAATGAGGATCACAACAAAAATTGAAAACGACATCAGAATCATTAGGCACTCATAAATATAAGATAACATATAAAACACATAATAATAACAAGAACTACATGGCAAAAAAATAACAAAAGACAAATATAATAAAGGTGTTTGGGCTTTGAAAAATCACGGTCAATCAAAGTGAAACACATAATGATAACAGGAAATATATAGTGCAAAAATTAATACTAAACAATATAGATAACGCAAATGCATGGGCAATGAAACCAGTCTCTGTACAAGCAATCACTGGGAGTACACTGGGAGTATTGCTTATGAGTAATGACATACTGGGTGTCCACGGAATATTTATGGCTCATTTGGGATATGAACCCTCTCTTTTTTATACAGACCTAGAGTCATCTATTCCTTAATAACACTGCAAAAGTGGGATATACAGTGAGAGACAGACAGATAGAGAGAGAGGGCGGGGGAAGTGGGAGCAATGGGGAGAGGTAGTGAGAGCACAATTTATTAACTAGTGAACAGTTAAACGCGTAACATTAAAACATAATATGAAATACATTCACCTAAGGCAATAAAATGTGTTACTTTGCTCTCAATGAAGAGCTCTTAGTTTTATATACGAGGCGCGGCCAGAAAGTAAGTTCCGTTTCAATTTATCTCCGCTGCAGCGCTGCGATTGCAGTTCCACACATGCGCTGTAGACGATGTGTATCAAGGAGAAGAACGTGCGCCATTTGGAGATCGCTGTCAGTTACGTACGCTTTGTTGTGCTTGTTTGAAATGTCGGCGTTGATCGAAAATCCCGCCGCCTGTGAAATCAGGTCGGTGATACGGTTTCTGAATGCGAGGAAAGTGAAACCAGGTGAAACTTATCGGCAAATTTACGATGTTTACGGACCAAATGCGATGAGTGATTCGATGGTGAGAAAATGGGTCCGACAGTTCAATGACGGGCGTAGTGATGTGATCTATGAAGAACGAAGTGGGTGTCCACCTTTGGTTACAGAAGAACTGGTTCACGCGATTAATGGCAAGATCCAGGAAAACCGTAGGTTTACAATTAGTGCTCTAGTTATGGACGACGAGCTGAAAGAAACTGTTTCCAACTAGTTGAAGACACAGGCAGCAGATTTCTATGAAGAAGGTATACAAAACCTGGTGCCACGCTACGACAAATGCCTGCAAAATTTCGGCAGTTATGTGGAAACGTAGTTTAAGAGTTGTAGAATTTTGTGCAATAAAAATTTCTTCTGTATCTGTGTACAATTTCATTTTATTACCAAACGGAACTTACTTTCTGGACGCGCCTCGTATTTTGTCACAATTTTTATTCACACGTTTTGTAGACACACCCACTGCACTTTCTTGCTTTACTCTTTGCTTGACACTCTAGGAGAGCATAAAAGACACGCTTTCATTGGGCGGGCTCCCCTTTTGGGCTGTGGGGGACTGGGAGGGCGTTGTTGGCGTCGTGGGTGGGCGGCGTCGGTGTCGCTCGCGGGTTGCGGAGAGCCTCCTCAAAGGCTGCTTTCAGCGAGGTGTCCAGCTAATTCTGGAATGTTTCTCGATACTTTTTGCGCTCTTTGACCCTTGTAATTACACCGCTTTGCCTTCACGAGAATCTATACTCTAATGTGTCTTTTTCGTCACAGGCACCGCATTTTTCTGAGTTTCTCGCTTTGATCAGCGCCAGCCTCTCGTTTGTGGGTACAGCCCGGTGCACTACTTTGTACCACCAGTCTTTGGCGTGGGATGGTATGGCTTTTTCTGAGATATTCTTACAGACTCGTGGCCAGTCGAAGTCTGGAAGCTTTCTCTCTATTTTGGCCTTGACGGTAAATCTCCCGTAGCACTCCATATATTTTACACGTCGTTCTTTGGCTCTAGTTCTGTATGGAGGTTATTACACAGCTTCTATCGATTTTGAGATGCTTTGTGTGTCGCAGCTTGAACGGTATGTGTCTGGCGTAGACTGGCGCCTTTTCGGACTACGGCCTGTAACCTCTGGCGAGAGTGCTGATGATGTTGTCCTCGTTTCTTTCTTCGGTTTTCAGCTGCCTGTGGAGCAACAGAGCAGCGGATTTCTTTTTTAAGTCTACTAAGCCTACCCCACCTTGTTCCCTTGAGAGGAAGCATGTTTCCTGCGAGACTTTAAATATTTATCCCCGCCATAGCAGGTACTAGCCAGCGCTGATCATTGCGTGTGCTATCTCCAGTGGTACACTTCAGATCTGCGCCATGTACCGTCTGCAGCTAAAGTTTAATGGAATGCCTCTAATTTAGTTTAATATCTAAAATAAAATAATCTATTAAATTGTTTACTGTCAACATTTAAGACATCTACGATGTCGAAATAATTATCCCCATCTCATTATTATAAAATTATTTCAGTATCTCAAAAATTACAAATGTTTATTAAAACACAGAAAAATCGAGCTGAAAATAACCAACTTTTGAATTCGTCACACAATTCCAACAAACTCTGGTTTAGCTGATACCTTATTGTCTCTGGCTATCAACTTAAAAGCGTCACATTTGTATATATTTATTTAATGCCTGATTTCAATTGACATAAATTTATAATTGAAGTATAAACAGACCATCATATTCTCCACAGTAATACTGAAAATGTAAGCAGCATGAATTACCTGTCGTATATTTAATTTAGTGTGTCGATTTATTGTTCCCTTTGCCTGTACTTCACTTAAATATTGTGTAGCTTGAGCGGTCAGGGTCATTAAAGCTGGTTTGTCTATTTATTATTTCAGACTTTATGTACTAGTAATTAACAGTCTTTTTGTATTTAAATAATGTTATATTAGGAAGTGGTTTCAGATGGTCTATTTCTAATTAAAAAAACATCTCCTGTTAGTGCACGATTTTGGAAGGGATGCCGAGCCGGCCGCGGTGGCCGAGGAGACTGAGGTGCTTCAGTCACGGTCTGCACGGCCACTACGGTCGGGGGTTCGAATCCCCCCTCGGGCATGGATATTTGTGCCGTCCTAGTTCGTAAGCAGTTCATAAGTAGTTTGTAAGTTTAGGGACTGATGACCCCGTAGTTAAGTCCCATAAGATTTACAAACAGTTGAAGGGATGCCGATCGGACAATAAGGAAGCATCCAAGGCACAAAACTGGTGGGGAGTGTGTATTTGAGAGAAAAGTGATGCGCGAAGGGTGTGCACGGAATAAGAACTTCATGTCTAGTCTCGGCAGAAGAAGGTCCCTCCTGGATGATAGGAGTGATTCGAACCGCCAGAGTGTTAAGATTTGTGCAGCGAACGGTCGCTTCTCGGGACTCTAAATTTTGGTGAGAAGAAGTGAACGCCAGTGCAGCTGATTTGTGTTTATGTTCTTAAACAAGAACTTCCGGGTGTAAAATGGTGTTCGGGAAATAAAAACTATTTTGAACTGTTGACATTTTCATGTTTAATGCTCACAAAATATATAGAATTTCTGTGTTTCTTAAACTTTTGATTATTTACCGAAAAGTGCTAGCAATTTCTTATCGCAGACAATGCAACTGTTTAACTATTTTATCCTATTTATGATTAATAACTCACCTGAATAGATGAGGAAGCTGTTTTGGTGAATAAACCTAATTCAACTAAATCGCTGATTTAGCGTACACCATTTGCAAACGTTAGAATAAAAACCGTTTGTTGTTGTTTTGTGGTCTTCAGTCGGCAGACTGGTTTGATGCAGCTCTCCAAGTTACCCTGTCTTCTGCAAGCCTCTTCATATGAGAATAAAAACGGCAACGTACATCCTTTTCTGTCTGCCTACTGTATTCGTCCTTCGGTCTCCCTCTACGATTTTTACCCCACATACTTCCTTCTAATGCCAAGTTTATTTTTCCTTGATGTCTCAGAATATGTCCCACCAACCTATCCCATCTCTTAGTCAGGATACGACAGAAACTCCTTTTCTCCCCAATTCTGTTGAGTACCTCCTCATTAGTTACGTAATCTACCCATCTCATCTTCATCATTCGACTGTGATACCACATTTCGAAAGCTTCTATCATCTTTTTGTCTGAAGTCCTTATCGTCCACGTTTCACTCCCATACAACGCTACACTTCAGACAAATGCTTTCAAAAAGGACTTCCTAAGATTTAAACTAATATTGGATGGTAACAAATTTCGCTCCTTCAGAAACGCTTTTCTTTACATAGCCATTCTGCATTTTATATCTTCTCTACTCGGACATTAGAAGTTATTTTGCTATCAAAATAACAAAACTCATCGACTACGTTTATTGTCTCATTACTTAATCTAATTCCTCCAGAATCGTCAGATTTTCTGACAGTACATACCATTACCATCGTTTTACTCTTGTTAATGTTCATCTCATATCTTCCTTTCAAGACACCATTCCGTTTAAATGCTCTTCCACGTCCTTTGCTGTCTCTGACAGAATTACTATGTCATCAGCAAACCGCAAGGTTTTTATTCCCTATCCATGGACTTTAATACCCTCTCTTCCTTCACAACTTGCTCAATGTGCAGATTGAACAACATTGGGGAAAGGCTAAAACCCTGTCTTACTCCCTTCGCAATCACTACGACCCTTTCATGCCCTTTGACTCTAATGATTGCTATCTGGTTTTGTCCAAGTTGGATGTAGCTCTTCGCTCCCTATATTTTATCCCTGCTATCTACAGAATCTGAAAAAAGCGTATTCCAGTGAACATTGTCAAAAGCTCTTTTCAGATCCACAAATGCTAAAGATGTGGGTTTCCCTTTCCTTAATCTATCTTGTAAGATAAGTCTTAATGTGAGTATTGCTTCGTGTGTGCTTAGATTTCTTCTAAATCCAAGTGAACCAGTTATTTAATGTAATATTTATTATATGTTTTTCAAACTACACCCCATGCATAGAATGTTTTAACAACAGGATCACAGATAAAAGATAATATCTGCAACTAAGGGCAAGAAAACAGACATGTACGGTTGGACCCTAAGATAACATTGCGCCTAACTTCTAAATCAGAACCGTACATAGTCCAATACGCAGCTTCTTACAGCGTATAGTCACACTTGCTTTTATCTTAGCTGTGATAAATGCGGTGCAGGATACTGTGTAAAATTGCAGTGGACAGATGGTGTCATCAGTCCCTAAACTTACAAATCACTTATGAACTACCTTATACTAAAGACGACACAAACATCCATACGCGAGAGGGGATTCGAAACCCCGATCGTAGCGGCCGCTCGGCCACTGCGGCCGGCAAAATGCAAGAGATATTGAAAAATGACTTTCTCGGTCATGAACTTACGGCAGGGGCTTCTGAAAGTAGGTACTTCGCAGTTTCTACGGATCTAATACACGGATTGCGATGCAACCAACGCCATTCTTTTTATGATTTTTCATTCTATTGATTGCTTAAGAAATAATGTGTGGTATCAATGTGTGGTATCAATTAAAAAAAAACACAAGTGTGTGTTGAAAATAATATTTATTTGCGTTTTAGACTGTCTTATAGTACTTACTTTCATAAGCCCCTCCCATATGTTCATTACCGTGAAAGTCTTTTTTCACTATCTCTTGTAGTTTCAGAGATATCTGGGCTGAAAAAGTTGAGTGGGACATCCTGTACATTATTTCGTCAATGGTTCCGGGTGTTGAAACGAGATTTTCGGCAAATAGTGCCCAAATCACCGCGTGCTTTTTATGTGATAAACAGCTGTAATTCTTTCATCGATAGAGATAGCGAAGTAATAATTTTTCCAGTGTTCACAGTATACTTTTCATAATTCCTTTCAGTAGCTATTCTAAGGACAATTACAGTGATATAACCCTTTTTAATATTTACGTTGAAACTGTTCGCAAAAAAATTGTGCTGAAATTGGAAAGCTAATAGGCTTGAGTCAGCTAGTACCGTGCAAAACCCACCAAGCAAAGCTGTCACGCCATGCGCCATACTTATAACGCAGAATTATAGGTCTAAGTAATTGAGATAAACCCCCACGTCCTACACGACGTAGATATAGCATCAGCTGTTGTTCTTTTGTTTGGATCTACGGCATTAGCTAATGTCTAAAGAAATCGTTTTTTTTTTTTTTTTTTTTTTTTTTGCTAAAAGTCTTACTATCAGCATTAACAAGTGGTACAATTACCACTGTAACTGTGTTTCCATCGATACAAGAGTTACCACTCTTTATCACATATCAAAGCGCGTACAACTTGGGGTACTAACATTCTCCTAAAACCTCGTTTCGAGATATGTAAATTGACTCACCCTTGTGGCCCACGTTCGGCGCCCCCCCCCCCCCCCTCCCATCATTGACGTTCGTTAATCCTTGATACCACAGACGCCGAAAGGTTTGATTAAGCAGAACAGTGAAGGGGCCTCCACACCAACAGAGCGGAGACATTGCTAAATGTAAGACCGGCGCATGAAAAAATATAAAAAAATAAATAAAAATAAAAAACAACAACAACACTTGACTGCTATAACTAGTCATGTAGCTAGAAAACTTCCTTGCTTTAGGAAGGCGCGGAGCTAGAGAGAGGTTCATGTGTAGAAGAACCTCCCTCCCCCCCCCCCTCTCTTTCTCTCTATCTCTGTCTGTCGAAACAATACGCACAAGGGCGAAAGCATATTAATTGTTTCAAGATGTATAAATATTTTTATGAAGAACATATAATGCAAGAATTCGTGCTTCACAATTGGCAATACTAAATAAATGATATATCTTTCAATACAATAAAATGATGTTCCTTAAAGGCTATGTTATAGGCGGACAGATCATCATTATTTCATTATTAAAAATGGAAATGCACATCTGTCTTGTTGGATGCACTGAAAAAAGTACCACTTCGTATCAGCAGGGACACCTATTAATACTTCTGCAAATACTGAAGCGTAAGCGCAACGTATTCGTTATTTGAACACACACCTGTTCCATTTCGCGAACTCTGATTTTGATGTTCCGTTTCGCAATCTCTCGTTTTGCTGTATCCCCATAAGAAAAAATTAAGGCCTTTAAATCAATTTCGCTGACCATCTAATGCAACCATTGCGACCTATCCACCGTTCGGGGTAGACTACACATTGTTGAGATCATTCCTAACCCATCTACAATAATGGAATGGTGCAACATACTACTGAAATCAATGTCTCCGAGCTAACTGAGGTGGGATGGCCTCTAGGATATGGCTGGGATTCAGCTCATTCTGTAGGAACTGCAAATACACTTTTTTTCCACTTACATTACCCTCCGCCATGCTACATACGGTGTCGTACAGAGTGTAAAAAACTGTTCTATAAAAAGTTCCATACATCCGGCGACTTCTGTACGGCTTGGCTATAGTCTTTACCTTACATTATCCTTACATTATTCACATTCCAACCTGGACTTTCCACTTTAAAATATAAACCTATTGTGAACATCCTCACCTTAAAATAGAATTATTCATTAAAGAAAGGTCGCGATTGTGGCGCATTTGTTTTTTACTGGTCATAAATTAACGCCACATTTCTATACATCACCTGTTGCAGATATTCAGTGGTCTCGAAGATCTTGTAGCTCGCCTGCCATTAACACATTACAAAATTATGTTATGCCGTCGGGTTCTTGGGTTTTCAGGAAACTACATTTGTGACACTTTCATTTAATTTTTAAGTATGTTTATTCATCCATTTCTGATAAAGCAATTTCACAACACACTTCCATACTAAATAAAATGTTACTTCACTAAGATTGCCATAAGACTCCAGACTACTAGTATATACTCACAACAGAGACTGACTCAGTTCGCACCAATTCGCGCGTATAAATACACAATCACATTTCTAGAACCTTCTAGAACACGGAAGTACAACATTTAAATATTTAACAATTTGTTCAATAAACATTAATGACTCCTGCTTTACGCAAAGATACATAAAAGTATGACAGATGTAATAATAAGTTTTTTTACATCAAAATAAACAGTAGAAAAGATTGTAAGTAAACAACAATTAGTGCAGTGTTAATATATGTTTACATTGTTAATACGACTTTCAATACTTAATTAATTTAGTTTGTTAGAATACCCTAGTAATGCAAATTATAATGATTAAAATAACTTGACAGAAGCGCTATAAAATGCTTATGTAATATAAACATGAAATGTTAGGTTACAATACTACGACCAATTATGATATCGAATACTTCAGTTATTTAGACAAACGGAACCCTCCTGGCTAAATATATTACACGATTAAAGTGCCACTTTAGACTTTTCTCTTTTTTTATTTTATTATTATTATTATTATTATTATTCTACTGGAAGGAAAGCAAGCGACCACCGATCTTTATAGGAATCTGGATTGGCTGAACCGAGAATTTAATTTGGGTCTCTTGAGTGAGAATCGAGGGGATTGGTCACCCCATCCCCATTTTGATCAGTCCCCGTAAAGCTAACATGTATTTACTATTCACTTAGTTGTATTTTACATATCTGGCTGTTAACGAAATTTTTATTTTTGCAATTGTGTGAAACTGTTTTTGAGATACTCGCATTTCGCTATCTACAAAATCTTTTATAGCAAAGTCGCTGCAAGATGCAGACACAGAAAGGCGAAAAATTATTACCGAATATTTGCTGTGATTTCCCCAATATAAATTTGAGAATACATTCAAAATCAGACTGAAGATCAGTAAATCATTGTTACAGTTAATATCCAACATCTCGTGTATTGTTCACTGTTTTCGACAGTTTAATTCAAAATTGCAACAATGGAATCATTAATTCCAGTATCTTCTTCTTAAGGTGAGGATTTCATGTTCTTCTGAAACGGCATAGATATTACTCATCACATGGATATAGAAGTTTGTATCTACATATATCTTTTACTCTTTTATTTAACTATTGGGCCTTTACGAAGTAGGTGGTACGCACAGATAAAACTGAAATACAGTGTGGTCGGAAATTCCCGTTACAAACTTCTACGACTTGTAGAGGGTAGTGAGTACATAACATTTAGAATAGGAACCCCATGTCCGAAAACGTATCGTTTCAGTTCTACGAAAGTTTCATTTCGGATGTGTAAAGGCCAATTCACACTGTCCGTCACATCAACGTCACGTCAAGTTGTATGCACACTGTCCGTCAGTGTCCGTCACGTCAATTCGCCCATCTCAATACGCAATGTTGAAAGTGAGGTTATGAGTGGCGATCTGTTATGTAGAAAGTCATAGTTTAATACTAGAATTGAGGGAACAACAACGCTAAATGTTACTGACGGCCAAAGAAAACTTTACAGTGTATGTTTTTGGCCAACTTACTGTGAACTGAAACATTTCAAAACATCGACATCTATTTTCAAGCGAAAAAATAAACATATGAAAACAATACTTATAAGAGCATAAATAGCGCCTGTTTACTTTAGCCATTACGATTTTCCCGCTGACACTGTTAATACCGTCGTCAACAATTGGGCCGGGCGCGGTGGCCGAGTGGTCTGCGGCGTGCCAATCACGGTCTGCACGGCCACTGCGGTCGGGCATGGATGTTTGTGCCATACTTTGTATTAGCCAGTTCATAAGTAGTTTGTAAGTTTAGGAACTGATGATTCTGTAGTTAAGTCGCATAGACTCTACAAACATTTGAACATTTTTGTAAACAACTGAATTTTTGTCTTTCATTAGAACTGACTTCTTCATTTAAAATGTTAATGAATGAAAAATGCGTAATGAAATTACAATCTTATTGAAATAAACAGTTTGCTTCAGTCTTTTCTGTTGCAATGTTACGTAACATAAACCATTTGTTGGTTTCAGATATCCTACCTCGATTTCAGGGGGACACTCAATTGACAAAAATATTTAAGTCGTCATGAAACATTTGAGATTTACCCCTAAAACGAAGTATAGCAACAAAATAAAGATTAATAAGACACAGTTGCATATTAAAAGTGCAATCGTCGACTGCAACATGTAATTCGTGTGACGAAAATAGGTTTACTTCCGATGTTAGCAGACGGCCGTTTCGTCAAAACATTCTTCACGAGAAAGCTTGACGTGACGTTGACGAGACGTGACGTTCCGGTACCGGACAGTGTGAATGCCGCCATTAGAAATACATTACGGAATGTTCTGACGGACGATGACGTGACGTGACGGATAGTGTGAATTACCCTTAACTCGTCAACGTCTGCTTAGGGACAGAAAAACGTCGCAGTCCCGCATACTTAGTCTTCCTACGACACGTATTTGACCCGTTCTTGAAAAACGTGCCACTGAATGTCCGACAGGAAATGTGGTTTTAGCATGATGGTGCACCACCTCACTATTCACTGGATGTCAGGAGACATCTCAAAATACGATTTGTGAAAAATGGATAGGCCTTGGGGTCCAAACGCGTGGCAGCCACGATCGGCGGATTTAACCCCAAAAGACTACTTCTTGTGGGGTCGTATGAAGAGCCTAATCTATGAGACACCTGTAGAGACAGAGGGAGATCTACTGGCACGAGTCCTGTCCGCTGTACAAGACATTGAAGAGACACCAGGTGGGATGGAGAGAGTGTACCAGGACATGCTTCGGAGGTACAATGTGTGTAACGACGTTGGTGATCGCCACATCGAGCCGCCGTAGATGCTGGGTTCTTGTTGTTATCGACTAATGTAAGCCATAAGGTGTAAATGGTAATGAAAATGCGTAAGTAATAACGGAATGATTCAGTATTCTTTTCAAATTGATCGCAACAACTGTACTGGGTCACGCCCAATTACATTCCACAAGTAGGAGTGGATGAGGTAACTATGAATTGAAACCATCGTGGAACGGAAACGATACGTTTCCGGACATGGGGTTCCAATTCAAAATGTTATGTACTCAATACCCTCTACAAGTACTAGAAGATTGTAACGTAAATTTCTGACCACCCTGTATAAGGCTTCTGAGAATGTCAACCTTACTTAACCCTTTGAGCCACGAATTATGTTATAGTTTAAAACTAAGTTAAAATTATGTTTTTTCTATAGAATTACACAAGGGAGACCGGAATATAACATTTGTCTACAATTTTTATTTGTCATTACGGCATAAGGTGGTGGTTTCGGTGTGAAACCACTGTGGCGATACCAACTGAAACAGACCTGCACATAAATACATCCATATTTTTATTTATGACAAACGATCATTTTAATTAAATGCGATGAACAGAAAATTATCACAAAATAAACTTCGTTTCATCTGCTGTAGTTGGCATGTATTCCTGACTAAACGAGTAGCATAAAGATTGGTTTGAAATAATTGCCCACCAATCGAATCCATTGGGAATAAAAGTAGAAAAAATGTATTATCTGGAATATTTCGTGGGCCTGATGGTTGAGAAAATTGACTCATCAGAATAGAAATAAATATGATTGTCGGTCTAGCTGTAAATTGGGACACCTTGCTGCTGACCAGGAGCGAAACTACTTAGTGGTAGGTCATCTTCAGATTCCCAGTCTTACATTGCACCAGCAGACTCTGTATGCCCATTCACGGATGTCATCGATTCTCACTCAGAGTGAGAACTGAAATCTTGTAGAGAAACTTCAAATTGGTAAAAACGTTCAAACGTTTGTGTAGCTTATGGGACTTAACTACGGGGTTATCAGTCCCTAAACTTACAAACTACTTAAGAACTAGCTAATCCTAAGGACGGCACAAATATCCATGCCCTAGGGGGGATTCTAACCCCCGACCGTAGTGGCCGTGCAGACCGTGACTGAAGCGCCTCAGTCCCCTCGGCCACCGCGGCCGGCTCAAATTGGTAACCACCGCAAAATTCGTCTTATATCATCGTCCCATAGGCAGAAATAGGATGTTATAACCCTACCCGTCCTACACCACCGGTTAGTATACGATAATTAGAAAAATGGCCCGTGTGCCTAATTATCTTAATTGGGTGGAAAGGCTGTAGAAATGAAGCCGATGATGTAGCGCAGATTATAACAGGAACGTTGCCGTACCTCTTTGGTAAACAACAAGGATCGATAGTAATAAAGAACGTGGAAAGTCAAATTTGGAATAAAATGATTAATGTTTAAATAAAAAAATGCAGAACAAACGGGACATATGGATTAATCTTAAAAAAAATGAATAAGTTATTGATTTACGGTCGCCAGCTCGTTGTACGAGCAAATAATTTGGTAGGATCTCAATAACAGCAAAGTTAATTAACAACGTCAAAAACTACGTAAAATTTGGGTGGGCTGGAAATCAGAGTATGCACGTCAAATCCGGTACAAAAGACACTGACAATATACTAATTACAGAGAAATAGTTCATAACATAGGAGTTGAATATAAGACAGTGAAATGTAAGCTATAGCCACGCAAATGCTTCATGCAAAACTATCACCTTAATACTTACTATTTACAGCTTCAAATGATTAATTGTGTATATAACTACTATAAATTATTCAACAGCGAGGATGCCATGTGCTTTAGCAATAATGAAGATGTAACTGAACTATTAACTGTACTAATAGCAAGCTCAGAAATTAATTAATGACTTGACGTGATAACATTGAATATTTAGAAATGAACTATTTAACCGTCTGATTAACTTTTGCTCTCTCTTTAACCAGAAATTATTAGCATTTCGCCGGCCGCGGTGGCCGAGGGGAATGAGGCGCTTCAGTCACGGTCTGCACGGCCACTACGGTCGGGGGTTCGAATCCCCCCTCGGGCATGGATATTTGTGCCGTCCTAGTTCGTAAGTAGTTCATAAGTAGTTTGTAAGTTTAGGGACTGATGACCCCGTAGTTAAGTCCCATAAGATTTACAATTTTTTTTTTATTAGCATTTCAAACACTTGCAAACAGTCACTATTCTCACTAATCAGTACTTGCAAGAAAAAAAAACTTTACCTCAAAATAATATTCAATGGAAAACAATTAATCTTTTGCACATTTATTGAAATATCTCTTCAAATTGAAAGTTAGTCTAGCAGTTTCATTCCACTTAGCAACCTATTGATCAGCAATACTGGCATAAGCTACATGTAGCAATACTTTTCTGAACGAATTGTTAATTAATCGCTGTCACACTGTCTTTAATGACTTTGATTTTTAGTTTTCTATAACTTTGTGCATATTCTCGGTAAAACAATGGATGAGGAAGGAAACTGTCTGGACAATGTCTATGGGTTATGGTTTTTCAACACAGGTTCACAAATAACAGTGTTCACTATTGCACAATTATCACTAATACGCTGGTTAGCTGTACATGCTAAGACAAACGGGACAGATACTATGGATTTTGGTGTGCGACGTGATGCTGCTGATTGGAGACTGTTGGCACTTAACAATTGGCAAACACAGGCTCTTCTTGGCGACGAATGTTAATTGCAATTTTTGGCCCACAGCATTCCTCTTGATGCATTTGTTAATTATTTGAGCTGTGCCCGTATGAATAAATAATTCTGTCTCCTCCACTAGTGCCAACCCAACACGCATTCTACTTCACGTACTTTTGTCGTACATCGTTGCGCGCACCGTCTCACGATTCCGTCTGTCCGCTACTACTTCAGAACAACGACTCTCTCTCTCTCTCGCTGAGCGCCTCTGCGCTACCAGCAATATAACTCCCTACTCAAAGATGATTCTATACAATAACAAAGCCCTCGCTAAACCAGCGTGTCTACTACATCGATATAAATATCATTTCTTTCACAATATTAAAATGAACATACAAAATTAACATCAAATACATCATGAACCACAGACATCGCCGAGGTGGAGTGGCTTCCGTGCCTCAACAAATAGCCGTACCGTAGGTACAACCAGAACGGAGGGGTATCTGTGGAGAGGCCACACAAACGTGTGGTTCCTGAAGAGGGGCAGCAGCCTTTTCAGTAGTTACAGGGGCAACAGTCTGTATGATTGACTGAGCTGGCCTTGTAACATCAGCTAATGTGGCTTTGCCACAAAGCTACTGCGAACGGCTGAAAGCAAGGGGAAACTACAGCCGTTACTTTTCCCGAGGACATGCAGCTCTACTGTACGAATATATGATGCTGGCATCCTCTCGAGTAAAATATTCCGGAGGTAAAATAGTCCCCCATTTGGATCTCCGGGCGGGGACTACTCAGGAGGATGTGATCATCAGGAAAGACAACACTGGCATTCTACGGATCGGAGCGTGGAATGTTAGATCCCTTAATCGGGTAGGGAAGTTAGAAAATTTAAAAATGTAAATGCATAGGCTGAATTTAGATATAGTGGGGATAAGTGAAGTTCGATGGAAAGAGGAACAGGATTTCTGGTCAGGCGAGTACAGGATTATAAATACAAAATCAGTTGGGGATATTACAGGAGTAGGTCTGATAATGAATAAGAAAACAGGAATGCGGGTAAACTACTATCAGCAGCGCAATGATCGTATTATCATAGTCAAGACAGATACAAAGCCAACACCGACCACAGTAGTACAAGTTTATATGCCCACTAGCTCTGCCAATGACGAGGAGGTCGAAGAAATGTATGAGGATTTAAAGGAAATTATTCAGACAATTAAGGGAGAGGAAAACTTAATTGTGATAGGAGACTGGAATTCGGTAGTAGGAAAAGGAAGGGAAGGTAAATAGTAGGTGAATATGGACTGGGCAAAAGATATGAAAGAGGAAATCGCCTGGTAGAATTTTGCACGGACCATAACTTAATCATAACAAACACCTGGTTTAAGAATCACGAACGAAAGTTATATACGTGGAAGAGACCAGGAGACACAGGGATATACCAGATAGATTTCATAATGGTAAGAGATAGATTCCGGAACCACGTTTCAAACTGTAAAACATACCCAGGGACAGATATAGACTCTGACCATAACTTGTTGGTCATGAACTGTAAGCTGAAACTGAAGAAACTGCAAAAAGGTAGGAAAATAAGGAGATGGGACCTGGATACATTAAAGGAACCTGACGTTTTTGAGAATTTCAGAAGGTGCTTTAGACAACAATTGACAAAAACGGGGGAAAATAAAACAGTAAAAGAAGAATGGGTAGCATTGAGAAACGAAATAGTGAAGGCAGCAGAGGACAAAATAGGTAGAAAGGCAAGACCTGCAAAAAATCCTTGGATATCACAGGAAATACTAAATTTAATTGATGAAAGGAGAAAATATAAAAATGCAGTAAATGAAACAAGCACAAAGGAGTACAGACTACTAAGAAATGAGATTCACAGAAAGTGTAAAATAGCTAATCAGGAGTGGCTAGAAGACAAATGCAAGTCAGTAGAAGAATGTATAAATAGGGGAAGAATGGATACCGCCTACAGGAAAATAAAAGAAACCTTTGGAGACAAGAAAAGCAGCTGTATGAATATAAAGAACTCAGATGGAAAACCATTTCTCAGCAAAGAAGGGAAAGCTGAAAGGTGGAAATAATATGTAGAGGGACTATACAAAGGAAGGGAACTTAGAGACAATATTCTTGGAAGGGAAGAGGATGTAGATGAAGATGAAATAGGAGATGGTATACTGAGAGAAGAATTTGACAGAGCACTGAAAGACCTAAGTCGAAACAAGGCGCCTGGAGTGGACGACATACCCTCAGAGCTACTTATCTCTGGGAGAGCCAGCCATGACAAAACTATTTCAGCTGGTGCGTAAGATGTATGAGACGGGGGAAATACCCCCAGACTTTAAGAAAAAGAAAGCAGGTGCAGACAGGTGCGAAAATTACAGAACCATTAGTTTAATAAGTCATGTTTGCAAAATTTTAACACGAATTATTTACAGAAGGATGGAAAAGTTGGTAGAAGACGACCTTGGGGAAGATCAATTTGGATTCAGGAGAAATGTAGGAACTCGGGAGGCAATACTCACATTACGGTTAATCTTAGAAGATAGATTAAGGAAAGGCAAACCTACATTTTTAGCTTTTGTAGATTTGGAGAAAGCTTTTGATAATGTTGATTGGAATACACTCTTTCAGATCTTGAAATCAGCAGGAGTAAAATATAGGGAACGGAAGGTTATTTACAACTTGTACAAAAACTAGAAAGCAGTTATCAGAGTTGAAGAGCACGAAAGAGATGCAGAGGTTGGGAAGGGTGGAAGACAGGGTTGTAGCCTCTCTCCAATGTTGTTCAATTTGTACATTGAGCAAGCTTTAAAGGAAAACAAGGAGAAATTTGGAGAAGGAATTAAAGTTCAGGGTGAAGACATAAAAACATTGCAAAAACTGTCAGAGACAGCAAAGGATCTGGAAGAGTCGTTGAACGGAATGGACAGTGTGCTGAAAGGTGCTTATAAGATGAACATTAACAAGACCAAAACTAGAGTAATGGAGTGCAATCTAAGAAAATCGGGTGATGCTGAAGGAATTAGATTAGGTAACGAAGCAATAAAGGAGGTAGATGAGTTTTGTTACTTGGGCAGTAAAATAACAAATGATGGTCGCAGTAGAGAGGATATAAAATGCAGAATGGCAATGGGTAGAAAAGCGTTTTTGAAAAAGAGAAATTTGTTAACATCGAACACTAATTTAAGTCTAAGGAAGTCCTTCCTGAAGGCAGAAAGAGGATAGAGGCTTTTGAAATGTGGTGTTACACAAGAATTCTTAAGATTAGGTGGGTGGATAGTGTAACTAATGAGGAAGTACTGAACAGAGTTGGGGAGAAAAGGAATTTCTGGCATAGCTTGACTAAAAGAAGGGATCGATTGGTAGGACACATTCTTAGACATCAAGGAATTGTGAAATTAGCGTTGGAGGGAGGTGTGTGGGGTAAAAATCGCAGAGGGAGACCAAGAGATCAATATAGTAAGCAAATTCAGACAGATGTAGGTTGCCGTTCTTATGAGGACATGAAGGGACTTGCTCAGGATAGATTAGGTTGGAGAGCTGCATCAAACCAGTCTCCGGACTGAAGATCACAACAACAACAACATAATAAATTACAAAAAAATACAAATAATAAGGAAAAATACATAAAGCATCGTTTTATATATTACATACTGCACGCACACGTGAATGGAGAACGGTGTTGGTCACTGTGTTGTTGTGTCACAATCCCTGTGTGCTCTCTACATCTGGCAAAACAAGAAATGTATTGATAACAAGTAAATAGTGTATACTGGCACCAAACATTGCCGCTTTTATTTGTTAACGTCTTGGCGTAAATATCAGACTAATTTAGAAAAAATAAATGTAAGTATATTTCAGAATAAGATCACCGATTTATAAAGTTATTCGGTAATGTGTTCTGTCTTCAAGGAGTCACTACGTTGGTATATAACCTAACAATCAAAATCGTTTTGCGCCACGGTGGTTTTCATTGAAACCAACAACATAAAAAACGTAAGTTTAGTAAAATGTTATGTATACTCAATATTATGTAATTTTTGGAAAGGGACATTATTGCTGATTATGTAAAATACGAAAAATCGTACCTTACCAACGAATACATGCGATTATTACAAAAAACAAAATAGCAATGGAACACCATACGATTTTTCTTCACTTGCATTTGTTTCAAGTAGCGCTGCACCCACATAGAGCGCGTAGTTACCGTTTTATCGTTAAATGGCTGCACTTATTAACGACGAGAAGGTGTACTCAGCGAGAAACTACGCTTCCAGTAGGCACATAGTGAAAATATTATGGTGGTTTCGCTACGAAACCACTGAGAATGAAGGGGTTAAAGGTGGGTCATTTAATTGTTTAACCGAACGGCTAATTATCAAGAAATGTTGATAATGGATTATCAGGGGGAATGAATGTTAAATGAATATGCATCGCAGCAACGGCGTAGATCATTATATAAATACGCTAACACGAAAATTGAGGTACAGATTACTAATTTATTCGTATAAGAAGGTCAATGAAAGTTATATAATTCGAAAGATTGTTTGTCGTAGATTTCACGAATATAAATATTATGTGTGCATTTAGCCATTAAAAGTGGTAAAAGAAAGTAGAAATTTTCCTATCTACAGCTTGGATCAAGTTCTACATTCTCCAAAAACAGCTCACTGATTGGCTATTCGCCTCGACCAAAGACGCTGTAATGCAGCGCATCTGCAGTATTAAAATAAGTGAATATCGAAACATGGAGTGCTCCCAACTCACTTTCTTGTGCCGTTCAAATGCTTCATTTTCGCAGTGATTAAGATTGGTTAAAGGAAATGGATGTTTTCATATGAATGCCGATATGAAAGACGATGCGCCGGGAGAGGCATGTAGCGGTGCACTGGTGGAACTACGAAGTCGACATGTTGTCAGCTCTGGAATTTTGAATATCGCATTATCGAAATAACATTACTTCTTGGCGTTGTATAAATATAGGAACACCGAAATTGTAGTTCCATTTCAAATATTAGGCCAATGAAAGTTATATAATTCCAAAATGGCATGAGAAGTATATACTTCCGTTTTTATTTGTTGTTATTGTGTCAGGCATTTTCCTTAACACGTAAAAGATACCGTTCATACCTCCCAGTGCCGATTAAATTTTACCAAATATCCCAGCGGCCTCCTATGATAATGTCGGCAGTGGCGTAGCTACCATAGGGCTAGGCGGGGCAGTGCCCCGGGGCCCCAAGGTCTAGGGGCCCCTGGCCTCAGAGATCGACGTTCGAAAAAAGTTACAGTAGAGCGCGAAATGTTTATTTTACTTTTTTACTCTCCCATCCTATCGTCCATCACCTCCTCCTCCCCTCAAACCAAGTTTCACACAGTAGCCGAACTGGGCCACTGGGTGGCGGCCTTCACACGACGCCACTCGTGAAGGATCGCGCGCCTCCGAATACTGTGTAAATAATATATTTAGAAATGTACAGTTCGATTATTCGTGTAATCGGTTTTCCAAATATCTATGTGCTCCAGTTACTTTGGATAATCGACATCCTATTGTATATCATCCAGATTGTTGCCCCTGTAATTACTGAAATGGCTGCTGCCCCTCTTCAGGAACCACACGTTTGTCTGGCCTCTCCACAGACACCCCTCCACTGTGGTTGAATCTATGGTGCGGCTATCTGCATCGTTGAGGCACGCAAACCACCCCACCTCGGCAATGTCTGTGATTCATGAGGGTGGCCAACTGGTGTAGTTTTTTCATTATTTAAAGCATGGAGGTTAACTGGCGTATGTCTGCACATCTTCAAATAAATTAAGCAAAACTGAAATATTGCTTGTTAATGGCACCACGAAATATCACAAGCATGTAACAGAAATTTCTCCTTTGTTTGGGAGTAGCAATAACTGAGGACAGAACACAATCCTCGCCATTTTCTTCTCTCCAGACAAGTGTATCTCATTCGTATGCATTCATAGTCTTTATTAATGACAAAAGCTGCATTGTAGCACTAATTTAGAAGCATAAAAATGTCTGTGTGACTGGAAAGCGAAGGGTCGCGGGCTCGGAACCCGGTTGGACCTTGAATTTTTTCAGCCTGCGCTTTAACCCATCCTTCACCTTCCAACGATGTGAGGAGACGCCAGAAACGACACGCTGTTCGGCTTTCGCGTTAAGCTGTAGGTCCACTTTCCCAGGCTGGATAACTGGGATTGGCTAGGGCCAAAAGTGGCGTCCAATTGAAAGACTTGCACCAGGCCAATTAGCGACACGAAATTATTATTATTATTATTATGTTTCCGTGGTTAAGTAATATTTCTTCATGGTTTATTTTTTTAGTAGCTTCTGCTTGGGACTTCGTTCACCTAGTATGGAGCAGCTTAGGAAACTATGGGGTCGTTTTATCTGTATGTCCTACTCAGGTCCAACTCTATCCCTCTGCAAAATTGTATCCAAATCCACTCAGTAATTTTTGCGTGACAGCATAATAAAGTTTCACAGTCATGATTATATTGGAGACTACGATTAAGTATTATCTTCTGCATGACACATAATAATTTCCTTAGTAGTATTTAGGCGTGCCTTATTATGTCGAACAGTGGGCGGTAAGGACCTGCTGATGAAGTAGTTTTGCACCTGTCTAGTTTTAAAGAGGGCCCCAAAGTCATTTCTGCCCCGGGGCCCTTAGTGACATAGCTACGCCACTGAATGTCGGCAACAGATGCTGAATAGTGAATATCCTGTGAGTCTTCATTTTAGCGAATCACTTGACAACGTTGATGTTTTCTCGTGGAATCTTCGCTTTACGAGGGCAATTATTTTTACTGAGCGGACGAGGATACATACAAGAACCTGTCAACCATAAAGCAGGAATAGCATTATTTGTTTCCTTCATGGTCTGTACGATACACTAATCGAGTCATTCTACGTGTTTCGAACAAATGGGCAGAGATTTCCTATCGTGTTGTTGATGTTGCCAACATAATCACGCGAAGCCGCCGACATGATAAGTAAAATTTTACCCCCAGTGACCATTGTAAACACAATTGGTCGATTTTCGACCACAGGCAATACTAGTAGGAATAAATGTGTAAACAAGCCGTAGCAGGGTAGCGTGAAAGTGGTTCATTGATCTCTCTTGCTACGGATCAGATGACAGGCGGACGTGAGCAGGAAAGAGCAGCGCTTCGCTAGAGACTGGCTTCCCTTTGATGGCGAGCCAACAGCGAGTGTCGTGCGTTTTTATAGCACCAGCCAGACTGCGTGTACTGCGCAGCCGACGAATCAATCGGCAGGCAGACAGCGCCACAATTGCCGCCTCACGCGCTGCCCTGCCCTGCCGTTATGAAACAGCTCATCCATAATCAAGCGCCACGCCATTTCAAAAGGCGCGGCAAGGTCAGGCGACACAGGTCCCGTGTATTTGTTTCCCAATAACAGGTGAGAAACTCAGTTACCTGGATAGAGCTTGCTGAAGGAAGTGCAAACCAGATTCCATGTATAGAGGTTAATGTTAGCCCACGTCTGCTCCATGATTAGTAGTCTATGCTCTGTGATGGATGTCGGCTCTCTGGCGCCTGGAGGACGAACTAAACATTCTAATTCGGCGCCCCCCCCCCCATCCTTCCTCCATAGCCTTAACTCAATAGTGACCATTCTTTACATATACAAAATCCCGTTACTCAGAAACTACTCAAACTGACCTTAATGAAATTTGTGTGTGATTTGGTCCGACTTAAAAGATATATTTTATTGCAAATTAAAAGGTTGTTTTTTTTTCGCTACCTAAAAAATAATTAGCTCTATTATTCAACTTAAAGTTTGGGCTGGATAAAGAATTTTTCCACTTAGTCTTTTAAGCCTTTAATACGGTATATGATATTTTAAGATATAAAAATTACCATTGTTAGTTTATAGGACCCTATTGTTGTTGTGGTCTTCAGTCCGGAGACTAGATTGATGCAGCTCTCCACAATACCCTAACCTGAGCAAGCCTCTTCATCTCCACATAAGAACGGCAACCTAAAACTGTCTGAATCTGCTTACTGTATCCATCTCTTGGTCTTCCCCTGCGATTTTTACCCCACACACTTCCCTCCAATGCTAAATTCACAATTCCTTGATGTCTAAGGATATGTCCTACCAATCTATCCCTTCTTTTAGTCAAGATATGCCAGAAATTTCTTTTCTCCCCAATTCTGATCAGTACCTCCTCATTAGTTACGCCATCCGCCCACCTAATCTTCAGCATTCTTCTGTAGCACCATATTTCAAAAGCCTCAATCCTCTTCCTGTCCGCACTGTTTATCGTCCATGTCTCACTCCCATACAAGGCAACACTCCATACAAATGCCTTCAGAAAGGACTTCCTTAGGCTTAAATCAATATTCGATGTTAACAAATTTCTCTTTTTCAAGAACGCTTTTCTATCCATTGCCATTCTGTCTCATGCATCTTACACACCAGGTGAAACAGGTTTGTCATGGCTGGTTCTCCCAGAGACTTCAGTAGCTCTGAGGGAATATCATCTACTCCAGGGGCCTTGTTTCGACTTAGGTCTTTCAGGGCTCCGTCAAATTCTTCTCTCAGTACAGTATCTCCTATTTCATCTTCATCTACATCCTCTTTCCTTCCTACAATATTGTCTCGAAGTTCATTTCCTTTGTAGAGCCCCTCTATATACTCTTTCCACCTTTCAGCTTTCCCTTCTTTTCTGAGAATTGGTTTTCCATCAGTGTCCTTGATATTCATAGAGCTGTTTTTCTTATCTCCAAATGTTTCTTTTATTTGCCTGTAGCAGTATCTATTTTTCCCCTATTTATACATTCTTCTACATCCTTGCATTTGCCTTCTAGCCACTCCTGCTTAGCCATTTTGCACTTCCTGTCAATCTCATTTCTTAGTCGTCTGTACTCCATTATGCCTGTTTCATTTACTGCATTTTTATATTTTCTCCTCTCATCGATTAAATTTTGTATCTCCTGTAATATTCAAGGATTTTTTGTAGATCTTGCCTTCCTACCTATTTTGTCCTCTGCTACCTTAACTACGTCATTTCTCAATTTTACCCATTCCTCCTCTACTGTTTTATTTTCCCCTGTTTCTGTCAATTGTAGCCTAAAGCTCCCTCTGAAATTCTTAAGAACCTCAGGTTCCTTTAATTTATCCAGGTCCCATCTCCTTATTTTCCTACCTTTTTGCAGTTTCTTCAGTTTCAGCCTACAGTTCATAACCAACAAGTTATGGTCAGAGTCTATATCTGCCCCTGGGTATGTCTTACACTTTAAAACCCGGTTCCGAAATCTATGTCTTACCATTATAAACTCTATCTGGTATCTCCCGGTGTCTCCTGGTCTCTTCCACGTATACAACCTTCTTTTGTGATTCTTGAACCAGGTGTTTGTTATAACTAAATTATGTTCTGTGCAAAATTCTACCAGGCGGCTTCCTCTTTCATTCCTTTTGCCCAGACCATATTCACCTATTATCTTCCCTTCCCTTCCTTGTCCTACTACCGAATTCCAGTCTCCCATAACAATTAAGTTTTCCTCTCCCTTAATTGTCTGAATAATTTCCTTTAGCTCCTCATACATTTCTTCGATTTCCTCATCATCGGCAGAGCTAGTTGGCATATAAACCTGTACTACTGTTGTCGGTGTTGGCTTCGTATCTGTCTTGACAATGATAATGCGATCACTGTGCTGGTCATAGTAGTTTACCCGCATTCCTATTTTCTTATTCATTATTAGTCCTACTCCTGTGATACCCCCAATTGATATTGTATTTATAATCCTGTACTCACCTGACCAGAAATCCTGTTCATCCTGCCACCGAACTTCACTAATCCCCACTATATCTAACTTCAACCTACCCATTTCCCTTTTTAAATTTTCTAATTTTCCTACTCTATTAAGGGATCTAACTTTCCACGCTCAGACCCGTAGAATTCCAGTATTGTCTTTCCTGATGACACATCCTCCTGAGTAGTCCCCGCCCGGAGATCCGAATGGGGGACTATTTTACCTCCGGAATATTTTACCCGAGAGGATGCCATCATCATATGTTCATACAGTAGAGCTGCATGTCCTTGGGAAAGGTAACTGCTGTAGTTTCCCCTTGCTTTCAGCCGTTCGCAGTAGCTGTGTGGCAAAGCCACATTAGCTGATGTCAGCTCGGTCAATCATCCAGACTGTTGCCCCTGTAACTACTGGAAAGGCTGCTGCCCCTCTTCAGGAACCACACGTTTGTCTGGCCTCTCCACAGATACCCCTCCGCTGTGGTTGCACCTACGGTACGGCTATCCGTATCGTTGAGGCACGCAAGCCACCCCACCTCGGCAATGTCTGTGGTTCATGGGAGTGGTGTTTAACATAAAATAGAAATAATAGAGCTATAGCTTCAGGCATATAAAACATCCCTCTTCTAAAACTGAATTGATGTTACACAAAGGTTGTTTAATTAATATCTATAGGAATTTTGTCTTATATGGAAAAGTGAAACTGTACGGTGCTTTAACATCTCTGGTTCCCAGAAGCTAATTCAACATGCATTCAATTAAAAATTACTGTAGAAAATAAGAAATGGACCTTCCATCAAGAATCATCAAATTGGTTTGCATCATGGTTACAGATTCCACTGAAATATGTGGTTAATATATACACTACAGGAAGTTTATATCTCAGGTAATGAAATGTGTTACCTCTGTGGGAGCTGCCCCCCCCCCCTCCTCCACCAAAAATAAAGTTACACTGTTGAACATGGTTTTTCTTTCTTTCCTCCTTAAAAATCATGACACAATGTGTCACTACATAGCTCCTGTACTAAAACATATACAGCCAAAAGGTTGGTCTCATTTGAAAGTTAACATCTCTCCCTCTCTTCCTTCTAGCAGAAAGCAATAACATGTTGTTGTAGCTCATGGTTTGGAACTGCTACACAAGTTATCACATTTTTAAAAGTTTCAAATATTTAGATTTTGAAAATACCAAAACTGTCAAATATCACTATTTGGAACCTAACCCCCTCTCCCCCGCTCCGTCTTTTTTTTTTTTTTTTTTTTTTTTTTTTTTTTTAGATAGTTACTAATAAAGCATCTGTTATCAACTACTTTTACATGGAAACGAAAGATTTTTGACATAAAAACATACATTAGTAGTGACTCCATCAACTAACTGTCGAACCGATTCAGTAGCACGCTGTTACAAACAGATGGAAGCACTATTGCTATATACTGTGTACAGCTATAAAAGAAATTTCTGGTAAAATGTTGACCAGTATGAAATATATAGACAAATGAAGGATGAAGCTGACCAGCTACTCTATGCATTAGAAGGTTAACCTAGCCTTCATCTCCGAACAATGTGAGGAGTCCCCAGAACCGTCACCTGGGTCGGGTTTCATGTAAACTGTTGATCCGATTTCCCCGTTAGCGACACGTTAGCCGGCCGCGGTGGCCGAGGTGACTGAGGCGCTCCAGTCACGGGCAGCACGGCCACTACGTTCGGGGGTTCGAATCCCCCCTCGGGCATGGATATTTGTGCCGTCCTAGTTCGTAAGTAGTTTGTAAGTTTAGGCACTGATGACCCCGTAGTTAAGTCCCATAATCTTTACAAACATTTGAACATTTAGCGACACGTTAGGCACGAAGTAATGTCAATCGAAAGACTTGCTCCAGGTCACTGAGCCACACGAAATTATTATTACTGTCGATTTAAAACGTTTTCTTGATGGTGCAATTTATTTAATAGTATACTTTTTTTTCCAAATTGACCGTGTTTTATTTTTTATTTTTCCTGTAATTTTTTGTATATTTAATTTTATTCTAATTTTGCTGTATATATAAGAGGTCCTATTTATCTTGACCACCCAAAATATCTCTAGAACAACAACAGCTATTATAAAACGACTTTCACCGGTGATGATCGTGTGGCATTTATGACCGTTAGACCCCAACTGGGGTCGTGTTCAGCCTGCCTGGTGCAAGTCTCTTCATCTGACGCCACTTCGGCGACTTGCGTGTCAATGATGATGGAATGATGATGAGGACGACACAACACCCAATCCCCGAGCGGAGAAAATCTCCTACCCGACCGGGAATCGAACCCGGGCCCCCCGCGTGACAACCAACCACGCTGTCCACTGGACTACGGAGGCGGACACTTTCACCGGTATCAATGTAAGACAGGGGCTTATGAATGTAAATATTTTGAAAACATTCTAAAACGCAAGCATATGTGTATTTTAACACAAACGTATGTGCTTTTAAATGGGCAACCTATATTATTTCAAAAGTAATCTATAACATGACCAATGACATAAACAATGGCGTTGATTGCATCGCAATACGCCAATTACATCCCGAGATATTGCGAAGCGAAGTTGACGCTTGAGATACGCGAAAGGCCTGAGAGTCAGGACACAAACAGTTGAAAGGGGACCGCCCATACTTCTTGGGGGTTGCTGTGGTGTGCGACAAAAAAAAAAAAAAAAAAAAAAAAAAAAAAAAAAAAAAAAAAAAAAAAAAAAAACTGTCACTCATGCAGTAAAGAAGATCACTCCCAGGTTCTTTGTGACATAACAGGATTTTTTGTATAAAAATGCGTGTTAAGCTTCAAAAAGGAACAAGTGTTTATTTCCTCCTCTAAGGTGTACGTCCCCATTTTAACTTCATAACTCAAATACATCGTTTCCATCATGTCAACAGATACTTCCAGAAATTATATCACACTTCCAACGGAAAAATATAACTTAAGTTCGTAACGTAAGCCAACACTAACTTTCAACTGACACCTTGCTAGAGCTGAGCTCTCGCTTATAAACAAAAGATCACAACTCTTTGCTCACAGATAAAAGGCATCTACCTCAGCAAGGAGGTTAATGTGCATTCTGCGCATATTATTTAGCTTTGGCATGTCACATAATTTATCTTTGACATGTGACTGGCAAATCTTCATAGTAAACAAAACTAAATACATGAGTATACAAATGTTCAGAATATTACAGATTTACAGAATGAAAAATGTTGTACAGTGCAATTAAACATATGTGAAGTGCACTAATACAAGATACTAGAACAAAGTTACTAATAACCTGCAAATATGTACACATAATTACGAAAATGTTTTACATCTTATTACGAGAGACAACAATAATATCATTTACCAAAAGAATTTCAGATTTTTTTTTTTTTTTTTTCATATGATGCAATAATCACGTAAGTAAATATTACAGAATGAATAAGTATTACAGTGATTACACTTTAGTTATAAATGTATATTATATAAGTGTTTTGCAAATGACCAGTGTTGAAATTTATTCCTGCAATGATAGGTATAGTCACTTAAAAAAAGTAGGGGGCATGTACCATAACAAAATTTGATTGCAAGTTACGTTACATGCAAAGGAAATTAGTTCTTGCCTTGAGTGTTGTGCTCGGCGATCCATAGCAGATGTTTTGCGGTAGTCGATAACAAAGTCCTCGCGCCTCCAAGGCATTGAAACTTTACAGAATGAGCCTCTGTTCCCGCTGTTACCATTACATACTCCTTTGTGCGTCCAACTTTTCCAGCCTGACTTCAACCAACACGAGGCGACTTTTAATAACCACCGGAGACGCTACGTCACAAGTAAAACTGTTTCGGCACTTTCTTAGCTCACCTACTTATTATTGCTTAACACCCAGCACAACTATACTCGAAGTGTTTCTCTTTCCGCCACTCACGCTGTCGCCTCAACGGGCCACCAGCACTACCAGCAGCGCCGCGTGATGTGGATGCTACCCTTTTCTCATCTTTACTATTAATTAATCTTGGAAACTACCCGTTGCCGACCATTTATACAACGTCCTTTAAGAAACTCTTAACATAGTAATATACACTACAATGTCACCTTTATATCAATCTTTGCTTTCGATCTATATTGCAACATTATATCACACCCGAACCAAAAAAGAAAGTATCAACTACTAGTTGTTATGCTACAACTATAATGAACAATAAATACATAATACCATGCATGTACATCGTTGAAATCGTGAAATATGGTCTTGAGTTTATACAAGAATGCCATAGAAAAAAAAGAAGAAAAAAAAAAAAAAAAAAAAAAAAAAAAAAAAAAAAGTAGCTTTTTCCCAATTTTCCAGTTTTCTGGGTTACTTTCATACATGCAGGAATTGATTTTTATTGATATAAATATAATGTGGATATGTTGCAAATCACTATAAATACGACTGCTGTCCAGAGACAAGCAGATAGAAAAGAAAATCACTCAATTTAGCTTTTGGCACACTAATTATTACAAAACAGATTCTGATTGTTTGGCGGTTCTCAATTTACTTGTAATAACGTATTACCATCTGCTGTACAAATTGACCAATTTCATGTTTCTAACCCCATTAATTTGTCAAAAAATGGTATCTCAAATTAAAAAATATCGTTTTGACAAAAATCCATTTAAAGTTTGATACAAAAATTCTAGTATAATTACTGATGAGAATTACTAATATTTTTCTGCACGATATTGAGCATCATGTGAATCATAGTGATATTCTTCCCATCCCTTTGTCCTTCTTGGTCTTTCTTCTTTTGTGCATTTTAAATTAGCAACATATGCTTTGCGGATTCTCTCTTTATCTATTTGCCCCATGGATTTTCCAGTATTTCCACAAGTTTCTGTGCCCAATAAATCCAAAACATCCAGTTTTCTAGTTGCACCATAATTGAAGTATAAAATAGCATCATAAACACCAAATTTAAGGGGTTGTAAGTTGAACAAATACAGTTTTCGGTAACCAGGTCCAAATGACATAATTCACACATTCATTTAAATTTTGGGTTTTCCGATGAAGATATTTTTCAACAATGTATCTCTACCAAGTTCTATAAATATGTTTTCAATTTCATACATTACTGATGCAGGTAAATAATGTTTGTGGTCATATCTGGAATTTCTCCTGTACTTGTACCATGTGTCAGCATCATACGGGCAAAGAGAGTGCACTGGATTTGCATTTGTGGAAAGCTTATGGAAAAATACCAGCATTTCTACTTATGGCTAACCCATAATAATTCTGTAATCAATATACTTCAACATTTGTCAGACAACCGTCTCCACCTATCTTCTTACCATTTTCAAATACTATTTTTCTTTTAATAAACTTCTGAACATGGACAAATTCTCTTCTGGACATGCCAAATGCACTCTAATTTAGAAGTTTGTGATATTAAGACCATAGGGTTGTTCTGCGCATACCCGGTCATAAGCCTTGGTGTCATTGCCATTTAAATACAGAGCGTTAGGAAAACCATGATAAAACAGGAAAAAATCGCACTGACGTGTTTTAGGCCCAGTTTAGATTTGTAGTTTTATAAGTTTTGCAAACATTTTGGACCAAACTAATAATCAAAATAATAAAAAATTAATTAATAAGAGTGTCTGAAACCCTATTAGGAAAAAAAATAGCTAGTGGCGGGTTGCTAACCACTGACCTTTAGCGTTACTGTTCAACGCGTTGCCCACTACGCTAAACTAACAGGTTGGAAGTACGTTCTTTAATTTCATACTATTGATAGCCGTTGTTAACTGATGCTAATACGGCATTTGTAGACACTAGATTATCATTTACCGTACGAAGAACGACGTGTTTTTGTTAATTATTCAGTGAGTCATTACTTTGAAATGACAACGTGTAAGTTACAATGAGAAAATCACGAAATACGCAACGCAAGATGGTGTATGCCAAAGAGAGTTCTGAGCGAGGAATGTTACGTGACATCTGCGAACGGCTGGTTTTCGTTAATTCAATGGAGGGTGTCAAAACTCCGTTATTTTTGCAAAAATCTCTCAAACGGTACGAGATATGAAAAAAATATAAAGGAACAAAGTTGCAGAGAATTTTCTCCTCTACAAATTCGTTTATTCAATTTTCGCGTCAGATGAACGGTTTATTTACAATTAAAATTTCATTACAAACGGCTTTTTTTTTTTTTTTTGGTATTACTAACGTATTTCTTATCCTAAATATTTCAAAAAGCCAGGATCTGGTCTCTGGTAACCAACAATTATGTCTGTAAAATTTGGTGCCAATCGGTTGAACGGTTCGACCTACAAAAGTGGAAACACGTTACAGCCAAACAGAAATCGTCAAATCGCCGTTATTTTTGCATATCTCTGCAACGATGCAAGATATGAAAAAAACGTAATAGAGAGAAGTTGTAGAGAATTTTCCCCTCTACCAATTAGGTTATTCAATTTTCGTGTCAAATGAACGGTTCGTTAGCAATTACTATTACAAACGGCTTTTTTTTTTTTTTTTTGTATAACTACCGTATTTTTTTGTCCGAAAAATTTGAAAAAGGGAGGTTCTGGTCTCTGGCAGCCTAGAATTATGTCTGTAAAATTTGATGCTGATCGGTTGAACGGTTCGTCTTAAAAACAGGGAACACGTTACGGATAGACAGACAGACAGTCATCCCAAAATCGCCGTTATTTTTGCAAATATCTCTGAAACGATACGAGATATGAAAAAAAAAAAAAAAAAAAACACAAGAGAGCAAAGTTGTAGCGAATTTTCTCCTCTACACATTCGGGTATTAAATTTTCGTGTCAGATGAATGGATAAGCCGTTATTTTCATTTAAATTTCGAGCTGTCAAAAGACGATCGCAAAGGCCCAGTTTTAGTGTTACTTCCGTGACGTAAAGAGGGCCAAAATTATCGTATTAACATGAAGCAAAAACTGTTTCACGCAGTAAATATCAGGCTTTCCAAATACGCTAAAATCAAAAAATCGATTTTTAGATCCCACTTGCCTACCGTCTGCCTTTAAAAGAAGAACATAAACTTTTGGTGTGTGTATTGGCCCACTTTAGGTTACGGTAGTAACACTAAAAGTGGGCCTTTGCGATCGTCTTATGAGAGCTCGAAATTTAAATGAAAATAACGGCTTAACTATTCACCTGACACAAAAATTAAATAATCTACTTTGTAGGGGAGAAAATTCTCTACAATTTTGCTTTCTTATGTTTTTTTCATATCTCGTAGCATTTCAAAGATATTTGCAAAAATAACGGCGATTTTGAGATGCATGTCTGTCTGTCTCTGTCCGTCTGTCTGTCTGTCAGTAACGTGTTCCCTGTTTTTAAGACGAACAGTTCAACCGATCAACACCAAATTTTACAGACATGATTGTAGGCCGCCAGAGACCAGAACCCCCCTTTTTCAAATTTTACGGACAAAAAATACGGTAGTAATACCAAAAAAAAGTCGTTTCTAATATAATTGTAATTGCAAACGACCGTTCATCTGATACAAAAATTGAATAACCTAATTGGTAGAGAAGAAAATTCTCTACAACTTAGCTTCCTTATGTTTTTTTTTCATATCTCGTATCCTTTGAGACATAACGGAGATCTGACACCCTCCATTGAATTAACGAAAACCAACCGTTAGATGTCACGTGACATTCCTCGCACAGAACTCTCTGTGGAATACACAATCTTGTGCGTATTTGATGATTTTCTTATTGTAACTTACACGTTGTCATTTCAAATCAATGGCGCACTGAAGAATTAACAAATACACATCGTTCTTCGTACGATAAATGATAATCTAGTGTCTACAAATACCATATTAGCATCAGTTAACAACGGCCATCAATAGTATGAGATTAAAGGTAAAGCAGACAACAATCTGAAGATTGGTGTGAACATCACAGTGCTTTACTAGGCATGGTCCTGTTTGGAGGCGGTATGCCGTTGCCTTCCTCCGATCTTCGAACTGACTTATCCAGCCAGTTATAGGGGGACCTATAAGTTTAACGTGGGTTCCGAACCACGGTGCTACTCGGTATTTTTCACATGAACAATACTACCAGAGGTGATAGTAATGGAAAGTGACAGATAAAAATCTTAGGACCTGGTGGGGATCGAACCCGCGACCTTTAGATTTTTTTTTTTTTTTTTTTTTTTTTTTTTTTTTTCTTCAATGAGTAGATCAATTCATTTCTGTTCGTTGTCGTTCGATACGTTTTTGGCTCAGCTTTTTTATTTAAAAAAATGTTCAAATGTTTGTTAAGCTTATGGGACTTAACTACGGGGTCATCAGTCCCTAAACATAGAAACTACTTATGGATTAGGACGGCACAAATATCCATACCCGAGGGGGGATTCGAACCCCCGACCGTAGTGGCCGAGCTGACCGTGACTGGAGCGCCTCAGTCACCTCGGCCACCGCGGCCGGCTTTTTTTTATTATTATTACAGAGAGGCGTTCAGTCCTCTGACCGTGCGCGCTGAGCCACGGCGCCCGGCAATTGTAGTCTATCACTCTACCACTGTGCAACCGAGGCGCGAGATTAAAGAACGCAATTCCTAACTGTCAGCTGTAGCGTGGTGGGCAATGTGTTGGACTGTGATGTTGAAGGTCAGTTGTTCAGAACCCACGAATACATTTTTTTTTTTTTTTTTTTTTTTTTTTTCCCCTACAGGCGTTTCAGACACTCTTATTAGTTAATTTTTTATTGTTTAGATTATTATTTTTGTTAAAAATGTTTGCAAAAACTTATAAAACTACAAATATAAAGTGGGCCGTAAAACAGGTCAGTGTGATTTTTGTTGCTGCTTCTGTGTGGAAACCACATGAGCCCCGCGGCTGTTGCAGGAGCGTGCTGCGGCGCAAGTCCGCGGGCCCCGGGCCGGTGGGCGGGTCGCGCGGCCCGACGCCGCCGTCGTCGCCGCGGCTGCTGCCGGCCACGCCGTCGCCCTCGGCGTCGCCGCCGCCCATGACGCGCAGCGCGTCGTCGCTGTCGGGCGGCGGGCGGCGGCCGCGCTCGGGCCCGGCGGGGCTGCACTCGTACACGTCGGCGCCGGCGTCGCGCGCCGGCTCGCGCCTCGACATCTCGGCCATGGGCGGCACCGTCGTGCTGTCGGCGCCCGCCTCGCCGCACCACTGGCCGCGCCGCTCCGCGCCGCCCTCGCCCGCCGCCGCCCACCCGCAGCCGCAGCCGGCGACGCCGCCGCCCACGCCGCCGCCCGCGCTGCCCGCCGCCGCCGCCGCCGCCGCAGCCGCCGTGCACAGCAGGACCGCGTAGTACCGCCCGCGGCCGCGGCCGCGGCGCGGCGCTGCCGTCCCACCGCCTCCGCTGCGACTCCTCCCGTCGCCGCCCGACTCTGCCCTTTTGTCGAGGGGATTCCCCGCTGCAGCCCTTGCTCACTTAGCTTTTTATACGCGTTTTGAGAACTCGTAACTGCCGATATTTATACACACACACAATGATTCCCGAGACGATAGTTTCATCAGCAATTAAGTTACTATTTCCTGTTGCCTGCAATATTCTCCATAAGAGAAGAAAGTGCTCTACAATCAGAGTGTGGTCCTGTTTGGAGGTGCTGTGCCATTGTCTTCGTCCGACTTTTGAACCGACTTATCCAGCCTATAATAGGGGGTTCAAATTTTTGTACCAGCACAGTAAAACACTTCATAGTTCTTTAAATTGGATTCCATTATCTAGAGGGGTGTGCTCAACGGTCACAAAATCACTTTTATCAATAATGAAAGGAGCAGCATTAGCCGTAAAATCTTTTGCTTTATTTAGGCAAATCGATTTCGGTTTTCCAAGAAACCATCTTCAGTGCTGTCAGCTTCCCCAAAAAGAATTATCCAAAATCAATAAACTAATATCAAATTACAAACTCTCCAATAGGTACAAGGATTAAGAATAATTAATACATACCAAGTTCAAAACAGCATATTTGTAAAATCTGTAATGGCATTTACGTGTAACACATCCATTGACATAGTTAGATACATGTGATACTATCTGGTGTCATACAAAGTCAAACTGAGCCAGTTGCTTACATTTGTCCACTCTCTGTTGGCTCAGTTTGACTTTGTATGACACCAGATAGTATCACATGTATCTAACTATGTCAATGGATATGTTAGACGTAAATGTCATTATAGATTTTACAAATATGCTGTTTTGAACTTGGTATGTATTAATTATGCTTAATCCTTGTACCTATTGGAGAGTTTGTAATTTGATATTAGTTTATTGATTTTGTATAATTCTTTTTGGACCATCTGACAGCACTGAAGATGGTTTCTTGGAAAACCGAAATCTATTTGCCTAAATAAAGCAAAAGATTTTACGGCTAATGCTGCTGCTTTCATTATTGATAAAACTTCATAGTTCATTACCTATAGATTCGTTCTTAAAAGCAGCTACAAGCAGCTTCTCAAAATATCGAAATCGTAATTTCAGCAATACCCAAAATGTCAAGATCACGCCGGGAAAGCATGAAGAATTACAATAGCCACGATGGTCACTCGGTACTGCAAAGCGGGAATATCCACTGGAAACCATCCACACCATGGCACCTTAGAGCTCTCCAGTAGACGCTATTTACGGAAACATGGTCCGCATTGCCACACTGCGTCGCGAGTGCTCGCGTATCTCCACTTCCTCCTTGCTGTCTCGTCCCCGACTGCCTGCCCGCGTTCCTCCTCCAGAGGGGTTGCCTTTCCGGAAGGAAACTGGCCCACCGAAGCGACACCAACGGTGGAGTTCCGATAGCGCGCCACGGCTCAGACGTGAGTTAACAGCCGTAGTATATTTTTCAAAATGCATATTCAAGAATCAGCTGTTCATTGTTTTCAGAACTTTACCGGTTTCGGATATTATCCGTCATCAGAAGAGTCAGTTAAAACAATTTACAATCATAAATTATACACAAGTTACAATGAAATATGACATACCCCAGTAGTGTCAATTGTACTTACAAAGATAAACAGCCGGCCGCGGTGGCCGAGGTGACTGAGGCGCTCCAGTCACGGTCAGCACGGCCACTACGGTCGGGGGTTCGAATCCCCCCTCGGGCATGGATATTTGTGCCGTCCTAGTTCGTAAGTAGTTCATAAGTAGTTTGTAAGTTTAGGGACTGATGACCCCGTAGTTAAGTCCCATAAGCTTAACAAACATTTGAACATTTTTGAAAGATAAACAGACTGATTGACAACTACATAGCTGATCCGATAAATTTAGCAGAGATCGAAGTAGTCATGGTGTGAAAATAATCAAGGAGGTTAGAATACAGGGAGACGTCCTTAGCCTACCTCCGCCAGTTTGCTAAGTTTTGGAGAAGTGTTCTTATTGTAGAGCTAATGTTGTCACTTAAAACAGAAATAAACTGTTCGACGGTTTTGGCTTGATGTACAACGTGCTAAATAAGTGCAAATTAGCCGTTGACAATTAAGTTTTCAAATATAATATGCTGAGTATTTATTACTATTTATTCAAGAAAGTATATTGTTTGAAAGTACATATTTTGCAGTGACTGTCAGTCCAGTGCATTAACAGTAAGAGGGTCGACTTAACACTTAGTTTTAACGGAGAAATAGTAATCCAGCACTCACTAAGGTGGCGCACAGGCTTCAACTGACGAATGTGCTCTGCATAGATAATGCCACCTGCCTTTATTCTAACCTCCTTGAAAATAATGTATCTTAGACCGCCTTCACCGGATGTATCTTTGGTGAGGTGTCATGGCGACTAATACAGAGAGTGTTATGTAAACATTACATAAAATGACAGTTTGGACCATGAAAACAATAAATAAATGTGTCCCATAACAGCCATATTTATTTATTGTTTTCATGGTCCAAACTGTCATTTTACATAGTGTTTACATAACACTCTCTGTATTAGTCGCCATGACATCTCACCAAAGATATATCCTGTGAAGGCAGTCAAAGATACAGCAATTTCACACCATGAATACTTCGATCTCAGCTAAATTTATCATATCAACTATGTATAACTCAATCAGTCTGTTTAATTTTGTAAGTATCGTATGAATGACACTACTGGGTTACGTCATATTTCATTGTAACTTGTGTATAATTCATGATGGTAAAAAGTTTTAATAGATTCTTCTGATGATAGATAATAACCGAAACCGGTAAAGTTCTGAAAACAATAAACAGCTGATGGTTGCTTTTGCATTTTTAGAAACAATGTAGGGGGTCTCACAATTTAATGTGCATTCTGAACATTCCCGGCATTTTTTACTTCAATAACATCGCTATTGGGAAAAATAGTGACAAGTGACAAATTAAAAGGCGTGCAGGGCTTGAACCCACGCCCTCTGTATTTATACTCTGCCACCGAGCTGCACTCTGTGGAAATAGCATATTGTAATTGAACCATCTACCTGCCGTCTACCATCTCCGCATAGACTGCTACTTGGGTGACGGTAATAATATCGTGAAAGCAGCGCAGCTGACCTCGGAGTGAGAGGTTGCAAAAAATCTCTTAAAATTAAAGGATTTCTCTTTTATGAACACTTATTATTGCTCTTCTTTGAATCACACTGATTACGCACACCATTTTGATCCTGTTTATACACGATATTTCCAGAGTAGTAGTAAATATTTTAGGAGGCGGTAGTGTAGAAGAACTGCAATAAAAATGCCATGTAAAATGTGTCCGATTTTAATTGTGTACAGAGATACAGCATTTACTATGTAACCCAAACAAACTTAGAGCAAAGGCAAATGAGGACTTTTCACGAGTTGTTCCGTTCTTTCTTGGTAAGACACCGTCGTATTGAATTAAAAGCACAATTTTGTGTGTCTTCTACAAGTTTATTTTAATTTAGTTAACCGATTTTCGGCTTTCAAATAAAGTTTCAGACTTTAATGCCCTTTCACCTGAACACCTGTTTACTAAATGAAAATAAACTCGGAAAACATACGCAGAATTGTGCTTTTAATCCAATATTATGATGTTCTGCCAAGACCCGACGGAAGAAGCAGTGAAAATGTCCTCATTTGCCTTTGCTCTAATTTTGTTTGGGATACATAATAACAGTTGTATCTCTCTATTAAATACAAATTAGACGCATGTTATATGGCATTTTCATTGCAATTCGTATATATTACCACCTGCTCAAATATTTACTATTACTCCTGAAACACCCTGCATTTCTCACGAAATCATCAATTTTTCGTTTTCCGTCGGTCTCAGTTGATTCGAAAATTAGTAGAGGTGTACTTCCGTCTATTGCAACTAAATGAAAGGCGTTTCCTCGACATACTGCTCTTTATTGTCTTCCACTTTCACACACCATTTTTTGTTTACTACAGCTTTTTTACGTATCCAATTAACAACCAGATCGACACAAGATACACTGACCTATTCAAATTGTCTTATGATTGCTTCATTTTGGCCTTACAAAACACACAAAAAAGTGTTAATCGCGAGTATTAATTGCATACTTCTCCACAGAGAAGAACTATGTCTATTTGGCATTTTCAGGCAACCTACCTTATTTCGAATATATATATATATATATATATATATATATATATATATATATATATATATATATACACGACCGGTTTCGAAAATCTATGTCACCATCATCTGATCTTATGCCTTCATGTCTCAATTAATTCCATTATATTTGTAACAGAACTTAAAACGAGTGACACAGCATACTATACATATAATGGAATTTATTGAAATGTAGAGGAATAAGGCCACATGCTGACTAAGTAAATTTTCGAAATCGATCTTCTATAAATAAAAATAATGATTTTTTTTCATTTTGAAATATATATTCGTAATATTAATGTTTATAATATGTTTTATGGATTGCCAAGACAGCTTATGTTGAAACAATTTATTTTATTTCATTACCAGTTTCAGTATAGCTAGCTTTCATCCTGAGATGCTTTCAGTTTATACAACTAGGCGTCCTCGTCGTCATTCGAATGAGGTTGTGTTTAAGTTATAAAATATGCTACCACACTGGGTCTAACATATTTATTAAGTTAAGCACATTACAATTTCAGCGACTACAATGGCGCCTAGCTGTATGTAGTGAAAGCGGATCAGAATGAAAGCTAGATATGCTGAAACTGGTAATGAAATAAAATAAATTGTTTCAACATAAGCTGCCTTGGCAATCCACATAACAAATCACACTAGATCCTGCCAACAAAATGTGTAAGTTGCAATGTTCAGTAAATGGTTACTCTTATAATGACATACTCATTTTCTAGGTATTTATACATTTAAAATATTCTCGTTTAAAAATAGGCAAAATTGCATTTTGGCTTTGTAATAGGTTTTTCCCTATCCTTTATGTGATTTTCATTAAAAAATGAAATTTTAAGACTTGCATCTGATGCTATTGTGCATAGCTTTTTATACGATATGATATAACCGCCTTCCCTTGTTTCTCGACTCCTAATATGGGCCGACTACGACCAGTCCTTACATTGCATACAAAATTTAACCTTTTCTGTCAAACAGTACTAATGCAGTAACAACTACAGCAGCAATGTTACATTATGCTGGTATTCCAAAGATGCAGCTGAAGGCCTGATTCGACAGGATTGCAATCGTCATGTAGTAGCAGGTGTACATTACCCTGTAGCATCGAAGTGTCAGATGCTGTCACATTATTTCACTGTTCGCCCTATTGTAGTTATTGGCGTATGAGCGAATGCAGAATTTTCGTTGTAATAATTCTTAACGTAGTTTTCAAGTTACTAAATTTATTTTCATGTTGATGTTACTGTCAATATAGCTGTTACGTGATGCCAACATGAAAATAAAATTAGTAATTTGACAGCTACATTAAGAACTATTAGAGTGAAAGTTCTGTATTCGCGAATACACAAATAACTACAGCAGAGCGAACAGTAAAACAGTGTTTACACGGCACCTCTTCATTTGTCTTTCCTACTGATCATCTTCCTGCTGTTGCACCACATCTCAAGAGCTTCTAGCCGTCTTCTTTCCCCACTTTTCAACTTTTACATTCGTATAGGCCACACTCCAAACACAGACTTTCATGATTCGTTTCCTTACTTTCAGACGATGTTATTACCGGTGAGTACGTTCTTTGTGAAATTAAATGCAAGTTTGGCTTGCTACATTATGTTCATAATTTCTTTCCGCCTTCTATCATCCATTGTGATTTTATTTCCCAAATAGGTAATTATTCTATCACTTCTCGTCCCCCCCTTCCAAATCTTATTCATAGAGGTTCATATTCTGTTACAGTACTGCATGCCATCACTTTAGTCTTTTTTCTTGTTTAATCTTATTCGCTACATTTGCGTAATATCCTTTGAACTGTAATGAGAACTTTCCTCTTTTGTCTCCGTGAGCACAGCAGTATCATCCGTGTAAAGTAGATTAATTTTGATCCCCATGTCATAGTTTCGAGAACTTGGTCTATAGTTTCCTGGATGTAAGCGTTAACTATAATAGGAGAGATAGCACAGCATTGTCTCACGCATTTTCTAATTTTTGCTTCTTGTTCTTGATGAAGGTGCCTTATCACTGCCACCTCTTCCTTACAGAGACTGGGTATCAGACAGGTCTCCTTTTAGTCAGTATCAGATTTCTTCAGCACTCTGAACATCTCTTGCCAGTTGACATTAGCAGATGCATTTTTCAGATCTGCAAAGGGAATATAGGTGCTTTTTTTTTTTTTTAAGTATTCTCTTTCCACTAAGGAGTCTCAGTGCTAGAATCGATTCTCTTGTTCCCAATCCTCTTCTGAATCAAACCTGATCATCACTCAGCACTCCACCTTTTCTTCAATTCTCCTGAGAATCATTGTGAGGAGAATTTTTGATACATGTGATTTTAGACTTACGGTTCGGGTACTGTTCACATTTTGTATCGGCCGCCTTCTTCGGCTTAAGAACAATGAGCATTTCTGGAAGTCTATTAGAGACATTGTAAAGTATTTATGCCGAGGACGTTCCTTTTTAATAAATTATTTAATTATATTTTCGAATAAAGCAGCATGTTTGGAATAAATACTTTACAATGTCGTTAAATGGCATATACGACGCAGCAGGCACAGAAAAGTCAGTCTGTGCATATTATAAAAAAAATTAACAAGACACAACCTGACTACCCAAGTATGTTTCAAAAACGCTTATGGTTACATGGGAACGAAAATAGCTTGTGGAAATAGCAAACTGTCCGATAGAAGCGGATTTCCATCTTGCACTAGCCTCAGCAGACAATTGCAGTACCTGAGCTGGTCAGCTGATACTCTGCCACCACTCCAAAAAGTTTCATTTCAAGTTACGGTACGGTTTTGGTACTAGTTTCGTGAGCTAAGTGATGTAGCGGTCGTCTCAGATTTTCTTTTAGGTCTACTTATTAATTGTCGTGTACACCAATTACTGACGGCAGTCCCTATGTAGTCCTAACGATTCTTCTTCGTAAACAACAGAAGGCGGCTGCCCAAATTCGGGTTCTGATCCATACGCACCCATTTACATTGTGATAGTGTTTACACCAAAATAAATTTCTCTTCTAGTTAGAAGATATCGTAAATACTGACTCACATGCAATTAGTATCAAAATATTACTTCCGATCAAAATAGTATGTGGAAATTTTCGAACATTGTTTAGAACTAGAGATCACGGGTATTTTATAATGTTTGCCTTTTTTCAGACGTATCACGATTAAGAACAGGCAAGACAATCACGTGTGCAATAGTAAATCCCTGTAACGGGTACTGATAGTTTTCGTGTTGATAGCATCCTTAAGCAGCTCGACCCGTATAGATTTTCATTCTTCTTCAGTAATCTTATGCACCCAACCTGCAGCCGATGGTCAGCTGCAGAATATTACAGCAGACGATGTCCTATGACGGATGAATTTAAGACGTGAATATCTTTTTAAATGATTTACTGAAGTTGTTTCCGATTGTGACTGCTTATAAAATTCTTGTGTAATAATTGACAATCATTTTTACTCCACTACCATATTGATAACGTAACTAATGTAATTTCAAAAATGCGTTCTAATTTCTATGCAAACGTTTATTCCTTAAACTGACTTTATCTCCACACTAGTTCATATCATGTGTCTATTGGCTATAATATGTCCTTCGTTTCCAACTGCTGACATGGATTCATTATCTAGTGCCAATTCACTATGAATCCAGTGCACGAAAAACACATTTACGTTAACAATGTAAGAACAGTTTTAATTCTCCCTTGAATATGAAAGAAGTACAAATAATGTCAGGCGGCAGGAAAATTGAAGCAAGATTGCTGATGCAACTATCCTTTCTATTGCAATTCACATCTATTCTCATTTTTCTTTCAAGAGGTCTGTTTGCGCAGAGTTGCACCATTATGACATTACACCACATTCTGGAGAACATCAGAGAACTCTATGCCAGCTACATCTGACATATTCAGCTTTGGCAGAGCACGTAAAACTTTAGAAAATGTTACTTTTTAAGTACTCGGCATTCTCATGTTTCCGTCGAAAATATTACATCGCAATAGCATCTGTAATGTAAGCTCTGACATAAGTACTCTTCTGTCACCCTATATCTTGTTATATCACATAAATATTTTTTAAAAACTTGTCGCAGTGCTACAGAACTTGTGCAGCGCTCAAATTCGTAAAGCTTACAACTTAATGAAAGACGAAACTGGTGAACACGCCTCATTTAGCCTGCAGACAAGCTCTTAGCTCCTGAAGCTGTTGTGATCCATGCAATTTCAAACAAATGATCAGGTATACCATTAATAAATAACTCCTGTGCTTCAATATATTTTGTGGCGTCCGTCCAGACTGTTAGTGCCAAATAAATGAATGTTCTTCAGGCTGTGTTGACCATGCCTGCATAATCCTGGCAGTTCCAAGAAGAAAACCTAAAGAAATTTGTCAGAAACTTGTAACATGCATATAAGCTGAACTTTATTTATGAATGATGGGTCTGCAGAATTATTGATCTTGGTGAGATGTTTTGTATTGTGTCATTATTAATTCATAACCTAATAACTGACCTGTAACAGTGTTGCTAGTTAATCAGTGGAAATAACTGGTGTAACAGGATGGGTTATTAAATACACCAGGGTATCGTTATGTCCTTGTGTGAAGTATATTCCAGATAATTGTAAAGCAATCCATCATTTGTATTCAATTTATTTTGTAGACTTAACAGTTTGTAGTAGTATATAGTTGGCAAAGTCACAAATTCGACCCATTAGAATAATGTGTAGATAAAGATTGAATAGTGATAAATTCACAAAAGAAATAACTAAGCAACACAGATAAATCATGAATTTAAATTCATGTTTATTCAGAATTGGATATGTTCATATTTTTATAAATGTTGAGTTTCTTTAAAAATATTTTGTTGGTGCTGGTAAAACATAATGGATACACTAAATGGATATAGAAGACGGGTAATATTCTATGGTATTTATTTTATTCTGATGAGGTTGTCAGCTTTTTAAAGAATCATATAATTTTCTAAGATATGCGGCAACCATTTTGGCTATTGAAACAGACAAAAATGTATAAAGAAAGATATTAACTCAAACCTTGAACATATCTACTGCATGAAAAAATTTCATAGGTAATTTTTGTTAAATTGCATAGTTTTATGTGTAAAAAATGGAAAGTCCAGGTTGCAATTAACAATATACTAATAAGGCAGTTTACAACTCGCCACAAAGACGTGACGACGAGCTGTGACAGGCACAGAAAAAAGACAACATATACAACAGTTCACCTATCAGCCATGGCCTTCTTCAGAAAATAGAACATTTGTGTGACTGTGTTATGAAACTGTGTTATTGTGTGAATGTTCTATTTTCTGAAGAAGGTCATGGTCGATAGCTGAACTGTTGTATATGTTGTCTTTTTTCTGTGCCTGTCGCAGCTCGTCATCACGTCTTTGCGGCGAGTTGTAAACTGCCTTATTACAATATAGTTTTATGTATTAAAAATATTCTACCATTCCACTGATTACACACTGCAAACCACGCAAGATCATTATGCTTCCAATTACAGAAGATGTTCTAACACAAACAAAATGAAAAGCATACATACCTGCTATTTACGAATACTCCACAGCAGTCAAGTTAAGAAATTCTTTTGGGACTCTTTTAAGATACATACATAAATCGTCTAACCTTCTGTCATCTCACCAAGATTCCACTGAGACACAATATATACAAATTTCCCATTAGTGCTGAACAGCTATTGTTGTACTAATAATACTAAAAAGTGTAAAGAGTGAATAAAAGAGGTACTAAAATTAAATCCATTTGTACAACATCGTACAACGATTGTACTCACTTCAAAACAAATTTTAAGTTTTACAAATTATTTCGATTTTGACCATCAGTATAAAACACTTTAAGCTTTAGAAAGTAACAAATTAAAAAATAATAATAAATAAATTCAATAATGTGTAAAAAGTCATTAGCACATGCAAAAAGAAGAGGACAAATTTCTGAATCAGCCAGTCACATTATTGGAAAATTATTAAATGTAAAAAACAGAAAAAATGATGGTGACAAGTAACATGCAGTTGAGGATAAAAAAGAGAATGATATCATACTCGGACTATGAGTACTCTATTTTAACTGGAAATCATTATAAAAAGATTCATAGATGCCTTCTTGTATAAAAGAAGCAAACTTTAGCGAGTTTCTTCTTGAAAAGGTATTCAAGATATACCTGTGGTTTGTACCTTATAAAAGAATGTTATCTAGCTGCAGGAGATATGGTTTGTTGATAAACAATTTTAATGGGAAAGTTGATTTGCTGAAATTTCATATATGAAGATATGATGACCTAACACTAAACCTACAATATATCAGTTCTGATTAACATCATTAACATGTATCATTAACAAATATTTAGATACAATATTATAGAACGTATTTTTGTACATTACCAAATAGTGATATATATACTTGATACCATAAAATGGTGAAATTAATGAAAAATGCCGTGAAATCAGAATGGAAAGTATGATCAAGAGATAACAGTAATGAAATGCATGTATAGGATAGAATCAAGTTACTTCATTGGTGCAGACAGTATATATATATATATATATATATATATTAGTAATGAGGATCTGAAACGGAACACAAAACTTAAAAGCAATATTGTAAATTTTAAATCCAATTGAAATTGAATAAACTAGAAGATGAAAAGTTGTTCAGGACCAAATCTATTCTCTGTGAAACATAAATAATGGAAATGCATGACGCCATCTTTCAACAATACTGTCACTCAAAATTTTCTCATATACTTTAGTCATCTCATTATGAACTGCTGCTGGTATCAATTGGTTTTCCTACATAAATCGTACTACCCCAAGTACCTTGTATTTGGCTGGATGGCTATGTACATTTTTGAAAGCCTATATCGATGACAGAGATGACCGCATACAAATTCATTGTTGTACCGCTGGGAGTATACTGAGCCAATCTACACAGTGGAATATAGTATATCATGATAACGCCAGTAATTCACATGACATAAGAAACCGGAGCTTACTTTCCTAATCATGATAATATCTCTTTGATGTTGAAACAAATAGGAAAGTATAAGGAGGAGCTACAGTCCATTGTTGTTGCTAATTCCAATTAATAGTTTACTCATATTTTGCTTTAATCTCATAATGTTATGTATTTTAACAATAAAATCATTAGACAGTAATATTTACTCTGTTAACAGACCTTGTTGATATCAATATGTATTTTCATATTATCTTACGTCCAGCTGTTTAACTACCACCATCTTTCGAGGTTATGGAGAAATTTCTTTGATTTGTGTAACTAAAGCTCTGTCTGTTTTGTTCAATGATTTTATCTGTCATGTTTTTTCTCAAATTATCCACAGCTCTTCAAAATGAGAAAGAAATAATTAAGTCTAACATCAGATGCTAATTGATGTACTGATCAAGGCCTTAGGTACATGTTATTGTGAGTGAATCTCTCTCTACACAGTGTATTGTGTGCTGTATTTAAATGGCCTGGCACATTAAAACTGTCAGACAGACAGTGACTAGACTCCAGGATCTTCCCTTCCATAGACAATGCTCTTACCGACAGTACTATCAAGGAAGTTTCATTTAAATCTTGTACTCTCATATATCAAATATTTGTTTTTGACTTCCATATTCCTTGCAGAATGATTTGCCCATTGTTTAACAAATAAAATAGTTCGCATTTTGTATTATAATTTTTATATGATTAGACATAAATTGCACTTCAAATTTTCTTTTTAACTATGTAGTAACTGTAAGCTTACGTTGATTTTTAATTTTATTATACAGAATAAACTGCAGCAAGAGAAAGGTTATTTTGAACAAAATATAAATTTTTATGTGGCATTCAGAAAAAATTTGAAATACTAAGAAAATTTGTTCTATTTTTATCAATATTCGTACAGTTTAGGCATAACTATAGGTGCGGTCACAGTCTGACTCAAAAAAGAAACGCTATTTTTCAGATTTCTTCATAGTACTATTAGCTTGTGAATCACACACAAATAACAACTCAAGTACAAGTACATCATCTGATAGAAAGACATTGTTGAACATAGTACAAAATGGAAAATACCTTCTCTCATTTCCTATTTTTCTGTGAAGGTTAACGAATTGAAATTAGAGCAATGTACTAGATGATGACAGCTTGCATCCACAAATAAAAAGAAGTGTGTGAAGTAGTAAGGACTATTTCAGGTTTAATGATATGGTCCCACAAAATGTTTCCACATCTCACACAATCATGTGTTACACCAGTATTTTTGTTCATATCCAGTACTTGTGTATACCATAAAAGTCCAAATAATTAGAGAGAAACAACGTAAGAAACATCAAGAGGCTGGATTTGATTTATTCACCAATTATTTTTTCTGATGAAAAATAAGTCTATCTAAGATGTGTGAGGCCTATGTTGTTAAAATGTATATGCATAATTTGCAACAGTATTAGATCAACTGTTACATCATTAACTATCTGTTCCCCTGTCTCATTTACACATTTAAATGTTTAAGTCTATGCAGTGGAAGCTGGATAACATTCGGTTACTGCACAAAACGTTTCTCTTTGTAGCACATGAATGTACCGTGTGATACTCAAGTATTAAATCTCCTTTAGACTTTTTCAATAATTAAAAACTAATAAACTAGTATCTTTGATGCATTTGTAAGACATATCGCAACAAACAATTATAAATATTAAATACCACTGATTGCACACTGTCCATGTGTTATTAGTGAGATAAATATAGGCACAATGAGATAGCTAAACTTTCATTTATATCTTGAACTCTAGCCATTTAACAACATATGAGCATCAAGTGGATATTTAAAAAATTCAAACAAAAGTTTTTCGCATAGTTGTTACAGAGAGATTTGACGGGGCAATAACAGCCAAGAAGAGGCTTGTGATTGATGATGCAATAGTGTACATATTTGTTGAAAAAATTGTTATCCACAGAGTTTATGTATGTATGTTGAAATATAAAGTGTATATGTGGTGTAGTTATGTTGATTTTAATAAACCAAATGAATTTTTTAACTCAGTATTATAGAGCATGTAGTTTTTCATATTGTTGTGCCTCCTTTTATAACATTGATTATTGATTGAAATCATGTAAAACTAAGGACTTGTTTAGAAGAACAAAAACGACCATAACATATTTATTTAACGTATTTACGTTATTACAATTAAATTCCCCCTTCGTTGTTAGTCTCCGTAATACATAGAGTCATCACTTTTCAGACACGTGTGACAGAGACTGCGAATGATTTCGAAAGTTTCTAACTCGGTTTTTGGGACTAGAGAGCTCAGTTTCTGAATACTTTAATTCTAAGGGAATCTTATATCTTATAAAATAGACTGTATGTGTATTTCTATTTATGTATGTATGTATGTTTCACATCTCATCCTAAACTACTGGACCGATTTCAACCAAACTTGGTACACATGTTTCTTAATATCAGGCAACAATCTCTGTCGGCGTAAGAATCACATACGACACATACGTAAGGAGATATGACATCATAAACAATGAGATGCACGAGAAACTGCTGCGTCAAACGACAATGCTGCACATTTTCTCCTAAACCACTGGACCGATTTCAACCTAATTTGGTACACATATTTATTACGTGAGGTAACAACTGCTGTGGGAGTACGAACCACGTACGACACATCGTTCAGGATATAACGTCATGAACAATAGGAATCGCAGAAAACTGCTACATAATACGACGAGACTTTATAAATACACTATATGAGAATGACAGTACTTGGCGACTTGCAACAAACTTTAAACATAATTTCAAACCTTTATTAAACTTTTTCTCGCAGACAACCACATCAAAATAATGAAAGGAAAAAAGTTACTAGCTTAGTACTTTTCCGCTGTTCATGGAGCAAAAGTATGGCATTCGGTATTACGTTACAATTTGCGATTTCTACACTTCCAGATTTTACCGACGTACAGCACTTATACATATCAATATACCAATATAAATTTTACAACTGTACAACATATGTATATGTAGGCCTGCCGCTGTTCGGTTTATTCTTCAAAACTAGTGTACTAATTTTCATGCGGTTTTCACAGGAAACACGAGCGAAGATTGGTTTAGGATCCAGGCATAATTTCAACAAAATAGAATCACGAAGTGTTTTCATAGACCATCGTGTCTGTTCATACATCAGAAACCACTTCTCCAAAACTACTTCAGGATTTCGCATGGGGTTTTCACAGGTAACTTCAGCATAGGGCCTACCTTGGGACAACATATAGTCTTAGTTTCATAAAAATCAGGACACAGAAAGAAGAAAATCCCAGTTTAACGTTTTCATCGACAACCGTCATGTCTATGTTTCTCTTTCATCTCCGAAATTAATAGACGAATTTTCAGGGAGTTTTCAACGGCAACGTGAGGGTATCTTGCGGTTACAGAAACGCTTCATTTCACAAAATCGGATCAGAAAGAGTAAGATATCACAATTTAAACATTTCTCTGAAAGCAATCGCATGTGTCTGTTTGTAGAGAGTAATCTCCAAAAGTACTCATTGAACATTCATAGCGGTATCACATAAACAGAGACTATCGTGGGGCAACATATAGGCTTCATTTCATCAAAATCAGATCAGGAAAGTAAAAGGTATCGTAATTTGAAGTTTTAGGTGTATTTAATGCTTGGAAAGAACGGCGTAATGCAGCAAAGAATTAATAGATAGCGCTGCGAGTGTTCGTGTGAAGTTCGGGGCAGCGATCGGATTATTACCCTTTGAAAATACTACTTACTCTTTGACTTTTCAAATTTACCATATTTCTGAAAATCGTTTTCTTGGTTGCCATGTTCTATGAAATATGATTCAACGCAATAATTATAACTGTTTGTTTAATCCATATATTTACATACTGATATCACAGTCTAACGTATATGTACAGCTGCTATGAAAGTTTAAGTCTCACGCTTGGAGCGACAATAGCGCATCTAACGGAAAGAGAGCCAACCGTAAGAATAATAATTGTTTTCAGCGATGTTTCTACTTCATTAAGGAAATACTTATTATATTTCGGTTTTCCATGCCTCAGACTATTGTCAAGATATATGATCATGAAATAAATGTTTTAAATGGCGAATATAACTGATGTATGATGTAAGCTACATCATATTTATGAAGATATGCCTATTTCTAACAAGTTTCGCAAACGTATTAAAAAAAATAAACTATTGACACATTTTCATGCGGTTTTCACAGGAAATTTGAGCTAAGATTGGGGCAACACAGAGAGATGATTTCATCAAAATCAGGTCACTGAAAAATGATACTTCGCAATCTTAAGTGTTTTCAGTGACTGTCTGTTCATCTGTTAGAAATACCTTATCTCCTAAACTACTTCATGAATTTGAATGGATCAACTTCGTTTCATAAAAGTGGAATCAGAGAAATTGTTTTAGATGTAGGTTATGCTCGAAGTATGTATTGCGTAGTATAGCAAACAAGCGATACAGGTGCTGTAGTGCGCGCTGCTGCGTAATAATTATGGGGTAATACAAGGAAACGAACATATGTGATAGATTTAAGCGCTGTGATGTCTACGAATACCAACAAACACACCAAACATTGAACGTTGTGTTACTGATTTCGCTTTCTGTATTAAATAACGATATTTCTTTGCTTCTTTTGACACGTTTCACTTCTTGTATCAAAAACGTTTAGATCTTTATGAAGATACATCGTTTCGGACAACTGAGTTATTTGACAGAGCGATCCAACAAGAATTCTGTTTTTACTGATTGAGGTCCGGAAGCCTAAACAGCCATGATACACACAGGTCCTCCAACAACCGTTGCGAAGCACGGGTATATAAGCTAGTGGGATTATAAATTCCAAGTTTACATTAATACCCCTACTACCACATAAGAATGTAAAAATCCACCATAGTTGTTAAGTGTACAACTATCCGTATGTTCAACAATGCTCAGGGGTTTTTGCTACCCCTGAGGTACGTTACAACTGCGAGTGTAAATGCAGCCCATAATTCGTACTCCAAGATATGACCATTTTTAACTAAAGAAGTAGTCTAGGAAAGAAGATCTACCCTGAATATCTTATCATGAAACATACTACATAAAATCATCATAGGCACATTGAGTGTGTGTATTTTTTCATAAATTAACTGTAGGTTGTTTCAGTATTGTTGGTCCTTTGAAAAATACTTGTATTATATTGATCACAAGCCTATCAGAAATTATGGTGCAAAAACTGGCTTGAAAAGGCAGGTCATGTGCAGATCACGTCTTTCTAGTGATAGACTACTCCTCACAGATCTTGGGGAAGCATACGACACAGTGACCCTCGATATAATGACGAAGGAGGTGAGGTCAGGGGAATTTTGAAAGATATTGGAACCAGTACCATACACTTCTAAAAGACAATTTTAAACATGGGCTTATACGCAGCAACTGGATATGTAAAAATGTTGACAATTGCAGCCCCACAAGTTACTTTAAAATAAGTACAAAATTTATTTACCTTTCGACAACACTATGGAATTCCTCATCAGAATGTAAAATTACCACATGAGACTTTTACAAAAATAAAGGAATGTTGTATAAAATATTAAAACAATATGCTAGTTACTGGCTAGCAGCCTAAACAAATAAAAATTTAAAGTAGTGGCAAGCCGCCAAGGGGCTGCCAATGTGCCAGCAGAACAAGGCGGCAAGCCTGATGCCACTAGGATCATTTGCATTTGCTTTAAGCTTGTTTGAGTTACATTCTAAGATCTCTGTAGCCAATAAAAATTGGACACATGTTATATGGCTTTTTATTATAATTTGTCTTTATTACCATCTAAAATATTTCCTCTTTCTCCTGAAACATGCTGTAGTTAACAGGTGAAATATTTGTTTTCGGTGAAAATTATTTGAAGCCTTATGTCAGTGAAAGGTCTAGACAGCTGAACTTGTTCATCAAATACATAGGCGCCTCAAATCACGAGACCTGGAACTATTTAATCGGCTTTTATAATCTATGGGATACTCTGCAAACCACATTTAAGTGCCTGGCAGAGGGTTCATCGAAATACCTTTATACTATTTATCTCTTTATTTGCCATTCCATTCTCGAATAGCTCGCGCGAAGAAAGAAGACCTGAATCTCTTCGTTCGAGCTTTGATTTCTCGTATTTTATTCTGATGATCTTTTCTACCTATGTAAGTAACAGTCAATAATGTATTTTCGCATTTGGAGGAAAATGTTGGCCCACGCCACAACGATACGCACCGGTGTTGTAATGATTCCCATCCAGGTCCTGTATCATTTCCGTAACGCTGTCTCCCCTGTATCGTGACAATACAAAACGAGCTGCCCTTCTTTGGACTCTTTCGATGTCCTCCATTAAACCCACTTGCTAACGATCCCACACTGGGTAGCAATATTCCAAATGAGGGCGGAGAACCGTGGTGCATGCAGTTTCTTTAGTAGTTCTGTTGCATCTCTTAAGGGTTTTGCCAATAAAGCGCAGTATCTGTTTCACCTTTCCTACAACATTATCTATGTGTTTTTCCAGTTTAAGTCTGACGTAATGGTATTTAGTGGAGTTTACGGCCTTCACGTGTGAGTGATTTAACTTGTAAAGAAAGTTTAACGGATTTCTTTTCGTACTTACGTGGACGACTTCACACTTCTCATTATTTAGAATCATTTGCCAATTTTTGTACCATAGTGATATCTTATTTAGATCGTTCTGCAGTTGGTTTTGATCTTCAGAGGGTTTTACTTGATGGAAAATGATAACGTCATCTGCAAACAACCTAAGAGAGCTTCTCAGATTTTCTCCCAAATGTCAAGTCGTTTATGTAAATAAGGAACAGCAGAGGACCAATAACACTAGCCTGTGGTACGCCCTATACCACCTCTGTTTTAGTCGATGCCTTACCATCCATTACCACAAACTGTCACTTCTGTCATGAAATCCTCTATCCAGTCGTAAATTTGGCGTGATATGCATTTCAGTAAATTAGCTTACTACGCCTATTTTCATTCATTGCTTTCATATGGGATCATATTCTGGGACAATTCAACATTGAGTAAAAAAGTATTCATTGCACAAAAGCGTGTAATCAGAATAATTGCTGGAGCCCACTCAAGAGCATCCTGCAGACATTTATTAAGGGATCTAGGAATCTTCACTGTAGCTTCACAATACATATATTCACTCATGAAATTTGTTATTAACAATCCGAGCCAATTCAAAAGTAATAGCATCGTGCATAGCTACAACACTAGGAGAAAGGGTGATATTCACTATTCAAGGTTAAATCTAACTTTGGCTCAGAAAGGGGTGAATTATGCTGCCACAAAAGTCTTTGGTCACTTACCAAGTAGCATCAAAAGTCTGACAGATAGTCAACTAGTATTTAAAAAGAAATTAAAGGAATTTCTGAATGGGAACTCCTTCTAAAATGTAGATAAATTTCTGAATGGGAACTCCTTCTAAAATGTAGATAAATTTTTAGATAAAACTTTAAAAAAATAAAAAAACCACAAATGTAATAAAAATCCTTAATATGTTGATTGTCAAATGTAGACAACATTTACTAGATTGACACGTTCCACATCATTACAAAATGTCGTATATATGATCTATGGAACAAGTATTAATCTAATCAAATCTAATCTAATCCACCTCTGGCCGTGATAACGGCCTTGATACGCCTGGGCATTGAGTCAAACAGAGCTTTGATGGCGTGTAGAGGAACAGATGACCATGCAGCTTCAACACGATATCACAGTTCATCAAGAGTAGTGACTGGCGTATTGTGACGAGCCAGTTGCTCGGCCACCATTGACCAGACGTTTTCAGTTGGTGAGAGATCTGGTGAATGTGCTGGCCAATGTCGAACATTTTCTGTATCGAGAAATGCCCGTACAGGACTTGCAACATGCGGTCGTGCATTATCCTGCTGAAATGTAGGGTTTCGCAGGGATCGAATGGAGGGTAGAGCCACGGATCGTAACACAACTGAAATGTAACGGTCACTGTTCAAAGTGCCGTCGATGCGAACAAGATGCGACCGAGACGTGTAACGAATGGTACCCCTTACCATCACGCCGGGTGATACGCCAGTATAGTGATGATAAATACACGCTTCCAATGTGCGTTCACCGCGATGTCGCCAAACACGGATGTGACCATCATGATGCTGTAAACAGGACCTGGATTCATCCGGAAAAATGATGTTTCGCCATTCCTGCACCCAGATACGTCGTTGCGTACATCATCACAGGCGCTCCTGTCTGTGATGCAGCGTCAAGGGTAACCGCAGCCATGGTCTCCGAACTGCAAACGTCGTCGAACTGTTCGTGCAGATGGTTATTGTCTTGCAAACGTCCCCATCTGTTGTCTCAGGGATCGACACGTGGCTGTACTATCCGTTACAGCCATGCGGTAAGATGCCTGTCACCTCGACTACTAGTGATACGAGGCCTATGGAATCACGCACGGCATTCCGTATTGCCCTCCTGAACCCACCGATTTCATATTTTGCTAACAGTCATTGGATCGCGACCAACGCGAACAGCAATGCGATACGATAAACCGCAATCGCGATAGACTACAATCCTACCTTTATCAAAGTCGTAAACGTCATGGTACGCATTTCTCCTCCTTATACGAGGCATCACAATATCGTTTCACCAGGCAACGCCGGTCAACTGCTGTTTGTGTATGAGAAATCGGTTGGAAAATTTCGTCATGTTAGCACGTTGTAAGTGTCGCCACCGTCGCCAACCTTGTGTGAATGCTCTGAGAAGCTTATTATTTGCATATCACTGCATGTCCTTCCTGTCAGTTAAATTTCGCGTCTGTTGCAAGTCATCTTCATGGTGTAGCAATTTTAATGGCCAGGAGTGTAGTAAAGCATGTGCTGTGTAAGCGCTAAATCTGGCTTTCCCCAGGGAAGCGTTATAGGTTTATAAACGATTTAGAAGACAATCTGAATAGCTCCCTTAGACAGTTCGCGGATGCTGCTGTCGTTTATTGGTTAGTGAAGTCAAAAGAGAATCAAAAGCAACTGCAAAGCGATTTAGACGAAATTTCTACATGGTGCGAAAATTGGCAATTGACACTAAATAAAGAAAAGTGTGAAGTAATACACATGACCAATAAAAGAAATCCGCTGAACTTCAATTACGAGATAAATCAGTCAAACCATAAGGTCGTAAATTCTACTAAATACCTAGTAGTTACAATTACGAACAACTTAGACTGGAGAGAACACATCGAAAATATTGTGGGGAAGGCGAACCAAAGATTACGTTTCATTGGCAGAACGCTTCGAAGATGCACCAGCTCCACCAAAGAGACTGCCTACATTACACTTGTGCGTCCTCTCCTGGAGTACCGTTGCCCATTGTGGGACCCTCACCAGGTGCGACTGACGGAAGATATTGAAAAGGTTGTTTTATCACGTTACGGGGGGAAAGCGTCACGAAAATGTTGCACGAATTGGGGTGTAAAGAAGGACGTTATTCATTGCGGCGTGATCTGTTTACGAAGTATCAATAACCGACTTTTACTTCTGAATATGAAAATATTATGCTAGCACCCACCTACTTAGGGAGACATGACCATCCCAATAAAATAAATCAGATCGAAAACAGAACGATTTAGGTGTTCTTTCTTTCCGCGTGCTATTAGAGAATGGAACGGTAGAGAAAAGTTATGAAAGTGGTTAATGAACCCTTTGCCAGGCACTTAAATGTGATTTACAGATGTAGATGGAAAAAAACATGTATCCAAAACGTGTATAGTACCATTCCTCAGCTGAAACCATGCGTGTAATGGAAGGTTACCTGCAATATATTTCGATGTGCGGTATACCGGTAATAACAGCTGGGTGCCGCAGCATTTGTCGGCGGACCGCCTGCTCTGATCGCCGCCTGCACCAGACCAACACCAGACGATGTTGACCAGATCCTCTGCGGCCCACTCTCCCACAGTAGCGGTGGAGGCGCTGCGCTGCCTCGCCCTTTGCTGAAAGCCCTGCCACCGCTCATGCTTTACTTTAGTTGACTGGTGGTACATTAAAATGTCTAAAACTTGCATTTCACACTCGATAACAACAGAGGCAGTCCAGCCGTTTTTACTATGGCTATTACATTACAGTAACATACAATACATTCACACACTAGAATAGTGAGTGAGGTAAATATAGGAAAGGTTGGGGAAATGCCAGCCCATTATATTATAACCCCGTACTGCTTCAACAAGCCTTTCAGTATAACAATTGGAAATAGGGAGCAGTGGGAGAAAATAGTTCGACACCGTACGGGGGATATTATCTGGTTCACTGACGGGTCAAAATCGGACCACGGCGTTGGGGCCGGGGTATACGGGGTGCAGCCAAGACTGGGGGGCGTCATCTCTCTAGGGAAACTGGCCTCAGTATTCCAGGCCGACATCACTGCCATCAGGGCGTGCGTGGAGGAGAATTTGCGTAGGTGCTACAAAGATCGTAGCATCTATATCTATTCAGACAGCCAGGCAGCCCTCAGATTACTGGCAGCTCCTGCAACAAGGTCTAAAATTGTTGCAGAATGTCACAGGGTTCTGGTGGAGCTAGGGGAAAATAATAGAGTAAACCTATTGTGGGTCCCTGGCCACTCGGGGATCAGCGGCAACGAACATGCCGACAGATTAGCCAGGATGGGGGCAGAGACTCCATTTATTGGACCGGAACCTGTCCTGACAATCACCAAAGCAATGATCAAATTGGAGCTACGTAACTGGCTCAGAAGACAGCACGTAGAATATTGTACCAAAGTCCATCAACAAAAACATGGCAAGGTAATGATGCCAAAGCCATGTTTTAAAAAAAGCTCTGCAATCCTGGGTCTGAACAGCAGAGAGATTAGACTCTTGGTTGGATTGCTGACAGGCCATGGGAATTTCAAAAAACACCTACATACAATGGGAATAACAAAAGAGGACCCTAAATGTAGGATCTGTGATGACGGTGATGAAACTGCATCACATCTAATCTTCGAATGCATTGCATTGGAGACTAAAAGGCAAAGAACATTTGGGACAACCAGACCGGAAGAAATTGTGTGTAATAAAGAACTGATAAAGGGACTCCTTGCACTGTTCAAGGGCATTGGTTGGCTTTACTAGATACCGCACAATAAACTTAGTTTCGGTGCGGGCAGTGGCGGGTTGGACCAAGACTGTTTTGGCTTCCCTGAAAAAATCAAATCAAATCAACATACAATACATTAGTGGGGCTTAATACTGTTGTTAATGGTTTATATCTTGTTCCTTTTGTTTTAACCTGCAATTTTCTTATCGCCATGAAGTAGTATGAATTCGACAAGCCAATGTAACTGCGGTGTCACCTCTTTCAATGGCGTCGTTTGATTCATTACTGTAAATGTAGTCGGTAGACTGCGTGACTATCTTTAAACGTATACTGTAGATAGTAAAGCCTGCAACTTGCATGTCTGGTGCCTAGTTAGTACAGATGAAATTTTGCGAGATGGAACTGTATTATACTAGATGACCCGAGGAATTTCGTATCACTTACCTCTTAATATAAAACATACTAATGTATAATAATATAGTGAGGACAGCTTACAACTCACCGCAAAGACGTGGCGACGAGCTGCGACAGGCACATACAAAAGACACACACATACAACACATTCAGCTATCGGCCATGGCCTTCTTCAGAAAATAGAACACTCACGCAATTACAAAGGCACACAACACAGTCATACAACCATCACCTCCGACTGCCGCACTTCGAAGAAAACCAGTTCTCAGCAAAGAAGGGAAAGTTGAAAGGTGGAAAGAGTACATAGAGCAGCTCTACAAAGGAAATGAACTTAGAGACGATGATGTAGGAAGGGAAGGGGAAGTAGATCAAGATGACATAGGAGATACTATAATGAGAGATGAATTTGACAGAGCCCTGAAAGACCTAGATCGGAACAAGGCCCCAGGAGTAGATGACATACCCTCAGAGCTACTGAAGTCTCTGGGAGAGCCAGCCATGACAAAACTATTTGAACTGGTGTGTAGGATGTATGAGACAGGCGAAATACCCTCAGACTTTAAGAAAAATGTAATAATCCCCATTCCAAAGAAATCAGGAACCCGGGAGGCAACACTCACTTTACGTCTTATCTTAGAAGATAGATTAAGGAAGGGCAAACCTACATTTTTAGCTTTTGTAGATTTAGAGAAAGCTTTTGACAATGTTGACTGGAATACACTCTTTCAAATTCTGAAGTCAGCAGTGGTAAAATACAGGGAAAGGAGAGTTATTTACATCTTGTACAAAGGCCAGACCGCAGTTATTAGACTCGAAGGGCATGAAAGGGAAGCATCAGTTGGGAAGGGAGTTAGACAGGGTCGTAGCCTTTCTCCGATGCTATTCAATTTGTACATCGAGCAGGCGGTGAAGGAAAGCAAGGAAAAATTTGGAATAGGGATTAAAGTTCAGGGGGAAGAAATAAAAAAAATGCGTTTTGCTGATGACATTGTAATTCTGTCCGAGACAGCAAAGGAACTGGAAGAGCAGTTGAATGGAATGGACAGTGTGTTGAAGAGAGCGTATAAAATGAACATTAACAACAGCAAAACAAAATTAATGGAATGCGGTCTTAGAAAATCATGTGATGCTGAAGGAATTAGATTAAGTAACGAAACAATGAAGGTGGTAGATGAGTTTTGTTTCTTGGGTAGTAAAATAACATGCGATGGTCGCAGTACAGAGGATATAAAGTGCAGAATGGTAATGGGAATAAAAGCATTTTTGAAAAAGAGAAATTTGCTAACATCGAATATTAATTTAAGTGTAAGGAAGTCTTTTCTGGAGACATTTGTGTGGAGTGTTGCGTTGTACGGGAGTGAAACATGGACGATAAGCAGTGTGGACAGGAAGAGAATAGAGGCTTTTGAAATGTGGTGTTACAGAAGAATGCTGAAGATTAGGTGGGTAGATCGCATAACTAATGAAGAGGTACTGAACAGAATTGGTGAGAAAAGGAATTTTTGGCACACCCTGACTAAAAGAAGGGATCGCTTGGTAGGACACATTCTTAGACATCGAGGAATCGTAAATTTAGCATTGGAGGGAAGTGTGTGGGGTAAAAATCGCAGAGGGAGACCAAGAGACGTGTCTAGTAAGCATATTCAAGTGGATGTGGGTTGTCGTTCTTATGAGGATATGAAAAGGCTTGCTCAGGATAGAGTAGAGTGGAGAGCTGCATCAAACCAGTCTCCGGACTGAAGACCATAACAACAACATATGTAATCGAACAATGAAATTCATAAAGACGTTAATAACGTGGTAATTATGTTATGAATATAATTCCTAACATGTACAGATTTACGTTTTTGCAAGCTTAACTATTGACAGTTTCTTTTAGTTCTATATATATCATAGTTTCCAAGTAATGCTTAATAGCTGACCATGTGGTCATCTTGGTTTCAGAGTAAGTCTTCGGAATTCACAGAATAAACTATTGCCAGTATTACATTAATGCATCAGACAGCATTTTAAGTCAATGTACTGAGTTTGATGAGAATCTAATATCATTTAATATGTTTTCTGTTACTATTTGTTAATTCTACATGTACTTTATATTCCGGAATACAGTTTTAATATTCAATAACTCTGCTTCCTATCATTGGATGAACATTAACTGAGTAGTTATTAGTTTCTGTGGTGTTTTTACAATCTGGTAACATTCTTAAACCAAAGTTATTGATATCTGTCTTACAAGAGTTACGAATTGTATTGGTGTTGCCTACATGCAAATGTACTGTCTTTAGGTGTTTCCCTGAGTGGTCTGTTACGTCTCAGTCAGTACCGTAGCACTTGCGGAAGTAACTGCACTGTCACAGTGTAGACAAATGGTTGTAACTATGTTGCCAGTTCTCAGCTCTGCTCGAGAGAGTTCTATGGCGATAAGAGATGCGAAACACAATCTCGTGTCACACGGGATCCCAGTCGGAAGCAGTGGCGCAGCGTGCCCAAGTACCGAGGAACCGTGGCCCCCGGGGGATCACATACTTGGGTGGCACAGAGCGGCCGAGCAGCGTAAGAAGGTGTGATGCGGCAGCACGCTCACATCATATAACTCCATTCTCGTCGTTACTACATTGGTGCTTATGCAAAACGTCGAAGCAATTGGACAAGTGGCTAAATAAAGGCTTCAACATTTGACCTAAACAAATAGATAGTAAATAAGGCTGTTTGAAGATTATCTTGTCCCTGTTGTCATAACCAACAGTTACCAATGATCCCATTATTGCTATAACTTTCTGATACCTAGCTGCACTTTCTTCAACACGTGCCTACGTAATCCTTCGTATACTGCCCACCAGAGACCAATTTGTTAGAGTCAACAATTATTCTTTCGGCTACTACACGAGAGCTTGTCGTGTCCTACATAGGAAAGAGGGAAGAGGTAGCAAGGTCAGTCTGCATATCCCGAGCGGAAAGGAGTGATTGCAGAGAGACAGTACAGGCATCTACTAGAGATGCGGATTTCGAGACTCGAGAGGATACTTGTTTAGCAAACTTTATGGAACTCCTAGGTACCTTGCATTGAATTTATTGCATCCCATACTAAGTCTACTACACTGGGGTTAGTTATTTAAAAAACAAGAAGTATAAATCGTTTGCCACAACAGAAGCCAGTAATTACGTTCCCAGCAGCATTCCCTAGACAGACGCACGCCCCGCGAGAAACAGACTGTCTTGGAGCACCCCGAGGCCGACGGCGATAGTCACGGGCTGGTGCTCGACTTGTCTCACTCGGAACTCCCCTCTTGAGCCAAAAAACGGGGGTTTTAACGGCCGGTGTGGGCGCACTTCTTTTCCCCACTTTCCGACAGTTAACAATTTCCTATTGGCCGCTGCTTAGTTCAACCAATCTAAATTGTGGCTTACCCTCTCTCTGAGTCCTCTAGCAAACCACGTTTCAGCCGTGTCCCTTCTGCCATTCCCCGGGTGGGGAGGTGGCTTGTTTGTGCACTAACAAAATCCATACTTGGTAGCAACATTGTTCAGCTGAAAGTAAAACGTCACGACGCTACCCAATATGGGCAACAAAAACAATGTTTTACGTCAGTTGGCCACGCCTTAGGCTCCGCCTTAGGCCACGCCTCAGGGGAGCTGCTAACTTGCAGTATTTATTCTGTACCCTCTCACTCTAGCCTCGTGAAACCACTAACGTTGCTGTTCCCAAGTGACTGGTATCAAATTTGCTACGTACATTAAAACGTGCCTGTTGGCCACCAAGTACTAATGTAACGTCTTACAACAGCGTCTAGACGCTATATGAAGTTACGCCCATCTTCTCCGAAAGGTAACCTCCACCATGGGACGGTGCCTGAGAGCATCAGCAGTTCGCTAGGAGATTTCTTTAGTGCCTACATCCCGTAAGCTATACGTGTCTGTTTTAGCCTGTTATCTGCAATGGTCTCTATTTCTCAGCCTGGAGTGCGTCTCTGTGGCTCACACAGCCTCTCAACAATTCCAACAGTAAAATCAATATATGACAAGCTTTCTTTCCCTTTCACACCCATGGTTGTAGGTGATGTGACATAAATATGGAGATGGATGATTAAGATACAAAATACTTACAATAATTCATTACAAGAAAGAAAATAAATTTATTTTCAAAAATTTCAAGAAATTTTGTACCCACACAATTGTGTGGTTTGAACCTTCACTGCAATTTTTTATGATCTGCATAATCTTACAGTAACATGCATCATCATTCAGATCTTGCTCTTCTAAGTCACTTCAAGCGCTTCTGCAACAACATCTTGTAGCTTTTAAGTCATCAACAACAGGTCAAAGATTAAATTTGTCCAGTCGCTTGTTTGAGCAATCGTTAGAGCTGTATTTACTTATTCATCTTCATCATGCTCTTCGTCAATGAATGGCATTCCATTTGGTGGTGAGACCAGGTATTCCCCACAGCCATCCGAAATTCAAGAAGAGCATGTATGTCTTTCCGTCACACTTCATTAGCCTTACTGTCATGCCTGTACTTCAAGCTATGAATTCACACATGCTATGTCCATAATTTTCATTGCATTTTGAAGCAGATGTTCACCTGAAGAGAACTATCCATACGAACTTTCCCACTCGTTTTCAGCATTCTTCTTTGCAGTTGGAAGCCAAGTGGAATTGAGGGTATCGTCATCACTCCTTAAATCAGCTACATCTGACGAGTTGAGTAAAGCAGCGATTGCAGAATCACTAAAAGGTGCTGAAATTGCACCAGAAATTTATATATTTCGGTCGTGATAATTATCGGATTGGTTGATATTTTGAAAGAAATGACATAATAACATAAGAGGATCATATAAAATCAACTGGCTGTCAAATATGATAGCTTCACATGTCAAAACAAAGAAGGATATCAACACCTTGTCAACAAGTCTTTATCATAAAAATCTGACATTTGCTTCATCACGGATAATTGTGCATGTGCTAATATTTCAGATTACACCTCAAATAATTTAAAAAATATTAATAATTTAAGAGGTATTTACGTAAAATGATCTACCTACTTCGACCTATGTCATCGAATGAACGAAACTAAATTCATATAACAACAATATAGACAAACTTTCGAACGTGCTCTTTCTTGCCGCCATTGTAAGTGTACTGGAAATTCACCGACTACTGGTGCCAAGCAGTGTACAAACATGGAGCTAAAAAATGTTGCGCACGCTACCATAGTCCATCCTCGATTGTGTGATTCAGGCCTGAATTCCCTAGCGTGAAGCATGAATCACAGAGAAATAAAGCGAGCAAAATCTGACCCGCACAATTTGTGCGTGCAGGGCCTGCACCATCAAAGGAAGAGATTGGTCGTAAATGATTTTTTTAAAGTCTTTTGGTCGTAAATGATTTTTAGTCTTATCTTCAACAACTTCAAACTCAATATGGATAAACAAATTTCGGCGTGGAATGGCCGCTTGGTCTAAGGCACTGGACTGGGCGGCAGTCCTCATCATAGCTGTGAGTCCTCCCTCGGACATGTGTGTGTGTGTGTGTGTGTGTTGTATGTAATGTAAATTAGTTTAAGTAGTTTGTAAGTCTAGGTACTGATTAGCATATCAGTTTGGTCACACAGGTTTACAAACCATCATCATCATCATCATCGTTATCATCATCATTAGAGACTGATTATGCCTTTCAGCGTTCAGTCTGGACCATAGTACCTCTAATAAAATTCCTCCATGATCTCCTATTCAATGCTAACATTGATGCCTCGTCTGATGTTATGCCTTTTACTTCAAAATCATTCTGCACCTAATCTAAGTACTTTCCTCTTGGTCTACCTCGACTCCTCTTACCCTCTGCTACCGAGCTCATGAGTCTCTTAAGTACCTTGCTTCTCCCATGCTTGTAACATGACCCCACCATCTCAGCCTGTTCGCTCTAACTGCTTCGTCTATGGTGTTCATTCCCAGTTTTTCTTTGATTTCCTCATTATGGACACCATCCTCCCATTGTTCCCATCTATTAGTACCTGTAATCATTCTTGCTACTTTCATATCTGTAACCTCTACCTTATGAATAACGTAACCTGTATCCACCCAACTTCCACTCCCATACAACAAAGTTGGTCGAAAGATAGAGCGGTGCCCTGTTAACTTAATCTTGGTACTTACTTCCTTCTTGCAGAAGAGAGTAGATCTTAACTGAGCACTCACTGCATTAGCTTTGCTGCACCTCGATTCCAGTTCTTTCACTATGTTTCCATCCTGTGAGAAAATACATCCCAGTTACTTGAAACTGTCTACCTGTTCTAACTTTGTTCCTCCTATTTGACACTCAATCTGTTTAAATCTCTTTCCTACAGACTTTACTTTCGTTTTCGAGATGCTGATCATCGTATCATAATCCTTGCACCTCTGATCGAGCTCTGAAATATTAGTTTGCAACCTTTCAATCGAATCGGCCATTACAACTAAGTCATCCGCATATGCGAGACTGCTTATTTTGTTTCCACCTATGTTAATCCCGTCCTGCCAGTCTAATGTTTTCAACATATGATCCATGAATAGTATGAACAACAGTAGTGACAGGTTACAGCCTTGTCTTACCCCTGAAACTACCCTGAACCATGAGCTTAATTTGCCACTTACTCTAACTGCTGCCTGACAGTCTACGTAAAGCCCTTTAATTGCCTGCAGAAGTTTGCGTCCTACACCATAATCTTGTAGAACTGACACTAGCTTCCTCCTAGGAACATGGTCATAAGCCTTTTCTAGTTCTATGAAACATAGATACAATTCCATGTTCCACTCATAGCACTTTTCCATTACCTGCCGTAAGCTAAAGATGTGGTCCTGACAGCCTCTAAGAGGCCTAAACCCACACTGATTTTCATCTAACTTGTCCTCAATTAATACTCGCACTCCTTTTTCAACAATACCTGAGAATATTTTGCCTACAACGCAAATTAAAGAGATACCTCGTAGTTGTTACAATCTATTCTGTTTCCATGTTTGAATATTGGCATGATTACCGCTTTCTTCCAGTCAGACGGAACCTGTCCCGAGTCCCACGCCTCTCAGTTATACTGTGCAACCATTTTAGATCTAATATTCCACTGTATTTGACGAGTTCCGGCTTAATTTCATCCACCCCAGCCGCTTTATTGCACTGTAATCTACTGGCCATTTTCTCCACTTCCTCAAATGAGATCCTCTTTCTATCGTCGTTCCTACCCATTCTACCTGAAAATCTGACACATCATTGAACGTTTCACCTACATTGAGCAATTATTAAAATATTCCCTCCATCTGATCAAGGCATCCACAGGATTGACTAGCAGCTTTCCTGATCAGTCCAAAACACTTGTTATGCCTTCTTCCCTCCATTTCGAGGATTGCTAATTACGCTCCAGAATGGTTTTCCCGCGGCTTGACCCAGAATTTCTTGCTTATTACCAAAGTCTTCCCATGATTTCTGCTTGGAGTCTGCAATTATCCGTTTGGCTTAGTTTCTCTCTTCAACATCACTTTACAAACATTTCAAGATTTTTTAGCCCAGAAGAAATCGTGCTCCTACCAAAGATAGTCGAGATTGTCGTTTGCTGCCGTAGCCCATTAACGCCAAACTACATCGCACTGCCCTAACGGTTATCTTAGTCGGACGTCCCACATTGGCTTCTGCATTTTTTCACGCAATTTTGCTTGTCTGTTAAAACCAACATCTATACGCACCCGCCACTAGTTTAGGTGCAGACTGTCAACCACTGTCGTCCTTGGAGAGTGAGTGTTCCTGAAGTTTGGTGTTTTCCACACACACATGAATCTCAGAATAATGGATTCCTTAATTAGTTGCCGAATGGAATGTTCTATGCATCCATCTCCAACTACCATTGTGCACTGAAATGGTAAGGAGCCAACGAGAGGCGGTGTACGTGGTGTGCTGTTAGCAAAGGCGGGGGAGTTGGTGGTCCGCTGCCACTGTCTGTTAACGGCACACTGCACCCCACTGTCTAACGGATACGTTCATTCCACACTCCACGTGAGTACGAAAAGAAATCCGTTAAACTTTGTTTACAAGATAAATCAATCAAAAGTGAAGTCCTTAAACTCTAAAAAATACCTAGGAGTTACTATTACTTCAGACTTAAACTGGAAAAATCACATAGATAATGTTGAGGGAAAGGCGAACCAGAGACTGCGTTTTATTGGAAGAATCCTTAAAAGATGCAACATATCTACTAAAGAAACTGCATACACTACGCTTGTCCGTCCTTTTTTGGAGTATTGCTGCCCATTATGGGATCTTTATCAGATGGGTTTAATGGAGGATATCGAAAGAGTCCAAATAAGTGCAACTTGTTTTTGTATTGTCACGATACAGGGGAGACAGCGTTACGGAAATGATACAGGATCTTGGATAAGAATCATTACAACAACGATGCTTATCGCTGCGGCGTGGGCTACTTACGAAACTCCAATTGCCAACATTGTCCTCCAAATGCGAAAATATATTGTTGACTCCCACTTACATAGGTAGAAATGATCATCAGAATAAAATACGAGAAATCAGACCTCGAAGGGAGAGATTGAGGTGCTCTTTCTTACCGGGCGCTATTCGAGAGTGGAATGGGAGATAAATAGTATAAAGGTGGTTCGATAAACCCTCTGCCAGACACTTAAATGTGATTTGCAGAGTATCCCATGTAGATGTAGAAGTGATCGTCTAGAGAACATTGAACAGTGCACGGAACATTCAAACCAACATTCCATCCGTCTTCTTATCATTAATGCACCAACATGGCGCTATGATTTTCCAACAGGACAATGCACGTCCACATGTACGCCGTACCACCCAACGTGCTCTTCAAGGTGTACGTCAACTACCCTGACCAGCACGATCCCCATATCTCTACCCCATTGAGCATGTTTGGAACCGCATGAAACGTCATGTTGGTTAGTCTACATGAGCGGCACGAAATGTGGCCCAACTGATTCATCAGTTGGAAATTTCATGGCAGGCCATTTCAAAGACCACATTCGGCACCTCCACGATCGTTCCCATAGAAGAATTATAACTTGCATTGCTACAAAAGGTGACTGCACTCACGTGCGTATGGCTCTAACTGTATGATCGTGTGTTGTATACATCCTCAAGAGTGTGACAATAAAATTTCCCTCCGCTGGGTCGACGAATTCATAGTGTTCACTTTCCAGGAGTGCATGTGCGAAATCTCTGGGGTTTCAGTAGAGGACCGGACAACAAGCATAAAATGTCCTAAAATTGGTTTATTTGCTTTCGTTATCATATTACATGAATTTGTTGTAATGTACATAACACAAACTACTTCACTATAAGGTGCACAGGATATATGTACGTTTCATCCCTATTAACGATTGTCTACATCTAAATCAACATGGAATACTCTGCAAATCACATTTAAGTGCCTGGCAGAGGGTTCATCGAACCACCGTTATACTATTTTATCTCCCATTTCATTCTCGACTAGCGCGCGGGAAGAATGAACACCGGAATCTCTCCGTTCGGGTTCTGATTTCTTGTATTTTATTCTGATGATCATTTATACCTATGTAAGTGGGAGTCAACAATATATTTTCGCATTCGGAGGAGAATGTTGGCGATTGGAGTTTCTCAAGTAGCCCACGCTGCAGCGATAAGCGCCCTTATTGTAATGATTCCCATCCCAGATCCTGTACCATTTCGGTAACGATGTCTCCCCTGTATCGTGACAATACGAAACGAGCTGCCCTTCTTTGGACTCTTTCTATGTCATCCGTCAAACCCACCTCATAACGATCCCACACAGGGCAGCAATATTTCATAAAAGGACGGACAAGCGTAGTATATGCAGTTTCTTTAGTAGTTATGTTGATTCTGTTAAGGGTTCTGCCAATAAAACGCAGTCTCTGGTTCGCCTTTCCCACGACATTATCTACGTGTTCTTTCCAATTTAAGTCAGAAGTAATTGTAGTTCCTAGTATTTTGTAGAGACAATTGCCGGCCGCGGTGGCCGAGGTGACTGAGGCGCTCCAGTCACGGTCAGCACGGTCACTACGGTCGGGGGTTCGAATCCCCCCCGGGCATGGATATTTGTGCCGTCCTAGTTCGTAAGTAGTTCATAAGTAGTTTGTAAGTTTAGGGACTGATGACCCCGTAGTTAAGTCCCATAAGCTTTACAAACATTTGAATTTTATTTTGTGGAGTTAACGGCCTTCAGATTTGATTGGTTTAACGGATTCCATTTCGTACTCATGTGGACGACTTCACACTTCTCATTATTTAGAGTCAATTGCCAATTCTTACACCATACAGATATCTTATTCAAATCATTCTGCAGTTGGTTTTTATCTTCAGATGATTTTACTAGACGGTAAATGGCGGCGTAATCTGCAAACAACCTAAGAGAGCTACTTAGATTTTCCTCTAAATCGTTTATGTAAATAAGGAACAGCAGAGGACCAATAACATTACCCTGTGGAACGCCCGAAATCACCTCTGTTTTAGTCGATGCCTTACCATCGATTACTACGAACTGTGTCCTCTCTGAGAGGAAATCCCCTATCCAGGCGCAAATTTGGGGCGATATACCGTAACCACGCAATTTGATTAAAAGCCGTTTGTGAGGTACGGTGTCAAAAGCTATCTGGAAATCATGTTGACCTTGGGTCAATAGATCATTCTGTTCGAGATAATTCATATTATTTGAATGCAGGATATGTTCCAAAACCCTGCTGCAAATTGAAGTCAATGAAATAGACCTGTAGTTTAATGGGTTACTCCTACTGTCTTTCTTGAATAACGGTGTGACCTCTGGAACTTTCCAATCTTTTGGTACAGATCCTTCTTTGAGAGAGCGGTTGTATATGGCTGTTAAGTAAGGAGCTATCGCTTCAGCATAATCAGATTGAAATCTAATGGGTATACAATTCGGACCAGAAGACTTGTTCTTGTTAAGTGATTTTAGTTGCTTCACTACGGCCTCTGTTCGTAATTTGAAATCTGGGATATTGAATTCGTTTTCTTTGGTGACTGAGTCTCTAAAAGTTATTTTTTAGTATCTCTGCTGGGTTGGCCATTACTATCACGTAGTGAGGGTATTGTTTGTGTTTTGCCCCTAGTATATTTAACATATGACCAAAATCTCTTAGGGTTTCAAGTCAAATTTCGAGAAAGAGTTTCGTTGTGATAAGTATTGTAGGCCTCTCGCGTTGAAGTCCTCGCTAAATATGGAGCTTCTGTGTAGGATCGCCAATCCTGGGGATTTTTTGTTCGTTTAAATTTAGTATGCCTTTTCCGTTGCTTTTGCAACAGTGTCCTGACCTGTTTTGTGTACCAAGGAGAATCACTTCCTTCTTTTATTGATTTATTTGATATAAACTGTCAATTGCTGTCGATACCACTTCTTTCAGTTTGAGCCACATCTGGTCTACGCCTACATTTAGTGTTAGAAACGAGTGGAAGCTATCTTTCAAGAAGCAATGTATTTTATTTCTATCTGCTTTCCGGAACAAATATACGTTTCGTTTATTTTTGGTAACTTTGGGACTTTCGATATTGAATCTCGTTACGACAGCTCTGTGTTCACTAATACCTGTATCCGTTTTAATGCTCGTTGTGAGCTCAGGATTGTTTGTTGCTAAGAGATCAAGAGCGTTTTCACATCCATTTACAATTCTAGTTGGCTCATGAACTAATTGTTCGAAGTAATTCTCAGAGAATTCGTTGAGTACAATTTCACACGATGTTTATGCGTACCTCCCGATTTGAAAATATAATTTCTTTTGTGTCTCATTGCCGCCGGTTGTCCTAGGTGTCTGTGGCCGAGTATAGAGAGACCGACACAGGGACATAGGATTCATGCGTGTGCTGGTACAGAGTATGAGGTGACCAGACAGTGGGACAGCAGAAACTAGAAACACTAAGCTAGTTTAGAAGAAGAGATGTATTTCGAAGAAACATTATAATACTTAACTTTGTTAACTGAAGACTAGTGGAACGCAGATACATAGTTTAACTAGATAGAGGCCTGCCTGTCCTATTCCCAAGTGACCGATTCAGTTCAGTGGTGGCTACGAGTGGAGTTGCAACAGAGGGCGCTCGTGGCTGATGTAAGAATGCCGCGCCGTGCTTACATGGCGGTGCGCGGCGAAAGTAGGTGGCGCGCACTTCAGACTTGTGCGACACCACACCCCTCTCCCCCAAACCGCCGCGCCGTCGTGTCGTAGGGCTGAGGGCCACTGCGACGGCACTGGAAGGAGGGCCTGGCGGGGGCATTACTGGTGGGACGGGCGTCGTAGCTGAGGCTGGGATCGAGACGCCGTCTGCGCCCCGGTATCCACCTTGCGATCCCCCGGAAAATCCACCAAAACGAGGGTAAGGGCGCACACCTCCGCCCAGAGGGAGCAGGTCATCTTCTTCTTTGGTGCGTGGCCAAGGCGGCGGCGGCACGAACGGTCCCGGAGTCCCTCTCGGTGACGCTGGCAGCTGCGGCGGCGATGGAGGCGGAGGGGCCGACTGCATGGGAGGCGCGTCGACCTCCATGGGGACGATCTCGTAGTCCGGGGATGCTGGGCCCGTCGGCGAGCGATGTGGCTGTGCTCCCTGGCGGTGAACTAGGTCTGGAATCAAGAAACCAGAGACAGGATCGTGCGGCCTGTGCAGGCGCAACTGGTTTGCGTGGCGCCGCAGCTCCGACCCCGTGGAAGAACGTACAAAATACATATTGCGACCGAGCACGCGCTGAATTGTGCCCGGCATCCAACTTTTCTTCCCAGCAAACACCTTGTACAGCACCGGCGTGGAACCCTGAAAACGCGAAGCGCCATACGAACCGACTCGGTGCGTGGGAGGCTGCAGCAGGTGAAGGAGAGTGCGGTGACGGCAGCCATGGAGCATCTCGGCAGGAGACGGGCCGTCACGTGGCATGCACAGATACGTTGACAGGAAAATTTGAAGAGCTTGCTGCCTGGAGTGCTGACCTTTCATCTTTTCCATGTGAGACTTGAATGTTCGAACGAAACGCTCTGCTTCACCATTGGACTAGGGATGGGAAAAACCGAGCGGTTCAAACCGATACCGGTATTTTAGTTTTGAATAACTGTTTTTTCAGTTTTTATTTGGTGTCGGTTGTAACCGGTTTTTTTAGTTATTGCCAAGAACCGGGTAAAAAAACCGGTACGACTACTTCCTGCAGTAGTGGTTCAAATGTGATTTTTTTTTTTTTTTTTTTTTTTTTTTTTTTGTAAATAATTTTAAAAAATAAAACTAGTAGACCCTAATATTTAGGGCTATTTCTAAAATTTCCACTGCTGTGAAATATTAGGTCATCGCAGAAACTAAGAATAGCGATCAGTGATAATTTAAGAACAATCCCGGCAGTCAGAAACTCGCAACAAACGCGTGGCATAAGAACTTAAGAAGTGGTGCAGCTATTGAGGCATCGATGCACCTGTTGCTTTGTGGCGTGGCCTATTAGACGACGCGCGTGCACCGGCAGTGTACGAGACTTGCCTCCGTCTGGTCATGCGGCAGTTCTTTACTGTCGTCGCCAGACATCGGTTTGTTCTTAAATGGCACCATCCCGTGTGTGGAAGTACTTCACGAAGTACGGTAGTAGTGAGGTACAATGCTCCATTTGCTTTAAAAAGCTGAATATACCTATTATGTAAGCTTGGAGTAATAACCGAGCCCTTAATTTTGTGGCTGCTTAAGGGAGCAAAACTGATAACAACTGAATGTGACGATGTAGGACCTTGTGACCGTACGCTCTCGCCACCGCCTGCCCGTCACCTTTGCGTCACCTTCCGTCATCTTTGCTGGAAACGACGACACCGATTTCCACTACAGCCTCACCTCCATTTCGATCCAATTCTCCTACTCATTCACCTTCATTAAGGCAGATCACCCTGTTCGAAAACCATGAAAGAACTTCTAGCTATCAGAGTAAGTCATAATTTCGTCAATACGATGAGAACAAAAATTATAGACAGACTTTAACCAAATGTTTCAAACGTAAATATCTGAAGAGAGTAACAGTATGCAGTGTGTAATATATACAAACTTCTTTGTAGAGGGTGGTAAAGGTGACGCTGAGCTTACCAATACATTGGTTTTTATAGTTTGCAAACACAACTTGCCTCACTCTCTTGTGGAGAAAGAGGGGTTTTCTCATTTCACCAAAGTTGCAGTGCCCATGTATAAGCTGCCCACCAGAAAAACTGTAAGTACTTACATTTTTATTTACGCCACTTAAAAGTCAAAACTAAAGGAAAAGTATTATTATATTTATTTTTCGGTTCTGAGGCAAATTCAAATGTTCAAATGTTTGTAGAGTCTATGGGACTTAACTACGGGGTCATCAGTCCCTAAACTTACAAACTACTTATGAACTACTTACAACTAAGGAAGGCACAAATATCCATGCTCGAGGGGGGATTCGAACCCCCGACTGTAGTGGCCGTGCAGACCGTGACTGGAGCGCCTCAGTCCCCTAGGCCACCGCGGCCGGCTGAGGCAAATTAAATTTGTTGCATGTTGCCCCACAAGCTATGCAAAAGTTACCTGTGAAAATCCCAGGCAAATTTACCAAGTGGTCTGAGACTCGATGTCACGGACTGCGCGGCTGCTCCAGTCGGAGTTCGAGTCCTCCCTCCTCCCTCGGTCATGGGTGTGTACGTTTTCCTTAGCGTAAGTTAGTTTAAGTTAGATCAAGTAGTTTGTAAGTCTAGGGACCGATGACCTAAGCAGTTAGGTCTCATAAGAACTCACAAACACTTGAACATTCTTTGACCATCTGGTACACAGCTTTTCTAGTTCAATTTGCGTAAATTTACACTGACAACAATCATACTGTTAGTCGGAACTGTGATTTTATTTTTCTAAATACTTCTGCAGCACTTATTGAAGTTCATTTACTGACTGTAACTTATATATATTGTGTATATAACGAGATATTCGTATGCGCTGGAGTGGTTGGCAACTGCCGGATGGAAATACTAGGCCAGTAAATATGTATGCTTCGTATATCGCCTTCTACGGACTCCTGGCTAGTCTTACACTCACTCAAGAAGGCGTAGTATTGAGAGGGGATCTTGCAAAATATGGAAAGACTAGTGATTTGTCGTATAACGTAAATTTACCTAAATTTTAACTAAATCTCGTAAGTTTCGGTTTCGGCCGAAACTAGAAGAACCGAAAATTCGATTACGGTTTCTGTTTCGGCCACAAATTATGTTTCGGTCGAACTTTACTGGAAATAATAGCAATAAAAAACCGAAAACCGGTTATTTAAAAAACCGGTTATCTTGAGCGGTTTTTAGAGTGCGGTTAAACTGGAGATGAAAAGAACTGGTATAACCGAAAACCGATTGTTTCAGCGATAACCGCCATCCCTACATTGGACTGGGGTGAAAAGGTGCGGTGGTGATATGCTGAATACCATTCACACGACAAAACTGTTGAAATTCCGCACTAACAAACTGAGGTCCATTGTCACTGACGATAGTTTAAGGCAAACCTTCGATGCAAAACACTGATGTGTAAGGCAGTGATTGTACTTGACGCCGTCGTTGAGTTCATGGCAATCACGAAAGGAAACTTGCTGAAGGCGTCTACAATGATTAACCAGCGCGTATTCCAGAAAGGTCCGGCAAAGTCAATATGTAAACGTTGCCATGGTCCTTTAGGGCGTGGCCGGTCCGAGAAAGTTTGCGGAGGAGCTGCCTGATGCTCCGGACAAACCGTACACTGTGACGTCATGCTCTCTACTGGGCATCCAGTTGCTTTTTCCTAACAATACCCAAATGTCCTTGATGCATGAGGCGTAAGACTTCTCGTTGCAGGGAACGAGGAACAATCACTCGTGTTTGGTCATTGTCGGTATGTAACAACAGAACACGCTGACTTAAAGACAATGCATGACATTGTGCACAATAACGTCGAACCAGAGGCCGTTCAATGTCTTAGGCTCTGGTAGGCCACACAGAGCGAACAAAACATGCTACCACACTGAGGTCCGCATCCGCAGCTGTTTCCTGTGCAACCCGACGAGAGTTCAAAGGGAAGTCTGCAACAGCAGAAGCATCTTTGGAGTCTATCTGGCAACATGCCATTTATGAAGAATCAAATGACACATCCTGGCCAAACGGAAGTCGGGAAAGTGTGTCCGCGTTGGCATGTTTAGTGGTAGCTCGGTACAAACTCTCATACTGATAATTAGACAATATCAAGGACCATCTCTGAGGCTTTTGTGCCGTTCGTGGCGGAATTGGCTTTGTGGGTGAGAACAACGACGTGAGAGGCTTGTGGTCTGTCAACAAATAGAATTTTCTGCCATAGAGATAATGATGAAACTTTGTGACGACGTAAATGATTACTAAGGCCTCCTTTTCTATCTGACTGTAATTCTCTTGCGTTGGCGTCAGGAGCTTGGACGCAAAGGCAATAGGACGATCTTGAGATCCAATACGATGTGACAATACTGCGCCTTGACCGTAAGACGGGGCATCCAGTGCTAGCACTACGGGCTTCTGAGGGTCAAAGGGAATCAAACATGCATCACTGAGTAGTGCAGACTTTAATTGGTCAAAGGCAATCTGGCAATCTTTAGACCATACAAAAGGAACATTCTTCCTGCGTGGAGCTGCAATCTGAGAGGCATTGGGAATAAACCTAAAATAATAGTTAAGCTTTCCCATTACTGCTTGCAATTCGTGCACATTCTTAGGAGGAGGCAAGTCTTTGATTGCTTGAAGATGTGACTGTAAGGGATGGATTCCTTGGGCATTAATCACATAGCCTAGGTACTCTATTTCAGTCTGAAAAAAAGAACACTTTGCTTTATTACAATGTAAACCTGCTGCAGTCAACACTTTGAATAGGCACTCCAGGTTTGATAAATGTTCTTCAACTGCGCGCCCTGAGACCACAATATCATCTAAATAGTTCGAGAAGCACGGTACAGAAACTGTCAGCTGTTCCAAAAAACGCTGAAAAATAGCGGGGGCGGAAGAACTGCCAAAGGGTAGGTGCTGAAATTGAAAAAGGCCCACGTGAGTATTAATGACGAAAAACTTTTTTGACTCGTCATCAAGCGGAATCTGTAAGTATGTCTCTGCTAAATCAATCTTAGAAAAGAAGCGAGACTGTCCTAATTTGTCCATAAGTTCCTCAGGTTGGGGCAGGGGGTAAGTGTCTACAATTGTTTGACTGTTCACTGTTGATATACAGTCCGCACCGAGACGAAGTTTTCCAGTCGCCTTGATTATAATTACTAAAGGCGAGGCCCACTGACTCGCAGAAACAGGAGAGATCACCCCACTATCCTGCCAACATTTAAGTTCTTCAGCAACTTTATCCCGAAGGGCGAAAGGCACTGGTCTAGCTTTACGAAATTTTGGTACTGCAGATTCTTTTAAAGTTACATGTGCTACAAAGTCTTATGCACAACCTAGTTCTGGCGAAAATAAGTCACTATATTTTTCACACAATGCATTGATTTTGCCCTGAGGCACTATTGACGAAATTTGAAGCACATCTCTTTGAATTGATAAGCCAAACAAGTCGAATGCATCTAGTCCAAAAATGTTCTGTGTAGATTTGGCCTGAAGAACAACAAAAGCGACAGTTTTGGTAACACCTTGAAAAGAGGCGGGCAGGCTACACGTTCCTAACACGGGAATAGTTTGTCCTGTATACGCTGTGAGCACTTGTTGAGACAGCGACTATTTTGGCGAACCCAGAAGTTCATAAGTATTTTTATTCATTAATGTGACAGCGGAACCAGTGTCGAGCTGAAATTGCACAGTCTTATTTTCTATTCTAAGAATCACAAAAAGTTTTTGCTTGTGGCGCACAACAGGTGCACGAATGTGGTCAACGTCTGCTACCGTGTGTTTGCTGCACTTGCGCATGCGCGGGCCGCGTACTTAATCGGTACACTGCAGATTAATAACACTGTCCCTAGATGGCACTACCGCCTGATCGGCTAAGCTACGCCAGAGTCACCAGCTACTGCACTAAAATTAGTTTGAGCAGCTACATCAAGTCTACTGTCACTAGTTACACAGTACTGGGCACTATTACAATGAGAAGTTGCATAAGGTACTACGTTCACTACAGGATTGCACTGTATATAGTCATTATGCTTGTCCCAAACACTTTTCCGTTGCATAGATTTACGCACTCGACGGCGCTTGCGACGTGGCTCATTACATATTTTTGCCGTAGGCGCAGAAGAACTTTCTTGCATATGAGAATCAAGAGAAACAATGTTCAAGTCCACAGCGTGTATGACATTCACAGTACGAACTGTTCTTGCACTCTGCAAAGTACTGTTTCTAACGTCACTGTTCTTTGAATGTTTGTTTTGCATACACACTGTCTGCACGTGTCCTGATTTGCTACATTGATAACAGATGGCGTTACGCCTAGGGCACTGTGCACACTTGTGGCGAGATACACACTGGGGGCAAGATTTATGAACATTTTTCTGATAAGAGCGCTGGTGCCCGTTATGCACATTACTTCTTCTAACATGACAGGGCGACCTTTTTGTCGAACTTTTACACTGGCTACTGTTCACTGTTTGTTCAGCACGGCCGGTAGAATTGTAAGAATCACTAGGGCTAGACTCAGAACTGCGACTAGTAAAGCGTCCGTTGCGGCTCACTGCATTAACACTGTGGCTTTGCATTTCTACATCTGGTAAGTCAAAAGTATCGTGCGCTTCTATAAGCTGCAGTACACTGTCGAATGAGGGGTCAGACTGTTTCAGAATTGTTGCCCAAATTCTGGAGTTCTGAATGTTCTGCGTAATTGCATCCCTCAAAATAACATCACTATAAGAAAGTACACAAGAGCAAGTAAATTTACAGTTGTGGATTAAGCCCTTCAACTCAGTAATCCATTCCTGGTGTGACTGCTCCGGTAATGTTTTTAGTCTGAAAAATCGGTACCACGACGCAGCTACGAGAACTTTTCTCTCATAATGAGCATTCAGTGCATCTACAATTTGATCAAATTCTAGATCACGAGGAGATGGGTGGAGGAAAAGTTTCTGCAGTAATACGAATGTCATAGTGCCCACCACTGAGAGGAACATATGCTTGATAGTCTGACCTGTAATTTGATGAGCCGCGACGAATTCTTGAAATTGCGCCAAGTAATCGCTCCATTCTTCCTCACGTTCGTCGTACTGGCGGAACATAGGGGGCGGTGCGGCGGCAGGCGTGGGCGGTTGAAGCAACGGCTGTTGTTGGTGAACTGCCTGTGCCTGTGCCGTGCCTGTGCGTGATTTGCGCCGTCGGTAACTGAATAATTACCATTAAGTTTGGGTTCGGGGTAGTGGCCATGCTGACGGATTAGGCGCCGCGCATACAAGAAAATGAAAACAAAACAAATGCAATGTGAAAGATATCTCTCTGGAATAAAGAAGTCCACAAAACACTTAACAGAATGTTCCCCCAAAAATTTTTTAATAAGGGTGGGTGGGCGGGAGCAATTTCTGCGTGATCCGACTGCTGCTGTCTGGCTGCTGCAAGCGGGCTGGTCCTAGGTTGTTCTATCGCTCCTCGTCGCCACTTTTGTATCCCATTCTCGTCGCCACTTTTGTGTCTCGTTGCCGCCGGTTGTCCTAGGTGTCGGTGGCCGAGTATAGAGTGACCAACACAGGGAAATAGCATGCATGCGTGTGCGGGTACAGAGTATGAGGTGACCAGTCAGTGAGACAGCAGAAACTAGAAATATTAAGCTAGATTAGAACAAGAGATATATTTCGAAGAAACATTATAATACTTAACTTTGTTAACTGAAGACTAGTGGAATGCAGATACATAGTTTAACTAGATAGAGGCCTGCCTACTGATGAGAGTCCTAATCAGTGCCTGTCCTATTCCCAAGTGACCGATCCAGTTCAGTGGTGGCTACGAGCGGAGTTGCAGCAGAGGGCGCTCGTGGCTGACGTCGTAAGAACGCCGCGCCGTGTTTGCATGGCGGCGCGCGGTGAAAGTATGTGGTGCACACTTCAAACTTGTGCGACATCATAATTTCGCCAACAGATTGAGGGTAAATTAAAATCTCCGCCTACTATTATCGTATGAGTCGGATACGTTATTCTAATTTGACTCAGGTTTTCTTTGAACCTTTCTGCTATTGTATCGTCAGAGTCGGGAGGCCGGTAAAAGGAACCAATTATTAACTTCTTACGATTTTCAGGTACAACCTCTACCCACAATAGCTCACAGGAACTATCAACTTGAACTTCGCTACACGAAAGACTACTTTTGACAAACACGCCTCCACCTATTTTGTTTAATCTGTCCTTTCTGAAAACAGTTAGATCTTTTGCAAAAACTTCTGCTGAACTTATTTCCGGCTTGAGCCAACTTTCACTGCCTACAATGATGTGTGATTCGGTGCTTTCTATTAACGATTGGAGTTCTGGTATTTTCTCGACACAGCTACGACAATTTACAATTGTTATAGTTCCTAGATCTGCATTTTTCCTGTGATCCACCTGCACCCTTTGAGATTGCCCATTTTGTTTTTCCCCGAAGCCCTCTATCCTAAAAAACCGCCCAGTCCACGCCACACACCCCCCGCTACTCGTGTAGCCGCTTTCTGTGTATAGTGGACTCCTGACCTATTCAGCGGAACCCGGAAACCCACCACCCGATGGCGCAAGTCAAGGAATGTGCAGCCTACACGGTCACAGAACCGTCTGAGTCTCTGATTCAGACCCTCCACTCGGCTCTGTACCAGAGGTCCGCAGTCGGTCCTGTCAACTATGCTGCAGATGGTGAGCTCTGCTTTCATCTTGCAAGCAAGATGGTAAGACTGTCAGTCTTTACCACTTCAGATAGCCGCTCGAAACCTTAGAGGATCTCTTCAGATTCGAAACGACACACATCATTGGTACCGACGTGAGCCACACCTGCAGTTGGCTGCACCCCGTACCCTTCATCCCTTCATGGCATCCGGGAGAACCCGTTCTACATCTGGAATGACTCCACCCGGTATGCACGCGGAGTGCACGTTGGCCTTCTTCCCCTCGTGTGTATTTCTTTTGCATTCGAAGCACGTGATGTCCATTGCGTTGAAATATATATATATATATATATATATATATATATATATATATATATATATATATATATGTGTGTGTGTGTGTGTGTGTGTGTGTGCACCCGTCGACACATCGATAGGACGTCAGGGAGCGACCCCCGACCTCAATCCACTAGACTTCCTTATGAGGTCACCACAACAAACGTCTGCAACACGGTAACGAAAGTAAATAAACCATACCGTATATGTACAGGACTTGTTCTGCTTGTTGTCAGGCACTCAGAGTCCCCTGAGTTTTCACGCATGTTTAGGTACACCGTATATATCTTTTACGGAACCCAGGCAGCAGTTATAAGAGTCGAATGGCACGAAAAGGTTGCAATGTTTGGGAACGGAGTAGGACAGGCTTGTAGTTTTTCTCCAATTTTATCAATCCGTACACTAAGCTACCGTTGAAGAAAAGCAAGGAGGCATTTGATAACGAAATAAAAGATTACGATATGCAGATGGCATTGTAATTCTGTCGGAGACAACAAAAGTGTTAGAAGTGTACCTGAATAGAATAGACAGTGTCTTGAAAGGAGGGTACAACTTGAATATTACGATGAGATAAACAAAGGCAATGGGAAGTAGTCGAAATAATTAGATTAGGAAATGAGGCACAGAAAGTAGTAGATGAGTTTAGTTATCCGGCAGTAAAATATCTCAAGAAACATTTGAAACGCAGAATTCAATGAAAGCATTTCTGAAGTCGATAAATTTGTTAAAATGACATATTAATTTAACTGTTATGTAGATTTTTTTTTCTGAAGCCATTTGCCTCGAGTACTACCCTGTAAAGGAATTAGATGTGGACGATAAACAGTTTAGACAAGAAGAGGTTAGGAGCTTTTAAAATGTGGTGCTAAAGAATAATACTGAAGATTAAATGGGTAAATCATGTAACTAATTGAACTGACGTAACTAATTAGGAGGTACTAACTGGAATCGGGGAGATAAGAAACTGTAGAATAACTTCACCCTAAGAAGGGATCACAAAACAGGGCTCACTTTAAAACTTCTATAAATATTCGGTTTAGTCGGGTAGGGACTATCCAACGAAGTGAACTCATCAGCTACTTTTAGTCCTCTAGGACCATGGTGTCCCGTTGGTTGTTTTTATAGTTCGCACGAGAGTTTTATAAGCAGTTTCGTTTGTAGACCGAATACATCTTCCAAGTAACTAAGCAACGCTTTGAAGTTTGCACCTACTTTATGTGTCCTTGGGCACGCCAGAAGTTTCTTCTGTACTTGTCGGTCCCTCTTCTCCTGTCTCCCCCCCCCCCCCCCAAAAAAAAAAAAAAAAAAAAAAAAAAAATTGAACTGACGTGTTTTACGGCCCACTTTAGATTTGTAGTTTTATTAGTTTTTGCAAACATTTTGGACCAAAATAATAATCTAAATAAGAAAAAATTAATTAATAAGAGTGTCTGAAACCCTTTTAGGAAAAAAAATTAAGTAGTGGCGGGTTCCGAGCCACCGACCTTTATCATTCTAGACCCACGTCTTGCCCACTACGCTATGGCTATCAATCAAAATATGAGCCCTTTAATCTCATACTATTGATGGCCGTTGTTAACTGAGGCTAAAATGGTATTTGTAGACACTAGATTACCATTTATCGTACGAAGAACGATGTGTTTTTGTTAATTATTCAGTGCGCCATTGCTTTGAAATGACAACGTGTAAGTTACAATAAGAAAATCATCAAATACGCAACGCCAGATGGCGTATGACAGAGAGAGTTCTGGGCGAGGAATGTCACGTCACATCTCCGAACGGCTGGTTTTCGTTAATTCAATGGAGAGTGTTAAATCTCCGTTATTTTTGCAAATATGTCTCAAACGATACGAGATATGAAAAAAAAAAAAAAAAAACATAAGGGAGCTAAGTTGTAGAGAACTTTCTCCTCTACCAATTAGGTTATTCAATTTTCGTGTCAGATCAACGGTTCGTTTGCAATTACAATTATATTACAAACGGCTTTTTTGTATTATTGCCGTATTTTGTGTCCGAAAAATTAGAAAAAGGGAGGTACTGGTCCTTGGCGGCCTACAATCATGTTTGTAAAATTTGGTGCTGATCGGTTGAACGGTTCGTCTTAAAAATAGGGAACACGTTACGGACAGACAGACAGACAGACATACAGTCCAAAATCGCCGTTATTTTCGCAAATATCTTTGAAACGCTACGAGATAAGAAAAAAAAAAAAAAAAAAAAAAAAAAAAAAAAAAAAAAAAAAAAAAAAAAAAACCATCAGAGAGCAAAGTTGTAGAGCATTTTCTCCTCTACAAATTCGCTTATTCAATTTTCGGGTCAGATAAATAGTTAAGACGTTACTTCCATTTAAATTTCTAGCTGTCAAAAGACGACAGCAAAGGCCCAATTTTAGTGTTACTACCGTAACCTAAAGTGGGCCAATATAGTGAAGAAATCAATTGTCTGAGCAGAAATTTCGCTTGATCGATCTTATTTGTTAATAAAAATGTTCAAATGTTTGTAAAGCTTATGGGACTTAACTACGGGGTCATCAGTCCCTAAACTTACAAACTACTTGCGAACTACAACGGCACAAATATCCATGCCCGAGGGGGGATTCGAACCCCCGACGTAGTGGCCGTGCAGACCGTGACTGAAGCGCCTCAGTCCCCTCGGTCGCCGCGGCCGGCACTTGTTAATAAATTCGGCATAGAAACGAGTCAATTTCTTTTCGGAATGAGTTCTGTATAGTCAAGGAAAGGTCAAAAAGGCATGTTTTCAAAAGCGGCCTCTGCACTGTTAGCTTGACACTATTTTAGAAAGCATAATCTTGGGTTAAGGTAAAGCAGTCAACAATCCGAAGATTGGTTTGAACACCCAGCCAGTTATTGGGGGACGTACAGTTTAACGTGGGTTCCGAACCACGGTGCTACTCAGTATTTTTCACATAAGCACTCCTACCAGAGGTGAAATAAGTGGAAAGTGACAGATAAAAATCCTAGGACCTTGCGGGGATCGAACACGCGACCTTTGGAGTTGTAGTCTGGCACTCTACCACTGTGCAACGGAAGCGCACAATTTTGGGTTATCGACCTCGAATGTGTTGTGGTCGCTGCGCCGCGTCAGTCGGTTCGTCCAGTGTGTGCCACGTCGCACTGGCTCTCCTTTGGCGACATGCTGCTGCTGTCCTGCCTGACCCATTATAAGAACGGAGCCTGCTGAAGCTTTCCGCGCGTCTAATCGCGTTGCGGCTTACGTGACTGGCAGCGTTGCCCTTGACCGTCCACCATTTCGCTTGCGTCATGCTCATAAACAAGTTCGCATGTGAGAAAGTTCTGAACGCATTGTCCAACATCTATAAATATTCATTTAATGCTTTTTCGCTTGTCACGCTATCACTGAGCTCAGAGTACTCCTACAGATGTTCTCAACTACAGAGTAATTGTGTGTCATCATTAAAGTGTAATGAGAACTGAGACACATTTTCCACGGAAATGAACAGATGAATCTGAACTGCAGTAAAACAGTATCTCTGTAACCTATAATTTATTGCTATTCCTTTAAACCGTCTTGATTGCAATTTTTTTTTATTAGTTAATGACGCGTTTCGCCCTTTAACAGGGCATCTTCAGATTATCTGCGTGACAGAATTTACACAAAATTACATGGCGGAATTACAAAGATTTATAATGGTACATGGGCTTATTTTGTGTTAAGAGGAAGTATAAATTGTAAACAAAGCTTACAATGCGCTCTCCGTGGTGTGATACCGTAAGCTGTTATTGCGGTGTTTCTATTTTTTTTTTTTTCTTTCCTTGTCGCCCTACAAATGACCGGGTAACAAAGAAGGAGATTTAAAAAAATCCAGAAAAATAGAAACACCGCAATAACAACTTACGGTGTCACACCACGGAGAGCGCATTGTAAGCTTTGTTTACCATTTATACTGTCTTCTTAACACCAAATTAGCCCATGTACCATTATAACCGTTTGTAATTCCGCCTTGTAATTTTGTGTAAATTCTGCCACGCAGATAATCTGAAGATGCCCTGTTAAAGGGCGAAACGCGTCATTAACTAATAAAAAAAATTGCAATCAAGACGATTTGAAGGAATATTTATTGTAACTGATTGCTGTACACCATGGATTGGAAATCATTTTATAATTTATTGCTGTGAAGTCTTAACTGAAAACGTTTTAAAAATTAAAGCCTTCATTTACTAACTCTATTTGGCAATTAAACTTAAAAAACAAAATTCGTTCTGAAAATGAAATCCGTTAGAGCAGTGAAAGTCTCTTAAAATGTAGTTTTGACCATTCTTAAACGTAAATCACCCTATCACCGACATCCTTGAAAAACTAGACATTATTAGACGTTAAAATGTCGTCACGAAATCAAAAATCTCTGCTCACTGAAAGAATATCATTTACTGATAAGATTCTGAAAACTAAAATTCTATTTAAAGTCGTAATTGCTTTAAACATCCAAGGTAGCTTTTACATTAGGCATTTCTATGGTTCAAAACATATTATTTTGAGTTCATAGTATTGTGCTTACTAAATGAAAAGTTAATGAAAGTAGCATGTAAGTTCACTAAATATAGAAACGAATGAAAAATATTCCGGTGTGTATAATTTTAGAATAAATTTTATCTGTGCTTTTATAAAACCAAAAAGTAAGTTGAATAATAGATACAAAATTGATAGCAAAGTCACACACTAGCACCGCCAGCCAGTTAATGTTTTTCTTCTATTTTTGAGACATTTTAAGATAGCAACATTCAAAGTTGGTTGTTTGCGATGCCCTTCTGACAGATCGAAATTTATTTGCAAACAACGCCTTAAGCGTTAAAATGAGACGAAAATTAAACAAAAGGATTTTTAGTGGAGAAAATTCCCTACAACATTTTCTATGTCTGACACCGTTCCAGAGGTATTTGCAAAAATAACGGCGATTTGACACTGTATTTGTGTCTGTCTGTTATGTGTACCACTTTTCAGCTCGCGTCGTTTAACCGATCGGCGCCAAATCTAAATCTATAAATGTGAATGTTTCTTCAGTGTACGTTTATCACGTCTGAACCACAAGACATGAAGAGCTAAAAATTTGTACAGTTACTAATGTCTACCCGGGGAAGGCTTTAGGCACGGTTTTATAGCGATCGGGTGTACGTACCACGTCCGAACGACAAGACGCAGAGACTTAAATATTTGTACAGTTACTAATTTATACCTGAGGAAGGTTTTAGAATCGGTTTTATAGCGATCTGATAGATATTTAGTAATTTGAAGAATACAACGCGAAATGCGGAACAATAATTCCTCTTTGAAAATGGTTTTATTGGTTGCATTGTTGCTTGAGGATTGATAATGATAAAAGGGTCGAGTATATTGGGATGGAAAGTTATCGGTGTATATAAGATTCTACGTGTGTGTGTGTGTGTGTGTGTGTGTTAATATTTTGCTCTGCAACGAAAACTACAGAATGCAAACGAATGGTCTGTGTGTAACTGTTGTCCGAAGTCTCCCGTTGTATACCAAAGCAGTTCCATGCCGATAGCTATAGAACTGCGAGATTTTATAAATACGCTATATGAAAATGAGAGTACTTAACGACTTCCAACAAACTTTCAACATAATTTCATACCTTTATTAAAGTTTTCTCGCTGACAACCATAGCAATATGATGAAATGAAAAGTTCGTCGCTTACTACTTTTCCGCTGTTTATGGAGTAAAACTACGGCATTCGGTATGACGTTAAAGTTTATAATTTCTACACTACAGACTGTAGTCATAGGAAATTTTACAAACAGTGTACCTTCTAAATTGTATCACAGTACGACACACAGTTTATGAGATAGAGCACATAAACAGTAACGTTCATGGATAACCGCCCATTCCCCCGCCAAGTTTTAATGTATTATTTCTTTACTAGATTTTACCGACATACAGCTTTTATACAAATGAATGTATACCTAAAAATGGCAGGAATAAATTAATAAATACCCGGACAACGCCGGGTTTTCAGGTAGTTTACTATAAACTGTATTCGTTGGCCGCCATTGAGCAGACTCTCCCTCTGGTGGCATAACCGGAGGCCGCAGCGCTAGAGCGCAGCACTATGCCCTATCCGGGTATTATACGTCGGGTCGAAAAAATTTCAAATAAACGTTGCTTAGAATTAAACATCGAATATCTTTTGTTTGAAAGAGTTTTCAATATTTTGACAATGAAATTTGGTACACACGTGTAAAGATATAAATCTTCATGTGGCTCATAACAACAATAGTAACAATTGAAGGATTATAAATAACTTATATATAACGAATTTATACAGAAGAATGAGTGAGATGTAAAAAACCTGCACAATTAAGAAAAAATTGTAATTAAATACAAGAATGGACACGATAGAAAGAGAAAGTCTCTACTAAACAATAAGTAAGCTATATTCTAACAAACAACGGGGTGGAGAAGAGTCCTCTTCAAAAGTAAACATAAAAATTGAAATATCAGATATAATATAAAATGCCAATTTAAAATGTTTCGCATTACAGACTAACTAAACTAACGACACATAAAACATGCGAAATGTCAAAAGAAAATTGATTAATTAATATATAAAAATGACATGTTTTACGACCCACTTTTCCAAACATTTAGGAGAAAAAATAATAATAGTATAAATACTATAAAATAAAATATATAAAACATTATATATTATATTATAATCTATACTAATAATAAATCTGTAAATGTAGGCCTGTCGCTGTTCCCTTCAATCTTCAAAACTACTGGACGAATCTTCATGCGGTTTCCACAGGAAACATGAGAAAAGTTTGGGTCAACATATAGGCATAATTTTATCAAAATCGGATCACGTAAACAAAAGATATCGTAATTTTACGTGTTCTCAGTAACCGTCGTGTCTGTTTTTTCAACTATTTAAAATCTCTTATCTCCAAAACTACTTCACGAATTTGCATGGGGTTTTTACATGTAAATTGAGCGTAACTGGAAAATATATAATTTCATAAACGTCGGATCACGGATAAAAAGAATATCTTAATTTCAATTTTTTTTATCTACGACCGTCCTGTCTGTCTGTCTCTTTGAACACGTGTATCTCCAAAACTTCTTGACGAATTTTCATGGGATTTTAACACGCAACTTTAGAACATCTTGCGGTTACATAAAGGCTTCAATAATTAAAATCGGATCACAGAAAATAAAGATATCATAATTTAATCATTTGCTTAAAAGCCACGTGTATGTCTATTTGTTGAAGGTAATCTCCTAAAGTACTATACTAACTTTCATGGATTTCCACAGGTAAATTGAGAATAGTTTGGAGAGTAACATAGGCTTGGTTTCATCAAAATCGGATCAGAGGAAGGAAAGATATCTTAATTTCAAGTTTTTGTGTATACTACTCTTATACGTATGGTGTAGTACAGCAGATCTCCAAAAGTACTACACGAACTTTCATGGGGTTTCATAGGTCAACATATAAGCTTTATTTCATTAAAATCAGATCAGGGGAAGAAAATATATCGTAATTTGTAGTTTCTGGTGTATGCTATGCTTGAATTACAGCGTAGTATAGCAAAGATCCGAGAGAGGCGCTGTTACTGGCATAGTATACCAAATAACTAATAGATGGCGCTGCTGCGTTGTTTATTCTAGAGCCCTGTATTGGGAGAGTAGCACCAACCTTTTACGTGTGGCTTGCCGATAACCGCCGGCTGCTATTGGTCAGTTGAGCGCGGGTGGGGCACGTCCGCCATTTTAGGCCTAAGCTATCCATCAGCTTAAATGGCATATTTCACTTAACTACCTGTTATTTTAATATTTAGAGGTGTTTGAAATGTGTAGACTCATTATGTATTAAATTAAGAGCTTAAAATAGCATATTCAATTTTTATATGGTGAATAATGCCGCAGTGTTGGCAGTGAATTGTTATACAAAGACAGTCCGAGGTAGCAAGTTTTACACATTCCACAGGGCGAAAGAGATGCGACAATACGCGAATTGTGGGTACACCGCATTGGAAGAAAAAATGCATTTCCATACGAGAATTCAAAATTTTGTTAAGTAAGTAAATTTGTATTGAAATATCGAGTAAACTCCTAGGTTTATCTGTTCATACAAGTACCTTGCGAGCAGTGTTGGACGTACAAACAAGTAAGAGAAAAGATATTTTTAAAAGATATAAATACATGATAATCTAACATAATGTACCGTATTTGACGAATTTCGTATTTATACTTAGCCTGCATATTACGAAAGTTTGGACGGTAAATGAAACTGCCCATTAAATAGATCTCCAAAACTCGAATTTTAAGATAAAGTTTATTTTACTGAAGTACCCAGTTGTGCGATAACAATGTGTAAAAACTTAAACCTTCCCAAAATGTTAGCTCAGTTAATGTTATGTGATAATATCACATGTAGGTTAGCACACAACACCTATCAACATTAGGCACTAGATTAATGGAAAGCAACATGTATTAATTACATCTACTTTAATAATAATAATAATAACAAAAAAACAGAATATTAGTGATAAAAACGTCAGTCCTTAGCCAACTTGAAAGCAGGAACGTCACTTATTGCGAAAGCAGTGCATTTGGTACAATGGTTAAATTTGACTTATCGTCCTGGCGGCCTCGCGTGATAATGTTGGCAATCATGTTCAAATTCAAATGTTTGTTAAGCTTATGGGACTTAACTACGGGGTCATCAGTCCCTAAACTTACAAACTACTTAAGAACTACTTACGAACTAGGACGGCACAAATATCCATGCCCGAGGGGGGATTCGAACCCCCGACCGTAGTGGCCGTGCTGACCGTGACTGTAGCGCCTCAGTCACCTCGGCCACCGCGGCCGGCTGGCAATCATGTGTCGTTGGCATTAGCCAATCGCGTTATACTGCAAACGTTTTGTCATGAAATTTTCGTTGTACGAGGACAAGTACTTTCACTGAGCGAACAAGAGTGCTTACAAGACCCTGTCAACCACAGAACAGGAACGGCATTATTTACGTCACGAAGTGTACTAAACACAAATGAAGTCATTCTATTCGGATTTCTAAGAATATAAACATCTTGGCAAGGATTTTCTATCGTTTTGTTGCTGTTAACAATATAACCACGCGAGGCCGCCGGAGTGGTAGGTAAAATTTTGCCGTTGTAGGAAATATAACTGCCGCGCATCTGAATAAAAGTTAAGTTTTTCTCCCACAATTGCTAGCCTCGAATTATATTATTCTGTAGGAATAATTATACAGTACACATTGACGATGTTACCAGTACAGTAGTCAGGCCCATACTATTACAAAATATACACTTGTTTCACGGTTTTAAAACAGTGTTTCGAAACCTCACACTGTACGGTTTCATTTGTCCCGAAACCGTCAGATTGTTTAAGTTTTCCCATCTCTAACTATTACAATATAGTTTAACATAGGTTTCCATTTTTAGCTTTATTTTACACCTGATCAGTTTGAGACAAACCGCAAGGATGGCGTTAAGAAAATAAAACATACTGCGGTACCTGGTATAGTCACTGTCCTCAAATTAAGGAACGAAAGCCACCAAAAGACAGGGGTGTGCAAAGTGAATCTGACTGCACAGGCAGAACCAGGTACCGTTTACAGATATTGTATGTATATATGTATCTTACTCAATATACGTTAATTCATCGCAATGTATTTCGACAAAACGTTTTTATACATTTCCAGATAGCGAACAATCCTGCTTGCACATAAATCAATGAACGTGTTCAAAATATTCTGTCGTGTCAGTGCTGTAGAAAAAGTTGTGGGCGTATTTTTAACTAGTAGAATATTATATTCTTCTGAGAAAATATAACCGTCAGGCAGAGAAGGATTCCTCAGCAAAATGCGGTAGTAATAGTAGTGGCTTGATTAATACAGTGCAGGTATATTAAGATGCAAATTTTTTAGACAAATAAATTAATTTGTAATTTTGTTATTTTTATTCTTTTCCTTGGCGGTCTAAATAACTAAAGTACACATTTGTATTTTAATAAGTACCAATACTTAAAATCAAATATGGTAACTCAAACGACTTGAAGTCTCTTATCATTAAAGCAAAACTTAGCACGAAACAATTCTACAACTAGTTTGCTCAAAAATAAAGGTCTTGCTCTCAGCTTACCAATTTTTCCTTAATATTGGCTGTAGATGTGATGGAACGATTAAAAACTTAAGTTCATTGTTTACATAATGTACTGTCATACCACGTCGATGTACAGACCGGTTCCCTTCATCATAAATGCTAATTTAACAGATCCGCCCATAGCGCTGGTATTGCGAGATAGGCCTACAATGGCGGCGCTCGCCCGGTTGGCGGTACTCTCCCAATACAGGGCTCTAGTTTATTCCCCTAACTGAAGTGCAATACACTGAAACAAAGGCTATAATTTTCCTTACTGCAGCGGTGTCGTGTATCCATGTTGGTAACGGCCGTTCAATTCTCTTTGAAAAATCAGTCGCATACAATGAAGTGTTGATAAAGAAATAAATAATTAATGTTGTTCCGATCAGTAAATTAATGATCCCCCTAAAGCGAATATTTCGTTGCCAACGTTAACATACCAAACCGCTGTCACTGCAAGTAAAATTTAACCGAGGTAAGGCACAAAAAAATAATTTTTTTACTAGCTGTATCCCACATGCCTTGCAATGCCATGGAAAGAAAAAAAAAATAACAGTGCTTATTTCCGCGGGTATCATTTGAATTTAAAACAAAACGACATTCTTTCGCGCCTGTCGATGCTCTGATTTACATAAGAATTCTTTGGAAGTAAAATGGAATTTATGTAGTTGCCCTTCTGATTTCGGTGTATCCTCATTACATTTTGAGAGCGTTCTCTTTAGGAATGCCTCGAAAACGCCACAGTACAGGAAAGGACAAAGTGAGGCGACGTTACTTACATACTACACCAAATAACTAATTACGGCGTTGCTGCGTTTTTTTCATTCTCATAACTATGGTGTAATACACTACAAGAGGGGGTACAATTTTACTTACGGCAGCGGCGTTGTGCGCGGATGTTGGCAACGGTCATTGAATGCTTTTTCAAAAATAAGTCACGTAGAATAAGGAGAATAATTCTTTATGTTCACGATGAAATAAATAATTTATGCTGTTCTGGTCAATAATTAATCATCCTCCTAATGCGTATAGTTCGTTGTCAACGATAGCAAACTAAAACTGCTGCCACTGCAAGTAAAGTTTAGCCCAAGTAGGACACAAAAATAAATTTCTTTCTTCCTAGCTGTAACCCATATGCTCTGCAATGTCATGGAAAGCAAAGAGTGCATCATTCGACGGGTATAACCACTAAATTATACATACAGTAGAAATACCTATGGAGTGAGCATAGGCTTCTGTGCATCGTCTCAACATTAAGTTGGAATTACCAAGTGATACTGAGACAAATCCACTCTTTCCACACATTTATTTGCTGCTAGGATTGGTTTGTACCGCATTAGCTGAAAAGAAGCCCCACCTCTTTTTCGCAGAGCAACCACGTAACATGAAATAATATCTAAATAAATTTGTCACAGAAGCAACAAGAAAGTTGAGGAAGCGTCGCTAAAAGGGCCATTTACACATAGTCATCCATCTTAACCGAACAAAAAAGGACCAAGATGAAGTCATCGATTAGTAGATTTTTCCCAATATCAGGTGATATTTCCACCTTAATGTTGAGGAGAGAAAATCTGTTATGCGCATCTGAATGCTCACTCCAGAGATATTTCTGCTCTGTGCCCGCCACTAGAGATAATATACACACGTGAGCAACAAACTCATTAGAAATCTCCCTGCTTTCATAATTGTTCGGTACAATATTGTGATTAAAATTTGTAATTACTTCCTGCTGGTGCGGACTACATTAAGATAAAGACGTCTTCCTTTGCAGAAACAATTGTACTTAGAGTTATAACCCGACTTCTGAATATATAGTTCTATTACACAAGATCGATTTCAACTTCGTGCTTTATGAAGTACTCACTGCAGGACGTGAGAATATGTATTAGCCGAAAGAGTGGGCGATGCTGCTAACACAGTCAAGACAATTAGCTGGAAATACTACTATATTACCGGCCGCGGTGGCCGAGGGGGGGACTGAGGCGCTCCAGTCACGGTCTGCACGGCCACTACGGTCGGGAGTTCGAATCCCCCCTCGGGCATGGATATTTGTGCCGTCCTTAGTCTTAGTTAGTTCATAAGTAGTTTTGTAAGTTTAGGGACTGATGACCCCGTAGTTAAGTCCCATAAGCTCTACAAACATTTGAACATTTTTTTGAACTACTATATTTAATGGAAAGTTCTATAACGACGATCAGCTGACGCCTTTCCTTCAACGATTACTCAGACTTACTTTATCGCACATTGACACCACCATGACGTCTTATTTAAACAGACATGAACTGCTCTGTTGATTGAATTACCAGACTTTCAGTATTCGTCGAGTTTTCGATAATATGGAGCACTGCATACAGAATAACTACATTGTCCCGTGCAACACTGCAATATTCTAATACTTCAGCGTACACTTACTGTGAGAGATAAAAAGTTTAGTACTACGCAATAGAACCAATACATGGCGCTGTTATTATTATTACTATTTCTCATCTCAACGATATAAGTGTACAATAGAATAACTACACTGTCCCGTGCAACACTGCAACATTCTAATACTTCAGCGTACACTTAGTGTGAGAGATAAAAAGTTTAGTACTACGCAATAGAACCAATACATGGCGCTGTTATTATTATTACTATTTCTCATCTCAACGATATAAGTGTTACCAGAAGTTTATGCAAGACTGACAATTACACACCTCAGTCTTAACTTTATGAACACAAATAAACAATGAACTTACATCGTTCCGGAGTACGGACTAAAATTAATTTCACTGTTTTAATGAATAACTTTATGAACTTTCATCGTTTTCGACAATGACTTCTACTTAAATTGAACGAACGTCTTGGCTAGGAGAACTGAGTTTATTGACAGAGCGATCCAACAAAGATTCTATTTTTGCTGACCTAGGTATGGAACCCTAAAAAAAAAAAAAAAAAAAAAAAAAAAAAAAAAAAAAAAAAAAGAAGCCATGATATACATATGTCCCTCTTTAACAACCGTTGCGAAGCACGGGCATATAAGCTAGTTATATATATATTTGATTTTGTATTACTTTATGAAATATTTTTGTAGTTTCTGTGGTCTTGAGGCCGGGGCCACGTTTTGATGCAACACTCTATCCTACTCCATCCTGAGCAAGCCTCTTCATCTCCGAAAACCCACACCATTTGAACCTGCTTACTGTATTCGAATTTCCGTCTCCCTCTGTGAGGGCGATGCTCCTTGCAGTTGTGGGAGGAGGATTGGGTCTCAGTGAGTCACAATAAGCTGCGTTACCTGAAGCCCACTGTCCGTCCGTGGCGTTCCTCCTACCGACCTCTTAGGCGGGATGAAGTCGCCATTACACGCCTCTGCATTGGGCACTGTCCACTGACGCATGGTTTCCTACATCGACGCGAAGAGCCCCCGATGTGTGATACCTGTGGCGTGTAGCTTACTGTCCGCCAAATTTTAATTGAATGTGATTTACATCGTACACACAGGATTGCGGAGAATCTTGGTGCCGATTTGCCCTCTATTTTAGGTAATGACGAAGCGTGTGTGCGAAAAGTTTTAAAATTTTGTGATTTGTCCCAACTTTTAGGCTGGACGTTTTAGTATGTTGCAGCGTGGCTGGTTGATCATTTTATATCGCTGTGGTTCGCCGCTCGTGTTCCTCAGCTTAGTAACTTACACTCTTTCTCCAGCTATGGTATAGGGGTACTTTTCACTAGCTTCAAGTCTACTGTTCGCCTATGTATTTCACTTCAGCTGTACGTGTTACTTGCTGGATCGCTGTTCTTTGTCTCCTTACTGTTCACACTTGTTGGTTCTTATATTCTTTGATTTGATAGGGCGCTGAAGACCTAGATGTCGAGCGCCCAAAAAAACTCTGTCATCATCATCAAAGGCGATGCAAGATTTTTTTGGTGTATGTACTTGTTAGTTTTCTCTTCTCCCGTAAACCATCGAAAGTGGTCTCGGCCGTCTTTGATACTAGACTCCTCAAATGTGAGCTCCCACCAGTAAAGCCAGTTACCAATATGTTCACAAACGAATGCTGTCGATGCGGAGCTATTTCGATATCGAGCAAAGTCGCCAACAGGACTGCTGAGCGGAGAAATACAGAATTATTGCCCCCTCGAAAAGTACAGCCGACAGCAGTCGATAAATTGCTTGCTGCTGGTGGCTGAGCTAAAATGGATGAAATAGCCTAAAAGCGTGCGCACTTAGTTTCTTGACGTCAGCGCCAGCCAATGGAAAGTGGCAGTCATAAAAAGTTAAAACTAAAGAATAAAAATTGAATCAATTGTACACAGATGTCACTCAACCAGCACAAAGTTTTAAACAGTCACTCATAAGCAGTGCCATTACGACGGTGTGAGTAAGACGGTCAATCAGTTCCAGTCATAACACTAGGAAGTGAAGTGCACTGCTTGTGCTGACTGAATTTGTGCCATGCCTGTAAGGTAAATTCCAAGTTTGATCGTACCCGAATTGTTACTTTGTGTCAGAGGGACTCATCAGGCCGGCCGCGGTGGCCGAGGGGACTGCGGCGCGTCAGTCATGGTCTGCGGGGCCACTACGGTCGGGGGTTCAAATGTTTATATAGCTTATGGGACTTAACTACGGGGTCATCAGTCCCTAAACTTACAAACTAGCTAATACTAAGGACGGCACAAATGTCCATGCCCGAGGGGGGATTCGAACCCCCGACCGTAGTGGCCGTGCAGACCGTGACTGGAGCGCCTCAGTACCCTCGGCCACCGCGGCCGGCTATCGGAGGTTTGAATCCCTCTGGATACGAGGCGCGTCCAGAAAGTAAGTTCCGTTTGGTAATAAAATGAAATTTTACACAGCTACAGAAGAAATTTTTAGTGCACAAAATTCTACAACTCTTAAACTACTTTTCCACATAACTGCCGAAATTTTGCAGGCATTTGTCATAGCGTGGCACCAGGTTTTGTATACCTTCTTCATAGAAATCTGCCGCCAGTGTCTTCAACCAGTTGGTGGACGCCCATTTCGTTCTCCATCGTGCACATCACTACGCCCGCCATTGAACTGTCGGACCCATCTTCTCACCATCGAATCACTCATCGCATTTGTTCCGTAAACATCGCAAATTTGCCAATTAATTTCACTTGGTTTCACTTTCCTCGTATTGAGAAACCGAATCACCGTCCTGATTTCACAAGCGGCGGGATTTTCAATCAACGTCGACTTTTCAAAGAAGCACAACAAAGCGTACGTAACCGATAGTGATCTCCAAATGGTGCACGTTCTTCTCCTTGATACACATCGTCTACAGCGCATGTGCGGAACTGCAATCGCAGCGCTGCAGCGGAGATAAATTGAAATGGAACTTATTTTCTGACGTGTCTCGTATTTGTGCCGTCCTTAGTGTTAGCTAGTTCATAAGTAGTTTGTAAGTTTAGGGACTGATGACTCCGTAGTTAAGTCCCGTAAGCTGTACAAACATTTGATCATTTTTTTGGGCTCATCAAGGGAAGTTTCCAGACGTGTGTGAGTGAACTGAAGCGATGTTGCTGGGACGTGCAGGAGGTACAGAGATACAGTAATTGCCCCTGAATTGCCTTGCTCTGGCCGCCTTAAGCCTACGACAGCAGCTGATGACCGATACCGGATTCCAGATCGGAGGAACCCCGGAAGCATCTTCACCACGCAGATTAATGATTTTCGTGTCGCCATAGGACATCTAGTTTCGACTCATACTGTATGTAATAGGCTGCATGACATGAACCCTCACTTCTGACGTCCATGGCGGGGTCCAGTTTTAACAACTAGACAAAATAGATGACATTCGTATCTGCATCCAACCAGGTAGCCTTGTCAGCCTGAACGTCTTAGACACACCATCCAGCGAGTGCAACAAGCTGGTGGTTCCCTGATGTTTTGGAGTGGCATTATATGGAGCCACCGTACGGCACTGGTGGTCGTAAAAGAAAAATCAAACAGCTATAAGGTACTTGGATGATATCCTCCGAGTTTTAGTGCAAACATATCGGCAGTATTCCGGTGAAGGATTCGTCTTAATGGACGACAAATTTCTCATCTTGTGTATACGACCGTTCATGATAACGACATGTTCTCCAGACATGAACAGTATTGCACATACCTGGAATGGATTTAAAAAGGCTTTTTTTTAGACGTGACGACCCAGTAGCCAATCTGAGAGACCTACGCCAAATCGCCGTTTAGGAGTGGGACAATCTGGACCAACAGTCCCTTGATTGTATAGTGAACAGTACGCCGCCACGAATACAGGCCTGCATCTACATCTAAAAAATGTTCAAATGTTTGTTGAGCTTAAGGGACATAACTACGGGGTCATCAGTCCCTAAACTTACAAACTACTTATGAACTACCTACAACTAAGGACGGCACAAATATCCATGCCCGAGGAGGGATTCGAACCCCCGACCGTAGTGGCCGTGCAGACCGTGACTGAAGCGCCTCAGTCCCCTCGGCCACATCTACATCTACATGGGATACTCTGTAAATCACATTTAAGTGCCTTGCAGAGGGTTCACAGAACCACCTTTATACTATTTATCTCCCATTCCATTCTCGAATAGTGTGCGGGAAGAAAGAACACCTGAATCTCTCCGTTCGAGCTCTGATTTCTCGTATTTTATTCTGATGGTCATTTCTACCTATGTAAGTGGGAGTCAACAATATATTTTCGCATTCGGAGGAGAATGTTGGCAATTGTAGTTTCGTAAGTAGCCCACGCCGCAGCGATAAGCGCCGTTGTTGTAATGATTCCCATCCCACATCCTGTAATATTTTCCGTAACGCTGTTTCCCCTGTATCATGACAATATGAAATAAGCTGCCCTTCTCTGGTGCATTAGGACGATCGTTAAAAATGTTCAAACGTTTGTAAACCTATGGGACCAAATTACTGTGACCATCAGTCCCTAGACTCACAAACACTGAAAATAGCCGAAGAACAACGCAAATATCCGTGCAGGATGGAGGATTCGAACCACTGGCGGGAGCAATCCGTGACATGGCGATTTTTTTTTCTGTTCGGTCCGTTGCGGACGTACGTTTAATTAGAGAGAGCATTCAGCTCTCTGCGCCAAGAATCAAGCGGCTATTCCTGCGTGGCAGGACGTACTTGGTACGGGGTATTAAGGGTACTGGTGTAAGCTGCAATCTGTGACACACATTCAGTTCATGAACCCCTAGAATCAAGGTGATGCAGCACTTTTAAATGTGTACATTTAACATTGTACTTCCTTACGATTGCTAACTATTTCCGTCATTCTGGTGGAGAAACAAAGAGGTGGGCCCGGATACCGAAATGTGCGAGAGGGCCGCGGTGGAGTATCCGAGCGGTCTAAAGCGTCTCGCTGCGAAGTGCGCGGTTACTCGCCGTGGAGGTTCGAGTCGTCCCTGGGGCATGGGTGTGTGTGTTGTCCTTAGGTTAGTTTACCTTAGTTTAAGTAGTTAGTAAGCTACGGACTGATGACCACGCAATTTGGTACGATAGAATTACAAATATTTGAACATTTTTGAATTTGTGCGAGAGGCGCGGATTCTCGCATCCGCTGCCATTGCAACGAAATCTCGGTGAGCTAGTATCAAAGACGACGAAGTCCAATTTAGATTTTTTTATACAGGAGAGGCAGAAATCTGAAAAGTATATTTGCAACTAAACCCACAATTGTGAGATATTTTTGCCCGTTCTCTTTTATGTCAAAAGACGCCTTTCAATAACGAAAACGCGACAAAAATCTTTGAAAATGGGATAAAAGTAGGAACTGTCCGTATTTGATATTAAGTACTAGCGTAGTTCACTTTTGAGACTAAACGATACTGTATCCATGCTCCTATGAGGTTAGTTTTTTAAAAAAAATTGCACTAGCGTGTTTATTACCAACTTCACGCTTTCGAGTAGTCTTATGATTTTTTTCTAATGCTTAGGTCAGACATTAGAAAAATAAAATATAATACAGCTTGTCGTTTTCGAGCTGTGGTGTTGTTGTTCTTGTTTGGGTGTATAATTATGTTTCGTGATTTTTTTCTGTTTCTTGCTCTTTTAAAGGGATCTAGCACTGTTTACGTCGACATTTGTCAACAAGACAGATGGTGACATAAACAGTGCTAGTTCCGAACAAAAACTGCAAGAAACAGAAAAAATCACGAAACATAATTACACGATACAAACAAGAACAACACCACGGCTCGAAAACGACAAGCTGTATTATATTTTATTTTTCTAATGTCTGACCTAAGTATTAGAAAAAATCATAAAACCACTCGAAAGCATGAAACTGGTAAAAAGCTGTAAAAAGTAGTCTCTGGTGAATAATGCTAGCATGAAAATCCTGCCAATAATATCATAAATTAAAGGTAAAAACCCACAGAATATGACACAATAAGTGCCGAAACATGTGTGGGTGATAAAAATAAAACAAGGTACCTTGCATAAGGCGATTTTCTAACCAACCTATTATAGAAAGCACGGAAAAAAAGAAGAGCAGCACCATCACAAAATGATCATGTAGAGGATTAGCCAAAATGAATTTCATAAAAAATTAAAATATGAGCCTGGACAAGTACTTGAAATAGGATTTTGCTGGTCTGAGCATCTTAAAGTTGACTTTCTCTTCACACTTCGGTTAATTTCACATGTAGGTGTGGAACTGGTCGTTCTGGTGAAGATTTTCGGAAACTAGATCGAATGTCAGCTTATATTTTTCAAGTCTGCAACACATTTATTTTTCCTGCTGAAAAAACATCAGTATTAATATACGACAAAGAAATTATATCTCGAAAATAATAAGTACATTATATTAGTCTAGAGGTTCAAGAAGTTGTGATCTTCAGTCCGCAGTCTGGTTTGATACAGCGCTCCACGCTACCCTGTCCTGTGCAAACCTCATATCTGAATAAGAACGGCAGCCGATATCCATTTGAACCTGCTTACAGTATTTGTCTCTCGGACTCCCACTGCAATTTATTTTTTACCCAACACACGTCTCTCTAATGCTAAATTGACGATTCCTTGATGTCTCAGATTGTGTCACACCAATCTCTCTCTTAGTCAAGATATGCCAGATGTTTCAGTTCTTCCCAAATCTGTACAGTACCTCCTCGTTAGTTACGTGATCTACCCATCCAATCTTCAGCATTCGTCTGTAGCACCATACTGCTGATATTTCTGTCAGAACTCCTTATCGTCCACGTTTCACTCCCGTGCAATTCTACATTCAAGACAAATGCTATCGAAAAGAACTTCCTAACATTTACATGAATATTGGATGACAACCTAAATTTCACTTCTTCAGAATTATTTTCTTCCCATAGCCGCATTTTACATATTCCTTACCTCGGTCATCAGAAGTTGTTATGCTACCCAAATGACAAAATACATCTACTAATTTTACAGCCCCATTATCTAATTTAATTACTTCAGCATCGCTTGATTTTTTACAGTACACTCCATTATCCTAGTTTTACCGTAGTTCACGTTCATCTACTAGCCTCCTTTCAAGACACTGACCATTCCGTCCAATTGCTCTTCCAGGTTCTCTGCTGAAGACACTATCTATTTCGTTCAATTACTCTTTGAGGTCCATTGCTGCCTCTGACAGAATTATAATGTCATCGGCAAACCGCAAAGTTTTTATTTCTTCATCCTGAACTTAATTTCTTTTTCCAAATTTATTCTTACTTTCCTTCACTGGTTGCGCAATGTACAAACTGAATAACATTGGAGAAAGGCTACACCCCTGTCTTACTTCCTTTTCAATCACTGTATCCCTTCCATGCCTTTCAATAACATCTGTTTGAATTATGTGAATGTAGGTTTCCCGGCGTATACTAGTGATTAAATCTAAAAACGTAGGCTTACCTCTCCTTATCCTATCTGAATGTAAATATTGCCTCCCGTTTTCCTACATTTCTCCTTCAACCACATTTTTTTTTCCCGATGGCGGGCTAATTCGTGTTAGTATTTTACAACCATGACTTATTAAACCAATAGTTCCGTTATTTTCACACTTGTCTGTACTTACTTTCTTTGGAATTGTAATTACTAAATTATTTTTGAAATCTGAGGATATTTACACCGTCATACAATATGGAACAATTTATTCCATCTTTCAGACCTCTGTCAAATTCTTCTTGCACTATAGTATCTCCTATCTCATCTTCCTCTACTTCATCTTCCATTTCTAGAATACTGCCTTCAAGTTTATTTCCTTTGTACAGGCCTTCTATATATTCCTTCCACCTTTCAGTTTTCCCTTCTTTGCTTAGTACTGGTTTTTCATATCAGCTCTTGATAAACTGCAGTTACTTTCCTTATCTCCCAAAGTCTATTTTCCTGTTGGTGGTACCTATCTTTCCCCCAGTTATACATTCTTCTACCGTCTTGCATTTGCCCTCTAGGCACTTATGCTTAGCCAATCTGCACTTCCTGACAACTTCATGTTTTAGCCGTCTGTACTCCCTTTTGCCTTTTCACTTGCAGCATTTTTGTATTTTTTTTTTTTTTTCCTTTCATCAATTAAGTTAAGTATCTCGTGAGTTATCCAGAAACTTCTAACAGGCCTTGTCCTTCTACCTATATGATCCTCTACTTCAGCTGCTGTATCTCTCAAAACTACCCATTCTTCTTCTGCTGTATTACTTGCCCCTGTTTCGGTCAGTCCTTACCTAATGCTCTGTCTTAAACTCTCGACAACCTCTAGTTCCTTCGGTTTATCCAGTTTCCATCTCGTTTCTAACATTCTGCAGTTTCTTCATTTGTAGTCTATAGTTCATAACCAATAAGTTACGGCCAGATTCTATATCTGCCCCCCGGATATGTCTTACAGTTAAAAACCTGGTTTCCTAGCCTATGTCTTACCGTTATAAAGTAAATCTGGTCTGTTTTAGGCATACAGGCTCCTTTCTAGATGATTAAAACAAATGTTTGTGATGATTAAATTGTGGTCTGCACAAATTCTACCTCATTTTAAATTCCTTTTTCCTAATCTATATTTACCTAGTACTTCATCTTGTTTTCCTTATTCCTAGTAATGAGCTCCAATTTACCAGTTTTCCTCTCCCTTAACTGTCTGAAAAAAAAATCGTTTCTCCCCTCAAATATTTCTTAGATCTCCTCATCACCGGCAGAGCTGGTCTTCATATAAACTTGTACTTATATTAGCTTCGTGTATTTTTTAATTAATTTATTTATTTTATTTAATTTTTTGCGATGATAATACGTTCTCTATGCAGTTCATAGTAGTCTTCCCGCAATTCTATTTTCTTATTCATTATCATACTCCTCCATTATTCCCAGCTGATTTTATATTTATAAGCCTGTACTTACTTGACCAGAAATCTTGTTCATCCCACCACCGAATTTCACTAATCCCCACCATATTTAACTTCAACTATCCACTTCTCTTTTCAAATTTTCGAACTCATCAACCCTTTTTAAGATAGAAGAAGTCATTTGTACTATGACGAAATAATCTCACTCATAGCCATAGTAATGCCGGTAAAATCGCAAAAGAGGATAAATAAAACTTAATTAAACGTTTGAAGTTGACGATGAAGGCGAAGCCAGCTGTATGTTTCTACGGAAAAATTTGGAAACAAAAAATTTTGGGTCTTACTGCAGAAACGTTAACTTTATTGTGATGTGACATGTGACCATAACACAAGTAATCTATTAAGTATGTTAAGATAAGCAGTCGGTCACTCCAACGTCCTTGCCGAGTACACTGTCGCCTGCATGCCACACGTGCATATGAGAACGCTTGCGACCTGCGCCCTCGGCAAACAAAAGACTGAATCTGAAGCAGATAATTCCAGTCTCACGGTCTGTCATGTGCTTCACAGAGTGTAGCCCGTCTTCTGGATGGGTCAGCGGGTAGCTCCGCGCTGTCATAAGATTATGACTACCCTACTATATAGGGCAGAGGTCGGCAAGTAATCTTAGATCGGGTCCGGATACTTTTCAAAATTTTTATCGAGGTCTAGATGTAAAACCTAATGTTCGTTATTAATTTTTATTTTTATTTTCACTCACAAAATAATATAAAATACAATTGACAGGCATATTTGTGTTCAAAAATCCAGAAAAATATCATATTCTTTAATGATTTTTAATTTTGATTTTCACTCTTAAAATAATATTAAATACAACAGATGTAAAATAATTAAATAATTCTCATTCTCTGTTGCAATATTTTTTTATTCTCCAATTACGCGTTTCGCTCTGTTAGCGCATCGTCAGACTGGAAAAAGACAAATGTTTTGTTACAGTCCATGTACCTGGCGGGCAGCGAATCTAATGTGGCTAAGGTGAGTAAAATTTTGAAAAGTCAGACTTACTTGGGCGGAGATGGAGCCACAGAACTATCTATAGCGGTGGTGGAGGTATCTTAATAATTTGTGTTGTCATTGGACCTCTGCAAAGAGGTAAACGTACAAATTACGTAAGGGTTATTTGAACTAGAATGACTTGGCCAACGTATGACAATGACAAGATCCAATATCGCTTTCACCACAGTGAACGGCTAGTTAAAGACTCTTTTAGCCAGTCAGCGTCTACAAAATACAATGTTTGCAGTGCCCCTTATCATACATTGGCCAAACTGGACGAGCCTTCAAAACTACGTTCCAAGAACATATTTTAACTAAGAAAGGCGCTGCCAAAAATAATCCGGCCTTTTCCGAGCATCTCAAAAGAAGCAAACACATTCAGCCCCCCCCCCCCCCTAGACAAATTGCAAGTTCTTTACATCGCCCCAAAAGAAAAAAACTGTCACTTCTTGAAGAATTAGAAATCATTGAGTTTGTGAAACGGTCCCCAGAACACAGTCTCAACTAACAGATCATTACAAAAAATCAAACTTTTTACGGCATCATGTTATCCATCTTTTTCCAAAATGACCCCCCTTCTGACAATTCACAACATCTTTCTTCCGCCCCCCATCCAGGCCTCTAATAATTTCGTTTTCATTCATTTATTGTTTCATACCAACATGTATCATTTCAGAAGATTCATTCCCCCACGTCACAAACATCTCTGACAATACCAAGCTACCGCTTGGCAAGCCGCTCATTCTCGCAGGCCATACCGCTCTGTTTAACGGTCGCATTTATGTCCGCAGTTATTAACAATACTACCAGTTGTAAACGTGGACCTGCCGCGACAGCGACTCCTCTGCTGCTATGGTGAGTTTTATCATATAAAAGCGTTCCATTAATTTCCATACCATACCCCTTTAGTCCCTAGTCATTCTAGTTCAAATAACCCTTACGTACTTTGTACGTTTACCTCTTTGCAGGGGCCCAATGACAACACAAATTATTAAGATACCTCCACCATAGCTATAGATAGTTCTGTGGCTCCATCTCCGCCCAAGTAAGTCTGACTTTCCAAAATTTTACTCACCTTTGCCACATTACATTCGCTGCCCGCCAGGTACACGGACTGTAACAAAACATTTGTCTTTTTCCAGTCTGACAATGCGCTTACAGCGCGAAACGCGTAATTGGATAATAAAAAAAATATAGCAACAGAGACTGAGAATTATTTAATTATTCAACACTGTTGCTGCACCAGCCGCCACCACCACCATCATGGAATGGAACGAAATGTATAGATGTAAAATAATAATGTATAAAAATCCAGAAAACTTATATTATTTCCTATTTATTTTCACTAACAAAAAGGATGAAGTAAAAGGGATAGTCAATCTTTTATTGAAAAGTCCAGAAACAGGTCATGCAGTATATGTACTATTTTTTATTTTGATTTTCACTAAGAAAGTATGAAATACAATGAAATGTTCGTATATCTGTTAAAAAAAATCCATGGGGAAAATTACATTTGCTGTCTTGAGAAGGTTCTTAAAGTTATGTTCACGCGCGGAGCAGCTTGGACACTCGTTAGTCTTGAGCGAAAATTATTCTCCAAGAAATTCATCTTTTAAATGAAATGTCACAAATATATGTGGAGCCAAACATAGCAGCCAGATAGATCGATAATTTTTTGCAGTTTTCATTATTGCTGGGACATGTTCACTCCAAAATTGTTCAGTGGATACAGTTTTAAACGTTTGCAAGGAAATATCTTCCTGCAATTCTATTGTCTCCATTTGGACTAAAGGCTTTGAAAGGTGGAACAAATTCACAGCTACATCCGCCCATTCTGCTGCAGGAGAAACCTCAAAAGGCGATTTTAAGAATCATGAAAACTCGTATATTTCTTTGAATCTTATTGCAAATTTATTCTTAAGATCTTCCAAGAAATTATGTAATATGTAAACGTCTATTTCCGGATTATTTTAATATTCAAAAATTGTTGCGAAATGAAGAAATTCTTGCCTTTAAACGTCTCTTTCAAAAATCCTGCTTGCGACAGAATGATAATACACTTCGAACCAAATAACAAATTAATTTTCCATTTCTTTGTAGCTTGGTGTTGTTATCACAGAAAAATATATATTTTTTAATAATTAGAGTATGTAACTTACAGTTTCAAAATACTTTTGACGGTCCAGTTTTTAGTCTTCCGGGGTTCGAAACTGGACCGCGGTCCGCCAGTTGCCGACCAATGATATAGGGACAAGTTGTTACCAAAGATACCGAAAACTTCCTCAGCGAATTACATCACATGTTTACGTGATACTTTACTGAACATTCAGGCAGACATAGTCTATATGTTATGGTAATATATTGTACGGACGTACGATATATGTTTTATTAAGGTAGGTAATATACAAAAAGTGGCTGAAAACGCATCTTGTTCCATACTCTGGCAGGCTATCTACCCTCCAATCCTCTTGCCATTACCCCCTTCACCTCTCCCGGCCCTCGGGCCATCTCTTCCGTCTCCCTCCTCCTCAACCATCTCGTCGTGCTCTCCCATTCATTCCGCATTTTTAGTCCATCTCCTCCTCCCCTATCTATGAAAACTCACATTTGGACCCATCATGCATCACTAGACCGTACTGGATCAGCGATCTCTCACGATCTTTATCAGCAGCAGCAAATAACTAACGAAAACGGCATTTCTAAATGCCAGCCAACAAGACATTTTGGCCCCACATTAAGTATCTTACAAAATAATGTAGAAGGACTTTCCAAAGACAAATGCGAGTACCTAAGCAGATTGGCAACCGATAATAACATTGATGTAATAGCACTTCAAGAAACTCACCAGCCACCAGAAGCTCCTGTAACAAGAATTACTATTACAGGATACAAACTGATAAAGCACATCCCATCTACCATCCATGAGTCAGCTGTATACATCAGGAATGCTCTCAGTCACTATAGAATAATTAACGAAGGATGCCAAGCCGATATCGAAGCCATAACCATTGAAGTTAACAGTATATCCATAATGGCTATTTACAAACCACCCAATACAGCCTGGGTAAATCCGGTACTCCCAACTTTAACTCACCCCTGCATATATATATATATATATATATATATATATATATATATATATATATATATATATATATATATAGGTGATTTGAACAATCGTCATACGAATTGGGGCTACAACAACATTGATGGAAATGGTGAAAAACTAGCTCAGCAGATAGAGAAAGAAGATCTATATGTGAGCTACGATGCCAAGGACTTGAAAACTTTCCGGTCTGCAAGATGCAATACAGACACCAACCCTGACTTATGTATCGTTAGCAAGGGCACTAGTAGTACCCCTCTACCACACACAAAGAGAGTGCTAAAGAGCTTCCCGAATAGCCAACACAGGCCTATGGTAGTTACCATGGGTACAGAATTCCCATGAATAAATTCCATCAGAAAGCCACGATGGAACTTTCAAAAAGCAAACTGGTCGCAATATACCAAAGAAATCGAAGACAATATACGCTGGATCAAACCCAATGTAGAAAACTACAAACGATTTATAGGGATTATAATTGGTTCTGCTAAGAAAAACATACCCCAAGGCTATCGTAAAGATTACATACCCTGCTGGGACGAAGTCATTGAAAAGTTATACCAAGACCACAGCCAGAATGGTGACAGCGAAAAGGGAAAACAAATGCTAGAATCACTAAACCAGAAACGCAAACAGAGATGGAAAACTATTAAGGAAATTGGGCTCTGCTTCCTCCAAAACCATCAATGAACTAACTTTAAGATAATTACAGATAGCACAGCACATTAAACAGAGAGCAGAAAATGTTCCTCTAGACCAATCAACTACAGCTGAAGTAAAGAAAGAGCTGGATTAAATGGACAAAAATCTGCAACCTCGCCCCTATTATTCAAACCCCTTTACAGAGAATGAAATAACAGAAGCCATTAGGAGTCTCAACATTAGGAAAGCCTCTGGCATGGAAGGGATCTTTCCAGAATTCATCAAACACCTTGGTAAGAACGGAGTAACCTGGCTAAGAGACTTCTACAACGACATACTCAGCACTGGTAAGCTACCATAGCAGTTCAAAACAGCTCACACAATACAATACTCAAACCTGGTAAACCTGCCAAAGAGCCAATATCGTTACTCAGCATAAGCTTCAAACTGCTGGAAAGACTCATATACAACCGTATCTACAAGGCTATAGATGAATTGATACCACCATTCCAGGCAGGCTTCCGCAGCAATCGCAGCTGTTGCGAGCACGTACTGGCTCTGGCATCATACATAGAAGCTGGCTTTCAAAGATGAACGAAAACATCTGTCGCATTTGTAGACTTAACAGATGTCTACGACACTGTATGGTTGGATTGACTCATTCTGAAACTCAAGAAAGTGATCCCATGCCTTCGAGTCACGACTCTCCTTAAAAACATGCTTTCAAATCGCTGTTTTAAAGTAATAAGTGGAAATGAAATAAGTAAATCCCTTAAGATCAAGAATGGATTACCTCAAGGCTCAGTACTGGCACCATTACTATTCAACCTCTATACTAGTGATATGACTTACACAGTAAGCCAAAAATTCGGATATGCGGATGATCTGACCATAGCAGTGCAAAGCAAATCTCTCGAAGAAGGTGAAAAGACTCTATCGGATGACCTTGAAGTCCTTATCAAATACTACAGAAGGTGGCGTTTGTGCCCAAGTCCGGCTAAGATTGAAGTTTGCGCTTTTCACCTCAACAATAATATAGCCAATCAACAATTGTCTGTGCTATTTAACCAACAGAGAGTGAACCACAACTTCCATCCAAGTATCTGGGTGTTACACTTGATAGATCCCTCACCTATAAAGAACACCTTAAAAATGTTGGCCAGAAACTAAAAACACGAAATAATATTATTAGAAAATAGGCGGGAAGTTCTTGGGGTGCAAATGCATCCACACTGCGAACAGCAGCAACATCGATAGTCTACACCACTGCCGAATACTGTGCTCCGTTCTGGGAGAGAAGCCACCACAACAACAAGGTAGACGTACAGCTCCACGAAACCATGCGGATAATCACCGGCACATTAAAGTCTACTCCAACACCGTGGCTCTCCGTCATCGCCAATATAGCTCCACCAAAATTGTTGTTGTTTGTTGTTGTGGTCTTCAGTCCGGAGACTGCTTTGATGCAGCTCTCCACAATACCCTATCCTGAGCAAGCCTCTTCATCTCCACATAAGAACGGCAACCTACATCTGTCTGAATCTGCTTACTGTATCCATCTCTTGGTCTTCCTCTGCGATTTTTACCCCACACACTTCCCTCTAATGCTAAATTCACAATTCCTTTATGTCTAAGAATGTGTCCTATCAATCTATCCCTTCTTTTAGTCAAGGTATGCCAGAAATTTCTTTTTTCCCCAATTCTGTTCAGTACCTCCTCATTAGTTACGCGATCCACCCACCTAATCTTCAGCATTCTTCTGTAGCACCATATTTCAAAAGCCTCTATCCTCTTCCTGTCCGCACTGTTTATCGTCCATGTCTCACTCCCATACAAGGCAACACTCCATACAAATGCCTTCAGAAAGGACTTCCTTAGGCTTAAATCAATATTCTATGTTAACAAATTTCTCTTTTTCAAAAACGCTTTTCTATCCATTGCCATTCTGCATTTTATATCCTCTGTACTGCGACCATCATTTGTTATTTTACTGCCCAAGTAACAAAACTCATCTACCTCCTTTATTGCTTCGTTTCCCAATCTTATTCCTTCAGCATCACCTGATTTTTCTTACACTGCACTCCATTACCCTAGTTTTGCTCCTGTTAATGTTCACCTTATATGCACCTTTCAGCACACTGTCCATTCCGTTCAATTGATCTTCCAGGTCCTTTGCTGTATCTGAAAGAATTACTATGTCGTCGGCAAAACGCAATGTTTTTAATTCTTCGCCCTGAACTTTAATTCCTTCTCCAAATTTCTCCTTGCTTTCCTTTATAGCTTGCTCAATGTACAAATCGAATAACAATGGAGAAAGACTACAACCCTGTCTTACTCCCTTTCCAACCACTGCATCCCTTTCATGCCTTTCAACTCTGATAACCACTGTCTGGTTTTTGTACAAGTTGTAAATAACCTTACGCTCCCTATATTTTACTCCTGCTTGCTTAAGAAGACAAAAAGCATCTTTTAAAGAATGGGAGAAAATAGTAAAAATAACTGAAGGAAAATGTTTACCTATGCAGAATGTAATAAAAAATTTGCCAAATTACCGTTTGAAATCACGAAAGCCGATATGGAATAACTGCTATATAAGAGGAGGGGCCACCTTCAACCTAAAAGAGAACTGGAAAAAGGAGTGGGAGAATTCAGTCCGTAATCATCACCTCGTAAGTGATCCCTCAAAAGAACTAAAAGGGTTCAACTTCGCAAAAAAAAAGACTGGATTAAGCTCAATCGCATCAGAAGTTCCCATACCAGATATAAGGCCATGCTTTATAAGTGAGGACTCACGGACAGCCCAAGTTGTGATTGTGGAGCACCTGAGCAGACGCTGGACCACATCATAAGAGTGTGTCCAAAAAGAAAATATAGTGGCTCTGCTGAGGACTTTATAGAAGCCACACCTCAGGCTATGAAGTGGATTCAAGATCTGGACATTGATGTGTAGCCAAAAGCTTGTCTCACATGACACATGTCGTAATTCCAAGTGTTCTATCATAATTATATACTTGATCACTCACATGTACCGAAAATGAGCTCTTGTACAATCTTTTACTGATATTTGTATATATATTCTTGTTCTTTGTTTAATTATATCTGTATATATGCTGCTGCCATATGCCATACGATAAATAAATAAAATTAGACCAAATACAGTTTCTTTCAAATATCTTATTTCAGTGTATTCGGTTGGGAAACAACACAACCTATCTGGGACCTATTCATCATTGTCGTCGTGGTAACGGTTGCCATGAAATACTGGAAAAGTCTAGGTGCCACTTCGCCTATGTTTGATTTTCAGTTTTATATCACAAAACCAAAAACTACAATCCAGACTGAAGTTTTGCAACAGCTGTCTAGGAACAACTTGGCGGCCTCTTTTCTAGTGATGGTAAACGGAAGATGTGGCAACGCACGTTCACAACATCGTCCGTGTGCACAGAACAAGTAAAACACCAAAAAGGCACAAGGTGTAAAGAAGGATCACATGCTAGTAGGCGAGAATAATCCTAGTGTCGAAACATTGTGTTATCATTTCAAAATCGTTACTTTTGATAAAGATTACTACCACCATAAAAGTGACAGTTGAGTATGTATAATGTAGATATTCGGCGACAAATGACGGAAAGAAGCCGTGGAGTCCAGGAGGATCGCAGTTGTCCAAAAATAAATAAATAAACTGAAAATATTACGGCCAAGGAACTTATTCTTAGGTCGGTATCGTGTGGAGGCCAAAACTATAACATAAAAATGGGACGGCACTTAAAACTGCGATCGAAAAACACCCCACGTAAGAAAATATTAATTTGTGCTATGTTCTCCCGGGGCACATCTTTTTGTCTAATGACACTGAGGTTGGAGATCTACAGTGTGTACTGTAGTTACAGTAACGTCTGTACACTGTTGATGATACAGTGAAGTAGGGCAACATTTTACCAGTCAGGGTATCTTTGTAGCACTTAATATTTGGCTTTCATATGGCTGATGTTCCACCTACTGAGGAATTATTTCTAACACAGGTATTAAAAATTACATTTAGAAAAAAATTGCCAATAGGTGGAACATGAGGCATATTAAGTGGTACAATGATATCCTGACTGGTACAAAGTTACCCTAATTGACTGTACTATGAATGTTATAAATAAAAGTAATTCGGAAAACAATACTTTGGTTGTTCTCAGAGTCGAAAAAAATTCATTAGAACTGAAATGCTAGAAAAACAAAAAACCGCAAAGTTGACACACCAAAACACAATGTAAATTGGCTGAAAACTAGAAAAAATAGTCTAAGAAAAGGCAAATATATCAGAGTTTTTTTAAAATATAGGCTTTGGTCAATAAACTGCGGCTGAAGTAGCGTTCAGAAGAAAGAAAGGAAAGGGAGACTTCCTGCTCATCCACTTTGGTAGGGTGAACTATTAACTCCCAGGAGGGTAAACAGTTTTTCAAGAAAAGTTGCAGATTGACGTTCCAACGGTGGATGATCGAGGAAGATGCAAGGCAAATGTACCAGTCTTTTCGTAGAGCAGTTAACATGGAAGACTGTATTGATGATTTTAGTGACAAGCAAATTTTGAAGTAGACTGTGAATAATGACAACTTGTAACGCAACAACACAGTGACCTACTGCAATGTCTGCGTGTGTAAACACGATACGTATAAATGGTAACAGATTGTATGAGAAATATGTATAGCCTATATGTACATATATCGCTTGTAAATTGGTTAATTTTCTTGTGTATGATGAATGTTTAAATGTTTTCACATTGTACTGAGAAACAAATGCAAAGCATTGTAGTAGACACGTTAGCTTAGCGAGGGCAATGTTCGTAGCATCTTTGCGTGGAGCAGTTCAAATGTTCAATGTTTGTATAGTCTATGGGACTTAACTACGAGGTCATCAGTCCCTAAACTTACAAACTACTTATGAACTACTTACGAACTAGGACGGCACAAATATCCATGCCCGAGGGGGGATTCGAACCCCCGACTGTAGTGGCCGTGCAGACCGTGACTGGAGCGCCTTAGTCCCCTCGGCCACCGCGGCCGGCGTGGAGCAGTTGTTATGGCTGAATGCAGTCTAGCGTGAGGCGCGGGCAAGCCCCCACAATCGCGTAAGAGGCCCACTGCGAACAGCGGACAAATTGAAGAGCGCCTCGGCGGCCATTGTAGTGGCAAACTTCCGCGAGAACTTGAAACGTGCGTAAGACTCTTTTGATTAGAGAGAGTATTCATTTGAGTTAAGTATCGAAAACTATGTATAATTGAAATATATAACTACAAAACAGCTTCAGACTCCTTGAATATACATTAACTATCGGTTGTGTGTAAATTCATAACACAAACGGTGTAGAAATTGTCCAACAGCGTTTTCTCTTCCTAACGAAACCGAACTATAGCATGTAGTTTTTTTGCGTTATAAATGCAGCGTATGAACGGATTTTATCGTCAGACACGATTTTAGGCACTTTCTCAGTACATTCTATGATTGTGAAACTTTGGTACAAACATTATTTTCGGAAGAGTTTCACACTTTACGTCTTTGCTTTAATGTTGTATTCTCCAGTATTTGTAGTATCAAAAAATCCAACAGGGCTGACTAAAACAGCTAATGTTAAAAATCGATTGTGAAATTGAAATATGCCATCAGATACATTACTGAAAAATAGCTTCTTACGTTGTGAATACAGCAATCAGCCACTAACAAATTTTTTTAAGAACACGAAGTATGCCATTACGTTTTCTTAATTAAGGCGTCTAACGTTAGCATTAGGGTATCTAGCAAGACAATTAGCATTTTTAATGCTGTAAGCCAAATACCTTAAAACAGATTGACTGCTCAAAAGTCAGCAACTATCGTCTCATGGTCGAATTTCAAAATGTGCATCCACTGTGGCTATGTGCCGTTCATATATGAAACTATACACAGGTCTGCAAACCCCTTTCAGTTGTTATACCTATATGTAAAGCAGATTACCTTTAAATAATGCGTTACAAGTTGATAATATTAATTTCATAAACAAAAATTCGAACTGCAGTCAGGAAACTAAATCCGTGACCCCAATAGTTATTTTACACAATCATAAAATGAAACTTTTTGAACTTCCTGTCCACCAGTACTGCCTATAGTAACTCCTTTTTGAGAGCTACCAGTATTATAAAACACTGTAATTTATTTCATTCAATCCTATATCGTCTTGACTAACAGTCCCTTAAGCAAGAGTAACTATCTCTGAACACAAGTAGTAGGGCTACTTGTATTCCTGAGAAATATAAATGGGAATACAGTATTCGATCTTTTTATTCCTTTCTTAAATTGATTTATGCTTTCAAACGCTGAGAAGCTCCTCATCATCGTGCTTCATGTACACTGCAAATGTCAAACAATACAGACGTGACTATCAATTGTGTATACATCCCGCAGTAGCTATTTAATACACGATTTACCTGCTAACAACACTCGTATTTGTCTGACGCTTGCCACTACCATGGCGGCCGGGCGAAGGTTCAAATTATCCCGCGACAGCAGCGCCATCATGAAGTCTAGTTATTTTTACGAGGTCTTTGGGCGCGAGAGAGTAAAGTTGGTGTCGAGCTCTCGAGGTGAATGGTAGAAAAGTTGGACAGCAGCAGCAAACTGTAATAGTGTTGTTTTACGACGTGTTGGTACAAGCAGCAGTTTGGCAAATGGGGACTGGAAAATAATTAACGAGGGCACAGCGTTAAAACTACAAGAGGAATAATGTCAAGAAGATCCCATTTTTGCCTATCATTATAAAGCGCCAGTAACAATCACCATCTATACCACACCACCGCTGCAAAGTAAGATCCAAGCAATTAACCGTCTTTAGATCTGTAATGCTAAGCCAAAGTTTAGTTTTGCAAAGAGTCAATAGCGAACTTGTGTGAAATGAACTAGTGTCGATAAAATTATTCACCCCACGGCACTATCGAAACAGGTTCCTATTCCGTTACCTTTAATATTCCGAGGCTCAACCTGAACAAAAAAGACGTTACGTAAATCTAACGAAAATCAGTTGTGTTCCAAAACATTTCAGTGCTCGAAGAATAATTGGTACTCTTACAAAAAAACTTAAAGTACAGTTAATAACAACTGCAGTTTATTGACTATGAACATGATGTGTAATCATTCAATATTACCAAGCAGTGAATAATAATTTTGTGTTAAGTATTTAAATAATGTGTACTAAAAGACGCACTGCAACACGTCGTTAATGAGTTAAAATGAACAATTCAATTACACCGCTAAAAATGTTTGCTGGCAGATTAATATGAAGATAACATTACTTCTCAAAATTATCATTTGTTCCAATTTATTAAAGAAAAATTAATTGTGTAAGTCACAGTAAATACTCACTTGATCAGTCAGCTAGTCATTGCAGGCACAATTCAATCAGAACAACTTTAATTAGCATTGCTAATGAAGGTATAGTAAAGTGGCTAGGCAAGCATTATGGTGATGATTTGATTTTACCTAGAACTGCTGCATTCATGCTTATTCTTAAAAAACTTTATGTTCATTAGAGGGATTTGTGCTAATTGTTTCCACTGCATAAGTAACTTGAATTTACTGATTTTATATTGCTCTGTGTTTCCCGCTGCTGTGACGTGTGCGCTCTGTCTGCATTCTGTGACAGCGTTGTTCCAAATTAACAAAATGTTCAAATGTTTGTATAGTCTATGGGACTTAACTACGGGGTCATCAATTCCTAAACATAAAAACTACTTATGAACTACTTACGAACTAGGACGGCACAAATATCCATGCCCGAGGGGGAATTCGAACTCCCGACCGTAGTGGCCGTGCAGACCGAGACTGAAGCGCCTCAGTCCCCGCGGCCACCGCGGCCGGCTGTTAGTAACAGTTTCTTCCATGTCGAATGTAAAGAATGATATCTTAAATTTTTGATGTAGTCTTTTTTGTTAAGTTATTTGCATTGATACCATTATTTCATGTTACACTACAATCAACGCAAGCTATGTTTCATTCTGCAACGTTACAGTTTTGATACACCTACCTTATGTTCTTTCAACCATTTTTAGCCTGCGAAGTATAATTTGTTCTATTTGTTTACAATTAAGTTAACTTTCAAAGTCTTTTCATATCATGAAAGAATGTGGCATACAATAAGCCTAGTGTATTGTACAGTTATGCACAATGAGACCAAAGGATTTCCACGTCGTTTAGTCTACTGATGCACACCAAAAGCTCGCAAGCGACAGTTAAGCATAAGTAAACCAACGACCATTTCCATTTCTTTTTAGTGTTTTTTACTGTTTAATTACGTTGAGGTTCCACTAAACAGTAGTAACCTTTTCTCAGTACAAAATTTAGGAGGTGCCCCTGGGGGGCATGAGGTGACGGCAGGAAGGGCATCCGGCCACTCTGTAAATATTAGCACATGCCAAACCCATGTTTAACACAGTACCGACACTGCTTGTGCGGGAAAGGGCCAATAAAGAGACAGACAGACAGTCAAGAGGATAGTTCGTGCACAAAAATTATACCTGGCAACACTTTCGCAACTATGGATGACTATAGAGGCAGCCTTCTTTATTATTCCTACAGGGTACTTACAATGACATTTGAATCGTGCCACGTCGAGTTGTTGCGTTCCTTCGACCAAAAGAAAGTCCGACACGACATCAGGAGGTACCCCATCACTTTTCACCTCATCGTCCACACCTCATTAAATTAAAGTTCAGAGTGAAGAAATTAAAACTTTGCATTTTGCTCATGGCACTGTAATACTGTCAGAGACAGCAAAGGACCTGGAAGAGCAGTTAAAAAGAATGGACAGTGTGTTAAATGGAGAGTATAACATTATCAAGAGCAAAACAAGGGTAATGGAATGCAGTCTAATAAAATCAGACGATGCCGAAGGAATTACATTAAGTAACGAAACAATAAAGATAGTAGATAAGTTTTGTTACTTGGGCAGTAAAATAACATATGATGGTCTCAGTACAGAGGATATAAAATGCGGATTGGCAATGGGAAGAAAAGCGTTTTTGAAAAAGAGAAATTTGTTATCAACAGAATATTAATTTAAGTGTAAGGAAAACTTTCCCGGATGCATTTGTGTGGAGTGTTGCCTTATACGGGATTGAAACGCGGACGATAAATAGATCAAAGAGGGTAGAGGCTCTTTAAATGTGGCGGCGATACAGAAGAATATTGAGGATTAGGTTGGTAAATCGCGTACTGTACAGAATGTAGGCATTCTTAGAGTAAGCGAAGGGATCAGTTGGTAAGACACATTGTAATATTTCTGGCTTAAAGCCATCATATTAAGATCGGAGTATTGCTTCTGTACTGCCAGTTAGAGCCAGTAGGCGACAGATGGTAAAAGCTGGTGAGAACCACGACAGGTGGTACAATAGGTTGGGTTCTGGCGGTCATGCAACAAAGCGCAATCATATTTTTATTAATACTTAATAAACTAATTATTTTTATATTGCAAATTCAAGTTAAGAAACCCCTCAAAACCAAGCTATACCCTGACTAGGTAAAATATATTAACTATTGCAATATTAATAAACAAAACAATTAATTTAAGACGTACGATGCACGACACCCATGTTTGCGCACCAAATTGTGAAGCGAAGGCAGCCTTGCATCGAGCCACCACACTTCAGTCCAGAACACGCACTTGGAGGAGCAACGTGTCGCATACGTAGACAGTCATAAGACACAGTTTAAATATTTTACAACAATGCAAAATATCAATATATTGAACTTTCAGTTAAAACAATGTGTGGCAAGTGTAAATTATTATGTGGTTTGCTGGTTTTCTGCGTTCTTTAAATAAATCAGCTGGCATTCAAAGGAGTTCAGTTTTATTCCGTAATTAGATGAGTTCCTGCCAATAGTTGAACAATTTCAGCATCGCCTAAAGAACTCCGAACTGGGTGCTATCATCTGCGTGGAGCAGGCCGCGGTGGCCGAGGGGACTGAGGCGCTCCAGTCACGGTCTGCACGGCCACTATGGTCGGGGGTTCGAATCCCCCCTCGGGCATGGATATTTGTGCCGTCCTTAGTCTTAGGTAGTTCATAAGTAGTTTGTAAGCTTAGGGACTGATGACCCCATAGTTAAGTCCCATAAGTTCTAGAAACATTAGAACATCTGCGTGGGGACGACATCTATAGAAGACGTCAGGTTGGTGCACCTTAAGAGTTTCTACTCTTCGCACAGTGCAGTGGGGATTAACTACAACCCTCGCATACACTGTAATTGCGGTACAAATGCAAAACTGTTGTGTGTCATCCATGGCAACATGGAGGAGGAAAGAAAACGATATAGGACTAGGTTTAGCACAACCCCTGTAGAAATTTTTCCTGTTGTAATGGCATCCCTTGCGGGGATGTACACTTACAATACATACATTGAATAAAAGAGACCTGAAATTAGCGGGAACTGTGGACAGTGAATCGATGAAAAAGTGACCGACCTAAGCAAATATTTACGATGTTGCGTATGAAATATGTGCATAGTAATGAATCGCAGAGAAAGTGAAATTAAAAGCAGCAAAGTGCCAATAGGAAGTGGCCACTGGATTACGTAACGTCGGTGCGCGAGCCAGCAGATAGCGGTGAGGCGCAACACAGCCTGTACGCAGCTACGACGACGGGTGCAGAGAGGAGGTTACCGCACACAAAAGGCGAATGGGGCATTGTCTGGCACGACCAGGGACGGATCTAGGAGGGGGGGGGGGGGGGGGGGGGCAAAGGGAGCAGTTGCCCCGGGCGGCAGAATTTAGAGGGCGGCAAATTTTGACCGACTCTCATTTTTTTCTTACAGAATGTATCTTTCTGGTATAATTTAATAAAATTTACTGACACAGAATTATTAAAAGAAAATGACTGCAAGAAATACCGAAATCATTTAATAAAACTAAAATTCCTGGTTGCTGACTTCAGTGTTGCCCTGTCACAGGTACTTCAGCTAATCCATCTTTAAAAATCTACTAGATATTAGCCAGAATGAGGGAGATGTTTGCGTTATTGCATAAGTAAATGCACAATGTTTATTAATTTGCATAGATTTCCTTTTTCAGATCAATGAATATTCATATTTCATATCAAGGTAAAAAAAAGAAGTATTTCAGGTGCGCACACTTCTTATTGACTGTCAAAAGCATTAAGGATCTAGAGTCCTCTTTCCTTAGCGGTGGAATTGATAGACATCTACACAGGATACTCTGTAAATCACATTTAACTGCCTGACAGAGGGTTCATCGGACCAGTTTTATACTATTTATCTCCCATTCCATTCTCGAATAGCGCGCGGGAAGAAAGAACAGCCGGCCGCGGTGGCCGAGGGGACTGAGGCGCTTCAGTCACGGTCTGCACGGCCACTATGGTCGGGGGTTCGAATCCCCCCTCGGGCATGGATATTTGTGCCGTCCTTAGTTGTAGCTAGTTCATAAGTAGTTTGTAAGTTTAGGGACTGATGACCCCGTAGTCAAGTCCCATAAGCTCTACAAACATTTGAAGAAAGAACATCTGAATCTCTCTGTTCGAGCTCTGATTTCACGTATTTATCCAGATGATCTTTTCTACTTATGTAAGTGGGAGGCAACAATATATTTTCGCATTCGGAGGACAATGTTGACTATTGTAGTTTCGTAAGTAGCACACGTCGCAGCGATAAACGCCTTTGCTCTAATGATTCCCATCCCAGATTCTGTATCATTTCCGTGACGCTGTCTCCCCTGTATCACGACAATACAAAACAAGCTGCCTTTCTTTCGACTCTTTCGATGTCCTCCGACAAACCTACCTGATAAGTATCGCACACTGGGCAGCAAGACCAGATAAAACGGGAGGAATCTCACTGTATTATTGATGCTGTCCTTTTTCTAGCTACGCAAGGAAGTCCTTTTAGAGGAACAAAAGAAGATGGCGATTTTGGTCATCCAGATAGCGGCGAATTTCTAAATACAATCGATCTCAAATCATACTATAGTGTCCCCCTTCGTCTGCGTATTGAACGCCGCAAGAAAGGCCAGATTAGCTATTTTTACAAAAATAGACAAGATGAGTTCCGTGACTTGATTGCTGAAAAAATAAAACAAGATATAATTAAAGATATTTTAGCTGCTCAATACTTTCACTGATGTTTGACTGCACTCCAGATATCAGCCACAATGCGCAGATGACACAAGTAATTCGATGTGTCAAATCGAATGAATCAGAGGTTGTGGAAACTTTTACTCACTTGTTTACTGTTACAGACAAAACAGGAGAAGGCCTTAGTCAAGAGATACTGCAAAAATTGAAACAAGATGGGTTGAACAGTAAGTACTGCAGGGGGCAGTCTCATGACAATGGGGCAAACAGGGCTGGAAAGTACAAAGGGGTCCAGTCAAGAATACTTCAGAAGAATGAACTGGCCTGTTTCGTACCATGTGCTGCTCACTCTTTAAATTTAGTAGGAGCAAATTCAGCAAACATTCAGCAAGACTAGGTGATCTGCAAGAGTAGATGCGGCTGAAGCTGTTTACAAGCATTTTCATAAAGTTTTGAAGGCCCTGGAAGAAACTGAAACTTATAAGTTGTCAACACCAGAAACAAAATCAGAGACAAGATCTATTTTAAACAATATGAGAAAACTCAAATTCATTACTTTAACTTGTTTCTGGCATGCAATATTAAAATTAATTGCTGATGTTAATCAGTTTCTGCGAAGTTAGTACTTTACAATTGATAAAGCTGTTCGAAACATTCAAGGACTTTTGGGCTTTCTCAAAACTTCCCGGGATTCTTGTACCTCTGAAGCTATTTCTGAGGCCAAAGGGCTAGAAGAAGATAATGAGGTATCAACGGTTTCTCCGGAAAAAAAAAAAATAAAAATAAAAAAGGATTCGAAGAAAGAAGAAAATGGCCGGTGAGCTTTGTGAGGATGAAGTATCCAACATTCACAGAAAAAATAAGGAATAATTGACAGAGCTTAGTACCAGGAGTAAGGTAACCGTTAAGGTAAGCCTTACATTATAACGAGGAATGAGCTTCATTTTGATACATTTTATTCGTTTGAACCTGTTTATAGTGAATATGTAGTAATTAACTTCTAATGTGACTTAATTAATTATCGTGTTGCACAATGTATGTAGGTAACTTAATTGTGAATATTTCTGTCATTTATTTATTATCTGTATTGTAGTTGTTTATGTATATATTATTATATTTTGTTTGTACTTTGTATTTTTCTATATGACTGTAATTACTTGTTATGTTTAATTTGTCAATGTAAAATATTTCTCTGTGAACAGTTATCGATATGGCTCCTCAGGTCAGAGACTTTATCGTATAGCAGTGCTCGCCTGTGGGAGAGCAGGCAAGCAGCAGTATCTGCCGCCCCGTGACGTAGATCAGACGTTCGTACGCGGTCCGCGGAGTGCTCAAACAATATAAGTAATAAAGTTAAAAGAAAGTGAAAGTTCTAATTTGTTATAAGTGCAACGATATAAAAGTTTATGTGAAACCAGTGAACATAAGTGAAGTATGAATTGATCTTAATGAAACATTTATTCGTTCGTTACGTGTTCGGTAACCGTCCCACACGTCCGAAACGCGGTAGCGTCACCGCGGACGCTAACGGTCGCGATTAATTACGCGATTCGCAAAGCATCACGGCGAACTGCTAGCAAGCTGCCTAAGTAGGAGCCACCATCAAAATGATTTCTGTATGAATTTATGTACCATTTATATGACTGCAGAGTACCACGTCGCTGGACTGATAAATAAGATAAGTTAAATGCTATTGGTTGTAATTTGCTGTGAATGCATGTTTAAGTTTTGTTTAAATACAGGAACATTAGACAGTACTTTTGCTATCTTATTTGAACAACTAATTAACCACACACGATTAGCACGACAATCCTCAATAATGCATGAATAATATGTCTACACAATTTTACAATCAAGTGAGTGTCATTAATTGTTAGAGACAATTTTGCTAAAATTGATGGTAGAAGATAACAGACAGTTGACTTAATGAATAATTTTTCTATTTCGTTTTGCACTGAGTTCAACAATAATAGCCACCGCCACATCTTTCCTATAAAGAACCAAACTCGTACTAATGTCGTATGCATAGCATTAATTAAGACTGATTTACTTAAATTTCTTATTTGCTTGAGTGAATTAATTTTATCAGATACTGACTTTAGTGGTTGGACTGTACCCATTTGCCAATCACTTGATGTTAAAAAATCCTACTATTCATAATTTTCTAAATTATCATTACCATTAGCGTACTAATTGAGTCGCACGCATTGCACAGACAGAGTAAGTTAATTTCTGCTATCTATGTGTGCACAGTCTCTGTAGGAGATTTTCTAAGGAAAGGAAAGGTGAGTGATCTTTTGAAAAGTTTGTCAGATAGGTCATAGTATTTTTAGTTACACTAATTGTCTTGCTAAATATTTTCAAAACTTAACTACACCACTTGCATTAATCACGAGTTTAACGTAACCAGCCACGAAATTAAGGTTAGGTTTGTTATGTTGCTCAAACATTACAACAACAACAACAGTCATTACAGTTAAATACACGTAAAACAATTTTTTTTCCACTCACACTTTTCTTCAATAAAATACACACCTTTCACCCAAGGAAGAATCAAAATAATGCACAACACATTGCACATCGTAAAACATTATTTACGAAAGAAAATACCTCAGGGTGGCGATATCAAGCTAAACATCGCTAGGTAGCTGACGCCTACCAGGAACTCGAGTTAACTAACAGCTTACTTCCTTTCTTTTCATGCTGTTGGTTCTTCCACCTTCATCATTCGGAACTATTATCTATCGTCTTCGAATTTCTTCTGTATCACACAAATTGGAAACAGAACATAAAGAACCAATAGTGTCATAAATTCAAAAGACAGAATCAACCAAAAGTTAGTACTACATTGAAAATTAAACACAGGCTCAAGCTTAAGACAAAGTAAAACACCTACACATAGATTTAAAGCCAATACATAACAACAACAAACAGACACAAGGTAAAAAGAAAGAGAAGCAACAAACGCTATATGAAACTTTATCTGTAATTTGTGATATAGTAGTAATATTTGAGCAGTGATGCTGAAGAAGAGGAAATTTTCGAACATGGCAAGTGGATAAGTAAATAATGTATGGTTTTAGTAATTGAGAAGGTAGATGGTCTACTCTTTTTGTGAGATGTTAAGGAACAAGGGATCATTAGATGCAACGGAGTATGAGAAAATTTATAAGACGGCAGTAAGTCGGCAAATTTACGTAAGAAAGGAAGTAATTGTATTATAAGGAGATATATAAGGCGACTGTGAAGTAGGTAGCTGTGGTGAGTTGAAGTTTTCTGGCGACAAGAAGTCGGCCAATTTATATTAGTGAAGTAAGAGTATTGGTAGTAAAGGATGTGCTGATAATCTTTAGGCGACGATAAGTCGGCCACACTTGCAAGGAATGAAGGTGGAATAATACAGGCGACGCAAGTCGTCGACCTTAAGTTAATTATAAAGTGGATCCCTTTCCTTATCATTGAACGTTAAGTAGTACAACACAATATACGTAAATATTCACTGGTTGAGCAGAATAAACTTGAGGTTAGTGGAAGAGTAAGAAGTAATGTTTCAATTACATGAAATACATACACAAAAGATAAAACGTTAAATGACGTATAATTTTTTGAATTGCCTTAGGAAACAAGAAACCTGGGTGTTGAAAAAGGCTGTCCATTTCCTATAAGTACTGGGTATTATTGATTCTTGGTAGTAACATAAAAACGTTAGCATTCGCACAATATGCGATGAAATTTATTTGTATGCCTGTATAAAATGAGGCCATAGAACCACTACATAGGAATGAAAGCTTGATGAGAATTATTCTTGCGTATAGTAAACGAAACGGCAATAAGCCGATATTGCAGCAGGCTGAGCAGCGAGGCAGCGAGGTGGAAGGGGTAGGAACAGGTGGTGCCGGCGCACGCCTGTAGGCAAGTAGGTCAATGCCTGGAGGGCACTGACCCATTCAAAAATACACAGATATGACAACAAACGTGAGTGACCTGTCAAATGAGTAAAGATTTGTCTCCTATTGTATACATGCTTGTATTTCCTTCACGAATCAACATTTAGGAGATATTGTGTATATTTGGGTATTTCATTTATGTGCCAACACTTAAGCTTATACAGCGTACATCTACATAGATACTCTGCAAATCACATTTAAGTGCCTGACAGAGGGTTCATTAATCACTTTCATAACTTTTCTCTACCGTTCCATTCTCTAATAGCGCGCGGGAAGAAAGAACACCTAAATCGCTCCGTTTTCGATCTGATTTCTCTTATTTTATTGAAATGGTTATGTCTCCCAAAGTAGGTGGGTGCTAGCAAAATATTTTCACTTTCAGAAGCAAAAATCGGTGATTGAAACTTCGCAAACAGATCACGCCGCAAAGAATAACGTCTTTCTTTTAATGATTTTCACCCCAGTTCGTGCAACATTTCCATGACGCTTCCCCCCCCCCCCCTCGTAACGTGATAAAACAAAACGAGCTGCCCTTCTCTGAACCTTCTCAATGTCTTCCGTCAGTCCCACCTGGTGAGGGTCCCACAGGGGGCAACACTACTCCAGGAGAGAACGTACAAGTGTGATGTAGGCAGTCTCTTTGGTGGAGCTGTTGCATCTTCGAAGCGTTCTGCCAATGAAACGTAACCTTTGGTTCGCCTTCCCCACAATATTTTCTGTGTGTTCTCTCCATACAAAGTTGTTCGTAATTGTAACTCCTAGGTATTTGGTACAGTTTACGACCTTAAGGTTTGACTGATTTATCACGTAATTGAAGTTCAGCGGATTTCTTTTAGTGGTCATCACACTTTTCATTATTTAGTGTCAATTGCCATTTTCGCACCATGTAGAAATTTTGTCTAAATCGCTTTGCAGTAGCTTTTGATCCTCTGTTGACTTCACTACCCGCGAACAGTCCAAGGGAGCTATTCAGATTGTCTCCTAAATCGTTTATAAACACGAGGAAGAGTAGGCGACCTATAACGCTTCCCTGTGGAACGCCAGATATCACTTCTGTTTTACTCGATGACTTACCGTCAATTGCAAATAACTGTGTCCTTTCTGATAGGAAATCGTGAATCCAATCGCACAATTGGGGAGATATTCCATAAGGAAGCAATTTCACTAGAAGCCGCTTGTGGGGTACAGTGCCAAAAGCCTTCCGAAAATCCAGAAATATGGAATGGATTTGAGATCCCCTGTCGATGGCACTTAACACTTCATGTGAATACAGGGCAAGCTGTGTTTCACACTTTCTGAATCCGTGTTGACTATTGGTTAATAGCTCTTTCTCTTCGAGGTAGTTCATAATATTAGAACAAAGTATATGTTCCAAAATCCTACTGCAAATAGACGTCAGTGAGATTGTCCTATAATTTTGGGGATCACTCTTTCTTGAATATTGGAGTAACTTGGGCAACTTTCCAGTCTTTGGGTACGGATCTTTCACTGAGTGATCGGTTGTAAATTATAGCAAAGTACGGAGCATACTCTGACAGGAATCTAGTTGGTATACAACTTAAGTTGTTTTACTGCTCCAGGAACATCTACTTCTACGTTTCCCATGCTGGCAGCTGTTCTTGGATTGAATACTGGAGTGTTCACTTCATCTTCTTTGGTGAACGAATTTCGGAATGCTGTGTTTAGTAATTCTGCCTTAGCAGTACTGTCATCGGTAGTATTACCATTGCTATCGCGTAGTGAAGGTATTGTTTGTGTTTTGCAAGGATTGTGCCTGCTGTGTTTTATTTATGTAATAATATTTAAACTAATTTGGCATTCTTGCGAATTATTGTGAGTTTTTGCATTTAGCTTACGTATTACATGGTAGTTTTTGTATTTATTCATTACTAGCTTATATGCCCGTGCTTCGCAACGGTTGTTAAAGAGGGACATGTGTATATCATGCTTTTTTTTTTTTAGGGTTTCAGACCTAGGTCAGCAAAAACAGAATCCTTGTTGGATCGCTCTGTCAATAAACTCAGTTCTCCTAGCCAATACGTGAAATTTAAGTAGAAGTCATTGTCGAAAACGATGAAAGTTCATAAAGTTATTCATTAAAAAATGAAATTAATTTTAGTCCGTACTGCGGAACGATGTAAATTCATAGTTAATTTGTGTTCATAAAGTTAAGACTGAGGTGTGTAATTGTCAGTCTTACATAAACTTCTGGAAACACTTCTATCGTTGAGATGAGAAATAGTAATAATAATAACAGCCCCATGTATTGGTTCTATTGCGTAGTACTAAACTTTTTATCTCTCACAGTAAGTGTACGCTGAAGTATTAGAATGTTGCAGTGTTGCACGGGACAATGTAGTTATTCTGTATGTAGTGCTCCATATTATCGAAAACTCGACGAATACTGAAAGTCTGGTAACTCAATCAACAGAGCAGTTCATGTCTGTTTAAATAAGACGTCATGGTGGTGTCAATGTGCGATAAAGTAAGTCTGAGTAATCGTTGAAGGAATGGCGTCAGCTGATCGTCTTTATAGAACTTTCCATTAAATATAGTTGTATTTCCAGCGAATTGTCTTGACTGTGTTAGCAGCATCGCCCACTCTTTCGGCTAATACATATCCTCACGTCCTGCAGTGATTACTTCATAAAGCACGAAGTTGAAATCGATCTTGTGTAATAGAACTATATATGCAGAAGTCGGATTATAACTCTAAGTACAATTGTTTCTGCAAAAGAAGACGTCTTTATCTTAATGTAGTCCGCACCAGCAGGAAGTAATTACAAATTTTAATCACAATATTGTACCGAACAATTATGAAAGCAAGGAGATTTCTAATGAGTTTGTCGCTTACGTGTGTATAGTATCTCTAGTGGCGGGCACAGAACAGAAATATTTCTGGAGTGAGCATTCAGATGCGCATAACAGATTTTCTGTCCTCAACATTAAGGTGGAAATATCACCTGATATTGAGAAAAATCTACTAATCTTTGACTTCATCTTGTCCTTGTTTGTTCGGTTAAGACGGATGACTATGTGTAAATGGCCCTTTTAGCGACGCTTCCTCAACTTTCTTGTTGCTTCTGTGACACATTTATTTATATATTATTTCACGTTACGTGGTTGCTCTGCGAAAAAGAGGTGGGGCTTCTTTGCAGCCAATGCGGTATAAACCAATCCTAACAGCAAATAAATGTGTGGAAAGAGTGGATTTATCTCAGTATCACTTGGTAATTCCAGCTTAATGTTGAGACGATGCACAGAAGCATTTTTGAAAAAGCATTCAATGAGCGTTGCCAACATCCGTGCACAACGCCGCTGCCGTAAGTAAAATTGTACCCTCTCTTGTAGTGTATTACACCATAGTTATGAGGTGTACTATGCAAGTAACGTCGCCTCACTTTGTCCTATCCTGTACTGTGGCGTTTTTGAGGCATTACTAAACAGAACGCTCTCAAAATGTAATGAGGATACACCGAAATCAGTAGGGGAACTACATAAATTCCATTTTCCTTCCAAAGAATTCTTATGTAAATTAGAGCATCGACAGACGCGAAAGAATATCGTTTTGTTTTAAATTCAAATGATACCCGCGGAAATAAGCATTTTTTTTCTTTCCATGGCATTGCAAGGCATGTGGGATACAGCTAGTAAAAAATTATTTTTTTGTGCCATACGTCGGTTAAATTTTACTTGCAGTGGCAGCGGTTTAGTATGTTAACATTGGCAACGAAATATTCGCTTTAGGGGGATCATTAATTTACTGGTCGGAACGACATTAATTATTTATTTCTTTATCAACACTGAGAATTATTCTGTTCATTGTACGTGACGGATTTTAAAAGAGAATTGAACGGCCGTTACCAACATCGATACACGACGCCGCTGCCATAAGGAAAATTATAGCCCTTGTTTCAGTGTATTGCACTTCAGTTATCAGAATAAACAACGCAGCAGCGCCATCTATTAGTTATTTGGTATACTATGCCAGTAACAGCGCCTCTCTCGGATCTTTGCTATACTACGCTGTAATTCAAGCATAGCATACACCAAAAACTACAAATTACGGTATCTTTTCTTCCCCTGATCTGATTTTAATGAAATAATGCTTGTATGTTGTCCCAAGGTACTCTTAGTTGACCTATGAAACCCCATGAAAGTTCGTGTAGTACTCTTGGAGATCTGCTATACTACACCATACGTATAAGCATAGTATATACAAAAACTTCAAATTACGATATCTTTCCTTCCTCTGATCGGATTTTGATGAAACCAAGCCTATGTTACTCTCCAGACTATTCTCAATTTACTTGTGGAAATCCATGAAAGTTAGTGTAGTACTTTTGGAGATTACCTTCAACAAATAGACATACACGTGGCTTTTAAGCAAATGATTAAATTATGAAATCTTTATTTTCTGTGATCCGATTTTAATTATTGAAGCCTTTATGTAACCGCAAGATGTTCTAAAGTTATGTGTGAAAATCCCATGAAAATTCGTCAAGACGTTTTGGAGATACACGTGTTCAAAGAGACAGACAGACATGACGGTCGTAGATAAAAAAAATTGAAATTAAGATATTCTTTTTTCCGTGATCCGACGTTTATGGAACTAAGTCTATATATTTTCCAGCTACGCTCAATTTACCTGTAAAAACCCCATGCAAATTCGTGAAGTAGTTTTGGAGATAAGAGATTTTAAATAGTTGAAAAAACAGACACGACGGTTACTGAAAACACGTAAAATTACGATATCTTTTTTTTTCGTGATCCGATTTTGATAAAATTATGCCTATATGTTGACCCACACTTTTCCCATGTTTCCTGTGAAAACCACATGAAGATTCGTCCAGTAGTTATGAAGATTGAAGGGAACAGCGACAGGCCTACATTTACAGATTTATTATTAGTAGGCCTATAGATAGATGATAAAATTTTGTAATATTTAACTTCATGTAACATCTGTATATTGTTATATGTAATGAAACTGTTTTAGAGTGTAGTGATTTAAAGTGTCAATATATTGTCCCATAAGCTTAACAAACATTTGAACATTCCACTACTAGGTATTTTCTTTCCTATTCCACTCCCAAATTGAACGAGGAAAAAAAGAATGCCTATATGCATCCGTACGAGCCCTAATTTATCTTGTCTTTGTGATCTTTACGCGAAATATAAGTAGGGGCGGCAGCAAGATCGTACTACACTCAGCTTCAAATCCGGCCCTCTAAATTTACTTAACAGAAATTCACGAAAAGAACGTCGTCTTTCTTCCAGCGATCCCCAATTAAGTTGCCGGAGCATTTCCGTGACGCTCGCGCATTGGTGGGATCTACCGGTAACAAATCTAGCTGCTCGCCTCTGAACCGCCTCTATGTCTTCCTTTAAACTGATCTGCTGCGGGTCCCAAACACTTGAGCAATCTCAAGACGTGGTCGTACAAGCGTTTTATACGCGGTCTGTAGAATATCTTGGTGTCTACTGTCGTGACATTTATTTCTTTGCAGGATATTACTTGGTAATGTTAAGAACTTAAACAGATAGAATTTTTATAATATTTTGCAGATGTAAAAACAGACTAACTTCACAGGTTAAAAGGACATAGCAAGGCATTTGAGGGATTTAAAGTTTCTATAAATTTGAGAACAAAGTTTACATTTTTAGAAATTGTTTGTTGTCTTCGAGAACCTCCAATTTTGGAAGATAATAGAAGGTAGGGGGTGTGTAATATTTCTGGCTTGAAGCCATCATATTAAGATCGGAGGATTGCTTCTGTACTGCCGATTAGAACCAGTAGGCGACAGATGGTAAAAACTGGTGAGAACCACGACAGGTGGTACAATAGGTCGGGTTCTCATGGTAAGTCCCTGAGAGGCTGGCACTGGACGCCGATTGGCTGTAGTACTGGTGGTGACGCGCCAAAATGCAATCATATTTTTAATTAAAACTTAATAAACTAATTATTTATTATATTGCAAATTCAAGTTAGGAAAACCCTTAAAGCCAAGCTTTGCCCTGACTAGGTAAAAGATATTAACTATTGCAATATTAATAAACAAAACAATTAATTTAAGACGGACGACGCACGGCAGCCATGTTTGCGCGCCAAATTGTGGAGCGAAGGCAGCCTTGCATCGAGCCGCCACACTTCACTCCAGAACACTCACTCGTGCCCGGTTTCTGGAAAGCTGCAGTTACCGTACCGTTAGCTACCGCCGCGTTAAAATTTAACATGCCAGATAACTTGCTTGGGTTTCCAGTAGCTGTTTTCAACGATCGCTAGTTAACGGCGCCTCCTGTCGGTGCTAATAGTACGTCTCAACAGCTCACAGATGCCACTACTGACGAAACTCGCAATTACTCGAGTTTTATCGATTATTAAGGGCAAATCGAAGACGCGCCAATAGTTTGTGTAGGTGTCACGAGTTTTGTTTGTTTTGAAACGCAATGGGCGACAAGCGAGGAAAAAATTTTACTCTGTTTGAGAAAAACCTTTTGACTGACCTTGTCTTAGAAAGGAAATCAATTATTGAAAATAAAAGGACAGATGGCTCGACTATTTTAGAATAGCAACAGGCTTGGGAAGATGTCACAAAGCTGTATAATTCATCAAGTCAGACAGGAGAGAGAACGGTACGGCAGCTCAAAGAGCTGTATTCTGTTTTAAAAAGAAAAGCTAGGACAAACAACAACGAAGACAGGGTTAGTATTAAAAATCATATGTATTATTTTTGTTGTCGACATCTATTTTCATAAATTAAAGTTTTCCTCTTCCCATTGTTCTGTAAATGTAACATTACTTTTTACAATTTAAACTAATCAATTTATGTCCACCCATCCACCTACCCAAGCCCCATGATTTAATATAAAACACTAATCACTTGAAACACTGATCGATCGTAATGGCAATTGCATGGCAGAACACTATTTCAAAGGAAAGTATTTTTGTGCGTAATTGAAAGTTTTATTATGTGAGCATTGTTTTGTGATTCGGAATGTGGTAAAAATTTTACACCCTGGTCGGCGATCGCTTGATATAATGTTCGCAATTATTTCTCAGTCACTTGACCAATCGCGAGGGAGATGCAGCTAATGCATACGTCACTCGCTGCCAACATTATGTCTCACGACCGTCGACCGCGATGTAATATTTAACCAGGATTGTTGTTTTCCGCGTTTTTTCCCGTTTGGTATGTCCCATTCAATGACGTCATTGGTTAAAGCAGACAGATGGTATCAGGTCTTTTAGTACTGCCCTTAATAGTAATAATTTACTAACAATAAACAATAATTTTGCTTAGTACATTATCCATAGGTCCATTTCAGTAGGTTATAACAGTTGCATCACGGAACAACAAAGCGCATAAAAAACTTTAGGTTCTGTCGTTTTGTATACATTTCAGATTGGATATGCAAAAACAGAAGGTGGTACTCACACTCCTAAATCTGATGACATTGATATCAAGATAATATCAAGTTTTAGATGCCAGTTTGAACCAGATAGAAATCGTATGACTCAAGTGCTACACTATATGAACGTGAAGAACCAGAAGACCCAAAAAATGTTCAAATGTTTGTAGAGTCTATGGGACTTAACTACGGGGTCATCAGTCCCTAAACTTTCAAACTACTTATGAACTAGCTACAACTAAGGACGGCACAAATATCCATGCCCGAGGGGGGATTCGAATCCCCGACCGTAGTGGCCGTGCAGACCGTGACTGAAGCGCCTCAGTCCCCTCGGCCACCGCGGCCGGCCCAGAAGACCCATCTACAACAAGTATGCATTTTAACACAGCAGATGTAGAGAAGGACACAATTTGTTCAGCGACAGGTTCAACTGCTGCTCTTGGTATTGGTGGTGGTAGTGGTAGTCCTTTCACTACAGTACCAGAGGACGTAATTATCTTGGATTTGAACAATGAGATTTCTGCAGGTGCCACTCACAAAGACAAATCCACGAAATCAAAACAAGGGGATAAAAGAAAAAAAAAAAAAAAAAACGATGCTTTAGAAGAGTTAAGTGAGACCATTATCAGCCGAAAAAAAATCAAAAACAGTTACAGAGGGAATGCTGGCAGAAAATAAAATGACCATCTTGGAAGGAGAATGAAACGAGAAGAAAGATTAATGAGGGCGAAACAAAATGAAAAAAAAAAATCGAACTTTTAGAACTGAGAAAAAGATAAAAGAATATGATTTAAAAATAAAAGAGCTGGAATATAAAAATAAATTGAAATAACTCCAATCATAATTATTCAGATGTTCAAAAAGTTCAAATGTTTGTTAAGCTTAGGGGACTTAACTACGGGGTCATCAGTCCCTAAACTTACAAACTACTTATGAATTAGCTAAGACTAAGGACAGCACAAATATCCATGCCCGAGGGGGGATTCGAACCCCCGACCGTAGTGGCCGTGCAGACCGTGACTGGAGCGCCTCAGTCCCCTCGGCCACCGCGGCCGGCTATTCAGATGTTATATATCTCAGTACTGTAGGCTACATGTCTAGTCAATTATTGAATAAAATTATTTTCTTCTCTGAAAAATGTTTTTAGATATTATTAAGTTCATTCTATACCATTATATTACATAAATGCAGTTCGCACCAAAACAGCTCGGATGGCATTGCCCTGATTGTCGGGCAAATTTTCTGTGGGTACCGGGTCGTCATAATCTGCTTCAATCTCTATATTAGGTAAAGCTTCATTTTCCTGTGTAGCCATGTTGTGTAGGACTGCGCATGCCACTATTGCCGCCAAAGTTGTCTCTTTTTTAGTACGAAACCCCAAAGACAATACAGCAAATCTTCTTTTTAAAACACCGAAGCATCTCTCTATGCATTTTGTGTTCTTATATGTGCACTATTATAGTGTTCTTCTTCAACGTTTTGAGGATGTAGAAAGGGGGTTAAAATGAACTTCTTTTGTTGATATGCACTATCAGCAAGCAAGAAACAGTTCGTAAATTCTTCTTCTGTGAGTCTGAGATATAATGAAGATGCCCTAAAAATGCTGCTGTCGTGTGTTGATCCTGGCCAGCGTGCATCTATGTTCATTATGCGTAAGTTCGCATCAGAAACTGCCTTGACATTATATGAAAAATACCGTTTCCTGGTTCTATATTGTTCAGAGTTTTCACCACCTGCGAACATGATTCTGACATGGGTACAATCTATGCAGCCTATCACTGGTGGGAATCTGGCTATCGTGTGAAAAGAATTTTTTAGTTCAGCAATTTCTGTTGCATTTTGTGACATCAATATGTATGCATTGTGCAAAGCTGCAATTTGCGGTATCACTTTACTTATAATACGACAATTAGTCGATTTATGAATATGCATGTCGTCACCCAATAAAATTTGAAATGCATCAGTTGCCAGAAATCTCAGTCACTAAAAGTTGATTCATGGAACTTATTGAATGATTTCTGTTAGTAATCGGTTCGAAATTATGTCAAATTCGTTGCAATAACCTCAGGACAGTTAGTTTTTTTTTTAGTCTGAAACGCATATGAAACTCGCTCTCATTATATAGATCAAATGGTTGAGTTCTAACGTGAAAAACGCGTCCTGGTCTTGCAACAGCGCCGAGTACAGCGAAGTTTTCCTCTTCTGAAGAACTGTTCGTAGCATCTGAAGAAGAAGAAGACGATGACGACGGTGACGACGAGGAGGAAAGAACTTCCATTCTTCAGCTTCAACAGTTGTAAAATTGTGCGAGAATTACACGGAAGCCAGCCATAAAAACAAAAACAATAACAACTGTTGAATAACTGGAGTTTGGAAGACCACTAGCGCTACGTAGCGGATATAGTTAAAACTAAAGTTTACGTGTAGGAAACCCCAGGGGAACGCGCATTTATCTTTAACGGACAGGTAACTGCGGCTGTGTCGGTAACTGTTGTTTCGGAAACCTATTTTGTACTTGACGTTCAGGTAACCCACAGATAACTATAACGGGACAGGTAACTACTGTTTCGTAAACCGGCCATCGGAGCAGTAACTTGTCGCATACGTAGGCGGTCATAAGACATAGTTTAAATATTTAACAACAATGCAAACTAGCAATATATCGAACTTTCAGTTTAAAAAATGTGTGGCAAGTGTAAATTATTATGCGGTATGCTGATTTTTGCTTTCTTTAAATAAATCAGCTGCAGTGCCGGCAAAACAAAATGAGGCTCCCAGTCCACTTGGAAGTACATTTATTACTATGATAAAAAATTGGAGGCCCCTCCCAGGACGAGAGGCACGGGACAGTCTAAAAAAAAGGTTTCGAGATTCGGAAGCCCCAGCAAAACGAGAAGCCACGGGGGTTCAAAAAAAAAAAAAAAAAAAAAAAAAAATAATAATAATAATAATAATAATAATAATAAAATAAATAAATAAAAATTAAAAAACCTTGCTTTTCAGGTATCTGGAGGCCGCCAAGTTCAGAGGCCCAGGGCGGTCCGCGCCCTCCGCCCCCCCCCCCCCCCTTAGTCCGCCACTTATCAGATTTATTCTGTAATTAGATGAGTTCCTGCCAATAGTTTAACAATTTCAGCCTCACCTCAAGAACTCCGAACTGGTTACTATCATCTACGTGGGGACGGCATCTATTGAAGACGTCTTGTTGGTGAACATTAAGAGTTTCTACTCTTCACAGAATGCAGTGGGGAGTAACTACAACCCTCGCATACACTGTACAAACGCAAACTGTTGTGCATCTTCCATGGCAGCATGAAGGAGGGAAGAAAATGATATAGAACCAAGATTAGCACAACCCCTTGAGACCACTTAGGGAAACACCTAAAGACTGTACATTTGCATATAGGCAACACCAATACAATTTGTAACTCTTGTAAGAAAATCTACATCTACATCTACGTACATACTCCGCAATTCACCGATAGGTGCGTGGCGGAGGGTACACTGTACCACTGCTAGGTGCCGGCCGCGGTGGCCGAGGAGACTGAGACGCTTCAGTCACGGTCTGCACGGCCACTACGGTCGGGGGTTCGAATCCCCCCTCGGGCATGGATATTTGTGCCGTCTTTAGTATAAGGTAGTTCATAAGTAGTTTGTAAGTTTAGGGACTGATGACCCCGTAGTTAAGTCCCATAAGCTTAACAAACATTTGAACATTTCACTACCAGGTATTTTCTTTCCTATTCCACTCCCAAATTGAACGAGGAAAAAAAGAATGCCTATATGCATCCGTACGAGCCCTAATTTATCTTGTCTTTGTGATCATTACGCGAAATATAAGTAGGGGCGGCAGCAAGATCGTACTACACTCAGCTTCAAATCCGGCCCTCTAAATTTACTTAACAGAAATTCACGAAAAGAACGTCGTCTTTCTTCCAGCGATCCCCAATTGAGTTGCCGGAGCATTTCCGTGACGCTCCCGCATTGGTGGAATCTACCGGTAACAAATCTAGCTGCTCGCCTCTATATCTTCCTTTAAACTGATCTGCTGCGGGTCCCAAACACTTGAGCAATACTCAAGACGTGGTCGTACAAGCGTTTTATACGCGGTCTCCTTTACAGGTGAAGTACATCTTCCCAAAATTCTCCCAATAAACCGAAGTCGGCTGTCCGCCTTACTCACAACTGTCCTTACATGCTCGTTCCATTTCATATCGGTCTGCAATGTTACGCCTAGATATTTGAACGACGCGATAGCATCAAGAAACTCACTACCAATGCTGTATTCGAACATTATGGGATTGCTTTTTCTACTCATGCGCATCACCTTACATTTTTCTACATTGAGAGCTAGCTGCCATTCTTCGCACCAACTAGAAATTTTGTCTAAGTCATCCTGTATGCTATTACAGTCAGTTAAAGACGATACCCTCCCATACACCACAGCATCATCAGCAAACAGCCGCAAATTACAATCCCTGTGTATTAGCCCTATGCTGATCTACAGATATCACATAACTATGTTTAAGAATCTTACCAGATTGTAAACACACCACAGAAACTAAGAACTACTCAGTTAATATTCATCCATTGGTAGGAAGCAGAGTTATTGCATATTAAAGCTGTATTCCGTAATATAAAGTAAGCACATGTAGAATTAACAGATAAGTTAGTAACAGAAAACATATTAAATGATATTAGATTCTCATCAAACTCAGTACATGGACTTAAAATGCCGTCTGATGCATTAATGTAATAATGGCAATAATTTATTATGTGAATTCCGAAGACTTAATCTTAAACCAACATGACCATATGATCAGCTTTTAAGCATTACTTGGAAACTATGATATTTATAGAACTAAAAGAAACTGTCAATAGTTAAGCTTGCAATAACGTAAATCTGTACATGTTAGGAATTATATTCATAACATAATTCTCACGTTATAAACGTCTTTATGAATTCCATTGTTCGAATACAATAATATCATATATTGCTTAATTGTGGCAATTCTTATCAAAGCGATCGTATTTAAAAGAATAAACATTTAATGCTCTACTTACCAATATTAACTATATGTTGTAACAAATCCGTTGTTAATAATAAATGTATAACTTCCTGGTTCTAACAATAATATGTATTGTTGTCACATGTCAAAATAGTATATAAGGATCCGAACAGAGAGACTAGGGGCGTCATTATTAAGGCTGTCTTTGGGCAGTCACTATGTATGTCAGTATGCAGATCGTTTCCAACAATATAATGTATCATTGAATATAGTTTTATGAAAAGTGCGACTTGTGTTTTGAGTTCACATTAAGTGATGTACGTCTGCAAGATATCACCCAGCACGCAACCATAACCCGCATTTCAGGCACGTGGAGAACTTTACAAGCGAAGCAGATTCTACGAGATACACCCAACCTACGACTATCTGGTAATGAACTTAATAATTTTGTAATTGTAACCTTGCTACGTGGAAGTGACATTTATTTAGCATCAGCTTATGGAAGTTATCAGTTTGTAGCAGGTACATTACACCTTGTAGACATTTTTCCTGTTGTAACATTCTTAGACATCAAGAAATCGTGATTTTAGCATTGTAGGGAAATTTATGGGGTAAAAATCGCAGTGAGAGACCAAGAGAGAAAAACAAAAAGCAGATTAAAATGGATGTGGGTTCCCGCTCTTATGGGAGATATAGAGACTTGTTCAGGATAGAGTGGGGCGTAGAGCTGCATCAAACTAGTCTCCGGACTGAAGACCACAACAACATCAGCGTGTATAGTTATATGACTATGGGATGTCACTCTCTAGCATGAGTGCGAGGCAATTAAAATTAATAACACAACTTTGTTGTTTGACTACCCTCATATGTCTAGTAGCCCACTACATCCGGCATCTCAATTACTACCCTTAACGGTACATAGACGCTTGAAGCAGTCCGATTTATACCTTGATATGGGAGTGCTGAGATATAGATGAGTAGATCGCTTTACCAGAGAGGCAGCGCTCAGTAGAATTGTATAAAAAATTGTGGCATAACTTACCTGAAATAAGGTATGCACTGGTAGGACACATTTTGATTACACGGAATGTGCATACGATAAGTGAGATTGAGTATCTGAAGTAAGTGATAGTTCAACATCACAAGTAGTCTATTTTGCTTAATTTCTTTCGCTTATGACGTATGATGCTATTTTTTGGAACAACTCCTCTGATTCAAAAAGGTTATTTATTGCGCAGAAACGGGCATTTCGAGCAATGTGTGGTGTAAGTTTGCAAATCTCTTGTCGAGCCCTGTTTAATATCAAGGGAATTCTGGCATTAGCCTCTCAAATATTTCCTTAATGTCGTTTCTTGTTAATAAAACTTGGTTATTTCCAAAAATTATCAGCTTTCACTCAGTTAATACTAGACAGAAATCGTATCTACACATGGATCACACCTCTTTGATTCTTGTGCAGAAAGGTGTGCAATATTCTGCCGCATACACAAAAAGCTTAGTAGTAATCCTCGCAGTTTCAAAAAATGTGTTCAAATGTTTGTTAAGCTTAAGAGACTTAACTGCGGGGTCATCAGTTCCTAAACTTACAAACTACTTATGAACTACCTTATACTAAAGACGACACAGACATCTATGTCCGAGGGGGATTCGAATCCCCGACTGTAGCGGCCGTGCAGACTGTGACTGGCGCGCCGCAGACAGCTCGGCCACCGCGGCCGGTTACGTAGTTTCAGTGCTAACCGAAGAGTTTCTCAGGGCTTATTGTTTGTTTTCTGTCGAGGGAATGCTGAAGAAATAAAAAATTAAGCTAATTTCTACATTACTTTGTTGGTGCTTTTTACTTATGCTTATGTTTGTCGTGATCATAGTATTGCTATACGTTTCACTTGATCTATTTATATCTTTTGTTACAATTTGATGTGCTGACTCGTTGTATAACCACGTATACTTGCTCCTCAATTTGGTCTTGCAGAACGTCATAATTATAAATAAATAACTTATGAGACTTTGTGTGTGTTGGCCAGAGGAGGGGGGACGAAAAACTGCACAGAGAGATCAAGAGATGAGTACAGTAAACAGGTTGCAATGCTGAAGTATTTAATAAAACTTGGTTATTTCCAAAAGTTATCAGCTTTCACTCAGTTAATACTAGACAGAAATCGTATCTACACATGGATCACACCTCTTTGATTCTTGTGCAGAAAGGTGTGCAATATTATTGCAGTACTTAGAAATAAAGAGGATTGCAAGTCTAAGATACAGTTAAATAATACTAAAGAACATTGCATGAATATAGTAAGATAAAGAGTTATCATTGAATAGTAACAGAGTTGTGAACCTCTAATTTAAAACAAAATAAAAAATTAAAAATATATAGAATTTGTCATCACGGCCGAAAACTTTAGGTCTGTATTGCCAAAAGAAAATATTATTCGTAACTGTAAATGAATTTTGAATCAATATAAATGTGATAGACTTGAAAAGAATCTTGATGAGAACACCTAGTAGAACTACATATACTATTCACTGAATGCAAAATACAGTTTTTTTGTACTTAAAATTTATTTTGATGTAAAACACACGAGATAAGTGTAATATTCAAGAACCGACGGAACAGTCAGTTAATCCAATTATATGTGCCAACACAGCGCAAATATTGTCACGGGACATGAAGTTAACCAACTGCCGGCGTGGCGCTATGGATAGCATCACCGATTGCGGTGCTGAAGGTCGTCGGGTCGATTCCGTCCGACGGCAAAAATTTATTTCTTTGTTATTATCATTTCCAGAATATTCTACGTGTTTCTTGTGTACACTTGTAATTTCTACATGTTTCTTATGTTAACTATTCTTCTGATTTCTGGTACATTCTGTCTGTGTATAAATAGCAGAGCACTCTGCCCGAGAGGCAGTTAGCGCTGCGTGTATGTTAAGTTCGCAATAAACCTGCTTTCAGTATAAGTGCTGAGTTCAGTTCACAACCCTGCTTTCGAAGTCAAGCCTGCTTCAATATCAACGCGACGTTGTTTGGTGGAGGCGCCGGGTATCCTGTGAAACAGCTGCATCACCATGGCTCCGATTAGGCAACGGAAAAGCCGTCGCTTATACGGACTAGAACCGGAATACAAGGGATATACCGAGTACATACTTCCGAAAATCCGTATCATCAGAGAAACCATGGACATGAAATCAGCAGTAAGCCAGCTGCCCATCAGACACCCGTCGGTGTTCTCTGGAGACGCTGGACATGACCCCACCAAATGGCTAAAAGGATTCGACCGAGTCGTCAAGTACAACAGGTGGGATCATACAGTGTGCTTGCCCAACGTTTATTTCTACCTGGACGGAACAGCACAGCAATGATTCGAAAACAACGAAGAGAAGCTGAACGACTGGGAAACGTTCCAGTCGGAACTCAAGAAGACGTTTGGTGACCGCTGGCGACAAATCCGCTCGACGGAAGAACAACTGAAGAACCGGGCCCGACGACATGGTGAGCCGACACAGTCATACATACAAAATGTTTTGGCCCTGTGTAACATAGTCAATCCGAATATGACCGAGGCCGACAAAATTACGCACCTGATGAAGAGTATTGCAGAAGACATGTACCAAGCCCTTGTGATAAAAGACGTCGCTACGACGGAAGAGTTCATAAAGTGGTGCCAGCGTGTTGAAGAGATGCAACAAAGGAGGGTTGGACGAAAGAAGTATGACAGACTCCCGAATGTAGTCCCTGTGACCGTTGTGGAAGACCAGCATGACTTCGCTTCCCTTATACGATAAATTGTGAGAGAAGAATTACAACAATTTATGGCAGCCGGGACTATTAGACCGAGCAAACATCAGATTATGGCCATGGAAGTAAGCCCTGTAAGTCACGAGAGAGCCGACGACGCTGAGGAAGAGGTATTCCAGACATTAGCTTTCGTCTGCCCCGCCAATCGCACCCGAAGTGAAGGATGGCGTCGCCTTGCTATGACTTACGCTGCAGTCGCCAAACGGCAGCTCATGAACCGACCGACGCGGCCACAACCAACTCCCCCGGTAACTATGACACCCCGCAGGAGAACTGACGTCTGTGTTTCCACTGTGGGCGCTCTGGACATGTCGTAGGCTACTGCAGAGAGAGAAGGCGAGTATTCGACGATTATTTTGCCGCAAGACGTCAGCCAGCAGAGCAGTTCTATCCCAGGCAGTCACCTGCTGATGAGTTCAGTCGACCAATGGAAAGAAGCCCATCGCCGAACCCTGGATGAGGTCGCTCCCCGACGCGCCGCAGCCGTTCACCGTCGCCGTACAGAGGTACCAGCCGCTCCCCTACCCGCCGCAACCATGTAAACTAAGCGAGGCGACCATCTACGGACGTGAGGTCGCCGCAGAAGAAAATCCTCCATGGACGACAGTCGCTAAGGTGTCGGCAAATCTCATCGACGTCATAATCCACGGCCAACCTGTCCGGACACTTGTTGATTCAGGAGCGTCTTTCTCTGTATTGTCGGATAATTACCGCCGCGAACTAAAGAAGACAATGTTCTGTCATACGGGGGCAACTGTGCTGAAGGTCGCAAATGGAAGGTACGTCCAGCCAGCAGGAACTTGTGTCGCAAGAATAACCATCAACAACAGGACCCAGCCGTTTGAATTTGTCGTTTTAACAGAATGTAGTCACAATGTCATCCTCGGATGGGACTTCCTTCAGGCTTCCCAAGATATCATTGACTGTGGAAGATCTGAGCTGCAAATTGAGGAATTTTCTGGGAAGTTATTTGCCGTTGACAGTGAGAGGAGTTCCAGTCACTGTTTGACTGCTGTACAAGACAACACTCCACAAAATGGCTTCAGAAAAGACTTCCTAATATTTAATATTCCATGTTAATGAATTTCTTTTTTTTTTTTTTCAGAAAAGGTTTTCTTCCCATTGCCACTCTGCAAAGTACTATCACTACTACGACCATTGTACATTATTTTACTCATCTACAGCCTTTGTCGTTTCCTTACCTATTCTAATTCCTTCAGCATCGCCTGATTGTCTTAGACAACACTGCAATTACCCTTGTTTTGGTCTTGTTAATGTTCACCTTATACGTCTTTCAAGACACTGTCCATTCCGTTCAATTGCTCTTCCAGGTCCTTTGCAGTCTCTGACAGAATCACAATGTCATTGGCATACCACGAAGTTTTTATTTCTTTACCCTGAGGTTTAATTTCTTCTCCTAATTTATCCTTGCATTTCTTCAGTATTAAAATTAATAGAAAGAAAAAGAAAAGCAAGGTTATCGGTTTGAAGAGAATAATACTGAATTTTAAGTTAACTTCTGAAATTATAGAACAGTTGAGAGCATTTACTTATTTGGGATTCCGGATTAAGGAAAACATCGATTGCCAACAAAACATCAAAATGAGAGTGGCCGTGGCGAATGAGGCGTTTCACAAGTAGGAAAGACTCTCAATTATAGTTTAAATCAAGAATTAAGAAAGCGATTGGTGAAATGCTTAATATGTAGTGTAGCCTTATACAGAGCAGAAACAAGGACATTGAGAAGAAAAAGTTGTTCAAAAATGTGCAAATGTTTGTAAACCTGCTGGACCAAACCGCATTGACCATCAGTCCGTAGACTTGCAAACTACTTAAAGTAACTTACACTAAGAACAACATACATACCTATTCCCGAGGGAGGACTCGAATCTCCGAGAGGAAAGGCCGCCTAGATCACGCGACCATTCCGCAAGGCCAAGAATGAAGCACGTGAAATGTGGATATGGGGTCGAATGGGGAAGATAAGCTGCACTGATGTAAAACATAAATGAGGAAATAGTAGGCAGGTTTGGAGAAGAACACTCTTGCTGATGATGAAGAATAGGAAGATAAACTGGGTAGGTCATAATCTGAGAAGATTTTAGTTGAGTTCTCCCTCGGGCACCAGTGTATATATATATATATATATATATATATATATATATATATATATATATATATATATATATGTGTGTGTGTGTGTGTGTGTGTGTGTGTTTTATTCGTAGTGTAAGTTAGTTTAAGCAATTTGTAAGTCTAGGGGCTGATGACCACAGCAGTTTGGTGCCACTGAATTAAAACATTTGATAAATTAAAAACACAATTTTGTGTGTGTTCTACAAGTTTATTTTCGCTTACTTAACCGGTTTTCGGCTTATTAAGCCATCTTCAGAGTATATACTGCTGTGTCAAAGAGATTACATTGTTTAGATACAGTATGGAAAGAGATGACAAATGACTACACTTACATCGACATACATAGTATAACACTTCTTTGACATTGTGTTATTACAGTTATGACCTTAAAAACTAAACTTTAATACAAGAATATACAAAGTGTGGAGGATAAAACAAGGAATAAATTTGAATATAACCTGGGAACTGAAACTACCTGCTATTACAAACAAACTGATAATGCACTATAATTATAGTGCAGAATTATTAACAAGGCACTTATATATATTTATTTATCAGCATTATCAGTTTGTTTGTAATAGCAGGTAGTTTCAGTTCCCAGGTTATATTCAAATTTATTCCTTGTTTTATCCTCCACACATTGTATATTTTTGTATTACAGTTTAGTTTTTAAGTTCATAACTGTAATAACACAATGTCAAAGAAGTGTTATACTATGTATGTCGATCTCTTCCCATACTGTATCTAAACAATGTAACCACTTTGACACAGCAGTAAATACTCTGAAGATGGCCTAATAAGCCGAAAACCGGTTAAGTAAGCAAAAATAAACTTGTAGAACACACACAAGATTGTGTTTTCAATTTATTTGATTATGTTCTACCAAGAAGCGACGGAAGAATCAGTCAGAATGATAAAACATTTGAATTTGAAGGTTCCATTCCGGGGAAAAGAGGGGACAGGAGAAGAAGGTACCAGAAGCTGGATGACGTCAACAGACCGTAAAGAGGGTAACAAAGATTGAAGAGGAAAGCAGATGTAGAAGCTATGTAGTAAAACTTGCAGCACGGTAGATAGCAAAATGAATCAACACGTAATAATGAATTAATAGTTCAAACGACTGAACTGATCTGTCGATTGAACCTTAAATTCTTTAAGTCTTCCTGCCCTCATTTCTTCCTGAACTGACTATTTTGATTCAGTTGCTCCCACTGAAAAGAACCCATGAATATTTCAAAAGTAAAACTACAACCGAATGCGTCGCTTGTTTACCAGCAACCGACTGAATCGATTGTTTTCATCCAGTTGTTCCCATCGCCAAGTCGTCACCGCCTCACCTACGGAAAGAACCAGCGCACAGCCGAAACCAGCAAACAGTCGAAGCCAGCACTTGATAATTCGTGGACAGCACATAGATAATGTTACAGGAGAGAGAAAAATATGGAGAGTAGCCTGTTTGTTATACTAGCAACACCAGAGCACCGATCACATTGTTTAAATAGGTTAGCATGTCGTTAGAAGCAGCTACCACCATAGGAGACTGCAGCCTGTCTTTAAAAAAGGATCTAAAATAGTTTTACTACATGATAATATTTCTAGTAACAAGTCACCGTTAAAAGTTCAGATTAGATTAGTTTCTCGTTCCGTAGATCCATGTTGAGGAGATCCTCGTGGATGTGGAACATGTGAAGAAACAAAATTTACAAGCTGAATAATAGATAATACTAATATTATAAATACTGATACATACATTTTAAGTGGTTTTTTTTCGCTGATAATATAACAATACTAATATAGTATGAATACCGATACATGCATCATTTGGTACAATTTAAAAATTCACTAATGGAGTAGAAGGAGTTGGCCGCTAGAAACTCTTTTAGGCTCCTCTTAAACTGATCTTTATTTGTAGCTAAATTTTTTATACTTGATAGTAAATTACTGAAAATATGAGTTCCTCAGTAGTGGACCCCTTTCTGAACTAAAGTAAGTGCTTTTAAATCCTTGTGTAAATCATTTTTATTCCTAGTATTGTATGTATGAACTGAGCTGTTTGTTGGGAAAAGGGATATATTATGTATGACAAATTTCATTAAGGAATAAATATACTGAGAGGCAGTAGTTAATATACCCAGTTCTTTGAATAGGCTTTACAGGACGTCCGTGAATTTACTCCACAAGTAAAACGTTTTACATGCTTTTGGACTCTGAAGACTTTTGACTGACTTGAAGAGTTTCCCCAAAATATTATACCATATGACATTATGGAATTAAAGTAAGCAAAGTATGCAAGCTTTTTTATTTTTATGTCTCCTATGTCTGATTTGCTAAGTCGTTTCTGCAGTTCTGTGGTGTTCTCCTCCCAACTAAATTTATTATCAACCTGTAATCCCAGGAATTTAATAATGTCAACCTCTTCTATCTGCTCTTCTTCATACTTAATGCATATGCTGGCGGGAAATCTCTTACATGTTCTGAACTGCATGTAGTGAGTCTTTTCAAAGTTTAATGACAATGAGTTGGCTTTAAATCATTCATTAATGTTCATGAAAATATCATTAGGAGACCTTACTTTCTCTGCGGAACGGCCAGGCCACCTGAAAATATACTATAATTTCTTCGTGATTTTCCGTAAACTAATTTCTAAAATGCACTCTACACCTATGAATGTGGGCTCCTATGATCTTCATGTAACAAGTTATTCTCAATTTTTCTCCCCCTTTCTTCCATATCAATAGAACACAAAGCATTAGTCCACCCTTCAATTTCGTCGTCCCCATAGAATAATTCCTTAAATACCCTGTATGCTCCTTTATCACCCTTTCTTCTTTAAAGTTCCCTTGTTACTTTAAACTTTTCTTTAACCCATAAGAGCGTTAACATCGATTAAAATCTTCCCATACCACCGCCAGTTTGTAACAGAAAATTCGCGTTCACTTTTGCCAAACTAATCAACGTTTACCCCTTCTCCTAACTCACCACAATTGTCATTAATAACGCTGTCATTTTCTCTTCCCTTCGTAAATTATATGCATTTAACTTCTCTGAATCTCTGTCTTCGTCGAACTCAAAATTGCTTTCATGAATAGGGAAGTCACTACACTAGCTACTTCATTCACATAATTATTTTCAGAACATACAATATCTTCCCCACATAAATCATCGTTCTTTCCAAATACCCCACAATCACAAATAACATTATCGACTTCAGCCGATGCACTTAAAACCTCATTACATATATCATTTACCTCCGCCGATTTATGATTGAACACAGAGTTATTAAAATCTATTTGCAAACAGTCACTATGTACTACGTCGCTCTTGTATCGCTCCTCATTCATATCTTTAGTAGACTCGTTATTTAACAATTTCAGTTTAACTTCTGCATCTGTAACCTACATCAAATTTTCCCCCAAAATATTATCTGTTTCACCAATATTAAACTTTCCTACCTCCACTACAGATAATGGTTCCTTTAGCGTAGCATCAAAACTTTCATCCATCACCTTCCTTCACAATTCATAATCCCACCAAGAGCTATTGGATCATCCTCATCAACAGAAATAAAGGGGCAATTCCTTCCTCAGAAGCATCTATCTCAGTAGCTTCAAATTTACCACATTTCATTTCCCTTCAACAATAAATCACCTATCATGCCACATACATAATTCCTCACCAGCCGACGAGACCAATGTTACGCCGTTATCCCTTTTATCTTTATTCACATCCGCCGATTTTTCACATAAATTGTTACCAGCTGGCGTGCCCTTAGCTAGGATGTCTTCACAAATTTCACCACTTACATCCAACGCCTCAAATTCACAAATTTTAGTACACACGTCGTTGTATTTGTCGCTACTGGTCAATAACTTCTCGGAATTTTCTGTACGTTTCATCTCCACCAAATTCAAATTTTCCTCAACCCTTTCTTAGACTTAGAACTATTCCGCATACATTTATTCACGCCATCACTCATTCTCTTTTCAGAAAATAGTTTTTGTAAACCCATATCTTCATCTGCTTCAAATGATTGGCCAAAATAATTTTGATTTCTCTGTCGGCCACATTGTTTTAAATTAACAACTTTTACGGATTTATCTATTACACATATTTGCGCAATTTCCTTCTGCCCCCTATCACATCTATTTCCCACAAAATTATAACAGTACGGTGTCCTATCTATCGCCGGTTTCTCTCGTCATCCCGGCACATGAGACGCGGCGTTTCTGTTTCCCAACCGCATATCACTATGTTCTCTTCCGTGATTTCTCTCCTGATAATTCCCACTGGCTTGACCTTTATAAAATTTATTCCCCTGATTACCACTGTGATTGTGTTGATTCCAGAAGTTAACGTTATTACTATGGTTCTCATAATTACCATTATTACTATTATGGTTCCAATTCAAATCATCTGGTAATCGCCTCTTTAACGCCGTGATTTCCGTCAGAACTCCCAGCGGCCGATTTGAATGTATTAACTTATTCAGTTCGCGCACACAAACTTCGTGCATTGAAAAATTGCCGTGCTTGAAATTTGGACCGTTAAGAAATTCGTTTCGAAGCCGCGTTTGCTTTGCTTCACTCCAGTACTTATTCAAGAAACAAATCTCAAACTTGTCATAGCTCTCCAACAAATGATTATTTAAATTAGCCCACGAATGAGCACTACCCTCAAGCTGTTTTTTTTTTCTTTTTTTTTTTTTTTTGTTGACAAATTTAACTTTATCTTGGTCACTCATCCCGCTAACAAATCCATCCTTACATGCGGTAAGAAAACCTACTGGGTGGTAATTATCATCAATCGAAAAAAGAAACGCACTGACGTGTTTTACGGACCACTTTAGATTTGTAGTTTTTTAAGTTTTTGCAAGTATTTTGGACCAAAATAATAATCTAAATAATAAAAAATTAATTAATAAGAGTGTATGAAACCCTTTTAGGAAACCAAAATTTAAGTGGCGGTGTGTTTCGAACCACTAACCTTCAGCGTCAGACTCCAACGCATTGCCCACTACGCTACGACTATTATATAGGATTTGTGTTATTTAATCTAATACTATCGATGGTCGTTGTTACTTGAAGCTAATATGCCATTTGTAGACACTAGATTATCATTTATCATACGAAGGACGACGTGTTTTTGTTAATTCTTCAGTGCGCCATTGCTTTGAAATGACAACGTGTAAGTTACAATAAAAAAATCATCAAATACGCAACGCAAGATGGCGTATGCCTCAGAGATTTCTGGGCGAGGATTGTCACGTGACATCTGCGAACGGCTGGTTTTCGTTAATTCAATGGAGGGTGAAAACTCCGTTATTTTTGCAAATCTCTCTCAAACGATACGAGAGATGAAAAATAAAATAAAAAACATAAGGGAACAAAGTTGTAGAGAATTTTCTCCTCTACAAATTCATTTATTCAATTTTCGCGTCAGATGAACGGTTTATTTGCAATTAAAATTACGGATTTTTTTGGTATTACTAACGTATTTCTTGTCCGAAATATTTCAAAAAGCGAGATTGTGGTCTCTGGTAGCCAACAATTATGTCTATAAAATTTGGTGCCGATCGGTTGAACGATTCGATCTAAAAAGTGGGAACACGTTACAGCCAGACAGACATCGTCAAATCGCCGTTATTTTTGCAAATATCTCTACAACGATGCAAGATGTGAAAAAAAAACATAATAGAGCGAAGTTGTAGAGAATTTTCCCTTCTACCAATCAGGCTATTCAATATTCGTGTCAGATGAACGGTTCGTTTGCAATTACAGTCATATTACAAACGGCTTTTTTTGGTATTACTACCGTATTTGTTGTCAGAAAAATTTGAAAAAAGAAGGTTCTGGTCTCTGGTGGCCTACAATTATGTCTGTAAAATTTGGTACTGATCGGTTGAACGGTTTGTCTTAAAACCGGGGAACACAGACAGACAGACATCCCAAAATCGCCGTAACCTAAAGTGAGCCAATACCTATTATTTCCAGCATAAATCCACGGATTATTTACACGTGCACTAACATTTGCATTATCTATTTCTGCTCGCACTTCCTCAATTTTCTGCTGTAGCTGCACCTTTTCCTGATCAAGTCTCCCTCTACATACTTTTATCTCCATTTCACAACCCGCCAGCCTATCTGTTAAATTCTTTACTTCAGCTGTAGTTGCCTTTTCCAAATTACCTTGTCGTTGCACAATCTTCATTACATTGCTGATCAATTCGTGCAGTACCTTTTCCATTTTATTATCTAAATTTATCTCTAATGCACTGGCCTTATTATTAACAGAATCAACTTCTTCCGCTATTTTGCCCACTTCTGTCTTCACAACGTTTAATTTTGATTCTACCATTCCATCCACTTCTGATTTAAATTTTTCCAACTCAAATTTTACATTCTCAATATTACTTCTCAATTCCGCCCTAATACTTTCCATGTTTGCTTGAACTTTTGTTCGAACCCCATCCCAATTCCTTCTTTACTTTACCCAGTTCTGATTTTACATTATACAAATCTGCTTTTAATTCTGTTTTTACATTGCCCACTTCTGATTTTACATTACACAAATCTGATTTTTATTCTGATTTTATATCACCCAAATCTGCTTTTAACCAGATTATCCATATGTAAAGTTTGTTTTCCAATGAACTTCCTGCTGTATCATCTTTATGTGCAGCAGCTGGACTACTAGCCTCACTATAGCCCTCCCCATTTACATTTTCTCTCTCAGAACTCGAGCTAGCACATCCGCTAATATTTTCGGAGCCATACAGCTTGGTGACTGCTTAATTACCAGCATTTCGTTAACTTTTCTGCCATGGTGCCTCTGCTGCTGCCGCCGATGTATGCCTCCTGGAACTCTCGTGGCCCTTGGCCACTGTGATGCCCACGCCGTGTAGTACTCGAAGCCGCTGGCTGCTGTTGACTGCGTGTGTGTGTCCTCGGTGTGAAGTTCTGCGCCGTCGTATTTGTACTCGCTCACCACGTTCTTCTCCGGTCCGAATACCGAGTCCTATCAGCACCCCCTACAGAAGAAAGCCTGCGCACGACGTCACAACATGGCGGCGGTGAGAGGCTTAGAGTCCTCTGAAAGATTGTAAACATTAGCAGTGCACGCTGTTTATAGTGTGTTTATTGCGTGAATAAGTGATCGCTACGCTGGACGATTTGTGTTTGTGAGAACAACGTGTAATCTCTTTTATACTGACAAAATGTCGTTTCGATGTTCCGTGCCGAAATGTAGAGGAAATTACGACTGTGGCCCAAAGTTACCGTCTTTAAACTTTCGGAGAAGAAGAAATGGATATCAAGAATTCCCAGGATAACTTGACTCCTTCTTCAAGTTAATGAGTAAGTTTTCGTTTTTGTTTTAACCTTATAAAAGAGTTTTAAGTCACGACTGCTTACCGTTGGATATTGCGATTCATTTTATTTACGTAACCACCCCCATTAGCTTATTCTTCTCCTGACGTTTAAATACGGTAACTTTCGGGTCACAGTCGTAATTTCATCTACATTTCGGTACAGAACAGCGAAATGGCATTTTGCCAGTAAAAAAGAGATCACACTTAATTCTCACACACCCAAATCGTCCAGCGTAGCGATCACACCGTACACAACACCGATTTGCGAAATAAATACACTCCTGAACGAAAGAACGCACAATAAACAGCGTGCACTGCTAATGTTTACAATCTTTCAGAGAACTAAGCCTCTCACCGCCGCCATGTTGTGGCTTTCTTCTATAGGGGGTGCTGGTCCTAATCCTCTCCTAACTTCGTATTATAACAGGCACAAAACTGCTGCTGTACTATAAAGCTCTGAGCCCCCACGCATCACCCAATATGCATAACTTATATAACTTGACTTCTAAATTAGTGTACTGCAAAATTTACAGTAACTATTCGAACAGAATATTTTACTAAAACCGGACGAAAAAAACAAAACTGTTGCTTTAATTCTCATCCCGAACGAGAAAACTCCTTTTGCGATCTTCAAAAATGTTTGTTACGCTTATGGGACTTAACTACGGGGTCATCAGTCCCTAAACTTACAATCTACTTATGAACTACTTACGAACTAGGACGGCACAAATATCCATGCCCGAGGGGGGATTCGAACCCCCGACCGTAGTGACCGTGCAGACCGTGACTGAAGCGCCTCCGTCCCCTCGGGCACCGCGGCCGGCTTGCGATCTTCCTATCGGTACTCGCCAATAAGAATTGGGCAATACATAATTTAGGATAAAGGTTTATGGCTCGATACCACTTTTCATAGGGGTGAGCTATGTATGTCAGCTTCTATGCTCTAAACAACTACCCTAACGTTTTAAATAAGATCAATAATTAATCGGTAGTTTAGCCAGTCTATCAATCTGCAGATGGTGACGCGAAAAATATATTTAAACAAACATAAATTAAATCTCTGAATAACCAACAAAATGGATTCTAAGATAATGTTTAGAAGAGATTTATTCACGAAGTAATTTTTATATAAATGCAGTTTATTACTCTTTTTTGGACATGAAAATGCGGAGGTGTTCCTACTTTATACATCGGTAAATAACTCAATATTTCCCCAACTATTGTTCATCAGAGCCACAATAAGTATGACACGCAGTCGAGAGTAAAAATTCCAAATTATCACTCGTAAATTAATGAAGTCTATCGAACATTGCAGTTCCAAATCACACAAGTAGACAATAGCTGAATTATCACAGTTACACAGCCCTACTACCGTCTATAGTTTACCACTTTTCAACTAGAGGCTAAGTTCTGCAGTCACAGTCCCGTAAATTTTCTAAGTCCACACATGCCTATCTCATCAAATAACAAGTTCGTAACGCGGCTTCAGACCACCCAGAGTCACAACCTATCACCACCATGTCCAAGTTACGAGTCAAAAGTTCAAATGTTTGTAGAGCTTATGGGACTTCACTACGGAGTCATCAGTCCCTTAACTTACAAACTACTTATGAACTAGCTAATACTAAGGACGGCACAAATATCCATGCCCGAGGGGGGATTCGAACCCACGACCGTAGTGGCCGTACAGAACGTGACTGACGCGCCGCACACCGCTTGGCCACCGCGGCCGGCGTTTGTCAGGTGTGATAGCTATATTTGTATCAGTGGACACGTTTCTGAACCGAAGTAAGTGAATTTAGATATTTGTAAAAGTTATTTTTATTCCTAATACTGAATCCATGGACTGAACTGTCGGTTAGAAAATCAGATATATTTTAATGAAGAAATATATTGGAAAGCATTACTTAGTATCCCCAATTCCTTAAACAGCCATCAAACGATTTGGAATCTGGAAAAAATGCAGTTCTATGTTATACATTTTCCAGCAGGTTGTACCTGAACAAGAAAATGATGTAGCATACTCCTAAATCGATTTAAAAATCGAATTTTTGGTTGAAAAGTGCATAATGAGTGAAATGTTGTCAGTGAAAAATTTCTAATGGCTGGAAAACGAGGATTTGAGAGAATACTCCCGTGGCAGAACCAAAAGAAAATGACGAAAATAGCGGGGAAATATAAGATGGAGAAGCATAAAAGCAGGTTTTACTATTATAGATATGGTGTCCCATATTTCCGGAAGAACAGACACCATATACGTAATATTATACATGCTCTACATCTACATCTACATACATACTCCGCAATTCACCGTAAGGTGCGTGGCGGAGGGTACACTGTACCACTACAGTGCAACAACAAGCAAATTAAAATTTCCGTGTGGATGCAGAAACACGCCATTGCGGGAATACCGTTAAAGCTGCGAGTAAGAGGAAGTAGTGGAGAGTGTTCATTACCATCGTAGTCTGCGATAAGAGGAGATTTTGGGCAGGACAGGAAGCGTGTGAATAGCATTACCGATAGCCAGCGCGGTGGCTGAGCATGTGCGGCAAGAGAGCTGGATGGTATCTCTAATAAACAAAAAAATGTCCAAATGTCTGTCAAGCTTGAGGGACTTAACTGCGGGGTCATCAGTCCCTAAACTTACAAACTACTTAGGAACTACCTTATACTAAAGACGATACAAACATCCATGCCCGAGGAGGGATTCGAACCCCCGACGGGAAACGGTTCCGCGCAACTAGCTGGGTTGATAGCAAAATCCTTAAGGGGAGACACTGCAATTCATGGAAGTACTTCTTTTTTAGGCTAAGATCAGTGTCCTGTGAGAAGCTCAGGCAAGCAGGTACTAAAAATGTTGAAAAATCAAATGTTTCTCAGAAAAGTAAAACAAAAAAGTTTTGTGTACAGCAGCATATTGAAGCATGTGCCTGCCAGCTTAAACTCAATGATGATTATCTTATAATTGTAACAGTATATAGGTCCCATTCAGGAAACTTTCAGTTATTTATGGAAAACTTTGATGCCTTGTTGTGCTATCTGTAAGATAGGGGGAAGCAAATTATTATTTGTGGTGACTTCAATGTAGATTCACTGAAAGAATGTAATAGCAAGAAAGACCTGGAAGTCTTACTTGGCTCATTCAATCCGACATCCGTTATTGATTTTCCTACGTGGGTAGTAAAGGACAGCAGTACATTGACAGATAACTTTTTATAGACCAAGATACGTTTAACAACATAAATGCATGTTCCATTGAGAATGGTCTTTCTGATCAAGGTGCACAGCTAGTAACAGTATATGACAAAGCTCCGTTCAGTAATTCGAAACAGTCCTCCAGAATTATGCGCTCAATTAATGACTTAACAACTAGAAATTTCAAAAGAAGGCCTACGGCAATTAGACTGGGATGAGGTTTATAAGGAACATGATGTTAAATTAAAATATAACTTATTTCATGATACATTTGTAAGGGTATTTGATAACTGTTTCCCCAAGAAATTAGTTAAATTTAATTGTAAGAAACCATGCATAAACCATGGCTTACTAAAGGAATAAAAGTATCTTTAAGCCGGAAAAGGGAACTATATCTGTCCGAAAGAAAGAGTAATAACCCAGAAACAATAAAATATTATAAACACTGCTTTGCTACATTAAGAAAAGTTATTAAAAATCAAGAAGCATGAACAATTTAGAATTTTATTAAAAGTTGAAAATATTTTTAATGATTACTTTCTAAATGTTGTAGAGAAAATAGGATCTAAATGTTCATTAGAAGGAGCAAGGCAATTAATGGAAGAGGCCATACCACACAATTTGATACAATTGAAAATCCACCCACCTCTCCTTCAGAAATTAGGAAAATAATAAACTCTCTCAAGAGTAAACGGCCATATGGAATTGATGGCATTTCCAGCAGGGTACTAAAAACTTGTTCCCAGGAGATAAGTAGGATTCTCAGTCATATTTGCAATAGCTCTTTAAAGCAGGGTATTTTCCCGGATAGACTGAAATATTCTATCATTAAACCTTTGCATAAAAAAGGGGATACGTCCGATGTCAACAACTACTACCCCATCTCACTTCTGACATCTTATTCAAAATTTTTGAAAAAGTTATGTATTCTCGAGTTGCTTCACATGTTAGTAAAAATAAAGTTCTAACAAAATGTAAGTTTGGTTTTCAAAAACGCTTTTCAGCTGAAAATGCTATATATACCTTCACCGATGAAATATTAAATGCTTTGAATAACCGGACATCACCAGCTGGGATTTTTTGTGATCTCTCAAAGGCTTTTGATTGTGTAAATAATGGGATTCTTCTAGATAAGCTTAAGTACTGCGGTATAAGTGGGATAATGCATAAATGGTTTAAATCAAACTTGACTGGAAGAGTGCATAAAGTTGAAATAAGCAGTTCACATGATATAACAATTCCTCTAACTGGAGAGTTATCAAAAATGGGGTCCCACAAGGTTCGGTCTTGGATCCTTCGCTGTTCTTAATATACATTAATGACTTGCCATTCTACATTCACAAAGATGCTAAGCTAGTACTTTTTGCTGATGATACAAATATAGCTATCACACCTGACAAACGCCGGCCGCGGTGGCCGAGCGATGTGCGGCGCGTCAGTCACGTTCTGTACGACCACTACGGTCGGGAGTTCGAATCCCCCCTCGGGCATGCATATTTGTGCCGTTCTTAGTATTAGCTAGTTCATAAGTAGTCTGTACGTTTATGGACTGATGACCCCGTAGTGAAGTCCCATAAGCTCTACAAACATTTGAACACCCGACAAACAGGAATTAACTGATGAAATTGTAAATGATATATTAAGTGGTTCTCTACAAATGGACTCTCATTAAACTTTGATAAAACCCAGTATATACAGTTTCATACAGCATGACACCATTAATAAATTTAGACTTTGAACATAAAACTGAGGGTGAGGTAGAATATTAAAAATTTTTAGGTGTTTGCATTGACGAGGGACTGAATTCGAAGAAACATGTTGAAGATCTCCTGAAACGTTTGAGTTCAGCTACTTATGCTATCAGAGTCATTGCAAAATTTGGTGATATACATCTCAGTAAATTAGCTTACTACGCCTATTCTCACTCACTGCTTTCATACGGGATCATATTCTGGGGCAATTCAACATTGAGTAAAAAAGTATTCATTGCACAAAAGCCTGTTATCACAATAATTGCTGGAGCCCACCCAAGATCATCCTACAGATATTTATTTAGGGATATAGGGATCTTCACTGTAGCTTCACAATATATATATTCACTCATGAAATTTGTTATTACAATCCAACCCAATTCAAAAGTAATAGCAGTGTGCATAGCTACAGCACTAGGAGAAAGCATGATATTCACAATTCAAGCTAACAGAAAGGGGTGAATTATGCTGCCACAAAAGTCTTTGGTCACTTACCAAGTAGCATCAAAAGTCTGACAGATAGCCAACGAGTATTTAAAAAGAAATTAAAGGAATTTCTGAATGGCTACTCCTTCTACAATGTAAATGAATTTTAGATAAAAAAATTAAAAAATAAAAAACAACAAAAAATGTAATAAAAATCATTTAATTATTGATTGTCAAGTGTAGACAACATTTACTAGACTGACACGTTCCAGCATCGTATATATGCTCTATGGAGCAAGTATTAATCTAATCTAATCTAATGCGCCGCGGCTAATAAACAAAACTGCACACAAAGTTATCGATCGAACAAACGCGGTACCGAATCCGCAAGGAACAAATCAACTAGACAGTGGCGGCTCGTACAAAATTTGACCAGTGTCCTACAATATTACAAAAATAAACAGGAAACAAAATATACTAAAATAAAAAGCGTGACTGACAATGGAAATAACGGAGCTTAGCAATATCCCCACCATGTCATCTGCGTTCTACACAAGTGACCAATGAAACTGTTGGCTGAGAAGCGCAGTTTCACTCGCAGGTTGGCTATACATTACTAATGTTGTTTGTGATTGAAGCTTTATTTACAGAAATTAAAAATTTGGCCTCAGAGGTATTTGAATACGAGCCTCACACAAGTAGGTCTGAGAGACAACGCGCACGACGCCTGAGCCAGCGCGCTATTTGACTCTGTATGCCGCAATATTCGTCATATACTATTCTTCCGCAGCCGTTACACGCAGTGCGAAGAGAAACACTGATCTGGTGCTGCAGTCGGTCTCAGCACACATGAGTCGCCAGGCCTGGCGTCACGTCTGCGCATGCGCACTAGCGAACCAGACGACTGCGCCGCCTCCCTGCGCACGTACCAGCGCGGCTGAATCCCACTTCAGCACACGGAGCTGGTTTCCAGCTATCGCGGCGAGAGCGCTCCAAAATGCGTTTTCATCCTTATTACTAGCATTCTAATAAGTATTGGAAGGGAACTGGCATAATTTTATTGTGATATCTGGATCGCATTCCAAGAGAAAGGATGTAATTTTACAGCGATTTCTCGCTTGCTTTCGAAGAGAAATGGCATAATTTTAGTAATATATTTACAGTGTGCTGCAGCACATTATCACCAGTGCCACTGCAACTAGAGGAACAAATAAAATAAAAAAAAAATGTTACGGCGTCCACAGGCCTAAAGTGGGAAACCCTGGTTCCAATCCCAGTCCAGCAAAAATTTTCATCTTCGACATTTAATTTATTTCAGCGCAATGCAACAGTCGAGATGTTTGGATATTTCACATTCGTTGCTTTCACTATAATTGTACTGTTAGTTTTTTAATGTTTATAACATTTGATTATACATTAAAACTTCGGTGTAAAAACCTGAAGGAGAAATGACGACCAGGTAAGAAATTCCTCAAAAATTTTAAATCATAAGTGTTGGTCCTACTGACGAGGAAAGTACATGGGCTCGAACAAACATATCTGTATGAACGTTTGGTTACAGGATCTCTACGTACACCTAAATGTGCTGGTGGGTGTCGTATTTCTGCAGAGCTCTGCAACCATGCTCTAGATACCACTGTAGATGTAATTGCAGACGCCATACATAATGTAGGCATCTTAACTATAACTTAATAATCATCGTACATGTTCTCTAGCGAATTGTCATCAAAAGCCGTGATGATAGTTGCAACTTTAACCTTCTTTCCGAAAGACTGTTGGTATTCACATCCACTGCTTCCATCGTCTCTTCCCGCACTTACCGTAGCACTACAGCTTGCAATGAGTTGTTCGTCATTATCATCCCTATTATAATTATTATGAGTTTGTAACAACAGTATGTAACTTATGCTCATATTTCTGTACCATAACAGATACGAGAAAGCATGCAAATGATTCATCTTCTACACTAATACCATCTTCACGAAGAGAAGGGTTCTTCGTAACTTCATGTCAACCAATCGCAATACATTAGCAGGATTGATTAGCAATCGCCGCCCCACCTGAGGCTTCACCACACAAATAACATCACAAAACGCAACTTCGGAGGCACGCTGCACCGTCCCTATTGGCGAACTGACAGGTCAAAGTGCAATGCGGCATGGCACACGCAGAGGCCTCTAACGGACGACTGCAGAGTTTTGCAGATGCGGGAGTATCACTTGTGCAATTTTGGGGCTGGTGGTCTTGGGGTAAAGTGCTCGACTGGAGCCGGGCGCCGTGGCTCAGCGCGCCCGGTCAGGGGCTCAACGCCTTCTGTAATTAAAAAAAAACAAAAACTGAGCCAAGAACAACTCGAACATCAACGAACAAATACGATCAGCGTACGCAATGAACAAAACTACCCACAGACAAAAAAAAAAAAAAAAAAAAAAAAAAAAAAAAAAAAAAAAAAAAAAAAAAAAAAAAGCCTGAAACCGAAGGCTCTACATCTACATAGATACTCTGCAAATCACATTAAAGTGTCTGGCAGAGGGTTCATTAACCACTTTCATAACTTTTCTCTACCGTTCCATTCTCTAATAGCGCGCGGGTAGAAAGAACACCAAAATCGTTCCGTTTTCGATCTGATTTCTCTTATTTTATTGGGATGGTCATGTCTCCCTAAGTAGGTGGGTGCTAGAAAAATATTTTCACATTCAGAAGTAAAAGTCGGTGACTGAAACTTCGCAAACAGATCACGCCGCTATGAATAACGTCTTTCTTTTAATGATTTCCACCCCAATTCTTGCAACATTTCCGTGACGCTTTCCCCCCCGTAACGTGATAAAACAAAACGAGCTGCCCTTCTCTGAACCTTCTCAATGTCTTCCGTCAGTCCCACCTGGTGAGGGTCCCACAAGGGGCAACAGTACTCCAGGAGAGGACGCACAAGTGTTATGTAGGCAGTCTCTTTGGTGGAGCTGGTGCATCTTCTGCCGATGAGACGTAACCTTTGGTTCGCCTTCCCCACAATATTTTCTATGTGTTCTCTCCAGTCAAAGTTGTTCGTAATTGTAACTCCTAGGTATTTGGTAGAATCTACGACCTTAAGGTTTGACTGATTTATCGCGTAATTAAAGTCAGCGGATTTCTTTTAGTGGTCGTGTGTATTACTTCACACTTTTCTTTATTTAGTGTCAATTGCCATTTTTCGCACCATGCAGAAATTTGGTCTAAATCGCTTTGCAGTTGCTTTTGATCCTCAATTGACTGCACTAACCGATAAACGACAGCATCATCCGCGAACAGTCTACGGGAGCTATTCAGATTGTCTCCTAAATCGTTTATAAACACGAGGAAGAGTAGGGGATCTATAACGCTTCCCTGTGGAACGCCAGATATCACTTCTGTTTTACTCGATGACTTACCGTCAATTGCAACTCACTGTGTCCTTTCTGATAGTAAATCGTGAATCCAATCGCACAATTGGAGAGATATTCCATAAGGAAGCAATTTCATTAGAACCCGCTTGTGGGGTACAGTGTCAAAAGCCTTCCTGAAATCCAGAAATATGGAATCGATTTGAGATCCCTTGTTGATGGCACTTAACACTTCATGTGAATAAAGGGCAAGCTGTGTTTCGCAAGAGTGATACTTTCTGAATCCGGGTTCGAAACTCGGTCGGACCTCAGAATTTTTCAGTTTGCAGTTTAACCCATCCTTCAGCTCTCAACGATGTGAGGAGTCGCCAGAAACGACACGTGGTTCGGATTCCACGTTAAGCTGTAGGTCCCCTTTCCCCGGTTGGATAAGTGGGGTAGGCTAGGGACGCGCAAGTCGCCGAAGTGGCGTCCAATTGTAAGACTTGCACCAGGCCAATGATCCACACGAAATTACTATTACTAGTGCAATAAGGGATCTTTACATTATCTTTCATACGATTTTGGTGTATATGTGTTTGTTCGAGCCCAAGTACTTTCCTTGTGAGACGAAAACCCGCGGGCGGCCATGGTTACATTCGGCCAGTGGGTTCGGCAGATGAGTAACTGACCATCCCTTGTAATGAATGGAGAAAGTCACCTTCGTAAATTAGGACAACAGGGGAAAATCACGGCTAGTAGCGACTGGTCATCTTGCGCCTATTCAGAGAGCGTGGGAGCAGCTCGCGTCGCTTATGACGCAACAGAAAGCGCACCGTCTTTCTGCCATTGTGTGGCTCGCGCAGTTTCCCAACGTGCCGATTTAAATATGCAGCCCCTACAGGACGTCGCTTTGCCAGTGTGCACGCGACTAGCGTGGTGGTGGTCGACGGAGCAGGAGTCCCTCGCGTCCGCCTGTAAGTCTGCCTGTCCACGTTAGCTTTCACGTGTGTTTCCACATTTGTCTCCTACGTGCCGTCCACAGAAGAAAAAAAGCGCCTGCTTTCGCTGTTATTTTTGCTTCTACCGCTTCTAAACACGCGGCGTGTGAGCTACTGGATTTATGGATGAAAGATGTCTCCGGGAAATTGAAATGTCACCACTATTCCATCAGTGACGGATGAGCGCTCCGTCTGTGGAAGCTTCTAATCACTGAAATATAGTAGCCAGCCTCTATTTTTTTTTTTTTTTTTTTTTTTTTTTTTTTTTTTTTTTTTCATTATAGTCTGGGACTCTGTGTTTTGGGCACCCGCTCAGTTTAGCTGCAGTGACTTAATGGGAAACCTTCTTAACCTTCTTATGGTGTGTAGGGCTTCATCCAAATGGACCATAGATGACGAGAAGGTACAAGGGAGAGCAGTTCAGTCCCTAAGTGTTCGGGAATCTCCGTACACAGGAAGTAACGTAATCTTACGAGATGAAAATGTGCTATATTGGAAACAAAAATATCTGCAGTCGGGTTGGTCACTGTGTCCTCGTTGGCGGAGTGGTCAACGCGTCTGCCTAGTAAGCAGGAGATCCCGGGTTCGAATACCGGCTGGGGACAAATTTTCATTCGCCGCACTTTGGTATTCCGTCCAAACCTAGTACAGTGAAGCCATAACTGATCGCAAATTGCGATTTATTTCATTTATCGAACGCTGTAAGTCGTCAAAAATGTATAATTGTATACAAGACGAAGCTGGGCTCCAATTAATTGTGTCTCGATACCTCATGGCCTGTTGTCCCTGATGCGGGAATACAGTATTGTGGTTGCGAGAATTACAGAACAAATAGGCTGTGGTAATATGAAAGAGACAGCGTGGCGGATGGAGATTTGGGTGTGGCGGGAGACGTGCAGGGAAGAGTCTTCTGCAGTCGGGCTGGTTACTGTGTCCTCGGTGGCGGAGTGGCCAACGCGTCTGCCTAGCAATCAGGAGATCCCGCGTTCGAATCCAGGCCGCGCAGAAATTTTCATTCTCCGCACTTTGGTATTCCGTCCAAACCTAGTACAGTGAAGCCATAACTGATCGCAAATTGCGATTTATTTCATCATTGAACGCTTTAGGTCGTCAAAAATATATAATAACAAAAATATTTTAGTCAGTACGGGTCAACACACGAGCTGATTGCGGGATAACTACCAACGTTTGATTACGTGCCGCCACTGATTTCAGTTCGACATATTCTCGTACTTAAATATAAATGTGAAGATATGCTCAGTGTTCTTGTTTAACAATTTAAACTCAGGTGGCCGGTGATCTCGGAAAAAAACACTCGACTGGAAACCAAAACCTGGTCAGATTACGGATTTTTTAGTCTGCGTTTTAACCCAGCCTTCACCTTTCAACAATGTGAGAAGTCGCCAGAAACGTCGTTCGGATTCCACGTTAAACTGTAGGCCCCCTTTCCTAGTTTACACACATACAAATCGCCGAAGTGGCGTCCAGTTGAAAGACTTGCACCACACCACTGAGCTACAGGAAATTGTTAATAATTACGTTGTAACCAATGCAAGTGTCCTTCAGACATACAAGCACATCTGACACTACGGCGACTACAGCTATCAAGAGTCCAAGAAATGTATTAGCAATTGTGACTGTGAATCAGCATCAGCTGTGCAATTTATTGGTGTCGTCAAGAAAAGTATTTTATTTCCAAGTAATATAATAACGTTTTAAGTCTTTGCGTTTATTGCCCTTCCGTCACACACAGAAAATGCTATCCGTCAGACATAAAACTGCACAAATATTCTCAGAAAACAAATGCAGATTTACAACGCTCATTCAACGCCCATTCGGTTTATAAACCTGCGCACCTCGCGCGCCTCGAACTGAGCACGGCTTTGGACAGGGAGTTGGCGTAACAAACGCGTACTTGTTTCGTGGTCGTGTTCAGCACGGAAATGGAAATACGCGTCCCGGACTGACCCAACTTTCTTGCGTCAGATCCATGAGTAGTCCTACACGCCATTATGTAATTCTCCAACGAAGAGAGACATTCATTACAAATGACACATGCTTTGCTTTGGTTTTGTAATGAACGCCTCTCTGCTAAGTTCTAGTATTTTTATCTACCACTTTTCACTTAGCTACAGCTTTGGGGATGTTTCCAGAATTATATTTTCACTGATATGAAACTTCCCGACAGATTAAAACTGTGTGCTGGGCCGGGACCTTTGTGTCTCGCTGCCAAGCGCTCTACCCGCTGATCTAAGCCACGTCTCCGCCTTATCCTTTCTTCAACGAGTGTTAGTCCTGCAAGGTTCGCAGTGGAACTTATGTGATGTCTGGAAAGTAGGAGGCGAGGTACTGGCAGAAGTGAAGGTGTGAAGATAGGTCGTGAAGCGGGCCTGGATAGCTCAGTATGGAGAGCGCTTGCCTGCGTTGGATTACGGAATATGCATGGTACTTGTAGATACGTAGACAATATGCAGTATATGGAAGTTTCGCCCTATCCGGGAAGCGACCACTCGCAAAAATCGAGAAAATCTGGGAATGGTCCCGCTCCAGCATAAATTGTCAAACATCATAAGTAAATTGTGGCGTGCGCCTCGATTGCACAGTGGTAGAGTGCCAGACTGCAAATCCAAAGGTCCCGGGTTCGATCCCCGCCAGGTCCTAGGATTTTTATCTGTCACTTTCCACTTCTTTCGCCTCTGGCAGTATTGCTCATGTGAAAAATACCGAGTAGCACCGTGGTTCGGAACCCACGTTAAACTGTAGGTCCCCCTATAACTGGCTGGGTAAGTCAGTTCGAAGGTCGGAGGAAGTCAACGGCATACCACCTCTAAACAGGACCATGCCTAGTAAAGCACTGTGGTGTTCAAACCAATCTTCGGATTGATGACTGCTTTACCTTCGCATTTGCGAATGCATTTCTTGTAAATATAAATCTTTGAAATGCAAACGTTTCGATTATGTTCACATCTAGCTGGACTCAAATTTTGCCATCTCAGCTATTTAATGATCAAAGAATCTGCATGTACGCTTATTTTTTTTTCCAGACTGCACCCCTCGAGGGTAAGAAAATGAAGGGTACATTTGATTTTCGGTCACTAAACTGGATTATTTCTTAAAGATGATTACTATTATTACTGTTGCGTAAAACTGTGATTCTGATTTGTAGAATTTGCCTATGATTACACTTTTTAAAAATGCTAGCAATGAAGTTCCCACAGTGGACTAGAAATTGTTTCATCATTCACTTGGCAATAATAAAAACTAACTGAGAGCACTACACGAGACTAACTACATCACGATTACTTCAAGTCATCCAATTTCTGTAATTCAAAAGTTACGAATTCAGAATCCAATTTATTTACAAACAGCAGTTGTAAGTTTGTATGCACAGTTTGAATTGCTTGATTTATGGGAGAACCAAATGTTGATAGGAAGATGAATGGTGCAAAGGAGGCATGTTTTGTAACAAATGTCAAACATCTACAACTACATAGACAGTCTGCAAATCACATTTAAGTGCCTAGCAGAGGGTTCACTAACCACTTTCATAACCTTTTTCTACCGTTCCATTCTCTAATAGTGAGCGGGAAGAAGGAACACTTACATCGTTCCGTTTTCGAACCGATTTCTCTTATTTTATTGGGATGATCATGTCTCCCTATTTAGTTGGGTACTAGCAAAATATTTTCACAATAAGAGTAAAAATCGGTGATTGAAATTTCGCAAATAGATCTCGCCAATAGCGAATAACGTCGTTCTAATGATTTCCACCTCAAATCATGCGACATTTCCGTAACGCTTTCCCCCCTGTAATGTGATAAAACAAAACGAGCTGCCCTTCTCTGAACCTTCTCAATGTCTTCCATCAGTCCCACCTGGCTAGGGTTCCACACTGGGCAACAGAACTCCAGGAGAGGACACAAAAGTGTGATGTAGGCAGTCTCTTTTGTGGAGCTGTTGCATATTCGAAGCGTTCGGCCAATGGAACGTAACCTTTGGTTCGCCTTCACCACGATATTTTCTATTTGATCTCTCCAGTCCAATTTGTTCGTATTTGTAGCTCCTAGGTATTTGGCAGAGTTTACGACCTTAAGGTTTGACTGATTTACCGTGTAATTGAAGTCCAGCGGATTTATTTTAGTGGCCATGTGTATTGCTTCACACTTTTCATTATTTAGTGTTAACTGCCAATTTTTGCACCATGTAGAAATTTTGGTTAAATCGCTTTGCAGTTGCTTATGATCCTCTGTTGACTTCACTAACCGATAAACGACAGCATCATCACATGTTTGTTCAAATGTTTGTAAATCTATCGGACTAAACTGCGTGGTCATCAGTCCTTGGCTAACAAAATACTTAAACCTAGGTAAACTAACCTAAGGACAACACACACACCCATGCCCCAGGGAGGACTCGAACCTCCACGGCGAGCAACCGCGCGCTCCACAGCGAGACGCTTTAGACCGCTCGGCTACTCCACCGCGGCGACAGCATCATCCGCGAACAGTCTAAGGGACACAAGAAAGAGCAGGGCACCTATAACGCTTCCCTGGGGAACGCCAGATATCACTTCTGTTTTACTCCATGACTTACCGTCAATTACTAAGAACTGTGTCCTTTCTGATAGGAAATCGTGAATCCAATCACACAATTGGGGAGATATTACATAAGCACGCAATTTGGTTAGAAGCCTTTTGTGAGGTACAGTGTCAAAAGCCTTCCGGAAATCCAGAAATATGGAATTGATTTGAGATCCTTTGTCGATGGCACTTTGCAAGAGCGGTACTTTCTGAATCCGTGTTGACTACTGGTTAATACGTCGTTCTCTTCGAGGTGGTTCATAATGTTCGAACAATCTATATGTTCCAAAATCTTACTGCAAATCGACGTCAATAAGATGGGCCTGTAATTTTGGGGATCTCTCCTATTGCCTTTCATGAATATTGGAGGGACTTGGGCAACTTTCCAGTTAATGAGTTAATGAGTACATCATACATGTTCCTAACATATATTGAACTATCAAATATTTTGGCCATTCTCAAAATATACTCCAAATCTTACGTCAGTCAATACATACAAAGAATAACAATATTCAAATCTCGACTATTACATTAATTAACACCATTAACTGGTCAACACAACTCGTTTATCAACCTAACATATATACAATGCAATTTATTTTCATTTACATAAAGTTTCTAAAATTCGTCTATCTAGTTTTTGAAATAATGTACAATGACAAATCTATTGTTTATAGAACCGTCTGGAAATCATCTAAATGAATCTCTTAATTAATGAAATCTATCACTTGTTTTAATCACAGTATCACCGAGACACTGTCCTACACTGATTCCTAGGCTTGCTATTTCGTTTGTAATTAACTTCACACGCAACATATGTCACTATTAAACCACACGATTCCGGGTCTGACGCAGACGGTATCGTACGATAACATTGAGATGAGAGGGCCGGCAGTATCATCATAGCCGGCCGCGGTGGCCGAGGTGACTGAGGCGCTCCAGTCACGGTCAGCACGGCCACTACGGTCGGGGGTTCGAATCCCCCCTCGGGCATGGATATTTGTGCCGTCCTAGTTTGTAAGTAGTTCATAAGTAGTTTGTAAGTTTAGGGACTGATGACCCCGTAGTTAAGTCCCATAAGCTTTACAAACATTTGATTTAGTATCATCATAGCAGGCACCTCGTCCTCACCAGTGTGGTTTGTAAAATATGGGACCATTCACCGAACTTTTCAGTCACACCTTGTAGAAAGTTTCAGTATTTATAAACTACCATTTCCCGCCATTCTAGATCAAATGTGGACCCCTCAGTCTAGACGCTGTGCACCGAAGTACAACAGTACAATGTACCATGATAACAAGTCATTGCGTCATCGATCCAGCCCGTGCCTGTGTTCACTGCAGTTTGCTGTATAATTATACTTCTGGTTTGCTTATGGCTGTCCAGGCGAAAACATAACGTGGTTAAGTCCCGTGATAATAGTAGCTGAAATGCGAGGTAACTTCACAACCCGACAGAACCATTTTTAAAGTTCAAAAAAAGATTTCATGTTGTAATGTATTTGTTTAAATTCCTACATTAAGAAGTACATTACATATTCTGTTGTTCTCCTGCCACACCGTCAGCTCGCCTGTCATTATACTTTAAACTTCTTTAATTGATAGAATGTCCATTTTTTATGTCTAAGGAACTTCAAATTGCAACTCCATAAAATACTGATTTCTTTAATTTCAGCAGAATGAAATTGTTACAACATGACTTTATTACATCACTGATTCCTGACTTCAAAACATGACTACGTAATTTGATTATCGGAACATGACTGACTCCCATGTGATCATGCGTGCGTATATACAAACAATCCTAGATTCCAGAATGAATAAAATGAATACAAAATAAATATTGAATTCTATTCCTGCCAAACGTAAATAAATCATTTACAAACAAGAAGTATATTAAGTTATTCAGTATAAACTGAAAGTATCTTTAAAAGTATTCATGTACCAAATCAAAACAGAAATTAAATGTGTATGCAAATTACGATTAGAGAAGTGTCGGTTCGTTTACATAACTTAAATTGGACAATTTTATAACAATAAAAAACTTTGAGATATCGGACTATACCCCATTGTTAAGTGGAATCCAAAGGACACCAAGAAATGTTAGTAAGAAAATCTGTCAAAAGGGAAGGGAAGGAAGGAAGCTTGGAGTTTAACGTCCCGTCGACAGCTTTGTCATTAGAGACGGAGCTCGGAGTTTTTGGATAAGGATTGGGAAGGAAATCGGCCTTTCCCTTTGAAAGGAACCATACCTGCATTTTCCTGGAGAGATTTAGAGAAACCACGAAAAAACTAAATCGGGATGGCCGGAGGTGGATTTGAGCCACTACCCTCCAGAATGCGAGTCCTGTGCGTTACCACTGCGCCACCTCGCTCGGTATCTGTCAAAATCATGGATTATTGCACAATTTCATCACTTGCCATTGTACAGGATGACCAGCCAGTCTAAAATAGTTTCGGAAATAATTTAAAAAAAATATTTCAAAACTTCACGTAAGTTTTGCAAGTGTTCTTCCACTGCGACATAGCCTTGACAACGTGACCAAGGCTGTCCACCTTGCAGGACAGAACCGGCCAGAACCAGTATTGAATGCTGATTCTAAAATCACGCCACCCTTCTGGCGTCTGAGCTGAAACTACTGACGTTTCCACGCTACCATGTAGCCAATAGCAGACACCCACGTTTGATCACGTGTGCTACTGCAGTAGGACTCTGAGATGCGAGAATCAGTCGCTTGGTTCTCTTCAGTTTGAGCTCTCGTACAGAACAGACGCACTCCAGAGGCTCAGCGTCTGTGCGGCGCGAACGGCCGCATGCCGTCCGCTCCCGCCTAGCGGCTGTTCGGCATCAGCCACCAACTGTGTGAACCGTAACCATTACCGTAACCTTTTCCATTTTCTAATTCGCTAACTTAGATTGGCACTCATTCATTGCAGCCTACCTCAGGGCGAGCCCCGATATGTATCCCGTATTTCAGAATATACTAAATATTAACTTGCAGCCTATCTTTCATCATTTTCATCAGCCACCCTTTCCTAGGGCGCCCGCAAGCCTTCACCGTTCTGCCATCCATCCTGACAACGCTCCCAACCCATTTTATTTATGCAGCACTGGGATGGGTTGTATAATTTTCCTATCATCCGTAGGATAAAGATCAAGTGCTGTACACCATTACGAAATTTTTCCGTTCAGGAGTAATTTAACAAAATCATCCAGACAACAAAGTTAATGGTATGGCAGGGTAATTTCGTATAATATTTTGATAGTCAGTAAATATATTCGTAGTTGTACATATGCAGAAAATATATATAGATAAACGTGGAGGTATCTGGATCTTCATTTAACCACGCAAACGTACTCCCTAATACTAAAGTCATTACAATGTGCGGATAGAACAGGACGTCTGATAAAATTGGGCGCTCCTCTGCGAGAGCCACCCGAGAAAGGAACCGCTGCTTCCAGCCCTCCCTCCTCCAAGATCCGCGACTGATAAACTGAATCTACATCTACATGGGATACTCTGCAAATCACATTCAAGTGCCTGGCAGAGGGTTCATCGAACCACCTTCAAACTGTTCATCTCCCATTCCATTCTCGAATAGCGCGCGGGAAGAAAGAACATATTCGAGCTCTGATTCTCGTATTTTATTCTGATGATCATTTCTACCTATATCAGTGGGAGTCAACAATATGTTTCCGCATTCGGAGGAGAATTTTGGCCATTGGAGTTTCGTAAGTAGCCCACGCCGCAGCGATATACGCCGTTGTTGTAATGATTCCCATCCCAGATCCTGTATCATTTCTGTGACGCTGTCTCCCCTGTATCGTGACAATACAAAACGAGTAGTCCTTCTTTGTACTCTTTCCGTCAAACCCACTTGATATGGATCCACACTGGGCAGCAATACTCCAAATGATGACGGACAAGCGTAGTGTATGCAGTCTCTTTAGTAGTTCTGTTGCATCTTTTAAGTGTTCTCCCAATAAAACGCAATCACTGGTTCGCCTTTCGTACGGCATTGTCTAAGTGTTCCTTCCAGTTGAGGTCTGATGTAATAGTAATTCCTAAGTATTTAGTAGGGTTTACGGCCTTCACATATTATCATGTATAAAAAGTTTAACGGATTTCTTTTCGTACTTATGTAGACGACTTCACACTTCTCATTATTTAGAGTCAGTTGTCAATTTTTACATCGAAGTGATATCTTACTTAGATCGTTCTGCAGTTGGTTTTGATCTTCAGGTGATTTTACTAGACGATAAATAACGGCGTTATCAGGAAACAAAGTAAGAGAGAGACTTAGAGTTTCTCCCAAATCATTTATGTAAATAAGGAACAGCAGAGGACTAATAACACTACCCTGTGGAACGCCAGAATCACCTCTGTTTTACTCGATGCCTTACCATCGATTATTAAAACTGGGTTCTCTCTGACAGGAAATCCCCTATCCAGTCGCAAATATGGCGCGATATTCCATAACCACGCAATTTGATTAAAAGCCGTTTGAGAGGTACGGTGTCAAAATCCTTCTGCAAATCTAGAAATACGGAATCAATTTGAGATTTCTTGTCGATAGCACTCATCACTTCGTGTGAGTAAAGAGCTAGTTGTGTTTCGCGTGAACGATATTTTCTAAATCCGTGTTGACCTTGGGTCAATAGATCATTCTGTTCGAGATAATTCATAATATTTGAATACAGGATATGTCCCAAAACCCTGCTGCAAATTGACGTCAATGAAATAGGCCTGTAGTTTAGTGGGTTACTACTACTGCCTTACTTGAATATAGGTGTGGCCTGTGCAACTTTTCAGTCTTTTGGTACAGATCCTTCTTTGAGCGAGCGGTTGTATATGGCTGTTAAGTAAGGAGCTATCGCTTCAGCATAATCAAATAGAAATCTAATGGGTATACAGTCCGGACCAGAAAACTTGTTCTTGTTAAGTAATTTAAGTTGCTTCACTACTCCGAGGATATCTACTTCAACGTTACTCATTCTGGCCTCTGATTGTAATGCGAAATCTGGAATATTGGTTTCGTCCTCTTTGGTGAATGAGGTTCGAAAAGCTGTTTAGTAACTCTACTTTAGTAGCGCTATCATCGGCATGATCGCCATTACTATCTCGTAGTGAGAGTATATTTAACATATGACCAAAATGTCTTTGGGTTTTCGGTCAAATTTCGAGAAAGAGTTTCGTTGTGGATGGATGGATGCTTAGGGTTTAACGTCCCGTCGACAGCTTGGCCATTAGAGACGGAGCTAACGCTCGGAGTTTTTGGGTTAGGATGAGGAAGGAAATCGGCCGTGCCCTTTGAAAGGAACCATCCCGGCATATGCCTGGAGTGATTTAGGGAAATCACGGAAAACCTAAATCTGGATGGCCGGAGGTGGATTTGAACCACCATCCTCCCGAATGCGAGTCCAAGTTTCGTTGTGAAAAGTATTGTAGGCATCTCGCATTGGACTCCTCGCTAAATTTAGAGCTTCTGTGTAGGATCGCCAATCATGGGATTTTGTGTTCGTTTAAATTTAGCATGCCTTTTCCGCTGACCTATTTTGTGTACCTAGGGCAATCACCTCCTTCTTTTATTAATTAATTAATTTGGTGTAAAACTGTCAATCGCTGTCGATACCAGTTCTTTGAACTGGAGCCACATCAGGTCTACACTTACGTTGAGTGTATGGAATGAGTGGAAACTGTCTTTCAAGAAGCAATGTATTGTATTTCTATCTGCTTTCCTGAACAAATATACTTTTCGTTTATTTTTGGTAACTTTGGGACTTTCGATATTCAATCTCGCTACGACAGTTCTTTGTTCACTAATACCTATATCCGTTTCGATGCTGGTAATGAACTCAGGATTATTTGTTGCTAAGAGATCAAAGTGTGTTTTGATATCCATTTACAATTCTAGTTGGCTCATGAACTAATTGTTCGAAGTAATTCTCAGAGAATCCGTTGAGTACAATTACGCACGATGTTTTATGCATACCTCCTGATTTGAAAATATAATTTCGCCAACAGATTGAGGGTACATTAAACTTAACGCCTACTGTAATTGTGTGAGTCGGGTACGTGTTTGCAATTTGATACAGGTTTTCTTTGAACCTTTCTGCTATTGTATCGTCAGAGTCGGGAGGCCGGTAATAAGAATCAATTATTAACTTTTTACGATTTTCGAGTACAACCTTTACCCATGGTAACTTACAGGAACTATCAACTTCAACTTCACTACACGACAGACTACTTTTGAAGCCGACAAACACGTCTCCACCTATTCTGTTTATTCTATCCTTTCTGAACACAGTTAGATCTTTTGTAAAAACTTCTGCTGAACTTATTGCTTGCTTAAGCCAATTTTCGCTACCTATAATGATATGTGTTTCGGTGCTTTCTATTGACGCTTGGATTTCTGGTACTTTCCCGACACAGCTACGACAATTTACAACTGTTATGCCGATAGTTCCTAGAGCTATATTTCTCCTGTGATCGACCTGCACCCTTTGAGATAGCCCATTTGGTGTTTCCTCAAAGCCCTCTACCTTAAAAAACCGCCCATCCACGCCACACAGCCTCCGCTAGCCGCTATCCGTGTAGCCGCTTCCTGCGCGTAGTGGACTCGTAACCTATTCAGTGGAACCCGGAACCCCACCATCCGATGGCGCAAGTCAATGAATCTGGAGCTTACAAGGTCGCAGAACCTTCTGAACCTCTGATTCAGACCGTCCACTCGGCGCTTTACCAGAGGTCCACAGTCGGTCCTGTCAACTATGCTACAGATGGTGAGCTCTGCTTTCATCTTGCAAGCAAGACTGGCAGTCTTTACTATTTGAGCTAGCCGCTATAAAGCTGAGAGGATCTCTTCTGATCCAAAGCGGCACACATCATCCGTATCGACATGAGCCACCACCTGTTGGCTGCACCCCATACTCCTCATGGCATCCGGAAGGACCCGTTCCACATCTGAAATGACTCCACCCGTTATGCACACGAAGTGCACGTTGGCTTTCTTCCTCTCTTTGGCATCCATCTCTCTAAAGGGCTCCATTACCCGTCTAACGTTGGAGTTCGCAACTACGAGCAAACCCACTCTCTGTGAAAGCCTGGTTCTCGCAGGCTGCGGGGTGATTCCAGGATGAGCGACACCATTCGGCTCAGGAGCGTTGTCCTGAACAGATAGTGCCTCAAACCCGTTGGCAAGACAAACCGGGGAGGCTTCACGATCGGTCCTCCGGAATGTCTTACGCTTCCTGCCACGCACTGGAGCTACCTTTCACGCAATCACGGGTGGGGTATCTGCCGCACTGCGAGCAGTATCAGGGCTAGTCGCTGCCGCAGGCCGATCGGTGCACGCGCCGGGCATCCGTTTGGTTCCCACAACCGACCAACAACGGCGCCCCTCGACCGCAGCCTGAAGCTGTGCAACCGAGATTAACACAGCGTGAAGCTGGGAATGAAGTGTCACCAGCTCAGTCTGATCCCCACACAGCAGTCACAGTCCCTATTCATGATTACAATACCCAGAAAATCTAACAAATAGAAACACGCGATGTAGACTCGACAGAGGGCAACGAAAGTAAACTGGTGCTACTAACACTCGTACGAAAACAAAATAAACGACTGACGCGGTAAGGAATGCGCAAAGCACTGCTATCAAATTACATTATTTTGAAAAATACGCGAGAGTCGGCCTACTGAACACAATTTCTCTATCTGCTTGCCGATTGACAACAGCTCATCAGAACAAATGATCAAATGTCTGTAAATCTATCGGACCAAACTGCGTGGTCATTAGTCCGTAGCTTACAAACTACTTAAACCTAGGTAAACCAATCTACGGACAAACACACACACCCATGCCACAGGGAGGACTCGAACCTCCAAGGCGAGCAACCGCGCGCTCCGCAGCGAGGTGCTTTGGACCGCTGGGCTACTCCACCGCGGCTCTCATCAGAACACCTAAATCTTTTGCCTACGGTAAAAAAAAAAAAAAAAAAAAAAAAAAAAAAAAAAAAAAAAAAAAAAACCTCCTTTTGCATGCCACAAGTTCTCTGCCACCCGACTTGCCGCTTCCCTGTGGTGCACCTGACAAGGGGAATCCTATAATCTTCCACCTAATAACTCAAGTGTAGAAATCTGCATACAAGACCATCACAGAGTCGACGAAGCCTCTGGTCGAAACCCTCCACTCACCAACAAATGAAAGACCACGGTTAGCTTTGGAAAAGTTATGCAAATTCTGCTCGCATTCCACGCACGAGACCAGCTGTCTTCACCAATTCCACCAAACACCTCGTATAAACTGAGGATGGCCTTCGAAACCAAGCAACAGCCTTCGTCGGTATGCGAGCCACAACTTGCAAATGGCAGCGCCTCGTGCGCTCGATAATAGGAGTGCTGATAATATATCTACACGTCGATATTTTATCAAAAAATATCAATATATGTAATCGATATTATTTTTAATGCTATGTCGATATACCGACATCAAGATGCAAATATGAGTGCCGTTATTTTTATTTTGTATTCAATTTTTTCGCAACGTTCGGTAAATATTTGAGAGTTTTCTTTTTAAATTGTAGTAGAACATGATTTTACTTTCACTTTGTGATGGAGTCTTCAGGCCCATTTCCACTGACTATCACAGGAGGGATTGAGCTTACAGGAACTGTGTGTTACCGAGTCATCTTAAAATTTCCTACCGTGAACGAATGTGTTTTACTCAATCTACTGTTATACCGAATACGATTGTCGAAACTTTTACTTCTAAATGCTCTCTCTCTCTCTCTCTCTCTCGATCTGTCCCTACCTTCCTCCGCCACTCGCTCCTCTCTTTTTCTTATTAAGAGGAAACAGTTGCAGCTCTGGGTGAGTATATAGCCCCGTAGCCCATCTCCTGACATCTCCGCTGGCGGAGAGAAAGATTGGTCTTCGCGTTAAGGGGACATTTATGATGGGAAATTATGACGAAATCGGTTCACAGCGCTACCAACAGAACTTTCAACGTCGCTGGCATTGTAGAATTGAAAAAAAAAAAAAAAAAAAAGGATAGTCGGCGTGAAGTGTACCTGACAAATACACGTTTTTTAAGATGTAAGATGCAGATAGACATGAGAAAACGCTCTTAAAAATTGTCAAGTGAAGTGCCTAGCAGGGATTTGTATACTATGCCAGCAATATTTCTCAGACTAATATTTCAAAACCTTCCAATGCCCTTAAATTCTGGATAGAAAGCAATAATTTTACTCCTGTTTGTCAGAAGTTGTTTTTAAAAGTATTTTTGTTCTTCAGAAACATCAGTTCTTTCTGAGCTTGTTGCTTTTATACTGAATCTCCCAGTTCCAAATAACAAGAACAGCCGAAAAAAATCTTCAAATGTTTGTAAACCTATTGGACCAAACAGATATTGTCAACTGTCGCTAGACTCACAAACTACGTAAACTAACCTAAAGTAACCTAAGAACAACACACACACCCACGCCTCAGTGAGATTTCGAACCTCTGATGGCAGCCGAACAGCTGAACATATTACGCAAGAGTGATTTAAATATAAAACACTGAAATGTGTAAGTGCAATTTTTAGTAATAAATACCCATTAAACTTGCATTTTAATTCATTTAGTTACTTACTAACTGCCATAGACAACTACCAAACTAATTTTAAAAATTGTTTTACAATTATATTGTCGCTTTGAAATGGAAGCAGGCTTGACTTCGAAGGTAGGGTTATCAAATGATCACAGCACTTGTACTTAAAACACGTTTATTGCGAACTGAAACATACACACAGCACTGACTGCCTCTCGGGAATAGTGCTCTGCTGTTTATACGCAGACAGAATGTACCAGAAACTAAAAGAATAGTTAACATAAGAAACATGTAAAAATTACAAGTGAACATAAGGAACATTTAGAATATTCTGGAAATGATAAATACTAATAAACAAAATTTTTGCCGGTGGACGGGCTTGAACCGGCGTCCTTCAGCACCACAATCGATTACGCTATCAATTACGCCACACTGTCAGTCACATAAGTATGGGTCTTTCGGCATTGCTCCCTCTCCTGAAAAAACAGCGCCCCACTGTTAAGTTCCCTTTGGAGCCAGCTGCAATGTCCTGGATCTTGATCTTGTCATGGGTCTTTTGTATTACAGTTCTGGAGATTCCTTTCCTTCTGCACGATTACCGACGACAGACGTACCAGTCGTGGCTTCATCAGTATCAATACCGTCCTTAGAGTCCTTGAACAAGAAGCCATCTTCGCCTACCTACTCTTCAGGATCGTAGTAAGGCTTCATGCGGAGGACGTGAAAAATGTCTCTTCGTTTTTGTCGTTTCGACGACGGCTCATATTCCTCGACTTCGTATGTGACGTCTGACAGGCGGAGCAAAGTATCGCTACAATAACTTTTCTGCTAGCCCAACTTTCCGTACAGGGGTAAACCCATACCAGATCTCCTGGGCTGTACACAACAGGTCGGTGCTTGTCGTTATACTACTGACGGTCCTTCTCCCGGGCGTCCATTGTCCGTATGCGAGCCAGCTGTCTTGTTTCTTCGACCCTGGTGATGAGCTGTTTCACATAGTCATCCTGACTGTCGTCCGGCTGGAACGGGAACAGCGTATCCATTGTCATCTCAGCTTCACGGCCATGGAGCACGAAAAACGGCGTGAAGCCTGTGGTGTCTTGTCTTGCGGTATTATAAGCAAATGTCACGACTGGCAGTATTGTATCCGAATCCTTGTACTCAACATCGACGTACATCGACCGCATATCTGCTAACGTCTTGTTAAAACGTTCTGTAAGACTATTTGTCTGAGGATGGTATGCAGTTGTCATTATGTGGACAATGTCGCAACGTGACATTACCTCTGATACTAGTTTTGGCTGGAATACTTTTTCACGATCAGATATCATCACACGTGGTGCTCCATGCTTCAAAATAATGTCTTCTACAAGGAATTTCGTGATCTCTGGAGCTCCTGCAGTTGGTACAGCTTTGGTGACAGCGTAGCGTATGAGGTAGTCAGTGCAGACTATTATCCATCGACTTCGGGAACCTCCCTAAAAGATCGACTCGGTGGAATGGAGCCGGTGCAGGTGGAATCGGAACGAGATGCCATGGAGGTTAATTGCGGCACATGCTTCCGTCGCTGGCACTCTTTACAGTGACTCACATATTGTCTGACAGATCGGTAAGGACCCTTCCAGTAATACCTGCGTCTGTCTAGGGTCTTAACGAATCCCAAATGACCGTATATTGAAGCATCGTGGAAATACTTGCGAATAGCTGACTGGAGATGAGCTGGAACTACCAGTAGCCATTTGGGGCCGAGAGGATCGTAGTTGCTCTTATACAATGTTCCGTTTATAAGTTGGAACTCTCCATTCGTAGGTTCTCCTTTCTCCAAGGCCTCTATGGTTTTTAATAGTGCTGGATCTTCCGTCAGTTCAGCTGTAACGTCACATAATTCAGTAAGGGCTGAAATTTCATTCATGCTGTTGTGTTCCACTAATGGATTTCTCGAAAGGCAGTTGTCATCGTTGCGTTTGCGTCAGTTGTTGAATACCACTGTGACATCGTACTCTTGGAGTCTTAGTGCCCATCTCGCTAGTCAACCTGTTGGATCCTTCAAGCTAGTCAGCCAACACAAAGAATGGTGGTCTGTCACGACGGTGAATGGTTTGTCGAATAAATATGGCCGGAACTTGTTGATAGCCCAGATAACTGCAAGACATTCTTTCTCAGTTGTAGAGTAATTTAATTCGGACTTTGGGAGTACTCTTGATGCATAGGCTATCACCTTTTCAGCACCTACCTGAATTTGCACAAGCACTGCACCAATCCTATACCCGCTAGCGTCAGTGTGAAATTCGGTTTCCGCATTCTCATCGTATAAGATTAGACCTGGTGCGGAAGTTAGATCCTTCTTAAGTGCCCGGAAAGCTCTTTCTTTTGTCTTATCTCAGTAAAACTTGGCGTCTTTTTGCAGAAGTTCTTGTAATGGACGTGCCTTGTTACAAAATTCGTTTATGAAACGTCGGTAGTATGAGCACAGCCCGAGAAAATTTCTCACATCACGAATGTGCTGAGGTGTTGGAAATTCTGAGACTGCCCTTACTTTATCTGGATCATGACGAACACCATCTCCTTTGACTACATGCCCAGTTTTTCTCTCTTTGGTGACTAAGAGACACTTCTTTGGATTGAGGCAGAGTCCTACAGTCTGAAAACACTTCAACACAGTTGACAGGCGACTCAGATGATCTTCAAAAGTTTTCGAGAAAACGACAATGTCATCTAAATAGCAAAGACACGACGTCCACTTAAGGTGTCGAAGCAAGCTGTCCATCATGCGTTCGAATGTGGTTGGGGCATTACATAATCCAAATGGCGTTACTTTCAATTTATAGAGGCCGTCACCTGTAATAAAAGCCGTCTTCTCCCTGTCAGCTTCGTCAACCTCGATTTGCCAGTAACCTGCCTGCATGTCCATAGTTGAGAAGTATGTAGCTCCTTTCAAACAGTCTTATGTGTCGTCAATGCGCAGCAATGCGTAGACATCTTTCTTTGTGATTTTGTTCAGCCGCCTATAGTCGACACAGAATCACCACGTGCCATCCTTCTTCTTTATGAGGACCACCAGAGACGACCAAGCACTCTGGAAGGTTGAATAATGTCATCGTGCAACATCTTCTCCACTTCCTCCCGAATTACCCGTTTTTTAACTGGCGACACTCTATACGAACTCTAGCTAATTGGTGGATGATCCCCAGTATTGATACGGTGTCTTATCGTGGGCCGTGTCGTCTGACTTTTCTCCTGCTGGGGTGTGAATGCACCCAAAAATTGGCGTAGTACAGCTAACACCCACTGGGGTAGTTCCTTGTGACTGCTCGTGACAATTAGTGGTCCAAATCTCTCCTCTACCACTAGTAATGCTTATGATAGCCGCTGGTATGTAAATTTCATTTGTGAGCCTAATAAACTTTTTACTATCGACAAGAATTTCACAGTTAAACCAGTCATCTGTGTTTGTGACTGCAATCTACTCATTGTCAACGGCGAGATCGTCACTTTGTCAACGGCAAATAACTTCCCAGAAAATTCTGTATTACGTGTACCCGTTGGAACGACATCCTCAATTTGCAGCTCAGATCTTCTACAGTCAGTGATAGCTTGGGATGCCTGAATGAAGTCCCATCCGAGGATGACCTTATGACTACATTCTGTTAAAACGACAAATTCAAACGGCTGGGTCCTATTGTTGATGGTTGTTCTTGCGAGACAAGTTCCTGCTGGCTGGACGTACTTTCCATTTGCGACCTTCAGTGCAGATGCCCCCGTATCACAGAACGTTGTCTTCTTTAGGCTGTGGCGGTAATTATCTGACAATACAGAGAAAGAGGCTCCTGAATGAACCAGTGCCTGGTCAGGCTGGCAGTCGATTATGACGTTGATGAGATTTCCCGACATCTTAGTGACTGTCGTCCATGGAGTATTTTCATCTGCGGTGGCCTCACTTCCGTAGATGGTCGCCTCGCTTAGTTTTTCTGGGCGTGGCGGCTAGGGGAGCGGCTGATAGCTCTGTACGGCGACGGTGAACGGCAGCGACGCGTCGGGGAGCGACCTCGGCCAGCGTACGGCGAGGATTTTCCCATAGGTGACTGCCTGGGATAGAACTACCCAGTTGGCTAACATCTTGCGGCAAAACAATCCTCGTATACTTATCTCTGCAGTAGCGTATGAGATGTCCAGGGCGCCCACAGTGGAAACACACTGGTGTCTTGTCTTCTGTCCTCCAGACGTCTGTTCTTCTGCGGGGCGTCATAGTTGCCGGGGGAGTTGGTTGTGGCCATGTCGGCAGGTCCATAGGCTGCCGTTTGGCGGTTGCAGCGTAAGTCATAGTCGGGTGCATTGGCGGGGCAGGCAAGAGCTACTGTCTGAAATAACTCTTCTTCGGCGGCGTCGGCTCCCTCGTGACGTACAGGGCTTACATTCATGGCCATAATCTAATGCTCGGTCTAATAGTCCCGGCCGTCATAAATTGTTGTGATTCTTCTCTTACAATTTGTCGTATGAGGGAAGCAAAGTCATGCTGTTTTTCCACAATGCCCATAGTGACTACATTTGAGAGTCTGTCATACTTCATTCATCCAAACCTCCTTTGTTGCATCTCTGCAATTCGCTGGCACCACTTCAGTGGCGTATCAGGGGCGGGGGGGGGGGATGGTTCTTGGGCTGCAGCCCCCCAAACCATACTGTAGCCCCCTCCAGACCCTCCTCGAAGCCCCCTCCCCAGCTGGCCGCAGTAGCCGAGTGGTCTGCGGCGCTCCAGTCACAGTCTGCACGGCCTCTACGGTCGGGGGTTCAAATCCCCCTTGGGCATGAATGTTTCATAAGTAGTTTGTAAGTTTAGAGATTGATGACCCCGCAGTTGAGTCCCTTAAGCTTAACAAACATTTGAACTTTTTTTTGGACCCCCCCCCCCCTCCCAGACCAAGCTGCAGCCTCCCCCCCCCCCCAGACTCTCCTCGAAGCCTCCCAGTCAGAGAGAGAGGGGGGGGGGGGGGGAAAGAAAATAGAAAGGGATCAATCCTCCCTATACGAGTATTATTATTATTTAGAAAACTAGTTTTATGAATGTGAATGTAGGCTTTCCCGGCGTATGGCACTGATGAAATCTTCTCGGGTTTCCGCGAAGATGATGAGACTGTCACTCATCGAAACGTTGCGGAATTTAACGCAGCCACCCGATTGGAAACCCGAGAAGATTTCATCACGTTTCATGAACTCTTCCGTCGTAGCGAAGTCTTTTATCAGAAGAGCTTCATCAGGTGCGTGATTTTGTCGGCCTCAGTCATATCCGGGTTAACTGCGTTACACAGAGCCAAAAAATTATGTATGTAAGACTGTGTCGACTCACCATGTCGTTGGGCCCGGTTCTTCAGTTGTTCATCCGCCGAGCGGATTTGTCGCTGGCGGTCTTCAAACGTCTTCGTAAATTCCGTCTGGAACGTTTCCCATTCATTCAGCTCCTCTTCGTTGTTTTCAAACCATTGCTGTGATGTTCCATCCAGGAAGAAATAAACGTTGGCCAAACACATTGTATGATCCCACCTGTTATACTTTGCGACTCAGTCCAACCTTTTAGCCACACGAGATATAACCACAGGATTGATCTACCATACTCCAGACTTTCTCCCGCACACAATAGCCATAAACACATGAGCCTCTCATTCTTCAACAAATTACCAAAGACTGCTCACACCACCCCTATGCACAAGTTTAAAAGGGTATTAGAAACTTGGTTAAAAGAGTGTGAATTTTACACAGTTGAAGAGTTCATGGAGAGAGATGTTAAAGATCTGTGCTTTGAGTTGCAACACCTAGCTCAGTAAAATTATTTGTAATAAATTTATGTGTATGGCCGGCGCAAGGCACGTGCGAAACGTGCGGCCGCACTGGGCGGTACTTTCCGAGGGGCGCCAAATCTGCCGCCCCCCCCCCCCTTTTTTTACGACAATCTCAACATTCATGCCCAAGAGGAGATGAGGGGATTCGAAACCAAACCTTGGAGGGAGCGGCGTCGGAAACTATGGCATGGCGCCTCGACTACCAGCCGGCCGCCCCTTTTGAACAAGGGGAGGGGGAAGTACTAATTTCTTCCTCGCCACTGTGGCAGCACCGTTGTGTTTATGCTGGAGGAACGAGGTGGGGGGGGGGGGGGGAGCAATCTGGCGTAAAAGACACTAGTATTCGTATACGAAATGTAATTTGGAAATTCGAATGCAATGCTCGATACTGCTGTTACATGTTAAGCCTGAAGCAATTTTGCTAAGCCCTTCAATGACAGTTTCCGAGTGTTCTACTCTTCCCGCATTATGAAAAAAAAAAAAATAAAAAAAAAAAAATAAAAAAAAAAAAAGAGGGTTGAACAATACTACAGTCAAACATGTCTAACACCTACAATGGATATAAGTATGGCTAAATACAAGGGATAAAGACATTGGTAGTAAGTCTAGATTAAATTGGGTTTTGATGTATTTTTGAAAATTTTTGCTATCCGTTTCTGAGTGATAGTCGGACGTTTTGGTTTTTGAGCCAGGAAACACTTATCTCCGCCTGTATGAAGAACTATTAAACTCTGACCGGCACTTTTGTTTTACAGTTCTACTCACGCACTAATATTTTTCCAACATTTATTTACCGTATAATGCGTGTGAATCCATGTTTCATCTAAGTAAACTACTGGACGCTTTCATTCTGATGAAAACCTGAGAAAGTATGGTCTTTTAGCAACAGTGCCCACTCGTCCGCACAAAACAGAACGTTAATTTAGACCCCTTCTAAAACGAAAATCCATAGACAGAACATGGCTTCTAAAGGTTTCATTGCTAGCTTTGAAGCTCTATATCATCGGTCACATACATATTGTGAGCTTCTTGCTTAATCTTCTTGGGCTCTAGTTTAACCGTAGCCTCGCTGTACCTCGTCACGTGACCTAGTTCCTGGCACTGCAGCGTCACCACTTCGCCCTTCCAGGCAATATGTATTGTTGCGTTCTCTACAACTAAAACTGCAGAATTTGTTTTGGTAGTTGGCGGAGGGAGTCAAGATGGGTCAGAAACACTTGCATTGCGTTTCGTAAGAACAGAAGAATTGGTGCGTCCGAATTTCTTGCAACTTGGGATGTAATAGGTAAGTGCTTTTCATATAATGTATAATTAGTATTGCAGAATAGGAAAATTTATTTTTCTTATGACCTGTTACTTCAAAAAATGGCAAGTAGGCAAATAAGCATGCGTCGTCCCAATAGGTAGAATGAAAAATAAATTGAAGAAAAGTGAAGTTATATGGCGATGACTAATTTGTTACCCCTTATTACATAATCTGACACATGGAAATTACGACACATGTCGAGTGTCAGTTCTTTGAAATGAACAACCGCAGTGCAATGAGTTAATATATTTCGACTAGCATTAGTACCCGTCGATGCCCGGGTTTGTATTTTATTGCATCATTATCTTACTCCATCTCCTTATTCTTCCTCTTTCCATTGTCTTCCGCCCCACTCTTTGACCGTTTCACCTGCATCTGAGGTGAAATCGGCCTGAAATTCAATTTCACGCGGCTCGATTCTTATGACTTCATCTCCTGAACAGTGTATCCGATAGTAATGTGAGATTTCAGAGACATTTGAACATTTTTGTAAATTCACAAGGCTTATTCAAATTAGCTACATTTCTTCAATCAGGTTTGACTCTAGTCGCAATTTTTGTTTATATTTTCCAGATCTATATAGATTTCGTGCACAATGTGGCCATTCTCAATGCTTTGAGTTATGTTTACATCTATCCGTCATGCTAAACATAACTGTCAACATGATGGTTTAGATGTAAGTACATGTTTACAAGCATTGAGACTGGCCACTCAGTTACCGAAACCTAGGTAGATATGAAAAGTAAAAACAAAAATTGCTACTGATTGCTGACATTTCCTGCAGATTTGCTTAAATAAAATTCCACAAACGTTTTGTAAAAAAATAGGGGGTGGGGGCGGCAATTTAGCAGCTCTGACGGGGCGGCACTTGGGCACAGAATAAGGAGTATACAGAAAGGAAACTCCCGCTGCAGTCTGTCGTCCAAAATTTAGTGCGCATGCGCGGAATCGGCCATCTTGAAAAGCAGTAAACGCGTGGTCACTCCCTACTCTGTGGGGTGCTAATGCGCCGTCTTTGTTTGTTAATTCTGTACTTTAGCTGCCTGAATCGCATAAAAGTAAACAAGTATTTGGTGAAAAGAAAAGAAAGAACTGTGTGTCAGTAGGTGGAGCTGTTCCGTTTTCATTACGAGCAGCAATGAAAGTAAAGGCGGCCGATGGTGTTCGGCACCTAATTGCCGCAATAATTCTCATACAAATAAGGATATAAGCTTCACCTTCCCAAAAGATGTTGAACGGTTAGTGAACGGCGCTATATGTGTGGCAAAAGTTAAATGTTACCAGTTTCGAATGAGAGCAATGTGTGCATAATTATTAAAAGTAGCCTCGCTTCTTTACTTGACGATAACTCGCTGTTGCTGTAGCAGTTCAACAGCAACGAAATGTTGAAGTACATTTATATTTTGTAATTATAAGTTTAACGTCGCAGGGAATAATATAAAATGAAAGACAAAGAACAGTGCGTAAGTAGCGGGACTTCAACATTTTGCGTGTGCGTACCCTTTTCCGGTTGCTCACATGCAAGACATTTCAGGAATTTTTAAGCTTCATCTACCTGCTCACCTTCACATAATTTGATGCAAACGGTAAAATTTTACTAACGGCAACGGAGGCGTAGCCTGCTAATGTTAACGACCGTTGTTCCTCTAACAAGGGGAGGTCGGCAATCGGGACCCGCCGATTTCACCCAAACTGCGTGTGTAGAAGGACGTGCCTGAAATATTTCGTCTAAGTGGGCATTAGGAAAGGAAAAAATGTTCTAGAAAATGTTTCCAATAGTACTGTACATTTTATTTTATGTTATTTTTTATTTATTATTATTTATTTTATTTTATTTTTTTTTTTTTTTTTTTTTTTTTTTTTTTTTTTTTTTTTTTTTTTTGCCCATTACGCTACGCCGTTTATTCACGAACAGAGCGCTGAATACATGTACAGTGCTATCGGAAAAACTTTCGAGAGTATTTTCTCCTTTCCTAAACCCCACTAAGGCGAAATATTTCAGGCACGTTATGAGGAGACCCACCTCCTTCTACACATGTAACTTGGGCGAAATCGGCTGGTTTCGATTGCCAACCTCCCCTTGTTACGATATTCAAACAAATGGAATAAGGGGAATAGTCTTGCTGTTCTAGCTCTATGGCTGGCTGTTTCTTGTATCTACCTTTCTCTGGTCGGTAAAGTAATTGTCCTCGTAAAACGAATATTTTGTTGCCAACATTAAACCATAACTCCTCCACTGCCGTAAGTAAAACTAAACCAGTCAAATCGACGACACTCATCCTGCCTCCTCCCCTTGTTCTACGCTGCTTAGGCAGGTAAAATTTTACTTACGGCAATGGAGGCGTAGTGTGCTAATGTTGGCAACGAATGCTCTTCGGACACTCAAACAAATAGATTAAGGGGAATAATTATTTTATGCTGTTCTTGGTCTATAGTTGACAGATTTTTTATATGCCCTTCTCCGATCAGTAAATTTATTATCCTCCTAAAGCAAATACAACATTGAAACACAACTACATCACTGCCATAAGTAAAATATAACATATAGGTATGTTTTAAAGGCAATATTTATTTCCAATGCTAAGAAACGGACTGTGAATTCAAAAAGAGCTGATTTACTTAAAAATATATTCTCCAGTATTTATTAAAACTTTTTGTCAGAGTGAGAATTTTCTATTTCTTGAAGTTCACAAACAGAGACTTGAAATATAAAACCAAAATTGAATTTTTTTTTATAAAGTTACAAAAGTGACCCATCTGCGAGGTACAAATGGTGTGTAATGATCTAGTGAATGCATTTTGACAAGGAAGATAAGAGGAAAATGATGAACACTTTTTTCCTTTGCTATAATTGAAACACTGTGTGCCACAATATGACAAGTACAGAGTAAGTGTGTTATGTAGTTTTATGCTTCCGCTACCTGTCCTTCATTTATGTGTAATTTAACAGTTTTATATATGCCCAGACGTCATTACTTCTGTGTAATCACGTTTTACTGTTAAGTCTCACTCAATATTTTGTGCAAATTTATTCGTGTCAAATAAAACCTGGCAGTTGTAAAGTCACTTTTTTGTTTATAACTAATTTCCCAAACATAACTTCGCGTTACTTGGGATTTTTCTGCAGATAAGCACCAAATAAAACTATCATTGATTCCATCGTATGTTTTCGTAGTTGTATTAAAATTTAGGCCTACTTTTTTGTTGGATTACAATTAGGTGCAAGAACAGGGAGCAAAATAGAGGAGAGCATAATGAAAAGCCGTTTCTTTTCTTAAAAGTCGGTGAGGTTAGCTGCAGTTCGTAAAAAGTCCATTTCCAGCCAAAGTACTAAGTGGCTATAGTTCCGCGTTTACTGCTTTTCAATATGGCGTCGAGCGCAACGCTTGGTAACACACAGATCAAAGGCGCCGCCTCCAGCTTTCCGTTCTGTATGTTCCCTATTCTGTGACTTGGGCTTGCGCCGGCCCTGAGTTTATTGCACCTTCCTACGTATACTTCGCGAAACGACCACAAAGGTAAAATTAGAGAGATTAGGGCTCACGCGAAGGCATGTCGACAATCGACTATCCTGTGGACCATAAGCGACTAGACCAGGAGGACAAAGTGTCAATGGTACACAAGTACCCTCCTCCACACACCGTGAAGTCCCATTATTAAATTAAAAATTTTCATATGAAATGTTCAATTGATTAAACGGAATACGGCACAATAAATTAATATATTTTTAACTTATTTCTGTAACCCCATAGTCCAAAAGTAATCACAGTATTAGTATTGAGACACAAACAATTTATTTTGAGCGGTCTTTGGCTAGAGAATAGTTGTATTGCTGTAACAGTACCTGGAGTTGCAACTTAAGGAGAGTTGTAAGAATTACCAGATTGTCGCGCCACTTACCACTGTCATTGTCGGTACAGTGTACTTGATGATGTTAAATCAGATAAGCTGTGCCAATGGCTTCTTGTATTAGTCATATTGTTGCCAGTGCGATGCGAAACTATTTGCTGAATAGATTGAATAAAATATGTGGTGGCGTTTTTATTGCTGTCACAAGTGGTTTATCCTGTAGCAAATTTGAAGTACTGTAGATAGTTCCTGGAGTTGATACTGGTAGCGGTTAGGCTGCACTTGACAAATGGAATGAATTAATAATTTTTTTTTTTTTTTTTTTCGTCACACTGACTTAGATTATTTACAGGTAGGCCTAATCACAGAAATTTTCAAAGAAAGCTTCAATCAAGTATACAATTTCAGTTGGTGGTCACTTTAACTTGCCCTTGATATGTTAGTCAAAATACATGTTCAAAACTGGAGCATCAATTATTGTCCAGATTTGTACTGAACACATTCTCCGGAAACTATCTCAAGCAGTTAGTTCATGAACCCACTAGAATAGTTAATTGTGAAAACATGCTTGATCTACTAGTAACAAATAGTCCAGATCTAATAAAAGCATGAAAACAATTAGAGGGATTAGTAAACAAAGAGTTGTCATAGTGAGACTGAAGATCGAAATTCCAAAATCCACCAAAAGTAAACTAAATATATCTATTTAAAAAATCAGATAAATATTGACTTAATGCTTTTCTGAGAGCCAGTCTACAGTCTTTTAAAACTAACATTGTGAGTGTAGATCAGATGTGGCTTACATTCAAATAAATAATATTGACAGCAATTGAGAGAGTTATATACCAACTAAATTAACAAAAGAGGCAGGTCATTTCACTGTTTGTGAAGCAAAGAAGAAAGCATGCCAAATTTAAACAGACACAAAAACTGGCCAGGAGAATTGGTAGGCCGTGGTGTTGGTCCCTGACAGCATCCATTTGTGTGAGAATCACTAAGTAGAATTGCTCTAGCAGCACAAGCATGGTGCCCCACCATGCATGAACCACTTGCAGTGAATTAAATTGAGTGGAACATCTCCAACATACCATATAAATAATTTGTTAAAAAGGTGTAAGTTAGTGTGATGGCCTTGTCAATGTTCCTGCTAAAATGAAAGGAGTAATTAATGAGTCACCTTACACCTACTATTCAACCTCAAACATTATAATGAACTGTTGTTGATTTTGCACAACTTCTCTGGGATTTTAACATTCCCAAACATATGTAATGTGAAAGTTCTGCACTCCATTTTGAGTAAAGTTTACTGGTAAACAAAACAGCAGAGATGAAATGTTGCTCCTAACCACACATCTGTTGTAAGCAGGAACAAAATGGTGGTCTGTGGAGAAAGTCAGCTGCACTAAAACCCCTTTTGAAATTGTGATATAAATAAAGGAGCTACTTCCCTGGTGCTGCTCCCGCTATTTTCCTCATTATGCTTGATAATTTGTTCCTCTGTGTGGTGTTCTTGTGCTTCTAGGTCATTTATTACCAGCAGCTTTTCTGCGTGTTTCACACATGTATTCTTTGAAATGTCTTGTTGTTCAGTAAACATCTACTTGGAAAGTGTTCCACATACAAACTCTATGCTTCATTTGCGTTACACTGAACCCATCCATACAGAAGGTGCATGTCAGCCATCTCCAGATTCAAGTACACATTTGTAATAATACATGACTTGTACTGTATGTACAAAACTTGTATCACTCTACTTGCTCTACAACACATATCACTCCACTTTAACTTTTACAAATGACCAACATGCATAGTGAAGTTGTCTGTGTTATGCAACAAATGCCTGTAACATGGTAATGAAAGCTAATAAACGTAGCCTATATGTACAGGACATTTCTGCTTATTGTTGGGTCCTCTATTAAATCTTCAAAGCTTTTGCCTCATATTTATTTATCCCCTGTATAAATAGCCTGCATGAGTGAAGAACCATTTTTTGCTGTTTTGTTTACATGTTAAAGCATGAATTGGATTTCCTAGGGCTCCCAGTCAATACTGTGCCTAGAAAACAGCTGATTCAGTATCTGATTGTCGCCATCACAACCGCAAGTTCTCTTTACTTAAATACACATATTCATGCTGCTCAGTCTAATATTTATACTTCTCCTTCACTGCATAAAAAGTAAAAATTACCCAAATTATTAAATAAAAATGCGAGCTCACATTCCAAGCACATTTCAAAAATGGTTGTTTACATGGACATAAAATCGGATTTTCAGAAACGATTTTGAAGTGTTTACATGACCAACGAAAAGAGGAATTGGAAAATCGGTTTACAAAATTTGGTGTTGGAAGCTCTTTGACCAGCTCACTCTTTATAATAGGTCTTCTGCTCTCTTAATATGAATTTCAGGACAGCATATCTATAAGTAGTTTTGTATGTTTATCTCTGACTTTCTGTTTCTTTTACAGGTCATAAATTTCAAGATGACAACACTTGAGCAAGTTGAAGTAGCAGAGGCACAGACCGGCAGCTCTGTGCTGTATCCATTCCTAATAGTCACAGCAATTTTAACTATAATACATTACTGGCAACAGAACACACGTTATGTAAAACTGGGTAATAAATTACCAGGTCCGCCTGCCCTGCCTTTCATTGGCAACCTCCACTATCTATTTGGTGTCCGCAATTCACATGGTGAGGAAATAAAACTATGAGTTTCTTTGTTAATTATTATTCATACTAAAATGTAATATCATTGGCATTGGCATTTAAACATATTTTACAATGGGACATCATAGAAAATCTCTACTTACACTAGTCATAGGTGTGGGATAATCATAAATACATGCTTTATTTCCACAAGAGAATTAGAGATGTTGTCATGATCTTTTCAGAGGTAATGAAGAGAGCAGTTGAGTTAAGTCACGATTATCCATCTGTAGTAAGAGGGTGGATTGGAAGCTGGTTTCTGGTTGTGTTTCTGTGGGATCCAAGGGATATTGAGGTATGCTGAATTTAATTTTATCACATCTTTGTACAATTGGATTAAATTAGATTAATACTTGTTCCATAGATCATGAATACGACACTTCGTAATGATGTGGAACATGTCAGTTAAATGAAATCTGTCTATACATAATATTACATGACACTCAATACTTGAATATTTTATTTCATTTTTATTTATTTATTTATTTTTAATTTTTTACTTTTTTTCATTTTTCATTTTTTTTTCCTATTCATTGAATGTGTAGAAGGAATTGCCTTTCAGAAATTCTCTTAATTTATTTTTAAATGTTAGTTGGCTATCTTTCAGAATTTTGATACTACTTGGTAAGTGACCAAAGACTTTGGTGGCAGAATAATTAACCCCTTTCTGTGACAGAGCGAAATTTAACCTTGAATAGTGTAGGTCACCCTTTCTCCTAGTGTTGTAGCTATGCACACTGCTATTACATTTGAATTCAGTTGGATTGTTAATAACAAATTTCATAAGTGAATATATATATTGTGAAGCTACTGTGAAGATTCCTAGATCCTTAAATAAATGTCAGCAGGATGATCTTGAGTGGGCTCCAGCAATTATTCTGATGACCTGCTTTTGGGCAATGAATACTTTCTTACTAAATGATGAATTACCCAAGAATACGATGCCATAAGAAAGCAGAGAATGAAAATAGGCATAGTATGCTAGTTTACTGAGTTGTACATCACCAAAGTTTGCAATCACCCTAATTTCAAAAGTAGCTGATCTCAAACGTTTCAGCAGATCTTCAATGTGTTTCTTCCAATTCAATCCCTCATCAATGCATAAACCTAAAAATTTTGAATATTCTACCTTAGCTGTAGATTTCTGGTTGAAGTCAATATTAATAAATGATGTGATGCCATTTATTGTGTGAAACTGAATATACTGATTTTTTATTTTTTTTTATTTTATTATTTATTATTATTTTTTTTTTTTTCAAAATTTAAAGAGAGTCTATTTACAGAGAACCACCTAATAATTCTCTAAAATACTTCATTGACAATTTCATCAGTTAATTCCTGTGATTCGGGTGTGATAGCGAAACTTGTATCATCAGCAAAGAGAACTAGCTTGGCATCTTTATGAATATAGAAAGGCAAATCATTAATATATATTAAGAACAGCAAAGGTCGCAGTACCGAACCCTGTGGTACCCCATGCTTGGTAGTTCCCCAGTTTGAGGACTCGGCTGTTTTTTGTATATTATGTGAATTACTTATATCAACTTTCTGAACTCTTCCAGTTAGGTATGATTTAAACCATTTGTGCACTTTCCCACTCATACCACAATACTTAAGCTTATCTAGAAGAATTTCATGGTTAACACAGTCAAAGGCCTTTGATAGATCACAAAAAATCCCAACGGGTGATTTACGGTTATCCAGAGCATTTAATATTTCATTAGTGAAAATATGTACTGCAGTTTCTGTTGAAAAGCCTTTCTGGAAACCAAACTGACATTTTGTTAGAACTTTATTTTTGTTAATATATGAAGCTACTCTGGAATACATTACTTTTTCAAGAATTTTTGATAGACCGGTCAGAAGTGAGATTGGGCGGTAGTTGTTGACATCCAACGTATCACCTTTCTTATGAAGTGGTTTGACAATAGCTTACTTCAGTCTATCAGGGAAAATACCCTGCTCCAGTGAGCTATTACAAATGTGGCTAAGAATCCTACATATTTCTTGGGAACAAGCTTTTAATATCCTGCTGGATATGCCATCAATGCCATGAGAGCTTTTACTCTTGAGAAAGTTTATTAATTTCCTAATTTCAGATTGAGAGGTGGGTGGGATATCTATTGTATCAAACTGTCTAGATACGCCCTGTTCCATTAACTGCCTAGCTTCTTCTAATGAACATTTAGATCCTATATTCTCCACAACGTGTAAAGAATAATTATTAAAAGTGTTTTCAACTTCTGACTTTTTGTTTGTAATTTTTTCATTCACTTTGATGGTAATGCTGTCTTCCTGTGTTCTTGGTTGCCCTATCTCCCTTGTTATAATATTCCAGATTGTTTTAATTTTATTATTGGATGTACTAATCTCCGACATGATGCACATGCTTTTGGATTTTTTAATAACTTTTCCTAATACAGAACAGTAGTTTCTTGCTGTCAGATATAGTTCCCTTTTCTGGTTACAAGATATTTTTATACCTTTGGTGAGCCATGGTTTTTTGCTTGGTTCATTACAATTAAATTTGACTAATTTCTTGGGGAAACAGTTATCAAATAACCTTACAAAAGTATCATGAAATAAGTTGTATTTTAAATTAGCATCAGGTTCCTTGTACACTTCATCCCAATCTAACTGCTGAAGACTTTCCATGAAATTTCTAATTGTCGAATCATTAATTATACGAACAGCTTTGGAGGACTGATTCAAATTACTGAAAGGAGCTATATCATATAATGTAACTAGCTGTGCCCCATTATCAGAAAGACCATTCTCGACAGGACATGCACTGATGCTGTTAAACCTATCTTGGTCTATAAAAACATTGTCTATCAATGTGCTGCTGTTCTTTACTACCCGAGTAGTAAAATCAATAACAGACGTCAAATTGAAAGCACCGAGTAAGACTTCCAGGTCATTCTTCTTATTACACTCTTGCAGTGAATCAACATTGAAATCCCAAGCTTATATTACTTATAAAGCATGTTCACAGATCCCATAGAGAGAACTGTACAGAAATATAAGATGTACATTTTATTTGAGCACAAAACTATAAATAATCTAAATTATGATATGTTATATTAAGTGATAATGTGGATAACTGTGAACTGTAGAAGAGAACAGGTTTTGGTGACTTTTATGTTGGCTTAGAAAAAATGCTACCTCCTTGTGGTGCTTTGTTCCACTCTTTGTTCTTATGGAATGTTACCCCAGTTCCCTCAAAACACCGATTTCATACTAGTGATAAAGCAAAACAAATTAATAAATTTAGAATTTACTACCACTAATGGTGATCATTATAACTGTGATTAGATTCTTATATCTTTCTATTGTACAGGGTTTTTTTTTAAATGAATATCACGGTTTTAATGTTTTATAATATTTATTATATTAATCTGATAAATGACATGTAAAGTGAAAGAACAACTCAAACAGTTTTGTTTGTCACTGGTGTGCATGTGCAGCTTCAAATTTTTCCACTGTAATCTAGTTTGACAGTGGTTGTAGCAAAGCCACGGCAGTGCGGCCGAGCACATTGAGGCGCTATGCTACAATGTGCAGGGTCGTTCCCCATCGGGGGTTTGAATCACCCCTCGGGCATGGATGTTTGTGTTGTCTTTAGTATAAAGTGATTCGTAAGTAGTTTGTAAATTTAGGGACTGATAACCCCACAGTTAAGGCCTTTAAGCTTTACAAACATTTGAACATTTTTGGTAGTAGCAAAGATGGCAACTAGTGAACAGAAAGCATTTTGTGTTTTGCAGTTTGCAAAGACCGAATCTGTTGTTACTGTGCAATGTATGTTCCAGCTGAAGTTTGGTTGAGATCCTCCAAGTTATAATAACATTTGTAGAAGGTATCATCAGTTAAAAGATATTGGCTGCCTTCATAAGGGAAGAGCACAGGATTGACAAGAGTTAGTGAAGACCTGTTGAGCAAGTGAGAGAGTCATTCACACATAGCCCAAAGAAATCAGTCCGAAAGGCTAATCATAAATTACAAGTTCCTGTGTGAGCTGTTTGGAAAGTTTTAACAGCTGTTACAGCCATATTGTTTAAAGCCAACACACCACAGATTTTGTACCAAACTCGCAAATGATGCTTCATATTGATGACGATTTTCTGGATCATGTTGTCTTCAGTGATGAATGGACCTTTCACTGTAACGGACATGTTAACACTCACAATGTGCACATCTGGGGCTCAGAAAATCCTCTCAAGATGGTACATTTGGAACGAGATTCCACTAGTGACTGTTTTCTGTGCCATATCCTGTTGGAAAGTTTATGCGCCTTTTGTTTTTGGTGAACCTACTGTAACTGGCACTTCTTACCTTGATACACTAGAGCAGGCTGTTCCAATAGGCTGCTCCGCGGACAGGAGCGCACACGAGCGCTCACTGTTGCAGTGGTGGGGGAAGTTGACAACACACACACTATTTGTCCATTTCATAATGATTGACCCCTGACTTTGAACTCATATTCTGATCACATCACAAGACTAACATCGATGTTTCGTACCTCGCTGCAATTGTTGAAATGTATACTTTTATTTGGTGTATGAATATTACATTTTATTTGAAAAGTGGATGACATACACTGTAATATTTAAGAGAAAGTGTGCTTTTTCTGGCTCTTTTTTTTGGGCGAATGTCAACATTAAGGATGCACACAAATCAGACCGTAATTTTCACAGTTTAAAGATCCAACCTTGTTCTATTTACAGACTGAGTTTCGTTATTTTCTGATCAGTCGTTTTGTCGCTGTAATATAAAATGCAAGAAGCTGCGATTAAGTTTACCAATTGAGACGGAGAGGGCATTGTTGTTAAGCTTGAACTTTTGTTGGTGACAACAGATGTCATTAGTAATATATTGTCTCTGTGTTTGTCAGTTAAGAGCAAATCTGTTAGTGGCTGCAGTGTATGTGACGCGATGCTATGGCGGAGCTTTCATTTTCGTCTTGTTAATACATATCATCATTAGGCGAACTGCAGCAGACTATACCTTATTGTTAGGACAAAACGATTAATCAGAAAATAACGAAACTCCGTCTGTAAATAGAACAAGGTTGGATATTTAAACTGTGCAAAGGAAAACTTTCTCTTAATTACAGAATTATTTCTGTGCATCCTTAAAGTTGACATTCGCTGAATAAAGCCAGAAAAAGCATGCTTTGTCTTAAATATTACCGCATATGTCGTCCCCAAATAAAATGTTAATACAGTATTCATATACCAAGTAAAAGTATACATTTCAACTATTCCGGTGAGGTATAAAACATCGATGTTAATCAAGTGATTTGAACAGAAGACGAGTTCAAAATCAGGGGTCAATCATTATATGAAATAGACATAATGAACAGAATATATATATATATACGAATATTAAGACGAAAAATTTCTAGCAGGAAAAATTATATATAAAAAATAGACGAAGATTACTCACCAGGCGAAGGAGCACAGGTGTGACAGCATCACAAATAAATAAATGAATACACACACACACAAATGCAAGCTTTCGCAACCCAGTTGTTTCTTCAGGCAGAAGGGAAGGAGAATTATACAATTCATAAGGAATACTCCTTATGTTGGTCCTATGAAACAAGCATTTAGCAATGAAAAAAAAAGTCATGATCAACATGCTTTATTAATTTCCAGTCATAAAATCAAATCATCGAAATTCAGGAACACAGAGCTTTTACAGTAACTATAATAACACTGAGGATTGACCAGGTGTCACATGTCCTGCATTTTCATGGAGAAAAATGGCATTTTCAAGTAGTAGCTATTTCTAAAACAGTTGTGCCCATGTTGGGAACTGCAGCGTGGCTGTAGTTCCTCGTGACGTCACAGCCTAGCCGGCTGCCTCACCTGCACACAAGCTCTGCATAGCTTCAGCCATGTGGATTGCCACATTCAACAACAGATCACAGCTGCAGAAGTGGCGCCCCGCATGCATGTGACTGCTCCCTAGTTTGTAGGGAATCACGCGTGCTGGAACAGCCTGCACTAAAGCAGCGGCTTTTCCCTCAATTGGAAGAAGATGAACCAGAGAACTTCATCTTCCAGCAAGACGGTGTGCCACCTCACTGGCATAGCAAAGTACGTGATTGATTGAACGTCACTGTACCCAAATGCTGGATAGGCCACAAGAGACCCAATGACAGGGCTTGCTGTGCATGGCCTCCACGTTCACCCGACATAATGCCATGCAATTCTTTCCTTTGGGGCTTCATGAAGGATTGAAGGAATTAGGAAACTACATTGAAGCATCTGTTGCTACAATCACTGAAGAGACATTTATCAGTGTTTAGGAGGAACTCGGCTCTAGACTTGATGTATGCTGTATGACAAGTGGTGCTCACACTGAACATGTATAAGGCTCTTGGTAAAACTGTTTAAGTTGCTCTTTCATTTGACTTATCACTTATAATAAATATTTGAAAGCATCAACTCCCTGATATTCATTTATAAATACAAGGGTATAATAATCTAAAAACAGTTATAATGGTCACCATTGGTGGTAGTAAATGCTAAGTTTATTAATTTGTATGTATTTTTTATCCTAGGATCACATATTGTACAAAAGTACACATGATGTAATACAAGTCATTTATCATGGAGAACTGTGTAGTTTAAGAATATTGTTCTCTATAAAAATTATACAGTGAGAATGCAAACAGAGAAACTTCTCACTGATGAATGCAGTAACACACAAATTACACAAACAATGAACATGATGAAGTAAGAATTATGTTAGGTAATGGATTTTCAATAAAAAAATTTACACATATTATCACAGATACAGAAATGCTGAAAATGACAATAGGAAATACAAACAAAGGAGAATAACATTTAAATTGGTCACTTCTGTGGAGAGGGCAGTCAACACTAGCAAGTACAGAGAAGTACTGGTTGTTATGCCTGCCATAACCAAAGAGACTACTTAGGCACACATGTGTGGTATCGATACAAGAGACTCCACATAGCCCCATCCCCCCACCCCCTTCCCTGGTAGTTTAGAGCATGGGAAAGGCATTGTGTACGTGCATCATTGTTTGATGTTGAGGTTGTGTGGTCATGTGATGATGGTCCACAGCCCGAGGAAGTACATGGTGCATACAGAGTAGTGAGACCATACAATGTAGTGTTGGCGGCAAGCGGGTGTGGCTGTGCGAGCTCACCTTGTTGGGGACTATACACACAGACTGTGATGTGCTCAGTGAGTTGGAGTTGTGGCCGCGCACTTCCAGTGCATGTGTTGACCTGTGTAATGTAGTGTTTTATGGGTAGTGTGCTAGGAGAAGGTCAAGTGGCAGGGAGGACACGATGTAATTCTCCAACCATCATGGCCGACGGAGGGGCCATTCCACATGAGACACTGGGACCAGAGAGAGAGGGGAAGGAGGAGAAAGGAGGGGAATTGTCAGATTTAGGATGTCCAATGTCGTTAAGGATGCAGTGTGCTTTGATGTGTTGGAAGAGGCAGGTAGAGGGAAGTATTTGATCAATGTTTACTGGAGTGGAGGGGTTGTCAGAGCAGGGCTGTAGGTACAACACAAACAGTGTTTTGTCCTGCAGCTGAATAGTCACGTCGTTCTATTGCTAAGCGGAGACCTACACATCATATGTACTATAGGTGTCTGTGTCGTAAGCATGGAAGTAGGTGAGGTGCATTGTCGCCGGTGTGGCTGCGAGATTTTGAAGTCAAGGGACACAGAAAAACCCACAAACATAGATGAACTGTCAGGCACTACACACGGTGCCAAGTGTTTTGTACCAGGGGTGGCTGCTTGGAGGTGAGGTCAGTGATTGCTGCAGTGTCAGTGACACTGTTTGCGCAGATACTGCTGAAACTCTGACTCACTAGACAGATGTTACGTGCAAGATCACTATGAACTGGTGAAGGATCGCCTTTTGCTGTGTCCGCTCCCATCAGGAGGGCATCACCTGTTTTGTCACATCCTACCTGTGGGGTGTCACATGCAGAGAGAAGAGTGTGCACACAGATTTTAGTCAGTTGGAAGTGACAGTAACCACGTGTTCATTGAGCGAAATGTCCAATGTGTTCATGGACCTGTGGATGACACAGTGTGGGATTGGCTGTAGTGGGGAGCACACCATGTTGTAGCAGAGCATCACAAACTCCCAGACCACCAGTGCCTTGTGTACAAACATTCGTGATGTACAGTGGGTGCATGATGGAGGTACCCATATATGCACTCAACGAGCATAGGCAAATCAGTTTCTGCAGTGGACAAGTGGTTCGCTGTAAACCACCTCAGCCAGAGAGGGATATAAATCATCTCTGTGTGCATTGCAGATGCATGGAAGCACACATGGGAGGTCGCTGGTGCAGTTGCCATCATAGTACACAAGGGCTGTCTCTCCTTGAGACCATTTCTCTGCGGGTGGTAGGTCATCATAGAGAATCTACTGGTACTATACAGATTACACAAGTTACTGTAAAGTGCTGATTTGAATTGTTGACCTTGGTCAGTGGTGAGTGATGATGGGCAACCGAACCTAGAGATCCACATGTTGGAAAAGAGGCATGCGATGGTCACTGTGGAAATGTCTTTGGTGGGGACAACCTTGACCCACTGCAAAGTGCAGTCAGTCATTGATAGGATAACGTATGAGTGAGGTAACTATTGTATTTCTTCATCTGTCTGTTGGTGGTGCACAGTTCTGTCAAAGTCCATGGATGATGCGTTGGCGTCAATGCATGGCATATAATCTGTTACAACGTTGCACCGCAGATACATCTAATATCAGTTGTGAACTGTGAGATAAAATCTAAGTGCTACCAGTATCAAAGGGGGGGGGGGGGGGAAGTCACCTGACGGGTTACGAAGGGCCAGTGAGGACTATAGCATTATAGACCATCAGGTGGTGGCACTCAATCTCCTCCCTAAAATATTTGATGGCAGCATCAATGGTGTAAATCTCCCTGTTGAACACAGACCATTTGTGTTGCAAGGGCAATAGTTTTTAGAGAAAAACTGTAACAGCTCAGAGTGGTTGTCAATGTGTTGTTGGAGCACAGTGCCAACCAAGGAATATCTGGCTTCCATGATAATGGAAATTTTAGCATTCGGAATGGAGTGGACCAACATGAATGTACATGCGAGTGCTGTCTTTAACTGGGCAAAAGCAGTGTCATGCTGTCCTTCCAGGTTACCTTGCACTTTCCTGAAGTATTGTTGCCTGCTAGTCATCAGTTAACAGCACTTGGAGTGAAGCTGCATGCAGAATATGGTGCCTGAAGAAATTAATCATTCCTAAATAACAGCATAGTTCTTTATAAGTCTTGGGTACTGGACACTGCAAGATAAGTGAAATACTGTCTGAGGTGGGACTTGTGCCATGCTCATATACTTTGTGCCTGAGGAAGGCGACAGTGTCTTTGCACAGTTGAGTCTTTTCATCATTAATGGAAACATTGTTGCTTGCAATGCCTCAAGTATGTATGCCAAATGGTCCTCATGGTCTTGTGGGAATGACGAAAAAATTAAAATAATGTCGAGGTACGAGTAGCAAAATGGAAACTGAAAGAGGACGGAATCAATGAAAAGCTGCCAAGTCTGCCACACCTCCTTTAGGCTTAAGGCCATGAAACAGTATTCAAGAGTCCAAAATCATGTAATAGTAGCCATTCTGTGTATATTGTCTGGGACTATTGGAATCCGTTGGTAGTGTACGACTGAGAAAAATTTAGCTCCATGGAGTTGTATTGCGGAGTTTTGGATATGGGTAATTGGGTAATTGTCAATCATTTTTCTACCAATAAGTTTGCAGAGGTCACCGCTAAATCAGTAAGTATTATCTTTCTTTTGAGCCAGATCAATTGGGAAGACTTGTTGTATCGGAGAGGCACTAGATTCCACTATCTATAAGTTCTCGAACAATAAGTTTTGCGGCCTGCATTTATGTGCCGATAAGAGGTTAACTGGTACACTGTTCCAGGTGTGAATTGTCTGTGGAAAAGTCGTTGAGAAGGGATGTGGTGAATAGACACCATCTGAAGGTCCAAAGAAAATCCATACATTTTGGAAGTTAACTCCAAGCACTGGTGTGTCGATATTGGTGATGTAGAATGTCCATGGGAATGTGGCATACTGTGCAAGCTGCATGCATGGTTCAGTAGTGCCATTGACCCGTATGGATAAGCCGTTGACGGCTCACAATGGTTCTGGCTCAGAATTGCTGGTGACAGAATGAGGTTTTAGGGTAAAATGGTTGCCTTGACACTGGTGTACACCAGGAATCATGTTTGTGAGGAAATGTCTGGGAAATATAATGCTCCAGAAGATGTGTCCAAAGAGGATGATGACTGAACATTCGTTCAGAATGTGTGGAAGGATGAACAGGGAGTGTCGTCATCTCAGCCACCATGCCTAAAGTTAGACGACGATGCTCATGGTGGCTTACAGTTGTGCATTTTGTCACCATGTGTCACATGGAACGAACACAGCAGGTAGACAAAGTGAGGGATCCAGCTCATTCTGCTGGAGATGGAGGAAGCTGTGGCTTGCTTGATAGATGGCACGTCAAGCTGTGATGGTGTGGTGCTGGGAGTAGCTGCAGGTGGTTGAGGTACCTGTCTGCTGCTAACAGGTTGCTCCACCATCTGCAGAGAGGAGTGATGCATGGAACATTCAGTCGCAGGGAGGTGGGGTGAATAGGGGCAGCCAGTTGTTGGTGTGGTGGGCATGAGTTAGAAAATCAGTTGGTGGTGGCACATTACTTGGTACACTCTGCTTGCATACTTCAAATGGGCATTGAGAGGCTGTGTTGAAAGTGCTAGGACTTGAATTAATACGTATTCAGTAGCCTAATGGTTGACAGCACTGGGTCTGGCAGGAAGGAATGGTCGAGTTGGGATCACAGGCGGCACCAGAGCTGGCCTGTGTGGAATGGCTGATGGTCACCTCTTCTATAATGAAGGTCAATGCCTTGTCTGGTGAGCACAAAAAATGTAGTAGAAAAACCTCCTTTGCATTGCTGAAATTCAGGGATGGGGAGGCTAAAGGATGACATCACCTGTGAAGCCCATCTGGTAATAACGATTTCTAACCAGAGACAAGAATGGAGCATCTTCATTCATGATGCTGTGTAACTCAAAGATGTTATGAGCTTGGATCTATCTAATGGTGGCAGATTCGGTAAGCATGAAAGGTGTAAGGTTGTGTCCAACTGAGGTCCCACCAAAGGACGGCAATAGAAAGGCGGCACCAGGTATGTGGTTTCAGGAGCCATTGTCGTGGTAGTGACACTGAATGCTGTAGTGCCAACGGGTAACCATGTGATATGGGCGCCAAAGTAGGCATCATTGTGTAGGCTGTGATTGGTGGGTCTTACAGTGGCATGAATGGGGCAGGCCCAGAGGATGGTGTTATGACAGCAAAACTGAGCACTGTTTACTGGTTTTATGGTGGCACGAACATGACATCACACGATTGAGCAGGCGCAGCAGATGGCATTATGGTGGTGATGCTGTGCGGCGAACATGGATTGTACAGCGAAGCAGATGCTGAATCATGTGACATGGCCAATGGCATCGAGGCAGTGGTCACAGGAGTTAAATTGGTACCGAACAGTGGAACACACATGGGTAAACATGACATCGCGAGGGGGGGGGGCAGCAGTTGGCGACATGGTCGGACTTCAGGAGTCATGTGCGGGTCAGAAACAAATATCAGTGATGCAGCCGATGGTGTCACAGCGTTGATGCTGGGTTTCAAATCAGAACCAAACAGCAGGACACAGATGGTTAAACATGATGCAGGTGGTGCATCAGGCAGCATCACTGTAGTGACGCCAGGTATGAAACGCACTTGTAACTGTTCATCAGAGGCACTGGCTAACCAATGTGGCAACACATTTGCAGGAAATAAAGTACATGCATAAAAACACTGTGTGAGACACTCATGTCCTTCAGCTAGTCACATTAGAAAAAAGAATAACAAACGTTTTGGAAAAAGAAAATGATAATAGACTAATTACATTCATACCTATTATTATACAACATTGGTATCTGGAGGTTCAGTAATGCAAGCATATGTAAATAAATCCCAACTTGCTTCATTACAAGCAGTCAACACTAGCAAGTATGGAAAAGCAATAAACACCATTCACCAAAGAAGTTACTTTGGCACCTATGTGCAGTATCAATACATGGGACATCACACTACTATACAATGTGTACAATACATAAAGGGAGTTAAGTGAATAGATTGAAATAACTGCTCTAAACTACAGAATTTTTTACTGAAAGCAGACATATTATAATTTTACATTTCCGGGAATTCTTCTATTGAATAGAAACAGTGCTTTGTCAGAAATGCCCTTAGTTTCTTTTTAAATGTTGGATCTATAGCAAATTTTATTTGATCTGGAATTTTATTGCGTTATTTAACACTAAGGTGAATTATAGATTTTGGTATGATGATGTCTTTGAAACGTTTTGGTGGATATTTGATTGTCCTCTGGTAAAATGAGTATGTATATCCTTATTTTGGATTAATTTTCCTGTATTCTCTAGTGAATATGATTGTTTCTTGGATGAATAGGTGTGTTATGTCCATGCTTATATTAGTTTATTATAAAATTTTGTGTAGACAATACCCAAATTACAACTGTCCTAAGTTTGTGTGCCTGGGGTAGCAGGAAGACTTAGTGATATTACCTAGTAAGCACGGGTTCTGGGTTCGAATCCCAGTCCTGGCACAAATTTTCATATGTCCAAGTTGTAATATTATAACACCTACAAACAGCTGAGACTCAGAAATCCCAGCTAAAATCAGAAAGGAGGACTGATATGTCCGCACACTGGGTAATTAAAAATGGTGCCAACACTAGTGCAACAGGCTGCCACCTTCTGCACCACGGGTGTAGCACGTAGGGTGCTCTATATGAGGTGTGCACACATGGCACAATCTTTCACTGGTTTGATGTGTGATTTTAACTGAGCATGTTATGTTTTCATGGGTTAGCGGTCAATATAGCACTTGGAAACAAGTTGGTCGTATTGCACGCACTTTCCGTGGCCTCCATACTGACCCTGTTCCACGGGCATGATGTCTGATCTCTTTCTTGTTTCTCTGGGGTATCGTATGTCTGTTTCCTTCATCTTCTATGACTACTCCGGACCCTTGTTACTTCAGGTGCTGCAACAGCAACTGCAACAGCAGCAGCATGAGCAGCATAAACAGTGGATTGACCTTTTAACTAAATTGTTTACTTCATCCCCGGTGCTGTCGGGTCCTCCTCCTTTTCTTTCCTATGATGAGGCCACGAAAGAATGGGACAAGTACAAGTCTCGTTTACATCAACACTTTTAGACTTTTGGCGTTACGGACCCTACATTGAGTCGTGCCTTGTTTCTTTCATGGTGTTCTCTTCAGGTGTATCAGGTTTTGTGTAAACTGATGCTGTTGTGCGATCCATCTGCCCTTTCTTTTGACGAGATGTGTTCTTTGCTTTCTGCGTATTACTCCCAGAAGACAGATACAGTTATCTCTAGTATGGAATTCTACTAATGTCATATACAACCCAATCAGACGTACTGGGCCTTGGCGGCCAAACTGCAGGGCAGAGAGAGAGAGAGTTTGTTTGTTTTGCTTCCCAGCCATTTCCCACCTTCCTACTCCATTCCTAAGCTACATCTCTTTACACCAATTTAGTACTTACCTGTTCCATAATGCCATTCAATAATGCCATGCTGTATACGTCCTCCCCACCAACATGCAACCTTTTTTTCAGCCGCCCCCCCTCCCAAATCCCCTTTCCCTCTCCTATTCCCTCACTGGAGAGTGCGATTTGGAGTGTAGCATCCGGTGATAAGGATTGTGTGCCTGTGTGAGTGATGTCTTTTCTGATGAAGGCTAATGGCTGAAAACTTCAGTTCTATATGTATGACTGCCTATTGCAGCTCATATATGTCTTTGCAACGAGTTGTAAACTGTCCTCATTACAGTATATTGTTGAATTTGAACATTGACTTTCCATTGGTAAATAAAAAAAACAAGCATACAAATTAAAAAAAAAAAAAAAAAAAAGAAAAGAAAAGAAAAAACAATTTTTGAAATATTGAAGAAGAGTACCAGACAGGCTTCCGGGCAAGAAGAACGACCCTTGATCAAATTTTCATCATGAGGCAAATCTGAGAAAAGTCATGGGAATTCAACCTTTGGTTTCTGGTGACATTTGTGGATTTCTTAAGGGTTTATGACAGTATCCACAGATAGTATGTACAACATCCTGAGACAGCTTGATGTATCAATGAAGTTAATAAATATCGTGAAGGTGTGCACAGCAGATATAAAAGCCCAAGTGAAATTCTAGGGGGAGCTGTTCAAATAATTCAATATTACAACAGGTGCACGATAAGGTGATGTTATTTCACCACTGCTATTTAATCTTGTCCTAGGGTAGGTAATCCAGAAAATGAAAATATAAAGCAAAGGGGTGAAACTAAATGGAAGAACATATTTATTAGGATATGCAGATGATCTTATAGTGCTAGGAGAGCCAGAGAAAGAGATGGTTGAAACTGTGAAGGACCTAGAGCAAAATGAGAGTAAGAGAGGACTCCGGATTAATGTAGAAAAAACATAGGTAGTGGAGGTATCCAGAGAAGCACCTAATGAAATACTATTACTGGTAAACATTTGGAATTTCGCTAAAGTGGAAAACTTTAAGTATCTGAGTACATGGTGCAACAGACAAAAGTATTTAAAACTGAAAGTGAATCAACACATTGTGAATGGGTCTAAAATATAATTCAGTTTGAGGCAGATAATGTCATCAAAGAATCTGTCAATATAGACCAAACTTAAAGCATACAATGCAGTACTAGTACCAATGTTGTTGTATGGAACAGTAACACTAAGCACAACAAGGAAAGAAGAAGATAACTTATTAATGTTTGAAAGAAAAATCATGAGAAAGCTCTTTGGGTCGTCTGTGAAAAGAACTCATGAAGATGGAGAAAGAACCAAGAACTGTATGACCTGATGAAGCAGCCAAACATTGCACAAAAACTGAAAGCATAGAGAATAAGTCTGGCAGGCCACATTGTTAGGAGACCAGACACCTCATGGGCAAAATTCATTCTTATGGGATGACCTGATACTACTCGTTCAATTGGAAGATGTTTGGGGAACGAACTATGAAAAGACCTTTGTCAGCTAAGAATCCATGACAACTAGATGCAAAGTGCACAAGATCATTAATTGTGGAAGAGCACTGTGAGGTTTGTGCATGAACTGCAGTGTCCTCAATTGCCCATTTGATTGATTATTGAAATAGATAAAGAATATTTCACAGCAGAAAAAAAATCTATTATTTTCTCAAACAGTGTGACCATAATTCTTTGCTTTGTTGTCATAATTCAAGATTTTTTTTGTAACCAACAGTACTTTAAACAATAAAGACACACACACACACACACACACACATTAGTCTTTTAATATTTAATATGTGATAATAACTGAAATAATATTTCATGTTGCAGCTCCTTCTGAATAATGTTGCTCTTAGCTTGTTCAATGTTTTTGATCATGTAGACTACACCCAGCATTTATGTTAAACTTACCAGAAAAGTGAAGCACATTCTGTGCATATGATTATTCTGTTCTCTGAATTGTACTCTGCATTTATAAGAAAGTTACCAGAGAGAACTATTAATTTTAAAATGCAGAACTGTTACATATAATTCTCTGAATACATTTTTTGTTTTTGTGCAAAATTTTCACATATTCTGATACAACAGAAGACATATGGGTAGATCAAGTCATACTACATGTAGTTCATTTACAGTTTTGGACATTGTTCTCTTCAGGAATTTACTTTTACTGGGTATATTATTGTCAGAAGTTTACACATTGCAGTGAGTAGACAATATATTCTGAAATGTGTGATTATCTTAATTTTATAGTGAATGCAAAGACATATTTGCTTCCATTGTCTTTAATGTTCCAGATCATTCTTAGCAGTCATGTGCATATTGATAAATCTATTGAATATTCAATGTTCAAACCATGGCTTGGAGAAGGTCTACTCATCAGTACAGGTAAGCATACAATTTTTTTATCTTTTCTGTCAATGGCAAAATATATTACCTCTTATTCTTAAGTCTGTAAGAAAATTGCAAAGAATGTATTAAAATAATTTATTCTGCTAAAATGATTTCCAGTCCATAGTGAACGGCAATCATTGAAAATAAATATTCCTTCAGTATAAAACCATCTTGATTGCAGGTAGTTTTATTCTTTAATTAATGATGTATTTTGCCCTTTAGCAGGGCATCCTCAGCTTATCTGTGTGACAGAATTTACACAGAATTACAAGTCGGAATTACAAAACAGGGATAAAGGGACATGCAGGCCAGTCGCCAGGTATGTTTAGGTCCAAAAAAATTGCAGGAAGCTGAATTTTTGGTATGTTGTTAGGTCATATTAGAGTAGTATAAAACCAAGTTTGCAGCTTCAAAATCCCTTAGCTTAACTTTTAAGAACCAAAAACCCTCGAAATTTTTGGACTTTTTTCAGATTTTGGCTTATAACTCGTGAAGGGTGGTTTTTTGAAAAAGTCACTCATGCCTCTATTAATGTAGATAAAATATTCTAAAATTTAAGCCCAACCACAGCTCTGTAAGTCCAATAGTTCCCGAGATATTGGAGTTCAAAAATTGACTTATTTCTCCAAAAAGTTCAAATTTTCGATTTTAGTCATCTTTCGGCTAGAATATTGGCTCTAATTATCATCCCACGGGGAAAGTCATATAAAAATAGTTATAGAGCAGTTATTTATCTTTAATCTAAGTACTGAACAAAGTCCATAGGCCCAATAGATTTCTAGTTATTGTTAAAAAATGAAAAATCGGAAAAACCAGATATTTTTTTTTTTTTTTTTTTTTTAATTATTTTTTTTCCGAGTTACCTACATTCAATAAATTGACCCAGACGAATTGCAGTCCTCTTATCCTATATACATTAAAGAAAAAGGAGGAATTACTCATTGTCGATGATTATTAACGCATTGTATATAAATAGGTGTAATTTATGTATTAGTGCATACCAATATGTTTGTGAAAGTAGGTATTGCTGTAAAAGCAACGAAAGCCTCTCCGTTTGTGGGTATTGGGACTTTCATTCGTAACGAGGCCTTTTGTTGTGCGAAGCCCCCCCCCCCCCCCCCAATTACTCAGAGTGGTGTCTTAGCGGGTGTTCTGTGCTCCCTCCCAAACTTCTTGTCTCCGAGGTTTTCCCCCGCTACACCCAGTCTGCCCTTAGAAACGGCCGTATTCTGATCTGTGAAGAACGTTTCAAACAAAAATCATATAAATCTTGATCGTGGTGGTGTTTTAAGTACTTTCTGTTTTACAGTATGTCAGAGCTATCCCCGTCGCATGTTGTTTCGGGGTCATCAGGAAGTTCTTGGATTGGGAACAGTGACAGTGAAAAAACGCGGAATATAGACGCTGATAAAAATTAGTGCGAAACATGGACTTGAAAAGAACATGAGGTTTTTGTGCAGCTTAAATGAAGTGACCGAACATGACGTATGCAGGAAGAGGTACACTGTGGAAAGTAATGTGTAAGCTTCTGTCCAGCGAGGAGGATGGTTGATCTGCTCAACCATCGTCTTCGCATGGGGAAAGGCTGAGAAGTGCTTCGGATTCAAGGCATCACGACATTGGAGATTGTTGTTTCCTTTGTGATGAAAAATTCTCCAAGGAATATTTCGTGAAGAAGATAAAATTGTCCAAATACCTACTGGATGAACTCCATCAAGGGGAAACACTGGAAGTGAAAGAATCAATTGTGGAAAAAGCTAGACAAGCTGGTGAATGGGGACAACACATTCTTCAGCGTCTTTCATGTATAAGTGAACTTGTTGTTACTGAGAGTAAATACCACAAACATTACTATGCAAATTGCAGTCCTTGTCGCGACCCAAGGAACTTCTCTGTTCAATATTTGCTGAAAACAGTGCTGAAAAAATCCTATTTATATACAATAGGTTAATAATCATTGTCAGTGAGTAATTCTTCCTTTTTCTTTAACATATATAGGATAAGAGGACTGCAGTTCGTCTGGGTCAATTTATTGAATACTCCGATTTTTTCAACTTTTTTTTCAAAGCTGCAAACTTGGTTTTATACTACTCTAATATGACCTAACAACATACCAAAAATTCAGCTTCCTGCAATTTTTTTGGACCTAAGGCCATTTTTTTGTCTACGACGACCGGCCTAATGGGCTTATTTTGTGCTAAGAAGACAGTATACATGGTAAACAAAGGTTACAATGTGCTCTCCATGGTGTGACACTGTAAGTAGTTTGCAGTGTTTCTATATTTTTGGAATTGTGGATTTCCTTATTGCCCTACAAATGATCGGGTAACAACGAATTAGAGTAGGAAATACTCAGTAAAGGTGTGAGAAGAATAAAACCGATTTTTAAGATTACCTTAATAGAAGCGGCAGTCCCTGATGACACAAGATAAGCCCATGTTTACAATTGTGATCATGGGCAGTGGCTGGACGTAGTATGCTACTCCGCCAACTTGTACAGACTAACTAAGGAAATGTGGGTAGGGGGTGACATAGGAAGGCAAAGAGAAGTTATTAAGCAGGACAGAAGTTAATAGTTTGTGTTGGTGCTTATAAATAAAAGGAATTACAGTACTTTATTTGAACAGAGACATCATAATATCTACAAATGTTTGATCTTTGCATGCCAACTGATCATTTAGGAGGTCTGGATGTCCAAAGTGAGTGCCATTCACTATCTCAAACTCTTCCAGTGAATTTAACTTCTGCCCCTTCTGGACAATATCTAAAATTTGCATGTTGTCAATAGTAGGCTGTTGATGTTCGGATGCTTTAGTATGTTCCACAAAAGGGAAATGTTCTTTGAGTTGTCCTATTTTTGTAAGAAGATTCTCGGTAAAACATACTTTAAAAGTCCGGCCTGTCTGTCCTATATATTCAGCTAGGCATTTGGGACAGTATAGTTTGTAGACACTTGAGGAAAGGTATCTGTCCTTATTGGCTTCTTTGTTGTGTGAGAGAATTTGCTGGACATTCAAAGGACTACTAAATATGATTAGTACATTTGTGCCATGAAAGAGTTTAGCCAGGTCATAAGAAAAATATCCCATGAAAGGAATGAGGATGTGTTTTAACTTCATTGTCAGGTGGTACCAAATGAAGTTGTGGTATATCTTTAGAATGTTTTGTATTGTAAATTTTATGAACCAAGAACAGGTTGTAATCATTTATTTCGGCAATGTATTCAAGATTGTTTAGATTGAGAATGGGGAATCTCAAAAATTCTGTTCATCATTGATTTAAAAAAGCTCATATTGTATTGCCACTGGTGACATGAAGATGCATGTATGACTGAGTCACTTGTAGTTGGTTTCCTATAGATTTGGAAAACCACTTTGTTTTCAGCTAACTGTAGCTGTAGGTCCAAAAAATTCAAAACACCAGAGGAGTTCATTATTTCATGGGTAAAGGTTAATTTTAAGTGTAAGTTGAATTAATGAGTTAAAACTGTTACTTGATCTAGGATACCATTGAAAATAATCAGGATGTCATTGAAATATCTCTTGTAGAAAAGTATTTTTCTGCTTATTGGAGTTTTATGTTGGAAGTATTGAGCTTGAATATGATTGACAAATATATCAGCAAAGAAAACCTGAGGGACAGCTACCCATGGCTAAACCGTCATTTTGTTTATAAAAGGAATTGTTAACCCTGCAGTGGCCGCATGGGATATTGTTTCATTGTAGGTCGCGTGGCATCTCACAGACGCCAAAAGCAGTCTTGCATTAACAATGTGTATTTAGTTCAATCTATTCAAATTAATATTTGCAAAACACTAATCGAGTAGCAATAAATACATATGTACACCATGCCAATTGAAAAAAAAAATTTTTCTTATTTTTATGTAAAAATTGGCTTCACAAAACTTTTGAATGTCACATTACATAATTTTAATTCCACACATCCAGAAAATCACATTAAAATCCAAATAAGGAAGCAACTTTACATAAAACTAGTATAAATCTTATAACAGAAATATCACATTCAGTGACCAGTACACTCAGCAGTCAGCGCTTACTTGCTGTGCATGTTCTAAACAGAGAAATTTCTTGCAGCTGTGGCATCTGTACTTGGTGTATCTGTTTCTTGAACAACCACATTCACTGCACCTTTGTCTCTTAGAGCCATGGACCTCTTTAGGGATTTGGTTAGCAGCCTCATCAGGAAAAAGAATTTGAATTTCTTGTCTAAAATTTCTTGGCAACGATAAGCTCTGGGAACATTGGCGCAAGTAATCGTCAGCTAAGTTACGTGCCAAAAGCTTTAGAAATTTGCTACGCCTGGTTCTAATACTGCTATTATTTGCATGGTATATTATCTGTGCATTTATACCTCAAATGTTCATCATTGTATAAAAAATCACCATGGGCCATCTGTTGGTTTTCGTGGATACATTATATGTACTGCACAGCTGATCGACAGTATCAACACCTGATTTGGTTGCATTATAAATAAGGTTATCATTTCTGGCTTTTTCTTATCACCAGATATGGCATCAATTGTGTTATCTTGATGCATTGTGGGTAGTATCAAAACCGTCTTGTTTTTCTTGGCTAAATATGACATTAGAGTTGAATTTTTCTGAAACCCAAACAGTGTTGTTCTTACCTCTCTCTTCCTTGTTTGTGTAAACTCTGGGGCAATTTCAAGTTTATTCTTCCTCATAGTTCCAGCCAGAGTAATATTCTTCTGAAGCAAGTAATCAGCTAATTCTAAGGATGTGAACCAGTTGTCTACTCTTATATTACGCCCAGTTCCTGAGATCTCATTAGTGAGACGCTTCACAACATCTGTTGGTTTGTTGCTAACTGCAAATGGCCCTGTAGGCTGTTTCCCAGGTTAAATTTCCAGGTTGGCAGTGTAATACATTCTGCCATCCACCAAAGCAAATATTTTTAGCCCATACTTGTTTGGTTCACTGGGGATGTACTGCCTGAAGAAACACTTGCCCCTGAAACGTAACTTTTCATCAATAGTGCAATACTCGCTAACAGAATAAGAAGCTTTACAATTTTCCACCAAGGAAGAAAAAACTTCACATATGGGGGCTAAATTATCGACTTTTTTCCTTTCCTCTTGGTTATCCTTGTTGTTGAACATCAAGCAGTATAAGAGGAACCTAAATCATCTTTCAGTCATTATCAGACGACATAACTCAATTCTCATTTTATTGGAAGCCCATATATCTTGGGTGTTTGTATGATTGTCTTTTCTTGCAGCACATAAATACAATATTCCTAACAGAGCATTTACCATACTTCAGTTATGTCTGTCAGGTAAGCATCCCTTTCTCTGGAATAATGGCTCTGTACTTCAGATATCATTTTATTAGTTTGATCAACAATACTAATGAGCAACTCACTATCAAAAAAGAGGTTCCAACATTCCATTGGTGTTCTTGCATTCTTGGCTGCTCCTTTCACTCCTGGTAAATGAGTAACAATGTTTTGTTGTCGAGTATGTACGTTTTTATTTTATTTTATTTTATTTTTATTTATTTATTTATTTTTTTTTTTTTTTGGGGGGGGGGGGGCACTTTTGACCATTTTGTGTGTTTGTTCCTTCTAAGAAAACATTTGTCGCCATGATAGTCACTGTCACTCTCACTGGAGTCTGTGACTTGCTCAGTGTTTGAATCTTGTTCTCTTGTATCCACATTGTGTTCCTCCACATCACTGTAATTACCAAAGTCATCATCCGATTCATCATTTTCCTCAAATAACAGTCAGAGCACAATTTCCCTGTCACATTCATTTTCCAACTTGTAAGTCTTTTGCAAGCTCATATTCGATCTGAATGCAAAAAAATACCTGTTAGCAACAGCTGTTACTAATGAGTATTAGATACTAGTAAATTAAATTGTAAATTTAATATTTTCAGTTAGTAACAGAAATGGTCGCTTGGTGTCTGGTAGACTCCAGCAATGCCACTCCGAAACCAAATGCTTCCCTACAACAATGTATGGCTACTAATGTGATACTAATGAGCTAGATATGTCTGCATTTAGTTAAATGGGAGGTATATGGCACCACAAGTCCGCCAGTGTATATGTTGAACAACAGTAAGTAAATGAAATGCAGCTGGCATCTGTCAGACGCCACGTGACCACTCCAGGGTTAAAACAAAAGTAGTTGTATGTCGTAAGTAGTCATAATAGTGTATTATGTCGCGTCAAAAAGGAGCAATAACTCCACAGAGTGGACATATTTTTACACGTCAGACACAGTCCACTGGTATGAAAATGAGCAAAATCGCAGACATGCAAATTAATTTTAAATATAATCCTCATTAATGTTAATATCAAGGGTTGCCACCATATTTTTTATTAAAAACATGGAAAAAGATCCAACACCCTACATCTACAAGCACGGTGGCGAGATAATTGATCAGAGTGCACGGAATAATAAACACAGTCCTCTACCTACCTATCTAATTACCCCTCCAAAATAGTGATTTAGGAATTTGTAAAGGAAGTATATTTATGACTCAAACAAATACATTTATTAATTAAAGCACCAGAAATTTGTGGGGAAGTTAACAATTACATTTTTTCTTTTGATTTTAACATGTCCATTACTTATTTTTTGCGACACTTGCAACACACTGGCAGCATGTCTAGTCATATTCATCTTTTATGTATTTAACATTCACTTTTGCATATTTATCATGATATCACGACCTGCAATCAGTGCATAGGATACCTCTTTTTACCTTTTTTTGAAGATTTTAAACACAGCACCATCACATTTTAAGAAAACTGAGACATCATTACAGTACAAGATTTCACCCAGTGCCATCTTTAATAGGTTACTATTATGGAGACACACTCCCATCCCATAAGCCAGAAGTCCTCCTACAGATAATCTGGCACCTTTTTTACTGTTTTTCTCATTATGTAACTCTTTCTTCCCATTCACGTCTCATGGCAGGATTTTAAATATAGATTTTGCTGACCACAAAATTATATATTTTAAAAATTCTATATATCTAAAGTATCTCTTAATAAGTCAAAAGTAAATATATCATTAGAGTATGATAATGGTAACTGTATCCTGTTTTGTATTTGAAAACACAATTTTTTGATGGAACACTGTAGACAGTTATTTAAGATGGAAAGAGCAGTAAACTCCGCAGTTCGGTGTTTGCTCTCAGGCCATTAATAAATGGAGATGGTCTGTGCATGGTATATTTGGTGAATTTCAATTCTATAATGAGCTACAGAATAGATATCTGAAGTCACTCAATTCACGCAATTAAAATTTTTAAATTACAATATAGAGCAATAAGAATAATAAGAAATAACAAGATAAGGAGACAGTTGCAAACCTCTATTCAAAAAATATAAGATTATCACTTTCTACACTTTGTATGTTTACAAAATTCTTCTAATAGCTTGAGATCATAAAGATAAATTCATAAAAAAAATACAGATGTACGCCACCACTACAATAGAAACTGCTTTAAGTTAAGAATTCCACAACATAACACAAATCAAATTCAGAGGAGCAGTCGTTACATGTCTATAAAGTTGTACAACTGCTTACCTCCTCACAACACTATTGATAAATCAAAAATTAAGTATAAGCATATGATTAAACAGCTTGTAATAGAATACCCTTCATAATCAATTACTGCATTTCTCTCAAATGAATTAAACAAGTAGGCTAGTATACGTATATCTAAAACTTTGTATATATTGGTAAATAAAGGTACCTGTTATGTAAATTTGTTGTATAATATTGTGGGTTCATTTTTGTTAATTACCTAAGCAAATATTTTTTCTGTTGTTCCTGTTACAGAAATTTTCTCATTATATAACTCTAATACTGATAAGGCAAATATGTATTGGACATCTTCCATTGATGTACATCTAAAGTTGCTCAAATAATCAAATACATTCTACAAACATGTGCAATTTGAAATGTTGACAAACCACAAATTTAATCTTTTAAAATTGTAGGTAACTATATTATTGTATAGTCTGTGTATATGGCACTCAATGGCTTATGTTAAAAATAATGAAACATTAATTAATACAATTCAAATAAGACTGTCTTTATTTGACTTAACAAATTTAATTGTTCACAATGGTTCACAATTTCAGGTGACAAATGGAGATCACACAGAAAACTTATAGCTCCAACATTTCACCTTAATGTGCTAAAATCATTTGTAGGCCTCTTTAATAAGAATGGACAGACTCTTGTGGAAAGGCTTAAAAAAGAAGTGGGCAAACCAAGTTTTGATGCTCATGATTATCTGAGTGAAACAACAGTTGATACTTTACTTGGTAAGTAATACTTCACTCTGTAAACAAGGATTTTTTTCTTGTGCAGTATCTGTTCTATAGCAAATGATTTTATTTTTCTGATAAAATTAAACTAGCATAGCAATCAAAAATTGATTGCCTGAAACATTGCAATCACCTGATTAATAGTACACCCTTTAAAAGCAGCACCAGACCTAAATAACAAATACTTGTTACATAACAAATACTTAGATACCAAGAAACTGTACAGAAAAAAGTAGTGGAAACTAAAAGGAGGAACAAAGATAGATTCATAAGAGAAGCCTATAATCCATGCAAAGCAACCTGGACACTAGTAAATGAACATAGGAAAAAACCTACTTCCTCTTCAAGTACCGATATCTGCAGTACTGATAACTTCAATTACTATTTTATTAAAGTTATAAAAGACACTGTAATCGTATCAGTATACAGATCACCAGATGGGGATCCTGAAATCTTTATCAACAAAACTGAGACACTGCTGAGCATCTTACACAATAAGAAAGTATCAGTAATTGTTTGTGGGGACTTTAATATCAATATGTTGACAGAAACTCCAACTAAAAACCAATTCCTAAATATTCTACACAGTTTTAACTTCCACTCACAAATAAACAACCCCACAAGTGTAACAAAAACCTCTAAAAGTCTCATAGATAATATATTTTCAAACATAGATACCTCAGATACAGAAGCTGTGAATATTAACATCTGATCACAATGCTCTTATTATTAAAATTCAATCACTTCCAACAAACACCAACATTGTACATCATATGTATAAAAGAACTTTCTCCAGAGAAAGCTGCAGACAGTTTTGGTATCGCAATGGCAAATCAGTCTTGGGTAGATGTAGTGTCACAGACAAATACAGATATGGCATATAATGTGTTTTCGTCTCTTTTCATGTCAAACTTTGAAATGTGTTTCCCAAAAAGACTAGTGAAAATTAATACATCTGGTCATAAAGACTCAAATTCGTGGATCACACCCAGTATTAAGAAATCATCCAAGACCTTGCAAAGACTTACTTCTGAATTAAAAACATGTACTGACCCAAATTTCAAGGAATATGTAAGCAACTACAAAAATATATATAGAAGCGTGATCAATCTAGCAAAAGTACTTAGAAATGACAGATTAATAAAGATGTCAGATAATAAACTGAAAACTACATGGGAAATTGTCAAAAGGGAAACAGGAAAAAGATGTAGAGAACATGATGTTGTGCTTAAGACAAATAATAACATTAGAATAAAGAAGGAAGATATGCCTAACTACATTAATAACTACTTTCTAAGTGTACCTGCAAAACTAAACGAAAAATTCAGCAAACAGGAGAAAATAATGGCACCAGCAGTAGTCAGTAACTGTATGAAATTGGATCCCACAAATGAACAAGAAATGCTGAAAGTAATCAATAGCCTTAAAACAAAGATGTCTGCAGGAATAGATGAAGTGCCAGTATCACTAATAAAAAAGTGGCCTTACAGATTTTGCAACCACTGGTACACTTTGCAAATTTATCATTCAGTGAAGGAGTGTTCCCACAGAGACTGAAAATTTCTAAAGTTATACCACTTTTCAAAAATGGGGATGCTTGTAAAATAGAAAACTATGGACCCATATTCTTACTTCAATCTTTTCCAAAAATCTTTGAAAAACTTATAAAAATCAAGCTCTTAAGCTACTTGGACACCTCTGATCTCTTAAATTGTAACCAACATGGTTTCCATACAGGGCATAGCACTGAAACAGCTATACAGGCTTATACAGAAGAAATTGTCAGAAATTTAGACAATAAAAAAAGTGTAGTTGGAATCAACCTTGATCTCTAAAAAGCCTTTCATACAGTAAACCATGAAATTCTCCTTGTAAAATTAGAAGCATTAGGTGTTAGAGGAATTGGAGGGAAGTTATTTGAGTCCTACGTCCAAGACAGAACCAAAGTTGTAGAAACCATATCTTCCCACGATAAGCAAAAAATAAAATTGGTATTGGATGCCAAGAAAGTGGAAGCAGCCATCCCACAAGGTAGTATTCCTGGCCCCCTACTTTTCTTGATTTATATAAATGACATTAAAAGCCCAAACAGCTCATCTAAAATTATATAATATAGTGAGGACAGTTTACAACTCACCACAAAGACGTGGCGACGAGCTGCGACAGGCACATACAAAAGACACACACATACAACACATTCAGCTATCGGCCATGGCCTTCTTCAGAAAATAGAGCACTCACGCAATCACACAGGCACACAACACAGTCATACAACCATCACCTCCGACTGCCACATTCGAAGTGTGGCAGTCGGAGGTGATGGTTGTATGACTGTGTTGTGTGCCTGCGTAATTGCGTGAGTGCTCTATTTTCTGAAGAAGGCCACGGCCGATAGCTGAATGTGTTGTATGTGTGTGTCTTTTGTATGTGCCTGTCGCAGCTCGTCGCCACGTCTTTGCGGTGAGTTGTAAACTGTCCTCACTATATTATTTATTCCAACCTGGACTTTCCATTATTATATCATCTAAAATTATGTTATTTGCAGATGACACAAGTATAATTATAAGTGATGACAGCAAATTCTTATCCACTTCAATTGGGAATGTTCTTAATTATGTTCGAAATTGGTTCCAGATGAACAAATTAACACTTAATTCAATTAAAACAAATTACATTCAGTACAGTAAGGCCAATGAAAAAGAAGACCTCCATTTATATTTGGGTGACCAGGAAATAGAGAAAACACAGTCAACAAAATTCTTGGGCATCTGTCTAGATCAGAACTTAAAATGGAACGAACATGTAACATACATATCACATAAACTCAATTCTGCATGTTTTGCACTGAGAATAACATCCAGAGTCTGTAGCAAAGAATGTGCAAGATCAGTGTATTTTGCTTATTTCCAGTCCATTGCATCTTATGGAATAATGTTTTGGGGAGAAACAAAATCTCACTTGACTGACATCTTTAAATTACAGAAAAGGGCCATTAGAATCATGACACACAGCCCTCCTCAAACACACTGCAGACCTTTATTCTCCCAGTTAGGAATACTTACTGTACCCTCTCTGTACATATATAAAAGTGTAATGTATATCAGAACACACTTGACCAGTTTTCATGCAAATTCAGATTTTCACAACTACAATACACGCATCAGTAAGAATCTGCATGTAGAAAGAGTGAGAAAAACAAAAACTCACCTTGCCAGTTTACATAAAGGAAACAGAAGATGATAAAAATTTTAAACTAGATTTAAAAAACTACCTATTAGATAAATGTTTCTATGAAATAGAAGAATATTGCATGATTTCATGAATGTATGTGTTTCTTTTCCTGACGAAAGCCATGGCTGAAAATTTAAGTTGTGTGAATGTGTTTATCTATTTTCATGTCTGTCAGCAGCTCAGGAAACCTCTTTAAGGTGAGCAGTTACCTATCTTCCATTATTGATATTTTTATTATTTGTTTCATATGTACTGTTCTGGCATTAATGTACTCAGTATTGAAGTTTTTTCACTTTGCTTCTGCTGTTGTTCTGGCATTACATTTTAAGTGTGTCTGCAACTTCATTTGTAAATTCCTTTCCATTTGTTCCTCATCCCAGAGGAATCAGAAAAGGAATCAAGAAATAGGTGTGTAAAAGTAAGGCATACATGTAGGAAAATCATAAAAAATAATTTTGAACTCTGAGTGATTGTTTTGAAATAATATAGAGTCATTAAAATAAAATCAATTGTTTATATAGTGTTAAAACCTTTCCAGAGACAGCGATGGGAGTCAAGAGAACTTCACAAGATGGAGAAGGATATAATTATGCAATGGCTGTAATGAAGTGAGTACTACTTGCAACTTGTTTCTTACCATTAACTGTAAATACTGATAATACAATACTTCCATCAAGCACAGTAGATTATGTAAAATTTGCCAAAAAAACATGTTGTACAGAAAACAAATTCTTATATGGATTCCATAACATCTTGAGACAAAAACATATGTGGTCTCCTTAACCTACAATAAAAGTCCAATATCACTATTGACAGTTATAAGTACATGAAACATGTCTTCATCCTCTGACTCTTGAAGTTTTCCCAGAGTTAACTATATTCTGAGAAGTTTCAGAAGTGCAGCTGTCAACATTGACTTATCGTCATGATATTTCATCTGACAACCATACAATCATATTCAGATGAGTGATATATACGGTGTTGAAGATTATAGTTCATGTCAGTAACTACTTTATCCAAACATTCAGCATGGATGTACATGTGCAAAGGCAGCTGCTATATGAGCATCCTTGTCATCATTAGTGCCCTCTAAGACACTGCTTATAAAATAGCACACCGGTGCGTACATAATGGTGATGATCCGTACATGCTATCTGTCAGAGCTTAAAATTCAAATGTCAAATTCATAAAAATTAACAATTGTCATTTTATGTGTCAATTGGCACAAATCATTTGCTTTCTAAATATTGTAAAGAAATTATCAGGTCCCACACCTTCTCTAGATGGTATCACAATTAATAAGATCTTTCGCCAAATGTATTTCCACAAACTCCGTAATAATCAAATCCCAGAAGCATCGTATTGTTGAGGTCTTTAGTCTGCAAACTGATTTGATGCAGCTCTCCCACCTTATCCTGTGCAATCCTCTTCATCGGAGATTAAGTTTGGCAATCTACATCCTTTTGTACCTGCATACTGTATTCATCCCTCAGACTCCCTCTATGATTATTGACCCCACACACTTCCTTCTAATGCTAAGTTGATGATTCCTGATGTCTCAGAATGTGTTCCACGAACCTACTCCTTCTCTTAGGATATTCCAGAAACTCATTTTCTCCCCAATTCTGTTGAGCAGCTTTCTCATTAGTTACATGATCTGTCCATCTCATCTTCATCATTCTTCTGCTTCTATCATCTTTCTTTCCAAACTCCTTATCATCAATGCTATACTCCAGATAAATGCTTTCAGAAAATCAATATTGGATGTTAACAAATATCACTTTTTCATAAACACTTTTCTTCCCATAGCAATTCTGCATTTTATATATTCTTTACTTTGGACATCAGAAGTTATTTTGCTACCCAATTAATAAAACTCATCTACTACTTTTATTGTCTCATTATCTAATCTAATTCCTTCAGTATCACTTGATGTTCTGATACTAAATTCCATTACCCTTGTTTTGCTTTTGTTAATGTTCATATTATACCCTCCTTTCAAGACACTGTCTGTACAATTCAATTGTTCATCCAGGTCCTTTGTTGTCTCTAACAAAATTAATATGTCATTGGCAAATCTCAAAGTTTTTATTTCTTCTCCCTGAACTTTTAATTCCTTCTCTAAATTTCTCCTTGCATTCTTTCACAGCTTGTTCAAAGTACAGATTGAATAACATTCAGGACAGGCTACAACACTGTCTTACTCCCTTCACAAACACTGTGCCTCTTTCTTGCCCTTCGACTCTAATAACTGCTCTCTGGTTTTTGTACAAGTTAAATGTAACTCTTCTCATTCCCATATTTTACCCCTGCTATCTTCAGAATTTGAAAGAGTGTATTCCAGTCAACATTTTCAAAAGCTTTCACAGATCTACAAATACTAAAAATGTAGGTTTGCTTTCTTTAACATATCTTCTAAGATAAGTCATAATGTGAGTATTGCCTTCCATGTTACTACATTTCTCCTAAATCCAAACTGACCTTCCCCAAGATCGGATTCCACCAGTTTTTCCATTTGTGTCTAGATAAGCTTGCAACACTACAGGTTTTGTCGTTGGTGTTAGGCCTATTGTTCATTTTTAAACACGATCTTCAACGGAGGCAGTTCACGCACACAACCTGTAGTTTATTGGCATGTTTTACAGTCTAGGGGCTGGTTGTGTGGTGTTGCATTAAACTGAAAAGTCTATACTGGGTTCCATTTGTGCATTTACAATAAATATTCAGCAAATTTAGTAATATACATAGTTAACTTCTTAACTTCTTTGGTTTCTATAGTATGTCTGCCTAGGTGTGTTTGCATCTTCCTTCCTTTCCTTCCCCCAAGGTAAATCTTTCCTCTCCCGGGATTGGAATGGCTCCTTACCCCCTTCCTTAAAACCCTCATCATTTCCTTTTCCCTCTCCTTCCCTTCTGCCTGAAGAAACAACTGGGTTGCGAAAATTTGCGTTTGTGTGTGTGTGTGTGTGTGTGTATTCATTTATTTATTTGTGATGCTGTCACACCTGTGCTCCTTCGCCTGGTGAGTAATCTTCGTCTATTTTTTATATATAATATACATAGTTATATATTTTTATCCAGTAACTGACATTCAGAGGCTAATCAAAATGAAATAAAACTCAGTCCTGCTTTAGTCCATCACAAGTTCATAAAAAACATATCACAAATTCTCAAGTGGCTTCTAGCCACACAGATCCTTTTTCTTCCAGTGCTGCAGACCAAAAGACTTCATTTCCATTTTATCTTGTCCCTCCAAAACTTGTCATGTGACCTCTGCTCAACTCAAATTCACAACGTAATTCTCGGGCACTGATATTACAAATGTGCAATTGAAAGTTGTATTTCTTGCATTAAAATTTGTATAAAAATAAAGATTGTTTGACTTACCCAAAGAACAGGCTTACCAATAGAAACAAAAAACACACACAAACATTTGAGCTTTCGCCACTGCTGGCAGCTTCTTCAGCAAAAAGAGGAAGGAAGGAGAGGAGAAAGGGAAGGATACGTGTTTTAAGGAAGTAGAAAAGGGGTCATTCCAATCCCAGGAGTGGAAGGATTTACCTTAGGAGGGAAAAAAAGGAAGGTAAACAAATACATACACACACTCACACATATCCACATGCAAACACACCTAGGCAGACATTTGTAGAAAGCTTTCTAGGTAGAGGGATGTGCAGTCCAATTAAGTGTGACTGGCACCTTGAGTATGCAAGCATTAGAGCTTGATAGTCTAATTTTTGTTGCTGTTTCTTTGGTCTGGAAGGAAGCAATAGAAGTTTTAAATTTTTTATACTCCAATTAATTGATTAATAAAATAAAAATCGAATAAATAAAAGATCTTAGTTCACAGATGTTGAACAACCTAGAGGTGATTTCACTATCCTCATATACGTGTGCTATTTTTGAAGCAAGGTGTCCATTTTTGCACCTTTTCTGAATGTAGTTCAAAGTACTCTTTTACCCTTAATTTGAGATTCTTCCAATATACCTGCATTTATGGAGGGTCATCATGTTTAGAAAGTTACCATCTGTCGAAACGCTATAAATTATTATAGTTCCTTCGAACTTAAAGAATTTGAAAGCAAATATGTTACTACAGACTGTCAATATTTAAATAGTTTTGCCTCACATATGTCCATTAAACTCTAAAATTTAAAATATTTGATATCTTAAGTCTGAGGGAGGGATTATGTAGTGTTACCTTGAACACTACTACCTTCTTTTACATCGACTTGAGGTATCTACATATTGATTAAATTGTTGTTAGGCTGGACTAGAACAGAAACTGCCGCCAGAATCAATGTTTGTTGCAGAATCTGGAGGCAAAGGCCAGCGCACAGTAATCACAGATAACATAGAACATAATACGAAGATGTTTCTCCATGATTTAGGAATAACACTGGAAAAAACAATTGAAGAATTGTTCTTGTTGATTTATATGTATTTTCTTGGAACTATTGTATTATTATTCATTCATGGTTTGACTGATGTCCAATGTATTCGTTCATAAGGTGAATATATTGATTTAAGAAGTTTCTCAAGAAAACGGAGTACTTTATATTTTATTTATTGTGGGCATATTATATTACACATCAAGTATCAAGAAGAAGTTTATTAATTATAGTTACACATTCTAGTAATGATAGAGGCACAGCTAAGGCTGGATCTCTTAATTAAACTTTTCACAGCTACGTTAAAGTTACGTGCTTAACCCGCCTGAAAGAGACTTAAAATGTTTGTTCTTGCCATTTGAAGAAGAGATTATAAACAGTGCGAGAATATTTCAATCTGTAAATCGTGGAGTAGTACACGATTGCAGATCCACGGCGACAAGAAACATTTCAACTATACTGAGAAAAGAATTTGACAGAGCACTAAAAGACCTAAGTCCACTGGAGTAGATGACATTCCTTCAGAACTACTGAAATCTCTGGGAGAGCCAGCCAGCCATGACAAAACTATTTCACCTGGTGCATAAGATGAATGAAACCAAAAAATACCTTTAGACTTTAAGAAAAATGTAATAATCCCTATTACAAAGAAAACAGGTACATACAGGTGTGAAACTTACAGAAGTATCAGTTTAATAAGTCATATTTGCAAATTTTAACAAGAATTATTTACAGCAGGATGGAAAAGCTGTTAGAAGCTGACCTCAGGAAAGATCAGTTTGGATTCAACTGAAATGTTGGGACACGGTAGGCAATACTCACTTTATGGGTTATATTAGAAGATAGATTAAGGAAAAACAAATCTTCATTTCTAGCTTTTGTAGATTTGGAAAGAGCTTTCAACAATGTTGCTTTCAAATTCTGAAATCAGCAGGAGTAAAATATAGGGAACGGAAGGTTCTTCCCAGGGAATACAGCCTTGTAGTAGGCACCTCCAGTGCCGGTCAGGAGGGCTTGCATGCTTCTGTGAAGTTGAGAGCTGTGCTGGTGGTAGCATAGCTACTGACCAGGTAACTCAAGCTATATTGGTCTCAACTGAGGAGCCAGATGAAGTGTGTCCCACAACATAGGGCAGGGAGGGCCCTAGAGGCATAGTGAAGCCAGCTTCCCTAAGGAAGTAAACCTCATACAAATCCTGGTCCTCCTGGTAGGAGGTTGGACTCGAGGCTAACACCCTCTTCATGTAAAAAAAAAAAAAAAAAAAAAAAAAAAAAAAAAGGTCAAGTTCTGAAAACCCAGAGAGCAGAAGCTGGACAGATTAATAGGTGATGGCATGGCATGGATATCGGATAACAAATGGTTGAAAAGTTGAAAACTGATCTTCAAATTGGTACCTGGAATGTTAGATCATTATATAGCCCAGGTGCTTTAAAGAAGTTATTAGACCAGCAGGGGAAGCTCAAGGAGAGCATTATTGCCATCTAAGAAATTCAATGGACATGGAGCAGGGTATTGGAAAAGAAAGGGCACTATGTTCTATAGCTGTGATGATAACAGACATGAATTTCATTCAGGTTTCCTTGTTCATAAATGTCTTAAATATTTGCTGATGAATTTTACACCCATTAATCCATGGCCAATAAAAGGAAGATTCTTTAATTATAATGTAATTAATGGACATACAGCAACAGAAGACTCTATTGAAGACCTAGAAGGTGATTTTTATGATGCCCTTGACAAAGCTTACGACAAGTGTCCAAGGAATGTCATCAAGATTGTACTGGGTGATTTTTATGCACAAATTGGAAGAGAAGACATGTTCCAACATGTAATTGCAGCCCATATTTAACATGGATTCACTAATGATAATGGGATAAGATTGATCCTCTTTGCAGCCTCCCATAATATGATAGTGGGATCTACCAGCTTTCCCTATAAGGAGATACACAAGGGCACTCTGAAGTCACCTGATGGTAGAACTATTATCAAATTGATCATGTACTGATAGACCAGAGACACAAATGTAACTTGTTGGATGTTCGAACCTTTCATGTCTCTAACGTGGATCAGATCATTTTCTTGTAATGGCCAAGATAAGAGCAATGATATAAAATGTTCAGAAAGAAAGACATATTAGAAAAGAACAATACAATATTGCAGCACTGCAATTAACAGAAACTTATGAATCAGAAAGTTTCTCAGGTCCTAGAACAAGAACAAGGAACAACGCGAGACAGTAATGACATAGAACAAAAATAGCTGACTATAAAAAGAGCTGTAGACAATTCAGCTAAGGAAACACTAGAGATAGAGAGAAAATCAATAAGACCAACATGGTTTGATGAAGTGTGTAAGAGAGTGACTGAAGAAAAGAACATTGCATATCCAAAGACATTACAGGCGAACTGCACAAGAAGCTTGCTGGAGGATTATCAAGAGAAAAGGAAAATCGAAAGAAAAGGTAATGGACTAAGGCTGAAATAGAATGTATGGAATTGTTCAAGAAGAATAATGAAAAAAGGTTCTTCTTTAGAAAAGTAAATTGGCACCAATAACAAGCTTGATTAGAGATGAAGAAGGAAACACAATATGTAAGAGTAAACAGACTCTGGAAAGATGGCAAAGATACTTTAATGACCTGCTGAACTGAGAGATTGAGCAAGCAGAAGATATCTCTAATGATTGTGAGCAAGGATTGGATGATGAACAGCCACTAGATGACCCAGGGTTAGACTACGTTAAAAAAGCTTTAAGGAAACTGGAGAATAACAATCCCACACTGACAGCATTCCTGCAGAAATGCTAAAACATGGAGGAGCAACATTAGGGCAGTCCCTGTTTGAATTCATCACTCTCATACCAAATGAATGGAATGAAGGAATATTATGTCCCATAGATAAAAAAGGTGACTGAATGAAGTGTAGAAACCACCGTGGAATCACTCTCCTGCACCTGAGCTACTGGGTGTTATCTAATATTATTTTTGATCGGCTACTCCCACAGGTGTCTAAAGAAATTGAAATATATCAAAGTCGATTTCGACGAGGAAGGTCAACAATAGACCAGATTTTCAACCTGCGCCAAATTTTGGAGAAAACTGTTGAATATAGAATTGGAACACGTCACCTTTTTATTGACTTTAAGGCTGCATAAGACAACATAAATAGAAACCAGTTGTTTCATGCCTTACAGGAGATGGGAATATATGGAAAGCTCCTGAAATGGGTAAAATGATGATGTCTGATGTAAGAAGCTGCATTGGAGATCAAGGAAATTACTGAGATGCCCTGGAAATGAAAATTGGGCTATGTCAAGGAGATGCATTAGAATGCTTATTATTTAATGTAGCACTCGAGAATGGGAACATGGAACAGGCCTACGGACCAGGGGTACCATCTTCTACAAGTCAGTGCAGATTTTAACATATGCAGATGGTATAGACATCATCAGCACTGACAGTACCAGCACTGAAAGAAGCTTTCACAGCCTTAAGTCAAGCAAGTAAGAAACTGGGTTTTATGTTTAATAAAGATAAAACTAAATACATGGTCTGTGGGAAAGCATATCAATTCAATATGCCATCAACTTTCAGTGTGAATGGATACACATTTGAAAGAGTTGATACCTTCAAGTTTCTTGGTTCAATAGTCACTTGCTTTAATGACACCTCAAAAGAAATTAAGGTCAGATTGATATCAGCAAACAAGGCATATTTCATCTTGGGTAATTTATTCCAGTCAAGATTCCTTAGCTGCGCACCAAAATTCACTTTTTATAAAATTCTACTTAGACCTGTTCTCGCTTATGCTTCAGAAACATGACCCTTGACAGAAACTGATGCAGGGCTGCCCAATGGATTTGAGAGGAAAGTTTTGAGAAGAATAATTAGCCCTGTGTATGACAGAGAAAAGGAAAAGATACAAATCAGAATTGTCACTATATATGCTGATGCTCCTGTAACAAATATCATATGATCAGGAAGGATAAGATGGGCAGGTCATGTGGCAAGAATGGAGGAGTCTGAGGTGACAAAGACAATTTTCTTTAGAAATCCAGATGGACAAAGAGGTTGAGGTAGTCTTTGAGCAGGATGGCTAGATGGAGTGGAAGAAGACCTACAAAAGCTTGGATGCAGAAACTGGTGGGGGGTAGCACATGATAATGATAGATGGCAGAAGCTCATTGGGAAGGTTATCAAAGTTGAAGAACATGAAAGGGATGCAGAGGTTGGGAAGGAAGTAAGACAGGTTTATAGCCTTTCTCCAATGTTATTCAATTTGTACATTGAGCAAGCTAGAAAGGAAAGCCAGGATAAATTTGGAGAAGGAATTAAACTTCAGGGTGAAGAAATGAAAACATGTCTTGCCGATGACATTGTAATTCTGTCAGACACAGCAAAGGACCTGGAAGAGCAGTTGAACGGAATGGATGGTGTCTTGAAAAGTGTGTATAAAATTAACACCAACAAGATCAAAACAAGGGTAATGGAGTGCATTCTAAGAAAATGCTGAAGGAAATAGATTAGGTAAGAAAAATAAAGGCGGTAGATGAGTTTTGCAACTTGGGCAGTAAAATAAAATACGATGGTCACAGTACAGAGGATATAAAATGCAGAATGACAATGGGAGAAAAGCATTTTTGAAAAAGCATTTAAGGGTAAGGAAGTCCTTTCTGAAGGCATTTGTGTGGAGTGTTGCATTGTATGGGAGTGAAACATGGACGATAAACAGTGTGGACAGGAAGAGGATAGAGGCTTTTGAAATGTCGTGCTACAGATTAATGGTGAAGATTAGGTTGATTGTGTAACTGATGACGAAGTAGTGCACAGAATAGGAGAGAAAAGGAATTTCTGGCAAACCTTGACTAAAAAAGGGGATTGATTGATAGGACACATTATTAGACATCAAGGAATCATGAATTTAGTGTTGTAGGCAAGTGTGTGGGGTAAAAATCACAGAGGGAGACCAAGAGATGAGAACACTAAGCAGATTCAAATGGATATAGGTTGCTGGTCTTATAAGAGGATGAAGAGGCTTGCTAAAGGCTAGGGTTGGGTTGGAGAGCTGCATCAAACCAGTTTCCAGACTGAAGACCACAGCAACAAGAACAAGCAATATCTCTATCTTCCCCCTGGTTATTTACTCTTCTACGGTCTTTCATTTGTCCTCTAGTCACTCCTGCTTAGCCAGTTTGCACTTCCTGTCAACCTCATTTTTCAGCTGTCTGTACTTCCTTTTGCCTGCTCCACTTGCCATTTTCTCCTTTCATTGATTAAGTTTAGTATCTCCTGTGTCATCCAGGGATTTCTATTAAGCCTTGTCCTTCTGCTTATATGAGCCTCTGTGGCTTTCACTACTCTTTCTCTCAGAGCTACCCATTCTTCTTCTACTGGATTAATTTTCCCTGTTGCAGCCGTTCCTTCCCTAATACTCCTTCTGAGACATAAAATCACCTCTAGTTCCTTTAATTTGTCCAGGGTCCATATCCTTTATTTTCTACCTTTTTGCAGTCTTCAGATTTAATCTACAGCTCATAACCAATAAGTAATGATCAGATCCCATATCAGCCACTGGATATATCAGCATATAATTATGACTAATAATTGAATAGCAGAATAATGCATGGATGTCCTAGGGAGATAGAATGCACAGACATGGCTGACTTATTACCTACAAAAGGTGAGCATGTCAATCATGTTCAACACACCTTTCATTTACTTTGCTTGCAGCCTGACCAATATAGGCTTTGCCACATTGACACACTAATCTGTAGATTCCAAACTTACATCATCTTTCATTAAACTGAGAAGAGCACTAGCCTTTGAATGTGGCCAGAAAATTTCTTTTATACAGTGTTTCCTTAGGATCTAAATCTCTCTTCCCTCTTGATCTTATGGGTGGTCATTTTCTTCCTTCTTAAGGTCATATTGATCTGAAGTGGAGAATATCAATTATCTCTGGCACAGGGTCATTCCATACCAAGTCATCCAGGACACTAAACCCACCTCTCACATATATTTATGAAAATCTATATTTGAATTTTGTGCACAAAGACAAGAAAATATTCCAAGTTTCATCCAAATCTAGTTAGTAGTTTCTGAGTTATGACCGTTTAAAGTTTTACGCTAATTGTACCTCTGAGAGCGATGAAGACGTAACTGAAATGTGCATGCTTTTACAGAAATCGAAGTAAAAACGTTAGTTTTGGAGCTAGAGCCTTGAAATTTTCACTGTTTTGTTCTAAATTAAACACTGAAACTGATAGATACACAAAATTCTGATTTATAATCTTCAATCATATTGAAAAGCTGCACTCAAACTCAAATTATTGTTAATTTCAAAATTGTGACACAGATGTAGAAAAATATGAATAGCTAAAATCTCTCTCCAAATAACCCAATACAACGATATATTTTTGAAAACAGCATAAAATTACCTTTCAAATGGTGCAAAAAAAGTGGTGGGGTTCTGAGTTGCAACAATTTTATAAGAAATTAAAGTCAAATTTTGTAATTTACTTTGCAAAATACATGTTTGTTAAAATAATTACTTATTTGAAATAGTACAACTGTGAAAATGCCAGATTAACTCAAGTTTTATGTATTAGTTATTTTAAAATAAAAGATACATAGATTAAGAATTTTACAAAATTGGTTTACTTACATTTGAATACATGAGTTGGCGATTGTTCATTTTCAAACAAATCCTTCGTACAAAGAGTCTTGATGACTTTAAACTTTAATAATTATTCATTTGGAGTATTATGCTACGTTTATAAGAAAAAGTATGTACAGTAATTATATTTACATGTCCAAGAAGTTTAGTTTTACAAGATAACAAGGAAATTTTCCCATGTTTTTATGATTTACTTTCGGGAGTTAGCATCAATCTTATAAGATCTGCCAAACTGAGATGCAACCTCTGGAGGAGCTATTACACATAGATGGGCTGGTGGAACATGACATCTGTCTTCTTTTTGAGGCCAAAATAAAGTTTCTGCTGGTCCATGAGGGTGCATAAAAATAATGTCATAGTCCCCGTCTTCACTGAAACCCTGAACCATTCCTATCCACCAGTTTTGCTCATAAACACATGCAATGAAAGAATGGTTGGGGTAGTCATAAAAATATTTTGTTTCAACGCAATTTCAGAATCCAAACTCATTCGTTTGGCTGTGATTTCTTCACAAGAAGCTGGCTTAAATAATGGAAACTTCTTGTACCTGGTATTTTTTGACCAATTTGAAATCTAGTTTCAAGCATTGTTCTTTTAATTTCAATTTCTTCTTCTTTTAAAAAGAAAAAAAAAATATTTTTGAAAATAAACTTTTGCAAAAATTGTACATTTGTTCAGCATTTATTATCTGCTCACTTTGCCTACTGCTCTGCAAGTTGTTGTTGTTGTTTTTTTTTAACAGTTCTCTTGACTGTGTCCCCGATCCCATCACATGTTGTTTTTTCATGACTTGTAGCATGAAATGACCAGCTTGCATTTAATTTAAAATCTTTAGCGTGAAAACATAAATTTATCATGCTTTTGAAATTTTTGTACTGAGCACTGCAACCATCTGTAAAATACTCAATTTGGTTAACACCAGGAAAATTTTGTTTTATGAAACCTAAGGTTTTTTCTTGTACTGAATAAACAAATGGTACATCATGCTTAAGATCATCTGAAATGAAACACATTTTTTCTTTTATGGTGGAATCCTCTTTCTTAGAAAAAATCACTACTGGATGAACTGAGCAGCTCGAGTGGACCCAGTGGTAGAATTGCACTTCATTTTGCAGAATGAAGTTATAGTTTTCAGCAAAATCGATAAGAATAAAACTTCATAAAATTCCAATTTTTCTTTCCTCTGTTTCAAGTAAGAGTTTTGAGCTTTTGTGATGTAAAAATGAGGTATTAGAGATTCAATTTTTTTAATGGTAAAATCAATAAACTTCTTGCAAGGTAGTAGCATTATTTGTAAAGTCATTCTGCCATCTCTTGAAACCCACTGTGAAAATTTAATGTCTTCATCGTAGTCTTCTAGTACTTCTGTTAGATGTAACTTCAGTGACTCACTCGTTTCAGGGCACACATCACAACGTTTTAACATGCAGTCCCTGTTCTGTCTGTCACAAACCAATTTGTCCATCATAGTGTGTTTTGATTCCTTATCATGCAGGTTCAGAACATTTACTAAAAGCTCAACATTTTGGTGGTACAAACAAGTGAGTTCCAGGTGAACCAGCTAGCACACACCATTTTGGTCTGAAGGAGCAAAATTTGGGAAATCCAATTTTACAATTCGGGTGTTTTACTTTACACACAATGAACAGTTCCTCTAAGTTGCATAGAAGAATTCTTTTCTGCTTGTCAGTATTTTTTTTAAATTATTTTTATTTATTTATTTTTTCATACTAACTTTGTCTTTAGCACCTGGCAACATGTAAGAAAATTCATCATCTTCGTAAAACAGTTGGACAGCGTCTATAGTTTCTTCGGGAAGGGATCTGCCATAGCCAAAATACCTGTCTCATTTGCAAGCATTCTGGCTTTTCGCACTAAATATTCCGATACATTAAATTTTTCTGCTGCTTTTCTGCGAGACCATGACTTTGGAGTGATTGTTAATATCTTTATTTTTTCCCATGTGGTTAAGTTTGTCTTAAGTTTTTCCTTTATTGCATCCACTAAATGATCAAGATCCTCAGATTTGGTCTTCAATTCGTTACCTTGTGTTGTACTGTCAGATTCACTTTAATCATTGGGTTCTTCTACTTTCAAAACAAATAACAACTTTTTTTAACCTAGTCTTTTGCCATTTTAAACTTCTTTTTACCATATTTTTTCTTCGATTGGGTAGGTAATGACTAAAGTTTAAGTGGTGTCACATCCAACCCTAAAAGAGATTCATTCAACTTCTCTCTTTCTACTACTATTTTTGAATTGGTTAATTCACTCTCATTTGCTTCATCACTACACAGTAGAGAAATTTCTTCATCATCTAAACTAGGTGTTGCTTCATTCAACAGTTTTCTACATGTATTGCACAACAGCTTTCCTGACACTAAAATAATGTTCTTTCTTTCTTTAACATATTTTGCTTTTTCCAGAGAAATTATCCTAAACTCTTTCTTCTTTGTTAAAGGTACAGAATGTTTCTTAAACAAATCACAACAGAGTTTTTGGTTCTTTTCAAAATACTTTAAAAAATAACACAAATGACGGGAACAAATATCATCTGTTTCACTGTACTACGTATTAGTACGCCAAACTAAAATTTCTACTTCTTCTTTAGACAACTTTTCTGAAATTAAATAAATGTCTTTGCTTTTTGTCAGTGAAGTATTTTCACATGACAAATTTAATAATGAACCTACTGAACACTTAAAATTAGATACATGTTTACTTGAACTTGCTCTTATCTCCACGGTAAGAAACACACACACACACACACACACACACACACACACACAATTAGTTTCACATAAAACACTCACTTTTAAAAACAAAATTATAACTCAGATTATATAACAATTAATTAAAATGTCACCAAGCACAAACACTAGATCTTAACTTAAATAGAGCCAAATGCACACTGATTGACTTGCAGTACAGGCAGGCTAGAGGAAGAGTTTCATTTCCAGACTGGAAGACAGCAGGCCGACTGATGACTGGTGAATTTTTCATGTGCATACTTGCATAGTAGTACTGCCTTATCTGAACTTCAAGACAATGCTCAAACAATGATAATTCTGTACACAAATTAATTGTTGGGTGCAATAAGGAGAGTCCTTTGTTGTCTACAATGTAAAGTATCAGCATGCATTTAATTGTTTTTGCTTACGAATGATAAATCTTTGTCCAAATTTAAAAACACAAAACAAAAATATACTAAAATTACTTTTTTAAGTAGTTGATCTTCCAAATAATATTTTTAAAACCTTCTATATAACCTCCACTATACCTATTTTGAATCATAAAACACCCGTTCCATACCTTTTGAACAGATTATACTTGTTTTGACTTCAATATAAGATAAAACTGTTACAAATCCAAACCCCACCAATTTTATTGCACCATGTGAAAGGTAATTTTATGCTGTTTTCAAAAATATGTGGTTGTATTGGGTTATTTGGAGAGAGATTTTAGCTATTCATATTTTTCTACATCTACATCACAATTTTGAAATTAATAATAATTTGAGTTTGATTGCAGATTTTCAATATGATTCAAGTTTATAAATCAGAATTTTGTGTGTCTATCAGTTTCAGTGTTTAATTTAGAACAAAACAGTGAAAATTTCAAGGCTCTAGCTTCAAAACCAATGATTTTACTTCAGATTCTCTAAAAGCATGCACACTTCACTTACATCTACAGTGTTCTTGGAAGTGCAGTTAGCATAAAACTTTAAATGGTCATAACTTGGTAACTACTTTATAGAATTGGATGAAACTTTGGATTTTTTCTTATCATTATGCATACATTTCACATATAAATTTTGGAATAAATTCAGAAACCTTGGGTGTTATATCTACTTTTGGCTGGATGATTTGGCGTGGAATGACCCCACACAGATTGTTCTCACAGCTTCTTTACGAGGCTGTCTTTATCAGAAGCATGTATGGCCTAACAGTGAAGCAGAACAGTCATGTTTCTTAAAGTATATATTTAAATTCTGTCCAAAAGATTATCAAATTTATCATGTAAATGGAGCAGAGTGGCTGGCCGTCTTTTTTGGTTGTCTTGAGCAGTTGCATAGTGGATGGATCATTGAGGCATGTCATTTACTCTGAACCCAAACATTCAGACCTTTATCTGCCGGTATCTAAATGGCACCATCCATCACAAATTATGGATGTGCTTCAAACATTGATGCACTGGGCACAATTTTTTATTATTTATTATTATTATTATTATTTTAATTTGACAAAAGAGCTGGAACACCTATGAGTCATATTCAGAGATAATGAATATTCTCCACATCAGATCAACATAGCTTTAGGAGAAAAACCTTGACCACCCACAAGGAGTGGTTTAGGTCCACTGCATTCCTCTCATATTCTGGCAACGTTTCATCCAAAGTAGACAGTTTCATAAGGAAACACTGTGTCAACATAATATTCTGGACACATTCAAAGACTGGTGCTTTTCTCAGTTCGATGATGAATGATTGGGGTTTGAATATATATGGAACCTACAGAATAAGTGTCAATGTGGTAAACCCTACATTGTCCGACCACATGTACAATAAGTGGAAGGTGTGTTGAAGAAGTGTTTCACACTTTTCTTTCATAGCCCAATAAGTTTGCCTTAGCTAAGCAGTGTATCTCTACAGGAAATTATATTTGTTTATTTATTCATTTTCGGTACATACAGCAAAACCTTTTCACATATTGCCAGGAAAATTTAGCTTTCATTGATAAAGGTACAGTACTCATATGAAGCATATATTTACATTCTTTTCCAAGATAGCACTACAGCCTATTGTCATGAAAAATTTAGCGTCAATTTATAAAGATACATTACACATGTACAATATATAATCACACTTTCTTTTCCAACCTGGCACTACAACTTCAAGCCCTCAGTAGAGTAACAACATGTGGTAACGCGGACGCATATGTTTGAATGGTGCACCGCCTGTTACCAGGACTGGCCACTGTGCGGCGCTGGCTGGACTATTGGGCTGCACCCTGCCAGTTGTGCAGCCGTTTAACAGGGGCACTGGCCCAGCTGGGGCTGCTTCAACTCATTATGATTATCGCCCTGTATCCTAACATGTGTGCACTTATTGACTGTACAGCTAGCAGGGACGGGAGTGGTGACTGTTAGTAGTGTACGTCCTTGGACCCGGATGAGACAACGCAAGACTCTGACATTATTCGTGGTTTACATAGTTTGCATATGTTGTAACACAATTGGCAATGAGTGTGGTAATTGGCCTGGCATGTGCTCCATCATGGACAATGTTGGAAAATGAGGGACTGGGCCCAGCGGACTTTCAGCTGCCCCCATGGGGCCAAATTCTCCAGAAATCTCTACAGCTTGTGGTTGAGTCTGTTCAATGGTTAACTACCATCGTGTCTGATCAGGTGTAACATTTTGATTCCCTTGTGTCACAGTTGCCTTCAGCTTCTCTGCCAGCAGTTTATTCCAGTTCTGTGTCGACAGCTACAGCGTTACCATCTCCTTTCTCTGGTTTTGATGATTCCTTAGAAGACTGGGACTCTTCTGAAACAGGCTGTGCCAACATTTTCATGCATTTGGGGTTTCCAACTTGACATTGCATAAGGCGTTATTTCCCTCATGGGTCTCCCCTCACATCTATCAACTATTGCATCAACTTGCCCCCTGCAGGAACCGGCTGCTTTGTCTTTTGATGAGATGTGTCATTTTTTGTCGGCCCATTACCACCTGTGGCGTGGGTTGAATTTTACTGGTTGCATAAGAAACTGACTCAGTCCTATCGGGCATGGGCCAAAGAGCTGCACGGTTTTTGCCATTGTTGTACGTTCATTACTCCGACCCACAAGGAATTGTATGCGGACAGTATGGTTCGGGACGGAATTCTCAGGCTTGCTCCAGGTAAGAAAGTTCATCAAAGTGCCTTACAATTGGAAAATCCAGCCCTGACAGATGTTTTAAACATTGTGCAATCTTTTGAAGTCTTTTGGGCTAGAGGGGACCAAATATAGACTTGGGGTGGTGTAGCTGCAGTTTCGCTGTCTGGCTCAGCGCCTTTGGATTGTGAGGACATCGCTATTATACGGGAGCACCCTACTCGCTGCACAGGTGGTCCTAAACAGGCCTCGGCAGTGCAGCAGCCTCAGGCCATGTAGCACAATCTTGCTTGTATGCAACATTCTTTACCTTCTTGTCCCCTTTGTTTTGTACAGAATGACAGGGCAGACTCCCCCAAGCATTGGGTTGTGTGTCACTCATGCAAGAAAAAGGGCCACATGGCTTCTGTTTGCCGTTCCCATCTGACTAAGCAGGATGATGAGATGGATGTTAATCTTGACCAGAATGTTCAGTCCCCGCCTCCCAAACTTTTTGTTGAAGTTCAGATTTCTGACAAGGCAGTCACCTTACTTTGAGCTTCCGTTTCTCATCTTAATTATCTTATCTATGTATGGCTAGGCTCACCCCCCCCCCCTTAGGCAACAGTCATCCGTTCTTTATGTGGCTATATCCACCAGCAAACCCCTATCTTGGGTCAATTTATGGTGCCCACGGTTTATAAATCCATCGCCAGGCTGGTCACTTTTCTTGTTGTGATGACACTGTGGCTGCTAACATTTTCAACCTTGATGCTTTTAATGTTTTTGGCTTTATTATTGACGATTCTGTCAACCTTTTTTCAGATTCCCTGAGCCTAATACCCTTTGTCGGGAATTCTCTTCTTTGTTTTCTGGTGGGCTGGGTTGTGCTGTGGGCTTTACCACCCACATTACTATGAAACCAATGGCACTCCCCAAGTTTTTTCATGTGCGCCAGGTGCTGGTGGCCCTGTGCCTCCAAGAATTACAGGTTTTCACTCCTATTTCTTCCAGTGAATGAGCTACTCCACTGGTTATTGTAAAGAAACCGGGGGTCTTTATGTATCTGTGGGGACTTTGAAGTTAACATCAATGCACAGTCTTTGGTTGACTCATACCCCATGTCTCATACAGATGAACTCCTAGCTTTACTTTCTAGTTCATACTCTTTTTCTCACATAGATTTAGCAGAAGCCTATCTTCAGCTTCCTTTGGACTATGATACAAAATGTCTCTTGGTCGTCAACACTCCTTTTGGTTTATACCAATATCAGTGACTTCCCTAAGGGCTCGCTAGTGCCCCAGCTATTTTTCAGCGTTATTTAGAGCAGCTCCTCCACCTGGTTCTGGGCTGTGTTAACATTTACAAAACCTGCGGGCCCTTTTCTCTGTTTTCCAAGCAACCAGCCTCTGCTGCAACCTGGTCAAGTCTCGTTTTTTCTAACCTTTTATTCCTTATTTGGGGTTTGAAGTGTCTTCAGTGGGCATCTGCCCTTTGCCAGACCACATAGTAGCAGTACAGTCTCTGTCATGTCTCGCGTCTGTCAAAGATGTACAGGTTTTTTTCAGGCAACATTGCCTATTAACACTGTTTTTTACCAGGGGCCCACCCCTTAAACCATCTGCTTCACAAAGGTGTTCCCTTTGTCTGGTCTTCTGAGTGTGAATGTGTGTTTTGCACCCTGAAGCAGTTATTGTTTTCTGACCCTTGTTTGATGGCATATGTTCCTGGGCAACATTTGGTTCTGGCTACGGATGCTTTTCAACATGGCATTGGTACTGTTTTGGCTCATAAGTATTCTGATGGGTCAGAACACCCCATCGCGTACACATCTAAGACATTGATGGCTACCCAGCAATGATACTCCCAAATTGAAAAAGAGGCTTTAGCCATTGTGTATGCTTTGAAGAAATTTTATGTTTACTTGTATGGAGTCAAATTCCATCTCATTACTGATCATAAGCCTTTGGTCTCTCTATTTCACCCTGCAGTGCTGTTTCCCGATGAAGAAGCTCATATATTGCAGCATTGGGCTCTCTTTCTTTCCCATTATAATTATGAGATCCATTTCCGTCCGACAGCGCAACATGCTAACGTGGACACATTGTCTTGCCTCCCAGCAGGTCCTAATCCTGACTTCGATAGAGAAGAACTTTTGTGCTTTTATCTGGATGCAAAAGCTCAGGCTACTGTTGATGGTTTTCCTATTACTGCACTGATCTTGGCTAAGGCAGTGACATCCGACCTGGTGCTGTGGCTTCAGACCCCCTCCGCAACTATTATTCTTTCCATTTTCATCTGTCAGAATGGAACGGGGTTCTCCTCTTGACTACAGATGGACAATCTCCACAGGTACTGATCCCAGTGGAACTCCATTCAAAAGTACTTCAAATGCATCATGAACAGCACTGGGGAGTATCCTGCACGAAAACAGTGGCTCATTGACATGTGTTTTGGCCTGGTATCGATGGTGACATTACGAGGCTGATGGCTAAGTGCTCGTTGTGCTCTTTGCAACAGGCAGTGCCTCAGGCATGTCTCTCTTCTTGGCCACAACCCCAACAACCATGGGAACGAGTGCATATGGATTACACGGGACCCTTCCTTAACCCTTATTAGTTTTTCTTGTGGATGCTTATTCAAATTTTCCATACATTTTTCGTTGTCATACGAAGTCCACTGCTGTAACTATTCAGTCACCGCCTAAAGTTTTTGCCTTGGAGGGTTTTCCGCATACACTTGTTTCGAATAATGGCACTCCATTCACTTCTTCTGTTTTTCAAGATTCTTGTGCTCATCTGGGCATTAGCCTCCATTTCATCCTCAGTCTAATGGTGAAGTGGAACGGCTTGTGCACACTTTTAAAGTTCAAATGCATAAATATGTGACCTCCTGCTCTGTGGACGATGCCATTATCCGTTTCTTGATGTTCCATTGATTCATGCAGGTGGGGGAATGCAGCCCAGTGGAATTACTTCATGGTAGGCAACCTCCATTTGTTGTTGCCCCAGCCGTCAAGTGTTCCAGCATGACCACCAGCTCATTATGTTCCGGGTTCTCTTGTGTGGCACAAGGTTTTGGCCGGCATCCTCGTTGGTTGCCGAGTAAGGTGAAGACATGTCTCGCCCGCCGCCTCTGCACTGTGTTTACTACTGTGGGCAGTCTTCGTCGTCACTGGGATCAGTTGCGCCTGCAACTCCTGGCAGATCTGCAAGTGCTACCTCCACCCACGCCATCTCCGAGGCCTGTTCCACCAACATGCTTCAGGCCGACATCTTCGGTTGTGCTGGCTCCTGCACTCAGCGCCATGCCCGCCCAAGCACCATCAGCTGTACGGGTGCCTTCTCCTTCTTCTGCACTAGCACCAGTTCCAGTGGTCAGACCCTTGGGTTCATGGGCAATTTCGCCTTTGGAACCCTTGTCTGCACCTTCGGCGCCCGACAATGGGCTTTTTTATCTCCAGTGCTTGGATCAGATGGTGTACCCTCATCCCCAGTAATAGTGAGCAAAATACAAAGAGGTACCAGCCACTCCCGGCAAGTAAGGTCAGGACATTATCGGCCTTATGGGTTAGTACAGGCCCAAAGCTGGCAGCCAGAGATGGATGAGGCATCTGCAATGCAGTTTGCACCCCTGGACATTACACCATGAAGGGGGAGGAATGTGGTAATGCGCAGCCCGTATGTTTTAATGGTGCGCTGCCAGTTACCGGGACTGGTCACTCTGCAGCGCTGGCTGGACTATGTCGCTGCACCCTGCCAGCCTTGTGGCCATTTAAGAGGGGCATCGGCCCAGATGTGGCTGCTTTGACTCATTATGATTCTCGCCATGTATCCTACCGTGTGTGCACTTATTGACTGTACAGAGTACAGATAGCGGGGATGGAAGTGGTGACTGTTAGTAGTATATGTCCTTGGACCCGGATGAGACAACTCAAGACTCTGATGTTATTCGCGGCTTACATAGTGCCCACATGTGTGTTATTAGTTATAACACAACACTTCTCTATTAATAATTGCTTCATCGGCCCAGATGTGGCTGTTTTGACTCATTATGATTCTCGCCATGTATCCTACCGTGTGTGCACTTATTGACTGTACAGAGTACAGATAGCGGGGATGGAAGTGGTGACTGTTAGTAGTATATGTCCTTGGACCCGGATGAGACAACTCAAGACTCTGATGTTATTCGCGGCTTACATAGTGCCCACATGTGTGTTATTAGTTATAACACAACACTTCTCTATTAATAATTGCTTCAGTCTATGCTTTAGTGTAATTAAATTTGCTTTGTTGAGTTCATAGGGTAGTGCATTGTAGAAAATTGTTCCTATATTCTATGTGGGCTATGGACTGTTGTCTTTTTATTGGTTACAATTCTGTGAAAATTTTCCCTTCCCTGTGTATCATAGTTATGTACAATGCTGTTCATTGTATTAAGTTCAGGATTTTGTTTCACAAACATGACTGTCTGCAATATATAAATGGAGTATACCGTAAGAACTTTATATTTGTGTAAGATGTCTCTACAAGGCACAGAAAAGACCCTTGTATACTTCCTTGAGGCACACCACATTGAAGTGTCCTGAAGGTTGATTTGATTGAACTGCTCATTATATTTATAGGTTAGCTTTATACACTGTTTCCCGTCTTTCAAATAGGAAGTAAGTAGTTTCAAGAGTAGCCCTCTCGTCCCATACTCTTCTAGTTTATGCAGAAGAATGGTATGGTCCACAGTATCAAAGACTTTACTCATATCTAGGAAAGTGTCTATTAGCTTGGCACCTTTGTCTGGCTTTTTTAATATTCTTTTATAAAAGATGCTACTGCTGTTGCAGTAGATCTCTCTTTCCTAAATCCATGTTGTAGGTTGTTTAACAGATTGTTTCTGGTGAAATATGATTTACTTGATTTAATATTACTCTCTCTAGCAACTTGCCTAGTTCTGAGGTTGATGAAGTTGGCCTGTAGTATTTTGTTTCAGTTTTTTCTCCCTTTTTATGCACTGGTATAATTTCAGTAATTTTCAAAAGGTCAGGGAATAGACCACTTCTGAGGGAAGTATTTCTCAAGTGTGTCAGGGGCTACACTAATTCATCCCTGCATTTCTGTAATAGTTTGGGTAAAATGTCATCCCAATCACAAGACAGGCTGAAGTGTTTATATGATTCCTAGGAGCTCACTCTCAGCTCATGGCTCATGCCATGGATATAAAAGGACTGGCTGGATTTTCCAGAATTAAAATTTTGTGGCCTCACATGAACTTCATTTGTACCAGCTGTACTGAACTTTTGTATAAATTTTTCATGCATTTCTTTTGGGTCATTTATTTCTTCACCATTTTCTTTTAGTGTTATGATGCTGTGTTCACAGGATCTCTGTTTCCCTCTTTCCTTGTGCATTATTTTCCTGGCAGTTTTACTGATACAGATGGAGTTGCTTATTTCAGATGTATATTTCTGAGCTTTTTGGTTAGTCAAGGATTCTCTGTATGTTTTTCTGAGCAGTTTATATTTTGTTGAGAAATATTGTAATTTAGTATCTCTAAAGAGCCTTATAGTTTATTTATACCCTTTTGGTTTTTCAGGATGTGTGACATTATTCACCAAAGAACATACAAAGTTTGGCTCAGGCTGGAACCAATATTCCGCTTTGTAGGAATGGCTAAGGAACAGATGCAGCATCTGAACATCATACATGGTCTCTCATCAAAAGTAAGTGTCCTGTGTTTGTAATTTGCAAAATATCCACCAACATGACATGTTTTGTAGTCCTAGTGACTAATAACTGGTATTATAAATTATAAACTGTCTCTATAATCTTCAAATCATATTATGCAGTAAATTCTTTTCATATGAAGGAACAACAACTTTATATCCAACTCCTTACAATCTATTTGCCATGTACCAATCTTTAAAGATGAGGAGTTCTACTCTTAAAGTGTTCATGTATAGATGATGTTGTTTGTGTGTCAGTTATTGTTGTTTTTCCCCCAATCAGTGAAAAAATCAACAAAATGTTGTTTCTTGCTTGTAACCACACACTGCTAACAATTTTCTCAACAGGTTATGGGTCCTGAAGTAAATGGAGGTGTTGTGTCTTGCTACACACTCAAACATAGAGGTCACACTCCGAGAGATTACAATAACTTCTAGTCATTATCATGAGGATAGAACTGAGGTGGAGGCAGTCTCCACTCAACAGTTTATGCACTTCATATAGAGCATGCTCCCTTCCACACCTGTGGTGTGCCTAGTGGCGGCCGGTTGACACATGGGTGGTGCCGGATTTAAACACACATCGTACAGATACAGCACACCTCCACTCTTCATGAGGGGCCAGTTCACAGCATATATTCAATATCATTATCACTTTTGCTTGCAGTTAGATGACACAGCAGAATCACAGTGTAGGGTTGTGACTGACGACTATAGCGCATCAGATGGCAGATTGAGATGGTTTGGTTGTTGTGTTGGCCCTCTCTCCCCAGTCAGTGGAGCTGAAGGCCACGGTAACAGGAGCTCAGGTGATGCCACGGGTGCTTGTGAGGGTGGTGTCAACTCCAACCCAGTACTCTGGAATGGTCCCACAAATGGTCAAGATGGCTCAGGTAGCTCTGTAGGGGGCAAAGCCTCAGAGATTCCCATTGAATATTCCTTGTGATGAGGGTCTCGTAGATGGAGTGTGGACCTAAGGATGCAAGTGACCCAATTGGCACATCACTTCCCCATTGGATGTGTGTACAACACAAAAGTAGCAACTTTCTCATCATGTTACCATTGTCTGTGTCCACTTCAGACATCTGCTGAATGCCCACACCCAGGCTACTGTGCACAGCCAGAAATGATGTTGTGGCAGCATCCTTGCATGATGTGGTGCAGGCACAAGCAATCTGAGCATCGACTGCAGCTGGTGGCCATGAAGCTGCCGTGAGCTTTTGTCATCCAGCGGCGTGAAGCGATAAGAGGCCAAGAACATATTGCAAGGCAACATCGGCCAAAGCAGACTGAATGTTTTATGCATCTGGTTCTGGAAAGTGTGTACCATCTTTTCAGCTTTCTATTGGACTGGGGGTGAAAGAGAGAAGAGAGTACATGGCAAATGCTACATTGAGTACAGTAGTCCTTGAATTCTTGGGATGTAAATTGAGGACCATTTTCAGTGATGATAGTAAGCAACAGGCCTTCCAGAGCAAATATTTTTGATAATACAATAATCATAACAGTTAAAGAAAGATGGGTAGAATGAGCTACAAATGGAAATTTAGAATATGCATCAGCAACAAAGAGCCATTACAGATTTAGAAATGGTACCGTACAGTCCATGTGAATGTGTTCCCATGGCTGTTCAGGTAGGGATCAAGAAGTTAAGGAAGCACAAGGGGCTGCCTGCTGGGCTGCACAAATATCACACACTTTCACAAGTCATACTATTTTGCTGACCATTTTCTGCCAAAAATCATGGTACCTATCCAAAGATTTCATATGAATAATCTCCTAATATTCAGCGTGAAGCAGACATAAGACCTCATGGCAGAGGAAACTTGGGATCACCGTGTGAGGAGATGTGTTTGCTGATTTTAGCAGCAGGACACTATCCCATAAGACAAGTTGGTGTTGAAGACCATAATAATTACAGAGGGGATCTGATGCATAATGAGGGGGAGCATCTGGCCACCCATACTGGACATAATGAACCCCTTCTCACAAAACAGAATTTGCCATGTGATTGTAGGTCAGGGGAAAACCTTCAATAGTCTTTTGTGGCTTCATGTCCATGTGGAAACAGAGGCATTCCTCCTGGTCAAAGGCTGTGTCAGAACTGACTGACAGGTGAGACAATGCATCAACATTTGCATGCTGAGGAATAGGGTTGTAATGTTATTTAACCATGTCAAAATAATAAATCACTTCACCTAGTACTTTTCAGTTATACCATCAGTTCACCTGTAATCATCTTGTAATCATTATCTATAAATGGCTCCAAATTTTTGGATGTCGAAGAAACTACAAAATTTTGCTTAACATATTAATTTTTACTGCATCAGTGACTTCACAAAAACACAAGATGTTTAAATATATGAATTAAGACAAGACCTATCACTATTTAATGACTTCTGCTCACACATATATAGACAATCTTGGTTTCTAGAATGTTCTAGAACAAATTTTATACAATTATGATACTTGATTCAACTTCCGTAAAAATAAGTGTACAGTATTCACAAATAATAAGCAACACAGATAATTCATCATAAATTAAAATAATTGTTACAAATTTGTAAATAACAAACAAAAACAGGGATTAGATGTGTATACAAATTATGATTAGAGCAGTGTCGGTTTGTTTACATAAATTAAATTTTATAATATAAATACAACAGAAAAGTCCTATCACAAACAAGTTATCTTGAACTGTTTGGTATATTTCAGGAAATGTTAGTAAGTAAATGCCTACAATAACATGAATGATTGCACAATACTACAATTCATTACTCTTACAAAAGTTTTACAAACAGAAGTAATTTGACAGAATGATCCAGACAGCAAAGTTAATGGTATGACAAAATATTTTCACAACATAATGCAGTAATCTGTAAATATATCAATATCTGTGCATAAGTAGAGCTTCCACTCTTACAGTCATAAACATAGATGGCATCAATATGTTTACTTGACCAAATAAATGGGTTCCCTAAGGCTAAAACCATTATGGGGTGAAACTGAATTTTGTAGTGAAAGCATGACAGAAACAAAGTCCAACACTGAAGCCAGTGAGCAGCTTTGTCTGGCATGAGAGCAGATCGATTAAAGAGTGACACTAATGGCTTGTGATTCATTAAATAATTATACACAAAGAACTTTTTGAGTGTATAGATGATGGCCTGGGCTTATTTCGCATGCTAAAAGTATTTGGACTAGGCCGGAGTGAAGTTTTAGATGGAAGGCTATGTAGTATACTGCTCCATTGTCAAAGTGATGTGCCAACCCTGCAGGAAGACCAAAGTGAGAGGCTTAACTGGGTACTGGGCTGGATGAAAAATTGCCAAAGATAGGGCCAAGACAAACTTGTCTTTAAGGAAAAGAAAGAAGGCTTCAATGCAGGGGACCACTTAAATTTAACAGCCTACCTGAAAAGGTGATATACTGGACTGAATGAAAAATTGCCAAAGATAGGGCCAAGACAAACTTGTCTTTAAGGAAAAGAAAGAAGGCTTCAAATGCAGGGGACCACTTAAATTTAACAGCCTACCTGAAAAGGTGATATAAAGGACATGAAATTGTCACAGCCCCTGGAATGAATGTTTGGTAATAAGCAATATCACCAAGAAACATCTGCAGCTCCTTTGTCGAAGTGGGTCACAGAAGTGCTGTAATAGCCCAAACATAGTCCTTAATCAATACAACCCTGTGACCTGAAACTTCAAAACCAAGGCCCGCTATAGATGGTTGAAAAAACTGGCAATTATGAAGGTTACACTTTAAGCCTGCAGTTTACAATGCAGAAAACAAAGTCCACCTGGAAACCCTGGAATTGGGGTGGTGAGCTCTTCGAAAAAAATGTAGAAATATAGCTGGTGGGCTGGAGACTCCGAATGGAGTGTTCAGAACAAGGTTGCCTTGCGAATCTGGAGTGAGAGGGAATTGCAAATAGGGCTCTGCCAGGTCAATCTTTGAAAAGTACTGGGCACCCAAAAATTTGGAAAGCAATTCTCCCTGCTGCAAATGGGATAAGAATCTACAATTGATTGATCATTGATGCTCGCTTTTCAGTCACCACACAATCGCAGTTACCTGTGGTATTCTTTACAATGACTAGTGGTGTGGTCCATTTACTGGATGTAAGGGGCAAATTACGCTGGCATCCATTAGGTGGTCTAATTAAGCTTTGACATGATCAATAAGTGCTACAGGAATTCCGTGCATCCAGAAAAAATTGGTGCATGCTTATGTTTCATGCTAATACGAGCTTAAAAACTGGATGCACAACATAATCCTGGCGAGGACAACAAAGCAAATTCTCAGCAAAAATCACCTAACAACAGGTATAGCACTTGATCCAAAACTGGTTCAACCTCGTCTGAAATTGAAAAGCCAAAACTGGAAGGCATCCATACCAAGTAGGTTAGCTGGTGTAGCTTGATTGACTACTAGGAACGTAATGTTACAAACCATCGATGAATAGGCTGCAGGGGGGAATTGTTCTTGAACAGAAATGGCTTGTTGATTATTGCTCAGAAACACGTGAGACACTGGTTGTGGGGAGGAGGGTGGTAATCTAAGGTCTACGTATGTTTGTGGGTTGAATAGTATGTCTGCTGCCCTGGTTGTCACCAGCATGTAAACTGTACATTACATTTCACATACCCGGTCGAGTGCGTAGCCTTGGAGTAAGTTGTGGTGGACTGTCCTGGCACCAGGGTCATATTTGGTTTGTGTGTGCAGGAGTAACTGCCACCACCTACTCTGCACTGTCCACAGTAGGAGACAGAAGGGTTTCAGGTGGCTGCACAGCAGAAACATCAAAATTTCCATCTGTTGTCAATGTTGTTCCACATGTTGCTGGTGTAGTTCATTAATTTGTTGAAGCTGTTTCTGGTGTTGGTCATGCTGTTGCTGAAGCAGTTGTAGCAACGCTGGGCCCTGAGCTGCCATAGAGATACAAGGGCCAACATGAACCATAGGAACAAGCAGATACGAAAATGTGATTCATATAAGCGAGAATAACACAAGACAAACAGAGCATTAACAGCACAAACTGGAATATAGGGAGGAAGCAGCAATACAGCATAAGCCTACACATGGGAATATGACCCTACTTGTCTCCAATAACTAGTGTCTTGCTACACCCTCAGACCTAGAGGTCACACTTCAAGAGATTACAATAAGTGCTAGCTGTTATCGTGATGATAGAACTGAGTCAAAGCTGGGCTCCACTCAATACTTTATGCTCTTCATACAGAGCATGTTCTCAATGACAGCTGTGACTTACCTCACAGTGGCCATCTGACTCATGGATGATGCCAAATTCAGATCTGCAGCGTATGGATATAGCAGGAAGTTCAGAACATAAATATTGTGCAATAATTTTTGTATTTCTGGCTCATCAGGTTGGAACAACAAAATGTTGCAAGAATATGAAAACAAATTTCCTAATTTGAAATTTCAAATGCAAGATATGAGATATTAATTTTATTGGTCCTTACTGCCAAAGAATATATAGTAAAAATTATATTTCTAGACAGAAACAAGTAGAATTAACAAATGAACATAAGAAAGATGTAGAAACTTCTGGAATTGTTAATTACAAAAAAATAAATTTTTGCCGATGAGCGGGATTGAACCGGCAATCTTTAGCACCGCAGTTGGTGACGCTTTTCCCTGCGCCATGCCTGCAGTCAGTGTACATGGTGTCTCGTGGCATTGCTCCCTCTCCTGGAAAAACAGTGACCCGCTGTAATCTTCTCTGTGGAGCCAGATGCAATGTCCTGGATCTTTACCTTGTCATAGATCCTCTGTATGGCAGTTCTGGAAAATCCTTCCCTTCTGCACGATTATCGACGATAGATGGTCCTGACGTGGGTTCATCAGTGACATCACCCTCCTTAGAGTCCTTGAACAAGAACCCATTGTCGCCTACCTGCTCTTCAGGATCGTAGTAAGGCTTCATGCGGAGGACGTGAACAAAGTCTCTTCGTTTTTGTCGTTTCGACGACGGCTCATAATCCTCAACTTCGTATGTGACATCTGAGAGGCGGCGTATAACACGATATGGCCCAAAGTATCGCTTCAATAACTTTTCTGTCAGTCCAACCTTCTGTACAGGGGTAAAAATCCATACCAGATCTCCTGGGCTGTACACAACAGGTCGGAGCTTGTCGTTATACCGCTGACGGTCCTTCTCCCGGGCATCCAGTATCTGTATGCGAGCCAGCTGTCTTGTTTCTTTGACCCTGGTGATGAGCAGTTTCACATAGTCATCCTGACTGTCGTCTGACTGGAACGGGAACAGCGTATCCATTGTCATCTCAGCTTCATGGCCATGGAGCAGGAAAAACGGTATGAAGCCTGTGGTGTCTTGTCTTGCGGTATTGTAAGCAAATGTCACGACTGGCAGAATGGTATCCCAATCCTTGTGCTCAACATCGACGTACATTCACAACATATCTGCTAACGTCTTGTTAAAAGATTCTGTAAGACCATTTGTCTGAGGATGGTATGCAGTTGTCATTCTGTGGACAATGTCGCACTGTGACATTACCTCTGATACTACTTTTGGCTGGAATACTTTTCCATGATCAGATATCATGACACGTGGTGCTCCATGCTTCAAAATAATGTCTTCTACAAAAAATGTTGCGTTTTCTGGAGCTTCTGCAGTCTGCACAGGTTTGGTTACAGCGTAGCGTGTGAGGTAGTCAGTGCAGAATATTATTCATTGGTTACCGGTTGTCAACTTCGGGAACCTGCCTAAAAGATCGATCTCAACTCGGTGGAATGGAGCTGTTGCCGGCGGAATTGGTACGAGATGCCCTGGAGGTAATTGTGGCACATGCTTCCATCACTGGCACTCTTTACAGTGACTCACATAGTGCTTGACGGATCGGTAGATACCTTTCCAGTAATACCTGCGTCTGATTCTGTCTAGGGTCTTCACGAATCCCAAATGACCGGATATTGGAGCATCATGGAAATATTTGAGAATAGCTGGCTGGAGATGAGCTGGAACGACCAGTAGCCATTTGGTCCCCAGTGGATCGTAGTTGCTCTTATACAATGTTCCGTTTATAAGTTGGAACTCTCCATTGGTCGGTTCTCCTTTCTCCAAGGCCTCTATCGTTTTTAATAGTGCTGGATCTTCCCTCTGTTCAGCTGTAATGTCATCTAATTCAGTGAAGGCTGAAATTTCATTCATGCTTTTGTGTTCCACTAATGGATTCCTCGAAAGGCAGTCGGCATCCTTGTGTTTGCGCCCGTTCTTGAATACCACTGTGACATCGTACTCTTGGAGTCTTAGTGCCCATCTTGCTAGTCAACCTGATGGATCCTTCAAGCTAGTCAGCCAACACAAAGAATGGTGGTCTGTCATGACAGTGAATGGTTTGCCGAATAAATATGGCCGGAACTTGTTGATAGCCCAGATACCTGCGAGACATTCTTTCTCAGTTGTAGAATAGTTTTTATCAGACTTTGAGAGTACTCTTGATGCATAGGCTATCACTTTGTCAGCACCTTCCTGAACTTGTACAAGCACTGCTCCAATCCCATAACCACTGGCGTCTGTGTGGAGTTCCATTTCCGCATTCTCGTCGTACAAGGGTAGCACTGGTGCGGAAGTTAGTGCCTCCTTAAGTGCCCAGAAAGCTCTTTCTTTTGTGTCATCCTGCAGCATGAACACACTTCAACACAGCTGACAGGCGACTCAGTTATTCTTCAAACGTTTTCGAGAAAACGACAATGTCATTTAAATAGCAAAGACACGTCGTCCACTTAAGGTGTCAAAGCAAGTTGTCCATCATGCGTTCGGAGCATTGCATAATCCAAATGGCATTACTTTGAATTCATAGAGGCCATCAGGTGAAATAAAAGCTGTCTTCTCCCTGTCAGCTTCGTCAACCTCGATTTGCCAGTAACCTGTCTGCATGTCCATAGTTGAGAAGTATGTAGCTCTTTTCAAACAGTCTAAGGTGTCGTCAATCGCAGCAGTGGGTAGACATCTTCTCTTTGTGATTTTGTTCAGCCACCGATAGTCGACACTGAATTGCCATGTGCCATCATTCTTCTTTACAAGGACCACCGGAGACGACCAAGGACTCTCCGAAGGTTGAATAATGTCATTGTGCAACATCTCCACTTTCTCCCGAATTATCCATCTTTCAGCTGGCGACACTCTATACAAACCCTGGCTAATTGGTGGATGATCCCCAGTATTGATACGGTGCTTTATCGTGGGCCGTTTCGTCTGACATTTCCCCTGCTGAGGTGTGAATGCACCCAAAAATTGACGTAGTATGGCTAACACCCGCTGGCGTTGTCTGGTCAGTCCAGGCCCTATTGGCAGTTCCACGTTTGTTTCCTCCAGTGTGTTGTCTGTACTAACAGCAGAGCATGGGTCTTCGTTGATGACGTTGAGCTCACCATCCTGGATTGGTTCGGCTGTCCCGATACGCATTCCCTTGGGGATAAGCTGTGACTGCTCGTGACAATTTGTGATGCAAGTCTCTCCTTGACCACTGGTAATGCTTATGATAGCCGCTGGTATGTAAATTTCTTTGGTGAGCCTGATAAACTTTTTACTATCAGCAAGCACATCACAATTTAATCGCTCATCTGTGTTTGTGACTGCAACTCTTCTCAATGTCAAGGGCAGAATCGTCACATTGTCAACGGCAAATAACTTCCCAGAAAATTCTGTATTACGTGTATCCATCGGAACAACTTCTTCAATTTGCAGCTCAGATCTTCCACAGTCAATGATAGCTTGGGATGCCTGAAGGAAGTCCCATCCGAGGATGACATTGTGACTACATTCTGTTAACACGACAAATTCAAACGGCTGCGTCCTGTTGTTGATGGTTATTCTTGCGACATTTTCCTGCTGGATGCTGTTGATAAGATTTCCTGACATCTTAGTGACTTTTGTCCATGGAGGATTTTCATCTGCGGCGGCCTCACCTCCGTAGATGGTCACCTCGCTTAGTTTCTCCTGGGCGCAGAGGCTAGAGGAGCAGCTGGTACCTCTGTACAGCGACGGTGAACGGCTGCGGTGCGTCGGGTAGCGATCTCGTCTAGGGTACGGTGATGGGCTTCTTCCCATAGGTCGACTGAACTCATCAGAAGGTTATTGCCTGGGGTGGAACTGCTCTGATGGCTGATGGCTGATGTCTTGCGGTAAAATAATCGTCTAATACTCGCCTTCTCTCTCTGAAGTAGCGTACAACATGTCCAGAGCGCCCACAGTGGAAACACAGTGATGTGTTGTCTTCTGTCCTCCAGACGTTGTTTTTCTGTGGGGTGTCATAGTTGCCGGGGAAGTTGGTTGTGGCCGCGTTGGTCGGTTCATGGGCTGCCGTTTGGCGACTGCAGCGTAATTCATAGCAGGGTGACACCATTCTTCACGTCGGGTGTGATTGGCGGGGCAGACAGGAGCTATTGCCTGAAATACCTCTTCCTCAGCAGCATCGGCTCCCTCGTCACTTACAGGGCTTACATCCATGGCCATGATCTGATGCTCGCTTGGTCTAATAGCCCGCCATAAATTGTTGTAATTCTTCTCTCACAATTTGTCGTATGAGAGAAGCGAAGTCATGCTGATCTTCCACAGCGGCCATAGGGACTACATTGGGGAGTCTTATCATACTCCTTTCATCCAACCCTCCTTAATTGCATCTCTTCAATACGCTGGCACATGAGTCACAAGAATAGCTATCAACAACAGGACGAAGCCGTTTGAATTTATCGTTTTAACAGAATGTAGCCATAACACCATCCTCAAATGGGACTTCCTTCAGGCATCCCAAGCTGTCATTGACTGTGGAAGATCTGAGCTACAAATTGAGGAAGCCCTTCTATGGAGCACACATAACACGAACTCCCCTGGGAGGTTGTTTGCTGTCGAGAATGTTGAGATCCTGCCATTAACAATAAGAAGAGTTCTAGTCATCAGCCAAGATAACCAGCTAAATTGTAAGTGCTTGTCAATCGCAAAAAACTAATTAGTATAATGAAGGAAGTATACACAACAGCGACTATCATAACCATTACAGATGGTTGAGGAGAACTTTGGATCACTAATTTTCACAAGCAATCACAGCTCATTTCTAAAGGAATATGTATTGGAACACCTGAACCAGTCCAGGATAGTGAGCTCAGTGTCATCGACGAAGTCTCATGCTCTGCTGTTACTGCCGACAATGCACTAGAGGAAATTATTAACGAATTGCATATAGGGCCTGGTCTGACCAAGGAACAATATCAGCAGGTGTTAACCATACTACACCAATTTTCAGTTGTATTTTGGGTCAGACAGGAGAAGAGCCACATGAAACAGCCCATGAAAAAACACCATATCAATACTTGAGATCATCCACCAATTCGCCAGTGTTTGTACAGAGTATAGTCAGCTGAAAGATGGATAATTTGGAAAGAAGTGAAGAAGATGTTGCGTTAAGACATTATTCAACCTTTGGAGAGCCCCTCGTCATCTCCAGTGGTCTTCATGAAGAAGAAGGATGGCGTACAGCATTTCTATGTCGACTATCGACAGCTGAACAAAATCACAAAGAAAGATGTCTACCCATTGCAACGTATTGGTGACACCTTAGACTGCTGGAAAGGCACCTCTTACTTCTCAACCGTGGACATGCAGACAGGTTACTGGTAATAGAGATTGAAAAAGCTGACAAAGAGAAGACTGCTTTTATTACACCTGATGGCATCTATGAATTCAATGTCATGCTGTTTGGACTATGTAATGCCCCGGCCACATTTGAACACGATAGACAACTTGCTACGACACCTTAAATGGATGACATGTCTTCGTTATTTAGATGATATTCTCATTTTCTCAAGGACATTTGCAGAACATCTAAGCCATTTTCAACTGTTTTGAAGTGTGTTCAGACAGCAGGACTCCTCCTCAACCCAAAAAAGTGGCTCTTCATCACCAAAGAGATAAAAATCCTGGGGCACCTAGTGAATGGAGATGGTGTCCACCCTGATCCAGATAGAGTAAGGGCAGTCGTAGAATTTCTAACTCCCTAGCACATCCGTGATGTGAGAAGTTTTCTCAGGCTGTGTTCATACTACCGTTATTTCATAGAATGTTTTTGTAACAAGACACTTCCATTGTAAGAACTTCTGCAGGGAGGCACCAAGTTTTACTGGGATGAGATGAAAAAAGAGCTTTCTGGGTACTTATGGAGGCTCTTAACTTCTGCACCAGTTCTAGCCTTATATGATGAGAATGCGGAAACTGAACTTCACACAAATACTAGCAATTATGGGATTGGTGCAATGCTTGTACAATTTCAGGAAGGTGCTGAAAAGGTGATGCATATGCATCAAGAGTTCTCTCAAAGTCTGAAATAAACTACTCTACAACCAAGAAGGAGTGTCTCACTGTTATCTGGGCTATCAACAAGTTCCGGCTGTATTTATTCTGTAAACCATTCACTGTCATGACAGACCACCATTTTTTATGTTGGCTGACCAATTTGAAGGATCCATGAGGTCAACTAGCAATATAGGTACTAAGACTCCAAGAGTACGATGTCACACGGTTATTCAAAACTGAGCAAAACACAAGGAAGCCCATTGCCTTTTGAAGAATCAATTAGCTGAACACCAGAGCATGGATGAAATTTCATCTCTCACCGAGTTAGGTGACATTACAGCTGAACAGATAGAAGATCCAGCATTATTACAATCCATAGAGGCCTTGGAGAAAAGAGAACTGACCAAAGGAGAGTTTCAACTTATAAATGGTGCATTGTATAAGAGTAACTATGGTCCACTGGGCCCCAAATAGCTACTTATTGTTCCAGCTCACCTTCGGTCAGCTATTCCCAAGTATTTCCACAATTCTACAATATCCGGTCATCATGTATTCTGAAGACCCTAGACAGAATCAGATGCTGGTATTACTGGCAAGGTCTCCACCGATCTATCAAGCACTATGTCACTTTAAGGAATGCCATGGATGGAAGCATTACCTCCAGGTCATCTGGTACCAATTGAACCTGCCAGACCTCCATTCCACCAGATTGTAAACGACCTTTTAGGTAGGTTGCCAAAGTCAACAACTGGTAGCCAATGGATAATAGTCTGCACTGACTACCTCACTTGCTACACTGTCACCAAACTTGTGCTGACTGCAGAAGCTCCACAGAGATCGCAAAATTCCTAGTAGAAAACATTATTTTGAAACATGGTGCACTATGTGTGATGATATCTGATCAAAGTAAAGTATTCATGTCAAAACTAGTATCAGAGATAATGTCAAATTGCAACATTGTTCATAGAATAACAACTGCCTACCATCCTCAGATAAATGGTCTTACAGAAAATTTTAACAAGACGGTAGCAGATATGCTGTCAATGTATGTTAATGTTGAGCAGAAGGATTGGGATACAATACTGCCAATCATGACATTAGCTTATAATACACCAAGGCAAGAAACCACAGGCTTCATGCGATTTTTCCTGCTCTGTGGTCATGAAGCTGAGACAACAATGGATGTGCTGTTCCTGTTCCAACTGGATGACACTCAGAATGACTATGTGAAACAGCTCATCACCGGGGTTGAAGAAGCAAGAGATCTGGCTCACCAACTGACACTGGACCCTCAGGAGAAGGATTGCCAGTGGTATAACAACAAGCACCAATCTGTTGTGTACAGCCCAGGACGTCTGGTATAGATTTTTTCCCCTGTATGGAAAGTTGGGCTATCAGAAAAGTTACTGAAGCGATACTTTGGTCCATATCGTGTCATATGCCGCCTGTCAGATGTCACATACAATGTCGAGGATTATGAGCTGTCCTCAAAATGACAAAAACCAAGAGACATTGTGCATGCCCTCTGTATGAAGCTTTACCACAATATCAAAGAACAGATAGACAGAAACAGCCTCTTGCTCAAGGACTGTGAAGATTGTTGTGATAATGATGAAGCCATGACAGGAGGGTCTGGCACTGGTCATCGCCTCCGTAAGGAAGGCGTGCAGGCAGAATGGAAGGATTCTCTAGAACTGCCATAGAGAGGACCCATGACAAGATCCAGGACGCTGCAGCTGGATCCAAAGGGAACCTAACAGTGGGTCACTGTTATTTCAGGAAGGGGAGCAATGCAGTGAGTCTTCTGACGGAATGCTTAGTGCAGTGGTTAGCATTCCAGATCGCTGTGCTTGTGGTCCCTAGTTCAAAACCTGCCATGGACAGAAAAAATTTATTTATTTGTATTTACTATTTCTAGAATGTTCTACGTGTTTCTTGTGTTTGATGTACTTGTTGTAACTTTCAGAAAATTCTTTCTGTGTATAAATAATGTAGCACTCCAAGCAGAAGACAGTCTGTACTGAGTGTTAGCAATAAATGTGTTCTACGTGTAAAGTGTTGTGCTCTATTAACAACTAGCCTTCGATTTCCAAACCACCTGCAGTTTTCAGTGTGACAATATTGTATCTACACAAATAGCTGTATTGCTTCAATTGTTTTATTTATATATTTTTATTTGGGCAGATGACAACATATTGTAAAGAGGATCGGGAGCTGCTGACAGGTATGAAAAATAGACAGTCACATTCAAACAACTTCAAATTTTGGGCATGGCCTTCATCAGAAAAAGAAACACATATATTCACACAATCACTCAGACAAGTATATACACACAACCACCCTGTCTAGCTGCTCTAGTGCCATAAGCATCTTGACTGGAGCGTGGTGGGATTGGAGGGTGCTGCATAAAGGTGTGGATGGAAAGTTCCATGTTTACCTTGTATCTTACCCCCTCCACTCCCCATTTCAATGGTGCTGTAGTGGCTGGACATATTGGTTGTATGTGTATAGTTGTCTGAGTGATTGTTTTAATGTATGTGTTTCTTTTTCTGGTGAAGACCATGACCAAAAATTTAAGTAGCATGAATGTGATTGTCTATTTTTTGTACCTGCCAGCACCTCAGTAAACCTTTTTATGGTGAATTGTTATCTAATCCTCTATTATTGACATTCCATTCAGATTTTCCGTTGTTAAAATTTAGTGAAATAACTGGGGTGCCTTTTTCAAATCTGTTATTTAAAGAATAAAAATAATTTCTGAAATTAAGTTGACTATTTATTTACTGTTTTGTCATCCTGACAGGTAATCAAGAGAAAGAAGGAAGAATTTATCAAAAGAAAAGAAAGTCCAGTCTCTGATAATTATTATATAACTGAACAGGAAGAAACAGACAAAGAAGCTCAAAAAGGAACTTATTTTGATCAGAGCCAAGGCTTAAAAGATGATCTGGATGATGATGTTGGTATGTTCATTAAATTATCAATACTATAAACTGCACCATTCAGTCCCCATATACTTTTTTATTATTTTTTTTCATTTATTTATTTCACTATATGACTGTGCCAAGCTGCCACTATAGTCAAATTTCATTGTATCTGAGAAGTGGTTGATTCTGTAGACGTCATGCATCAACACATGTGAGTGGTGCACTTGATTACCGAACTATTCTCTACCATACTTTAACACTTAAACACTGGCTGTAAACACAGAAGAAGGTGCTAAAAATGTATTTGTGTTGTTTGATAAATAATGATATTAAACTAAATTTTCATGACTGACAAAAAATCATTAATAATAATTGACTACTAATATTTTTTTAGATTTGTATTGTAAATATATGTATTTTTCACCTATGAAAATGCATCATATATAAGTATAAATTCTGTCAGTAATACTCCTAACTCACCCACTGCCTGTCAGAACCCCAGAATTAGAAGAAATGGTAAGAACTATCTAGCAGTTTGAAAGTTTTATAACCTATTGCATGGTAAGCAGTGTGAGAGTGCAATATCCATTCACTATCTCTTACATCTCCTCCTTGTGAACCTCCCCCCCCCCCCCAATAGAATCCAGACCTTGCCTAGCTGACCTTTTCAACATCCCACATCCCTAAACAAATTCCCTACCAACACTCCAGAATATACAGAGCCAAAACAACCCCAGAACACATTTTTAACTTGACTTCAACTCCACACATATTCCAGTCCTATCCAAAGCTCTGACCTTCAGCCACACTTCCCAATTTTACTATGTTGGACTTGTAACAGACCACTCTCCTTCCCTTGATCCTTATAATGGAAACACTACTTAGTCATCAATCCTTCTAACTAAAGCCATTGTAATCCCAACATTGAATCCAGCATCTCCCAGTTCATACCATCATCCAACCAGGATACCTGTTTGTTCCACCTAATCACCCCCAGGAAAACCTTCATGGAATACCTAACCTCTGACCTGGCCTCATTATCATTCCATAATTCCCATAGGAAGAACACCAACCTTTCAGCAGAAGGAAGGACAGCTACACACAACCTCAAAAAGATCCAGACTAAATCATTTTCCTTGCAAATAATGGTTCTGTTGCTATTGTGATGAATCACAGTAACTTCCTGGTAGAAGGCAACTGACAATTGCCTGATTTTCTATCTACAAATTGTGCCAAAATTATCCCATCCTGAAGGGCAAACAAGACTTCCAGGTGCTGCTGCTGCAATCCTTGGGTACTTTCTAGAACATCTCCCTTGAATCATCTCCCTCATTACCTCAAAAACATCCTGCACACACGCCTTACACATTTCTACACACTCCCCAAAATTCACAAATCAAATAATCCAGGACACTCAATTTTGGCTGAAACAATTTTGGCCTCCAATCAACTGTCGGAAATCCATCCTCCCATATCAAACTTTTCCTCCTGGGTACTTCTTCATCACTGTTGACACCAATTTCACTTACACCAACATCCTCCAGACCGAGGTATTGCTGCACTCTCGAACACTACCACATTCCTCGCTAACACATTCCTCATAAGTCTTGGTAACTGTATCATAGTAATATAATGAGGATAGTATGTAACACACCACAAAGACATACATTTAACCATAACAGGCACATAAAACAGACACTCACAAACATGCAAATTAACTTTTTGACATTAGCCCTCATCAGAAAAAAGAAGGCACACACTACCTTTCATACAATCACACAAGCACATTTCACAGGCACAAAACCATCATCTCTGCCTGCTGCATACATAGTCTTTTTAATATGTCTGTTGCAGCTTGAAGTACATTTATGCAGTGAATTGCATACTATCCTCATTATGTTATAGAATTCCAACCTTGATCTTTCATTGTTAGTTAACTTCTAATAAACAGCTACTTTTCCTCTGAGGCAAGATATACAATCAAATCTGTGGCTTTTGACACCTGCATGGCACCCAAATGGCAATCTAAAAGTAACCTTCCTAGCCTCCTAAAACCCCAAATCACTTGTCTGCTGCAGGTTCATTGTGATAATGATTTTCACAACTCAACTCCTTTCCTACCACCTGCTTGACATGGTCTTCATCAACCAAGTGTGCCTCTTTTTTGGACCACCACAAAACCGTGACCAAAAGATATGTTTGATTTCAATGACAGTTCATAACCTGAGCCATCTCTCCACACACATTACCCATCCAACAGTTCCCACCTCCTTTATGCTACACCTTCTCCCAAGTTGTGTCTCATTCCCCTTCATCTGCACTATGTTTTCCCTTTTTACTCCTCTCCTTTTTTGCTTTCCCTTCCCACCATTCTATCCTCCCCCTCCCCCCCCCCCTCTGTGTTCCAAAACTGCACCTCTTCCCACTAATCTAGTCTTTTCATACTCCATCAGCCTGTGCTGATACCTCTACCCCAATCGTTACCCTACAACCTTCCCCTTCCCCCTCGTCTCCCCTCTCCACCTGCACTTCACCACTCCAAGTAACTCTCAGTATGAGGTTGACACTCAGAATGCAACAACAAGAAACCACAGTTGTGTGTGAATGAGTTGTCTGTCTGATTGTATGAATATATGTGTGTGTGTGTGTGTGTGTGTGTGTGTGTGTGTGTGAGAGAGAGAGAGAGAGAGAGAGAGAGAGAGAGAGAGAGAGAGAGTATTTCTTCTTATGAAAGCTGTGACTGGAACATAGGTTGTATGCATGCGATTGTCTTTCCTACATGCCTATCTGTTGCTTAGTGATTGTCTTTGAAGTGAGTTGTAACCTAGCCTCAATATTATCACATCTTTCTTACTACAAGCAAATGGTTGGCAGTGATAATTAATGTATCTTCAATTTTTTTCATTAGGCACTTGTGGTAGGTAGTATAGAGCATTTCAGATTCATGTAATGAATAAAAAATTAAGAAATATTTGCCATATATTCTTCTTCACAGGTGAGAAGAAACGAATGGCTTTCCTTGACTTAATGATCGAGTCTGCTCAAAATGGAGCTGTTATATCTGATGCTGAAATAAAGGAGGAAGTTGACACCATCATGTTTGAGGTGAAATGCTTGTGACATCATTTCTGTATTGTCATATTTTATATGTACAGGCTAAACTGAAAGGTTTGGTAACTAGACAATTAGCTGTAGATTACAATGATCCACTTTCAATAAATACTATATTTCTATAAATTAGGAATAGGAAGAAAATACATTCTTATATTTCTTATACTTTAAATTTATTACTACTTCAAATCATATTTCAGGGACATGATACTACTGCTGCTGCCTCCAGCTTTACACTCTGTATTCTCGGCATCCATCAGGAAATTCAGGTATCTTCTACACTTCTAAATCTGAATGGTAGATTAATAAAAAGAATATATGGTTAAGTGATTTTTACACTAGTGAACAAGACCTTCTCAGTGTACACATGTTCATCTAGTGTAGCAGAATCAAATTTGAAAATTTTCCTTTCAGTTGTCACCATAATTATAAATTATCAATATTAACAGTTTCTGCTCCATTTTTGTTGAAATTTACTCTGTTGCTATTCTTGACTGTTCCACTTTCACATAATAAGCCAGTCACGTCTTTTACATAGTAAACATAATTTGTTTCCAGTTACATTAAAATCAATTTTTCAGAAATCTGACATTGTAACATGGAACCATTCACTGAAGGTTCATCCATATGGGTTTTAGTAGTAACATCATAAAGAGCTAGCTCATCTCTGATAATATGCATAGATGTTCCGTATCTAATATCCTTTCTAGTTCTCTATTACACATTTTTCCAAAAGAGTAATAATAAATGCAGAGTGCCTGGACTACTAGAATCGTATCTTTTTTGTACTCTACCTTACACGGCATTGGGCTGTGGTGTGACTCCTCCTTTGGCAAATGAAGAACTTGACTAGTTTCTCCTTTTTCTTACTTAAAGTGCTACAGCTGTTTCCTACTCTAGAGTAAGGTATCCTGACATATTTCTCACATCCTGCAGAATTTTTCACTTTTACAGTGTCGATAACAATTATATACCTCAGGGCACAAAGAAATTTATAAAATTAGTTGCCAGTTGGCATTGAATTACATGAGTTGAAAAAGTTGAAACTTTCTGCCAGGCCAGGATATCAGCACAGGTCTCCTGCTCATTAGACAGATGTGCTTTCAGCTATGTTGATGTACACATCCTAATAGTTGCACTTAACCTGTTCAGTGGTTGTAAGTTCATGTGTGCTTGTTCTTACAGTTACCTAGTGAAGTGGACCTAAGATCTTAGAGTAATCTAAGTCTTCTCTCAAGACCTTCATAATACATAAATAAATAAATCTTCTAAAGTACTCCATAACTTGCTCCAAACTACTTTTGGCAACATAACTTTGTCTGTGTGAATATAATTCACTAGATCAGTCATTAATATTAACTTCTGTCCAAGTTTCCAACACCTTATGTACACAATTTTACTCAGTGAGCTTTAGTGTACCACATACATAAATTGTGTAAGTGTGCTTCCACAGCAAATTATCATGTTGAATAGTTCTCATGACCTCTATTGGTTACATGAACAGTATTAAAATGTACAAATTCCTGCACGGTCAGCTCATCCTGATATCTTTCACAACATACTTTGTTCTTCAGGACTATTCCAATGATTCTTTTCATCTGTGTGTCAGATTTCTAAGTCTCAATGCATTCAATGGTGTCTGATTTCAAAACCTGTTAGAACTAATGCTCCTCAGAATACTCCATGAAGAAGTTCATGACAGTCAGAGACAGTGAAGATCCCACTGCTGTGCCATCCATCATCTCATAATATGGTTTTTAATACTGGAAGTATGTTGTCATTAGGGTATGGTGGAACAAGTTGATGATTCGTGTGTCTGATATCAGCACTTTCGTAAAAAGATATACTGCATCTAAGCTAACCATTATATCTATTTGAAATCTATTTATATTCTTGAGGGTGTTAACACATGTCTACAAGTTTACAATGTTATGTTCATAGTAATAATAATAATAATAATAATAATTTTATTGTCATTCAGCCATAACAGCAATAGACAAAGTCATACAATTATTACATACAACTGAAATTCAAGAGAAACAGTTTTGTTTATAGGAGACACAGACATATATATATATATTACAGTTTAGTTAATATGAGACAAAGTCACACATAAATTAAGTACAATTGATAATTCAACAGAAACAGTTTTGCTAATAGTATTACAGTGTCATATTACAGTTGAGATATTCATTTACTTCATAGAATGGATGGGCAACTAGCCAGTCATACAGTGTTTGTTTGTATGCCTGTTCAGGTAACTCTTGTACAGATTGTGGAAGTTTGTTAAATAATTTGTGTCCCGTGAGTTCATAACTATTAATAGTTTTCGACAGTCTGTGGTATGGGGTATAAATACATCTGGTCCGTCTGGTGTTGTAGCCATGGACGTTTTCTCTACGTTTTGTCTCCGGTAACTTCTTTTTTGTGTAAAGTAAAACATAGTATATGTAGAGGTTTATTACAGTCATGATTTTTAGTTCACGGAACAGAGGTTTACAGTGTGCCTTATATGTAGCACCAGAAATTACCCTCATAGCTTTCTTCTGCAGTATGAGGATGTCATGCACAGAACTTGAGTTTCCCCATAAAATGATGCCATATGTTAGTATGCTTTGGAAGAAAGAAAAATAGGATGTTCTAACATACTTTTCAGGTACACAGTTCATAAGTTGCCTTAACAAATAGATCACTCTTGATAACTTAACACTTATATATTCTATATGTTGAGCCCAAGACAATTTATTATCCAAATATACACCCAAAAACTTAACGTAGGTTGGATTGTCTGAGGGAAGCTTGTCTTTTAAACTAACAACCATTTGTTGTGTTTTGTCATTATTAAGTAGGAAGCCATTTGCCTTAAACCAATAGGATGCTTGTTCCATTGTCTGTGCAACACAGGTTTTGAGGTTACTGAACTCATTGCTACAGTGGAGAAAAGTTGTATCGTCTGCGTATAAAACGGTAGGAGACTTGATAAATGATGGCAGATCATTGATCATAATTAGGAACAGAAATGGGCCTAATACAGATCCTTGTGGAACACCTATCTTTACTTGTTGCATACTGGACATTTCTTTTCCGACACAAACTACCTGCTTTCGGTTCTGTAGGTATGATTCTAATAATTTAAGACTGTTACCTCTAATGCCATATAATTCCATTTTTTCTAAGAGTGCTTTATGCTCTACACAGTCGAATGCTTTACTTAAGTCACAAAAGGTGACCTGAGCGAAGCCCTTATTCTCAAGAACTTGATGAAGGTATTTGACTACTGAGTCTATAGCGTCAAGAGTTGACAGGTTTTTTCTAAAACCATACTGTGACTTGCTAATTATTTCTGCATTTTCAAAATAAGCACATAATTGTTGATAGATTACACATTCAAATACTTTAGAAAGAGCTGGGACTGTGGAAATTGGCCTGTAACTAGAAGGGGAGTCAACATCTCCTTTTTTGTATATCGGAACTACTCTGGATACTTTCAGCTCATCCGGAAAATATCCTTCAGTTATACACTTGTTTACACAGTATGTTAAAGGGTACACAATACTATCTATTACTTTCCTTAAAATAGTGCAAGAAATGTCATATATATCTACACTGTCAGATGATTTAAGCTGTTTTACTATTCTTAGGACATGACTAGGAGACACCTCAGAAAATGAAAACATACTTGTATTTGCTGGTGGTTTAGAGATATTTACTGAAAGGATCTGTGATGAGGTTATATTAGGTTTGATGAATGCATTTCCTACTTCTTGTACAGATTTAATAAAAAAATCATTGAATTTCTGGGGACTTACATTAATTATCTTGTTTCTTTCATGTTTAGCTACACTGTTAATTAGTTTCCATGCAGCTTTACACTTATTGGTGGAATTCTGAATGGTACTGAAATTGTGTGCTTTCTTGGCTTCTGCAATTGCTTTTTTATACTCATTTCTAGTTTTAACATAGGCTGATCTGGCATGGTCAGTCTTCAGATTTTTATATATATTGTGCAGGAGCATAACTTGGTTTTTAAGATTTGTTAATTGTATGGTGTACCATGGATTTTGCTTATTTTTACCCTTACTGCTATGGTCTTTGTTAGTTATTTTACATTTCTTTGTGGGAATACAGTCATTAAATTGTGTTATAAATGCTTTAAAAAACCTTTCAAATATTAGCTTTGGTGGCAAATCATTACATAAACTATAATGTGTGACACTGTATTGACCAAACCAATCTCTGTTTGTAAGGGACTGACAAAATCTGACAATTTTGTCATCTGTGACAGGTCTGGTGATCACCACCTTTGGGACATACATTTCAATATTACTCTTATCAGCACAAAATCTATTGACATAATTTAAAGATACAGGATCATGATCAGAGAATGGGAATACTGTTACTTCGCATGATGATTCTGTAGTTTCAAAATTTACAAATATATTATCAAGACAAGCTTCATCTCTTGTGGGTCTACTGTTGATAAAGTGTAAATTGTACTGTCTTAAAATATTTTTGAGCTCAGTGACACTATGTTTGGTTGTTGTTACATCAAAATCTGCATTCAGGTCACCACCTATTACTACATCATAATGTGACCACTTTTTCTCACTAAATATCTCTAGCAGCATGTCCAGTTTTTCTAGAAATACACTAGTGATACCCTTAGGTGACCGGTACAAGGATATTACTATTAACCTAAACTTGTCAATAACTACTCCAGTAACCTCAAAATTCTTTTCGTCACATAAATAATCTAGATCCAACTTCAAACAACTGAGTGACAGGTTAATGTAGATTGCCACACCACCTCTAATATACAATTTTCTACTGTAATTATTTGCTAGATTATAGTTATCAAATTTAACTACAGAAAGTTCACTATCTCCAGCCCAGTGTTCACTCAAACAAAAAATATCAATGTTATTATTCAACCCAAAAGTGTTTACAATGAATTCTTTATCTTTTAGCCCTTGAATATTCAAATAGCAAATTTTAAGATCAAAATGGTCTTTTACTTTAGAATGAACATTTGGACTAGAGATCCTGGTAACATTTACACTGCTTATTTCATGGGCCTCTTCACCTTGCTGCGTTCCACTAAAAAATCATTTAGTCTAGTTTCGGAGCAGATATCCTACCAGATGTTTTGCCAATCTGTAGTTGAGTGAACTATGGGCCTTAATGAGACTCCCTCCTCATGTATATTTTGGCAGTCACTAAAGTGTGGTCTGATGGGTTGCAGTAATAGTGATCACTTCACCCTATTCTAGATAAATGCCAGAAGTTTCCAGAATTATACACTTTAACATGTATCTGATTTGATAAATATTGTAAGTGGCACTTATTTAAGATGATGGCCAAAATTATAATTTTCAAAAAATCAGACTAGCTTTTTGATGACAGCAATTGTTGCTCATGAGGTCCTCTTATTCTACAGTGTTCAATTCCTTGCATATATCTCTTTTTAACAGGGTGAAAAAATAAATAAGAACAAATTAAATATGAAGGTAAGAACTTCACCTTTTCTTTAAATCATATTTTAATTTTCTTTGTGTGTGCTACACAAGTATTCACAGCGCCAAAAATACAGAATGTTAAAAATAGTATTGAATACTTTGAGAGGTGGTAGTACTCATTGATTTTAGAAACTCATACTTTCTGAGATAAATACATATTTTTAGCATGTGTTCCATGTGGCATTTATACATAACAGTCCATTCCTCCTCCCTTCATAAGGAATGATGTGTCCTTTGAAGAACACCAAGTCGTTGTTGTAGTACTTGCTAGCTTGCATTGAAGTCTTGTTCCTGTAATGTCAACACATTGTTGATTGGAGTTGCATAGACCATTTCCTTCAAGTGTCCCAAAGCAAAGCGTATAGGGGACTGGGGTGTGGGTAATGAGTAAGCCAAAGTGTGGAGCCTCTGTGATCAATGAAATGTCTGCATCAGATGTTTACATACATTGTGATGAAAGTGTGATAGTGTACCATGATACATGAACCACATCTGTAATAATTGCTGACATGTCACATCCTCCAGGACGGTAAGAATTGCATTAATGATGTAGTCCAAATAATGCATCCAGTTTAACCTTTGTGGTAGCACGTGGGGCAATTAGGGTTGTGTCCGAGTGGTTCGGCCGAATCCATTATTCACCGAATCTAGCACACAGGCTTCGGATTCGAGATTCGGCGCATAATGGCCGAATACTACCGAATCCCAAATCCAAAATGTTATATGGAAGCCTTCAGTTACGAATGTTGTAGTTTACTTTGCATAACAGTGCACTTTCATTTGCATTATTTGTTACCCATAGTTCTGCTGAAAGATGTGATGTCATAAAAAGAAACAACCTCACTATAGTTCCAATAAATGGCTCTAGGAGTTGCGACAAGTAACTTGTCCCGTCTAATATAAGCAGTGCTACATAAGCTTGCTTAGCAGGCGCAAATATAAATACTGGCTAAAATTTTGCACTCGTAAAAAAAAAAAAAAAAAAAAAAAAAAAAAAAAAAAAAAAAAAAAAAAAAAAAATAGCAGCAGCAGCTTTCAAATATAAATAGCAACAAAAATAAATTTCTTCACATAAATACCAACAATACATAAGGCTTTAGGATTCTTGCATGAGTTGCCTCATTCTGATTTCACGTATTGTTTCGTCAAATTTTGTGAAGTGCTGGGGTATGTGAACTGTAATGAAGCACTAGGATTTCAAGAAGAAAGTAATTTATTATGTGGAAAAAAAGTTCTAATCGTTCACCATCCACATGGGATGATATCAATTCAGCAACCACCTAACATCTGTTTAAATTAATCATTTAAGGTCGAGTTTAAACACATGTACACCGACTGCCTTTCGAAAAGTGACAGACAACTAACACCAATGGGTTGTGTAAAATGCTCAAGTGTTTCATTGGAATTATGACCCATCAAAGTGGGTTACAAATCAGATTGCATAACAGGCATTTAAAAATGTTTGATATTGAATGCAGTAGCCTGTACCTCTGTAGTACAAAGGAACTGAAAAACAAGGCATCAAGTGATAGTGATTCAGAATTACCGTACTGGTATCTAATTGCTATTATAAACATTTTATAAAATTTGTATTATAAATCAAATAAAATTGTTTTATATCTCGGCATTTAGTTTCATACAATAGCCATAAATTTGAAGTCTTTTCTAAAAGCTACTATGTAAAGCTGACTGGCAAGCCTGTGTTGCGTCAATATGCTTGACGCTACAACCTCTGCCTTCATGCTAAAACTTACGTGTTTCTCTATTAGGGGCACGGGATTGTTCTTATGAATCGTGATTCATAAATTCCACACTCTTTTTGCCATAAGAATAATACAAATGTAAACATTACACCATGTAATCATTTGTGTTAGCTGTTACCACATTTAAATTCTGTCCACCTAACAAACCCGAAAGACAATGGTGAACACGGAAGAATATACAGTACGTATCATGTTAATGTTTACGTTTGTATTATTCTTATGAAGAACAGAAGCATATAGAAATGAAGCATGTCAATTAACTTCTGATTTTTAAATCTTCTACCAATAAAAATTCTGTGCAGACAAGTTATGTGATCTTAAATGTTTGAAAGAATAAATAAATCTACAAAATAATCTACAAAATACCCTTGCTTAACCCTCCGGAATGCACAATCTGCGCATTAAGTACTTTTCACAGTTCTGAATTGTCTTTGTGGCACTAACAAGTACACATATATTGAATAAACACGTATTTCTCCGTGTCTGAATGTCCTATCCATCACTCATGGAGTGCTTGATGTCACTATAAAATTATTTAACATTTACACATCCTATTTTTTAAGAATCTATTTTTTGACTTCCAAAATATCTTCTCATCTTTTCAGGTTTTATTTTTGAGTCTTTCCCTTTGAAAAAAGAAAAACATACATAATCCTTTCCTTCCATTATTTTTTATTTCATCAAAATGAAACGTTTTGGATTAGAGTGAAGAAAATTTCTTATTATCTTTTAGACCATCTAAAGAACATGTATATCGAAATGTTTCATACAAATTTCTTTTAAGGGTAGGGGTATCCATAAGATTTAAAATAGAAATCTAAATGAAATTTTAATTTTTGTTGAATTTTACTGTTAATATTGTCATTTGGGATTCACCCCAGAAGGCTTTATCTTCATCACTGCCTATGATAGAGTAGTAATTCTTTTTAAATGCATGCACTTGGGTTGACAGATTATTTGTGTTTGAGATTCAGAAAATTTGATTCGGGTTTGGAATTCAGCATATGTTTTATTTAAGATTCGGTATTCAGATTTGATTCGGTAAAATTGGGGTTCGACCCATCCCTAGTAGCAATATAAATGTATTCTCCAGTGCACCTACCCACAAGTTGATTGAGAATTGGTATGGATGCTCTGTTTCCTGAATTGCTTCTCCCGAACATGCTGGTTATTGAAAATCACAACACTATCTCTTCCAAAGTCTGCCTCATTGGAAAATCAAATCTTGGATGTCATATCTGCAACAAAGCATTGTGCTGCTCTTCCTGTAAACACATATTTGTTTCAGAATGTACGCACTTTTGTATCCTTGTTTATTGGACTTTTGTTTCTTATTTTGATGGGTAATACCATCTCACGAAGTATTCAACACTTTTTAACACCCTGTTTATAACCACTTTCCTTCCTCAAAAAAATAAAACCAATGCTTTTTTCTCTTCTATCATGAGTAGAACTGCATTTTTACATGGCTGGCTGTAGACTTTTCCCCTCTTGCTTTCACATTATATTAATACATAATGAAAATTAAATTATTAGCCTTTTGTTGGTGAATTTATTTTATTATTATATTATTACAAATATAGTCTTTTAGTGCTTTTTTTCTTTTTTTTTTTAATTCTCCTTGAACATTTTTTGTTCCTTCCAAATATCTCCTAGCATTCCTCACAGGTTTCTTATTGTACAGATTGAGTAACATATGGGAAAGGCTACAACCCTGTGTTATGGCCTTCCCTGACACTATTCCCCTTTCATGCCCTTTGCCTCTGCAACTACTGTCTCATTTTTGTACAAGTTGAATATAATGTGATGTTCCCTATATTTTACCCTGCTACCTTCAGAATTTGAAAGAGTATATTCCAGTCAACACTGACAAAAGCTTTCTCCAGATCTACAAAAGCTAAAAATGAAAGTTTCACTTTCTGTAACCTATCTTTGAAGGTAAGTTGCAATGTGAGTATTGTCTCATGTGTTCCTACATTTCCCCTAAATCCAAAATGATCTTCCCCAAGGTGTAGCAACTCCTGATTAGCCAGTTTGCACTTCCTGTAAATCTCATTTTTAGCCCTCTGTACTCCATTTTGCTGTGTCACTTGCTGCACTTTTATGTTTTCTCCTTTCATCAATTACCTTTGGTATCTCCTCTGTTACCCAAGGATTTCTATTAGGCCTTGTCATCCTACCTATATGATCCTCTGCGAGCAACCTTGACTTTTTTATCTCTCAAAGCTAACCATTCTTTTTCTCTTGTATTACCTTATCCCACTTTGGTCAATCCTTGCCTAATGTTCACTCTGAAACCTCCAACAACCTCTTGTTCCTACTGTTTATCCAGAATCTGTCTCCTTACTTTTCTACTTTTTAGCAGTTTCTTAAGTTTCTGTCTGCAGTTCATAACCACTAAGTTATAATCAGATTCTATACCTGCCCCTGGATATGTCTTACAGTTTAAAACCTGTTTCTAAATCTATGACTTACCATTATAAAGTAAATCTGGTACCTTACAGGGTCTGCAAGTCTCCTTTAAATGTAAAACCTTCTTTCATGATGATTGAACAAAGTGTTTGTGATTATTAAATTGTGATCTGCACAAAATTCTACCAAGCAAGCTCTTCTTTCATCCCTTTTACTCAATCTGTATTCACCTGCTACATTTACTTTTCTTTTTCCTGCTACCAAGTTTCAGTGCCCCATCACAATAAAATTTTCCTCCCTGGATAATATCTTTTATCTCCTCATACATTTCTTCTATCCCCTCACCATCGGCAGATGTAGAGCTAGTTGGAATATAAAGTTCTACTACTGTGGTCGGTGTTTGCTTCATGTCTATCTTTGCAATGTTATTCATAGTAACATACCTGTCTTGCTATTTTCTTATTGCTTATCAGAACTACTCCCCATTACCCCCAACTGATTTTGTACTTATAACCTGTACTCACCTGACCAGAAATCCTGTTCATCCCTCCACTGCACTTCACTCATCCCCACCATATCTAACTTCAACATATCCATTTCTCTTTTCAAATTTTTTAACTTACCTATCTGATTAAGGGATAGAACATTTCATGCTCCAATCTGTAGAATGCTTGTTTTGTTTCTCTTGGTGACAATGCCCTCCTGAATAGTCCCCACCTAGGGGTCCAAAAGGAGGACTATTTTACCTGCCCCCCTCTTCATGAACCAATTGTTTGACTTGCCTCTCCACAGATACCCCTCCACTGTGGTGTGGTATGGCTATCTGTATTATAGAGGCACATAAGCTATTCCACCTGTGGTTCACGAGAGTAAACTAGTTTGTTTATATTCAACTTTATTCCTATTATAGTGTCCTTTCTAGGCTGATTAGTGGCTGATTATATGTTGTACAATTATGTGATCCATTACATAACTAACAAAGATCATTGGGCAAATTTTTTAATGAAAGTTTGATAATAACAAAATTCTACATCATATTTCGTTAGTGTTATTTTGAATGTTTTATGACTACATTGATTAATTTGCTATTATATGCACTTTGGCTTCAATCTTTATGTATTTGAGAAGGTTTTATAACATGTACCTGGTTATTTGAGTATCTATAGTTTTCCAGTCCTTTCAACTGACCTACAGATTTGATGCCTCTACAATTCCACCATAAAACCATGTCTTTAGCTACATACAGTAATAAGATTACACTGGGAGGTGTGACAGCACATGGTATTAATTTTTTCAGTGCTTCTTCTAGTATATCAGAGTCCTTAATTAACCTCCATGTCTTCCTGAAGATAGTCTTTGTTGCTATTGCAATTGGACAATGCATTGTTAGTTGGGGGCGACTTCATCCTGCTTGAGTATATGGTGGGACATCTATGCTTTCACTTTTCACTTTAGGGGGTACAGATCTAACGTCCATCACCTCTTTTCGGAATGACTCAAACTGAGCCCTAATATATTCCTGAATCACGGAAATGTTTATTAGTTCTCAGTCTATAACGAAATCATTCCACTGTAGGTGAAGTTGAACTTATCTTATATGCTGGCTGAAGTCCATTGCGTTGTGATTTGTCTTCGGCATTCACTAAAGAAATTGGTTCTACAGGATTTTTTTATATAAGTAAATCCATCTTAGTTGATAATGGAAACGATTTTATTTCCACTTAAACATTGCACAATCAAGAAATGCAGCAGCAAGCCAACACAGCTGCTTACAGGCTTCTGGCCACTCGGATACTGAATAAAACATGGTTTCTCTCCAACATCTTTCTGCTTAACAACGTAATAAAAATGATGACAAAGTTTTGTAATTCACAATTAAACAATATTCTTTTACATCAAATATGCCAAAATACAGGAATTAAAACATTAGATTTAAGCTTTGACTATTTATGTCAATATATGTACTAGTTTCATGAATTTTGTATTTAAATGTAGTGCATAAATTTAACGTCATCCTTTTGACTAGTGTTTACAGCCGTCAAATTATTTACATTATGTGTGTTTTTGAAATGCACATATATTTGTTTTGCCAATAGTGTGTAGGCGTACTATTATTGTAACATATAATTTTAATGTGTTTCGGTTTGTGGTCAAATTATTTATTAATACGGATTTGTTTATGGTTGTCGTAGTTTTGTTAATTTTGAAGATAGTTTCTTAGTACCAAACGGATTATTAATTTTAGTGCATGAATAATTATCAGTATTTAATTTAGGATCTAGTGATATATAAAACATGGTCTGCCCTAATTTATTTAAACAAAAGGTATATATGAAATCATGTGGTGCAATAGTTTATAACATGTAGCATTGTTGTTTCTATACAAATTAGTATCTATTTAGGTTCAGAAATATCCAAAACGGAGTGTAAGGCATTTTTAGTGTTTGCAGCTATTTTTTACGAAAGTATAAAAAACTGAAAATTACGTAAAAGGTCAGGCAAAGTTATATTTAAATGAACGTACTATTTCTTAAAAGTGTTTTACTAATAGTGTAAATAGAATTTCAATCTGAAGGCGAAAGTGTGAAATATCACATGTCCGGTAATGAAGTTTTACTTTAGGTATCAGATATTTCGTGTTTCAATGTTGGCAACAGATTTTTAGGAGTTCGCAACATAGCAGAAACGTTACACACCCCCCTACATAGTGTACCTGAAATGTAATGTAAGGTTCACTGTGTACTATCGTTTCAATATGTTGTGATTTAAGTGTTCATAGTGAGTCTGTATTAGTTTAGGCTAAAATAAAAAAAATGTATGTTGATTGTAGTCTTGCGAATGCTGGTGGTTGTTGATGTTGCATGATGCGCCGACAGTGGTGTATCTGCAAACTGCTGTTGGTGATGTAGTGTCTCGCAGCTTCAGCTGACTGTAGATACAGGCATTCCTATAACATGGTTGTATCTTTCTCAGAACCACATACTATTTTTCCCTAACCACATACATAAATAAGCATACTGTTATCAGGCTATTGGAAAGAGTAATCAATTTTCTCAATACGGTTTTTGAAACAAACAAAATTATGGGTTCAAATTAACCCTTAAATGTTACTGAAAATTAACGAGAAATCTCTCATTTACTTTAGTTTGAATAATGAAATAGCAAGCTTTTACAACTTTCTCCTTTTTTTTTTTTTAAGAGCATTGATATTCATATTGTAAACAGTTATGTTTGGTATTAATTCATATAAAAAAATATTTTATGCAGAATAACTTTTTCTATGTGAACATGTATGTAAATGCCATTATGTGAGAACTAATCTCCTAATTCCTCTAGAAAGGGTGTTGTAAATTGTAATACTTCAAAATATATAGTCAAATTACTAAGTGAAAGAATGACATAATTAAATAGTAAAACAATGGATAGAAACAAGCTCTCAGTGAGCACATCAAACATTTATCATTCAAAATTATGGTATAGTTCAAAATTAAAAAACCATATGCATTAATAAAGATTCAAAACTAACCCCCCTGCAAGTAGTTAGCAGTGGCAATGGTTAATCACAGAGCTCAAAACAAGCATAGAAATTTTTCAAGTGTCAGTTATCAACTGATCCACCAAAGTGTCAAATTTTTTTTCCCAAATCGGGGGAAAATTTAAAGAAAAATGAAAAAAGTTTTTGTTTTAACTGCCAAAATACACCCACTCTCAAGGCAGTAATCAATAAAAAATGAAAATTAAACCTTGCATCAGCCAAAACTGTCATATGTACAATATACTATAATATGGTCATCTTAAACCAGTATTAAATATTTTCCTACTAAGCTGTAAGCTCAAAGATAGAAATTGAATTTTACATTGGTCAACACTTGTGTGGTCTATGTGTCCTCCCATGCTTATAGTCACTTTTGTACTAATTGTTAGCAAGTCCCTCTAGACACATCAACGTACAACACAAAATTCAACCAACAACACAAAAATACTAATGAATGACTAACAAGAGCGAAAAAACTTAAAGAATTTGAATTGTAATGCACTGTGGACGTGATTAAATGAAAGGTCACATTACATAACTGAGATAAGAATTTTCATGTATATACAATGACATTTCAAGCCATAAACAAATAATGAGCACTTCAACATACCTTTGACTATGCATATGAAGTCAATAAATAAATTATTGTGTGCCATGTTCATAAATGGTATCAACAAATATCTTCCCTGTAGGTTTCAGAGTAAGAGCAAGATAAAAATTTGAAGATTTCAATTAACTTTCTGTAGGTAGGATTTAAATGCATTATTCTATCTGAGACCGATCAACTTTATGGATCGTAGATAAACAAAACTATAAGCATACAGCTAAGGGTTTCAGTTAACTTCAAGAGGCTCAATGTATAACTATATAAACTTCAACTCGGATCTTAACAAATGGATTACTAACATAGTGAAATAGTACTTGGTTTTCAGGTTCAGTTACTAGATTTTTTTAAACTTCCTCAAAATTATTCATGTTACTAGAATCACAACTTAAGTTGACAAACAGAAGGTATACTTTCATATTTACTTTCACTTATTTCATTAACATTTCAGTAGATGACTTCACATTTATATCAGGGTTTGGAGCTAACATTTCTCAGTACACTTAACACTATCATTTTGAGATTTCCTCAGCAGTATCAAGCAATTCAACATCTTAGACTTCAAGTAAAGCATCTGTTCAGAGACTACACTAATCTTAAATACTACATCAACATTTTTCGTTGAAATATTCATTATTTTCATAGTCATTTTCTTTATGACATATTAATTCTTTCTTTTCAATATATGGAGCATTTTTTCACTTCCATTTCAGTAACTTAATATCTATTTGTTCAGTACTTTCACTGACAATTCTTAACCTAATTTCTCATGAACAACACTTCCCTTTTTTCTCTAACCCGTCTTATCTTTTGATGACTACACAAAGACTTCCACATTAGCTAGTGGTTCATAAACATCATAACATAAGTCTCCAAAATTCCTAACAAGCACATTAAATAAACCCCCATCATCTACCTATTTTTTTTTTCAGTACTTAAATTCACATAGTATTTTAATTCTTAAATCCTTCTCAATATTTGTTATTCATTGTAACTGTATTAACTGTAAACATGAATTCACTATTTAGTTGAAACTGTATTTCAGTATCTTTACTTCTTAATTCTTAAGTCCATTGGCCTATACACTGGCATAAGTAAAAAAAATTCTTATTGAAAACCCCCAACTAAGATGAAACTGCTGTCTCAGATTAAGTACAGTATTAGTATTTGGTGTAAAGTTCTTTTGAACTTATGGTTAACATCCACCTACATAAATTTTTGTTCATATTTTCTCAAAAATTCCAACTGGTAATAAAGTTTAGGCAACACATATTTTACGTTTCAATAAGCATAGAGCAAAAATGTATATATCAAAAGGTATGTCTCAGCTGTTTTCACTTATCAGTGGTAATTAAAACATTTTGTCAAATAATCAAATATTTACACTGAAGGAAAACTTATATACTACAATTTTTTCTGTACTGTGAAAATGATTAATAGAAGTACACAGCACACGACTGGGGACCTGAACTGTTGTCATCAGTTTCATAACTAAAGAGTAGTTATGCCCCTAAGGTATAACATCAGTACATAGCCTGATGCATCTCATTTTGTCTATCATCAGGTAGAACAGGTAATGGTATATTACTACTAGGTCCAAAATTAAATGCAAACAACTGGGTTTGGTTTGCCCAAGAGCATACTTTACACCTTAGACTTTGCTTAAGCAACATAATTTCAGAAGTGTCATCCAAATCTGACGAAAAACAATCATTGTCCTGTGGCATAAAATAAATAGGATGAAATTTCTTTTTAGGCCTACCAGGTAACCTCACTACTGGCAAACAAATTACATTAGTACATCTAGGAATAAATAAAGTTTCAGTGTGTGACTTTTCTTGCATTTCGTCTACACACTGTGGTAATTCAGTGACTGTACATTTACTTTCAACTTCTAGCTCAAGGTTATCTACGAAACAGTTACATTCAGTTTCTACTTTCAAATCAGAGTTATCAAGTTTGCTATTACATTCTTCAACATCGCGAATCTTTCCAGTTAACTCTGTTTTAGTATCCTGGCTCTGAGAATTTACATAACTTGAACTGTCCTCTATTTTTTCAACACTGTCACTCGTCTGTGAAACTTCTGAAGTAGCAGCTACCACAACACTTTTTTCTACACTATTGAATCTACCGGTACTAAAATTTGTCACTAGACTTCCAATGTATTGTTTTAAATCGGTCATTGAGTCATTTGTTTGAGATTTTATGTCAGATAGTTCAGTTTTCATGGTTTTTATATCTAACGAAAGTTCGGTTTTCATAGTTTCCATTTGTAATGAAAGTTTGGAGTTAGTGGTTTCCGTTTGTAATGAAAGTTCGGTTTTCATAGCTTCCATTTGTAATGAAAGTTTGGAGTTAGTGGTTTCCGTTTGTAATGAAAGTTCGGTTTTCATAGCTTCCATTTGTAATGAAAGTTCAGTTTTCATTTGTAATGCAAGTTTGGAGTTCGATTCTAATATAAGTTCCAAGATTGATTTTCTTTCTATTTCCGCATTTGCTGCCATATTACTAGTCTGTTGTCCAGTCTCTTGTAAATCACTAGAAAATGGGACCTGCTGCTTTCTTGTAATCGGTGTAGAACTCGCGATACCAGAACCTTCTACCCCACTGTCAAAGTCCGAAACTTGAGTACTATCATCTCCCTCCTTTCTTACTGTATCCATTTTAAAATAAGTTTTCAGTCCACATAAAACCCCTATCACACAAACAGTCACTAAAAAAAGAGAAAAAAAAAAAAAAAAAAATGAGTACTTAACTTCACACAAGGATACGGCGATACAGGAATCTAGTAGTCCAAATTATTGCCATCTTCCTCCATTAAATTTCGACATCGTAGGTGAGGATAGTATTGTAGTCGAATTCTGCACTTTTATGATGGTTTTACTGCACATCCATCATATACATTATTTTCCTTGTATCCTGAAACACATTCTTATATTAGCGAATACTCATTAAAATCGTTTGATCACGTCACCACTTTTAACACTTTACATTAGTGAATACGCTTTTAAAATCCTGGTCACGCGGCACCACATCTAACGTCCATCACCTCTTTTCGGAATGACTCAAACTGAGCCCTAATATATTCCTGAATCACGGAAATGTTTATTAGTTCTCAGTCTATAACGAAATCATTCCACTGTAGGTGAAGTTGAACTTATCTTATATGCTGGCTGAAGTCCATTGCGTTGTGATTTGTCTTCGGCATTCACTAAAGAAATTGGTTCTACAGGATTTTTTTATATAAGTAAATCCATCTTAGTTGATAATGGAAACGATTTTATTTCCACTTAAACATTGCACAATCAAGAAATGCAGCAGCAAGCCAACACAGCTGCTTACAGGCTTCTGGCCACTCGGATACTGAATAAAACATGGTTTCTCTCCAACATCTTTCTGCTTAACAACGTAATAAAAATGATGACAAAGTTTTGTAATTCACAATTAAACAATATTCTTTTACATCAAATATGCCAAAATACAGGAATTAAAACATTAGATTTAAGCTTTGACTATTTATGTCAATATATGTACTAGTTTCATGAATTTTGTATTTAAATGTAGTGCATAAATTTAACGTCATCCTTTTGACTAGTGTTTACAGCCGTCAAATTATTTACATTATGTGTGTTTTTGAAATGCACATATATTTGTTTTGCCAATAGTGTGTAGGCGTACTATTATTGTAACATATAATTTTAATGTGTTTCGGTTTGTGGTCAAATTATTTATTAATACGGATTTGTTTATGGTTGTCGTAGTTTTGTTAATTTTGAAGATAGTTTCTTAGTACCAAACGGATTATTAATTTTAGTGCATGAATAATTATCAGTATTTAATTTAGGATCTAGTGATATATAAAACATGGTCTGCCCTAATTTATTTAAACAAAAGGTATATATGAAATCATGTGGTGCAATAGTTTATAACATGTAGCATTGTTGTTTCTATACAAATTAGTATCTATTTAGGTTCAGAAATATCCAAAACGGAGTGTAAGGCATTTTTAGTGTTTGCAGCTATTTTTTACGAAAGTATAAAAAACTGAAAATTACGTAAAAGGTCAGGCAAAGTTATATTTAAATGAACGTACTATTTCTTAAAAGTGTTTTACTAATAGTGTAAATAGAATTTCAATCTGAAGGCGAAAGTGTGAAATATCACATGTCCGGTAATGAAGTTTTACTTTAGGTATCAGATATTTCGTGTTTCAATGTTGGCAACAGATTTTTAGGAGTTCGCAACATAGCAGAAACGTTACACAGACAAGCAGTCTTGTGCATCAGCACAGTTTTATGAAGCATCAGTCGTGCGGGACTCTGCTTGCCCTTTTCTCTCATGACACCTTGTGAGCTATGGATTAAGGGAAACATGCAGTCTGCATATTTCCCTATTTTTGAGAGGCATTTGTCATGGTATGGCACTGCTGACTGCTAACGAAGATACAAGCATTTAGAAGAGGTACCCAAATATGTGAGTGGCTCAATCACTACTTAATTAATAGAACCCAGTATATTGTCCTCTATGGCAAGTGTTCATCATAGACTACAGTATCAACAGGGTGTCCAAGGAAAGTGTCATAGGCCCACTATTATTTTCTATTTATATAAATCATCAGACAGACCAAGTGAGTTTCAGTCAGCAGCTGTTTTCTGATGATACTGTGGTGTACAGGAAGGTGTCACCATCAAATGACTGCATTAGGATGCAGGATGACTTGGACCAAATTTCTAGGTGGTGTGAAGAATGACAACTAGCTTTAAATGTAGAAAAAAAGTAAGGCGAATGCAGATGCAGGGTGCCCAGCATTCTGGAAAACAAGGAAAACTCAGGGAATTTTTTTTGCTCTGGCAATCTCAGGGTATTTTTGTATTTTTCCCAAACACCCTGGAAAAATTGTGGTACTGTATTTGCTTTTTAGCAGAAACATTTGCTTGTCTTCCACTTGGCTCGATGCTCGTTGCAAGAAATTTACCAGTTGCTAGTTTCTTACTACCTCTACTGCGCATGCACAGTCTCCACCAGTTGCAACTGCAAATGCGAACTTCAATGTCTGTTTCTCGTGATTTGTGTTTTGGCCACCTGTGTTGTTGGAAGGTGAGAGAAGGTTTACATGAGCCATTATTTATAGAACCATTTTTGAGCGGTACTGCAGCTCTCACCTCAGGTGTATCATGTAATGTGGCCTAATAATATTACATATTCATAGAAAACAGAAAAGTACTTTTGATAAGCTACACCTGATGTTAAAGGATCTGGTTAGTCAGGAACCTAAGAGAAGAACTTAAATTATTGCGAATGAACAAGTGGTGATGACATCTACAGCCTAGCTTGTCAAAAGTACTTCACCATTTTCTACAAATATCTGATATTGGACCTTATTATGCCATTCAACTGAGGCGAGAGTTGCAGTACCAGTAAAAAATGCTTCTAGGAAAAAAGGCATGTAAGGTTTATGACTGAGACCACAACAACACTTAGCACTATGCCTTTTGAGATTTTATTAGACGGTTAAGTACAAATATTTATGTGACGTTCATATACAAGGTATTCTGCGTATTTTGATCCACATGTGTCATATTTTAGAGGTTATAAGGTACAACACCACTGAAACTTCCATATGGAAAACAGTGGTGGTAATGTATGTGTGTTTCATGGAACATGTCGTACTTTATAATCTTAAGCCGATTACAGTGTGAGAGAGGCAATTAAATACCAGAGATAGCCTCCTTACATACGTAAATGTTTGATCTTCTTCTGGAAAAGTTCTCAATACATTTTCATGTAAAGCATAACAACAAGTGTAACTCTTTCAATGTTTCATTAGTCAAGTAACAGCTATAAAAAACATCAATTATATTTAATGAAATTTTGTCAAATTGTTAAACAAAGCTCTTAATAAATAAATCCAACACCAGTTTCCCCATGATTATCCTGTTTTACTTTACATGTTTTGATTAAAGGAATTGGACAACTTTTGATTAAATTAGGGCATTTATTTTGTCAGATATTTCACCATTGATTAGCACTAATAATCTGCTATTTATTGTGAATGTTGATAAACTAAAATGTTGTTCTTGCCCAAACATAACCAATGCTGAAACTTCCTGGCAGATTAAAATTGTGTGCCAGAACCGAGACTTGAACCTGTGACCTTTGCCTTTTACGGGCAAGCGCTCTACGGACTGAGCTATTCTGACATGACTCACAATGCCACCTCACAACTTTACTTCCACCAGTACCTCGCCTCCTGTAAATTGTCTCTTTCCAAGAAAGATTAAATTACAACTCTTTAAGTTTCTAGGAAAATGTTGCTGCTAGAGGTATTAGGTATATTTACTAAGTTGTTTACACACTAAGGGCTTTCATTATGAAAGCTATTTAAAAAGAAACAGTGGTCAGTACCATACCTCAGAATGCTTTTAGAGGTACATTGTTGCCTTCAAAATGTGGACTTTGCACAGGGAAAGCTACTTATAGTAGGTCGATCAGTAGTACTGTAACTTTGAGCTAAACATTTATCACTTCTGTATCTTCGCAAGTAGATTCTAACAGAACACAGGTATGTATTTTTGCAAACCAAGACTTGACTTCAATAGCGGTTGTGAATCCGTATCCATCTTCATTTCATCGATTTAAATATAATGCATGCAGTTTACTACATATGCTGACTTCCCTCTAAAATACGGGATGTCTCCACCATATCCTTTCTTCCAGGAGTGCTAGTCCTGCATGGTTCGCAGGAGAGCTTCTGTGAAGTTTGGAAAGTAGGAGGTGAGGTACTGGCGGAAGTAGAGTTGTGAGGCAGTATCGTGAGTCGTGTCGGGATAGCACAGTCGGTAGTGGGCTTGCCCGCGAAAGGCGAAGGTCCCAGGTTCGAGTCCCGGTTCCGGCACACAATTTTAATCTGCCTGGAAGTTTCATATCAGCACACACTCCACTGCAGAGTGAAAGTTTCATTCTGGTATTATAACATTGCCATCATTGCTAGAGTTACAAGATATTGTACTATAGGCAGCAGAGTAAACAAAAAGTGCTCTTACGTTACACTCAAAAAATGAAACTAATTTAATTTCCTTTCACACCACAAGTGATTCAGCAGTATGGGAGACTAGAGTCATGCCTGTGTGAATGTGATTGGCTACTTGAGTCATACAGTTTCCTAGTCTCCTAGTAATCAGGTAGTTCAAAATGCAATTTGCATATCCCCATGTGAATATGACCTAAGCGTCATTGCAACTGCATCTCGAATGAAGCTAATAATTTACTCTTAGCTCTTTGTGAAGTGCGACAGCTCACCATTCATGGAAGTTCCTACCCCGTTCCCTCCCTCAATCCAATGCAATGGCCAGACAGTTGGGACTTTCTGAAGATTACTTGTTATGTGTGTAAAAGAGAGAGAGAGAGAGAGAGAGCCACAAACTTACAGCTATATACAATAATGGTTCTCCAAGGAGACTTAGAATTTCAAATCATCTGTTCAATTACAGTAGATATCTATCAATAACTACTTCAGTTTATTTTGTAAGATATTTAAAATAGTCCACCCCCATGAACCACAGACATTGCCGAGGTGGGGTAGCTGTGGAGAGGCCAGACAAATGTGTGGTTCCTGAAGAGGGACAGCAGCCTTTTCAGTAGTTACAGGGTACAGGGGCAATAGTCTAGATGATTGACTGAGCTGGCCTTGTAACATCAGCTAACATGGCCTTGCCATGCAGTTACTGCGAACGGCTGAAAGCAAGGGGAAACTACAGTCGTTACTTCTCCCGAGGACATGCAGCTCTACTGTATGACTATATGATGATGGCGTCTTCTTGGGTAAAATATTCCAGAGGTAAAATAGTCCCCCATTCGGATCTCCAGGTGGGTACTACTCAGAAGGATGTCGTCATCAAGAAAAACAAAACAGGCATTCTACGGGTCGGAGTGTGGAATGTTCTAACCCTTAATCGCATAGGTAAGCTAGAAAATTTGAAAAGAGAAATGGATAGGTTAAAGTTAGATATGGTAGGGATTAGTGAAGTTCGGTGGCAGGATGAGCAGGATTTCTGGTCAGGTGAGTACAAGGTTATCAATACAAAATCAGTTGGTGGTAACGCAGGAGTAGGTCTCATAATGAATAAGAAAATAGGAATGCGGGTGAGTTATTATGAACAGCATAGTGAACACATTATCATAGTGAAGATAGACACGAAGCCAACACCAACCACAGTAGTGCAAGTTTATATGCCAACTAGCACGGCCGATGAGGATATCAAAAAAATGTATGAGGAGATAAAAGAAATCATTCAGAAAGTTAAGGGAGACGAAAACGTTATTGTGATGGGGGACTGGAACTCGGTAGTAGGAAAGGGAAGAGAAGGAAATGTAGTAGGTGAATGTGGACTGGGAAAAGGAATGAAAGAGGAGATTACTTGGTAGAATTTTGTGTAGAGCACAATTTGATGATCACCAACACTTGGTTTAATCATCATGAAAGAAGGCTGTATACATTGAAGAGACCAGGAGACACTGGAAGATACCAGATTGACTTTATAATGGTAAGGTATAGATTTAGAAACCAGGTTCTAAACTGTAAGACATATCCAGGGACAGATATAGACTCTGACCATATCTTACTGGTTATTAACAGCATATTAAAACTTAAGACAGTGCAGAAATGTAGAAAGATTAGGAGATGGAACCTGGACAAATTGAAGGAACCAGAGGTGGTTGAGAGTTTCAGAGGGAGCATTGGGCAAGGATTGGCTGAAATGGGGGAAAGTAATACAGTAGAAGAAAAATGGGTAGCTCTGAGAGATAGGGTAGTGAAGGCAGCAGAGGACCATATAGGCAGAAGGACAAGGCCTAATAGAAATCCCTGGATAACACAGGATATACTGAACGTAATTGATGAGAGGAGAAAATATAAAAATTCAAAAAGTGAAACAGGAAAAGGGGATTATAAACGTCTGAAAATGAGATTGACAGGAAGTGCAGACTGACTAAGCAGGAGTGGCTAGAGGACAAATGCAGAACCATAGACGAATGCATAACTATGGGAAAGGTAGATACCGCCTACAGGAAAATAAGAGAGATATTTGGAGACAAGAAAAGCAGCTGTACGAATATCAAGAACTCAGACGGAAAACCAGTACTAAGCAAAGAGGGGAAAGCTGAACTTTGGAAGGATTATATAGAGCGCCTGTACAAAGGAAATAAACTTGAAGGTGACAAAGCGCTGAAGGACTTGAGTCGAAACAAGGCCCCTGGAGTAGATGATATTCCGTCTGAACTGCTGATGTTGTTAGGAGAGTCAGTCGTGATAAAATTGTATCACCTGGTATGCAAGATGTATGAGACAGGGGGAAATACCCTCCGACTTCAAGAAGAATATTGTAATCCCAATTCCAAAGAAAGCAAGTGCAGACAAGTGTGAAAATTACAGAACTATCAGTCTAATAAGTCATGGTTGCAAAATACTTACATGAATTATTTACAGACAAATGGAAAAACTTGTGGAATCTGACCTCTGGGAAGATCAGTTTGGATTTAGGAGAAATGTAGGAACACGGGAGGCAATACTCACATTATGACTTATCTTAGAAGATAGGCTAAGGAAAGGGAAACCTACTTTTTTAGCGTTTGTTGATTTGGAGAAAGCTTTTGACAATGTCGACTGGATTACACTCTTCCAAATTCTGAAGGTAGCAGGGGCAAAATTTAGGGAGCGAAGAGTTATATTCAACCTATACAAAAACCAGACAGTGGTTATTAGAGTCGAAGGGCAAGAAAGGGATGCAGAGGTTGGGAAGGGAGTAAGACAGGGTTGTAGCCTTTCCCAGATGTTGTTCAATCTGTACATTGAGCAGGCAGTGAAGGAATGGAAGGAGAAATTTGGAGAGGGCATTAAAGTGCAGGGAGAAAAAATAAAAACATTGCATTTGCCGAAGACATAGTAATTCTGTCAGAGACCGCAAAAGATCTGGAAGAGCAATTGAATGGGATGGACATTGTCTTGAAATGAAGATATAAGATGAACATCAACAATAGTAAAATGAAGGTAATGAAATGCAATGCCAGAAAATCAGGCAATGCTGAAGGAATTAGATTAGCTAATGAGACAATAAAAGTAGTAGATAAATTTTGTTATTTGGGCAGCAAGATAGCTTCTGATGGTCGAAGAAAAGAAGATATAAAATGCAGAATGACTTTGGGAAGAAAAGCATTTCTAAAAAAGCGAAACATCCAATATTAATTTAGGAACTCCTTTCTGAAAGCATTTGTCTGAAGTGTAGCATTGTATGGGAGTGAAACATGGATGACAAGGAGTTCCGGTAAAAATATGATAGAAGCTTGGTGCTTTGAAATGTGGTACTACAGACGAATGATGAAAATTAGATGGGTAGATCACGTAACTAATGAGGAGGTGTTTAACCGAATTGGGGAGAAAAGGAGTTTCTGGCATATCCTAACTAAGAGAAGGGATAGATTGGTTGGACATATTCTGATACATCAAGGAATCGTCAACTTAGCATTAGAAGGAAGCGTGTGGGGTAAAAATCTTATAGGGAGACCGAGGGATGAATACAGTAAGCAGATTCAAAAGGATGTAGGTTGCCAAACGTACTGTAAGATGGAGAGACTTGCACAGGACAGGGTAGCTTGGAGAGCTGCATCAAACCGGTCTGCAAACTGATGACCACAACAACAACATTTAAAATACTCATATTAAAATCAAATGGTGGTCTCTTCACCTTAGTTACCCATCTTATTGCTTTTTGTTGTGTAAATGATATGTCTGTATAGACTGCTGGTGTTCCACACCCACTCTCACTATTATACCATACCAAATATGCAGAAGTATCAATGTGAAATATATTTGCTTTAAGGTTTTATAGTTAGAGGAGAATGAGACATGTTTACCTAAATACATGTTTATGCTGAATGTCCCAAACAAACTTTCCATAACAGGTGTTCACTCACAACAATACAGTACCTGAAAATTTGTGTTTGTTTATCTAAGGGCCGGTGGATATGTAAATGAAGTAACATTTATGTGTAGATTACAGCTAAGCAGGAAGTGCTTTGTTAGTGTTGTGTTTTTATTTACAAGGTGATTATTTGCAATAAGTAAGTTGACAGAGTAGTGTAATTGATTTCACTACTGTTGGCAGCAGTTCCAAATAGTCTATTACTGTTCTTTCCATAAGTATTTTGTTCAATTTAAAATTTAAATTCATTATTAGTTCTGCTTCTAAAAAGTGCAAATTTATTTATATATATATATATATATATATATATATATATATATATATATATAAAAAAAAAATAGAAAAGAGATGACTTACCAAAAGGATCGGCTCGTCGAGAGTTCCTTTTTATGCCACTCCACTGTTCAAGTGCTCTCGGCTCTTCCATGCTTTGGACAATGCCAGTTTCAACATGGACTATGTGCAAAATTCAAACGATCCTTGGCTCCTGCTCGAGCCAGAAACTCTCGCGACAGGTTACGCTACCCCCTTGATTACAGAACTTCATCATTTGAGGCCCTACAGCACGTGACTCTTCCATCTACATCTACATGTGATACTCCGCAAATCACATTTAAGTGCCTGGCAGAGGGTTCATCAAACCACCATTCTACTATTTATCTCCTATTCCATTCTTGAATAATGTGTGGGAAGAAAGAACACCTGAATCTCTCTGTTTGAGCTCTGATTTCTCGTATTTTATTCTGATGATCATTTCTACCTATGTAAGTGGGAGTCAACAATATATTTTCACATTCGGAGGAAAAGCTGGTGATTGGAGTTTTGTAAGTAGCCCACGCCACAGCGATAAGCATCGTTGTTGTAATGATTCCCATCCCAGATCCTGTATCATTTCCGTAAAGCTGTCTCCCTTGTATTGTGACAATACAAAACGAGCTGCCCTTCTCTGAACTCTTTCGATGTCCTCCATCAAACCCACCTGGTAAAGATCCCACACTGGGCAGCAATACTCCAAAAATGGACGGACGAGCGTAGTGTATGAAGTTTCTTTCGTAGTTCTGTTGCATCTTTTAAGGGTTCTGCCAATAAAACGCAGTCTCTGGTTCGCCTTTCCCATGACATTATCTACGTGTTATTTACAATTTAAATCTGAAGTAATAGTATTCCTAGGTATTTTGTGGAGTTTACGGCCTTCACATTTGATTGATTTATCTTGTAAACAAAGTTTAATGGATTTCTTTTCGTACTCATGTGGACGACTTCACACTTCTCATTCGAGTCAACTGCCAATTTTTACACCATAGTGATATCTTATTCAGATAGTTCTGCAGTTGGTTTTGATCTTCAGATGATTTTACTAGATGGTAAATGACGGTGCATCTGCAAACAACCTAAGAGAGCTACTTAGATTTTCCCCTAAATTGTTTATGTAAATAAGGAACAGCAGAGGACCAATAACACTACCCGATGGAACGTCCGATATCACCTCTGTTTTAGTCGATGCTTTAACATTGATTACTATGAACTGTGTCCTCTATGACAGGAATTCCCCTAACCAGTTGCAAATTTGGGGCGATATACCATAACCACGCTATTTGATTAATAGCCGGTATGATGTCAAAAACCTTCTGGAAATCAAGAAATATGGAATCAATTTGTGAACCCTTGTCGAAAGCACCCATCACTTCATGTGAATAAAGAGCTAGTTGTGTTTTGCATGAACAATATTTTCTAAATCCGTGTTGACCTTGGGTCAATAGATCATTCTGTTTGAGATAATTCATAATATTTTAATACAGTATATGTTCCAAAACCCGGCTGCAAATTGACATCAACGAAATAGGCCTGTAGTTTAGTGGGTTACTCCTACTGCCTTTCTTAAACATAAGTGTGACCTGTGCAACTTTCCAATATTTTGGTACAGATTCTTCTATGAAAGAGCGGTTGTATATGGCTGTTAAGTAAGGAGCATAATCAGATAGAAATCTAATGGGTATACAATCCAGACCAGAAGACTTGTTCTTGTTAAGTGATTTTAGTTGCTGCACTACTCCGATGATATCTACTTCTGTGTTACTCATTATGGCCTCTGTTCGTAATTTGAAATCTGGAATATTGGTTTCGTCTTCATTGGTGAATGAGTTTCTAAAAGCTATGTTTAGCAACTCTGCCTTAGGAGCACTGTCATCGGCAGGATCGCCATAACTATCACGTAGTGAGGGTATTGTTTGTGCTTTGCCCCTAGTATATTTAATATATGACCAAAATCTCTTTGGGTATTCAGTCAAATTTCAAGAAAGAGTTTCGTTGTGATAAGTATTGGACTCCTCGCTAAATTTCGAGCTTCTGTGTAGGATTGCCAATCCTGGGGATTTTGTGTTCATTTAAATTTAGCATGCCTTTTCCTTTGCTTTTGTATCAGTGTCCTGACCTGTTTTGTGTAGAAAGGGGAATCACCTCCTTCTTTTATTAATTAATTTGGTGTAAAACTGTCAATTGCTGTCGATACCAGTTCTTTGAACTGGAGCCACATCTGGTCTTCACTTACATTTAGTGTATGGAATAAGTGGAAACTGTCTTTCAAGAAGCAATGTATTGTATTTCTATCTGATTTCCTAAACAAATGCACTTTTCGTTTATTTTTGGTAACTTGGAGACTCGATATTCAATCTCACTACGACAGCTCTATGTTTACTAATACCTGTATCTGTTTTGATACTCATTATGAGTTCAGGATTATTTGTTGCTAAGAGATCAAATGTGTTTTCACATCCATTTACAATTCTAGTTGGCTCATGAACTAATTGTTCGAAGTAATTCTCAGAAAATCCATTGAGTACAATTTTGCATGATGTTTTATGCATACCTCCTGATTTGAAAATATAATTTCACCAACAGATTGAGGGTAAATTAAAATCACTGCCTACTATTATCGTGTGAGTCGGGTACATTTTTGAAATTAGACTAAGATTTTCTTTGAACCTTTCTGCTACTGTATCGTCAGAGTCGGGAGGCTGGTAAAAGGAACCAATTATTAACTGCTTACGATTTTCAGGTGCAACCTCTTCCCATAATAGCTCACGGGAACTGTCAACTTCAACTTTGCTACACAAAATACTACTTTTGACGGTGACAAACATGCCTCCACCTATTTTGTTTAATCTATCCTTTCTGAACACAGTTAGATCTTTTGCAAATACTTCTGCTGAACTTACTTCCGGCTTGAGCCAACTTTCACTCCCTACAATGATGTGTGTTTTGGTGCTTTCTATTAACGCCTGGAGTTCTGGTACTTTCCCGACACAGCTACGACAATTTACAACTGTTATACCGATAGTTCCCAAATCTACATTTCTCCTGTGATCCACCTGCACCCTTTGAGATTGCCCATTTTGTTTTTCCCCGAAGCCCTTTATCCTGAAAAACTGCCCAGTCCATGCCACACAGCCCCCGCTACCCGTGTAGCCACTTCCTGCATATAGTGGACTCCTGACATATTCAGCGGAACCCTCTCCACCATGGCTCTCAGGAGACTACTCCGTACTGTGAGGGGGGGGGGGGGGGGTCTGTGTGGTGGTGCTAGCCACCAATTCAAGTGTGTGTGTGGAGTGTGTGGACCATAGTGAAGAACTGAGTGGCACACCTTTATGACAATTTTTGGTGTGTTTCCTTGTTCTTATCCACCATGTTTATTCCAGTTGGTGTTTGTGCTCTGTAATGACAGAATCAATAAAGTTATTGTTCCATATAGTGTGTGGTCATTGGACTCCACTGCCTGTAGTAACCTCCACAAATTGACTGAACTCATGCTGTAGACAAAACTAATCGCATACATTGTGCTATTCTACGTTCTCCAATTTATAAGCAATTGAATTAAATCTCTCGACCTCCAATGCCCCTGTGTGTTCATACTTTCCATATTTCTCACCATCCAAACAAATAAAGATATAATAATTAACCCCTAAGAAATCCCTCCAAACTCAAATTACCTTTCATGCTTCATATGAATTACTTTAGATCTACTGACCTACATGCACCCTTGATGTGCATCCAACTCACAAATTTCCTTTATTTGATCACACATAGGACTATCCTTATCTCAATTGCCATCAATTACTGCTTGACCAATATGCTGATGTCCTGCTAAGAGATCTTTCAACTTCACTTTTTTCTCTCTCCTTCTATTTGAACTTCTAGATATTTCTCCATACAGTTAAGAGAAGTTTTGTATTTAGACAAGAAGTCCGTACCTAATAAGACATCTTTTACCAAGCCATTTGTTACAAAGCATCTAATATTCGAACAATATCCAACACACTTAAATTTAGAAGCATTTCATGTCTTCTTGGTTTACTTATTCCACCTTCTGTAGTCTTAATCTTAACACTATTGACAAGAAATATTACTGATTTTCTGTTCTTAATTCTGCTTAAAAATTTCTCTTAAACTGCCAACACATTGCCACCGGAAATGAGAAGTGCATTAGTTAGTTCTCTCAAAAGTTCGTTTTCTACAGCCCTTCCTGTTCTTTCCATACCCAGCATCACATCAGACCAACCCTTGATCTTATTATCACCATAAAACAGCTCAATAAAGGCTTTCTTCACCCCTATCTCCTCTTTTCTCATTTCCAAGCCTCTAGCTACTTTAAACTTTTCCTTCGCCCACCAGTGCAGCAATAATGACTTCCAAATTTTTTTGTACCATCCCCAGTCATAGACAGAATATTCACTTTCTTCTTCGGTGTACCATTCCATACTAATCTCCTCTCCTAATCCAACAATTTCCCCATCTTCTATCCAAGTTTTCTCATGTCCTATCATTATCTCATCTTTCATATAAAAAATTTTCCCCAAATTTATTCCTGCAAAGTCATTTTTTTCCCCTTCATACAACAAATCATTCATACACACTTCATCATTCTTCATCCATTCATAGTCCCTTTTTTAATTTAGAGCCATTGGTTAACTCCATACACTGAAATAAACCCACAAATACCTTACTCTAAAATATCTTCAACTTCCGTAAGTTCAGCACATATATCATCATCTTCCTCTTCCTTCAACAATATATGGCCTATATCTGCCAATACATAAAATAATTCAAAAAAAGCTGATGGGAACACACTTATGCTGCTTTTGCAAACTCCAACACTTCCTTCTAGTGATTCATCAAAAAAAGTAATTCCATCAGATATGTTATCACCTTTACACATGTTACTTGTACTTACTCTACTATCATTGTTGCTGAACCTCTTTTCTGAACACATTTTCTAACACACATTCATTCATTTCACCATCATTTACCATTTGTGTGGTCTTTTCCAAATTTTCAACATCCACCTACGTCCTTTTTCTAGTCTTTTTATTCTTCATGCCCCAGACTATAGCTGTGGCAAATTTTAGTTTCCTGACTTCCTATCCTGATTATGCATTTTGTGATTCCCTTGTTCCTCAGGTTTATTCTCTTTGTTTTGATTTCCATTTTGCTTATGAAAATTATTACCATTGTGATTAAATTTTTGATGATTTTGAGTATGATAAATAATATGGTGCTTACTATAATTACCATTTTGATATACATTTTCCTGTCGATAATTTACATAATTAGAATTGCTGCCATGTGGCTTGAATTTCAACACCTGTTTAAAATTGACAATATAGTGCAAAAGTTCATCTATGGAGTTTGTCGGACTTGGGACAAGCTCCCTCTGTAAATATTCAGGTAATCGCCTTTGGGGCATCGTGATTTCAATCAGCACTCCCAATGGATGATTTATAGGTGTCAACTTAGCAAGTTTACACTTTTACAATTTCACATTTTTATAATGTGGTCCATTTAGGAACTCATCCAGCAGTCACGTTTACTTCCCTTCACTCCAAAATTTATTCAGAATCACTTTTCAAATACTTCATAGGTGGTAACAAATCCCTCATTAAATTTTCCCATGTTTGCACCTCATCTCCTAAATGCCTTTTTCCAAACTTAATATTATCCTCATCGGACCTTCCTTGTACAAATCCATCTTTAAAGGCAGTAATAAAATACAATGGATGGTACCTTCCATCATTAGCAAAACACTTTGTTGTTCCTAAACACATATATGGAACACTTATCATTGTCATGACCTGATTTGTTGCCAGTGAATTTAATTCTTCAATTATCACTTCTGTTTCACCTCTAATTTTTCCTTTCTCAGTTTTAATACTAGAATGAAACTTTGTCTGCAGCAGAGTGTACGCTTATATGAAACTTCCTGACAGATTAAAACTGTGTGCCAGAACCATGATTCGAACCTGGGACCTTTGCCTTTCATGGGCAAGCACTCTACTGACTGAGCTATTCTGACGTGCTTCACGGTCTGTCCTCGCAACTTTACTTCTGCCACTACCTTGCCTCCTACTTTTCCAAATTTGAATCCCGGTTCCAGCAGACAATTTTAATCTGCCAGGAAGTTTCAGTTTTAATACTGTTCACATATGAAATCACTCTATCTACCTCTAAGGTTATTTTTTCAATTTTTGCATCAAAATTTGAATTTGCTCTTCCAATTTCAAAACAAAGTTTGAATTTACACTATTATATCCAATTTTATATTTTCAATTTTTGAATCAAAGTTTGAATTTACACTTTTAATTTTTGAATCTAAGTTTGAATTTGCACTATTTATATCTGACTTTATATTTGATATGAATATTAAGAGGAAAAATTCCTAGCAGGAAAAATAAAATATAAAAAATAGATGAAGATTACTCACCAGGCGAAGGAGCACAGGTGTGACAGCATCACAAATAAATAAATGAATACACACACACACACAATCGCAAGCTTTCGCAACCCAGTTGCGTCTTCAGGCAGTAGGGAAGGAGAGGGAAAAGGAAATGATGAGGGTTTTAAGGAAGGGGGTAAGGAGCCATTCCAATCCCGGGAGATGAAAGACTTACCTTGGGGGAAAAATGGAGGGTAAACAAATGCACACATGCCCACACATTCACACAGACACAAGTACACCTAGGCAGACATACTGTAGACATACCTGCCTAGGTGTACTTGTGTCTGTGTGAATGTGTGGGCATGTGTGCATTTGTTTACCCTCCATTTTTTCCCCCAAGGTAAGTCTTTCCTCTCCCGGGATTGGAATGGCTCCTTACCCCCTTCCTTAAAACCCTCATCATTTCCTTTTCCCTCTCCTTCCCTACTGCCTGAAGACGCAACTGGGTTGTGAAAGCTTGCGATTGTGTGTGTGTGTGTATTCATTTATTTATTTGTGATGCTGTCACACCTGTGCTCCTTCGCCTGGTGAGTAATCTTCGTCTATTTTTTATGTTTGACTTTATATTTGATTGCATTTGTTGTAAAAACAGTTCCTTCTGTGCCTAGAACATCAATCTCATTCTCTGATGTTAGTCTCTGCCCTTCCTCGTTAATACCTTCCCAGCCTGGCACTACTACATCCTGATTTCGAACAACCATTATGTGGGTCATTCTGATTTTCTGAACCACATAGACTGGAATACTGTTTAATCTTTGTGTTCTCCAATACTGCTGATGAATCTGCAAATTCACACTTGTTTACACTAGCAGCATCTGTAGTTAAATTATCAGTCTTGCTGACTGCTAGTTCTGTACTGCTTGAAAGTCTAGTAGCCACCGATGTTGACATTGTAGAATTTGAAACAATATACACGGCATGCATAGACTGCTGTTGTAGTCAGCAATTCTTGTACCACCAACAAACATTGCTTCTTGTTGCTGCTGGATGTAGTTTATCACTTTGTTCAGAGCTTCTCTTTCTATCTTGATGTCCCGTCTAACTTTCAACACCTAACTATTGCTATGAATTCGCACACATAAAACTGCTGCAAGAAATTTTTGCTCATAGCCTCCATGCAAACTGCCTATTTTGCAATAGATATCAGGACCTGGATCACAAAATTATTGTAATGTGTTAACATTACCATTGAATTTTTAAAGGAATATTATTCATATCCCAGACAAGAAGCCCCATTTGTGACTTTACACTTTATTCTGCACCACAATTATCATAGCTAAGATTAAAGCAAGTCTGACTATACACTGTATACAGTTCTGATTTAGAAGTTTGGCTCAATGTTATCTTAAGGTTGAACTGTATATGTCTGCTTTCATGCCCCAGCAACTAACTTAGTTTCAGGTATTATGTTTTACTTATGATTCTGTAGTTAAAAATATGCTATGCAGTGGCTGTAGTTTGCGAAACAAATAAGAAATATTACATAAAATAAGTGGTTCATTAATAAAAAAGGCTTTTATGTAACATTTTTATTCAGTCAAATTGGTTCCTTATTGGAAGTAGTCTGATAGATTATTAATCATAAATAGTATTAAGTGTTTAAGCAGTTGCCCTGTCTGATAAGAAATTGGTAGAATTTCCATAACTAAGTAATCATAACTTTAAGAAACATAGAAAAACTGTAATTTCAACTCTTAATGATGAGTTGAGTGATGTGGTTCAGTGGTAACACACTGGACTTGCATTTGGAAGGATGGTGGTTCAAATCCACCTCCAGCCATCCATATTTAGGTTTTCTGTGATTTCCCTAAATCACTCCTGAAAAATGCCAGCATGGTTCCTTTGGTGGACTTAGTTGTTAAGACGCTCAAACATTTCATTTGATGTAATGTGGCTTGATACCAAGATGATTTTATTGATGATTTCCACCACAAAATACTCGAGTATCCTTTTTGTACACATATCGACAACATAAATAATTATTCAGAAACTAAATCACAAAGAGTTTTTATCATTATTTTCATATATGAATTTCATTCTCAGGAATGTTCAAAAGTACAGACACCACTTTTGATCCTGCCATTATTATCTATTCATATTCACGGAACGTATGACATTAACTGTGAATGGGTAAATTTGAAAATGTGTACACATTTCAACTTTACCCATTCACAGTTAATGTCATACATTTTGTGAATATGATAGATAATAATAGTTATCTATGTGCTATGAGATTATATATAACTGTTTACAATTAACACTGTTATCCATCAAACTGTTAATAGGGCTTTTCAGCACTCAGCTCAACATAATGAAAAAATTAAGGTTAATAATAGACTTTTACTCAGTTTTACTTGCTTTATTTTTTACTGGCATTTTATCAGACTTTTCACTTAAATTGTTGCAGAATGAAAATTAAAATTTGCAAGTTAATTAGTTAGTATTTTGATCCTGTTTCCTTAGGTGTTAAATGCTGATAAATTTTAAGTGAATTATGAAAGACAGACAAATAATATTTAGAATACCTAGGTAGCTCCCAACACAGTACTTTAACCCAATTTATGATTCAATGCAGTTTGTATTCCTTGCTCTAAACGTATATCTTTCTGGTGGATCAGTCATTTATTTCTACCGGAAAAGTAAATAAGAAATTAAAATGCAGTTAATAAATATCAAGTACACTGATTATCGTTTCATTAAACGTCAATATTTATCTTCCATTATTTGTGGGATTGTTTCAAATGTGTATTTATCTGCCTTGTTTTAATGAAAAAAGTGTCACATTACTTTCATGATTCTGTTAAAAGATATAAGTTTAGTAATTTTATTTTATCCCCCTTTTTTTTCAGAAAAAAGTCATGGATGAATTATATCAAATATTTGGAGACTCTGATAGGCCGGCAACATTTGCAGATACTTTAGAAATGAAGTACTTGGAAAGAGTAATTCTGGAAACATTGAGATTATACCCTCCAGTGCCTATCATTGCTAGACAACTGAAAGAAGATGTAAAATTAGGTAAGAGAGATGAAATTCTATAATTATATCTTAAATTTTGGATCAAAACTGTATTTCAGATGGATTTATGCATTAACTATGTAATGGACTCCGTGAGAAAGATTAACATAAACTGGGTGAACACCCAATATTACATGGGTATTTCTTTGTTGCAATCTTCTATTAGTCCAGCTCCCTCCTATTTCTGACCATCTCCTCCTCCTTCCTATCTTCTTCCATTACCTGCTTCCTTCCATCTCTATTCATCTTGTCACTCCTACTTCTGCTCATCCCCTTCTGTTCCCTCTCCCTATCCACCTCCTAATGACCCACTCATCACCACCCACACCTCATCTTCTCAGAATTTATTTTCAGACTGTATGTAATATGTGTGTCACTTCGTTTGAAATCAATACAGGGCTTCAGGTGGGGATGTTGAGCATTTGTGTATATGATATACACTGCACTCAACAAACAACTCCATAGAGGACATAAAATGTATCAGAGGTATTCATCCATGGGGATTAATAGCAAAGTTTGCTTTGCAGCTAAATATTTATGACATTACATTTACTTAATTATTTGTTGGGCAATGATATAATTTTTTACTTGCATTCAGTTGTGTATGTGGATATTGTCTGCAAAATGTGTTGCACATAGAATTAGAAGTAACAAATTAAAACATCATACATGGCGTGCCAGTTTTTCATTCATCTTAATTTCTCTGATGCAATATCCCCTAAACCAGAGTTGTGCAATGAAATAATTTAGCAAATACATCCAGTAGTATATGTGAATACTGTCTGATAAAAGTATTGCCAATGTAGTTAATCATAAAGAAGAAACAAATTAAAATGTTAGGCCTGATGCAGCAGTTTTACTGCATGAACAGCAGCAATGTAGTAAGAAACAAATGTGTGAAATTATGTGTACAATCAAACAGTTCAGAAATACACATTCAATAACATGCCAGCAGCCATAAAAAAATTAACTCACATTAAAGTTCAATTTGAAAAGAGTCTAAATGATTTTTGGAGGCCAACTCCTGCTACTCCATTGATGAATTTCTTAGCAGAAGTGATTGATGTATGTTAATGTACTTATGGTAGTGTACATATCTGATAACTATAATGTAATTGTTTATTATTCTTGACATTCCTTTTTATTCTATCTTATGGGATTTTCTAAGTCATTTATTGTTGCTATTTTGTTGTATCATTATTACTATTTTATCTAACCTTGATGACACTGATTGCATGTAAAAATGCTCAAAGTTGAATAAAGCATCTAATCTAATCTATATAATTTTCACAAATGTGAATATTGTGTTCAGTCTGACTTCAGTACTAATTTTGTGCAATAATGTGATCATTGTAAATAAGTTTTGTAAAAAAAAATCCTAAGAATTATAATATGCCCCTCCTTACTTTTAGTAAGTAGTAATAAGTTTTATGTCCTTTAAAATGTAAATATTCTTAAGATAAATGTTTTTTCTGAACAATTTCACATCCACGAGAACAGTTACATTTGGGATCTGTGGAAGGTACCTTAACACATGTGCTCTCATTTTGTAAGTACTTATTGTGTATTTTGTTCTGACATATTCTACACATAAGAAGATCTCTTCAATTTGGATCTACTGGGATGAAAACTACTTCTAATGTAATCTAATCTTGGAACTCCAGAGTGTGAGAGTGTTTTTCTCCATGTCACAAAGACCATAACAGCCAAAAGCTTTACTTCCAAAAGACCTACAATTCAGTAGACAAAAGTACTCTGCTTGAAATTACAACACATGTAATAATAAAGGAAATGTTAAGTGACACTGTTGCCAGAATCGGGCATCATAATACACTGTCAGACAACTTCAGAATAAAAACAGGAGTCCAGCAAGAGGATGAACTGTCACTAGCTTTACTTAATCTAGTTTTGGACTAAGTTGTGAGACAGTGGAGACAACTAAATAATAATATGAAGATCAAAGGTGTACAAATAGGGTACAAGGCCAAACACAATTCAATAGTGGAGTACCTTGCATTCGAAGATGACATGGCATTGTTCAATGAAACAGAAGATGAGACAAAGACAACACTAAAAAGTCCACTCAGAATAGCAGGAAAGGTCAGACTGAAGATTGCATATAAGACTAAGATATGGAACATTGGGTCTGACTGGCAGATAGATGGGCAAGGGGTTGAGAAAGTCAACAGTTTGTTTATTTGGGGGGAAGATAAATGGTATAACTCAGACCAACAGTAGTGCACAACAGGGAACAGCTTTTGCAGAAGCTTTGGAACATGGTGAAAATGACATATGGCAAGAAAAATCTGTCAGGGAATGCCAAATTACAATAATGTACAGCAACCATAAGACATGCTGCACTGCATGTTTCAGAAATAATCAGACTTGGGAAGAAAGCCTGTATACATTTGGAGAAGGTGGTGTGAAAATTTTTAAAGATATATGGGGCACTAAAAAACATGGGGATATTTAGATACACAGAACACGACAGGAACTATATGAAAATATTGAACCTAAAGAGCCTATCAAATAAGAAACAAAAGAGGAGGTTACAATTTGTTGGGTACATCATAAGGACGGACAATGAGAGTTTGACGAAGAAGATATGGAATGAAACATGTGATACGGGAAACAACTGGGTGAAGGAAGTCAGAGATGATTGAAAGCCTGTAGAAAGGAATCTGCGGGCAATAGTACAGGACAGGGAGAAGGATAAAGTTTTGGTGGATGATCACAGGTAGCCGAACACTGAAATCAAATTTGTCATAACATTAGTGAGAAAATGGAGAGGTATTGGGAAGAAAGAATATATGCAAAAACAAGCCACACATGATCCTGAAGGGTACTAAAATACTAATCAAGAAAAAATAAAGAAAATTAATACAATAATGGAGGATAGATAACAGCTCACTGTAAAGAGGCTTGCTGAGCTGCTGACGGGCACAGAAAATAGAGTCACATTCAAACTACTTAAATTTTCAGCCATGGCCTTCATCAGAAGAAGAAACACATACATTCAGAAAATCACTCATACAACTATACACATAGTGTTGGAGTGACCAGACATGGTGGTTGTGTGTGATTAGTTTATGGCATGACAAACTATGCAGTTCATGCCATACAAAAAGACTGAGTGGTTTCCTAAGTTAGGTTTTCTTTGAGACTCCATAAGATAAAATTTTAATATTAATAATAATGTAGGAATCAGGATTCTATCTTTTCAACATAAGCATTTATTATTACCACAGTTACTTAAATTAAAACAATAGAGTTAAACTGAAACAAAAATAACTCTTACTACTTGTGTTTATTCCATGATTAACAAACTACTGTCCAATATTTGGCTTCTCTGGCATCTTTTCAGTTCCATCAGCAGAAAATCCCAGTACCCCATCCGAATTCCACATTCGATTAGCCTGACAATCATCTGATTTGAATGATGAGTAGTCTCTTGGCCAAGGTTGCATAAATTCAGCACATGTAGTTGTAGTTCTGGGACCCTCATGGTTATCACCTTCTCTGCACACATCATAGGTGTCATTTGTTTTAATATTTGTGAGTCTATAAGGACCTAGATTCATGGTCTTCAGCTTCACCAGTGTTGTACTTCCAATGATGGTTGAAGTTAATACTGTATTTGTCTTGTACCTTGTTGATTTGTAGCTTAGCATCTTCCCTCATCTCACTGCATCTTTCTTCAAAGAAGTTAATAATTTCTTTTTCCCATAACTTTGTGATCTGAAGATCAGTCTTTGTGTGCATCTCAGCACCCATCAAAAGTTTAAATGGTGTTTTCTGAATACTTCTGGGAAATGTTGAATTCATGGCACATTGAACCAATGGTAACACCTTATACCATTCCCTTGGGTTACCTATACTAACCTTAGCAATGATAATAGCCAAAATAGAATTAATTCTTTTGATCTGTCCATTGGCTCTAAGAAGTCCTGTCATTGTTAAACTATGTTCAATTCCTTCTGTGTTGCAATACTCCTTGAATTCTTGAGAGGTAAAGCAAGGGCCTCTGTTGGTAATTATTTGGACTGGGTTCCCAAATTTTTGTTTTCTGTAATTCCTTTTTACTTGTGTTTTCACAGGATATGGCCAGGTAAACTTGGTAAATGCATCACTAACACTTAGAATGTTATTGTATCCTTTGTGAGTTGATTATCCATATGATGTGTATACAATGGCTCGCTTTCTTTGAACAAGGGATGAAGGAAACCTGCCTTCTTTCCTGATTTCTTGTTGACAGTTAAACATTTTACACAATTGGAGATAAATTTTTTCACCCTATCTGTCAGATGTGGTATATAATAATCTTGTTTCACTTCCTCTTCGGTTCTCTTAACCATGATTTCACATTGCATAAAGTGTGGAACAACTAAAGTCTCTTGAAAATAATACCATCTCTCATCAAAAAGTTTTCATAAGGCCATTCTTTGAGAATGCTCTTGATGGCTGTCAAACTATCAACTTCTCTTGAGCTTTCTTGATTCTAGCTACTAGTCTATACGCAAAACCAAACAGTATGTTTACACAACAACTTAAGGCATGTTTCATCCTAGAACTAGATCTGTGATTGATGGTGTAGGAATACTCTTCCAATGCTAATGCCCATCTTGCTATTGTGAAAGAAACAGTATGGTTAGAGAGGTGACTGTTGTAGTGGGAAGAGGGTGGGTGGTGAAGGTCCATCTTTGGATTCTGAGGAGGCCAGCTGTGGTGACTCAGTTGTGAGGTGACACGGAATGTCAGGCGGGTCAATGGGGTCAGCCAAATGAGGGAGTGATCGCTAGTGAAGGTGCGAAGAGGTGCAGTTTGAGGTGAGCAGACATGTCAAGATGGGCCTCTCACTTGGAGACTCAAGGATGTTGTAGGCCAGAGCCGTCTGGACCAGTAAAGGCAGCTTGTTAGTCCAGACTACCATGAGAGTTGAGTCTGGCATTGCCTGTTCGCTGACCAGCAGTCAAAGACAGTATCCACAACTGGGAAGGCTTCCTATCACCGATGTTCCTCCTGCTGAATGTAGCAGATTATTTCGTCAAGGTGCACATGACCTGCTCCAGGATGGTCTGCTTTGCCATGAAGTAGCAACGAGTCATTGGAGGTGACGTTACCAGATCACAGATTAGATCAATGTGTTTGTGCAAGTGTGTGATAAGGCAGAGGTAGCGAGAAGCGTCATCCAGGAAATGGTGGTCGAAGAATTGTTCTACTACGGTGTACCACATTGTCAGAGCCTCGAAAGAAAATGGAGGCAGCTTGGGAAGACATCCAGATGGCGGAGGAGGAGGGGAACACGATGCCTGAGGCCCAGAGGCTGGCACCACAGCACCAATATGATGTTGAAGTTGTTGAGGTGGCGGGACACGGAGAGCTGACATGGCAGAGGCAACAAATTGTGCTGATGAAACGGGTGGTTGAGCGCAAGACAGCGCAAGAGAGTCACACAATGTGCCAGTCATACGAGCAGATGCAATAGGCCACAAGGCGGCGTGGCAGGATGCCAAATATGGCTGCAAATTGAACACATTGTCTTGTCCTGACTGGTTCACATGCAAGAAATCACTCAACAGAGAATGACGGTTAAAAATACAATCAATCACTAGGTAAACACTGCACAGGTGGTTGTTCAAAGGATGAAGATACTTTACTCTCTGCAACCGAAATTACCTGCACAGAAAAAGGTACGGAAGGAGCTTCAGACAAAGGTCCTAAACTAAACGTAGAACTTGAACAAGAGTCAGGAATGAGTCTGCTAGCCAGATCACTAGAAACAGGTACAGAAATATAGTTCTGCGACAGCACACCACTGTCCAGACACTTGGCTTGTGGATGGATACACTTGTGCACATAGTGGAGCCGTGGCGAGATGCATATACAAATTTGAAACACAGTACAGAGTACTATCTGTAGTCAGCAGTGGTCGAGAATGTGCGCACACAAAATAGTCCTCTGAAAAACGAGTATTGTTTGTCATTTGCGCACCAGAATGGAAGTTTGGGGTCACAAAGTCGGAGTCCATTGTGTGACTCTGTGCATTTATTGTTCCGGGCCAAATTGAACAAGTCCAGAGAAAATTGCTGAGCTGTGTGCCGAGCTGTCGAAGGAAATACACTTGACGAATCATCAGTCAGCGGTGAGGTGAACAATGGTACAAATGCCACCATAAAGCATGGTGTAAATCACACAAGCTTATTCATTGTGATTGTAACCATCGGATCATGTACTGTCATATTTTGCGAATTAACCCAGCGTGGGTGAGCAAAACACACTGAAAGATGCACTGTAACACAAGAAACTCAGTACAGGGTCACCAATGTGGATTTCTCATGGAGTGTGAGTCCCAGAAAACTCACTTGTCTATGTAAAAACACTTTATTCATCATTAGTGCACAAGCAGAGACACAGTCTAACTCAAAATTATTATGGTGGCTGAGAGGTAGCTCAACCAAAGGTAATCCTAAAGATAATTTGTTCGTCCAAATTCAGTTCCGGCTATCACGGCTACAACTTCTTAGCTTAAAGTACACCATTCCCTGATTCAAAAGTAAAACCAGAAAATTCTCTCAATTGTTTTCAATTTCTTCTGTCATCTGGAACTGTTCCATAAATTTACTTGTGTAGGGATCTGATAGTTTTAACCAGCGCAGAACTTATATTTTTATTTACCCTTTCAATAGTGCCTAATGTTGCCATTTCAGGATTTATTTTGTTTTTGTCAACTATTTCTCCGTTCTTCTCCTTACATCATTCTGTTTTGTACAAATTGTCACTGAAATGTGAATCCTCATAATAGATTCAAAGTTAACTGTATTGCACATCAAATGTGTTGTCACGGGCAAAAAGGCACTTGGGAAAGTTCGTCATAATTACGCCGCAAAACTACGTCATCACTCATTCAGTTCATCCCAGACAGCCCCCAAAATTTGTAGGAATCAGGACTCAAACTTTTCAACATAAGCATTTATTACTATCTAAGTTACTTAAACTAAAATGACAGAGTTAAATTGAAACAAAAATAACTCTTCCTACTTGTGTTTATTCCATGATCACCAAACTACTGTCCAATATTTGGCTTCTCTGGCATTTTTTCAGTCCCGTCAGCAGGAAATCCCTTACATCCCCCAAACTAATCCTACAATAATGATGAATTTAGACATCCAAAGTGGAATTCATTTATTATAAATTAAATTAATTATACTGGATGATCAAAAAGTCAGTATAAATTTGAAAACTTAATAAGTCATGGAATAATGTAGATAGAGAGGTAAAAATTGACACACATGCTTGGAATGACATGGTGTTTTATTAGAACCAAGAGAAAACAAAAGTTCAAAAAATGTCCGACAGATCGCACTTCCTCTGATCAGAAAAGCAATAATTAGCATAACAAGTTAAGACAAAGCAAAGATGATGTTCTTTACAGGAAATGCTCAATATGTTCACCATCATTCTTCAACAATAACTGTAGTCAAGTAATAATGTTGTGAACAGCACTGTAAAGCATGTCCGGAGTTATGCTGAGGCGTTGGCATTGGATGTTGTCTTTCAGCATCCCTAGAGATGTCGGTTGATAACGATACATTTGCGACTTCAGGTAACCCCAAAGCCAGTAATCACATGGACTGAGGTCTGGGGACCTGGGAGGCCAAGCATGACAAAAGTGATGGCTGAGCACACGATCATCACCAAACGATGCATGGAAGAGATCTTGCGCGTATCTAGGAATACGGGGTGGAGCACCATCCTGCATAAAAATCATAAGTTCCAGTAGGTGCTTATTAGCCAGGCTGGAGATGATGCAATTCTGTAACATATCAGCCTACTTCTCACCCATCACAGTTGCAGTAACAAAACCAGAATCACGCAGTTCTTCGAAGAAGAAAATAGGCCCGATAATGGTAGATGTGGTAAAACCAACCCATACCATGACTTTCTCATCGTGCAATGGAGTTTCCACAGCAGTTCTAGGATTTTTGGTAGCCTAAATTCTGCAGTTGTGACCATCGACAGACCCTTGGAGCATGAAATGAGCTTCATTGGTCACAAAACGTTACTCAACAAATCGTCATCTTCTGCCATCTTTTGAAACACCCACTCCACAAACGCCCTCCACTTCTCTAAATCACCAGGTAAACAGTTCATGATGCCAATGGATTTCGTAAGGATAGCACCGGAGGATACACCTAAGTGTCAACCAAACAGTAATGTATGGAATGCTGGTGTGTCATGCGACTGCACGAGTGTTGACTTTCCCGTGCATAGATGAACCCACTACAGTCTCCATTTCTTCCTGAACTGTCTAAGCAGCATTACGCCTTGTGCTTGGTCAGCCACTATGGGGTCTGTCGTCTAAACAACCTGTGGCTTCAATTTTTGAAATCATTCTCGCCACAGCTGCATTTGTCAACAGACCTTTACCCGTTCGAATCCCCTTCCTATGGCGATAGGATTGTAACGCTGAACTAGCAAATTCTCCATTCTGATAATACAGTTTCACTAAAAGTGCCTATGCAGGTAACATCAACATGCTGCGACTGCTGGTGCATCTGATTCTCTCTCTCATTACAGCTCCTTTTATACACGATTTTCATGCGCAGTCACTGACGTTTTGCTATCCAGTGCCATCTGTCGGACATTTTTTGAACTTTTTTCTTTTTTCCCCCTAATAAAACCCCATGTCATTCCAAGCATGTGTGTCAATTTTTACCTCTCTATCTACATTATTCCGTGACTTATTAAGTTTTCAAATTTATACTGACTTTTTGATCACACGGTACTTAAAGTAGCGCAAAAACCACATATACAGCAGTACCACACAGTAAAGTTTTATCAAAAGAAGGACTAAAGAATCATTCTTTAAAATATATGAGTATATACATACTTTTAATGTAAGAAATACAATTTTACAATTATACATGTTTTAAATATCAGTGGCCGAGCTTACGTTGTGAATTTGATGTGAGCAGTGGTCACATGACCAGGTTTTGGAGGGACAAGTTACGATGGAAATGAAGTCTTTTGGTCTGCAGCACTGGAAGCAGAAGAATCTGTGCACCTATGAGCCAGTTGTGATCATTTGATACAATTTTTATTTTTATTTATTTATTTATTTATTATTAACTTGTGATGCTCTAAAGCAGGGCTAGGTTTAATTTCATTCAATTGGCTACAGATTATGACATTCAATAATGGAGGATAGGTAACAACTCACTGTAAAGAGGCTCGCTGAGCTGCTGACAGACATGAAAATAGAAAATCACATTCACATTGTGTGAATGTGATTATCTCTTTTCGTGTCAGCCAGCAGCTCAGTGAGCCTCTTTATAGTGAGTTGTTACCTGTTCTCCATTATTGATATTCCTATTGGATTTTCCATTGTTAGAATTATGAGATTTAGTGGATCAAAATAAAAAAACTATTTATATTGCTAAATTTGGTGATTATTTATTTGAAAAATGCACAAATGGAACCTGGTATAGGCTTCATTTAATGCAGTGCCACACAACCAGCTCCTAACTAAAAAACATGCCAATAAACTGCAGGTTGTGTGTGTGTGAACTGCTTCTGTTGAGGGTCATTTTTAAAATGAACAACAGGCCTAATACCAACCACAAACTTGTAGCATTGCAATACGTTTTAAAAGCTGTGGTGTGGGTACTACAGCATGTAGACCATGCAACATGCATGGTGAAACAGCCAGAAACATGAGGCAAATAAAACCAAGACTCTAGTAGGCAATGGTTTTCATCTATGACTACAGTGACAGCACAATCACATAACATAGCTGCTATAGTAACGTTTCGCACAAATACGTGACAGCCCGGACTTTAACGGAAAAACTGAAGCCCAACCCATAGTGGCACTTAACAGTATATGAACGGCCTGTTCTCTACATTTCATCTTTGTACACTGAAACTGATTGTAAAGCACAAATAAAATGGACGAGTCCCCAATTGCTACATTACCAGTTCTTGTTCGGTATTACGCCTATTGTGCATTTTAAACACGACCCTCAATGGAAGTAGTTCACACACACAACCTGTAGTTTATTGGTACATTATTTTAGTCTAGGGACTGGTTGTGTGCTGCTGCATTAAACTGAAAGCCTATACCAGGTTCCATTTGTGCATTTTTCAAATAAATAATCAGCAAATTTAGCAATGTACATAGTTATTTATTTGATCCACCAAATCTCATAATTTGTTGCCAATCAAATAAAATTAAAACTATCCCTGCTTTAGTGCAACATTTTTATCATATGATCACAACTGACTCCTAGTCACATGGATCTTCCTTCTTCCAGCACTGCAGACCAAAATGCCCTGTTTCCATTTTATCTTGCCCCTCCAAAATGTGCTCATGTGACCACTGCTCAAATCAAATTCAGAGACGTATTTCTTGGCCACCATATTACAAACATGTACAATTGTAAAATTGTATTTCTTACCTTAAAATTGTATATCAGTATTCACATATATTTTAAAGAACACTTTTAATAAAATCATAAATTTTAGATAGCATAGCAAACTTTCCAAATGATAATAAATGAATTCCATTTTCGATGTCTAACTTCATCATTATTATTACTATCTAATATTCTTAAACTTGATCTTATGGAGTCTCAAAGAAAACCTAACTTAGAAAACCACTCAATCTTTTTGTATTGCATCAACTGCATAGTTCATAATGTCACAAGATGCCTGATTGATTAAGTGTATTTATGTGTTTCTTTTTCTGATAAAGGCATTGGCCGAAAATTTAAGTTGTGTAAATGTGGTTGTCTATTTTTCATCCCTGTCAGCAGCTCAGTGAGCCTCTTTATGGTGAGTTGTTATCTATTCTCCATTATTGACATTTCATCTTTTCCCTCATCCTTCTATGAACATATACTTATGTATATGAACTTTCATGCTGTTTGGCCAACAGGAGTCAAAGACAACTGCAAGGTGCCCTTTGCCATAGGGCACACGGTGGCTTGCACAGTGTACATACATTTACCATGAAAAAAATTACATATATATGTGCCTACTTTCATGGTGATGGAGAAAATTATGACAAATCTATTAATCACCATGTTATGATTAAGTGTGCCTAAGAAAATATGTGATTTTTGCAGTTTTTCAAAATTTTCCAACTTTCCTTTGTCATTGTCAATTTTTTTTCCCCTTAAAAAGTGTTCCGTGACCATACCTCAAAAAACAGAAAAAAGAATAATGCATTTCTATCATTAAAATCTTGAGTTAAGGCCTTGAGTTCATACAAAAATATTTTCAGTTTTTCTCATATTTTCCCATTTTCTGGCTCACTGTTCCAGATTTTCTTTCCCTAAAAACATTACTCAGACTTTTATTAACATATGAAAATTAGCCAAATCACTCCACTCATTCTAAATTGATGCATTCAGCAATGAACAGCATTTTACTTGTATAAATAAATATCACTATTGCAACTGAAATTGTTATTTATTTAAGCTGATTTTAATAATACCGTGTTGCATTTGTGGTTGCCTTTTTCATTAACTGCTGTGAAATTTTTAAAATTTAACTTCATTTTCATTTATTTCTTTGCATACATTTTTGTACATAGGGGCTATGGATGAATAATCAGTAAATTACAGAAGTGTTGAACTATCAACAGGCACACACAAAAGTGAACAAGAAATTTGCTGGCTTTTATAAAAATAAATAAATAAAATCCTTTACAAACAATACACTCACACCTGTCCACCTACAGTGTGTCACTTGGATACAGAACAGGGTGGCCACCGAACCTTGAAACCGGGAAAAAGCCTTGAATTTGAAAAAACTGGGGAAAATCGGGAAAAAACCTTGAATTTCAGTCATAAACCGGGATTTTTCAACCATGAGATCTCGCGGCTTTACGAGTTAAACGATCGTTCGCGTGTATATCCTATTGCTCAGATTACACGACCAGTTCGGTATGTACTTAATAAGTGTAAATAAGTAATCCCTGTAGTTTTAGTAAGAAAAAACCTCAAAATTTGATATTTAAAAGTAACAAAATAGCAGTCGTTTTAAAATTACGGTGAGAAAAATGCTCAGATCGCTAGTGCCCGCGGGTTAAATAATATTCATCGCTTTATTTTTGTCTACAAAAACATTTTCAAATATATTTCTGGGCGGTTTGAAAAGTTTTATAATTATAGGTTACGTATTCCATTATCTATTTCTGTATTTATCTCTAAGTGTTGTTCAACCACGCGACTCAATTCCTCGCGATGTACGTTGAAGAGACGCGATGTTATCGTAAGGCGCGACTACGAAATCGCAGCTAAAATGAAAGGCGATATTTATTTGTACTAAATCTTAGTAATTTTCGTAATTGACCCCCCCCCCCCCCCCAAGTGATACTCATCAACACAGATCTCGTTTGGCTGATTTTATATTGAAAAATCTCTTCACGGAAGCATTTTGTTGATTTTGACTATAAACTCCGTAAGAGTTGGTATTATGATGCTTCGTTAGCATAGGCACCGACTACGGGTAAGTTCGGTCACTCAAGCATACCCCAAAATTTGAATGGGTATGCCAGGCATAACCCACTGAAAATTTTGTTATCATTTTTTCTTTACTTTATATTTCTTGACTGTAATTAAAATCGACTCTCTCATCCCATTGATGGCCGTCTTGCTTTTGTAAGACACCGCTCTAAAAAGATTATTTTTAACCAAGTAACTGAATTCGTAGGCATTAAAATCCACATTCACATGTGAGTGATGTGACCGTTTTCTAAATAGTCCGAATGTTAATGGAATTCCGCTTGTTAAGTCAATATTGTAAACTGAAGGAGGCAACCTTTAAATGTACTAAATAACTAGAAATGAAGTGGGTTTGGTACGATACATTACAAATGTTTACACTACGAATTTAATTCCCGGTATCTTTTGAAATAACCTTTTGACAACATACGTTACCAGTGAGCCGACATACTTGCTGCGACGACTGCCCTATCCCTTCCAGCTAAAACATTCTGTAAACAGACAGTCCTCATAACAACTTGCGAAGGTCTTTGTGTTTTAATTGGCAGCTCTACAAAATTCTCGAAACGCAACAGCTAGTGATAGATTTTTTTTTCTGAATTTGAATTTTCAGGCTTTCAACATTTTGTCAACAATTGAACGTAGTAGCTGGACCTTAGTTTCTGCTCTTCCGTACCTGTGTCACCTGTGCATGGAATTACGTCTTAACCCTTTCCCTCCCCTTGTTCTAAGATTATAAATAACATTGCAGGGCTTCCAATAATTCATTGTGACTAGATTGTTTATCATTACCTCGAGGAAACACAAAGCATTAGGCTACAATGCATTGTCAAAATATATATCGTTGCTTGATGTCTAAGTTGGAGTAAATGCAACAATACTTTCAAATAATTGTATCAAGGTAAAGGAAACAAAATAATTAAAAAACTTTATTACTAAATAATTGTCCAATGTCTAAATTAGTAGTCAACAGTTTGAAAATGTTATTAGTTACGATAAAAGAAACATATCCTGCACACTGATGCCATCTGTAGTCATCCCAAATTTCCTTCCAAAAGCTTAAACTAACCAAAAATTCTGTCAAATGTACATTAATCCAATCAATATTTATAGATATATGCATAGAAATATTTTTGTTCAAAAATCAATAAAATTTGGGGTTAAAAGGGTTAATGTCTTTGCGTGTGAAAAACGTTAAAATGGATAAGTATATAGTGAAATACAAAAGGACTTCGACTTATAGTCGTGATGTTGACGGTGATGTGAAATCGATAGCGTGTATGGTTTGTATAAGTTTTTGGCTTTGCTTTGTATTTATTTTTTTCTTTAGAAATACCTGGGTACGCCACTGAGCATATCCCAAGATTTTCGTTAGTAATAATTATAAACGTTTCCTGTGACTGACGTAACATTGGTAATATATAAGTAGTAAATATAGTAATCATGTTCATATTGTTGAGGGCTGAAATATTTTTCATGCAGCCCCGGCTAGCGCCAATGAGGAGTCGTGGTAACAATTACGAGGATAATTAATTTACTTAGTGAACAAGGGTACATCGAGAACCTGGCAACCATAGAGCAGGAACAGCATTAATTATTTATTTTGTGGTCAACACAAAAGATTATTTCCCTCATTATATGTTAATGGGTTTTCAACAAGCATACGTACACGCAACGCCACCTACATCTACATCTACATCTACATACATACTCCGCAATTCACCATAAGGTGCATGGCGTAGGGTACACTGTACCACTACTAGGCATTTCCTTTCCTATTCCACTCCCAAATTGAACGAGGAAAAAAAGAATTCCTATATGCCTCCGTACGAGCCCTAATTTCTCTTATCTTGTCGTTGTGATCTTTACGCGAAATGTAAGTAGGCGGCAGCAAGATCGTACTACACTCAGCTTCAAATTCCGGCCCTCTAAATTTACTTAACAGAAATTCACGAAAAGAACGTCGTCTTTCTTCCAGCGATCCCCAATTGAGTTGCCGGAGCATTTCCGTGACACTCGCGCATTGGTCGAACCTACCGGTAACAAATCTAGCTGCTCGCCTCTGAACCGCCTCTATGTCTTTCTTCAAACCGATCTGCTGCGGGTCCCAAATACTTGAGCAATACTCAAGACATGGTCGTACAAGCGTTTTATACGCGGTCTCCTTTACAGGTGAAGTACATCTTCCCAAAATTCTCCCAATAAACCGAAGTCTGCTGTCCGCCTTACTCACAACTGTCCTTACATGCTCGTTCCATTTCATATCGCTCTGCAATGTTACGCCTAGATATTTGAACGACGCGACCGCATCAAGAAGCTCACTACTGATGCTGTATTCGAACATTATAGGATTGTTTTTTCTACTCATGCGCATCACCTTACATTTTTCTACATTGAGAGCTAGCTGCCATTCTTCGCACCAACTAGAAATTTTGTCTAAGTCAACCTGTATGCTATTACAGTCAGTTACAGACGACACCCTCCCATACACCACAGCATCATCAGCAAACAGCCGCAAATTACAACTTACTCTGTCCATCAGATCATTTATATAGATAGAAAATAATAGCGGTCCTATCACACTCCCCTGGGGCACGCCTGACGATACACTCGTCTCTGATGAACACTCGCCGTCGAGAACAACGTACTGCGTTCTATTACTTAGGAAGTCTTCCAGCCAGTCACAAATCTGTGAACCTATTCCATAAGCTCATATCTTCGTTAGCAGTCTGCAGTGTGGCACCGTGTCGAACGCCTTTTTGAAGTCGAGAAAAACACAATCCGCCTGTTGCCCTTCGTCCATGACTCGCAAGATGTCATGTGAGAAAAGGGCAAGCTGAGTTTCACATGAACGATGTTTCCTAAACCCGTGCTGATTCATGGAAAGAAGCTTTTCCGTTTCAAGGAAATTTACTATGTTCGAACTGAGAATATGCTCCAAAATTCTACATGAAACTGATGTCAACGATATTGGCCTGTAATTGTATGGGTCAGTTCTCTTTCCTTTCTTATACACGGGAGTCACCTGCGCTTTTTTCCAATCACTAGGAACTTTGCGCTGAATTAAAGACTCGCTATAAATGCAAGCTAAGTAGGGGGCCAATGCCGCAGAATAGTCTTTGTAAAACCGAACTGGTATTCCATCCGGACCAGCAGACTTTTTCGTATTTAGCTCTCTCAGCTGCTTCTCTACACCGGAAATACCTATTGCTATGTCCCCCATTTCGGAATTAGTACGTTGATCAAATGATGGTATAATTGTGCGGTCCCCCTGCGTGAAAGATTTCTTAAAGGTTAAATTTAGAACTTCAGCTTTCCGTTTGCTTTCTTCTATTACTGCCCCGGAATGATCAACTAGTGACTGGACAGTGGGCTTTGACCCGCTTATCGATTTTACATAGGACCAGAATTTTTTCGGGTTCTCGGAAAGATCCTTTGCTAAGGTATGGCTGTGATAATTATTGTATGCTTCACACATCGATCTTTTTATAGACGCACGAATCTCTACTAACTTTTGCCTGTCATCATTTGCGTGTTCTAGTGAGCGCTAGCCGGGCCCGTATGAAATACAGTTCTAACATTGTTGATTGCGACTGTTTGACATGTTAATTGTCCTCCAAAAAGATCTAAGTATAACTCTGTAATACGGTAAGCGAATTTTGCGAAAAGGCAATTTCTTTCAGTTGTAATTTATTGCTTTAACAGCTGTCTTATAACAATACATTCAAAATATCGTTAAATATATTTCGAGACTAACGGCATATACATCTTTCTGAGATGGAACAGAGTGAAACAATCGTTGCAGAGAACAATAGAGTGAATCGAAGTGTGAATCGACCTTACCTGTGCCCGCATAGATGAAGTAATTCAATGTGTTTTAGAGTGAAGTGTTTGTCCGTCATGTCAAAACAGAGTATAACTCGATATCAGAGCTCGTACGAGACAGTGTATCCATGGGTTCATTGTGATCCCAAATCACAAACGAATGCATTATGGTCTTGGTGCAACGCAAAGATAAATATTTCTACAATGGGGAACAGTGCTTTGAACAGCCACACAAGCAGCAAAGAACAAACTTTTCATAAGCAAACGGAAGTGGCTTTCCACAATATATATTTCACTGTCTGTTGTACTACAAGAATTTAAGAAATAAAACAAATTCATTAAAACAAAATGTTTTCATTAAAATCTGCTGTTGATTGTTATTTTACCAGACGACAGTGCAAATACCACACAGCTGTTGCTCCAGGTATGTTTTTGCATTCTCGATTTCATCTCCTCGAAGTTCAAGAACTCACCCACAACATTGTGCATTATTACGCATGCTGGGTCATTAACATTCATTGTGTAACTAGATTTTTCCAGGGCAAAACTTATTTGACTGTATGGGTTCTGGAAACTGAAAACCATCATTGGGAACAATCTAAATGAAAACTTGAAAGAGGTGAAAAGGTTGTTCATATCGCGAAGGTAAAGTAAATCATAATATATGTATTGAGTTCTCGATCACTAGTTCTTGAGATGTGACTGTATTTTAATGTATCAGGAGGCCTAGTATAAATGAACGGGCTATGTTGCATAAACGAATGCAATTCACATTAAAAAGTACAGTATCCTCCAACTATTTGAACTCAACTTAGTTCATTATACAGAGTGTAAACAGTAGTTATTCAAAAATGGTTTTCACCAGCATTTGTGTGTGTGTGTGGGGGGGGGGGGGGGGGAGGATGAGAGAGTGTCAAGTGTAAAATTTTAAATGGGAACCCCGATTTTTTATTGTAGATTCGGATTCTAAGGCCCACATCATGTATGGTCTGGTTGATTTTTTTTACGACAGATGGCGCTGTAATAGTAAGAAATACTTGCCATACTAGTGAAGGAATGTACCAAAAAGGAAATAAAATAAATGAAACAAGTTATTCCCTAGTTATTCTGGTGCACCCTGTACTATACATTGTGTCAGTGTCGAATCTGGGGTGGGGGGAGGGGGTCTATGGGGCTGCAGATCCAAATGTTCAAAAGTTTGTATAGCTTATGGGACAACTACGGGGTCATCAGTCCCTAAACTTACAAACTACTTATGAATTAGCTAATACTAAGGATGGTACAAATATCCATGCCCGAGGGGGCATTCGAACCCCTGTCCATAGTGGCCGTGCAGACTGTGACTGGAGCGCCTCAGTCCTCTCGGCCACCGCACTGCAGATCCCCCAAAACCATGAAGAAAACCTCATACCTCATAATATGAGCTGGTTCTTTTTAGATCAGTTTGAGGTACAATGCCACAATTTTTATGAGCTCTGCCCCCCCCTCCCCAACGCAATTCCTGGATTCGCCATTGCTTGGTGTATGTTACAACGTGACATGGTTCAACTTGGATGACATGTTCAAATGTCTGTAAATCTATTGGACCAAACTGCGTGGTCATCAGTCCGTAGTTTACAAACTACTTAAACCTAGGTAAACTAACCTACGGACAAACACACACACCCATGCCCCAGGGAGGACTCGAACCTCAACGGCGAGCAACCGCGCGCTCCGCAGCGAGGTGCTTTAGACCGCTCGGCTACTCCACCGCGGCTGGATGACACGTGTTTTAAAAATATGTAACTAGTGTCTTTACAGTGTAGTTGTTTGGTAACCCATTTGAGCAAAATTAAGTTTTGTGAAAACCTGGAAAATAATTATTTTTAACCTGGAAAACCTGGAAAAAACCTTGAATTTGAAAATGAAGATTTGGTGGCCACCCTGCATAACACCAGGATTGCAGTCTAGCCAGTGTACTATTGTGGGAGTGGGGTGAGGTGAATATAGGCAGAAAGAGACAGGAAGGCGGAGTAGGGTGTTAGGGATGGGTATTGAAGTGTTTCTCTGCGGAATTTGGATGGGTAATTGCTCCACAAAACCTATCAACCAATGGGTCTGTTTTAAATTTTACCTGTTTAAATTAACTGGGCACCATTAACTCTTCCAGTGTGTACAGGCCCTGATACTCAGTTCTTCTTCTTTGATGTGTATTCTTTTGATGAGGCTTGTAACTCTCTTGCTCTGCAGTCATTCCAAATGGCAAATCCACTTTCATTGTTTGTCATGTATTTGAACATTGAAGTGGGTTTACAAATCACAGTTAGATAGTAGATCAGAGCAGATATAATTTCATATACACAGGTTGTTTCTTTGAAAGACAAGTAAGAAGTACTGTTGATACAACAAACTTTACAAATTGTTACTCTCTTCTAATTATTTATTGATAGCTCTGGCTGCTCCATGTCTGTGATAATACTGTCAATCCATAATGTCAAATGATAAAAGCCCCCACATGCATCAGATGAAGATATCTAATGGCATTATACCTTATCAATTTCTTGGGCCGGTCACTATATCTCTGCACCCACAACAGAACATACATGCACACTATATGTTTCATGATTTACAACATATTTCATTAACTCTGTTGAAAAGTGCACAAACAATTCTCCTAGTTATTATTAAGGTAAGCCCAAAACAACATGTAAGTCCACAGCAGCTAGCATTTTGGAGAGAGGAAGAAGGTATGGAGGCATCATGCATGGTAATGAAGGCATACCACCTAATATAATTTCCACTCTTCCTGAAGTAGTATTTCCTCACCTACTGAACATATGCACTATACTGTCCCATTCCTATCCCACTATCACTCCCAAACCCTTACCACAAGGGCCCTATCAATCTGAAAAGCTCAGTTGCAAGACCTGCCTAATTCAGATCCCTGGCACATCCAACTCCAGTCCTGCCCAGGCTTTGGCACATCCAACTCCAGTCCTGCCCAGGCTAATCTTATTCCACCAGATGCAGGGTCACTTGTAAAAGCAGCCATTTCATATTATAACTTTGTTGCAATCACTGCACAGCTTTTTATTTGGACATGACTAATTACAAAGTCTACACCTTAATTATTGGCTACCACCAAACTGTGGTCAAAAACAAAGTTGACCAACCAATGTCACAACACATTGCTGAATACAATATTCTGGAGGCCTGTGGCTGCTTCATAACCCACAGAATCTGGATCCTCCCCTCTGGCATGAGATTTTTTTAACTGTGTAGACAGTAATTATTCTTGGAATACATCCTTCACTTCCTTGATCCTCCTGGCCTCATTCTCTGGTTACATACTCTCCTCACACTCTCTACCCCCCCCCCCCCCCCACACTTCTTCTGTGTTGTTGCCTCCTCCCAGTCATCATGTTCAGCAGCATCTCACTGTCTCTGTAATTTGTGTGTCACTTGCCTAACCAATGCACCTGCTCACATTCCTCACACACTCCTAACCTGTACATTTTCTACCTCCCTAAAAGTAACTACCTTCCTATCCCCTCTTTTTGCTTCCTGTCTCTTTTCTCCTTCTATCCATGCCATCTAAACAACACTCCACCCTAGTCCACTTGCTGAATAGCAATCCTGTGTGTGTGGGCAAGAGAGAGAGAGAGAGAGAGAGAGAGAGAGAGAGAGAGAGTGAGAGTGAGAATAGAGTAGAGTTCTTGTACTCTAGCTTGTCAAGTGGTTTTCATTTTCTCAGAAGCAAGCATAGTTTTCAATCTAGCTTGTGTATGCCTGTTGACTACTCAGTGCCTCTCTTGTCTGGTATTTCCATAAGGGAAAAATCAAGATTTTACAGATTTTTTAAGAACTGTTTTTTGATCTAAGAAAACAAAACAAAATGTAGATACACAGTGAGACAGGAGGAGAGGTACATGCTTTGAGGAGTGATACTGCTGGTGATTCTGAACAAAAAAATTCTAATAAACATATGCCCTTTTCTTAACGATTTCTTGATAAACCAATGAAAACAACTAAGAATTGGAAAATGGTTGTGTTGTATTTACTAGTTGTGTCAGTACTAACAAACCATAACATAAGAGTATTGTAATTTATTGTCACCTGCACTCTTAGTTGTTTTTGTTGGTTTATCCAAAAACAGTTAAGGAAAGAGCATATCTCTATCAAAGGGTTTTTGTTCAAAATCACCTGTAGTATCACCCCTCAAAGCATGGACCTTTCTTCCTCACTCAACCTGTATATTTCAGTGCAGACCACTGAAGATGTTTTATATTCAGTAAAATGAAAATATGACATCTTATTGTAGCTGCATTGACAGACAAAAAGTACTGTTCATAATATATTAATCTCTAACAACATACATCTGTTCTAATATACAGAGAGAAAGAAAAACACACACACACACACAAAATTTACTTGAAATAAATATGTGCATATTCTCATGTATGTGTGCATGAGAATGTCTTGAAACTAGGTCTTTTACATATGAGAAAAGTCAGTTTGAGGACTTGATAACAGAAGACTGAATTTCATCCACTACCTATATTAAATTCCTAAAGAAATCTCTGCAGAGAAAAATCTTTGCTTTCATTTAACAAAATGGATAAATTTGGATGATTTTATTTACAAAGTTTTTCAATATTTAATCTTATCATATATATTAATCATTTGTTACAGCATCAGGTGATTATCTTCTCCCTGCTGGCTGCACAGTTGTGATTGGTACATACAAGGTACATCGCAACCCAGAGATCTATCCTAATCCAGAAGAATTTAATCCTGACAACTTCTTGGCAGAAAACATGCAAAACAGGCACTATTATGGCTACATTCCTTTCAGTGCTGGACCAAGGAGTTGTGTTGGTAAGCATAGTGTGTAATTATTTATTTAGGCTTTTGTTGTCTATAACTGTATTTTACCTTTTGTTGCATATTGTTGTATTTTACCTTTAGAAGTAATTTTTTGCCTTTTTTATAAAATCTCTGGAATATCAAGTGGGGGAATCAATTATTAAGTTATGAACATCTTACCATTAAGACATGCTGTATGATGATAAGATTATAACTTGACCATACATAATTTAAAAAATGCAAAACTTTACTGAAACAATTCACAATGAATGAAAAACTTGAATGTTCACACTTTGTTTTCAATACAGGATTCTAAATATTAGTTACAATTGTACAATCTACTAAAATTTACATTAATTGCCATATAATATACAGCAACATTAGCAAAGAAAAGTAATTATCTAACCAATGTTTCAAAAATTTATATAGCCATAATTCATTAGTTATAAATCACAGGTATTGTCCAACCAGACTACCATAGTGCAATGTCTGTAATAAGCCATTACATAACAAAACATAATGAACAATCTGTAAAAAGGCAAAATTAAAATATCCCTGTTAACCACCTGCAAAGTAACAATGCTCACTGCACACAGATCTCTATTCTTATGCCACATACATTCAAAATTTTGCATGACCTACCTTTCTGCACTCATATTCAGGCATAAATTTGAGGTAATCAAGGTTATTGAAGGAATAAGCCCTTAAAAACTAAATATTGTAACTTGAAATAAAGCAAACAAATATATCAATCTTATAGACGAAAAATTCCTAGCAGGAAAAATTATATATAAAAAAATAGATGAGATTACTCACCAGGTGAAGAAGCACAGGTGTGATGGCAGCACAAACAAATAAAACACACACACACACACACACACACACACACACACACACACACACACACACACAAGCTTTCACAACCCAGTTGCTTCTTCAGGCAGAAGGGAAGGAGAGGGAAAAGGAAATGATGAGGGTTTTAAGGGAGGGGGTAAGGAGCCATTCCAATCCCGGGAGAGGAAAGCCTTACCTTGGGGGAAGAAAAGGAAGGTAAACAAATACTCACACACCCACACCTAGGCAGACATACTGTATAAAGCAAAGAAGTTAAGGAGTTAGACAGAGATGCCACATGAGGCAGAGGCTCTGTCCAGAGAACCAAGGCAAAGATGTTAAAGATGGGGGGGCTTCAAATTTAGCGGAGGTTGACCAGGTGGGCAACGGAAAGAGAGAATATGCTGAAGGGCTAGTTCCCAGTTCCAAGCTCTGGAGTTCTGAAGGATTGGTGTCGGTGGGAAGTATCCAGATAACCCGGACAGTGTAACACTATGCCAAGATGTGCTGGTCGTGCACCAAGGCATGTTTAGCCACAGGCTAATCCTCATTCTCATCTCTGTCTAACTCCTTAACTTCTTTGATTTCTGCCTAGGTGTGTTTCCGTATGTGTAAATGTTTGGGTGTGCATGTATTTGTTTACCTTCCTTTTCTTCCCCCAAGGTAAGTCTTTCCTCTCCTGGGATTGGAATGGCTCCTTACCCCCCCCCCCCCCCCCCCTTAAAACCCTCATCATTTCCTTTTCCCTCTCCTTCCCTTCTGCCTGAAGAAGCAACTGGGTTGCGTAAGCTTGTGTTTGTGTGTGTGTGTTTTATTTATTTGTGCTACTATCACACCTGTGCTCCTTCACCTGGTGAGTAATCTTCATCTATTTTTTATGTATAAACAATAATATCAAATTGAAAGGCAAGCTATTCATAAAGCTCATATTGGAAACAAAGCTGTTGGGTAACATTCAGTAATGCATTTTCCACCATTTGAATTATTACCTGCTTGTATCTCCTGGGTATGATGACCTCAATGTATTCTATATATTTCTGCTGAAATGTGTCCCACTCTTTAGCAGAGGCACACCTGAGGTTATGCAGTGTGTGACAATGGTACTTGTAGTGACGTTCATCAAATTTCTACTTATCTCTGTCCTGATCTGTCAGGTTTAGAACTCTGTTAATGATTTCATATGACAAATCAAAGAATAGGGAAAACTTCATTAGGTACAAAAGTCAGGAACTGCATGAAGCAGAACATGTTAAATTCTAAGAAATGCAAGTGGACAGTCATGGTCCTCATACATAGACTACCTAAAAAGTAAACAGTTTGGCATTTGCTATGTCATCTTAGCCAATGTAACTAGCATAGACAGAAGAAAAATAGTGTCCCAAAGCTATTTTAATTCAAGAGGGAGATACAGTATTCTTATGATAAGAATATTAATACTGCAGAAAAAAATTGTTAGGAACATATGTGGTGCAAAGCCAAGATAATCTTTTCGGACACTATCAAGAGATCGAAATATTCTAAGTGTTCCTTCATTGTACTTATTCAGAGTGTATTCAAAATACTTATTATCATAAATAATAAGCCTGAACTCTTTCTTCAAAATTATTTACAGCTTAGGTATGAAACTAGGAACAAACAAAGTTTTCTGCTTCCTTCAAACAGACTCAGTCTTTATGTACAGGATCCACAATATATGGAAATGCAAATATGCAATAAATTAAAAAACACACATTTTTGAAAGGTTAAAACTGAGTCAATAAACAAAACATTCTATGTCACTATAGTACAGAAATTCTATTATTCAGTTGGCAAATTCTTTAATAATGTTCAGAGTATTTGAGCAGGATGGGAAAAAAAAAAAAAAAAAAAAAAAAAAAAAAAAAAAAAAAAAAAAAAAAAAAAAAAACATATATGTACTCAGATTTTGCAATTACATTGTATGCATAACCCATTACAGATATAAACTGACAAGTCTCCTGTAAACTAAATCAATCATTTAATTTGCATGTTACAAGACAATAAAATTCTGATTATGATTCTACATAAAGTTAAAGAACACATGTAAGACAGAAATGATGTTAAGCAAGTGTCAGTCAAATGGTAATCTAATATATAAAGCAGAGTATCCTTATGTTTGTACGCGTTGCATACAAATCTACAGTTTTGTTCCAATCTTTATGAAATTTTGTACACGTAAGCTTCAATCCATGAGGATGATTGCCGTAAGTGTAAGAATCACATATATAGTTCACGAGATATGACGTCATAAACAATGAGATGCGCGAAAAACTGCTGCATTTTGCGACAATGCTGCTCATTGCGTCCTAAACCATTGGACCGATTTCAACCAAATTTGATACACACATTCCTTACTGTGAGGTAACAATTGCTGCATGGTTAAGAATGACATACAGCACATGGTTCAAAAGATATTACGTCATAACCAATAGAAATCACAAAAAATGCCATATAATGCGGCGAGACTTTCGAAATACACTGTATGAGAATGACAGTACTTAGCGACTTGCAACAAACTTGAAACATAATTTCAAACCTTTATTAAACTTTTCCTCACTTGGAAACCATAGTAAAATGATGAAAGGAAAAAAGTTTCTCGCTTACTACTTTTCCGCTGTTTATGGAGTTACAATTTATAATTTCTACACTACAGATTGTAGCCACAGGTAATTTTACAAACGGTATACATGCATATAGTTGAGTGTACATTCTAAATTGTATCACATTAGGAAACATAATTCATGAGATATGTACGCATAAACAGAAACGTTCATGGAAAACTGCCACATCACGCACCAAGTTTTAATCTATTACTTCTTTAGTACTGATTGTATTCCTAAGAGAGTTTAAAGACATACAACCCTTACACAAATTAATAAATAACTGAAAAAATGGCAGGAATAAATAAATATATACCTGAGCAATGCCGGGTTTTCAGCTAGTGGTATTATAAAGTTCCAAATAAATGAAAAGCAGCCTGGACTATTGTCAAGATTCATCTGGGCATGTGCAAGGATGTGTAATGTCTAACTCAAGTGGTTCAGCTTGTATTTTATTCATTTTTTGCAGTGTTAGAGAATCATGTAGTTTGTCTTTTGCCAGATGTTCAACACATGTACAGCATTGCCTCTGGTCCCCATTGTTTATGAATTTGAGATAAAATTCTTTGCACTTATTGTGATACCAACACTTGCATTCAATATTTTTGAGAAGGATAGGTTGCTTACTCACCACAGAGATGTACAATGAGCTGCAGAAAGGCACAATTAACAGACAACAACATTATATCTTTTGGCCGTTTAGGCCTTCATCGGTTAGAGACACAAGCATACACACACTCACACAAACACGGTCACTGTCTTTGGCCACTGTGGCCGATCTGCACTACCCAGCATGGCTTAGGTGAGAGAAACCAGTGATGGGGGTGAGGAGGTGGCAAGGACAGGGAAGCAGGAGGGAAGGGGGGATGTGCGGTATGGGTGGAGGAATATGCCAGTGCTGTCTGATGGACAGTGTAGAAGGAAGGGAAGGGAATGAAATGTGTGGTGGGATGGGAGACAAATGTAAGCATAGAGAGTGGTAGGGAGAGGAAGGGAAGGGTGGTAGAGGCAGGAACTAATGAGGGTTTAGGCCTGGAGGATTGCAGGAGCATAGGATATATTGTAGGGAGAGTTCCCATCTGCACAATTCAGAAAAGCTGGTGTTTGTGGGGAGGATCCATTTGGCACAGTCTGTGTAGCAGTCATTGAAGTGAGACACATTACTCAGCACTGCATGCTCTTCAAAAAGAAGATCTAGCTGTCTCCTGGCCACAGTTTAACAATTGTCATTAATCCAGATAGACAGTTTCGTGCTGGTCATACCCACGTAGAAAGCTGCACAGTGGTTGCAGATCAGTTTGTAGATAACATGACTGTTTTCGCAGGTTGCTCTGCCTTTTATGAGATATGAAATGCCAGTGACAGAACTGGAGTAGGTGGTGGTGGGATGGTGGATAGGACAGGTTTTGTATCTAGGTCTATTGCAGGGGTATCAGCCATTGGGTAAGTGTTTAGGAGCAGGGATGGAGTTGAGATGGACAAGGATATTACGTAGATTTGGTGGGCAGAGGAACACCACTGTGGTGGGGGGGGGGGGATATTTGGTAGAGTATTTATCATTTCAGAGCAGAATGAAAGGTAGTCAAAACCCTGGCAGAGAACTTAGTTTAATTGCTCCAGTCCTGGGTGATACAAGGTCACAAAAGGGCTGCTCCTTTGTGGCCGGATGGTGGGTGTGGGGGAGCTGGTGGGTGACTGGACAGACAGGGCCCATGATATCCGTTTCTGGACAAGGTATGGAGGGTATTTGCGGTCAGTGAAGGCCTCAGTGAGGCATTTGGCATATTTCTGTTACCGGACCCACTTCCAGTTTCCATCTGTTACATCCTGCTTGTTATTTTCCCTGCATTATGTTTTATGCAAATCTCCCCCATTTTTGAACATAAGTCACGAATTCTTGATTGTATTCCTATGGGTTTTCCATATATTCCTGCAGTTTTCCAGATTCCTATGAGTTCCTTACACATTCCTACAAGTTTTGCACGCACTCCCACCTGTTTTTCACGCTTTCCTGTGGCGTTATCAGGTGTTCCTATGTGTAAAATGCAATTCTCACGCGATTTTCACAGTGTGTTAACTTTTTTTGTGTACCTTATTCATGATCTCATTCCTAAGTGTGAATTTTAAATGTTTGAATACCCCAGCATGGATCCTTGCCCCTTCTATCTATGCCAATACAGAAACGTTCCCCTGTCCTTAGCTAGAAACCAGTCCCACATCCTAGTCCTACATTGCTGCTAAGCGCATGGTATCCCCCCAAATGGCTTAACCATTAAGTTACCCATTCCTGGCTGTAATCCCTCCCTCCACAATGACCTCCACCTGTTCATATTTTGTCAATCCATAGCACTCACCAACCTAATCCTACAAAACCATCAAAACCAGACCCAAACAGCCTTGCAGCACCTCACCTCCATCTGAAAAATTCTCCTTCTCTGCAACCCCAAATACCTGCATCCCATCTCCCAGACCAATGTCCTTGCCCTTCAAGTGCTAGAACAGCATTCACAACACCACCTCAAAACACTCCCTAACCTTTTAATCTCCTACTCTCACCTTGGGTTACCATTACCACCCCTTTAACAACCTCCAAACATACCCCACAGCCCATAATAGCCTACAAGCATTGCCTATCAGACCTTTTTCATTTACCACACACTCGTAAACTCCCCCACACAACCACACAAAATCTACAACCTAAACAGACAGTCATGAACCTCTCCTCAAAAAGCCTCATTCCTATTGAAGTGTCAGTCATTTCCAAAGGCCTAACTATTTACCCCACTTCCAAATTCAATCAAACCAGTATTGTTAAGGATATCTTCTTCTCCCGATCCTTACAATGGAAACACCACTTTGCAACCAACCTTCCATTCAGACACATACCAATACCAATATTGAACCATGCCTGACCCAGTTCACTTCTCCACCCAGTCGAGATCCACCCAATCTGCCCCCAAAGCTTCCCCTTCTTACTTTTCTGAATTTCCTAACATCTAATCTGGCCTCACCATATTTCCCTAAATCCCTCAAAATGGATACCTATCTCACAACTTCAGAAAGAAATGCTATTTACCACCTCAAAACTGATCCTGACCTTATGATCCTACCTGTTGATGAAGGCTCTAGACCTCAAGGACTATTATTAATTTAGAAAACATTGTCAAAGGAGAGAAACAGCAATCTATTTGTTATGATTAATATTACAAAAAACAGTCTTGATCGCAAAAAATTAATAGTTTTTATTGACTGGTTTTGACCTCATGTAGGTTATCTTCAGAACAAATTGTAGCCCATGTGGCCAGTGCTGGACTCTGCTGGGCTGGGCTGTCCTGGCAGGAGAACAGCCAGGACAGCCCAGCCTAGACGAGTCCAGCACTGGCCACATGGGCTACTATTTGTTCTGAAGATAACCTACATGAGGTCGAAACCGGTCAATAAAAACTGTTAATTTTTTGCGATCAAGACCGTTTTTTTGTAATATTAACACAAGAATTATGTCGCAGAAGGTCTCCGCCAACTGTCTTCTTCCACCTACACACCCTGCTACAATGATCCCATCCCAAAAACCCAACGGGATCTGCAGTCCCTCCTCAAATCCTTAGAACCACCCAAGACCTCTCCCCAGAGTCAATCTCTCTCCTCACCTCTCCTACGCCACGCACTCCCAACTTGTACAAACTCCCTAAAGTTCACAAATGCAAGCACCCTGGACGACCCATTGTGGCAGGTTATGGTGCTCCCAATGAGAGAATCTCTGCTCACATGAACCAACAACTTCAGCCTATTACCCGCAACCTACCCTACTATATAAAAGATACCAACCATTTCCTCCGTAATTCCTGTTCCTTTACAACCTGGTACCATGCTTGTCACAGTTGATGCACCTCCCTCTACACCAACATCCCCAACACTCATGGCCTTGCTGCTGTTGAACACTATCTTTCACAACATCCTACCAACTGCAAGCCTGCAACCTCCTTCTTAGTCAACTTCACCAACTACATCCTCACCCTCGATTACTTCTCCTTTGAAGGCATAATGTACAAACAAATTCACAGTACAGACATGGGCACCCATATGGCACCCTCCTATGCCCACCTGTTCATGGGTCATCTAGAAGAATCCTTCATGACTACCCAGAATCTCAAATCCCTCATCTGGTTCAGATTCATTGATGATATTTTCATAATCTGGACTGAAGATGAGGACACACTATAAACATTCCTTTAAAATGTCAACACTTTCTCCTACTCTTTTTGGAGCACATATTACACACAGAGTGATCATATAATAACAAAAATGAGAGACAATCAGCTTCAATACTTTTAACCATATTTATCTTAATATTTTCAGATGTTCATCTGATAGTGTCCTTCATTGCTCAGTTTTTTCTGTTTGTAATTCAAATACACTCAAAGTAAAATTCACCTTCTTTTCCTTTTACATTGGTGTAGAGATATAATAAAATTTTAAGTGTGTCTTTTTATTCCTTTCTTACATCAGAACATTCTCCTCAGGTGACTTTTTTGTCCTTTTGATTAACTTTCCGTGTGTTCTCTTTTTAATTAATTTTTAATTATTTTTTAAATTGGCCCATATAAACATCATTACTGATAGTTTCAAAATGATGAAATTATTTTGTAACAACACATCTATTGTGAAATGATTACTTTTTAAAAAGTGTTTTAAAATTAAAATAATAGCAATTATTGCATTATAATCTCCTATGCCTTGAGTTTTCTCAAGTACTCAAACACATCATCATGTATTTATTCCTTCTCCTTCTGTGCAGGTCGCAAATATGCCATGTTGAAACTGAAAATTCTCTTATCAACTGTTCTGAGAAATTACAAAATTATGTCTGATATAAAAGAATCAGAGTTTAAATTGCAAGGAGACATTATACTGAAACGAGCTGATGGTTTCCGCATACGAATTGAACCAAGAAAGTCTCTTAAGGCAATGTAAGCGATGGACTGTATACTTTTCATTAAATTAAAAAATGTGGTTGAGTACTGCTGTAAAATAGTGTGTGTGCTACCGTCAGATGTGTTGAAATATTTGTCTCACATTGCTTATAAAACCAATATTCCATCAGAATTTGTTAATGGTTTGAGAACTCATCTGGCTTTTTTGTACTCGAAATATGTATGGAAGTTACTTCGTTTTACATAGGTAATAAACCTCTAATATAAATTTATTGTTATTATTATCATTATTATATTATTGTCATCATCATCATCATCACTATGTCTATATTTACCACAATTAATGTTAAATTTTGTAACATATCAATGGAAGACATTGTACAGATTGTGAAAATTACTGAAAATAAAGTAATGAAAGAAAACGTGAAATGACTTGATGGCTCCAAACTACCCAAGATTCAGATTCTTAATGCAACAAATATGTCTTATGTTTCATCAGTTCCAACAGAGGGAAAAAAATAAAATAAAAAATGAAACACAATTTTTGTGGTGCAAGTTCATCTGCGATAGTGAGTCTTGCCCTACCAGTTACACTAAAACAGTGGTACTCAACATTGACAGAGCATGAGTCCTGTGGTCAGCGACTAAGTGGATGATTTTTGCAGGACTGAAGCTCATGTGTAGACAAGTCAGTATAATGTTTCGCTTGAGTCGTGCAGGTGCTGTGAGGGTGAAGACTGAAGGGTGAGAAAATAATTATTCACCATGTTAGGAGCACCTTCTAAAAATATCTGTTGAAAGAAGACTGTTTCAAGATCAATGAGAAACTGACTATTTTGTAGCGCAAAATAAACACAGATCAGCAACTAGTTTCATTTGCTGAGAAAATATTGTATTAAAGAAATATAATATTGATCATCATTTCAGAACAAAACACCAATCGTTTAGTGATTTTTTCCTCAGGGATCCATTATAAGACATGAGAAACTGGCAGTTCAAAAAGTTCTTTGGTGCACCAACAAAAATTCATGTCAGCAGTGAAGTCACAAGGTGCAAAGGCATTGTATGAAATTTGTTACGTACTTGGTAAGCATATGAAACCATTTACTGATGTAGAAATTGTAAAGGAATGTTTTGTAAGTGCTTCCAGTGTCCTGTTTGATAAATTCACCAACAAAAATCAAATAATTGCAGAAATTAAAAAGCTCCAGCTCTCAGATTAAACCTGTATTAGACGTATTGAAGATTTAGCACACCATATTCATGATTGCATAGTTCAAGATTCAAAAACCTGCAAGTACTTTAGCTTAGCTCTTGATTCCATTACTGACATTTCAGCAACATCACAATGTTCACATTTTGTTAGATACTGTACTGAAGACAATTCAGTTCAAGTAGATATTTTAGAATTTCTCCCAATGAAGGGCTAAACTAGTAGCAAAGACCATCTTCGTATTATTTGTGATTTCGTTCAACATAACAATATAGAAAACTAGTTACTGTGTGCACTGATGTTGAGTCCTTCAATGACAGGCCCAGAAAATGGGTTTATTTCTCTGTTAAAAAAGAAATATAGTTTAACAAATCTAATAATATTTAATTGTATTATTCACCAGGAAAATTTGGCTGCACATATTAAATCTCCTGAAATGGACTTTGCGATGAAACCTGTCGTAAGTATAGTGACTTACATCTGAACAGGAGAACTAAAACATTTGTCGTGACTAATCATCGTGTACTGTACGTCTTCGCCGTGTTCATGAAGTGGATTCGCGCGCCGCCACAGACGTTGTTGCCGCAGCAAGTCTGTTTATTCTTTGTTTTGCGAGACTCCTGTTAATTTTAGTACATAGTTATGACTGTAATCTTCTGGTTTGAAACATTGTGCTTTTGATGTGACGATTATACTTTAACGTAAAACGTCTCTCATTTGAATTTAATGTATTGTATCTACAGTCACAGGTCTACTAAATAAATTATTTCCAAATGGTTTCTGCAGAGAATAATTCTGCGTTCTAGCGGCTTGAAAGATACACGCTAACAGTTCTGCTTCAGCTGCCTCGACACACTGAAAATGCAAAACTCTTTTGGAGGAAGTGGGTAGTCACTACAGTGATGTTAGTTTACATACATCGGTTCGTTGGTTTAGCAGAGGCAAGGTGTTGGAAAGATTTTTTTTTCTTTGCGCCAAGAAATTATGTTATATTTATAGCAAAACAATAAAATGTGGAGTGAATTGCAAGATGATGGATGGTGGTGTATTTTAGCGTTTTTGTGTGACATCACAGATAAACTTAACAGGCTCAGTTTGGATTTACAAGGTGAAAATAAAATAATTTTACTGTTGGCAAATAAAATACTTGCATTTAAAGAGAAGCTTTTGATGTATAAACATGAAATACAGAACCAAATACTGCAAAATTTGTGAACAATCGCTAAAGTGTCCATATGCATCAAAATCATCAACTTATTAATATTGAAAACAATTTGCAAATTCTTCATTATGAGAATAAAAGCACATGTTTAGACATTTTGGATAATTCAGAAATTTTTGTGCACAGATACACCTTGAAGAAGCAAATGCTTAATCAACAGGTTAGCTGCACAAGGGACTGATTTTTACAAATTTTCAAATCAACATTTTTCAGAAATTAATTTTGAGGATTTCACTTTTGTGGCAAATATGATATTTATTTTATTTTTCATATTTGTTTAAAATGATGCACTGTATTTTGACCTTGTATCCTGAATAAATAAGGCAACTGTTCAGCCTCTACTGTAACTTCCACGTTACTCACATGAAAATGTGCCATAGAATACAGATTGTTTGACTTACCCAAAGTATAGGCTCGCCGATAGAAACAAAAAACACAAATAAAAACACACAAAGATTCAAGCTTTCACCACTGCAGGCAGCTTCGACAGGAAAAAGAGAAAGGAAAGAGAGGAGAAAGGGAAGGATACGGGTTTTAAGGAGGTGGAAAAGGAGTCTTCCAATCCCAAGAGTGGAAGGTATGAAAAGTCCAGGTTAGAATTAATAATATAGTAAGGACAGTTTACAACTCACTGCAAAGACGTGGCAACGAGCTGCGACAGGCATATACAAAAGTCACACACATACAACACTTTCAGCTATCAGCCATGGCCTTCTTCAGAACAGAGAAAACTCACGCAATCACACAGGCGCACAACACAGTCTACAACCATATATTAAAAATAGAAAACGGATGACTTACCCAAAGTGCAGGCCCATCAACAGACACAAATAAAATCAAGCACACATACAAGCTTTCGTCACTGCTGGTAGCTTCTTCAGGAAAAGAGGAAGGAAGGAGGGGAGAAATGGAAAGATACGGGTTTTAAGGAAATGGAGAACCACTCATTCCGATCCCAGGAGTGGAAGGACTTACCTTAAGTGGACAAAGGGAAAGGCAACAAGTGCGCACACACACACTCACACATACACACGCTACCACAACAAGGTAGACATTTGTAGAAAGCAAAGATGTTGGACAGGGATAACAGTTGAGGCAGAGGCTCTGTCCAGAGAACTGAGGCAAAGATGTTAAGATGGTGGGCGGGAATTTGAATTTAGCGGAGGTTGAGACCAGGTGGGCAACGAGAAGAGAGAATATGCTGAAGGTCAAGTTCCCATCTCCAGAGTTCTGCAAGGTTGGTGTCGGTCAGAAGTATCCAGATAATCCGGACGGTGTAACATTGTGCCAAGATGTGCTGGCTGTGCACCAAGGCATGTTTAGCCACAGGGTGATCTTCGTTACCAACAAACACTGTCTGCCTGTGACCGTTCATGCGAATGGACAGTTTGTTGATGGTCATTCCCACATGTCAGCTGGTAAATTGTGTGGGTGCTATTGCAAGTGGCTCTTCCCTTGATTGTGTACACCTTCCGGGTTACTGGACTGGAGTAAGTGGTGGTGGAAGGGTGCATAGGGCAGGTTTTACAACGGGGGCGGTTGCATGGGTAGGAGCCAGAGGGTAGGGAAGGTGGTTTGGAGATTTCATAGGGATGGACTAGTAGGTTATGAAGGTTAGGTGGGCGGTGGAAAGACTCAGTGGAGTGGGAAGGATGTCATGATAGATGGATCTCATTTCTGAGCAGGATTTAAGGAAGTCGTATCCTTGCTGGAGAGCCACATTCAGAGTCCGCTCCAGTCCTGGAAAGTATCCGGTGACAAGAGGAGCACTTCCGGGGTCTTCAGTGGAAGGTTCTGGATTTGGGTGGATGAGGATTGCCAGAGCCTCCTCATCCCTTTTCTACAAATGTCTGCCTAGGTGTGTTTGTGTGTGGAGATGTGTGTGTGTGTTTGTTTGCCTTACTTTTTTCCCCCTAGGGTAAGTCCTTCCACTCCTGGGATTGGAATGACTCCTTTTTCCACTTCCTTAAAACCCGTATTCTTCCCTTTCTCCTCTCCTTCCTTCCTCTTTTCCTGAAGAAGCGACCAACGGTTGCGAAAGATGAGTGTTTGCGTGTGTTTTTTTGTGTCTGTCAGCGAACCTGTGCCTGGGGTAAGTCAAACAATCTTTATTTTTATACATATTTTTCCCGCCAGGAAAGTCTCCTTGTGTGTGTGTGTGTGTGTGTGTGTGTGTGTGTGTGTGTGTGTGTGTGAATATTAAGACGAAAAATTCCTATCAGGAAAACTTATATATAAAAAATAGACGAAGATTACTCACCAGGTGAAGGAGCACAGGTGTGACAGCATCACAAATAAATAAATAAATACACACAGGCACACAAACTCAAGCTTTCGCAACCCAGTTGCTTCTTCGGGCAGAAGGGAAGGAGAGAGAAAAGGAAATGATGAGGGTTTTAAGGAAGAGGGTAAGAAGCCATTCCAATCCCGGGAGAGGAAAGACTTACTTTGGGGGAAGAAAAGGAATGTGAACAAATACACACACACCCATACATTCACACAGACGCGTCTGTGACGCATTTTTCAATTTGACTCTGTGTTTCTATTGCATGTGTGGTATCTACCAGCACTACCATATAAAACACACTGAAATGCTTGCAGAAAATCACTATATTGCCATACTAATGTACTACAACCAACAGAGACGTTTACACTTTAGCTACTAGAGAAAAACTGGCTGTCTTGCTGGTGAGGCGGCGATCATGCACCTCAAGGAAAGAGGTTATAATATCAATTCACGGGATGTCACAGAGCTGCTCCCCTCCCTGTGAGTGTGGAACAACACTGTCGGTGTTTTGTCATGTGGTGCTGGCCCATAGTCCAGCAAGGGGCTGGAGTGCGGCCGTGCTGTGTGGTGTGATCGCCAAGGGGGGGGGGTATGTCCGTGGCGGCGCAGCGTGGCGGGGGCTGCCAGCGCAGGCTATGTGGCAGGGAGAGTGCGTGCTGCCGATACATGCGATGACGCAGGTGGTGTATGGCGGAGTGAGTACCGTCCCAGTCGAGAGGTGAGAAGTGGGGAAGATGATATGTAGTCCTCCAACCACCACAAGCGACGGAGGGGCTGTCCAGCACAGGGGATCTGTGCATAAGAGGGTGGGGAAAGGAGTGGAAGGAGGGAATTGACATATGTAGGAAACCTGATGCCTGACATGTCCAAAAGAACAGACACCACATATATATAACCTATACAATTTGCCAATGATGGGCAATGATCCTTTCTTCTGTACAGAGGCACTCCTAGGCCCTTACTCTTACAGGAATTAGTACTAAGTGACTATGAGTTTGAGTTCTAGTGGGCAGGGTATAGTTGCAAATTTGTATCTGATGGGAGGCGTACTGGAGTTATTCCGTGCAGGTGCGATGATCACTGTGTCCCCAGGGGTGTAGGGGAGAGCACAAGTGCCTAGAAAGCAGGAGACCTGGGTTCAAATCCCGGCTGGGTACACATTTTCAACTTTATCCATTCAGCTACATTTAAAAGCAACATACTCCTCTATTAACAATTATACATTAAAATACATTTTAATGATAAAACAAATGAGTGTAGTTATTTCACAGTGTTATTTCGTCCTGTGATGATATGGCCCACTTGAAATAAAACTTACTAGAATTTGGGCTGAGGAGGAAAATGGTTGAGTATGGCTGCACTAAAGTCTCAGAGCTGTAACTGCTCCAATATCCTCTAACCGTTGCCTGCATACAACAATTATGTAAAATTTATCAATAGAGAGGCCAGGTTGTGAGTCAGAATTCGGCAGCTGAAGATTTTGGTTGTGTGTCTGTGATGTGTGCCTATGAGAGTTTGTGTCATTTTTCGGATAAAGGCTGTAGCTAAAAGATACGTTACGCATGTATGACTTTTTTTTTTTTTTTTTTTTTTTTTTTTTTTTTTTTTTTGTTAACAATGAAAAATCCAACTGGAATGTCAATAATGGAGGATAGATAAAAACTCACCATAAAGACATTCGCTGAACTGCAGCCAAGTATGAAAAAATAGACACTCACATTCACACAACTTAAATTTTTGGCCATGACCTTCATCGCAAAAAGAAACACATACACTTACACAATCACTTTGATAATTATACACGCACAACCACTACATCTGGCTGCTCCGGTGCTACAAGTCTCAAGGTAGTGAGTGAGGAGAGGAGTGGAGAAGAAAAAAATGCTGGGTAAGGGGGGGGGGTGGAAAGTTTCAGGTTGCATGATGGACTGTAAAGACTCTGATAGCTGGGAATGCGTGATGCAGCACTGAATGCAGTGAAGGATTTGGGTGGGAGAGGATAAAAGGGAGATGTAGAGGTGTGTGAGGAGGGAGGTGGGGATTTGAAACAATAAAAATAATAAGGATAATGGAAGGGGGGACACAGTTGGAAGGAAAACATGAATTGGATGGATATAGGAAAATGTGTGAGAAAAGGAGGGGGTTGTGAATGTTAGGCATAGGGTGTAGGTATTCTTGTCACCCAATACCACCTTGGACTGGAACAATTAAATCACATCCTTTTTCAGGGCTTTGATTATCTGTCACGATTTATCACTCCAGCCTACATCCCCTAGTGCTCTCTTGCATTTAGTGTGATGGAGAGAGGAACTTCTTTTACCATCAGGGCCTGTCTTGGCAATTATTTACTATGCAATGTCTGTTCAGAAGTTTGGGTCTGGCCTGGGAGCATGTTTGGGTGGCTGAATGGTTAAGGTGGCCGCTCGCAAAAAACATGAGTCCAGCACAAAATTTCATTTTTCACCAAGTAATAAACTACCTTCAGAAATGTAGCCAATGTCAGCAGAATTCGCAAACTGCAAATGAATATTTGATTATTTAATTTCATATGTATGTAGCTGTCAATCATCTACAATTTCTGCTCCTTTAGAATGGATGTTTAATATTAAATAATTGGCAAGACAGGCCAAAAATCAAAAAAAGAAGTAACTCTCCCATCAGAGGAATCACATTAAATTTGTGCGAACACTTGGGAATATAGGCAAGTGTAACAGATGGCAAGTTTGTGTCTGGCCAGGGAGCATGTTCTGGTGGTCAAGTGGTTAAGACAACCTACTGTAAAAAGTGGGAGACCTGGGTTCAAGTCCCAGGACAGTACAAATTTTCATTTGTCACCAAGTAACAGACCACCTTTAGAAATGGAGCAAAAGCTGACAACATTCACAAATTTTGAGTGAATATTGGATTCTTTAATTTCAAAAAATAAGTAATTTTGAATGATTGTCTGGGATTTATGTATAGGGCAATTATATAAACACTCAGTATCATGCCATATTTTTTGGCTGAAAAATCTATTATAGTTGTGAACTTACTCATTTAACATCATAGTAAATGATCCCAACTGTGATCAAAGGAACACACAAATGACTATTTGGCTTGATATTCAGTCCTGTTGTGCTTTCTGCTACATTGCGGAAACCTGTTGAACGTCATACACTGAAGAGCCAAATAATCTGGTAGACCTGCCCAATATTGTGTATGGCCCCTACAAGCATGCAGAAGTGCCACAATATGATATGGCATGGACTCAACTAATGTCTGAAATAGTGCTGACACCATGCATCTTGCAGCGTGTTGCAAGGCATCCAAGATATACTCTATAATATTCATGTCTGGCAAGTTTGGTGGCCAGCAGAGGTGTTTAAACACAGAAGTGTGTACCTGAAGCCACTCTGCAGCAAATTTGGACATAGGCGGATCCAAGGAGGGGGCAAAGGGTCGTTTGCTGCCCCCCCCCCCCCCCCAGCAGGCCATCCTGGATCCGCCCCTGATTCAGGATGTGTGGGATGTTAAGTGTCCTGCTGGAACTTCCAAAGTCCATCGGAATGCAGAATAGAAATATAGAAATGAATAGATGAAGGATAACCTTTCAGAGTGTAACTGCACCACCCATTTTTGGAATGATTTAAGCTGTTATGTCGATTTCCAAATGAATTACGGAGAATTATTTAACATTAACAGCCAATGTCAAAACACTCCTTGGTAGGTGGAGAACATAAAAAAAGGTTACTTATCTTCTTTCTCTCTGGCCAACGAACAATGCGTTGTTACAATGTCTTCTACTTTCTGCTAAATGTTACAATATGTGTTGCAGGATCTGGTCAAAAATCAGAAGCACTTGATGAAACTTTTATAGAAACAACTTTATTTCCATACTAGCTTATATGTCCATGATTCACTATGGTTGTTGAAGGAGGGCCTGTGTGCATCATGGCTTAAAAAGCCATTTCTGGACCTTAGTCAGTAAAAATAGAATCCTTGTTGGATCACTCTGTCAAGAAACTCCATTGTCCTAGCCAAGATGTCAAATGTAAGTAAAAGTCATTGTCTGAAATGATGTATTTTCATAAAGTTTTTGATACAAAAGTTGAAACTTGCCAAAATAAGCAAAGTAATGTCGTTAAGTATTTAATACACAAAGCGAAATTAGTAACACTACTTACAATGTTTGTTGGTCTACGTAGACATAAGAGTGCTTAATTGTGTTACATATGTTTGCTTCCTCTATGTACTACCCCATACTTATTAGGCAGCAGCGATGTTTATTAGTTCTTCGGTGCACTACAACACCTCTATCGCTTGTTTTCTGTACTACGCAATCCATACCCAAACTTCACGAAAACACCCCCAGCGCTATCTATTAGTTCTTTGCTGCATTAGGCTATTCTTTCCAAGCATGAAATACACCTAAAACTTCAAATTATAATATCTTTTACTTTCTTGATCTGATTTTGATCAAATGAAGTCTATATGTTGCCCCAGGATATTCTATATTTATCTGTGATACCCCCATGAATATTCATTTAGTACTTTTGGAAATTACTCTCTACAAATAGACACATGCAATTGCTTTCTGAAAAATGTTTAAATTGTGATATCTTACTTTTTCTGATCCGATTTTGTGAAATGAAGCATTTCTGTAACCGCAAGATACCGTTACGTTTTCGGTGAAAAATCCCTGAAAATTTGTCTGTTAGTTTTGGAGATGAAACAGAAAGATAGAAATGACAGTTGTCGATGAAAAACATTAAATTGTGATGTTGTTCTTTCCGTGATCTGATTTTTATTAAACTATTTATGTTGTCACAAGGTACACTGAAGCTACCTGTGAAAACCCCATGGGAATTCATGAAGTAGTTTTGGAGAAGTGGTTTTTAATAGACGAATAGACAGGCATGACAGTCTCTGAAAACATTTCATAATTCTATTTTGATGAAATCATTCCTGGATCCTGAACCAATCTTCACCCATGTTTCCTGTGAAAACCACATGAAAATTCGTACAGTAGTTTTGAAGATTGAAGTGAACAGTGACAGGGCTACATTTACAGATTTATTATTAGTATAGATATGTTGTACAATTGTAAAATTTTGCAGGATTATATTGATTTGTATAAGTGCTGTATATAGGTAAAATCTGTTGTGAATATGGTTTTGCATATGTCTGCCCTGGTATGTGTGCCTGTATATGTGTGTGTGGATGTGCGTGTTTTTATTTATTTGTGTAAGGTAAGTCTTTCCTCTCCCGGGATTGGAATGACACCTTACCCACTCCCTTAAAACCCTCATCCTTTCCTTTTTCCTCTCCTCCCCTGATCTTTCTGATGAAGCAACCTTAAGTTGTGAAAGCTCAGTTTTGTGTGTGTGTATTTGTTTGTTTTTATTTATTTGTGTATCAACGAACTGATGCTTTCTCGCCTGGTAAGTCCAACTTTCTTTAAGTTTGTTTAAATATTTTTCCCACCAGGAAAGTCTCCTTCTATAATATATATGTATAAACATAAAGATTGTTGGACTTACCCAAAGCACAGAACGCTGATAGAAACAAAAAACACAAAAAAAAAAAAAAAAACAACAACACACGCACGCACACACACATACACACAAACATTCAAGCTTTCGCCACTGCTGGCAGCTTCTTCAGGAAAAGAGGAAGGAAGGATAGGAGAAAGGTAAGGATACGGGTTTTAAGGAAGTGGAAAAGGTGTCATACCAATCCCAGGAGTGGAAGGACTTACCTTAGGGGGGGAAAAAGGAGGGTAAACAAATAGACACACACTTACACATATCCACACGCAAACACACCTAGGCAGACATTTGTAGAAAGCCAAGAAGTGGACAGAGATACCACTTGAGGCAGAGGCTCTGTCCAGAGAACTGACGCAAAGACGTTAAAGGTGGTGGGCGGGAATTTGAATTTAGTGGAGGTTGAGACCAGGTGGGCAACGAGAAGAGAGATTATGCTGAAGGGCAAGTTCCCATCTACAGAGTTATGAAAGATTGGTGTTGGTGGGAAGTATCCAGATAACCCGGATGGTGTAACACTGTGCCAAGATGTGCTGGCCGTGCACCAAGGCATGTTTAGCCACATGGTGATCCTCATTAAAAACAAATACTGTCTGCCTGTGACCATTCATGCGAATGGACAGTTTGTTGCTGGTCATTCCCACAAAGAATGCTTCACAGTGCAGGCATGTCAGTTGGTAAGTCACGTGGGTGCTATCACAAGTGGCTGTACCCTTGATCGTTTGCACCTTCCGGGTTACGGAACTGGAGTAAGTGGTGGTGGAAGGGTGCATAGAGCAGGTTTTACAATGGGGGCAGTTACATGGGTAGGAACCAGAGGGTAGGGAAGGTGGTTTGGGGATTTGATGGTGATGGTTACGAAGGTTAGGAAGGCAGCAGAAAGACACTCTTAGTGGAATGGGAAGGATGTCATGAAGGATGGATCTCATTTCAGGGCAATATTTAAGAAAGTGATATCCTTGCTGGAGAGCCACATTCAGAGTCAGCTCCAGTCCTGGAAAGTATCCGGTGACAAGAGGGGCACTTCTGGGGTTCTTCTGTGGATGGTTCTGAATTTGGGGGGATGAGAAAGTGGCTGTGACAATTTGCTTCTTTACCAGCTCTGGAAGTTAGCTGTGGGATGTGAAAGCTGTTATTAGGTTATTGGTGTACTGGTTCAGGGATTCGGGATTGGAGCAGACTCGTTTGCCACGAAGATCTAAGCTGTAGGGAAGGGAACGTTAGATGTGGAATGGATGGTAGCTGTCATAATGGAGGTACTGTTGTTTATTGGTTGGTTTGATGTGGACTGATGTGTGCAGTTGGCTGTTGGACAGATGGAGGTCGACAGCAAGGAAAGTGGCATGGGATTTGGAATAGGACCAGGTGAATTTGATGGGACCAAAGGAGTTGAGGTTGAAGAGGAAATTCTGGAGTTCTTCACTGTGAGTGCAGATCATGCAGAGGTCAACAAGCCTGAGCCTTGGGTAAGTTAAACGATCTCTCTCTCTCTCTCTCTCTCTCTCTCTCTCTCTCTCTCTATATATATATATATATATATATATATATGGACAATGCTTTTCGAGCTTTGAAGGACAGTTTGAAACAAGCAGTGTCACTTGCACACCCAGTATCGGATGCGCAATTAGCAATGGCAGTTGATGCAAGCCAAACAGCGATTGGGGCAGCATTACATCGGAAAGTAAACGATTGTTGGCAGCCACTAGGCTTCTTTTCGAAACAACTACTGCCACGACAAACAAACTGGAGTGCCTACGATAGGGAGCTGCTGGCTATTTATGAGAATGTGAAACACTTTCATCCTCATGTCGAAGCTCATCCAGTAACCAATTGTGCCAGCCTTCCAAAATGTAAGTGATAAGTGCTTATCCTCGTCAGTTGAGATACATTGAGTTTGTTTGCCAATTTACTACAGATGTGCGACATATTCGTGGTGCAGAAAACATAGTGACTGACTATTTCTCCCGTGCATGTGAGGCAGTTACAATATTTAAGTATGAAGACCTCGCCAAAGCTCAGAAGACAGATCATCAGCTTCACGATTTACTGAGGGATAGGTCATCAAGTCTGCAATTACAACAAGTAGAGGTTCCAGGTGGTGGTGTTAAGTTATGGTGTGATGTTTCTCAAGAGCTGCCACACCCCTATGTCCCACCACAATTCCGTAAGGTAGTGTTTGACAGCGTGCACAATCTCGCACACACAGGGGCAAACACCACAGTGAAAATTATTACAGAAAGTTTTGTCTGACCATCAATTAAGAAAGACATCCGTAGTTGGTCCCCCACTTGCCTTCACTGTCAGCGGTGTAAGGTGGGACGTCATGTACATCTTGAGGTGGGACAGTTTTCAGCAAGATTCGGTCATATTCAACTCGATATCGTAGGTCCTCTACCAGTTTCTGAAGGTTTCCGATATTTACTCACATTGGTGGATAGATGCACAAGATGGTCTGAAGCCATACCACTGCCAGACATATCAGCTGAGACTGTTGCAAAGGCGTTCGTCGTGCACTGGTTGTCACGTCAGAAGTATATTACATTTCAATTCCCCGGGGTGAATGGATTCCACAGACATTTTTATGCTTCGAAATTAGTGCTACAATGCGTCTGTTATTAATAAAGAATTCGAATGCATACGAATGAGCTACACCTGTCTGGAAAGAACAAAGTGGCGAGAATTGCGTACTGTCTTCAGTTATTGTTACTTCCAGACAATCTTTACGAATATGTGAGATACTTTACATACTTGTGATATTTCGTATTCGTGGTGTCAATGACAAGCAATATTACAGTTTTGTGGAATTTATTTGAAGTTGTGCAGACATACACCAGTTAACCTCCATGCTTTAAAAATGTAAAACTATACTAGTTAGGGAAATTTATTGCTTATCACAACGAATTTCCGGGATTTAGTCGCATCTTCTAGTGTATTTGTTTACATAAGTACGCTACTTTTTCAACGTTTCAGTATGTGATTTTCTGACAGTGTTGCACTGCAGTTGTCTCTTTTATGTTACTGAGGTTCGGAAAATCTGACAGAATAAATATTGAGGTGTGTATTTTATCCTAATGTCAGAAACCATAACTTTTTCTGTCTACTTAAAGGTATTGTTCCTCTTGCATTACTCAGAATATGCAACATAATAATCGTGACTTAGGCCTGTATACAAAACCAAGTGTGTTGAGATATCTAGTTTAATGCAGTAGAAACAATACTTGCAAGTATAGATGACGTACTATTTAGTATGTAGAAAAGTTGCCAAGATATTATTATTTAAGCTACGATTTCCCTCATTACAGTTACTCCAAAAAGACTCCATATATGCAACAGCTGCATAAAAACACACATGTATTTATGCAAACAGACACACTAATAGCGAGAAAAATTCTCGAAATGCGTTGTGCTAAGCATAGAATTACATAGTGGATGCAGTTCTTCAGTATTTAAAACCACGAAGAACACTTATGTGCCACCCATAAACATCCAATTATGATGAACGAAATGAAGTTACGGTACGTTGAACTACAATCAATGTCATTCAATATATTTGTAAAAGACAAGTGTAAACTAAAGAATAATTCTCAACATAGAAACCACCGAAAAGCGGAAGCACACGTAGGCTTGCAACACATTTGCAGGTCACTTCATAGAAGGTTGGTTGGTTGGTTGGTTGGTTTGATGTTTTAGGGGGACAAAACTGTGGAGGTCATCAGTCCCCCATTCCATCAAAGAGCTAGAGAAGTGTGGAAACACTGAAAAGTTCGCCCAGAGTTAAAATTGCTACGGGAGGAAAACCCCACTCTATCAATAAAATGTAAACAAATTCGACAAAGAACAACAAGTCAGGAGACAACACGAAAGGACACAATCACACGGTAACAGCAAAGAAGTGTGGAAATAAAATGACAAAGAAAAAGTTCGTGGTTGACCGACCATGAAAATAAAATAGGAAGGGTCAGCCACGGGGCAACACAAGCCTCTTATAGAGTTGTAAAAACCGCTGTTATGAAGAAAACCTAAAACAGAATCAGCCATATTGGCATCGTTACGTAAAACTTCAGACAAAATTACAGGAAAATTAAAATCCCGCCGCAGAGCGGCTAAAAGATGGCAGTCCATCAAAATGTGGGCCACCGTCAAGGGGCAGCCACAACGGCAACGAGGCGGGTCCTCACCGCGGAGGAGATGGCCATGGGTCAGCCAAGTGTGGCCGATGCGGAGCCGGCACAGGACTACCGAGTCCCGGTGAGAGGCCCGCATGGACGAGTGCCACACAGCTGTAGTCTCCTTTATTGCCCTGAGTTTGTTGGGGTGACTCAGGCTACGCCACTCTGCGGCCCAAAGCTCACGTACTCTATGGCGCAACACAGACTGGTAATCTGAGGCCGGGAGGCCAATGTCTAACACGGTCGCATGGACAGCCTGTTTGGCTAGCTCATCGGCTCGTTCATTGTTCGGGATGCCGATGTGACCAGGAGACCAAATGAAGACTACAGAGCGTCCTGACTGGTCGAGAGCAAAAAGTGTCTCATGTATAGCCAGCACCAAGGAGGAACGTGAATAACATTGCTCGAGTGCGCGAAGACTGCTCAGGGAGTCACTGCAAAGCAGAAAAAACCCACCTGAGCAGGAGCGCATATGCTCAAGAGCACGGAGAATGGCCACCAACTCGGGAGTGTACACACTGCAGCCATCCGGCAGACCGCTGCTCGGCGTGATCGCCATGAACATGGGCAAAGCCAACACGGCCACGAACCATTGAACCGTCCGTATAGACGATGTCGTGTCCAGTGTACTCTGCAACAACAGCAAAGAACTGACGGCGGAGTGCCTCGGGAGGAACAGAGTCTTTAGGTCTATCGGCCAAGTCCAGCCTAGAGCATGGCCTCGGTACACGCCATGGGGGCGTACGCGTACGGGCCCGATGCGGAGATGGGACAGGGAAAGACTCTAGTTCCAACAGAAGGGACTGGACACGGAAGGCGATCGCGTGACCGGAACGGGGTCGCCGTTGTTGAGGACGGACGACCGTGCGGGAGAAAAGCAAACATTGGTTCGGGTGGCCTGGCGTGCTATGAACATGAGCAGCATAGGCCGCGACAGTTGCTGGCGGCGGATCCGCAGAGGTGGGACCCCGGCCTCTGCAAGTAAACTGTCCACAGGACTGGTGCGGAAAGCACCCGTCGCGATGCGAACCCCACAGTGGTGAATGGGGTCCAGCAAGCGCAATGCCGAGGGGGATGCGGAGCCATAGGCAAGGCATCCAAAGTCCAGACGGGACTGCACCAAAGCGTGGTATATCCACAACAGTGTGGACCGATCGGCACCCCAGTTGGTATGGCCCAGATGGCGGAGAACATTTAGCTGGCGCCAGCACTTCTGTTTCAGCTGTCGAATGTGAGGGCGCCATGTCAGCCGAGAATCAAATACGAGCCCTAAAAACCAATGAGTTTCAGCAACCTCTAAGAGGTGGTTGTCAAGATAAAGTTCGGGCTGTGGATGAACCGTCCGACGCCGACAGAAGTGCATAACTCTGGTCTTTGCAGGAGAGAACTGGAAGCCATGGGCCAGAGCCCAGGACTGTACCTTCTGAATGGCTCCTTGTAACCTACGTTCAGCAACTTGGGTGCTGGAAGAGCTAAAAGAAATGCAGAAGTCGTCAGCATAGAGAGAGGGGGATACTGACGACCCAACTGCTGTCGCTAAGCCGTTTATGGCTACTAAAAATAAGGGGACACTCAAAACAGAGCCCTGAGAAACCCCATTTTCCTGCACATGAGAGGTACTATGAGACGCACCTACTTGAACACAAAAAGTACGGACAGCTAAAAAGTTTTTAATAAAAATCGGGAGTGAGCCCCGAAGACCCCAACCATGTAACGTGCGAAGTATGTGGTGTTGCCAGGTCGTATCATACGCTTTTTGCATATCAAAAAAGACGGCTATCAGGTGTTGGCGCCTGGCAAAGGCTGTGCGGATCGCGGACTCGAGGTACACCAAGTTGTCGGTGGTGGAGCGACCTTGGCGGAACCCGCCCTGGCATGGAGCCAGTAAGCCCCGAGTCTCGAGGATCCAGCACAACCGCCTACTGACCATGCGCTCCAACAGCTTGGAGAGGACATTGGTCAGCATAATGGGCCGATAGCTATCCAAATGAGCAGGGTTTTTGCCTGGTTTCATCACCGGTATGATGATACCCTCCCGCCACTGCGAAGGGAATACCCCGTCGCACCAGATGTGGTTGAAGAGCGCAAGGAGATTACGCTGACTCTCCACTGAAAGATGTTTCAACATCTGGCTGTGGATGCTATCGGGTCCTGGAGCCGTGTCCGGACACTTTTTAAGAGCGCTTAGGAATTCCCACTCTGTGAACGGCATGTTATATGCCTCCGTACGGCGGGTGGTAAAGGAGAGGGGCTGGCGTTCCACCTGCTCCTTTAATGTACGGAAAGCTGGGAGGTAATTCTGAGTGGAGAAGGCATGAGCATAATGCCCGGCAAACAGCTCTGCAAGCGTGGCCGGGTCCGTGCATACTACGCCATTCACAGAGATCCCAGGGATTCCTGCTGGTATTGGGTGTCCCCTTAAACGCCTTATCTTGTTCCAGACCTGGGTGGTGGAGGTACCCGCGCCAATAGTGGAGACGTACCTCTCACTTCATAGAACAGACTCGTCTCCTTGTTAAAGGACGCCAGAACCAATAGGAATAATTTCTGGACAGCTAATACCGGATTATCTCAGTGTAAAACTAAGTAAGAGAGGCAGTACAATAACATTCAGATACGCCACAATCCCCGATTGAACACATTTTCTGAGGTTATAATTTACGCCTAAAATTTCTAATAAAGGGTTTAACCAACTTGGGGTTTCCAATAAACTGTAATATCAGACCATAGATTCTGAATTATGTCCCGATTGTGATATTTATCGTCTTCTGGGTGCCACAATCTCTGTTTTTCTTTCACCAAGCATATCAGTTACCCACTGTCCATATCTAGCACGTGAGAACGTTGGTCGATTTTTCCGAAGAAAACTGATTTGAATGTCACCGACTGTCGTCCGAAGTCTTTACATTCGCGCTATGACATCGCTTACACTGTGACCATGCCCAAAGTGGAGCACTGATTTGAAACGATCGGCCGTTTTCCGCCGATGTCTGTCATCGGTGAAACCCACCGGTATTGGAGCCACCGTCACCACAGCCTTACAGCGGAGCAGATGAACGCATGATGGTGAAAATCTAATGAGCGTTGGCGGTGGTTCGCTTCCAGATCGCTGCTATTATATTCTTTTTTGCCTTGACTTCTAAAAGTTTTCTTACACTGTTCTTAATTAAAATAAATATACATTTTGGGATATTTTGACATATTTACGTATACAAGCGCTTTCTCTAAAAAGTGCGATTTTTCTCTTTAGCGAAAATACCCTGAAATATGGGCCAACGAATTGTAAACGTTGGCTCGTGAACTACCTACACATAAACTGAAGACACACTATAATAATTAATGTTCTAAATGTCTTGCTGATTCAAATAATTTTGTATATAGATTACGTACTAGAGTTGTGTGGCAACTGTCGTTTCTTAATGAGACTGAAGTGCCATGGTCCTTTTTTGCAACCGCTGTTACCCCGCGTCCACACATTGGTACCAACGTTGGCGCCAACATTGGCCAATATTTTTGAGACAGCGCCCACACTTTGGAGCCAAGATTCAGTTGAATCCGTCGAGAGCCAACATAAACATATCTGACGCACAAATCGCGGCAAATGCGTTAACGCTTTTGAGTGTGAATAATTACATTTTGTCATTGTAAACCAAAATGGGAAACATACGTAAAAGATGATGGGGTGTTCTATCACTTCCTGCCGAACATTAATTACGATATGAAATCATTGATTTTTAAAATATGCTACAATTAAAAGATACACGTTATTAAAACTTAGACCTGCTACTTTAAATGCTTGAAATTAAAATAAAAAAGAAAGATGTTATGGAAGGATGCTATTCTTTTGGTATTACGCTTCGATTTCTTGCTAAAGGAGACAGTTTTAGAAGCCTACACTTCCCTTTTAAAATAACCATGTAATTGATATCAGTGGTAGCGCTTGAAGTTTGGAAAACAATATTTAAAACTTGACAGGAAATATTAAGTACTGTACTGTTAATTTTAAAAATTAAATTCAGTAATGGAGTGTGTCGAAAGTCTAAAAAGTTTCTAATTTCACAGTTCGCGCCTACGTTTTGATGTGGCATTTCGTTTTTTGAGGCTTCTTTTACAAATGAATCACTTTCTGTTACAGTTCTAATATTACAAAGAGACTTCGACACTTTAAAACGGCGACGAAGAACGAACGAAGAAAAAAACAGTTTCGAGATGAGCAGACGACAAAGACAGAATGAAACGTTGGTGCCAATGTGTGCACGACGTACCCATATTGGTCCAACGTCCTTTGATGTTTGGTCAAAATACCAACAAGCAACGGAGCCGTACCAACATTGGCGCCAACGTTGGTTCCAACGCTATTTCACCGATCCACACGTTAGACGAACACTGTTGGCGCCAACGTTGGTTCCAATGTGTGGATCCGGCCCTATACATGTACTTGCGTCCTATATGCACTGTTTGTGAGATAATTGTGCTAATACTGTAGCCATTTAACTGCTATCAAGAGCTTTGTATTTTCTAGTAAATGTACGAAACTATTTGTATCAGCATGTCATTTGCAACATTCACTATAAGAATATGTCCGTACTTTATGTGCAGGTTCAATAGTTCAGAAGACAGCATTTACAATTTGTTGGACCATATTTCACGGCATGTTCACTAAATAGAACAAACGCACTTTTAAGAAAAAGCGGTTGTACTTGCAAATATTTCGGAATATCGCAACTCGTAAATTCCATTTAATAAATGTGTCAGAAAACTTTCGGGAGTCAAGGTGAAAAATAATAATATTGTTGGAAGCGAGAAACGAATCACCACCCACACACACATCTCATTTTCTTTATAGTTTTAACTTTTATTTTGCATTTTTCTCTTTTGTTGGTGTTTATCCTTTCCCCTAAGCTCTGCCACTTCAGGCGTTGGCCCCTATTTACTAAATAAACATACAAAACAAAATATCTAGTGCCACCGCCAATTTCACCGTAAGCTAAATTGACATAATATCACCAATTCTTCAGGTGCCACCATCAACGAAAAAAGAATACATTCAGTTTCCTCTAAAAGCCGATCTTTTCTGTTATCATCTGTGAAATAGTAACAATTTTTAATACACCAGTGCCATTCATTCTCATGCAAATGACACTCGAAAACTAACACGTGAATATTCTCAATAACAAAACAGAAATTCATATAGAACCCTAGCTCTGCTTTCCGCTTTATTTATCAGCATCAGGCGCTGCTCTTCAGCCGACCGTACATGTACATTGCAAGGTGAGATTAAAATAAACAATGGCACTAGAGTAAAAACAAGGAATGAAATAACATGGCACGTACAAAAAAATGAAGCTTAAAAACTGGACATTGGAGACAATAGTGCAGGCTTAAAACACATGAACAGGCGAGAGAGACAGACACATACACAGTTAAAAACGGTCTGTGCCATGGTGGCGAGAAAATCACATTGAGTAACATCACTGGACACACGAAGAAGTAACACGAGTGGACGCTAAAAACCGAAAAGTGCCGCCGGAAGTTGACTACCGGAAGTCACTTACACTTCCTGCCATATCTATGGTCACTTGTCGAGGGTAACGAACTGACATAAATCGACCAAATACGTGGGTATATCGAAAGTAGTAGCTGAAGCTTCGACTGTAGAACCGCGAACTTCATTCGAAAATGGAAAGTGGAAACTATGCGGTGTGCAGCTGAAGAATGTCGGAAATTGTGGATTATATTGTGTAATGAGCATAACGAGTATAAAACAAAGTGTTTTTTCAAGAGTAACTCCGAATTGTGCTGGAAATCTTGAAACAACGAGTTCGTAATTTTGTCTGCTTGTTCTTTCAAAATCAGTTCTGTAATTGAGGTTTGCATCTCCCAGAGAAGAAAACATCAGTTGAATCGAATAACATCGCCTGTACATAGCACAAAATCTGTCAAGTTTGTTGAAATTTTAGAAATTTCACGCCTATGTTTATGAACAAAACATTACACCTTTTCCTGAAACTTGCTATTTAGGAAAATGATACAGGTTTCATTGTAAACGAGTGGGAGCAATGCTTGTGGTTGTGCTTCAGTGCTTTCTTGGACACTTAATACTACAAATATTTAGGTAGAGTGAAACGTCAAATGAAATTGAAGTAATACGTGTGTCTTGTATGATAAATAAATTAGTTTGTGCTATATAGAATTGACACCACAAAGTTCATTGTGTATGTCTATTTTCAGTGTGTAGTGCTTGCAGAGCTTGAGATTTATTGCTTTTACTCCATTCATGTGCATTACAAAAAAAAAAAAAAAAAAAAATTAAAAAAAAAAAAAAAAAAAAAAAAAAGAAATCCCATTATTTGCTACATGTTCCCGTACTACACATGTTCTGTACTTAGCAAAATGAGATAAATATATGGAAAAGCAAGATAGCTGGTAATTATTTCTGAAAGGTGACATAATTCACATTTCATGATTGTGATCTCAGAAAAATACAATTTCAAACAAACATGTTACCTCATAAGTAAGAAGCAACGTGTGAAAAAATTATGGAACAGTTAGCCTATAAATTTTACAGCAGTTCAGATACATTTGATTTTAATAACGAAAAAATGCTCCATGTTAAGTGTTCCGTCTTCAGATTTCTTCATTTCTGTGTGATAGCAATTGTTTAACAATATATTTGAGTTCCAAGAGAATGTAGGCCTACCGTAACTAATTTTTTTGTCTTAGTTCATATTACACTGTCTGTAGCCTACATGATATAGTATAATATGATTTATAAGTGAATGGTTTTTAGGCAACTGAATAAATAAGGCACTGTTTTCATATTGAACTATATTTTTGTGTGACACCTCCAAAATGTAAAAACACCTAGAGTAATGATGCCAAATCACCATAAAATTTAGGGGATAAGTCACTGTAAAGACGAACTTTGAGCCGCCGACAGACACCAATGAAAGACACATACACACACAATTCTAAATTTTTGGCTGCGGCCTTCCTCTGAAAGAGAACACTCATCCCCTCACGTCATCCATCTCTGGCCGCCTAACACAGCCTGTGAGACTGTATTGGGCGGCCAGAGATGGCTGGTGTGTGTGGGTCAGCATGCCTGAGTGATTGTGTGGATGAGTGTTCTCTTTCTGAGGAAGGCCGCAGCCGAAAATTTAGAATTGTGTTTGTGTGTCTTTTATTGGTGTCTGTCAATGTTCGTCGTTAAGGTGAGTTGTTCCCTATCTACATTATTATTAACAGTCCTTACTGGACCATCCATTGTCGTTAATATTTAGGGAATCTATACAATTGCTATTAAGAGAATGAACTTAGGCAAAGTAACCTGCTACGATACATGAAACAGCACATAATTGCTGACAACTGAATGCTGTTAAGGTTATTTTTCTCAAATAGCTCATGGATCATTCCATGTAAAACAACCCTCTATACCAAAATAGTTTAAGCGTATCACAAAAATAACATTTCTGAAACAGAAGGCACCTTCTCATAATTTAACAGCTTACAGTGTATATAAAAAAAATAGTGAAGTAGCCTATTTTTTTAACATATTTGAATTTAACCAATGTGGGACAGCTCCATAAAGAGTGATTACAGCTAGTAGGATGACTGTCTTGTTTTCTTATCGCAACCTGGTTGATCAATTATTCAGATATTTCAGGGAAATTTTGAAGCAAATGAGGGGAGTTTTTCCATGTGTACTGTATCACAAGAAAACATAATGAACTTTCATCACACATGCAACACACAACATGATTTTCTTTCTCACTGCAAAGACGTGGCGACGAGCTGTGACAGGCACATACAAAAGACACACACATACAACACATTCAGCTATCGGCCATGGCCTTCTTCAGAAAACAGAGCACTCACGCAATCACACAGGCACACAACACAGTCATACAACCATCACCTCCGACTGCCGCACTTCGAATCACGCTCTGCAGCAAATCATCCCCTCCCCTCCCATCCCCGATTCGCTGCAGAGCATGATTCGAAGTGCGGCAGTTGGAGGTGATGGTTGTATGACTGTGTTGTGTGCCTGTGTGATTGCGTGAGTGCTCTATTTTCTGAAGAAGGCCATGGCCGATAGCTGAACGTGTTGTATGTGTGTGTCTTTTGTATGTGCCTGTAGCAGCTCGTCGCCACGTCTTTGCGGTGAGTTGTAAACTGTCCTCACTATATTATTAATTCCAACCTGGACTTTCCATTATTAAATGATTTTCTTTCTGTTACACTAAATTAATTGAATTATCAATTTGAAAACTTCTATACGTAAGGTAATGCACATGGTTTACATTTTTGTATACAACTTTTCTTAATAACAACACTGTTTTGTGCCAAAAATTGTATTGTGTGTATGACACTCTTTTATGACACTATAGACTCTTATTACTGTTTCTGCAACAATGTTACACACTATGTAAACTAGGGTTTTTTTAAATTGATTTTAAGGTTTAAATTATTTCCTAGCTTCAAGACTGTCCCTACTGAGAATTATCATGTGTGTTTAGAGAGAAACTTAAAGAAGATCAGTTCAGTGGAGTGTAAAATGTTAAAATTATGAAGGATGAAACAAAGACATAGCCAAAATCATCAGCCAGGGCAAAGTACCTCCAGGCAAGTTGCCTCATAACTTGAAAAGGGGGATAAAGTCTGAATAAAGAAACAAAAGCTAATGTGATGCAGTGTTATCTTTGTGATATTAGCAGAACTGAACTAGGTGAAAAGGGGGGCAGTTACCATAAAAGGTCACACTGAGGGGAAAGAATCGGTGCCGAAATGTATGATGATAATACCTTCAAGCCTATGAAGAGATTGTGAAGTTATATACTGATTGTGTGATTCCAAAATCACAAGCCTGGAACACAATTTGTATTTCCTGTTTTCCATCTGGTCCATTACACAACAATTATATCTGTAGGTACTGTGCTGGAATACAGATTTTGGTGGAAATGGTAGGGAAAAAAAGTGTTTGCATATAGAATACAAAACTTTATAGCCCTCCTTGTATGTGACCCTGAAAACTTTGAATATGTTTAATGTTTGGAAGTCTTCTTGCAGTTATGCAGGTGGATTTGGCCAGTAAATGAAGAAAAGTCTTATTAAGACATATTGTTACAGTAGTGACAAATGTAATAGTGTTCATGTGGGGCTGTTTCAGCACTTTCGACACATGTCTATTAGCCAAGGCAGTATAAGTGTTGCAATTATCATTTGTTATGGAAGTCATTTTAATATTAGTACGGAGTCTTTTGTTGTTGCACTATTAATTAGGTTGAGATCTAAAACCAATTTCCAGTATCTTATTTTGGTATGAAATATAGTTGTTTCTTAACAGTGTCCCATGTTTTTAGGTAACTTACACATGAGAAGCTAAGCTTTGTTTATTTTGTTATGTACTAGTACCTATTTTAAAGAAAAAAAAATTCATAATCTTTTAAATTTAGTCCTTTGACAAGTTGACATGTATTTATAGTGGTACAAAATGAAAAGAAAGAATTAAGATTGTGATATGCACCAAACCCCTATATGAAGAGTTCTAGAGGTGTGGAATGGCCCCATATATATAGAGGAAAAATTCCTAGCAGGAAATATATATATAAAAAGTAGATGAAGTTTACTTACCAGGCGAAGGAGCACAGGTAGTGATAGTGACATAAATAAAAACACACACACACACAAACGCAAGCTTTTGCAACCCAGTTGCTTCTTCAGGCAGAAGGGAAGGACAGGGAAAAGGAAATGATGAGGGTTTAAGGGAGTGGGTAAGGAGCCATTCCAGTCCTGGGAGAGGAAAGACTTGGTGGGGAAAAAAGGAAGGCAAACAAATACACACACACCTACACATATACACAAACGCAAACACACCTAGGCAGACATACTGTAGAAAACTGGGTTGCGAAAGCTTGTGTTTGTGTGCGCGTGTTTTATTTATGTTACTATCACTACCTGTGCTCCTTCACCTGATAAGTAAACTTCATCTACTTTATATATATGATTGCTTCAGAATAAGAAGAAACTTTACCAGAACTGTGAACAGCTCATATGGGAAAGAAGCTCTCTCTTATAATAAATTGCCAACTTACTTTCCTGAAAGAACTGTCTTATATCTCAAATGATCTTACAGCCTAGGGTATAACTGAAGACTGGAATACCACTCGTCAGCTTTGACCCACGATGTCAACTTGTCGGAAAACCCGTATAAGGGATAATATTTTATGTATTGTAGATAATAAATAATGTGTGATTATCCTCACAAACTACAGATCGTACCATCAGTCACAGGTCTCAGCCCAAAACTTCGTACCTTCCCATACACTTGCAAAAGTAAAAAACTGTCAACCTATACCCCACTATCAGAACTTAATCTATAATGTACTTGTAAACAAACTGTTGTCTTTAACTCAGCTATCAAATAATTACTTAAACCCCCTTTTTAGAGACACAAGAAGGGTCAAAGGTGACAGGCAGTATCCCTATCTTCACATGAGTCCAGCCTAGATGACAAGTAACCTCTAGTACTTTCAATACTGAGAGCTTGCATATATTGATTTATAAGAACAAAGTATGAATTTATTCATCCTACACTATATTTAGTCACAGTCTCCTTTTGCTTTCATATGTGATACCAAGCATGTGACATAAAGCAAGCTGGTAAATTTTGCATTATGTATGGACTACTCTTGGCAAAAAGCATGTTGTCTAAATTTAATTAGGGATCTTTAATTCAGTGTATTTTTAATCTGCAAAATTGTAATTCTTTGACACTTGTTAAAAAAGATTTTTTATCTGAAATTTGATAGTTTGCTTGCAGTCACAAGGAAAGCTGTGATTTTCATTTGTTTTGATTTTTTTTTTTTTTTTTTTTTTTTTTAATATCAACAATTGATAACTTGAATTTACAGCATTGTTTGATGTCAAAATTACACCTCACTCTTCTCTTATTATGGTTCATTGTCTTTTTGTTCTAAAATTGGTAACCCTTGTTCTGAAAGACAATGCTGAAATTTTAATTTGCACTTTATTCTTCCACTCTTAAATTATGTTTTAAATCATAACAAATTGTAATGCATGGGATTCATGTTCACTACAATAAAGTTAATAAATAAGCTGAGGCTTCACTGCTTGTCAGTGCATAAATGGAGGTGGCATGACAGGCAATCTTAAAACAGTAGAGAAAGAAAAAAGGTGTTTGACATCTTATGCAAATGTGTTTTATTGGGAGGATGTTACACAAAATTAACCAACTCTAAAAGCAAAACAAAAAGAAAATCACTGAGAAACCTTTTCCATTCCTGAACTAGACAGCTTTGTGCAGTAATATTTACATTGAACTAGGTTTTCTTTCGAATTCACTGACAATTCATTTTTGGAAAGTATAGGAACTGGAAAGAATGAAATAAAGCATATGCACTGGATACTGTATCCAGAATTTTATTTCAGAAAAAGAAACTGTTCTTGATTTGATATTCAATTCATGTACATTTGCTTTTTATTATCATACATAAAAATTATTACAATGTTACTCTTTCCAATTTTTCACAAGGTAGCACAGTTCAATGTGAAAAAATATCAGTGTTATATAAAATAGCAGCAGAAAGGTCCACATTAAAACAAATTCACTGAGTAATGTGTGTCCACTATCAAATGTGCTCCACAAAACAATATAACAAACCATTCTGGATGGAACTATTCTAACGTCCATCACCTCTTTTCGGAATGACTCAAACTGAGCCCTAATATATTCCTAAATCACGGAAATGTTTATTAGTTCTCAGTCTATAACGAAATCATTCCACTGTAGGTGAAGTTGAACTTATCTTATATGCTGGCTGAAGTCCATTGCGTTGTGAGTTGTCTTCGGCATTCACTAAAGAAATTGATTTTACAGGATATTTTCATAAAGTAAATCCATCTTAGTTGATATGGAAACGATTTTATTTCCATTTAAACATTGCACAATCAAGAAATGCAGCAGCAAGCCAACAGAGCTGCTTACAGGTTTCTGGCCACTCACAAACTCTATAACCGACTATCCCCGACTGAACAAACAATGGTTTCTCTCCAACATCTTTCTGCTTAACCACGTATTAAAAATGATGACAAAGTTTTGCAATTCATAATTAAACAATATTCTTTTACATCAAATATGACAAAATACAGAAATAAAAACATTAGATTTAAGCTTTGACTATTTATGTCAATATATGTACTAGTTTCATGAATTTTGTATTTAAATGTAGTACACAAATTTAACGTCATCCTTTTGACTAGTGTTTACAGTCTCAAATTATTTACATTATGTGTGTTTTCGAAATGCACACATATTTGTTTTGCCAATAGTGTGTAGGCGTATTATTATTGTAACATATAATTTTAATGTGTTTCGGTTTGCGGTCAAATTATTTATTAATACGGATTTGTTTATGGTTGTCGTAGTTTTGTCAATTTCGAAGATAGTTTCTTAGTACCAAACGGATTATTAATTTTAGTGCATGAAAAATTATCAGTATTTAATTTAGGATCTAGTGGTATATAAAACATGGTCTGCCCTAATTTATTTAAACAAAAGGTATAAATGAAATCATGTTGTGCAATAGTTTATAACATGTAGCATTGTTGTTTTTATACAAATTAGTATCATATAGTTTCAGCAATATCCAAAACTAAGTGTAAGGTATTTTTTAGTGTTTGCAGCTATTATTTACGAAAGTATTAAGAACAGAAAATTACGTAAAAGGTCAGCTAAAGTTATATTTAAATGAACATACTATTTCTTAAAAGTGTTTTACTAATAGTGTAAATAGAATTTCAATCAGAAGGCGAAAATGTGAAATATCACATGTCCGGTAATGAAGTTTTACTTTAAGTGTCAGCTATTTTGTGTTTCTATGTTGGCAACTGATTTTTAGGAGTGAGCAACATAGCAGAAACGTTACACACCCCCCTACATAGTGTACCTGAAATATAATGTAAGGTTCACTGTGTACTATCGTTTCAATATGTTGTGATTTAGGTGTACATAATGAGTCTGTATTAGTTTAGGCTAAAATAAAAAATTTTATGTTGATTGTAGTCTTGCGAAAGCTGGTGGTTGTTGATGTTGCATGATGCGCCGACATTGGTCTATCTGCAAACTGCTGTTGGTGATGTAGTGGCTCTCAGCTTCAGCTGACTGTAGTTACAGGCATTCCTATAACATGGTTGTATCTTTCTCAGAACCACATACTAGTTTTCCCTAACTACATACATAAATAAGCATACTGTTATCAGGCTATTGGAAAGAGTAATCAATTTTCTCAATACGTTATTTTAAACAAACAAAATTATGGGTTCAAATTAACCCTTGAATGTTACTGAAAATTAACGAGAAATCTCTCTAATTTACTTTAGTTCGAATAATGAAATAGCAAGCTTTTACAACTTTTTTTCTTTTCAAAGAGCATTGATATTCATACTGTAAACAGTTATGTTTGGTATTAATTCATATAAAAAAATATTTTATGCAGAATAACTCTTTCTATGTGAACATGTATGTAAATGCCATTATGTGAGAACTAATCTCCTAATTCCTCTAGAAAGGGTGTTGTACATTGTAATACTTCAAAATTTATAGTCAAATTACTAAATGAAAGAATGACATAATTAAATAGTAAAACAATGGATAGAAACAAGCTCTCAGTGAGCACAACAAACAATTATCATTCAAAATTCTGGTATAGTTAAAATGGTTATATAGACAGAAAATGTAATCATTATTTTGAAACTTTATCAAGTACTGTAGGTATTGAATATTTCTTATACAGTTAGAGATCAGAATGAGTAGTAATAGTAAAGAGTATAAACAATTATTGAAAAAACATATGCATTAATAAAAATTCAAAAATTAACCCCCCTGCGAGTAGTTAGCAGTGGCAATGGTTAATCACATAGCTCAAATCAAGCATGGAAATTAAAGTAATAAGTGTCAGTTCTCAACTGATCCACCAAAGTGTTAAATTTTTCCCAAATTGGGGAAAAATTTAAAGAAAAATGAAAAAAGGTTTTTTTTTTCTTTTAACTGCCAAAATACACCTACTCTCAAGACAGTAATCAAGAGAGGGCGGAAAAATACACTGCCATTAAATTACGTCCACGGCCAGGGCAGGTAACTGACTCGCAAACGGCTACATAAGCAGAAAAAGACTCTGGTTGCGTTTACTTATATTTTGTTTAACAATTTAGTGTCTGTAAGGTATTACATACACCATTTAGTTTTCATAGCCAAACTTCTAAACGGAATGTTTGTATTAATGGTAACTACCTTACCAAGAGTAACAAGATGCAACTGGCAACTTGACTATTTCCGCAGAAGTAAAAAAACAGTACATAGTTTTTGTTCTTCTTTGAACAAACTGCCCCAATCAAACACAACACAGTCCAGAGTACCCTATGTTTGTTGAATGGTGAACAGTTACTACCCCCCAATAACTCAAAATCAACATTCAATGTTGTCCAGTAGTGTTTGAAAATGAGTGACAATCATACAGTAGAAATGGATGTAAATGACTAACTATCTTAAGTGTTCTGAAAGTCTGTACATATATACGTTAACAGTGAAAATCTCATAATTACATACTACACAAAAGTAAAAATTTACATATGGTCTATCTGATCATTTTCAGATACAGTACCATATCAAAACTAAACACCCTGTAATCAACTACAAATTGATGCACAAAGCTTGCACGCATGAGCAAGTCAACAAGTGTGTCATGAACTAAACAGAGGTGTTCCACATGAAAAAATACAAATTTATACAAGTTTAATGATAATAATAATGAGTAATAGATAGTCTGTAATGGTTCATTATGACCTTACATCATGAGTATGTGCAAGTACGCATGATAAAAAAAATTCCAAGTATGTAACTTGTAAAACATCAGTAGTTTCATCATGTAAACTTTAAGAATAAAGATGAAAATTAAACTTTGCATCAGCCAAAACTGTCATATGTACAATATACTATAATATGGTCATCTTAAACCAGTATTAAATATTTTCCTACTAAGCTGTAAGCTCAAGGATAGAGATTGAATTTTACATTGGTCAACACTTGTGTGGTCTATGTGTCCTCCCATGCTTATAGTCACTTTTGTACTAATTGTTAGCAAGTCCCTCTTGACACATCAAAATACAACACAAAAATACTAATGAATGACTAACAAGAGTGAAAAGAAATAAAGACTTTGAATTGTAATGCACTGTGGACGTGATTAATAGAAAAATCGCAGTACATAACTGAGATAAGCATTTTCATATATACAATGACATTTCAAGCCATAAACAAATAATGAACACTTCAACATACCTTTGACTATGGATATGAGGTTAATAAATTATTTTTTTTGTGTTTAAATCTGCAGATGCAGATACGGTATATGCACTATCTGTGTGCCATATTCATAATAGGTATCAAAATTATCAACGAGTACTTTTCTGTAGGTAGGATTTAAAAGCATTAATCTATCTGAGACCGATCAACTTTATGGATCGTGGATAAGCAAAACTATAAGCATACAGCTAAGGGTTTCAGTTAACATCAAGTAACTCAATGTATAACTGTAGATAAACTTTTACTCTGATCTTAACAAATGGACTACTAACATAGTGAAATAGTACTTGGTTTTCAGGTTCAGTTACTAGATTTTTTTTTAAACTTCATTAGAATTATTCATGTTACTAGAATCACAACTTAAGTTGACATTGACAGAAGGTATACTTTCATATTTGCTTTCACTTATTTCTTTAACATTTCTGTAGATGACTTAACATTTACATCAGGGTTTGGAGCTAACATTTCTCAGTACACTTAACACTATCATTTTGAGATTTTCTCAGCAGTATCAAGCAATTCAACATCTTAGACTTCAAGTAAAGCATCTGTTCAGAGACTACTCTAATCTTAAATACTACATCAACACTTTTCACTTAAGTATTCATTATTTTCATATTCATTTTCTTTATGACATATCAATTCTTTCTTTTCAATATATGGAGCATTTTTCACTTCCATTTCAGTACACTTAATAACTATTTGTTCAGTATTTTCACTGACAATTCTTAACCTAATTTCTCATGAACAGCACTTCCCCTTTTTCTAACTCTGTTAACATCTTTTGATGACTACTCAAAGACTTCCACATTAGCTAGTGGTTCATAAACATCATAACATAAGTCTCCAAAATTTCTGTCAAACACATTAAATAAACCCGCATCATCTACCTATTTTCTTTTTCTGTACTTAAATTCACATAGTATTTTTATTCATAAATCCTTCAACATTTATTATTCATTGTAACTGTATTAACTGTAAACATGAATTCACTATTCAGTTGAAACTGTATTTCAGTATATTTACTTTTTAGCTCTTAAGTCCATTGGCCTATACACTGGCATAAGTAAAAAAAATTCTTATTGAAAACCCCCAACTAAGATGAAACTGCTGTCTCAGATTAAGTACAGTATTAGTATTTGGTACAAAGTTCTTTTGAACTGATGGTTAACATCCACCTACACATTTTTTCATATTTTCTCAAAAATTCCAACTGGTAATAAAGTTTATGCTTCACATATTTTAAGTTTCAATAAGCATATAGCAAAAATGTATATATCAAAAGGTATGTCTCAGCTGCTTTCACTTGTCAGTAGTAATTAAAACATTTTATCAAAAAAAAAAAATCAAATATTTACACTGAAGAAAAACTTAAAGCCTAGAATTTTTTCTGCACTGTGAAAATGATTAATTGAAGTACACAGCACACGACTGGGGACCTGAACTGTTGTCAGCAGTTTCATAACTAAAGAGTAATTATGCCCCTAAGGTATTACATCAGTATATAGTCTGATGCATCTCATTTTGTCTATCATCAGGTAGAATAGGTAGTAGTACATTATTACTAGGTCCAAAATTAAATGCAAACAGTTGGGTCTGGTTTGCCCAAGAACTTACTTTACACCTTAGACTTTGCTTAAGCAACATAATTTCTAAAGTGTCATTCAAGTCTGAATGAAAACAATCATTGTCCTGTGGCATAAAATAAATAGGACGAAATTTCTTTTTAGGCCTACTAGGTAACTTCACTACTGGTAAACTACTTACATTAGTACATCTAGGAATAAACAAAGTTTCAGCATGTGACTTTTCTGGAATTTCGTCTACACACTGTGGTAATTCTGTGACTGTACATTCACTTTCAACTTCTAGCTCAAGGTTATCTATAACACAGTTACATTCAGTTTCTACTTTCAAATCAGAATAATTAAGTTTGCTATTACATTCTTCAACATCGCGAATCTTTCCAGTTAACTCTGTTTTAGTATCCTGGCTCTGAGAATTCACATAACTTGAACTGTCATCTATTTCTTCAACATTGTCACTCGTCTGAGAAACTACTGAAGTAGCAGCTACCACAACACTTTTTTCTACACTATTGAATCTACCGGTACTAAAATTTGTCACTAGACTTCCAATGTATTGTTTTAAATCGGTCATTGAGTCATTTGTTTGAGATTTTATGTCAGATAGTTCGGTTTTCATGGTTTTTATATCTAACGAAAGTTCGGTTTTCATAGTTTCCATTTGTAATGAAAGTTCGGTTTTCATAGTTTCCATTTGTAATGAAAGTTCGGTTTTCATAGTTTCCATTTGTAATGAAAGTTTGGAGTTCATTTCTAATAAAAGTTCAAAGATTAATTTTCTTTCTATTTCCGTGATTGCTGCCATATTACTAATGTGTTGTCCAGTCTCTTGTAAATCACTAGAAAATGGGACCTGCTGCTTTCTTGTAATCGGTGTAGAACTCGCGATACCAGAACCTTCTACCCCACTGTCAAAGTCCGAAACTTGAGTACTATCATCTCCCTCCTTTCTTACTGTATCCATTTTAAGATAAGTTTTCAGTCCACATAAAACCCCTATCACACAAACAGTCACTAAAAAAAAAGAGAAAAAAAAAATGAGTACTTAACTTCACACAAGGATGCGGCGATACAGGAATCTAGTAGTCCAAATTATTGCCATCTTCCTCCATTAAATTTCGACATCGTAGGTGTGGGTAGTATTGTAGTCGAATTCTGCACTTTTATGATGGTTTTACTGCACATCCATCATATACATTATTTTCCTTGTATCCTGAAACACATTCTTATATTAGCGAATACTCATTAAAATCGTTTGATCACGTCACCACTTTTAACACTTTACATTAGTGAATACGCTTTTAAAATCCTGGTCACACGGCACCACATCTAACGTCCATCACCTCTTTTCGGAATGACTCAAACTGAGCCCTAATATATTCCTAAATCACGGAAATGTTTATTAGTTCTCAGTCTATAACGAAATCATTCCACTGTAGGTGAAGTTGAACTTATCTTATATGCTGGCTGAAGTCCATTGCGTTGTGAGTTGTCTTCGGCATTCACTAAAGAAATTGATTTTACAGGATATTTTCATAAAGTAAATCCATCTTAGTTGATATGGAAACGATTTTATTTCCATTTAAACATTGCACAATCAAGAAATGCAGCAGCAAGCCAACAGAGCTGCTTACAGGTTTCTGGCCACTCACAAACTCTATAACCGACTATCCCCGACTGAACAAACAATGGTTTCTCTCCAACATCTTTCTGCTTAACCACATATTAAAAATGATGACAAAGTTTTGCAATTCATAATTAAACAATATTCTTTTACATCAAATATGACAAAATACAGAAATAAAAACATTAGATTTAAGCTTTGACTATTTATGTCAATATATGTACTAGTTTCATGAATTTTGTATTTAAATGTAGTACACAAATTTAACGTCATCCTTTTGACTAGTGTTTACAGTCTCAAATTATTTACATTATGTGTGTTTTCGAAATGCACACATATTTGTTTTGCCAATAGTGTGTAGGCGTATTATTATTGTAACATATAATTTTAATGTGTTTCGGTTTGCGGTCAAATTATTTATTAATACGGATTTGTTTATGGTTGTCGTAGTTTTGTCAATTTCGAAGATAGTTTCTTAGTACCAAACGGATTATTAATTTTAGTGCATGAAAAATTATCAGTATTTAATTTAGGATCTAGTGGTATATAAAACATGGTCTGCCCTAATTTATTTAAACAAAAGGTATAAATGAAATCATGTTGTGCAATAGTTTATAACATGTAGCATTGTTGTTTTTATACAAATTAGTATCATATAGTTTCAGCAATATCCAAAACTAAGTGTAAGGTATTTTTTAGTGTTTGCAGCTATTATTTACGAAAGTATTAAGAACAGAAAATTACGTAAAAGGTCAGCTAAAGTTATATTTAAATGAACATACTATTTCTTAAAAGTGTTTTACTAATAGTGTAAATAGAATTTCAATCAGAAGGCGAAAATGTGAAATATCACATGTCCGGTAATGAAGTTTTACTTTAAGTGTCAGCTATTTTGTGTTTCTATGTTGGCAACTGATTTTTAGGAGTGAGCAACATAGCAGAAACGTTACACTATGCAAGAAAAAACATTTTTTAGTATGAACCTCAGGGTTTTCTATAGTAAATGAAAAACAGTGAAAACAAGAAGCGTGAGCATTGTTACACAAGCCATATTCATATAATGGTAATTAGACTTCGATGACCGGTGTTATAAGTATTTCGCACGCATTCCGCTGAAGTATTGATGACCTCAGCAAAATAGGGTCACAAATGCAACATTCTGCAAACTACCTTCAGAGAGATAGTGAAGGTGTAGCTATGCTGTGTACATAAAAAAATTCACAACACTTTTGCAAAACAAAACCACTTAATATTATCAGAATCTCAGCAATGATTAAAAGAAAATGGGTCATTTGAAGATGGGGACACCACCCGCTGGTTTTGACCCGTGATCTCATTGTTTGTAGTAATCTTGAGGTGCATGCATATTTGCAGATTGCTTGAGTAATTATGTGGTGTTAAAGGCAGTAGTTTATAAGGAAATAGAGTAATATTTTGTGAGTTAAAGTGTGATATTGGACCCAACCAGAAACCTTAGTTGTGGCGACACACTGATCTGTAGCACAGCCCGAGGTTTAGGTTAGAAGGTAACATTTTACTTGTGAGCTGGCGAAGCCAGCAAATGTGAAAGCCAAAGAATGATTGTGGTAACAAAATTAACTGGTTTCAAAGTGTAATGCTTACGTTGCTGCCATATTGAAAAATGACATGGGTTAAAGCCGACGGGTGGTATCCCGATATTCATTTATGGTAACAAAATTCTCACAAATAGCCATGATTGCAGCCAGCATTCACTTAAATGAAAAATCTACTGTGAATGCATATGATTTGTCAGATCAGAAGTGTTATTCACCAAAGTTAGTGAACCGACAAAGTTATCCCAAATCAGTAAACTACCATAACTTTTGGGGATTGTATAGTTTTAGGATTCTATTTCTCATTAATATGTTATCACGAATGGGGGGGGGGGGACTTCAATCATCACAATACTGGCTAGAACAAATTAAATATAACATACCGTTGAATAATGGGTAAATATTTCCAGAATTGTGTGTCCCAGTTGGATGCACACGGATCACAAGTTACTGCAGATAAAGTACTGCATACTGGTATGGTCGAGTATTAATCTGTTAAAAACGATATCTAAAGCAGTTATTAATATTTACAATTGTGTGTGGAAGGTATATCCGAATGGTTTAAACACACAGATAGAATCATAATTCCCTTTAGTGTGTACCACTCATTAAATAGAAATTTCACAACCTCTGTTTGCCTCCAAAAACAACTTGCAGAAGTCAATTAAGATTACTAATTAAATTGAGAGCGTGGCATTAGACTCCTCATTTACCACACTTCAGAGTATAAATATCAGTTAAGCCTACTGTCCTTTAAATGGTGAAACTGCAGACTGTTGCCATGTTATTCGCATGGTGCGTATGTTGGCAACTTTTCCGCAAGCGACTATGGGAAACCAACAATTGCCCTCATAAGATGAAGATTTAAAAATCACTTGATCATTTCATACAGATCATAGAATAAACAAAACATGCTATACCTGCTCTATGGTTGTCAGATTCTTGTATGTACCCCGTACAGTCAGTAAAAGTAATTGGTCACCTAAAATGAAGATTTAGAATCACTTTATTACAGTTTCATACATGCCTTTGGATACTCGAAATGTACTACATTGCCAACCTAATGCTGCTACGGATGCACTGCAACGCTCCCCATGCTGCTGATCTAGACTAGCTGACAGCACTCAAAGAAGCCACTTTCTTCTTAAGTCGTTGTTTAGACTGCTGTAGAGTTTTAATGTGCTTCCTATTTTGTTCTTTTTTTTTTTTTTTCCAAAGCTGATCGGAGTTTCTGTTCAGTTCAGTAGTTTGCCTGAGACAGATTTAATGGCCCTGCAGTGTTCTCAGAAGAAGAGGTGAAACTATTTTATTCTGTCTGAGTTGTAGACAGTACCCAAATCTGAAGATGTACAGGTAGACCTCTGCTTCTGCACTGGTGGTTTTCTCTTCTCTTCCTACAGAAAATAAACACTGGTTTTTTTTTGTTTTTTTTTTTTTTTTTGACTGACGCACCGCAGATGGCTCGGCCACCGCAACCGGTGCTATTTGGTCCAACAGTTACAGTAGCAAAATTGTGTTCCATATCTAACTTGGTGTCAGTGCTTGGTGCATAATCATTAAGTAGTGGATGATGTTAACAAGAAGGTTGTGTCAAAGCTTTTAAAATCAATAATTTGATATTTGTAAATGGGGAATGTCAATTCATAGTACATCAAATAGAAGAAATGTTACTTTGCTGTATTTACCTCACAAGCAAAGTTGTATTTCAAACAGAACAAATGGTTTCAATTGTATAAAGTTTCTCACCTGGCTCCATTGGTTATGTTGTCTACAATGGTTAATTATGGCAACTCAGATGACCAATAAATGTTTTGTCTTGACAACTTCAATTAAAATGATTCTTTTTCCTGAATGGAAAAGTGTACATACTAGAAACTGTCAACCATAGATCAGGTATAGTATTAATTTTTCTGCGAGTGAAAAAAGCTGCAATAACACTTACTCTGTAGCTTGTGAAAAATATTAACGCATTCCACACTTCATTGTTCATCTGTTGCCAACATAATCACTGGAGCCTGGTGAGAAGCATCTTAAAATTTTACCGTACAAAAGTTAATTTCTGTGACTTTAGCAAATAACTATATGAGAAAAACTGTTGTTTAGCAATGTATTTCAACATGACAATGTGGAGAGCCAAATAAACTCTTTATTATGTAATGTGTATAAGTAGAAACACCTTGGTGTTCCAGTATATCCCCTCTTAAAAGCCTGTATACAGCATGAAATCATACCCAGCTAAAAGTTGTATGTAAGAAGCTAATGAGGTGGAAAAGGAAATTAATTTATTCGAATGAACTGAAGGAATCCTTTCAAAATCAACACAGTTACAAAAATTCAATTACTCGTAGGTCATTACAACCATTAAAAACAGTGCCCTTCTACAATTAAAATGACATGTTCAACCATTGGCTTAAATATTCATGTAAATAAGAACATTTAATTTATTTCATATCTGTATTCACTTTCGGAATTAGACTGAATAACAAATGAAAAGTTGGCTATACCCACCTTCCAAGGCCCCATACATAACGTACAGCAAAGGAACAGTCAAGTTACATTATGATACTGTGAAACAGTTATGTAATGCGAATATTAAAGAATTAACAAGAATTGCAAATAGGCTAGTGCAGCCTTCTTTAGACAGTTTTGCCACAAGACCTGAAGACAGCACTCCTGTAAGTATGATTGTAATTTTGGTTCCATGTTTAAAGAAGCTACAAGTGAGAACCCTTTTTTGGCCAATTGAGACATCTGTGTGATGCACAGCAATCTACCCCTTTCAAAATATTGTTGAATCCTTCCTGGACTTTCCATCGTTTGATTCTCACCGCATCTCCTTCTCGAAATTACTTACAGCACCTTCAATTAGTAATCAACTGGTTCCTGAAAGTAGCTTTCAGGCCCTGCTTTTATTCACTGTTGGCACAGTGTAATTACTAAAAGCAGTATAGGTTCTGTTCAATTCAGAATTCGTACCTAATACTAAATATAGAATTATGTAATTTTAATATTCAAAATATTTCATATTTATTAAGCCAACATTTTTGTATTGTGTAATCTCTGGTATTCAGATATATGCTTGGGATGGTTGTTTCATGGTAAAACTACTTCCTCCTGCTAGTGTTAACCTCCAAAGGGTTGTGATTTGTGAACCACAAGTTGAGAAACAAAGCTCCAGTGTCAAAGGTTTTAATTAGGTCTAGGAAGTTACCTTTTAAACCTTCATCTGTCGTTTCTAGAACTGCTTCTGAAAATATCACAACAAATGTACATTTTATATCTATGAAGACACATCATTGCTAGGTAAGCTGCAAGCAATTTCTATTTTCTTTATTGCGATTTCAATTCCCCTAAAAAGGGGCGGGCCGTCAGCGCTCACAGGCGCTCTTCAGCCTACAGAAATAAAATTTGACAGAGGAGAAAACATAGGAACATAAAGGAGATAGAATGTTGGAGATAACAGCAATTTCTAAAGAAGTAATTCGTAATATATTGCAGTTTGTGTCAGATCACAACGAGTTTTTGCTCGGTTTACGTTTCTTTTAGACTCAGTCATGTGTAAACATATTTAAATAAAGCTTGGAATGCATGAATATATGCAATATTTAGCAAACCACACAGAAAAGTAATTACAAGAGGGCATTATTAATGTGTGGTATACGGCGTTAAGGGGACAGCCAGCTTTACGACCGCTTGGAGCGCTAGTGTCGCTCCAAATCTCAGACGGTAACAGCTTTCACAGCAGCGAGTGTCGCGACTGTATATATATATTAGACTGTGGGAAAGACGGGTGCGATCGAGACTTCAGGTGGGGAAGGGGGGGGGGAAGACCAAGCGGGGAGAGGTAGGAGGAGGAGGGGACGGGAAGAGGGGGCGCTGATGCTACGGGGATGGGATCAGAGTTGATAGGAAGGGTATATTTCGGGACGAAGGGCATCATCCGGTAGGGGAAGGGTGCGGAAGTTGCCTTGGGAGAGGACATCTAACGTGTGCAGGTGGAGAGAGGGAGGAATGCAGTGGTGTAGGCGTGGCAGAGGCCCAGGGTTGGTGAGTATGGGGTAGACGAGTGGGTTGCGGGAATCTATTTTGCGGGTGACATACAGGATTCGGAGTTGTTCAAGGTGTTGAAGGAGGTGAGGAAAGGGGATGAGTTCATATAGGATATTTATCAGGAAAGTATCCTGTGCTTTATGCTGCGTATTTTTACAGTTTAAGTTTCGAACTTCAAGTTTTAGACTGCTGATAGTACAATGTTACAGAAATATCATGGAATATTACACACACACACACACACACAAACTTCTATTACAGTAATACTGAAGTCTAGAATGATTCATATTTCGAATTTCAAAATACGAAGGTAGAAATATTTACGTAAATTAAACAGCAAGCCCTGGACTCGCATACCATCACGGTAGCATGACCGTAGAGACATCTATCGGTTCTTACGGGTACTGGGGTCCGACGCGCTACTGTCCCTAGACGCCTGTGCATGGTCGGGAGGTGCGGCCATCGCTAAAGAGGTATATTGTTGCACGGTTTTGGTGTAAAGGGGAAACGAATATTCGTTTTTGTGGCATGCACTTCCTTTTCATGACTGGTACGTAGTATTTCGAAACATACCGTCCTGAAACTGGTTAGAGATGTGAAAGATATTCTGTACATCTACAGCTATTCTCCGCAAGCCACTTTACCGTGAACAGTCAATCTCCCCTCACAGGTGATGGCAAACCCTGTAAATATTTTGCTGCTTGCCATGGGGATATACCACAGACGCCAAATGAAGCAATCAAGTAAAGCTTCTAGACGCTGCCGTTTTGCTCAATGTATCGCCACCTACACACTAACCCTAATCGTCACAGTAGTGCTGTCACCGATATTCGACGAAATCGCTCCACAAGTTTCAAAATTTTCGCTCGGACAGGGACTTGAACCCTGGACCCTTAGGTTAAAAGCCTAATGCTCTACCGACTGAGCTATCCGGGCTCACGCTTCGTCACTCGCCTTCGCCTTCCTTCAGAGCCGCTTTTACAGTGTGCCACAAGTTTCTTCCTATTGAACTGATCCGCATCTCAGGACCAAATTCTTAACTAGCAACTCCGCCACATTATTGATCACACATATCTAACGCTACGATAACAACAGACCACCATAGATAGCAAAGACAGCACACAAAAACGAAAATGTAAATATCAATGCATTGCACTTTCGAGCATACAAGTACACACATCTTGCCCCACTACGTCGGTATTTCGAATTCCACACATTCCTGTTACTCGCTTGAGTGTTCCATTAAAACTATTCCATATTTCCTTAGACAAAAACGAAGCGCAGTCGGTAGGACTCGAACCTACGCTCCCAGAGGGAATCTGATTTCTAGTCAGACGCCTTAACCACTTTTTTTTTTTAATTTTTTTTTTACAGATTGAAAAAAAAAAAATCGGTGATCTGACTTTTTTTTTTTTTTTTTTTTTTCCTTTTTTTTTTTTTTTTTTTTTTTTTTTTACTGACTGCCTCTTTTATATATATATATATATATATATATATATATATATATATATATATATATATATATATATACGAGGTTTTTTTTTTAAAGGAAATAAACAAGTATGTTTAATGCCTGCAAATAAAATACTCTTTTACATATGGTTTAATTTTTGTTTTTTTAGTCATTTTTTCCTTGTTTTTGTAATAATAAAGAAAACATAGATTAGGGCCTCCATTACCCTTCTGCACGCCTTGTCCATGCGTAAATCGCTCATGAGCTGTCGTTCAGTGCCGCGTGTAAAAAGCAAAAGAAATTTCATCTGGAGTGGGTAAGAAGAATAAAGAAATAGTATTCCTCCTTATCGGCCATAGTCCTCCAAGAGGGCATATGGTTTGGGAGAACGCTCCGTGTAGCGCTACAGAATGAGAAGAATAAGGGCAAATAAACAATATACCGCGACAAAAGAGGTAATGAACGACTCGGAGCGAACTTCTTAGAGGCGGAGCGCTGTCCACTAAAAATGAAGAAGCTCTTCTTTGTATGGTTACTTTTGCTTCGAATCAGTACTTTGAGAACGAAAATATTGACGCTGAAACTGATCATGGTGGTCGTAGGACAATATTTAACATATTTCCGTATAGTTGTGCATAGGTTCTGGTGTGTTTAATTTTATAGTTTTCACATTCAATATATGCGAAATATTTGACAAAGCTAGTTTTGCGGTGTTGGATGACGTAAGTAGCCGTGTGGCCAACAAACCAGATCACCGCGTTATTTTTAGTCCTGGGGTACCTGAGCTTGTAAGGCCACAACAGTTCCTGCTTGTCTATGCATCTTTCGGTGGTTCGATCTAGGACAGCAAGTTTCTTGCAAAGGAAGTCGGTAATTGTCTTAGCTGGGCCGCAGGTCAATCGGTGTTGCAAAGAGTCCACAAATCCGCATAGGTCGCATCTTGGGGTGGGGCTGCGGTTAATTTTATGCAGCTTCTCGTTCGTGGGAATCTTGTCATTGGCCATCATGTACCACACTGATTGGACAGATGTCGTTAAAGATGTTTCGCCATATGATGTTCCACTTGTGGTGGGGATACTTCAATTCGATAGGGTTCCGCCTGGCAGTATCGGTTAAATGGCCGTATATCGTCTTGTTATTCAAGACTGCTGTTCTCGCTCGGGTGTTGGCATCCTTGAATATGTAACTAAATTCCAGAGCATATAGCTGCACATGCAGAAATGTCCTGGGTATGGTTGTTATATTGACCGGAGGTTCCATGTCATGTGGACCCCACTGATGGAACAGGGTATGAGCGACACTGGGTTCAGGATTGTCTATCATTTTCCGAAAACGATTTATGAGAAGTGCCTTACTTTGTGCTTTGATGTCTATTAAATTGAGGCCACCTCTTGTATGTGGAAGCACCAACGAGTCAAAACTAACCTAAAAAAAACTGCCTCTCATTATATACCAGCAACATGCCCTCTGGATGCTCGCTGCAATGGGCGCAGGGGCTGGAAGAATTTGTGCAAGATAGCTGAATTTACTGGCAACAGTTAGCCTCACCGTCTGTACCTTTTGGACAATATTGAGGTGTCTATCGCCGAACGAGTAAAGTACAGCCCGAACCTGGTTGAGCATATCAGCCCAATTACGCGTGTTCATCTTGTCGGGGCTACTATTAAGATATATTCCAAGAGACCGATGATCACTGCTAGTAGAGCACCAGTCAATGTTGCCAACGTTGGTAATGCCGCTCCCAATGTGCAGCAAAACTGATTTCCTGGTGTTCAATGTTGCACCTGTTGCCGCTGAAAACTTTTGAATGATCCGCCCAGCTTTCATCATATCCTGTGTCGATGATATACCAATGCACAGGTCGTCCGCATAAGCTATACAGCATTGCCTTGTGCTCCCAATGTTGAGTCCGGAAATTCCTTCAGTGATCGTGATCAGTAAGGGTTCCATGACCAGGGCATAGAGTGCCATAGACAGAGGGCATCCCTGTCTGATTGATCGTTCAATGTTGACCGGTTTACCTAAATGTCCATTGATCATGGGACGAGATGTTGCATCGGCAATAATTCCTTTGATGACGTTCATAAACCTCATGCCGAAGCCTAGTTTCTGCATTGTTGCATATAAGAAATCGTGGCTGATACGATCGTAGGCCTTTTCAAAGTCCACAAAAAGCAACGCAGCGGATTCTTTACTCTGGGCATAGGTGGCGACGACATCGCGCAACGTGCAGGCGGTGGTGATGACGCTTCTTCCTGGAACAGCACTGAACTGGTGCCCTACTAAGATCTTATGGAGAACGGACTGCAAGCGCGACTTAGCGGCTCGTGACATGATTTTCAGGTCAGCATTCAGTAATGTGATTGGCCGCATTTTATCCAGCCTTTTGCTGCCTCCTTTCTTGGGAAGGAGAACTAAAATGCTCTCTTTAAAAGCAGGTGGAACATGGTCCACGACCAGGAGGTCATTGGCTATTGCTATCAGAGTATCTCCGAGTATGTGCCAAAAATGTTGGTAAAATTCCGCTGCCAATCCGTCAGGCCCTGGAGATTTGTTGCGAGCTGCACCGTAGACCGCGTCCTTGATATCATCCTCAGTAAAAGGCCCCTCTAGCGCGTCAACGTCCTCGGCCGTCAGGCGCGTGCGAATCTTCCCAGACAGAGTGTCGCAGGCTTGTGAATCCACTGGAGCTTTTCGACAGAGTTCAGTGAGATATGCGTGCGCCTGCTGGAGGACGCCGCATGTGGTTGGAACGGCAGTGCCCTCGTCGTCCGTGATGGTATCAATGAACGTAGCGTTGCGGCGGCGGAAGGTGCGCAGTAAATGCTATAGTGAGGCGGACTCTTCAGAGGCAACGTTCTTTGGTTGAGATCGTACGATGTGTCCCTCCAGTTGTTTCCGCTGGATCGCTGTTATCTTGGCTTTATATTGACTGATTCGCCGGGCCATGTCCGGAGAGGGTGAGCCAGTGGATTGTTCGTACAAATCCCGTAAGCACTGGTAATAGCTTTCTATTGTTCGCTTACGCCAATAAGCCGTCTGTCGAGAGTAACGCATGATAGTTGTCCGAAGTTTGGGCTTAGCCACTGTAACCCACCACTCCAGAGTTGTATGAAAACGAGATTTAGTTCGTAAGGCCTGACTCCAAACATGCGCAATTTCCTCGTCGAGTTCTTCATCCCCTAATAAACCGACGTTGAGCTTCCAATATCCTTGCGACGGGGCGGAACATGCTTTTCCCTCTTTCTAGTGGAAAAAACGTTTTGTGGTCGTTTAGGGGATGACAATAAATGATTCCCGCTTTGGTGCTGTTCCGTCCACGTGCGCCTTAATACATTTTTCAATTAATAAACAAAAGTACATACCAATTATACACATTTATGGGCGTACAGGGCGAGTTGCGAAAAAAATAATGTTCACCACACAGATGTTGTTTTAAATAAGTTTAATTTTTCTATGACACTGCACGTGTTTAAAGTTATAAAAATGTTTTTGTGACTCGAGCCCCCACGCAACTTCGCACTTTGACCCACACACCGGAATCGTTTAACTCAAAAGGCATACGAAAAAACGGTACTTCAGCCGCGAAAAGCTATCCCACGTTTTTATAGAAAATGCCGCGACGAGCAACCACGCTCCGCCGTCCTCGGCAGTCCACGCGACTCTCCCTTCCCCCGCGTGACTCGGCTTCCGTTTTCCAGCCCCGCGGAAAAACCCCTACGTCACAAACTTCCCGACGCTTATATTTCCCGCGCGTGTGCCGATGTGTGTGGCTCTATAAAATAGAAGTGCGTGGCATCAGCCTGGGGGCACTGTCATGTCATAATACCCCCACTTGCGACTTCCAAACATAGTGTAGGATGTCGCAAGTAGCACCAAAACATAACACAAATATATCCCTCAAACAAAAATAAGAAAATACAATACAAAAAAAATCTTACAACTAGAGACAAAAATTAAATTTGGTTAATTTGTACATATTTAAAATTCTGTCTATGTTACACACATCAACAAGAATATACAAAAAAATCACAAATATTGATGGGTATACCCCATGTCATTTTCTCATTATGGAATGAATACCATCATTTTTAATATAAACTTCCCGTTGCACTGTTTCACTTTCAACATCCCTTGTGTTGCACTTCAGTATATGGGCACTGGTCCTTACACTTCCGTCTTTTTCAGTTTGTAAGCCGGTGCAGCTCAGGCTACTGGCAATGATTTTAGCTCTCTTGTCCTCTCAGCTGGCATGAAAGCAATGAAAGGGAGAGAGAGAGAAAAAACAAAAAGGAATACAAATGATTTTTCTTTTGGCAAATATATTATTATACCAGGGTTCCATCAGATTCACACCCCACCTCTCTGCTATCCAGATTTAGCACAATCAAAACAGAACTTCATACAGTTACACAGGAAAGTCGAAGTCATTGTTCTTTTATTTGATATCCCTCAGGCCGCTCCAATGAAAATAAACTCATGATGTGGCATGGTTATTGTCATTTGTATGTGGATTTAGAGATTGTAATCTAATACTGTAGCCAAATTCCCATCTCACAAAATGAACTCTTAAGAAAACTTTTTGTACTTCTGACAAACTATTCAATTCATTTAATTATCTTTCATATCAGAAAATATAGATTTTATTTTGTTTTTATAATCTTACATCCCTTCTGCAAATTTCGAGACTCTGACATGATACACACAGAATTTCCTACTTACACATAACATGATCCTTTGGATACACAATATCCCTATACAAATATTTCTCTACCCCCAATGCACCAAAAAAAAATATATGTATATATATTTTTAACTTTGTGCATTTCCACATTATCACCTATTCCAAACTACCATATTTAAAACTAATTGCACTGCCTAATCCTAATCTGGGACTAATTAGAAAAACGACATCCACAGGTCTAGTGTCAACATGTAAAACTCAAAATCTTCAGTTCACATGTGTACTTTATAACATAATCTACTCCTTTATGTACTACATATTTTCACCACATCTGAATTTTAAACCCTGTCCTTACTGCTTCACATAAATTAATCACAGATATATAATAAAGTTACAATAATAAAATTTACACAAATTCTTACCCTACTATATACACTGATCATTCTCTGGGACTGCTTTACCCCATACCTTTCCTCACAATACTAGGCTCATGTGGTTTTACCCTTACTGAATATTTAAATTTTGGTACTTTACCTGGCTTTTCGGAAAATACATACTTATTGTCTGTCAGTAAATAATACGGCTCCCCCTTTGCATGATCATAAATTCCCTTAGTATTGTTTACCTTCCTTCGTATCACTTCCTCGACCTCTGCCTCATCCATTGTACATTTGGCTATGTGCAGACATGCCACTAAATCCTTATCATTACTTACACTTCTAAATTTAACCCTTTTCATGCATCCTCCAGAATGTAATTCCAGCACCTGATCCTTACAATCAATGCAAGCCCCATTTTTACATAGAAAATCATTGCCTAGCACAAGATTTAGACAGAGATTTCTTATTACCAGAAAAACGTGACTAAACGTTTTCCCTCCTATATTTACATCTAATACAACCTCCTTACTCACTGGCTTGCTGTAAGTTCCAGTTGCATTTTATTATTCTTACCCCTGTGACTGGAAATTCAACTGTTCCTGTGGTCCTAATCTGATTGTAAAAGTCTTCTGCAATGCCACTAATAGAGCTCCCAGTATCAATCAGTGCATTTTCACATACCCCTCCAACAGTGACATTTATGATTGGCTGCACATATTCAATCACATTTTTCTCTAATTCAGTCTCTGCTAACAGGTCGTCTTCTATCTCATGTATGCAGTACTTTACCATGTTGCATACCTGACTCTGACTACTAGGGCTATATGGTTCTATGTTATCATCACCTGCAAATACTTTTTCAAACACCTCTTTGAATTCTGGGTTCCTAGCATTTAGCATTGCTATCTTTCTTGCAAAACCAAACTTGTCCTTTTCCCATTCCTTTGGTTCTACATTCTTTCTATAAGTTAAAAATTGGATCCAATCACTAGCTGTATATTCACGCTCCTCTTTCTCCATCCACCTTGCATTCATTCCACCCTCTTTCATACCCTCATACTGTTCCCTATTATAGATGACAAAAGTTTGTATGTCATCCCCTATTTCTTGTTCATCACTAGATCCCTCATTTACAAAGTCATGTTCACCAGTCATTTTACTATTTCCCAATGAGAATATGCTTTGTCCCCTCAATTCATCAAATTCTGGATCCCCTCCAAATATTTCTTTAAGAACATTGTAATATGTCTCATTTTTCCCACATTGCTTTCCTAATCTTTTTATATAGTCATATTTATGAATTGCCCAATCATCTGGTGCCCATTTCCTAATCCAATTGACCTTCTTCACCCAGCCTTTAAATTTACTCTTCTCACCCTGTTCCCAGTCTTCATTAATTATAGGTGCTTGTACATTCTTATTTACATTTACATCATCAAACCACACATCATCAACTTGCACCAAACCAGATACAGCTCTTATTACACTGTCATTAGTGATTGCTTTAAACTTTGGAATACCCACATTTTTTTCACACATATTAATATTTGATTTTGTCTCATCTAGTTCAATGACAATTTTGCTACCATTCACACATCCCCTTGGCATACTCTTACATTCAATCACACACTTATGCTCCGCATGCAAACCTGATTCACCTAATACAGAAGCCAAACCAATGCTGTTTTCTTCAGCATCTCTCCCACTACTTACTCTTTCACTAAACAAATCTCCCACATTACAATCTTCACTTGGATTTTTATGATTTCTTCTCTTATTTGCATTTCTTTTATCATGCTGTGTAAACCATCCCCCAACCATTTCTTCATTGCCCAATATTGCATCCATATTACATATTCTTTCTTCCCTTTTCTCTCTATTCTGGTCATAGTTATTCCTATCTGATCCCCTGCTATCTGGCTTGTAATTATTTATCCTTCTCTCGGTCCTATTTCGTACCTTGTATCCCGTCCCAAATCGGACCCCATTTGGAACAAATTCTAGTTTTCCGAACGTTGTCTGTGTTGTTCATTTCTATTTTGTTCCCTTCTTCTTTCTCCATTTTCCTGTGTTAACCTTCGATCATCCCTGTTAGTTCTTCCCCATGAATCTCTCAGATTCCTATCATCACCATTCCATCTACCCCCATTATTTCTCCAATTTTCATTCACGTTCCTTTCTTGGTGGTGGTCATGCTGCTTATTTCCCCAATTTCTGGTATTCCTATTATGTTCCCTTTGGTTAGCTATATGTTGAGGCTCCCCATGTCTAGGTTCATATGCCATTGCATGATCTAGTTTTTCTATAAAATCTAGAAAATTTTCAGTAGAGTCAGTAGGGCAGTGTATAAGTTGCAAATTTAAATTCTGTGGCAACCTCCGGCAAAGAGTGTATATTTCAGTAAGAGCTCCTAATGGTCTATCTAAGTGCACCAATTTCCTTAACTCTTCCTGACAGAATTCTTTCATAGTCTGTTTATCCCCCTTGTAAGCAACTCCATTTAAGAATTCATTTTGTAACCTGACTTGTTTAGCCTGGCTCCAGTACTTATCTAAAATTAGCTTTTCGAAAACTTCAAAGGAAACGAATTTCTCAGCACATTGGTTAGCCCACGTCTGTGCAGGACCTTCTAACATTTTTTTGATGTATTTTATTTTGCAATTATCAGTCATTCCAGGCAGGAATTGATCTTTGCATGCTGCAATAAAATCTACTACATGGTAGCTACTTTCCCCTGAAAAAGTTTTACAACTTGGTATCTGCATCCCAAACCAACCAGTATTTGCAGATGCAGAGCACAATTCTAAGTCAGCCATCCTACTATTCACCTTTTCTATACTACATTTATTTACAGCTACTACCTGTTCTATTTCCTTTCTTAAAACACTTTTTGTATTTTCCAAACTTGTCTTATTTTCATCACCACAAGCCACAATCCTTTTGTTTATGTCAATTAAAGCCTGCCTAGTGTCCTCATTCCTGATTTCACAAATCTGTTTTCCTGATTCTATCCTGTCATTCAACTTAGTCTCAACAGCACCAATTCTGGCATTCAGATCCTTTTCTCTAACTTCAAATTTTAAGGTCAAATCCTCTAATCTTTTGTCAAAGTCCGAGATTATTTCATTTTTTAAAACACCCATTGAATTTTTTATTGAGTTTCCCATTTCAGCAATTGAATTCCCCATTTCAGATTTTATACTTATAATTGAGTTTCCCATTTCAGCAATTGAATTCCCCATTTCAGATTTTATACTTATAATTGAATTTCCCATTTTTGTTTCCAGGCCCCCTACAGTATTTTTAAATTCAGTTATCATCCAACCCATCATTGCTTTCATTTCATCTGCCTTAGATTGTGTTGGGGCCTCAAACCCACTACCACTTTCTAAGGATTCACTATCACTTAAAACCCTATCAGTTTCGGTACTCATGGCTGGGGACAAGAGAACTGAAATCAACAAAATAAAAGCCTGCTGCGACACTTATCTCTTTGTCTGTGCTGCAAGTCCACTGCGTAACTGCGTCGTGTTTCCGTGCTGAGCTGCCGATGCCGAAATCGCCGCTGTTGTGCGCCGTATCTGCCGCGTCCTGCCGCCGCACGGTGATGGTCTGGAATATACCGGCTGTTGCCGCCGCGTCTCCCGGTTACGCTGTTGCTGCCTGCCGCACACTCGCTGCCGTGGGCCGCTAAAATTTTCTTCAACACGCGAGTCGGAATGTACTTCGCACTCGAAATGAACGAGCCGCGACGTACTTCTCGCTTCAAATGGGCGAAACCGGAACACACTATTTCACGAAATGGACGAGTCGGAACGTGTCTCAGTACACACTACACACTGTTTCGCGAAATGGACGAGCCCCCATATGCGACGGGGCGGAACATGCTTTTCCCTCTTTCTAGTGGAAAAAACATTTTGTGGTCGTTTAGGGGATGACAATAAATGATTCCCGCTTTGGTGCTGTTCCGTCCACGTGCGCCTTAATACATTTTTCAATTAATAAACAAAAGTACATACCAATTATACACATTTATGGGCGTACAGGGCGAGTTGCGAAAAAAATAATGTTCACCACACAGATGTTGTTTTAAATAAGTTTAATTTTTCTATGACACTGCACGTGTTTAAAGTTATAAAAATGTTTTTGTGACTCGAGCCCCCACGCAACTTCGCACTTTGACCCACACACCGGAATCGTTTAACTCAAAAGGCATACGAAAAAACGGTACTTCAGCCGCGAAAAGCTATCCCACGTTTTTATAGAAAATGCCGCGACGAGCAACCACGCTCCGCCGTCCTCGGCAGTCCACGCGACTCTCCCTTCCCCCGCGTGACTCGGCTTCCGTTTTCCAGCCCCGCGGAAAAACCCCTACGTCACAAACTTCCCGACGCTTATATTTCCCGCGCGCGTTCACGCGCGCGCAATTTAAATGTGCCGATGTGTGTGGCTCTATAAAATAGAAGTGCGTGGCATCAGCCTGGGGGCACTGTCATGTCATATCCTCTACCTCTGGTGAATTGAGTAGGTTGGTAGTTTAGGTAAACCTGGTAAGCACTGTGATTAGAAAGGCTTACCGGAGCGATATCATCATTTACAACATGTTGCCGTAGCACTTGAGAGACGTAAACTCTGTCAATCCGACTGGCTGAGCAATGGGTGACATGAGTAAAGCCTTGACGATCACCGTGGAGTTTGTCCCAAGTGTCGCAAAGGTGGAGCCCCTGGATTAAAGTTTTAAGTTCTGGACAGATATTGCTGTTTGGTATCTGATCCTTTGCATTAATAATGCAATTGAAATCTCCGCCAATAAGAATGTTATTCGCACGAGGGCCGATTAATTTCAGCACTTCATGTTTAAAGAAGTGAGACCGCTCATGTCGCCGACTACTGCCAGATGGGGCGTAGATGTTGACTAGTAACATGTCTGTGAACATACAGGAAATGCCACGTCCATCGAGTAAAAACCTCGTATTTGAAATGGGAATACCTTCGCGAAATAGAATGGAAGTACCAGTGGCGTCTTCTTTGCTGATATTGCTAATTGTTACGAATCCCGGAACTGAAATGTCAGTGACGACCTCCTGAAGCAGAGCAATGTCCACAGAGGTTCCGTATAGGAAGTCCTGCAGAGCCCGGATTTTGGTGGGACTCAAAATTCGGTTGACATTGAGGGTCGTAATATTGTAAGTCCGCAACGCCATGGCGCCTACAAGCTCTCCGGTCGCCCGCCGACGTCCTCGTCGGCCCAGCAATGGCTGACTTTGTCGAGAGCCGTGAACGTCGATACTCCGCTTTCCGTCGTGTCCATCGCCTCCGTTCTTCCACTGCCATTCTCCACTGCAGGTGACTTAGAACCAGTTTCCTCCTCTCTAATCCTCTCTATAACCTTTGCAGTCTTCAGTTTTAGTTGCTGTCGTAGTTCCGGGTCCAGAGGCTTTGCCACTCGGATCTTTTTCGTATTCTGCGGGGACAGTGCGTCCTCGGCCTTAACCTTCTCCTTCTGCGCCTTTTTTGGCTTATTCGAAGAGGAGGTGGAACTTATAGACGGCACGGGAGGCTGGGAGGAACAACCTTGTAGCAAAGTAACAGTGTCCGTGTAGGAAGTCGAAAGTGGCTCAGGATTACCGCTGTCCAAGTGTGTGGCCGGGCGTAGGTTTTCATCTTTGGCTGCGGAGGAACTGTCCGTCTCGTGGCTAGTAAACGCGGTCTGCTCTGCAGTATCGTGCGCATCCTCATCGTGTTGGTTCCCGACGGTAGCGGAGAGGGTCTCTTCGTGCGCCCCAGGCTGCAGTGCATCCTGTGTGTCGACAGTCACAGATTCAGTGCGAACGTGTGCGGGTGCGTCCTCTAGTTCACGCATCACCTGGTCCGGCATTTCCTCATCGGCGCGGTGCGGCACTGGCGCGCGGCCCTCAGAGCGAGACTCTGGAACGGTGTTTATTTTTCCCTGTGCGAGAGCGCCGCTCTTAACAGCTGCATACGTCACGGGGCCGGCGACAACCTCGCCCGCCGCGGTACGGCCAGAGTAAACAAGACGCGACAGCCGCTTGCGCGGACAGTCTGCACGCAGGTGGGTTGCCGAATTACAGATCGAACAGGTCCGGGGCTGTCCATCGTATGTTACTAGTGCTTTAAATCCTCTTACGTTGATGAAGGAAGGCACATGACTCGTAAGATCTATTCTTACCACTCTCATACCGTTGTCCACATTAAAGAACCTGTCATTTTTCCAGCATTCCGATGTTACTGTGTAAACCGTACCAAAAGCAGCTAGTGAGTGTCTGACACTTTGTTCGTCCATTTCAAAGGGCAGGTTATAAATCCTAACATTCCGCAATCCCAGACCAGTGTAGGAGATCGATGCAGTACACACCACACTGCCTTCCACGGTGTAGACGGCAGACCCGTTCGTGTTGCTCATAACTCGGCGACAGACCTCGTCATTTCGCAGTTTTACGCAGTACTCGTTACTCAGAATATCGTAACCGATACCGAGAACTTCACCTTCACAAAGACCAAAGGGATTCATGCATCCAATAATCAAAGTCGTAAATCCTAGGACGGGGACAGTCGAACGGGAAACGAAACTTCAAAGTAAATTTACGCAACATCGGATCCATACTCAACAAAATCACACAAGCGCGCACGAA